>OZ007555.1:149736199-152297708 GCA_963931855.1 Philhelius festivus
AACCTGCTGATCTACCAGAGCGTTTAGCCTGCTGTTTAGTGCCACCAGGGGCCTTGAACCTGCAGATCTACCAGAGCGTTTAGCCTGCTGTTTAGTGCCACCAGGGGCCTTGAACCTGCAGATCTACCAGAGCGTTTAGCCTGCTGTTTAGTGCCACCAGGGGCCTTGAACCTGCAGATCTACCAGAGCGTTTAGCCTGCTGTTTAGTGCCACCAGGGGCCTCGAACCTGCAGATCTACCAGAGCGTTTAGCCTGCTGTTTAGTGCCACCAGGGGCCTTGAACCTGCTGATCTACCAGAGCGTTTAGCCTGCTGTTTAGTGCCACCAGGGGCCTTGAACCTGCAGATCTACCAGAGCGTTTAGCCTGCTGTTTAGTGCCACCAGGGGCCTTGAACCTGCAGATCTACCAGAGCGTTTAGCCTGCTGTTTAGTGTGCCACCAGGGGCCTCGAACCTGCTGATCTACCAGAGCGTTTAGCCTGCTGTTTCGTGCCACCAGGGGCCTCGAACCTGCTGATCTACCAGAGCGTTTAGCCTGCTGTTTAGTGCCACCAGGGGCCTTATACCTAGGGATCCCGTCAAGAACCAGATATCCGAATGCAAGGGCCCGTTTGTAGCCGAATTACCAGAAGCCAGAATATCCGTAATCAAGTACCAGATCCAGAACATTAACAGTATAACTGATGCAGAGCAGCTAGACTAGAAGCCAGAAGGATTGATGCCCGTGAACCGTTCCAGTTCCTGAATTAAGTGAAATATTAGTAGCAGATTATTGTATGTTATAGATTTAAGAGTTATTTCCAATAAAGATTTTGTAATAAGGTTTGAAGACCTTGAAATCTGGAGTTTCGTGTTTTCTTCAGGACGACCCTGGCAAGACCGACGAGCAAAACCTCGGCTGGAAAGCAAAAAGCACATCACAAAACTCATACCCTGCCAGAAAGATCTTGAAGAAATGGCGACTTGAAAATGTTTGCCAAACTGAAGTTTTGGGCTAGTCGATAGTGTATCCACTGTGACTTGGAAGTCATCCGAATGAATTCAGACTTATGTATGTATGTTATGTAATGACCAATTTCGTTACTGATCCATTGTGAAGAAAAGAAACTTTGAAGCAGGCGGCTGTGCCACATTTGCTGACACATACATACGAGAAGTGTCATACTTCGCTAGCGCACGTATTAAATTCTAAATTTAATTTTGTTATACGAGTATTATACGTGCACTCAAGGGGTTATGAATACCCTTCTAATTATAAACACAGTGCAAGCAATTAGGAAAGAAGGATAGGATTAGAAGGGTGATACCGATGCACATTGGTTTTGAATGTCTGCAAATTGCAATGAGTGAGAAATATTGAGCCGGGTAAAGCATTCCACATTCGTGTAGTGCGGCTAAAAAAAGAATCTCTGTACTTGACAGTACGTCCGCAATTGGGCTCAAGGATAAACTGATGGGAATCCCTAGAAGTACGGGTATTACGGTTGAATTGTTAGTGTACTTTTTATGAAAATAGCGGTAAAATAATGATAGACATGAAACATTGCGGCGGTGCTCGAGAGACACAAATGTTTCAGTTCGACAACGGTGACTTATCATTTTTAAAGCTCTGTTTTGAATTCTGTCCAAGAGACTCAAGTCTTATAGATTACAGCCAGATCAGAAGGGGTAAAAACTTTTTGCATCGGCGGAGAAAACCAAAACACTTGGCAGTGTTTGTGGCGACGTCAAGTGTATATGTAATATAATAATGCACGATTGAGACTCATGAAATTACTCTTATTTTAAAGAGAAAATTAAGCGGTAGCACGTACTTATTAATGTTAATAATATTTTAACTTATAATTTTCATACATTGTACATATTAATCGATACGGAACATTTTTCATCAAAATCCTTGAAGGTGTTCTTGAAAAAATTAAGATTTTTCATAAATGTATTTTAGCATTTTTATGAAAGGCTACCGTTATTTTTGAATAAAGGAATGAGTTTTTTCTAAATGATTTAAATAGTGATACAAAAATACTGGGCGTCTAGTTTTATAAAAATCGACGATGTGAAATATACACTGAAAATAAATTTCTAAGTAATATTGATAAAAACGTAATTTTTTGGCCTTTAACAAAACAATTTTATCGTTTTGATAAATTTGTTTTGAGAGAATATGAAAGAATGATTTTGTTGATTTAACAATTTTAATAATTTTACATAATTTTTGTCAGTTTAACAAAGAATGCAATACAAATAATATTGTTTTGTAAATGTTTGTTAATGCTACGAAGTTTTCGTTAATTTTTTTTTTTTTGTCAATTTGACAGAAAATGAAAACATTTTTGTTAAAATGACAAATATCTTTTTTTTTCAGGTAATATTGATAAAATAAAATTGTCATATACATATGTAGATAAAACTATTTTGAAAGGGATTTATTTTCAAACCAAAAATTGATACAAATATTTTTTTTCATCATGACAAATTTTTTGTTTATTCCATAAGATCAATAATAACACGAATTTTGTTGCAGATAAATATTAACAACAACTTTTATCATAAGTAAAAAATTGTTAATACGAGTATTTCAATTAAAACTGAGGCAAAATTTTAATTTACCCCTTATACATATATTTTGTTGGTATAAATGAAAAAACTAATTGAATACCATTGCATACTTTGTAATATTAACAAAAATGTTGCAAGTACAATATTTTTTACTACAAAATCTTTAAAATTTTATCAATTATGTATATACATCAACATGTTTTGTCATATGAAGAGTTTGATGTTGCGGGAAAAGATTTTGCTTTTTTTGTACTGATCAAATAACCAAATCAAAATTCAAATTGATTTTACATTATGTAGGGTGATTAGGGTAGTGGGGCATAACTATAAAGATTTTTCAAAAAATGCACACATGTTTTGTTCAAACGTAATAAAATCTTCATACGTTTCTCATGTTTGAAGGCTTTTATTAAAATTGGGGTTGGGGTCGAAATTCGGTATGGGTCATAATTCTGCTTTCAAAATTCTGCATGCTAAAATTCTGTTTTGCATAAAAACCACCTACCTCAAAAATAGAACTCAAATAGTAAGATTATAAACACTCGCCTTAGTGATTCTGTGTCTATCAATAAAGGAGTGCCTCAAGGCTCAGTACTTGGACCAATTTTCTTTCTAATTTTCATTAATTCTTTGTTCTCCCAGCAGTTCAGAGGAAAACCAACAGCCTTTGCGGATGACCTTGGGATTGCTTATGATTCATCGAGCGCTCTTAATCTACTTGCTGATATAAATCACGACGTGTGTATATTGAGTGTTTGGTTGCTCACTCATAAGTTAGTGATCAGTAATAAAACTAAATTAATGTTTTTTAGCATTCAAAACAGAGAGCCTCCTGACATAGATTTTTACTATCACTCAGGTAATTGCAAACAATTTACTTTGGACTGTAGCTGTCAGGGATTTAACGATAGTTCATTCAGTAATGACTTACGGTGTGGACCAGGTTGTTTTGCAATCGAAATTGTAAACAAATTTAAATATTTAGGAGTTTTCATTGATCACAATTTGAATTGGCTAGAGCATATTTCGTACTTGAAGCAGTATTTTCGAGTTTCTCTTCGGCACTTATTCCTTTTAAAAAAATACTTAAGCATTAGCACGTTAAGATCAGTCTATTTTGCTTTATTTCATTCAAGACTACAATATGGAATTTCTTGTTGGGGAGGTACCTTTACGTCTTACATCCAAAATTTGCTAGTATTGCAAAAAAAAGCAGTTCGTTTCATAGGTAATGCAAATCGTTTTAGTCCCTCTATGACGCTATTTAGAAACATGAATATTCTCCCGGTAAAGCATTTGTTTTATTTTAAAGTATTAAAGGTCTTTTTTATAAAAAGTGGATATTTGCAGAGTCCTATAACAGACTCACGACGACGGTTACGAAGCACTTCGGCTTCTATCGTCAATATACCTTCATTTCGGACTCATCATTTTAGGAACTCTTTCACTATCGTCGCTCATAAACTGTTCAATACACTGCCTCCGAATTTAAGGCTCCTGATGAATAATACATCTTCTTTCTTAAAGCAAGTTAAACTTTGGCTTCTGAATTACAATCATAATGAAATTAAAAATTTACTGGTGTATACATCATAAACCGTTAGATTATTGAATTTTCAACTTAAAGATAATAAAATGAATATAAGCATAATTGAAATAAAAATACCTGTTCACCCCACTCCAAAATCTCAGTGATATTCTAGCTAATTAAAAAAAATTTTTTTTTTTTTTTGATTATATATATCACTACTTATTCATAATGTATAGATATAAGATTTTATAATTGTATATTTTGAATAATGAATTAATAAATAAAAAATAAATAATAAATTCTGTTTGTACAAAATTCTGGATGTCCAAAATTCTGTATTACAAAATTCTGCATTTCAAAATTCTGTACGTTCAAAATTCTGCTTTCAAAATTCTTTTTTTTTTTTCAAAATTCTGTTTTTAAAAATTCTGTAAATATGTTGTAAAAGAGAAATCGTTTTGATAATGTAAAAAAGTGCGCACTTTTTTACATTATTAAAACGATTTCTCTTTTACAACATATTTACAGAATTTTTAAAAACAAAATATTTGGTATGGAAAAATACATAATTTAAACATAATAAGAATGTACAATATATGTATATGTTACCGGAAATATATGAAACCTTGGAATTATATACAATTCCTAGGAAATGTATACAATGACGAGTCTATTTAGGAAATGTATTATTACGCATTTATGAACTCACCAACGCATACCTTAACTCTCCACGGAAGTAACAGCAGCTGACGTTCTAATCAAGAACCATCTAGATTGGACGAGACAAGAGGCAGATGTAAAAGCGCGACACTTGAACGGTCTTCTAATAAAGTCATTCTTTACGTAAATCTCGTTTTTTTATTCTAATAATCTTTAAATTGTTTAGCCATCCTTTCATTGAGAGCCCTAAAATTCGCGATTTCGCAACATTGGTGTCAGAAGTGGGATCCTCAATTCGATATGGCCGAAGATTTATCCGAAAATTTAGAAAAAATGTTGTCAAAACTTAACCTCTTGTGTGCTGATGTTGAGCGGCAGAGTACTGCCATAACCAAAATTGCACAAGAGCAGCAGCGACAGTCAGAGGAACTTAAAACAATGAGTGGAACCACTTTTGCAAATAAAGTTTTCGATTGTTCTACTCCCGATCATCACACGTTAAAAGAAAACGCGCAAGTCCAAAACGAAAATCCAGTACAAGATGGCCAAGCCCCTTGCCCTCGCAAACCTTATGCCAAAGACTGACAATCTTCTCCCTCCTCCATTTGATAGCAGCACAACACGTTGGCGAGATTACCATTTGCAGTTTGACATAATCGCTGAAGCCAACAAATGGTCGTCTCAACAAAAAGCTCGAGCACTTGCATCACTACTCCGTGGCGAAAGCGTGGCAGTACTTGCTAATTTAGACTCCGCTGATCGTTCCGATTACGATAAACTAGTCTCAGCTCTACAACTCAGGTTTGTAAGCCAAGAAAAAACATATTTCTCACGCAACCTTTCGTTCTAGGCGGCAGCGGTCGAATGAAGATATAGGTGCCTTCGCAAGTGACATCCAGCGACTGACAAGAATTGTGTTTAGTGATTGCCCTTCTAGCGCACGAGAGCGCATCGCTATAATGCAATTTGTTGATGGAATTCTCGATCGACACGTCCAAGAAAATGTTCGACTTACGGAGCCAAAAACATTTACTGAAGCAGTTTCGAGAGCCATAACAGTTGAAACTGCACGAATAGCCACACATGCCATCCACCAGACCCGAACAATTGAAATAAACAATGAATCTGCAAATAATGTGTCGGGAAACGAACAGCAGTCAGCGGCAAGGGGTCAACGCTGATTACCTCTACTCGACCCCATATTTACAACATTTACTCGCAGAAACGTCACACTGGCTTTATTGTTCACATGCAAGTGGGCAAATTATCATTTCGAATGTTGGTTGATACTGGATCATCGGTGACGTTGGTGAGTCGATCTGTTATTCCTCCACATGCACGTCTCCTTCCCAGCAACGTGTGCCTGCAAACTTTATGTGGCAATTCAGTTCAAAGCTCTCATTGCTGGAGTACAGAAATTGCACTTGGTCGATTCAAACGCCGTGTTAAATTGATAGTGGTTGATTTGTGCCTTTCTGCTGGCTGCGACGGCATCCTTGGTGTCGACGTACTTCAAGCTTCAAAGGGAATGTTGGACTTTTCCTCTCATACACTGATTGTTGGTGGACGAAAAATTCCTTTGAGATGTGAGAGTGATGCTGAAGTCAAACCCCCGGTTGGTGAAGTAATATCAAGTGATTCTGCACGAGTAGCCTGTCTGCGAGTTGATGGTGACTTGGTTATTCCCCCTCGAACAGAAACAATGATTTCTACAGCTGCTGATATCGCTAATGTTTTAGAAGGGGTCGTGTGTCCAATTGGGGCTTATCTACCAAATGGCCTGTTGATTGGAAAATCCTTAACCAAAAACCATGATGGAATTGTATTCGTTCGGGTGCTTAATTTGGCGGAGCATTCAGTGGTTCTAAATGGCGACACTCCAGTGGCACTTTTTGAGGAAGTTGACTGCTTAGATTCGATGTCGTCCAACAATACACAGTTGCCAGAATCTTTTTCAGATCTTCTGGTTCGATCTTTGGAATATCTCGAACCAACACAACAGCTAGCAGCTAAAGACCTTCTCCTGGAATTTAAAGACATCTTTTCAATGGGTCCAGATGATTTGGGAAGGACAAAAGTTGTGCAGCATCGGATCGATGTAGGATCAGCTAAACCAATAAAGCAAGCTCCACGTCGACTCCCTGTGGCTAAACAGGAAGAATCCAAGCAGATAATTGATGACATGTTGCGAAAGGGTGTAATTGAAGCCAGTTCAAGTCCATGGGCATCTCCAATTGTCATGGTGAAAAAAAAGGATGGATCGACAAGATTCTGTGTTGACTATCGCCATCTGAACTCTGCAACGATCAAAGATTCCTTTCCCTTGCCAAGGATAGACGACACTTTGGATTCGGTCTCAGGATCTGTATGGTTCAGCACTCTTGATTGCCAATCCGGATACTGGCAAGTAGAAGTGCACCCTGATGACCGTGAGAAAACCGCTTTTGTCACTAGAGAATGTACAATATATGTATATGTTACCGGAAATATATGAAACCTTGGAATTATATACAATTCCTAGGAAATGTATACAATGACGAGTCTATTTAGGAAATGTATTATTACGCATTTATGAACTCACCAACGCATACCTTAACTCTCCACGGAAGTAACAGCAGCTGACGTTCTAATCAAGAACCATCTAGATTGACGAGACAAGAGCAGATGTAAAAGCGCGACACTTGAACGGTCTTCTAATAAAGTCATTCTTTACGTAAATCTCGTTTTTTTATTCTAATAATCTTTAAATTGTTTAGCCATCCTTTCATTGAGAGCCCTAAAATTCGCGATTTCGCAACATTGGTGTCAGAAGTGGGATCCTCAATTCGATATGGCCGAAGATTTATCCGAAAATTTAGAAAAAATGTTGTCAAAACTTAACCTCTTGTGTGCTGATATTGAGCGGCAGAGTACTGCCATAACCAAAATTGCACAAGAGCAGCAGCGACAGTCAGAGGAACTTAAAACAATGAGTGGAACCACTTTTGCAAATAAAGTTTTCGATTGTTCTACTCCCGATCATCACACGTTAAAAGAAAACGCGCAAGTCCAAAACGTAAATCCAGTACAAGATGGCCAAGCCCCTTGCCTCGCAAACCTTATGCCAAAGACTGACAATCTTCTCCCTCCTCCATTTGATAGCAGCACAACACGTTGGCGAGATTACCATTTGCAGTTTGACATAATCGCTGAAGCCAACAAATGGTCGTCTCAACAAAAAGCTCGAGCACTTGCATCACTACTCCGTGGCGAAAGCGTGGCAGTGCTTGCTAATTTAGACTCCGCTGATCGTTCCGATTACGATAAACTAGTCTCAGCTCTACAACTCAGGTTTGTAAGCCAAGAAAAACATATTTCTCACGCAACCTTTCGTTCTAGGCGGCAGCGGTCGAATGAAGATATAGGTGCCTTCGCAAGTGACATCCAGCGACTGACAAGAATTGTGTTTAGTGATTGCCCTTCTAGCGCACGAGAGCGCATCGCTATAATGCAATTTGTTGATGGAATTCTCGATCGACACGTCCAAGAAAATGTTCGACTTACGGAGCCAAAAACATTTACTGAAGCAGTTTCGAGAGCCATAACAGTTGAAACTGCACGAATAGCCACACATGCCATCCACCAGACCCGAACAATTGAAATAAACAATGAATCTGCAAATAATGTGTCGGGAAACGAACAGCAGTCAGCGGCAAGGGGTCAACGCTGATTACCTCTACTCGACCCCATATTTACAACATTTACTCGCAGAAACGTCACACTGGCTTTATTGTTCACATGCAAGTGGGCAAATTATCATTTCGAATGTTGGTTGATACTGGATCATCGGTGACGTTGGTGAGTCGATCTGTTATTCCTCCACATGCACGTCTCCTTCCCAGCAACGTGTGCCTGCAAACTTTATGTGGCAATTCAGTTCAAAGCTCTCATTGCTGGAGTACAGAAATTGCACTTGGTCGATTCAAACGCCGTGTTAAATTGATAGTGGTTGATTTGTGCCTTTCTGCTGGCTGCGACGGCATCCTTGGTGTCGACGTACTTCAAGCTTCAAAGGGAATGTTGGACTTTTCCTCTCATACACTGATTGTTGGTGGACGAAAAATTCCTTTGAGATGTGAGAGTGATGCTGAAGTCAAACCCCCGGTTGGTGAAGTAATATCAAGTGATTCTGCACGAGTAGCCTGTCTGCGAGTTGATGGTGACTTGGTTATTCCCCCTCGAACAGAAACAATGATTTCTACAGCTGCTGATATCGCTAATGTTTTAGAAGGGGTCGTGTGTCCAATTGGGGCTTATCTACCAAATGGCCTGTTGATTGGAAAATCCTTAACCAAAAACCATGATGGAATTGTATTCGTTCGGGTGCTTAATTTGGCGGAGCATTCAGTGGTTCTAAATGGCGACACTCCAGTGGCACTTTTTGAGGAAGTTGACTGCTTAGATTCGATGTCGTCCAACAATACACAGTTGCCAGAATCTTTTTCAGATCTTCTGGTTCGATCTTTGGAATATCTCGAACCAACACAACAGCTAGCAGCTAAAGACCTTCTCCTGGAATTTAAAGACATCTTTTCAATGGGTCCAGATGATTTGGGAAGGACAAAAGTTGTGCAGCATCGGATCGATGTAGGATCAGCTAAACCAATAAAGCAAGCTCCACGTCGACTCCCTGTGGCTAAACAGGAAGAATCCAAGCAGATAATTGATGACATGTTGCGAAAGGGTGTAATTGAAGCCAGTTCAAGTCCATGGGCATCTCCAATTGTCATGGTGAAAAAAAAGGATGGATCGACAAGATTCTGTGTTGACTATCGCCATCTGAACTCTGCAACGATCAAAGATTCCTTTCCCTTGCCAAGGATAGACGACACTTTGGATTCGGTCTCAGGATCTGTATGGTTCAGCACTCTTGATTGCCAATCCGGATACTGGCAAGTAGAAGTGCACCCTGATGACCGTGAGAAAACCGCTTTTGTCACTAGAGATGGTCTCTGGCAGTTCACAGTGATGAGTTTCGGCTTAACAAACGCTCCAGCCACTTTTGAGCGCCTTATGTCTAACGTGTTAAGAGGATTGCCATTAGAAGTTTGCCTACCATATTTGGATGATATTCTCGTTCACGGTAAGACTTTCGAACAAATTCTCTCTAATCTGCGTTCTGTTTTTGGCCGTTTGAGAGACTCTGGTCTTAAGTTGAATTCTTCCAAGTGCAATCTTTTTCGTAATAAAGTCAAGTTCCTGGGCCATGTGCTGAGCAGTAATGGCCTTTCTCCCAGATCCGGCTAAGATTGAAGTGGTTCGAAGCTGGCCGACTCCAGAAAATTTGACAGATCTGCGAAGCTTCGTTGGACTTTGTACGTATTACCGCCAGTTTGTACCTCAATTTGCTGCTGTTGCGCGTCCACTTCATCAACTCACGGAGAAAAACGTCCCATTTAAATGGACTGAACAGTGTGCAAACGCTTTCGGTAAATTAAAAGAAGCATTAATCTCTTTCCCAGTATTAGGCCATCTTCAAGCGGAAGGAGGTCTTATACTCGACACCGATGCCTGCGATTACGGTATAGGAGCCGTGCTTTCTCAACAGCAGGGTGAAACTGAAAGAGTCATCGCATATTTTAGTCGGGCTTTGAATAAGTCTGAACGTAATTACTGCACAACCCGAAAAGAGTTGCTGGCGCTTGTAAAATCTATCGAACACTTCCATGTGTACCTGTACGGCCGAGAATTTTTAGTTCGATCTGATCACGCCGCATTGAATTGGTTGTTGTCTTTCAAGAATCTAGAAGGTCAACTCGCACGGTGGATGGAGCGCCTGCAGCAATATAACTTTCGAGTGCAACATCGAGCAGGAAAAAAACACCTCAATGCCGATGCACTTTCCAGGCGCCCATGCGGGACAGATTTTTGCAGCCACTGTGATACAAAAGAAAAAAGGCTTAATGCAGCATATAACCTTTCGGTACGCGCTATTAGAATGGTTTCAAATGATGTCGACCTCGAGAAACTTAAGATCGCACAAGAAATAGACTCCATCCTACCGCTGATAATAAATTGGGTAAAAGCTGGAAGTCGGCCTACCTGGAACGAGATTTCGAGTGAGTCTAGTGAGATAAAAGTTTATTGGGCACAATTTGGAAGCCTTAAGCTACAAGAGGGCATTTTGTGTAAGAAATGGGTGCCAACAAAAAAAACAACAATCCGAGCGCTTACTTGCAATTATTCCTCGATCGTTATTCACTGAAATAATTAAACTATACCACGACACAGTATCAGGAGGACACTTTGGTTCAAACAAGACGTTTTCAAAATTAAGATCCCGTTTCTACTGGGTGGGAGCAAGGAAAGACGTTGAACGCTATTGTTCCGAGTGCGATACTTGCGCGGCAAAGCGTGGACCTCAAAGAAAAACACAAGGAAATCTACAACTTTATTTGTCCGGTGAACCATTTCAACGAGTAGCCGTCGACATTCTCGGACCTTTACCTTCAACAAAAAGAGGAAATAGATATGTGCTAGTTCTGATGGACTATTTTTCTAAATGGCTGGAAGTTTTTCCGCTCGTCGACCAAACAACTGATTCTGTAGCTAAAACTTTGGTTTATGAAGTCTTTTGTCGTTATGGTGTCCCAACAGAATTGCATTCGGACCAAGGACGAAACTTCGAATCCGAGGTTTTTAAGAGTGTGATGGAAATTATGGGTGTACGTAAGACCAGAACAACGCCTCTTCATCCTCAATCGGACGGCCTTGTGGAGCGAATGAATCGCACCATTCTTCAATATCTTGCCAAATTCGTTGACGATAAACAGGATAACTGGGATGATCTCCTCCCGCTTTTTGCAATGGCCTACCGTTCGTCAACTCAAGACACTATAAAAGAAACACCTTTTGCAATGATGTATGGACGTGAAATGCGACTACCTCAAGACTTATTTCTGGGAACTCCACCAGAATCAAATGTCAGAAATTACAGAGAATTTGCTCAACAGTTACATGATCAACTCAAAGAGATTCACGATCAAGCAAGAGCTGAACTTCAGAATTCAGCGCAAAAAAATGAAAAGTAGGTATGACTTAAAAGCTAACTTTCCTAAATTTCAGGTTGGAAACTTTGTATGGTTCCACAACCCTCAGAGAAGAATCCGAGTTTGTCCAAAACTTCAATCCGATTGGGATGGACCATACCGAGTTATAGAACTCATATCAGATGTGAACATAAAGATTCAGAAGACTCCTAGATCAAAATTTAAAATTGTGCACATTGATCGCGTAAGCAGATACCGAGGTAACAACTTTAATGCTTGGCCTTCCGAGAGTAGGCTTTCGACTCGAGAGGCTCCAGTTCAAGAGGGGGGTAATGTTACGCATTTATGAACTCACCAACGCATACCTTAACTCTCCACGGAAGTAACAGCTGACGTTCTAATCAAGAACCATCTAGATTGACGAGACAAGAGCAGATGTAAAAGCGCGACACTTGAACGGTCTTCTAATAAAGTCATTCTTTACGTAAACCTCGTTTTTTTATTCTAATAATCTTTAAATTGTTTAGCCATCCTTTCATTGAGAGCCCTAAAATTCGCGATTTCGCAACAGTATAAAAAGATTTGCAAAAGATTATTTAAAACACATATTTCCTAGGAGATGTTATATTTTCCTAGGTATTGTATACAACTGCTAAATAATGCTAGGAAATGTGTTTAATTAATAGATATTATATAAAAAAGGTAAAAAATAAAACACAAGTCCAATGGAGGACTAAGTTCCACTTAATGGGAGCGAAATCCACTTTACTAAAGTAGTCTTTGATATACAGGGTGATTGGCATAAGGTGTGACAAAAAGCTAGAGCGTGTAGGTCAGACTTAGACAAGAAAAAAATCGTATGGGAGGGGGGGGTCTATTTCCCCCCGCTTAGGCGGGAGGGGCAATTTAAGAAAAAAATCACTTAAAACAGAAAAAAAATTATTAAAAAATAACGGTGATACCTACAGAGTAATGCTATAGCATTTTGAAAAGCCAGAAATACATTCTTTAATTTTGTTTTTAAATAAAGTTGTTCGAGTGCATAGTTTTTGAAAAATTATTTTTCAAAATCAAAATTTTGAAAAAAAAAATGAAAAAATTTTTTTTTAAACAATTTTTTTTTCAAAATTTTACGTAATTAAGTATTATTTTTGTATTCAATATTCAATGCTCTTATTAATTTTTGATCAAACACAAAAAACCGGATGTCCAAATGTTTTGTAGTTTTTGAGAAAATCAAAAATAACAAAAACTACTTTTGTTCTAAGAAAAGCTTTTTATTTTAGTTTTTATACGTTTTTGGATTCTTAGGTGAATTTACGATTGAAAGGATTAACTTTCTTTTTACTATTTTTTTTAATTATCGTCTTATAAACATACAATAATGTGACAAAGTACTGGATTAACCATATTTCACACATTTTTTCATTGAGAACACCTGCGTGAGAGCATTGGATTAATATTGACCTGCGAATGTTTTTTAAACAAAATTTTACAAAAAAAGTTTATCCTTTTTTTCGTAAATGCACCTACGCCAAGCCGACCCCACCATAATAAAAAAGTGGCAGGTCAATTTTAAACCAATGCTCTCACGCAGGTGTTCTCAATGAAAAAATGTGTGAAATATGGCTAATCCAGTACTTTGTCACATTATTGTATGTTTATAAGACGATAATTAAAAAAAATAGTAAAAAGAAAGTTAATCCTTTCAATCGTAAATTCACCTAAGAATCCAAAAACGTATAAAAACTAAAATAAAAAGCTTTTCTTAGAACAAAAGTAGTTTTTGTTATTTTTGATTTTCTCAAAAAACTACAAAACATTTGGACATCCGGTTTTTTGTGTTTGATCAAAAATTAATAAGAGCATTGAATATTGAATACAAAAATAATACTTAATTACGTAAAATTTTGAAAAAAAAAATTGTTTAAAAAAAATTTTTTCATTTTTTTTTTCAAAATTTTGATTTTGAAAAATAATTTTTCAAAAACTATGCACTCGAACAACTTTATTTAAAAACAAAATTAAAGAATGTATTTCTGGCTTTTCAAAATGCTATAGCATTACTCTGTAGGTATCACCGTTATTTTTTAATAATTTTTTTTCTGTTTTAAGTGATTTTTTTTCTTAAATTGCCCCTCCCGCCTAAGCGGGGGGAAATAGACCCCCCCCTCCCATACGATTTTTTTCTTGTCTAAGTCCAACCTACACGCTCTAGCTTTTTGTCACACCTTATACCAATCACCCTGTATAAGTTCCGATGTTAAGCCATGAGAACGACACGTATAAACAGTGAGGTATGTAAGGGGGGAATGCTGCCCCCCTGCAACCCTCCTGCTTGGGCACACTATAGGATTTGGGGGTAAGTGCGAGGTTGGGTGTATGCAAAGTTTCTTTAGCATTTAAGCGGAAATGTATAAAACCTAGAAATTATATACAATTCCTATTGCTGCTTAAGAGATACAGTGGCTCCAACGCATAATCGGACAGCAGTTTTATTTATATAAAATAGGCTGTAAACTTAGAAAAAAAACGCTATATGTATATTTTTTTCGCTCTTATTTAAAGTAGTACACTTGCTTATCCAAATAACAACAAAAAAACTAAACATTTTCAAATGTTAACGGTTAATTCAAAGAGAAAAAACGAAATAAAACCACTTTTTAATGTCCAACGAATAATCTGACAAATCAAAGAGAGTAAATGAAAAATACAGTTACTTTAAAATTTTCACTCCAAGGCAATTTTTTTTTTGTTCTAATCAGTCTTTCAATGAATGTTCAACCAAGTAGTGCAAAAATGGCTCCAAGTGGAAAACAAACAAGTGTCGAACTAAGACAATTAATTATAAAATTAAATTTTGAAGGCAAAACGGTAAGAGAAATTGCCGAGTTGGTTGGACGAGGAAAATCTACAGTCCAAGATATCATAAAAAGGTACAGAGAAGAATTTAGATTGGCCAACAAAAGTCGAGAAGGTCAAGGCAAACTTTTAAGTGAAAGGGAAGAGCGGTCAATATTAAAAGAAATAAAACAAAATCCATTCAAAACAGCAAAAGATCTTCAAATTTCCCTCAAAAATCGTGTTGGAAAGGATGTTTGTCTCAACACGGTCCGCAATACTCTCCATAGATACGAATACTATGAAAGAGTTGCCAGAAAAAAAACCATTTATTAGTCTCAAAAATAAAAACAAAAGGTTAAAATATGCGAGAGAATATTTATTAAAACAAGAAGATTTTTGGAATACGGTAATGTGATCATATTTCTTAAAAAAATATATTTTAATTTGCAGTTTTCGATGCTTCAAGGTTTTGTTCACTGATGAGAGCAAATTTAATTTGCATGGCTCGGATGGGAAGATGTATGTGTGGCGTAAGCCAAATGCTGAGTTTCTGCAACAAAATACCAAAGCCACAATAAAACATGGAGGGGGCTCTGTCATGGTTTGGGGCTGCATGTCAAGTGCTGGGGTAGGCAATTTGCGTTTTATAGATGGTAAAATGGACAAATTTGCCTACCTCAACATTTTGAAACAAAATGTGAAGCAGAGTGCGGAAAAACTCGGAATCGCAAATAAATTTGCATTCTATCAGGACAATGATCCCAAGCACACATCAGGTGTTGCCAAGCTATGGTTGATCCATAATTGCCCCAAACTCATTGATACACCAGCACAGAGCCCAGACCTCAATGTGATCGAACATCTGTGGGAGGAATTGGCTAGGAGGGTGTACAATCAAAAATTTAACTCCCTAAATCAGCTTAAGGAGGCTTTACTTGAAGCTTGGAACTCTATTGAGCCTGAGGTGTGCCAAAATTTGGTTAAATCCATCCCAAATCGTCTACAAGCCGTTCTGGATAGTAAAGGGTTTGCAACGAAATACTAGCTGATGGATTTTTGCTGTTTTAAATAAGATTTTTTACTTTGTCCGATTATTCGTTGGACTTTAAAAACTGGTTTTATTTTGTTTTTCTCTTTAGATTAAAAGTTATCATTTGAAAATGTTAAGTTTTTTGTTGTTATTTAGATAAATAATAGTACTACTTTAAATAAAAGCGAAAAAAATATACATATAGCGGTTTTTTTCTAAGTTTACAGCACATTTTATATAAATGAAACTACTGTCCGATTATGCGTTGGAGGCACTGTATATAGAATTCCTAGGCAATGTGTATAGAAAAAATTAATTCACACATTTCCTGGCGAATTTTGGCAGTGTATACATTTCCTAGGAATTATATATAACGACGGATTACATACATTTCCGGTGACATATACACTTAAAACGATTTTAATTTTAGTACCTACTGGCAGGATTATAAAATAGTACTACATAGTTTTAATATTGTAAAAGAGGGACGCATATTCATCACGCTTAGATTGAAATCATAAATCATATGTTACTCGTATCATATTGTTATACATATTTTTTGACGTGAATGGTTATTTTTCTTAGACAGAATTTCACTGCTCAGGAAACAGAATTCTGCACATACAGAATTTTGAAATACAGAATTTTGAAATACAGAATTTTGCATTGACAGAATTTAGTAATACAGAATTTTGGACAAACAGAATTTTGACCATACAGAATTTTTATAAAAAAACAGAATTTTGACCAAACAGAATTTTGAAAACCAGAATTATGACCCGCTCCCTTAAAATTGTTGTGCTTATTCCCTACAAAATAAAATGCACGACTGGGTTGCACGAACTTGCTGTAATGCATGAAGATTAGAATTTATTATAAAGATGAATGTTAATACAGAAACACTTTCATAAACTAAGATTCATGTTTTAAATGGCTTAAGCATCTCCTTTAGTAGTCGGAACTAAGAACCGAATACCATGTCATTTCTAACGCAAATATGAATGTATGGAGGAAAAGAAAATATACTATGTCGATATAGCCAGGTAATAATTTGGTTTAAAAAAAGTATTGAATCATTGTTTTTTAAAATTCAAAAAGTTTGTTTTAAGTTGCTATACAATATTTAAAGCATTTTTTAGAGCTTTTGTATAAAAATAATTTAATTAAATCCGTTATACGAATAATGAGGAAGTCCAAATTAAAAAAAAAAAAATGGTTCTTTGCTATAAAGCGAAAGAAAAAAATTTTAATTAAAATTGTGGGTGCTGTTTTCGAGAAAAATACGATTTTCGAAAGGATTTATATGGTGAGTACCGATACTTTTAGTTGGAAAAAATTGCATTTCCTTTTAAAAATCCAAAACAAATAATTTGAAAATTTTAATACACAACTAAGTTATATTTAATTAAAAGCTCAAGTGACCTCAACTCCAAAAGATGTCACTTTAGCTTTTAATTGAATTTAATTCAATCACTCCGCTTAAACCTTAATAATTTTTTATATCTTTATCAACTAAGTAATATTTACATTTTTTAAAAGCTTTTGCATAAAAGGATTCATCATAATCAGTTGTATAGTTTTTGATAAAACCGAAAAAAATGAAAATGGTTCCATACGGGGTACCATTAATAACCATTAAAAAAATGTCAGCCAATATCCAGATTTTACTAAATTAATTTTTTTAATAAAATCCGTGGAAGACTGTTTTCAGAACAAATTTTTTTAAATTGGAAAAAGACAGGTACCGTTTTTTGGGTCCTATAAAAAAAACGTATGGAGGAAAAATTAAAAATGGCTGTCTCAAAAGTGTAAAGAATATCAACCGAGCCGGTTAATTTGCAGGTAAACAGACAGACAGAACTGCCAGACTCACATCTTTCGCCGTCTCTATTATCGTAATGTCAAGTCGGATCAAAATGTCGAGTTGGATTTCTTTAAACAAATCCATAACTTGTCATAAGTAAAAAAAAATTTTTTTGACTCAAACAACGAATTTTTTGGTACAAAGAAAATTTTTATCATGTCTTCAAAACAAAACTGAATTTCTATCAATATTATAAATATAACAAAATAAATTTAAACATCAAAATTATTGAAAATATGTATGTGCAAATTGGAAATATTTAAGTATTGAAAACAAATTCGTGGAATGGATAAAAAAATTATTTAGAAACTTGAACTTAATTCAATCAGCGAAAATAGAAGTTTGGAAATATTTGAATGGTACGTACAAACTATTTTAATAAAGTATTATGCATATACATACATACATATACAAATTTTTATTTATAAAATAATTTTTTTTTCTAATTACCAATTTTTAAAGCTCTTCACCAGCATTTATAATCAATCAAATTTTAAATTTAATTATTTGGATTTAAAAATTCATGTTTACAGTATGTTGTATGTATTTGGAAGCAATTTCAACGGCAGACATAACCAACAAACGGAAGGAGTACAAGCGGGCGCGTGCAAACTGGTATGAAAAAAAAAAAATAAATATTCGTTTTTAATTCACATTTCTAATTTTCAATAGTTTTCGTATACAGATCAATATAGACTTCAAGGATTCAGATTCGGAAATAATCTGTACAAACTCCTACGATCGCATTGTTAAAATGGTGAACAAAAAACTAAAGGAAGGGAGCAACATGGCCCTTTTGAAAGAAGTTATTGCAACGCCATATCAATAAATACATATCTACATATATATTTTTAAATTTAATTTCAAAAATAATTTAAAATATGTAAATAAAAAGCTCAGGCATAAACTGATTAAAGCAGAATTTTAGACCTTAAAAACCTTATGTACGTAATGCTTACCAACCAAATTTTAAAACTACAAATAAAATCTTGGAAGTAACATAATTTTGTATTTTTTTCATTTTCTCATTTCATTTGGTTAAAATCAGCATTTATTTATTTAATTCGTTAAAATCTAACGTTAACAATATTAAAAAAAAAAATAGTTCTTATAATCTAATATAATCTTATATCATAATTTATATTTATTATTCAATATTGTTGAAAAACATAAGTTTAAATTTTTTACATTTTATATTATCATTCACAGATTCTAAACAAATTATAAATTGTTATTAATTGATTGAAAGGGCTACATACACCATAGTTTGATCTGCTAAATATTTGAATAATAGGTTGCTGTCGCCTTAAACATGAACGGCTGAAACTGAAATTTAATTTACTTAGAACTGATGGCAATGATATCGAACCATTAATAATCCCAAAAATATAACAAAATTGTATAAACTTTCTGTGGTTAGTCAAAGAAGGAAGGCTGATCAAAGCTAGTTTATGAGAATAAGAGGGAAGTAGATTTTCCCTTGACCATGGAAGAGACCGAAGACAGAAACGCAGAAACCTTTTTTGGATCGCTTCAATTCTTGTAACATATGTTGAGTAATGAGATGACCATACCACACAGCCGTATTCTAGAATTGGTCTAACAAACGAAATAAATAGAAGTTTAAGAACATAAGGGTCCTGAAAATCACGACCGAATCTTTTAATGAATACAAGAACCCTATTGGGTTTTTTAATTATATAATTTAAATGATCATTAAATGCTAATTTGGGATCAAGAATAATACCTAAGTCAGAAAACATATAGAAACCTTACATAACGGACAAGAATCGAACGTATAGTTGTACAAAACCGGAAATTTTTCACGTGTAAAACTCATGGTTTTACATTTGTCAACATTTAAAACAAAACGGTTTTTATTGCACCATTCTCTAAATATTGTTAAGTCTTCTTATAGTAATAAAAAGTCAGAGGAGGATTTTATACTTTTGAAAAGCTTAGTGTCATCAGCATAAACAAGGACAGACGAGTTTTTTAAGTTTGAAACCAAGTCATTAATAAATAAAACAAATAAAATAGGACCTAAGTGGCTGTACTGTGGGACACCAGAATTCACAACAAATTGACTTGCACTTTCATTACGAAACAAGACAGAATAACGACGATTTTTTAAGTATGAAGAAATCCAATTTAAAAAATTGTTGTTAAATCCTAGATGGTTTAATTTTAAAATTAGTGTATTGTGACATAACTTGTCAAAGGCTTTACTAAAGTCAGTAAATACACAATCAACTTGCCCGCGTTTTTCAAAAACATCTAGACAAAAGGAAACGAAGTTAAATAAATTAGTAACAGTGGATCTCTTTTTGACAAAGCCATGTTGGCTATCACAAATAATAGAACTACAATGGAAAGAAAGAACATTACTCACAATTGACTCAAACAGTTTAGGTCTCACAGATAGTTCAGCAATGGGTCTATAGTTCATTATTTCATTTTTGGGCCTTTTTTATGTATAGGAATAATAAATGAACTTTTCCAGATAATAGGAAAAATTGAACTTTTTAAGGATGCATTGAAGAGAATATATAACGGATATGACAAATAAGAAGCACATTTTTTTAATATACTCGTATAAGATGGAACACCATCGGGGCCTGGAATAAAGCACTCATCGAGATTTAATAAAGGGTGATTTTTTAAGAGCTTGAGAACTTTTTAAAAAAAAAAAACGCATAAAATTTGCAAAATCTCATCGATTCTTTATTTGAAACGTTAGATTGGTCCATGACATTTACTTTTTGAAGATAATTTCATTTAAATGTTGACCGCGGCTGCGTCTTAGGTGGTCCATTCGGAAAGTCCAATTTTGGGTAACTTTTTCGAGCATTCCGGCCGGAATAGCCCGAATTTCTTCGGAAATGTTGTCTTCCAAAGCTGGAATAGTTGCTGGCTTATTTGTGTAGACTTTAGACTTGACGTAGCCCCACAAAAAATAGTCTAAAGGCGTCAAATCGCATGATCTTGGTGGCCAACTTACCGGTCCATTCCTTGAGATGAATTGTTCTCCGAAGTTTTCCCTCAAAATGGCCATAGAATCGCGAGCTGTGTGGCATGTAGCGCCATCTTGTTGAAACCACATGTCAACCAAGTTCAGTTCTTCCATTTTTGGCAACAAAAAGTTTGTTAGCATTGAACGATAGCGATCGCCATTCACCGTAACGTTGCGTCCAACAGCATCTTTGAAAAAATACGGTCCAATGATTCCACCAGCGTACAAACCACACCAAACAGTGCATTTTTCGGGATGCATGGGCAGTTCTTGAACGGCTTCTGGTTGCTCTTCACTCCAAATGCGGCAATTTTGCTTATTTACGTAGCCATTCAACCAGAAATGAGCCTCATCGCTGAACAAAATTTGTCGATAAAAAAGCGGATTTTCTGCCAACTTTTCTAGGGCCCATTCACTGAAAATTCGACGTTGTGGCAGATCGTTCGGCTTCAGTTCTTGCACGAGCTGTATTTTATACGGTTTTACACCAAGATCTTTGCGTAAAATCTTCCATGTGGTCGAATAACACAAACCCAATTGCTGCGAACGGCGACGAATCGACATTTCACGGTCTTCAGCAACACTCTCAGAAACAGACGCAATATTCTCTTCTGTACGCACTGTACGCATTCGTGTGGTTGGTTTAATGTCCAATAAAGTAAACTGAGTGCGAAACTTGGTCACAATCGCATTAATTGTTTGCTCACTTGGTCGATTATGTAGACCATAAATCGGACGTAAAGCGCGAAACACATTTCGAATCGAACACTGATTTTGGTAATAAAATTCAATGATTTGCAAGCGTTGCTCGTTAGTAAGTCTATTCATGATGAAATGTCAAAGCATACTGAGCATCTTTCTCTTTGACACCATGTCTGAAATCCCGCGTGATCTGTCAAATACTAATGCATGAAAATCCTAACCTCAAAAAAATCACCCGTTATATATTGAGCGACTGTATCTTCACTTATTTCAAAATTAATTGCGTTTAAATGAGTAAAACTGTCAAAAGAAGAAGAAAAAGAAGAGGAATGATTAAAGTCTGATTCTTCAAATGCTTCTTTGAATTGGTTAGCAAACATGTTTGCAATAACCTTTGGATCAGGACTAGTTGATGAATTATTTGGCATCGAATTCGGATAGCCACACGTTTTCCTTTTATTATTAACGAAATTCCAGAAACTATCTGGATTAGATTTAATACCATATTCTATTTTACAAATGTAATCGTCATATAAAATGTTAGAATAATTAGAGAAAAGTTGTTTTAGAATTAAGAAAGTTCTGTAATCATCGTCAGTTCTAGTTATATTATAATTTACCCAAGCTTTGTTCCTTTTATTTTTTAAGTTTTTAATATGCGTATCAAACCATGGTGGTGAATTTGAAGCAAAAGGTGTTCTTTTTAAAGGAATTATCATCATTATATAATCAATACTGCAATTACAAAATAATTGGTTCCAATTTACAGTTATTAACATATCAAAAAGATCTACAAAATTACATTTAGAAAAGTCAAATTCAAGTTTGTTGTTATTGTTGTTAT
Organism: Philhelius festivus; assembly: GCA_963931855.1. Taxonomy (NCBI): domain Eukaryota; kingdom Metazoa; phylum Arthropoda; class Insecta; order Diptera; family Syrphidae; genus Philhelius; species Philhelius festivus. The sequence goes on from OZ007555.1 coordinate 149,758,274, forward strand.
TGGAAGGAGAAGACATGTTTAAACCTAGTGAAATATCTAATGCAGGATGATTTCGATCTTCGTCAATTAGTTTTACAGTAGCAGTTAAAACAGCATTTTCGTTGTTAATTGTATCGGCGAAAAACACTAAGTCAAGAATTTTTCCGAAACGATTTCTCAATCCATTGAATTGACTCAAACCACATGAATACATACATACCATCTATAAAAAATGTTAGTTCATTAAGACTTGACGCATTTATCGGAACATGGAACTCGTCGTCATCAATTTTTGTCCAATTAAGGTTTGGTAGATTTAAGTCACCTACGATCAAAATTTTATCTTCGGGTTCCATAAGCACATAAATATTTTCAATGCAGTCATTTAACTTTTCATAGGAGTCATTGTTTGGACTTGGAGGTATATACGCGGAGATAATAAATAAATGACCAGATTCCAACTTAATTTTGATACATAGAGCTTCGACACTTTTGGATCGAAAGTCATCTATCAGGTAGCACGTAAGTGAGGTCCTGATCGCAAAAAGAATTCCTCCTCCGTGTCTTTTTCATCATGTCGATCACTTCTGAAAATTTGATATGATGTATCATAATGCATAATGGATTATTGGTTAGTTGTTGCTTTTATTTTCAGTCAAAACTTCTGCGCCATTTGAGTTATTTGGCGCTGTTACATAATATCTGGGGTATAACAATTTGGTAATTTTAGAAACAAAGTAAGTAGCTATGTGCGTATGTGCTAAAGATCATTTTAAACTTCTTTTTTTTTCAATTTAACATGTTTTTTTTTTTTTTTGGTAAGATCAGCGTTAACGGTTATCTGTTATCTTTATCTGTACTTTAACATACAAAATCGTCAAATTGAAGGAAGACACTTTTGTTAATTGAACAAAACAATTTTGTTAAGCTGATAAATAAATTTCGTGGATTCAACAAAAGAAACTTGTTAATCTGACAAAATATTTTTTTTTTGGGATATTGACAGAAGTTTTATCAGCTCAACCTACAATTTTATCATATAGGTATACCTAGATTTTATTTTCAGTGTAGGTATTTAAAAAATAAATAAAATTTTCTAAAAAAAGCCAATTTTTTTTAAATTTAAGTACGCAATACTTTTTTAAATTTTGTATGAGCTAATCTAAGCTAATGGCGGTCAGCCATCAGACGAATAGGGGGAATAACATGTAGCATACGAAAACATGCACGTGCCGTAACTATTCGGGACTGGTGGAAGTCTGATCATAGCCTCTCCATGGCGGCCGCTAGAAACAAGCCTTTAAAAAGGTTTGGCTAATATGATCAGGCTGGTTCCTCAGGTTGGCGACAGGTTAATTCCCTGTCCCGTAAAATTTTATGAATTACGAGACCGACAACAAGCCTCGGAAACGGACTGATCACACGACGACAACCAACGCAACGAAAACTGAAAAACGATTTACGAATTTTCTTATGGAACGTACGATCGCTCTATAGAGCTCGAGCTGCTCAGCAGCTAGCCGATGCCCTGTCAAAATATAAAGCTGACATAACAGCTCTTCAAGAAATCAGATGGACAGGGAATGGTGTTCTACAGAAGAAAGAATATGACATATACTATAGCTGTCATACAAAACACCATGTGCTCGGGGTAGGCTTCCTAGTCAGCGAAAAAATGAAGTCTACCATCATCGGCTTTAACGCTTTAAGCGAAAGGCTATGCACCCTTCGCGTGCGAGGCAAATTTACGAACATCAGCCTCATTAACGTTCACGGACCTACGGAGGAGCCCTCAGACGAAGAAAAAGAGACTTACTACGAACAAGTCGAGAGGGCCCTCAATGCCTGTCTAAGGTATGATGTTAAAATCATCCTTGGGGATTTGAACGCAAAAATAGGTCGGGAGCCGGTATTCAGGCATTACGCAGGCACCCATAGTTTGCATGAGAACACTAATGACAATGGACTTAGAGTCTTAGAACTGGCAGCATCGAAAAACATGGTCATTGCGAGTACCAGGTTCCCGCGTAAAGATATCTACAAAGCCACCTGGGTATCACCTGATAGAGTCACTCGTAACCAAATAGACCACGTGTTGATAGACCGTCACCACTACACGAACTCGATGACGGTACGAATGTACCGAGTTGCCAATATCGACTCGGATCACTATCTTGTTGGTATGGTTTTCCGAGGGCGGATTGCCTTGCGAAGACGCATTGCATCCGCCGAATCAACACGGCTGCCCTGCGCAATGAAAACACCAGTAACACCTTTGGTAATGCGTTAGGACTCGCCCTAGAATCACTTGATTTAGGGAGAGTAAGTCCTGGAGCCAGTATGCTGGGCGTAAATGAGAAGTGGACACGCCTTAAGAATATTGTCATTAGTACTGCCAACTCCATCTTAGGCAGCAGTCGTAAAAATCGAAACGACTGGTTTGATGATGAATGCAAGCTAGCGACTGAACGTAAGAATGTTGCGTACCGAGCAATGCAACAATCTCATAGAACGCGGGCACACGAAGAGGAATATAAAGACCTCAGAAGAATAGAAAAACGGCTACACAGACAAAAACAAATCAGCCTGGGAGAAGAACCTAATCTGTGAAATAGAAAACAGCCGAGAGCGAGGTCCGCACCAGGCGCGGAAGTTTTACCAATCCGTCCGAAACATGACGCAGTACACACCACGCTGCACATACTTCAAGGACGGAGAGGGAAATCTGATCGCCGATCCTGAAAGTATACTGGACCGATGCGAAGTGTACTTTAATGAATTGCTAAATGGTCAGATCACTGCAGGAGAGGAGGCTCCACTACTTCAAGAAGAATACCCTATGTTGCCGCCACCAAGCATAGAAGAGGTTAAGAAGGCTATAGGCCGGCTTAAACAGAACAAAGCCCCGGGAGCCGATGGCATACCAGCCGAATTATTCCATCACGGTGGGCCAGCCTTACGTCAAGCAATTCATGATATTATAGTACACGTATGGGAGCAGGAAGAAATGCCAGAAGACTGTCGAAAAGGTTTAATATGCCCCATACATAAGAAGGGAGATGTCACAACGTGCAGCAATTATAGAGGTATCACGTTGTTGAGTACCGCCTATAAGATACTCTCCTCTATCCTACAAAACCGGATAACCCCATACGCTAAAACCGTTATCGGACAATATCAGTGTGGTTTCATTCCAGGCAAATCAACAACTGATCAGATCTTTACCCTTAGGCAGGCGATGGAAAAATGTCTAGAGTTTAACATCCCAACATACCATCTGTTTATAGACTTTAAGGCCGCCTATGATAGCATAGCCAGGGTAGAACCTTACAAAGCCATGAGAGAATTCGGCATCCCAAATAAATTGACACGACTATGTAGGTTGACCATGACCAACGTAACAAGCCAAGTTAAAATAGCCGGATTGCTATCCAGACCAATCAACATCTTTAATGGCCTCCGACAAGGGGACGGTTTGGCCTGCCTCCTCTTCAACCTGGCGTTGGAGAAAGCAATCCGTGACTCTGGCACGACAACAAGAGGGACCATCGTCAACAGGTCCAGCCAGTTACTGGCTTACGCAGACGACATCGACATCATCGGAAGAACCGAACAAGCTGTACACGATTCCTTCATCCAGATCGAGCAGGCGGCACAAAATCTGGGGCTGCACATTAGTGAAGGTAAAACAAAGTACGAGTACATGGTGGCGTGGAATGCGAGAGGAACAGTTGGTCAAACAATCAAGGTTGCGGAGCACGAATTTGAAGTGGTGCAATCCTTTAAATACCTTGGTGAATAGTAGCAGCCGATAACAATATAGAAGAAGAAATACGCGGGCGGCTTCTCAAATCCAACAGAGCCTACTATAGTCTGTCAAAGCTCTTCAAATCCAGAAATCTCACCATAACTTCAAAACTGCTGTTGTACAGGACCATGGTCCTGCCAGTACTCACATATGGATCCGAGACTTGGGTGCATAGCAAAAGGCACTCCGACCTCTTAGCTGCGTTCGAGAGAAAAGTCTTAAGGAGAATTGTTGGCCCCGTATGTGAGGAAGGACGATTCCGGAGACGGTACAATCATGAACTGTACGCAATCTACCTTGAAGCAGATATCGTGACAAAAATTAAACTCGGTAGATTCCGGTGGGCAGGGCACCTAGCTCGCTTGAGCGAAGAGGAACCTGCTCGGAAAGTTCTTTGTGGTACATTCTATGGTAGACAACAGCGTGGTAGACCATGCTTGCGCTGGACAGATGGTGTAGACCAGGACCAGGGATAGGTGGAGAGACTTGTTGAAAGAGGCCAGGACCGGAACCCGGTTGTCGAGCCGATGATGATGATGAATCTAAAAATTGAACAAATTCAGTTGAACTTTTCGAAAAACTATAAGCTAGTTACCGTTTAATCGAAAAAATTGAAAAAATGTATATACTAACTAGTTTATTTGGAGAATGGACAAAAAGTCCAGTTCCTACCAACAAGTTAGGACATCTGTGCATCAATACAAATATAAATCATCTCATAATTTATTTTAGCATAAATTCGTCTTCAAATATCCAACTAAAATCTATAAATCAGAACCATGACTCCATTGTGTGATTTTATCCGAAATAATATGTGAAATTTACGACAGAAAAGCACTTATTTGTTTCGTTTCAATGCGCACATTTTCCAATTTGACACACAATACAAAATTCGATGAAAAAAAAAAGAATATAAAACTAATTTTTCTTCTACTTCAAGGTCGTACTTGCCCATTTCTGAACTAAAAACAAACAAAATTTTTACTGTGCAAACACATCAACAATTGCCCAATATCCTGGGCATAAAAATTGAAAAAATAAAAATATATTGGACAGACCAGCAGCAGTTCACGGAAGAGAGAAATCACCACAATATACTCATATAGCTTTACGACTTGTCCTAAAGTCAATTCGAATACCTACACCATAAATCACACAGGTTTGGTTGTAAATTACACGTAGAGAGAGGCCGTAAAATCACAGGCAAACACTTTCCGCGTTTTAGTGTCCATCATAAAGACGCGATCCGATCAGCCCTTAACTGATGTGATTTAGGGCATGCGATTGATTTACAAGTACCCGAGAATAGAAATAAGAAAAGGAGGATTCCTTAAAATGGCTATAAAATCAAGAGGTAATGTTCGTCGTAAAATCACCGCGCGAACATCCTGTCAATGGCAAGGATGTCTTCTCGGCCCACTATAAGAATCACGCCTTCTCAGGTTGTCCAGGAGTCGTATATATTTTATTGACAACAGGATATCCAAGTTGAAGGGTATAATCCTATAGACATTACTATCACTCCACCACTGACCATATGTACACACACTCCTGTAACTACATTGATGCACGTTTACAATAAGGGACTTATCGACTACACGTTCGCCTGCAATTAAATACGAAACCGATGAAATCACATTCCATAAAAATGTCCTTTTTACAAAGTGACTTGCATTAGAACTGCCATTGTTATAATTGCGCTCGATATAGAGATGCGCATTGAAATTATTCATTTCGTCACGCTTCTATTCATAGAGGAGGAGAAAAGACCTAAACCATCTTATTGTTGGTAATTGAATTCGGCTGAAAACGTTTTTTTTTGTTTTTGTAGCATTCGTCCTTTACTGAGAGACAACACTAACCAACTCTCTGTTTGACATGTTCTGCGAATGCAGGAAGCGTGTGTTTTTTTGGATTCTACCCTCACAGCGTGTTTAGTGCGGTCTCTCACAGCAGGCTTCACTTGAGCCTTGCACAAAAATTGGAAACACAAAATTTCTTATTGCGATTTGCTAACAAAGGTGTGCGATGTTGCGCGACTTCGCGTCCTTTCTATTTATTTTTTTTTTTTTGTCTTTTTTCCTAAGGATATTCCTCAAAAATTAGGATCGCATTTTTATTTTATTAGCCTTGCTGCATGACCGTCTTGTACGTTTTCTCCATTGGTAGATTTATGTAACGACGATCCTTCCTGAAGATGGATGCAGAGAAAACGAGACTTAGTCGGGGGTAAAAGGATTACAACGTTCGATTGATTTCTTTCCCTCATGCTTCAATGTAGGCAATTCCAAAATTCAATTTTGCTTGAGCGGTGTCTCGAGGGGAACAAGGAAATTAAATCGCGCACGGCTATTTTTCTGGGGATAAAAATATGGTATTTATGAGGATTTGAAAACAAATTTTCCCGCTCCGTTTGTCTTTTGATTTTGACTGGGAAAATGAGAATATAATATGATGGTTGCAGATGTTTCATTTTAATGTTTGATCTGTACATTGATAAGAAGTCTTCAGTTTTTTTGTTGGTTCGAAATCAATGATGAGTTCAATCCATTCGAGGATTTGGAGGGACAAGATTGGGAAATGATGTTTATTAAGTACTTTCTCAATTTAATATTGACTTATAAGAGGATTCTCTATTTTTCTATTTTAGAAAAGTTTAGAAAACTCTTGAAGCTATAAAGCAGGGTTGGAAAAGAATGCAATCTTTTTTAAATGTTATTCTTAAAAATCATTTATTGAATTCAATTAGAACATTGCATTAATTGATTTTGCTTTTGGACTCCACCTTCAATTTTGTAATCACCATTCGTTTCAGATTAAAAAGATTGCAATCATTTATTTTTCCATTCATTCACAGGAATCTTCTGAGAGTGCATGCCTCCTTTGCATTCGTTTGAATTATTTCCTTTGAGTGGAAAGTCACGTAAACCTGTACAAATGAATGCAAAAAATTCAAAGAATACAAAAGAGTGCAAAAAATTCACATCAACTGGTTGGTGTATAATGAATGGGGAAAAATGTTTTTAATGTGAAACGAATGGTGAGTGCCAATTTGAAATCGCATTCTCTAAGTGAAATCAATGAATGCAATTTTTTAACCGAAGCCATTTAAGATTGCATTCTTTTACAACCCTGCTATAAGGTGACTAGATAAGAACGATATTTTAATAACACAAAAAAAACGGTGTGATAATGGTATGAAGTCGGACATCATTCAGATGACCTACTCGGCAGCGACGTCACTGGCAGTGCAATTGTTGAACACTTGCCGTTAGATAACCTAGTAGGCAAATTTTTTCTTTTTAGTTTGCTTCGCTTGCTTGTGCCATGTTGTTGCTACTTCAGCTTGGATATATCAATGTCTCCGAACTCTGGCCACAGAAAGTCGGTTAACATCGCTTTACCTAAGCCCATTGATAGTATAGGCGGAGTCTACTTCTTCATTTCAAAAGAAAAATAAGCTCAAAAGATGCCGCCCTGCCAAAATTCGCATCAAAAAGTCAATCTTTGTTGCTGATGATGTCAAACAACTATATGGATTGCATTCGCTTCAATAACGACGATATTGCTCATTGATTTAGCGGCTCAGCTAAAAATTGTTCTGGTCCGAGAAGGGTTTTTTTTTTCTTCGGCGACCATTTCCAGTAGCGCCCAATTGGCGAACCCACGACGGGGACATTGTCCATTGTCGTCTGGACAAAATGGCAAAACTAACTGATTGATTGACAGCTGCTGAAGAATAAGAATTGAAAAAACTATCATTCCTGTCTTGTAATCCTGTATAAGAAATAAAATCCACGACTGGGTTGAACAAATTTTCACTTAGATACTATACTCTGTCCAACAAAAATTGTCAGTACATGCCTTATGGGAGAGCTTTTTCTAAAGCAGTGGCGCCTGATGCACCCTCACTACAATGCGTTAGGAAAAATGCCACTAAAAAAAGAGCAAGCCACTGACTTTTCTTAAGGAATTGTTGTTGTAATTCTTTGCAAAAAGTTGTACACCCCAACACGACCGTCGTATCGCACTGCTGATGAGATACTGTCAAGACTCAAGACTCAAGATCAAGACAAGAGTGTCAAGTGTCACTCAATACGATCGTGCGCTCTTTATCTACATCAAAACAGAGTTACCATTATCATTCTCAATTGCAAGCAAGGAGCTTTTTCAGTGGTTTTTATTAAGGAGCTTTTGGGATTTGAAGCTTTTGAGAACACATTTTAAGAAGATGAGTATGTTGAGTGTTGTCGTATTGCTTTTCAACTTAAAAAAAAACGCGCCTATTATCTTACCGGTTGGCGTTGTGGGAAAAGGTAAATTGAATTTTGTTTTCAGTCGTTTTGAATCGGCAGACGGTAGCCCTACGCCTTTTATACTTTCATTTGCGGCGATTTATAATTTAAACTACGGAATCCCTGTGAGAGCTTTAAAAGACGACACACTTATGAACCAGAATGAGAGACAAACGTCCTATCTTCCCTGTACTGACAATTTTTGTTGGACAGAGTATAGCTATATTTAAGATAGGTATTTAGAATTTGAAGAAATGTTATAAGAAAAAAATGTTGAAAGTCTTGAAATTATGTTTTTTAAATTGCTCAAGCTACTTCCATAGATATTTGAACTACATTACATTACATGTTAGACTACTCCGCAGACGCACGACTGGGTCGCACAAACTTGCTCCTATGTAATAGACTAGGAATTAAAAAAAAATGTTATTAAGGAAAATTGTTCATAAAGATAAAATGAATTTTTTAAATTTTTTTAGTATCATCATCATCGGCTTGACAACCGGGTTCCGGTCCTGGCCTCTTTCAACAAGTCTCTCCACCTATCCCGGTCTCTAGCCGACGCTATCCAGTTGCGCACCCCAAGGCTTCGGGCATCCTGGTCTACGCCATCTCTCCAGCGCAAGCATGGTCTACCACGCTGTCGTCTACCATAGAATGTACCACAAAGAACTTTCCGAGTAGGTTCCTCTTCGCTCATGCGAGGTGCCCTGCCCACCGGAGTCTACCGAGCTTAATTTTTGTCAAGATATCTGCCTTAAGGTAGATTGCGTACAGTTCATGATTGTACCGTCTCCGGAATCGTCCTTCCTCACATATGGGGCCAACAATTCTCCTTAAGACTTTTCTCTCGGACGCAGCTAAGAGGTCGGAGTGCCTTTTGCTAAGCACCCAAGTCTCGGATCCATATGTGAGTACTGGCAGGACCATGGTCCTGTACAGCAGCAGTTTTGAAGTTATGGTGAGATTTCTGGATTTGAAGAGCTTTGACAGACTATAGTACGAGTAGTAGTTTTTTAGTATCTAAGAGATAAAAACAGAATGCTATGCAAATATGAATTTATGCAAGAACAAAAATTATGAGTCGTTGTAGTGGTTCCTTAAAAAAATAAGCTTTTATGTATGTATAAAATTTTCAAAACATTTTTAAGAAAATATTTTGGTACGCCAACTTTAAGTCTTTAATATTGTACGAATAAGAGTTAAATTTCCAAAAAAAACATTAAGTCGTTCTTGAGATATCGAATTTTCCAAAAAAAAACGACTTTTTTTAAAACTTTTTAGGAGCTTCTTTATAAAAAATTTCATTAAAATTCGTTATGCCGATAATGAGAAATTCAAAATTCAAAAAAATCGTTCTATGGTAGGTACAGTCAGTAATATCTAGTTATCAATTTTGTTTTCCTAAATTATAGATCGTAAAAATTAATCAAAAAAAAAAAAGTTTTAGCAAAATTCTTGGAACCGTTTTTGAGAAAAATACGATTTTCGAAAACCATTTTTTAACATTTGTATGGAAGGTACCGTTAGTTTTAGATAAAACAAACATTTTTTTTTCTCAAATCTTGTAGATTATGTTAGGAAACTTTTATTTGTCAAGTTTGAAAAAAATTGACCATGGGGTTTTCGAAATATTGAGTTTGCAAAAAAAAAAAATTGAAAATTTGAATATGTAATAATATTTAAACTTTGGAGGAGCTTTAGCATAAAAAAAATGGTTCAAATCGGTTGTACCGTTTTCGAGAAAATCAAAAACAAAAAAAAATGGACCCAGGGGGCCTACCAAAAATAACAATTTTTTGGAAATTTTTTTGCAACCATTACCTAGTTTTAACTAAATCAAATTTTTATAATTTTTTTTAAAATTCTCTGGGACAGTTAGAAAAGAGTTTTTGAGAAAAAAAATATTTATAAAATTTCGAAAAAAACCGTATGGTAGGTACCGTTATTTTTGGTCTTAAAAAAAAAAAAGAAAAAAACGTGTGGGGGAAAAATCTAAACCCATATCTACCAAGACAGAATTGCGAGACCCACTTTTTTGGTCTTCGCTATCATCGTAATGTCAACTTTGATCAAAATCTCGAGTTCGATTTTTTTTCGAATGCATAACTTGCCTTATAGTACCTATAAGTCGCAAGTAAAAACAACAGAAGAAAAACATGTCAGCAGCACACGGTTGGTATTGAACGGTCACCCATCCAAGTACTAACCACGCACAATGATGCTAGATTTCGCTGATTGATGGGATATTTGAACTTGACGATTTTGGAATTGATGAAAAAAATCGTGAGATCGGTTCTTATAATTATTCTAGTTTTTATAAAATTTTCAAGAGCACATTTTGGTACACCAATTGTAAGTTAATATTGCTATATTGATTCTTCGTCGAACTTTTATTCCTTACAAAATAAGAGTACAAAAACCTAACGAAAAGTATTGGTTCGATATATAAGCTTTAAAGAAGGTATAAGGTTGAGAGAAGAAAGTTTCCGCTATTACAAGGTTCTAAAGCTCAACCACAACGACAAACCGGTAACTAGTTCCTTATAGATATAAGGCAATTGTACTTGCAGCTCATTTTGTGCTGCTGGCTCTACGTTGCCTGATAGCAACATTGCCCTTCATGTACTTTGAAACGTAAATAATTCATTGGGACAGGTATGTTTCCACACTCATTCAGTTACACTCATTCAGGTAAGCAAATCCACTAGTGCTGATGACGCTTACTCCCCCTCCTCCTACCGACTAATTGTACTTACGTGCCACCTTTCCCAAGGTCATGAAATCGATGATTAATCATGAGCTCAAGAAATATATCGAAGATCGAAAGCTTTCGAATGACCGGCAATACTGCTTTCGCATCAATCGTTCCACTGGTGATCTGATGGCATAACTCAATAAAGAGTGGAACAGATCTTTACACTATTTTGGAGAAAGTTGGATTATTGCGCTTTATATTTCTAAGGCATTTTATTGAGTTTGCCATTGATTATCGAAAATGCGTGCGCTTGGTATAAATGCAACCCCCATTCTTTATATTAGAAATTACCCTCAAGATCGTTCAATACATGTTGTATTCAAAGGTTTCAAGTTTGATCTTCACAAAATAAATGCTGGTGTTTCCTAACTATACTCTGTCCAACAAAAATTGTCAGTACATGCCTTATGCGAGAGCTTTTTCTAAAGCAGTGGCGCCTGATGCACCCTCACTACAATGCGTTAGGAAAAATGCCACTAAAAAAAGAGCAAGCCACTGACTTTTCTTAAGAAGTTGTTGTTGTAATTATTTGCAAAAAGTTGTACACCCCAACACGACCGTCGTATCCCACTGCTGATGAGATACTGTCAAGATCAAGACAAGAGTGTCAAGCAGTGGTACCACTTTACTTCAATTGAAGTAGATCTACTTCCTTTTTTCAAAATATTTTAAAATCTACTTCCTACTTTGCACCATCAGAAAAATACTGAAATCTACTTCATTTTAAAAATCTCTTTTTCAATCTACTTCAATTTTACAAAAAAAAGGCCAAATCTACTTCTTTTCTTCTATTGCACTCTAGGTAGTATGTATCAAGAGAATTACAAAAAATGTTTGTCAACACAATAAATGTACATAAATGAGTAATTTTAAAAGCATAGAAACACCAATCTTATGAAAATTTCGCTTGCGTGTGTTTTATTAATAAATTAATTCTTTATATCTATACAAAATGTTTTGTTTTCAAAATCAAAGAAGCTCATTTATGAAAACTTTGATCGAAATCGGTAGTCAGAAATGAGAAAGTAGAAAATCAAAAACATAACATAAACATGAACATGAACATAATTTTTTTATAAACCATTAGAGCCGTCTTCGAAATAAATATGATATTTCATAATGACTGTATGGAAGGAACCGAGCTGAGGAAAAAAAAAACATTTCAATTTCTCATCTAGGCTGCAGGTTGAGGTACAGACCTGGAAATGCAGACAGACGGAATTTCTACTTTTTCGTGTTGTAATGTCAATTGATGAAAATCTCGAGTTATAATTTTTCAAAAAGAAAGCAAAAAATTTTCAAATCTACTTCGATTTTTCTCAATTTACTTCACTTTTTTCTTCAAATCTACTTCGACTTTTTTTCCGGAAGTAGTAACGCTGGTGTCAAGTGTCACTCAATACGATCGTGCGCTCTTTATCTACTTCAAAACAGAGTTACCATTATCATTCTCAATTGCAAGCGAAGAGCTTTTTCAGTGGTTTTTATTAAGGAGCTTTTGGGATTTGAAGCTTTTGAGAACACATTTTAAGAAGATGAGTATGTTGAGTGTTGTCGTATTGTTTTTCAACTTAAAAAAAAAAACGCGCCTATTATCTTACCGCTTGGCGTTGTGGGAAAAGGTAATATGAATATTGTTTTCAGTTGTTTTGAATCGACAGACGGTAGCCCTACGCGTTTTTTACTTTTATTTGCGTCGATTTATAATTTAAACTACGAAATCCCTGTGAGAGCTTTAAAAGGCGACACACTTATGCATGGCAATGCAACCAGAATGAGAGACAAACGTCCTATCTTCCCTGTACTGACAATTTTTGTTGGACAGAGTATAACATTTATAATGTTTTTTTACGTCCAAAACTCGAGTATAACATACATCCTTTGGCAGGTGCAGCCCAAAAAGTCTCTCCATTTATTGAATAGAATCCAGAAGAGAGAAATAAAACTGGTAGAAATAGAGCTATCATGGAATCATTCCCATCTCTCGAACACTGTTGGAATGTTTCACATATTTCCTTGTTTTATCGCTTTTTAAAATATATTTTGCTATTTTTGTGTTTGTTTTCGGTGTTTTCAAAAACTTTACAACACAAGTATTATAAATTGAATGGTAAACCATACATATTTGATGGTACTGTAAGGCGTATACCTACTCTAAGCTTTATATACATACCTTACAATATAATATACTTTATACCTAGCTCTAAGTATACTTTTTAAAGCTTGTTATTTTATTATTCTAAAATAAAATATTGTTTGAGAAAGAATATAAAATAAATGTTTACATATATATAGATTGGTTTCTAAACCTCTTTTTCATTATTAAGAAGACGTTATAGTACGGAATAAATTTCATCAAAATTTTTGTAGTTGTTCGAGAAAAAAAAAGGTTTTTGAACATTGGTATGACAGTTGTTTCAATTTTTAGATTAAAAAAAAAAAACTAAATTGAGATGTTTTTTGAAGTCTTGAGTTTTTCAAAAAAAAGTTTCGTGTTAATTCGACGCTTTCCAAAAGTGTCATGACTCCTCATGTACTTATGAGCGTAAGCGATTTAATGGGAGAAATCGTAGATTTGCAACTGAATTGAAAGATCTCGACATACACTAATCCGCTGGCCCGGGTAGTATCCCCACTATCGTCCTGAAGAGATGTTCTTCAAAACTCGCAAAACCATTGCATCTTTTCGAGTGGATAAGAAATGACATTTGTGCAGGCCGTCCCATAAAAAGACGAATCTTCTTCTTTTATAATGATCGGGCAATTGCACTTACATACGTCCCTTCTTTCTAAGGTAATGGAAACGCTGATAAATTATCAGCTGAAGAAATATCTTGAATAACTAATGCTTCTCAAAGCATAATATATATATTAAACATACTTTTATAGGAATATCTCACCGAACAGTGGCACAAATCGTTTGATCATTCTGAAAAAAGTAAGATTATTGCACTATTTTGAAAGCATTTACTAGAGTTTGGCGTTAAGCCCTTTCATCAAAAATGCATACACTTCGATGGACTGAAAACTACTTTTCAAACCGCTCAGTACAAGTTGATGGTTTTAAATCTGAAGTCCATAAAATAAATGCTGGTGTGCCACAGGGCTCCGTATTGTCTCCGATTCTCTTTCTCATATTCATCAATTATCGTTTTTATGAAACTTCTAATCCATTAAATTGTTTTGCTGACGACAATACTTTCAGCTTCTCATATTCAGACCTTATTCTTTAGATGTGGATTTAGAACACCACTGTATAATAAGTTCATTAAATATGGAGTTTTTTGACGAAATAATGCATATAACCAGGCCCGGATTAAAGAAAATGGGGGCCCGGGGCTATTTCAAATTTTAGGCCCCCTAAAAAGATATAAAACCCAAGCAAGACAACCCCTCATAACGCAGAGCGTCCTAAACCCCAATAACCCAGGGCGCTAGGAGTCCACGCTCTCAGAGACGATGCATCGAGGAGTTGACGCATCGAAAATCCAAAAAGCTATCCCCCAAGTGCTCCAACCCCCGATAAGATTAAGAATTTTTGATACCCGGGGCTAATTATTTATCAGGGGCTCCTCTTTTTAACGTTTTTGAAAAATTAAATTTGTTCATTTCGCAATCTTAAAAAAAATCGTAAACGCAAAAGCGTTAAACCCACATAACCCAATTCGTAATAAATCCAAAAACCATGAACTCAAAACCGTCAGACCCTTTCTTTTTGATTATTCAAAACTCTAAAAATTAAAAGTAACAAATTATGTAGTAATTAGGATTTATTAGATTGAATGAGTAAGTATATACATTATAAATAATAGATACGCGTAAAGTTGAATTTTACACACGGGAACGTTTCGGAAAATTCAACTTTACGTACGTTATGTCGAAAAATACAATTCAATACTTCTGCGGCAAAATTTGTATCGCCATTTTTCGCTTGTTAAACTCAAAACGGACTCGTGGAAATTAACAATTCTAAATTTTACCACACTTATATGGGTTTAACGTTTTTGGGGTATATAGCTTTCGTGTTTGGATTTTGTGGGGTCAGCCAATTTTGGTTTTTATTTGTGGGGTTTATTAGATTGTACAGAATATCACGGTTTTACGGTTTAAATTTCTTAATGGGATGGGGCCCTCGTTTCCACGGGGCCCGGGGCTTCAGTCCCCCCTAGCCCCCCTATTAATCCGTGCCTGCATATAACTTATCATAACAATAGCTAGTACCTTATATCGCAAGTAAAAGTCTCCTACAATTAGTTAAATTACAACAATATTTTCGAGTCCCAGTTGATATTAAAATTTTTCTGTGTACTTTACCCGTTAAAGATGGGTAGACAACAACAAAACTTGCAATTTAGTTCTTTTTTATATACACAAAAACAAACAAACGAATACTGTCTGAGTGAGCGATGATTTATACCAGACTTCACGTTTCACGTGCATATCCACGTTACTGTTAGTTACCCGCGACGCGACGCGACGGTAGCGTATAAAATGCATATTGTGGCATAATGTCGAGAATGCAACACAAAACAAAAACGCATCAAGAAAACAATTACCCTCATGGGAACTTGCAGAACAAAAACTACAAAAATACCAGGGGCATTTTTATACGAGTAGTTACATAGGTTCTTTGTTTAATTTGCAGACAAAAAGTGTTGCAAGACAATTCCTTAGCCCCGCTTGTTCATCATATCTCAGTCGCCAGGCTGTGTTGAATGTCCTAATAAAACTAGACTATGACTAAATACAATTGTGGAGCATTTGGTATGGTTATGTACATAAATGACACAGTGAATTTGCTTTGCTTAATAAAAATCACAGGTCGAGACTTTGGGCATCACGATGTCAAATAACTAAAATTTCTTCTTTCTTTAATATTCATATTCATTATTTTGACAACGCCATAAACGTCTTTCACGAAATTACTCTTATGTTTAAAAGAATAATTAGAGGTTAAGAAATCTACAGAAAGGGTGGACCAAATACGAGTTTCTTTTTAAAAATGCAATAAAATTAACAAAATTAAATTTTGTTCCTGTATTTTGGCTTTATTAGTAAGAGCAGATATTCCCGTTATTTATGGAATAGAACGTTGTTCAAGTGACTGCCTCGGCTGGCTTCGCAGTAGCATATTCTGTCACTCCTATTTTACGAGACCTTGTTGATGATTTCGGGCTGTAGCTCACGGATTTCTTGGATGCTATTAGCCTTAAGTGCTCCAATCGTTTCCGGATTGTTGGAGTAATATCGGTCCTTCATGGTTTCCCTCAAATAAAGTCCAAAGGGGTCAAATCATAGCTCCAAGGCAGCCGAGATGGCTGATAACACAATTTGGGAATTTGGTGCCCAAAAGATAGATTGTGGAATTAGATGTTTGGCATGGCGCGCCATCTTGAATGAACCAGAAGTTGTCCCAATCCATGTCTTCAATTTCAATACAAAAATAAGTCGGTAAACATGGCTCCGTAACGTTGACCGAAACCTTGTTCCCAGCCTCATTTTCGAAGAAAAATGGTCCAATGACGCCACCACTCCACAGTCCGCACCAAACTTTGACTCTCTGTCGATGCATGGACTTCTGGACAATAAAGTGCGGGTTTTCCAAGCCCCAGATGCGGCAATTTTATTTGTAAACGTAGCCACCGAGAGAAAAGTATGCCTCGTCAGAAAAGACATTCAAAATCGTTGGCCAATTCAAGCTGCTCTAAAGCCCAAACTACGGATCGATAACGAAGAGGATGATCGTTTGCTGAGTCAATTCGAGCTTGTAAGCGAATAATCTGAGATCTTTGTACGAAATTCTTCTCAGGCTAGTGCTTGAAATGTTGAGCTGCTGAGATTGATGGCGAATTGAGTTTCACACTATCGGTCATAGCAGCCACATTCCCGTCTGTGCGCACCGTACGACGTCGGGAACCATCAGCGTTATCCACTAGCATACCAGTCTCACGCTTGCCCAAACTTGCCTAAAGCAGGTGCCGCTGTCGTGTGTGCTTCATTTCGGCCAAAACTTCATTTCAAAAACCACACTGTTTGAGCTAAACAGCAGTCACTTTGGAATTAGTTTTCCAGAGTTGTTCCCAGAGTTGTTCAAGCGACTCCTTTCGTTCCGCGGAGGTATGATACTGACTTTCTGTCAAGATTTCGAGCTGGAAACAGCTGTCAGTGTTAAAATAACCTATGATTTAAAAAGAAACCACTAGATAGCCCACCCTTTTTGTATTCAAAAATCAATGTGTATATATGTTCCCTTGAACTCCAAAACGACGTAACTAATTTCGATGAAATGTTCAGGCAATCTTCAGATAAGCTCAGCGTGTGATCTTGCGACCCATGAGCTTGGAGGTATTTAATTTATGATTCAAATTCAGTCCGCTGTCTGATTTATCGGGTATAGGTCCAAAAACCAATAAGGAAAACACGTAGGAAAAAACGTTTCAAACTTGATTTCTCTTTTCAATAAAAGAAAAGCTAAAAACTTGCTAGACTGTTCTAAAAGAAATTGGTCCAAGGAACATATACAGAGAAGTTAAGGTGGAGTGAATATATAAGGCGAGGTCTATACACGCTCTTCAGTTAAAAAGCTAAAAGTGCCTATGGCTACAGTGATGTCTGGGACTCAAGTGAATTATTTACAACCCTTGTTTCAAAAACTTAAACTAACAACTTTCCACTGAGCGTTTCTTATCTTTAAATTTGAATTAAAGTAACTGTGAATGAGATATTCGTAAATTTATTCAATTATTTAGAAGACACATGTAATGTCATTATGTATGAAGTGGCTTTGAAAGTGACACAAACCAGAATTTTACCAATGGTATTGATTATGTTCGCTGGTTTTTTTAGTATTATGTTCTGCCGAAGTAAGAACATAATTTCGAGAAAAACTCAGTAACAAAGAAGACTGGGTAGGAGAGGATACAAACTACACACTCGAAACAAATACCATCAAATTGTACACTTATGGATCGAGAACAAGCGAAAGGACTGGTGAAAGAATCTTTGGGCCAAAAACCCAATTTTCCATACAGATGGGGTAGTCCACCAGCATCTTCCAAGCCGAGGTAAACGCCATAGGAAAATTAGTGGATCGCAATCTCGAAAAGAATAATCATAACAAGAACATTGCCATTATGTCAGATAGTCAAGCAGCACTCAAGGCATTAAGCTCATACACCATCAGCTCTAAGCTGGTATGGAAGTGCATAAGCAGACTAAATGAACAGAACAGGGTCACACTTTACTCGATACCTGTTCACGTTGGTGTTCATGGAAACGAAAAGCCAGATTCCCTAGCAAAAATAGGCGCTTCAAAACCCCTAATAAGGCCTGAACCCAATTGCGGAATAGGAAAAAATGTCATCAAAACCAAAATTAAACAAGAAGAGAAGGCAAACAGATTCAAAAACTAGAATTAACTCCCTAACAGGAGACAGGCGAAATTACTACTGGGCATTTAAAACCGGCAACGTTTCGAAAACTGCATCAACTTAAGCAGGAATAACCTAAGAATAATAACATATATTTTAACAGGACACTGCAAGCTTAGAAGACAACTTAATCTACTTGGTGTGGTAAGCAGTGCCACTTACAGATTCTGCAACATACATGGGGAAATATCGGAACACATACTGGGAAAGTGTTGTCCAATCATGCACCAAATGAAGACCCATCTGGGACAATACCAGGTAGAAAAGACCAACCTATCCTCTCTAAAAGTGCCCCAAATACTAAAATTCCTAAAAGCAATAGGTTTGTAGGAGGAACTGTAGGATGAGCCAGCTCATCATTTTAAAAGCGGGGGTACAGTAGATCTACAGGTCGCAGTGCAATAACCCCCAATACAAATCATTTATTCATTCATTCATGTTCGCTGGTTTGTTATTTATTGGCATAGACTAAAGGAAACTCCACAAGAAGAATTCAAGCCAAGAGAAATTGGTTATCATCAACCGATAGCTTCCGCCATTGATGGTGATGGTCTGGACAATTACGTTCTCGAAAAAGTATGAACCGATAGGGTGCCACGGACTCAAAATCCAAAACAAACAGTGACTTATTCTAGACTCATTGCAATGTGATGCTTAGTCCTAAGTTCGACATTCATCCAGAAATTGGCCTAGTCGCTGAAAATGATTTATCGACCGAAATTGGGGGTTGTTAACTCCAAGCTTCTGGTTTTAGTTTGTATGGATGTAAGTCCAAGTCAAGAAGCAAAATTTGCCTGTCAGTCTGTGAAAGTCCAATTTCTTGTGCGCAGCGCAAAATTGATCGCCCTGTCTTCACCTGGAGACTCTCATAGACAGCGGCGATGTTTTCGGGAGGTATTGCATTTTTCACTTTTCACTGAACCGGTCGATTATGGCGACCATAAAATTGAGGAAGCGCGCGAAATGTTGCTCCAACAGAAATCCGACTCTCATAAAGATATGTAATCATTTGCACATGTTGTTGAACTATTTAGCTCAATCAATCATTGTTGTGGGTTGTGGGCAGGGATGGCGTTAGCAGCGGTGGTAGGCTGACCCAATGTCAGCGTAGAACAAGACTATGTCCTCGTTGTCCATGATTACATTGTCATCCAGAGTTTCCATTACACTGAGGTACCTCGGTTCGGGATGCCGTTGTTCTGTGGTCATCCTCCTCATAATCTGATTCGGGTGGTCGATGATGTTCCCCATTAGTTTCTTCGTTGAATGAACTAGATATTTGTCCAGTGGGATTAAATTCGCTTCTGTGTAGAGAATCTCGTTCCTGTAGTGTTTCTGTCGTTGACGGGGTCGAAGTAGAGTCCATCAATGCAGATCCTTAGTATCTTCCTTTCGAATAGTTGAAGTTCCTTCATAGCTGTCTTCGAGATGGAAAACCAGGTTGGGAAGGAATAGCTGATCACTGGTCGCAGGAGCTGCTTGTAGATCAATATCTTTGTCGGTTGGCTAAGACCTGATCTTCTTTTCAGCAATGAGTGCAAACGGCTGAAGGCCCAGCTGGCCTTTTTCAGAATATTTCTTAAGTGCAGGTTAAGCCTTAGCAACTCGTTGAAGTACATTCCCAGGTACTTGACGTTTGGCTTTGTCACAATGGTGGAACCGTCAGGGAGTCTCAGGACCAGATTTCTGCAAATGTTTTCGGTGCGAATGCCTTTACCAGTTGAAGGTCTCCTAAAGCAGACAAGTTCCGATTTGGAAGTGTTGATTCGGATGCCCCATTTCTGGTAGAATTGCAAGAGTCTGTTGATGTGGGTTTCTACTTTTTGGACAGCGATTAGTGGTGACATTGAAGCATATAGAAGGTTCTCGCATCCAATTGGAGAAGGTTGGTCTGAAGTGATCAAGTTGTAGAGGAAGGGGCCTAATTTTGAGCCTTGGGTGACTCCAGCTCTGATGGTCCTCATGTTTGACTTGCAGCTTTCTACTTGAAAGAAAAATTTCCTGAAAGATGATGATATCAAAATTTATTTTATCCGGATTTGGTTGCAGTGTTTGTCGAACTGTTGCCTCCACTTCTTCTTCTTATAATAAAGTTGGGTAAGTAGGTGGGTTCGGTGTGAAGTTTCCTTTGAAGTAGTCGGCGAACGCTTCCACCTTGTCTTGGGCCGAGGTAGCTTCAGTATCATTGCTGATGATGGTTTCTGGTATTTTTGGCTGTTTTCCAATAATTCTATTAATGTTTTTGAAAGCATCAAGTCCTGGCTTGATTGCTTGCAATCTTTTCTGGCATTAGATATTATTGTGGTATTGAATGGAGTTCCGGAACAAGATGTTGACTTGCTGTAGCTCATTCCAAACTATCTGGTAATTTCTGTTGGTTGTATTCAGTTCAATTTGATGGATCGGCTGGAGGCGTTTTCTTACGTGAGCATACAGACTCTGAACGTACTAGGAAAGGTGTTGGTACCTATCCTTTGACGTTTTAAACTGTTTTTGCTTGTCCAGGGCATCAGATATGGCATGTTCAAAGTTGACAATTGCTGCATCGATTTCGGTATCCAGAAGATTCCTGTCTGAAGGTGGAAGAGTTAAGCTGCTTTCGATGTCTCTGTGAAGTCTATCAATATCCAGCCGTCTGAAATTAATGAACTATTTAGCTCTCCAATATTCATATTGATTTGGAAAAACAGACTTATTAAATGACTCCTAATTTGGCAGACGTAGCTTCAACAATATGTGGTCGTAATCACCTTTCAAATTTCGGAAATCCCTATTGGAAAACCACTTTTTGGTCATTCCGTTATAATACCATATTGAAAAGCTTTTGTGTACTTGGGGGTTATCGTGCCAAGATGAGCCGATTATTATACTAATTAAGGCGACTAGCCTCTTTTTAGAGAGTCATCTGATCAAATGTCTTTATATGCAAGTTAAACGGTCAAAATTAAGCTTGAGTCCTTCAGAGAGGTTTGTTGGAAAATCAGGTACGATGTCCAAGGCTTGAAGAACCTGCCAGTGATAGCTCTTGAATATCCATAAACTTATTAATCTAATGGCCTAAAACCAAAGTTAATTGGTATAGAGCCGATCTCTTGAGATTTCTGATTTTTAAAAAACGAAGGATTATTGTATTAATTCTCAAGAAGGAATTTAGTGGTTTTAAAAGCAATTTGTTTTAGGTAATAGATCTCAAAAGTGCGTTCATATAATTATGGTTTATCTTTATCTACCTGCCCCAAAACATGTACGAATGTCCAATTCACTTGAGGATTAGGCAAACTAATTTTTCTTACCCTCAGTCACATCTAGCACCGACAAAACAGCTAAAAATGTGCCATTGTTTTGCATGTCCCTTTTCAAAACCATCCATCATTCTTTCATTCTGACAGCATTTCCAAAAGTAACGGCTCTCCCTGTCAATAGGAAAAAAGATAAAAACAGACAATTACAAAAAAACACCACCGCTTTCTAAACTGGAGAAACGTAGCAAATCACCGCGAAAAAATGCAGAATAGCCGAGCCACTGCTGGTAAATGGATTCCTGGTTTTGGGTAAATAATTCGAAAGTAGCTAGGTAGGTGGATATTGCGTATGTACGAATGCATGTACTCATTCAAATAATAATACAACGACGCACTATGTGCACTGCTAATGGTATTATCCCGGTTTCGCATGGGAACTTGAATATCGTTCCCAATGCCATAGACAGCCTGCTGTGATTGCTAAGAAAGGACCGCTTACTTTCCGCTTGTGTTGTCAATTTAGGAAGCGTCCAAACAATAACACCATGTCCTGTGCAATTACCCGCACCTTCGCTGCATATTATATGCCAAAGACCACCACCAACACTAACAGAATATCTCTACTTACGGTCCCTTTTGGTATTGCCTAGATTTATTTATTCTTTCGTCCTTAGCTGCTGCTGATTTCTCTCCGTCTTCGTCCCTTTTTCCTCGCGCGAATTTTTCTAATTTTTGGTGGTTTTCTAAAACTAATAATTTCGTCCTTGCATTACTTTCTATGGGAATGGGTGTGCGAAAGTTTCCAAGGATAATTCAATGTGCGAGGGATGGTATTAAAATGGCACACATCCTTTCAATTTATCCAACAGAAAGGAAGAATAACAAAAGCGGCAGAAGGAAAGGGGAAAAAAGGCAGGAAATAATTTAGATCGCGAAAATCTAGCGGAAGTTGACAACTAAAAATTCACAGGCTCTGAGTTTTCGTAGTACGAGTATACCTATACTCGTACAACAATAGCGACAGCTTCGCGTCGCGCAAAGCAATCTATACTTCCCACTAGAAATGTCTCAATTTTGTAAAAAGGTTTTCTTTTTTATTTTCTATTTTCCTAAAGGACTCTGTGCTCGGGGGAATTGGAATTCGCAAGGATATAAGAATAACCCTATCCAATGCTGATCCCTTTTGCCTTATTTTCATTTAATTGGTGTGTTCTATTATAGTTCTTGCGATGTCGATCCGTTTTGGTTCGTATTGTGTGTTCTCGTTTGGAGAATTTTGTTATGAATTATTTAGTGCCATTGACACGGGTCCTTTTGCATCAGGCACATGGAAGAACTATATTCCTCAAGAAGCCTTGCAAATAATTGATGCAGAATGAGTGTCCTTCGCAGGTAGATTGCAGCGTGCACACGGATCGTCCCTAATGGGAAGGTTTGATCACCTTAATTCCTCGAAGGGCTCTTCTATTGTAGTTTTTCGTTCTTGTTATGTTTTTTTTAGAAATTTCACCGTGTTCCTTTTGGGCTTATTGGTGTGAGTGGAAAAAATAGGAAAACACTTTTCGCGCGTTTTTTTTTCAAGCAACCAACAACGTCCTGAAAGTGCGGTGCACAAACAATGCAATTTTTTTTTGCTCTTGGCTGTGAAATTTGAGGATGTTTTAATGTTTGTCGGAGGCATAAATAAGTGTATTGGGAAGTGAACTATGAAAGAGGAGAAAAAATATCGGTTATATTTATTGACACAGCTAAAGTGAATGAAAGAATTCGTTTCCTAGTAATGAGTGGAAAGAAAGGCGGAAATAATGGCGACAGCCAACACGTGAATCAAAAAAATTTTTTTTTTGAGTTTCAACGTTTAGGGCGTTATTTTTGGAAATTTATTGGATTTATGCCTTTGGAACTTGTGAATGAATATATGTATATGAATTTATATCTAAGGAATAACTATTTGCAAAAGGCTTTAAGGGATAATTGTACTACATTTGTTGTTATTTAAATTTAACTAGATTTGAATTAAATTTAAAAAAAAATTACGAAATTCAAAGACAAACTTTTTTTTGATTTCAAATATTAAAGGTATGGTAAAGACTCGGTAATCTTGATTCAAAAACTACTGAAATTGTCAGTAGGCCAAAATGTATATTTTTATTACTAATTTCATTAGAGAAGAATTTTTTTATTTTGAGTTCATTAGGGTACCATGAATGATTTTAAATTTTGGTGTATTTTTTTGTAATATGGCTTTACTATTAAGAAATTATAAATATAGATACCTATATTTAGTTTAAATATTTCTTAAGATTTTCATTAATATATTATTTCCTAATTGTTTCATATTAATAATCATGTTTGTTATACAAGTAAAATGCACAAACGGATCGGACATAGGTACTGTCTACTCGTTCTTATGTAAAAGTAGTTTGAAATTTAAAAATTGTTTATAAATAAATATAAAATGTGAATTAATTATAAATAAAATGCACGACTGGGTCGCACGAACTTGCTCCTATGTAATAAACTAGGAATTTTAAATACGAATGTTATTAGAGAAAACTGTTCATAAGGATAAAATTAATTTTTTAAATTCTTTTAGTAGTAAGAGACAAAAACAGAATGCTATGCAAATATGAATTTATGCAAGAAGTGGTTTCGTAAAAAAAAAGCTTTTATGTACAAAATTTTTAAGAAAAAAATTTGGTGTGCCAACTTTAAGTTTTTATTACTGTATGAATGAAAATAAAAATATTTTTTTTTTTTCAAAAATTCAAAAAATATTTTTTTTAAGGTTTTGAAATGCAAAAGCTTAAAACCTTTTTAGAAGCATCTCTACAAAAAAATTTCATTAAAATCCGTTATGTCGGTAATGAGTAATTCAAAATTTAAAAAAAGGGTTCTATGGTAGGTACAAGCTGTAATTTCTTAATTTCAAAACTTTTTTTAATAAATTAAAGATCGTTAAAATTAATTGAAAGAAAAAAATTTTTATCAAAATTCTAGGCACCGTTTTCAAGCAAAATACGATTTTTGAAAACCATTTTTTAACATTTGTATGGTGGGTACCTTTATTTTTAGGTAAATAAAACTTTTTTTTATACATCTTGTAGATTATATTGAAAAACTTTTATTTATCAAGTTTAAAAAAAATCTAGCATAGGGTTTTCGAAATATTGAGTTTTGAAAAAAAAAATTTGATTTTTTTTTTAAATCCAAAAAAAATTTTTTTTCAAAATTTGAATACACAATTCTATTAATGTTTTTGAGGAGCCTTAGCAAAAAAAATTATGAAAATCGGTACTACCGTTTTCGAGAAAATCAAAAACAAAAAAAATGGTTCCTTGGGGGGTACCCTCAACAACCATTTTTCGGAAAATTTTTTTCAAGCAGTACCTACCTTTAACTAAACTAAATTTTTTTGTATCTGTTTTTTTTTTAAATCTGTCGAAAAGTCTTTGAGAAAAAAAAAATATTTATAAAATTTCGCAAAAAATCCGTATGGCAGGTACCGTTACTTTAGGTCTTAAAAAAAAAGAAAAAAACGTGTGGGGGGAAAAAAATAAAAGTGATATCTACCAAGTTTAAAGAAAATCGGCCGAGTCGTTTAGGCTGTAGCCTAACCGACATACAGACCGACAGATAGACAGACAGAATTGCGAGACCAACTTTTTTAGTCTTCGCTATCATCGTAATGTCAACTTTGATCAAAATCTCGAGTGCAATTTTTTTTTAACGAATGCATAACTTGCCTTATAGTACCTATAAGTCGCAAGTAAAAAATGTTCAAATGCATAAAATTGCCATAAATTAAATTCTTACAAAAAAAATTTCTTTAAAATTTTTCTAAAAAAAAAATAGATGTAAATTTTTAGTATTTAATAATATACATTTAAGGAAATAATTTCAAAGCCTCGTTTTCAAGATATTGATTTTTCAAAAAAAAAACAGAATTTGAACTTTTTTTTTTTAAATCCAAAAAATATTTTTCGAAAATAAATTTTTATATACAATATTATTCTAAATTCAAAGGACATCCTGTATAAAAATTTTGGTCGAATTCGTACGAGCCGTTTGTGAGGTTTAAAATGAAGTTCTTTCCCATAATAGGACATTTTTACTTGCGACATTTACATAAATACTATATTTAAATTAACATGTACTATATGGCAAGGTATGCATCCTGGGGATGGCAAAAACAGTGGGTCTTGCAATTTTGAGTCTCTGTCTGTTCGACTACAGCCTAAACGGCTTACTATGGGACAGGTCTTGATATAAACTCTATCTCAACATTTTTAAGTAACGAGAAAAAAATGTTGTTTTTCTCAATTAATACATTATTTTTGATAAGACATGGAAGAACTTTTTTTGGCAAGTCACCTATGTTAACTTAACCACGCTGTCAAAGTTGATCAAGTTGGTGCGAGAAAGCAAATAAAAAGAACAGATTTTTGAGAAATTTTTTTTTTATTTTTTTTTTTATAAAGAGTCAAGTGATATTTCTGAAATTGATGAAGGTTTGTAGTTTTCATTTCAAGAAGAAAAAATTGAAAAAAAACTTGTTTTAGTATATAATGGCATGGTTATAAAAATTAGCTTTTTCCTAAAGTCTCACATTATACTTACACAGCAATATCTTCTGTTTCGGCAATTTTCAACCAGATCTGTGAGTGTTGCCAGATGGACAGATATTTGGTGAATATAAATCAAAAAAGAAAAGTGTTTGAAAAATGTCGAAAATATTTTGTATGAATTTTTTAAGCTAAAAATGATTAAAACCACTATTTTTATGGGTATTTAATTACCATTCGTGGCTGCAAAATAATAAGACAAGTTTTCTCTATATTTTTCCATTGTGTATTAAAATATGGCAATTTATAGGTGGTCGAAACCAAATATTTCAATGTTCTAGACGAAAACTGTTTGATTTATATATTAACAGCAAGAAAAAAAAATTGAAAACAAATTTATCGCCATTGAGACCTTTCTTAAAAATAAAACTTCATGTTCTGAAATTTCTAGCCACTTAAAACTGAAGCTGAAGACTTTAGGTACCAGTTTAAAAGCACATGGGAATGGTCAAACCGAACTAAAAAATCGTTATTATTAACCGAAGCAAAATGGCTTCATGAAAATATTTTATTTAAAATGTATCGGGTTGCTGTTGGACTTGAATGAACTTGTTGGAAAGGTAAATAATTTAACGGAATCCCAAATTCAAAACATTCAAAGTTCGAAAATTATACTTAAAAATATTAACTACACCGGAAGCATCAAACGATCTTGTCAATGATCGACGGAAAATTATTCAACAGTTTGAGTGATACCAAATCGTCGATGAGGTGCTATCTTTGCCATGCAACTTCCAAACATTTTTAACGATATCGACAAAATGATGCAGCAACCAATAAACGAGGACTATTTATCATTTGAATTCGCTTATTTGAATGTCTCCTACACGTATATGCTTCCGGTTAAAGAATAGCGATTTTTTTTCGTAAAAAGTTTTTCTCGAATATCTCAAAAACTAAAAGATTTTTGCACTTGGTTTTCAAAATCGTGCTAAAAATTGGTAAGAACATTGAATATTTGGTGAAAACATACCACTTAGAAAAGCAAAATTTTGAAAAAATCAACTTCAAAACAAAAAACAACGATTTTTGTTTCAAATTTAAAATTTAAAATTTTATTTTTCAAAAACAATACACTTTAACAACTTGAATGAAAAAGCAAATTAAAGAATAGAGTATTAGTTTTCTAAAAAGCTATAGCGGATCACTGTATTAAAGATAACACTTCGCTTTCTTCATAAAATCATATAAGTTTCAAAACAACATTCAATTCCTAGTGAAAATAATTAATATCTCAAAACGATCTATCTTGCCCGACTCTGCGGCTGGGCCGATTTTCCTTAAACCTGCCAGACAGCAGGTTTAAGGAAAATCCCCCCCACACGTAGTTTCTTTTTTTTTAAGACCAACAATAGCGGTAATTGCCACACGAAACTGTTCCATTTTTTTTTTAATTTCAAAAATTTCATTTAGTTAAGGCTCGTTTTTTTAACCTCGCAGAGCCAAAAAAAAAGGTATTTTATTTCAAAATTAAGACCAGATCAATCCTCACGTAAGTTTTGGAGAAGCGTGGTATTGGTACTCGTAGATAAGAAGTTGTTAACAATTTTTAGGATCCAAAGACTACAGACAAGCAGCTTTACAATTAACAACTCATCCATTTTTTTAACC
Source organism: Philhelius festivus (assembly GCA_963931855.1). Taxonomy (NCBI): domain Eukaryota; kingdom Metazoa; phylum Arthropoda; class Insecta; order Diptera; family Syrphidae; genus Philhelius; species Philhelius festivus. The sequence goes on from OZ007555.1 coordinate 149,786,022, forward strand.
TTCTTCTGAATTTTAATTTGAAGTCGTTTCTGATATTGAATTGGTCATTTCTCTAAGACGCAGTGGGTGAAGATGTAGTTTCAATACATTTTATTAAGATGATATTAGCAAAAATTATACCCACGTTTACTCATATATGTAGTAACTTTTTGTATCACGACCTCTTCTTTCCAAAATGTCGGAAGCTTGCAAGGGTAAAAGGTTTAAGTTGGCAATAATTCTTCTGATTCAATCAGCCTGCTTGCTGGTGTCCCACAGGGTTCCATCTTAGGTCCTATTTTGTTCTACATGTATATAAAAGACTTACCACATGTTTGCATGTTTGTATGTCATGTTACATATCTACACTGATGATGCTCAAATTTATCTTTCTTTTAACTTATAGAAAGATCTAATTTGCAGAATAAATGACGAGATGGATGAGATTCACAATTAGTGGCTGTGTAATCGTCTTATGCTAAATCCAGCCAAGTTCCAAATTATTGCCATCTCTAGACGAAAATTTGATACATACTAGCAATCTTTTACTTTTAGCACAATTTCAAATTGAGTTTTCGAGTACAGTTTTAAGTCTTGACTTTAAAATAAATCGTTCCCTTTCAGACGTTGACCATAATTATCTCTCTGTTGGACGTATCTATGGATGTTTTGAAAAATTGAAAATGTTCTCTAATACAACACCTGTTGAAACTAATCTGAGAACTAGCAAATCGGTGCTTGTACCACTTATTAACTATTCTTCAGTAGTTTACCCTAAACTGGATTCACATACATTTTTGGTTTGCGAAAATTTTACTATGTTTTTCAATACCATCAAATTGTCACCATCAACACCAGTACTAACCCAGGGACTCAAAGTTCATGACCATAGACATGCCGTGTCTTCGCTAACTGGGTTTCGGAGCCTCAATTTTGGCCGGAACATCCTTTGTTAACAAGAAACATTGCCGTATATGGAACAACACCAACCCACAAAAGGTTCACCAGATGACAATGCATCCTCAAAAAATTACCGTTTGGAGTAAAATTTTGGAGGCGGTCACCGTCAAAGGCGAGCGCTGCAGAAGGATGTTAGCCAATTTCCTATAGCCCTAATGGTTCCATAAGGACGGAATTACGTGCCACGTAGCTAACACTATACAATTGACATTCTGTACGAAAGATTTGAAGATATACGCTTATCTTTCGTGGAGGTGACTTTAATTGGCCACTAAGGTCATGTAATTTAACTTTATATTTTGAGGTTTCATGTAGTCAAAGGTCTATTCAAATAAACCAAAATTGACCGATGGCCTTAAGTTGTCTGTTGCGGTTTCGTTGGGTGGCGCGCATATGAAATATCCAATTTTCCAGTGGGAATAATGGGTATGTTTTCAGGGAAATTTTGGTTTTTGAGTTATTAGAAAGACTAACGAATTAAGAAAACACCACAAGAAGAAGTCTAAAGCAGTCTAATCTCACGATGTCGTTGACCATTTAACATCGCCTCCGCGTGAGATAACCAAAATGTTCGGAAATCGCTAGTGCAAATTCTCAATTGTGCCACGGGCCGTGTGGCACGAAGAACCGTGATGCTTAAACCCCATTTCGTTGGTATCCGCATCATCTAATTCGGGCCAAAACAAGTTGGTTATCATCGACCAAAAGCACACGAAGTTGATCGAGTGATGGCCTGGCCAACGTGGTTCTCGAAAAAGTACGAACCAGTGATGTCACTAACCCAACGCAATGCCAAAGAGTGAAACTCTCTGGATGCGTTACAATTTGGTGGATCTCGTGTGGATTATTATTGTTCTAAATTCGACAATTCTGCTTGTTGACAAACCTCACTGTTCTTCCGGTTGTCTTCTTCAAAGAACGATTATGGCGACCGCAAAATCCTCTTTCATAAAACGCTCCATGTTTATTGGAAAAGATAGACCAAATTATCGACAGTCAATTTGATTGGCTTAGGTTCAATATTATGCCCACAATCACCTGGAAAAGTTCAGGAATCCTATTGGAAAATTCATTACCTATCTTGGTTCGAAATTACCATAGACAAAAGGGCAAAACATTATTCAATACTAAGCCTGGAATGAAGCAATTAATTCCAAAGATTTCGCAACAATCTCTGGCTATAGCCAGTATTTTGAGTTTGTGTTCACGAATACATACATACATATTTCCCTCCCTCACAAAGTATTCATTTGCATTCATAAATTAAAAAAAAAACAAGCATTATACCAATCAAACATGCTTTCGAAAACCTGCCAGCTTATAAAGAAAGAATTGGCAATAGAGTTGAATTAAGTACGGCTTGGTCTTTTTTCCTTCAAATTCAAATACAAATCCAAGAATCTTCAGAATATTTTTTTTTTTAAACTTAAATTGAAAAATATGAAAGAAAAACAAACGATGACTTTCTAGAAAAAAAAACAGTCTTTCCAACACTTCAACACAGGTATAAAAGGTATAAAAGAAAGAACGATCCCATACTCATATGCATTATGATACCTGCCCGTCTCCGTGGCTGTCATGAATCTCCCACCATCAGCGCCTTTTCTTTTCGGACCAACGAAATGCAGAACCAGCAGTAGTAGCAGTCCAAAATCAACAAACACGAGATTTTTTGTGAAAAATAAGGATCACATCACTAGGCGTATCCTTTCCGCCGCTAATACCCATCTAAGCCCGCCGGAGAAGCAACGAAGAATATCCACTCCTCGTCCTCGTCATTGTAGCTGCTGCAGAGCGTGTTGTTGACTCGATGACCAGAAAATCTAGAACGTTCACTCTTAAAATAGGAGCATGTACAGTACATACATAAGGCAAGGGATGGTGTGTCTATTCCTTCTGAAAAAACGAGATAAGTCCTCGAGTCGTTATATTCTGCAGAAAAGTACAAGGAAAAAAATCCACGCGAAATTATTCAAGTTGCCAGCCAGATACTATAGGTGTGCCCTGGAATGTGTGTATGTGCGTTGTGAAGTTGCCCTCTTCATGCGGTGATATGATGGAATTGCAGACGTATGTTTTGCTCGATTTCGTGCACCTTAGTCGTCAACTTGAAGTTTTGACTATGAAATCCAGGATATGCTCTCATCTTCTTACACAGAAAAAAATGTACCAGCGAATAAATAAACCGAAGGCATTCGAAAATAGAAAAGAACATAGGTACAACACAACGTCCCTCATTCCACAGACCCGAATTAGCACATGGGGTAGCAGACAAAAATAAAATAAGGCTACCTAGAGGGACAAAAAAAAATAGGACCCCGTCCTGCAGGATTTAGATTATTATCATCCAGACTGAAATCTTAAAACTGAATAAGTAGTGAAAATAGAAAATTAGTTGGAAGAAGAAAACATTTTATGCGGCTGGTCCGGGGCAACCTCTATTCAAATTATTTCCACGTCATTAAATGGACATATGAGAGTGCACCACTTGGTCCGGCAGTATGATGATGGTGCTGTAAGGTGTGTGTTTACCCTCTGGTTACCTGTCTCACAAAGGAAACTTATTTTGGGGAAAATACTCTCAGTTAGCAATTTAACTTCGTCATTAAAGCCCGATATTTTTATAAATCCAGTGTTAATGTTATTTATACAAATAGTACCGTTTGGCATAGTGGTTAATGCGCTGGACTGACATGTCAGGTTCAAATGCCTTAGACATTTTAAGGGGTAATGCCTCTTGCGACGAAGTTACATATCCTCCAAGAGTATAGATATATCTTTCACGTGAAAAGTGCTTCTCACCTAAAAGATCTTCGCCCCGAACTCGGCTGAAAATTGAAGGTCATCTCCATTCCTGACAAGTCGTCCAATTCATCCACCATTTTTAATCCAGACTCAGCGCTCTGATATCCAAGATTACTTGATAATAGAAACTGAAGTTTGGTCTCCGTTACCGCCTCGAATCTGATGGGAATAGGATATACAAAGACTCGCTTGGGTGGAGCACTTTTATCCCTTCTGGACTACGTGCAGATCTTGGTATAGCTTATAAAAATTGTGGGTGCATCTACTGTACTTATTCACCCTCCTCGCCCAAAGGATAAAGAATTTTTCTCCCAAAAGAGCCCAGTATCTTTGTAGAACATTCACTTCGGGTTACGTATGAAAAGATTTGAACCCATTTGTTTCGCCAAAACCGAATTAGCAGCAATTTCTTAGGATTATTCTTCGACAGATCTCTACTATTTCGTTTGATTGCTTCAAGGTAGATGAACTCCTTGAGTAGTACTTTGAAGTTCCTGCTGATGTTTGTTTATTCGGTTGATTCAAGATCAACAAAGGTTTACTCTATTCTTCAATTCCTAACTCTATCGACGAATTTGTTAAAAATAGTGCGCTCGGGGTTAACGCCTCCCTTCTGGCCCAGAAAGAGATTGAATAAATAACATAATAAAGCATCTCCTTGATTCGGAAGAGCTGTCCTTTAGTTACATATCGCTTAGCGTACTTTCAAATTTCACGGGATACACCAACCTGCTAAGATTTACCAGTATAACGAGTTCGGGCATCGCCATATATAAATGTTGTATATGAAATCTAAGAAATATTTTTTTTTTCTCAAAAACTGTTGTACAGATTTTAAAAAAAAATTAAAAATTCATTTAGTTAAAACTAGGTAATGCGGTTCAAAAAAAAATTCCAAAAATTGCTTTTGGTTTTCTCAAAAACTGTACAATCGATTTTGATCATTATTTTTATGCTAAGACTTTCCAAAAGTTTGAATATTATTGTATATTCAAATTTTCAAAAAAAATTGTTTGGATTTTTTTAAAAATAAAATGCACGATGGGTCGCACGAACTTGCTCCTATGTAATAGACTAGAAATTTTAAAAACGAATGTTATTAAAGAAAACTGTTCATAAGGATAAAATGAATTTTTTAAATTCTTTTAGTAGTAAGAGATAAAAACAGAAAATATGAATTTATGCAGGAACAAAAATTATAAAGCATTGTAGTGGTTACTTAAAAAAATAAGCTTTTATGCACAAAATTCTTAAAACATTTTAAAAAAAATTGGTACTCCAACTTTAAGTTTTCGTTATTGTTCGGATGAGAGTTAAATTTCCAAGAAAAATATTAAGCCGTTCTTGAGATAACGAATTTTCCAAAAAAAAAGACTTTTTTTCCAAAAATTGAAAATTTTTTTTTTTTTAAGTTTTGAAATGCAATGTTTTTTAAACTTTTTAGGAGCTTCTTTATAAAAAATTTCATTAAAATCCGTTATGCCGATAATGAGAAATTCAAAATTCGAAAAAATCGTTGTACGGTAGGTACAGTCAGTAATATCTAGATTTAAAATTTTTTTTTATTAAATTATAGATCGTAAAAATTAATCAAAAAAAAAAATGTTAGCAAAATTCTCGGAACCGTTTTCAAGAAAAATACCATTTTCGAAAACCATTTTTTTAAATTTGTATGGAAGGTACCGTTAGTTTTAGATAAAACAAGTTTTTTTTTCTCAAATCTTGTAGATTAGGTTAAGAAACATTTATTTGTCAAGTTTGAAAAAAAATCGAGCATTTGGTTTTCGAAATATTGAGTTTCCAAAAAAAAATTTTGAATTTTTTTTTAAAAATCCAAAAAATAAAAATTTGAAAATTTGAATATGTAAAAATATGCAAACTATGGAGGAGCCTTAGCATAAAAAAATGATTTAAATCGGCTGTACCGTTTTCGAGAAAATCAAAAACAAAAAAAATGGACCCAGGGGGCTACCAAAAATAACAATTTGTTTTTCAACCATTACCTAGTTTTAACTAAATCAAATTTTTCAATTTTTTTTTAATTCTGTGGGACAGTTTTTGAGAAAACAAAATATTTATAAAATTTCGAAAAAAAATCGTATGGCAGGTACCGTTATTTTTGGTCTTAAAAAAAAAAGAAAAAAAAAGCATTCGGGGGAAAAAAATTAAAACCCATATCTACCAAGTTTGAAGAAAATCGACCAAGCCGCTTAGCTGTAGTCGAACAGAGACAGCAGACCGACAGAATTGCGAGACCCACTTTTTTAGTCTTCGCTATCATCGTATAATATCAACTTTGATCAAAATCTCGAGTTCGATTTTTTTTCCGAATGCATAACTTGCCTTATAGTACCTATAAGTCGCAAGTAAAAATTTAAATTAAGATATTACTGACCATAGAACCATTTTTTCGAATTTTGAAGTTCTCATAATCGGCATACAAGATTGTAATGAAATGTTTTATAGAGAAGCTTCTGAAGAGTTTTAAAACCATTGCATTTCAAGACTTTAAAAAAAATATTTTTTGAATTTTTGAAAAAAAAAAAATTTTTTTTTGAAAATTCAATATCTCAAAAACGGTTCAATATTTTTTTTTTAAATTCACTTTTTATTCGTACAATAATAAAAACTTCAAGTAAGCGTACCAAAGTTTAAAAATTTCTTAAATACCTACCACTACAACGACTTTGTTCTAGCAGCTAATATTTGCTTGAATCACATGGCAACCTGTTTTTAGCTCCAACTACTAAAAGAGTTGTTTCAAGTCATTTTAAAAATGAATTTTTTGCTTATGAACAGTTTTTCTCTAAAAACATTAATTTTTGAAATTCTTAGTCTTCTACATAAGAGCAAGTTCGTACGACAAAGTCGTGCATTTTATTTCAGCTGAACGCATTCATAATCATACGTGTTCTTACTCTGAGTTGGTTGATAGACTTTTTGATTATATTGTTATGCTGGAACCACTGATTGTTGATGTCTATCGTCTGTGGAAAGCGAGGGGTGTCTCCTTCAGTTGTTTTCTGAAGAACCTAGCATCCAAAGTGCAAACGTCTTTGATAAAACCTTTTGTTTTGCTTTTTCACTCTCGATAATGACTGAGCCAATTTCGGTCAAGCTCTTCATACCCGAGTCCTCTAGCTTAGAATTCACTGTGCTCCATCAATATCGGCAAAGGCCTCACCAACACTTTTGATTCCAAAATGAAAAAGGCTTTAAACAAGAGTCCTCTTTAACACCTTTCTTGAGAGAGTGGCGTGATATCAGTGTTACTTTTGTGAGTGTTGAGGAGGATGGGTTATGCTTGATGGGATATTCTATCATTAACTTAAAGGGCACAAAACTCTGACGTATTGAACAGAACGTTTCTATAGACAGCTTCAGCTTCGAAGTATTGAGAGACTTTGTCTACATGGGGGCCACTATTAACTCAGCCAATAATATCAGCGCTAAGTTCAAATGAAGAATAACTTATGTATGTCAATTGCTGCTTTTTTAGGCTAAGAAGGAAAAAGCCTCATGAAAAATTGCTGCACATTAGTCGTTCGGAATCGGCAGAAATTTGTAGGTCCCCTCCATTCCTGGTAACACGCACACATCAATGGTTGAGAGTTGTAAGTCACTAGGTCCTGGTTCTCTTCGAGCTGTTGCACCACCAATTTTTTTTTTATGTAAAAGAGTAACAAGGCCCTTTCTTGAACAACTAAAATGCAATTTTTTAAGATACTTTTACTACTGATCCTGATATATGTATGTATGTTTCATAGGCAAAGAGTCTGCCGAAGGTGGATGAGAACACTTTAGGCTGTGTTGAAGAATAATTTTTTTGGGTGATTTTTGGTCCTGTTTTTCGAAGAATGTATAGGAGTAGATACAACAACGAACTTTGCGAATAGAAGAGCGAGACTGACATCGATCTATCAAAAAACAAGTAAAATCCCAACGACTGAGGTGGCCTGGCCATTTAGAGAAAAGAAAAACCAATGAGGAACACAACTTAGTTAACTAGGAGAACATCAACCAACTTTCAACTTTTTGTGCGAGACTGGAGAGAGTTAGCTAGAGATCCAACTGGCTGGAAGAAGCTTGCAAGTTCATGCCCTAGTCCTCACCGAGGTGTTGAGTATGATTATGTTATACTTCTTATGGTTCTGAACATATTTTAAAGTTTAAAGATTTTTCAAAGGCTTTCACACACTTAATGCATATTGTATGGAACGAGTTAACGTTTACACAGAATGTTTGATCAAATTTAGAAAGATGGGTTGACCGCCCACCTGAATTTCAAATATTTAAAAAACAATCGAAAGCCTAATACATAAACAAATTTATTCGTATTATTTGATTATTTGAACTAACATCAAATTATATTCAATCAAAAAAAAAATCTATGTCGAAAGAAGATTAGCATGCGAATGCACAGTATAGGTATACGGTATACCCACCAATGGATTGCAACCACTTGGCAAGCATACCATACCAAACACACAATCTTGTATCTAACACCGCAACTAATGCTTAATGGATGGAAATTTTCAGGGTTGATTACACAGTTAAAGCGTGTTTTTAAGCAATGAATGTTTTCAAAGCTTATATCACGCTCTTACCCCAACGACTAACGTTCCTTCGTAACGTTTCACGGTGAAGCTAGAAGCGTTAAACCGCATTCAAATTTTCTAGTTTGATGCATCACTACATCTTTTTAAAACTTTGGTGTTTCGTCGTTTTATGTTCTTCACCTTTATTTTTATCCTTTTGTGTTGACTTGTCTTGTCAGTAAATCTGTGTTCTTGTGTATTCCTGGCGGCACGATGGCTTATATACAAACAGCGTTGGAAGGAGTTGATGTTCGTTTTCCTGTAGAAGCTAAAGAAAAAAAAAACACTACCCCACAATACGAAAATTTGATCCTTTTTACTCCTACAGATCTTGAAATTAAATCCGATGGTGTTGGAAGAAGTTTGAAAGGAACGGTTAGTCATAAAGTATTGTAGTAAGTTGACTTACTAATAAAGGGTGATTTTTTTGAGGTTAGGATTTTCATGCATTAGTATTTGACAGATCACGCGGGATTTCAGACATGGTGTCAAAGAGAAAGATGCTCAGTATGCTTTGACATTTCATCATGAATAGACTTACTAACGAGCAACGCTTGCAAATCATTGAATTTTATTACCAAAATCAGTGTTCGGTTCGAAATGTGTTTCGCGCTTTACGTCCGATTTATGGTCTACATAATCGACCAAGTGAGCAAACAATTAATGCGATTGTGACCAAGTTTCGCACTCAGTTTACTTTATTTTACATTAAACCAACCACACGAATGCGTACAGTGCGTACAGAAGAGAATATTGCGTCTGTTTCTGAGAGTGTTGCTGAAGACCGTGAAATGTCGATTCGTCGCCGTTCGCAGCAATTGGGTTTGTGTTATTCGACCACATGGAAGATTTTACGCAAAGATCTTGGTGTAAAACCGTATAAAATACAGCTCGTGCAAGAACTGAAGCCGAACGATCTGCCACAACGTCGAATTTTCAGTGAATGGGCCCTAGAAAAGTTGGCAGAAAATCCGCTTTTTTATCGACAAATTTTGTTCAGCGGTGAGGCTCATTTCTGGTTGAATGGCTACGTAAATAAGCAAAATTGCCGCATTTGGAGTGAAGAGCAACCAGAAGCCGTTCAAGAACTGCCCATGCATCCTGAAAAATGCACTGTTTGGTGTGGTTTGTACGCTGGTGGAATCATTGGACCGTATTTTTTCAAAGATGCTGTTGGACGCAACGTTACGGTGAATATCGATCGCTATCGTTCAATGCTAACAAACTTTTTGTTGCCAAAAATGGAAGAACTGAACTTGGTTGACATGTGGTTTCAACAAGATGGCGCTACATGCCACACAGCTCGCGATTCTATGGCCATTTTGAGGGAAAACTTCGGAGAACAATTCATCTCAAGGAATGGACCGGTAAGTTGGCCACCAAGATCATGCGATTTGACGCCTTTAGACTATTTTTTGTGGGGCTACGTCAAGTCTAAAGTCTACACAAATAAGCCAGCAACTATTCCAGCTTTGGAAGACAACATTTCCGAAGAAATTCGGGCTATTCCGGCCGAAATGCTCGAAAAAGTTACCCAAAATTGGACTTTCCGAATGGACCACCTAAGACGCAGCCGCGGTCAACATTTAAATGAAATTATCTTCAAAAAGTAAATATCATGGACCAATCTAACGTTTCAAATAAAGAATCGATGAGATTTTGCAAATTTTATGCGTTTTTTTTTTTTTAAAAGTTCTCAAGCTCTTAAAAAATCACCCGTTATAATTAAGTGCTTTGCTTAAAATAAGCAAAACCTATGGCTATTCCAATTGATAAAGTATGTAAAGGTGGACGAGTTAATTGGCTAATCCAACTACATAAAGTTGTCTTAACTAACCGCAGAAATTAAGTAGATTAACAGCTTTAACTGAGAAGAAAGGTTAATCAAACCGAGTCAATTGGATATTGCAAATGAGTCAGTTGGCTATCGCAACCGATTAGAAAAGCTACTCCAATAATTTATAAATGAATAATTTATAAATGAATAATTTACACCGCTCTGAGCCGATTAAAACTACTGTTAATAGGTACATAGGCTAATCTAACCGAGTAAATCGCTTAGCCAATTATCTAAGTATGTTTGTATGTTTGTCAACCTGAGTTACAACAGCCCAAAAGATTATTTATTTCAATCAAGTGCTCACTACGACAACCGCGAAGATTGGATCCTTTTAATAGATTATAAATAAGTGATTTAAAATTTACTTTTACTAACTTAATCGGTTATTACAACGAATTTAACTAAGAAAAAACTAACTGAGAAGTAGTCTAGCAGATAAAGTGTGTAGATTTAAACAATTTTTCTCAGTCGATTTGACTCGTGTATTTCTAAGTTTGCAGTTTGAAGGTAATATAAGCAATTTTACTTGTTTACTTTTACACGAGTTATACAGCAAAAACAAGATTTTTAACACAACAGTGGCAGAATACTCTGAATAGAAACACTGAAAGTACTGGCAGCTCAGACCATCGGCTTAGACATTACAACAGAGAGAGAGAGACACCCAGAAAGAAAGAACAACAGAAGAAAAACAAATGTCAACAGCACACGGTTGGTGATGCTTGATTTCGCTGATCGATGGGAAGCGATGTTTTCATCAAAGCCTAGACTGTTGACTCATTATAACATTGTAAATTGTATTGGGTCTTTCTTCAAGAAGAAATCGTCACTTCTCTTTAGCCTTATTTTAGTACATTATTTATTTTCATGGCAGAAAAATTGCTGAAAAGCGCCCCTACCAACACACATTTACTTCCTTTTTGAATGTTGAATCACCGACCTACTCGTAATTCCCACTTCACATCGGAACTTGCTAAGACCTAATGAAAGTATCATCTTGGATGCATTTTAAAATAAGTCCTTCTATTCAACGGAAAATCTCGTTTAGATTTCTCAGGTGTGTAGGTACCTACTCCTATTAATTTCACTTTTCAGTTGCGAAAAGTAATTATAACCTATGTTCCCCGTTATTCCATCCGCAACTCAGTCATATACTCGTACCTATAGATTACCTCCAAAACTCAACTTCTATCTCTAACTGCCTTAAAACATAAATCCATTCTTGGCTTTTCTACTTAAACCGGATTAATTGTCAACTATTTTGTACCTTTATCGTTATCTGCTCGTATTTTAGTTTCTCGTTTCATGTTTGTATTCTAAATATTTGTCTTTACTTCATTCTCTTGGCCATTATCTATGAAGATAGGAAATAAAAAATCGACATAAAAAAAATCATGCAAAAATCGCCTCTATCTGAACACGTATGTGTATGTGTGTCCTTCTAACACCAATAAACAGTTGTTGTAGTAAAATGTTAAATCTTCTCTTATCCCATTGTCCTCGGCAGTCCGCAGAGCATCAACATCATCAGCTCAGCTAGAATATCCACGGAAAAAAGGATCTGATCCTAAAAAGCGATTTTCTATCTTTTCGTCCCATGTCGTCTATCTCACTCCATTCCTTTTCTACATCTTGCGTCGTATTCGTATTCCGTTTGGCGTTTATTTTTATTTTTTGCATTTATTTTGCTCATTTTCCCCCTATTTCCACACACATCCTTCTATCCTACGGCTTGACTGCTCCTTCCACTCTATATTCTTGCTTTCCTCGGGCATTCTAGTCGTCGTTGGATTCGGTCGACCGTCACCGTCGTCGTCACCATCATCACGGCCACCGACCGTCCGTCCGTCCGTCCGTCACCCAACATCGTCCTTCCTGTATTTATTTCTTCTCCCGTATGTGAACGGACAGTTTGCGAGCGAGGACTTCGCGAAACGCGATTTAATGTCAAGTATATGTATGGGTGGGCTATCGGCTTAGCAGCGAACCCACATGCACACATGCCAGCCCAAGCCAGGCCAGGACATACACGACAGGACATACGTACATTTCACAGCAGGATATACCTACATACGTATATATTTTCCTTTCTCTATTATTTTCTCTACATACCTACATACATATTGATTGCTTTAGTTTTTTGGTGGATGTCCGCGGTCCTGGGATGGTGGGTGGGATGAGGTGGTGGTGTTGGTATGATGGTAATGGTAATATGGGGTGGGTAAGAGATTTCGTGTTTTCTGTCGCGAAGGACATTCAACGGAAAAAGGGATAAACGTGACTGGGCGAAGAGGGTGTCTGGCTGAGACGTGGTTGAAAGAAAATCGCCAAAATGCCACACATGAGGGTAGTGTCCTGAAAGCGTCGCGGCAGTGGCGGCGACAGCAGTAGCGGTAAAAGCAGCAGTCCCAGGTTTATTTATATAATGTTCAGATAGTTGTATCTATATCTATAGCCATATATACAAGTGGACCAAAGCAGAAGCCTCCACACATGCACACGAAGTGTATAGTGTTACGGGATGAGATGTGATGAGGGTATTCTTAATATTCACCCCCTGGCCGGTTTTTCGGTCCGTCCGCGTAATTTGTTGGCCACCACTTTAACTCTATGTGGGCATATACATTACAAATAAATATATATTTCTAAAAAAATATATACATACATACATACACGTACTTCTCGTACTTTTATATAAATTTAAGTGAATGTATGTATGTACACACAGTTCTTTTTTTCTTTTTCAATTCTATAGTTGCGGATTACATTTTATTTCTTCCGTCGCGCCTCTATCCTGCTTATGGTAATGACAACTGTATGTGAAGATGTCTCCTTCCATTTCATGGATGAATAGATTAAGCGCGACTTTTCGCATTGAATTGCAAGGATTCTGTAGCTATGTTCTTGCTCTCCATGTTACGACTACACGACGTAGATGTACTCGTAGGTATGTATAGTGTGTTGTGGACCACATGTGGAGGGTGTTTCTATTTTTTTCTTCTTTTGCATTAGCCCCCGAGTGCCAAGAAAATGTTATCAGTCTCTAATCGAACAACTAAGAAACTCGAAACACGTGTTCAAGGACCTTTCTTATACTTTACAATATGACGATTTTTTTTTGTCATGTAAATCGTTTCTCAACGGTGACACAGAACTTATAGACTATGAAACGTCTTTGGCTGTGTTCAATTATTATCCTACCGACTTCTTGCCAGGTACAAAACCAAGTTTTTCTTTTATGACGGCTAGCTAGTTCTATTTGAATAGCAGGACTCTATGAATCCTATTAGGATGTATGCGATTCACGGGGACAGGTGCTGAGCTGTCATTTTGTGATGGTCTCGCAATTACTGACTTCGATATACATATACCTGACCCCTATAATTCATCTATTTTTCTAAGTACCTCTAGCTATGAAGGATTTATGAATTTACATGCACGTTTGAAAACAGGTATTGAGCGTTGTCAAACTTCTCGGAAGAAGGTAGGTTTACGAGTATTTACCGAGGTGGGTATAAGACAAGTTAACGTGATATGTGAGAAGATTGCTGCGGTAAATAAAATGATTGTTTGCACTCACCAAACAATACCATTTTCTTCAAAATGTGTTATTCAGAAGAATACATATATTTTGTGGACTATTTGGTCAACTTATATGTATGTATTGTTCATGTTTTTATTTTCTCAGCGAATTAAGCTGAATTGTTTTTTTACAATAAGCGCACTATAAAGGGGGCTTGACTACCCTTAAAAATAATAAACACAGTGCGAGCATTCTGAACATTGTTTTTGGGGTGCTGTATACAAAAAAGGGGATACAGAAATAGAGCAGTGTTAAGCAAGCAATCTGCATCCATCTGCACTGTCATATCCGAAGGTAAAGGGTGGTTAAATTTTAAGGGCCGATGTTGATTTTGAATAAAACACAAATTATTTAGGAAATTATTGTCATTTCTTATTATTATGAATGGCCGTCGCGACCTCGGCGACACACCTCCATCCGATGGTCCAAATTTTCGATGACGCTGAGGCATAATTGAGGTTCTATGCCGTTAATATGCCGAATTATCTCATCCTTTAGCTCTTGAATTGTTGCTGGCTTATCGACGTACACCTTTTGAATTGAATTGAATGAATTGAATTGAATTTGAATTGAATTTATATTGTATATTATATTTATATTGAATATATATTATATTTCAAATAACTCCAAAAAAAGAAGTCCAACGGTGTCAAATCACATGATCTTGGGGGAGATAACACGGCCATTGAATTTGTCGCGCAAAAGAGCCATTGTTTCGTTAGCTGTGTGGCAAGTGGCACCGTCCTGTTGAAACCACATATCGTCCACATCCATATCTTCCAATTCGGGCCATAAAAAGTTCGTTATCATCTCACGATAGCGAACACCATTCACAGTAACTGCCTGACTGGCCTCATTTTGGAAAAAATACGGCCCGATGATGACGCCAGCCCATAAACCGCACCAAACAGTCACTCTTTGTGGGTGCATTTGTTTTTCGACAGTCACTCTTGGATTATCATTCGCCCAGATGCGGCAATTCTGCTTATTGACGAATCCACTGAGGTGAAAATGTGCCTCATCACTCAAGATGATTTTCTTCGAAAATTGACCATCCACTGTTGCCATTTCTTGCCACCATTTAGACCATTGCCGACGCTTGAAATGGTCAAGAGGCTTGAGTTCTTGAGTCAATTGCACCTTGTAAGCGTGTAAATACAAGTCTTTATGCATAATGTTCATGTTCATCAACGACGAACGTGAGAGGTGCGCGACGACGAGTTGAGGTGGACGGCTCTTCAGCCAAACTATCGCGAACAGCAGCAATATTTTCTGCAGTACGAGTTATACGAGCATGCGCTGGTGTTTTCACATCTCCTACAGACCCGGTTTGCTCAAATTTTTATGAAGCTGAAGATCGCTGCATCCGAATCTATTTTTTCATTTGGGATAGCATATCTCGATAAGTATCAAAGATATTGGAACATTTTGAATGCCAAAATGTTGGGCGGAAATTTTCCTAGGGGCGATATCCGTTACTTTTTTTAAATTGTATCTCGTTATATTTTATTTTAGTGAGTTTTAAAACTTTTAAGACAAAAAAATTTTTAGGAGAGGATATAGATCGCAATAATTTTTTTAGAAATAAAATAAATATGACCCATTGTAGAATATACGTTTCTCTAGGGGCGATGTTTCTCCTTTTTTTTATTTTTTTTTATTAAGCTTATTTAACCATGATTTAACCTTGAAATTAAAGAAAAAAAAAATAAAAAGTTTGGACCCTTATAACTTTGGATTGACTAATCGTATGTAAAAAAACGGTACATGAAAAAATTAGAATTTCCAAACTCTAAAGGCGATGTCTTTTCTTTTATTTCATGTTCTTGAGTCATTTGTGTTCTAGCAAACTTGGTGCCAGTGCCATACTTGTAAACGGTGGGCAGAATTTGGATGCCTGAACTTCTTGAAAAAAACTGAGGAAGAGTTACAAGATGTATATTTTCTCTTCAGTTGTGACTGTTGTTCTAGATGGCTGGCGTTACAAGACGAATAAAACTTGAATCATCGATAGAACTAAACCTAGTATAATTTTGTTTTAGCTAAACTAATAGCTCAACACCGTCCTTTTTTGTTTTAGCTAAACTAAAAGCAATAAATATTTTTCAATTCAAATTTGTTAAACATATCTCATAATATCTATCTAATTATTATTATAGTTATCCTATAAAGTATAAATTCATTCTGGCATTTTCTTTGTCTTTGCTGAAATTTTGTTTTTGTTTGTATAACAATTAATCTTTTTTTTATATAATTCCAATTTTGTATAATTATTATCAGAATTATTAAAACTTGAATCGAAAAAATAAAAATTCATATGAAATAAATATTATAATTTTGATAATATACAATTATTAATATAATGCAATAAAAGATATAAAAATATTACAAATAACCAACATCTAAACTAACTAACACAAAACGTATCTATTTTCCTTTTTGTTGTAATTTGTTGCTAGACAACAAATGACTCAAGAACATGAAATAAAAGAAAAGAAAAGAAAAGAAAAGAAAAGAAAAGAAAAGAAAAGAAAAGAAAAGAAAAGAAAAGAAAAGAAAAGAAAAGAAAAGAAAAGAAAAGAAAAGAAAAGACATCGCCTTTAGAGCTTGGAAATTCAAATTTTTTCATGTACCGTTCTTATACCTACGATTAGTTGATCCAAAGTTATAAGGGTCTAAATTTTTTTTTTTAACTTTCATGTTTAAAAAAATTTAATAAACAAAAAAATAAAAAAAAAGAAAAAACATCGCTCTATTTATTATTTACAAATGGTCAAAAATGCTGACTAGATTTAGGATATTAATGTCTTTTCTGCTTTAATTGTTGATGATGATGCTCAAATCAAATTTGATTGATTTCCTGCTGGCGACACCAAAATGGCAAGCTACAAGGTTAAGAATTAAGATACTAAACTGTAAGCTTTCCTAAGTTTTTAAATCATGAATATCTTGGCTCCCGTTTGTCATAATGGACTATTTTTTTTTTAATTTGAAGAAAATTACCAGGACTATAAAAATAAAATGCACGACTGGGTCGCACGAACTTGCTCCTATGTAATAAACTATGAATTTCAAAAACGGATGTTATTAAAGAAAACTGTTCATAAGGATAAAATGAATTTTTAAAATTCTTTTAGTAGTAAGAGATTAAAACAAAATGCTATGCAAATATGAATTTATGCAAGAACAAAAATTATAAGTCGTTGTAGTGGTTCCTTAAAAAAATACGCTTTTATGTACAAAATGTTCAAAACATTTTTAAGAAAAAAATTTGGTACGCCAACCTTAAGTTTTTGTTATTGTACGAATAAAAGTCTAATTTCCAAAAAAAAATACCAAACCGTTCTTGAGATATCGAATTTTTCAAAAAAAAAATTACTTTTTTCTAAAAATTGAAAAAATATTGTTTTTTAAGTTTTGAAAAGCAATGTTTTTTAAACTTTTTAGGAGCTTCTTTATAAAAAATTTCATTAAAATCCGTTATGCTGATAATGAGAAATTCAAAATTCGGAAAAATCGTTCTGTAGTAAGTACAGTCAGTAATATCTAGATTTCAAATTTTTTTTTATTAAATTATAGATCGTAAAAATTTATCAGAAGAAAAAATTTTTTTTTTAAAAATCCAAAAAAATAAAAAATTGAAAATTTGAATATGTAAAAATATTCAAACTTTGGAGGAGCCTTAGCATAAAAAAATGATTTAAATCGGCTGTACCGTTTTCGAGAAAATCAAAAACAAAAAAAAAATGGTCTTCGCTATCATCGTAATGTCAACTTTGAATAAAATCTCGAGTTCGATTTTTTTTACGAAAAATAACTTTGGTAAAAAAAAGTTGTCACGTGGTGCAAATTTGGTTTTAAGCTTTTCTCATAAGCACCTATGGACTAATTCGGGATAAAATGTCTCATTCCGAAAAGCATTAAATTTGTAATAATGTCTGCACTGAAGTATACATAATAGTTAGAGTTCCTGAAGAAAACAGTTCTCTTAGGAATTTTTCTTCTAACTGGGTTTTGTTGACCCGAGAAATATGTAGATATGACACAATGGTCTGATGTGTCAGGGTCAGAAATAAGAAACAAGTCTAGAGTGTTGGCGGATTGACTTGCTACTCAGGAATTTAAGTAGCTTAGCTCAGTTGTTGTGTGACCACAATAGCGAATGACTCGAGGAATTGTGTTCCTTGAAATTATCCGTAACAATAATAATTTCACTGTGCGAATAATGAATAACACCCCTTTGGATAGAGTTGGACAGCACATCGATTTAGTTACAAGTCAAGTTACGAGTACTATTCAAATTTGGATTGTCAGTACAGGCCTTATGGGAGAGATTTTCCAAAGCAGTGGCGCCTGATGCACCCTCACTACACTGCGTTGGAAAAATGCCACTTAAAAAAGAGCAAGTCACTGACTTTTCTTAAAGAATTGTTGTTGTAATTCTTTGCAAAAAGTTGTACACCCCGACACGTATGTTGTATCCCACTGCTGAAGGGATACTGTCAAGGTGTCAAGTCAATACGATCGTGTGCTTGTTATCTACATCTACATATATCAAAACAGAGTTACCATTATCATTCTCAATAATAAGCAAGGAGGTTATTCAGTGGATTTTAATAAGGAGCTTTTGGAATTTGAAGCTTTTGAGAACAAATTTTATGAAGTTAAGTATGTTGAGCGTTGGCGTCGTAATGTAAACTAGGGAAAACCTGTGAGAGCTTTAAAAGGCGACACACTTATGGAAGCCAATGAAATCAGAACGAGGGGCAAACGTCCTATCTTCCCTGTACTGATAATTTTTGTTGAACAGAGCATACGTGTCGGTATTGATGTCATAACCAGACACTGCTATGACGAACAAAGAAACGAGGCTTGGCATTTATTCAATCCATTTTTGCAGCAGCTCTATGGATAACGAAGAGGCAGAATCAGCTCCTCAGATTCTTTCTTCTTCTGCTTTATTCCATAGACGTAGGCTTTATCATGGGGAGTTTTTCTTCGAGGGACGTAGTGATGTAGTTGATAGAGAAATTTCTCAGTCTCTGTCGCTTCATTAGGTGTTCCAAATGGTTCAAAGAGTTCAATGGACCAACTTCAACCTAACCTATGCTTAACTAAACATTTCACATTCGTGTAGTGTAGCTAAAAGCTAAAAAAGAATGTCTGCACTTGTCAGACTATCCTTATTGGGTAAAATTTCAAAACTGATATTTATTCTTAGAAGTGCGGTTATTATCGTGAAAAAAAAAATTGGCCAGGCTTTTATTTTCGATATCATGACGCGTGTACCTGAAATAATCGTACTCATATTTTGTTTATAAATACACTCCCAAAGCTTGCTTGCGAATGTTAGCATAGATATTACGTGCCCTAAGTCAGTGAAAATAATAAAAGGAACTTAAATTGTAAGGAAATAAGATGGAACTCATTGTATATGCAGTAGATCGATCTTCAGTAGATCGGACACGTAATGATACCCGTTATTTACCGCATAGAAACAACAGCCGATGTCATTGTCGGATACTGCGACGTCGCTACTCGTCTCAGTGTACAACAAGTATAACTCAACAATATTTGGAATCATCCAACAATCAACAATCGGGCTAGCCAACATATAGTGTACTTGGAGGTGACTTCAATGCACGGCACTCAATTTGGCTAAACAATCGGAAGTCTAGACAAGGAGAAATTGTTACAGATTGGCTTCAATCACAAGTGGTTATGTCACAACCGAGGTCCCAATTTTCAAGAACTCCGACTCTCCTGAACTTCTTCTTAGCTACGGCCAACTTTACGAACACCCTTCTCAAGTTCTAAAACTTCCATTGTGTGGCACATGCTAGTGAATCGGTCTATCTGGTTGTTAAGATGATAGTATTTTTTACAATTGAACAGCATATTCCCGAATTTCAAATGCGATACGACAAATTGAATTGGAAAAGATTCCGTTCAAAAGTGGGAGAACACTTCACAGAAGTCTCCAACGCCTCAACAACCTAACCAAAAATGAGATAACACCATTGACAATTGACTACTATTCAGCTTCCTAATCATTTAGTAAGAATAATACAATACAATATGTACATGTGGCAAACAACATATCGAAAGCGAAGAGAATCATTGCTGGAGTATCTCAAGGATCAGCACTTGGGCCGCTGCTGTTCAACTTATTCTACTGATTGCTGCCAGAAGAGTGCAAGATCAAATTAAAAATCAAATGGGTACTTAATATAAGCAACGTAACGACTGAACTTATCTGTTCCCAAACACCAGTTGCTTCCTGACAACACCGAAGTATCACTCAAATCATTAATGAAGTTATTGTTAAACAAATTTTCCAACAAATTGAAAATCAAGAATCATACAGACTTAATGTGGAAAAGAGCCAACTATTCTCTGCACTTGGTCGACCCGCTATAGTCAGGAGGCGAAATGGATTTATTTAGAAGACCAAGCTACTTGTCTATAAACAACTTATCTGACACGTTATGACCTACATCTTTCTTATCTGGTTAACTATTTGTAAAGATGTTTCGCATTTGTACTGAACTACACAGAATTAAACTGACGAACAAATAGATATATACCAACTTAGAAGTTGTATGAGGAAGCAAAATTAATATAATTGGACCAATATTTGCTGCAGCTCTCCGGAAAAATCATCAGGAACCTTGAAGATCATCCCAACTAAGAAGTGCAACAACTCCTCCAGCAACAATAAGAGTCTAGTCACATCAGGTATCTATAAGTCCAAGGCATTTTTGAGGATCAATTTGAAGAAAGAATAGGATTAAGTAAATATTAATATGATATTTTTAACAAATATAAATTCGTAAGGCCATAAAGCCCCTGTTGTTACCTATTAAGTTAGTCAAATCGCCGCCTGAGTACTTAAATGCCCCACAGACTACTTTTTTGGGAAACTGAGTTAAAGATGCAGTTATACTAATTCGAATATTTTATATCATTTGGCGCTATCACCGTTGTTCTATCTTCATTACTAACGAAGTTACAGAAAGCACTTTTGATCTATAAACCACAAATTTGTGAGTTCTTTTCATGCTTATTTGCCGTATATCCAAAATGGGTACTAGGTGGGGCAATTTTTGTATAAAAGTTTGAAAAACTTAGTTCTTAAATGCTTAGTGGTTAAATGCCCCATTGCATTTTTATTTATTTTTTAATAAAATGGATAAAAAAAATGAAAAAAAAACTAATTAAAAACAAAATTGTGAAAAAAATACCAAAACTTACTCCTACGAATGTTGAAGTATTTTTAAAACCAATTCCGAATAAAATTGAAAGTATTTTTCTAGAAAATTTTATGAACCAAAGTTCATGTTCAGTATTTTTCATAATTAAGTGTTAAAATCCTTTATCATTTTCATACATTTCTTATAGACTTAAAAATAATCCAATATGGTATAGAGGAAGGCATAGCCACTAAATTAATATTAGTTTTTGTGTTATGTTTGTATCACTCAAAATAAAATTATAAAAATTGATAATGCTAGAAACTTTGATTTTTTTTTTTACTTTTTTTGCTTTCGTTGATTTTTTTAATTTCCAGTGCACAAAAGTCCTTTATCTATAGGAAATTTTTAATTTGGCTTTCATCGATTTCGCATTCATATGAAAGAGGGTCCTATATCCATTTCTGACTTGTTTCATACTTTCATTCATTCCAATGGTAGATCAGGTCTGTGGGGTATAAAGTTTAAGTTAAGCAATTCACTTCGAAGCCTGAGCATTGTGGCAATCATGTGTACACTATTTGTATCTCGAAAATAATTTTTGTCCAATAAATTGTGATTCAGTCTACTGTAGATTGATCTGTACAGCGAACCAGATGCTTCAGCTATAAATTCCGCTCTACATTGCTCATCTACTTTTTGAATTATTTCGTAAAGATTACTTTTACTATTCGATATATCTTCAACGTTAATGCTTAAACTCATATCACATCCTCGGGCTAATTCCAACCAATCTCTATACCAGCTGTTTTTATCTTGGATAGCTTTGAGGGCTATCTTTCTCGTAAGCCGGGTTTCAGGCATAGCAAAGACTTTAAGCAAATAGTCTGCTTGGAGCTTTAGTGTTTTTATAAATAGAGGCGATATCCCGGTTTCTAGCATTATAACGTAGTTTGGCGTGTTTTCCGGTAGGTGAAATATTCTCTTCACATAGTGTCTTAAGAGATTCTCTACTTTATCGAACTTTTTACATCCCCAAATCTGTGCTCCGTATAGAAGAATCGTCTCCGAAACCGCTTCAAATACCTTATATTTGCTGCTATGCGCTATATTTTTGTTCATAAAACATCTTTTCCAGGAAACATTGATTGCAGTTTTGGCTTTTAAGAGTTTTTCCTTGAAATGCTTCTCCAAACTCAGATTTTTTGTAAAATAAACACCCAGGTACTTGAATTCGTTGACACATTCTAAGCGTTCTCCATTAAAAACCCATTTTTCATTTGAAGCAATTCTTCCACCCCCTCTTTTAAAAATCATTACCTTGGATTTTTCTATGTTAACTATGAGGTTCCATAATTTGCAGTAGTCATTAACCCTGTTGATCATGAGTTGTAAGGTTTGGGGTGAGTACGCAAACAGGACTACATCATCCGCAAAGAGCAATGCCTTAATACGCACTCCAGCAAAGTCCACTCCACCAGGCAGATAATCGATCAAATCATCGATGAAAAGTGCGAACAATGTAGGGCTTAATGTACAGCCTTGTCTTACTCCAGATGTTGTTTCGAACCAATCCGTAAGTTCTTCTCCGTTCCAAACTGCAGCTTGCGTACCTTTGTACAGTTCTTCCAGAACACGTCCAAACTTATGCGATAAACCCAATCCATACAATTTGTAAAACAGGGCAGATCGGTCAATTGTGTCAAATGCAGCCTTGAAATCAATAAAAAACGCGTAAAGTTTCTTGCCTTGTAATATAAAATTCTCCGCTATGCTTTTCAAAACAAAAATATTGTCAATAGTTGAATATCCTGATCTGAATCCAGATTGGAACTCTTTTAACAGGTTTTGAGATTTAATCCATGTTGTAAGGCGCTTTTGTAACACTGATGTGAATACTTTATACGTGGCATTCAAAAATGAAATTCCTCGATAATTTGAAGGATCTGATAAACAACCTTTTTTATGTATGGGAAATATCACTGATTCCTGGAATTCTTTAGGAGTAGCATCACCATCCATAACCTTATTAAAAAGTTTTGTTAAATTTTCTTTCAGAATATTAGTCCCATATTTATAAAATTCTATTGGAATTCCGTTTGCTCCAGAAGCTTTTCCATCTTTCATGCCACCTAGCACTAGGTCCACTTCTTGGCAAGTGATTGCAGAGTCTAAAATTTCATTACTAAATCCAGGAACTGCGTAATTCCACTTTATATTGTTTGCAATTGGGTTAAGTAATTCCTTAAAATATTCCCGCAATGTACTCTTACTAAGGTTTGAGTTGATTTTAAGTTGTTTCCCATTCAGTTTCCATGCAAGCTTCCAAAATTCCGATGAGTCTTTACACGTCGCCAATCTGTTCGCTTCAATTTCACCATATTTCCTTTTTTTGATTCTTAATAGATCCTTATATTTCTTATTGGCCTCAATGTAATTCTGACTGAATGAACCATCGCTAGAATTACGGAATATTTTCAGCCATGTAAAAGATAAATTGCGAGCACGTTGACAATCCTCGTCAAACCAAGGTTCTATTCCAGCTTTTCTATCTTTTCTATTGATTTGCTGTTGTGGATACGAAGTTTTTATTGTATCTTCCAATATTTCAAAGTCCATATAATGCCTTCTTTGGAGTTTCGAATCGAGTAGATGTCTGTATGCTGGTGCCCTGGAAACTTTCCATTTTAACTTAGGTAGTACACGCATATTTGTAATTTCCTCAGGTGATGGATACTTTTGGTGGTAAAAAGTGACAACTAGCGGAAAGTGGTCCGAGTAAAGTACTTCCTTAACTTCGAAGTCTGTAATATATGGCTCCCAATCCGTCCCTATGAGACTATAGTCTATCACTGATGTTCCTTGACCACCAACAAATGTGAAATTACCCGAATCATCACTTAAACTAGTTCCATTTTGAATTCTAAGCCCGTATGAATCACAAAGCTCTACTATTCTCCTTCCTCTTCCATTGCATAAGTTGTCTTTTGATCGCCTATTGACGCCATGAACTGCATTCAACATTCCCGCTTCTTGACCCACTCTGGCATTCAGATCGCCAATCAACAAGACATTCGATGTGTTTTTGCGGCTCAATAACTCGTTTATTGCTTCGAAGTCAACCTCCCAGTTGTTGCAATTTATATATAAAGGTAGTATCCACAGGTATTTATTATCAATTCGTAATTCCAAGTATGATATCATGTTGTATGAAAGAAATTCGCATTTAATATTTTTGAGCTTTTTCTTGTATCCGAAGTAACATCCTCCACTTGCTCTTCCTCTGGCATGAGTTCTAGTCGCTGGTGTCCACTTAAAAATATAATCTACCATCTTATTTTCCACATATTCAAAGTTATTTTCTGTTACAAACGTTTCATATAAAAATATAAAATCGAAAGTATTTATAAATTTAAAAAACTCAATAAAAAGGCATTTGTTCATCAAACCTGATACATTGTATGATAGTATTTTATAATATTTTTGCTTATAACTAAAATCTTCTATTCCTAAAATATTTTCTGTTTGGCAGACGGCTTTAGTACTAAATACAAGCATTTGCACTACTTCCGACAGCACTGGTCTTCGGCTTTGAGTTTCGAACATAAGCAGAATGTGTATCCTCTCTATCCTCTCTTGTCATACGTGTTATCATCGAACTGTCACTATCATTAAACATATGATCTATCAAACGCATCCCATCTTCTTCATCGCATTTTAAGTTATTGTTTCGATCCAAATAAAACGTTTTATTATCAATTTGTAGTGTTTGTCCACGAATAAATACTTTGATGTTTTTGTTTTTTTTGTTAATATCTGTTTTGATTTCTGATAGTCGCCTCCTCTTGTCTCTTGCTGCTTTGGTATAATCCCTGTGTATGGAGATCCCAGTGTTGCGTAATTTAATGGCCGACTTCAGTATGCGTGGTACATCGCCAGTTTCCTGCATTTCTACGATAACATTGGCCACTTTATTGTTCCTCGAGCGAATTAATCGTGTTCGTACTATCCGTCCCGGATTATTTATTTGCAACAGATCCAAGCAAACTTTCTTCGCTTCTTCCATCGCTTGTTGATCATCCTGGGATGGAATATGCAGTACCAAGTTTCTTTCATTGGATTTTCTTTCTAGAAACTCGACCTGCCGCTCGAGTGAAATGCATTTTTCCTCCATTTGCTGCATTTTTGAATGAAGAGCCTCATTGTTCTGTTGTAACGACTGTATTTTTGTCGCGATTTCGATCAAGTCAGTCTTTGTTGGCAAGCTTTTTAGTCGTTCGTCGAGGATTGCTCCGAGGGAGGTTTCGATCATGGTTCGGAGATCAACCACTTGCATGTTGCCGACTTCTGAATTAGCTTGCGCCTTTGTTACGGAGTAATTAGTTGGGGACACTGGGGAAACGTCTATAAATGGTCTTTTAGGATTTGGTCGTTGAGTCTTTGTGTCTTTGGTGATGTTCGTGTTGTTGTTGTTTTTTTGGGGTGTTCTTTGTATTCTACCACCGTTCATTTTGTATATTTTATTGTGTCTTAACTTAAGCAAAATATAGGCTCACCTTTTACTTTACTAAACTATATACTATGGCGAATAATTTTTGCTCAGTTTTTACTTTAAAAATACTTATAAAACAATTATTTTTCACAAAATTAAAGGAGCTTAATTGCAATTAATTCCAAACGTCACCGAACCAGGGTTGCCAAATTTTTTTGGATATAGGGCATTTACATACATAAGTACTCAATCGGTGAAATGTAGTTAGTAAATTGAAAAATAAAAAATCTTAATAATACAGTCGATTGAAATATCCCAGAAGTAGGATATTGCTATTTGAGCAAGACAAGTCTGTTAAGGAATCTAGGACCAAGGAAAGTTGCTCAGAATAAACTGCACTCGAACTTGCCAGATGCATTCAGTTCAGTATATAAATATAAACAAATTTGGACTGTGTAGGTATCTTTATTCAGATTAATTCTATAAAGGAACTGAAAGGGAACAAAACAGACGACGATATAAATTTATTAGTCTTCTCTGTAAATTAAAAACTCTTCCCCAAAAATTCTAAAATTCCCGTTAAAATGAAAAAATGGAGACATAAAGTGAACACTCATCACAGGTTGTATAAGTATCAGCCATTTTAAATAGCTTTTTATTTTTGTTACAAATATTGCAATCCAATTAATACAATTAAATTGTTTGTACCAATATGGAAATACACGGAAATAATATTAAAATAAAACAAGTTTTTCCAAAAACGTCAAAATCCTACCCTAGTTAGCTAGATATGTTCATTTGTTGCGAAAATTTAAAAATCCTCTTTATGACGAAGTTTAATCAAATTATTTAGACTCGTTTTTGATGAGAAAAAATGCTCAGTAGCAAGTACTGACGACAAAACTAACGTCCCATAGACTGCGTTTTAAGATTAAATATTCAAACTGATTCAACTCCAGGACAGACAACACCCCAAGGAAGATGTATAAAGATCTTTGCTGAGATGCACCACCTTACTCAGCTTGTAGATGAGCCCACTCGAATTAAAGACGATGCTAAGCTCTCTCTCTCGATTGGTTTCTTACTTCTGACCATAACGCTAAACTCTCCATTCGGCACTTCGCACAATTGTGTAATATCAGCTTATTTCTCGTGTCCCATTTATTCAGTAAAAGAGAATCATCTCACAATGACCGGTTGGAAGAAATATGGAGGAAGCCAACTGGGACGATCTAAATAACTTTTTTTTCGAATTTTTAACTGGTCACTATGTTTCCTCGAGAGTGACGTTGATGTGAGAGTGCTGATATGATCACGGAAGTGATTTTTCTTGGGATCCATTCTTTTATTCCTAACAGAAACAAGAGTATAAATCCTACAGAAGGTCTTGGTTCAAAGCCAACCCAACTGAGAAAAATCGGAAAAAGTATAAACAAGTCAGAAACCAATTAAGGCAAAACATCCTGCAATGTCCCAAAGACAGTAGAAATTTCTGGTATTTTGTCAAGAAAGTGCAAAATTCAACTTCATCTTCATCTTCGATTCCAACGCTCATTTACAATGACAAACCGATAAATAGATCTTTAGGTAAGGCAAATATGTACTTGCAGCTCATTTCCCTGCTAGCTCTACGTTCCCTGATAGCAACGTTACCCCTCCTAAACTTGAGAACGTAAATAATTGAATGCGACAGGTATATTTCCGAGCTCGTAAAGTTGGAAGAGCCCTTGGAGATCTTGATGTAAACAAATCCGCTGGTCCTGATAGTATATCCCTCATTTATTTTTTATCGCTGGCAAAACCATTGCGTAAGTTCTTCCATTGATCCTACGATTTTGTAATCTTCCCTAGAAAATAAATCCAGTCTGTTACTAAAAAACGTTACCCTTCCTTCCTCTACTCCTGTCGACCAATTGCACTTATGTCCCTTCTTTTCAAATTCATGGAATCGCTGATAAATCATCAGCTCAAGAAATATCTCAAAGATCGAAAGCTTCTTAATGACAGGCAATAAGGCTTTCGTAGCCATCGTTCCACTGGTGATCTGATGGCATATCTCACCGAAGAACGGAACAGATTTTTACATTGTCTGATATTTCTAAGGCATTTTAAAGAGTTTGGCACCAGGCTCTCTTATCGAAAATGCGTGCTTTTGGTACCAACAAAACCCTCATTCCTTGGATTAGAAATAACCTTCTTCATACATGTTGTATTGAATGCCACTTGCATCAAAGCTCTCAGTACTCTGTATGAGTGTCAACGACGATCTTCGTTGGAATGACCACATTCTCGAGACCGCGATGACAAAACTTCACTCTTGATAGCAACAATTTCGATGTAGGCAAAGAGTTCATTTACCTCGAATCAAATATTAACTCAACGAACGCTTCATTACTCGAAATCCGATGAAGAATTACTTTAAGAAACAGCTACTTCTTCGTTTCGCCGAAATTTATCGGTCAGAAAATCCTCATGAGTAAGACGAACTGCATAGTCTACCGAACCTTCACCTTTACTCTCTTGCTTTATGTCACTAAGTGTTGGACGATAAGTAGAAAGGGAGAACTGATATTGGACTCTTTCGAAAGAAATATTGCTCAAAGTATATCTCGCCCTGCGTACGAGTATGAAAAGATTCATCCTTGAACTCTGTGAGCTGTGCCAAAAGGGTGCATACATAAAATCGAGAAAGCCAAATCACGTTGACTATATTAGCTTGATTACATGGAGCGAATAGACTACTCTAATCCAGCAGAAATAGAGTTTTTGAATCCCAGCTTTAATTACCAGGCGGCAAGGAAGACTTAACGTCTGGTTTTAATCGCGGGTACCATCAGGGCGCTTAATCTAGATAAATAGGGCAGCGTTCTCGGGATCGTAGACCACAAAGGTTTCTGTGTTGGAATATCACAGCGGAGGTATGGAATCAATATCCAGCCGCTGCCACCTACATACATAGATAAAATGCTTTTTTTCAGGGGTACTGGCTCTTGCGGGCATATGAAAAATCCTTCAAGAGAATATCTTGTTGGGAGAAGTGTTATTCATCACAGCTATGCGGACTCGGCAAATAGTTTATGGTCCCCTCCATTCCTTTCGACAACATAATCAGTTGTCAATACATCACAAGAATGGTTGAGAGCTGTAAGTCATTTTTACGTGTCATTTTGCCTCTAATTTATTTTAAGTTTCAAACGTAAAATTCTATCAAGAAAACTTCCAAATCCGACTCTTCAAAGATTTAAGGTTTGTTGTTTTTTTGTATCCCCTTCAATTATGTACCACTTCTTTTTTTAATGGTGGGTAGGTACTCGTATGTACTTATATTGTTCGATATTGAAGCAGTTTCAAGTTATCATGTAGTATAATTTGATTAAGAACAAAGAAAAATCCAAGAATAGCTTTTTAGTTTAGTTTGGTCGATGCCTAAGTCATGTCTACGGCTATATGAAACCCCTTGCTTAACAAACACAGATATGAATTTAATTTGTACAAAAATCCTTAATCCGAAGTCACCAAGAGCATCTGCTCGTCCCACTTTCTTTATTTTAACGACCTAGAGACCACCATCAGCACCTTATACGAAACAATGGATCACATGTTCGGGCATTGTGTGCTGAATATGTTGCAAGTAAAACGATGCACCCACCTGAGTATAGTTACGTGCTCACCAGCCCTTTCACCTTAAAAACGCACCGCACCATTCTCCTGCCGAAAAACACCGTCAATCCCATCACTCTGCACCTCTCCAACCCACTCTAATTTATTTTAGAATCGTTTCTTATGGCGCACTACACCATACCTGAGGATAACTTAAGCCCGAACGTAAGGAACTTCACAAGCACAAAGGATGTCATACACAGAGGCTAATTTCGAGTGGACGTTTGTTCGTTTGTTGTTGCGTCATGTGTCGTCGGCTCCGCATATGTGTGAATGTTTCTACGTATGTATATACACCAACCCCCGAAACCAACTTGGATGCTAAGACGACGAACGAAAATCGTTTTCTATATTCAAAAACCTACTTACCCTAGCCTTGTACGTTTACCTATATCCCATCTAGTTCTCGAATTATTCCCCTGCCCTTTGTTCAGTTCGCTGTCCGCTTCAACAACTGGACATTTACAAAGCGAAATTCTTCGTCGGAACTGACTGGACATTCGACCCATATCAAATAGAAATACCATTACCACCAAGACCACTCCAACCTACAGCTCTCCCAATATCCACGAGTGTTTCGTTCGTCAACATCTGACACCACCCCACTAAACCTTTCTTCCCTTTCGGCTTTCCTCCTCTGAACCCGACCGACGACGACGACGAGGACGATGGACGGTAGCGGCTTCTCTGTTCGCTGACCACGTATTCGTTCATCCCTCATCCTTCGTCCATCCCGAAAACGTTACGTTAATTTTACGAATCTTCTCCTTCTTCGTCTTTTGCATGTTCCTTCGCTTGACCCAACTCTGACAAGCATCCGATTCCACCAGCACTCACTCCACTGGCGGCATCGGCGGGCGTTCTTCGGTTGTTCTTCGTTCGTCCTCTCAATCGTTGCTTCGGTGCACAAATATGTGTCCGGCCAACGCTCGAAGTAGGTATACTAAAAACTGTCCCCATCCCTTGGCCAACAAATCACCACCCTCCTTATACACTCAGAGTCAGTGCAAGAATTTCGAAAGGAAACCCAAAAGGGATGCTAAGTCCATTTCGTCCACCTTGGCTGTAGCTCGTCAGGAGGTATGTGTGTGTAGTGTATACATCCGCCGAGATCTACGGGATACCGTTGTGATAGAATCAAAGGATACACTTTGCCTTCGCCATAAGAATTGAACACATTCCCCTCTCCACGTTTGATTCCTCATGTCGCCACCATTGAAGCCGGATGAAACGAAAACCCACGACAACGAACAATTCTGCCTCGCACCCCACGGAAAAATCTATCGGCACATAATGTATCCATGTGGCGGCTGATAGGCATAAATGGCCTTAGAATTCTTCCCCCAACCCGTTTTCTCTTTCCACAATCATGGCACATGTATTTGCCGCAGCGAGGACGAAAGACGCGAATAAAATAGCGAGGGTAGTCGCGCGATAACTATACTACGACTAGGACGACGACGATGTTGTCCTGTCGGTGTATGCCTTTGCCTGTGCCTGCTCCGCTTGGGTAAAATTGCTGCTGGCTATTTTCTCTTCCACGTGTCTACATCTTCTCCTTTCAAATATATCTAATGATGGCCAGCACAAGGATTCGGCGGCGTCGGTGATGGCGGCGAATACATTCATGTGTGCCCAAGCTCATTCCCACTTTCATTTTGACTCCCACCACCCATCTTCACTCACACACATCATCTCGTTGGAGATATCCTCTGAACAACTTTGAGTTTCTCATGCAAAGATAAAAGATGGATGCTGGCGGACATTCGTCCTTACACGTGAATGTTTTTGCTCGTCCGAATACACCTCTCCTTCACACCAACACACAAACTAACACACACACAATTTCAACGCTAACTATACGTGAAGACGAAGGAAAGGATATGGAAGCCTGGCTCAAATGCTGATATACCCTTGGTGTTTGATTGTATAGGTGGAGGATCATCAGTGATGGGGGATTCTTGTCCTTTGGCAATTTAAAAGAAAGCGAACGGGATATCCCACCGTCGCTGTTTTGTACTGTAAACTGTGATGTGTTCAGATAGTATTGCCCCCCCCCCCCCCATCACACCTACCCATTTCTACAGCATCGGCTCTCTTGACCATGTGTGAATATTTGGGTATGAGTAGCATTGCAGAGTGTTTGTAGGTTCAGTAGCATAAAAGACGAAGAAAGGAAGTTTTGATGCGAGGGGCTGCAGTGGCTGGATAGTGTTGCTCACAAAACTGAACTTTTGTATGTATGTACCTACTTTTT
Source organism: Philhelius festivus (assembly GCA_963931855.1). Classification (NCBI taxonomy): domain Eukaryota; kingdom Metazoa; phylum Arthropoda; class Insecta; order Diptera; family Syrphidae; genus Philhelius; species Philhelius festivus. The sequence goes on from OZ007555.1 coordinate 149,817,389, forward strand.
TTCAAGAACTTTTTTGTTTTTGTTAAGTACCTAGGTATGAATTTAAGTTTTCGAAAGAAAGGAGTTTGGGGTATTTACAAAGGTCCTTCAAAGATCATAAATATTTTAAAAAGGAACCAAATACATACAGGTACCAGGTACCCAACAAAAAAATGTTTGGCACTAATAACTCATTTTATTATGGTAGTTAAATACATTCTAAATAAAAATAAGCTAATAAGGCATCATTTTGTCATTTTTGTATCTATGGGACAAGTATTGGTTTCATAAAAACAAATGTCAAGACTTTAATCAGTCTAAGTTTCACGATGGTGAAGAATTGAAAAATGTGACTTTGGTATTACCGTTCTGTCAGGTTCGTCTATGGGTAGGTTTGTGTGGCTATGCATCAGTCTGTGAAGTAGTAGTAGTAATTGTTTGACTTCATTGAACATAGGTATTTAAAATTATGTTTACGGCTTCACAATGTACCTATAGCATTGGTATTATATCCGAATGATTACAATTTAATTGGTTTTATAAATATCTAATTTGAGTGCGATATCTTAAGGCGGCTTCCACATAACCTTTAAACACAACCCACTAAGAATTTGAATAGCTTCACAGCAAATTAAGGATGTTTTTCCCTAATAGACATGCCTTATTTCTTTTGAGAGCGGGCAGATTGCTAAGAAATGATACCGTATTTTCTGGTGCTCTGAGGTTGCACCGAAATCACTCTGTATTTCTCTACAGACTATACGGTTGGTAATCTATCTTTTGAACCAGGGGGAGCTACTCGGTCTCGCCTCTGGTTCAAAAGAAAGTAAAGATTTTGTGAATAGAACACCGGTCATGGAAATCATTGTTCACACCAAGGTTGTGCTGGCAGACTTATATACCTATACATGATTCTAAACTCACTCCGTAGCGCCATCTCTGCAAACTGTTCAAAGCATGTTTCATCGATCTTTGCCAGCAACACCTCATAGGACATAGGGTCTACTTCAATCCTCCAACTCTATCTACCCATTGGACGTTATATTCAAGTTCCAGCCGTGACAATTTCGCAAACAACAAACTGATATTTTCTTAAGTAGTTAAAATGCATTCTGAGTGAAATAAAATGCACTACTGGGTCGCACGAACTTGCTCTTATGTAAAAGTACTTTAAAATTTAAAATACCTACATTTTATTAATTTTAATTTTTAATTATTATTAAAGTGATTTTATATATTATATATATATTATATAAGAAATTTCTTTAAAATTGTTCAAGACCAAAATTTGGGATGCCAATTTAAAGTATTTAGTAGTATGGATTTAAGGAAATAAATTCAAAAAATAACTGACGCAAAATTTTAAACAGCCTATTATTAATGTATTAGTATCATACACTAACCTTTTTTATGTTTGCAAATGTCAAAGAGCCATATGAAGCTAGCACGATACTAAAAAAAATAAAGTAGCTATTCGATGATTTTAACTTTAATAAAAGGGTAGAGAAATGTATGATGCTATATTCGATTAAAATTTGCAAATTCGTTGTTTTAACCTAGTATCATACTAAAACAGCTTTAGCATCGTACTTATTCAATTAAAATTTTGCGCCATTGATTTTTCAAAAAAAAAATGATTTTTTTTTTTTTTCAAAACAACCAAAAAATATTTTTGCGAATATTTTTATATGCAATATTGTTTTAAGCTTAAGGGGGCTTATGCTTAAAAAAAATTGATTAAAATAGTAGAGTAATTGATGAAAAATTGGAAAATAAACAGAAAAGAACGGTTCTATAACAGGAACCCGTTAATAACATTTTTTCCTAATTTTTTTTAACCAGAATGTAATCCATGCCAACAATACCACACTTATTTTTTTATCAAAATCGTTAGAGCCGTTTTTGAGATAAATAAGATTTTGCGTAATAGGTGCATGGGGGTACCGTTAGTTTTAGAGCTAAAAAAAAATTGGATTTCCCTTATAGGCAATCACCGAAGACCTTAAAGTACCGAGTTTGAAGAAAATACCTCCAGTAGTTTAGGCCGGAACCACTTTTTTCTTCGCTATAGTCGTAATGTTAACTTTGATCAAAATCTCGAGTTCGATTTTTTCCAAATGCAGAATAAAAAATTAATTTCCAAGAAGAAATATTGAGTCGTTTTTGAGATATTGAATTTTTCAAAAAATATTGATTTTTTTTTTTTCAAAAATTCAAAAAATATTTTTTTTAAGTCTTGAAATGTTATGTTTTTTAAACTTTTTAAAAGCTTCTCTATAAAAAAATTCATCAAAATCTGTTATGCCGATTATGAGAAATTCAAAATTCGAAAAAAATGTTTCTATGGTAGGTCTTAATTTCAAATTTTTTACTTGCGACTTATACATATGTAGGTACTATAAGGCAAGTTATGCATTCGTAAAAAAAATCAAACTCGAGACTTTGATTAAAGTTGACATTACGATCATAGTGAAGACCAAAAAAGTGGGTCTCGCAATTCTGTCTGTCTGTCTGTCTGTTGGTTCGACTACAGCCTAAACGGCTCGTCCGATTTTCTTCAAACTTGGTAGATATGGGTTTTAATTTTTTCCCCCCACACGTTTTTTTCTTTTTTTTTAAGACCAAAAATAACGGTACCTGCCATACGATTTTTTTACGAAATTTTATAAATATTTTTTTTTTTCTTAAAAACTGCCCGACAGAATTTAAAAAAAAATTTTAAAATTTCATTTAGTTAAAACTAGTTAATGGTTGAAAAAAAATTTCCAAAAAATTGTTATTTTTGATAGCCCCCCTGGGTGCATTTTTTTGTTTTTAATTTGCTCAAAAACGTTACAACCGATTTAAATCAGTTTTCTTATGCTAAAGCTCCTCTAAAGTTTAAATATTATTACATATTCAAATTTTTTAATTTTATTTTTTTTGGATTTAGAAAAAAAAATCAAAATTTTTTTTGGAAACTCAATATTTCGAAAACCCCAAGATCGATTTTTTTTTCAAACTTGAAAAATAACAGTTTTTTAACATAATCTGTATTAAGTAGACGAAGTATTATGTATGAGTCTTTATTAACAACTGACTTACAATTCTTAAATGTTATATACACGAAGTAGCTCTTATACTTGACATGACTATATGTATAGTTATGTTATATATCATTACATCTCCCCCTTAAGTTATAATATCAAATTATATTTCTAACAATCTTACAACCCCATTTAAATTCAGATATTGGTGATTGCAATTAGTAAATGTTAACAAAATTTATAAATTTATAGTTACTTCAGTTTTGAATTCCAATGTTAACTTCAATTACAAATAAATACATGGAAAATTAAATTCATAGGTATTATGATATATGGTTGTAATGTATGCAAGTAAAAATGAGAAATTATATAATATTTATATTTTAAATTATTTTTATGTGTTACTTCAATGTAATAATAATAATCAAGAAAAAAGAAAAAATACTAATTATATATTATCAAATGCCAAACTGATTGTATAAAGTTAACTGTTTCTTATGAAAAGAGAATTTCTGCGCAAGACTCTACCACTCTGCAGTTGTATCCAATAAGACCTTGGTTTTGTATGTTTTACTTTAATTTCACCGGGTACCCAATGCTTTCCTTCCTGCATCCAAACTTTCTGCCCTACGTGGAAATCTGATTTTTTTCTTGCATTGCGATCATGATAATATTTGTTTCTTTTGTTGTTAAGTTTCAATACTGGTAATATTTTTCTGCATATTTTCGAATCTTTATACAAACTATCAGATGCAGGAACGAGGGTGCGAGTTTGTCTACCCATAAGTATTTGAGTTGGTGTCAAGTAAGAATTTTGTATGGGAGTGTTTCTATACTCAAGTAAGGCAAGCCATAGGCTACTTTTGGAATCATTTGACTTTCTAACTAAATTTTTCGCTATTTGCACACACTTTTCACTGAACCCGTTAGATTTCGGATATCTTGGGCTACTGGTAATAATTTCTAAATCCATTTTCTTGCAAAACTCCGTAAATTCAAAGGAATTGAATGGCATGTTATCGGCAACGATTTGTCTCGGTATTCCGTATATAGAAAATACTACTTCTAACTTTCCTATAATTGCTTTAGCGGTTTTATTAGTCAGAGGTATAATATCAATATACTTTGAAAAAAAAACACCTACTATAAGATATAATTTTGAATTGTACTCCATAATATCCATGCCAACTTTTTGATATGGACCATCTGGTAACTGATGATTTATTAAAGGTTCTTTTATGTGACTTGATCTATATTTCTGACAAGTATTACATGTTGCGACTAAATTTTCAATTTCTTGGTTTAAACTTGGCCAATATACTAGCGAACGAGCCCTTGATTTTGTTTTTTCTATTCCTAAATGGGCCAAGTGAATTTTTTCAAGAACTGAATTTCTCAAAACCTTAGGAACAAATATTCTTCGATCAAAAAAAACTAAACCGTCATCCAAGAAAAGATTTTCCTTACAATTCCAAAAATACTTCAATTTGTCTGGAAGTTTACTTTTATGTTCCGGCCATCCATTATGCAACAATATTTTCAAGTCTTTTAAAACATCGTCCTCATCTGTTTTTTGTTTATATAATTCTCTTTTTTCAGAGCTTATATTTATAGTGTGAATTACCTCATGAAGGCCATTAATTTCGTTTTTATTAAATTGTAGAGAGCTGGGATTCCGTGACAATAGATCAGAGAGAACCATTTGCTTTCCAGGCAAATATTTAAAATTCAAAGAATATTTTTCTAATTTAAGCTTCATTCGCTGTAGCCTTGGAGATGGAATTTTACTATATTCTTTTTTCATTATTCCTAATAGTGGTTTATGATCGGTTACTACATTAATGTTTCTGCCGTATATTAAGAAATGCCATTTATTACATGCAAACACTACAGCAAGAAACTCTCTTTCAATATTCGCATATTGCTTCTCCGTTTCAGTAAGGCTGCAGGAGGCGAATGAAACTGGTCTACCATTTTGTAGAAGGCATGCACCAAGTCCATTTAGAGAAGCATCGGCCTGTATGGTAATCATCTCGTTTGCATCAAATGGTTTAAGAATTGGGGCACTTATGATGCTATCTTTTATTTGTTGAAGGCATTTTTCATGAACGCCATTCCATTGAAAGCAGACATTATTTTTTAAAAGTTCTCGCAACGGATTTGATATTTCAGACAAATTAGGTACATACTCCCTCGCGTAATTAATAAAACCTAAAAGCTTTTGCAAATCGTTTTTGCATTTTGGCGCTTTAAGGTCTTGAATCGCATGCACCCTATCATCATCTAGTGCAATGCCATCCTCGCTGAATATATGACCTAAAAACTTTATACTCTTTTCCTTATATTGTACTTTATCTAAATTAAAAGTTATGTTTTTTTCTAGAGCTCTATTTAACACTAGATCCACTATTCGATCATGCTCCTCCATACTTTTTGTTGCTATAGCTATATCGTCCATATAAATACTAAGATTGGGGATGCCTGCAAAATTTTGTTCATTGATTTTTTGAAAAATCTCTGGAGCCGTTTTGAGACCAAATGGAAGCTTCATATACCTATATGTACCAAGAGGAGTGCTAAACGTACATAAATTTTTTGACTGTTCATCTAGTTCGATATGAAAAAATCCATCTTTTATATCAAAAACCGAAAAAACTTTTTTGTTTGCGAATTGGGCTTTAATTTGTTCAAATGAAGGAATCTCGTGAAATTGTTCTTTAATTGACATGTTCAAGTATTTTGGATCTAAACATATCCTAAGTTTATTGGGTTTTTCCACGATAACAATGTTTGAAACCCATTCACTCGATCCTTCACAGCGCTCGATAATTCCCATTTGACATAACCTTTCTAGTTCTTTTTTCAGTGGATCTTTCAAAGACAAAGGAATACGCCTCGCTGGCTTAGCAACAGGTGTTGTATTTTCCTTTATTTCAATATGAAAATTCTTGTAGCAACAACCTAGACCAGAAAACACTTTTCTATACTTTTTTACTAACTCAGATTTCGATTCTTTATCTTTCTTTACCTCACTAACTTTTTTGATAAATTCTAAATTAATGGAAGTTTCTAGCCCCAACAATGGAACTCTATCGTCTTCAACGACAAAGAATTCTATAATTGCCTTTTTATTACCAACCTCGCACTCTAGTTCAACTGTACCTAACGTTTTAATTTCAGTCCCGTTGTAAGCTGAGAGCTTGGAGTCATTTCGAGAAATAATTGTACCCGGAAAATCTTTTATATATTAAGCTGGCAATATATTGACCATTGCCCCCGTGTCCAACTTAAATGTTACATTTTTGTTTTTAATTTTAATGGTTTCTAGCCACGGGCTAGTTATTTTATGACTGTTTGCAATGGTGTCAATATAAAAGTCTTCGCTCACCTCATTGCTATCAACATTGACTTCATTAACCGGTTTAGTCTTACAAACTGTTGCAAAGTGATTGAGTCTATTACACCTCGTGCATTTTTTCCGATAAGCTGGGCAAGATAATCTTACATGTGTTCTTCCACACCGCATACAATCAATTTGGCTATCTGATTTGACATTTGCTGATCTAAAATTATAAAAATTATTTTTTTCAAATTGTTTATTTGATAAAACTGTTTTATTCTTATCTATTGGGTTGGGCCTTTTTTTGCATTTCACTGCGTCTACTGGAGCTCCTTCAACTTTATTGTTCATCTGGTCCATCTGCTTAGCTGTTGCTTCAGAAGATCGTGCCATTTCAATTGCTTTTGTTAATGAAAGATCTTCGGTTTCGAGTAAACGTTTTTGCAGGTTCTTATCGTTGATTCCAAGAACTATCCTGTCTCTCACCATTCTGTCGGCATCATTGAAATCACAATTGCGAACTAATTTTTTGATATCCATCAAAAAGATGTCAAACGGTTCATTTTGACCTTGGTTCCTCGTGTGAAAAACAAAACTTTCATACACTTGGTTTGTTTTACCTATACAAAATTTTTTGAATGCATCAACTACAGGTTTGAGCTTCGTTCGGTCTCCAACATCAAGTTTCAGCACATTTTGAAAGATTTCTGTAGCTTCCTCACCAGCCGCATTTAAGAATACAGCGACTTGAACAACGTCACTTTTTTTTTCGACTTCAATCGCAGTTGCGAATACCTCGAAATTTCTGTAGAAAGTTTGCAAATTTTCTGCTAAATTGCCTGAGCTCAGGTTAAGCTCATTAATTTTTTTTACGAAGTCCATATTCTCGGAAATATATACAAGTCGTACGTTTTTAGGAGGGCGACCACGAGGCCTAGGTAGCTTTAATTTAAGGTTAGTTTTAGCTTTTCCCATGCAGCAAGAATTTTACTCAGCGCGCTTACACTGATGTAGAGATTGAAACTTTGTAATTAATTTCTTATTTTTTTTTTTGAATTTAAATAATTAGCATTGTGAATTTTTTTACTAATAATTCATACACGCTTATATACATTTTTTCGTTCAATGATTCTTAAAAACCGACTGCGCCATGTATTAAGTAGACGAAGTATTATGTATGAGTCTTTATTAACAACTGACTTACAATTCTTAAATGTTATATACACGAAGTAGCTCTTATACTTGACATGACTATATGTATAGTTATGTTATATATCATTACATAATCTACAAGATTTGAAAAAAAAAAATTTTTTGTTTTATCTAAAACTAACGGTACCTTCCATACAAATTTAAAAAAATGGTTTTCGAAAATGGTATTTTTCTTGAAAACGGTTCCGAGAATTTTGCTAACATTTTTTTTTTTTGATTAATTTTTACGATCTATAATTTAATAAAAAAAATTTGAAATCTAGATATTACTGACTGTACCTACGATTTTTTCGAATTTTGAATTTCTCATTATCGGCATAATGGATTTTAATGAAATTTTTTATAAAGAAGCTCCAAAAAAGTTTAAAAAACATTGCATTTTAAAACTTAAAAAAAATATTTTTTCAATTTTTAAAAAAAGTCATTTTTTTTTGGAAAATTCGATATCTCAAGAACGGCTTGATATTTTTTTTGAAAATTAGACTTATTCGTACAATAATAAAAACTTAAGCGTACCAAAATTTTTTCTTAAAAATGTTTTAAAAATTTTGTACATACATAGAAGCTAATTTTTTTAAGGAACCACTACAACGACTTATAATTTTTGTTCTTGCATAAATTCATATTTGCATAGCATTCTGTTTTTATCTCTTTCTACTAAAAGAATTAAAAAAAAATCATTTTATTCTTATGAACAGTTTTCTTTAATAACATCCGTTTTTAAAATTCCTAGTCTATTACATAGGAGCAGGTTCGTGCGACCCAGTCGTGCTTTTTATTTTAATTAAATTTTATATCGTAAAAATTAATCGAAAACAAAAATATTTTACCAAAATTCGCAGAGCCCTTTTCGAGAAAAATACGATTTTTGAAAAGCATTTTTTTAAATATGGTGGGTATCATTATGTAAAATAATATTTTTTCTCACATCTTGTAGATTATATTAAGGAACTTTTATTTATCAAGTTTTAAAAAAAACGAGAATGGGTTTTTCGAAATATTGAGTTTAAAAAAAAATGTAAATTTTTTAATAAATCAAAAACAATTTTTTTTTTTAATTTGAATATACAATAATGTTCAAATTTTTGGGGAGCTTTAGCATATAAAAAATGATCAAAATCTGTTGTACCGTTCTTGAGAAAAGAAAATGAAAAACAAAAAAATGGTTCCAAGGGGGTACCAAAAATAACAATTTTTTTGAAAATATAATCTGTACAACAAAACGAAATAATAATACGCATACGCCACAGTGAACCAGTGTTTCACAGAATTACCTTTGTCGTAATTAGTAGGGTTTTTTACCTTAAGTTTTGAGAATTACCTTACCAATTAATGACGGTATATGATGAAAGCCGTAACCGTTATTAAGTTCGCCTTGATAAAATATCCCGAAAAATGGTTCTTTCTTAATAATAGGTTCCTACCATAGGTAGGTAGGGAGAAATGACGACCACTGGAAGTCTATCCACATTGCTGAATTGCGCTATTTTGATGCCTTAACTCATATGAAACTGTGGATGCAATTAATATGGAAAATTGTGGACATTCTCACGGAGTCATCCAGTTTGGATTAAGTTCAAAAATATAAAAGGACTTAATAGCTTTGGACTTCTCTTATTGTGTGTTTGTTTTTGCACAATGATCCGAAAATTGGATCACTCATTCAACCGGACCACTACACTCATCCGACACTATCTACACTGTATGACTAATGCTGAAACAGTAGCCAATTCTATTGAGTGACCATCCGGCCCCCGCACCATGAACTTTCGTCAAAGCCCTAAGTCCGCTAGTTTGGAATCTAACGAATCAAACGGAGGGCACTGTACAGAATTAACCGAAGTTCGGAACTAAAACCATTTCATCGCGTTGATAAAAAAGATCGCCAATGTCGTTGAAAAATAACCTTCCTCAATTATTGAATTTAGCCAGTATCCGCAACAGGTAGCTACGATACTGGCTCTATCTTACTTGGGTCTGCATATCACGTCAGCTGTTCGGGATTTATTATAGTTGAGTCAGCCATCAGACGAATAGGGGGAATAACATGTAGCATACGAAAACATGCACGTGCCGTAACTATTCGGGACTGGTGGAAGTCTGATCATAGCCTCTCCGTGGCGGCCGCTAGAAACAAGCCTTTAAAAAGGTTTGGCTAATATGATCAGGCTGGTTCCTCAGGTTGGCGACAGGTTTATTTCCTGACCCGTAAAACTTATGAATTACGAGACCGACAAGAAGCCTCGGAAACGGACTGATCACACGACGACAACCAACGCAACGAAAACTGAAAAACGATTTACGAATTTTCTTATGGAACGTACGATCGCTCTATAGAGCTCGAGCTGCTCAGCAGCTAGCCGATGCCCTGTCAAAATATAAAGCTGACATAACAGCTCTTCAAGAAATCAGATGGACAGGGAATGGTGTTTTAGAGAAGAAAGAATATGACATATACTATAGCTATCATACAAAACACCATGTGCTCGGGGTAGGCTTCCTAGTCAGCGAAAAAATGAAGTCTACCATTATCGGCTTTAACGCTATAAGCGAAAGGCTATGCACCCTTCGCGTGCGAGGCAAATTTACGAACATCAGCCTCATTAACGTTCACGGACCTACGGAGGAGTCCTCAGACGAAGAAAAAGAGACTTACTACGAACAAGTCGAGAGGGCCCTCAATGCCTGCCCAAGGTATGATGTTAAAATCATCCTTGGGGATTTGAACGCAAAAATAGGTCGGGAGCCGGTATTCAGGCATTACGCAGGCACCCATAGTTTGCATGAGAACACTAATGACAATGGACTTCGAGTCTTAGAATTGGCAGCATCGAAAAACATGGTCGTTGCGAGTACCAGGTTCCCGCGTAAAGATATCTACAAAGCCACCTGGGTATCACCTGATGGAGTCACTCGTAACCAAATAGACCACGTGTTGATAGACCGTCGCCACTACTCGAACTTGATGACGGTACGAACGTACCGAGGTGCCAATATCGACTCGGATCACTATCTTGTTGGTATGGTTTTCCGAGGGCGGATTGCCTTGCGAAGACGCATTGCATCCGCCGATCAGGTTCGAATCAACACGGCTGCCCTGCGCAATGAAAACACCAGTAACGCCTTTGGTAATGCGTTAGGACTCGCCCTAGAATCACTTGATTTAGGGAGAGTAAGTCCTGGAACCAGTATGCTGGGCGTAAATGAGAAGTGGACACGCCTTAAGAATATTGTCATTGGTACTGCCAACTCCATCTTAGGCAGCAGTCGTAAAAATCGAAACGACTGGTTTGATGATGAATGCAAGCTAGCGACTGAACGTAAGAATGTTGCGTACCGAGCAATGCAACAATCTCATAGAACGCGGGCACGCGAAGAGGAATATAAAGAGCTCAGAAGAATAGAAAAACGGCTACACAGACAAAAAAAATCAGCCTGGGAGAAGAACCTAATCTGTGAAATAGAAAATAGCCGAGAGCGAGGTCCGCACCAGGCGCGTAAGTTCTACCAATCCGTCCGAAACATGACGCAGTACACACCACGCTGCACATACTGCAAGGACGGGGAGGGAAATCTGATCACCGATCCTGAAAGCATACTGGAGCGATGGGAAGTGTACTTTAATGAATTGCTAAATGGTCAGCTCACTGCAGAAGTGGAGGCTCCACTACTTCAAGAAGAAAACCCTATGTTGCCGCCACCAAGCATAGAAGAGGTTGAGAAGGCTATAGGCCGGCTTAAACAGAACAAAGCCCCGGGAGCCGATGGCATACCAGCCGAATTATTCCATCACGGCGGGCCAGCCTTACGTCAAGCAATGCATGATATTATAGTACACGTATGGGAGCAGGAAGAAATGCCAGAAGACTGGCGAAAAGGTTTAATATGCCCCATACATAAGAAGGGAGATGTCACAACGTGCAGCAATTATAGAGGTATCACGTTGTTGAGTACCGCCTATAAGATACTCTCCTCTATCCTACAAGACCGGATAACCCCATACGCTAAAACCGTTATCGGACAATATCAGTGTGGTTTCATTCCAGGCAAATCAACAACTGATCAGATCTTTACCCTTAGGTAGGCGATGGAAAAATGTCTAGAATTTAACATCCCAAAATACCATCTGTTTATAGACTTTAAGGCCGCCTATGATAGCATAGCCAGGGTAGAACTTTACAAAGCCATGAGAGAATTCGGCATCCCAAATAAATTGACACGACTATGTAGGTTGACCATGACCAACGTAACAAGCCAAGTAAAAATAGCCGGATTGCTATCCAGACCAATCAACATCTTTAATGGACTCCGACAAGGGGACGGTTTGGCATGCCTCCTCTTCAACCTGGCGTTGGAGAAAGCAATCCGTGACTCTGGCACGGTAACAAGAGGGACCATCGTCAACAGGTCCAGCCAGTTACTGGCTTACGCAGACGACATCGACATCATCGGAAGAACCGAACAAGCTGTACACGATTCCTTCATCCAGATCGAGCAGGCGGCACAAAATCTGGGGCTGCACATTAGTGAAGGTAAAACAAAGTACATGGTGGCGTCGAATGCGAGAGGAACAGTTGGTCAAACAATCAAGGTAGCGGAGCACGAATTTGAAGTGGTGCAATCCTTTAAATACCTTGGGTCAATAGTAGCAGCCGATAACAATATAGAAGAAGAAATACGCGGGCGGCTTCTCAAATCCAACAGAGCCTACTATAGTCTGTCAAAGCTCTTCAAATCCAGAAATCTCACCATAACTTCAAAACTGCTGCTGTACAGGACCATGGTCCTGCCAGTACTCACATATGGATCCGAGACTTGGGTGCTTAGCAAAAGGCGCTCCGACCTCTTAGCTGCGTTCGAGAGAAAAGTCTTAAGGAGAATTGTTGGCCCCGTATGTGAGGAAGGACGATTCCGGAGACGGTACAATCATGAATTGTACGCAATCTACCTAGAAGCAGATATCGTGACAAAAATTAAGCTCGGTAGACTCCGGTGGGCAGGGCACCTAGCTCGCATGAGCGAAGAGGAACCTGCTCGGAAAGTTCTTTGTGGTACATTCTATGGTAGACGACAGCGTGGTAGACCATGCTTGCGCTGGAGAGATGGCGTAGACCAGGACGCCCGAAGCCTTGGGGTGCGCAACTGGATGGCGTCGGCTAGAGACCGGGATAGGTGGAGAGACTTGTTGAAAGAGGCCAGGACCGGAACCCGGTTGTCGAGCCGATGATGATGATGATGATGAGTCAATTCTTTCTACGAGTAGATATAATGCAGTTAGTTAAACTGCTCCACCTACGGTTTGATTCGCTAAGAATAAGTGAGAGAATATAGCCCTTCATAGCTCCGAGCGGAATGTTGACTCTTTCCTCTAGTGAGTTATGAAGACCTGATCCATGTCTTGCCAGCTCGTCCGCCTTTTCATTTCCATCGATGCCATAACGACCCGGAACCGAGATAAGAGTGACTGTGGTTAATATTGAGGCTAGTTCATTTCGAATTTGGCACATTTTTAATATGTCTTTCATATGTTTACTTTTTTTTAAAAAACACAAAACGTTGAAAATTATAAAAATCTGAGAAACTTTATTTAGACCTGAACAAGTGTGTTCGCCTAAAGGCTATGACTGAGGAGCAAATTTAACTTACGAGTAGGTAAGTGGTGTCTACAATCCAAAAATAACTAAGCTCTAGTGATCGCAAGTCATTAACCTGATTCTGTATAATGCCCTATCTATGTACTTCTTGAAGTTTAAGATTTCTTCATTGAAATTTTAGATTTCTTCGGAAACCATTAGAATGAAAATGTAAGATTTCGGAAAGTCATAACAAAACGTGCAGAGCCAACAAGGAAAAAGGACTTACATTTTTCTTCAAGCAGACTGATGTCTCCAAAATCATGAACTATCTTGGCAGTGAATTAGACATTATATGTGGCAAACTATTGAGTGTAAAGCTGCCCTTATCATTTTGTCTTACATAGCGAATCCAAACAAAGAAATCGATCGCACAAAGGCAGTCCCGAGATTTATTTCGGGGGTGCTTTTTGAAACACAATCCGGGATATAGGATAGATTTTTCTCAAAGCACCTTGCATGGAAAGTCACAACACTAATCAATTTAGGAATATGAAGCCTGTATAAGAGTGTTTTCCATATTTCTTCTGAAATGCAAAACACAATTGATAGATTCTTGGTGAACAGACACCATTTACTCTTTATTGTACGAGACAAGATTAACTTTAGTGGTGTAAGCTACTTTCTTACGATTTTGGTCAGAGTGATAGTTAGGTAGTAACAAACAACAGCTAGCGTAGAAGCAAGTCTTAACGTACTTGTTGTGATATCTGTTAACTGGGAGGCTAATGTGGATCCATAAAAAACCGTAAAGTGGGATCTAGGTTTAATGTTTCAGCATAGCTTGTAAGACTTCGAAGTCTTACAATAAATTGAAAAAAAAAATCGTAAATATTCAACTTATCAATCTACATATCTATTAGAGATTGAACTTGAAATTGACCACAATTATATAGGTACCTAACCAATATTTACTAGAAGCTCGTACGAACAAATAAGTTATGTACATACATCTATACGCCATTCACCAAATTAACACTCAATTATAATCTTCCCTATTCAACGATACACGTTGCATACACCATCTAACACCCCTAAGTCCAGGATTTAAATAACAACAATAACATCGTAGCTATCTGCGATGGAAAAAGGACTTTCAAAACAATGTTTAAACATCAACGCAACACATCAAGAAATTCACCACCAATGAAACAAAATAAGAAAAATAACCGAACAACAACAACAAAAATACAGTAGTTAAGAAAACCATTACAAACTTTTTTAAGGACAAGGAAAAAGGATCAAATGAATGTTAGTTAGGTAGGTAGGTATAATGTGGAGAGCGCCAAAGAAGAAATGCTACCGCGGGTGGATGCGATGCATACTCGTAGATATAGGAAACTTAGGGGCTTAAGTTGTCTTGTGCTCTGGACGGACACACATGACTAGACGGAGGACCCATGCTGCGGTCCTCATACAGACCTATTCACAAGTACACTCTTTTTTTGTTTTTTTATTCTTCCCATTGAGTGCTGCATTAAAATGTGTGCCTTTCCAACATATAGAACGAAAAAAATCATCATATTCTCTACAATTTGAACTCAGGGGTAGGTAAAGCTATGTATATGCACCTAGTTGGGTAGGTATAGCAAGGTGGAAAGCGGTACCAGCTAACATCCTTGGATTTAAAAAAAAAGATAAAGGAGTCTTCCCCACTCATATGGCAATAATGACGACAACAAGGATATGGAAGTTCTTGCTACTTCTATAGGTAGGTACCACTTCTACACATATTCTTCTTGTGCTTTACTGCAGGACGATAGTTGTTGGTTCCCTTTTTCATTTCTATTTTAATGTTTTTTTTTTCAAAGTTTCTCGGTTTTTATTCAACATGAATGCTTGAATTCTTTTATTCTCACACAGATATTCGCCAAACTTTGTTGCGAAAGGATATTATTTTAGCGCTTAAGTTTCTCTTTTCGAATTTTTAAAGTTGGCGAAGGAATAACTAACTAAAAAATCCGCGTTGATAATTTGTTTTAAAATTGATAAAATCGGTTGTTCTGGTCATCCGCAAATTTCCCAACCTAAGTGAATCTTAGAAAAAGGACAATGGGAATGACAAAACGGCAGGGACAATATATTGCAAAAGACACGCGGTTAAATCGGGATTATCAAAACGAGGGGTTAAAACTGTTTTTTTTTTTTACTTCAACTTTAAACAAATACACGAGAAGTAACAAACATTTCCACAATTACAAAAACAACAACAAAATATAGAGGATGAGGTGAAAGGACATCAACACCATTGTGCGCGCAAATCGCATTATGGAACTAACAACGGCGAAGAGGGCTGAATAACAAAAAAAAAAAAAAAAAAATAAAGCAAAGCAAAACGATAAAAGAAAAGGTCGGACGAACAGTAGGATAGTCCCAGGATAAACATGGGAATATTTTTTAGTACCTACTTGACCACTGTGAGCTCGAAGGATAAATAATAATTATTGTAAGGAGAAATTTGCAAAACACATAGGTAGGTAGGTATCCTTTTGCACACGAACGCACTCACACAGCACCATAAGAATAAATCTCTGTGAAAGTCCGGCGAAATGTTATGCGTACGCATAAGGTACGCACAGAACGTACCTAGGTATACCTTATATCATATGTGTGAGGAGATTTTAAACTCGAATGGTCAATCTTCTTCTGAGGAACTCGAGATATCCTTACAAACACTCTCTTGTGTTAAATTCAAATCATAGGTAGGTATTTTTCGTTGACGGCCAAATAGGGGCGGATAAGGAAGGTTAGAACAACTTGGAAGATATCTGTAGGTACATTCAAAAACTGAACAGAAAAGTAACACATATTTGTATTGGTAAAATATTTTCGACAAGTAACCATCCCCAAATGAAAATGTATCCTCCATAAACAACCGTTATAATCTAAACCTACTCGAGTTGTATTTTTGGTGGACACACAATTTACATACAGAGTAAGACATACCTACATGTTTCGCGAAGCAATATCTCGCCACCAGAGGATAAGAAGAACCAAGAAAACGACGGCGAAAGAACACGCAAAGACTCATATGGAGAATAACCAAAACTTGGAAAAGCATCACACACACTTTAAAGTTCAAAAACACACATCCAACAAATAAGAAGTTTCTTTGTTGACCCCCCTAACCAGCTTTCAAACCATCAGCATCCAGCATCCAAGTCCAAGCTCTAAATAAGAAAATGGCAAAATACACGCGCGTTATAAATGCCCACTTCTCATTCCAATTCTAAACAACTGACCAGCAAGTGAAACTGACATAAAGGATGCTATGGCGCTGGGCATGCTCTTCCACCACCATCAACATCAACCATCCACCCATACCCACCACCCAAGACTCAAACTTAACAAATACACGGCTGGACAACATCTTGCGCTCGCCGCCGCCGCTGCCGCTACTCAGCGTCCAAGAAGAGAGAATCCTCACACGAAATCAACAACGACGACGACGATGACTTTGCATATGCCAGTCCTATTCTAATCGTCCTTTTCAACCCCCTCACATGATTAGCACAACTACACAGGAAAATAACTTTGTATGCCTAGGTGTGAGTGAGATTTGGAGATGTGTTTGTATTTGTGAATGGACACTGGTCAAACAGCAACAACACACAAGAAAATCACAGAAACTAGGACCAAAAGAACCAGAGAGACGATTGCCATTGCGAATAAGAAGAAGAGAACCAAGATTATACTTTATACAACATACTCTCGCTGTCTCAATTTATTATCCTTTCGTTGTACACAACATGTCAAATGTGCGCGTCTTTTTCCACACCACCTCCCCTCTTAGCCACTCGTGTCTCCGAAAACTTTGAAGAAAAGGACATATAGTTTTCATATGTGTGCGGCAGTGCCGAGAAACACACAGAACAGCCATAATAATAATAATTGTCGCGCTTGAAGCCAAACAAAAGTCCTCCCTCCACCCACCCACGTTCAATTCACCAACCCAACCAACGCTGCCCACAATCATTAGAAAATACACCGGAATATACACGGCGAAAGGCGGCGAAAAGGAAAAAAAAGAAAAAAAATAGGACAATAGCGGGAATAAATGCCAAACGGCTGGAATTTCTATTGCTTTAACTGGACTGGACTGTGGAATCGTGGCGCACAGGCACACATCACCCGAACGAACGGTCCTTATCATCAACCGCTACCCACCACCATCATCTTCATCTTGGTCGTCGTCGTCATCCCCACATCTCACACATGTCCTCCATCTCCATATAGTCCTTCTCGTCCTCACACTCTGCTACTTCGGTTCGCAGATATAGCGTTGTATTAGTAGGTCCTTTTCTTCTTTGGTTTGTGTGTTCGTTCGCCGTACGTAGTACCATCATCATCATCGTTTCGTGTTGTCCTGTCTCCCTTGCGTCTCGTCCCTCGCCGCATTTCGTGTACGTTTGGTATTGGAAATTTTGGTCGGTGTCCTCGTCGTGGTCGTGTCGTCCCATCATCCATACGTGACTTGTTCGTCGATCAGTCAAGTCAGAATCTAGAAACGCGAGTGTATAGCGAACGGCGAAAGCGAAACAGCGTACCTATAAGAGGAGAAGAACAAAACACAAAATAACGGTCACACACAGGAATCGGACCCGTACCTTTATAAACTCCATGACACTCACTACACAAACGGACGGACGACGACGACGACGGGACGGCTTCCACAGAGAACATAACAAAACAATAGCAGCAGCGAATTAAGGAGTTCAGTTGAGTTGTGTTTTGGTGGTTGTTGATGGTCTCTGTTCCGTCTCTTCTTCTGTTGGGCTGATGGTGATGTTAGTCGTTGTCTTGCCTTTGCCTTCGCCTCCTGATTTTGCAGATGCCTTCAATCCGGCACCAAGTCGTCGCTATTAATCATTGTACTTTTGGCTGCCGACACGAAAAGGCGGTGTGCGCTATTTTAACACATAAACACTCAGTGTGTCATTTTCATGTGCAGTTATTTCCAAAGGATTAAAAAAAAAATATCTATTGTTATTTTTTTTTTTCGTTTTCATTAAATTAACAATTTGACAATATCGCGAAACGGAATTTTGCATTTCAAATTTCGGGATTACATTGTGAGAACTCCAAAAGGATTACATACACTTAAGGTCTCTCTGTGATTTGTAAAAAATTAAAGGATAACAAAAAATCTCCTCTGTGTGTGCCAAAAAGTGTAAAAGGATGTGTGTGCAACCGAAAACAAACAGCTTATCAAAAATTATATTTGATTATCAGTGATTCAAAAAAAAAAAAAAAACATCACCGAACAAAACAACAACAAATTGCAGACTCAGTGAAATAATTAATTGGATCAATTAAGCAAACTAAAGGCAAATTAAAAACAAAACAGCAACCAAAGGAAAAAAATAAATAAAAAAGTTTAACACGCGAATTTGTGGTGTTGAGGTTTTTTTTTATGATTTTTTGTGCAAATTTTTGGTTGTTTATTTTTTTGTGAAAACGCTTCTTTCTCCTTGTTATCTTTGTTGAGTGATCTTCTTGAAGAGAATTCGTGACAATCTCTTGGTTGATATTAATTTGCACACACGACAACAAGTGTTGCAACAACAAAAATTAATACCTACAGTTTCCAAAAAAAAAAAAATTCAAAGTGCTACTGTGCCCACGGTGATCAGTTGTGGATATAATCAGCGATCATTTTTCATCAACACCATCAACTGTGTGCAAGGCACACAATAGTTCCAGGATTTTTTGTGGTTTAGGTAAGTTTTCACTGAATTAAAAAAAAATTAAAACCAATACAATTTTAGAGTCAGAATGTGTTTTTGTTTTGTGTGAGTAGGTGGTTATTTCCAAATCATATTTTAGGGACCATTGC
Source organism: Philhelius festivus (assembly GCA_963931855.1). Taxonomy (NCBI): domain Eukaryota; kingdom Metazoa; phylum Arthropoda; class Insecta; order Diptera; family Syrphidae; genus Philhelius; species Philhelius festivus. The sequence goes on from OZ007555.1 coordinate 149,836,415, forward strand.
ATTCAAAATTTTAATTCTGAAAAACCATGATCTAAATTTATGACTATTTTATATATAAAAGTTAAACTTATGATTATGGTCAAATTTTTAGTCAGACAATTTTTGACTGTCTCAGAAAAAGCTCCATGTAGTCAGGTTTCCTTAGCCTTTCTATTCCTCCTAAGAAATCTGGATACTAAGAAATCTGGATACCGAGCTAAAATTTACTAGTGAAATTCCTCAATTTCTGGTGCAAAAACACGTGAAATTACAATTTTGTACATAAAGTTTTTGAAAAAGAAATTCTTACTGAGCAATCTTATTCAGGTTGCTCATCATATTTTGTCAAATTGAAGGGGGGGAAATTGTGTAAGATTTCAGAAAGTTAAACTGGTTGATTATTTCACTGATTTCTTTTAAGTGAAGTAGGTACCTACCTACGTTCATATTTCACACTTGAACTATCAAAAAGTGTTTTGACAAGTGAATGAATCAGAATACATCTTTTAACTAAACAAATGACTTAAATAAGTTTTCAAATTCCACACTTTAGTAATCTCTTCTTTTGGTGTTCTATTTTTCTTTTAACTAATAAATTTATATTTTACTAAAATTTTCAACACCCAATGCTTTTAAATTATATCTATAATAGTCCAATGAGGTTCTTAATCTAGCTTGTAATTTCCTAAAAAAATACTTGCTTTTTAATAACAAAGGCGAACAATTTTAAACTGCCTTTTATTAAGGTAGATATTAGTAGGTATGATACTACTTAACAATTTGCTAACTTTAAAGTAGTTAACTAAATCGTTATTAATTTCAAACATTTTCTAAACAATGACAGTTTATGCAAAAAAAAAAAACTAAGTAAACAGACCTTTTGTTGCGTTTGTAAATAGCACGATACTAAAAAAATAAAATACCTAGCGACAGTATAAAAATAACGAAATCTTTGAAAAAATATGTATTCTGAAAATCATGTGGATACAGCTTGAATTTTTTAGGAAATAAACGTTTTTTTAAGCTTATCAAAGTGCACAATAAGGAAATGTTATATATACATATTAAGCCAACTTTATAGGAAATAGGCTTTTAATAATAATAATGGCGCAAAATATTAAACAGCTTAGTATTTAGTTATTTTAGCAAATTTTTAAGTAGTATCATACTATTACTTAAAAATTTGCTAATATTTAAGCAGATTGCTAACTCTTTCTTAATTGTAAATATTTTCTAACTAGTATCGTACTAAGTCTATTTTTAAATATTTTTCTGAACACACCTAAAGTAATGATAATTCGTGCAAAGAACTATAAGTAAACCGACCTTTTGTGATCTTTGTAAACGTTCAAGGGTCGTATGAAGTTAGCACGATGATAAAAAAATAAAATAGGTATTCGATGATGATCTATTATAAAGGTTTAAATAAAATATAATAATATTTTGGCTAACAATTTGCAAAATCTAAAACAGCGTACTAAACTAAAATTTTGCGCAAAAAATTTTAAATTTCGAGACGCAACAAGTCGTAGAGACAACTTTCAACCATTCATGTGTGCGTTGTCAGTTGTGATGATCAATTTTATTCCTGACAAAAGTACCCTTTGTATTTTACAAATACAAATTCAGATGGTACCTATATCTATAAACCATTGGAACATTTTTAAAACTTGAAAAGTTTTGTTTGTGAAATTTCTAAAAATTTCTTATTTGTTTGAAAATTGTTTAAAAAAAGCTGAAAGAAAATAAATCACATAAGACTAGACCAGAACAGCAAAGATTGGTTAAACTGTCATCAACAGCAGTTTAGAACTATCATCAGTTCACAATTGTCAGAAATGAAAGATTTCCTGTTCTCGTTTTAAAAAAACTAAAATTTACGTTGTCTGAAATAGTGGAGTTTTAAAAAAAGGTAGACAGAGGTTCAGAAAACATAGACTAAAAAAGCTTTTCTCCTCAAAAAATGAGAATTATTGATTTTGGCATTCTGCGGAGATCGTGATTTATTAGGTTCGTTCGTTTACTTCCCAAAACTGTCAATTTACATATAACAGTTTAATTGTATCGATATGGACTTTGACAAACTTTGAAGTTTTATTAGTAGATTTTGACAAGTAACCAAATGAAAATAATTTTGACTAAAAAGTAAGAGTACCTATTGAAGTCCAAATATACTTAAAATACAGAAAACATAAATTAAAAAAAAAAAAACTTTCTTATCAAAAAATGACAACTATCGTTTTTGACAGTTTCGCTGGTGCTTATTTATTAGAATTTTGACTAAAAAGTAAGTGCCAATCAGAACAATTTAAAACAGAAATGTTCCCAATGAATAGTAATCCATAGCATTTTAGGCACAGAATTTTGTAATTAACATTAAACACAAAATCCAATACCCAATTAATGGTGGTTTCAACTGTAAATAGGACATCTTGTAAGCAAAAAAAAAAAAGAAGTGTTTTAATGAATAAATTAAAATTATTCAATTTTTAGTGAAGTAGCAAAAAGTTGTTTGTAGGTATAGGTATACACAATTTTGGCCGTTTGTGGATGAGATTATCCCCTGCCTTTGGCTTTTTTGGTCACTGGAAATAAAACAAAGTTACATTAATTTATTCCCAACGTTTCGACAGGGATTGGTGTCCTGTGGTATTTTTCGAAACGTTGGAAACAAGTCAATGGAACTTTGTATCATTGCCATTTCCAGTGACCAAAAAAGCTGTAGGAAGAAGATAATCATGTCCACCAATATGGACAAAATTGTAAAATTTGAATAGGCAGTTTGAAACAATAAAAAAAGGTATTATTGCAATTATGCTTCTGAGCAGAGTTTCTCAGGAGAAAACCTACTCAACTTTATTGTTAGAAATAGAAGAATAGTAAGCTAACTTAACAACAAACTTGTTGATTTCTCCTTTTCCATTTATATATAGGTATACCTATACATAGTTAATTCATCTCTCAGATATCTCGGAAATTCATGTATTTGGAAAAACTACCTAAATTGCATCTGGCTGAACATAAAGTCAATTTGCTTTCTCTTTCAGAAGATGGATTTAAGACCTCCGATTTTCTCTATTAATTTAGGAATTTATGTTATTCTAATAAACTGCATAACTTTCTTACTACCAAAACAAATAACCAGTCAATGGCTGTAAAATTTAGTCTCAATTTTAATAATTCAAAAAGCCACAAGAAGCTTAAAAACCCCTTAAGTCGATTTTAAGTATATTAAAATTGGTGTATCTACATGAATTATTGTTACAAATCCGAAATAGAAGTTGCATTGAAAGATTAGATTAGATTATGATTAAAACTGGCACTGGCTTAGAGAATTAGATCTACCAGCAGCGAAATCGCTAATGTATTTCTATAGCAATTAAAATTAATCAATTTTGAAGGTTTCGTTTGGTCAGAAAACATTAACATAAAATTTTCATGCTATAGCTCGGAAATAATATAATATGCAAATGATAATTAAATTCTTTTGATTCGTCAGCTTGATTAAGTTCTTTTCATTGCTCAATGAACCTTCTTCTGCTATTTAAAATGAAGAAGATCAATTTCTGGCATCTTTTGTAAACTTGTTAAATTTAGTAAGGCATGTAACCTATGTAACTATCTTCCAGTGCATTTTGAAAAATCTTCTTATTTTTGTTTCTGCTCATAAAAACAAAAAAACGATATTTTAAAAAGTTTGTATAAAATTTCTGTTTCACTTTAATTCGAACACCACAAATTTCTCAACAACCAAATCTGAATTTTTGAACTTTCCCCCAAATTTTGTTGCTTTACAAGGTTCGGTGGTTTTTAAACTTATAGGTATTAGGTATAGGTTAAGCTTACGTAATGTTTGCTGTGACCAAATGTTTGTTCGACCAAGAAATTCATCCTATTCATTTTTTAGTGCACATTTAAGTAGGTATGTATAATTTTTTGGCTATCCGTTGGTTATTTAAGATTTTCTGTTCAAATTTTGATGCATATTGGATCATAAACAAGACTCTTTTGATGTTTGAGGTTATCAGTATTTTGATAATAAAAACATTCTACAAAGTTAAATAGTGGATTTTCAAATTTTAATCGATGAATTTAGCATCATGTGATCTCTAACATTATAGGTAGGTACTTAAGTTAAAATCGTCGAATGTCCTATTTATCTTTTCTAGTTTAATGCTAACTTCATAAGCCTCTTTGGCACTTTCAGATGGCAGAAAAAGATATGTTTACTTTCTTTTTCACATTGAGAAGCAATTTAAAAAAAAATTCTTAGCACCATTCCTACCTACTATTTAAAAACTATTAGGTAGTATCATACTCACAGTTTAAATAAGACTAAAATTGTGCGTTACTGATTTTTAAAAAAATCACAAAAAACACCTAAATAGGTATACACAAATACAATAGTAAAATGGTAGTTAAGTAAACATGACTTAAATTCTTTTTGAGGCCTTGGTCCATTCCAACTGCGTCACCTTAAGAAAGTAAGCAAGTATGATACCTTATAGGTATATCTATTTAATTAATTATAAAAAAATCGATCTTTATAAATTATTGAAGATCTTTCAGCTCAGGAAAATAAGCCATCAAGGAAGGAAAATTATTTTTTTTTTAAAAACCACCATCGAAAAGTTGTTTTTTTTTATGTAGATCGACTGATTTACTTAAATCTCGTAATTATCCATTAAATATTTAATTACTATTCTAAACTGCAAAAAAGAATATATTATGTTATAAAAGATTCAAATTTTGTTGCAAAAATGCCAAAATTAAGATGGTCACCCCTCAAAAAGTAGGTATTCGTTGTTCATTTAAAAAGTCAAACTGAAGTATTGGAAATAATTTTCGTACAAATTCCAAAATAATCTCCGGAATTACTCAATGTCAGTGACAATTAACTTTATTTCAAAATCAATCCTCTATTTTAATGAAATTTCGTATAAAAATACCTGTTAGGTTATTATTGTAATATTAATTATTTTGTGACCTACATAAGTACCACTAGTACAACTGGCCAAGGCTATGATGTGGCCAAGTTTGGAAGGCATAAGCTTTCACATTGTTCCGAGAAAGGTTGAAAAAAGTAAGAAGTAGGTACTTAGAATCTTCTAGAGAATATTAATGCTCTGTCCATTGGGCCATTCGCTCCTTGAAGAGTAAATATATACTCGTACATACCCAAAGACGCGTAGACGCAGTGCGCACGTTCGTAAGGATCTACGGACGAAAACCATTTTCTTTTACTTTTTTTTTAAATTATAATATCGATGTTAAATAAAAATGAGCTTTGAGAATATACGAGAATATATTACGATGGTTTTTTATATTAAATTCGAATTGTTTATCTGTTCTATAACTCTTAGAATATCTATAGCTTTCGGTAGGAAAAAAACTAAATTTTTCTTGAAAATGGCATCTCTATAAATTTTCACACTACTTATTCTTTTATTTTTGTCACGTAAAAGTTTTATATTATTCTATCCATCTTACGTAGGATATATTTATATCTATATCTTAATCAAATTAATTGAATCGAATAAATTTGAGTGAATTGAAATTTTATATCCAGCCGCTACCAAAATGTGTTTCAGGGGTGTACTTCCTCTAGCGAGGAAGTGACAAATCCTCCAAGAGTATTTCTTTTCATGAATCGTGCCGCTGGTTTTAGCCGTTCGGACTGGGCAGAAAATTGAAGATCCCTTTCATTCGCACAAGAATTATTGAGAGTTATAATGCTGTTCTAAGAAAAAAGAAAGTACCTATCTCCATTTTTGTAGTTTTGAGGTAAATGCGTTTTATGTGTTTTAGCTTTTTTTTTAAACAAAAATAAAGACAGAAGCAAAAAAGGGCATGAATCAATAAAATCGTAAGACACATATCTACGCAAAAGTCACATACGTTGGGACCAGAGCCTTTTTTACTTATTAACTGGCGGATACGCTTTTTAGCTTAGGAAAAGAGTAGAAAATTAATATGTGGGTGATTCTACAAACGATGGAATTTTCGGCGGCCCAAAAATATTTTAAAATCCGTTCAATTATTTAATCTGATTTTTTTTTATAAAATTAAATCTGATTGATATCTACCTGACCTAACAATATTACTAGGGTGACCTTATTTTATTTTGCTCAAAAAATTCTTCAAAGTGTCTGATTCTTAATCCCCTGACGTGTCCCCAGTGCGTTTTCGCAAAGAAAAATTATTACCGTTCTCTTATTTCAGGTCTCATAATAAGATGAATTCCACCGAAGTTACGCCAATAATACATCTGCTACGAATTAGATAAATATTTTTTAAAAATTGATTTTATTACAAAAAAACTTAATTAAGTTTTGTCCCCCGCATTTCATATCAGTCCCCTGGAATATTGAAACAGTCGAAAAAATCAAAAACTAGGATATCGATCGAGTTTCCAATACTGGCAATTTAAAGTACCAAGTCTCCTTACAATAAAATCGTAGTGCAACTCTATATTTAATAAAAATATTTAATTATAATACATATATTATATTCTTTTAACAAAATACTAAGTTATAGGTATGTATTAACTACGAATTTGTATGTTTATAAAGACTAATTAAATTTAATTTCTATATTTCAATGTGTACGCAAGAGAAAATACAACCAAAAAAAATAAAGATTTATCCAGTCCCCTTAAAAAAACCTTAATCCCCTGAACATCCTTTTTCAAAAAATGCCCTTAAAATCGTCATTTTTAATTTTTTTGACTGGCCGCTTTCAACAATGCAAAGAGACGTTCTAATGATCAACTAGAACAACTTTAACGTCTATTGGCTTCCAAAAATGTCGTGCCGAAATTTGTAACATTTTATTCCATTGTTTGTAGAATCACCCATGCGCCCATTTTCATTTGTGATATTGGGCCATTTTCAGTTGAAAATATTTCTTTTTTTGTTTGTACACAAAAATAAGGCACTGTTTTGCAATTCCAAATATGCGCTTACGCTCTTTTTTCTTAGGACACCAATATAAGTCACTAGGTTTAGGTTCTCTACTTTCATTTTCTACTCTAATTTATTTTTATTTAAAAACTGAGTGTTCACAAATTGACAAATATCCCAAATTCTTAACTATTATTTTTGCTTTAAGTTTTTGGCCACAAAATTTTATGTATAACCCTCGCAATGAGATTTGATTTTCATTCACATTGATTTATAAACTAGCCTTTTTTTATTATTTTTTTAAGGATTATTGAAAAAAAAAATAAAATATAGTCAGTCAAAATTTACATCATTTTCTTAGGTGTTAAAACTCATTTCTTATTTTTTTTTGTAACATTTTCAGATTAGACTATGAAAAAAGTAACGCTCATCAGGAATATTTTCAAAAAATCACGGCTTATGACGTATGATCTATGTACTCGTACATAACTATCTTATTTGTATTTAAAGAAAGTCTTTAACACATTGTAGACAAATTTGAAACATTTTTAATCTCCTATCGTGTTAAAGGAATTTTTTTTAAATACATTTTCTCTGAACACATCCTAAACAATGACAGTTCATGCAAAAAACTAAACAAACAGAACTTTTCTGATATTTAAGATATTTACCGATCAAAGTGTGATTATTAAAATAAGTACGATACCAAAAATATAAAACATTATATCCGATGATTGTAACTTTAATAAAATGTTATAAAAAATTATAATATTCTACATTCGATAAAAATTTATTTTTAGTTTCTTAACGTCTATACAAAAATGTTGATCATTGTCAAACCCAAAATTCATAAAAAAATCACATAAAAGCCGTAACGAACAATCAAGAATAATAAATTTTAACTATGTAGAAATAACGTTTACCGATTTTATTATTCTCGTTTGAAATTCTTTTGAAACGCGGTTTTGGTTTATGGCAATGGGAATTTTATTAGATCTTTGCTAGAAAAAAAGGTTGTAAACCTACATTAAATTACTGTGCACCTGTAGCGTTTAATATTATATTATGTACTCATAAGTACATAAGTATGTAAATATCAGCTTCGGTTGAACTGGTCATTCCATTAAACAAACGATAACCTTTTGCAGGTATAAAAGATTCGCTTATTTCTATTATTGCCTGATGAAGGTAGGTACGAGTACATAACCGAAATTCGCCAAATATTTAAAGGTATTACTATTTATTATCCTTAATCCTTTCCGGACACCAATATTATTTCTAAGAAAATATTTTTTTTTCGCGAAAATAAATTATAATCATTAGATATCTATTGTGTTTTTGAAGAAAAGTGAAACAATTTAAAAGAAAGAATTTTGGTAATCTATAATAAGCCTTCTTCAGCTGAAAACCAAAAAGTTTCTAAGGCACAAAGTCCACAAAATAGTATAGGAAGGTATGTATAAACAATGGATATATCTCTGCATCTTTACCTACCTACCTATGTAAAGTTCTAATTTATTTAACATGTTAGAATTTAGAACTTTGATTATTTTTTGTTTTAGTCAGAATCAATGTTATAGCTATTAATTCAAAGCATGATGTCTAGTAAAATTATTACTAATCGTATTATTATAAAGTTCCTTGTACAAAATATATACAATTTTACTATTTTTTACAAAATGAAGGGGAGGGCAGTTATTATTAAAAAGGTAGTTGAGTTTTCTTTCTGCGGATGAGAATTCTGCAGTGAAATGGTGTAGTGCTTGAATACTGACTCAGTACTTAGAGCCCCACACTATGTGTTATACTTTTCCATTAAGTCCCAGTTTAAACTGGATGGCTTTGTGGGATTTGATGAGATCATAAATACCTCATTACCAATCCACTCTGTCAACAAAAATTTGTTTCCTACCATCCTTCTTAATTCTCTTTGGCCAAAAGCGTTAAGGTTGCATTAGGTCTTATAGGTCATTAGGACATTAGGTCTTATAGGCATATAGGTAAGGTACATAAGTAAAAATTATATTTAGTTTATAATTCAAAAATGGTTTTTATAGATTCACTAAAACAATCTTATCCAATATTTTATTGGGGCCTATCGTGAATAAAATTTCCCTGGGAATTGTTCCCAACTTTCAAAATTGTCAGCTCGAATAATATCGAAAGTTTCCCTTGGAATTTATTGATGTTGCTAATTAAGTTTCATAGTCACTTTGGCACTCATTTAAAAAGGCCAGTCGCCAGCTTACAATGAACAGTGCAGAAGTATTAACCTTTCCAATTTTTGAAGATGAGGAAAATTCCGAAGGGAATTTTGTTCACGATAGCCCCCATTAATTTCCCAGACCTTCCGAGACTCAGCTTGTCATTTTTATTGACATAAATTTCAAACAGAAGTTTTTAAATACAAAAATTTGAAATTTGATATCTCCAAAAAGATTGGCATTGATTTTAATTGATAAGGTTCAAAGTACGTCGTATGTAGTACCCCTTGGCATTAAAATTAAAAAAAAAAAAAGAAAAAAAAACAAAGGGGTACTGCCGTTTGCGAGGAAATGATCCTTCAAGAGTAGGTACCTATCTCTTTTCATGAAATGTGTAGGTCTCTCCATTCCTGCCGATAACTCGCAAGCAGATATCATGGCGGGTTAGTTGTAAGTCAGTAAGTTTAGGTTCTCTTTGTGCCTTTGGATTCTAATTTATTTATTTACAAAAGTAAATACCTATATTTAATTATAAAAAAAAAAACAGTTTTTTCTATAACAAATTGTTTGTATGGCATTATATGTTCTCTAAATCTTTAAGGATCTTGTGTTGTGCTCTTCGTACATATGTAATAGGTAGGTAGATACTTTGATACCAAAAAAGTTGGGATAGGGCACTTAGAAATGATGTATGCCTAAAAACTGGTAAAATATGTATGTCAATATTTTTGAGTAATTCTTATTTTTTTCCTTAAATTACCTCTTTATAAAATCACATCTTAACATGGTTTCGCTGAAAAATAAATACATATCTGCAATTTTTAACATAATTTTTTGGTGGATATACATCTTTTTAAGTAAATATTTGCAAAACAAAGATAAGTGAATCCTTAAAATTACCTCGTATCAAGTACTACCTTCCTATCAAACGACAAACTCTTAACTTATCAAAAAAAGGCATCATCATCATTAATTTAATTCCCACCACACAATACCTACCAAGCAGAGGCCCTCTAAATATACCTACATCATACCTACGAACCGCTTTTTTTTATTAAAACAAAAAAAGGACACCAGTTGACTGCGCTTGGGGCCAAAAAGCTAATGCACAAAATTATAGTCAACACACGACCAAGCAAGCATGTCGCCCGCAATGAAATTACACGAGCAGTTCATTCCTTTGACCTACACCCCCCCCCCCCCCCAAAAAAAAATAAAACAACAAACATCTCTCCACACAGTAAACAAACGCACAAACTTTACAGGATCCTTTCCCGGACATCCAGCAAACAAATACAAAAAAACAGCATTTAAAAAAAAATCTCCTAGTTTACTTACTGTACTCCAATGCATATCTATAGCCAGACCTCAGTCGTATATGAAAGGAAGCTTCCTTTTACAACTTCAACACCATGCATTGCAGTTTCTCACATTCCAGACCTCAACTGGCAGACAGTCAAAAAGGACATGAACTGTGACTATGTGAGGGCGAGCTTGCTTGCGGATTGGGGCTATAGGGATGGCGAATTTCGCTCCAACAGTATTAATCCCAAAAGTCACGTACAAAAATCAGCTGATTATTTACATAAAAATCTCATAAACATTTTTATATCCCCCACATAAAATCAACTCCAGGGCCAAGCCAGACTGTGAAGACTGCTTTAATTTTCCGGCGAATTCCTTGGTGTTTCGTCTGGTTGCAGTTAAAAGCAAAGCAAACACGAATATGTGTAAGAGGAGCGAGGGCGAGTCGAGCCGAGGACATCATCATTATTATCCTTCTTTTATTTGTCTATATTCTTGGTTATTATTTTTATTGTATTCTTTTTTGTGGTTACATTTTGTAATTTTTATATGAATCGGAAACAAATCACTACACACACTCATACACTCATGCAAGGAACTAGGACTATTTAATATATGGATGTATGTATACATTTGGATTCTATTCTTCGGTTTCTGGGACAAAACTAACGGGGATCATGTACCTAGTAGGTAGGTAGAAAAATCTTTATTAAAGAATAGTCTACATTCTTTGAAGTCTTTGAAGATAAAAAAAAGGAGGTACCTACCTATGTATGTATGTATTCCAGGATATTTCCTCGTGTGTTTCTGTGTTGACTGGGAAAAAAAGACAAAATGGAAGAGAGAAAACATACATATACATACGTTGTTAAATTTTTACAATGCACTTCTTAATGATGTTAAGTGGTGTTATGCTTTTGTCTGGCGTGGGAGTGAAGGAACAGAAAAAAAAAACATGATCAAAACAAAACAAAAGAATTTAATAAAAACGATAAGAAATAGAAAAGAAAACAATTTACCCACGTGGCACACATATTTCTATGTCGTGTGGGTTGTAAATATTTTCCGATCAGTCGACTAGGTAGGATTTCGGTGTACTAGAAAACATTTAATTAAATTTTAAAGAGAAAATGGTCTTCATTAGCGGTAGGTAAAGTGGAGGCTTTTTTTCAGGGAATGTTAGTTCAATAATGTTGTTTTTAGTTTACCTACATATTTATATAAATAATTCTATATGTTATGTAGGAAGGTATATGTATAAATTGAGTTGGTAGTTTTTTTTTATTATTTTTTAACAATCTAAGTAATTATAAACATAAATAGGCACATCAAAGTTTAAATCATCAAATAGATATGTTATTTTATGTTCTTAGTATCTTGCTAATTTTATATGGAACTTTGACATTTACAAACGTCAAGAAAAGGTCATTGGCGCACAATTTTAAACTTATTTTATTATTAAGGTATTAATATGATACTAGTTAACAATTTGCTAACTTTAAAGTAGTTTCCTAACTCATTCTTAATTTTAAACATTTTCTAACTAGTATCGTACTAAAGCAATTTTCTTAATAAATTGCTTCTGAGCACACCTAAAACAATGACAGTTCGTGCAAGAAAATAAGTGAACAGACCTTTTGTGGCGTTTGTAAAAAGCACGATACTAAAATAAAATAGGTACCTACTCGGTGATTTTAACTTTAATAAAAAAGCAGAGGAAGTATGATGCTATATTCGATTAAAATTTACAAAATCGTTAATCTAGTTTCATACTAAAACAACTTTAACATCGTACCTACAAATTCAACTAAAATTTTGCGCCATAGTTTTTTGCACGAACTGTCATTGTTTTAGGTGTGTTCAGAAGAACACAGAAGCACAATACTAGTAGTTAGAAATGTTAACAATCGAGAAAAAGTTTGTATAAACTGCTTATACATAACTCATCAAATTGATGTAGGTATAATATCTTACTAATACCTCAACACTTATTACGGAAAATAAATTCCTAGGTCATATTGACAAAAACGTTTTGTTGACCTTTAACAAAACAATTTTATCGTTTTGATAAAATTTTTGTCAATACGAAAGAATAATTTTGTTGATTTCACAAAATGTTTGTAATTCTTCATGATTTTTTGTCAGTTTAACAAAATATGCACTACAAATAATATTGTTAGTTTAACAAACCAAGTTTTGTTAATATAACAAAATAAAATAGAGATTTTTGTTACATCGACAAACTTTTTTGTGATGTTAACAAAATGTTTGTTGTATCTACAAAAAATCTGTTTTGTAAATGTTTGTCAATATCACAAAGTTTTTGTTATTTTTTTTTTGTCAATTTAACAAAAAATGAAAACATTTTTGTTGAAATGACAAATATTTTAATTTTGAGGTTGAGTTATTTTGTAATATTGATAAAATAAATTTATCAGATAGATAAAATTATTTTGTAAGGAAAACAAAATATTCTGCCATTTTTTTGATCATGACATTTCTTTTGTGTGTGATATAGTTCACATTTGGTTTTTGTCAAAAACTCGATGTAAGATTACTTGAACTTAACAAAAATTGCATTTTGCCAATACGCTCTCACAGATGATTCCATGTGAGATCGTAGGGATGAGATGCCAATTTTTGTGGTTTTTTAAATAAAAAAAAAACTATTTTGAAATAAAAAATTAAAATTGAAAATAAACATTTTAAGGTGAGAAATAAGTTTTGTGGATTCAACAAAATAATTTTGTTATATTGACAAAATAATTTTGTTATATTCATACATTTTTTTGTTGATTTAACAAAATAATTTTGTTAATCCGATAATGAAAAAAAAAAACAATTTGTGTATACAACAAAATATTTTTTGTTATCTCAACAAAATTCTGTAATTTTTATCAATTTGATAAAACTTTTTGTTGGACGTATATTGAAAAAATTTTTATCAGATCAACCTACATTTTTGTCAAATATACCTAGATTTTATTTTCAGTGTAGGATCAGAAAGTGTAAAGTTATTAGTATGATACTACTTAGCTATTTGCTAACTTTAAAGTAGTTTACTAACTCTTTTTTAATTTTACACATTTTGTAACTAGTACCGTGCCATTATTTTTTTTTAATAAATTGCTTCTGGACACATCTAAAACAATGTCAGTTCGTGGAAAAAATAAAAGTTAACAGGTATTTTTTGACGTTTGTAAAAGTCGAAAGTATCATCTGAAATTTAGCACGATACTAAAACAAATTAAATATCTATTTGATGATGTGTGCAAATTTCAGAATTGTCACTTAAATCTGTTATCACACTTAGACGTCGCACTAATTTTGCGACATTTTTTTTTTTGAATTTCTTACCTTCCATCATTTAAACAAAAAAAAATTTAATATTTGTCTAAACTTCTTTATTGTGCTTGCGAATGCCAATGTAAGTTTAATGGTATATGGTAAAGAAAATATGATGCTTAACTTAATTTAAATTTGCAAAATCATCCTTTCAACCAAGCAACTTACTTTAACGGTTTTAGGATCGTACTTATTCGACTAAAATTTTGCGCTAGGGTGTTTAAAATTTTGCGACTCCATTAAAAGTGCCAATTAATTAGTCTTTTTACAAAAGAAAATCAGCTAAATTTTTTTTTTTTTTTTTATTTTGAGCTCATAAACATGTAGTTACTATACTTATACACCAATACTAATACCACTACACACATGTTCGTAACAAGGTACCTTTAACAAGGGATTTGAAATATCTTTCTGTAGCTTTGACAACCTTTAAAGGTAGTACCTACAGTTGCGGTCAAAATAATAGTAGTGTAAATAAAATCATTGGTAAGTCTCTGAATATTCATGTTTTTGTGGAAGGAATATTCTGTAATCAGCTGAGTCCAAGGTTGTGTTATACATATGGTGGAAAGGGATCTCGTCAATATGTAAGAAAGCCTCCAAACAGAATATAATCCAAGCTTCACAGCTAAGGCAATAAAACATGGAGGATCCAGCATAATGGTTTTGGCATATTTTTCCTTGTATGGTTTTGGTCCAATATGCCGTATTGAAGGCATTGTTGATCACTTGATCAGCATCTTTATGTGAAGATCATGGAGGAAGTTATGTTCCCATTTGCTGAAGATGAAATGCCACTGAAATGGGTCTTTCAACAAGACAACTACCCAAAGCATACCAGTAAACTTGCGAATCATTGGTTTTAAGAAACGAAGGTTAATGTCATGGATTGGCCCTCGCAGTCCCCAGACCTCAATTTAAGGTTCAAACACTCGACTATCACTTATGGTAAAAATTGTCTATTAACTTTCTCTTTTGTAATATTTAGAGGTTTAATTTTAAAACATTAACAGGATGTTATGTTTAAATGAAGGACACACAGCACTAAAGCAGAAGCAAACTGTAGATATTGTAAAAAATCGCAAACAAAAAAATCAAAATAATGTTGAGAAATTGAAACGTACAGAAGACCATGTTAAAACCAACGTGTGAATTTGGTTTCATTTAACAAAATTCTATTTCTAGGTTAGGTATTCTATTCTTAAATAACAAGGCATCTTCTTAAATTACGATGCACCAAATGTAAATCGTGTAAGTTTCTGAGTTTTCTGCAAGTTTGTATGGGCAAATGGCTCTTGTAAATTTAACAAGACACTTGTTGAACTTTTGTCTGGTAGATATTTTTGTTTTTAGTGTTAATCGAATGCGAGAAAAATTAGTCAATACCCTTCATAATCTCAGTTATTTTTTCTAGCAGACTTGATACATTTTTCAGAGAAATTTGATTCAGATTGTCTAGTTTAATATAGGGAAAATTTATTGTGTTAAAAATTCAGATTAAAAGAAAACGTCACACTAATAATTTTCAAATACATTCTACTAAATTGTCAACATATTGTAAGTTTCAATCCTAAAAGAAAGGAAACACATGAAAACTATATTCTAGAAAGAGTTTACTTTAAGAACACAACCACTGAAATAAATAGGGCTTATTTCTTACCCAATACCGCTAGGTTCTATTAACCTGAACTTTAGAAGACAAACAAAAATTACTAAGCATGATTATTTCTATTGATCGATTGGCCCCGTACTTCGTCAATTTATATTTGAATTCATTTTGTATAAATTGTAACGTAGTACACCACTTGGCAAAACAGATAGTGAGTTGGACTGTCATGCAGGGGCTCTTGAATTCGATTCTGACAAATTGTTTTGATGGGTTTTCGGCCTCTTGCGAAGAAGTGGCAAATTCTCCACGAGTGTCTCTTGTCATTAGCCGTTCGGAATTGACCGAAAATTGTAGGTCTCCATTCCTATCATGCGCACATAGGAATGACAAAGAGTTGTAAGTCACTGGGGTTAAATGCCATTACAATTTTAAGTTGGGGTTTTATTTAAAAATAAGAAAGGTGAACAACAAACTCAAGTGACTAATAAAAATGCTATTCCTCAGATGACGATTGATAAACAATAAAACCTAAATTGGGATGGACCTGATCATGTGATTTCGGTAGCGCGATGCGTAGGGCATTGGCTTTTGAAGACGCTACTTCTGGGTTCAAATCTCAGTCAAGGCCAAAAAGTTTTTCGATTAAACTTGAAAGTATAAAGGCTAAGCACCACTAATAAAGGAGTCTGATGATTGGATTGGCACCCGTGAAATAGCTTTAACTGCAGCCAAACAAAAACCCACTTGATGGTAGTTCATTCAAGTTTTCGTAATATTCAAAAACCATAAATATATGAAGAAGCCTTGCAGGCACAACTGCACGTGTGTAATCATACAAAAACCCAAAAACCCCTTCAAGAAAGCTGAAGAGTTTATCTAATTTGTTTGGTTTAAATACCAATTTGGGAAAAAGTGTTTATGACTGGAATTAAACACTATAATCACTCTAATTATATCTCCTTAAGTGGGCTTTAAGTGTATTCAATATTGGTTTAACGTTTCTAGTAACTACTACAAACTCAGAGAACAAAATACACAAAGGAGGGAGTTCCATAAAGTAATATCTTACAAAAAAAACACCATAAAAAGTTTTTGTCAGTAAATCGTCCTTACAATAATGGGTAAAATACGTTTTCAAAATGCCCACAAAAGCTCAATAGGAGCGAGTCACTTACTAAAGTCCTAAAATCCTAAAATTCAACGGCTTATTTTGCATTATGAATAATGTTCTTATATGTCTATCGATTTCTTACTTATTTACATCCCCACATATGTACAATGTACATACATGCATAGATACATACATATGTGTACATCATCAAAGTTTTGTTGAATTATAATTTTTTTTTTTTTAAATAATATTTATAAAATAAATAATATCTGCATAAATCTTAAAATTCTATTTTTTTCTTCCAACACTCGAAATTTTCAACCGAGAATTATTTGTAAATTTTGTATGAAAATCTGATTTGGTATTTCATCTCTCGTGTTCATTATGATGCTCCATAACTTCACAATACAGACTTTGAAGCAGAACCTACTTAGCAATCTTTTTCTATTGAGTAGGGATACCCAACAAAATCTAACCTTGCAGGTAAACCTAGGTACCTACTTACAAAGATAACTAAAACAAATGTCAGAATAGTCTTCACAGCATAAAAAAAGTCTAAAAACTAGCAATCTATATTTCTATCACCACGTCTTCATACATATCTACATTATGTGTGCATACATTATAGGACAAAACCAACAAACAAGATCTTTCCTTTTATTTGTATCTTCTCATGAATCTCCCCACACTCAGTTTCTCAAAAAAAAAAAATATTCATTCACAGATTTGACCTTTACTAAAAATAAAAAAAATAAACCCCATTCTAACTCCTCCAAAATACGCACACCACATGTTTTCCAGTGTCAAAAAATGAAGAAAAGAAACTGCAAACAATTCCAGTAAGAGAAAAGCATTTAACAGGCAGAAGCACTCTCTTAATCTGTTTCCCCTAACCCAACACTAAAAAAAAAACCAACACTTGCCAAACCAAAAAGGAAATAAAACAATCCTAGCGCATGGTAAACAGGTTCCATCCACCACCACCCAGTACTCTGCCACCTCTTCAACTGGTCCACAAACCACCTCATGCCAGTTTTTGGGCGGAGTTACACCGTTATAAGTACACAGCAATCTCGGACTGCTAGTGTGTATGTAAATCATCGCAATACGTATGCATCCTTCCGAACTACACACTCATCCAAATTTAAAAAGTGTGTTTTTTTTCTTTTGTTTTTAGGGCTGTCCCCGCTACCACCACTACACCGACACAAAACAGGTAAACAAAACATAAATCATCCAGGAGAATCGGAATTGCTGTTGTGGTGGCCAGAGCAGCAGCCAACCACGTGCTCCTTCGCCATTTGTGTTGTCCATTCGTGCACCAGCACCGTGGTGGCGGCAGTTTTACTGCTCGTCTGCGGCGCGGCTATTTTTGAATTTCTCAGATTTTAGGCTGAAGTGCGTGAATACAGGACACAGACGAGCAGCATCCTTGTCCTCCCAAGGTGTATCCTGTGGATAGTGTGCGTTTTGTTCATCACACCGAGCAATTAAGTATATCAGCCGAACGGCAGCAGGCGTATCCTTTTCTACAACTGTCGTTCAGCGGGGTTTTATTTTTTGTTTTCAGTTTTTTTCTGTCGTTTTCGAGGGGCAATTTGAATTTTTAATCAGGCAAACGCGAAACACATTCTGATTCGTCGCTGTTTGGTACACACCGTTACGCCTTATAGTTTTTGTTGTTGTGACTTTATTTGCTTAGCATTTTAGGTTCGTTGCAGTTTTCTTAATTAAAATTATTTATTTGACTATTTTTTCTTTCTAGATATTTATCCCCCGTCCGCAAAGCTGAACGGCCTGAAGTTGGATATATCCACATACCAACAAATGAACATCCGGATGACGACGAAGGGCAAGCGTCCCCTGCGGAGCTTGACCCCTAGCGACAAAATCCATGCCATTCAAAGGATTCACGATGGTGAGTCGAAGGCTTCGGTGGCGCGTGACATTGGTGTTCCGGAGTCTACACTGCGTGGATGGTGCAAAAATGAGGACAAGCTGCGATTCATGTCACGGCAATCGGCCTCTGACAAAATGGCTGCTGATTCGCTGACGGACAAGCTTGTCGATGGGGCTGCTGCTGCCGCTGCTGCTCTTCTCGGAGGGCCTCCAGAGAAGCGGCAAAAGATGGACCCATCAATGCCATTGAACTTTTCCAACAAGATGAAGTACGAAGATCTGGCCTACAAACGAAGCCCTCTGAATGGTTTGGACTTCAGCACCAACAAAGCTCTGTCCGATTTGAGTTTCAACGGTTTGGGTCCCGACTACAATGCGTTCAAGAACGCTGAGATGGTGGCTATGAACGGTGTGAAAAACAAAGGCTATGGCGCCGATCTTTCTCGACAAAATGACCCATCTCTTGCTGCGATCAGCCCCCTGTCGAGCTTAAGTCATCTCTCAGGACTAACCGGTCTTGGACACAGTCCTTTAGCAATAAGCTTCAATGAGCTGACTTCGAATTTAAATTTGATTGCCCAACTTAATCCTAGCTTAGCGGCAACAATGTCTAGTCTTAACGGTCTCAATCCCAGCTCTCTGCGAAATGTCAAGCCAAAGCCACAGCCCATGCACAGTCCTCGAAGCAATGATGGTGATCGAATCACACAAGGGTTATCAGTCAAAAATTGGGCAAAACAAAAGAACTCCGGAGGTGATAGCTATGGTCTGAATTTAAGTGCAAACGAAAAAAAGATGAAATGCCCATCACCGTCTCTGGCGCCTTCCTTGGTTGCAGGAATGCCTGCCATGGATGATCCTCTTCTGTATTGGTTGAAGTCCCAGCAGGCTATGTTGGGCTTGAACAGCTTATACCCACCAAACCCGCCGAGCTCGTCAAGTCCACCCATTCGATCGTCCACTCCCCAGCAACACGGCCATGCATCAACCCCACCAATCTCTTCGACGCCGCAAACCCCATCCTCAACTCCTTCAGGAAGTCTTGACGATAAGAACTCAGCATGGTTCAACTGGTGTAAGGCATTCGGAGCGAGTTTGAACTCCTTAGCACCGCACAGCGCCCTCCAGCCATCTTCGACTACCATTGACGGAGGAAGCATGAAACCTCAATTTGAGAACATCCTCTATTCTCACTTGACCAAAGAATCCAGCTCGCCCCACAGCACTGACGCCATGAATAACAACAACAACAACGAAGTTACTAGCAACTCAAAGCCTGAAGATCTGTCCGCGAAGTCATCCTCAGCAAAGACACCAAGTCCAGCCCATAGCCCGATAATAAAGTCTGAAGCCGACACGGCATCGACAAACACCTCCAAAGATGCTTTGGACAATTTGTTGTACAAGATGAACCAAAACAACAACGGCACAACTCCAAACAATCACGAAGCCTCAGCGGAAAACGTTGAGGATCAAGATCGTGAACTGGAGAACAATAGCAGTGCCAGCAGCAGCCATAACATGCAAGTGGGTGGTGGCAGCGAAAGTGACGCTAGCTATAACAGCGACAGTCTCAACAACAATGACAATAACAACCACAACAATAACAACAATAACTCCAACAAAACAGACGAAGAGGAACGCGCCAAATATGCCACCTCGGAATTCGAAGACATGGAGGCCATCGAGCATGGCGAAAAGTTCCTTAAATGGCTAGAGAATTGCAGCAATCCTCGTGTGACATCTGTCCAACTGATGCAGCTCCGTTTTCTCATATCGGCGATAAAGTCCGGCAACGAAAAACAACAGGCCAAGGACAGCGATGAAGAGAACAAAGTGGCGAAGATTCGCCGTCGCAAATAGGAGCAACCGAAATTGGCGTTAGACGTTGGAGGAGAGGTGACAGCCATCGTTGAAGATTGGGTCGACGAAGATGAGCTGTACGAGGAATACGACGACCATCGTGAACGAGACCAGGACCAATTACTAGCGTGGCATCAGGACTATCATAGGTACACCTTTTCGCCACCGGCAACTCTTCTAAGCACGTACAACATATATCCCTATTGCGAAACTGTCGAACCCATCATCAATAGTTGTAGCCCATTCCGACCTGAACCTGACGACGACGAAGACGACGAGGAACAAATAGATGAGGAACCTGTCGAAGAATCTGCATCCAGTGTTACCTCCGAAGTATGCCTACCACCAACCGAAGAAGAACCGTCTGATGCGAATGAGTTGAATGAAGAAGTTTTTTAATTTTCGTTTTGTTTGTAAATTTTGTTTCATCTTCGATTTGTAGTTCAATTTTTAATTATCAACAAAATTTAATCAACTGTAAAAAAACACGATTATATCGACAAAAAAATGCCAAAACTATAATATAACTGTAAATAAAAATACTTTATTCCATAATTCATTCCTTGTAGATGTTAGAATTTTAATTAAACAATTTAATAAATACAAAATTGAATTAAACAAAAAAAAAAACCCTAGAAAAATGTTATTGTTAGTTAAATTATTTAAATATGTAGTTATAAATAAAAATTATTAAAAATAAATAAACAAATACAAAAAACAAGACTTTTCTACATTTTTGAATATCCTTTTTGTAAAATATAAATAAATAAAAAAAAAAACAAAAATCTTTAATAGCTGTACAAAAATTCAAACTGATTCTCTTCTTAAGGCTAAATTAAAAACAAAAATCATTATCTAAATGTTAAAAAAAAAAAATACAAAAATACTTAATTAAATAAGCAATTTATTTAAATGTGTATCATAAAAAAGACGTAAATCCCGCGATGCAACACAAATTTTAACTAAACCAAAAATTTAGTTAAATCAAAAACAAACAAAAAATATATATCGAAAACTACATATTCCAAGGATCTATTCGTCAGAAATAAGTCTCTCACAAAATCTTAAACAAATCTATAAAAAGAAAAACAAACCTACTAAAAGTTATACATGTAAAAATTTAACAAAGAAAGAACTTCTTAGGTGTAAACAAAGTGTTAATTTAAATATTTTTATTTAATGAAACATAACATTCCTGATTTTTTTTTTTAAATAAATTTTTATTATTTATGAGTTTTTTTTTAATAATGTTAATTTTTGTCTGTTTAATATTTTATATTTAATTCTATGTTGTACATGAGATCCAACTAAATATATAATTTATCATTCTTCAAAATCAATTTAGTTCGAATTTTAAATAGACGTTAAGTTATCGTTTAACGTTGGATAAATGTTAAAAATGAAACAGGAAAAATCTAAGAAAATAAATTATATGAAAAATCATAAAACCAATAATGGCAAATGTTTTTCTTTAAATGAGATGATGACTTTTAGTCTAGGAGAAAGAAAAATAAACCAGCGGAAGATTCTTAACAAATTACACAGTTTAAGCAAAGAAACTCAAAATTGCATAAAAAGGGATCGCTCAATGAAATGATTGTCGTTTTGACAATTTCTTTATTGATATGATAATGACAGCTATAGTAAAAGCGACAATTAATTCATTGAGTGATCGCTTTAGTGTTTAGTCTTACGCGTGTAATTTTTTTTTTCATTATATTTGGGACTATTGATTAGATAAAAAATGCGTTTAAAGTTAAATGCAGTTTCAAACGAAAGAGCTGATACACGAACTTGAAATTAAAAGAAAAATTGTTGTGTAAATTTATGAAAGCATTTTTGCAGGAATTTATTGTGTAACGCATTCGTTATTCTAAACTTGCGGTAAATGATGTGCAAACTCCAAACAGACGAGAGCCGGTAGCGGGTTAGACTTAAGAGATCAATCCATTATGCGATTGTTGCTTCGAAGATTGCTCAATACATGTACTTTTGCTTGCAGATATGAAGGAGACAGCTTTCGCAAGATTTTTTTTATATTATACGCGCACTCAAGGGGTTAGGAATACCCTTTTAATGATAAGCACAGTGCGAGCAATTAGTAAAGTAGGATAGGATTAGAAAGGAGATAAGGATGCACATTGGTTTTGAATGTCTGCACATTGCAATGAGTAGGAAACATTGAGCCGGGTAAAGCATTCGACATTTTCTGTATTTCACCTACATCCGAAATTTGGCTCAAGGGTAAACTGATGAGCATTCCTAGAAGTACGGGTATGACAGTTGAATTTTTGAGGGGTGGAATGCAACTGGCTATTTCATTAGAGCACTTTTTATGAAAATAGCGGTTAAATAATGATAGTCATGAAATATTGCGGCGGTGCTCTAGAGATACAAATGTTTCAGCTAGACAACTGTGCCTATCATTTGTATAGCTTTTTCGAATTCTGTTCAAGAGATTCAATTGGGTTTTTGGAGCACCTGCCCAGATATGGGAAGTGTACTCGAGTTTCGGATGGATAAGGCTTTGTATATAACAGCCAGATCAGAAGGTGTAAAAAATTTCTTGCATCTGTGGAGAAAAGCAGCGTTTTTGGCGACGTCAGATATGTGATCACTCCACAAAAGATGGTCTATGATGCACATACCTGGAACTGAAAGCTGTTCAGTGTGCTCGGTGCAAGTGCCATCCATGGATAGTGGCATTGAGAGGAGTTATGTTTTAGCCACAGTAAACGGAATTTGAGTTTTCGAAGCATTAAATTCTACAAGGTTTTTGATTCCCCTTTGGACAATGCTGTCAAGATCACAATTTAATGAGCTTACCATACGCTTCGGTTGGAAGTCCTCATCCGAAGGACAAGGATGTGAATCTAAAAACGAATAAGAAAACCTGAGGGTACTTTCGTCAGCGAAATAATTAAGTGGATTAGAAGTTTCAGACAAAAGATCATTTATGATCATAAGAAAGAGTCTCGGAGACAAAACGGAGCCCTGGGGCACAGCAGCGTTTATTTTGTGGATATCAGATTTGGACCGGTCCAAAACTACTTGTAGTGAACCGTACGAAAGGTAATTTCTAATCCAACGAAGAAGAGATTCATCGATACCGAATGCACGCATTTTTGATAATAGAGCTTGATGCCAAACTCTATCAAATGCCTTTAAAATATCAAAAAACATGACGGCATTCTAAATGAAAATCGGGATTACAAATAGCGAATTTTCGCTAATCTGACCTCAAAGTGTGAAATCTATTCGAATCAAATAATTTAGTGAATTGAAAATTGAAGGGCATTTCTTTAAATTGCTATTGTTTGCTTTGGAAATAATGGAGTGATAAAAGAAAAAGGTAGTTGCAATTAAATTGTGATTTTATAATAAATTATTATTTATAATTTATTATTTCAAGAATTAGTGCGAAGCAGTTTCCGAAGCTTGTGGAATTAAAAGAAAACCCCTTAGATACTAACAGCCATATTTATAAACTCATTATAGTGAGTACATAAGGCTATGCAACCCTTATAATGCCTCTAAACGCAAAATCGTTATTTATAACACTTATGTGACGTTGAATAGAGGCATTATAAGCTAAACGCGTTTGGAGGTTGAATAGTGCCTACATAAGGAAATTTTAGTATTGAACTGTCACATTCACTTTGACATCACATTGAATTATAAAGATTATCAACAAAATAAAATGACTTTTACTTGATATTGAAACTAAAGCTTTGTTGTTTTTATTTATTGAAACTAAAATGTTATACTTATATATTAAAAACAAATTGAATTAAAAATTGTTTGGAATTTAATATATAAATATACTTGTTGGTGCTCTATTTCCACGGATCCTTCTTCATCCGGTGTGTTAGTGGTGCAATTTGTATTTGGCATTAATGAATTTTATCCTCAGTAACTTGTTTGAGGAGTATTCCAGCAAGGATAAAACGAATAATAATTTAATTTCCAGTATGTGCCAGAGATAATTACATACCTTATTTGATGAATCAAAGTTAATTGTTCGAATTCTATTAGCTTTTGGTAGTTCCATTTTTGTTTAATTCGATAGACAGACAGGATGTTTTTTTTTTTTTGACAAACAGCTGAGAGTTATGAAGGCTAAATGTAATAGATTCTTACTTTTTGGTACTTTATTTGACACAAGCTCATTATAACTATGCAGGGTAGGCATATGTTTTATAAATATGAATTTGTATAGTGGATGAATAAGTCCTTATGCAGTGCATAACTATTCACGCGTTCAGAGAATTCTAATAAATAAGGCTGTAAGGGTATATGAGCGTTTGGGTTAACAAAAAAAAATCAAAAATATTATTATTATAACTATATAACGGATTTTTGTTTGTACTTTGAAGCAATCCGTAGGCTATCTGCAAAGTTTGAACCAGACTTCTTACGATTTAAAATGGCACTTAAATGAAATTTTTGGGAACGAATGTCTGAAGAATCCAAATTCCACCGGAGCGATACTCTTGTTTTCTTTCTTTTAAATGAGGTCCTTGCGGTGCCCATTCTAATGTCTCTACTCCGATGTCCCGTATAAAGTTAGTGATCAATCTACTCTTTGGGCGATTCCCGGTGAATATGTCACCAACAATAAATGCGTAATGATTTAAGACAGTCAATTATTTACACTGGGTCATTGTTTCAACAAGTGTTACTAAGTTACGTAAGTTTTCCTGACCACTTGACGAAACATAATCCCAAAACATAACTGAGCCACCACCGTGACTTACTTTTTTTAAAAACCGGAACTTTTTTCAAACGTTGTTCTTTTGGTTTTCGAAGAAATCTTATTTTTTTTTGGGATCCATGAAACTCAAATGAACTCTCATCAATTCATTAAACTCGAATCTAGAAGCTCAAAAGCTTATGGAGATATTGTTTCATACATTGCAACCGATTTTCTTTTTTTCCTAAAGGTTACAAAATTGGATTAAGCAAGAAGCTTACGTTTTCTTCGTTCACTAACGGAATTCTTAGTACCTATATTTCTTTCTTCACTAGCAACTCCATAGATTTGTTGTTAAGGCAGGGTTTTAAAAAACTATCCGAGCAGAAGCTTTCTATATTCTTTTGGTAAAGATTCTCTTTTTCCAAGCCATTTTTGAAGGAGGGAAACTTACATTGGTAAATTGTGTTTCCGGTAACTCCCATTTCCTCAATCCTATAAGTTTTGGAAAAATCAATCGCTCTTTAGCCTAACTTATGTGCATGCATATATTAAGAAAACATTCGAATTCCCAAAATTACAATTTACTATATACTAGCCGACCCAGCTCTCGAAATTCGAGTGCCAATTTATTTATTATTTATATTATTGGCAGTGTTTTCAAGCAAATTTATTAAATTTAATTTTATTTTATGTAATATGCAAAGTGTTCGACAGTGCAAAAACAAAAATGACCCACAGTGTGTAAATGCGTGTCTCAAGTATATTCTGCACATCTCCGTAACTGTGGCTTTCCAACCATATAAAATTTATCGAAATCGGTAAAAGTGTACCACAAAATCGGAGAAAAGTGTACCACAAAAAACATGTTTGCCGTTTTATTATATGATGTACTATGTACCAAAAAACAGCCCAAGCGGAGTTTTTGCGGAAAAACTTTGACAGTACTAACTTTCTATTCCAATTTCATTTATTAAGTTAATTACTTAATTAAGGTGGTGCGAACGTGGACCTAATATAATACCGGCTTACAGGCCCACGAATCTTAATTTTTGTGGCGTAAAGGTTTGTGTATTGAACGCTGAGGGTATGGGTTCGATTCCCAGCTGTTAACACCTAAAAACAAAAAAGGATTGATAGGTCTTTTGAGAACGTACTTTTCGTCTGTAGGTTCATCTCTGCAGACAACTCGTATAAGGGAATTGTTAAGATTTCTGTAAGTTGCGACTCAAATTTATCATTTTTTTAATGAATCAATAATTTGAATTATAAAAAAACGTAGAAAAAGAAAGCTTTAAGTCTATAATCCAGCAATATTTCAGAATAAGTATTACACACGTTTCTGAATTGTTAAAAACTCTAATATGAAACTAGTCTGATTTTGCAGAAAAATTCACTATTTGGAGCAAATAAATCAATTTACTTAGGTGTTAAACTTTAAACTGGAGTCAAAAAGTGAAGGTCATTCCGATGATGTTATCTAGCCTGTATTTTACAATATTCAGCGAGGACTTCAAAATTAACTTTCATGAACATGGACAAGGACATCCACTGTCAAGTAAAAGTGAAGAAAATTAACTTGAAATGGTTGGGTCAGTATTTGTATTTTGACAGTCATAAATGTAAATGCTGCTCTGACCAGAGTTCGGAGTTCTTGTCCTACTGAAGAAACGGTTCTTTTTTGAAGCAGCCGGCTTGACAGGATGGTGAAAGTGAATTGCTACATGGTGCTCATTCGTCCGATGATTACCTATGGATGCTCGGGGTGGTTAGACGTAATTAAGAGGTAGTGTCTTAGACTCTGCCTTGGAATACACAGAACACCTAACTCGGAGTATACACATGATATTATTCCAATCAGGTTCTATGCAACGGGCCAACATAAATAGAATTGAAAATTTTTGTTAAAGCTGATTCGTTGTTACACTTGAAGAGCGATGTCCTTGACGAACCTAATTTATGCTGTTTATTACCCTAACGACGACGAGTACTATGAGTGTGCGTCTAGGTGGCTTTATCTTGACCCATCTAATAAACCTCTACTTAGACAGTCGTGGGCTCGTCCAGTAGAGAATGTCTATTTTGCTAATTTAACACATCGCCCGTAGAACTGTAGGCGGCTCCTTAATGGTCCAGACATCATCGACCAAGCGGGCTAGTACCCCAGGAAACTTCCTTTGAGTTCTGCATGACTAAAAAATGCTTCCTTAACATTTTTCCCACAGAATCATAACCCCTCCAGTGTAAGCAAATTATAAAAAAAAAAAAATGGAATATGGATGGTACCACCACAGTAAATACTGATGTTTTTTAAACACGAGAGACCTCTACATTAAAAATTTTGCTCATGGGGCTCCAAAGAGTCATTAAATTAGAACGGAAACCTTTTTAAATAGATTTATTTGGTATAAAGGGTTTTTTTTACGGTGGCATGAATTCGAGTAGGGCAATTGACTCAATGACTCGTCCGCAAGTTAAAGGCCGAATTCTTGGGCACGGCAAGGAATCGACTGCCTCGGATTCTGCTACCCACTTTCACGAACCGCGGCGATGTTCTCAGCTTATCTTGCGTTCATTTGACGTATGTAGGAATTTTGGGCTGATTGATTACCAAACCGGTCGTCTCTAATTTGGTCACCAAACGTTGAAGAGGTGACTGTGAAGAACCACCAAGTCTACCGTAAAATGGGCGCAACTTTTACACTAACGAATACTCACTTTGATAATAAAGTTTTATTATTTGGACGTGTTGTTCAATCGTTCAACTTCTCATGGTGATTTAGCATCAGCAACTGAATAATAAACAACAGATTTGACAGATGTCACCAAAATAACATGGGCACCACAGGCCGCTAAAATCTTACTGTACCAATTAATTATCAACCCTTTAGTTTTCTTTTTATATAATTGTATCACTTTATATAACCTTTAGAAACTGAATTCACAAAAATAGCACCATTAAGCGTGGTACACATAATCAATCATGACTGAAAGTTTCGTCTAACATCAGTTCAGTTCAGAGATTAAAGTATCAATCTTAAAAACAAATTAAATAAATAAATGACTAACGAATATTTGGATTCACATTATAAATCAAACACACCTTCATCCTGCTGACTACCAGTCAATAACAAAATGTTTTGCGAACATCAGTCGGAGTGACACATTACGATAATAGGTGCTTTTCTTTTTTAATTCAGAATAGAGCTTTGGACAGAGTCCGAGAATGTTGAACATGTCCTGAACATCCTCTGAACCAAGCGTGCTCTGAGTGCTCTGATACTACGTTTATATGAGGTGTGCTTCGACCCTTTGTATACCTGTATTGAGTTGAAATGAGCTTCGTTCGACTCGATCCCACTCGCTCAGCGGTGTCGAGTTGAAATATGAGACGAAAAACCTGGGTCGAGGAGTTGGCTTAACAAATTGTTTCAGTATCTATCGCTCAACACCATTTCAACTCAACTCTACATCGAGCTCTTAACTCAAATGACGAAAAACCTGTGTCAAAATCCCGACCCTAATCCAACTCGATCTTTCGATACTGCATATAAACTTAGTATGAATTGGTTTTCAAACACACCCGACACACACAGCTGTCACCATTTTTTTCTTTTTAAATTTACATCTGTCAAATGCTTGTACTAAGCTCATAGAGCACACTCTGAACACTCTCAGAACATGCTCAGACCAACTCTGAATGATTGGACGTAAGACACCTGATTTTGATTTCCAAATTGAGAGTGAAAAGCGTGCAATGAGACTTGAGGCAATGTTTTTTTCAATTCCATTTGGTTTCTGTGAACACAATTTTTCGTCATTCGTAGCCTAAAAATTCATTCAGAAGATTTGTTATGATGGAATCTATGATAGGGCTGATTATATACATATTATATTAACAGCCTAACCTTGTTTCCTTTAAATGTTTTCGATAATATCATCATGCCAATATATTAGGCCATGAAATTCACCCATTATAAAGGTAAAGTTATGAAAATGTAAAACTTACCAGAGCTCCAGGATTTTCTAAAGGCTGATATTCAACAAAATCCGCAACAAAGCTTGCACATCCTTCCAAGCTTGAAATCAGTGATGGAAACAAAAAGCCAGTTGGTCGAATTGTTGTGCAAACAAGTTTCTACAAACAAAATTATAGCACAATCCGCAACTTGTGAGTAAGTCCTTGATTCTTAAATAAAATTTCTCACCTGAACGTCACACTCATTTTTAGGCGCCAATAACAATGGCCTTCGGTTAGGGTGCAAACTATTAAATTGCCGTCGGAAATTCTCAGCAAAAAGAAGAAGTAATCTTTCTTTGCCGGAGAGCGTATAATAACTACGAGGATAGCACTCCGATGACGATTCGTATTCCAAGTGTTCCGGATATGCCAAGTCAATGTGGCCATCGTCATAAGAAGCAACGAAATCTTCAACGCACAATCGTCCTTTTGGTGGAATATTTTCTGAAGCCAATTTTTCTTCATCCATCGTTAGGAGTACTTCGTCAGACGCTTCTTCAAAGTTACTGCGAATATTATGTTCAATCATATCCAAACTAGCCCGTTCCACATCAGCTGCTCCCTTAGCTTTATCGATAACAGTCTCGTTGTCAAGGAATTGGTCTGCCTCAGCGACATCATTGACACCAACAGTGACGTGTGTTTGTTTTCGAGACATTTTCCTGCGAACTTCGGAGTAAGTCTTTTTGTTTTAAAAAAATCAAGAAATAGATATTTTTTATGTAATTCTTTTTATGAGGTTTATTTCTACTGCAAAGCGAAAATAGTTTGAAATTGTAGTTAGAAGCAAATACCAGTGGTTTTATTATGGGAACTTTTTTTTACATATTAATTATAGGAATAAATGAGTGGTTGTGATATTGTATCTATACTAGTCCGAAATTTCGGAATCCATTTTATTTTATACACAAACCAATAATCACATGCGACATCTAGTTGTAAGTAATAAGTACATTTAAGTGAAGTTATGGTTAGGAGATAAGGTATGTCAACCTTCTGTAGTTTAATGTTACACAAACTGGCGCTGCAGTACTTTAAGGGAAAATAAGAGAGAGAAGCCGGAACTGCCATGTAGTGATTTGTTTCCAGAAATTATGGTTGAAACGAAGATGGAGGAAAAGATTTGTTTGTAGTCGTCTTATGTTGGATTAACATTCATCTTCATACGAGTTCTACAAAAAACGAGATGTAAGATACAAAATTTACAATTGTGGAATAGAGAGAGAAGACCAAAATGCAGAGATCTTAATGAATGAAAATTATAGGAAATTCGATAAATGAAGATGAAGATTTTAGTGAAGACAAACATGCTCATTTTGTTATAAGAGCCGTGTTTTATTGGTAATCTATAGCTAGCGCAGCAAAACAAGTACAAAAAACACTTTATTCACTCTTTTACTCACCCTTAATAAACTCCCAAAGTTGTGATCAGTGTATTATGTGTGAAAACCTTACACTGAGCCTCCACTTGAAATAAATGATTGCAAGAAATGTGTCATGTAGCCAATATTTCTTGTGGAGCCCCCTTATGTCTCGATTTCTGTTATTTTTAGATATAATTTTTTTATTTATTTCTTGTCTTCGTAGAAGAAATAAATGCAGATATAAATTTTGACGTTTCGTGACTTGTGACTTCACTAGACACAAATTTCTCAAAAGACGTCGAGTCTTGACACCAATTCCCACATTTTCATGTAACATTCCTTCATTTCATTGACAAACTCATGTTATGTTTTCACTTCGTATAGAAATTATGTCCTGTTAAGCCAAGATGTAATTTTTCTACCATTTAGGCCGGTATTCACCGAGCGCTCATAACTTAAGAAGCTCATAAACCTATTCACCAAGCAATATTAGTGAAGATCTACGAGCGCTCTTAAAAGTTAGGAGTGGTCCCGACCACTGCTAACTTACGAGCGCTCTCTTCGAAAGTTTGTTCGCTTGTGCGTGTTCCACGCACGCATTTGACTCGAATCCATGTGAGCAATGCCAAGTAGAAGAGTATCCATTTGCTGTCAAGACCAACATTTCACAGTTTAGGTATGCCTGAACAAGAGAGAGTGGCTCTCATTTTCGAACTTCGAAAAACACTTGCAAGTGGTTGGTGAATACCCCACAGAAATTTCAAGTTAAGAGCCTCGTAAAGTTAAGAGCCGTTTAGGAGCGCTCGGTGAATACGAGCCTTACTGTCTGTTGAAGTAATGTTGATTGGTTAAAAGAATTAAACATTGAAGATAGTAAGTATTTTGATAAATTTTTTTTTCTCTTTTGCTCAAAAATGGATTGACCCAAAACCTGTGCTTCCTTTTGTATTCTTCCCGTCTTGCCTCTTTCAGTTGTTCCATTGCGTTTATCGCTAAAATCAAACGACGTGACTAACCTGGTGAGATTATGGCGAGGAATGAATAATCACGACATAATTTGCCCACAGAGTTAAAGAAATATAAACTTCAGATATAGTGTCTGATATAATGTCAGAAATAAATATTGCTAATGGAGGTGCGGCGTTACAATTTGTTGAATTAACTTACACGGATGTGTTCAAAAGATTTGTATCTCGTTTTAAAACTGGAGTTGAAGTGCTCATGAAAATGCAGATCGAGTTAAAATGTTTATGAAAATGCAGATCAAGTTGATTTAGAGTTTTTCTCACTATTGTATTTTTGCATTAACACTTACAAAAGTACGAAAATATATCTTTTTCCCACAATTTACTGAAAATGTTCTCGTATCCCTTATTTTATTATTGTATTACTTGAACTTTTACATTACTAAAAAAAAATAATTTATATTTGAATTCTTTTGAGTGTTGGAAAAAGAAAAAAACACAATATTCAATATAAAGACATTTTGTAACTTGTCATATGAATTCAGTATAATGCCGCAGTTACATGACATTTCTGAACGAATGCCAGTGTACTGATAAAATATACTATTCGAAACTATTTGCTATCCTGTAAATTAATTCAATGTCTTGTGACAAAATTCATGGCAGTGACAGTAGTTCTAAAATGGAATTATGGTATAGACAATAGAAATTTTGCATTCCAAGAAAATGTTTGTTCTGGAAATTACAGAGCGATCACACTTTGGAGTAGTGAAGGCAGCGTATCAGAAACGAACACACCCTCGAGCATGCCAACATATATATTTTCGGAAATCATCTAAGCACCTCCTACGGTTCAACATCCGAAACTCCGTCTTCACTAAAATATTCTTTTCCATTACTAAATTATTTTTCTTCAATAATAGTTTGTTGTTGTTTTCCATGTTAAATTTTGAATATAGCGTATTCACTCACCAAAACACGGCTAACATCAGTATCTGTATTTCTATGTTTTTGGATGTGTTCACAAGTTGCTTTAATTTTTTTTTTGCTCAACTGTAAAATAAAAAGAACATTATTTATCTTGTCTGTCTTCTGGAAATAAAGGGTGATTAAATTTTAGGGGCCGATGTTGAATGTGAAGCACACCTAAACGTCAAGTTTTTTTCTGCATTTCATTTGACATTTCTCAATTTCAGACTAACTCAATTTGAACCATGGAAAGATACACAGTCGAGCAACGCGTTAAAGTTTTTCAGGCTTCTTATGAAAATGGGTGTTCAAATCAAAATACATATCGTGCACTTTATGATTTTTTGGGTTAATTTAATCGTCCAAATGTGCGTACAATCGGAAAAACCGTGCAAAAATTTGAGGAAACCGGGTCTGTAGGAGATGTGAAAACACCATTGCATGTACTGCAGAAAATATTGCTGCTGTTCGCGATAGTGTGGCTGAAGAGCCGTCCACGTCAACTCATCGTCGTGATCAACAATTGCACCTCTCACGCTCGTCGTTGATGAACATTACGCATAAAGACTTGCATTTACACGCTTACAAGGTGCAATTGACTTAAGAGCTAAAATCTCTTGACCATTTCAAGCGTTGTCGTCAATGGTCAGAATGGTGGCAATAAATGGCAACAGTGGATGATCAATTTTCGAAGAAAATCATCTTCAGTGATGAGGCACATTTTCACCTCAGTGGATTCGTCAATAAGCAGAATTGCCGCATTTGGGCGAATGATAATCCAAGAGTGATTGTCGAAATACCAATGCACCCACAAAGAATGACTGTTTGGTGCGGTTTATGGGCTGGCGGCATCATCGGGCCGTATTTTTTTCCAAAATGAGGCCGGTCAGGCAGTTACTGTGAATGGTGTTCGCTATCGTGAGATGATAACGAACTTTTTATGGCTCGAATTGGAAGATATGGATGTGGACGATATGTGGTTTCAACAGGACGGTACCACTTGCCACACAGCTAACGAAACAATGGCTCTTTTGCGTGACAAATTCAATGGCCTTGTTATCTTACGTGGTGGCGATGTCAATTGGCCGCCAAGATTATGTGATTTGACACCGTTGGACTTCTTTCTTTGGGGGTATTTGAAAGAAAAGGTGTACATCGATAAGCCAGCAACAATTCAAGAGTTAAAGGATGAGATAATTCGGCACATTAACGGCATAGAACCTCAAGTATGCCTCAGCTTCATCGAAAATTTGGACCATATCGGATGGAGGTGTGCCGCCGAGGTCGCGGCGACCATTTGGCAGATACTTTGTCCCATACATAATTGAACCATACCATATTATCATAATAAAAAAAAATGGCAATAATTTCCTAAATAATTTGTGTTTTATTCAAAATCAACATCGGCCCTTAAAATTTAATCACCCTTTATATTGTTGTGAACAGAGCTTTATACTACTACAGCGCCATCTGTTGGAAAACTGCATATCAAATTTATGGAAGAAACGAAAAGCTCTTTTCCAATGTCAAATGTATTTCCCCTTATTCCAAACATCTAGAACATTCCAAGACAAGAACTTTCGAGAACAACTAATTTGAGTATATAAGGGAGTGTTCACGGTGAGCGAGACACAGTTGATTTTGGATTGTGAAAGTGTGCAAAAGTATTGCTTATTGGATTGTGTTTTTAAACAAGTGTGATTTAAATTGAATAAAAGTATTTGAGCTGATTATAAATTGAGATTTACTGTTTTGAATTGGAAAGTGTAAATAAAGAAGAAATACTGAAAAGAGTGATAAGTTTTATTTAACGAACCTAGTAAAAATATTACATTGGTGTCAGAAAAGTGGAATAAAACTTATTGTGAAGTGAAGTGTGCGAAAAAAAAAAAAAAAAAAATGAGCAAGTTACTGAAAGAGCTCAATTGTAATGAGCTGAAAAGTGAATTAGGCAAGCGAGAACTTTCTAGAGCAGGATCGAAAAATGAGCTTGTTCTGCGTTTGGCCGAATATTTGAAACAACAAAATGAAGACCCGGACATTTTCGTCTTTGAAGCTGACGCTGAACAAGAAGACGTAAGTAAAAATGTAGATGTTTCAAATATGATTAGTCTTCTGCTTCAACGTTTCGAAGAGCAACGAAATGAGCAGAAAAACGAACAAAAGAATGTTCTCGAACGTCTCGAAGAGCAACGAAATGAGCAGAAAAACGAACAAAAGAATATTCTCGAACGCCTGGAGAAACAAAAAGACCTTCTGGAAGAGCAGAGGAACATGCTAGAAGGCAAGCTTGTTAATATCGAGAATAATGTATCTGTACTTGGTGAACGTGTTTCATTGTTGGAGAATCAAGTCGACAACAAAATGGAGACGTTTTCAAAAGAGTTAGATGAACGTGTTTCATTGCTAGGGAATCAAGTCGAAATCAAAATGGAGACGTTTTCAAAAGTGTTAGATGAACGTGTTTCATTGCTAGTCGATAACAAAATGGAGACGTTTTCAAAAGAGTTAGACCGTGTTCGAAACATAAAGATTCGGGAAAGTTCTGGGGAAACTTTGAGAAAAAAAGAGATGCAACCTCCAACCTTTGATGGACAAACTTCTTGGTCTATATACAAGAAGCAATTCGAGGCAGCTTCCACAACAAATGGCTGGGATGAGGCTGACAAGTATATAGCCTTAACTCTTGCTCTTAGAGGAGCAGCTGCTGAGTTGTTGCAAACCATACCAACAGATAAGAACGGCGACTTCAATTCCTTGGTTTTGGCTATAGACAAACGCTTTGGTAACAGCCACATGAAAGAAGTCTTCAAAGTGCAACTTAATTCCAGAGTTCAGAAGAGGGGAGAAACTCTACAACAACTGCAAGCGGACATTGAAAGGCTTGTTCATCTTGCATATCCAGATGTTGGAGAGGAAATTTGTAACCAGTTCGCAGTTGAGGCATTTGTTCGCGCCATTTCCGACATACATCTTCAAAGGGCCGTGCGAACTGCTGGAAAACGAACGCTTTCTGAAACATTAGCGTTTGCCTTGACAATGGAAGCAGCTGAGCAAGCTTCTCACGGAGTACATCGACTTAGAGAAGCCATCGTCGAAGAATGCTCATGCCAAAGAACTGATGTCCAAAGAAACCAACGAAACGGACTTGCAAAGTGCTGGAATTGCAACAAGACCGGACATTTACAGCGTCAATGTCGATTACCACCAAGAAGAGCTTGTCAACATTGTGGACACGGAGTTTCAAACCCAGAACAAGGTAACAATAACATCAGTGTTACTTCCCGAACAGTTTCCCAGGGAACAGGGAAACGAGTAAGAACCAACTTCGAGGGGCAGAAGCTGGTTTCTGGTATCGATGGCCCCAGAAACACCATCCAGGTCTCTCAGACTAAGCGAGATAATAAAAGTCTGACTGTCGAGGCAACTTTAAATGGCAACAAACGTGTGGTCACAATCGACACCGGTGCCACAGCCTCCATTGTGCGTCAAGACCTAGTACACCTGAATTGGCTACATAACACGAATAGCTACCGTCTTAGAACTGCCACAGGAGAAGCAGCTAGGGTTTATGGTGAAGTCCGACTTGGAATTCGAATTGCAGGTCTAGAATTCTCACA
Source organism: Philhelius festivus (assembly GCA_963931855.1). Lineage (NCBI taxonomy): Eukaryota > Metazoa > Arthropoda > Insecta > Diptera > Syrphidae > Philhelius > Philhelius festivus. The sequence continues at coordinate 149,872,264 of OZ007555.1, forward strand.
CAAATTTTTGGTGGCAGATATATGTGACGAGTGCATTATCGGAATGGACTTCATGAAAGAACATCGTGTAGTTTTGGATATCGGCAACCAGGTACTCAAATACCAGAATACAGAGATTCCAATGATCTATGGGCACGAAGGAACAACAACTCTCAGGACTTTCATCAAAGAAGATGTTGTTATTCCTACTTCTTCTGAGGTATTTGTTTGGACAAAAGTAGAAGGTGAGTGTGGACGCCATCGATACCTAATGGTGGAACCAGGCCCAGATTGTTCTTCCCAAAACGTCATCATTGGGAAGACACTTGTGGCTCCGAAGAACAACATGGTCCCCGTACGGATACTCAACACCAAACCGTACGATGTAAAGTTAGTGAAAGGAGAAGTTATCGGTAAGTGCGAATCTGTCGCAGCCATAACACGAATTGACGCTGAAACACCGAGAAAGACATTCGATCCTGAGGAGCTCAATAGCATCAAGGCAAAAATACTCAATTCAGCTAACCTAGACCAACATCAGGTTAAAATGGCAGAAAGCCTTCTGAATGAGTATGCTGACATTTTTGCTTCACCAAACGGGAAATATGGAAGGACACAAATGGTGCAGCATCGAATAAATACAGGAGATGCAAGACCCATTCGTCAGCCCGCAAGACGTCTTCCACTGGCCAAACAATGTGAAGTTGAGAAAATGATTACCAACATGAAGAAGGATGGTTTGATTGAGAACTCCAAGAGTCCTTGGGCATCACCAGTGGTCCTAGTCAAAAAGAAGGACGGAAGTACACGGTTTTGTGTAGACTACCGAAGGTTGAATGACGTGACCAAGAAAGATAGCTATCCCCTGCCAAGAATTAGCGACACCTTAGATGCGATGGAAGGAGCACAATGGTTTTCAACACTGGACTTGAAAAGTGGATATTGGCAAGTTGAAATTCACCCTGAAGATCGAGAAAAGACAGCGTTCTCCACAGGTAATGGGCTCTGGCAGTTCAATGTGATGCCATTTGGTCTTTGCAACGCTCCGGCAACATTTGAGCGTTTGATGGAGTGCGTCCTTCAAGGCCTGACGTGGAAAACTTGTCTTGTCTACTTGGATGATGTTATCGTTTATGGAAAAACATACGACCAACACTGCAAGAACCTAAGGGGTGTGTTCCAGAGACTTCGAGAGGCTAACCTTAAACTAAACCCAGAAAAATGTGCACTATTCCAGACTGAAGTAAAGTATTTGGGACATATCATCTCGTCCCAAGGAGTCAAGACCGATCCTGAAAAAGTTGACACCGTCAAAAATTGGCCAACACCACAGGACAAACATCAACTACGAAGTTTTCTTGGTCTTGCTACTTATTACAGACGTTTTGTAAAGAACTTTGCCGAAATTGCGAAGAGTTTGCATCAGCTTACGGAAAAGAATAAGCAGTTTAGATGGTCAGGTGAGTGTGAAAAAGCCTTCCAAGAACTGAAATACCGTCTATGCAATGCTCCGGTGCTGATCTATCCGACTCCAGGCAAGCCTTTTATCATCGATGCTGATGCAAGCAACGTGGGAGTCGGCGCTGTTCTATCACAAGTGCACAATGGCGAAGAAAAGGTTGTCGCCTATTTCAGCAAAGTACTGTCGAAGACCGAAAGGAACTACTGTGTGACCAGAAGAGAACTCTTGGCACTCATCTTGGCAACGAAACACTTCCACAAATACATCTATGGACAGAAGTTTCTTCTACGAACCGATCATGGTGCTCTTAACTGGTTGTTGAACTTCAAGAACCCAGAAGGACAAGTCGCAAGGTGGATAGAAAGACTGCAGACTTACGATTACGAAATTCAACACCGAAGGGGAAAGCTGCACTCAAATGCCGACGCACTATCCCGAAGACCTTGTAAAATAGATTGCAAGCATTGCAGGCGACAAGAAGAAAAGGAATCCATCAACATTCTGCGAATAAGGGCTGACCCCATTTGTGGATGGAGCAATGAAGAAATAAGATCTGCTCAACAAGAAGACCCCGACATTGAACCTCTTCTCGCATGGAAGGAACATGAAGAAAAACCCGCATGGAATGACATTTCCGATAGGAGTCCAGTTTTAAAGGCCTATTGGGCACAATGGGACTCACTTCATGTGCAAGAAGGTGTTCTTCGGCGAAAATGGGAGTCCGCTGATGGTAAATCCTATGTGATGCAGCTTGTGTTACCTCAATCGAAAATCAAAGAGGTTCTTCGAGAGATGCATGATGGACCTTCAGGAGGCCATTTGGGAGTCAATAAGACTTTTGAAAAGGTGAGGCAACGATTCTACTGGTTGCATGCAAGAGACGACGTTGAAAAGTGGTGCCGAAATTGTGACGCTTGTGCTGCAACCAAAGGACCTGGTAGAAAACTGCAAGGAAAAATGATGCAATATAATGTCGGCTCACCGTTTGAAAGGATTGCTGTTGATGTGGCTGGCCCATTTCCGGAAACGAATGCTGGAAACAAATACATTCTGGTGGTAATGGATTACTTCAGCAAATGGCCTGAGGCATACGCTATTCCGAACCAAGAAGCCAAGACCGTGGCCGACCAGATTGTGTCTAACTGGGTAAGCAGGTTTGGTGTGCCTATGGAACTTCATTCCGACCAAGGAAGGAACTTCGAGTCGAACATATTCCAAGAGGTCTGCGCGTTCCTTGGCATTAAGAAAACGAGAACCACACCACTTCACCCGCAATCTGATGGAATGGTCGAGAGATTCAACAGGACCTTAAAAGAACACCTCACTAAAGTCGTAGGCGACTACCAAAGAAACTGGGATAGGCACGTACCACTATTTTTGATGGCCTACCGAAGTGCAATACATAGCTCAACAGGACAAACGCCATCTGAAATCCTGTTTGGAAGAAGCATACGGCTGCCTAGTGAGATAAGGTTTGGACATCCATCACAAGAGTCTAAGGAAACAAGGGATTACGTGAGTGACCTACAAGAGAGGCTAATCGACATCCACGAAAGGACCAGGACTAGAATGAGCGCTTACAGCTATCGAATGAAGACAAGGTACGACACAAGAGCAAACACGACAGGATTCCAAGTAGGAGATCGTGTATGGCTGTATAATCCACATCGTCAAAAGGGATTGTCTCCGAAGCTTCAACAAAACTGGGAAGGCCCTTATACTGTCGTCACGAAAATCAATGATGTCGTTTACCGAATTCAAAGAGGGTCAAGAGGAAAGTTAAAAGTTGTGCATAGCGATCGGCTGCACCGATACAGTGGCGAATCTGGAGATGGAATTGTTCGGGACGAACAATCTTAAGAAGGGGGCAATGTTGTGAACAGAGCTTTATACTACTACAGCGCCATCTGTTGGAAAACTGCATATCAAATTTATGGAAGAAACGAAAAGCTCTTTTCCAATGTCAAATGTATTTCCCCTTATTCCAAACATCTAGAACATTCCAAGACAAGAACTTTCGAGAACAACTAATTTGAGTATATAAGGGAGTGTTCACGGTGAGCGAGACACAGTTGATTTTGGATTGTGAAAGTGTGCAAAAGTATTGCTTATTGGATTGTGTTTTTAAACAAGTGTGATTTAAATTGAATAAAAGTATTTGAGCTGATTATAAATTGAGATTTACTGTTTTGAATTGGAAAGTGTAAATAAAGAAGAAATACTGAAAAGAGTGATAAGTTTTATTTAACGAACCTAGTAAAAATATTACAATATCATTGTGTCGTTTTAAAACTAGTTGCTTTATTTCTGAGTTCCAATGTAAAGTTTTTTGAACTTTAAAGTAACTTCTTTACAAAAAATTTCATTAAAATACGTTTAACCGTTCAAAAATCGAAAAAAAATGGTTCTATGCTAGGTTCTATCAGTAATGAATTTCAAAATTTTGTATTGCATTATGGATCGTAAAAATGAGAAACTACGATTTTCAAGCATTTCGTCTAAAAACTAATTTTTTTATTAAAGACAGTACTAAAAAAAATCTTAATTTTCAAGTTTAAAAAAAATCTTAATTGTGATTTTCAAAAAAAATCAAAAATTTCAAAAAAAATAAAATGGAAAACAAAAACCATTTGTTGTAAAAAAAAAAATTTTTCAACCATTAGCTACCTTTTTTTTAGTAAAATTTTTGGATTTTTTTTTAATCTTTGGAACAATTTTTAAGAAAAAAAAATATTTTCTAAAATTATAAATAAAAGTGAGATATTTTTTGTAAATTAAAAAAAAATATCTACCAAATATCAATGGGCCCTTATTTTTTCGTCTTTCCTATCATCGTCAATTGCAAGTCCGATCAAAATCTCGAGTTATGTTTTTTGCGGATGTATAAATTGTCATAAGTCATAATAAGTCATTTTTTTACAACTTTACCTCTCATATATATAAATAAAATTTGGTGGTGCAACAGCTCGGAGTGAACCAAGACCTAGTGACTTACAACCCCAACTAACATACTCTCCAGAGCTTAGCTCTTGAAATCTGAAAAAAAAACTCTCATACAACTCTTCTATATCCCATTGCTATACTAAAGTATTAATGCCTTGTTATGAAACTCAACTGGATGTCATAACACTTTTATTTTAAGAGTTAAACACTTTTCCAGCTTAAAAGAACTTAAATCTTATAGCAAAACTATTTTCTCTTCTTGTAGGTAGATTATAAAAACTTATAGTCTTGTAAGAATCCCTTTCTGAAAACTGAGCTCTAAATATGTCCAAATAATTCCATAACAAGTCATATTTAAGAGTAAAGTTATTTGTATACCACTTTGAAAATTCTAAAAGAATTTGAGTTTAAATCCTCCTATATCAAGAAACAATTTGGAGTTCAAAGAATATAAGCTTTGCAGCAAGATCCTAATAAGATCCTTAATGCAACAAGCACAACTATTTACAAACTTCAGTTTTCTGATGTCAACATTCTCCTCTCACTCGCACGTAAGTACACATAAATCATAAAGAAGCGTCTAAGATCCCATAGAAAGAATAAAGATGTTACTAGAAGAGTTAGTGTCGCGTCAGCAGCAGCCATATTCCTATACACAAGCAAAGTAGTTGCCTGTACATTTGAGGGTTACCATAACTTAAAAAATTATGATCTCGATAAAATAACTTGGCTGTAGCACTGACTTAAAATTTATTAGGTAGCATTTTCAAGTTTACATTTAGCATTGTTTTGATTACATATAAAATATAAAATATATTGTGTAACTTTTTTTTCAATTTGAACTAAATACATTAACATCTTGGGATTTTATTGCTACTACTATCTTTTCATTCAAAATTAACAAAAAAATTGTATTCTTTATGTTGCATTACACGAGTAGTAGTTTTTTGAGACAAGAGTAATAGTAGAAAATTACAGAGAATATGAGATTTTATTACTCTTGTAAATGCAGCATAAGACTCTCAGTGTGTAATTTGGAATATTTTATATTAAATTTGACCTTTCCTGTTTCCTATTTACTTTCACAAGCAAATGACCCATGACCTAAATAAAAACAAAACAAATTTCAAAGTTAATTTTGATTTTATTTGCTATGGTAACCCTATTTCCGATAAAAGTTATAAATAAAATAATTTAAATATGCATTATTTTGAAGGGGCTTTGTGTTTTTTCGACGTAAAATGTTAGAATTAGTAGATACAATTTCAACCGCATTTACATTTCGGTTCCCATATGTGCAAAATAATAAATATCATGCATCGCCATTATAATATAGTTGATAGACTTACAAAATAAATACTATATTAAGCCTAACAGTTTGTTGGCATAGCAAATCATGTATACACACAAACTAAAAAGTATTTTGTTTCATTCTTTATTAAGTTAACAAATATTCTGTTCTCTTTTTATCACCTCTTATTGAAAGAGACGCTTTCTCATAATAGGATTTTGCGGATCTCTATTAGAGCCTTAGAAGTGCCATTTTAATACAAACGAGCATCTGTCATCCCATAAAGAAACTTCTGTTGCTAATATGAGTAGGAAGAGCCTCTCATAACTAGGCCATTTAAGGCTTTTAACAGTTTTAAAAGAATCTCGTAGTATTCTTTAAGATTACTTTTAGCTCCTCTTAACTAATCTAGTTGAACTCTTGGAGCATCTTATGAGATGAAAAATGTTACTTGGGTACTCTCAACCATTCCTGTGTGCGTGTTACCAGTAACGGAGGGGACCTACAATTTTCTGCCGATTCCGAACGGCTTATGAGCAGCACTTTCCATGACAAGAGATACTCTTTGAGAATTTGTCAATTCCTCGCAGGAGGCAGTACACCCCTGAAAAACACTTTTTTGCAGCGGCTGAGAATCGAACTCGAGACGTTCCGCATGACAGTCCAACGCACTAACCATTATACCAAGGGGTACTACGGGTACTACCTCTCATGTATAAGCTTGGCAAATATAGCTAGATCTTCTCTCACAGGATTATTTTTTTGTTAAAAAATTTCTTATTAAAGAAATATAAAAATTAAACAAATGGTTTTAGTAATAAAATAAATTCTCTGAAAAAGATCAAATTTTAGCAAGGTCAATGAGGGGTGAAAATTGCAAATATCTTAATTATGCCAGATTGTTAAGAAGATTTTAAAATATTATTATTTTACCAAGGTACGAGTATAATTTTTACTTGAGATATATGTAGGTACTATTGGGCAAGTTTTGTATGTATTTGGAAAAAAATCTAACTCGGGATTTTGATCAAAGTTGAGATTACGATGAGAGCGAAGACGAAAAAGTGGGTCCGGCAATTACGTCTGTCTCTCTGTATGGCTGTATCTCAATCTACAGACTAAACCACAAGAGCATTTTTCTTCAAACTCGGTACTTAAGGGACTTCGGTGATTCTCTTAACGATACCTGTCATAGAACTGTTTTTTTTTTTTTTTTTTTTTTTCGACTTTCTCATTAAAGGTTTTAACGATTTTAACCAACATTTTTTAACAGGAGCCCCTTAAACTTAAAATAATAATATAAATAATAATAATAATAATAAAAATATTTTTTGGATTTTTTGCTTAAACAAAATTTCAATTTTTTATATTACTAAATATTTAAAATTAAATTTTTTATATGAAAAATGTATTTGATAATAAAATGATTTTTAAACTTTGCTTACTTAAATTAACACTTTTCTAGAAATCAGATGGCAATTTTGTGCATTTGAACATTTTTATCTCAATAAATCTATATTTTATATTATTATGTAAACATCATTTTTAAATTGCAAGGTAATTTTACATAAGTGCAAGTACGTGCGATCTAGTCTTGCATTTAATGTTTTCCGCAATTGAGATCAGTGTGCACATGCACACTATACTTAGTCTGTACGTTTTCATATGGATGAAGAACTAGAAACTGAGGTAATTTGTAATGTTTACAGTAATTTTTTGAAAATTTTACATTTTTCAAATCATAAGACAACGTGTTCTGCATTCGAAAATTAAAACCAAAAAAACTAACAAAGAAAAACAATTGTTCTTAATCACAATTTAATATCTGGCATTACTGGCTGATCATTTTTTTCAGAAAGACAAAAATTCAAATTGTAAAACGTAAACAAATCACTTCTTGTCGATTATAAATTCACTCATGTATGAGGCTCACGTACAACAATTGCTATGAAAAACTCTTTGAGTGAGAACAATACAAAAACAAACTGGAATGCTTTCATTCTCTACCTGCTCTCTCAGTAATGAATACGGTTTTTTTCTTTTCTTTCCAACATCCAATAAAATAACAAGTTTCTTGCATTCCAAATGTTGCTTCGATTTCTTTTTTTTTCGATTCCAAGAAGCTTACTTGCAGCAACTTCAGCTGATCGCATTAGTTTCAACTGAGTACCACACTTTGTCGTCGTCATCATTCACAAGAAGTTATGAATCGCTAAACCAAGTGATTTGCTTTATTTAATTTAAGATTTATTTATTTTATTGTTTTATAGTATTTTTAATAATTAGTAAAATGTGCAATAAGAGTGATATAAAGAGTGAAAATTCAAATAAACATGACAATGGTGAAAAATATGTCATTAAAAATGAAAAAGATATCGAGAAATTGTAAGAATTTTGTGTAATCGCTGACGAAACAAAAGAGCTGAGCATAGAACTTGAGTTTCTTTTATTATGAAATTTGTTTTTTTTTTTTTGTTGCGAGTTCTCAAAGTTTCTTTTATATCTATTTTAAATTTGATTTTTTAGAAATTGGTGGGTGATTTTTGGTGCGGTAATAGTTTTGACTGCGGCAACAAGATATTATAAAGTCACTGAACCTGATCATGTGTGGTAAGAGATTTTTAGATTTTTTCTTATATGCAGTTGGTTGTGCGTTTTTGTGTGCGGAAATAGTTGACCTAGTTCATTGATCTTCGTTGTGAACATTGGTGTTGATAATATTTAATATTAGTGAATATTTTGTAAAGAGGCGATGCTAATATTCTTAATTATATACTTAAATACATTTATAGATTGATTCTAAACTATTTTGAAAAGAAGGGGAACTCATTTAATACCAAAATTGGAAATTGTACATTTATGAATGAGAAATATTTTTCGATCCCAAGTACTCAATAACTAGTTGGATCAGTAATCAAATGTCACTGTTTAATAGAATCTAATTTCCACTAAACAATCAACAAACAATCAATAAACAGAAAGTTCCTTAACTATAAACTTGTTTGAAGGCAATTAGGAAGATATTACAGATAGAGAGGGAGAAGATTGTAACTTTTTTCTGGTTTTCGTCTAAGCGAAACTATTTGGAATTTTAATTATTTACAAAAACTGTTGCTAATTAGCATGTTTCAACTGTTCATGTAATTTAAATTGTGTATTTTTGCTTAAGCCATAACATGAAGTCTATTTTCTTAATCAAATAATTTTTTTAAAAAGGATTTATTGAGCCATTCAATAATGTATTGACATGAAATATATTTATAATAAATGAAGTACATATTAGGGTGGCCCTTATTGACCGTCAGCCTGAGTATTACATTTTCAAATTTTGTAAATTGATTGAGTTTAATTAATAAATTTAGTTTAAAAATCTTCTCTTATTATTTTTTATCTATAAGCAAGTGCTATTTGAATAAACTACGATAGTTTTTGCCAGTGATTTCCATTTAATATTACCAAAAGTTCCGTTTGTTAAAAGTTGTTTTTTTTTCCATATTTGTCGCCGTATCTCTACCAGAATAGGACATCTTGTGATGAAATGAAATACATCTTCCCTTTCGTTTGTATTACATAAGGTGCATTTTAGTGCTAAATCGCTGCGGTGAGATATGAAATTCAGCGATAACAGTTCGCCTCTTGTCCTTAAAATAGTTGTCTTCCCCTAGATCATGCTAGAGTGTAGGATACGTTTCGATATGAAGTGAACTTCTAGCTTGCTGTATACTGTCTTCTCTTCTTTTGAATGGAGCATTTCGAATAAATTATAAAGAAAAGGTCTCCAATGAGAGTTAAATGAGAGTCCACACAAGTCTTCCAAGTTCTTCCATTCTTCATGAGCTTCTTCCTTGCAACTTTATCAGTGTGGCTGTACATAAGTTTGGGGATGTATAGTTAAAATGGAGTATCAGATATGAAAGATATATTGGTGATAGCCCGGTTTTTATGAGTAGCCTGTAATTTGGTGTTGTATCTGGTAGTCGAAATTGCCTTTTTATAAAGAATCTCAATAGCTTTTTGATGGTTTCAAACTGTTGCCAACCTCATGATTCTACAGCATAGATCATCATCGATTTAGAAGTTGCGGAAAAATTTTTTTATTTTGTACTGAACGACTAGTCCATTTTTCCATATATATTTTTTGTCACTGTCCCTATTGCATTTTTTGAGGCAGTCTGCTTTTTAACCAGATGTTTTTTTATGTTGGAGTTACTTGCTATAGTGAACCCTAAGTATTGGTATTCTTTCGTTTACCGTTACCGTTTCCATTAAATCTACTCCATAGTACCATTTCTCATTTTCAGCCAAACGTCCTGTTTCTCTGCGAAAGACCATTGTTTTTGGTTTACTTAGATTAATAATAAGGTTCCACTTTAGGCAGTATTTATGTAATTTGTTAATCATCAATAGAAGGGACTCGGGTGATTCAGCTAGAAGGGCTGGATAGTCTGCGTATAGGAGTACTTTAATCAGGAAACCATCGATTGTATTAAATCTTCAATGTAAGGCAAAAAGCTGTGGGACTAAGATTACAACCCTGTTTTAAGCCCAACAATGTATGAAACCAGTCTGACAAATTTTGGATGTCCCATACTGAATACAGTGTTTTGTAATAGTTTTCCTCTTTCATTTTTCAAAATTTAAGAGACTTCCCATCTCTAAGCAGTTTGAAGATTAAAGCTTTTTCTGTCGATTGAATCAAAAGCCGCTCTAAAATTCACGAAAAAAAAACGTAAAATTTTTGTATCTGCGAAGATATGTGTCTGCAATGTTCGTGAGGCTAAATATATGGTATTTTTAAAAATGGAGAATATATTTGATTTATGGAAATCCGCCAGTGCTTCTCCTGTTCGGAAAGTATCATTATACAGGGTGTCCCACAGTCACCGCCCCAAATGAAAACCAGGGATTTCTGAAGTCATTTTAAGTAAAAAAACTGAAGAGGTAATTTTCTCGTTTTCTGTTAGGATAAAGTTCCTGGTACAACGAAGAGCTCTTCTTGAATTTCCATTGCACAACCCATAAACGAATAAAATGTCTGCGTATTCTTCTCTCGTAAATGAAGGCATTTCAAAAAGTGCTCTTATCCAACTGTAATCGTGACTAACTTGATAATCTGATGAATGAATTTGGTTTTTATTCTTTTAGACCTCTTATTTAGTTAATTTATCCACTAAACATTCATACCCGAAATTTAACTCTCCCTGAGAAGAGGAATGGTAATTAGGTCTTTGACAGCAAGTCATAGGCATAAGTACACTTTTGACCCTTTTTATGAGTGCGCAGTCTTAAAAATTACCTAAAAACTATCAATTTTTGGAAAACCACTCCAATTGCCAAGTGCAAGTAGGCAAAATACCCAAAATTCGATTTTTTACCTGATTTAGATTTTTCCAAGTATCATAAAATGTATGGGTTTTTGGGTGCACTTATTAATGAGTTTTTTTTTTATTATTGTTTTGTTCATCAGGTAAAAATAAGAAAACTTTATGTTTATTAAGCATTTTTTTTTTAAATTACCTCAAAGTCAAAATTTTGCTCGAGCAAGAAAAATTGAACACCATTTAAAATTGAATATCTGGCAACCCTAAGAACATATAAGCTCAATTTAAAAGTAGTTTTAAAGGTTAATATTTCTACTAAGAAAAAGTCCAAAAAGAGCAACATAAATGCTGTAAGTCGTAAGGAACCTGATGTTAAGAGAATTTAAAGCAGCCAAAGCATTCCAAACAGTAAAAAAGTATTCAAGCAATCAAAAGACTTCAAGCTGTTAAAAGACTCCAAAGCAGCCAAATGACTGCATTACTTCCAATGCAATCAAAAGACTCCATGACTGCAAAGAACGTAAAAGACTTTTAAAATACTTCCAAGAATGCAACCAGTTAAAAAGTATTACATTCTTTTAACTTCAAGTCTTTTGACTGCTCTAGACGATTGGTTTGCTAAAGACTTCAAAATTAACTGGGACTTTTTTTGTAAGTTGAAGTACTGTGATAAGGAATGTGAATGCATTCCGAATATTCAGTTAAATGAATGGGACTTTTTGCAATGCATTACCAAATGAATGCATTCTTTTACAGCTCTGATGGTAAGATTTTAATGTTTGTTGATAATCTTGTTAAACTTATTTATGACAATTTAAGCTTCTATGGGTATCTGTTTCTTAAACACAACATTGATAACTGGTGTTTAGAAAACGGAAAGGAAATTAGCACCAACAAATGCAAGATATTGACTTATTTTTGGAGAAGACACATTCTTTTTATTTCGTCGAAAATTTTCTTATTAAAAGAGTTAAAATGTTTAACGATCGGGGAGGTCTATTTGACGGTAAGCTTTCATTTAATATGCATATTTATACAGTGAAGTAAGAGGTCGTCTTGGATGAGGTTCTCATAGGAGTTTAATAATCCTTATAATCCTTATGTTGGACCAGTTTTGGAGATTGTAGTTGTGTATGAAATTTGAAGCATCCAAAAAGGTTTCCGTTTTTATGCTCTTTGACATCTTCTATAAAATCCAATTCAATATTTTTCTCCGTATGAAAGTCGACTAAACCGACGAAAAAAGAAGAGAGAATAACTCCTTTTATATTCTAAGGCAGTTGTTTACATTTCATGTTCTTTTTTATTTAACTTTTTACTTGCGACTTAAGGCAAGTTATGCATTCGTAAAAAGATCGAACTCGAGATTTTGATTAAAGTTGAAATTACGATGATAGCGAAGACTAAAAAAGTGGGCCTCGCAATTCTTTCTGTCTGTTCGACTACAGCTAAACAACTCGGCCGATTTTCTTCAACCTTGATAGATATGGGTTTTAATTTTTTCCCCCCGGATGTTTTTTTTCTTTTTTTTTTAAGACTAAAAATAACGGTACCTACCATACGAATTTTTTTTTTCGAAATTTTATAAATTTTTTTTTTCTCAAAAACTGTCCCACAGATTTTCTAAAAGAAAATTCATAAGATTTCATTTAGTTAGGTAGTGGTTGAAAAACAATTCACAAGAAATTATTATTTTTAGTTCCCCCCTTGAAACCATTTTTTTTTTAATTTTTGATTTTCTTAAAAACGGTACGACCAATTTTGATCATTTTTTTTTATGTTCACTCTCCCCAGCAGTTTCAATATTATAGTGTATTCAAATTTTCAAAACATTCAAAAATTTTCAAATTTTTTTTTTTTGAAAACTCTATATTTCGAAAACCCCATGCTCGATTTTCTAAAACTTGATAAATAAAGGTTTCTTAAGATAATCTTCAAGATATGAGAAAAAAAAATATTTTACCTAAAAATACCGGTACCCTCCATACAAATGTTAAAAAAATGGTTTTCGAAAATCATATTTTTCTCGAAAACGGTTCCGAGAATTTAGCTTACATTTTTTGTCTTTCGATTAATTTTTAAGACCTATAATTTATTAGAAAAACAAGATATTACTGACTGTACCTACCATAGAACGAATTTTTTAAATTTTGAATTTCTCATTATCGACATAATTGATTTTAATGAAATTTTTTAGAGAGAAGCTTCTAAAAAGCTTAAAAAACATTGTATTTTTTTTTTTGAATTTTAAAAAAAAAAATTTTTTTTTGTTTGGAAAATTCAATATCTCGAAAAGGGCTCAATATTTGTTTTTGTAAATTTAAATTTTATTCTAACAATAATAAAAACTTTAAATTGGCGTACCAAATTTTTTTCTTAAAAATGTTTTAAAAATTTTGTATTTAAAAGCTTTTAAGAAATCAATACAAAGACTTATAATTTTTGTTCTTGCATAAGCCTATATTTGCTTGAATCACATGGCATCCTATTTTTACCTCCAATTACTATAGAAGTTGTTTTAGTCATTTAAAAAATTAATTTTATACTTATTAACAGTTTTTCTCTAATAACATTCATTTCTGAAATTCTTAGTCTTTTACATAAGAGCAAGTTCGTGCGACCCAGTCGTACATTTTATTTTATTTTCAATCATGTGACCAGTGAAATTATAAGGTCATTTTTAAATATAATATAGGGTGGGTCAAAAGTGACTTCCTAATTTAAAGTGATAATAATTTTTATAGATTTAATTTTTTATTAATAATTTATTTAAAAATCACAAAGTATGATTCATAGAGATGTCCTCAAATTCATGCTCACAGAGACGGGGTATTTCTAGAGGGTTTTTCATAACACTTCGTCGGACATCTGGACTCAGCGCCTGTATTTCAGCACGAATGTTCTCTTTCAGCTGCGGGATAGTGGTGGGTTTATTTACGTACACTTTACCCTTCAAACAACCCTGCAGAAAAAAGTCTGGTACAGTCAAACCCGGAAAACGTGCAGACTAATTAAATCCTTAATTTTTGGAAATTAACCAGTTGCCGAAAATTTACCTTAGTACCTTTCACCATTTATGGTTGCAGTATTGGGGCGTCATCGTCTTCAAACAAGAATAGCCCAATAATTTTTTCTGGATTTACACCACAAGAGACAGAGTGCACTAAAGTGAATCCAGTTGCCGCTGATGGATCAAGCTTTGGTTCTCACTACCCCATATACGGCAATTTTGTTTATTCATGAATCCATTTAAGTGGAAATGAGCTGCAGGCTTTTTGCTGCCCTGCCATTTCTTGTAAACAAACTGCGAACACGTTCTTGAGGATCTCCTGGCTTTAATTCTTGCCAAAATTGGATTTTGTACTCGTATGAAAACAGCTGCAATTCGGTTCTTAGAACTCTTCGCAATATACTACGGGATACACCGAGTTGACCAGAGGGCTTTCGTGTCGATATTTCTGTACTCTCTACAAACACTTAACAGAATTTGTTCCACATTCGCTTAAGTTCGGGGAGTGCGGGGTCTTCCAGCTCGAGGAAGATCAACCACAGCTCCTTGTTGACTAAATCGTGCCACCAGTGCCGTAACCATGTGCGCAGAGGGTGGATTTCACACATTCAAATAACTTTGGGTTAAAATAATCGAGTGATTATTTTCAAAATAAAATTCAATTAGTTTGGTCCTCTTTAAAGCACTGTAGTTTATTTAAGTTAATTTCGCAAGTTTGTTTTATATGTATGTACCTACCTTAAAAAGACAGGAAAAAAAATTAAAAACAGAAGAGTTATGATTTTTTTCAAATTAGGAAGAAACTTTTGACCCAACCTGTATATCAGCTCAATAAATTAAACTTGGTGAGACGCTTGTTCTTGATCGGCTCAGAATTATGAATTTAAAGTTTCTGACTTAAGTGGTACTGAATTTAGAAGCCTGTTCGTGTGAAAAGGGTTTAGTGCCACCGCGAACTTGGCAAGGCTAGTAAAGGAAAAAAATAAGGATTTACAAATGCGAACAAACTTCTAATTACAACGTAGAATATTGCACTATAATTTTTTTTAATCATTTAATCATTTTACCATATATTAACAAATAAATTCATTTGATTTAATATGGTTCACATGAATTCTATCAACCTGGAACAGGGGCACACGCTACAATACTATTACAAATGTTGTCCCCCTAAAAGTACCCTCACCTGAACCCCTTGTTAATTTTTACTTGCGACTTATAGGTACTATAAGGCAAGTTATGCATTCGGAAAAAAAATCGAATTCGAGATTTTGATCAAAGTTGACATTACGACAATAGCGAAGACTAAAAAAGTGAGTCTCAATTCTGTCTGTCTGTCTGTTCGACTACGGCTCGGACGATTTTCTTTAAACTTGGTAGATATCATTTTTAATTTTTCCGCACCACAGGTTTTTTTTTTTTTTTTTTTTTTAAGATCAAAAATAACGGTACCTGCCATTGGAATTTTTTTTCGAAATTTTATAAATATCTTTTTTTTTCTCAAAAAACTGTTCGACAAAACAATTTTTTGTTTTTGATTTTCTCAAAAACGGTACAACCGATTTTGATCATTTTTTTTTTGCTAAGGCTCCCCAAAAACTTAAATAGAATTGTGTATTCAAATTTTCCAAAAAAATTTTTTTTTTGTTTTCTAAGAAAAATTTAATTTTTTTTTTCAAAACTCAATATTTCGAGTTTTTTAAACTTGATAAATAAAAGTTTCTCAATATAATTTTCAAGATGTGTGAAAAAAATTATTTTTCCTAAAAATAAAGGTACCCACCATACAAATGTCAAAAAATGGTTTTCAAAAATCGTATTTTTCTCGAAAACAGCGCCTAGAATTTTGATAAAATATTTTTTCTTTCAACTAGGTAGGTAGGTAGGTAGAGATGGTAGTCGCCAGCCAACTGGGCCCGCAACTCAATTAGCGCTGGGGTGCGCCGTTTTGATACCATTAAACTCGTGTCAACCTAATAAAGATTTAGTACGGAAGAAAATGGCTTTTATATACTTTAGCGGAGCATTACTAAAGCCATTTTGTCGCATTCAGAAAGATAATCAGATCTTTGATTTTCTTCTCCGAGAGTTCGCTGGGGTCATCGAGGAAGGCTTTCCCAAAGGAAGCCATCCTGTAATTTGCTAAGGCGGGGCAATCGCAAAGAAAATGAACCACAGTTTCTTTTTCTTGTGGATCTCCACAACTACGGCAGTGTGGGTTGAAGGGGATGCCTAGCTTTCGTGCATGTTCACCTATGGGCCAGTGCCCGGTGCATATTGCTGTGATCCTGGCTATGTCGCGCCTGGGTCTGCATATTAGATCGTTGGAACGTGAGTTGTTGTAAGTAGGCCATATCTTTCTTGATATGACACAGTTTGTGAGACTGCTCCACCTACGGTTGGATTCATTGAGAAAAATCGAGAAGATTTTTCTCTTCATAGCACCAAGAGGAATATTAACTTTTTCCGCTAGTGAGCTATGTAAGGCCGAGCCTTGCCGAGCTAAAGCGTCAGCCTGTTCATTACCCTCTATGTCACTGTGACCTGGAACCCAAATGAGAGTGACCTGGAGGTCAATGTTCAGACTCGCCAGTTCGTCCCGACATTCCTGGACAAGTACTGAGGTAGATGTAGATGATTTAATGGCCTTAATGGCCGCCTGGCTATCTGAGCAGATAGCTATATTTCTGAACTGGTTTTGGTTAGATTGGAGCAACTTGCATGCCTCCTTGATTGCTAGTATTTCAGCTTGAAATACACTCGCAAAGTCTGGTAGTCTGAGGGACTTGGAGATGTTAAAGGACTCGGAAAAAATTCCTGAACCAACACCGCACTCCATCTTAGATCCATCAGTAAAGATTATCGAATCGAAATCCTTTGTGACAACGTCATTTTTCCAATCCTCTCTGGTGGGAAAAATGGCTTTGAAATCCCCGCTTGGGCCAAGAGGAGCTACGCAGTAGTCGGTGTTCGATAAGAAAATATCCGGAGGTATCAATTTTGTTATGTTTCCATGACCATAGGGTTTGGAGAACCAACAGTTAGATTCTTTAAGTCTTACAGCACTGCATGCCGCTAGGTATTTTATATGAAGGTCGAGTGGTAAAAGGTTCAGGATAACGCTCAGGGCATCTGTTGGGCATGATCTGAGAGCCCCCGTAGTGCCGACGCTAGCCGTTCTTTGAACCCTTTTAAGTTTTGCGACGTTATATTGCTTGTTAAGTGCAGGCCACCAAACAATCGATCCGTAAGACAAAATTGGCCGTACCACTGCAGTGTACGTCCACAAAATCATCTTCGACTGAAGGCCCCACTTCTTACCAAAGGTTTTTCTGCAGGCATAGAAAGCTATACAGGCTTTCTTAACCCGTTCTTCAATATTTACCTTCCAATTCAATTTGGGGTCGAGAATAACTCCAAGGTATTTAGCTTTGGAAGATAAGGAAAGAGTTTGACCGTTAAGTCGAGGTAGGGTGAATGTAGGTATTTTAGTCCTGGTAGTAAAGAGCATCAGTTCCGTCTTGCTCTGATTAACTCCTAGTCCACTACTAGTGGCCCAGTTGCTAACTCTTTTCAGAGCCAATTCAGTGATTTCACTAATCACAGTGGTAAACTTACCTGATACCAATAAAACCAGATCGTCAGCATACGCTACAGTTTTTACACCACTACCTCTGAGCTTGACGAGAATTTTGTCCATGACTAAGAGCCATAGAAGAGGGGAGAGAACACCACCCTGGGGAGTTCCCCTACTAACATGTTTAGTAGAAATTGTGTTTCCTAACGTTGCTTGGATCCTTCTGTCACTGAGCATAGATACAATCCATTTGGATATGAAACTTTCTACACCAAAGTGAGCAAGTGATTCGCGAATGGATTCAGTTAGGACGTTATTAAAAGCACCCTCCACGTCTAGGAAGGTTGCTAGGGTATATTCTTTGTAGTGAATCGTCTTCTCTATTGTACGCACTACTTCATGCAGGGCAGTCTCCGTAGACTTGCCTTTTAGGTATGCATGTTGCGATTCATCAAGAGGACGACCCTCTAGTAAAACTCTGATGTGAGTATCAAGGATGCGCTCTAGTGTCTTTAGAACAAAAGATGTCAGACTAATAGGCCTAAAGTCCTTCGCGGATTCGTGACCTCGTTTGCCGACCTTCGGAATAAAGACCACTCTTACATGTCTCCATGACTCAGGTACATGATTGAGATAGAGACAACCTTTGAAGATCATTTCTAGCCATGGTACTGCCAAGTCTTGCAGTTTCTGCAGCATTACTGGGATTATGCCATCAGGGCCAGGTGATTTGTAAGGGGAGAAAGTATTAATCGCACATGAAATACTATCTCCTGTTATAACAGAATTGATTTGCTCCCTATGAGCTATAATGGTATTTGTAGTGCTAAGCGTTTCGGGGTAGTTATTCTCACAACCCGGGAAATGTGTTGTCATAAGCAGTTCCAAGGACTCAGCTGGAGAGGCTGTCCAGATACCGTCACTTTTCCTCAGCAATGAAGGGCTGCAATGTTCCTTTGACAGAACTTTACTTAGCCTTGCAGAATCCTTAATATTTTCTATTGAGTGACAGTATTCTCTCCAGCCAAGCTTCTTAGCTGCTGCTATGGCTCGCTTGTACACTTTTAGGCAGTCTTTATATGGTTGATAGAATTTCTCCTTCTGACATATGTTGAAAATCTTTCTGGTCATTTTTCTAAGTGCAGAAAGATCTTCATTCCACCAAGGAGGGGATTTTTTGCGGCTATATTTAACTGGACAGGAGACCTTAAAGGCAGTGTTAATCGCTGCCTCGAAAGTCTTTACCTTAGATTCAAGAACTTCCACAGATTCTACACTAATTAATGGTAAATTGCCTAGTTTGGATTTTGCGATCTGACTGAATTTCTTCCAGTCAGTTCTTTTGGGATTTCTATATGGAGGGGGGGTTTCTATCTTGAAACCTATGTTGAAAAGGATCCATCTGTGATCCGAGAAGGAATTTAAAGAGGAAACTCTCCAGTTTTCCACCACCAAATTACAGTTGTTTGTAACAGTGATGTCAAGTACATCTTCCCACCCATCGTAGTTTTCCGAGCTTGGAAAAACGAAGGTGGGTGAGTCACCTCTGTTACAAACAATTAAGTTATTATCAATAATAAAATCAAAAAGAGACTCACCTCGTTCGTTGATTTCAGAACTACCCCAGAGAGAGTGCCGTGCGTTCGCATCGCATCCAATCAGGAGGTTCGTTTTTTGCTGATTAGCCGCTTCAACCAATTTCTTCACCTCCTCAGGCGGTGATTGCCGGTTGTGACCGTAGTAGCCAGATGCCACCAGTAGTCCCTTTGCATCTTTGTCTTCCAGCCTGACGACTGTCAAATCCGGAGTGCTAAAATTGGGACACAAAAAAGCTTTTAAGTGTTTTTTAGCTAAAATACAAGTTCTGGGATTACCTTGTTCTTGGGTTACTGTTTTGTATAATAGGTCGTATTGGTTGTCTTGGAGGCCTTTTACATTGAGGCCATTAACCCATGGTTCTTGAATTACGCCAATATCAATGTTTTCCTCACTGAGGAAAACTCTTAGATTATCTGAGGCACATTTAGAGTGCTTCAGATTAATCTGAATGACCTTGAGCGCGTTTTAATTGGTTGAGGGTCCTGCGGCGCCAAGGACAACCGAACCGTCGACAACAGCGCTGATCTTAGCGCTCTCATCCACTTTATCAGTATCTGGTCCCTGATCCTGCAGGATTTTGATTTTAGCATGCCTGATGCCAAAACGAAGTTTATAGTCAGCCTTCTCGAGAGCCCCTTTGCTTTCTTCCGTGATCCTCAGAAGGTATGAAGAGCTGGTCTTTTGCGGTTCTTCCGCCTTGATGACGACCCAGTCGTGCATGGGGACCAGCGGGTTCAACCTCTGAAGACCCCGGATCAGCTCCAGTCCGCTTGGTTTAATGCCCATGAGGGGCAACCAGATGCGGGCCTTTGGTTGTCTAGGGATCTCCTTAGCTGGGATAAGCTTGAGCTTCAAGCCCTCCCAGTCATTGCTGACCTTAGCAATGCTGTCTCTAAGGAAGTCCCTTGAAAACGCGTCCTCGCATTTGATCACCCTGTATCCCCTGAGCATCTCCCCAGAGTCGAAGCTGGGGTAGGGTCCCTCACTTGTCGACAGGGTGTAAGTAAATACCATCTCAGAGAGCTTGGCTTCGATTGAGCTCCACACCGACAGCAGACCCTTGCTGTTGGTGGAGAGTTCATCTACAACCGCTACCTGGAGGTCATCCCTGACGACCTCGCTTAGAGTAGGCGGTTGCGCCGCTCTGAGAGATGTAGTTTTTCTCTTCTTTATGTTTCCATCAAGTTTACTCTTCTTTTGGGAAGGTAAAGTCTCTTCCTGAGATCTGTCTCGCTTGACGGCTTTTTCTTTTTTTGTCTGAAGGTTATTGTATTCATCAATAACCTTCTGGTACTTGATTTTATCCTCGGCGTCCCTCTCGTGACAAGTTCCCTCTGCCTCATTCTTGGCAATCTTGCTAAGAATAAATGAGGCATGCAGGAACTGGTTCTTTCGAAGAACGCCAGAAGATTTCTTTTTACTACGGTTAGCATTGCTATGGCTGGCATTGCTACCCGATGGCTTGGCAGTATTTTTCGGTTTAGGGAGCACAGGAGTACTATGGCTGGTACTCGCTATGCTCCCTGAAGGTTTAAAAGTTATCTCATCGGCACAGGTTTCTGTGCCGTGAGAGCTTCCGGTCAGTGTCTCTTGGCTAGAGGCCAAGAGTTCGTCTTCGTTGTCAGTTGTGTCGATAGTTTGTGTAGTTTGTTTGTTCATTATATAGTTTTAAAAATGTTGGTCCCACGAGTAGGTCGGAAAAGAAAGGTCAGCCCCGGCAGAGCCGATATACCGGGGTAAGGCAAGTATTAAGACGGACCCGGCCAGGGCATCCGAATGAGCTCGTTAGTGACTGGTTTTCCCCCCAGCCTTCCATTTCTTCGGCACGGATTATGAATAATCGCTCACACCACCACTGAAAATTAGGGACCTGTATCTATGGTAAAATCGCATTGTTGAGGGTTGAACTATTGAGGAGTAAAGGAACCTTACAACATTGCGACCTGACCTTAGCTGATCCCCATCTTGACAACGCACAAGATTTCTGTGGTGATCATTACCGCCCGGCACCCACTAGGAGGGTTTGATACGAGGATTTATGCCGGACTTCTTTCAACTAATTTTTACCTTTGTATATATGTACATTATGTACAACCTATAGTATTATCATGGAGCGTGATTTTGTATTGCGAACGCTAGCCTGGTGGTGGCGCAGAAATTAGCGCACGCTTTTACAGTGGAGAGTAGGATAACATACAAAACAAGTAGTAAAAAAGAGAATATTTTATTATTAAATTTAGCAAACACAAATTTAGCAATTGCGGTCCCTAGCCTTAAGATGTCGCAACAAATTTTCGTCTTCTTGATAGTACTTTAAGTTTTATATACAAAGATTTTTACGATCTTTAATTTAATAAAAATAAAATGCACGACTGGATCGCACGAACTTGCTCTTATGTAAAAGTACTTTGGAATTTAAAATACATTTTTAATATACAAATGGATTTAATGAGATAAAAATGTTCAAATACATGGAATTACCTGATTTCCGGAAAAGTATGAATTATTTTCAATAAAGTTTAAAAATTGTTTTATTGAAGTAATTTTTTATAACAAATTTCTTTCAAATTTTTCCAGAACTAAATTTGGGATGCCAATTTTAAGTGCTTGGTAATACAGATTTTACGAAATAATTTCAAAAACTAATCCGAACATTTTTATACATAACATTATTTAAAACTTAAGGGGGCTCCTGGTAAAAATTTTTGGTTAAAATTGTTAGAGCTGTTGATGAGAAAAAATAAAAAAAAACGGTTCTGTGACAGGTACCATTAATAATATTTTGCCCCAAATTTTTTTTTTACAAAAATGTAGTCCATGTTAGAGCCGTTTTCGGTATAGATAAGATCTTGCAATACGAGTGTATGTGGGGGGGTACCATTAGTTTTGGAGCTAAAAAAAAAATTCCAATTTCCAATCTAGGGAATCATCCGTGATTGAAGAACATAGGTCTGGTGGTTTAGGTTGTAAGGAGAGGTACAGACATACAGACACACTGAAAAATTTTTTTGTGTACTAAATTTTCCTTAAAATTTTTATAAGGAAATTCATATGCAAATTGTTAGTATTCAATAAAATACGTTTTATAACGTAATTTAAAAATTTATTCGTGTATCCGTTTTCAAGATATTGAATTTTCAAAAAAAAAAAAAAAATTGTATTATTTTTTTTTAATCTAAAAACTATTTTTTCGAAAAAAAATTTTAGATTATATTTTTGAAAAATGGGAGCTTCTGAATAAAAATTTTGGTTAAAATTGTTAGTGCCGTTGATGAAAAATTCGAAAATCAAAAAAACCATTGACAGGTACCGTTAATAACATTTCCCCCAAATTTTTTTTTACAAAAATGTAGTTTATGTCCATTATACTAGACCTATTTTTTTTATCAAAACCGTCAGAGCCGTTTTCGAGATAAATAAGATTATGTATTACGGGTGTATGGGGGTACCGTTATTTTTGGAGCTAAAATAAAAATTTAATTTTCCCTTTAGAGAATCACCGAAGACCCTTAAGTACCGAGTTTGAAGAAATTAAGCTCAGGCTCTAATTCGAGGTACAGACAGACGGAATTGTCGTACCCACTTTATTCGTGTTCGCTATCATCGTAATGTCAACTTTGATCAAAATCTCAAGTTAGATTTTTTTTCCAAATACAGAACTTGCCCTATAGACTATAGTACCTATATCGCAAGTAAAAATATTGAAATTAAGATATTGAAGCTTGCACCTACCATAGAACCATTTTTTAAAATTTTCAATTACTCATTATCGACATAACATTTCATTAAATTTTTTTTATAGAGATGCTTCTAAAAAGTTTAAAAAACATTGCATTTCAAAACTTAAAAAAAAAATATTTTTTGAATTTTTGAAAAAATAAACATTTTTTTTTAGAAAATTCAATATTTCCAAAACGGCTTAGTATTTTTTTTTATAATTTTAATTTTCATTTGTACAATAATAAAAACTTAAAGTTGGCGTACCAAATTTTTTTCTTAAGAATCTTTTAAAAATTTTGTATATAAATGCTATTTTCTTAAAAAACCACTACAACGACTTATAATTTTTCTGTTTTTATCTCTTACAACTAAATGAATTTAAAAAATTAATTTTATCCTTATGAACAGTTTTCTCTGGTAACATTCGTTTTTAAAATTCCTAGTCTATTACATGGGAGCAAGTTCGTGCGACCCAGTCGTGCATTTTACATATTTTATATAAGTAAATAGCTTATGTGATTAAAAAGCGACCATTTTTGCTGCGCCTGTGATATTTATAAAAGTTACAAAAATACACAGTAGATGCAATCCCGCATTACCAAGACTCCACATCAGTGGACAAGCTCTCATTAGTCTCTAAAATAATAATAATTTTGCTTAAAAATTTTAATCATGCGCAACTTTATTGTTGTTACTCGACAAAGGACTAACTTTTATTGCGTCCAATAAATGTATCCTACTTATTTTTAAGCACTGTCTTTCAGTTAAAATGCCATTAAAAGTGCCCCTGCAATCGAAACCATCCAAAAAAAAAAAAAAAAAAAAAACAAAAGATCCAAAAGCCATCATCATATTCTCCATAAATCCCCAGACCTATGTATACACATACCATGTTGAAAATTCAGAAACAACATTAAACTTTAAGTTCATTAAAGCCCAAAACGTGGAAGACCCAAATTCAGAATCGTGCCACTCCAAACATAATCAAATCTTATAACTTTTTGACACAAAAATAGACGTTCGTGTCAAGAATTTACAAACTCCATCTCACCCCATTAAATAATCATATCGTAACACCAATGTCAACATTCAACTTTCCATTTCCGCCTTAAAACTGAAATAGCTAGTCGATGTTCATCGTCTTGTATAGACTTGTAGCCATCTCAGTTCGTAAAAATCGATTTCTCATTATTTTATCATTTTAAAAACATTTTTGCAGCTGGGACGAAACCCATTTTGGGAAAATGGGCAGTTGGTACATCAACCGGACGTTTTTCTTTGACGTCCATCCGCCCCTTGGCAAGGTAAGATAGTACCCCATTTGGAAAATATTTCCATTAACCCTTAACATTTGCATTCACAAACTTAAATACAATTTCAGATGTTAATTGGCCTATCTGGCTACCTGACCGGATACAATGGCACTTACCCTTTCGATAAACCCGGCGATAAGTACAACAACACCCGTTACGAAGGAATGCGTTACGTAAGATTTAATTTTAGATTCTGTCTCTCTAAAGTCGATAGAGGAGTGGCCGGATCTACTTATTTTCATATTAATGGTCATGACCATCAATTTTATAGTTCTGCACCACTCTGGGAGCCCTTATCGTTCCGATGGCCTTCGACACGGTACACGACCTCACCGGATCCAATGAGGCAGCCCTTGTGGCGACAGCCTATTTGATTTTCGGTAAGATACTCCTATTTGAGCGACTATATGCTCCAACTCGATGCGGTGTGTAATTTCTTTTCCGGTCATACACAGACGTCGGACTCATCACCCTCAACCAGTACATCCTGCTGGATCCAATACTCCTTTGTTTCATGGTAGCCTCTGTCTGGGGCATGGTTAAGATCTCGAAGGTGACAAGAAGTGGCGAGTCGTACACATGGAGGTGGTGGCGTTGGCTGTATTTCACCGGCACGATGTTAGCTTGTACGATAAGTGTGAAATTTGTTGGGCTTTTCATTGTTTTGCTGGTTGGATTTCATACGGTCAGTGAGCTTTGGGTTATTCTTGGTGACTTGGACAAGCCCCTCGTAAGTATAATCGTTTTTATTGAAACAAATCATGCATGGAATAGGTAATTTTTTTAAGTCATATGAATGTGGACTATAGTGGAGTAAGTTCAAATAAGTTTAAATTTCTCTCATAAGGGAAGGAAGGAAGTAGAAGAAGGTATATAAAATCATGCCTCACTTAATGCATTTTGTACATACAGTGAAGTTGTATAATTTTTAGGTTCGCGTTTGAGTAAATAAATAGAAAAATTGACGCCACATTAATTACCTATCCTGTTCAAAATTTGAAGTAGGTTTCAGTTTCAGCCAAATTCTGCTTCTTTCTGTCAGTCTGTTCGACTGCAACGAAAACAAACTTGGCCAGCGCATTTTTCGAGCATTGCCCCGAAACATTTTCTTATGTTTTTTAAAGTTGTAAATAACGTCAGAAATAATATTTCTATATTTATTTTATTTCCAATAAAACGGCTCTTACGATTTTGTTAAAACTCTTTACGAGTACTTTTGTTAGTACGATTTACCATACAATATTAACTAATTTCTAATTAAACCGCTATAAGAGTTACTATTCTTCATCCAACTATGATTGATAGTACCGATGGGATGTTTGCATCTCATTTTCGTTGTACCGAATTCCATAAGTCTTTCTCATATAAAAGATACAGGACCAGTGTTACCACCTGGTAGGCAAAATTCATATCACCTTCTTTTTGAAAAAAAATAAATAGGTATAAAAATTTCGCAAATATCACAAAAGATGAAAATTAAAAATAGAACATTTATACTTGTACACAAAAAATATTATTAAATGTGTTAACTAAAATAATTGGGTACATATTATTTTCTATGCACAAGAGAAAAAATTGCTTTATCAGCATTTAATGCAATAATTTTGAAAGAAAGAAAGAAAAATAATTTTGAAATTATAGAAAAAATTATTAAAATTAAAGTTAAATAATTACATTAGATAGAAAGTTTGAGCGACCTCAACTCCAAAGCGCGTTTCGCCCAGGTACGACGGTGGGCTCATCAGTTAGATGCTGTCATACCCTTCTAAGACGCAATTATTATTTGTCGATGTTAAGGTCGCTCAAACTTTCTATTGAATTTAATTCAATCACTCCACTTAAAATTGAAGTAATTTACTTATTTCATATAAATATCTTCGTTAATTACATTAAAGGCTATTGCAACCAGGGCTGTTGAAATACTACAATCGCAGTATTTGAAATGCTTTGCAAAATTGGTAGCTAAGTATAGTACACGGCCAAAGTACTGCTTTTTGTTGTGAACTTTTTCGTACAAAATCTTCAAGTTATTTATTATTCCTGTTGTTCTTCTCTCTAAACGCACCAAAAAACTTTCTCTGCAAACACACCCTTCGAAATAAAAGAAGGACACTCAGAGTTTCACATCTCTTTTACCTGCGATGTACATATATATGTAGGTACTAAGGGCAAGAGTTTTGCGTTATTAATAAAAATCTAACTCTTGATCTTGATCCAAATTGACATTGACATAACGATGATTGAGAGAACGAAAAAAGTGGGCCTCGCAATTCCGTCTGCATGTCTGAACCTCGATCTAAACTCTAAGCCGCTAAAGGCATTTTCATCGGGGATTCCCTATACACCCGTAATGCAAAATCTTATTTATCTCGAAAACGGCTTTAACGATTTTGATAAAAAAAAATAAAGTGTGATATTATGGACATGGACTATATTTTGGTCAAAAAAAAATTGGGGGGAAATGTTATTAGGGGTACCTGTCATAGAACCGTTTTTTTGATTTTCGAATTTCTCACCAACGGCTCTAACGATTTTAACCAAAATTTTTATGCAGGAGCTGCTTTGCATTTGAAAATATATAAACTAAAATTTTTTTCGAAAAAATAGTTTTTGGATTTTTAAAAAAATAATCCAATTTTTTTTTTTTGAAAATTCAATGTCTTGAAAACCGATACACGATTAAATTTTTAAAATACGTTTTAAAATGTATTTTATTAAATACTAACAATTTGCATATTAATTTTTGTTATACAAAATTTTAGGAAAATTTAGTACACAAAAAACATGTTTCAGTGTGTCTGTACCTCTAACTACAGGCTAAACCACTGGACCTATTTCTTTCAATCTCGGTAGTTAAGGGTCTTCGGTGATTCCCTAGCGGAAAAATTGAAATTTTTTGTTTAGCTCCAAAACTAACGGTACCCCCATACACCCGTAATGCAAAATCTTATTTATCTTGAAAACGGCTCTAACGATTTTGATAAAAAAAAATTAAGTGTGATATTATGAACATGGGCTACATTTAAGTCAAAAACATTTTGGGGCAAAATGTTATTAGGGCTACCTGCCATAGACTTTCTCATTAACGGCTCTAAGGATTTTAACCCAAAATTTTAACCAGGAGTCCCCTTAAGTTTAAAATAATATTGCATATAAAAATATTCGAAAAAATATTTGTTGGGATTTAAAAAAAAAAAATTTTTTTTAATCAATATCTTCAAAACCTATGAACGAATATTTTTTGAAATTATTCCCTAAAATCTATATTATTTAATACTTAAAATTTGCATCCCACATTTTTTTCTTGAAAAATTTTAGAGAAATTTCTTATACAAAAAATTTATTTAATAATAAAACGATTTTTTAAAGTTTATTTGCATAAATTCATACTTTTCCGGAAACCAGACGGCAATTTAATGCATTTGAACATTAAATCCATGTTTTATATTTATAAAATGTATCTTAAATTTCAAAGAACTTTTACATACGAGCAAGTTCGTGCGATCCAGTCGTGCATTTTGTTTAAACTCTTTTAGTAGTAAGAGATAGAAACAGAATGTTATGCAAATATGAATTTATGCAAGAACAAAAATTATAAGTCGTTGTAGTGGTTTCTTAAAAAAAATAAGATTTTATATAAAAAAATTTTAAAACATTTTTAATTTTAAATTTATTATTGTTGGAATAATTAAAAATTTAAAAATTTATTATTGTTCGAATAAAAATTAAATTAACAAAAAAAATATTAAGTCGTTTTTGAAATATTGAATTTTCCAAAAAAAAAATAGATTTTTTTTCAAAATTCAAAAACATATTTTTCTTAAAGGTTTGAAATGCAATGTTTTTTAAACTTTTTGGAAGCATCTCTGTAAAAAAATTCATTAAGATCCGTCATGTAATTAATGAGAAATTCAAAATTCGAAAAAAATGATTCTATGGTAGGTACAAGCTGTAATATCTTAATTTCAATTTTTACTTGCGACTTATAGGTACTATAAGGCAAGTTATGTATTCGTAGAAAAAATCGAACTCGAGATTTTGATCAAAGTTGACATTACGATGATAGCGAAGACTAAAAAAGTGGGTCTCGCAATTCTGTCTGTCTGTCTGTCTGTCTGTCTGTCTGTCTGTCGGTCTGTCTGTCTGTCGGTTCAACTACAGCCTAAACGGCTTGGCCAATTTTCTTCAAACTTGGTAGGTATCAATTTTAATTTTTTACCCCCACACGTTTTTTTCTTTTTTTTTTAAGACTAAAAATAACGGTACCTGCCATACGAATTTTTTTCGAAATTTTGTAAATATTTTTTTTTCTCAAAAACTGTTCGATAGATTTAAAAAAAAAAGATACAAAAAAATTTTATTTAGTTAAAGCTAGGTAATGGTTGAAAAAAATTTTCCGAAAAATGGTTATTGAGGGTACCCCCCATG
Organism: Philhelius festivus; assembly: GCA_963931855.1. Taxonomy (NCBI): domain Eukaryota; kingdom Metazoa; phylum Arthropoda; class Insecta; order Diptera; family Syrphidae; genus Philhelius; species Philhelius festivus. The sequence goes on from OZ007555.1 coordinate 149,900,907, forward strand.
GAACCATTTTTTTTGATTTTGATTTTCTCAAAAACGGTATGACCGATTTTGATATTTTTTTTTTTACTAAAGCTTCCCAAAAATTTGAATAGAATTGTGTATTCAAATTTTCAAATTTTTTTTTTTTGGATTTTTAAAAAAAACTTAAAAATTTTTTATTCAAAACTCAATATTTCGAAAACCTTTTACTAGATTTTTTTCAAACTCGATAAATAAAAGTTTCTCAGCATAATTTACAAGATGTATAAAAAAAAAATTTATTTTACCTTAAAATAAAGGTACCCACCATACAAATGTTAAAAAATGGCTTTCAAAAATCGTATTTTTCTCGAAAACGGCACCTAGAATTTTGATAAAATTTTTTTTCTTTCAATTAATTTTTACGATCTTTAGTTTAATAAAAAAAATTTTGAAATTAAGATATTACAGCTTGTACCTACCATAGAACAGTTTTTTCGAATTTTGAATTTCTCATTATCCACATAACGGATCTTAATGAAAACTTGTATAGAGAAGCTTCTAAAAAGTCTAAAACACATTGCATTTCAAAACTTTAAAATAAATATTTTTTGAATTTTTGAAAAAAAAAAAATCTATTTTTTCTTTTTTTGAAAATTCGATATCTCCAAAACGGCTCAATATTTCTTTTCGTAAACTTAATTTTTATTCGAACAATAATAAAAACTTAAAAAGCTTTTAAAAATTTTGTATATAAAAGCTTTTTTTTTTAAGAAACCACTACAACGACTTAAAATTTTTGTTCTTGCATAAATTCATAGTTGGATAGCATTCTGTTTTTTTCTCTTACTACTAAAAGAATTTAAAAATTAATTTTATCCTTATGAACAGTTTTCTCTAATAACATTCTTTTTTAAAATTCCTAGTCGATTACTTAGGAGCAAGTTCGTGCGACCCAGTCGTGCATTTTATTTTTTTATTAAATTAAAGATCATAAAAATTAATTGAAGGAAAAAAAATTTTAACAAAATTCTAGGCGCCGTTTTCGAGAAAAATACGATTTTTGAAAACCATTTTTAAATTTTTTTTACATTTGTATAGTGGGTACCTTTATTTTTAGGTAAAATAATTTTTTTTTCTCACATCTTGTAGATTATATTAAAAAAACTTTTATTTATCAAGTTTAAAAAAAATCTAGCATGGGGTTTTCGAAATATTGAGTTTTGAACAAAAAATGTTGAAGTTTTTTTTAAAAATCCAAAAAAATTTTTTTAAAAAATTTGAATAGATACACAAATCTATTTAAATTTTTGGGGAGCTTCAGCAAAAAAAATGATCAAAATCGGTTTTACCGTTTTTGAGAAAATCAAAAACGAAAAAAATGGTTCTATGGGGGGTACCCTCAATAACCATTTTTCGCAATTTTTTTTAACTACTGCCTAGCTTTAACTAAATGATTTTTTTTGTATTTTTATTTTTTAAATCTGTCGAGCAGTTTTTAAGAAAAAAAATATTTATAAAATTTCCAAAAAAATTCGTATAGCAGGTATACCACTATTTTTGGTCTAAAAAAAAAAGAAAAAAAAACGTGTGGGGGGGGAAAAATAAAATTGATATCTACCAAGTTTAAAGAAAATCGGCCCAGCCGTTTAGCCTGTAGTCGAACAGACAGACAGACAGAATTGCGAGATCCACTTTTTTAGTCTCTGGCTATCATCGTAATGTCAACTTTGATCAACATCTCGAGTTCGATTTTTTTTACGAATGCATAACTTGCCTTATAAGTAAAAATCTTATTTATCTTGAAAACAGCTCTAACGATTTTGATAACAAAAATAATAATAATAACACACATACAGATTGAACTACGAGACACCCTTTTTTGGTCATCTCTATCATTGTAATGGCAAGTTTCATCAATATCTCGAGTTCGATTTCTTTTCCAAATGCAAAACTTGCCCAATAGTACATTATGTATGTATATCGCAAGTAAAACTCATACAAATGAGTAGTTTTATAAATAAATGTTTTTCTTAGAAATTATGTGGAATCTTATTTATCTGGAAAATCTAACGATTTTGATAACAAGAATTGTGTGTACTTCTGTAGTTATGGTCTATGTATATTTTAACTAACACAAAATTTTAATTTTAAGAAAAAAAAAAATAAAATTATTACGGTACCTGTCATAGAACGGTTGTTTTTTTTAATTTTTTTAAATTTTCTCATTAGCTGTTCAACCCGTTTCGATATTTGAACTTGAAATATTTTTGTATATGTTAATTTTGAAAACATTTTTTTTTTTTATTTTTGAAACAAAATTTTTTTTTTGAAAAATTCAATCTTGAAAACGGGTGTAAGATTTTTTTCTTAAATTATTTCCTTAAATGTAAATTATTGAGTACTCAAAGTTTGCATGCCAATTTTTTTTTAATTTTAAAACTTAAATTTAAAAACTTAAAAACTTAATAACGATTTTTTGTATTAAGTTTGCATATTATTTATTTTTATTTTTCAACTCAAACTTTTTAGGTACCTAGTTGTTTAGGAAATTTAAACTGAGTTGTTTGTATCCGAAAATTTTTCTCTAATTAATGTTTTAATATTTATGTATGTAAAATACTTAAATCACAAAGTAATAGTACATAAGAGTATGTAAGTACGTAAGATCCAGCCTTTTTTTTTTGGTGAAAATTATACAAGGACATAACGGATATAGGGATTTGACGTATTTATTTACTAAACTGTCTTGTTCTTGTGTATTTTTCATTAAGAGCCCTGACTAATAAGAACAAGCTCACACCCTGGTGGATATTTTGATTTTCTTGTTTACAGTTGCTGATCAGAATTTTTGAGTGTCCCCGAGTCCTCGGTCTTGATTTTATTAAAATACAATTTCTTATTATCTACGAGTATATTTTTAAATTTAATATCTCTTAACTATGAAGTATTTTTAACTCAATTATATTTTATTATTTTTTTCATGTCTGACGTCAAACCCTTGAAACCAACTAAACTGCGATGTCAATGTGGCTGTGATGATCCTGACCGAACCCTACGATTCTATTTATCAGGTGGAAACTATAAAGCAAACATTTTGTCGTGCTCTTGCATTAATTTTATGGCCAATTTTCTTGTACATGGTGTTCTTCTTCATCCACTTGTCGGTGCTGAATCGCAGCGGCAACGGTGACGGCTTTTATAGCTCAGCATTCCAGTCCCGGCTCATTGGCAATTCATTGTACAATGTAAGCATGCCGCGCGAGGTGGCATATGGCGCTGTCGTTACCATTAAAAACCATAAAACTGGAGGAGGATATTTACATTCGCATTACCATTTATATCCGAAGAATGTTGGAGCCCGACAGCAGCAGGTAAGTGTCAGGGCGGGTGGTATTTGTCTATGCTGATCCTGCAGAACTTCAAAGGCGGCGGCGGGTCGTTTGGTGTGTATGTGTGCCCTTGGGGATTTTTTTTCAAGCTTTTAAAGTCGTTTAATGACCCAAACACACAAAAAAAAGATTGACGAATAGCTTTTTTTATGGGACCGAGGACTGCCACGCCGACGACAGACGATGAGACGACGCACGATGGCAACTTGATATGCATTATGGGGTTGAACCATTAAAAGCTTCCAACTGGCTTGGGAGCTGAACGTTTTTATTAAATATTTTCCCAAGCAGGATGTTTTCATCGAAGTTTAACGATTTACGACTCCTGTAGGATCTATCGTCTATAGCAGTGACGTGTGTGCTAAGGCAATAAAGTGGGTGGTTAGCGGGCTGTTACCATAACATTGTTCCTTTATTAAGTAGGTACCCACTTTCATTTTCTGTTTTTTAATAGTCACAGACAGAGTCAGATGTAATTTTACTCTCGTTGCATAGTCTTTTATGGCGGATCTAAAAGCCATTAAAATGCAAAGATATTTAAAAATATTTAGGCTCAGATTGAATGGAAAAAATATAAATTAAATCAGTTTATATTTCAGGTTTCAGAAAAACTTAAAAACCTGTGTTACATATATAACTCAAAATCTCAGCTCCTTGTTTTTTCTAAGGGACAAGTATTGGTTTCGTAAAATGCATAAAAGATTATTTAATTAGTGTCGCATAATATTTTTTTAAGACAGGTTACTGAGGAAGAGATTAATTTTCAACAGATTTTTCGTTTTCAGTTTAAGAAAATAATCCAATTATGTGAAATATCAATTCAATTCACAAAAATGATAAGTTTTTTTTTACTTGCTCTAAAGGACAACTTGTGATTGTGTTTCAAGTAACTTTATTTCATAACAATCTCTATAAACGTTAAACGTTACATAATACAAATAAATTTGTACATGTGTACCCTTAAAGTTATTAGTTAGAAAATTCTGAGTACAATATTTAATCTAATGCAAGCGAGAGTTAAAAGTACTTTTAAACAAATACATAGTTCTATTATGATTATTAAGATTACATTATATTACAAATAATTTCAAAAAGCAATTTTCGTTAAAATTTATTTGATTATTGGAAGCCATGTCTCCCAAATAAGATCGACTACAAGTTGGTGATTAATAATATAAAGGAATATCTTCGGGAACTTATTTATCATGTACTTCGTTTTATTGATAATTATTAGCTTATGAAAATTAAACCATCTTCTTATTATATCTAGGTCGCTATTTACATCTGCAAACATACTTATTAAATTACAAACGAATTAGCATAAATTAGAAAAGGTATTGAACCCAGAACTGATCCTTGAGGAACACCCATATTAAAGAAGCATTTTTAAGTTTTACAACTTCATTACGATTTTATAAATCGGAAGAAAACCCACTTATAAATGGAGCCTCTAAGGCCTGCTTTATTAAGTTTATCAAGTAAGAAAGTATTGTTCACCATACCGAAGATCTTAATTGTATCAATAAATAATGTTGATGGAATTTGAGAAGTGTTCAGGCTGTTATATGTTTCAACAGATAATTTCAATAATGTACTTTTTGTCGATATGCTACTTCGAAAACCAAATTGACAATCACTTAAAAAACGGGTTCTGTCTAGAAATGATATCATTCAAGTTTTTATGCCTTTTTCAAATACTTTAGAAATAAAATGCACGACTGGGTCGCACGAACTTGCTCCTATGTAATAGACTAGGAATTTCAAAAACGGATGTTATTAAAGAAAACTGTTCATAAGGATAAAATGAATTTTTTAAATTCTTAAATTCTTTTAGTAGTAAGAGATTAAAACAAAATGCTATGCAACTATGAATTTATGAAAGAACAAAAATTATATGCCATTGTAATGGTTCCTTAAAAAAATACGCTTTTATGTAGAAAATTTTGAAAACATTTTTAAGAAAAAATTTTGGCACGCCAACCTTAAGTTTTTATTATTGTACGAATGAGTCTAATTTCCAAAAAAATACTAAGCCGTTCTTGAAATCGTTCTATGGTAGGTACAGTCAGTAATATCTAGATTTCAAATTTTTTTTTATTAAGTTATAGATCGTAAAAATTTATCAAAAGAAAAAAAAATTGAGCAAAATTTTCGGAACCGTTTTCTCGAAAAATACGATTTTTGAAAACCATTTTTTAAAATTTGTATGGAAGGTACCGTTAGTTTTAGATAAAACAAAATTTTTTTTTCTCAAATCTTGTAGGTTTATGTTATGAAACTTTTATTTATCAAGTTTGAAAAAAATCGATTTTGGGGTTTTCGAAATATTAAGTTTCTAACAAAAAATTTTGAAATTTTTCTTTAAAATCCAAAAAATTAAAAATTGAAAATTTGAATATGTTATAATGTTCAAAATTTGGAGGAGCTTTAGCATAAAAAAAAACGATTTTAAATCGGCTGTACCGTTTTCGAAAAAATCAAAACCAAAAAAAAATGAACCCAGGGGGTCTACCAAAAATAACAATTTTTTGGAAAATTTTTTTCAACCATTAGCTAGTTTTAACCAAATGAAATTTTTCAAATTTTTTTTTTTAAATTCTGTGGGACAGTTTTTGAGAAAAAAAAATATTTATAAAATTTCTAAAAAAGCTCGTATGGCAGGTACCGTTATTTTTGGTCTTAAAAAAAAGAAAAAAAAAACGTGTGGGGGGGGGGGGAATAAAAATGATATCTACCAGGTTTAAAGAAAATCGGCCTAGCCGTTTTGGCTGTAGGCGAACAGAGAGACAGACAGACAGCAACTGCTAGGGGTTCAGTAACAATTAAATTATTATTTTTAATAAATATATCTGCATGAGATTTATTTTTATTGAGTATGTCATCAACCACGCGCCGTTCTTCTTTAGAGTTGCCAATATTTCTTACTAATTTATTACTCATCAAATATAAATTTTTACAAAACGAAATTTCAATTTTTACCTCTCTACATAACTTTTCATAATATTTCTTTAATATCTGATTACTAGGATGTTTCCTGATAAAAAGAGAAAGTTAAGTTTTTTTTTTCAGTAGCGATGGAGTCATCAGTGCGTAAGGCATTTAAATTTTTGCATATTATTTGGCTAGAGTTATGTATATTATGATATTGTAATTTATAAAGAAACATATCAAATGAATCTGAAGGATTAGTTGCTGAGTAAACTTCATCCCAAGACTCTAGATTTAAACTTGAAATAACAGATAACAGAAACAGAGATAACCAGGCGCCAAACTGCAAATGTAATGACAGATCCATTTTTGTAGAGAGGTGCCCAAACCGTTTAAGAGGAAATAATCTGCTCTACTCGACGCGGAATTATTAATTCATTGAAGCAATTCTTTGGCCGTAAAAAGAACACAAGATTAGTGCATTGGACTGTCTTGCGAAGCGTTTTGGGTTAGATACAACATATTAATATGACTTGCAATGAGGTCAATTCAATATAAGGATGGATAAAAAGGTAATCACGTCAGTTTTCTGACCCCTATACGTTATCAAACAATTGTTTATTTCATTTGTTAGACCCATCATTGAGTATGCTTGCCAGGTGTGGTATTCCTATTATACCTGCCATAAAATCAGAATCGAACAGATTCAGGAAAGGTTTTTGAAATTTGCACTCAGAGATTTAGGCTGGTAGAATCCATTGAATCTACCTTCATACCATAGCAGGCTCAAACTTATTGATCTACTTGAATGAATTATGTGAATTAATTATGTATTGGAGGTAGTTAAATGCGACCTGGAGATCTATTGTGCAACCACTCAAAAATGAATGAGCTCGCTCATCCAACAGTCCTTCTTCAGAGAGGACAGGTCGCTCTCTTCCGCCTGGTATTCTCCCAGATGGCTCTTCCTTTGGTGCATGAGTGGACAACATCATCCTAGTGTGTGGTCCGGTGTTTCCTCATCTATATTGCAGAATCTACATGTGGCACTGCTTACCATACCTAGAAAACTTAGGTCTTCTAAGTTTGCAATGTCCAGTTAGGATACGAATACCTGTTATAATTCTTAGGTCATTTCTACTGCAGTTTTTGAAACGTTGCTGGTTGTAATTGTCCAGTAGTAGTTTCGCTTGTCTCAACTTTCGGAGTTCTTTCCAATTCCTGGATCTGTTTGTCTCCTCTTCTTATTTAATTTTATTTTTGATAACTTTTTCTCATATTCCGCAATAGGCCCTGTTAAAAGGGTTGATTTTTGGTAATGAGTCTGCCTCTTCGTTTCCATGAACACCCACGTGACCAGATAATCAGTAAAGTGTGACCCTGTTCTGTTGTCCAAGTTCATTTAGCCTACTTATGCACTCCCACACCAACTTAGAGCAGATGGTACATGAAGTTAATGCCTTGAGTGCCGCTTGACTATCTGACATGATGGCAATGTTCTTCTTACGATTGTTCTTTTTGAGATTTCGATCCACGCATTTCCCTATGGCGTTTACTTCCGCTTGGAAGTTGCTGGTGGACTACCCCATCGGTATGGAAAGTTTGGTTCCCGGCCCAAAGATTTCTACACCAGTCCCTTCGCTTGTTATCGATCCATCAATTTACCACTTGATGGTATTTGTTTCGAGGGTGTAATATGTTTCATCTCCTACCCAATCTTTTTTGTTACTTAGCTCTGTAAAAAAGTTTATCACGAAATTATGTTTTTTCATCATACCATCTCTTGGGATGTCAAGAAGGTTTGTTACAGTGGACCTACTGATTAAGTCTCTTTCCCTGAGACCAATGATTTTTTCTGTCCCAGTTCCTTCCTTTGAGAATCTCATGATATAGTCTCAATCATACCGAGCTAGGAACTGCTTTAAAGACTCCTCATCGCTTTACTAATAATATTAACCCCTAAAAATAGTCTTGTTCTCAGGTTATAGGTATAAGCCTAGTCTAAACTTGCTAAAAGAAGTTAGGTATTGTTTTTCAAGTAAAATTTTCAATTTTTCCTAATTGTTAATTCTTAAAATTAATTAAAATAAAAACAATGTGGTAATTCAGTGAAAAAAGGGCAAACAAATAATTAACTTTTTAAAAGCAATAAAACAAAACTATGCGAACTTATTTGCCTGGCATTTATTCGCGAGCAAAAATAACCTAAGTCTCGAAATTCCAGTCGTATACGAGTATGTCTCGTATATGTGTAGAAGGAATAACTTTTTCATTCAATTAACCTTGGTTGTGTTGGTTTACTAGGTTTTTTGTTTAGCTCCAGTCCACTTTAACTTTATTTCAGTTTGAAAAAGTTTCGAGTGGATTTTATTTTCGGAAGGACTTAACAATCCTCGTAAACTTCACAAAATATTTAATTGTTTTTTTTTTTTTGTATACTTCTCTTTACAGATAACCACATATACTCACAAGGACGAAAACAACAAATGGCTCATAAAACCATACAATGAGGAAACTATTCCTGAACTTAAGATGCTTAAAAATGGTGATTTAGTAAGACTGGAGCATATACCTTCTAAGCGAAATCTGCATTCACATGGAGTTCCAGCACCATTGACAAAGAAACATCATCAAGTTACTGGATACGGTGAGGTAAGTTTGAATGGTTTGTGTGTGAATTAACCAAAACATACCAGGGCTGAATTAAGCCAATCAGAGGTTCTAAGGTTTTCAAAAAAAAAAACAATATTCACCTTGAAAAATCAACGGTTTTCTAGTTTTTCTCACTAAATCGTGAAATTTTTCAAAGCAAAGAAAGTCATGCTTCAACAAAGTACAATCTTAAGTTTTTTTAGAACGAGTATGAGAAGCTTAGTGTTAAGTCGTCGGCAAAACAATGAAGTAAATTAGGAGTTTCAGACAAGAGGGTATTTATAAAAATGAGAAAGAGAGTAAGAGATAAAACTGAACCTTGAGGAACACCAGCATTTTTTTTTTGTAAATATTTTGCAGGAACTTAAGGGATTAAAATGTTTCAGCACAGTGCGAAAATTTAGGAAAGTTGGCGTGTATTAAACGGGAGTAAAATATTGAGACGGGTAAAGCATTCCACATTTGGCTAAAGAAATAATATCTGACTTTAACAGTACGTCCGAAATTGGGCTCAAGGATTAACTGCTGAGCACTCCCTGAAGCGCAAGTATTACTGTTGAATTATTTAAGGGTAAGAATGCAGCGGGCTATTTCAAGAGAACACTGTTTATATAAGGTTCGGGTAGACTGCGCGAGGCGAAGCTTATCAAATAGATATGACGGTGCTTTTCTTTGAGTTATGTATTTTATGCATAAACATGCAACATCTAGAATCAAGAAAGTGCATAAACGAGCATGCTAGGACATGTTGATGATATTAAGAAACATGGCTAAACCTTCGGAAGCCATCAACATACCGAACCATATCATTAAAAGCAACTACTTGTTTTTGCATTGAGTGCGAATCAGGCTTACAGTATACTACTGCAGCATAATCGATGATAGGCAGTAGTAAAGTTTTAACAAGTCTCAACTTAGTATCTATAGGAGTTATGTTTGAAAAGAAGTTTAATTTTCGGAGACCACCATAGATTCGGCCGACAGAGAGATTAATGCGATCATTAGGAGGAAGGGTCCGATTAATTTTGAAGCCAAGATTCGTGACAGTATCGGCAAAAGCAAGTTGGAAACACGATAAAAAGACAGGTGGAAGGGTAGTGCGGTCAAATTTCTTCATAGATATTGCAATTATCTGCGATTTAGATGGATTAAGAGTAAAACCAATGCATAAGGTCCAATTGTAGATCCTTAAAAAATCTTCATTAAATCTACATCGTCTGCATAAAGATGCACTATGACATTGAGGCACATTTGGCGGAAGTCGTTGATGAACATGCAGAACAACAAAGGGCCCAAAACTGAACCCTGTGGAACACCTACCTGATTCAGAAAAAATATCACCGACCTTAACTCTTTGACTATGTTGTCGTAGGAAGTTTTTAATGAAACGGATCGATCTTCCACTAAAACCAAAATACAAACTCAGCTTCTTACACAAGATTTTGTGATTAACCCTGTCAAACGCCTTTGAGAAGTCCGGCAAACACAATATAGATAATTCTAATATCGTCAAGTACCTTCACCATTGCTGTAGAACAGCAAGTAATACAGTAATACAAAAAATGATTATATGGGTAAGAGTTGAGATGATTTGAGGTAGTATCATTTTTATAAACTTAATGGGAACTCCATCTTCACCAACCGAATCAGACTTGAGCGAATTAATACGCATTAGTATTTCATAATCAGAGATGACTTTATTTACGCATTTTCGATAAGCGAACTTAATGCCAAACTCTATCAAATGATTAAGAAATATCAAGACAAATAATCTTACTTCCTCCAAAATAATGTCAAAATCTGTTCCACTTTTCAGTGGGACATTCTATGAGATCATGAGTGGAATGATTGCTTCGAAATCCGTATTGCCGGTCATTAAAAAGCTTTCAATCTTCGTGATATTTCTTGAGCTGATAATTGGTCAGTGATTCGATGCCTTTGGAAAGAAGGGACGTAAGTGCAATTGGTCAGAAGGAGAGGAAGGGTTGCCTTTGTTAGGAACAGGCTGGACAACTACTGTTTTCCATCTTCCAGGGAAGAGTCCAGAACAGTAAGAATGATTGAAAAGCTCATGCAATGACGGAAAAACACCTCTTCAGAAGAATAACAAGTAAACCATCAAGATCGGGCTTATGTATTTCGAAGGACTATTTCAACTGTTCGAGTGCGGATATATACGAGTACCTGCCCATTGAATGATTCACGTTTTCAAGTACAAGGGGGCAATCCTACTGTTTGGCAACGTAGGGCTAGCAGAAAAATAAAATAATATACAAAGGTTCAAAAAGAAAACGATGTGATTTTATTTTTTATTCAAAAAATGTTATAGAAAACTTTAATAACGGCCATTAAGGCTTGTAAAAAACCTAAACCAACTATCCTGCTACTTTTAACCCCTTCTGTGTGCGTGTTAACAGAGATGGAGGTGAACTACATTCTGCCGAATCCGAACGGCTAACGAGTAACATTTTATGGATATACATACTCGACTTAAGGATTTGCCACTTCCTCGCAAGTCGCAAGAGGCAGTAAACCCCTTAAACACTTTTTATTGCAACGGCTGAGAATCGAATTCAAGACCCTCTGCATGATAGTTCAGCGCACTAACCTTTATGCCAAGGCGTTCTTATTTAATTTATCAATTAAAAATATTTAATAATCTTGATAGGGACCTAAGCTTCGTTACATGAAATCCAATATTTTAACGTACAAATTTCTTTCACAGCACAGTCTCTTGTGAAAATTATTAAATTATTATTAAATTATAATCCAAAAATACAATAAATATCTCTTATCCTTTCAGGATGGCGTCGGCGATGCAAACGATGTGTGGAGAGTTGTCATCCCTGGCGGACGTGATGAAGACATTGTCCAAACTGTCTCAACGAAAATCCTCCTTGTCCATTACATGCAAAATTGTGCGCTCACGTCGTCAGGACTACAATTGCCAAAGTGGGGTTTCGAACAGCAAGAGGTGTCCTGCAATCCAAATTTGCGAGATAGAAATGCATATTGGAATGTTGAGGATAATGTTCACAAAAAATGTGAGTATAGAAACCAATCCATTTTGGTCCTTTTAAATTTCTTTACCACAAGCATAAAATGGGTAATTTTCTAATTTCCAGTGCCCAGCGTGAGTTTTCATGTGTATGCTCCTGGATTCTGGTCAAGATTCATTGAATCACATGCTGTGATGTTTCAGGGCAATGCCGGCCTCAAGCCCAAAGAGGGTGAAGTCACAAGCAGACCATGGCAATGGCCCATTAATTACCGGGTATGGCATAGAAGCAGATATATCCATATAAATGTACTGTGTGTATGTATAGTTGAGTAGATGTCCCACTAGACTTTTATTAAATTGAATTTTGTGGTTTGTTAGAGAATGTTTTAGGGCAGGGGGTTTTGATTTAATTTTCTTTTCATCTGCTTTTCAAACGATCAAACTGTTGGAAAAAATGCGTTTCCCCTGAGTTCCTTAATTTTGTTCTTGCAAAGTTTTAGGATGCCTTCAGCCAGAATCTCCATAACGGATGCGGGGATTTTCTTGTATTGAAATTGATGGTTGTGTTTTTCCTTAAAGGTCATTTATATATTAAGAATGTTAAAATGTCCTCGATGCCCCGGAAGGAATACCTGCCAGCAGGAGGACGTGTCTCCTAAATTGGACTTGGTGTGCCCAGAACGTGCAGGAACTTCCGGTGATGGTGTTTTTTTTTTGTTTTTGTTTTTCTCTTCACACAAACGATAGCAATTTGTGTCTGTCGTTAGGGTGTGCATTGAAGTTTATTATTGAGGATTTTTTAACACACTTAAAACGGTAGGATTATTTATTGTTGCAGGAGCAAGTTTTCCAAAATGGAAAACAAAAAGGACTCCAGCAAGATGGTAAGGAACGAGCATATGTATGTAGGTATACCCTGTCTGTCCAACACGAAGATGTATACATATATGTATGTGATTTAAAGATTGATGTTATTGGCTTAAAGGGACAATGCAGAAAAAGGATAACAAATGAGGTGCCATTATTAAAATTTACTGGCCACGATTAGGTTGTGTGAGCTCTATTCAAGAATAGTGGTTTTTTTTTAAGTGTCTTGTTTTTTGGTAATTTCACCAGATTAGGTTAAATTTATTTCGGTTATCGATTCTGGGACAAAGGAATTTATTTTTAGATTGAAGAGTTTATTGAAGATTTTTTATATTCTTTAAAAAAGTTTTATGGACACTGATTTCTTTCCAGTGCAAATGGGACCATTACAGGCTATATTTATGATTTTTAATGTGGAGTTAGAGCAATTTATTTGATGAAGAAACCAAGCTGATAATATGCGTGATAATTTCTAAAGTTGCATCTTGGCACTCGTTAATTTTTTGTCACAAACAACGGTTTTTTTAATATTGTCAAGAAATATAGACAGAAGCCAAGTTTTCCAATTATAAAACAAATGGTCATGACAATGAACTGAAAAGAATTTTCAGGATTTAATAGGAGAGTCGCAAAGTATTCCACATTCTAGTAATGCCGCAAAAAGAAAGAACCTCTATATTTGACAGAACGTCCCAAGTTAGGATCAAGGTTAAACTGGATGACCATTCCCTGCCAGATGAGTATTACGGTGGAATCGTTTGAGGAGAGGAATGCAATCGTTACTTTAACGGACTATGCTCTATAGTGAAATAGCCAGCAGCATTTCTCCCATTGAACAGATCAACCGCAATACTCGCGCTTCTATGAATTCCCATCAGTTTACCCTTGAGTCCAACTTCAGACGTACTGTGAAGTACAGAGATTCGTTCTTAGCCGTACTACGCGAATGTGGACTGTCTTACTCTACGCTCTTTATTTCCCAGTTATTGCTATGTTCATGAATTCAAAACCAATGCCTACCGACACCTTCTTGCTAACAGCTCCATTTTCACTTGCGACTTATAGGTACTTTATAAGGCAAGTTATGCATTCGTAAAAAAAATCGAAGTTGAGATTTTGATCAAAGTTGACATTACGATGATAGCGAAGACCAAAAGAGTGGGTCTCACAATTCTGTCTGTCTGTTCGACTACAGCTAAACGGCTCGGCCAATTTTTTTTAAACTTGGTAGATATGGGTTTTAATTTTTCCCCCTGTATTTTTTTTCTGTTTTTTTTTTTTTTAAAGACCAAAAATAACGGTACCTGCCATACAATTTTTTTTGAAATTTTATAAATATTTTTTTTTCTCAAAAACTGTCCCACAGATTTAAAAAAAAAATCAAAAAATTTCGTTTAGTTAAAGCTAGGAAATTGTTGAAAAAAAATTTCCAAAAAATAGTAATTTTTGGTACCCCCCTTGGAACTATTTTTGTTTTTGATTTTCTCAAAAACGGTACCACCGATTTTGAACATTTTCTTATGTTAAGGCTCCCCAGCAGTTTCAATATTATTATTCAAATCATCAACAAAATTTTTTTTGGATTTTTAAAAACAATTTCAACAATTTTTGTTTTTGAAAACTCAATATTTCGAAAACCCCATGCTCGATTTTTTTAAAAATCGATAAGCTTCTTAAAATAATCTACAAGATATAAGAAAAAATTTATTTATTTTACCTAAAAATAACGGTACCCTCCATACAAATCGTCGCTTTTCCGGCAGAGTGGCATAAGTCCATAAGTCGTTTTTTAGTTTAGAACACAGAACTGAGCTGAAAAAAAACACAATTTTTCTGTGTAATCGGCGTTAACCTACTCCTTCTAGTTTCCGAGTTATGAAAAAGCGCCGCTCTCAATGTTCAAAAACATATCCCTGTCATTTTCTACGTATAAATACGGCATAAATCAATTTTTTTTTTTAATATTTCGTTTTTTATAAAACTTAACAAACAAAACATGCAATTTTTTCACGTATTCAACATTCGAGTTTTGTTTTTTATGAACAACGAAATTTTTTTTTTTCAGTATGAAAAAAACTTTAAAAGGCTCTCCTGAAAATTTGCAAATTTCGACTTATGCCACTCTGCCGGAAAAGCGACGAAATGTTAAAAAATAGTTTTCGAAAATCGTATTTTTCTCGAAAACGATTTCGCGAATTTTGCTTAATTTTTTTTTCTTTCAATTAATTTTTAAGATCTATAATTTAATGAAAAAAAATTTGAAAATTTGACTGTAGGTACCTATCATAGAACGATTTTTTAAAATTTTGAATTTCTCATTATCGGCATAACGGATTTTAATGAAATTTTTTAGAAAGATGCTTCTAAGAAGTTATAAAAATATAAAAATATTTTTTTAAAATTTGAAAAAAAAATCATTTTTTTCTTTTGAAAATTCAATATCCCGAAAACGGCTCTTTAATCCAGACTGTCGATTGTGGCGTCCGTTGTGTGGCTCGTAGCGCCGTCATGCTGGAATCACATGAATTCTAGGTTCAATTTGATCCATAAGGAATTGGTTACCATCGTTCTAGTGCCCACCATTGACGGTGACCGCCTCACCAACATTTTTCGAAAAAGTACGGAGCAATAACATCTCCGAGACAAATTTCACACCAAACGGTAATTTTTTGAGGACAAATTGATACCTGGTGAACGTCTTGTGGGTAGGTATCTTTCCTTATGCAGAACGATACTATTAATGCTTGTTACCACAGATATTCATTCAAAAATGCGCTCGTCGGTAAAGATGATTTTTCGTTCAAAATTGGGGTCTTCTTCGAGACGCACCGAAGGCCGAAAACAGTTGTCTATGGTAAAGATCTTTGAGCCCCTATGTCAGATGGATCTTGTACTGGTATAGGTCCCGAGGCAAAATTCGCCAAGTTGAAATCTTCGAAAGACCGAGTTCTTGTGCATGACGAGAAAATTGACAATCTCAGGTTCTGCTGTATACTTTGACGGACCGCGGCGATCTTGCGTTTCGAATGTTGGCTGATTGACCATAGAACCGGCTGTCTAAAATTTGGCCACCAAATAAGCAATGAGAATTTGCATCAGTACGTGAATATTAAACAACAGAGTTGACAGATGTCACCGAATCAACATGGCCACTATAAGCTGCCAGAATCTACCCGCGCAAATTCAAAAACCCATGTGTTTCTATTTTTAGCGAATTAAAGAATTTTTTTGATTTTGAAAGGAACTGTACCGATATTTTGTATCCTAAAAATATTTAAAAAAAAAACCATCGCGGATGAAAAACCACAACTCGCTCGTTTAAAAAAATCGAAGCAGCTCTAAAGTATGTAGTCGAACAGTCAAACAATTAAACTTCATTTTGAGACCCACATTTCTCGAAAACTTCTTGTATCCGCATTGAGGTATATTTGCGCTTAAGCGACAGTAAACAGCATTGGGTTTTCGAAGCATTAAATTCTACATGGTTTTTGATTCCCCATTGGACAATGCTGTCAATATCAGAATTTAATGAGCTTATCATACGCTGCCGTTGGAAGTACAAATTCGACGGACAAGGATGTGAATCTAAAAACAAATATAAAAAGCTGAGGGTTGTCTGTCGTCAGCGAAACAATTAAGTGGATTAGGAGTTTCAGAAAAAAGATCATTTATGTATATAAAAAGTGTCGTAGACAAAACGGAGCCCTGAGGCACACCAACGTTTATTTTGTGGATATCAGATTTGAAACCGTCCAATAATACTTGTATGGAACAGGTCCGAAAGGTAATTTCTAATCCGACGAAGAAGAGATTCATTAATATAAATAAATTTCACTCTACGTCAATTTTCAAAGCGAATTAAGGCCAAATTTTACTTTTGGTCTTATTTTGTTGGACCACCATGTGCTTGTCACCATGTGTACACATGCGCAGTGTATATCTAATGGGCATTGCACCAAAACCTATAGCCTACTGTGCTCAAATTTTTGTAGATCTATTACAAGCTTTTAGGTAACGTTTAAATCTGTTTTGAAAATAAAATTTCAGTCGCAAGGCTTAAAAACAAAACATCTTTTCTTCATACTAAAAAATGATAAAAATGTATGATTTTTTATTTTCTTAGAAGAGATTTGCATTATCAGTTTACGAACTCTCCAATCCCTTTCTTAGTTAAAATACCAAAGCTACATACGAGGGCGGGCCGATAAGTACTTATCCTCGCCGCCCGGTGGTGCCAGTATCGCAAGGGAGATTTATTATCGTCTAGTACATTCTCTTAGACGGCTACTGTCAAAATGTCAGTCGAATCGGACTCGTAGTTTTGTTTTTAAAGTGTGGAAGCCATCTTGTTCGCGAATCGAATCGAATCGGTGATTCGATTTTCGTTTTTGAAAGAGAAATCGCGCAGCGAAATCAAAGAGCGCCTGGATGATGTGACTCTTCTCCTTCGATGGCGACCGCCAAAAATTGGTATAACGAGTTTCAACTTAGTCGTACATCGGTTTTTGATGAGCCCCGCCCAGGTGCCCGAAAATGGCTGACACGGAGGATAACGTGTGAAAAATCCACAATCTCGTATTGGCAGACTGCCGATTGAAGGTGCGCGAGATAGCTAAAGAAGCAGTAGGCATCTCAAAAGACCGCGTGGGTCATATCCTCCATGAAATTTTGAGCAAGAGAAAGCTGTCAGCGCGATGGGTGCCACGTTTGCTCACTCTGGACAACAAGCACCGGCTCACACCTTCACCGTTGCCACTTCCACATTGGTCGAATTGCACTACGAACTGCTGACCCATCCTACCGTATTCTCCAGATTTGGCCCCGTGTGACTTTTTGCAAACAACTTGGGTTAAAGAAGTTAAGTTGGAGCATCGCTGGATCAAGTGTATCGAGCTAAAACGAGACTTTGTTGAAATTTTTGTTTTTCTCTTGTAGGCTAAGGACTTATCGGACCACCCTCGTACAGTTGTTTGTATATCAATGAATTCTTAGAACTACGCGGACGGGGGAAATATTTCCAAATCCAATTTGATTTTCAATCTCCTCTTTCTGTTTTTTTTTTTATTTTTATCAAAACATCTAAGAAATGTATATCATTATGTTTGGGTATTTATTATCGTTTCCTTTTTCAAATTTAACTAATCTTGTTTTTTTAGGAAACGGCAGCTTCCTAATTAAATGCTCGTTTCACTCCCAAGCATCCAAGGAATTGTTAGTTGAAGTCCCCTAACAACCAACTTGAAGTGCGCTTCCTGTGCTTAAATCTCAAATTTATATAATTAAATTCCCGCTTCCCAATTTCCACTGACAAATAATAGAAATTAAGGACTCTCGGGGTAGAAACTCTCAAGTCTCAACTAATTATGGTGATATCTACTTCTTCTTGGTTGTTTTCCTCATTTTTGTGCGTCGCGTCGGGCTTGCGATGGCCATTCGTTCTTATTTCGTTTTTCTTGTTTTTTTTTTTTAATTTTTCATTCATTGTAATATTCTAAATTTCCGTTATTTTTTCTTTTCTTTATCTTGGTGTGTGTGTGTGCAACCCTTGAAAACACAACAGGGCCAATTCTTTTCAGGCACTGCTTATCGTATATACTTATTAGGGAATCCAATAATCTGGTGGAGCAATCTCATTTTCCTGGCGCTGTTCTTAATCGTTTTCTTTATTACTGCCGTTAAGGAACGCCGAAGAGAAGGACAACGACAGCAGCAACAGCAGCAACAAAATAAACTACTACAAGGACATTCCAGAACGTTGTACTTAAAAAGTCCTGCAAATAGCACTGGCACTGGTACTGGCACTGACACCAGCTACGGCACCGGATCTAGCACCAACGCAAACACCCCAACCGCTGCCACCATTGAGGATCTCAATAGAGAAAGCAGGAGTGTTACTCCTGTTGGAGTTCCAGTTTCAGCTCCTGCCCGTGCTCGTGCTAATAACAACAATGAAAACGTCGGCGAGGAGAATGGTAATTTTATTCACATTTAATATTTTGCCAACTACTACGTGCAGATCCTTGAAATCGGGTGCTCAGCACAACTCTTGGCCATAAGTTTAAGCGCTTGTTGAGCCTTTTTGTTAAATTTTACATTTTAATTTTGAATCTGCCATTTTCGTTTTGTTGTGTTGTGTGTTGTATTCTTCACTTCCCATCTCATTGTCTTGGCTATAAAAATAGCCAAACCAGAAGGAGCAAAAGATGGTCATTAGCTTGTGAATTATTGTTGTTGATTTCAAACGATTTTGACTGCTTTTGTTTTTCAAAGTGGTGTTTTGTAAATCAAAAATAAATTGGTATTTATTTTTTATTCTCTTTAAGACCAATCAAGATTATGTATTTTTTTAAGTAATAGGTATGACAAATGCCTTATTGGCCAGGATAAAAAACTGAATAGCTTTTATCTAATAATCCTTCTCGGTAGCTTTTTATCAATATAAAACTTCTGGAATTTCTATATTCCTCCAATATCGTAACAAATCAACAATTTCCGTATACATATTATGTATGTAGCTAAGGTCATTTCACTAAGCTCATCAAGTTTTTAGATCTCTAGGACAACCTACTTTTTGACATAACAAATAGTTGTGAAATGGATTGGAATTCTCATTTTATTATTCCACAAAAGAAAACTTAAGTCGCCAAAAAATATTCAGCCTAAAATGATTAACATTTCTTGTCTCGGGTGCCCAACTCTCTATAGCCAGTGCTCTAAACGATAGAGTTTCAGAGTTTCAAAAAAATCAGTCAGAAATCTAATGATGCAGAAGGTAGATACTAGTAAGGAGCTAATTTAGAATCACAATCTTTGAAGAGCCCTCAAATCCACTTACACTCAAACTTGTGGCGGTATTAATTTGACGTCATGATAGCATCATCATCATCGGCTCGACAACCGGGTTCCGGTCCTGGCCTCTTTCAACAAGTCTCTCCACCTATCCCGGTCTCTAGCCGACGCCATCCAGTTGCGCACCCCAAGGCTTCGGGCGTCCTGGTCTACGCCATCTCTCCAGCGCAAGCATGGTCTACCACGCTGTCGTCTACCATAGAATGTACCACAAAGAACTTTCCGAGCAGGTTCCTCTTCGCTCATGCGAGCTAGGTGCCCTGCCCACCGGAGTCTACCGAGCTTAATTTTTGTCACGATATCTGCTTCTAGGTAGATTGCGTACAATTCATGATTGTACCGTCTCCGGAATCGTCCTTCCTCACATACGGGGCCAACAATTCTCCTTAAGACTTTTCTCTCGAACGCAGCTAAGAGGTCGGAGTGCCTTTTGCTAAGCACCCAAGTCTCGGATCCATATGTGAGTACTGGCAGGACCATGGTCCTGTACAGCAGCAGTTTTGAAGTTATGGTGAGATTTCTGGATTTGAAGAGCTTTGACAGACTATAGTAGGCTCTGTTGGATTTGAGAAGCCGCCCGCGTATTTCTTCTTCTATATTGTTATCGGCTGCTACTATTGACCCAAGGTATTTAAAGGATTGCACCACTTCAAATTCGTGCTCCGCAACCTTGATTGTTTGACCTACTGTTCCTCTCGCATTCGACGCCACCATGTACTTTGTTTTACCTTCACTAATGTGCAGCCCCAGATTTTGTGCCGCCTGCTCGATCTGGATGAAGGAATCGTGTACAGCTTGTTCGGTTCTTCCGATGATGTCGATGTCGTCTGCGTAAGCCAGTAACTGGCTGGACCTGTTGACGATGGTCCCTCTTGTTGCCGTGCCAGAGTCACGGATTGCTTTCTCCAACGCCAGGTTGAAGAGGAGGCAGGCCAAACCGTCCCCTTGTCGGAGTCCATTAAAGATGTTGATTGGTCTGGATAGCAATCCGGCTATTTTTACTTGGCTTGTTACGTTGGTCATGGTCAACCTACATAGTCGTGTCAATTTATTTGGGATGCCGAATTCTCTCATGGCTTTGTAAAGTTCTACCCTGGCTATGCTATCATAGGCGGCCTTAAAGTCTATAAACAGATGGTATGTTGGGATGTTAAATTCTAGACATTTTTCCATCGCCTGCCTAAGGGTAAAGATCTGATCAGTTGTTGATTTGCCTGGAATGGCACCACACTGATATTGTCCCATAACGGTTTTAGCGTATGGGGTTATCCGGTCTTGTAGGATAGAGGAGAGTATCTTATAGGCGGTACTCAACAACGTGATACCTCTATAATTGCTGCACGTTGTGACATCTCCCTTCTTATGTATGGGGCATATTAAACCTCTTCGCCAGTCTTCTGGCATTTCTTCCTGCTCCCATACGTGTACTATAATATCATGCATTGCTTGACGTAAGGCTGGCCCGCCGTGATGGAATAATTCGGCTGGTATGCCATCGGCTCCCGGGGCTTTGTTCTGTTTAAGCCGGCCTATAGCCTTCTCAACCTCTTCTATGCTTGGTGGCGGCAACATAGGGTTTTCTTCTTCTTGAAGTAGTGGAGCCTCCACTTCTGCAGTGAGCTGACCATTTAGCAATTCATTAAAGTACACTTCCCATCGCTCCAGTATGCTTTCAGGATCGGTGATCAGATTTCCCTCCCCGTCCTTGCAGTATGTGCAGCGTGGTGTGTACTGCGTCATGTTTCGGACGGATTGGTAGAACTTCCGCGCCTGGTGCAGACCTCGCTCTCGGCTATTTTCTATTTCACAGATTAGGTTCTTCTCCCAGGCTGATTTTTTTTGTCTGTGTAGCCGTTTTTCTATTCTTCTGAGCTCTTTATATTCCTCTTCGCGTGCCCGCGTTCTATGAGATTGTTGCATTGCTCGGTACGCAACATTCTTACGTTCAGTCGCTAGCTTGCATTCATCATCAAACCAGTCGTTCCGATTTTTACGACTGCTGCCTAAGATGGAGTTGGCAGTACCAATGACAATATTCTTAAGGCGTGTCCACTTCTCATTTACGCCCAGCATACTGGCTCCAGGACTTACTCTCCCTAAATCAAGTGATTCTAGGGCGAGTCCTAACGCATTACCAAAGGTGTTACTGGTGTTTTCATTGCGCAGGGCAGCCGTGTTGATTCGAACCTGATCGGCGGATGCAATGCGTCTTCGCAAGGCAATCCGCCCTCGGAAAACCATACCAACAAGATAGTGATCCGAGTCGATATTGGCACCTCGGTACGTTCGTACCGTCATCAAGTTCGAGTAGTGGCGACGGTCTATCAACACGTGGTCTATTTGGTTACGAGTGACTCCATCAGGTGATACCCAGGTGGCTTTGTAGATATCTTTACGCGGGAACCTGGTACTCGCAACGACCATGTTTTTCGATGCTGCCAATTCTAAGACTCGAAGTCCATTGTCATTAGTGTTCTCATGCAAACTATGGGTGCCTGCGTAATGCCTGAATACCGGCTCCCGACCTATTTTTGCGTTCAAATCCCCAAGGATGATTTTAACATCATACGTTGGGCAGGCATTGAGGGCCCTCTCGACTTGTTCGTAGTAAGTCTCTTTTTCTTCGTCTGAGGACTCCTCCGTAGGTCCGTGAACGTTAATGAGGCTGATGTTCGTAAATTTGCCTCGCACGCGAAGGGTGCATAGCCTTTCGCTTATAGCGTTAAAGCCGATGATAGTAGACTTCATTTTTTCGCTGACTAGGAAGCCTACCCCGAGCACATGGTGTTTTGTATGACAGCTGTAATATACGTCATATTCTTTCTTCTGTAAAACACCATTCCCTGTCCATCTGATTTCTTGGAGAGCTGTTATGTCAGCTTTATATTTTGACAGGGCATCGGCTAGCTGCTGAGCAGCTCGAGCTCTATAGAGCGATCGTACGTTCCATAAGAAAATTCGTAAATCGTTTTTCCTTTTTCTTTGCGTTGGTTGTCGTCGTGTGATCAGTCCGTTTCCGAGGCTTGTTGTCGTTCTCGAAATTCTCTTAGTTTTACGGGACAGGGAATTAACCTGTCGCCAACCTGTGGAACCAGCCTGATCATATTAGCCAAACCTTTTTAAAAGGCTTGTTTCTAGCGGCCGCCGCGAAGAGGCTATGATCACACTTCCACCAGTCCCGAATAGTTACGGCACGTGCATGTTTTCGTATGCTACATGTTGTTCCCCCTATTCGTCTGATGGCTGACCGCCATGATAGCACCGGCACAAAAAAAAAAAAATAAAAATCTAGTGATGCAGATATAATCTACTATTAAGGGGCAAATTTAGTATGGAAATCTTGGCAGGGTACTTAATTTCATGGACTTTGCCAAAAAAAAACCTAAATTGCCATTAAATTAAAAATCCATTTAAAAAGGTAAATTTCAACTTTTTACTTGCGATATAGGTACTATTGGGCAAGTTCTGCATTTGGAAAAAATATCGAACTCGAGATTTTGATCAAAGTTGACAATACGATGATAGCGAAGACGAATAACGTCGGTCCGACAATTCCGTCTGTCTGTCTGTATGACTGTACCTTGATCTACAGCCTAAGCCACTGGAGCTATTTTCTTCTAATTCGGTACTTGACGGTCTTCGGTGATTCCCTAGAGGAGAAATTGAAATTTTTGTTTTTTAGCTCCAAAACTAACGGTACCCCCATACAGCCGTAATGCATAGTCTTATTTATCTCGAAAACGGCTCTAACGATTTTGATAAAAAATACAATGCACGACTGGGTCGCACGAACTTGCTCTTATGTAAACGACTAAGAACTTCAAAAATTAATGTTATTGGAGAAAAACTGTTCATAAGCATAAAATTAATTTTTTAATAGACTAAAACTCCTTTAGAATTTGGAGCTAAAAACAGGATGGCATGTCATTCAAGAAAATATTAGCTTATGCAAGAAGAAAAATTAAAAGTCTGTACTTTCTTAAAAAAATATGCTTCTATATAAAAATTTTTTAAAACTTTCATAAGAAAAAATTTTGGTACGCCAATTTAAAGTTTTTATTATTTTGCAAATAAAAAAAATAATTGAGCCGTTTCTGAGGTATCGAATTTTTCCAAAAAAAAAATTGATTTTTTTTTCAAAAACTCAAAAATTATTTTTTTTAAAGTTTTGAAATGCAATGTTTTTCAAACTTCTTAGAAGCTTCTTTTTAAAAAAAATTCATTAAAATCCGTTTTGTCGATATTGTGAAATTCTAAATTTGAAAAAATGGTTCTATGGTAGGTACAGTTATTTTTAAGTAAAATAATTTTTTTTTACATTTTATAATTTATATTAAAAAACTTTTATTTATCAAGTCTTAAGAAAATCGAGCATGTGGTTTTTGAAATATTGCGTTGTCAAAAAAAAAATTTGAAATTTTTTCTAAAAATCAAAAATAAAAATTTGAAAATTTGAATACACAATAATATTGAAACTGCTGGAGAGCCTTAACATAAAAAATGATCAAAATCGGTGGTACCGTTTTTGAGAAAATCAAAAAAAAAAAAAAGGTTCCAAGGGGGTACCAAAAATAACCATTTTTTGTAAATTTAACTTGATAAAATTTTTTGATTTTTTTTTTAAATCTATGACAGTTTTTGAGAAAAAAAAAATATTTGTAAAATTTCGGAAAAAAAATCGTATTGCAGGTACCGTTATTTTTGGTCTTAAAAAAATTGAAAATCGTAATGTCAACTTTGCTCAAAATCTCGAGTTCTATTTTTTTTCCGACTGCATAAGTTGCCTTAAAGTACCTATAATTCGCAAGTAAAAATTGTGTGCTATTATGGGCATGGACTACATTTTGGTCAAAAAAAAAAAAAAAAAAAAAAAAAAACGATTTTAACCAAATTTCTTAAGTAGGAGCCCCCTTTAGCTTAAAATAATATTGTATACATATAAGAAAATATTTGAAAAAATAATTTTTAGGTTTCTTGAAAAAAAAGTTCCAACTTTTTTTTTGAAAATCAATATCTTCAAAACTTGTAAACGATTATTATTTGAAATTATACTCTAAAATCTATACTACTAAATTCTTTAAATTGGCATCCCAAATTTTATTCTTGAAAGAAATTTCTTAAATAAAAAAATACTTTAATAATAAAACGATTTTTGAGCTATCTTTGCATAAATTCATATTTTTCTAGAAATCAGATAGCAATTTCACGCATTTGAAAATTTTTATTTCATTAAATCCATGTCTTGTATTTATATATACCTACATAATTTTTAAATTCTAAAGTACTTTTAGATAAGAGCAAGTTCGTGCGATCCAGTCGTGCATTTTATTTCTTTTACACTTTGATGTCTTAAAAGGCTTGTGCAATTTATGGTGGTGCTAACTGGACGTCAAGTTTGGTGCGGAGGGAATTTTTGTGTGATTATACAATTTCTGGATTGTTTTAAGAAAAATAAATGAATTTACGAAATATATTGCCAGAGTTCTCTAAAAAAGTCCAAATACACTTGATTGACCTCCGACACAAAGTCGTTTGCGGAATTGATCAGCATGGTTGATTCTATCACTTCTAGGCACTTGGGACTATTATGTCATATCTGCAAATTTCTCATGTCAACAAAACTCAGTAAGAGAAAAAATTCCTAGGAAACCCGTTTAGCGATACGAAACAGCCAACTAGGATGGTCTCAACGATCAGGAACTTTATCTGATCACCATGCTTCCTCGATAGTGATGTGGACTCGAGTGCAGATATGATAAGCCAATTTATTATTTTTGGGAATAGGTGTAAACATCTATCAAATCGAGCTGTTAGGAGGGTATTAGGGTCAGAGAAGTAAGTTTCTAATGATTAAAGCCAACCCTTCTGAGAAAAACCTGAAAAAGTTGAAACAAGTTTGAAAGACCTGCAATGATCATATTCAAAGAACCAAATTTTTGGCATGACTAACAATCAAGGCAAGAAATACTACAATGTACGAAATACTACTTCATCTTCAGTTCATAAGCTCGTCTTAAATGTGACACTTTTATTAGTCAGCTGACAAGAAAAAGCCAATTCGCTTCCAGGACAGTTTGCTGTTCATTCAACGCTCCCAGAAAATGTCATAAGTCCTCCTGTACTTGAGAGCGTAAATTATTTTATGGGACAAATATTTTTTAGCACTCATATACTTGCTGACCCAGATAGTATCCCTCTCATTATTCTGAAGATGTTTCCTTCAACGTTAGCAAAATCATTGAGTAAGCTTCCTTTTCTACAGGTCCGTTTCCGAGTGAATGAAAAACAGCATTTGTCTAGCCCATCCCTTAAAAAGGTGAATCTTCTTTGCCCTCTAACTATCGTCCAATTGCACTTACGCTTTTTTTCCAAGGTCATGGAAAAGGTGATAAATTATCAGCTAAAGAAATATCTTGAAGAACGAAAACTTCTCAATTTCCAACCGTGATCTGATGGTATATCTCACCGAACATGTGTTCTACTTTACATCGTTCTGGAGAAAGTTAGATTATGGCACTTGGTATTTCAAAAGCATTTTATAAAGTTTGGCATCTAGCTCTCTTAAGAAAAGCATGCGTTTGGTATCGTGAATTATTTTCTTCGATGGATTAGAAACAACCTGGACGATCTTGAGCCTAGAGTTCATAAGATAAATGTTGGTGTGCCACAGGGCTCCGTTTTGTCTCCGACTCTCTTTCTAATATTTCAATGATCTTTTGTCTGAAACTTCTCAGCAATTCATACTCGTTCCCAGATTCACGTCCTTGTCCTTCGGATGTGGATTAAGAGCGACAACATATAATCTCAATAGCATTGTCAAAGGGGGGAAAGAAGTACAACAGAAATATTTGCATCTCTCGAGTACCGCCGCAATGTTTCATGGTTTTCATTATTTTACCGTTATTTTTATAAGCAATTTTCCAGTGAAATAGCCAGTTCGGTTGGAGGATGCAATTAAGCAATTCAACCATAAGACCCCAGGTTCTAGGAATGCCCATCAATTTACCATTGAGTCTACTGTTGAATTCAAAGATTCTTTCTTTAGCCGTACTACACGAATGCGCAATGCTTTACCTGGCCAAATATTTCTTTCACATTGCCATGTTCATAGGTATGTTCTTGTAAATCACCTTCAACTTTCCTTACGCTGTTCTCAAACATTACAAGGGTAGTCAGAATCCCTTTAGTGAGTACAAAGTTATATAAAAAAAAAAACATGAAATATTTTTTTTTTAACAGGAACCGTTACTTTTAGTGTTTGAAAAGAAAAATTTCTCTGTAGGTAATTACCCAAAAACCTTATTTCTGAAGTTTGAAGAAAATCGCTTAAGCCCTCAGGTTCTAGATTGTGCTGTATTGTAAGGCGATAGCTAGTTGCATTCCAACTCAAAGCAATTCAACTATATAATACTTGCCTCTCCGAAAATACTCATCAGCCTTTTATTGAGTCAAATTTCGGACATACTGTTAGTTCAGAGAGAATCTCTGTAACCCAGTTTAAAGAATGCCTTTCTCAATATCTCCTGTTAAATCATCTCCTAATTTCCTTGACGGTTCTCAAACGTTTTAAGGGTAGTCCTGGATCCTTAAAGGTACGCAAAATTAAAAAAAAGAAACAGACAAAAACATACAAGATCCTCTTTGGGTCTTACGTGAATACCTGCCTATTACGGCTTTACCCCACGGGTGGCCTACCATCATCAGAGTCAGATTTAGTCTTTAGACAAAAATATAGAGAGTAACAGACATCTAGGCACACCAACATACAACATACGCAATAAGCGACAACACGCATATAGGGCGAGCAGATAAAAATAGACCGCCCTATTTGAACTAACATATAAGATACGAAAAACCCTTAGATATAAAGAAAACAGCATTAACTGCGTGCTTAGACATGGAGGGAACCTTCGACAACTGATCCCACAAGATTGTACGCAACGCTCTTGTTAGGAAATGCGTGCTCAAAATCATAATCACAGCAAGAGGTTTATTATCACCCTTGTTGTGGTGTCTTTTGGTAGACGAATTGTTAGAAAATCTTACCTCCCAAGATTCTGCAACTTGCATGAGAAAACACCGAACCACATACTAGGAAGATGTTATCCCCTCATGCACCAAAGGAAAACAATTTGGGACAATACCAGGTGGAAGAGAGCTACCTATCCTTTCTGAATACTAAGATTCCTAAGACTAATAGATTAGGAGGAAGAACTATAAGATGAGCAAGCTCATATGTATACTTTTAAGTGGGGGCACACTAGATCTCCAGGTCGCAGTGCAATACCCCCAGTAATTTATATCCAATTTGTAGGATTCATTATTTCTATCATTTGATGAAAACCTGGAGATTCGTTTTTCACGAATCACATATCTTCTACAAACATCGCAACTTAAAAAACAAAGTAAAACTTAAATACATATAAACTTATAAACAGCGAAATTATACATAAATTCAGCTCATTTACTTCGTTGACACCGAGCTAAGTCGAAATTTACTGAAAAAACATGCTACCTCAAATATAACATCGAAAACTAGGGAAAACTTGTACCGACAAAAATTGTCTAAATTTAATGTCATCACTAACCTTTCATTAAAAAAAATTTGCACACAAATACTCATATTTCATTGCATCGTAATTTTGTATTTCATTAAAATCTAACCTCACTCTATAGTTCATATACTAAACAAGCTTCAAACTTATTTTAATTATTAATATCATTCACAGAACTTCGACGGCAATCACTCAACGGCGCTGCTTGGCTCTTCTTCGGATGGGTGTTGCATTACTTGCCATTTTGGGCAATGGGACGAGTCCTCTATTTCCATCACTATTTCCCTGCTCTAATTTTCAACTCAATGCTAACAGGTAAGTGCAATCTCTTCCAACGAACCAGAGGGTGGTCTTTAAAACACAAACTTTACCTTTCCAATCAACTTTTCCGTTTATCAAAGCCAAGAGCTAAGCGTTTTCATACCTAATTCAAAAAAATTAATAAAAAAATACCCCTGAACACAGTAAAATCTCTAGTAAGTGGACACACATAATTAAGTCTTGGTTATCTGTGTTGAGTGTTGAGAAGTTTTCGGCTGAGAGAAAATTTAGGACGGCTTCGAGGAACACATAAAAAATCGTGCTTTGACAAAAACACACCGAAAATGCTTCCACTTCATTCTTAGAAAACCCAATCTTCTAATTTTTAAAGATTTAAAAACATTGGCGCAGAATTATAGGTGAATTAGTATGATGTTACGACATACATAGGTTCAACGTAATGGGGTGATAAGTAGCACTAGGTTTCTGAGGCTTAGGATCTACAAAAGAAGCTGGCGCCCTCTAGACGGTCGAACCGCCAACCAAATCGGCCGAAAGAAGGCACGTATCTGACATATTAGACGTGTGTACATTTCCAGGGGCAACCGTCGACTCTGACCATTTCTTAGATGCGGCTAAATTCAGACCTCGACTGTCAAACGGAAAGAAGCTGGGAACCGTCCAATAAAAGAAATTTGGCATTGGGCGCCAGTGGACCTAGTATGGCAATATCATCATTCCAGAGAATCCGTGGTATCATGATGAATGTGTTCAACTAAAACGTGTGACAGAAGATGCACTTGCAAATATGCTGCAGGGCCAAAACAAAAGCAGCGAGAAAAGAGTATCGAGCAAAGATGTGAGACGAAAAGAAGATCTTGTGAAGAAAGAAGGGAGTTTATTTAGCCTCGCAGCTGAAGGAGATCATAGAGTATCGCAATAGAAACAACACCCAAACAAGTAGCTGCTGGTTTCAAGACCAGAAAGCAGGTTCTTCGAAGCAAAGAGGGTAACCTAGTCACCGAACCACAGGGAACTGTGGATTCTCTGAAGCAACATTTTCAGCAGCTGTTAAATGGGCATCATGTAGAGCGATTAAAAGGATTAGAAGAAAACCCGCTTCCAATCAATGATAATGAAGAACCGGTTCTACCATCCAGTATAGAAGAGGCCAGCCTAGCTATAAATAACATCAACAAAAACAAGGCTGCAGGCTTACCCGCAAAGCTCTTAAAATACGGAAGTCATGTTTTGGTAGGGTGCATGCATGAAATCATCAACCAAATAAGGTTGAAACAGCATGCACCACCACCGCCGCCGACTGGACCTTCAGGTCCATATGCCTCATCCACAAAAAAGATTATCCTATATCTTACAAGAATTATCGATTCATATCCCTGCATAGAAGATCCTATCTAACGTCCTATATGAAAGTCTTAAGCCGTCTTAAGTCTTAAGTCGGCAAACACCAGTGTGGCTTCTGGCTCATCCATATACCACATATTCACATTGAGATAATTCTGGAAAAGACCAAAAAATTTGAAGTCGAAAATCACCAACTATTTATCGACTTCAAAGCCTTATATGTACATGATATATATGCTGCATTTATCAGGAGCTCAATGGCAGAACTTGGGATCCGGGGAAAACTGATCGGATGTCGTGTTACATTGGAAAATACACCGTTCAACGTGCAACTTGTGAGCAACTGCTCTGAACTATTCCACACATGCACAAGGTTTCAGCAAGGAGATGTACGTTCTAGAGCTGATTGTGTGCAGTGCAGGCGTTAACAAGGAGGGCACTTTATTCAAAAAATCTGTCCAATTATTGGGGTAGCGGATGATATCCACAGTTCTGTAGTAGAGTCCGTCACGCTTGTTGAAGATCAGGTGAGACTTGTTGTTCTTAAAGTAAACGAGGACAAGACCAATTATTTATGTATTGTGAATTGTGATGTGCTTTTTGCTTTCCAGCCGAGGTTCTCGCCAGTCTCGCCAGGGTCGTCCTGAACAAAACACGAAAACTCAGAGGAAAAGGTCTTCAAACCTTATTGCAAAATCTTTATTGAAAATAACTCTTATATCTATAACACACAAAATTCCGTTACTAGTATTTCAATTAACTCTGGTAATCGAATGATTTGCGGTTACCAACTCTTCTGGATTGTAGTCTTGCTGTCTCGTATCGGTTGTACTGGTTGCTGATGATCCGGATTTTGGTTTAATCTGGTACTTGATTTCAGGTAATCTGATTTCTGTTAATTCGTCTTTAAAACTGGTCGGGCTAATGACGGGATCGGAAGGTACTATGCCCCTGGTGGTGCTTAAAGCAGCAGGCTAAACACTCTGGTAAATCAGCAGCTACCAAAGCCCCTAGTGGCAATTAGGACGTTAAACTTCGAACTAAGACCCTTTACCACTGGTGGGGGGAAGCCTTAATAAAAAATAACTCGACAATCTCACCTACCTAACTTGTCTTTCCACAAAACCCCTTACCACTGGTGGGGCGAAGCTCCGCGAAAGCGAGAAAAGCTAAAATGACCAAATCGCCTACACTTGTCTATGGCTGGATTTCAAATGATTGATAAAACCAATTTACTATGTCGCCTGACTATGAAAGTGTACTTTTCGTTTCAAGGTTTCAAGGTTTTTTATTGAACTTTAATATATATACAATTGTGAAACTTAAGGATAATACGAGTATGTATAGGGTAGAAATTTGTTGGCACATAGGGGGCCTAACTTATAAAATGACTTAAACTCTAAAAAATTATAATATTTATAATGTATGTACATGGTTCAAAATTAGCATTACGATAAATTGTCTTGGTTTTTGACTCGGGTTGTTCAGTCCCGGTTGTCCAGTTGGCGGGTTGTTGGGGGTTGTTTTTTGATGTTTTCAGTTATGGTGATATGCTGACTCGGCGTCAGCGTAGAAACGAACTGCTGGTTCGTTGTCGGCTGGGATCCTTTCTATCATATCCAGAGCACTAAGGTATCTAGGCTCTGGATGTCGTTCCTGGGTGGTCATCCTTTTCATCAGCGGGCTTGGGTGGTTGGTGCTGCTAGCTATGAGCTTCTTCGCTAATTGCAGAAGAAACTGGTCCAGTGGCTTGATTTTTGCTTCTTCATAGAGTCTTTCATTGCTGAAGTGCTTCCTTCGCTGTCGATCGAAGATAAGTCCGGTGCTCATCCTTAGTATTTTCCTTTCGAAGACTTTGAATTTCAGCCTTGCTGTCTTCGAAATGGTGTACCATGCAGGAAAATTGTAGCTGATGACGGGTCTGATGAGCTGTTTGTATATCAATAGCTTCACTGGTTGGCTTAGTCCGGTTCTTTTGGCTAGCAACGGGTGCAAGCGGTGAAACGCGAAGTTGGCCTTCCTTAGAACCTGCTTAGAGTGCGGGTTGAAATTGAACAGCTCGTTGAAGTTAACTCCGAGGTATTTAGCATTTTATTTGGCTGCTATCGTTGACCCATCGGGGAGCTTCACGGTCAGTTTTGTGCAAGTGGCTGCTGAACGACATCGGTTGCCATCGGTGGGTCTCCTGAAACACACAAGCTCCAATTTGGCAGTGTTTATTCGGATACCCCACTTTTTGTAGTACTCGTAGAGTTTGGAGACGTGGGCTTCCACTCTCCGAGCTGCAATGTTTGGCGCTATGGACGAGGAGTAGGTCAGCGAGTCATCAGCGAAAAGCAAGTTCTTGCAGTCAGTTGGCACGGGTTGATCAGACGTCATCAGGTTATATAGGAAGGGACCCAGCTTTGATCCTTGGGCGGGTACTTTTCATCCAAGTAGGTCCTCATGACGCTTTTTCAGTAAAGACTGAATGTAAGTGGTGAACGAAAAATATTAATGAGGTTGATTTCCTGTGACGTCAATTTTACTAGTAATACCAAAGAAAAATAAAGTGTAGTAGCATGGAACGCTTCGTTACAGTATGCTACCAACAAACAAGCCTCGAGGTAATTAAGGAGTTCATCTACCTTGGAATTAATAATAATTCCGAGAACGTCACCTTAGTGGAGATCCCGACGAAGAATTACCCTAGGAATTGAGCAAAAAAAAATGGGTTCCAAACTTCCTCACTAGTAAGACCAAGAGCTCACTCTTATACTACTCTTAAAATACTCTTATACTACTCTTATACTACTCTTATACTACTCTTATACTACTCTTATACTACTCTTATACTACTCTTATACTACTCTTATACTACTCTTATACTACTCTTATACTACTCTTATACTACTCTTATTCTACCAGTTCTGCTTTACTTTGCCAAGTGCTGGCCTATTAGCAGAAAGGTATTGATGATATTGAGATCTTTCGAAAGAATTTTGAATTCTGCGACGGATATTTGGTCCTATGAGCGAGGAGGGCTGTCCCAATGTGTGGATGTAATCCAAAAAGACAAATCACGTCGACTA
The DNA here is from genome assembly GCA_963931855.1 of Philhelius festivus. Lineage (NCBI taxonomy): Eukaryota > Metazoa > Arthropoda > Insecta > Diptera > Syrphidae > Philhelius > Philhelius festivus. The sequence continues at coordinate 149,933,806 of OZ007555.1, forward strand.
CATTGGCTCGGCCACATTGAGAATATGGACAAGATCGTCCTTGGGTTTTACGTGGATACCTGCCTATTACGGCTCTACCCCACGGGTGGCCTACCACCATCAGGGTCAGATTTAGTCCTGACCATTAACCCCGACATAGCAAGCTATCTCGATCGCAAAGTTGTGATATGTTGCAGCATATGCACACCTCTTGCTTTGGAGGCGAGGTCTATCTAACACTTCTTGAATTCAAGAAAAGAATCTTAAAAACCATGTGTCTCCGCTTTCGGAATAAACCAAGCCACCATGATGCTCCTACTAGGGGGCCTACCTCATAGATTGGGTTCGAGCCGAGGGTAAAACTCAACCTCCGACTCAAATGGGCACTATCTCCCATGGTACCAGAATATAGCTTCTGGTGGAGCTTCGCAACTTCGCCATTTCATGGAGCTTCCTAGGCGATCCGAACCCGGACTTAGTCCAAGTTCTTGTCTCAAGCTTCGGAATTTCCAGATCTGAACCAGTCACTTCTGGATGGGCTCCTGCAAAACCCTGGGCCTGTCAACCCTTAGGATACACACCAAGAAGTCGACCGGGGTAGAAACCAACGACTCAATGTGCATCCTAGTCTTTTGCTCACCTTACGGCAAACTAGGAAAGACGCTCCTAGTCTTTAGTTTACCTTACGGCAAACTAGGAAAGACGCTCCTAGTCTTTTATTTACCGTACGGTAAACTAGGAAAGATGCTCCTAGTCTTTAGTTTAACTAAACCAACTTAACCAACCAAGATCAACCTTAATCAACCCTTCCAGTGAAACTTTCGAAATCCCCAGCCACAAAAGCAGCCGGGGACGTTACTAACTTCACTGCTACCACGAGTAAGACCTTAGAAATCTCCAGCTGCTTGCCCAGCCGAAGACTTCACCAATCTTACTCCCACTATCAACCAAGATAAACCTAAAAGATCCCAAGCCACGAGAGCAGCCAGAGACCTTCCCGATTAACCCTTTACACCCTAGACATCCTTTAAAAACCTGGAGAATACCTTTGAATTCTCCAGCCACGTAAGTAGCCGAAAATTCACCGGCACACACCCGTTTTAAACTCCCTTGACTCCCTTGGGTTTTCTTAGTTGTCTAAATCTCAAGCTGATCGAGCAGCTAGAGAATAGACGTAAGCCCCCCACCACGACAAGGTGCAACCCGTCGGGGGGGGGGGGTGAGCAAATGGACAACAATACTCCAGCAAAGTGATCCTTTGATTCCCATGCCTTGTTCGCGGCGACAGGAAAGGTTTTAGGTTTAAAGAATAAGCCACCGCCGATGCCAGAGCGCTTTAAAGTTAGCACAAGGAAAGCAGAGGTTTTACTGTATGTCAAACCATTTTTAGCTTGTTCGCTCTATAAGGAAAAAGCCCTGCACGTATTTTTTTCCTTTTAAGCCGGATAGGTTTAAGGAACTTTTATGAAAGTTCTATTACGAAAATTTGTCACAAGTTCACAAAAGTTAATTTAAAAGTTAAGTCCTTTTCGGATGACGGTGCTTCAGTATCGTGGGCTTGCTTGGCCTGCAAATGATGCCACTCTGGCATCAGCGATGCAATGCAAGTGTTTCTCACTTAAACACGCTAACGTTAATTTTCTTCAGCTCAAAATAAAACTTCAAGTTTTTATCGGTTCAATGGAAATTTAGTCGAACATTTATTATTGAATTTGGCAGGGTTCACTCAAAAGTGTTGTGTAATTTTAAACTTCAACAAAACTTAAATTTGAGTGTTTGACAAAGGGTTTTTCCTTGTCAACTTCTTAGAATAAATTTTAAATTTATGGAATGGGAATTTTCAAAGTTTTAAATTAAGTTTATAAAATTGGATAGTTATCTATAAATTTTAAAGGAAGATAAAGTCATTGAAAGTGTTGCGAAGAGTTAAAGTTTTCAGGTGATAAAATTTGAGTCGTACTGAAAAAGGAAGTCATATTAATTGCACATGAAATTTATTTGCTCCAAACATTTATAAATTAAGGAATACAAAATAACTTCTGGAAAGCGAATGTTTATCATGTTTTAGGTATTTAAGGTTCAAATTAGTTTAAATATAAGAAGCCTTAGCTTAGAGCTGTTTGTGTTAAAAAAAAAAAAACTTTAGAGAGAAATAGAACTCACAGTTAAGTCAAACTATACAAATACTAGGAGATACATCACAATTATTTAAATCTTGGAAGACTTCGTCTTTTATTGTTCCTCAGAGTCTAAAGCATGCAAGATATTCAAAATTCACACAGCTCAAAAATTCAGAAACTTATGAATAGAAACTATACCACCTTGCACAGATAGCCGGACCTCCGGGAATAAATCTTCATAAGTTTTTCAAACCTTTTAGGATTTTGCATACAGAATTTCATTCAAATTCATTACCTAAAAAGTTGTTCTATGGTAGGCACTGCCAGTGGTGATTTCAAAATATTTTATTACGTACATTGAAGGCAGTTTAAATTGATCGACCAACAAATTTTTAAAAATTCTATGTGCCGTTTTCGAGAAAAATACAATTTTCGTAAACAATTTTACTCAATACTAATAATTTTATTCAAACTTCTTAGGAGCCTTATCATACAAAAATTGATGAGAATCTATTGAACCGTTTTTGAAGAAAAGGTCCTACGGTTCTATGCCATATTTCGCAAAAAATGCTCTTTCCCTCTTAAAAATTTTCGGTTTATCCCTATCTCAAGGAGAATTCCCTTAATTATGGAAGACCTCTTTCATAAGCCCTAAGTATGCAGTTTTAAGCTATCGTCCAATTGCTAAATTTTCACATATTTCCAAAATCTTTGAAAGAATTTTGTATGATATTTTAAATTTTCGTTGTAAGTCTCCCATTTCCTCTAGAAAACACCCCTTTGTTCAGGATATGTCCACAACTATGTACTTACTTCGTTGAATTCATATCCTGAGGGGATAACCTCAGTCTTATAGAGAATGGAAAGGAAGTCGACGTTGTCTCAACCGATTTCAGTAAGGCTTATGACGAAATGTCACATAAGCTTATTCTATTTAAGCTGTCCATCCTTGAGCTTGAACCTATCTTCTTAAGATGGATTTCTTCTTACCTGAAAAAACTTTACTGCAAAGTTGGATTCAGATCTTACTTGTCTGATGATTTCTCAGCTACGTCCGGGGTTCCACAAGGCAGCCACTTAGGACCACTCCTCTTTATTCTTACTCTTAGCGATGTTGAAATGGTTATTAAATATTTCTATATTTCACTTTACACCTACGACATAACTTGATCTTAGCTTAGAGCTAAATATTTCCAAATGACATTCAATCAAATTTTGAAAAAAAACGTATCCAATCTACTCCCCGTCGATACCTTCTCCATTATCAATCCATACTCACCGCTGGATCAATTGGTTACGAACTCTACATTAAGCTTTGTAAAACGATGATGCAAAGAATTCTATGACCACTACGTGACCCGATCTTTATACATAACCTTTATTCGCCACCTTCTTGAATGGAATAGAGGAAAATTAATAGGCCGACGAACTAGCCTCATTGTCTCTGGTTTTGTGATCAGCTGGAAAAGTCCTCTATTTCCTCTGTAAATGTTCATACTTCGGGCAGAATGGTAGTTCAACTATTCGGAAAGTTATTTCGACCTTTCCGAACTATCTGTGCTAAAGGTCAAGGACTTGATGTCTTTCTGTAACGGGTACACCCCGATCTTAAAACCGCAGACTAGTGATCTAAAGGTAAAGGAGAGTTTATGAATCCTTTATCATATATTATTAAATCCACAAGCCAATCGAACTTATGGAAAACCAAACGGCGTACTCCAGGCCTTACTGGATTGCTGATCTTGGCCGCAATTTCCACCTACCTAAGAACTTTTTCCTTCGAATATAACAATTGCAGGTATTCCTGGCTTGTTTGAACTATTTCCGGTTCTTATCAGTGTGGTTTGTTTTGAGGCATCAGAAGTTGAACTCTCTCATATTGGTAATCTTTTAAGTCTGATCTTCACAAAATAAATGCTGGTGTTCCCCAGGGCTCCGTTTTGTCTCCGACTTTCTTCCTCATTTTTATAAATGATCTCTTAACTGAAACTTCTAATCCACTTCATTGTTTTGACGATGACTCCACTCTCAGCTTCTCATACTCGTTCTCAAATTCACGTCCATCTCCTTCGGAAGTGGAATTGCAACGGTATCGTATGATAAGCTCATTAAAGTCCGATCTAAGTGGGGTATAAAAAACTGTGTGGAGTTTAATGCTTCGAAAATTCAATGCTGTCTATTGTCGTTGAAGCAAAATGTCCCCCTTATGTCATTTTCCTTGAATGGCACTTGCATCGAATAAACCGAAAAACTCTCAGTACTCGGTATGTGTGTTAACGACGATCTTCCTTGGAATGATCACATTCTCGAGACCGCCAAAAATGCTGCTAAATGCTTACGATTTCTATATCGATGTAAGAAATTTTTTCACTCCTTCTGATCCTTCCGATGAATGGTAGCCACATTTATGAGGCGTTTGTGTGTCCAAAACTCGAGCATAATTCACATATTTGAGCAAGGGCAGCACAAACTTCTCTCCACTTATTGGATAGAATTCAAAACAGAGCGTTAAACCTGATAGAAAACAGAGCTATCATCGATTCATTCCCATATCTTGAACACCGTCGGAATGTTTCATGTATTTCCTTGTTTGGATCGAAGTAACCAGTTGCATTACTCCCCTTCATCAGTTCACCCGTGATAATCGTTTTGCTAGGAATGCTCATCAGTTCACCTTCGAGTCTAACTTTGGTCGTACCGTTAAATATAGAGATTCGTTTTTTAGTCGCACAGCACGATTATGGAATAACTTACCCGGCACGATTTTCCTTGCCATTTCAATTGATACCTCCCTTCTCTCCCCCCTAATTTCTTTACCTCTTGATAATGGTTGTACCAAGAAATCTCTTTGGAACTTATTCTATTAACCCTTTTAGTAATAAAAGTTTTCAATCCTTTTAGAATAAATCCGGTTATAATATCAGCACTGAAATCTATGTCACACTATCGATTTAGTATAGTGACCAGTTAAAGTTTTGAAAGAAGTTGTTTAAACCGTCCAAATGCGTCCCTGGAATTTCATATTTATTTGTGTTGGTGCAGCATGAGAAAGTTGCTGAAATAGTACACTTCTTCTTCTTCCTTGTTTCGGCGCTGTTATGATCTCGATGTCGAGGGGATCATAACTCTCCCACGTATCTGCTTCACACTAGTGATCCGCCTGTGGGGTTCGCCGGGTTGACCTCAGAAATCGGCGGCAAGCCTCCCGGTTTTGTATTGTTCCATTTCTGAGGCCAACTGAATGCTGGTGTTTTTGCATTTGTTTGTACCAGGAGTGTTTAGGCCTACCTTTCTTTTTATTCCGAATTGGAACGTTGTATGATATTGCCTTTTTGACGGGGTTCTCAGGATCTCTCCTTTGAACATGGCAATACCAACTGAGTCGGTCGTGTTCAATTTTTTGGGAAATGGTATTCTTAACATGAAGGCTTCCTCGGATCTTCGTACTTCTAATTCGATCAAGCTTTGTAACTCCTGCTGTCATACGAAGCATCTTCATCTCAGCTGCCGTTAGCTTACTCTCATACTTTTTGTACATTGTCCAACATTGTGAACCGTATGTGAGTGCTGGACGCACAACTGAAGTGTAGAGCTTTCCTTTCAGCTTAGGGGGCATTTTTCGGTCACAGAAGATAGCAGAATTTTCCCGCCACTTCATCCACCCTACGCTTACGCGATGATTGATATCGTCATCACAAGTAGCTTCGTTATTTATCATAGACCCCAGATATTTAAACTTTTCACACTTGGGAAGCACTACTCCATTCAAATAAATGTCTGGAATAGGCCTGTGTGGATCAGAAAATGGGCAGCATAGGTATTCTGTCTTTTTCGCGCTTATGCGGTACCCACTTCCTTCTAGAACATCCACCCATACGTCAAGTGCTCGTTGTAGGGATATCGGGTCTTCACTTATGATGGCTCCATCGTCAGCAAAGAATAACTGATGCACTTTTGGATCCGTCACTTTGCCTTCAAGCAGGTAATCAAGAACTGTAATAAAGAGCAGGGGACTCAAGACACTTCCCTGGTGTACACCTACTGTGATTTCGAATTCTTCGGTGACTCCAGCTGCGCATCTTACTTTAGTAACTGCTCCATCATACATGTCCATAATTATCCGCACATAGGTTTCTGGAACTCCTCGTTGCCTGAGGGCCACCCATATTAGATCTCGTGGTTGCCGATCGAATGCTTTTTCAAAATCAACCAATACGACATGCAAATCCTCCATAGAATCCCGATGTTTTTCCATAATTATTCTTATACTCTGGATTGCATCCGTGGTTGACTTACCCCCGACAAACCCGCACTGGTCATCAGATAACCTAATTATTTTTCGCAGTCGGCTACCCAAGACTCGCTCAACGATCTTCATGGTGTGTGACATCAGCTTAATCGAACGGTAATTATCACAGCTTCGAGTATCACCCTTTCCTTTATAAATTGGAAGAAGGTAACTTTCCCTCCATTGATTAGGCATGCGATCACCTCGTATAAGTTTGGAGACAAGAATCATGAGCCATCTAAACCCGATGTCTCCCATCTTTTTCCAAAACTCTGAGGGTATTTCGTCTGGGCCAACAGCTTTTCCCTTTTTGGAGTATTTTACCGCCTCACTAACTTCTTCGACTGTGACGTCGGATACTTCGCTTAAGTTAGGTGAAGCTATTGGAAAGTATAGCCTTGGAAATTGTTCGTTTAGAAGTCCGTCACAATACTGTCGCCACCTGTGAAGAATTTCGTTGTCTTCCACAAGTAGTTGGCCTTGAGCATTGTTAATGAACTTTGGCGAACAAATCTCCTGGGCATTTCTTCTTCTTTGAGCGGCTATTTTGAAGATAGTTGCGCCCTTATTCGTGTTTTGCCGTAGCTCTTGAATAGCACCAGCTGTCGGGGTAGAAATTTCATCCAGCTCCCGATACAGGTTTTCTGTATTCTTTGCTTGAATTTGGGCGCACTTCTTCTTCGCTTCTTTCTTGCAGTTTCTATATTCCACTTCGAGGCGTGACTTTTGCTCTGTATCATTAGAGGGGCACTTCGACCAAGCCTTGAAAGCCATTTTCTTTTTACTTATAACTGATTTAGCTTCATCATTCCACCACCATGTTTCTTTGCCTTGTTGGTTGTGTCCTTTTGAAACCCCTAACAGTGTTTTGGCTTTTTCTTTGCAAGTTCTCTGTAGGAGATCCCACATACTTTGTGCTGTACTCTCTTCATTTCGAACTATATCGGTGTTGTTATACAGAACGTTTTGCATATTCGAAATGAAAGCTTCGCCTTTTTCCTTATCCAGATTATACCATTTGATCTTCCCAAAAGTTTTTGTATGTTTGTTGTCGTTCACTGTCTCCATAAAAAATTCTGTCAGTAGGAGACGGTGTTGGTGGGCGATCGCTTCTCCTAGTATCACTTTGCAATCTTTTACCCGGGGTTTCATGAACCTAGATACCAAATGGTAATCAATCTGGGTTTCATTTCCACCACTGCTGTAAGTGACCAGGTGTCGGCTTTGTTTGACGAACATGGTATTTAGTACGATAAGACCGTATGTTTTGCACATGCTCAAGATGTCTTCACCAGGAGGGTTCCTGGTGCCGTATCCGAGGCCTCCATGGCAATCTTCATAGTCTTCGTTTGTCTTCCCGACATGTCCGTTCAAATCTCCGCCCACGAACAAAAACTCTTCCTTTGGGATATCCTTAAGTAGATTGTGAAAGTCTAGCCAAAATGCATCTTTTTGCACCTGCTCACATCCAATTTGGGGAGCATATGCAGTGACAATATTCCACAACTTTCCTTTAATCACCAATTTAAGGGACATCAAACGGTCGCTGGGTTTCGAAATGGTCAATACGCTGCCTAATAGATGTTTTGCAAGGATGATTCCGATTCCGTTTTTACCCTTTTCCGTTCCATAGTAGAACATCTTATAGTTTTTTGTCCTCGTATCCAAGAAACGGGCCCTGTTTCCCGTGTTTCGCCATTTTGTTTCTTGAACACATAAGATGTCCACTCGCCTTCTTTTCATCATCTCTTCCAGCTCGAAGCTTCGACCTGTCATACTGCCAACGTTCCAACTCGCAACTCTCAGATTTTGTATAATCTGCGGCATTACTTTGCTAGCCCCCGGAATCCGTCTAGCTCTGACCCGAGCATTGCTGCTCGGTCCAGGATCAGTACCATGTGTAACAATGGTAGTGCCTGGCGGGGTAGTGTCATTTCTAACGAGTACTTCCATAATGCTTGAATTCACAAAATTATCGAGTATCGACGTGTGCATGCTCCAGTTTTGTATTTGATCTCTCTTTTACGGCACCGGTGATCTCCAGTCGTGCCAACCCAGGGACTGGCATGCACACTTTTGGGAAAGTTTATAGGTGTTACGTGTCGCTAGGTTCACCTTGCTGTTTGTGGCCTAGATGTATTTACTCCTTTAGTCGCCTTTTACGACAAGCGGGGAGGCGCTGCAGGAATATTCTAACCCGTCCCTGCACAGGGATTGCTGAAATAGTACACTAATAGTGTATTAAACAGCATCAAATGTGAGGAACATATCAAGCGCAACCTTCCTTAGGGTTCTGTCTGGCCAGAATTTCGAATCCAATAAGAACTATAAACATTGAAATCGCCGATAGAAACGATATCAGTGGGAGAAATTTGGCTAACGATTCTTAATATAGAGTTAGAAATAGAAGTCCAATTTTTATCTTAACTCGAGCTCCTATAAATGAAACAAGCTTATAGATGATGTGTCTACTGGCATTCAATTAAAGCCACGCCAAATTGAAGTGCGTATTAGAACATTAGCCATATTGAGTCTGAAGCTGGTAAGCAACATCATTACGAGATCCAGCCAAGCCTGATCAAAATATCAAGTTGGATGTTTTGAATGTTCGATAAGAGTCCGGCCGAGGGCGACAAAATCGAGTTAAAATTAATAATTCAACATATCGAAATAAATAGATAAATCATTTTTTAGCTTCTAAAACTGAAATACGTGAGACCCAGTGGAGTACCTACTTTTGTCCCTGATACGTTTTTCTGTGTTCTTCATGAAAATTCTCACCTAACAGCTTATTTTCACTAAAGCACATAACCCTCTACCTTACCTCTGTTAACTCTTCTACCAAAACATATAACTTTTAAACCTCCTAGACAGTGAAAATTTCATTTCATTGACGAGAAAGATTTCCTTTCTTCCTACTTTTAAGGTGCACGCTAAAAATATATTAAGAAAATTGAATTTAGTAAAAAAAAAAATCAATTTATCTCGGAAATACACAGCATCGTACGATATCATATTATAGCAAAGTGTTCTTTCTCGTATCCAAGACGCTTTACTGAAAACAGGGTATTACGTTTATACGTTTATTTTCGGAATCGAAATGAAATTTATGCAAAATGCTTGGATATGATCCAATGCAGCAACTCTTGATTCAATGACAAGATATTCAAGAAGCAATTTTCAATTCTCAAAATAAAAAAAAAAAAAATACTCCATACTCCAGGCAAGTTTGCCATACTGGTGTGTACTAAAGTTGAAAAGGTTAACAGATGCAGACTTGTTGCTGTTTTATTATGTATTATAAAGGAGCGTGTTTGCATTTTCAATAAATTTGTCAGAAATTGATGACATCGAAGCATGAACAGAATTTCTTTATGAAACTGAGTTTTGAGTTATTGAATTTGCCTAATATTTCTAAGTTTTGATTAAAAAAGGTATAAAAATCGAGGATTCCATCAATTGGAAATATGTGGCTTTAATTTTTAGCTCTGAAAGTTTTTTTTTTTCAAAAATGTACTGCTCTAAATCGGGAAAGTGGCTTAGTTATTGGTAATTGCAACCGAATCGCCTTGGCCTTGGGGCTTTTTAACAAACAAATAATTCTTAAAATTTCAAAAGTGTTTGCTCTGTAATTGACTGCTTTCACACGAAAGTAATTTTGAGCTTTGTTCATGAGTCAACCCTCCGCTCTCCTTAATATCATTATCTACGATGGCTGAGCGAACACTAAATGGAGAAAAGGAAAACAACGAACAAGAACGAGCAATAACTCTTCAATTTTACTTTCCTCGACAATTTCGTCTTGTACTGATGCAACATATTATGTCTTTTGACGTACTACTCAGTGTAGGAGGCGCTACAGTCCGGCTTCTTCATATAGTTCAGTCCCTAGCTAGCTGTCTCCTGTTTCGTACGTCTAATTGGTTGACGTCCTCTCTCACTTGTGTATGCCACCTGATTGGCAGTCTTCCTCTACTACACCGTCTCTCGGGATTTGATTGGATTTCCGGGCCGGAACATTTAGGTTAATTTGCTCTGCATGACCTAGATATCTAAGTCGTTAGGCTTTCATTTGTTTGACTAGGTCGGTTTAGTTGAACAGTTTATTGGTATATCTTCTCCTCCAATCTCCTTCTAGCAGACTGGACCAAAGATCACACGGAGAATTTTCCAAAGCGTTCTCATCCACTTTTGACAAAGTCCATGTATCTGCACCATACACAAGGACCGGGATAATGAGAGTCTTATATAGGGACACTTTAGTTGCTCCAGAGAGGACTATGTCTCCTTAGTCCAAGCAAGCAGTGATTGACAAGAGTTATTCTCTGTTTGATTTCATCGCTGATGTTATTGACTGAATTAATTGTGGGGCCTAGGTAGACCAAGTCTTTAAGTTCATCAAAATTACAGCTGTTTATGGTAACGTTCTGTCCTAGACGTTGCGCCAGTGGTGTGAGTCATTTTTTGATGACAGCATATAATTGGTCTTGCCCTCATTGATCGATAAACCCATCTTCTTCATTTTCGTCTCACGGTCGGTTGAGTATCCGAGTAAAGCGTCGGACTTTTAGAAGATTGTGCCTCTAATGTTGACGAGTGAGTTTTGCACTGTTCTTTCAAGAACGATGTTGAAGAAGTCGCACTACAGAGCATCGCCTTGCCTAAAACAATGCATCGGTGAGATCTTTCTCGACTTCGATGGAGCAGCGTGCTTTCTCGATCGTTATTCTGCACAAACGGACAGGTTTGTCAGGTATGCCAAAACTAGAACTTTCTCCTTATATTGGCAATATAAGGATCTCATAGGTACGCTGTTTTAAAATCGATGAAATGCTGGTAGAGGTCTATTTAAAGTTGCTGGGTGTTGTCCAAGATATACCATAATATGAATATTTGGTAGATGGTGGACTTTCTTGGTCTAAATCTGCTCTTATGTGGATCTATAAGTTGTTGACGAAAGGCTTCAAAAGTTCACTTAAAATAGTGGAGAAAGGATCTTTTTTCTTTCTCCATGTTCAGGAGACTTATGCATCTGTAATTGGCGCAGTTCAGAGGGTCTCCTTTCTTGAGGATCGGACAGACAATTCATGCGTTCTTCCGATCATAGGTTAAGGTGGCTGCTGCCCGGAAAAGGCCAACACACTTAGACCAATATTTGGTCCGTTGTTATTCCTTCTTCCGACCATATTTTGCAGACTAGCTGGTGCATATTCCCAACCAGCCCCTTTTAACAGATAGTTTGGTAGCTGGGCCTTCAGCTCCAGCGGTTTTGTTGGACTCCATATAGCTATCTTTTAGGTCGGGTGAGTGTTATTGTTGATCTGCGTCGCCTAAGTCGAATGGTACTATCTCTATAGTAGTGGAATTCTCTTCTTCATCGCCGTTATAAAGTTTGGAGAAATAGTCTTTCCAAATTATAAGCATGGTATTACGGTTCAAGTTCAACTAATATGATTCCTTGATTGTCCATGCATACTTCGGCTCGTTGATTGTATCCTTGTGACGTTTTTTTTTACCTTTGGGTAAAACTTCCGAAACTTATTCGTGCTATGACATCCCTCTATTTCCTCGATCAAGCGCTTCTCATGCTCCTTCTTTTGCTTTCTGAGAAGCCGGTGTTCTTCTCTCCTCTTCTGTTCGTAGAGCCGCGTACAGCTGTATGTGCTTGCCGGAACTCGTTGACAATCCTGATATGTGTTTTCAAAAAAATAAGATAAGCAAATGTCAGATTCATCAAAGTGAAGATTTTGACTTTTGTGAATTCATTAGAAATAGATATATGTATGTATTGATATTTGCTTAAGTGACTTTAGAAAAAAAAATATTAAAAAACGAGGGGAAATGGGATCTTTCCTTTTCATAGGATGTTTTGTTTTTGTTTCGCTCCAATCCACATGTATAAGTTTTTTGTGACATCTTAAGCGAATCACCCTGTTTAAACGCTATGACAGGTTTTTCGTAAGAAAATCATCTTCTTTTCTTAGGAGGACTACATGCACAGGGTGGACCATCTAGTGGTTTCTTTTTAAATCATATGTTATTTTGACTGATTGACATCTGTTTCCCCTTCTAAATCCTGTATCATACCTCTGCGGAACGAAGTAAGTCGCTTTACGCTTAAAAAACGTCGGGAAATATTGGAAACTTTTTTCCAAAGTGAGCGCTATGTAGCCCAAACAGAGCATTTTTGGAAAAGAAGTTTTGGATGAAATAAAGCACCCACCTCGCCTGCTATACGCAAGTTTGTGCAAAAAGTTCATGAGACTGGTATGCTAGTAGACAACACTCATGGTACCCTTCGTCCGAGAGTTAGAGACTCAATTTACGAACATCAACTCGCCAACAATCTCAATAGCTCAACATTTTACGCACTAGCTTGAAGAGAATTCTGCACAAAGATCTCGGAATATTCGCTTAAAAGGTCGAATTCACTCAGCAATTGAAGGCGCACGACCATCCGCTTCGTTATAGCTTCGCAGTTTGGGCCTTAGAGCAGCTTGAATTGGCCAACGATTTTGGGCGAAAAATCATCTTTTCTGACGAGGTACATTTCCCTCTCGGCGGCTACGTCAACAAACAAAATTGCCGCATCTGGGGCTTGTTTTCCATTTGTCCAAAAGCCAATGCATCTACAGAGAGTGACAGTTTGGTGCGGACTGTGGAGTGGTGGCATCATTGGACCAATTTTTTTTCGAAAATGAGGCCGGGAACAACGTTTCGGTCAACGGTGAGCGTTACAGATGCATGTTTTTCTTACTGAAATGGAAGATATAGATTTGGACGATCTCTAGTTCATGCTGAATGGCATGGCATGCCACACAGTCCATGCCTTTTCGATCTTTTGTGCACCAAATTACCAAATCGTGTTATCAAAGCTGCGATTTGACCCCTTTGGACTTATGTTTGTGGGGAACCGTGAAGCACCGATGTTATACTAATAATCCGGAAATTATTAAAGCACTTAAGGACAATATCATCGAAGCGATCCATGAGCTACAGCCTGAAACCATCAACAAGTTCTTAGAAAATCAGAGTGACAGAATGCGCTACTGCGAAGCCAACCGAGGCAGCCGCTTGAACGATGTTTTGTTCCATAATTAATGGAAATATTTGTTCTTTCCAATAAAGCCATAATTCATGGGAAAATTTTAAGTTTGTTTACTTTATTGCATTTTTAAAAAGAAACCTGTATTTGGCCCATCCTTTATGCTTAGTAACAAATAAAAAAAAAAAAAAACAATTAAATCTACATTATATGTATACTACATGTAAATGTTTCACTATATATATTATTTTTATGTGTGACATGGCTTCTTTTTTGAATTTCCTTCAAATGTTTATTTATCTTACGAATATGTTACCCACTTAATTAAATGTAAGATTTTGTTTCAGTTGAAAGAGACCAAAGAGCAAATGGTTAAAAACTTTGAATGAATTACCTTAAATATAAAAATTAAATTAAATAAAATAAATTAAAAAGAAAAATTAAATTTCGAACAAAAATCTTCTCTTTTTTAGGAATTATGTTCAACTATCTAACTTGCCGCCTTTCGAGATGGACACAGCACGTACTAATGGGAACACTGCTATCAATATTGGTCTATAGTTTCATGCTTTTCTCGCCACTTGCATACGGAGCAACCGGACCTATGGCTAGTGAGTCCAATTCAACGATGTACAGCCTCAAATGGCTGTCGTCGTGGGAATTTTAATTGGGCCTTCGATCTGAGAGAATGTCGTCATCGTCAACGTTGTTTGTTATTTATAGAATCCTTTATAATCGTCGTAATTCGTTACCAACTGGATCAGAAAGGCGACTCTCCTACAAAAACTATCATCTTTAAACATTGTGAAACATGAGATTAACAGAAGTTCGTGCAACACCGCTGTCGCCGATATGTGTCATTACCACCATCATTGCTCCTAGGACATGCAGAGCCTTACAGTGTTGTAGAAATTAAGCTTATATAAATTTTAGTGAATGGAAATTATTGTCCATTGATGAAACGCTTATGGAATGGCATTTCAACTAGCACTTTAAGATATTTTTTTGTAATTTTTGGAAATTTGTTGCTCCTTTAAAATGTTTAACTGAACGATGATTGGATCTGTTGGGAAGACTACACCATATCGAAAATACATAACATTGCTTTTATAATTGTGTAGTCAAAATTATTTTCTTTTAAAGGAATTACAGCTTAATTGAGGTGAGAATATAGCAAAAGAAATACTGAATTTTGGCGGGAATTGGTTATCGAACAAAAATATATAATATTGAAAGCAGGGGTTATTTTCGAAAATGGAAATTGTAAGACTCGTCGTTCCAAATACATTGAGTTTTGTATTGTATTTGTAGCATTGGCATAAGGTCGAAAAACAAATAATTTCACTGCCACTTAAATCTTCAAATAGAACCATCTACCGATTTCGTTTTTGCGTTTTCGTACTGATTCAAGTTTTTTTTATTTGTATTAATTAAAATAAGGTTGAGGTAGAAAATTCTAAACATGTCCCGCAAATATTTAATAAAATAAAATGCACGATTGGATTGCACGTTCTGACTCTTACATATTAAAATAACTATTGAAATTAAAAATTGTTTAAAATATACAAACATGGTATTACACTTTCGTGTATAACTAATTTAAAAACAATAAAGAAATAAAAAAAAAACGAGATGATCGTTCGCGACGAAGACAACGATCACGACTTTTAGGAAGAGAGTATTATAGCCGAACTGTCAATTGGGTCGGCGAAGTAGGGCGAATTAAAAAAGTGTAACAGCAGCGGCAATAGGTGTTGCCACCACAGCTAGCTCAAAGGGGGTGGGTTCACCATTGTGGGGAATTAAGTTATTTAGGTTTCGATTGAATACTCAATCGATTTGATATAAATATATTAATTGCAGGTCCGTATACACGGTTGGAAATAAATAAAGGGGCGCCAGCAATTTTTTGATGAAATATGGAAACCTTCGAAGCGGAAACCGAGGGTGTAAAAATTATTAAGAAACAAAATAAGAACACGAAGTTTTTAATCCCAAATAGGGAGTTGAAAAAAATTATATTTAAATTTTAACTGTTTGGGAAACCTTTTTAAATATAGGGTAAAAACCCAAAATCTTTTCATACAAATGAAATTAAACAAAGAATAAAAAAATATACGTAAGATGGACCGCTAACACTCGGTCGGAAACTTACGGAAGCAAAAACCAAACGATTTTTATTTAATTTGAAAATTAAATTCAATTTACGCGCGATACAAATTGTACCAAGAAAAAAAAATAACCATCAAAGAATTTTTACTATACTTAGCTCTTATAGTATGCCGATTTCTCCTTCCTCGAAATGAAATGAAATCTCCTCCACTAATAGTTTTTCCTCAATCCTTTTTTTTTAAACTCCAATGCTCCAGAATTATCTCTAAAAATCGTATTCTTTTCCCAAAATTTTCTTTTTATATATGTATATCTTCCATCTTTCAGCAACACTCAGCATACTTTCGTGAGTGAGCCAAAAGCAGTTTTGAAACCCAGCGGCCTTCCTACTCGCACTTTAAAAGCCCACAGTTTTGGCCAGTCATAATGGAATTCGCCGACCCTTGGTTTCACATCTAGGAGTGGTGAATCCGATGAACGCATTCAGCTGTCCGACCGATTTTTTTTTTCTACAAACTAAAAAAGAAAACTTTCGAAAGTATCTTCACAAGTGCCGTGCATTTTTCCCCTCGAATTTATGTTTAAGTAGTCTTTTGTGGTAACCTAGTGAAGGCTCATTTCAAAACTAAAATTAGGAAGGCGAGATAGGCAGTAATATTTTATTTCGCGAATACCCTAATTCGTTTGACCTTTGCGCAGATTTGGGGACAACTAAAGGGACTTGCTGTTAGCGTTCCATCTTTTAGAACCAATAACACAATTAGTGTGTTCGTTTAGCCATTCTGCCAGCGAATAACGTCCAGTATGCCGAGATCCACTCTCGTCCTGATTTCTTTTGGGATCAGATCAGATTGTTGAACGTTGGTCGATTTCTTATCCACAATAAGGATATGACCACTTATAGGGCCACTAAATGTCATCCATATTGTTTCTTCAAAGTATACTGAGAGAGTATACAAATGGCTGATGGACCATGGCTGCCCTAATTCTCTCCCAGTATTTTGAAGGAAACACCTGTATGAAAAGAATAAAAGGTGGGAACAAGGATTGGGAATGTAGAAAGAATAGTTTTTGTTACGGCGATTTCTTACCGTAACAATGGGTTTAAGTAAAGAAAACTGTCTGATTTCTAGAAAAACGTGAATTAATGAAAACATAGTTTAAAAATCGTTTTATTATTAAATACATTTTTTATATATGTATGATATCTTTTTAAAATTTGTTTGGATAAAACCTGAGTGGATGCTAATGTTGGTATTAAATATTATAGGTTTTAGATAATAATATCAAAAACTAATCGTTATGTTTTCAAGATATATTGATTTAAAAAAAAAAAAAATTTGGTCAAAACCGTTAGAGCCGTTAATGAGAAAGTTGAAAATAAAAACAAAAACGGTTTTATGACAGTCGTTTTCGTTACAAACAAGATTTTGCATAACGGCTGTTTTGCAGGTAGGTACCGTTAGTTTTTAGAGCTAAGAAATTTCAATTTCACCGAAGAACCTTAAATACCGAGTTTGAAGAAAATCGCTTGACCGGTTGCCGGTCCCATTTATAAACCATCAGATGATCGATGAGGTGGATGTCCAGTAGATGTTTCGCATCTACACGATGGCTGTAGAAGATGGATGAGGAACCTTTTGGCGTTGCTGCAATATATTTTTTAATGTTAAGTGTGGGTAACGCGTCAACAGGTCCAGCCAGTTACTGGCTTACGCAGACGCCATCGACATCATCGGAAGAACCGAACAAGCTGTACACGATTCCTTCATCCAGATCGAGCGGCACAAAATCTGGGGGGGCACATTAGGCTGCGCGTACAGTGGTGCGACAAAGCGGTGCGATACGAGAAGCAATGCGACAAGCGATTCGAAATGCCAAAATTAGATGCGAGAGAGTGCGCACAGTAAAAGCGATTTTGTGCGGTTGTGTTATTAATTCCTTGACAATCATTGCCACCAAAATTATCAAAAAGTTTCACCGCACAACACAAGCAGTGAAATAACAAAATTTTACTCTTTAGATTTTTTTTTGAAACCTCAAAACAAACAATATGAGCCTTCTCGCACAAACTCGCTTGAAAAAGTGGTCAGAACAGTTTGTGTGCGAGATGCATGCGAAAAACTCGCAACGCTCGCATAAAATATCGCTTCACTGTGCGCACGTATATAAGAATCAATATAAATATTTTTCTCGCACGCAAACGCTTCTCGCATCGCATCGCTTTGTCGCACTACTGTATGCGCAACCTTAGTGAAGGTAAAACAAAGTACATGGTGGCGTCGAATGCGAGAGTAACAGTTGGTCAACTTGGAGCGAAGAGGAACCTGTTCGGAAAGTTCTTTGTGGTACATTCTATGGTAGACGACAGCGTGGTAGACCATGCTTGCGCTGGAGAGATGGCGTAGACCAGGACGCCCGAAGCCTTGGGGTGCGCAACTGGATGGCATCGGCTAAAGACAGGATAGGTGGAGAGACTTGTTGAAAGAGGCCAGGACCGGAACCCGGTTGTCGAGGCGATGATGATGATGGTTGGTAACGTGTGAACGCGTACCCCCATCACCAACCCACTTTCTTTTGATGTGCGGACGAAAAACCGACATCAACATCATTCCAGGCCATCGCACCGTACCATAAGACACAATCAACCCATCATAGTGGGCCATCCTGGTGGCCTATAGAGTATAGAGAGGCCCTATTTGGTGTCAACTTTTTACAAATTTTCATTAGTTCATGAAACAAAAGGGCGTGCCAGATTCTGGTATGGTCTAATGATATATTTTGCCTTTTTCAAAAACGCGCTAATAGTATTACAAAAGATATTTTAGTAGTCAGGAGCCAAAATTTCTTAAAATCTGTTTAATGACATTATTGACACTTAAAATGCTGTCTTTTTGCTTTAAATTAATTTTATATTGAAAAATAATGTTTGTATATTTAATACAAATATAATTTTATAGAAATAATATTTTCGTTTTTAATTTTCTTCAGGCACCAACCAAATATCAGAAGTGCAATCACCGCCTGGATAACGAATCTCATGTGGTAATGACGGTCCATATGGTTCATTACCAAAATCAACCAAGAAGTCTTCATTGACTTTCATTCCACCGTTTATGGGATCAATGTCTAACATGGCAATGGTTCCACCAGCAGCAACCATTTTTGGATAGAACTGAGTTAGAAAGCACAAAGGTGTTACAAAGTTTTCTTTTGTTATGAAGTTTTCTTCTCTTACCTGTTTATCCCACGGTGAGCACAATGAAGTTGAAATATAGAGACGCTTTCCATCCAAAGACAGCTGCATCATCTGGGGTCCACCCTCAAGACGACGACCTTTGATAACTCGTGGTGATGGTTGTTCCTAAAAAAGTATGATTTAGTTGGTTAATCTATAACAACCGGGATAAGGTATACCTTCAACTCCTTGTCTTCGACCACTTTGACTCCTGAGTCATTGCAAATCGATCCGCCCAAAAAAACTTGACCAACCAGCTTCGGCTCGTCTGGGTTTGTTATGTCATATTGACGTACATCACCATGCAGCCAGTTGTTCACGTACAGGAAGCGATCGTCCAAAGAAATAAGGATGTCGGACATCATTCCCCCAATATATTCGGCAGCTAATCCCTCGACCTTCTTTTGTGGAATATCGATGACCTTCTTGGCCGTGAATTCATCCGAATCGGGCTTCTTCTTGAACTGATATACCTTGGAGTTCAGACAACAACCTACATAGCCTTGAGGTTGTTTTGGATCGTGCAAAAATCGAACTTCTAAGGGAGTAGCGCCTTCCAAGCCCAAGTCGATGGTCTGTATCAAGGTTTGCGTTGACCATTTGTAGAAATTAAGCCGACAACCGTATTGAGTGAAGTCTTTAATGTGACTCTCATGCCAGCCTATGAAATGTTGTTTTTTTTTTAATGAGTTTAAAATGATTTTAATTTTTGTTAGCTTACGAACGCCAAAACTTTGGTGCTCCCCACTCAGTAGAGACCATGGCATCGAAGTAAGGTTGGTACCAAAAATCATACCCACAAATTGCCTTTTTATCACCTTTTGTCCATGTTCCCAAGCAATTAAACTCTGAGTCAAATTGAATAAAGTCACCCTTGGCATTGCCATCCTTATCACCCATGGTCGAGATCAAAATATTTCCATTGGCAAGACAATGTGCAGTATGGGGAGCTGTTACATTATGTTGCTTTAAAATGTCTCCACTGATTTCCTTTACGATCTCAGGTTTCCGGGGATCGGTTGCAACATCGACGACGTAAATGTTATCCGATATCAAACTTGGCATAATGAGCTTGTCACGCTTCGGAACCACTGATGCATTCCCATCGATCAAGTGACAGCTGGAGCAGGCGTTCCATCCACTGTGATGAAGTTCGTTGTTCTTGCGATTGGTAAAGGTCCGATGAATGATCTGTGTGTAAAAAAAAAGATTATTCTAAAGCTGTTTGTTAAAAATTCACAACTTGATCTTATGTTCAAGAGAGTTAGAATTTAAAAAGTTGAAACAAAAAAAAAAATAAATAACAATTGAGAAAAACGACTTAATTTAAAATTGTTTCAACTTGGATGGTTTAGAAATATATCTAGCTGTAGTCTAACTTTTTGAAATTTCTCAACAAAGTCAAAACTTAAAAAAATAAAATGCAAGACTGGCTCGTACGAACTTGCTCTTATGTAAAAGGCTAAGAATTTCTAAACGAATGTTATTAGAGAAAGCATAAGATTCATTATTCAAATGACTAAAACAACTCATTTTGTAGTTTAAGCTAAAAACAGGATGCCATGTGATTCAAGCTAATATTAGTTTATGCCAGAACAAAAATTATAAGTCGTTGTAGTGTTTTCTTAAAAAATAAGCTTTTGTATACAAAATTTTTAAAACATTCTTAAGGAAAAACTTTGGTACGCCAATTTAAAGTTTTTATTAGACGAATAAAAAAAATAAATTTCCAGAAAACTACTAAGCCGTTTTAGAGATATCGAATTTTCGAAAAAAATGATTTTTTTTTATTCAAAAAATATTTTCTCATTGGATTTCAAAATGTGTTTCGAACTTCTTGGAAGCTTCTCCATAAATAATTTCATTAAAATCCGTTATGCCGATAATGAGAAATTCAAAATTTAAAAAAAAAAAATGGTTCTATGATAAGTACAACCAGTAATATTTTAATATCAATTTTTTTTATTAAATTATAGACCTTAAAAATTAATCGAAACAAACAAAATTTTATCAAAATTATAGCCGCTGTTTTTGAAAAAAATACTATTTTCGAAAACCATTTTTTAACATTTGTATGGTAAGTACCTATCGTTATTTTTAGGTAGGATAATTTTGTTTTCATATTTTGTAGATTATATAAAGAAACTGTTATTTATCAAGTTTAAAAAAATCGAGAATGGGGTTTTTGAAATATTGAGTTTCCAAAAAAAAAGATTTGAAAATTTTTTTAAAAATTAAAAAAAAAATTTTTCAAAATTTCAATACACAATATTCAAAATTAAAAATACAATGTTTCAAGTTTAAGGAAAATCGGCCGAGTCATTTAGACTGTAGTCGAACAGACAGACAAACAGACAGAGTTGCGAGACCCACTTTTTTCGCCTTCGCTATCATCGTAATGTCATCTTTGACCAAAATCTCGAGTTCGTTTTTTAAGAATGCACAACTTGTCTTATAGAACTTATAAGTCGCAAGTAAAAATTGCTTGCGATAAATATGGATATATGCTGAATGAACATTTGGAATAAACGCCAATCTCAGGATTTTTTCAAACTTTGTCCTTAATAAACTTGAATCTCTCCTCGAGCTCCATCGCAATAGTTCTTGTTTTTTATTATTTTACCTTTATTTTTATAAACACTATTCTTGTGAAACAGCCAGTTTTATTTCTCCCCTTAAACAATTTAATCGTAACACTCGTGCTTCAGGTAGTGCCCATCAGTTTACCCTTTATCACAACTTCGGACGTTAAATTCAGGGATTCTTTCTTTAGCCGCACTACACAAATGTGGAATATCTTACTCGACTTTTTTTTTCTCCCATTATAATATTCAGACAATCAAAACCAATGTGTATTAGTATCTGCTTTTAAATTTCCATTTTAAGGGTAGTCATATCCCTTAAGTGCGTATAAATTTATAAAACAAAATCAGAATGATGTGACATACACGTCCCCCGCAAATGACTTTGATTGAGTCTACCATGCATAACGAATTGGAATTCAGCCTAGCTTTTGGAAAGGCTTATTTAATAAATTTTTGAGATATTGAAAATTTGTCTTGCATCTTTTCGAAATCATCGATATTAGAAACATCGGTTTGAGGCTTTGCACCAATTAGAACAAAATCTTTTCTTGTAGTAATTGTTCCTCGTCACTGAACAGCTACGATTCTTTCCAACATTAAATTGCTTCAATTGATCTTGTAGAATTTAGCCCTCTGTTAAAGTTCGAAGAGGGCAGATACATGAGAAGGCATAGAAACGGAAGCAATACCTTCGGAGTAGACATCGGAAATTTTATTTGCCATATCTGCCGAAGTCTTAAGGTCTTGGTTCGGGCTACAAGATAGAATTGACTGCGTGGCATTTGGCAATTGCTGCATGCACAACATTCTGAGGAGCATACAAAAATTGATCAAAATCAGTACCGTTTTTGAGAAAACCAAAATCTAAAAAAAGGTTCTATGAGAAGTACCAATAATAACCATTTCTGGAGATTTTTTTAACCGTTAGCCAGGTTTCATAGGTTTTGTTTATAAACAAAAATATTTTCAAAAGTTGAAAAAAAAAATGGTATAGCAAGTACCTACTGTTATTTTTGGTCTGAAAAAAGAAAGAAAAAAAACTGTTGGGGGAAAAACTTCAAATTACTATCAACCAAGCTTAAAGAAAATCGTCTTCCTTATCATCGTAACGTAAAGTCTGATTTTATCGAGTTCGATATTTTTATGAATCCAAATCCAGAACTTACTTATAATTATAATACCCAAATAAGTATAGTCGTAAGTAAAATTTTTACTTGCGACTTATACATAGGTACTATAAGGTATGTAAGTTATGCATTCGGAAAAAAATCGAACTCGATATTTAGATCAAAGTTGACATTACGATGATAGCGCAGACCAAAATTCTGTCTGTCTGTCTATCGGTTCGACTACAGCCTAAACGGCTCGGCCAATTTTCTTCAAACTTGGAAGATATGGGTTTTGATTTTTTCCCCCCAGACGTTTTCTTTTTTTTTTTTAAGCCCAAAAATAACTGTACCTACCAAATTTTATAAATATTTTTTCTTCTCAAAAACTGTCCCACAGAATTTAAAAAAAAATTCTAAAAATTTCATTTAGTTCAAACTAGGTAATGGTTGAAAAAAATTTTACAAAAAACTGTTATTTTTGGTAGCCCCCCTGGGAACAATTTTTTGTTTTTGATTTTCTCGAAAACGGTACAACCGATTAAAATCATTTTTTAATGCTAAGGCTCCTCCAAAGTTTAAATATTATTACATATTCAATTTTTTTTATTTTTTGGATTTTAAAAAAATAATTCAAAATTTTTTTTTGGAAACTCAGTATTTTGAAAACCCCATGCTCGATTTTCAAACTTGTCAAACAAAAGTTTCTTAACATAATCTACAAGAGAAAAAAAAATTTGTTTTTTTGAAAACTAACGGTACCTTCCATACAAATGTTAAAAAATGGTTTTCGAAAATCGTATTTTTCTCGAAAACGGTTTCGATAATTTCGCTAAAATTTTTTTTCTTTTGATTAATTTTTACAATCTATAATTTAACAAAAAAATTTTAAGTCTAGATATTACCTTTGCATATAAAACTTATAGTACTATCAAGTAGACGAAAGATTGTGGCGACATCTTAAGGCTAGGGACTGCAATTGCTTGATTTGTCTTTGCTAAATTTAATAATTAAATATTCTCTTTCTTACTAATTGTTTTTTATGTTATCCTACTCTCCACTGTAAAAGCGTGCGCTAATTTCTGTGCCACCACCACGCTAGCGTTCGCAATACAAAATCACCCTACATGATAATACTATAGGTTATATATACAAAGATATTACTGACTGCACCTACCATAGAACGATTTTTTAAAATTTTGAATTTCTCATTATAACGGAATTTAATGAATTTTTTTATAAAGAAGCTCATAAAAAGTTTAAAAAACATTGCATTTCAAAGTTAAAAAAATTTTTTTTTTCAATTTTTAGAAAAAAAAGTCGTTTTTTTTAATATTCGATGCCTCAAAGTATTTTTCTTCGAAATTTAACCCTTATTCGTACAATAATAAAAACTTAAGGTTGGCGTACCAAAATTTTTTCTCAAAAATATTTTAAAAATTTTTTACATAAAAGCTTATTTTTTTAAGGAACCACTACAACGACTTATAATTTTCGTTCTTGCATAAATTCATATTTGCATAGCATTCTGTTTTTATCTCTTTCTACTAAAAGAATTTAAAAAATTCATTTTTTCCTTATGAACAGTTTTTTTTCGTTTTTAAAAATCCTAGTCTATTACATAGGAGCAAGTTCCTGCGACCCAGTCGTGCATTTTAGTTTTTGTATTTTTGAAAACAAAAAATTTTTCAGTATTAGATATTTCAAAAACTGGTCAATTTAAAAAAGAAATTCTAATAAGATTAATTTTAAAAATCCAAGTTTGTTTAACATAAGGCAAATACGTGCGCTTAATAACTGTTATACTTTTGTATTTTATGAACCTTTTGTTAAGTATTTCGATATGATTGTTAGATAATAAAATATTTTTTTGATTGATAAATAAAATAAAAATAAATAATGAGTGATTTTGTCTATCTTATCCGCTGAGGTGTTCAAAACATGCATTTATATTTTAACCTCTTAAAATGAATGAATCTTATCTTCTTAAATTTATATCACTGCACTGAAGTATAGGTGGATGAATTCTACGATGACTTGTATCTAAGTCATTCACAGTGTAAATTAAGTACATATTAAACTTTATGATGTGAATGATAAGATAGTGAAAATTTCATAATACAGGGTGCCTTTAATGTTCGAGGTCAATAATATTTTTTAATAACTTTTAAATGAAATTCAATTTTAAAATTTATATTTTATTGAGAGATTATATGATCTTCAACATTATGTTTGGAATATGATATCCGTCAAGTGGTACAAAGCACATTTAGAATAAGAATAAGAACTTCACAGACTTCTGTTGCAACTTCAGAAAATTCGTTTCTAATGTTGTCTTTAAGTATCGAGATTGGGGTTGGTTTGTTGGTGTACACCTTTGCCTTCAGTATCCTCATATAGTGAAATCGGGATGCTTCAAACAGGAGATTGTGATGGCCACTTTTTATCATTATTCGGCTGGGAAATAAATCTCGCACGATCTATGTGTGATGTGGCATTGGATTTTTGGAACCACACAAATTGTGTATATCCCTAATTTATTAAATTCGGGGAAGTTTTCAAACATTTCTCCATAGCTGTCACCAGTTACTGTAACAGCATTGCCTATGGCAGCCCCAAAAAAAATACTACCCTCAATAGCGGATTTCTGCTTATTTAAAAAGCCAGTCGAATCCAAATGTGCTTCGGCGCTGATAAAGACTTTTTACCAAAAACGGCAGTCGCAGAACTCGAGCGGCACTCCAATCTCGCCCTGCAACTGTAAAAAGCTGTTTTCTGTAAGTCTCTACGACTTTTAAAACCCAACTGACAAATTTCATTCACACGAAATATCAATCAAATAAAAGCACTCTAGAATTTTAAACGCACCCTGTACTCGTATCTTAATGTTTAGTTTTTGCACTTACTTGGGTGTACGTTGGACTTTCTGGATCAACATCAACTGTAGACAGATAGTCTCCATGTGGTTCATCAAGATTTGGCTGTACGGTTACAACATAGAGTAGCTTCTCACGTGGACCCTTTTTCATGGCATCAAGTGGTGTTGCATAACCAGGACCACTACAGCATTCTGACAAAAAAAAAAATAATTTAATCTATCATTTAGATTTGGTTTCTTCTTCATTTTCTCTTATCTAGGAGGGGTAAGTGAAAAAATTTAGAAAAAAAAAGTTTTAATTTTTTTTTTAACAAATATAATATTATTAAATATAAAGGTGAGCGGTTTTTGGATATAAAATGGTTTCATAAAAATTAGGGGTGAGAAAATAATTATAAATTATGTATGTTTTATGCGTACATTAGACCAAAAGCATAATTGTTCAGTATTGTTTAAGGTTGAAACCCTTTTTGTTTTAAAGCTTTGTACATGTAGAACCAAAATGTATTTTGTCTTTCTTCGCACAATTGCGGCACTCTTACAAAATTTGTCCACTTTTAGCATACCGAAATAACGAAAAAAACTAAAAAACTAATTTTCGATATTTGGATTTCCAAAATCAAACTTAAGCGGAGCGGTGTTATGGATTGTTTTAGTAATTTTCCATATTCGGAAGAGGCAATTATAAGTCTTAAAAAATGTAAGCTTAAGGTTTGGCGAAAAATTAGATAAAAATGGTCGCCATAAAGAAAGCTTTGAAAACACTAATTGCTCTTGGTTATAAGAACTTTAAAACTTGCAGAAACCATCTTAGATGAAATTCCCTCTTCGTCTTCGTGAATCTAGAGTATTAGGAAGACCAAGAATAAGTTTTGATTAGTTCTGTGAGAAGACTAAGGAGTGAAAAGTACAAAAACTTTCAGATTTTAACGGTCTTAGGAAATAGGAACTGCGAATAAAATAAATCTAAGCAAAGCTGGTAAGAGAAATACTGCTATTGCAGTTAAGCAATATGCTCTACAAAATATGTCCAGCCAAGTTCTGGCACTACACCCTTTTTACAGGAACAAACTCAGGCGATTTTTGACCCTTCCCTATCTTCAGTACTAATGAAGTCAGAAACTTAAAATTACGAATATTTGCTAAGCTAGTCAGGCACAGGCGCCTCACCAAATTTTCTAGAATAAGCGGTTCCTGAGATATAAGGCCTCAAAAATCACAAAAACCGTAACTAACTGACTGACTGACTGACAGATCATCTAAATTATGGAGCACTTCTCGACATCGTAGAATCTTGTAATTTTGCACAACGCAACGATAGGTCTTGTCATGCAAGCAGAGGAAAAAATCGAGAATTTAAGGTTTTCCATTCAGGGGGCGAGGTATCCGCCCAATTTCTCTGAATTGTTGTTGGTTGAATGTAGCACTTCCGACTGCCTTAAAACGATGAAATTTGTAATACAGTTGCATACAAAGAAAAAAAAAATATGAAGTTTTCCATTCAAGGGCGTGGTATCCGCCCACTTCGTCAGAACTGATGTAAATTATATGGCACACTTCCGATTGCAGTAGAACAATGAAATTTGGTGGAACGGTAGGGGGCTACTTATTACTTATTATTTAATGATTACTGTACTGACTAAAATTTGATGGGCTTACTTGGCAACTTTTTTTTTATGCCCAATTTGAAAGGTTTTAAAAACTTGCCAAGTAAGCCCATCAAATTTTAGTTAGTTGTCATTAAATAATAAAATTTTTCTATTACGTTGTAGCTGTTACATTTATGTTTTTGGTCTGATTTATTTTTCACAAGAAACTATTAAAGACATGTTTAAAAAAATTGTTTTATTTCATTCTATGTACAATTTTTACTAAAGTAAGTAAAAATATTCTTACCAAGAAGATAGCCTTTTTAGTTATAGTGATTATATTAATTTACATTATAAGAATCTGTAGGAACATTTTTGAGAAAAATAAGATTTTTCTAAATGGCTCAAAAATTGACTACACTACCGTTATTTTTAGCCTTAAAAAACGAAGACAGTGTGTTGGTGGAATGAACAACAAATGGATTGTAGCAAGTATGAAGAAATTGAAACCACCCGTTTGGGTTGTAGCTGAAGAGAAAGACAGAAAGACGGACAAAATTACGGGACCCAAAAACATGACAAGAGTTTCACTTCCTTCAGAAAAATATTTTTGTAAAGGCTGAGAATCAAACCCAATTTATTTTCCACACGAAACAAATACTTGACTTATGCACCAAGTCCAAGCACCAAAATCGAAACATTTATATGTATCTATCTCCAGCTACAACAAATTTCATCTGAATAGATAAGATTTGAATTGATTACCAGCCGGGTGGTGACGACAGTGGCGTATAAAATAAATTAAAAATAGATACACATTGTTTTTGTTCAAATATTAATTTTAAAAAACATTGACATATAAAATATATATTGTATATTTGTATGTATGTACAAAAATTTCGTTAGCTCATATTTTATATTTTCTTAGTAATAATAACAAGTTTATCAAAAAGTAAAATGCACGACTTGATCGCACAAACTGGCTCTTATGTAAAAGTACTTTGGAATTCAACAACTATGTATAAATAAATATAATATGTCTGATTTATAGAAAAGTATAAATCATTGCAAAAAGCTTAGAAATCGTTTTAATATTTATTAAGTTAATTTTATATATAAGACGTTTTTGTAAAATTTTTCAAGGAAAAAATTTGGCATGCCAGTTTTAAGTATTAAGTATTATTATAGATATTAGGAAATAATTTCAAAAAATAACGGTTCACACGTTTTGAAGATATTGATTTTTCAAACAAAAATTTAGAATATTTTTTTTTTCAAAAAACTTAAAAAATATTTTTTCAAATATGTTTATATACAGCATTACTTTTAATTTATTTTTTTTTCTCCAAAACTGCCCCACAAAATTAAAAAAAAAAAATCATAAAAATTTCATTTAGTTAAAACTAGGTAATGGTTGAAAAAAATTTTCCAAAAAATTGTTATTTTTGATAGCCTCCCTGGGTCCATTTTTTTTTGTTTTTGATTTTCTCGAGAACGGTACAGCCGATTTAAACCATTTTTTTTTATGCTAAAGCTCCTCCCAAGTTTAAATATTATTACGTATTCAAATTTTCAATTTTTTATTTTTTGGATTTTAAAAAAAATTTCAAAATTTTTTTTTGGAAACTCAATATTTCGAAAACCCCATGGTCAATTTTTTTCAAACTTGACAAATAAAAGTTTCCTAATATAATCTACAAGATTTAAAAAAAAATAGTTTTAACTAAAACTAATGGTACCGTCCATACAAATGTTAAAAAATGGTTTTCGAAAATCGTATTTTTCTCGAAAATGGTTCCGAGATTTTTTTTTTTCTTTAGATTAATTTTTACGATCTATAATTTAATATAATTAAAATGAAATCTAGATATTACTGACTGTAGAACGATTTTTTCGAATTTTGAATTTCTCATTATCGGCATAACGGATTTTGATGAAATTTTTTATAAAGAAGCTCCTAAAAAGTTTAAAAAGCGTTGCATTTCAAAACTTAAAAAAAAAAATATTTTTTCAATTTTTAGAGAAAAAAAAGTCGTTTTTTTTTTTGAAAATTCGATATCTCAAGAACGGCTTGGAAATTTAACTCTTATTCGTACAATATTGAAGACTTAAAGTTGGCTTACCAAAATTTTTTCTTAAAAATGTTTTAAAAATTTTGTACATAAAAGCTTATTTTTTTAAGGAACCACTACAACGACTTATAATTTTTGTTCTTGCATAAATTCATATTAGCATTGCATTCTGTTTTTATCTCTTACTACCTACTAAGAGAATTTAAAAAATTCATTTTATCCTTATGAACAGTTTTCTTTAATAACATTCGTTTTTAAAATTCCTAGTCTATTACATAGGAGCAAGTTCGTGCGACCCAGTCGTGCATTTTTTTTTTTTTACCAAAATGAAGTCTACGTCCATAATAGCACACCTAATTTTTGTTATTAAAATTGCTAGAGCTGTTTTCAAGACATATACGATTTTGCATTAGGGTTCTATAGGGGGCACCGTTAGTTTTGGAGCTAAAAGAAAAATTTCAATTTTTCCTTTAGGGATTCACCGAAGAAACTTTAGTACTAAGTTTGAAGAAAATACCTCCAGTAGCTTAGGCTGTAGAGTAGATCGAGGTACAGATATAGAGACATACAGACTGACAGACGTAATTCAAAATTTCGAGTATGTTTTTTTGCAATTGCAGAACTTGCCCTTTAGTGCCTATATCGAAAGTAGAAATCAAAGATTTTTGATATGTTCTTAAATTAAAATGCACGACTGGGTCGCACGAACTTGCTTTTAGGAAATATATTAAAAAAACTAAATATGTAAATTAATGTTATTGGAGAAAACTATTCATAAGCATAAAATTCATTCTTTTAACTCTTTTAGTAGTAAGAGATAGAACTGAATCCATGTGATTTCTTAAGCAAATATAAATTTATACAAGAACAAGTATTATAAGTTGGTTTAAAAAAAAAATAAACAAAATTGTATGTACAAATAATTTTAAGAAACAATTTGGTAAAGTCAACTTTAAACTATTATTACTAAGTATACGAATATAAATTGAATTTCCAAAAAAAAATATTGACCCGTTTTTGAGATATCGAATTTTCAAAGCCCAAATTTTTCTTTTCATTTATTTTTTTTTAAGTTTTGAAATGCAATAATTTTTCAACTTTTTAAAAACTTTTGTATGAAAAATTTCATTAAAATTCGTCACTATGCCGATAATGAGAACTCAAAATTCGAAAAAATGGTTGTATGGTAGGTACAGTCTGTAATACATTTATTTCAATTTTTATTTATTAAATTATAGATTGTAAAAAATAATCGTAATAAAAAAATCTTATCAAAACTCTAGATGTCATTTTCGAGAAAAATAAGATTTTTGATAACAATTTCTTAACATTTGTATGGTTCGTAGCGATATTTTTAGATAATTTTTTTTAAATTTGATTTAAAAATCCAACAAAATTTTTCTGGAATATTTCAATACACAATACTATCCAAACTTTTGGGGAGCTTGAGCATTAAAACAATTTATCAGAATCGGTTGTAACGTTTTGAAAAAGTCAAAAAGAAACAAATGGTTCTAGGGGTGTTCTATTAATAATTATTTTTCCGAATTTTCTCAAGCATTAACTATGTTAAAATTAGTGAAATTTTGTGAATTTTTTTTTAAATAAATTTCGTATCTATGTATATGTATTCATTGGTCTATCAAAAATTTGTTAAATTGTAATTCTTGCTAAAAGAAATTAACCAACAATTATATGTCTGCATTTTAACTCTTTTCCATACATAAGCAAAATGAAAACAGAAAAACACCAAGGTGCATCATATTTTTTCATAATTTAAAATTACTTCCTCACAAAAGCTCCAAAAAAATATGAATCCTAAGAACTTCTTATTAAAACCAAAGAATATGCACTAACGGTTTGCATTGGCAATATAAATGTGTTTATAATTCAAATTCAAAAATTTCTTAGCAGAACTTCATGTAAGTAAATGAGAGCACTGTGTTATCCAATTTTTCAAACAACTCTGAGCTGAATTTAAATTGCTCCCACTAGAGCATGCAAGACCTTCACATTTGTAAATTATTATACTAAAGGCATATCTAATTATGCTAATTATTTTTTGTTTTCAATCACACCCAAAAACTGCTGTGGGCTCTTAGTCTATATTCAATTATCAAAAAAAAAATTGTTTGTATTTGAAAAAAAATCAAAACTTTATATTTCGAAAACCCCATGTTCGATTTTTTTTAAACCAGACATTTAAAAGTTTTTTAATAGAATCTACAAGATTCGGAAAAAAAAGATTTATTTCACCTTAGAATAACGGTACATACCATACAAATTTTAAAAAGGGTTTTCGAAAATCGTATCTTCTCAAAAATGGCTTCTTAACAGTTTGAAATACATTGCATTTCAAAACTTATAAAAACAATTTTCTTTTGAAAATTCGATATCTAAAAAATGGGTCAATAATTTTTTCTCAAGTTTAATTTAATTTGTACAATAATTAAGACTTAAGGTTGGGCGTTCCAAAATGTTCTTAAAAATTTTGTATTTAATAATTTTATTTATTTAAAAAAAACGCTACAGCGACTTGTAATTTTTGTTCTTGCATAAGTTCATATTTGCCTAAGAAATAACATGGCTTTCTTTTTCTTAAAGAGTTTAAAAAATGAATTTTATGCTTATCTAATAATAAAATTTCCAATGAAACACAAACAAAGCTATGGAAATCAAATTTCAAAAAATGGTTATTAATCCTATAGAACCAAATTTTGTTAGTTTCTAAGTCCTCAGAAATATACAAATTCGGGTTTTCGATTAATTTTTGATACTCAAAATTATGAAGAGAATAGTATTTGAATAATTTTGAACACACAATATTTCGAAAACCACGCATGCTTGATCATTAACAGTCTTTTTTAGTACCATCTACAAGATCTAGGAAACACATTTTTATTTTATCGAAAACTTACGGTGCCTAACATCCAAATGCTAAAAAATCGTTTTTTTTTTTAATTAATAATTTGATAAGAATTGAAATTGAAAATTAAATCAATACCGGCAGTTTCTACCATAGTACCTTTTTTTCGACTTACAGATTAAAATGAAATATTTTTCATACAGAAGCTTCTAAAAATATTAAGAAAGAAATATATTATATATTTTTTTGTACCACCAATTTTTATCAAACATTTTTCAAAAATTGTATGCTTATGACCATTTTTCTCCAATAACATTCATTTTTAAAATTCAAAGTCTCTTCAACATAAGAGCAAGTCATGCCGCAGTCATGCAATTTACATATATGTACGTGCAAATGTATGAACATTAAATTATTGTTGATTTTTACAGTCTGGCATTTCTTAACAAAAAAAAAAAAATAGTGTTGAAAAATCTCGAATGTGGAGGAACCCTTCTGGGCTATAAGGTGACTTTCTCATATTTAATATTAAATTTTGTTCAACTTTTTGCTACCATCTAATTTAGGAAATTTGTAAATCAAAATTTGCATGTACTCAAATAATAAATAAAATAATTAAACAAAGTTGATTTTTTCACACTGATCAAATAGCTTACTCCACGAATTTGCTTTCTCATTTTGTAAATAAGTTTGTCACGAAGTAACGCGCTGTAATAACACTAAGCTACAAAGCTAAGTTCATTGAGTAAAATATTTTTATATTCTTATCTTTTAAAAAAGGTTCAAATATGAATGCACTTATTTCAAGACTCACTTTTTGGCTGTCCCATTTTTTATTTGAGATGTAGATTCTAAAAACAAATATCAAATTATAAACCGGGAAATCACAAACGGCAACCTAGAGGTGAGCAAGCCCGGCAACAACTGACTGAAAGTCTGAAAGCCATTAACTTGCATAGTTATCAATTTAAAAATAAACAGCTTTCACTCAGAATTCACTTGATTCGCGAGTTATAGATGAGGTACTGGATACTGATAAATAAAAATACGATCCAAACTTTTGGGTTGAAAGCTTTGACTGAGCTTTCGGAGGCACTTTACTCTAATTGATCTCACTACTTGTCATTGTTGCCAATTGATCTTTGTAAGTGAATTATTTAATACATTTCACTAGGAACAGTTTATTTAATAAAATAAATTGGTCGTAAGTAAGGTGGTAGATTGAATAAATTGTGACATAAGTGTACCTGCCAGGTACCTTTGAAACATTTTGTTTTCGATCGGTTGACATTAGTAATGAATGAGATATTCTCGATACGTCAATCTTTAATTTGTCCCATAACTGTCATACCATAAAATGCCCAATTTTGAATTAAATATTCTATATTATACCAAAATACAGATCTTCTCCATCTGTCAAGCCATGAACTAGGTTTACTTTGACAATTTGCATTACAAGATGGGAATGATGTCAATCGGTTTATAAATCTCTGACAGAGGGAGTGAGAAAAAAAAGTCGGAGGATTAAGCTCAGTGTGAACCAGGGATGGAAAATTCGGTACAATTGAGTTTGTACAAGTACAAAAGTACAATTTGTCTCTATTCAGTACAATTTCAAAATTTCCAATTTTATGTATTTCACAAAAATAAACAAAAACACATAAAAGGAAATTGAAAGTTGAATTGAATACATCATTTTTGCCTAAACGCATTCATTTTCATACAAGAAAAATAACTCTCAGCTGTAAGCCATTATAACTCTTAATTACTGTTTTTTTTTTCACTTCTTGATGGCGTCTTGCTTTTCTGGCTCTTTATCGATCAGCTTTTTTTCAGACATCGCATTGTTTTGTTTACTTAACACTAAATTGTAAACTTGTGGATGTGATTGCGGTTTTTCGGCTGTGGATTTTTAAGATATTAATTTGTGAATTTTAGTTTTATATTTCAATTTTTTTGTATAAGCTGGTGCCGAAAAATGCACAAGTAAAAGATTTAGTTTCGTCACTACAATACAATAAAATAGTTATGCACTTTTAAAATGAAGATAATGACGCAAAATTTTAAACAGCCTATTATTAAGATATTAGTATGATACTACTTAACAATTTGCTAACTTTAAAATAGCTTACTAACTCATTCTTAATTTAAAATATTTTCTAACTAGTATCGTACTAAAGCAATTTTCTTAATAAATTGCTTCTGAACATACCTAAAACAATGATAGCTCTTGCAGAAACTAAGTAAACAGACGATTTGTGGCTTTTGCTAATAACATGATACTAAAAAATTAAAATAGGTATTCGGTGGTTTTAACTTTAATAAAAGGGTATAGAAAGTATGACGCTATATTATTAAAATTTGAAAAATCGTCATTTTAACTTAGTTTCATACTAAAACAGCTTTAACATCGTAATAATTCAACTAAAATTTTGCGCCAGTATTTCTTTCTGTGGAGCTATTTATATTCTTTATAAGAAGACAAACTAATCATTTCTGCTTTGATTTTTTTAAATACTCGTAAAATACTTTGGAAAACTTTTAAATAGTTGAGTTATTGATTTTTTTTTTTTCATACAAAATTCGTTTTCGGTACAATTGACATCATTTCAGTACAATTTTATTCCGGATTCAGTACAATTGAAAAATTTCATTTTCCATCCCTGGTGTGAACACTATAGGCGGTTTTCTTTTTTAGTTCAGAACAGAGCCTGAGTTGTCAAAAAATAAATTGTGTTTGTTTTTTAGTTCAGAGCATGTTCTGAGCGTGTTCAGAGTGCGCTCTATGAGTTCAGAATAAAACAACTGAGCAGACAGAGTAAAATGCTTAACACAAGCATTTGACAGATGGAAATTTAAAAAAAAATGGCGACAGCTAAGTGTTCATGCGTGTTTCAAAAAAATACTCAGAGCGCTCAGAGCACGCTTGGTTCACAGGATGTTCGGAACATGCTCGACATGCTCGGACTCTGTTCGGAGCTCTATACTGAACTAAAAAAAAAAACACCCTATCTATAGCCGAAAAAAGACATCAAGAGTCTGATTACAGGATTCTTTTTTTGACATACGAGTATTTGGCGTGAGGTGAAGAAATTTTATGGAATGAAACTACGTTTCTACACCTCTCACCCAAACTGTCAAAACGCGAAATGAACGAAAAAAAGAATTGTGTAATCAGGATCCAAAAGTCAAATTGAAGTATCATATTTTCTAGCATAAGGGGCGTTCACATTCTCAAATATGTTTGACATATAGAGCATTATTGGCTTGATTTTTATACTGTGAACGATTAATGCGGTTTTTCAAGCATGATGGATGAATTTCAAAATGTTTTGATATTTGATTACATGCTTGTCAAGCCTGAATTCTGCAAAACTATGAAAATAAAATTCAAGTAAATTTCCTCATCTAAAATTTCATCTATGCTCTTATTTGGTCCGGGATGGTTGGCTCTTTTTTAACATTTATGTTTTTGATCTGATACTACTTACTGCAATAACTTCTAAATATTTAAGGAATTCATCTACCTCGGAGTAAATATTGATTTCACCATCACTATCGAAACCGCTACTTCAGATTTGCGAATGATTAAAAAAAATGATAAATGGTCTTCTAAAAATGTCTTAAAGATAAAAATATATCCATGAATATCAAATTTCAAATATTTTTAAAGTATTAGTAAGTAGTATAAATCAGTATTGCTATACGATATGCCCAAATTTGTGGCTGTAACGATTCTTTAGAAAGTCTTTTTGAACTGGATTTTAGAGAGAAGAAAATATCGTTCAATGAAAAATAGAAGCCATAATCAGAGTTCTGTGGGTAGAACTTGACTATATATTTATAAGCAAGGAAAGCATCATAGTCAATGTTAGGAAAAGCTTCACAAATAACTTTCGTTGCTGATGAGAAAATACACGTCGACAGCCTTGAACATAATAAAAGTTCAATACCAAGAGAAATGCTCTTATATGGCAACTTGGATCAAAATATGTGTGAAAATAATTACTTCAACTATGTAAACATACCCTAACCATACGATATTTAAAAGGTTCAAAGCCGAAGGTGAAATTATGAACTTAAAATTAATCCTACATTGAGACAATTTAGTAATCTCTTTGCAATATCTATACGAGAGGGTGAAAACATCTATCATTTGTTGGGT
The DNA here is from genome assembly GCA_963931855.1 of Philhelius festivus. Classification (NCBI taxonomy): domain Eukaryota; kingdom Metazoa; phylum Arthropoda; class Insecta; order Diptera; family Syrphidae; genus Philhelius; species Philhelius festivus. The sequence goes on from OZ007555.1 coordinate 149,969,849, forward strand.
AAGCATTCTGTAGTAAAAGCATTCAGACTTTAGCTTTATAGGACCACACGTTTGGGATCAAATGGAGATGAGAAGCATTTTGAATTCTAATTTCAATGTGTTTAAAATGTATGTCATAAACTCATTGGCTCAAAATTTAAATCACCCTAGTGTTAAGGTATTAGTATATGATACCACTTACCAATTTGCTTATTTTTAAGTATTTTACAAACTTTTTCTATTTTTTACTTGCGGCATATATAATAAAAAAAATTATCCAACTTTTTCAACCGTTTTTTTTTTCAGTTTACAAAATGTCATTTAGTTAATTTAAGGTAATGGCTGAAAAACGGCTATTAAAACTAGACCACTTAGAAACATTTTTTTTTATTTTGATTTTCTCAAAAAACGGTAGGGGAGAAGGGGGTACATTTGACACTTAGTTTTTAAAAGTCTGTATTTCCGAAAACTGTTAATGTATTCCAATGTTTTGTTTTGTATTTGATTTATTGATTATTCAAGATTATGCTAACATATAATTTTTTGTTTTAAAACATTTCCACATTTTAAAGAAAAATATTTTCTAAAAAAAGTCATTTTGTCAAATGTGCCCCGGGAGGTACATTTGACAATGGTTGATTAAACCCCACATCGTGTGCATTATATTTCTGAAAGTATCAACGGATCCAGCACGTCTGTTGTTTGAATAGTAAAAAAGTAAATTTTTGTTTTTAAACAATTTATTAAACAATATAACGAAGAAAATAAATCAGTAAATTCACTTTCTAAAAAAAAACAACAAGAATAAAAAACCATAAATTATTTCATTTATAAACATAAAAAATCAGTCCATATAAATCTAAATTCAAATTTATCGATATCAACATTTTTTAAATAATTTATTTAATATAATTAAATATAATAATTTATTTAATATATAATAACAAATATTTTTTTGCAAAAGTCAAAGGTGCCCCGAAGGAACTTTTTAGTTTAATTTTTTTTTTAATAACTTATATTATATTTTCACAAAACTGGCTTCAATTTATTGATCTTTAAGCATAGTGCTATCATAATATTGATTCGCGATAAAAAAATTTATTTTATTAGGTTCATAAATCGCTTACTTACCGGGTGATCAAAAATTAGATCAGAGACACAGAAAAACACAAAAACACGTGGTACCCCGCGAAAAGTTAAAGAAAGGCTGCCAAATATCATAACGTTTCTTGAAATCAAACTAAGCTTCTTCTTTCATCCAAACTTTTCTTTTTTAAGGGCACGATTATACCGAAAAACGCAAAGTCAAATGTGCCCCGGTGTCAAATGTACCCCAGCTTACCCTACAACTGATTTTGATCAGTTTTTTTGTGCTATAGGTCCTTAAAAACAACGGTACCCACCATACAAGAAATGTTAAAAAATGTATTTCGAAGATCGTATTTTTCTCGAAAACGGCGCCTAGAATTTTGATAACATTTATTTTCTCTCGAATTATTTTTACGATCTATAATTCCATTAAAATAAAATGCACGACTGGGTCGCACGAACTTGCTCCTATGTCGTAGACTAGGAAATTTAAAAACGAATGTTATTGGAGACAACTGTTCAAAAGGATAAAATTGATTTTTTAAATTCTTTTAGTACGAGTAGTAAGAGATAAAAACAGAATGCTATGAATTTATGCAAGAACAAAATTATAAGTCGTTGTAGTGGTTTCTTAAAATAAGCTTTTACATACAAAATTCTTAAAACATTTTTAAGAAAAAAATTTGGTATGCCAACTTAAGGTTTTTGTTATTGTGCGAATAAAAAATAAATTATCAAAAATTATCAAGCCGTTTTTGAGATATCAAATTTTCAAAAAAAAAATGACTTGTTTCCAAAAATTCAAAAAATATTTATTTTAAGTTTTGAAATGCAATGTTTTTGAAACTTTTTGGAAGCATCTCTATAAAAAATTTCAATAAGATCATTTATGTCGATAATGAGAAATTCAAAATTAGAAAAAATGGTTCTGCGGTAGGCAAAAGCTGTAATAGATTATAAAAATGAATTGAAAGGAAAAAAAATTACCAAAATTCTAGGCGCCGTTTTCGAGAAAAATATGAGTTTTGAAAACCATTTTTTAACATTTGTATGGTGGGTACCTTTATTTTTAGGTTAAATAATTTTTTTTTTCTCCATCTTGTAGATTATGTTGAGAAACATTGGGTTTTGAAAATTCGAAATATTGAGTTTTGAAAAAAAAATTTTGAATTTTTCTTAAAAATCCAAACACTTTTTTTTCAAAATTTGGATTCACAATACTATTCAAATTCGTAGAGAGTCTTAGTAAAAAGAAATAATGATAAAATTAGGTGGTACCGGTTTTGAGAAAATCAAAAACAAAAAAAATGGTTTCACGGAGGGTACCCTCAATAAGCATTTTTTGGAAATTTTTTTTCAACCATTACCTAGCCTTAACTAAATGAAATTTTTTTGTATTTTTATTTTTTAAATCTGTCGAACAGTTTTTGAGAAAAAAAAAATATTTATATAATTTCGAAAAAGTTTTTATGGCAGGTACCGTTATTTTTGGTTAAAAAAAAAGAAGAAAAGTACATGTTTGGGAAAAAATTTGAAATGATATCTGCCATGTTTGAAGAAAATCGGCCAAGCCGTAGTCGAACAGATAGACAGAGAGACCAACAGAATTGCGAAACCCACTTTTTTATCATCGTAATGTCGACTTTGATCAAAATCTCGAGTTCGATTTTTTTCCTAATGCATAATTTGCCTTATAGTACCTAACATATGTATAAGTCGCAACCCAACAGATTGAAATGACTAATGGAAACGGAGGCATCCGCTCATATATTTATAAGAGTTATACTCAAGGTTTGGGCTGATGTAGGTATGCCTTAAAGATGATAACCAGATCAGAATTAGAAAACAAAATGTTGGCATCTTTTTCCCAGAGGTTTTGGTTACGTAGTTTATGAATAGCCTATTCCTAAATACTGATGCAAGTATATTATTATTATTATTATTATTATTATTATTATTATTATTATTATTATTATTATTATTATTATTATTATTATTATTACAATTTATTAAACACTACATAAAAGGACATCATAATTATAAACAGCACTAGTGCTACCAGGGCTTAAGGCTGTGATGCAAGTAAAATTGCAACCATATTTAAAACTTTCACACCCTTCTAGCTTACGGTTATTTAATTTGTTACTTTTATGCTTCATTAACGCTGAAAAGTTTTCTGTTTTCATTCGCTTGGAATTATGGGGTGGGGTGACTTTGAAAATGTGTTGTTGTGATTAGCCTTCACAAATGTGATATAGAAAATGGTGATATCTTTCGAACCTTGCCACCAGTTGGAATCACGCGTTGCTTCGTGTATCGTAGGGTGAAATTTTTCCAGAATACTGATGGAGTTCATGACTCAAATATCCAGCTGTCCATGAACTGTGCCCAAAGTGCCATAAAAACCTAACAGACTCATATCCGAAGAAAACCACTGAGGAAGCTCTGCTACGACTTCGTCATCTCTCTTGACCTAATAATCTCTATCTACGCTCAGCTCAGGTTTTACAAATACTAAGAACATAATATGTAACCAAACAGATATTTTTTTTTATTATGAGTTCCGTTTTAACTAAAATGATAAATCATTTCATAATTGCTTGATTTGTTTGAGAAAGATACCTAAACAACCAATTAAATTAAATTTAAACTATATGTACTTTCGAGTACTTTCATCCGCCCCTTGAAAAACACCTCTTGAAAGAGAGGTGTTTTCCTTGTGACAACTGATTGCTCCTCTCTAGTGATATTTTTCGATTTCATTTCTATAAAACACTTTCAAACGTGTTTTGATAAACAGATAAGAAATTAAATAATCCGGAAGTGTTTCTGATAGCACCATACTCGTAGACTTCTATTGTTATAAGCTTTCCTTGCCGTAGTAGAAGGCATGGTTGTAAATAAAACTTGCAAATAATAAAATTTTTTAGTGATAAACATTATAACACTTGAATATTTAATTATTAACCTTCCGGATTAATATGACTCACAAATTTCAATCATTTTTGTTGTAAACAGGCAAAACAGTGGTTAAAATCTTAAGTTTATGAATGAAACATTAATTTATTTATTCGAACTCTAGATTTTGATCATCATCATCATCATCGGCTCGACAACCGGGTTCCGGTCCTGGCCTCTTTCAACAAGTCTCTCCACCTATCCCGGTCTCTAGCCGACGCCATCCAGTTGCGCACCCCAAGGCTTCGGGCGTCCTGGTCTACGCCATCTCTCCAGCGCAAGCATGGTCTACCACGCTGTCGTCTACCATAGAATGTACCACAAACAACTTTCCGAGCAGGTTCCTCTTCGCTCATGCGAGCTAGGTGCCCTGCCCACCGGAGTTTACCGAGCTTAATTTTTGTCACGATATCTGCTTCTAGGTAGATTGCGTACAGTTCATGATTGTACCGTCTCCGGAATCGTCCTTCCTCACATATGGGGCCAACAATTCTCCTTAAGACTTTTCTCTCGAACGCAGCTAAGAGGTCGGAGTGCCTTTTGCTAAGCACCCAAGTCTCGGATCCATATGTGAGTACTGGCAGGACCATGGTCCTGTACAGCAGCAGTTTTGAAGTTATGGTGAGATTTCTGGATTTGAAGAGCTTTGACAGACTGTAGTAGGCTCTGTTGGATTTGAGAAGCCGCCCGCGTATTTCTTCTTCTATATTGTTATCGGCTGCTACTATTGACCCAAGGTATTTAAAGGATTGCACCACTTCAAATTCGTGCTCCGCAACCTTGATTGTTTGACCAACTGTTCCTCTCGCATTCGACGCCACCATGTACTTTGTTTTACCTTCACTAATGTGCAGCCCCAGATTTTGTGCCGCCTGCTCGATCTGGATGAAGGAATCGTGTACAGCTTGTTCGGTTCTTCCGATGATGTCAATGTCGTCTGCGTAAGCTAGTAACTGGCTGGACCTGTTGACGATGGTCCCTCTTGTTGCCGTGCCAGAGTCACGGATTGCTTTCTCCAACGCCAGGTTGAAGAGGAGGCAAGCCAAACCGTCCCCTTGTCGGAGTCCATTAAAGATGTTGATTGGTCTGGATAGCAATCCGGCTATTTTTACTTGGCTTGTTACGTTGGTCATGGTCAACCTACATAGTCGTGTCAATTTATTTGGGATGCCGAATTCTCTCATGGCTTTGTAAAGTTCTACCCTGGCTATGCTATCATAGGCGGCCTTAAAGTCTAGATTTTGATCAGAGTTGACAAAACGATGACAGAGAAGACAAAAAAAGTGGGTCTCATAATTCTTTCTGTTTTTCTGTTCGACTTCAGACGAAACGGCTGGGCCGATTTTCTTTAAACTTGGTAGATAGGATTTTTTTTAATTGTTTCTTCGCACGTTTTTTATTTCTTTTTCTTTTTCTTAAAACTAAAACTAACGGTACCGGCCAAACGAATTTTGTTCGACATCTTAAAAATTATTTTTCATAAAATTAAAAAATCACAAAATTGTATTTAGTTAAAGCTAGGTACCTCCCTTAGAACCATTTTTTTTTTGTTTTTGATTTCTCAAAAACGGTACAATTGAAGCGAAGCAGAAATTGTGATGCTAAAGATCAACTCGGCAAAAACTGAAAGGATCGGCCTTAGAACTCCCTCTTCAAGCCAAGTAAATATTTCTGGACAACCGATAGAGATAGTAGATGATTTCCAATATCTTGGAAGTAATGTCTCTACGGCTAGCGGAACTGAACTGGATGTTAACATCCGAATCAGAAACGCAAATGCTGTCCTAAATATGGAGAAACAACTCTTTATGCTTAAATACCAAGCTACGACTGTTCCTCTCCAATGTTGAATCTGTGCTGCTTTATGCGTGCAGCACTTGGAATTAGAAAGACTCTGTCACAAGAAAGCTGCAAACGTTCGTTAATAGATGTCTTCGAACCATCTTGAGGATTTTCTGGCCCAACTGTATCTCCATAATGCTGAACTTCAAACGAGAACAGGTCAGGAACCCATAGAACCTACATTTTATACGAAGACGAAAATGGCAGTGAATTGGTCATACACTTCAAAAAGGCGATGGGCTTATTGCGGGTCGAGCGATGCTGTGGAACCCACTCACACAAGAAGGCAGACAAGTGGGCCGGCCTAGAAGTACTTGGTGAAGAAGTGGAGATATTACTGACTGTACCTGCCATAGAACCATTTTTTCGAATTGCTCATTATCGGCATAACGATTTTAGAACTTTTGTATAGAGAAACTTCGAAAATGTTTGAAAAACATTTCACTTCGTAACATAAACAAAAATGTTTTGAATTTTTGGAAACACAGTACAGTAGTAAAATTTTTAAAAAATGTTTAAAAATTTTGTATAGAAAATATTCCTTTTTTTTAACTGTAACGATTTATAATGTTTGCGATTGCATAAACTAATATTTTCCTGAGAAATCACATAGCATCCTTTTTTAGCTCCAACTATTAAATAAGTGGTTTAAGTTATTTTAAAAAACGAATTTTATAGTTATGAACATTTTTCTCATTTTTTAAATGTTTAATATTTTACATAAAAGCAGGTTCGTGGGATCCTATCGTGCATTTTATTTTGAAACTATAGTAAAATACCTCTTTTTTTTATAAAATATATATGTTTTCCTTAATTCTTTGGATCTATAATTCAATAAAAAATTTGCAATCAATATATTTCTGACAGTACATATCTACCATAGAACTGCTTTTTTTTTTTGGATTTTTGACTTTATCATTAAATTGAAAAAAAAAAAAATTTAAACTAAATTTGAATTTGCGCAATGAAGAATACTTAATATTTGCACGTCAAAATATTTCATTCATTTTTCAATCAACGATTCTTCTTTGTTCTTGGAATAAATTATTATCTATTCGAGAAGTCTGATGGAATTCTTTTGTTTTAAATGAAATTTTCTGTAGTATATGCAAAATAAGACACAAAGTATGAGGCTTTGAGTTCTAATAATATACGAAGAATTATATGCTAAGGATTATAACGTAAGCTTAGATCAGAATTGCAACAAGGCTAGACTACAAAAGAATCATTTGGAACAATACACACTTATAGTCAATACTTTTTGCACTTTAATGTCAATGTCAAAACATTCAGTGAAAATAACATTTTCATCAGCGAACAGTTCGCGAACTAAGAATTTTTACAAATACTTAAAATTTCTAACAAAATTCGAAGTCGGTGAGTGACGTTAACTTTACAGCCAATTTTTGGTCGTAAAAAAACGTACGATATATCTACTACTTCATCTTGGGTTCCTACGCTCGTTTTCAATGACACTCCTTATTTCAGCTCTCAAGAAAAACTGAACTTGCTTGCAGCAGAGTTTACTGCCAGATGGTGTCATGATTCCTCCTGTAAATATGAGCTTAGAGATAAACTTTACGGGAAAAACCTTGTTTCGTAATCGTACAGTTTCAAGAGTATACTGAAATTTCTCGATACATATAGGTACATATACAAATCCCCTCACCCGGATATTATCGCCCCAATTAGATTAGAAACTGCTTTTCAAACTGCTTAATACAAGTAGTATTGGATGGTTTTCAGTCAGAAATTTATAAAATAAATACTGGTGTGCCACAGGGCTCCGTTTTGTCTCCGACTCTCTTTCTGATCTTCATCAATGATATTTTGTCTGAAACTTCTAATCTATTATATTGCTTTGCAGATGACAGTAAAGCTTCTCATATTCGTTTCCAGATGCATGTTCTTGTTTTTCGGATGTGGATCTAGAACAGCAGCGTATGAAAAGCTCATTAAAATCAGATATCATTAGTTCTGTCAGAAGACAATACAATTGTAGCTACTTTTGCAGACGATACCGCAATACTTGCAGTAGGCAAAACGGCTAACGAATCGACATGTAAATTGCAAAATGCTCTTAACAATGTCAATGAATGGACAAACAAATGGCGAATAGCGCTTAACGAATTTAAGTCAGTCCACGTGGACTTTACTTATAAGAAAATTAATAGATTACCAGTCTTTATTAATACAACTCAAGTTCCATTTGCAAATGAGGCAAAATATCTCGGGATGACTCTTGACGCGAAATTAAAATGGAAGTCACATGTTAAAAATAAATGTGATCAATTAAATATTAAACTAAGGGAAATGTACTGGTTACTCGGACGACATTCTAAACTTAGTATCGAAAACAAATTATTAGTTTACAAACAGGTACTTAAGCCTGTCTGGACATATGGTATTCAACTCTGGGGTTGTACCCACGATACAAATCTAAATAGTCTACAAACTTTTGAAAACAAATTATTAAGGTCCTTTGTAAACGCGCCGTGGTATATTAGAAACGAAGATCTTCACAGGGATCTTGGAATCCCCACGGTTCGCGAAGAAATAAAAACTTTTTCGCAAAGGCATAGAAAGCGTTTAGTTGAACATACCAATAGAACAATCTTAGAAATTCTTGACGAAACAAATTTAGTACGACGTTTGAGAAGGACCAAACCTTCCGATCTAGTACGGTGAAATTATTGTACTGTATTATGTATATTTAAATCATCGCTTAAAATAGAAAGAAGCTATTCAACTAGCTTATAATTAAACCAGTAGGAACTTTCACCGGAAAGTTGCCTACAACACGTTACTTAACTTCGAGAAAGATAAATTGCTAGATAAGTTCCATATGAACTTAGTTGCAATCGGGAGGAGGAGGTGGTTTTAGTGCGGTCGGCCTGATTAACGGTCTGCTTGCATAGAGTCTTACCTTCCGTAAGGCTTTATGGGGGCAGAGTTGTTGGTCGGGAGAGTCCCACATATCTATGAGCGCGCGTTTTTCGGTCCTCATAGAATCTTTTGAAGATTTCAACACCTACCCACGGGAAAAAAAAAAAAAAAAAAAAAAAAAAAAAAAATTAGTTCTGTCAAATGGACAACTTCGGACGCACAATTAAATCCAGAGATTTTTTCTTTAGCCGTCCTAAAAGAATGTGAAATACTTTACCCAACTAAATAACCCTCCAATTGAAATATTTAGACAATCAAAACCGACATTCAGACATTCAACCGGTATCTCCTTTTGAACTCTCTCCATTTTTCCTAAAATGCTTGCACTGTGCTTTTACATTTTAGGAATAGTCATAATCCCTTTAGTGCGTGAAAATTGAAGAAAAAAACAAGTAATTCATATAAGCGCATTTTTGGCTTAAAAGATTCGTCAAAAACCAGAATATGTGTTATTAGTCAAGTAAAAATCGTCATATTTTCGATAAACATGGTTTTTATGCCGGAGATGTGAGCAGCCCTTCTTTCTTTTGTTGCTGAAAATGTTTGCCATTTAAGATCACTACAGAGAGATATTGCAACCTTATTTCTTTGGTCAATTGTTAACTTGGCAAACATATATCTACCTGAAATTTGCTTTCAACAAAACATTGCCAAAGGCATAACAGCGTGTGTTATATTCGACTTATTCAGAACTCAACTCGATGAAATCGAAAAATGAACTTGTTGAACCTCTTGAATTTTTGTATGGGTATTTGATCTATGCTGGCACTAGCTTCGTTAGAAGAGCTTAGAACCAAGATTTACCTAGAAAACTAGAGATAGGGGCTCTTACCTCGAAAAGTGTGGCGGGGTAAAAGAAAATTCGGTTCAAGGAATTTAGGGATGCAAACGTGTCGATGGTTAATATGTGAATGTCGTCGAAAGACTCTATTGGAAAACCCGATATTAAAGATGACCCCTATTCGTTTTGAGAAATATGTAAGTTTTGTTGCCAATTATCAACCTTTACCTGGTGTACGTGTAGCCAAACTTGATTGGTTTGTCAACGAATCCACCACACTCTTATGTGGATACAAACATAGCTCCATACATACATACTTTATTTTCTTCTTAAATTAATTTATTTTGCTGCTGAATAGACTAAAAAAAAATTCCACACACAAAAATATCCATCTGTACAATTCAATCAAACATCTTATTTCCTTAATCCATTTAGAAGCCATAAAGTTGCTCACACAAGCAATTTTATTCCTCCTATACTATCCATCCTTCTGTCAATGCCCCAACTTTTTTATTCTCCTTATTTTTTTTTTTTTTTTTTCATTTTATCCCTTTTTTATGTCATTCATGTAATGTGGGAGCTTTTTCATTCAATGTCATTCAGTTCGAACTCAATAATCGCTCAGACCTAAAGTCCCAACCGATCATTGACATCAAAAGGAATCACCAGTAATATGTTCCCCAGAAAGGGCTTTGAATAGAATGAGTGAGGATATAAGAAAAAAAAAATAATCCAACAGAACCCCAATGAAGGATATTACGAAAAAATAATAGAAAGTCAAACAAAAAAGAGAAAACCCCCATCACATCAAATTGACCTTTCAAAAATGTTTCCTCTCTATCATCATTGTCACCATCTTTGACATTGGAATTGGTGATGCGTTGGGTCCTATTAGGGTTGCACCTCAATCACCAGCAAATTAAAATGCGAATCAGCACCACACACTCGTACAATATTCACCCACACCCAACAGCATCGGCAATCCTTTGGAAGGATATGCTCAAGCTCATCCAACTTTAGACATCACTTCATCGCAGCCTCATTCAACGTTGGAATGAATAGTTCTGACAACTGCAGTCGTATGAAGTTCTCATATACGTATAAGATATCTTAGACCCGTACAAACTTACGAGACACTAGAGGGAGAAGCCCCAGAGACATCAATGATCTCCATGAATTCCTCTCTTTCGTCCCTCGCAACTAATGTGTATGTTTTACGAGTTATGTACACAAGTGTTTTCACCAAATTTCCCACATATCTACACCACAAGCTTTTTAAAATGCTAATTTCTCTACATAATTCATCCTGTTGCTTACATCCTGAGTCGAGTGATGAATGTTTACATTTTTTATTTTATCAGGAGCTAGCTGCCGGCAGTCAATATCAGTGAACATCTCCTTGTGAAGTTGATTTATTTTTTTCAATTTAATTTGCCATCGACTTTATAAGGCAAGAAATGTCAAATTAACACGGCTGTAATGCACAAGAATCTGAGGGTGATTGCACATAAAATTCATGGTCCTAAGCAGCTTGAAATTGGGATCTGTGCCTAAGGCGTGGCGGGAAGTCAAAGTGGTATTTATTCTGAAAGCTGGTAAGCCAAGCCACACGGACACCAAAGATTTCGGACCCATTAGTCTCACATCTTTTCTCTTTAAAACATTTGAAAGACTAATAAACTTTTATATACGCCCCACACTGAACCCGGAAGCCATATCCCCAGACCAGCTTTCTTGTACAAATGATAAAAATATACCTTGCTGCCTCTCTAGACATTTAAGGAGCTTTGAACAATGTCCAAAACGAGGCGGGTGGAAGAAGCCGTCGTAAATCTTAATGTGAATAACGCCATCATGAGACGGATATTGTGCATGTTAAATAAAAAGACAGACAGATGAACTCGGACCTAGGAGGATTACAGATCAAAGCAACTTCTTCCAGAGGGACTCCGTTTCTCTGGGCAGTCGTGATGAACGCAGTTCTAATAAGACTTAAATACAGTGGAGTCCAAGTAATTGCATTTGCAGATGATTTAGTATTACTAGCGGCAGATAAATTTCCCTCTACAATTAACGAAAAAATAGAGAATGCCTTATGAATAGTGAATACATGGACTAAGAGCTGCAGTTTAGCGGTTAACGATCCGAACTGATCCGTTACTGATTTTGTTTCGTAGTACAGTTACCTAATTATGAGAACCAGCTTGCCAGCTGAGCTATTCAAAGCAGGTGGGGATGACTTGGTAGGGAGCATGCACCAACTCATCTCAAATATTTGGTCGGATGAAAGTATGCCCAATGAATGGAACCTCGGCATAGTGTGCCCCATCCACAAGAAAGGAAATGCCCTGACATGTGCCAATTACAGAGGTATAAGTCTCCTCAACGTCGCATACAAATTCCTGTCGTCTGTACTGTGTGAGCGCCTAAAACCGGTTGTCAACGAGCTGATCGGCCCCTATCAGTGTGGTTTTAGGCCCGGAAAATCTACCCTGGATCAGATGTTCACACTTCGACAAATTTTGGAAAAAACCTAGGAGTTCCAAATCGATACACACCACCTTTTTATCGATTTCAAAGTCGCGTATGATAGCGTGGACAGAGAACAACTATATAGAGCCATGTCTCATCTCGGAATCCCTGCCAAGCTCGTCCGCTTGTGCAGGATGACGATGGAGAAATCTCGCTGCTCCGTCAAGGTCGGTAAGAACACCACCGAATGCTTTGATGTCGAGAAAGGTCTGAGGCAAGGCGAAGCGCTATCATGCAACCAATTTAACATCGCTCTTGAAGCAATTGTACGAAACTCAAACGTCAACAATAGAGGTACAATTTTTCAAAAGTCAGTTCAACTGCTTGCTTATGCGGATGATATTGATATCAGTGGGAGGACGAAGCGAGCTGTTACCGGTGCGTTTGCAAGTATTGAACTGGAGGAGGCGAAAATGGGTTTGGACAAGACAAGAGGACAAGACGAAGTATATGCTATCATCGAGAAAGGAATCTCAACATCGTCGACTCGGGCAAAACGTCACGATGGATAGGTATAACTTCGAAGTCGTCAAAGACTTTGTCTACCTGGGCTCCACTATAACATCGCAAAACGACATCAGTGCAGAGATCAAGCGAAGAATTACTCTTGCCAACCGCTGTTTCTTCGGGCTAAGAAGGCATTTGAATAATAAAGCCCTATCTCAAAGAACCAAGGAGACCTTGTATAAGACCCTCATCATCCCGGTCCTGCTGTATGGGGCAGAAGCATGGACACTGTCTAAAACGGATGAAAATCTGCTTGGGTGCTTTGAAAGAAAAGTTCTTCGTTTGATCTTCGGTCCAGTCTGTATCGATGGAGTATGGAGGAGAAGGTTCAACAACGAGCTGTACGGGCTTTACAGCGACGTTGACTAGGTCAAGAAGCTGAAAATACAACGGCTGAGATGGCTGGGACACTTGGAGCGTATGGACACCGACGCGCCAGCCCGTCGAATCCATCCCTGATGGTCTGCGCAGCAGAGGAAGACCCCACCTCAGGTGGCGCGCACAAGTGGAGAGCGACCTCAACCAACTTGGAGTGCGTAACTGGAGGCAGCTAGCTAGGGACCGAGCTAGCTTGAGGGGCTTGTTGGTTGAGGCCTTAGTCCACCCTGGACTGTGAGCGCCATCTAAAGTAAGTAAGCGGACTAATTCCATTGAGGGAAAAGGGGTGCCTTGACCATCTCTTATGGCTAAAAATTCCGTTGACTTATAAATTCCCTCAATTGAAGAGACCCAACTCAAAGTTGGCGTTATCCATGGTAAGAAACTGTATTGGAGTCTCAACATTGAAGAAAGAACAAATAGAACCATGTTTGCTTTCTACTCATGCAAGAGAATATTTGGTTAATCCCGGCGACGAAGCCCAAAAATTTATCAATTGGATGTATATGGGCATTGTTAGACCTGTACTGGCCTATGTAAGAATGCATAGGATAAATTTACCAAGCACAGAAACATGACCAAGGTACACAGAATGTCGTGTGTTGGAATCAATGGCATGTCCAGTCCACCCCCACAGCGGGTCTTGAAACTTTAATCAACTTAAAACCCCTAGATCTATTTATAAAAGAATCCGCAGCCTATAGCGCATTTCCGCTAAGCCAAACTGGTAGCTGCCGACACAGCGTCATAGCTCATGCGAAGATTTCACAGAAAAACACTGGAAATAGGGTGTGCACTGTCTACATAACATCCAGTTTAAACTTTATTAAGCAGCTTACGATCAACCATCTGTAAAGTTGGCCTTATTTGGTTTGGGTTTCTCTTCTTATACTCTGTCCAACAAAAATTGTCAGTACAGGGAAGATAGGACGTTTGTCTCTCATTCTGGTTGCATTGCCATGCATAAGTGTGTCGCCTTTTAAAGCTCTCACAGGGATTTCGTAGCTTACATTATAAATCGCCGCAAATGAGAGTAAAAAACGCGTAGGGCTACCGTCTGCTGATTCAAAACGATTGAAAACAATATTCAATTTACCTTTTCCCACAACACCAAGCGGTAAGATAATAGGCGCGTTTTTTTTTTAAGTTGATAAGCAATACGACAACACTCAACATACTCATCTTCTTAAAATGTGTTCTCAAAAGCTTCAAATCCCAAAAGCTCCTTAATAAAAACTACTGAAAAAGCTCCTTGCTTGCAATTGAGAATGATAATGGTAACTCTGTTTTGATGTAGATAAAGAGCGCACGATCGTATTGAGTGACACTTGACACTCTTGATCTTGACAGTATCTCATCAGCAGTGGGATACGACGGTCGTATTGGGGTGTACAACTTTTTGCAAAGAATTACAACAACAATTCCTTAAAAAAAGTCAGTGGCTTGCTCTTTTTTTAGTGGCATTTTTCCTAACGCATTGTAGTGAGGGTGCATCAGGCGCCACTGCTTTAGAAAAAGCTCTCCCATAAGGCCTGTACTGACAATTTTTGTTGGACAGAGTATAGTGGAGGTTCTAGGTGGTTTTACTTTTCTAATATGACTGACTTGGTCCGGCGAGTAGCCAAATAAACCTTTAACCAAAAGCAATGCTGCTCTGTAGGGCGTCTGAAATACTGAATGTGAAAACTAAGTTGAACCTCCAGCGAGTTGCTATATAAAGGAAAATCCAGTTTTGCTTCAGTAATAGAAGTGAAGAATTATCTTTTTATTTTCTCTTTTTATACAAAATAATTTGCCTTCGTTCGTATCCAACCATAGTTCGATAAATCGATAACGTTCTATCGATTTTCCCCACACAATGCACAATCAGCATTTGACCATGCCATGTACTTTAATTGTTTTTGGGTTAGATTGCTTTATGATGCACAATATAATTCATAAGCCGATGACCCTTGGAAATGTTTTTAATTTGTACACAAAAATACTCCTCAAGCACTATCAATCAACCATCAGCCATCAATCTGTGAATCGGTGATACCAATTATAGATACTGATGTTGTTGCAAGTTTTTTTTCAGAAACCCTAAGACTTGCCAGCATTCAGACTTTATAATTACAGTAGTGTCTTTAAAGTTGAAGTCCTGGCAGTGGCGAAAGCAGCTAGACAAGTATCAATGATGGCAATACCAAAAGCTGAAATAACCTTTTTCATTGATAGCCAAGCGGCCATAAAATAATTTCTGCCATTTAAATGAAATCGAAGCTTGTAACTTACTGTCGTGAAGAGCTAATGGTTCTTGGTACACAGCACAACGTAAGGCTCTGTTAGGTTCCTCCTGGTCATAGTGGTGTCCCAGGTAATGAAAGCGCAGACTAGGTGGCGAGAATAGTATCAACAATTGACCTTAATTTAGCAGAGCTGGAGCTCGTTCGATACATGTCTTATAAGCAGAAAACGTAGGCCTAGTTTTAGCAAAAAAAAAAAGACGACATTATCTATCATCGCCACTGGGCACAACCAACTGGGTTACCGCAAGAAAAACATGAAACTCTGTATGGACGGCTTATCTAGAGGATGCGGTGACGAGAAGCTATATCATCTGAGAAACAGGCTCCTTAGGAAACACTTCCAACCAAAAACCTGTTGAAATTTGTATTAACGCTACCAAATGGCTTAAAAATTCCTAAGCTCTATAAACTAGCCGACTACAAGATTGAAAATAGCCTTCAGCCACAGTCAAGATGACAATTATAAAACTAACGAAAACGACTGAACGAAGCATGTATTTTTTGTGGGGGCAGCAACAAAGGAAGAATGGGGACTTCGCCTATACACCAGCGATTGCAACTCCTACGGTGATCATGAGCTTCAGTGAGTTGATGGTACCACGTCTCCCTAAGATAAGGAGACAACCCCTTCGACTTATCTAGCAATCCTGACCAAACAAGCGCAAGTTCAAATCTTTTGGAAGAAAGTTTAAATAAGTCAACGATAAATCAAGTGACTCAGACTGTATGTCTGAGTTCTTATATGAGGAATAGTCCCAGAACATATTAAGAAACAATATTTTTTGTGTGATAACCCCAAAAAGGATTTTCTATCTCGTTTATCCTTTAGTTAACTGATGGTTGTAAAATTTGTAAAATGTATCACGGTGCCCTAGTATTTCGATGCAAGTGATTGTGTGTCGTGTTTTTTTTTCCACACCACCCACACCACACACTAACACACACAAAAGAATTTTCCTTTGTGTGGAGAAGACCTTTTTTTTTGCAAGGGATTTACGGAGGTTTTTCTTCATGAAAATACAAATGGAAATGTGCCTGACTATGAAAAGCCTTTGACGTCGTCATCGGCATCATCGTCCTTTAGCATCTTATTCATCTGTAGGAGATAATACAATGGCAAATTGTTACATTCAAAACTGAGGTTCTTTTCAATTTCATATCACAATAACCTTTTGAAAGTTTTGGATATTTTTTGTTTGCGTTACTTAAAGAAAGATATTCCTCCGATTTAACACGATGAGTGATGGTGAGGAATTTGAATTTTTGTTCGCACAATATAAAATGAGGTTATAATTTTGATATCATTTTTTTTTGGATAGAATAAGAATATGCCTCTGTAAATTGATTGGATAGTTTTCAATGAATATGATGAATTTGAGAGGTTGATTGGTGATGATATAAGGTAATATAGGTTTGGTTGAAGTGGCGGCAGGAAGAGTGATACAAGTAGCCTATAAGCTCTTTTAGGCCAGGTGCGCACATTCAATTTTTAGTTTCGAAACTGTTTAGTTGCTAAAATGAAACATATGGGCTTATATGGGACATCGCGCACTTAGAGCAACTCGATTCTCGAAACTAAAAAGTTTGTGTTTTGACACAAACTAAACGATTGCCTTCGCAACAGTTGAGCTGTTTTCTATAAGCGCAAGAGAGAAAAAGAGTGTGAGCGTGAGTAAAGAGTTGCCAGTGCGCGGTTTTCTTTCAACTGGTGATTTAACTATTTGATTTCGATCACAGTTGCCAGTGCGCGACTAGCCTTATTGTGATAAAAAAATTTATCTAGGGATCTTCTTCCATACACGTTAAATCACAATACTGCTTATAAGGGCATTTTTATAGAGGCAGAGAACTTGGTAGAGAATTGGCAGCACTGTTTTCTGTGACAGCGGATTTTAAAGTTGTTTTGAGGTTTGTTTTGTTTGCCAATTTATCATGAATAGAAGTTTGCAAATTTTCAAAATTTATTTTAAAAAAACATGCCTCATTACGGTCAATGCTGAGCAGAACTTAGAGATTTATTATGTCCCTTTCTAAATCTGGATGAGCTTGCTTATCTTACAGTTCTTCCTCCAAATCTATTGGTTATAAAAATGTTTGTATTTGGGTCACCATCAAAGGAGAAAGGTTGCTCTCTTCTAACTGATATTGTTCGTGAATGCAGAACATTTTCACACTTTCTGGTATGAATATTGAGAGGAGGTTTTGCACTGCAACCTAAAGATCTATTATGATTTGTGCCCCCATACCGAGCTAGATGAGTTGCTAACCCTACAGCTCTTCCTACAAATTTATCCCCTTGATGAGTTTGATTATTTGGAGTACCCTCAGAAAGGATAAATCACTCTCTTCTACCTGGTAGGGTCGCAGATACTTGTTTTTTTGATACATTTTTGCTTCGCATCCGCCTGTGTTTCGGTGTTTCGTCATGATTATTGCATGCGTGTGAGTGTGATTGCCAGGTCAAGAATAGGTTAAATTAGGTTAAGGTGGCTGCTGACCGGAAAAGGCCAACACACTTAGACCAATATTTGGTCCGTTGTGAAACCACATGATTTCAAAAATCACCCTTACTCGTTAAACCATTTTGAGCTAACAATGAAGCGTTTGAGACAGTGAATGTCGGAATTATTTAGATCACTAGGATTGCTATAGTAGTAGTCTCCCAAGTGGAAGCTACGTCTTTGTGCTAGGGCAGGACAAGAACATAGAAGGTGAGAAACTGACTACTCTTGTTGGGGTGCTGGTCCATCTGTGGTTAGCTATCTTTATGGTATCATGCTTTAGCGTGAGTTTACAAGTAGCTAGGGGTATACCGATGTTAGATTTGCTATCCAACAAAGGTAAGATTGTTCCGTTACTTGCAAGTTCGTCGGCTTTACAATTTCCTGAAATGTCTCTATGCCCCGGCACCCATATAAGGTGAATGCTAAACTGTTTTGACATCTCCACCACAGATGATGGACAATTTTGGGCTGTTAGTGAGTTAATGAAGACAGAGTCCAGTGACTTTATGGCAGCTTGACTGTCGGAGAAAATACGTATATCAGTAGTCAATATAACGTTTTCTTTGAGCCAAGAGAGGAATTCTTTTACTGCTAGAAACTCTGCCTGAAACACGCTACAGTGACTGGGAAGACGAAAAGATAGACAAAGATTTAATCTTTCGGAGTATACGCCTCCACCGACCCCGTCATCGGTTTTAAATCCATCCATCTCATCAGGTCAAGAATACTCAAGTGTCTTCTTAGTTTACAATGACCAGTAAGGAGTCCCGTTACTATTCATAGGTTGTTCTTACTTACGCTGATACAGTTGTTGCAACGATCTTGGTTTTAGTTCATAAGAAATAGTTTGGCCTGCCTCAGTTTTGATTTTCCCAATGCATGTTTCGCCTATCTTAGCTTCTTCTTAGAGTTCTTCTCAGTTTGTGGATCTACTCGCTCCTCTTCTTGTTTAATTTTGTTTTTGATATTGTTTTCTTCTGTTCTATTCTATACTTACAGAATTTTGAAATCGGAATCGGAATAAAGATTCTTTTAACACCCCTTACCACATTTTTCTTGGACACAATTACTACTCGTTGAGAGCTTAAGCAGCCCAGTAACTCACAACTCTCCAGTATTTCTGTTGGCGTCTTTGTGGAGATTATAGAGCATTGAATTCCCGATCGATTCCAGATAAATACACTGCACGTCATATTCACATGATTTCACGCATAACGTCCATGGAAGAAAAGTGTTTTCAACCATCGACTTATTGAAGAGCATACCAACAAATTCCAATAAACCCAGATGACTTTTGCAAAACTACAATAGCAACTCCATTTGGAGTATTTGGACTATAATGAGTTCCTTTTGATGAAATTTCGACTCAGGAACGCTGAAAACACTTCGACGGGACTAACCCAATTCAAGAACGATCTAAAACTATTCAAGACTATCCACTTCCAAAATCAGGCAGGGGTCTTCGTCGATTTCTTGGTATGGTTGATTTTTACTTAAGATTCATCCCGAAAGCATCAGAACTTCAAGCACCAATTCACAATGCTATTAGTAATCCGCAACCTGTTCCATGGACTCCAGAGTTAAAAGAAACATTTTATAGTTGTAAAGACGGCTTATCCTCTGCAACTCTTCTTGTCCATCCTTGTTTCGGAGAAAAAATACTTCTTCTCTCAATCTCAAACAAGTTTTGATTCCTGGAACATCAATACTCCTATGATGTGATACATCTACAGGTAAGCCACAGCCTTTTGTAACTAAATCTTAGAGTGGTCAGATTTTTGATCAATTACACAACTAAGTCATCTAGGAGACAAAGCATCTACCAGGATGATTGGCGATCGCTTCATCTGGGATTTGGCGTTCAATGCGAAAGGATTGTCGTATTTGGGCTCGCTCTTGAATATCTTCCCAACACTCATGTTAAATCATCTTTAGGAGTTTTTGCAGTTCCATCCAAACGATTTTGACACGTGCGTGTACGTGCTATCATCGGACCACTAAATCGAGTGAACTCCTTCCGATACCTCTTAACAGTCACGTATCGCTTCACATGTTGCTCCGAAGTATGTCCTCTCTAAATCTATCACTGCTGAATCTGTCTCCAGTTGGATATCTCGGTTCACCTCAACAGCTTGTCATTGAACTCCATTACACCACGGGTTGGCATCCTCAATCAAAAGGAATGATCCAGCGTTTTCATCGCCAATTGAAAGCTGCTATCATGGCCCACAGCAATAAAAATTGGATTGAAGCAATTCCACTCGTTTTGCTTTTAATACGATCTGCATTTAACCCTGAATTTGTCATGTTTACTTGCGACTTATAGGTACTATAAGGCAAGTTATGCATTTGGAAAAAAATAGAACTCGAGATTCTGAGCAAAGTTGACATTACAATGATAGCGAAGACTAAAAAAGTGGGTCTCGCAATTCTGTCTGCCTGTATGTTCGACTACAGCCTAAATGGCAATGCCGATTTTCTTTAAACTTGGTAGATATCATTTTGAATTTTTCCCCCCATTTCATTTAGTTAAAACTAGGTAATGGTTGAAAAAAAATTTCCGAAAAATGGTTACTGAGGGTACCTTAATGGAACCATTTTTTTGTTTTTGATGTTCTCAAAAATGGTAAAGCCGATTTTGACAATTTCTTTTGCTAAAGCTCCCCAAAAACTTAAATAGAATTGTGTATTGAAATTTTCAAAAAAAATTTGTTTGAATTTAAAAAAAAACTTCAAAGTTTTTTTTTTAAAACTCAATATTTTGAAAACCCCATGCTAGATTTTTTTTTAAAATTTGATAAATAAAAGTTTTTCAATATAATCTACAAGATGTGAGATTTTATTTTATTTTATAATTTTATTTTGTCTAAAAATAAAGGTACCCACCATACAAATGTTAAAAAATTTAAAAAAATATTTTTCAAAAATCGTATTTTGCTCGAAAACGGCACCTAGAATTTTGATAATTTTTTTTAAATTTAATTTAAAATTAAGATATTACAGCTTGTACCTACTATATTAGAACCATTTTTTTGAATTTTGAATTTCTCACTATCGACATAACGGATCTTCATAATTTTTTTTATAGAGATGCTTCCAAAAAGTTTAAAAAACATTGCATTTCAAAACTTAAAAAAAAAATATATTTTTTTTTAATTTTTGGGAAAATTCTTGGAAAATTCGATATTACAAAATCGGGTCAATATTTTTTTAATTTTTTAATTTATTTATTAATTTAATAGTTTAATTTCCATTCGTACAGTAATAAAAACCATATTTTTTATTTTGTATATAAAAGCTTATAAGAAGCTTATAAGCTTTTAAGAAACCACTACAAGAACTTATAATTTTTGTTCTTGCATAAATATATAAATACCTAATTTTATCTTTATGAACAGTATTCTCTAATAACATTCGTTTTTAAAATTCCTAGTCTATTACATAGGAGCAAGCTGGTGCGACTCAGTCGTGCATTTTATTTTTTATTCCGAGATCAACAAAATTTAATTTAACATACAAATGCTAAGCAAAAAAAATCATTTAGAAAAATTGTAGTTTCGGCAACGTTTTTTCTATGCTGAAATCTGTTAGGTCTACTACTCAATATGAGTAATAATTTTCTTACCTATAATGGGATGATTTTTTTGATGTTTGACATTCTCATTATCGACTAAAACGATTTTAATTAAATTTTGTATACATAAGCTACAAATAACCATCTATGAATTATCCCGCTAATCAATTCAATCCTAAAATCAGTAATTATAATTTTTCAAGAAAAAACAACAATCCTTTAATTCGTCAAATGATGACTCACGCATTCGGAAATTAATTAGCACATAAAGTGCGAAACAAAAATATGTGTTTAGAAATTTGTCGAAAAGTACATGGATTCGAACCATTCCACAGATTTATCTAACCACTGCTTCTAACTTATGAAATTAAATAAAGTTTGTATCTTTTGACTTATCGTTCCAAGAACGTTTAAATACATATAGAACATATTCTTGCCATTAAATAATACGAATAAGTTAACATCCTGGGCCATAATATGGAGATACCCTGCCCAAGGGGACCCATATATGTATATATACACACATTAGTAGTTTATGTTTCAAATCCAAATATAATATTCTCTTAAGGGACGTCATATCGCAGACATATCCATTTACCACAGAAAAAAATTGCTTTTATTCAGATAAAAGTTGGTATTAGGTATGTGTGTGAGCAAATAGTTAATGAACGAAAAGAGTCATAAGAAAAGTCTACCACAACTTTGACGTCACCTGTCGGATTTCCTTCGTTGTTTCTTGAAGCATTTTATTCAACTTTAAATATATATTGTCTAATCGGAGAGACATGATTTTTTGCGCAAGACTACAAACTCCAATGATATCGAGAGAAAAATGTTCTCTTTTTAATGTGAAATAAATTAAACATAAAACGACATTCTCCCTTAAGTGCGCGGATAACATGTGTACGTTGAGCTAAATTGTATTTTGCATCGACTGAGAAATGCTTGTTGTTTTGATGATTCGACAATTTGTTTTGGTTGCTTACTTAAGGAGAAACATGTTGCAAAAGCATTCCTAAACAATTTTTTTGAATTTAAAATAAACTGAAGACCATGATAAAGCTTCATTTCTGCCATAACTTTTTATGAGTTCTTTGAAATAAGAAATTAGTTCTCATTGGTACTTGATCAAGACCTGGTGGACATTTTATGTTGCAGCATATTTTATTTTGCAGGTTTAGCCTTTGACATAATTGTTAGTGCGTTGCACAGCCATGCAGGTCTTGGGTTGGATTCTCAGCCTTCTTCTTGCGAGGAATTGACAAATCCTCCAAGAGTATCCCTTATCATGAAAAGTGCTGCTCATTAGTCGTTCGGAATTGGCGAAAAATTGTAGGTCTACTCCATTTCCTCAAACACGCACACAGATATGGTGTAAGTCACTAGGTTTAGGCGCTCTATGAACCATCAAAGACTTTAATTTTTGTTATAGTATTGCTTGATTCTTAACATTTTTGTTCATTCCCGTTGGAATAAACCTTTTGTGCGGGATTCTCCAAATACCATCTGTCTCTTCCAAAGGCGATCTGGCAAAAAGAGATCTAAGCAAAGATCGAAGTAATGTCTAAAATCATTTACATTCTTCTAACTAACTCTATAGTATTCTCAGGAACATATTTTTATTCTCTAATTTTTCTTGTATACTTCCAAAACTCAGGAACTACACCTGTTCAACAATACCAGGGGACTCGGGCCATGAAGCTGTTCAGCAAACTCCGATAACCCATGTTCTTGATGTCTAACTGAGCATATCATCAACTACAGGAGACCGGATGTAGAGAGATTACAAAGAGACATTGAAGCTACCATAACGTTGCAACCCCAAAGAAAGGACCATCAACTGTCTCCAAAAGGCTGTTTCTAGTGCGCTGGATACCCAAAAAAAAAAAGCCAAAACGTCGAAGGACAGATAACGGCACCTCCCCAGTATATCCAAAATTCTCACACTTATCGACACGGTTAAGGAAACCTTTTCATATAGGAACCACCAGCGTGCACGGAACACAACGAACAGCAACTAAGAGAGAGTATGGAGCGAACTTAAGTTGCCGAACTCCATACCAAATCATAAGAATAACCAATTCAACAAGAGACAACAATCAAACCTGGACCTGACGCCTTCAAGAAAAATCCACACCAAACAACAACTTTTTGAAGTTGTCGTCAGTCAGTTGCGGCTTGTAGGGGTGTAAATCCAAGTTCTGATGCAAAATTTGCCGAGCTGAAATCTGTAAAAGGCCGAGTTCTTGTGCAAGTACTGCGAAGAATCGACTGCTTTGGATTCTGCTGTTTACTTTCACGGACCGCGGCTATGTTCTCGACCGATCTTGCGTTCCCTCGACACGTACAAATATTGGCTGACTGATTACTGAACCGGTCATCTCAAATTTAGAGGCACCAAACGTTGAAGAGTCCACTGTCAAGTCCCCTCACGTCTACCATAAAATGGGCACAACGAGCGAGTTGCGATTTCTACTAGCGAGCTAACTGGTGCAGTCGGTAGGGTGTCTTTTAGGGTCTATGCATTTGGTTGGGTGTTAGAGTTGGAGGCTTACCTGGAACACATTTTCCTTTTAGTTTGTTGATAGTTGCTATTATCTATGTTGTTAATTTCTTGAAAATTAAAATTTGGGGCCCTAGAGTTCCAGATTTGTTCAGACGTACTTTCTTTAATGCTCGGCCATTGCCTTCTTGAATTGTTATTCGCTGTTCTGTTTGCTCTATTGTGTGGGGAATATGTTATGTTGAATCTATGTTGGCTTTGTTTGTATGATGGTAGTCTATGATTTGAACGGTAACGATTCAGGTTCTGGTAATTGTTTTGTTATTAATTCTATAACGTTTTGGGTTGTAGGGGTTATAATGATAAGGTTTGGGTTGATTCTGGAAAGGTCGGATCTGGGAATGTCCTTAATCGCGTCTGATCTCTGGTTTTCTTACTGAGCTAAAAATATTAAGAATATTAGGAAATCGCTCACCTTCGTTTTTTCGGTCATTGTGCTTGAGATATTAGTGACGTTTGAAATATCAGAGGACACTGAACTAGAAGTGTTGAAAGTGGGACCTTGCTTTGGTTAAGTATTTTCTGGTATAGGGCCCAGGCTTCTAAAGATAAATTGATAACCTCTATTCGAGAGTTAGCTTGCGTAACGTTTACACTAATGAAAACTCATTTTGATAATAAAGTTTTATCAATTGTAAAAAAAACTGGGGGCTTGGAGCTGTATCTTTTCCTACACATCAAGTGCTTACAATACCTCCTCGTTGGTAACCGCCGGATACTGGTCTTATGTTATGACTTGCTAAACTTGTAAGTGCCAGTGTTGACCAAGGAAACAATTGCAACACTAAACCGGCTAACGACCCGGCCACAGTAAAAAACACCAATTGTTATGAGAGAGACGCGAGAAGCCTCGGATAACGACCCCCCTCAAATGGCAACCAGACCCGGAACGAAACGTTTCCGAGGTGCAAACGTGGACTCTAACCACTTTCTTGTTGTGACAAAGTTCAGAGCCCGACTATCCAACGAGAAGAAAATGAGGACCGCCCAAAGGAAGAAATTCAATATTGCATGCCTTAGCACACCTGAGAAAGCCAGAGACTACAGTGAGCAATTGACCGGGAAACTCTCTGCTGTACCCCCATACACAAGCGTCAACAACCAGTGGAGCCAGTACCGCGACATCATTAAGGAGGTAGCCGAGTCCACCATAGGCTATCAACCACCTAGGAAAAAGAACCCGTGGTATGATAATGAATGCGCGGTATTGAAGCAGGAGACGGAAAATGCATGAATGCAAATGCTGCAACGGAAAACAAGAGCGGCAAAAGAAGAGTACCGTGAAAAGAGAAGGAAAGAGAAAAAACCCTGCGCAGAAAGAAAAGAGCAGCCGCAGCTTCTCAGCTCAGGTATCTCGAGGAGTCTAGCACCGCCACAAACACCCGCCGCCGGTTCTACAAAACAGCCAAACAACTGGCATCAGGTTATAGGACCGGCACGCAAGCTCTTTGAAACAGCAAAGGGAACCTAGTCACCGAAGCACACGGAATTGTAGATGTGTTTAGGCAGCATTTGCAGCAGCTGCTTAATGGGCATTAAAGCATAAGACCAGTCAATGAAGATCCAGTCCCACTACCCAGTACTGAAGAGGTTAAGAAAGCAATACGCAAGCTTAAGAATAACAAATCCGCAGGCTCGGATGGCCTACCTGCGGAACTCTTTAAGTATGGAGGAGATGTCCTGATAGGGTGCATGCATCAGCTCATCAACCAAGTTTGGGAGGAGGAAAGTATATGCCCAAAGATCCATATGCCCAATCTACAAAAAAGGCGATCCTATGTCCTGCAAAAACTACAGGGGCATATCCCTGCTTAATGTTGCCTACAAGATCCTATCCACCGTACTATGTGAGCGTCTAAAACCTTTCTGCAACACTATAATCGGCACGTACCAGCGTGGCTTCAGGCCAGGCAGATCAACGATAGACCAAATCTTCACATTGAGGCAAATCCTGGAAAAGACCAACGAATTTCAAGTCGAGACCCACCATCTTTTCATCGACTTTAAAGCCGCATATGATAGCATAGCTATCAACAAACAAAGCCGATTTTGTCCATCGCCTAGGACAAAACGTCACTGTTGGTAGCAGTTATTTCGAGGTAGTCAAGGAGTTCACCTACCTCGGAAAGTGGAAATTCGACGAAGAATTACCCTAGCAAACCGCTGCTACTTCCGTTTGGCCAAACAAATGGGTTCAAAACTTCTTTCTCAAAAGACAAAGTGCACGCTTTACAAAACGCTAATTTTACCAGTTCTACTCTACGTCGCCGAGTGCTGGACGATAACTAAAAAAGGGGAATTGATACTGGGCACTTTCGAGAGAAAAATTCTTCGGCGGATATTTGGTCCTATATGCGAAGAGGGCGAATGGAGGAGAAGATTCAATCGTGAATTATACGAGCTGTACCAAGATGTGGATGTAGTCCAAAAACCCAAAACACGTCGACTACACTGGCTCGGTCACATCGAGCGAATGGACAACAACGCTCCAGCCAAGAAAATCTTCGAATCCCAGCCCCCAGGTTCGAGAGTACGAGGAAGACCGAACCTCCGCTACAGGGACCAGGTGGTTATAGACGCAAGAGCGCTTGGTCCCGACGACTGGAGGGATCTTGCGAGGGATCGCAACCGATAGAATACCGCAATAACTCAGGCAGAGACCCTCCATGGATCGGGAGCCTGTTAAGTAAGTAAGTAAGATTGAATAATAATCAATAGATTTAACATAATGCCGCCGCGCCGTCACAGCAATTAAATCATCATGGCTGCCATAGATTGACAAGATCGGCCAGCCGTATTGGGTAATCATTATAAATATTTTTTAAATTCTTAGCAACTTAAACTATAAAATAAAGTTCGCGCGACTCAGTCGAATAATTTATTCTTGTATTTTTGTACCACTCTGATTGTGTGTCTTAAACATAAACATACGATTTTACTTGGACCGAAAAGAACATGTTCAAGTATGTATGTAGTGCTATTGCCGCTTAACCCTATTTCACCCTTTTCGTTACCGTTCGGAAAGAGCACTTAATTTTCTATGTGAAGATACGACTAATATATCCGATGTAAAATTTTAGCAAACATCCATTTAATGAATCTTTAGCTTATCTGTTATCAAGGATTGGAATTGTATTTGGTCCAGAATGAATAAATAAGAAAAAGTTTCGAACAAAATTAGTATTAGGTATTTATTTGTTATACTTAGCTTTGCTTGTAAATCAATAAATTTTAATATCAACAAGTATGAGTATCTAAAACAAACTATGTTGCTGAAACAAGTTCATTTTGTATACTATTTGGAATTTAAAGTATATTCACCACAGTTAAACGAGAAGTTCTCTTAAAGATTTCTATGTTAAAAGCTTAACCTCCCTAAAACTCAGGAGAGCAAATCCTCCAAGGAAGGAGAATTTGAAAACTCAAATGCACATTTTATCAGGCGCTTTGCAGTTTCTTTGAGGTTCCCGTGAAATTAAGATAGGGTATCGATTTCGTCTTCACAAAAAAAAAAAAACACTTGCTAATCTAAAAGGGATTTACTTATACTTATTGTGCTTTTTTTTACAAAAATAACTCCATTAAAGAAATTATTTATAAATTTTCTGCTACTAAAATTTTTTCAGAAGAGTAAACTTAAGTGAATTGAATTTTAAAATAAGTGAAAATGTATACCCATCTGATTCATAGAAAAACTTTATTGATTTTATAAGAAGAAAAATGCACAGTGAAATTTCTTTAATTAATTTTTCTCACTTTTAAACAAAAAGACTTGAAAGATATGGACTTTTGCACAGCATTTGTCCTTTTAATAATAAAAAATATAAAAATTACTTCTGGTACCATAGAAGTATTATGTTTTTTGAGTGAAACAAGGACATGAGAAAAAATCAATAAATATAATAAAATAAAGTGTGCTGGAATTTTTCCAAAACAATTCGCTGTTTCAAAGACCAATTTCCTATTATGATTTTAATGCCATAGATAGAAGAGTCTGTTTTGATTTTTGTGTACGCTCAGATTTATTTTTGAAGGTATGTCGGTTGTTAAAAGAAATAATCCAACCAAAATTTTAAATCATACCTCGATGATAAATAGAATGTGCAAAAATCAAATTTCATCAAAAATATATGTCTTTTCTTTTCGTAAACCTTCAATAGAAAAGATGGACAGCACGACCCAAAACAAATATGCAAGTGAACCTATGACCTTTAATATTTACTAGGAATATAAAAGCAATCATCTTTTGAGCTTAAGTTACAGTTTGCAGAGCGATCAGAATTGGTTGAAGCCATCATGGTATGAGTTACCATTTAAGACTAGGACCTTACATCTTGTTTTGAATAAAAAAGAGATTTCAT
Organism: Philhelius festivus; assembly: GCA_963931855.1. NCBI lineage: Eukaryota > Metazoa > Arthropoda > Insecta > Diptera > Syrphidae > Philhelius > Philhelius festivus. The sequence goes on from OZ007555.1 coordinate 149,998,151, forward strand.
CATGGCTCAGCAAATAGTTGGAGTAATTTTGAAGGCTCAGGTTGTAATTCAACTGGCTATATAAAACTCTGCTTTCGGACTCTTGTGCTCTTCGGGTGAATGCATCGTGGGCTGAGACATCATTTGTTTGTATAATGTTCTACAGTCTTGCTATCTAGTTGTGTAAGGTGTTCAGGTTTGTAGTCAGCGCACAAAACGTTTCTTTTTTTGAAAAAAAAATATTTTTCCCAAGCTAGGTTGATCAACCTTTGTGACCTTTTGGCTTTCTCGCAAAAGTGAATCTTGAAATTAAGAGTAGGATCGAGTTTCACACCTAAATATTTAATTTATTTTACGGTCTCAAGAGGTTGTCCGTCATAGTTCCAGTGTCGCTCATTATGAGCTCTGGAGTTGCGTTTGAAGGCCAACATTTCTGATTTGTGTGTTATTGTCAGTTTGCATCTTTTGCAATAACTTTCTAAACGTTTAATGATTAGTTGTATCTGCTCATGTGATTTGGAGAGAATGACAGAGTTAGTAGCGAACCACTCAGAGAACGTTGCACCATCCCAAACTGCAGCATCGGTATTCGTATACATTTCTTTGATTACTTTGATGAACTTTGAAGATATGCCAAGTTGTGAGAGTCTATACAAAAGAGCATTTCTGTAGATTTGATCAAAAGCAGCTTTAAAGTCAACAAAGGAAGTTTAAATCTTTTTACTCCTGGCTTGAAACGCTTTTACAAGGAAGTGAGATTAAAAATATTTGATCAGATAGAATGTTATTCCTTTCAACATATTTCTCAAGCCTTTCAACCATAAAACCGCAAAATATTTTTGCTATAACATTCATGAAGGATATTCTTCTACAATTTTCAACAGTGTCTTAGAGTCCTTTTTTATGGATTGGGAATATTACAGACTTCTTGAAAGAAGAGGGAATGCTAGCAGTGGACAAAATTTAGTTGAACAGGATTTCAATGGCGTTGTAGAATATAGGTGTTGAATTTTTAGAAAACTCGTAGGGAATACTATCTTCACCTGGCACCTTTCTATTCTTCCATTCTTAGAATTTAACAGCACAGTTTGTATCTCCTCGATTGAGATGTCGCAGTCTAAAGGTTCATCGACACATAAAGGATTTTCATATGCGAAAGACAGATTAGAAGTTTTTGAAGGAAGAAGCTTGAAGTGATTTGCTAGCGAATCAGCCGAAACGCCAACACCGATTTCGGGTTTGTTCCTTTGATTTATCTCGCAATTGTCCAGAAATCTTTTGAGTTTTGGGTTTGCCCAAGTAGTGGCGCTTTTTAATTTTCGTAGATATTTTGTTTTCTTTCAGTAAAATATGTTTTTATTATTTGTGTTCGATTCAATGTACCAAATCCGTAGATTTTGGTTGTTTGTGGCACAAATTGCTCTTAAAATAGAGAACAATTTCTTATGAGCTTTTTGTTTAAATGATGACTTTTTGTTTATAATTTTGTTTGTAGTGGAATTACGGATACTATTTGTAAGCAGATTCAAAAGAACTCTGGAATCCATTATCTAACCATTCGTTGTTGATTAAAGAGTCGTTCAAATTATGTTGAAAAAAATTTTTATGTTCATCTTTCTAACAGAGTCGGGGTAGCAGTTTCAGTTTTTTTTTTCCGGAAGGTGGCGCTTCTTTTAAAAATTTCACAATAATAGGCATGCCATCTGAGAAAGTTTTGCACTCAACTTTAAATCTATACTGACTCTTTTAAACCATTCTTCACCTACACACACACTTGAGCGACTATGGCAGTTCCTCAGATAGGTAGGTATAAAAAGCGATTACTGGCATTAATTGCTCTGTGGCCGAACTAGCGCCATTTTTTCGAGGAACAGATTGTGGTTTAAAAAAAATTCTAAATTCATTTTTGAATATTTAATATACATCTCGAAAACAGGTTGATCAACATCCTTAAATATATACTGCTACTTGATGTGTACTATACTCTTTCCAACAAAAATTGTCAGTACAGGGAAGATAGGACGTTCGTCTCTCATTCTGGTTGCATTGCCATGCATAAGTGTGTCGCCTTTTAAAGCTCTCACAGGGATTCCGTAGTTTACATTATAAATCGCCGCAAATGAAAGTAAAAACCGCGTAGGGCTACCGTCTGCCGATTCAAAACGACTGAAAACAATATTCGATTTACCTTTTCCCACAACACCAAGCGGTAAGATAATAGGCGCGTTTTTTTTTTAAGTTGAAAAGCAATACGACAACACTCAACATACTCATCTTCTTAAAATGTGTTCTCAAAAGCTTCAAATCCCAAAAGCTCCTTAATAAAAACCACTGAAAAAGCTCCTTGCTTGCGATTGAGAATGATAATGGTAACTCTGTTTTGATGTAGATAAAGAGCGCACGATCGTATCGAGTGACACTTGACACTCTTGACAGTATCTCATCATCATCAGCAGTGGGATACGACGGTCGTGTTGGGGTGTACAACTTTTTGCAAAGAATTACAACAACAATTCCTTAGGAAAAGTCAGTGGCTTGCTCTTTTTTTAGTGGCATTTTTCCTAACGCATTGTAGTGAGGGTGCATCAGTCGCCACTGCTTTAGAAAAAGCTCTCCCATAAGGCCTGTACTGACAATTTTTGTTGGACAGATTATAGTTAGCCTCATCCTGTGTCAAAATTCAAGAACACTTTTTTTGTGAGCTTGCGAGCCCGAAATATGCATACATACAAGTTTTCAATGAAATGAAATTTTTGAAAGTTGGAGCAGAAATCAGTTTTTTTTTGCTTTTCGATTGACTCGGGTATATTTTTGCGGCCTGAGACGGCCACCGTATTTCGGTGACGTCTGTGAAATCTATTGTAAATTATTCAGTTACCGATGCTAAATGAAAACGATGCTAAATCATCGTATTAACTAAGATTATAGAACAACACGTCCAAATCATAAAACTTTATTATAAAAATGAGCATTTGTTAGTGTAAACGTTGCGCTCATTTTATCGTCGACGTGGTGGCCCTTCACAGTCGGCCCTTCAACGTTTATTGGACAAATTTGAGACGACCGGCTCGGTAATGAATCAGTCGGTCAAGAATATCGCCGCAGTCCGTGAAAGTGTACAGCACATCCCAAGGCATGCGATTCCTCACCGTGCACATGAACTCGGCCTTTCACAGACTCCTTTTTTGTGAATTTTGCAAAGGGACTTGAGCCTACATAAGTAAAAAATCCAACTGACCCAGGAGCTCAAAGTTCATGACCATAGATACCGCCCGTTTGATCGCTGACTGGGCTTTGGAGCGTTGGGAATAGGATCCCAATTTTGGGCGAAAAATCATCATCAAGCGCATTTTTGGATGAATGGCTGTGTAAGACTGCCATATTTGGGACGACACCCATCCACACAAGGACCAAAAGATGACAATGCATCCTCAAAAAGTTATCGTTTGGTGTGCTTATTGCCCCGAGGCGGTGTCATGTGGACCATATGGACCTAGGTGACATGTGGTTGGAGAAGGATGGTGCTATCTGAGAGTAGACGTGATTTTGAACGATGTCATAATCCATAATTCCATACATAAAGGCATATATGGCCCTTAGAAAAACAATGATTTTGTTACAAAAATAGTTGCAAGGTTATCCATTGCTTTCTGGACGCCCTGTTTAAAGATTATTAAATTCTTATAATTGGGTTATCAATTTCTTTTAAATTAAGCTTCTCGTGCGATTTTATTCTTTATATGGAAGTGTAGTGGAAGTGAGTGGGCCAAATACAAGTTTCTTTTAAAAAATACAATCAAGTGATTTCTAAACTAAATTTGTCCATGTATCATGGCTTTATTAGTAAGAACAAACATTCCCATTAAGTATGGAAAACAACTTTTTGGCTACCTCGGCTGGCTTCGCAGTAGCGCATTCTGTCATTTCAAGCACTCCAAACGAATAATCCGAGATATTTGTGCAGAATTCTCCTCAAGCTAGTGCGTGAAATGTTGAATTGTTAAGATCGATGGTGAGTTGATGTTCGTGGATTGAGTCTCACATTCTCGGCTACAGCAGCCTTTTTTCGTCTATGCGCACCATTTGTCTCCGTTTTGTCTCCGACATTCGTCCTTATCTTCATAAATGATCTCATGTCTAATACAACTAATACATAGCACCTTCAGCTTCTCATATTCGTTTCCAGAACTCTGCACTTGCATCAAAGAACCTGAAAAGTTGTCCATAGTCGGTATGTGTGTACGTGTCTAACTTCGGACGTACTGACAAATATAGAGGTTTCTTTTTTAGCCGCACACCGTAGGGTGTTTCTAAATTCGTGCATAATATTTTAGGGCGCGATTATTTAGAAAAATCGTTTTACAGTAAGGGACTATCATCAATTTTGATATCATAAGTCGGGGATTTAAGAAAAGGCTTACTTTGGTGAACCCTGAACCATTAGTACTAATGATAAAAACTTGATTTGTAATTGCGCTTAAATCAATAAGAAACCTTATGTAGGTCTTGAGATATCCAGTTTCTATCATGTTCCGTTTTTCCTGCCCATGCAAATTTTTTGACTTTGGGCAAAATTTTCTCCAGAAATGAGTAATAAACATATCGTTTTACTATTTGTTTTGAATGAAAACAACAACACTAAAAATAAAACTCAATGACCAGTTTGCGAAAAAAAACCCACGGATTTTATGATACTTGGGAAATCCTGGACCAGGTAAAATTAATCTAAAAAACAAGAACTACCTAAAATCAAAAGTTTCTATAAAACAGAACTGACAACAATCAAAATGCTACACTTGCACTTGATGAAGCAGCGCCGAAACAGGCCCAGATTTTACTATTTTGCGATTCCGCCAAGGTCTAAAGGTCTATTTTTAAAAAACCGTATATATTTCTGTTCTGGCTTATTTGGTTTAATAAAATGAACATGATTTTTTTGCTATTTTCTTTTGGCAAAACTGGTTTTGACAGCTCACACACGTTTCGTGTTTTGTGTCACTGTCAAACATCTTCAGTTTGGTCTACCATTTTATGGTCAGTTTAATCGACCTATTGAGGCGACTCTTCGGGCTATTATGACTAAATTTTGCACCAAATTTACATTGTTGGACATTAAACCACCAACACGCTTACGGAGAGTGCAAACTGAAGAAAATATCGCAGCTGTATCGGCCAGTGTTAGTGATGAACGTGAACTAGCGATTCGGCGCCGTTCGCTGCAATTGGGCCTCTGTTACTTCACTACGTGGAAAATTTTGCGCAAGGATTTAGATGTGAAGTCTTTCAAAATACAGGCTCTTGAAAAGTTGGCCGAAAATCCAGTTTTTTTACCGAAAAATTGTTTTTTTTTTTCAACTTGGCAACTTATTTTTTTTGGAAAATCAGGTAATCAGAAGTAGCCATCTTCATTATGTTCTCACTCCTCTTGAGCGACAAGACATTACGCAATCCATTAACCTTCTACAATTTCAACACCTCCGCAATGTATTGCAGTGTATCATAAATTTCATCATAAAACAATATCACCTATGTACATATATATAACTTGAGGTTTACCGTATAATTTGCAATTGTTACTCGAATATTCAAGATGAATCAATTAATTTCCACTTGTTAATGATATCCAAAACCATTATGCAAACGATACTCCTCGTCTTTATAATATCGATGCCATAGTGAAGGATTCAACAATCGAAATCAAGTGGTTACGTAAGGTACCTAATGATAAGGCAGGAATGAAGAAGATATATTATTAATTTCAAATCAATTATTTTGCAAGGACAAAGTTACCTACATATTTAGGTATTATATCTCAAAGATGACAACGAATTTGTAAAGTAATCTAATATGTATCATTATATGTCATACTTGAGTGATCAATGTAGCTGGTATCAGGGTTGCAAAAGCTTAAGTCACTTGTTAGCTTAAGCTTGGCTTTAATTCACAAGTGACTCACTGACTTATGAATTAAAAAAAATTTAATTCACGAGCCAGTTGGTGACTTGTGAATTTAAAAAATTTAAATCATAAGCTTCTTAGTGACTTATGAATTAAAAAAAAAATAATTCAGAACCTATTAAGTGACTTATGAATTAAAAAAATTCAAATCATCAGCAAGTAAGTGACTTATGAATTAAAAAAATTTAATTCCCAACCTACTAAGTGACTTATGAATTAAAAAAATTTAAGTCATCAACAAGTAAGTGACTTATGAATTAAAAAAATTCAAATCATCAGCAAGTAAGTGACTTATGAATTAAAAAATTTTAATTCCCAACCTACTAAGTGACTTAGGAATTAAAAAAAATCAAGTCATGGGCAAGTAAGTGACTTATGAATTAAAAAAATTCAAATCATCAGCAAATAAGTGACTTATGAATTAAAAAAAATTAATTCAAAACCAACTTAGTGACTTATGAACTAAAAAAAATTTAATTCATAAGTTAATGGATAAATGCTGATTAGAAAAATTATGAAATGGATGATTTATAAGCTAGCGTGATAATCTTATGATTCAAAAACTGGATTTGTAAGCTAAAAAGATATTCAAAATTAAAAATTACAATTAAATGTTATACCTTTTTACTGAGTAGGTACCAAAAGTTTCGAAGTGCTTAATTAAGAAAACGGAATGTTTTTTTTTTTTTCAATTTTATTGAAAATACACATTGAATTAGTTTCAGGTACTTGAAACAATTTTACAAAAAAATATCAAATAATCAACTCATGTAAAATATGAAAACCAAAAAATTTAAAGGCATATGTATAAAAATATACACTCACGAAATTTATATAATGATAACCCATGATTTGCTCAACACAAAGATTATATCAATATTGCTTTTTATTTAATTGGATTATAAGGACACAGCATAAACGGCAACTCCCAAAAAAATTCTCCAAAAGCTTTCGTTAATAATTAAATAATTATGTAGTCAAAACAAGCTTAAAAATTTCCAATCTACCAACTAACTTATGAATAAAATTTTTTTTAATTCACAAGTCACCAACTGACTTGTGAATTAATTTTTTTTTAATTCATAAATCACTTACTCCCTGATGACTTGATTTTTTTTAATTCATAAGTCACTTAGTAGGTGGTGAATTAAATTTTTTTTAATTCAGAAGTCACTTAGTAGCTTAGGATTTAAATTTTTTTAATTCATAAGTCACTTTGGGGGTTGTGAATTAAATTTTTTTTAATTCATAAGTCACCAAATATCTTATGAATTAAATTTTTTTAATTCACAAGTCATCCATAGACTTATGACTTAAGGATTTTTTAATTCAAAAATTCGCAACCCAGCCTGGTATTGTTATGAAGACTTTTTGAGATTTTTCATTGCATTACTTTAAAGTATACTAGTACGGTCTAGAATGTCAAAAAACGCACGATTTTTGGGAATTTTTTTCTCGGAAACCTTATTAGGTAATAACATATTTTTACTTGCGACTTATAGGTACTATGAGGCAAGTTATGCATTCGTAAAAAAAATCGAACTCGAGATTTCGATCAAAGTTGACATTACGATGATAGCGAAGACTAAAAAAGTGGGTCTCGCAATTCTGTCTGTCTGTCTGTCTGTTCGACTACAGCCTAAACGGCTGGGCCGATTTTCTTCAAACTTGGTAGATATGGGTTTTAATTTTTTCCCCCCACACGTTTTTTCCTTTTTTTTTAAGACCAAAAATAACGGTACCTGCCATACGAATTTTTTTCGAAATTTTATAATAATTTTTTTTTTCAAAAACTGTTCGACAGATTTTAAAAATAAAAATACAGAAAATTTTCATTTAATTAAAGCTAGGTAATGATTGAAAAAAAATTTCCGAAAAATGGTTATTGAGGGTACCCCCCATGGAACCATTTTTTTTGTTTTTGATTTTCTCAAAAACGGTTCAACCGATTTTGACAATTTTTTTTTTTGCTAAAGCTCCCCAAAAACATAAATAGAATTGTGTAAGTACTCAAATTTTCAAAAAATAATTTTTTGGATTTTTAAAAAAAACTTCAAAAATTTTTTTTCAAAATTCAATATTTCGAAAACCCCATGCTAGATTTTTTTAAAACTTGATAAATAAAAGTTTCTCAATATAACCTACAAAATGTGAGAAAAAAATTTTATTTTACCTAAAAATAAAAGTACCTACCATACAAGTGCTAAAAAATTAAAAAAAAATGGTTTTCAAAAATCGTATTTTTCTCGAAAACGGCGCCTAGAATTTTGATAAAATTTTTTTTTCTTTCAATTAATTTTTACGATCTTTAATTTAATAAAAAAAAAATTGAAATTAAGATATTACAGCTTGTACCTACCATAGAACTATTTTTTCGAATTTTGAATTTCTCATTATCCACATAACGGATCTTAATGAAAATTTTTATAGAGAAGCTTCTAAAAAGTCTAAAACACATTGCATTTCAAAACTTTAAAATAAATATTTTTTGAATTTTTGAAAAAAAAAATCTATTTTTTCTTTTTTTTTGAAAATTCGATATCTCAGAAACGGCTCAATACTTTTTTTTTGTAAATTTTATTTTTATTCCAACAATAATAAAAACTTTAAATTTGCGTACCAAAATTTTTTCTTAAAAAGCTTTTAAAAAGTTTGTACATAAAAGCTTCTTTTAAAGAAACAACTACAAGCGCTTATAATTTTTGTTCTTGCATAAATTCATATTTGCATAGCATTCTGTTAGGATAGGTTAAAGTGGTTGTCATTAAGGCGTCTGACACACTTAGACCATTAGAGGTCCATTGTGATACCACGATCTAATAGGGAACAAAAAGGTTTCCTACTAGTTAAGACCATTTGGAGCTTCTGATGAAACGAAGGAGACTTTTAATGTCTGTGTTTAAGAAATCGCTTAGTCCATTTAGCATTCTGTTACTACTAAAAGAATTTAAAATTAATTTTATCCTTATGAACAGTTTTCTCTAATAACATTCGTTTTTAAAATTCCTAGTCGATTATATAGGAGCAAGTTCGTGCGACCCAGTCGTGCATTTTATTTTTTTAAGATAATGAATACATACATCAATTTTCGAATTTTGGCCGATATATAGAGGGCGCCAACGTCGACTCATCAAAAAATACATGGTCCCATGGTGGACAGTTAATCTCAGAATTGGCTGGACTGAAACAAAAAAAAACAAAGTGGGTTATTTAAAGAAAGGTTTCTCACGAGACAATTTACCACAATTTTTCTAAAAAGTCAAAACGAAAAAAATATATCGAGCTTTGAAAAAAAAAATTTTTTTTGGAAAGTTTTTGGCCATTTTTGGGTCGCCATTTTTGGTTCATAATTTTTTGGTCAAATTGTGGTAAATTGTCATAGAAAACATAAAAACAATCAAGTTGCAACAGGTTTTTTTGAAAATCGTTTCAAGAGATCCGGAGATTAACTGTCCGCCATGGGACCATGTATTTTTTGATGAGTCGACAATTGCGCCCTCTATAATTCGGCCAAAATTCGAAAATTAAAAAAAAAATATTTTTTTTTTGTACTTGACGCATGTATTCATTATTTAAAAAAAAATTATGTTATTACCTAATAAGGTTTACGAGAAAAAAATTCCCAAAAATGGTGCGTTTTTTTGACATTCTAGACCGTATACTAGTGCCTTAAACTGCGCAATATCCACTACTTATTTCTTAAGGCTTTACTTAAAGAAGTATTTAAATCAAGCGCTTTAACAAATACAAAATACTGGTAGTTTTCTAATTACATGAAAGGATGTACACCAGAAAAAACCACTGGGTGACATTAAAAATTGAGACTCGATTGTGGCCTCTGAAGAACCTTGACTATGGACTCAGTAAGTCTGTTGAAAATGCAAAATTGGAGTTTTTGGTTGACTCGTGATCTTGGATTTCACAAAAACCGTAAATAAATTTAAATTTCGTAATATGAGTAAAATCATGACTTAAAAGGTTTTTAATTTGACACCTACTCAAAGGGTTGTGACTACCCTTCAAATTTCTGTTTGAATAAAACAATACAGTATAAAATAGTGAGAGGAATAAGTAAGAGATAAGGAGATAGGTAGGAGAAATATCGAACACCGGCAATCTAGGCCTGTTGCCCAATTAGCGCTGAATGGCCAAATTAGTTTCGTAGACTGGCAAGTTCACTGAAAAAAATATCGTTCGTAATATCAATAAACGGCGAGTATTAAAATATTATTCATTGTCGCTATTAACTTTTGTTTGTCACAATGAACGGTTAATAGTTTTAGAAAATCTGAATTAATAAACGATTATTGAGAGAATAAACAGCCATTAATTAAAAGCAGGATTCACAAAATAATTAAACATTTATTATTTCTATTATTCTGTTAATTGTGGCAGTGAATGTGTACGTACGGATAATTAATGAGAATTATTAAAATCAATTAACGTTTATTGACAGAACGAATAGCTATTAATTAAATTTAGTTTTCTTATAATAATAAATGGTTAATTGTTTCAATTACTGTTTTATTAGTTCAATGAACTCATACATTATTTAAAGCGACCTTTCAATTAATAAACGATAATTGATTTAATAAACTTTTAATAAAGTTTTGAATATAACAAACAGTTAACTGTTTCTATAATTTGTTAATTAGTTCTGTATACTCAAACGTTGCTTTTAACAGTGTTTTTAGCTAATAAACGTTTATTGAAATAATTAACTTCTATTAAATATAAAAGTAAGATTTAAAGATATATAAAAAGAATTGTTTCTATAATTTGTTCATTCAATTAATAAATGTTCATTGAATGAATAAGTATGCATTCTTTACCTAATATTCGCAAATTAACGTGGGAAAAATTTATCAGACTAAATTTTTGAGGACTCAAGCCAAATATCATTTTTATTCGAATGCAGTTGCAAAGTAGATATGAAAATTATTTCGGTTTAAGTGGAGTGAATGAATTAAAATCAATTAGAAAGTTCAAGTGACCTCAATTGAGGTAACTTGAACTTTTTAAATGATTGCTGTTGCAAAGGTTAATATTTTTCCTAAAAACTGAATTTGTATTATACGTACATATGGATTTTCAGCGTTATTTGAACTAATATAATCCTGGGTATAGACCCTCACTGTTTAACGATTTGCTTATTACAACATGCCCAGGAGTTATTTCACAAAGTTAAATGCACGAATGAGGATACAAGTGAACACTCTGTACACAGGGTGTTCCACAGCTACCTTACCAGACGGAAAGGATAGATTTCTAAGCCTATTTTAATTTAAAATCCTTTTTTTGCCAGAGTAAAATCAATTCTCAAAGTTATTTGAGCAAGAATGTTTAAACCTGGGCTCTTACTCTTAAAATATATAATTTTAATTATATTTTTATACAATTATCTTGTTTATCGAGTCATTCACTGTTTTAACGAAAGCATTCATTAATTTAATAAATGGGCAATTATTTTAATAAATCGTTAATAAATAAATTGAACGAAGGATATGTTGCTTCTTGCCGTTGTAAAAAAGTGCCGTTATTTATTCTAGGAAGGCATCCATTGTCGTAATTAACGTATTTATTGAATCAATAAACCATTAATTATTTTAACAAACTATTCATTGTTTCCATAAATCGTTAATAAATAAATTTAACGAAGAGTTATTGCTTCTATGTATCTATACAGTGATGAGTTTTTTTTCAATAAATCGGTCACTGTTTTAATGATCGTATTAATTAATTCAATAAACTATTTACTTATTTAATAAACAGTTTATTAATAAATTACAGGAAAAGTCTACTCCTTCTTTATTTTGTTTGCAGTGATCACACTTTAAACAAAAAGTGTGCCAGACTAATCATTTATCGACAATAATTTCTAATTTGTAGATAATATTACTTTTTGTGTGTAAGTCTGATGCTGCTATATGACTCGTTTTGCTTAAGCTGAAAAAATATAATAAACTTTTATATAATTTGCTTCTTTTTTGTAAGATATTTATTTAATTTATTTCTAATTATTGTCGTCGCATCGTGAACAAATACCGTTTTTAAAAGAAAAATCGTATTTTTCCCATTAAATAGTATGTGTTTAAGTGAAGTCTTCCTACTTTTGTCTCATTGAAAATACAAAAAAGGAATAATAGTCGCGGAAAAGGCTTACGGGAAATTAAATCCACAATCCTTAAGTTAAATTTCTTAAGAAATCCAACCATACAAAATAACACACTCCCGACACAAATACCGAATCCGCTTAAAATGTTTTTTATCATATCAATTATATTTTTTTCACACGACTTACGATTTGTTTACGATTTGAATACCGTTACTCGTCTTTCCAGTATATCTTTATCAGAGTATATCTAATAATGAGTAGGGACACTCTCTACACATATGCAAGTCCTACTATCCCAAATAAAAACAAGAAAAAAAAACAAACAATAAGCGTGATAAGGTCCGAAGTATTAATTTTAATCCTTACGATAAATTCACTAATGTAAGAAAAACCCACAATATTTTTACTTGCGACTTATAGGTACTATAAGGCAAGTTATGCATTCGTAAAAAAAATCGAACTCGAGATTTTGATCAAAGTTGACATTACGATGATAGTGAAGACTAAAAAAGTGGGTCTCGCAATTCTGTCTGTCTGTCTGTCTGTCTGTCTATCTGTTCGACTACAGGCTAAACGACTCGGCCGATTTTCTTTAAACTTAGTAGATATCATTTTTAATTTTCCCCCCCCACACGTTTTTTTCTTTTTTTTTTAAGACCAAAAATAACGGTACCCCCCATACGAATTTTTTTCGAAATTTTATAAACATTTTTTTTTCTCAAAACCTGTTCAATAGATTTTAAAAATAAAGATACAGAAAAATTTCATTTAATTAAATCTAGATATTGGTTAAAAAAATTTTTCCGAAAAATGGTTATTGAGGGTACCCCCCATGGAACCATTTTTTTTGTTTTTGATTTTCTCAAAAATGGTTCAACCGATTTTGATCATTTTTTTTTGTTAAAGCTCCCCAAAAACATAAATAGAATTGTGTACTCAAATTTTCAAAAAAAATTTTTTTGGATTTTTAAAAAAAAAAAATTCAAAATTTTTTTTTCAAAACTCAATATTTCGAAAACCCCATGCTAGATTTTTTTTAAACTTGATAAATAAAAGTTTCTCAATATAATCTACAAAATGTGAAAAAAAATTTTTATTTTACCTAAAAATAAAGGTACCTACCATACAAATGCTAAAAAGTTAAAAAAAATCGTTTTCAAAAATCGTATTTTTCTCGAAAACGGCACCTAGAATTTTGATAAAATTTTTTTTCTTTCAATTAATTTTTACGATCTTTAATTTAATAAAAAAAAATTTTGAAATTAAGATATTACAGCTTGTACCTACCATAGAACCATTTTTTCGAATTTTGAATTTCTCATTATCCACATAACGGATCTTAATGAAAATTTTTATAGAGAAGCTTCTAAAAGGTCTAAAATACATTGCATTTCAAAACTTTAAAATAAATATTTTTTGAATTTTTGAAAAAAAAAATTTATTTTTTTTTCTTTTTTTTTTGAAAATTCGATTTCTCCGAAACGGGTCAATATTTCTTTTCGTAAATTTAATTTTTATTCGAACAATAATAAAAACTTTAAACTAGCGTACCAAATTTTTTTCTTAAAAAGCTTTTAAAAAGTTTGTATATAAAAGCTTCTTTTAAAGAAACCACTACAAGGACTTATTATTTTTGTTAAAGACTAAAAAAGAATTTAAAAATTAATTTTATCCTTATGAACAGTTTTCTCTAATAACATTCGTTTTTAAAATTCCCAGTCGATTACATAGGAGCAAGTTCGTGCGACCCAGTCGTGCATTTTATTTTCAAGTACCACCACAAGTAATCTCATTCGTAAGATATATAAATGCAACATTTTTTCATAAGGTTTTGTTAAAGGCGCGATAGGTTGGTTGCTTGTGTGCGTATTTTTTCTCTGTGGCGCTCTCTTCTTTCGAGTGACCATATTCTTTTTTTTCGTGATACTGGATTTATTTCTGTTGATTAATTTTTTTTAATGATATAGACCATATAAATGAATCTTAAATTTGTATTTCATTTTTAAATATTAAAATATTCATTTTTTATTCTCAAAAACTAAAACGAAGCCATTTTTGACTACGTAGTAGCAATAGTATTTTTACTTTTTTAGTGTTTTTTTTTTTTAAATAAATTGGTCACACTAGAAGTGGATTAAGAATTGTTTACATTTTTTTTTCATAATGTATTTTTAAAGGCGCGACGAGTTGAATTTGTATCTCTCTTTCACCATCATACTTTTTTTCATCTATCTCTCGTTTCTGTGTACTTAAAAAAAATTTACTGATAAGAAACACGTGGAGAGTGTTCCTACTTATTATTAGATATACTCTGATCTTTATTCTACCTCGAGAAATACATATATGCCTCATCTCTTTTTTTTGCATTGTCTTTTTATCCTAACTGCCATCTCTGTTCAACACAGTCCAATCACAACATAACTACAGACTTTATTGTGCTTCCCCTGTTTCTCTAAAAATTCACCAAATACTTTTTTTGTCATTAACCCTTTTCTTTGATTTCTATTCTTCTATGTTTCTTTTCACTTTTGATCACGGAGCTATGCTTTCATTCATTTGTTCCTCGATCCTACTATCATCCTTATAATTTATATCTGTGTTTGCATTTCATTATAACTCAACAACAACAACAGATATGTTGGAAAGTTTGACGAATTCACTCCTCGCGTTGGTCGGTATTTAGCAGGTACCTACAATTTGTAATTAAAATAGTGTCAGTTCCTCAAAAAAAAACTACATGAGTAAACAGATCTTTATTGATATCTGGAAATGCCCAAGAGTCATTTGAAGTTATCACGATACTTTAAAGATAAACGAAGATTTTATATTTAATATACAATACTAGTAATATAGTAATGTTAACATAATGCTAAATTCGTTTCAAATTGGCAAAATCAATCCTCTCTTTTTTTCAAGGAAATTGATCTTGACATTAAACATATTAAATTTCAGTGTTATTACAATTAGAATATAATTATTGTCTTACTCCAAAGAACAATATACGCAAAACTACATAAGTGCAAAGCTTACGAAAATGCGTTAGGAAACTTGGATTGTGTTTCAAAACATTTTTTTCTGCTCTTTTCGACAAACAAACATCCATAGAAATGTGGTCATTTTTGTACTTTTGCTAAAAGTACTTAGCTATTGTATTTATGCCTTTAGTACGAATATACGAAAAAGTTATTTTCAGCTCACAAATGTATTAATTTATTAATTTACTTTTTTTTTAGATGTACATACATATATGGGTTGAAATAAAATGAGTTTCACACTAAATTTATATACAAATTTATTGTGGCTATAATTAAGTTGCAAAAGGTATGTTTTAATTTTTCAAATCTTGTTGAGCTCACAACTTTAGTTGAATGCCATTCGCGTTGGCCAAACAAAAGTGGGAGCACTTCTTTCTTTACCTAACGAACATTTCTTTCGTTCAAATTGGTTTGACGACGGCGTCTACTAAAGCACGCCACGCCATGCCATTCTGAATCGAACAGTTGGTGTTGGTCAGTGTTGTCACTTCCATTTCAAAACCCGAGGTAGATTGAGATGAAAAACAGTGGTAGATTAAGATTTTGTGTGGTAGATTTGTAATTTCCCAAATGATAATAATTTAAAAGGACAAAATCCAAACATATTAAATTATATGCTAACAAATTGGGCAGTTAATATTAATTGATATTATATAAAATTAGCAAAATAAGTGAGACATATTTTTTACTTGCGACTTATAGGTACTATAAGGCAAGCTATGCATTCGTAAAAAATTTAGAACTCGAGATTTTGATCAAAGTTGACATTACGATGATAGCGAAGACCAAAAAAGTGGGTCTCGCAATTCTGTCTGTCTGTGTGTCTGTCGGTTCGACTACAGCCTCGGCCGATTTTCTTCAAACTTGGTTGATATCATTTTAAATTTTTCCCCCCCACAGGTTTTTTTCTTTTTTTTTTAAGACCAAAAATAACGGTACCTGCTATACGAATTTTTTCGAAATTTTATAAGTATGTATTTTTTTTTCTCAAAAACTGTTCAACAGATTTAAAATATAAAAACACAAAAAAATTCCATTTAGTTAAAGCTAGGTACCCCCCATCGGACCATTTTTTTGTTTTCGATTTTCTCAAAAACGGTACATCCGATTTTGATAATTTTGTTTTTGCTCAAGCTGCCCAAGAACTTAAATAGAATTGTGTATTCAAATTTTGAAAAAAAAAAATGTTTGGACTTTTAAAAAAAACTTCAAATTTGTTTTTTCAAAACTCAATGTTTCGAAAACCCCATGCTTGATTTTTTTAAACTTGATAAATAAAAGTTTCTTAATATAATCTACAAGACGTCACAAAAAAATTTATTTTACCGAAAAATAAAGGTACCCACCATACAAATGTTTAAAAACTTAAAAAAAAATGGGTTTCGAAAATCGTGTCTTTCTCGAAAACGGCCGGCGCCCAGAATTTTGATAAAATTTTTTTTCTTTCAATTAATTTGTATGATCTTTAATTTAATAAAAAAAATTGAAATTAAGATATTACAGCTTATACCTACCATAGAAACATTTTTTCGAATTTTGAATTTCACATTATCGACACAACGGATCTTAATGAAATTTTTAATAGAGAAGCTTCTAAAAAGTCTAAAATACATTGCATTTGAAAACTCTAAAATAAATATTTTTTGAATTAAAAAAAAAATAATTTTTTCTTTATTGAAAATTCGATATCTCAGAAACGGTTCAATATTTTTTTTTTTGTAAATTTAATTTTTATTCGAGCAATAATAAAACATTTAAATTGGCGTACCAAAATTTTTTCTTAAAAATCTTTTAAAAATTTATTATCTAAAATTAGTATCTTATAATTTTTGGTCTTGCATAAATTCATATTCGCATAGCATTCTGTTTTTGTCTCTTACTACTAAAAGAATTTAAAAAATTAATTTTATCTTTATGAACAGTTTTCTCTAATAACATTCGTTTTTAAAATTCCTAGTCTATTACATAGGATCAAGTTCGTGCGACCCAGTCGTGCATTTTATTATTCAATATTTTTTATTAATTGAAAAAAAAAAAAACGAAAAAATAGAGCTTATAATAAATATTATTTATATGTATACATTATAAATAATAATAAATAAGAAAATATTTCGTTAAATCACATTTTTAGAGCACTTAAAGTCATTTATAAAGACAAAGTTTTACACATTAATATAAGTACCTAAATATATTTGTTGTGATATTTTGTTCTATATGCATACATATTATATATATGTATCTTTAAACTTACCACAAACAAATTAAAATTTAAAAAAAACCGAATCAATTCTGCTCAAGGAATAAAAATATCAGATTTATTTGCCGTTTCTTTAGCAAAAATAAGACTGTTTATAGTTTTGACGTCTATTTCATTCATTTCTGAAAAGGCTATTTCTGCTGCAGCACTGCTATGTGGTAAAGCAGCTAAATTGAACATATATTTACTAAAATTCGAAAACATGGACTATTCGACTACATTCATCTCTTTGCTTAAATCAATCCATCCTCTTTGATGTCATTAATTTGTTCACTATCAAAGAGCAAGAGTGGAGATCGCACTGGTTATTAGCCTTGTTTTTTTTGGAAAAGTTATCCGTAGTACAGTAAGATTTTATATGAATAACAAATACAACATCCGCAGTAGGATCACTGCCGATAAAAGGAGAAGTATATTCGAGTATCGGCAGTGAACCTACTGCGGATGTTGTATTTGTTATTCATATAAAATCGTACTGTACTACGGATAACTTTTCCAAAAAAAACACGCCTATTGATAGCTTCGTGTGGAATATCGTTAAAAGGGAATAATCATTTTAACGGTAATAGTTAGTTGCCGACCTTTTTTAAATTCTTTTAGACTTAAGAATTGAAGCAGCTGGAGATGCACACTTGAAAAATCGAACCTTTTTATTAGCTGAACACAAAGCTTAATGTAATACCCAAGAAGATTTTCTTTAATTTTCAGTGGGTCAGTGGTTCAGTGTTCGCTAGAGTTCTCTGGCTATGTGACAAGATTTGTTTTATGATACATGGCTTGTTTAACAATTATTCTTACATGAAAAAATATTAATTAATTTGTATATTCAAACAAAAATGTAACATAAAATGTCTTGTTGAAAAGAGTAAAATATACATAAAATGAAAATGAAACCATCTTAATGAGTAAGTCTGTCCAGAAAATGTAGTAGAAGGCTGACTGCTGCATTCAGAAAAATTAAGACAAACAAATTGTGTTGTAATATGTAGTATAATAGCAGATTTTTGTTTGTAATTTTTCTTTTTGGAGGGTATGTAAAAAATAGTGGTAGAATTTTGAACTACCGTGGTAGATGTGGTAGATTTTGTAAATCTTAAAAAGTTGTGGTAGATCTACCACAATTGTGGTAAAGTGACAACACTGGTGTTGGTGCAATCAAATCACTCATCGTCTCATTGAGTTGTATTGTAAAGTATTTTTAAAGTGGTTAAAGTAAAGTGTTCTATTGAATTTGCTTAAAAACTTTAAAATTAAAAAAAATTTAATAAAAATTGAGACTGCTGTTTGTTGCTGCCGTTCGTTGCTGCGTTCGTTGAGACGTTGGCCTAAAATATATTTATTGAGTTTACGCTGCCGGCTGTCTGCGGATTATCAAGGTAATTTTATCCCCAAAATGTAGGTATTTTATAATTGACTTGATTGTGTTTCTATATTTATTGTAATATTAACATTCATTGACGACAAACAACTGATACACTGGTATATTCTACCAAGTTGCTAATAGACAAAATTTCGTTACAAAAAAAAGCACCTGGAAAGCCATTTTATATATATATACATATATGCAATTATGCATATTCTTCATATCGTCATCGTTCAATGAAAATTCCATAAGTCTACGTTTGCAAAAACTTTATACAATTGAAGTTATGTCAATGATTTGTATGCTGCTATCGCTGCTGCTGCCGCTGCGTACATTATAAAACCAAAATTATTAAGAGATGATGCGTTTGTTTCTATAATAAAATAATTAGTAACGTTGCTGTCTGACTGCCCATCAAATCACTTTTTATCCCAAAAATATTTTAAATGTTGATTTCCAGTATACTTCTTATTCTTATTGACCAAGAGACCACATCAATTTGATTGATTGATTGATAACAAAAAATAAAATAATTAGTATATACATAATTAGATAGTCCTTAAGTAGTTATTAACAAATGTGAGCGTCTTGTTTGCTCTAGTGGGAGCATTAGTGCGTAATAATTGCCATAACAACTTTACCATAACATCAAAATGAGCTAAGCACCCTGATTACAAATTTCGACATCCAAGACGTTTCCAAGGCAGCCTTCTGCCTGCAAAACGCGATAAGTATAGAGTAAGTCTTGCACGAAGAAGGTCGCCTGCAAAACATCTTGGACGTGGATATTTACGATCAGGGGTCTTAGATCTACATTTTGAAGTTATTGCAAAGTTGTTTTTACAATTATTTATACTGGACAAAACTGCATACTTGAATTTTATGAACAATTACGCACTATTGCTTCCACTAGAGCATACAAGACGCATAAGGACTACCTAATTATGTATAGATATACTAATTATTTTATTTTTTGTTATCAATCACACCCAAAAATTGCTGTGGATTTAGTCTAATAGTATCATTTTAATTTCATCAAACTAAATTATTAATGAAAATTTATTGCAATATTATAACTATTGACGACAAAAATCAGCAACACTTGTGTGAGTATGGTAACTTGCTGTGGGTCAGCAAATGTTGTTGGTGTTGCTCGTGTTGTGGGCACGATGATTTGCTCTGGTATTTCTCGATCGCAGTTGCAGCTGGTTTGTTTATTGAAGTTTGTAATTTTCGATACCCAAGTACATTTATCACTTTTCTTCCTATTCGAATACATCTTTTATTTATTGACTTTGCTATTTGATCACCTGAAATGTAAGCCGTTTGATATTTTCTTTAAGATATTTGGCAAACAATTTTTTTTTTAACTTTCGGTGTTCGTTGTTCATCTTAAACAAACACCTTTCATCATACTCTGAACCATGAATGTAAAGTCATTATTTTACTGAGCCCATCATACAAAATTCATTTAAACGCAAATAAGAATATTTTAAAGGTAAAACTCTAAGGTTAACAAACTCATCGGGATACTTGAAATATATACATAGGAAAACCTTTCTGAGGTTAAAACCAAAATACTGAACTGCTAACTTAGCGTTCATTAACATAACAAATAAAGCAAAAGACTTTCAATTAATTTGTTTTTTATTTTTTTTTATTTTTAGCATTCGTTTCTAATTCATTATTTCGTGCGCTGTTTCTGTATTTTCATTAGTTATCATTTAAAGTTGTCTTAAGTTTTCATTATATAAGTTATTTGTGAATTAAAAAATATGATTTGTTTTATCTGTAAAGAGAAAATTTGTGCTGTGAATGCCTTTATAGAGCATTTAAAAAAAGTTCATGATTTAAATACATATACAGTGAAAGCTCTACTTGCGGACAGCTCCAATAAGCGGACAGCTCCCTTAAACGGACACATTTTCGGGAACGAACTTCTTTTTCGAAAATCTCATACAAATAACTTTCCTATAAACGGACATTCTCATAAACGAACGCGGACACGTTTTCTTGCCCATTTTAGATAGAAAACCTCCCATACGCGGACACATTATTTTATTTAGGGATTATTTTTTCTCAAAAAAGTAACGGAAAAGAACAGCAGATCTGTTCTAAGTACAGTTTATGTTTAATACGTAAGTAAATCTATAGAAAATCTCCGATAACCGGACGCGAAGCTCTAATAACTGGACAGTGCGATGTTATGTTGAAAGGTTATTAGGGGATTTCCCGAGTTAGTTACTGGGGGTAGTTGGTGTAATTTTGAGAGGGTATGGTTCCCTTTTTTCATCGCGTTTCGTTTTTACACATGTCATTTCCTTTCCTTCAGCTACTCATTCATCAGTTTTTTGTATACCCTTAATATGTGTGTGAGCAATAGGAAAAAAAGGTAGGGGTCAGAAAGGAGGTGTCGGTGTACATTGGTTTTGAATTTTTGAACATAGCAATGACTGGAAAAGACAGAGCGTGGTAAGGAATTCCACATTAGCGTAGTACGGCTGAAGAACGAATCTCTGTACTTCACAGTACGTCCGAAGTTGGGCTCAAGGGTTAACTGATGGGCATTCCTAGAAGTGCGAATAGCCGAATACCTATTACGGTTGAATTGTTTAAGGGGAGGAATGCAGCTGGCTATTTCACTAGAGCATAGTCCGTTAAAATAACGGTAAAAAAGGGTGAGGCAAGAAAAGTTGTAAATTGCCAATGCATTGGGTACCAACAACTTATTGGTTCGCGCTTTGGCAAAAAGGTTTGTTTTTTTTTCAGCCACGACATGAAATATTTTATCTATGCAAAGTTTTTTAGATTTAATATTGGAAAAACACAAGCTGCAGAGATTTCAAGAAATAAAGAAGATGTTCGTGGAAAATGGCAAGGTAGATCGTAGATCCAATATTAATCAGAATTAATATGAAGTTAAAAAAAAAGTTTGTTTTATTGCTTTCCCTTAACCGGACAGTTCTCATAACCGGACAAAAATTGGGGGACCATGAGTGTCCGCTTATTAGAGCTTTCACTGTAGTAGTTTTAGATGTATGGAAAATAATTGCATACAATCGTTTCAAAATTTAGGAAGTTTTAAAAAACATTTAAATAGAAAACACGTGCAGTGCTTGTGCTCAACACGACATGTAACTGCCACTATTAGCTCTAATCAAGGAAATATGAAACAAAACAGTTTTGTCGAAAAGAATGATATATTTGATAGTTTCGGGGAAAACTCGGAAACATGTGAAACTAATATTCCGGAAATTAAAAATTTCAATGTTGAAGACAGTCTGAATGAAATCTTTACCTCTGCCGCTGGGTTTGTTTTAAAACTACACGATAATAATAGTTTTTCAAGGAAAACAATCATAGAAATCCAACAAGATGTACAAAAATGTATTTTGAATCCTTTGCTTGAATTGTTTAAATTGTTTTCAAATAATAAGCTCGCAAAAGAAAACATCGTGTTCCATAACGAATTTTTAAGTCTTATATCAAAGTGTCAAAACCCTTTTAGTTATTGCAATACGGAATACAAACTATTTGACTGGTTACAAAAAAAAGATTTGTTAGGAAGCTTAAATGAATTTTCGGTAAACAATGAAATTGATGCCGTTTTTCAAAACGGAAACCTTATATATGATGAAAAAATCACTCAAGGTGTCTTAATGCCACTAAAGTTCCAATTTAAAAAATTTTTTGAGTGTGGAGACTTGTTAAAAACAACGATTCTTCATATGGAAACATTAAGTAAAGAAAAAAAAAAATCAAATTTCATTCAGAGTGATCTTTGGAAAAAAAAAACTAAAATGTACCCAGGAAAAATGCTTATTCCATATTTTCTGTACGCAGATGAGTTTGAAATCAATAATCCCTTAAGCTCTCATGCTGGTGTTCATTCAATATGTAATATTTATTATTCCTTTTCCTGCCTCCCGTGGAAAGAATCGAAGTTAGATAACGTATTTTTAGCGGGAATTATTAAATCAAAAGATTTAAAATCGTTTGGAAATGATAAATGTTTTCAAGCTTTGATAAAAGAGCTTAAAAGTCTTGAAGTTGATGGGGTTGATATAAATTTTAACGGTGATGATAAAACAAAAGTATATTTTGCTCTAGGCATTGTGTTAGGAGATAATTTGGGGTTAAACACAATTTTAGATTTTAATAGATCATTTTCAGCAAATTCATATTGTAGGTTTTGTAAAGTCAAAAAATCTGAAGCGCAGTCATTATCCGTTGAACGAAATGATTTATTAAGAAACCGTTCGAACTACGAAGAAGATGTTCTTCTTAACAATTCTTCGGAAACTGGCATACAAAATTATTCTCAACTAAATGAAATTCCATCTTTTCATGTTGTAGAAAACCATTGCGTTGATCTTATGCACGACTTATTCGAAGGGGTTTGTCACTACGATATTTGCCATATTCTTGAATATTTCATAAAAACGGTTTGTTATTTTACGTTGGAAACCCTTAATTTAAGGAAACAAACATTTCAATATGGTGCGATAGAGATTGATAACATTTCAGGTGAGATAAAAAGTAATCATTTAAAAAACAAACATTTAAAAATGACAGCAAGAGAAATGATGTCATTCGTTTCTTTAATTCAGATAATGGTTGAAGATTTAGTGCCAGATGATGACGAGGTATGGAAATTTCTTCTTAATTTAATCGAAATGATTGACTTACTGCTCTCTTTTGAAATTTGCGATGATATCATCTCAATATTGAAAAACAAAATTGAAATTCACAACAAGGATTATGTTCGACTTTTCCATGATACACTGAAACCGAAACATCATAATTTAACTCATTATCCTACTGTTATGAAACAATCAGGGCCTATTAGAAACTTTTGGTGTTTTAAATTTGAAGCTAAACATAAAGATTTTAAGCTTTATTCTCATGCCATCACGTCTCGCAAAAATATTTGTTTGACGTTAGCCAAAAAATATCAGCTAAAAGCCGCATTCAAGTTACTTAACAGATTAGATCACCGTCACTCCTACTTTCGAATATATGAGAAACATAAAGTAGAAAGTAATTTTAGCTATATAGTGTCAGAAATTTTAAAACTTCCTAAAACGAACTTAGAGTTTTACTCTAAAGCTGAAATCGAAGGTTACAAATACCAAAAGAATTTCTATATAGCCCGATTTAAATCAGACGTAGAACTCTTTGTTATAATAGACATTGTTCTTTTTAAAAAAGAAGTCGTTTTTTTGTTTTGCCAAAAGCTTAACAGAATTCAATACAATCCCCACATATTATCTTATGAAATCGACGAAAACCAGTTGGGTGGATTTTCTGTTATTTCTTTAAACGATATTGTTGGACCACCAATAACTTTAATTAAAACCGCTGCAGGTAAAACGGTACTTAGAGTTAAAGAATATTTTGTTTCAAATTATCAGATATGAAATTTTTTCTCGAATCGATGGGTAATTATTTTTTTTAAACACATGTTGAGGAGCAAGCGAACAAAAGCGGAACTAGAAAATTATTATTCAATTCAATTTTTTAATTTGAGCTTTAAGGACCCGTTAATGTGAAGGAAACTAAACAAATTTAATGTAGAAAAGTCCGCTTTTGTTTATTTATTAATATGTTAACATGATGCTTCCAATTTGTACCAACTTGTATGGTTGATTGATTAGACTTCCTTTCTCACAGAGTTTTCTTTTATATTTTAAATTTAAATTTTATTGCGAATTTTAAACAAGCACAATCGTAAATAATATTAGATATATTTAATTATATATATATAATTAATTACAATAGTATTGATTTTTTTTGACATCTTAATGTTAAAATTACAATGACCTAAGCTTAAAAAATAATTTCTGCCAAAACACAAATAAACTCAAGTAATTTAAATGAAATTCGTCTTGTTTATTCTTGTGTTAGCTAGGAAAATAATATTACTGCAATGGTGGTTATTTTTCAGATTTGTAGATCCCACAAAAAATAATAAAAATCTAATAGAGTTTCAACATTCTTGCAATTAAGTGAAATAAAAAAAAAGCTCTATAAAACAAAAAAAAAGGGAAGAGTTATATTATATGCATAATATGTCGTCATTCCTTAATTTTTAATAAAGTTAAATATTTTTTTTTTTTCAATTTTCCTTGGTTAAGCAGGTGCGCAATTTAAAAAAAATTGACAAAATCTTATGTCATTATTTTATTCCCTAATTCCTAATAGATATATAGAGAGATTTGAAGATAGAAAGATAAATTCTTTATTTACTCGTAGTAAAACAGTTCTACAATATTTCTTCCTTATTTCTTATTCCTAATAGGTATAATTCAAAAAATGTTAAATGACTTTCTTAAATACTATTTTGTATTATCTATTCCACTTTTTTTAAATTATTTTTGATCACTGAAAAATGTATATCGTACAATACTAAATATATAAGGAACAATAGGTAGTTTTAATCGTTACACATGGCATCGCCGCCGCTACCGCCGAAGCAAATTATGAACGCTGACGTGGAACTGGAACTTGAGGAAGATATTATGATATCAAAATCTATAGAATTAGAGGTTATGTCAGATTCAGAATTGGACAAAATTTTGACAAACTACGAAACAACAACTATTGTTCACATAGATCCATATGACGATCTGACAGATTTATTGAAATCCTGGGACCAATTAGAATTATTGGATCAGTTTAAAAGTAAGTTAAAATTTTGTTTAAAATATTTCAGAAAAATATACTTAAAAACAAAAATATACTTAAAAACATGCACAATAAAACATTAGCTGTGTTTTATTTTCCCCCAGATCTGATCCGGATTGGATTTTGTTTTCAAAATAACACGTATAACAACAAATACAAATCTGGGGGAAAATAAAATACAGCTATTATGTACATTTAAAATAATCAAAAATGGCTAGTATCGGTAGGGATCCTTTATGCTGTTATAATTCAATAAACGACTTTATTCGAAAATTTTGGTAGATTAACTTAACCCCAATTTCGACTTATTTTCTCAGTGGGTTTTCTTTTGAAAAAGGAGGGTTTAGTGCAGGAAGTTTTTTTACATGAATAATATTTCTGAATATACGAATATTTCACAGTCAATATTTAAGATAAGCTCATCTCCAAATAATTCGTTTTAATTAGTTAAGTTAGTTTTTGGGACATCAAATATTTGTTATAGGTAGATCAAGAAAATTATTGAAATATGTATCTTTAAAAACAATTAATTTCAACATATGATTTCAGGGGATGGCATAGATATCGAAGTTTTAAAAAATATCGAGTGTCATCACCTTGAAAAAATTCTATCTCCATTTAAATACCGAACATTGATTATGTTCGAAGCCAACTTAAAAGAGTGGCGAGAGACGATTGGAAAGCCCCTTTTGATGTACTCCAATCCAGGATTTGGTCCTTTTCGCAGCACTCAACATTCATCTGGAGCATCCTCCCCGTATCCAGTTTTATCAAGGCCAACTGTTATAAATTCTCCGAGCTCGCCAAGAACATCCAAATCACCAAATTCTCCGAACTTGGTATCTTTGGGAGACATTTTGAACAGCAACATAAAAACTTTAGCTTTGGCTGAAAGCTAC
Organism: Philhelius festivus; assembly: GCA_963931855.1. Classification (NCBI taxonomy): domain Eukaryota; kingdom Metazoa; phylum Arthropoda; class Insecta; order Diptera; family Syrphidae; genus Philhelius; species Philhelius festivus. Next base: position 150,024,444 of record OZ007555.1, read on the forward strand.
GAGAAGACAAACAAATTGCAGGACCACCAAAGAGCATACCTTATTACTGCAATAGCCAATTATTTTGACCAAAGCAACATTCATTTGGATTTACATTCCAGTTACAAAATGGAAACGGAGATTGTAGAAAGATTTCCAACTGAAAAATTGGTAAGCAGTTTAGATTAATTTCATGCTCATACTATAATTCAAATTTTCAAAACTTTGAAGGAATATTATCGAACAGGTAAAAGAGGCAAAATTTACAACAAGTATTGTAACTTGAAATCTTCTTTCAAACCGAATTTATCAGCAAATACAACTTCAAACTCTACGGCAAGTGCAACCAAAATTCAAGAAAAAACACTGCATCCTGAAATAGGTTCGTTTAATGAGTTTTTATTTGCCCACTTAATTTTTTTATTAAATTTAGTTTCACTTTTTGGTATATTATTTGTTTTGCAAAATGAGGGCAACGTTATTTTACTTCGACATAATGTTGAATTGGTGAAACAAAATTAATTATTCGCTAAAATTGTGAAGATCACTTCAAAAAAAGGAACAAAAAAACAATATAATAATATAATATATACATCTCGTATGTAGGTACATTAGACTGGGCCAAAAAAATTGACTATTTTTTTTTTTTGAAAGATATATTGAGAATATCATTCAGAATGACAAAAAAAATTTTCGTAAAAGTTTGAGCCCTTAATATCAATTTTAAGAGGGCTATCATCGCTAATTTTGATTTTTAGTCATAATTTCATGTTTTGCGTCAGAACTGACAAAACATTGAAGTAAAAAAAATTCATTTTGACTTACTTTTATATAAAATTAAATTCCCTACAAAAAAGGTCTAATTGAAAATTTTCGTCAGACAAGCCGTTTTTGAGTAATTAAGCTTAATAAATTGTTATTTTTCTTCGATTTTACTTTTTTAATTTGGAATTTTGTAACTAACGAAAAATAACAATTTATTAAGCTTAATTACTCAAAAACGGCTTGTCTGACGAAAATTTTCAATCAGACCTTTTTTGTAGGGAATTTAATTTTATATAAAAGTAAGTCAGAATGAATTTTTTTTACTTCAATGTTTTGTCAGTTCTGACGCAAAACATGAAATTATGACTAAAAATCAAAATTAGCGATGATAGCCCTCTTAAAATTGATATTAAGGGCTCAAACTTTTACGAAAATTTTTTTTTGTCATTCTGAATGATATTCTCGATATATCTTTCAAAAAAAAAAATAGTCAATTTTTTTGGCCCAGTCTAAGGTACATATTTTGATATACCTATCCAAAGCTAATACAAAATTAGTAATATCCGTATTAGTTTTGGCAATATTGTAAAAGTCGATTTTTGTATGCCTACAACGATAATTATTCCTATTCCGCAAGTAATAGTAAACGCTCGACTTTAAAATGTATTTTTATGCCAGGCTTTAATTTTCATTGATAAGAAATCTGAACTTCTTTAGTTGCAGAAGTAGATGCAGAGCATACTTATCGGACATTAAAATATGACAAATTGTCATCGGAGGATTTTGATCGCTGCTGGAAAGCATGTACCAATCACCGACTTTTGGAAATAAAAAACTCTTCTTCCACCTGTGAGATTTTAACTAAATGGCCTCAGTACAAGCTTCCAACTGGTCACCGATTGGTAAGTTATAAAATTTTACCAACTTCTCTCAGTTTTAGGTAATAACAATTTAAGTTCCGTAGATTGATATGGACTTCAACTATTTATATAAAAATTCTGGATCATTATTAAACAAGTGGGAACAACTAAGAGAACAACTTTTAAAATTTCTTTCCACTGAGAACCATGTAAAGGAAAAAACTATCAGGGAGATCTTAAAGACAGTTGTATCAACAACTCCAGCCGAAAGTAAGAATTCTTTTTTATGCTACAATATATTATTAGAATTATTCTATTTTCAAAAATGTTTCTCTTCTGTTTGTAATTTTGGAAATATAAAGGCTTTTTTTTCATTTTTTTTACAACTCGGAATAATTTAGAACAAAGCTATTAATTTTTAACTTGCGCCTTATAGGTTCTGTAAGGCAGGTTATGCATTCGTAAAAAAAAATAGAACTCGAGATTTTGATCAAAGTTGGCATTAAGATGATAGCGAAGACCCAAAAAGTGGGTCTCGCAATTCTGTGTGTCTGTCTGTCTTTTCGACTACTGTCTAAACGGCTGGGCCGATTTTCTTCAAACTTGGTAGATATAGTTTTTAATTTTTTCCCTCACACGCTTTTTTCGAGACCATGCAAATTCAAAATTCTATAAATATTTTTTTTTTCTCAAAAACAAAAACAGATTTTTTTTTTCAAAAATAGTCATTTTTGGTAACTCCTAATGTAACCGATTTTGACCGTTTTTTGAATATTTCAAATTTTTTTGCAAACTTAATATTCCGAAAACCCCATGTTCGATTTTTTCGAAAACTTGATACTAACTGCACCTGCCATAGAACTTTTTTTTCGAATTTTGAATTTCCTATTATCGGCATTACGGACAACTAAGAGAACAACTTTTAAAATTTCTTTCCACTGAGAATCAAGTAAAGGAAAAAACTATCAGGGAGATCTTAAAGACAGTTGTATCAACAACTCCAGCCGAAAGTAAGAATTCTTTTTTATGCTACAATATATTATTAGAATTATTCTATTTTCAAAAATGTTTCTCTTCTGTTTGTAATTTTGGAAATATAAAGGCTTATTTTCATTTTTTTACAACTCGGAATAATGAGAAGCTTCTAAACAGTTAAATAATTATTGCATTTCAAAATTTGAGGACAAATATTTTTTTTTTGAATTTTGAAAACAAAATCAATTTTTTTTAAATTTTTATTCGAACAATAATAAAAACTTTAAATTGGCATACCAATTTTTTTCTAAAAAATGTATTTAAGCTTATTTAAAAAAAAAAAACACTCTAAACCGAATTATTATTTTGTTCTTGCCTAAACTAATATTGACTTGAAACACACATTTCTCGTTTGGCTCCAACTACTAAAAGAGTTGCTTTAGTCATTTAAATAAAATGCACGACTGGGTCGCTCGAACTTGCTCCTAAGTAATAGACTAGGAATTTGAAAATGAATGGCGCAAAATTATAAACAGTTCTCGTTTTAGCAAAAAAACCAGCTCTACTTAACGCAGTCGTTTAGCTTGGAGACTGTCTATTTTTTCATAATTTTAAACACGTTAGACAACTCTTCTAACTAATGTGAGTTTTACAACAGAACCTAAGCGAATTTACGTTGAATAACACTTAATTTGACAGATACATAACTCAAACACAACTACACAAACAAAAACTAAATTAAAAGATCAGAAAACTTCGAACCAAATAATTTTTTGCGGAAAAAAGTACATTTTATATACTACCACGGTACAGATTTTGATAGTTGACATTACTTCAGATAGAAATGATGTACATATGTATATATGTATATATAAAAACTCAATTTTATTTTTGGAAGATGCAAATTCATTTGTACAAATGTACATTTGTATTTACTGATTTGTCTGTCCATCGCTCGCCGCAATATTAAAAAATTATAGATCGTAGAGCACTTTTGTACGATTGTTTCGCATTTCTAACATTCAGTGATTTTTTCTATTTAAAAAGCACATCTTTTAAAAAATTGTATAAAATATCAGTAAACATTTTTACTTCGATTAGCTTTAGTATGAAATAACCGGTGTCAATGTGGATAAAGTATAATTCTAAAAGATAAACAAGCTATTTTCTGCTGTTAAAGTTAAACGAGCTCTTTAACTTTAAAGTATAGATTTTGTCCTTTAAATTAACAAAAGGTCAGTTCTCATTTTATACACAATATTTAGACTCGACTCGACATTCTGAAATTGATTAAGAAAAGTTTTAAATTTTTAAAATTTTGCGCCAATGTTATTAGAGAAAACTGCTCGTAAGGATAAACTTTACTTTTTAAGTAGTAAGAGATAAAGACAAAATGCTATGCAAATATGAATTTATGCAAGAACAAAATAATAAGTATGTACAAATATTTAAAAACATTTCTTAGATAAAAATTTGGTACGCCAATTTAAATTTTGTATTATTGTTCGAATAAAAACTAAACTAACAAACAAAAGTATTGAGCTGTTTTTGAGATATTGACTTTTCCAAAAACAAAAAAAAAATTTTTTTTTTTCAAAATTAAAAAAAAATATTTTTCCTCAAGTTTTGAAATGCAATAATTTTTAAATTGTTTTTTAATTGTTTGTCCGTGATGCCGATAATGAGAAATTCAAAATTCGAAAAAAAAGTTCTATGGTGTAGGTACAGTCAGTAATGTATTTTTTTGAATTTTTTTTATTAAATTATAGATCGTAAAAATTAATCAAAAGAAAATCTTTTTTAGCAAAATTCTCGGAACCGTTTTCGAGCAAAATAAGATTTTCGACAACCATTTTTAACATTTGTATGGAGGGTACCGTTATTTTTAAGTAAAATCAATTTGTTTTTCTCATGTGTTGTAGGTTAACATAATATATTAAGAAAATTTTATTTATCAAGTTTTTAAAAAAATCGAGCATTGGGTTTTTTCGAAATATTGAGTTTTCGACAAAAAAAATTTAAATCCAAAAAAATTGAAAATTTGAATACACATTAATATTATAACATTGGAAGTACCGGTTATTTCGAAAAGCCACTAAGAAACACTTAATTAAGTTTGAGATGAATGAGTTTACCCATTTTTCCTTCTGGTTAATCAGAATAATTCGCGCTTATTAAAATCATATTTAATATTTAATAGAGTTTGTGTCACTTTTTTATTAGTTATTGAAAAAAATATTTTATGGATTTAACATGGTATAGAATACTTTTTACCAAAATATTTTGATTCAATTCTAAACTTTTTTTCTTAAATTTGTATTTGAATATTTCACCAGAGTAGCTTACACCGGCCATTTTTATGTTTGTTTGCATTAAACTTAATATCGTCATATTATCATAAAAATAGTTTTCGTATTACATACAGGCAATGCTCAAACCTTTTCTTAATTAATTTCAAATTCAATTCAATCTTAAAGGAATTTTAGTTATTTCTGTGATAATTTAAATGGAGGTATTTTCCTCGTTTTCAGATTGCAAAGACGCGGCCTTACTTTGGGCCCTACATGGCTATTTTGTTCCTTTTCAAAAAATAATTAAAAAAGACAAAGAGGGCCACAAAAATTTTACCAGATTTACGATCAAGGACTCGCAGGATTCTTTCATATGGGTGGGCGACACAATTCAAGCGATAGAGGACCATATTGCTTTCCTGAACAAAATGGCAGAGCATGTTCAGCCATTCATCATTGTGCACGGTGGCTCAGTTCTTAACTTCGAAGAAATTTACCTTTATTTTGATGGAGTAAAATTTATATTTAAAAGCTTTATTAGAGCTGTGGATATCTGCTTTAAAATTTTTTATTTATTTAACCTCGAATATCCAGCAGCATGTTCCTCATTTTGGGGTTTTATAGAGACTCAATATTTTGAAAAAAATAAAAAAAAAATCTGTGCTAAGACTCATGTCTTGCTAAATGAGCTCAATTAATTTAAAAAATATTAACTTCAAAACTTTAATATAGACCTTTAAATTGTTTGACAAAACAAAATTTCTAAAAAATCTATTTTATAAATGTAATTTTAAAAAATTATTGTTCGTTTAAAATAATTCAGAGTAACTAAAATAATAAAATAAAATGTTGAAAATAAATTTTTAGTTCTTTTTCATTTTCATCTTCTCAAATTTCAGCACAAAATATAAGAAAATATAACTACCAAGGTATGGTTATAACAAGAATTTCACTTCCGCTGTAAGCAGGTTTGTAAAAAACAAAACAAAAAACGAATATACATAAATGTTTTTTCTTTGTCATACTTTAACAGATTTATTCAACAAGACTTCAAATAAATTTGGGAAGAAAATTTATTTTGTCTTAATTTTTTGTTAATGAATTTTTTTTATTTCTGATCAGGAAATTAAAAATTGATTAACTTAAGAATAAGTTGCGAAATAATTATTTTCAATTAATTTTTTAATTTTATAAGCTAGTTAATTATTAATAATAAATAATTTTATTCAATTAATAAATCCCATTTAAAGAATTAATTAAGAAATTGGTAGTAACCATGGACATCATTTTATTAATTAAGTTTTTTTAATTAATAAACTTGTTCATCTAATCAACTTTTTTATTTCTGATCAGGGAATTAAAAATTGATAAACGGAAGAATAAGTTGCGAATTAATTGTTTTCAATTAATTCGCAACTTATTCTTCCGTTAATCAATATTCAAGTTCCTGATCAGAAATAAAAAAGTTGATTAGATGCACAAGTTTATTAATTAAAAAAACTAAATTAATAAACTGCTGTCCATGGTTACTGCCAATTTCTTCATTAATTCTATAAATGGGATTTATTAATTTAATAAAATTATTTATTATTATTAATAAACTAGTTCATTAAATTAATAAACTGCTGTTCATGATCACTATTAACCAGTTCATTAATTTGATTAATAGGGTTAATTAATTTAATAAACAAGATTATTAAAATTAATAAACGAATTTATCAAATTAATAAATAGCTGTTCATTGTCACCATTAACTCGTTCGTTAATTCAATGAATGGGGTTTATTAAACTAATAAACTGATTTATCAAATTAACAAACTGCTGATCATTATCACTATTAACTCGTTTGTTAATTCAATGAATGTGGTTTATTAAACTAATAAACTGATTTATTAAATTAATAAACTGCTGTTCATGATCACTATTAACTAGTTCATTAATTCGACTAATAGGGTTGATTAATTCAATAAACAAGATTATAAATATTAATAAACGAATTTATCAAATTAATAAATTGCTGTTCACTATCGCTATTAACTCGTTCATTAATTCAATAAATGGAATTGATTAATTTAATTAAATTATTTCACCGTCACTATTAACTTATTCATTAATTCAATGAATGAGGATCATTAATTTTATTAACAAATTCATTATCATTAATAAACGTTTATTAAATTATTAAACAACTGTTTACTGTCACTATTAACTCATTCATTGTTTTAATTAATAGGTAGTCAACAGTTTCTATAAATATTTATAAAATTAATAAACTGATATTTATTAAATTAATGAACGTCATTTATTATCACAATTAACTAGTTTATTGGACGAATAATAATTAATCTGTCCATAGTTTTAATGAATTTGTTAATTATATTTACGTACAATTTTGGTTCTCAAAACTGTTCATAGTATCAATTAACTTTTATTAAAACCATTATCAATAATTAAAATAATTAACGGCTATTCACTGCCACAATAAACAAGTTTATTGGACGAATTTTAATTAATTATTAATTGTCTCAACGAATTTATTTATTATATTCACGTACCTTTTTGGTTCAGTGTTGGGGTGCTGGTGTATCTATGGTTAGCTTTCTTTATGGTATCATGCTTTAGGATAAGTATACAAGTAGCTAGGGGTATACCGATGTTAGATTTGCTATCCAACAAAGGTAAGATTGTTCCATTTTTTGCAAGTTCGTCGGCTTTACAATTACCTGGAATGTCTCTACGCCCCGCACCCATATAAGGTTAATGTTAAACTGTTTTGACATCTCCACCAGAGATGATCGTCAATTTTGGGCTGTCGTATGAAGCCGTGGATGCAATCGATATGGGAAATTATCGCACAAACATCCAGTTTGTGTTAAGTTCAAGAATATAAAAGGATCTAGAAGGTTTTGATGTATCTTATCGTGCGTTTGCTTTTGCACAAGGACCACCCCACTCATCCCATACCATCTACATAGCCCTAAGCTGAGAGCTTGTTGACTGGTACTGAAAAAGTAGCCAATCTGATAGAGTGATTATCCACTCCCCTCCCCAGGCCAGTGTCCGCTGCATGTAGCTTCGATCCTGACTATGTCTTGCCTAGGTCTGCATAATAGATTTATTATGGGTGGGTCAAATCTTTCTTAATATACTGCAGTAAGTTAAACAGCTCCACCTACGGTTTGATACGCTAAGAAAAATTGAGAGAATATTGCCCTTTATAACTCCGAGGGGAATGTCGACTCTTTCCGCAAGTGAGTTATAAAGGCTGATCCTTACCTATCCAGCCAGCTTGTCCTTCCGTTCATTACCATCAAGGTAACTTATGTGTAAATCAAGTAGTAAAATGTAAAAGGTACAGAAAAACGACAAAGGCGTCAGTTTATCGATTGTATATGCTTTGGTAAGAGCGGGCCACCATGCAATCGAACCATATGTGAGGATCGGTCGTACCATGCCTATGTATGTCAAAAAATCAGTTTATATTGAAGACCCTACGTTTTACCAAAGGTATTCAGTTGTAGTACCTTTTGGCATAATGGTTAGTGCGTTGGACTGTCATGCGGAAGGTCTCGAGTTGGATTCGCAGCCGCTGCAAAAAAGTTTTTTTCAGGGGTGTACTGCCTCTTTCGAGGAATTGACATATTCTCCAAGAGTATCTCTTGTCATGGAAAGTGCTGTATTTTATTTATTTTATTTATTTTATTTATTTTATTTATTTTATTTATTTTATTTATTTTATTTATTTTATTTATTTTATTTATTTTATTTATTTTATTTATTTTATTTATTTTATTTATTTTATTTATTTTATTTATTTTATTTATTTTATTTATTTTATTTATTTTATTTATTTTATTTATTTTATTTATTTTATTTATTTTATTTATTTTATTTATTTTATTTGTATTGTATTTAATTGTATTGTTTCCCCTAAGGGTTACAAGCTGTCCGCCTCCTTACTCTCTCTACTCTCCCTCCTCTCTCTACTCTCCCTCCTCTTGTTCATTCTCTCTCTTACCTTTTCTCACCTTCTCTAGCTCCTTTATCCATTCTTCGCCCCTCCCTGTTTCGTCCATTATTTCCCTCATTTTGTCCCCTATTGATTTCCCTTCATCTCCGCCTGACCTGCATCTTTCTATTAAATGTTCCCACGACTCTTGTTCACCCTCACATACCCTGCACACCCTCTCTTCTTCTCGCCTCCAGTACCACCTTTCTCTCACCTCATTTCCTAGCCTTACTCTTGCTATTCTCCTTGTCCTTTCTGTATTCCATCCCTGTGTCAAATATTTCGGTATTCCCTCCGTCATCACTTCTTTATACCACTTGTTATACCTGGATTCTTTGATTAGGTCTCGTCTTTCCTTCTCCTGCTCTTTTCTGCTTTCCATTTCCAGTCTCTCATATCCATTCAAACTATCTCCTCTTCCCTCCCTTTCCTTCATTTCTTCTCTCTCTTTTTCCCATCGTGATCTTCTCCCCCGTCCATCTCTCTGTCTCTCTTTAATCTCCTCCAAACATTCCCTAGCTATTTCACTTCCTTTTCCAGATGCTCACTTCTCTTCATAATTCCATGCCCTTTTTCCTGCTCTTATCATAATCTTATCTCTTTTCGTTTCCTCTCTCACCATGTATCCTGGAGTTTGCCATTCTACCCCTAGACTCCATTTAAGGTACCTTTCTTGCATCCTTTCCATTTCTTGTCTCTCCTTCCATCCCCATACTTCTGCCCCATATCCCATCACCGTCCACACCAGGGTGTCGAAAAGCCACATTTTCCTCTCCCATATCTTTTCAAATTTCCTTCTTCCAATTCCCCATGCTTCCTTCATGACCGCTGCTGCCTTCTTTATTCTGTCCTTTATATGTGCCTCCTGCCCACCATTCTTTTTGAACACATACCCTAAGTATTTAAATTCTTTTACCTCTTCTATTTTCTTTCCTCTCCATCTCCAGTCTACTGTTGTGTTCCTCCCTCCTCCTTTTCTGAACCTCATCACTTTCGTCTTTCCCACGTTCACTTCCAGTTTTTTCCTCTCGAAATACTTCTCTAGTCTTCTTATCATACTTTGCATCTCTTCTTCATTTTTCGCCATTACCACCACATCATCTGCGTAAGCCAGTGAGCAAATCCTTCTTCCCTTCACTTTGACCCCTCCCCAGCTCCCTTTTCCCAGTTCATCTTCTATATCCGCCGTTAACAAGTTGAACAGAATTGGGCTCATCGGGCATCCCTGCCTTACTCCCTTTCCCGTCCAAAATTTGTCTCCCACCACTCCTGCCGCTTTTACTCTACTCGTGGTTTCTTCGTAGACTTCCCCCACTCTTTCCCTTAGCCCTTCTCTCACTCCTCTTTCCTCCAACGCATCCATCATTATTTTCCTGTCTACTGAATCAAACGCAGCTTTTAGATCTATAAACAGTGCCACTAGCTTACCCCTCTCCTCTGCAACCTCCCTGTTTACCACATAGTTCAGCACATATACGTTGTCTATCGTCCCTACTCCTCTTCTAAAACCTGTTTGATTTGGTGGTATCATCCCTTTCTCCTCTGCTTCTTCTTCTAACCTCTTCGCTAGAACCGCCGTATATATTTTGTATAGCGATGGCATGAGCGTTACTCCTCTGTATTCCTCTACCTTTGTTCCTGCCCCTTTCTTTACTATCGGCGCGATCACCCCTTCTTTCCAGCCCTCCGGCCATCCACCTCCTCTCCAGACTTTCCTACAGATTCCCCACGCTACCTCTATACCTTGCTCCCCTCCATATCTCCATGCCTCATTTGGTATACCATCTATTCCTACAGCTTTTCCTTCTTTGAGATTTCTAATCACCAATCTGATTTCTTCTTTACTTATCTCTGTCTCGTCTCCCTCTCTGCTTGTTCCCTCTGTTCCCATTCTCAACCTTTTTTCTTCTCCTCCAATTAAGCTCATAAAATAACTTTTCCATTCTTCTGCTTCAATCCCTTCCCCCATTGTTTTTCTCTTCTTTCTGTCTCTATTTATTATTTCCCACACTTTATTTTCAGTATTGGCCTCTGCAATTTCTCTTACCATCTCCTCCTGCTCCTCCCTTTTCTTTCTCTCAATCATCGCATGATATTCCCTTTTTTTCTCCCTGTATTTTTCCTTCGTCCCACTTCCCTTTCTCCAACACCTTAGCTCCTTTCTTACTTCTCCTTTTTTCTCCCTACATTCTTCATCCCACCATCCTCTCATATTCCTTTTTCTTTTTCTTCCACCTACCTCCTCACTTCTTTCAATCTCTTTTTTTATCCTCTCTCCTATCTGCTTTTCTGATTCTTCTCCGTCCTCCTCCAGTCTCACTCCTCGCATTCTCCTCTCGAATTCTCGTTTCATTTCCTCCGACCACCTACCCATTTTTGTTCTTTTGTCCTCTTTTACTTTTCCTTTCTTTCTCCTTCTTCCTTTTTTCATCGTTATTACTAAAGGATGATGATCCGACTCTACTCTATCTGCTACTTCCATCCTTTCTATCCCTCTTCTCGTCCTCTCGTCACCCAAAACATAATCTATTACTGTCTCCCCTCTGCCTCCTGTGTACGTGAACTCTCCTTCCTCATCACCTTCTATGTTCCCGTTAAAAATTTCCCACCCTAATTCTCCTAACATTTGCGTTAGCTTCTTTCCTTCAGCGTTTACTTTTTTATCTTTCGACCTCCTCCCACTCTCTTCGTCTTCCAAATCCCTCACTCTCCCACCTTCCAGTCCTGTTCTCGCGTTGAAATCGCCCCCTATTATCACTCTTTCTTCCTCAGACTGCCTCTCCATCCATCCTCTTAAGCTTTCTAACTTCTTGTCTATGTCACCATTTACGTACGTTGCTACTATAACCCATTCGTCTTTCTCTGCCTTAACTTTCCTGCTCATTATTCCTTCTTCTTGATCCTGCCTCTCGTCACCCTCCATCGCCATTTCATCTCTAATTCCCATCATCATCCCTCCCATTGCTCTTCCCTTCTTGTTCTTCTTTTTTGCTCCCTGCATCGTCCATTTATACCCCTTTGGCAGTTTTATTTTCCATTTTTCCCAATTCTTTTCCTCAACCCACGTTTCTATCATCACTACTACTTCCCATTCTTTGATCCCTTCCCAGAACTCTTTATCTTTATTTGCTAGCCCCGCAACATTCCAGAAGCCTATTTTCCACCTATCCTCCAACTCATCTCTACTTATTTCCTCTCCTTCTTCCCTTATACGTTTTTTGGGTCTATTTGTACTACAATTTCTCCTTCTCCTTCTTGTTTTTCTTCATTTCTACCTTCATCTTGCAATTGTTTCTCCAGTTCTCCCTCCCTAGCCATTATATTCCTAATGACCTCTCTTTTTTGATCCCAAACCCATGTCTCCCCATTTACTATCAGTTTGCCATATCTTATAATGACCCTCTTTCCTTTCCCTTTTTCTTCTTCTGCTCGCTCCCTAATTAGCCACTGCAATCTTCTTTCTTTCCACGTTAAGTCATCTTCAATTCTCTCATTCCTTCCTTTTAGGTTCGCTTTCTTTCTCATCACCATTGCTTTATCCTCTAGAGTTTCCATCTTTACCTCTATCATACCTTCTATCCCATCTAATCCTCTCCTTCCTACCTCCCTTGCTTCCTCTATCCTTGCTCGGACTCCTATCCTTTCAAATATTCTTTCTACCGTTTCTTTTATTGTGCCTTGTATCTTCACTTTTTTAATTATCAAATTTCTCCTTCTCTTTTCTTTTTCTTGTCTCTCTACCTTTGCTTCCATCTCTTTCATCCTCTCCTCTAGGTTTTCTTTCCCCTCTCCATTATTCATTATACTTGTTCCTTCTTGAGTTTCAGTTCTATATTTCTTGATTCGCTCCTCTATCTCCCGTACGCTTTGTTCCTTCTTCTCTAAGTCTTCCATCCTTCTAGCTAGCCCTCTTACCTCAGCTTTCAGTTCTTCTCTCTCCTTTTCCCCTCTTCTTATTTCTTCTCTCATCTTTCCCATTTCCTCCTTCATCTCTAATCTCATTTCTTTCACCTCTTGCTTGACCTCTTGCAGCTCTTGTCTAAATTCGTCCCTCATCTCCTTGAGTATCCGCTCTAATTTCGACCCTTCTTCCTCTTTCTTCTGGGGTGACCTTTGGATTTTTTTGTTTTTCTGCAATATCTCCACTTCTTCCTCCATCTCTTGCCCAACTCCGCTTTCCTGCTCCCTTTTCCTCTTAAATAACTCGGTTATGTCCACCATCGGTCCATTGCCACCATTCCTCGACAGTCTTTCGAGGTTCGTCGGCCTTCCCCTCCTCTTTATCTCTTCCTCATTACCTTCTTCCTTTTTGTCAGCCATTTATTTTAAATTATTTTAATTTTATTTTATTTTATTTCCTTTATATTATTTAATATTATTTTATTCTACTTCAATTTATTTTATTTTATTTTATTCTATTTTATTTTATTTTATTTTTATATTTATTTTATTTATTTTATTTATTTTATTTATTTTATTTATTTTATTTATTTTATTTATTTTATTTATTTTATTTATTTTATTTATTTTATTTATTTTATTTGTTTTATTTATTTTATTTATTTTATTTATTTTATTTATTTTATTTATTTTATTTATTTTATTTATTTTATTTATTTTATTTATTTTATTTATTTTATTTATTTTATTTATTTTATTTATTTTATTTATTTTATTTATTTTATTTATTTTATTTATTTTATTTATTTTATTTATTTTATTTATTTTATTTATTTTATTTATTTTATTTATTTTATTTATTTTATTTATTTTATTTATGTTATTTATTTTATTTATTTTATTTATTTTGTTTATTTTATTTATTTTATTTATTTTATTTATTTTATTTATTTTATTTATTTTATTTATTTTATTTATTTTATTTATTTTATTTATTTTATTTATTTTATTTATTTTATTTATTTTATTTATTTTATTTATTTTATTTATTTTATTTATTTTATTTATTTTATTTATTTTATTTATTTTATTTATTTTATTTATTTTATTTATTTTATTTATTTTATTTATTTTATTTATTTTATTTATTTTATTTATTTTATTTATTTTATTTATTTTATTTATTTTATTTATTTTATTTATTTTATTTATTTTATTTATTTTATTTATTTTATTTATGTTATTTATTTTATTTATTTTATTTATTTTATTTATTTTATTTATTTTATTTATTTTGTTTATTTTATTTATTTTATTTATTTTATTTATTTTATTTATTTTATTTATTTTATTTATTTTATTTATTTTATTTATTTTATTTATTTTATTTATTTTATTTATTTTATTTATTTTATTTATTTTATTTATTTTATTTATTTTATTTATTTTATTTATTTTATTTATTTTATTTATTTTATTTATTTTATTTATTTTATTTATTTTATTTATTTTATTTATTTTATTTATTTTATTTATTTTATTTATTTTATTTATTTTATTTATTTTATTTATTTTATTTATTTTATTTATTTTATTTATTTTATTTATTTTATTTATTTTATTTATTTTATTTATTTTATTTATTTTATTTATTTTATTTATTTTATTTATTTTATTTATTTTATTTATTTTATTTATTTTATTTATTTTATTTATTTTATTTATTTTATTTATTTTATTTATTTTATTTATTTTATTTATTTTATTTATTTTATTTATTTTATTTATTTTATTTATTTTATTTATTTTATTTTATTTATTTTATTTATTTTATTTATTTTATTTATTTTATTTATTTTATTTATTTTATTTATTTTATTTATTTTATTTATTTTATTTTATTTTATTCTATTTTATTTTATTTTATTTTTATATTTATTTTATTTATTTTATTTATTTTATTTATTTTATTTATTTTATTTATTTTATTTATTTTATTTATTTTATTTATTTTATTTATTTTATTTATTTTATTTATTTTATTTATTTTATTTATTTTATTTATTTTATTTATTTTATTTATTTTATTTATTTTATTTATTTTATTTATTTTATTTATTTTATTTATTTTATTTATTTTATTTATTTTATTTATTTTATTTATTTTATTTATTTTATTTATTTTATTTATTTTATTTATTTTATTTATTTTATTTATTTTATTTATTTTATTTATTTTATTTATTTTATTTATTTTATTTATTTTATTTATTTTATTTATTTTATTTATTTTATTTGTTTTATTTATTTTATTTATTTTATTTATTTTATATATTTTATTTTTTTTTATTTATTTTATTTTGTTTTCTTTTTATCTTAACTTGTTTTATTTAATTTTAGTTATTTATTTTATTTAAAACCATTGTTAATTTAAATGAAAACGCAAAAATACGTTTAAATACTCTTATAACTGTAAGCAACTTCTTTTAACGATTTTTATGATTCCGATAAAAATGTTGAAAATTAAATTTTTATTTTCTCAGTCAAAAAATAAAATTTCTAACAAACCAGGCTTATCTTAGATACCCGATATTTCGCAATTATTATCATCATTATTGTGCAATTAAAAAATATGTCCCTGCTATATGCTTAGAGAATTCTGTTTTATCACCAAAACATGTGCAACTTACTCCATCGCACAGTTCTCCAAAAACAAATGAGTCATCTTAGCTTTAATGATGTTATTTCGGGTACACCTTTCATCTTGGTATCCCGTGTCCATGGTGTGTATCCAGTCAACCCCACAATAGTTAAATTTCTGGTCCTCTTGTTAATTAAGTGTTGAAAGGAGAATTTAGATTAATTATCTGCTTCTGGCGAATTCATTTCATTTTGTCACCCCATGGCAGGGGAGTTATTGTCATGAAATTCAGAATGATTGCAAGGAAGAATAAAGAACGTTTGGTAGCTAAAGACTCTGTTGTGTATACATCCCATCATGGAAGTTGGAGTTAGAATTGAAGGCATTTCAGTTTTACTGCCATGAGATAAGGGACATCAACATTGCGAACAGAGTGAGCATTTAGCAAACGTATTTAAGATAAGCAGAGGAAGATGTTAAAAATGGTTTTATGGTTTGTGTTTTTTTTTTTTTGAGCTGATAAGGATATTTCTTTAGAAAACGCTTTCTGTTTAAATTAAGGAAACGATAGGTACTATAAATGTTACGAGTGATTTATGTGTCGAATTCGGAGACTAGAATATTGCTATAGGCCCGTAAATATAAAAAAAAAACTCCTTTTTGTTGGACTGGTTCTTTAAGCGAATGCAACATGCTGCTATTAGGCCTTAGTGGCGACACTCACAACATTTAATTTAACATTTCTATCCAGATAAATTATAAATTCCTAGTTGTTAAATTATCACTTAGCTTATATTAATTTGAATATTCATTTTATTGAAATATTTATTTTCAGATTTATTGTTTTTTATTATATTTATAGTCTTAGAAAATATTCTGAATAATTAACATCTTTTATAAATAAATTGAATTGGAGTAATTATTTGTTATTCCTCTATTTTGGTGACCCTCGACTCAAAATAGAAACAGGATCCAGGTGAAACAAGGAATATCAGATAAATTCGGAACCAAATGAGACAGAAAATGACGATTTTAAGAGATGATGTGCAAGACGAAATTTCAACCTTAAGAGAAGAAAATCCTCGCCTTGTTCACAAATTGCACAAAACCAACAACAGGCACAGCTTACTGATCGAGGTAACATGCAACAAAATACAGGATATTCTTCACAACCAGCTGTTCATCAATGTGCAGTAAAATTACCACCATTTTGGGCAGAACGACCAAGTTTATGGTTTTCGCAAATTGTTGTCTCTGATATAATAAGTGAAGTTACGAAATTTCATTATTTTGTTTTTTTTTACAGCTAGATACTTGTGTTGCTGCTGAAGTTGAAAATATCCGGATCTGACGTATCTGGTTTTGCTTCCCATCTACTTCCAGAAGGACCTCGTGCAACGTTAGCGCTACAAATGATAGAAAAATTAAGACTTATGGATTTCCGAATCTTGAATTGAATTTAGGACTTGGGCGAAGTTTTATATGGAAATTCATCGTTGCTAATGTAAGCATACTTATAATCGGTTCAGATTTTAACGCCCATTATCATTTGCTACCACACTGCCAATCTAAATCTAATTGAGACTTTTACTGGTCTTCAGACAAAAGCACATACTGCAGAAGAAAAACAATACAGTGTAAAAACGATCAACCTTTCAGTAACTTTTCGTCCACGTCACTTAGCTCCAGATAAACTCAAAATAGCCAGGAAAGAATTTGAAGACATGCTTCTCGCTGGGAAAATTCAACAATCTGACAGTCCTTGGTCTTCGCCATTACATCTGACACGCAGAGGAGTAAATGGTTGGCGTCCTTGCCGAGATCATCGAGCATTACATTCTTGACGAAAATGTAGTCCATGTCTATAATATCAAACTTAATTTTTTTATCAAAATCGTTAGAGCCATTTGCGAGATAAATAAGATTTTGCATTACGGGTGTATGGGGGTACCGTTAGTTTTGGAGCTAAAAAAACTTTCAATTTCTCCTCTAGGGAATCACCGAAGACCCTTAATTACCGAGTTTAAAGAAAATACCTCCAGTAGTTTAGGCTGTAGTTCGAGGTACAGACATACAGACGGAATTGCCAGACCCGCTTTTTTCATCTTCGCTATCATCGTAATGTCAACTTTGATCAAAATCAAACTTGCCCTATAGTACTTATGTATATCGGAAGTAAAAATGTAAAAATTCATGCAAAAAGGCGCGAATTTTCCCTCGATTTTTCGACATTTTTCGATAAATCGATGCCAATTTTTATTTTTTCCATTTTTCATAATTTTTTTTTAGTTCAAATAGAAATTATATCATCAATTAATATGTGAGTTTTTCAAGGACTAGGGCAGACAAAAGTTGTGGCCTCCAGAATGCACGCAGATCTATGCCTCACCTTCGACCCTAGTGTTTTCAGAGGCCTATAAATCTGACATCCTTCCATGAAGAAAATAAATAAAAATATAAATTTGTAGCTTCAATATATTGTAAAATTTAGGTCAAGATTAGTCAATTTTAAATAAAAATTTTTGAGTTAAAAAAAAATATTAAAAAATGCTTGATTGTATTATAACATTGTGTTCAAATTTTTTTTTTCAAAATTTTATGAAATACGTTTTCTTAAGAACTGCTTCAAATATTTAAAAAAAAGTCAACAAAATTCAATTCGTAAAAGCTAGCTAATGGTTGAAAAAAATATTTCTATAAAATGGTTATTAATGGCAGGTACGTCGGATTGAAAGGTAAAGTAAAAGGCATTCTCTGAAGTACAAATTTTAAGGTTTAATTATTTAAGGGAGGAATGAAATAACTATTTCACTAGATCACTCTTTATAAAAATAACGGTAAAATATTAAAATATATTTAACATTCCGGCGGTGCTCGAGGATGCAAATGTTTCATTTTTGGATTCTTTCCAAAAGACCCAAGTGTATTATTGGAGCAACAGTACATATTTGCAAATTGTACTCGACCTTTAGACGAATAAAGGCGCAACGAATTACAGCCAGATCAGTAGGGGTGATGAATTTCAAACAATTTCGAAGCGTTTTTGGCAACGTCGAATATGTGGTCGTTTTACATAACGTGGCCTGTCATGTACATACCGAGAACTGAGAGCTGTTCGGTTTTCTCAAAGCAAGTGACACTCAAGGATAGTAGAATGGGGTGTGTGTTGCACCTTAATTACAGAAGCCAGCATTGATTTTTTGAAGTATTCAATTCTTACGGTTTATGTTTTCCCATTTGAGAATGCAATCAACACCAGAATTTAATGAGTTCATAATAGACTGTCAATCCATATCCGAAGGAAAAGAATGTGGATTTGGAAACGAATATGAGCAGCTGAGTGTACTGTCGTGAACAAAAACGTAATGCAAAAGATCATAGATAAGAAAGAGAGTAGGAGACGAATCGGAGCCCTGTGGTATACCTACTAGCATTTATTTTGTGAACTCCTGACTTAAAACCATCCGACACAGTTTAGATTGACCGGATCGAAAGGTTATTTCTAATGCAACGAAGAAGAGGTTCATCAATACCAAATGGATGCATTTTCGATTAAACAGATTGATGCCAAACTTTGAAATGTCAAGTTCAATAATCTTATTTTTTCTTAAACGTTAGATTTATGCATCTGTTGGGAATCTCACCATCACATCACCAGTCATTGAAAAGCTTTCAATATTCAAAACATTCTTGAGCTGATAATTTATCAGAGTTTTCATGACCTTGCAACGAAAGGACGTAAGTGCAATTGGACGATAGTAAGATGGGCAAGCAGATTCACCTGAAGATAGGATTGAGAACTTTTAAGTTGCTTTTCTCGTATTGCCAAACGGATATTGAAGGAATGTTTTCCCTAACTTGGCATTGTTGCAAAAACAAACGGTCTTTATGAACTTGATCACAAATCAAAAGATTTTTGGAGCAGTTCTGTGGAGTGGAAAAAACCGGGATTACTGTATTCGTACATGCTTTTGTGGTAAGTTGACAATTTGCGTCCTGACTAAATTGATGAAATCATTACTTCTGAGGTTTATGATCTAGAGAAGGTCCAAAAGCTTTATAAAACCGTCAAGACCCATATATCAATATGATGCTCACAACCCAACTAGCACCGTGTATGTCTGGAAATAAATGTACCAAACGCTATCCTCACAATCACTGGCAATGATGTATATCCGCTGTATCGGCGCTGAGCGGATATTGGTAAAACATTCACGATGAAGGTGAGAGGATCAAGTTTTCTTGTCGACAATAGTTAAATTGTTGCCGTTTTTGTCCAAAGTCTTGAAGAATCATATCAGTGTTCAGGTTTGTTCCTCCATCAAGTCGATCAACTATGAGTCGTCGAAGAAGTTCTATCGGAAGAAACAAGGTGACGCAGCTGGATGTTCATGCATGTGATACACATGGTAGTATATACACACTTCACCCAAAGTCCGACATATAGAAAAACCTTCCAACACAAGCAATTGCTTGACATCAACAATGATTGGGATTTTAAACTGGCCCATAATACTATCACCGGGGCTGCGAATCGACTCGAGACACTCTTCGGAATCATAGTTTTGACACTGTTGAATCCAGAACAAACGTAAATGCACAATAAATTGATGCAAGCAGTCAGTAACGGAAACATAGGATTTTCTTCCTTGACGCAGCCATTTCAAGATCAACTTGAAGAGATGAATTCAATGCTTGCCTGAAGGTATCGGCTTTATAGCGATATGAGAAGAAATTGCATGTGGCTGTGCATGTTACCAGGAATGAAAGGGGCCTAAAGTTTTCTGCCAAGTCTGAACAGCTAATATAAGAAGCAAGCACTTTTCATGAGAAGAGATACTCTTGCAGGATTTATCACTTCCTCAATGAGAGGCACACCAAGTATACGCCGTCATCAAAAAAGGACACAGAGCAAGTCCTGTCTTGAGCCTTTATAAGTCACAAATTATTCCGGTCTTGCTGTATCGTGCAGAGACATTAACATTGTCAAAAGTGAATGAGAATTCATAGAATATTAGTGAAGTAAACTATAAAAAAACGAACTGTATGAATTGTAAGAGCGACCACCATCGACAAAGCATAGATTTAAGATCCAATCACTCAAGTGGTTGGGACGATAAGACTTAAGTTCATAGGCCCTAATTGTCAGATCTGGAAAATCTTTAAGGCCCGAGACATGGTGTATTAGATGAAGACAGCGATGAAGGTAGGAGAGTACTTGGACCAAACTACTGTTGGTGTGAAAGTGGAAATAGCCAGCTTCGAACTGGCTGTAAGAAATTTGTTGGTTGGTACAACAATGTGTCATCCTATGGAAGTGGCACCTATCTTGATTATATTTTCAAAAACTTTTTAAATGAACTTTAAGTTTCAAAGAGATATCTCTGGCAGCAAGGAGATATAAGTACCTAATTGCTGAAACATTACCCAATTTCATTTTGCGCTATTGTGGTATGAACCATTATTTTAAATGGCTTCAGGTTGAGGATGCATCATGATGAAAAATTAAAAAAAAAAAACCTTATACAAAAATATTTGCGGTTTATTCCGAAATGGAAATGGTGGTTAAAATATGGTGGCCAGAGGCCATTAAAACTGATATTATTGATTCCCATAACAACCGTACAAACCAACAAATTGAGCGGCCGTATTCTACATGGTGAGTTTAAAAGCAATTTTCTCAGCTTATACAGACATTTGCTTCTCCCTCAAACTCTCCCCAGAAACAACATGTACAAAACCTCAAAATTTTTGTGTACTCTCTACTTATTTGTTGGGTATGGGTTAAAAATGGTTGGAAAACAAATTAAAAGGATGTTTCATGAGGATGCTGCATAGCATGGCGTTTCGTGTATGTCTGTTTGATGAAATGAAATAGTTCGACGAATGTGATGTTGAAGCCTCATAGTAAATGAAGGTACGGACGAAAAAATTATAACGACGCAGAAGAAGTAACATGAAAATATTGAATAGATTTTAACTTTATTGAAACCTACTATAGTATTTCATAACTATCGGAATTCATATACATATGTATGTAAGTGATATTGAAAATCCATCATGGCATGCCTTGATGTAAGGAGAAACTTTAGCAATTTAAAATGTATTTTTTCAATAGATATTTAATATAACCCTTACATACTTAAATATGACATAAGTAAATATGAGTGAAAAGAAAAAGCACACCCAGAAATATTTGCTATCTAAAAACAAAATGAGGCTTGTGTAAAATTAATCAAGTGTGACTACTAATATACATACAACCTTCAAGCTCTCTCGGTTGAAATTATACGAGTCATCTCGATTAAGAACAATTGTGTACACCTACACACTTTTTTTTTCAAAGTTGCAATAGCCGAAAGTATCTTATTCAATGGGTTGCAGTGACAGGCATACTCTGTTAAGACGATCCATCTTCTCGGTTGTGGTATTGTAAAGGGTTTTTCAATAGGGACGTTACAAAAGTAGAGCGACAGGAACAGCAAACGACGCCATATTTCTTGCCGCTCTTTTGACATTTCTCTTCAGTAAGGTTTGCCATTTCATGATGAAAAGATATACGAGGCAACAACGAGTCGAAATTATTAAAATTTACTACCGAAATTCGGAGTCAGTGGCCTCAACGTTAAGAGCGCTACGTCCAATTTATGGTCGTCATAATCGTCCTAGCAGATCAACAATTGAGCGTCTAGTGGAAAAATTTGAATCCACAGGCACAGTACAAAATGTTCCCGTGCTAGTGAGACAAGATTAAATTGACGCAAGAACTGAAGCCGCTTGACCACCAGAAGCGTCGTATGTTCGTGAATTGGGCTGAGCAACAACTTGAAAATGATTCGGATTTTCATCGAAAAATCATCTTCAGCGATGAGGCTCATTTCTGGCTGAATGGCTTCGTCAATAAACAAAATATGCGGTATTGGTCAGGCAGAAATCCACACGTACTCTATGAGTCATCATTGCATCCCGAAAAAATTACGGTTTGGTGTGGTTTATGGGCCGGCGGCGTCATTGGGCCGTACTTCTTCCGTGATGATCAAGACTGGCACGTTACTGTGAATAAGGGTCGCTACCGTTCAATGATAACCGAATATTTTTGGCCCCAATTGGATGTAATGGACTTGGAGGACAAGTGGTTCCAACAGGATGGCGCCACAAGCCACACAGCGAATGTCACAATCAATTTATTGGAAACCAAGTTTGGAGAACGTGTTATCTCACGAAATGGTCCAGTCGCTTGGCCGCCTCGGTCGTGCGATTTGACGCCGTTAGACTATTTCCTGTGGAGCTACGTCAAGTCTATGGTCTATGCCAACAAGCCAGCAACGATTGATAAACTTCGTACGAATATCGAACGTGAAATTGCAGCAGTATCGGCCGATTTCTGCAAGCATGCCCGTGGTGGCCATGCAAAAGAAATCGAGTTCCATACATAATGGCATCGAACGTACTTTCACAGAAATAAAGAATTTCATTGATATCCAAAACCGTTTTTGTTTTATTAAAAAAAAAACTTTTGTAGCGCTCTTATTGAAAAACCCGATAAGTTGAAACTTGGCTTCACACTCGACGTAACTAATTGTTGACTTAAGTCGATTGGTGCAAGGGTTATACACGGTTGAAGTACTTAATGTGCTCATTTAAAGTAGTAGCACAAAATTTTAGTGATTTGTAGTGTTTGTAGTGATTTTGCAAATTTTAATTCATTTTAGCATCATTTATACTTTCTCTTACATTTTATTAAAGTTAAAATCATCAAACAGCTATTTTATTTTCTTGTTTAGTATCGTGTTAAAGGACTATATGATGATTTGAGATTTACAAACGTCAAATGAGGTCTATTTACTTTGGTTTTGTACGAACTCACACTGTTTTAGGTGTGTTCAGAAGCCATTTAATAAAGAAAAATGCCTTGGTACGATATTAGTAACAGACTAGTTTTAAATTAAGAAAGAAGTAAACTACTTTAAAGTTAGCAAATTGTTAAGTAGTATCATACTAATACTTTAACACTAGGCTGTTTAGAATTTTCGTCAGTAGATGTTCTTAGTTCAGAGCAGTTTATGTAATTGGTATATTTATACACATTTTATTGAAGTAGCTAATATATTTAGTGGCGTTTACTAACTGAATTATTCGCAGTATGCTATCTATTCAGTTACGTACATCTTCAGTTTAGATGGAGTAGCTCCTCAAATCAGTCACCTATATATTATATGTATGTACTTACTTGATTTAGAAGCCCATTACATTAAGTAATGTAGTCAATTCAATGGATCAATCTATTCAGTTGTTAGTTGCTTTGACTTACTTTCTTAGGATCAGGAAATGTCCTGTGTAGGAGGAATTAATTTACTCAGTTGTTTTAGCGAATTTGGTCAATCTAAATAGCTTATCTTATCTGTTTGAGTAGTCTATTGACATAAATGGAGTCACGCACCTGTCAGTCAACGCGTGAACCTTCAATTGGAGGTACATTTTTTTTTTTGATTTGACGTTCAATGTATTTCACATAGAAATAAAATGCACGACTGGATCGCACGAACTATACTCTTATGTAAATGTACTTTTGAATTTAAGAATTATGTATAAATAAATATAAAATATGAAATAAATGAGATTAAAATTTTCAAATGCATGAAATTTCGGTCTGATTTACAGATAAGTATGAATTTTTGCAAACAAAGCTCAAAAATCGTTTTATTATTAAAGTAATTTTTTTATAAGAAATTTCTTTAAAATTTTGCAATAACAAAATTTGGGATGCCAATTTTAAGTATTAAGAAGTATATATTTTGCGAAATAATTTCAAAAAATTATTGCTTACATGTTTTGAAGATATTGATTTTTCAAACAAAAAAAAATTGGATTTTTTTATTTAAACCCAAAAAATTATTTTTTCCAATATTTTTACATACAATATTATTTTAAACTTAAGGGGGCTGCAGCAAAAAAAAAATGGTTTAAATCATAAGAGCCATTAATCGAAACTCAAGAAAACGGTTCTATAACAGGTACTGTTAGTAACATTTTTTCGTAAATTTTTTTTGACCGAAATGTAGTTCACGTCCATAATAGCACAATAGTTAAAGCCGTTTTCGAGATAAATAAGATTTTGAGAAATGTCATGATCAAAAAAATATTCGCAGATTCTTTTGTTTTCTTTACAAAATAATCTTATCGATCTGATAATTTTATTTTATCAATCTTACAAAATAACTCAACCTCAAAATGAAAATATTTGTCATTTTAACAAAACTGTTTTCATTTTTTGTTAAATTGACAAGAAAAAAATTAAAAAAATCTTTGTGATATTGACAAACATTTACAAAACATAATTTTTGTTAATACAACAAACATTTTGCTTACATCACAAAAAAGTTTGTGGATGTGACAAAAATCTCTGTTTTATTTTGTTTTATTAGCAAAACTTGGTTTGTTAAATTGACAATATTATCTGTAGCGTAAAATGACAAAAAATCTTAAAATTTTTATAAACTATATTTTTTCAAATGCAAAGTAGATCCTGCATAAAAATTTTGGTTTAAATTATTAAAGCCGTTGATGAAAAATTCGAAAATCAATCAATCAATTACCGTTAGTAGCATTTTTGGCTAATTTTTTTTTGACCAAAAGGTAGTCCATATCTATAAAAGAACACTTATTATTTTTATCAAAATCGTTAGAGCCGTTTTCGAAATAAATAAGATTTTGCATTACGTATATATGGGGGAACAGTTTATTTTGGAGCTAAAAAAAATTCAATTTCCCCTCTAGGGAATCTTCGAAGACCCTTAGTTACCGAGTTTGAAGAAAATACCTCCAATAGCTTAGACTGTAAATCGAGGTACAGACAGACAGTTGGAATTGCCGGACCCACTTTTTTCGTTTTCGCTATCATCGGAATGTCAACTTTGATTAAAATCTCGAGTTCGATTTTTTCCAAATGCAGAGCTTGCCCTATAGTACCTATGTACGTATATGTATATTTGATTTGGATAAGTCGATTTTAGTTCGTGGGTATTGGAATTACTGAATATCTAAGGGGCTCGGCCGTGCCTCAACGATCCATGTGAGTTTCCCCCCACATCAATGATTTTGGCTCGACCTTTGGTTCCATCGTGTATGGTCACTGGTCACCCTTACGTCTCTACTTTAAGGATAAACAATTTTAGCCAAAATTTGAATTTTGTTATTATTTAACGACGCAGACCACTTTAATTTCTTTTAGTTTACACAACACAATATAACAGGGTTATTAAGTTTACTTTTGTTCACACACAACTTAGATGTTTTTTTTTTCTGGTGCGTTTGTTTTTTTTTTTTTTTTGTGTTACTTATTCTCTTACATATTTATCACGAATAACACTAATAATTTTTTCTTTTGATTATTAACCGCGATCGAGAAGTAGCAGTAGCAGTACTTTATGGATATTTTTTTTTTCAGTTTACAAAACTTAATAACAAAATTGTTATGTTAATATGTAATAACTAAAACTAAAATTTTTGCCGACTTGGATTTTGTCTGGCTATACAGAATTTATATTTTGATTTTTATAATTGTCGACTATGACAAGATATGCAAAGAAAATTATATTAATGTAAATTCAGCGCAAGAATTAAAATGCTCTACTCAACATGACCACGACCGTGATTGCAGTATCAGTAAACAAATTTGACAGTACCAAACAGTTTGTTGTTGTTTTATTGTGATTTATTTAAACTTTTTGAGGACAAATTACACAGGATTGTTGGATAAAATAACGACGTGGAACACATCCAATTTAACAAGGTTTTATTTGGCAACTATAATAAAATATGTGATTCAATGCATAAGAAATAGTCCGAGTTAATGAAAGCTTTACCTAATACTGGGAAAAAGGTACTGTGTTGCCAATGCTGTATTTCAATTTCAATTTCAATTCAATTTCTAATAAGTATTAATTATGTTTTTGATATATTTTCGACCTGATTTAAAAATAAATACATATTATTATTCTTGTATATCATTATACCCGTTAATATAAAATAAATTAGTAAAATTAATGTTTCTCGAGCCCCTTCTTGCTTTTTTCTTATGGGAAATACATTGAACGACAAATTGAAAAAAAATTCTATCTTCAATTGTCAGTACACTCTGACACTGACTTCCAAGAGATGTGGAAAGCAACTTACCAGATGCCAATAGTTTTTTATCGATTCATCACGAACTCAGCATCAGATCATTATAAACGTTTCTTGGTACTTCCTTACTTTTGCTTAATATTGGTACGCAGAGGCAGAAGAAAAATGTGCATGCAATTTTCAATTACCCTTGTTATATTCATTGTAAAAAGAAGGTGAAAATGGTAGAGTGCAAGAAAACCACCTTGATGGGCCTTTACCGATAGGTATTCATTGAATGCGAGGTGTTGTGGAAGCACGAGCAAAGGTAAGGTTTTAAGGGAAAAGTAATTTAACATCGTTACAACATCAATCAATATTAATATTCGGAATCTTATGCCATTTTTTTAAATAAAATTAAATAGGTAAATATGATTCTCAACAATAAATCATTTCATTTAGTTGAAATGTGAATATTCTTTATTATTATATAATAGATTTGCGAAAATAACTAAATGTATTTATTTGACTTAATCCAATTACTCGTATAACATAATATAAAAAGTATATCTGTTGATTTACAATTGACTAAGTTAGTTTTAACAGCATGCACTTGGTAATTTCAAAACGAGAACTCAAGTATGTAAGTAGCCGTTTTGGTGATGTTTTTGTTTTGCTTTAATTCTGTTACTAGGTTTGAAGAAGACTATTATCTCATAAATTTTAATCAATGGAAACATTATATGATTGCTTAAATCCCTGGGGGCCGATTCTGGTTCTGTGAAAAAGTGAATCGAATAAATTGTTTTCACATTCGCTGTCATGCATTGCTTTCACTTTTTCGATTCACTTGGTGCAAATAAGCGATTCTGGTTCCGTGAATGAAAATGGTGTGGTGAATTCAATATCATTTGCCGTGGTGGATGATTTTCTGTTGTCTCTTATGAATTTATCTACTATTGTGAATGCTTTATTTCAAAACGAAATTATTATTTTTCGTTATTGTTTCAATTTTGTCAAACGTTTTTGTACATTTGTGAATTTGTTTATAATATATTAATATATTAAATTGTTTGTATACGTTTTTATAACGCCTTCAATATATATAAGAATTCTTAGGCTAGCCGCGCACTAGCAATTTTAAGTTGCGAAACTGTTTGGTTACTTATAGAAATCAGTTGAACTGTTTGGTTGAATGCCGGTGAATTTGCAGATAATTATATGTTCAATAAAATGGCGAACTTATTTTAGGCAATCGTTTAGTTTGTGTCAAAACACAAACTTTTTAGTTGCTCGAACCAAGCAGTTTCGCAACTAAAAATTGCTAGTGCGCGGCTAGCCTTATGGAAACAAATCGGAGAAATGCTCATAGGTTTGATAATAATTATTTGTGCTTTATATAGATGTATTTTTGTATTGTATTAATATACATTTTTGTTTTGTAGGAGAAATATGAGGATTATTAGGCGAAATTTGAGAGACAACGAAAATCCTTTCGAAATGATCACGGAGAAGCATTTCATAGAATTGTACCAACTGAAACGTCAACTGATACAAATCTACAAAAAAAACTAAGACGCGATGAAATAAATTTTCAAAACTTGTTTTCGTACCTATCATGAGCAATCTCCAAATTTATTTCCAAAAAACTAATCAAAAATTCTTTTTGTGCCTGTGTCACTCTTTCCTTTACTTTTTTTTTTTTAAATCTCCATATTTTCCGCTTTCACCTATTCACTTTGAACATTCACCATCGAATAAGAGCGTGAAAGCAAATTATTCATATGAATGTTCTTGACGTTTGGTTTCACTTTTTCACAGAACGAGAATCGCATTTATGCGTGAAAGAGTGAAAAGCTTTTCGATTCACTTTTTCACAGAATCAGAATCGGCCCCCTGGGCAGCCATTATGTATTCGTCTACAAACTGGAGACTTCGCCTTCCAAGTCGCCTCGAAGATGAGTGCGGGAAATTAAAATCTCTATTGGATTTATCAATGAACTCGACATGTTTTTGGCTTTCTGGTCTACATCCCATTATGGTTTAGAGTTCGTGATTGTATCTTCTCCTCCATTCGCCCTCCTTGAACGCAGGATCAAATATCCAAATACCAAATATCATGGATTATCGTCTAACAGCAAGTGCTATTTGTAGAGCTTGTATTTCGCCTTATGCGTGATGAATTTTAAACACATTCGTCTCGGCAAATCCATCAAATTGAAGTAGCAGCGTTTTCTAATAGTTTTCGTCTTTGGGAGCCACTTAACTTATATCTTAGATATAATTCTTAAAAATACCTGATCAAAATCATAAATACTAAAACCTATAGTACACTCGGACGTATACGCACTTTCTGTATTTGATTTGGTTTTGCTTTAAGTTTTGTGTCAAGTTTGCTTTGTTATTAACTGTAAATCAAAGTGCTATATATTGTTTCTATGTTCGTAGGAGGAAACCAAATTTATATTCATATTTCTTTTTTTTTTTTTTTTATTAAGGGACAAAATGGTTTCATTTGCCGCGTTTGCTAACAATCGACAGCAACCGCAATCGCTTGCCAAATTTAAAGGAGTGTTTGGCGATGTCGCAGAAAAATTCGTTAGAGTTTTTCCGCTGTTTGGTAACCGTTTTCTTATTTTCCGCACAGTGAGATCGTTGTTACGGGTAATTTCAATGTACACGATCCTTTGTGGCTGCGCTAGTCTGGTCAGACAACACCTGAAGGAAGGTATGTCAAGATTTTTGCTGAGCTAAACGACCTGACTCAACTTGTTTATGAGCCAAATCGGATTCCTGACGCTGCAGATCAATTCGCTAATACTCTAGACTTGTTCCTTTGCTCTGACCCTGATAAATGCACTATAAATGTATTATTGCCTCTAGGCACATCAGACTATTGTGTCATATCTACAATTTTCTCATGTCAACAAATCACAGTTTAAAAAAAAAAAAACAACCATATGAGAACCGTTTGGCTGTACGAGACAGCCAACTGGGACGGTCTCAATGATTTCTTCGACAAACTTAACTGGTCACTATGTTTCCTCGATAGTGACCAGTGCAGATATGGTCACAAATCTGACTCTTAACGGCATGAGATATTTTATTCCAAATAGGATAAAATCCATCAAACCGAGAGAAAACTCCTGGTTTGATTCGAGCTGTTAAGAGGCTATCAGTGCTAAAGAAGTAAGTTTCCGTTCTTTTAAAGCAAACTCTTCTGATGCAAACCGCAATAAGTTCAAACCAGCTAGAAGGACCTGTTACGTTCATATCCGACAAAGTAAATTTTTGCACAGTTTGCTGTTAATTCGATGATACCAGAGAGTGACATGACTCCTCCTGCACTTCAGAGGGAAACCAATTTTATGGGACGAATCTTCTTTCGCACTCGTGCTGTTGCTAGAGTATTACAAGATCTTGGCATTCACAAATCCGCTGGCCCAGATAACGGGTGATTTTTTAAGAGCTTGAGAACTTTTTTTAAAAAAAAAACGCATAAAATTTGCATCTCATCGATTCTTTATTTGAAACGTTAGATTGGTCCATGACATTTACTTTTTGAAGATAATTTCATTTAAATGTTGACCGCGGCTGCGTCTTAGGTGGTCCATTCGGAAAGTCCAATTTTGGGTAACTTTTTCGAGCATTTCGGCCGGAATAGCCCGAATTTCTTCGGAAATGTTGTCTTCCAAAGCTGGAATAGTTGCTGGCTTATTTGTGTAGACTTTAGACTTGACGTAGCCCCACAAAAAATAGTCTAAAGGCGTCAAATCGCATGATCTTGGTGGCCAACTTACCGGTCCATTCCTTGAGATGAATTGTTCTCCGAAGTTTTCCCTCAAAATGGCCATAGAATCGCGAGCTGTGTGGCATGTAGCGCCATCTTGTTGAAACCACATGTCAACCAAGTTCAGTTCTTCCATTTTTGGCAACAAAAAGTTTGTTAGCATTGAACGATAGCGATCGCCATTCACCGTAACGTTGCGTCCAACAGCATCTTTGAAAAAATACGGTCCAATGATTCCACCAGCGTACAAACCACACCAAACAGTGCATTTTTCGGGATGCATGGGCAGTTCTTGAACGGCTTCTGGTTGCTCTTCACTCCAAATGCGGCAATTTTGCTTATTTACGTAGCCATTCAACCAGAAATGAGCCTCATCGCTGAACAAAATTTGTCGATAAAAAAGCGGATTTTCTGCCAACTTTTCTAGGGCCCATTCACTGAAAATTCGACGTTGTGGCAGATCGTTCGGCTTCAGTTCTTGCACGAGCTGTATTTTATACGGTTTTACACCAAGATCTTTGCGTAAAATCTTCCATGTGGTCGAATAACACAAACCCAATTGCTGCGAACGGCGACGAATCGACATTTCACGGTCTTCAGCAACACTCTCAGAAACAGACGCAATATTCTCTTCTGTACGCACTGTACGCATTCGTGTGGTTGGTTTAATGTCCAATAAAGTAAACTGAGTGCGAAACTTGGTCACAATCGCATTAATTGTTTGCTCACTTGGTCGATTATGTAGACCATAAATCGGACGTAAAGCGCGAAACACATTTCGAACCGAACACTGATTTTGGTAATAAAATTCAATGATTTGCAAGCGTTGCTCGTTAGTAAGTCTATTCATGATGAAATGTCAAAGCATACTGAGCATCTTTCTCTTTGACACCATGTCTGAAATCCCGCGTGATCTGTCAAATACTAATGCATGAAAATCCTAACCTCAAAAAAATCACCCGTTACAATATCTCCTATTGTTCTGAAGAGGTGTTCTTCAACTCTGACAAAACCACTGCGGAAGCTTTTCCATCTGTCCTACTCTACAGGTCTCTTTCCGTGTGGATGGAAAACAGCATTTATTCAGCCTGTTCCTAAAAAAGGTCAATCCTCCTCCTCTTCTAAATATAGTTCAATTGCATTAACATCCCTTCTTTTAAAGAGCATAGAAACTCTGATAAATTATCAGCTCAAGAAATATCTTGAAGAAGGAAAGCTTCTCAATACCCGGTTTTAAGGTTTTCGTAGTAATAGGTCCACTGGTGATCTGATGGTAAGATTATTGCACTTGATATTTCAAAGGCATTTGATACTTTGATATAGTTTGGCATTGACCTCTCTTATCCAAAATACGTGCATTTGGTATCGATGAATCTCTTCTTCGTTGCATTAGAAATTACCTTTCAAATCTGATATCCACAAAATAAACGCTGGTGCTGACTCCAACACTCTTCCTTATGTTCATAAATGATCTTTTGCCTGAGACTTCTAATCCAATTAATTGTTTTGCTGACGACAGTACCACCAGCTCTTTATTTTCCTTCTTCGGATGTGGACTTCCAACGGCAGCGTATGATAAGCTCTTTAAACTCTGATCTTGACAGCATTGTTCAATTGGGTAGAATTGAATGCTTGAATGCCGCTAAAGCGTAACCCTCCCCCAATACCACTTTCTATGAGTGGCACTTGCATCGAGGAGACTGAATACCTTTCAGTTTTAGGTATGTGCGTTACAGACCATTCATTGTGGAGTGATCACATATGTGACGTGTCGCCGAAAACACTTCTAAGTGCTTAGGTTGTCTCCTCCGATACAAGATTCTGATCTGTCTGTAATCTATAAGGCTTATATTCGACAAAAGCTTGATTACAATATCCATATTTGGGCGGTTGCTCCAATTACCTACTTGAATCTGAATAGAATTTAAAAAAAAGAGTTTAAAATATGAAAGGTGACGGAAATATGACGAAAACATTTGAATTTTACCGTTATTTTCATTAACAGTGCTCTAGTAAAATAGCCAGTTACATTCATCATTTCCAACAATTCAACCGTAATACCCGTACCTCTAGGAATGCTCATTAGTTTACCCTTGAGCCCAATTTCGGACGTACTGGCAAGTACAGAGATTGTTTTTTACCCGCACTACACGAATGTGGATTGGGTATTCATAACCCCTAGCGTGCGCGTATAATATATAAAAACAAACATAGATTCACCACAACACACCACAGACCAAGAAACTTTTATACAATGAACTTCTTCTGATGATTTGAAGTTGAAGAAGGCCAAGGTGGGTTCGGCAACTAACAAGGTCATGGTGATAGTTTTTAGGATTGTGCACGAAGTTCTTCACATCGATTACCGTGAAGAGTGCTGAGCTACTGCCGGCTCGATTGCAAGCCAATTTGAGGCAAAACTGGTGAAGAAAAAAGTTCTTTTCTATCATGACTACACACCGTCTTACAAGTCCGCAGTCGCAATGGCATGAAATCCGCCCCCATTTCACCATTACTTCCTGCCATTAGCTTTCTGCCAAAATATAAGAGAAATTTTATTTTTTTGAGGGAATCCGAAAATTGGAGAAACTTTAGATCAAATGTATCGAGTTATAATGATATAAAATGTTTGTATTTCGAAAAGAGTGTTCCTTAATTTATTCTCCCGGGTCTAACTGACCCAGCTTCTCACTTTATTACCTCTGAACTTGCTTCTCTAACGACTTTGAGAATTTAATATGGTCTTTGACAAGGAAGTTATAAGTTTGTGTGCGTTCTTAAAAACTGTGCCTGGTCTATGTTTTAATGTATGATAATGTATATACATAATATTATATTATAATGTATGTATAATGGATCACTGACATTTAAACAAATTTTTCAAAACAATTCAGTACTTAATATAGAGTATTATTTTGTATTGAAAAAAAAATAAGAATATATTGTTTGTTGTTTCAATAAAATAACCAGAACATCCTGCTGATTGTGCAGGATTCATGACTGAACACAATTCTATCTGCCTGCGGCATATAATACTTCAAAAATCTGTATTAAGTGATGAAATTGAATTTTCAACCACTGCGAACAAATTCGCTTTAGAGGACGTCCATCTGAAACGGATTGCAATTTTTTTCCTCTCTCGTTTCTAATGGGATGTTATGGAGGTTTTAAGCCATCATGGATGGTTCTGCATCTGAATTCTGTGCCTAATATCCTAGCAATAATTCATGCACCTATGTATGGATATGATGCTGGAACGTGCGATTTTGCTGAGCACTCTCTAGCTTCTACCGCGCCACCGGCCACCGCCGCCGCCACAAGAACCAAATCGTTGCCCTTATAGCATTGCAACTATGTATGGGTGTATAGGACTATTAGATTCGCCATGCATTGTTTTGACAAAAAACTAATTGAATTCTGGATGAGTGAACAAATTCGGTTTATGTGTTTGGTCAAGTGTCTAAACCACAATGCAGTTTTGCCTGGAGGTTTTTGTTGTGATGTTGAACCCGTAGACGACTATATAATATGGAAATGGTCGGTGGTGGTCCTGGGGCTTGTTAAATTAGAAAAATATCCTAGTTGTTTTCAAATTTCCAATGAAATTAATAATGCAGTATTGAAATGTAGAGTTTTTTTTTTACAGTCCGTTGAATGTTTTAGGGCTATGAATTTTATATTGCCAAACTTCTGTTTATTTAGTTGATTGCTTCAAAATATTAAAATACAAAACGGTTTTCTTTATTTGTTAAATGGCAATATTCATGCACAATTAAAGGGTTATGAATTAAATTAGTTTGTTAATTGAATGAGTAGCTTGCTATGATAAACACCGTGAAACTCACGTTTCGACTTGAAGCCTAAAATAGTTTTCAGGCTAAGAAGATCAGTTTTCGATGAGAAAATGAATTACTCAATTCCTTTTATTTAAAAAGGAAAACAAGGAGTGTTGCAAGTGCAATGCTTTCAGTATAATTCACGACTACAAATATTTATTTTCTAAATGCAACATACGATTGTGAAAAAGGTACATTTCTTCAACTAATCAGAACATCCTTAAAGCGTAGTCCCATTTTAAAGAAAATCTTCCATTGGTTCATAGAAAAAAATTATCGGTTGAGTTACTTAAGATGGCGCTATAGTCAGTGAACCAGAGCCTCAATTAGCAAGCTTATTCCAACAAGCTTGATCCCTACCTATCTGTCTCTGATTCCTCATACCACTTCTTTTTTATAATCTGCACGCACTAAAGGGGTTTTAGCTACCCTGAAGTGGTAATCCAACAGAGCCTACTATAGTCTGTCAAAGCTATTCAAATCCAAAAATCTCACCATAACTTCAAAACTGTTGCTGTACAGGACCATGGTCCTGCCAGTACTTACATATGGATCCGAGACTTGGGTGTTTAGCAAAAGGCACTTCGACCTCTTAGCTGCGTTCGAGAGAAAAGTCTTAAGGAGAATTGTTGGCCCCATATGTGAGCAAGGACGATTCCAGAGACGGTACAATCATGAATTGTGCGCAATCTACCTTGTAGCAGATATCGTGACAAAAATTAAGCTCGGTAGACTCCGGTGGGCAGGGCACCTAGCTCGCATGAGCGAAGAAGAACCTGCTCGGAAAGTTCTTTGTGGTACATTCTATGGTAGACGACAGCGTGGTTATCCATGCTTTCGCTGGAGAGATGGCGTAGACCAGGACGCCCGAAGTCTTGGAGTGCGCAACTGGATGGCGTCGAGACCGGGATAGGTGGAGAGACTTGTTGAAAGAGGCCAGGACCGAACCCGGTTGTCGAGCCGATGATGATGATGAAGTAAGGTAACACACAGTGCGAGCGTTAGGTAAATAGGAAAAATACAGGATAAATACAGGGCCAGGTTAAACATTCCACATTCATGTTGTGCAGCTAAGTTAATTATTTCTAAGCTCATGAGCATTTCCTGAAGCCAAAACATTCCGCTTCAATTATTTGAGGGTAGGAAACCAACTGGCTATCTCATTGAAACACTATAAAATAAGAAAGGTAAACAAATGAAAGACAATTTTTTATGTTATTGTTTTATCACTTGTCATTTTTATGACCCTTTTGGGATTCTATCCAAGAGACCCAAGTTAATTATTGGAGTACTTGTCCAAGTATTGGAACTTTCCTGAAACCTTCGACGATTATATGCATTAGCATAGGAGATGGGACCCGCTTTAACGAAGAGACCTTATTGAGTTTTTGAAGCATTAAATATATGCTGCGGTAAATTTTACCACAACAAGTTTCCACCCCTCTCTTTTAGTTGCGGCTCCAAAATACTGGCTGATTTTAGTGCGAACCTGGAACCGCACTCAGAAACCTACTGCTAGATGATCTTGGAAAGCCAACAAAAGCAGCTACTTAAGAATAATCATTTGACAGGACGCGGCGGCGGGCCGTGAAAATATTCACTCCGAATTATAAATATAATTATAATTATAAATTATAAATAAGTGTAACAGGAAGTCCACTTCCCAAATGGGAAGATGGTCCGTGTCCAACATGTGTGTCCGGTGGCCCACATAACTAAGATTTAACAGACAAGTCAAAAATGGTAACACCATCCTTTAAACTAAATGGCCGATAGCCCCACATAAAGTTTCTATGGAATTAAAACTAAGAGACCTTGAGAGGTTATTCCTCAAATCCCCCAAATCTGACGGAAGCCAGTTTAAGCTTACATTGTTTTTAGTTTGGTCTTTTGCTAAATCTATAAATATTTGTTAATTTATTTGTGGAAACAAATTTTGGGTTTTTGACAGTTACCTGTAAAGGTTTCTCTAATAAAATTATCAATTTCCATTAGATATGGAAATACAGTCGACGCCGTTTATAACCACCACCAAGGGACCAACCAAAACTGGTCGCTATAGCCGGCGGTCGCTTTATCCGACGCCAACGTAGCAAAAAAAAAATTAAAACAAAAATAATAGATACAATATACATTTTCGTTGTAATCATTATAATATACAAAATTGCGCAGTAATTCAATAGCTTCTATAGCTTCTATGGCCGAAGGAGGAGTTATATCCTCATCAGTTTGAATCGTGTATGTAGCAACGTTATCGTCTTTTGTTATAAATTGTTCCCATTCTTCAGCCAGCTGGTACGACTCTATGGATTATTTCATACAATAATTCATTTAAAAGAATATCATCCTCCTCGCTGAACTTGTCATATTTATAATGTGTCTCTAATCAGAGGTACGGTAGAACATAACCCAGCATGTCTAAAGCAATTTAAGAGTGACTTCATTCCAAGATTTTGCAAATATAAGTGCTGCCCCTAGTACTGACGGATTAAATGACATCTCGGATTCAAGTCAGTCAAATTTGTAATACGCGGGTGCAAGTAACAATTATCTATCGTCAAAATTTGGTTGCTTTGTTTTTTTTTTCTTAACACTGTTCCATTGACGAATGTAATCAATAAAAATATCTGATGTCATCCATGCAGTTTTGTTGTTTTGACAAAAAATGGGCAAATATTTGACATTTTTAAAGCAACGGGGTGATTTCGCCGATTATTAAAAGTTTTTTCTTTTTTACTGTGATCTTTGGATAGTTTCACACCACTACAGAGTTCTCCTCCAAAGCGAATTTTTTTTTGGTCGTTATAAGCGGCGATAAAAAATTATTTTTTGTTATAAATTCGTCGTTATATCCAACGAGTCGTTATAGCCGGCGACGTTATATCCGACGTCACACTAGTACAAATTGTATGAAAACCAACCAAATGAAGGAAAAGTGGTCGTTAAAAGCGGCTGGTCGTTATAAGCAACGTCGTTATAAGTGACGTCGACTGTACATAAGATCTTGCACAGTTATTGAATTTAGATTAGGAATCCCAGATTTTGGCAAGTTTTTATAAAAAACAAACAAAAAATGAAGCACGCCCCTGTACCCTGAGTAATTAGAAATTTGGTGATCAATAGTTATATTCGGAGTATGTAACGAAGCGTTCCATGCTACACAATTTTCTTGACTACTTTTGCAACTGGATATTTCTGCTCTTCTGATTAAGTAGCTAATATTCAAAAACAACCGCCATTTTTTTACTACCATCATACCACAAAGCAATGTTCTATTATTAAGAACATTATTTCAACCTTGAAATCATCACCAATCAAATGTTATCAATATAACTCACATCCACTAGGAGCACGTAACGTCACAGAAAAATTTTAACAAATTCCAATTTACAATCATCGGCCTTGTAGTTCACATTCAGTTTTGAAGCAAATATAGGATAATAGGAACTGTTTTGGTACACGAAAACCAGCAGTCATTTGGCAACGATTCCGTCTTAGTCAATATATATTAATTGCTACCAGGGGATTCGTACCTGCGGATCTACCAGAGCGTTTCGCCTGCCTTTTGCCACCAGGGGCTTTGTCCCAGCAGATCTAGTAGAGCGTTTAGCCTGCTGTTCTGAAGTGCCATTAGAGGCGTAGTATCTGTTCACCGTTGCCACAATTATCCGAAGCCTACTTTCCCTGCACCAGAACATCAGAAGTAAGATCCAGTTAAGTAAATCATCAGACTAAAATCCCCAAACGCAGTTCATCGGAAACCAGATTCCGATACTGAAACACGAAATACAAGAATACCCTAAATCGAAACCTCGCTTACCAGAAAGATCCATCTTTGAAGTATTTGAATCATATAAAAAAAAACTAGGTCAATTTCATATTCGTACCCCTTCTATAAAAAGTTTGAATGTTATCCTAATCGTAAATGATTTGAGATACAAAAATAAAAACAAAATGCAATTTAAGTATGTACATGGTTGATATATTTTATCAATTTTTTATAGTTGGTAACAATCATTTTTCTTGAAAAATGCAAACAAAAGACTAAACTACAGTAATACTGGGCCAATTTCATATTCGTACCCTTTTTTAATCAATAAAAAAAGTAGGCTTTAATATTTTGTAGCATAACCTTTGGAAGCAATTACGGCTTGCAATCGTCTTGGCATTGACCTAACCAACTTTTCAGTTGTTTCCGACGATATTTGTGACCATTCATATAGAATCTTCTCTTTGAGGTCGTTCCTGTTCCTAATGGTGTATTTGCGGATTCTGCGGTCCAGTTCGTCCCATAAATTCTCTATCGGATTAATGTCAGGTGATTGTGGGGGCGTTTCCAAAACTTTCCGGCAGTTATAGAGAAGCCACATTCGAGTTGCATTAGCCTTATGCTTTGGGTCATTATCCTGATAAAAAATGAAGTTGTTTTCTAGGCCCATTTGTGCAGCACTATCTTTTAAATTTGTCTTCAGGATATCAATGTAGATCTTGTGATCCATAATGCCTTCAATTATGTGCAGTTTTCCCACTCCAGCTGCTGAAAAACACCCCCACACCATCACCGACCCACCACCATATTTAATTGTTCCTTGCGTGTTTTTTGGAAGGAATTCTGTATTCAGCTTACGCCAAACCATTTGCCTGCCATCCGAGCCATGAACATTAAACTTTGACTCATCTGTGAAAATAACGGATTTCCAAAAGTCAAAGTCTTTTGCTTGGTATCCTTTAGCGAATTCAAGCCGTTTAAGTCTGTTGACTTGACTAATAAATGGTTTTTTCCGCATTACTCTTCCATTCAAACCATGTTCCCGCATACATTTCCGCAATGTTTCAGTGCAAAATTTTTTTTCGAGGGATTGGCAAAGACTCTGGGCCAATTTTGGTGCACTTATTTTTGGGTTTTTATTTATTTCTCGCACAATTACCCTCTTGTCCTGCGTGTTGAAAATACTCCTCGTCGTATTACGAGGCAAGTTTTCAATTCGTTTTTCATTTACAAACCGATTAACGATAGTTTGAATGGTTGATTTGGCTCGATTAGCTAACGATGAAATCTGTTTATATGATTTACCTTCTTGGTGGTATTTTATTATGAGTTCTCGAAGTTCTTTTGATGTTTCACTTGATTTTCTTCCCATTGTTCTTAAATTCTTTGGAAAATTGTCCAAAACGCTCTTTTAAATTTAAAATAACTTCAGGATACGTTAAATAATAGCAAATGAATTGGCAAAGCACATTTGATTGAAAATTTAATGAAAATGCAAGTTGTTTGGCTACTTAGAACTAAGAGTACGAATACGAAATTGACCTAGTTTTGCATTAGTTTTATGGTTTGCTTGCATTTACCAAGTAAAATGATTTTTATCAACTAAGAAAATTTGATAAAATATATCAACCATGTACATGCTTAAATCGCATGTTGTATTTAATTTTGTATATCAAGGCATTAGGGATAAGGAGGACTTTCAAACTTTGTATAGAAGGGGTACGAATATGAAATTGATTCACGGTATTATATTTTTTGTTATATGGATCATTTTTTAAAAATTGACATTCTTTATTGATCGTTTCAAAAAAAATTTTTTCAGTTTTTCTTGGGTAGAAAAGGAGTTTTCCGAGTTGCGCAAAAATAATTTCAAATACTTTTCATTTTACGAGTATTTTTCGATAAAAATTAAAATTGAAAATTTCGAATGTAATAAAATAACAATAATCCACAAAATAAATAGTAACAATAAATAGTTGAAATTTTGTGGAGAGCAAATAAATTTAAAAAATACAAATTAAATTGTTTGTTTACGAAATGATTTTGTTTAAAAGCATGAAAGAGTCAAACAAATATTTTTAAATAAATAATTAAAAATTTCTTGGAACTTTTACGGTACCAATAATGTAAGGAATTATGAAATTTATCATTTATTTATTTGAATATATTTTTCTAGAATATAAAAAAAATAATAATAATATGAGCCATTATAAACTAAAAAACAAATACGAAAATGGCCACGGAGATTACAGGCCACGGAGATTACAAAATCAACTATTTCTTAATTTTAATATAGTCAATGTAATTCAATGTCATCCAAATTATATTAGGTTCAAGTATGATTAAATAACTTTCTTTTGGCGGTGGTTAAACTAAAAAATATTAATATGGTACAAAGATAACAAGACCACGGAGATTACACTGAATTTTTACTCGGATGAAAAAATTATTTTGTATGTAAATTTTAAAGAAATTAACTGCACTAATTAAATAATAATAAAACATGAAATTGAAGGTTTTTTGACTTACTATAAGATGATGCATCGTAAAAAATTATTAAAAATTGTTTAGTTGTGTGAAAAAGCGAAAATGTTTAGTTATGTTTTTTTTTTTTTTTTCAAAATCTTGTCACACTCATTCAACTAGTAAGTATTGGGACAACAAAAAAAAATTTTTTTTTTGCATATCATAAAATTGAAGTTTAAGAGAAGGCTTTTCAAACGACAAGGCCCAAAATTAAAAAAAAAATCATTTTCATCATTAAAATATTAATAAAACTGATTAAGCATCAAAATCACATCCCAAAAAGGCCACGGAGATTACACAAATTATTAATTACCATGGATATTCGTTACCATCAATCGATCTGCAAATTTTTTCTTATAATGCTGACATATAAACACAGTTCTATGCCAAATTTCAAGTCTTTAAATTGAAATGCAAAAAAAGTAGAAGCTATAACGCTAAACATGTAATGTTTTTAAAACGACCCATGTATATGGGTGATTCTACAAATAATGGAATTTTCGGCGGCCCCAGAAATATTTTGAAATCCGTTCAATTATTCAATCTAATTTTTTTTATAAAATTAAATCTGACTGATATCTACTTGGTGCCTGTAACACAAAACTACAAGTTTGCTGGCTCTTCTACCAGTGTAATGAACGAACATTACAAGTGGGAAATTATATGATTTCCCTCTTTCTGTAACACAAAGCTACAAGTGTAAAAAAAAACTAAATCCTACTTGTAGGATAAGCAGCTAAATCTTACAGGTGATTCAAAACTTGTAGGATGAAGAAGATGTATTTAAATGTACGAGAAAAACAATATTTTCAACTAATTAGCATTTCCATATTTTTTTCTTCGTAGTTATGATATTTTTAACCAAAAAAACTATATCAAATTGTGAATATATTTTTGTGTAAAGTGTATATTTATATTTATATACTTATATATTTTTTCAATAGTAAATTATTTCGGTAGTAATTGTTATACAATATATATGCATAATTAGAGAAAAGTGTTATAGGTAATTTACTCGTAATATACCTATACTTTATAGGGTTTTGAAAAGTTAAACATTTTTAAATCTCAGTAAACTAAAAAACTAAACATAACACAAAAAAAGAGGCTGGGTGCGACCCACACTGATAACTTCCCATTTGTGGTCTTGAAAACTTTATATTTAGTTTTTTTTTTTCAAATAACCAAATTTTCAGCGAAACAAACTTTAGCTGTAAAATTCAAACAAACATTATTTTAAGATTGAAAAGCATTTTAATTATTTAAAGAGATTTGATATTGAGATTGTTAATGTATAAGTTGTTGTTTGTTAAAACTGTCAATTCGATACTTGTCAAAATTTAACCATATGTTAATAATTGTATTATATCGATACCTTCCCGTAAGAAGTGACACTTTTATCGAAAATGACTTTTTGATGGGGAAATATACTATATGTTAAGGGCCACGTTTTGGCCTGGGTTTCGCTAACCTATTATGCATGAAAAGGAAACTAGAGTACAAATAAAAAAATTTATCAATTATCATGTTTTCTCATTAAAATAATGTTGCCCCCTAACATTTGTATTATCCGCCAAAAAAATTATGCTAAGCGACATTAATAAAGATCTCATCGTCGTGAGCAACAAAATATTTTGTTAGATGTCACTTAGTTTAACCAAAATTGTCTCTTAGCACACTATGATTCAACTAGAACTTTCTTCGTTTTTTTCGTTTCCTGAACAATTTTAGAAATATCGCTTAGTATACATTCTTACGGGAAGGTATCGATGTATAAAACAACATACTTTAGAAGGCACTATCGGTGTTCATTCCGAAGAAATTCGACTTGAAATACAATTTTAACTAGTTTTCACTAGAATTTTAAATAGTTTTTTTATTTAAAAAAAAACTATTAATTCAATATTTGTCAACATTTTACCAATTGTACAAAATTATACTATGTATAAAATAAACTAAATTAGAAGTCAATATCACTACTAGTTCTCGAGAAATTTGAGTCGAAAAACAATTTTTACCAATTTTCAATAGAATTTTATACCTATAGTTTTTTATTTTTTGTAAAAAAACTGTAAATTGATTTTTTTTTGAAATTTTCACCAGTAGTTAAACACATTATTTTTCGTAAAATAAAATTATTTCGAGTTTCAAATTGTTTTCCGTTTTTAGAATATCTGGGTTATGAAATTTTTTTTTCAGTTTTTTTTATTTAAAATAATAACGGTATGTTCATTTTTTTCCAAACTCATACCAAATCTGTATGACCTTATAATGAGTACATTAAATTTTATTTGAAATCAATAGCATTATTTTTTCGTGAAATATTTGAAACTAACCAAAATTTTTACTTTTTTTTAAACCGTTATAGCGAAAAAACTACTTACTGAATTTCAATAAACGCCCTTTCAGCCTCTTTCGAAGTTATTATCTATTAAACAAAATTTATTTGAAGTCGATATCTTTACTCGTTCTTGAGATATCGACGACGAAAAATGGTACCAGAACGTACGGACGTACGAACGTACGAACGTACGTACACACACACACGCAGACATCTCTCTAAAAATGATTGATGTAGCCTCTAGGTACCTTGAAACGTCGAGAAATGTCAAAAATTCCAATTTGACAAATCGGACCGATTACAATAACTCCCTATGGGAAGTTAATAATGCATTATATTACTTGTCTTAGATTTACTTAGAAATAATTGAATTTTTATTTAATGATATACCTATGTTTTTTAAAAAAAATTAGTACTAATGGTAAACATATGAAATCTAAGCAAAATGATCCAGGAACAAAACATGCTTAATTGTATTAAAAATACAACCTCAATCCAAAAAGGCACCAAAAAGAATGTTTTTTTTTCATGGATTTTTACCAAGACGACAATTACATATTTTCGAACGGATTCTTTATCCTTTTTACTTGCGATATGGGTACTATAGGGCAAGTTCTGCATTTGAAAAAAAATGGAACTCGAGATTTTGATCAAAGTTGAATTAAGATGATAGCGAAGACGAATAAAGTGGGTCCGACAATTCCGTCTGTCTGTCTGTATGTACCTTGATCTATAGCCTAAGCCACTGGAGCTATTTTCTTAGTTCTTCAGTGATTCTCTAGAGGGGAAGTTGAAATTTTTGTTAGCTCTCAAACTAACGGTACACCCCATCATACATACAAGCGTAGTGCAAAATCTTATTTATCTCAAAAACGTCTCTAACGATTTTAATAAAAAAAAATAGGTGTGATATTACACACAAGGACTACATTTTGGTCAAAAAAAATCGAGGCAAAATGTTATTAACGGTATCTGTCATAGAACGGCTTTTTGATTTTCGACTTTCCCATTAACGGCTCTAACGATCTTAACCAAAAATTTTCAGCAGGAGCCCCCTTAAGTTTTAAATAATATTGTATATACAAATATTCGAAAAAAAATATAATTTGGGTTTTAAAAAAAATACTTTGTTTGCATCAAGGCATACTTTTGCGGAAATCAGATGGCAATTCCATGCATTTGAACATTATTATCTCATTAAGTCTATGTTTTATATTTACACATGCATAATTTTTAAATTCCAAAGTACATTTACATAAGAGCAAGTTCGTGCGATCCAGTCATGCATTTTATTTTTATTAAGATATTATAATGACGTTGCTTATCTTTCTTTTAATGAGCACTTGTAAGCAGAATGCCTACATAGTATAGGTAATTTTTGTTTTCTACAAGTGTAAAGTTTTTTTTGTGTTACAGAAATAATCTACTATTGTAAGATTAATATAATC
Source organism: Philhelius festivus (assembly GCA_963931855.1). Classification (NCBI taxonomy): domain Eukaryota; kingdom Metazoa; phylum Arthropoda; class Insecta; order Diptera; family Syrphidae; genus Philhelius; species Philhelius festivus. The sequence continues at coordinate 150,068,677 of OZ007555.1, forward strand.
CTACAAGTGGCTGTTGACTTGTAGACTTGTAGCTTTGTGTTACAGGCCCCTGGCCTAACAATATTATTAGGGTGACCTTATTTATATTGCTCAAAAAATTCTTCAAAGTGTCCGATTCTCAGTCCCCTGACGTGTCCCCAGTTCGTTTTTGCAAAGTAAAATGATTAGCGTTCTCTTATTTCAGGTCTCATACTAAATTGAATCCCACCGATCTTTGCTACGAAATAGATAAATATTTTTTAGTAATTGATTTTATTACAAAAAAACTTAATTAAACTTTGTCCCCCGTATTTCATATCAGTCCCCTGGAATATTGAAACAGTCGAAAATATCAATAACTAAGATGTCGATCGGATTTCCAGCACTGGCAATTTGAAGTACCAAGTCTCCTTACAATAAAATCGTGGTGCAACTCGATTCTATTTCTTTTGTTAGTATTGTGAAAAAGACATTTGTGCATGAAGTCGTGGATTATCCGTTTAGTTTATCAGTCCTCTGGTGAGTTTTTACGAAACAAATTTGTATGTAAGTAGGCATCTTTTTTAGCAGTATAGTATAGGTTTGATAAAACTGTAATAATATATATATTTTTTTGATTTTTTAAGTGAAACCTTAATATCTTTTTTGCGCAAAAACCATGAAAAACCTCAGTCCCCTGGTCTCAGTCCCCTGGCTAATAAATAAACAAATGATATTTTATTCAGAAACCTAAGAATTTTTAAGTTATGTTGAACTTCGAACTTCATAGCGAAATATTTTAAAAATTTTTAAAAATAATATAATTTATTTTAAATTGATTCTAAGTAGAAAAAAAAATTTATTATAATATATTATTTTCCTTTAATAAAATGCTAAGTTATTATGTATTAACTATGAATTTGTATGTTTATGAAGGCTAATTAAATTTAATTTCTATATTTCAGTGTGTACCCAAGAGAAAATACAAAAAAAAACTGAAGATTTATTCAGTCCCCTTAAAAAAAAACTCAGTCCCCTGAACATCCTTTTTCAAAAAATGTCCTTAAAATCGTCATTTTTAATTTTTTTTACTGGCCGCTTTCAACAACGCAAAGAGACGTTCTAAGGATCAACTAGAACAATTCTTACGACTTTTGGCTTCCAAAAATGTCGTGCCGAAATTTGTATCATTTTATTCCATTGTTTGTAGAATCACCCATATATAAGTGCTGCTTCCTAATAAAAGATTTCGTTACAAGGTTTGAAAGACCTTTTATTGGAAGTTTGTGTTTCTTTATAACTACCCTGACGAAACCTCGGCTGGAAACTTAAAAGCACATCACAAGCAGGGTTCGGACTTCACAAATCGCAGATCGCAGTAAATTGACCAAGAAATCGCAGTAAAACCAAATTTTTCGCAGTAGAAATACAAATATTTTTTTGATTACCAAAAAGTAACAAAAACAATTAATAAATATTATAAATTAAATTGCACATTATGTGTTCGATTTATAACCAAAAGAACTAAAGTTAAATCACATTTGAATCGTTGATTGTTAAAACCACATAATGATATTTTGATTTTTTACCCAAAGACAAAAAAAACATAATAAGAAACCCTTTGTAAACATTCCCTAATGGTTTAAAAGTCGAAACACTCTAATAAGATTTTTGGATTTAAAAAATGACTACACGGCCAAAAATGTAGAATTTTTTTGTGTCTTCTGTAAAAACATTAAAATTTCACTTATGTTGTTTTAATAATCATCGATTCATTTACATAGTATGTGTGTACAAAAATATACTCTTACTCGATAATGAAAATGTTTAGTTTTAGCAAAAATATATGAAGCTAGGTAATCAAAATTAATGTACCATCTACAAATATGTACTTGTTCAGAAACTCAATCAAATTAATTGGTGGTAAAAAAATATCTTCACCATTTTTGATTAAAGCGTGCGCAAACATTAAGTTTTCTACGGTTTGTACGTTAAGCCTATTTCTAAATTTACTTTTGATTAAGTTTATTAAAGAGAATTGCTTTTCGGCCGCTGTACTGCTATGAGGCAAAATCGTTAGAGATAGCAAGCATGTATTCCGAAAGATTGTGAAAGAGAAATTCTTCTACCACATTTATCTGGTCTTTTAAAGAATACCAAAACTTTGCAATGTTCTCTTGATTCATTGGCGCAAAATTTTAAACAGTTCTCGTTTAAGGAATAAAACCTGCTCTACTTAACGCAGTCGTTTAGCTTGGAGACTTCGTCTAACTTTTGCATAATTTTAAACACGTTAGACAACTCTTCTAACTGATGTTGGTTTTACAACAGAACCTAAGCGAATTTGCGTTGAACAACCCTTAATTTGACAGATACATAACTCACACAACTACAAAAACACAAAAAAAAAAGTAAAAAGAACAGACAACTTTAAACCAAATAATTTTTCGCCGAAAAAAGTACATTTTATATATTACCTCGGTACAGATTTTGATTGTTTATAAGTTATTTACATTATTTTAGATGGAAATAAAGTACGTATAAATCGCAAATTCACAGCATAAAAACTCAATTTGTTGTTGCAAGGTGCAGATTCATTTAGCTATACTCGTCTCGGCCGGTGGCGGCGGCGCGCGTGCATACATAAGATATGTATGTACCTACATACATCTTTTTTCAGATTTGTTCATCGTAGAGCACTTTCATACGATTATTTGAAATTTATAATATTCAGTTATTAAGACTATTTACAAAAAACATCTTTAAAAAATCGAATAAAACATCAGTAAACATTTTTTCTTCGATTTGCTTTGGTATGAAATGACCATTGTCAATATGGATAAAGTATACTTTTAAAAGATAAACTAGCTACTTGCTGCTGTTAAAGTAAGATGAGCTCTTTAACGTTAAAGTATAGTTTATGTCCTTTAAAATTAACAAAAAGTCGGTTCTCGTTTTATACTCAATATTTAGAGTCGACTCCCATTCTAAAATTGATTTAGAGTAGGTTTTAAATGTTTAAAATTTTGCGCCATTGCATTTATATCATATAATAAAAATGTTCTCCATTCATCATTAATTATTTCCACGGATACTTTATTGAATGAAAATGCTTCAGTTATTTTTAAAATTGAAGGTAGATTACCTTCTTCAATTTTTTTCGGAGTAAGGTATTCAAGCAAGATAACTTTACTATCTTCAAATAGAAATCTAGACTGAATTTGTTTGCAAAGCATAACGTAATAATTAAAAATATTTTGTTTTACTTCAAAAAGCGTCACTTCTGATAAAGTTCGCTCATGTATTTCAAACTTAAGACCACAAAATTTTTTTAAAATAAAACATGAAAGTCTTGGTTTTCAAGATTTTTGTACTAATGAACTCTTTTTTTATAAAATTGTTAAGCAATTTTAAGAAATGTTCCTTAACAATTAAATAAAGAAGATGTACATATCATAGGTTTTTCCGATTGGAATATTTTATTCATGTAATTTATTGAACTGAGAATGTAGGACAAAAATAATAAGTAAGCTTTATTTGTATCATTTAATTTTTCAGATATGCTTTCCATATTATTTTCTTTTTTTTTTCCTCAAGACACAAGAAAGAAATAATGCTTGAGTGATACCCACTGCTCCAAAACTCTATCAACAGCAGCCTAAACGGACAACTATCGGGTTGAACTTGTGTTCATAATTTTATGCTCTTCTGTACTGAAATAATCGTTAAAGGTTTTGAAATCTGCAAGTCCCTTAGAGCTTCTCCAAAAGAAATTAAAAATTGATTTTATTAACAACTATCCGCTTTCGCGCATAGGTTTAGAAAGTGACAAGCGCATCCTAAATAGAAAAGGTATGGTTTCAAAGCTTTGAGCTGTTGCATTACTCTGTTCAAAGTGCCATTCATGACCGAGGCATTATCAGTTCCTAAGCCAATTAAACATTTGCAATCTGATTTTTGCTGTAAAGTGAAATGATTCAAACTAAATCAGTTGCCTTTTTCGCACTGCATCTAATTTTATTTGTATTTGGTCTTGAATCCGATAAAACATTAAATAGATTTGGTAACGAATCCATGGTGGTGAATGGAAGGTAATTTGAAACATGCATGGCTGATTTTTGAACTCGGCTTCTTTTTTCTTGTGGTACAGTGAATGTGCATGGCGCTCTAAATGCGTAAGATTATTTTCAAGGCTTTTTTTACATAACTTGCAATATCCTTTTGAGTTTCCAGCCGATTTTTGCTTGCTTCACATTCTATTTTATATTTCTGCTCATATTTTTTATGGATTGGGCTTGTGAATCCTCGTCGTTTTTACCTGTAGACTTTTCTGGGGATTTCCTAAATACTCAATCGAAAACAAAAGAGAAAAAGAGGCTGGGTGCGACCCACACTGATAACTTCCCATTTGTGGTCTTGAAAACTTTATATTTAGATAAAAAACATATTGTGACGTTTTCTTCAATTTGGGTACAACTGAATAACCTTATTCATATACGTATGTACAGTACATACATTCTTCTAAGAACTAAGTTGATAATAAAATTATAAAATTTTGTATTATATTATAGAAATTACTTTATTATTTCGGTTCCAAACATTTTAATTGAAAAAAATTTAAAAACGTAATATTCAAATATAAAAGATATGGTTTGGTTATTGATGGAAGGGTACTTACAAAATATATCCGCTCTAAAACTAGATATATGTCAAATATAAACCATTTGTTAGAAATTGTATTACATATGTATATTATTAAATAATGGCAAAGTCAATATCATTGCTCGTTCTCAAGATATTCTAGTCGAAAAACAAATATTACCACTTTTTAGTAGATTTTTTTTATATTTTTGTTAAAACTGTCAATTCGATACGTGTCAAAATTTAACCATATGTTAATAATTGTATTATGTCGATACCTTCCCGCAAGAATGTACTAAGCGGCTTTTTTTTTCGAAAATGACTTTTTGATGAGGAAATATAATATATGTTAAGGGCCACGTTTTGGCCTGGGTTTCGCCAACGAACTTTCTTCGTTTTTTTCGTTTGCTGAACAATTTTAGAAATGTCGCTTAGCATACATTCCTACGGGAAGGTATCGATGTATAAAACAACATACTTTAGAAGGCACTGTCGGTGTTTATTCCCAAGAAATTCGACTTGAAATACAATTTTAACTAGTTTTCACTAGAATTTTTAATAGTTTTTTTATTTAAAAAAAAAAACTATTAATTCAATATTTGTCAACATTTTACCCATTGTACAAAATTATACTATGTATAAAATAAACTAAATTATAAGTCAATATCTCTACTAGTTCTCGAGAAATTTTAGTCGAAAAACAATTTTTACCAATTTTCAATAGAATTTTATATAGTTTTTTATTTTTTGTAAAAAAACTGTAAACTGATTTTTTTTGAAATTTTCACCAGTTGTCAAACACATTATTTTTCGTAAAATAAAATTATTTTGAGTTTCAAATTGTTTTCCGTTCTTAGAATATCTGGGTTATAAAATTTTTTTTTTCAGTTTTTTTTATTTAAAAAAATAACGGTATATTCATTTTTTTCCAAATTCATACCAAATTTGTATGACCTTATAATGAGTACATTAAATTTTATTTGAAATCAATAGCATTATTTTTTCGTGAGATATTTGAAACTAACCAAAATTTTTATTTTTTTTATAAACCGTTATATTGAAAAAACTACTCACTGAATTTTAATAAACGCCCTTTCAGCCTCTTTTGAAGTTATTATCTATTAAACAAAACTTATTTGAAGTCGATATATTTACTCGTTCTTGAGATATCGACGACGAAAAATGGTACGAGAACGTACGGACGTACGAACGTACGCACGTACGAACGTACGAACGTACGTACACACACACACACAGACATCTCTCTAAAAATGATTGATATAGCCTCTGGGGACCTTGAAACGTCGAGAAATGTCAAAAATTCCAATTTGACAAATCGAACCGATTACAATAACTCCCTATGGGAAGTTAATAATAAGATATAAAAAGAATCTCTTTTTGTTTTGTGTTAATTACGAGTACATAGCTGACAAGACTTGCACGAAAGAGACGAGAATTTTTAAATTTTTACACTTTGTTATGAGCACATTTATTTGATGCCATTCAAACAAAATCTGAAAATTGCAGTAGATTGTAGGAAAAGCGCAGTGGTGCAGTAGATTTAAAAATTTAGAAAAAAGTGCAGTAGATCTACTGCTCTCGCAGTAAAGTCCGAACGCTGATCACAAGTACTATCTTCATAATAAATAAATTTGTTGGGGCAACAGCCCGAAGTGAACCAGGACCTAGTGACTTACAACTCTCAACCATTCCTGTGTGCGTGTTACCAGGAACGGAGGGGACCTACAATTTTCTGCCGATTCCGAACGGCTAATGAACAGCACTTTCCATGACTATCTTCATAAGCGGATTGAAAATGTCTACGAAAAATGTAAGATACAACTGCCAGATCAGAAGACGACATGCCATTGTGACACATTACATTAGGAATGCCATTTGATTGTTTTTTAACATTTATAAATTTCCAAAAACGTTTACTATTGGATTTTAAATCACATTAAACTGATGATAAATAATGATTATCAACGAATTTATTTAAGGCATCGAAATTTTCTTGCAACATTTGATATCGTTTGCTAAGATCACGGTCAATTGATTGATCTGCAAAATTGTTAACAAACTTTATGCTTTTGATTACTGAGATTGATTATTCTTTTTTTAAACCATACTGGTTTTGCACTGGTTTTTGCAGATTAATAAATAATTAAATAAATTAATACATAAATAAACAACCAAAATAACATATTAATAAACAAATTAATCAATAAATAATAATAACAAAAAAACAAAGAAAAAAAAATAACGAATATTTATAAATAAATAAATGAAAAAATAGATAATTAAATTTAATACCACATTATAAGTCATATGTATTAATTATAGTACTTCTATACTCTATACTATTATATAAAAGCGAAACCATTTTAAAGTTTGATACGCACGATCTCAGAAAGTAGTCAACCGATTCATTTGAAATAAATTTTATTATTTTTTATATTGTTATAAGAGTGTTTATGGCTATTATTTTTTTTCATTAATAATTTGTCAAACTTAAATATTATGAATTTTATATTTTTTGTCCATTTCTTTTCATTAGTTGACTTATAACGGGTGATTTTTTAAGAGCTTGAGAAAACGCATAAAATTTGCAAAATCTCATCGATTCTTTATTTGAAACGTTAGATTGGTTCATGACATTTACTTTTTGAAGATAATTTCATTTAAATGTTGACCGCGGCTGCGTCTTAGGTGGTCCATTCGGAAAGTCCAATTTTGGGTAACTTTTTCGAGCATTTCGGCCGGAATAGCCCGAATTTCTTCGGAAATGTTGTCTTCCAAAGCTGGAATAGTTGCTGGCTTATTTGTGTAGACTTTAGGCTTGACGTAGCCCCACAAAAAATAGTCTAAAGGCGCCAAATCGCATGATCTTGGCCGCCAACTTACCGGTCCATTCCTTGAGATGAATTGTTCTCCGAAGTTTTCCCTCAAAATGGCCATAGAATCGCGAGCTGTGTGGCATGTAGCGCCATCTTGTTGAAACCACATATCAACCAAGTTCAGTTCTTCCATTTTTGGCAACAAAAAGTTTGTTAGCATTGAACGATAGCGATCGCCATTCACCGTAACGTTGCGTCCAACAGCATCTTTGAAAAAATACGGTCCAATGATTCCACCAGCGTACAAACCACACCAAACAGTGCATTTTTCGGGATGCATGGGCAGTTCTTGAACGGCTTCTGCTTGCTCTTCACTCCAAATGCGGCAATTTTGCTTATTTACGTAGCCATTCAACCAGAAATGAGCCTCATCGCTGAACAAAATTTGTCGATAAAAAAGCGGATTTTCTGCCAACTTTTCTAGGGCCCATTCACTGAAAATTCGACGTTGTGGCAGATCGTTCGGCTTCAGTTCTTGCACGAGCTGTATTTTATAAGGTTTTACACCAAGATCTTTGCGTAAAATCTTCCATGTGGTCGAATAACACAAACCCAATTGCTGCGAACGGCGACGAATCGACATTTCACGGTCTTCAGCAACACTCTCAGAAACAGACGCAATATTCTCTTCTGTACGCACTGTACGCATTCGTGTGGTTGGTTTAATGTCTCATAAAGTAAACTGAGTGCGAAACTTGGTCACAATCGCATTAATTGTTTGCTCACTTGGTCGATTATGTAGACCATAAATTGGACGTAAAGCGCGAAACACATTTCAAACCGAACACTGATTTTGGTAATAAAATTCAATGATTTGCAAGCGTTGCTCGTTAGTAAGTCTATTCATGATGAAATGTCAAAGCATACTGAGCATCTTTCTCTTTGACACCATGTCTGAAATCCCGCGTGATCTGTCAAATACTAATGCATGAAAATCCTAACCTCAAAAAAATCACCCATTACAACCACTCATATCTTAAAACCTATACAATAATCTACAAAGATTAGCATTGCTTCATTAAGTCAATATTGTTGCGCAAATTTTAAGCCCAAAATCACTTCTTAGTTACACATACAACCTAAGAAATAAACAAAAACAAATTATAAAATTATAAACTTTTTGAATTTACATATTTTATCCAGGAATTAGATTTCATCACAATCGAAAGGTCGCTGCTTTGTTTCATTTCATTATCATTCCAAAATTTTTAATTTTCTTTTCTTCCATGCTCTTTCTCTCTTAATATCTGTTCCATTCAATAGTTACGTTTTTTCTCTTACCTACCTACCTACCTACATTACATATTCAATTTTTCTGTATTGTATTTGTATAGTTTATCTAACTAACCGACACACACACATTTTTTTGTTTCTCTAATTCTATCGTCACATCGCTGAGCAATGTGGGGTTGGCTCTTTTTACTTGCGATATAGGTTATAGAGTACCTATTAGTAATAGGTACTAAGACTAACTATAGGGCAAGTTCTGCATCTGGAACTCGAGATTTTGATCAAAGTTGACATTACGATGATGGCGAAGACGAATAAAGTGGGTCCGACGATTCCGTCTGTATGTCCGTATGTCTGTACCTCGATCTAGAGCTTAAGCCACTGGAGCTATTTTCTTCAAACTCGGTACTTAAGGGTCTTCGGTGATTCCCTAGAGGAGAAATTGAAATTTTTTTTTAGCTCTAAAACTAACAGTACCCCCATACACCAGTAATGCATAATCTCACTTATTATGATACGAGTATTATGGACACGGACTACATTTTGGTAAAAAAAATGTTTGGGGGGAAATGTTATTAACGGTACCTGTCATAGAACGGTTTTTTTGATTTACGAATTTCTCATCAACAGCTCTAACGATTTTAACCAAAATTTTTATGCGTGAGCTTCTATACACTCGAAAAAATATAATCTAAAATTTTTTTCGAAAAAATAGTTTTTTGATTTTTAAAAAAATAATATATTTTTTTTTTGAAAATTCAATATCTAGAAAACGGATACACAAATAAATTTTTAAATTGCGTTATAAAATGTATTTTATTGAATACTAATAACTTGCATATCATTTTTGTTTATAAAAATTTTAAGGACGATTTAGTACACAAAAAACATGTTTCAGTGCGTCTGTATGTCTGTACCTCTCTCTACAGCCTTACCCACTAGACCTATGTTCTTCAATTTCGGTAGTTAAGGGTCTTCGGTGAATCCCTAGAGGAGAACTTGAAAATTTTTTTTAGCTCCAAAACTAACGGTTCCCCCCAATTAGGTGTGATATTATGGACATTGGACATAGACTACATTTTGGTCAAAAAAATTTTTCTGGCAAAATGTTATTAACGGTACCTGTCATAGAACCGTTTTTTGATTTCTTGACTTTGTCATCAACAGCTCTAACGATTTTAACCAAAAATTTTCAACAGGAGCCCCCTTAAGTTTAAAATAATATTGTATATAAAGATATTGGAAAGAAAAAACTATTTCTAAAATCTATACTACCTAATACTTAAAATTTGGCATCCCAAATTTTGTTCTCGAAAAATTTTAAGGGAATTTGTCATATAAAAAATTACTTAAATATTAAAAAGATTAATCAGACGGCAATTCCATACATTTGGACATTTTTATCTCATTAAATCCATGTTTTATATTTATAAAATGGGGGTATTTTAAATTCCAAAGTACTTTTACATAAGAGCCAGTCGTGCATTTTATTTTTTAAGTTACTTGAATACACTCAATAGCATTTTGGGTGACGAAAAAGGACATCCAATTGACTACAGTGCCGTGCACATGAACTATTCTATAAAAGCGAAAGATTTTAAAGTTTGGGTTGAATGATCCCAGAAAGTAGTCAACCCGTTTATTTGAAATAAATTTTATTATTTTCTATATTGTTATATTTATAATATGCACAAACATGAAAAAGCTCTTTTTTTTCAAGTGTGAAAGAGAATCTAATTCGATACGGTATGTTATACATATAAACTAAAATTAATATTATTGTAGCAAATATGCTCAGTCTCATTGAGAAATGTTTTCATATGCTAATATTAATACTAAGAAAATATTCGTAGTTACAATTTGCGAAGCAACGCGAGTACGGGTCGGCTAGTTAACTATAAAGCTAGGTTTGAAATAAGGGGGTTATCTGAAGATAGGCAAGCTACGATATAAGGTTACGTTCCTTACGTTTTGGAAATTCCAGTTTATACCATTTCCGTATTTAAAATAGCGTGAATTTTAGTTGTTGAGGAAGACCATGGAAGCTGGGGTAGGTATTAAGGATCATTTTTAAAACATTATTTTGAGCTATTTGGAGTCTGCGAATATGACTAGATGCGCATTTACCCCATGCCGGAGAACCATTAAACATAATTGCTTGGAACAAGACTTTGAAAATCAGTAGCTTGCTTTCATTGCTAACTTTTGACCTTCGATTTATAAAGGGATAAAGAGTTTTAATAGTTATGTTAATCTTTTTAATTACTTCTTGTATAGTATATGCATGCCAAAAGTTAAAATTGTATCTAGATGAACTCCATGTATTTTGCACTTGAACGCCATTCAGTGCATACACCATTTACTTGAAGATTGTTGCTCGGCTGGAAAAAGATAACCTGTCTCTTTGAGGGACTCATTCTAATCTTCCAGTCGAAAAAGTAATCTTGTATGACATTAAATTCAATTAAATGTTGAAACCAACTGAATCTGATGAGAAGAGGCAAGTGTCATCGGCAAAAATTCCTTTTTTCGCAGTTAGTTAAAAATCCTTAGTGAAAATAATATACAAGGTTGGGCCTAGCACCGATCCTTGAGGTACACCTGCTGAAATTTTATTAATATCCGAGTACCAGTTATTTATTGAAACCTTGAATTTACGTTCAAACTGAAATGATGGAATTGTTTTGATTAAATACATTGGAAAAGTATAAAAAGTTCATGTAATAAAGCATCATGCCAAACTGTATCGAACGCATTCTCGACATCAAGAAGTACTGTTCATATAATTTTTCCTGTGCTAAAATGTGTTTCAAAAATGCTTCTTACAGTGAACATTGGAAAACGTGAACTAATTAAAACGGAGGGTGTTTGTTCATCTTTTTGAGATTGTTCATGTTTTGGAATGTAATATTTTATGATTAAAATAGTATTCCTACCGTATTGTCTCACTACTGCTCCTAAAATGAAACATATTTTTTATCTTTTTTTTGTTTGCAGTAGTAAAGATTTATGAATATTTTTACATATTTACACATACTGGTACGGGTTATTAACAAAATTGATTAGATTTCATTTTTAAATTAGAACGTTTTACAAATAAAAGTTTTATTTAACAAACAAAATTTGTAATTTTTGTCTGTTCTCTTATTGCCAACATTTTAACAACTACAATTTTTCTTAGGCGATTATGTCGCATTGGTCAAAGTCTTCATCTGAACACCATTTGAATTTTGAAAGCCTTTTAAAATATTTAATACTACGCATTGTCAATATTATAGGGCCCCCGAAGTTTTAAAAAATTAATTCAGTGCATTTTTATGTAGAAATGTTGAACAAATTTCTGTTCACGTTTTAGAGCTTTTCGATTTGTTCACGTTTTAGAGCAGGCAATGTAAAAACTACAGTGTTCACGTTTTGGGATAGTTCACGTTTTGGGGGGTTCACGTTTTCCAATGTTCACTGTATATCTAAACTCTGTAGTTTTTGATTCCAAGATCAATTCCTAAAAGTTGAGATTAAATCTTTTATTTAAACAATAAATATCTTAGCTTCAGAGCTATAGAAAGGGTCTCTTGTTCTGATCCATTTTCTTCGATTACTATTACGAATTTCTATTAGTTGAAGGATGTAAATAGGTAATTTGTTCGTACCTACTATCAGAATGACTTTCCCTTTTAGGAACTGCCTTTTCAATACTTTCGTAAAACAAGAAATACTATTTGTTGTTGATTGACTACTTCAGCCAAAAGTGCATGAACATTTGGTAACCTCGATTGGATTTCTCTTGTACACGTTTCGCAGTTTACATTTTTAATGTCTAGAATTTCAGTGTTTCTTTGCAAAGGTCATTAAAATTTTTATTGACAATAATGCAGTTAGAGAGGAAGTCTTCTAGATTCGTCCATATGATGCCTAGTCTAAACTGTGAGCCCCCTGACATTCTGCTTACCTACATTGGAACGCTGAATCTGTAAGAAGACTCTTGAAGCAGTTCTTGGAACTTGGCTTAACAGGAAATTGAATATCCCGAAATAATATGCATGGGAAAAAATTAAAATATAAAGCAAAGAAGACTTTTTATACACAAAGTAAAAATTAAAATTAAAAATAAATTTCGAAGAAATTTCAGTACATGCTGGATGATCCCCTGAATGAAATGTATACCTATTATTATTTGATTTTCTGTGAATGTTTTTTTTATCAATATTTAATTATTTTAATTGCAAATAAAAATTCTACAATCAATTTATCCTATCCTGCGAAATGTGCGATTTTAATTTAAATTGTGTCTACAGGTTGTTCTTGTTTTTTGTCATTTCATTTTAAATTTATTTCCAAGTTGTCGAAGCAAGTTAACTATAACACTTTGTATATGCTCGTATAGGAGTACATATTCTTTATGCGTATTGTAATTACTCGCAATATTATGGTTGGTTTTGAAAAATTACAAATATTGCGAGTTTAAATGGACGAATAAATTGATAATGGAATTTCTTGTTTAATTTTTATTTTTTTTATAAATCAATTACAATCGAATGGCAATGGGTGTATTTTCCGCGCAATTATGCGAACACATTTTTTCTTTTACCCCACGTTCTGGACCTGGCTTTAAAGGGGAGGTGTTCATTCCTGAAACGATGTTAAAGTTGTAAACAGAAACAGTGATAGTCCATTTGAGGAAGGATTTTTTATATTTGTGTTCGATTCGCGTTCATTCAAATTTATTTAAATTTCACTTTGTGAGTACAGGGCATACAATTTAAAACATAAAATTACTTAAAAAAGATTGGTTTTTGTTTGACGGTAAAATATCTGTATAGCAAGAAGTTTGTTGTGGGCTTCCAGACAGAGTAAAATATGTTTTCTATTTTTCCGCTCAGGAGTGAATACCGACCAAACTGAATTTCTCGTTTAATTCATTATGGGAGACTAACGAATACGAATACGAGTACGAATAAGGCTATCTGAAAATAATTACGAGTAATTAAAAAAAAAATCTTTACTTTTCTGCGATTTTCTTTTCCACTGCAATCAAAAGGACTCCCAGTTTGGAATATCCTTCAATCTGAACCACTTTATTTTTGCAGATAGTTTCTAACGAGCAGCACTGAGATCAAATGAAGAAGAACTCTTGCCAGTCATTATTATAATTAACAATATTATATTATTAAAATGGAAGACGATTACCAATTCCGAATTTATAAGTCAATAATCATCTCGGGCTTTCTTTCTATGAAACAGAGACATGAACCCTGTCAAAAAGTGGATGAGAGCTTCAACCAACTCGGTGTATAATACTTGAAGAAACCAAGTGAAGATGCACCAGTATCCCAAAGGTCTTTTTATCAATCTGCTAATTATCTTTTGATTAATGTTATAGGAATGTCTGAAGTGTATAAAATAATAGGTCTATATTAATGTACATGTAAATAGGTATACGTTAATATTAGTTTCTACAATATCTCGGATCACCTTTAACGGTTATTGCAGATATGTCTTTGATGGGTAGTAGTTATAGTATCATTATCCTAGGATATGTTAAAAGTCACACCCGGACCTTAATAACCCGGATGCTATAGTAAAAATAAATAAAATGCACGACTGGGTCGCAGAATTTCAAAAATGAATGTTATTAGAGAAAAACTGTTCATAAGCATAAAATTAATTTTTTACATGACTAAAACAACTTCTTTTGTAGTTGGAGGTAAAAATAGGATGCCATGTGATTCAAGCAAATATAGGTTTATGCAAGAACAAAAATTATAAGTATTTGTAGTGGTTTCTTATTATTATTGTTCGAATAAAAATAAAATTTACAAAAAAAAAAAAAATATTTAGCAAACAAAAAATAGATTTTTTTTTCCAAAATTCAAAAAAAAAAATATTTTTCTTAAAGTTTTGAAATGCAATGTTTTTTAAACTATTTAGAAGCTTCTCTCTAAGAACTTTCAATTTTAAAAAATCGTTCTATGGTAGGTACAGTCAGTAATATCTTGTTTTCAAAATTTTGTTTATTAAATTATAGATCTTAAACATTAATCGAAAGAAAAAAAATTCGAGCAAAAAATCGAGCATGGAGTTTTCGAAATATTGAGTTTTCAAAAAAATTGAAATTTTTTTAAAAATCCAAAAAATTTTGTTTTGAAAATTTGAATACACAATAATATTGAAACTGCTGGAGAGCCTTAACGTAAAAAAAAATGATCAAAATCGGTCGTACCGTTTTTGAGAAAATCAAAAACAAAAAAATTAGTTCCAAGGGGGGTACCAAAAATAATAATTTTTTGAAAATTTTTTTTTTCAACCATTACCTAGGTTTAACTAAATGAAATCTTATGATTCTTTTTTTAAATCTGGAGGACAGTTTTTGAGGAAAAAATATTTATAAAAGTACGAAAAAAAATCGTATGGCATGTACCGCTATTTTTTATCTTAAAAAAAAAAAAAAAACACCCGGGGGTAAAAATTTAAACCCATATCTACCAAGTTTGAAGAAAATCGGCCGAGCCGTTTAGGCTGTAGTCGAATAGACAGACAGAATTGCGAGACCCACTTTTTTGGTCTTCGCTATTATCGTAATGTCAACTTTGATCAAAATCTCGGGTTCGATTTTTTTTACAAATGCATAACTTGCCTTATAGTACCTCTAAGTCGCAAGTAAAAATTAACATTGTACAACGATTGTGCTTCCAATGAAGCTCCAACGTCCTTCGGGCATCTGTCTCATAGTTCGGAACTTGACGTGACCTATCTTTCTTGCCCAGGAAAAGTTGATCCTTGATACCTTCGCCAGAGACCATCGGGGCCTGTTTTTATCAAGTTGATACGAAAACATTGTGACTACTATGTATTGTCCTGCCGGCCTTTGAGTGGCGCGTATTGGCTAAGCTGGAGGAATCCTTACACATTCTTCTGTAGCAGACGACTTACTTACAGACAAGGCAAGTCTCTACCCTCTTCCTCTGGGGGTGTCAAAAACCTCTAGGGTTGGAAGAATAGGATAATTATGTTCTTGGATTAGAGACCAAGATGAGAATTTAGACATCCAAGGTTAAGGCGCGGCGGCGGGAGAATGGTGCCACTCATGAAGAGTGGCGAACTACTGAGATCTGAAAAGAATCGCCAGGAGTTTTGTAACAATCGAAGATAAGTGATTGACTTTTGAATAATTCATTAGATAGAAAAAAATTTACACGAAAGATGCCTTTACTTGTATTTAAGATAAGGCGGTACAGGTACAGCTAGCGGCTCCTGTTTGCTATACGGTCCATGGCTGTTTGATAGGGTGAATATAAGCATAAGTTACTTAAGTAACTCCAAAAATTGAATTGAACTTTACTCTAACAGGTGCTATTTCTTGGAGGGATAGAGCTACCTGAGGAATTTCAAAAAGCTAACTGGGACCCTGGTCCTGGGAACGTTGTTTGACCGTCAGACCCGATAGGGAGATAGACCCATAGTAGACAGGTGCTTACCTAAAATATACTTAATTTCTGTTGCATACAGAATGTAGTAACTTGGAGTCTAAGTCCTAAGTCCCCTAAAAATGAATTTTACAAACCAAGGTTCTTGGATCATGATGATGCTGAATAGCCAAAAACTAAAATATATCGAAGCCTTGATAGAGTTTTGCAGGTTGATTTGAACTTAATAATTCATCCTCATTTAGAAAATTCTTTTTCTTCAGTTGCCGATCATATTTTAATTACGATCATTGCCTCAAACCCACATCTTTGGTAAGCGCCAGAAAAACAAGGTATTTTGATTTTATCGGAAAAATTGCGCCTCTATAAAGACTTTCTTACTCCTCCAGTTTCACGACTTTCTAATTGTAAAAAGGTAGGTCTGGGTTAAATAGTTGGATTATCTGGAGTTTTTCATTCAATCAGGGGGTTCGGCCAGATTCCACATGTGCGCTCTAGGTCTGTATGGGATGGCCTTCTAAGCAATTACCTCAAGTCGTGCACTTAGCCAGACTTCCCTTAGCCAGCTTATAAAAATCGTATGATCTCTTATTGGAACAACAGCTGGCGATCTTACAGTCGCACTACTGGCTGGTCTAGAAGAAGATCTGGACTTACCACCAACGACTTTTCAAAAAAAAATTCATTTGCTTCCAACGAGTTTCGAAATAGATCCATATACGCAGGTAAGGCTAGTTAATCAGAAGTTCGCCATCGTGTTCAGATACTCCGTGAACAACTGCGCAATTATTTTAATTTGACCGTCAGACAAGCTGATCATGGGCACGCGTCATGTAACACTTTTGATCCAGCCCAAAAGCAGTTGAGGAGGATTTGAGGTAAGGTAAGGTTAATGAATGGTAAGGAGTGCCAGACAGCATCATCGCTGTTCGTCCGAGAATGCCGCACTGTCGAACGTGAAGAAGGTACCGATATACAACTTTTGTACCGTTCTGTCGAGAGGTCTAATCCTTGGAGAGTTGTATTAACGTATTGACTAGGAATAAGGTAACGTCATGCAGCGAGCGGATCTAAGGAGGGTCAGACACTTACATTACTGTACCTACCGTCAACGGTGAGGAAGGAGAGCGGTTGGCAGGCAGCTATGACACCATTCTGTCCAGAAGTAAGAGCTTTGGACAGCTACATTACCAACAAGGGAGAGGGTAATGTCGGCCTATGGAAAGGGTACCACCATGCGATTAACGGATCGGTTGTGTTGAGAGGTGAGAGCGTCAGAAAGTTGCAAAAGCAATGGAGTATTGGGGGACAACGATATACAGCATCTTTGCTGAGACATTTTTACAGCGTACTGATGAGAGAAGGATTATAAATGGGTTGGTTGTATGGAGCACCCTTTGGTTTCAAGACTCATCTGGAGAATCTTTGAACTTACTCATCTTCAACAACTCGACAAGTTGACGCTCCGGTAGAAGCACACAAATGGCCTAGCAATTTATAATTATAAAATTTTACACAAAGTGTTAAATCACTGAGTGCTTTGGTTTTGACGAGATACACTTTAGACTACAAATCGTAAAACGCACTAAAACCGAAACAATAAAATTACACTTGATTGAAAAAGTTCGTCTTTTGCCACTTTTTGTAGTGTTATTTTATTGAAAGCTTTCAAATAGAGTTCCAAATACAAACACGTACACGTCTATGATGTGGTTTGTCGAAAGGTAAATTTCAATTTCCGGTTTCATCGCCAATTCAATATGGCACTCTTCTGTCCTGCTATGTCAAAACTCTCTGAAAAACTCTATGGAAAACGTTTTTTTTTTCAACTGAAGGACTGTAGGTTCTCACACAAGAGTGTTGAACCCTTGCTACCGAATGCAACCCTCGAGCTTGTGATGTGTATGCGAGTGGTATACCTACCCAATATTTGTTTATTTGTCTATGTATATTGCAACGGGAGTGATGAGTGAAATTTCATTCTATTAAGGGTACACCAGAGACTAGGTGTTTTTTTCTGTATCAAGTTCAAGTCACCACATAACGCAGAAAATGCTGCAATAGCTACCACTATTCTATTACAAACTCATTCTAACGATATTCCATTTTACTCCATACATGAGATTGCTATTGCTACCCTATGTGCCCTAGAAAAACTGTCGAATGGAGAATAGAGTGATTGGCATGGTGCAAAAGAGAAGCTTGGCTTGTTGATATTATTTCAAAAATTCTGTATTTTATATTTTTTGCTACTTTTTTTTGTGTAACCCTTGAAGCATGAAATCCTAGTTCGATTCTGAATGAGTGAGCATAGCACTATGTGTTTCTTTTTATTTGATAAAATATCGCGAAGTGGAAATACATTTGATAATAGTATTTGAAGGTTTTTTCTTTTTCCTGTCAAACTTCAACATATTGGTTTGTTTTGAGAAGTATTTTAAATTCAAATTTCTCTTAGGTTTTTCAAAAATATTCCTTACTTATAAATTCTATTGCCACATTGTGTAAAAAGTTTTACGTTTTGATCTTTTTAAATTGCCCCGGGTAGATTTAACGGCCTGTGGTGGCCATGTTGTTTAGGGTGACGACTGTCAAAACTGTTGTTTATTATAACTTTTTTAGAATTTTTAACTGGTCACTATGTTACCTCGATACTGACGTTGATTACGGTGCTGATATGATCACAGAAGTGATTTTTCTTGTATAAAGTCCAAAGAAAAGTCTTGGTTCGATGCAAGCTGTAAAGAAACTATCAGGTTGAGAGAAGTAAGTTTCCGCTCTTACAAGGCCAACCCAAACGAGGCAAATAGGAAAAAGTTTAAACAAGTCAGAAACCAATGCAATGCTGTTATAAAGAGAACCAAATTCTTATACATGAACAGAAATTAAGGCAAAAAATCTTGCAATGTCCCAAAGGCAGTAGAAATTTCTAGTCATTTGTTAAGAATGTAAAAAATTCGACTTCATCTTCTGTTCCAACGCTCACAAATTTCCCTCTGTAATCTACAACTACAATTTTGTAAAAAAATTATCTCGTGAAACAGAATTAATTAATTTTTCTAAAAAATTTGTTAAAAAATCACTTGTTATTTACAATTTGTAAGTTGGTGAAATAGACCACTGGGGCCTATTGCACCATCTTACAAAATTGTGATTACAAGCATTTTTTTAACAAATTTGTAAAACATCGAGTTTTTACTTGCGACTTATAGGTACTATAGGGCAAGTTATGCATTCGTAAAAAAATCGAACTCGAGATTTTGATCAAAGTTGACAATACGATGATAGCGAAGACTAAAAAAGTGGGTCTCGCAAATTTAAAAAAAATTTCAAAAATTTCATTTGGTTAAAACTAGCTAATGGTTGAAAAAAATTTTACAAAAAATTGTTATTTTTGGTAGGGTCCATTTTTTTTTGTTTTTGATTTTCTCGAAAACGGTACAGCCGGATTAAATCATTTTTTTTATGCCAAAGCTCCTCCAAAGTTTGAATATTATTACATATTCAAATTTTCAATTTTTTATTTTTTGGATTTAAAAAAAAAAATTCAAAATTTTTTTTTGGAAACTCAATATTTCGAAAACCCCAAGCTCGATTTTTTTCAAACTTGACAAGTAAAAGTTTCTTAACATAATCTACAAGATTTGAGAAAAAAAATTTTGTTTTATCTAAAACTAACGGTACCTTCCATACAAATTTTAAAAAATGGTTTTCAAAAATCGTACTTTTCTTGAAAACGGTTCAGAGAATTTTGCTAAACTTTTTTTGCTTTTGATCAATCTTTAAGATGTATAATTTAATGAAAAAAAATTTGAAGTCTAGATAGTACTAACTGTACCTACCATAGAACGATTTTTTCGAATTTTGAATTACTCATTATCGGCATAACGGATTTTAACGAAATTTTTTATAAATAAGCTCCTAAAAAGTTTAAAAATTATTGCATTTAAAAACTTAAGAAAAAATATTTTTTCAATTTTTAGCAAAAAAAGTATTTTTTTTTTTTGAAAAATTCGATATCTCAAGAACGGCTTCGTATTTTTTTTTGGAAATTAGATTTTTATTCGTACAATAATAAAAACTTATGGTTGGCGTACCAAAATTTTTTCTTAAAAATGTTTTAAAAATTTTTTACATAAAAGCTTATTTTTTAAGGAACCACTACAACGACTTATAATTTTTGTTCCTGCATAAATTCATATTTGCATAGCATTCTTTTTTTATCTCTTACTACTAAAAGAATTTAAAAAATTAAAGTTTTCTTTAATAACATCCGTTTTTAAAATTCCTAGTCTATTACATAGGAGCAAGTTCGTGCGACCCAGTCGTGCATTTTATTTTCATATGTAATTTTTTTAATCACAAATTTGTACTTGTAATTTGTAGTTGGTGCAATAGGCCCCTGGTTTATGTGGAATAAAATTTAATTAAAGTACTTCTCCTTCGCACGAAAAATTGAAGATATCAATTCTGTTGAGTATTTTTCTTCGAAATAGTTCTCTGCACCAAGATTGAACTGAGCTGTATTGAGCTTCGAGGAATCCATTTGAAATATTTTTAAAATCTATTTACATAGTTTCCAGTCGTAGAAGGTAATTTAAATATTCGCTTTAAAAAAATCGAAGTAACTTTTCCACATCATTATACCTACTCTTTGTAGCCCCAAACTTAATTTGAATATAACATAATGGACTTGGAAGCAGCCTGAAAAAGTTTGTTCTTATGTGAGTGATACATGGAATTATTTTTAATGGATTGTTTCCAGGAAACACACACTGCAGATTTAGCTTCTCTTAACTTTATTTGAACGTGGTTTTCAAAACAAAGGTTACTGGAAGTTATAACTCCCAAATATTTAAATTCTCGTACGACTTCAATTTCGACAGATTTTTACTTCCATAGTTCATTAGCCTCATATCATCCATGACCTTTTCTGAAAAGTATGATTTTATATTTATTCAAATTTTCTGTTAGGTTCCAAGTGTCACAATACCTTTCTAGAATATTAATCTTCCTTTGCAATTGGTGAGGTGATTGTACTAAGAGAACATGTCATTGGCCTACATTGTCGCCTACTATAGTGAACCTACCACTAACACAATCGACTAAATCGTTGAGTAAATAGAAGAGTGCTTAGGGAACACCCTTGTTTTGATCTCATTGAAGAATTAAAATCTTTGAGAGACACTAGCAATCTCAAAACCTTATGAAGTCGTTTTCAAAGAGTGCTCTTAATATTTCAATAATTTGTGAAGATAAGCCGATGCCTGATGCAAGTTTGAAGAAAAGAGACTCTCTCTGTCAAAAGATGCTTTGAAGTCTATGTAGAAAGCGTACATTTTCTTTCCTTGCTGCAAATATAGTTCTGTTATGTTTACCAGGAGAAATATTTGATCTATCGTGGAGTAATCAGTTCAGAAACCAGCTTGAAACTCACTCAACACGGAATTTTCGTTCGTCTAGGTAACAAGTCTGCGAACTGGCAAAAAGTTTCACGAATGTGTTCAAAAATAAAATCTCCCGGTAGTTTTCAACAGCTAAGGCATCTCATTTTTTGAATAGTGGAAATGTTATTGAAGACAAAAATGATGGTGGGATGGCGTACGAATTGAATATTTGTATCTGTCTAATACGGAGAAAAGTTCTTCTACGAAAAAGTTGTCATCTAAAAAAATTATCCTTAACATATGGCAAAGCATACTGAAATCTGCAAGATGTACAGGCAGCATTTAACGTAGAATCAAAATAGTTTTTCAGCTCAGCTGCCTGCAGTTGACCTCTAATTATAAGACTTGATCCGCTTCAGACCGTTTGGAAGAGGAACCCAATTTTGGCCGACAAATCATTTTTAGCGTCGGGGCGCATTCTTGGATGAATAGCTTTGCAAACAACAAAATTTCCGTATAAGGGACGATAACTAGCCACACCAGATTCCCTAAGTGACAATTCATTCTTAAAAAGTTACCGTCTATTGTGGATTTTGGCCGTTGGCGTCATTGGTGCTTACTTATTCAAAAACGGCGTGGATGAGTCGGTGACCGTTAATAGCAAGCGCTAGAGAACGATGGTAACCAGTTTCTTTTGGCCGATATTGTACCACATGGACCTAGGTGACATGTGATTCCAGCAGAACGGCACTACATACCACATAGCGGACGCCACGATTAACATTCTGCATAAAGCATTTGAGGATGTGATGGTTGTCTCTAACTGAGGTGACCTGAATTGGCCACTAAGACCAGGCGATTTGACTTCAATAGACTTTTTCTCGTGCAGTTTCCTAAATTCGCGAAGTAAACTAAAATCGCTCGATTCCCTTTAGTTGAAAATTCGAAATATCATTGAAAATTGGACCACTCTCATCCGTGCCACTCTAAGAAGCAAAGGCTGCCATTTGAACGATGATATATTCCATACATAATGGCATACATAGGCCTTTCAAATAAAAAAAGAATTTTGCTTATACTTCAAACACAGCTGCTTTTATTCAATTTCAACTTTAGATATGTAGGTAAGAGGGGATCACGGCCTCAAACAACAAATTTTTTCCAGCCAACTCGATCGTTAACTTTAACACCTAAGAAGGTTAGTTCCTCTGCCACTTGTATGTACAACCTGAGTCGTGGTCTTCCTCTACTGCGCTGTATCACGTTACCATCAATACCTGTTCGCTCTTTTTCGCTAGGTTATCATCCCTGATTAGTTCTTTCGCGAATATGTTTTCAGACATTTTAAATATTTTGTTCCGAGTGTTGTAGCGAGATTTTTGCACTTTTCTGTTAAGAAAGATTTTCACAAATGCATCGCCTTTTCCAAAACCTTTTTAGACATCAAAGTTATCGGTGAGGTCTTTCCCGACCATTTATTAGTGGTGTCACAGCAAGATTAAGATTTTTACGGATCTTGTCTCAATAGATTATTATCATATGCGGCCTTCAAACCAATGAAAACATGAATGGAGTTGCCTTGAAATTCTTGAGTTTTTCAATGATCTGCCATATTGTTAATATTTGGGTGGTGTGAGAGTGAGCTGTGGCCTAAAGCCATATTCATATGGAACCAAGCAGGTAGTGAAAAATGGTCTTCAGACGTTCACGTTTTATGGCGGAAAAGATCTTCTGTTCGATGTCAAGGGGCCTAATAATTCTTTAGATTGTGATTTTCTGAGGGTCTCCTTTCTTAAAGATTGTTTAAAAATGCTGAGGCTTCATTCATTTATAAATTCAGATGAATTGGGGCATACTACTGGTCAAATAATCGCACTGATACCGTCACGCTTCTCATGAACATTTTTGTCCAATTAAGAACTCGGTGTATTCTGTTCGTATAGAGCTGCCGAGTAACTCTGATCATTATATAAAGTGCTGCTTTCTAGGCCTCATGCTTACTTGCATGTGCTTGCCGGCGGTTATTTTCTAACCATAGGTTTCGTTGTGTTGGTAGTCATTTTCAAAATAAATTCTAGGTTATGTTTCCACAAGATCTTAATACTCAGTGGTGGCGTAATGGAACTTCCCAAGAGGTTATTAGAGATTAGATTGGGAAAATTCTTGAGCTTCTCACAGTATTTTGTACCATACCATAACGAGGTAGTAGTCCGAGTAAATTATGTAGCCTTAGAATCTTGGACATCCGTTGATCACAATTTGGTCAATCTGGCTGACGCTTGATTGATCACGAGGTCTCCATAGCTCTTCGCAATTGTTGAGATTTGGGAACTATATACTAGCTATAACAATGTTTCGTCACGCAGCAAAGTCGATCAACTTGAAGAAGGTGTCGAGCCCACAACACTTTTCGTTAGAATGTTTTTCGTTTAACTATATGAAAAAATAAATAATTGATCGAGAGGCCGTTATAGTTCAATTTGAAGTCAGGTCCAACCGGTGCGTTCTTTTGCTTGCACATGCAATATCAGGAAGTGAATATTTCGACTCGAATTTTTTCTGCTATAAAAGCACGCCCAGTTTCTATCTGGTGGGAGGATTTATGTGATCAAAAATTGGAGTAAGTACTCTAACAATTGCGACCACCGACTCAAAATTCCGGTAGTAGGTAGACAATTTCATCCAAATCGTTAAGATCCGTAAGTCGTGAGTTTTCTTCACTATAGATTCTATTTAAGTACAAAAACAAATTATACCAAGTAACATGTCAAGTAATGAAAACTATATATGTGAGCTTCTTCCTGTCTGCGAAAAAAAAAAGAAATTCAAAAATACTCGTAAAATCCAATTCGAAACTCATTTAATCGCGCATCATTCGGAAAATTGTAGATTTCCATACTTATTCATTTGATGAAACACCCCTATCAATTTTTCTCGAAATACGAGTTAAGAGAAATAAAAACATTTTTCCCGAATTCAAGGAATCCAACATTCCGAACAACCTCATATCAAACAATTGATTAAATCAACATTTACTTACACGAAAACTCAAGCGTCGCGTGTCGGTCGCTACACGACGCGCACCGCAGCCTCCGGCCTTGTCGGCATTCCGACGAACAAGTTGAATACTCATTGATTGCAAGCTCAGTAGATTCACCCTCAATAATAATTCCATTTAAAAACATTTAATCAAAAAATAATCTCGCTGTACCTATATCGAATCACACGCAGAGTTGTCGAAAATTATTCATTTGACATTGATTCGAAATGTTGGAATTCGATAATTGAAATTGAAATAAAACCAATATCTCCGGGATATGGCGGATAAATTATGAATTTATGATGTAATATTTGCCCTTCGGTTCGCACTTATAGAATGAGTTTGTCATTGATTAAGTTAGCTAATCATTATGATTTTAAAGTGAAATTTAATATGATGCAAGGGTTTTGGGCTTTTAGTTAAGGTAAACCAACTAAGGGCTGGGAAGAACTACAAATTTTTTGTATGGCTATAAATGCGCACTCAAGGGTTTTTTGGCAACCATTATAATGTGGTACCGAACGGTTAGAAACCGATGAACATTGATTTTGTATGCGTTTCGAATAGTGGGAAAGAATGCAACCGGTTACTTCATCACAAGAACATTGCTTGTCACAAAAGCTGAAAACATTTCGACGATGTTCGGGAGTGTCTACGGTAATTTTAACGAATCGTAAAAAAATCGAACTCTAGATTTTGATCAAAGTTGACATTACGATGGGGTGAGGACGAAAAATGTGGGTCTCGAAATTGTGTCTATCTGTTCGACTACAGCCTAAACGGCTCGGCCAATGTTTCTTAAGCTTAGTAGATATCGTTTTTAAATTTTTCATCCCACACGATTTTTTACTTGCGACTTATAGGTACTATAAGGCAAGTTATGCATTCGGAAAAAAAATTGAACTCGAGATTTTGATCAAAGTTGACATTACGATGATAACGAAGACTAAAAAAGTGGGTCTCGCAATTCTGTCTGTCTGTCCGTTCGATTGCATCTAAACGGCTCGGCCGATTTTCTTCAAACTTGGTAGATATGGGTTTTAATTTTTTCCCCCCGGATGTTTTTTAATTTGATTTTTTAAGACCAAAAATAACGGTACCTGCCATACGAATTTTTTTCGAAATTTTATAAACATTTTTTTTTTCTCAAAAACTGTTCGACAGATTTTAAAAATAAAAAAACAAAAAAATTTCATTTAATTAAAGCTAGGTATTTGTTGAAAAAAATTTTCAGAAAAATGGTTATTGAGGGTACCCCCCATGGAACCATTTTTTTTGTTTTTGATTTTCTCAAAAACGGTAGAACCGATTTTGATAATTTTTTTTTTGCTAAGGCTGCCCAAGAACCTGAATAGAATTGTGTACTCAAATTTTCAGACAAAATTTTTTTGGAGTTTTAATAAAAACTTCAAAATTTTTGTTTCAAAACTCAATATTTCGAAAACCCCTCGCTAGATTTTTTTTAATCTTGATAAATAAAAGTTTTTCAATATAATCTACAAGATGTGAGAAAAAACTTTTTATTTTACCTAAAAATAAAGGTACCTACCATACAAATGTTAAAAAATTAAAAAAAATGGTTTTCAAAAATCGTATTTTTCTCGAAAACGGTTCCGAGAATTTTGATAAATTTTTTTTTCTTTCAATTAATTTTTACGATCTTTAATTTAATAAAAAAAAATTTGAAATTAAGATATTACAGCTTGTACCTACCATAGAACCATTTTTTCGAATTTTGAACTTTTCATTATCCATATAACGGATCTTAATGAAAATTTTTATAGAGAAGCTTCTAAAAAGTCTAAAACACATTGCATTTCAAAACTTTAAAATAAATAATTTTTGAATTTTTGAAAAAAAAAATCTATTTTATCTTTTTTTTGAAAATTCGATATCTCAGAAACGTCTCAATATTTTTGTTTGTAAATTTTATTTTTATTCGAACAATAATAAAAACTTTAAATTGGCGTACCAAAATTTTTTCTTAAAAAGCTTTGAAAAAGTTTGTACATAAAAGCTTTTTTTTAAGAAACCACTTAAACGACTTATAATTTTTGTTCTTGCATAAATTCATATTTGCATAGCATTCTGTTTTCGTCTCTTACTATTAAAAGAATTTAAAAAATTAATTTGATCCTTATGAACAGTTTTCTCTAATAACATTCGTTTTTAAAATTCCTAGTCTATTACATAGGAGCAAGTTCGTGCGACCCAGTCGTGCATTTTATTTTTTTTGCTCTTAAGACCAAAAATAACTGTATCTGCCATAGGCATTTTTTCGAAATTTTTTAATTTATTTTATTCTAAAAAACTGTCCCACAGATTAAAAAAAAAAAAATTTCTTAAAAAATTAAGAAATAATAATAGTACCGCATGGATCCATTTTTTTGTTTTTATTTTCTCAAAACAGCATTTTGCTAAAGCTACCCAAAAATTTGAATATTACTGTGAATAAAAATTTTCAAAAAATTCTTTGGATTTTTGAAAAAAATATTTTTTTTTTAAAACTCAATATTTCGAAAACCCCTTGCTCGATTTTTTTAAACTTGACAAATAAAAGTTTCTTAATATAATCTACAAGATGTGAGGAAACAATTTTCATTTTACATAAAAATAACGGTACCCACCAACCACCATACAAATGTTAAAAAATGGTTTTCGAAAATCGTATTTTTCTCGAAAACAGCGTAGAATTTTGAAATTTTTGTTTCTTTCAATTAATTCTTACGATCTATAATTTAATAAAAAAAATTGAAATTAACTTGTTACTGACTGTACCTACCATAAAACCATTTTTTCAAATTTTGAATATCTCACTATCGGCATAACGGATTTTAATGAAAAAAAAATGTAAAGAAGCTTCTTAAAAGTTTGAGAAGCATTACATTTCATATCCCAAAAACAGCTAATATTTGATTTGGAAATTTAATTTTTATTTGTACAATAATAAAAACTTTAAGTTGGCGTAAATTTTGTATAAGAACGTGATTTTTTTCTTAAGAACTACTTCAACGACTTATAATATGCATAAACTATTACTGGTATCCTGTGTTTAGCTTCAACTACTAAAGGAGTTGTTTAAGTCATTTAAAAAAAGAATTTTATGCTTATGAACATTTTTTATCTAATAACATTAATTTTTGAAATTCTTAATCTTTTACATAAGAGCAAGTTCGTGCGGTCAGTCGTGCATTATATTTAATATTGAAAACATTTTTGTTAAGAAATAATAAGTTTAATATAATGAAGTTCAACTTCTTTTTTCTCTATTATTTTGTGACCTTGGATATATTCAAACCAAGCCATTTTTTCCACAAATTGTTTCTTTCACTTATACTAAAAACCAAAAAATTCTAAAAATAGATGAATGTAGCTCTATATACATATGTATGTACGTACATAACATTTTCCCCCAAAACACATATGTATTTTTGGACCTGTCCTGTAACTAGTTATATACATGCATAGGCATACCTAGCAGTCATTTAAACTTATCATTGACTTCTTAATCGTTAATTTCAAGACAATGTTCACACTAGACAACTGCTGCGACTTATTTTTACATTTCTGTGGTAGAGTTTCAAAGTAAAGTAATAAACCTTTTTATTCCAAAACTTAAATATTGTAAGATAAAGAACGCACCACTGGACTCCGCTACGTAAAGTAAAGTTTGTTTTATGTATGTTTAAACAGGGATGTTGTTTGAGACAATATACATTTTTACACCTATATTCAAACAGAGATGTTATCTGATATGAAATAGACTGTTTTTACACGAAACTGATTTTCAATCTCTGTGTCTCTTTTGACTTTTGCATGGGTACATTTAAGCACAACGATTTTTAATAAAATTTAACTTTGTTCAAGCGAGAAGGAATTATCAGACCAAAAACATAAATGTTAAAAAAAGAGCCAAGTTCTTCTATACAAAAACCTTTGTGTAACAAGTCAGCCGTGAAAAGTAATGAGATCTAAAAGTGCGCCAAGTTCTTACTTCATGAAGATTTAATACCGAATATTTAAAGTAGAATAATATTGAAACAGCTACAATGTAATAGAGAAATTTTATTATTTAATGATTACTGAGTAAAATTTGATGGGCTTACTGGTCAAGTTTTTAAAACCGTTTGAATTGGGCATAAAAAAAAACTTGCCAAGTAAGCCCATCAAATTTTACTCAGTAATCATTAAATAATAAAATTTCTCTATTACATTGTAGCTGTTTCAATATTATTCTACTTTAAATATTCGGTATTAAATCTTCATGAAGTAAAAACTTGGCGCACTTTTAGATCTCAGTACTTTTCACGGCTGACTTGTTACACAAAGGTTTTTGTATAGAAGAACTTGGCTCTTTTTTTAACATTTATGTTTTTGGTCTGATCTCACTCCTTTTTGCAAAGATTTAAATATTTTGCCATGTCAAAATCTCGAAAGATAAGGAAAGATAGAAGGGTGGACTCTTCCTACTAAAATCAACTTAGTTTATAGCTTCCTATTTCTTTTGGTATATTTTTTTTTTTGTTATTGGTTGTTTTAATTTGCGCTTCAATTCTTTCTTCGTATCCTGGCAAGATACATAACACTAACATACCTACCTTAATTACAGCAATCGGAAGTGCTCCATATAAATTAAACATACCACGCCCCCTGAATGGAAAACCTTGATTTTTATTTTTGGTCCTTTATATGCGATTTGAGCCTTACCGTTCTACCAAATTTCATTGTTCTACTGCAATTGGAAGTGCGCCATATATAATTTACATCAGTTCTGAGGAAGTGGGCGGATACCACGCCCCTGAATGGAAAACCTTGATTTTTATTTTTGGTCCTTTATATGCGATTTGAGCCTTACCGTTCTACCAAATTTCATTGTTCTACTGCAATTGGAAGTGCGCCATATATAATTTACATCAGTTCTGAGGAAGTGGGCGGATACCACGCCCCTGAATGGAAAACCTCGATTTTTATTTTTGGTCCTTTATATGCGATTTGAGTCTTACCGTTCTACCAAATTTCATTGTTCTACTGCAATTGGAAGTGCGCCATATATGATTTACATCAGTTCTGAGGAAGTGGGCGGATACCACGCCCCTGAATAAAAAACCGCTAATTTTATATTTTTTTCTTCGAATGCAATTTGAGCCCTACCACTTTACCAAATTTTATCGTTTTACAGTAGTTGGAAGTGCTCCATTCAACCAACACCAATTCGGAGAAAGTAGGCGGATACCACGCCCCCCGAAAGGAAAATCTTGGTGTTTATTTTTGGTTTTTATATGCAATATAAGCCCTACCGGTTCACCAAATTTCATCGTTTTACAGCAGCAGGAAGTGCTCCATTCAACCAACACCAATTCGGAGATAATTCGGAGAAAGTGGGCGGATACCACGCCCCCTGAATGGAAAATTTCAATTTTTCGATTTTTTCCTCTGCTTACATGACAAGACCTACCGTTGTGCAAAATTACAAGATTCTACGATGTCGGGAAGTGCTCCATAATTTTGATGATCTGTCAGTCAGTCAGTCAGTCAGTTACGGTTTTTGTGATTTTTGAGGCCTTATATCTCAGGAACCGCTTATGCTAGAAAATTTAAATTTGGTCAGGCGCATGTGCCTGACTAGCTTAGCAAATATTCGGAATTTCTGACTTGATTGGTACTGAAGATAGGGAGGGGTCAAAAGTCGCCTGAGTTTGTTCCTGTAAAAAGGGTGTAGTGCCAGAACTTGGCTGGGCACTACCGTGCCCTTTGATCTATTCGCACTTCTTACTCGAGAAATAAAGGAAACCAGAAAGAAGAAAGTACGATAACTCCGCAATTTTGTGTTTAAGACTATTTGTTCAGAGCTCTGACATTCTCAAATTTGTTTGACAAGCCCGGTATGATGAATATTTGATGGATCGACAAAAATGCTGTCAAACATCACTTCGCTTTAGAATTTTGAAAATGGCGAAAAACTCGAGAAGTTGCAGGAAAATGAAATTTGCCGTAGGCTTGACAAATATGCGTTCACATTCTCAAATATGTTTGTCCTGCAGCGAAGATATCAAAACATTTTGAAATCCATCCGTGCTTGTCAAATATATTTGAACATTTGAACGCACCTAAGGCTAGCCGCGCACTAGCAACTTTTAGTTGCGAAACTGCTTGGTTCGAGCAACTAAAAAGTTTGTGTTTTGACACAAACTAAACGATTGCCTTAAATAAGTTCGCCATTTTATTGAACATATAATTATCTGCAAATTCACGGACATTCAACCAAACAGTTCATCTGTTTTCTATAAGCAACCAAACAGTTTCGCAACTAAAAGTTGCTAGTGCCCTAATGGTACAAGAAAATATAATACTTCTGTTCGACTTTTGGATTCTGATTACACGATTCATTTTTTCGTTCGCTTCGTCGTTCGTCTTTTTGACAGTTTGGTTGAGGGATGTAGAAACGTAGCTTCATACCGCAAACATTTCTTCACCTCACACCAAATATGTCAGAAAAGTGAAAGAAGAAAAAAAAGAATAGAAAAGAAAAAGAAAAGAAAGAAAGAAAAGAAAAAAGAATAGAATAGAAAAGGGGTGGCCGTGGCGCGATGGATGTGTGCTCGCCTGTGAACCTCATGATCACAGTTTCGATCCCTGCCGTCGTCTATGTCGTTTTAATTCCATTAAAAAAAAACCTTCAAAATTGTCATCAATGGGTTGCTGGTTTACTCATTACATGTTGTACAGGCATAACACTAACAACATGTAATTGAGTTAAACTAGTATGCCCAACAAGAATGAACATGAATAAAATAATGTGAATTATAAGCGGCATAGAAATAAGACACGGCATTCTCCGCTTTAGTTCAGCCGCCATCCCTGGAGATAAAATATCTGAGACAACAACCTTCATTCTCAGAACATCGTGCCACACATCTTTCCTATCCTTCTTTCTCTTCCTTAACTTCACGCCCGCGCTGTGTTCAAACATTTAAAGGGTAATCATAATCCCTTGAGCGCGTGTAGATTATAAAAAAAAAAAAAAAAAAAAAGTGTAATGTCTTTTTTCTGCTATAGACGGTGTTCACAATGAACTAAATCCTCCGATTTTATTTTGAGGTTTCTGTACTTTAAATCACTCTCTCTCTCTCTCTCTCTCTCTCTTTGTCAAAGATTTATAATTATTGATTGACATTATTCCCATTTTGTAATGGAAATTGTCAAAGTAAATATAAGCGGGAAAATTAAATTGTTGTATCCGTTGGCATCGTAGTCATCATCCAGTTCATGGCTTGACAGATTGAAAACGATCTATAATTTGATATAGTATAGAATATTTAATTCGAAGTTTGGCATTATATGGTATGACAGATAAGGGACGAATTAAATTTTGATGTATCGAGAAAGTTTCGTTGCAAGTCAACTGATTAATCTGAAAATGCATTTTTTCCGGAGCATAATATAAAATACAATCGTCCATCACTAACGTAAAGTGGATTTGGATTTGTTTAAAACATTGTTGGGGGAATGAAGATATTAAGCCTATGAAGCTAGCAATGGAATGTACTAAATCGAGATTTCACTGTCAAGAGTTTCCAATGTAGTAACGATGTAGTAAGTACGCAATATTTCCAACGTAAATAGGGTCTTAAATGCAATCTTCCGCAAGGTAAGTTGTTACGCGGAAAGTGTAACCGTAACGAGCTACACGGAACGTGTAACCGGAAATGTAAGGGGCTACACGGAACTTATAAGTTATACTCACGTTTTGGTTTACCCTTCCTCAGGCATAGATGTTTTCAAAGCAAAGCAAATTAAAAGCTAATTAAAAATCTTATTCACAAGAACAACTTCTTAAAAGGACAAAGTAGATCAAATCCATAACACATCGGATAACAATTTCGCCTACAGCAAATTTAAGGCCCAAAAACTCGTCGAGAACGAGGGCCAAGTGACTTTCAAATATTGAGATTGTACTCGAGTTTTGAACGAATAAAGGCTTTCTAGATTACAGCCACATCAGAAGGGGTACAAATGTGTTGCATTGTCAAAGAAAACCTTAACACTTAGGTAACAGCGTTTTTGGCGACGTCGAATGTTAAAATTCCACACAAGTTGGTCTAGTACACATACCAAGAACAAGAACTGTTTGTTTTCTCAATGCAAGTGCTGCTCATGCTGGGGGCTGGTTTCCGCTTCAGATAGCAGATAGAATTGAGTTTTTGAAGCATTAAATTCTATCTAAATCTATCGACGCTGCCGTTCCAAATCTACACCCGAAGGACAAGGACTTGAATCTGGAAGTAAATATAAGACGCTGAGATCACTGTTGGTAGAAAAACAATTTAATGGATGTTTCATATAGAAGATCATTGATGAATATGAGTAAGAGTGTCGGAGACAAAACGGAGCCCTGTGGCACACTAGCATTTATTTTATTAATAACAGTCTTGGAACCATCCAAAAAGTGCAACAGCTCGTATAGGACCAGGACCTTGTAACCATGAATGGCATGAATGGAGGCGACCTATAATTCGAATCCGAACAGCAGCGCAAGCAACATTTACCGTTATACTCTAGAGAGATTTTTCACATGTTTGAAACGTAAGAATCGTACCCAAACTCCTAAGTCTGACTTTTATTCCACACATTTCTCATTACATAAGTAATAGGTACATTCATTCAATTCTAATTACTGATGGATAAAAAACCTACCTATTGCGGTAATTTGATGAACGTCACTTAAGAAAAAGTCTAATGATAATGGAACACTTCAGTAATTTACACTTTTGCCAAGGATGAGTTTGAGTATTGAAATATTCTTTTTTACGTGCCACATTAAGTTTTTCTTTTACCTTCCTGCACTTCCCTTGTCACCTGAATTAACACAAAAATGATAAGAACTGAATTAAATGAAGCGTTTAACTAGAATCAGCACTTTAAAGGTTTCTTTCAAAACCCCAATCAACGTCAACAAAACATGATTTCCTCTTTATTGAAGATATACTCGTATACGTAGGCAAAGGAACAATTTTCAATCCTCACACAGGATAACCTTGATTTATTTTAAATAATCAAGATTTTATCCTTGAAAGCAATATACTTATGTGCGCCGCCGTTTGTACCTGTTCTACATAGACATTTTTGCAAGTGAGACACATCTTGCAAGCTCATTAATTCACTTTGCAGGATGTAATCACACAATAAGGGGAAAGCGATTTTTTATGGTTGTTACAATAACAAAGTGAGTCGTTTTAGGGTTTTATGTTGCAAAGTAATGTTTGGATTTACAAGAAAAGATTATAGATAAACTTTTTTTGAGAACACAGGAAGCGACAAATTTTGGTTATGTAAGCGACACATTGAAAATATTTTGACTTTTTGTCATGAATAAATAATTTATGAAAATAATGAATAAGGAAATTTAAAATGAAATGATCTTAAAATTAAACTCGCTTAGAATATTACATTATTTTCAATTTATTTCATATATGTACATAATATGAATGTTGGGAAGAGTGGAGCTAAAAGTAACAGAGGTGATGAGTAACAGCTCAAAAAACAGGGTTCGTATTGAAATTATGAATCGCGTGAAAGGGAAAAACGTTTAACTTGTCCAGAGCTACCGGCTTATCTTTTCAGTTGTTAATTAGGGGCCAATCAAGAAAGGAAACTCTGGGAGTAATCCTAAAAATTAGTAGATTTTTATCTCTCATATTTGTTTCTATTTTTGGTCTTCCGTTTAATACAAAAGAAATAAATTACCGGGTGATTTTAATTTACACTTCGGTTTTGTTAAGTTCAACTGTGTCCTTCTAATCAAATTTCATACTGGAGCTGGTTGTAACAAACTGTAAGTGATGCATCAAAGGTCTGCCGCCTTGGCTTCGAAGGGAGGCGCTCATCCAAAACTTCCAATTTTCAATAACTTTGTGGCTGAAATCAGGCTGAATTGGAACAATGGCATTGATTGTGTTGTCTTTCAAGACGGTGGTGGCTTGTGGTTGATTAACATAAACTTGTGACTTAAGAAAATTTCACAAGAAGAAGTCTAACGAGTACAAATCCCACGATCTCGGTGGCCTACTATGTGAGATAACCATAGGAATCGATCGTACAAAATGTCCATTGTGGGAGCAGCGTCTTAGACCGTAGTTCCTGTTGAAACCACATGTCATCGGTCATCGTCCAATTCAATCCAAAAGAAAATGGTAATAATCGATCCATAGCACTTGCCGTTGATGATAATGGCCTCGCCAAAGTCTTAATCAAAGGTGTGTGGACCAGTGATGCTGCCAGTCCACAATCCACGCCAATTAGTGACTTTCTCTGGATGCATTGAAATATAGTGGATCACGCGTGGATTGTGAACGACCCAAATTTGACAGTTTTGTTTGTTGACCAACCGACATATGAATTTTCGCCGGAAATTGGGATCAATTTACTACTACTCGAGAGTGCAGTAAACGAACTCAAGTAGTGGTCTATAGTCGTTAAGTCTGGGCTCCTAAGTCAGTTGAAGTTTGTACAGATATTAATCAATATTCGCCAGTTTGTGGCTTGCAAAAAACCGATTTCTTGTGCGCGGTGCCGAATCCACTGCCTAGGATTCTTCTGTACACTCTGACGGCCAGCATTGATGATTTTATCAGATCTCCATCTCACTTTTATTTGAAATACTGATATTGGGATATTGTTCACTGAACCAGTCGATTCGGATTTATCCTTTACGTTGTAAATAGTGTTCCTTCGGAGGAAGATTTTGCCAACCGTTAAATATACTCGTATGAAGGGTCCGAAATGTTGCTCGAACAGAAGACTCACGTTCATAAAACAACTGAATAAATAATAATCAATGACGGATGTAACTTCAACAATATGGCCGCAATCTATTGTCAAAACTCGGAAATACCTTTTAGAAATCGTTTAGATCCTTTTCTAAGAAAAAAAAGTGTGAGTGCCAGGACTCACGGTTAAGATGTGTAAACATCAACGTGTCGAATTTTTGTTATCGAACGTACCCAATAAACATACAATGCAATCGTACTAATTTGTGACTTGTGATATATACCCCTCACATACGCCACATCGATCAAGACGAACAATCGACAAAGTACTTCGCTTTTGTATGGGCATTTACACACCAATACGCCGACGTAGAAGTACATGCCAAAATCAGCTGTGAAATGGTAGAGTTGTAAAATTTTAAATGAAAAGTGAAAATGACCGAAAAATATTTGAATTTTAATGCTCCAGAACCACTTTTTTGCGTTGATCAGAGCTTTATTGAATTCTTGCTTAAGGAGATTGAATTTTATTCTTGCTTTTTTAGGCGATTTGTAAATTTTAACAACTAAAACTGAATAACATCATAAAAAATTGTTTCGACGAACTAGTTCGGTCCTTTTTACACGCCATGTCGGCATAGTACTTCGATTCCCAGAGTTCGCACTGCTATGTCGACACATATTCATTTCACACGACCCAAAAACCTTATCGACAATATGCTTCGATGAAGTAGTTCGTGGCATGTGTTAGGAGTAAGTCGACTCTGCTACGTAACGTAAAGTTTGTTTGACTTATGTTTAACCAGGGATGTTGCTTGTGACAGCATTATATTTTTACCCTTATATTCAAACAGAGATGTTATCTGATAAAAAATAAACTGTTTTTACACGAATCCGATTTTAATCTCTGTTTCTCTTTTGGCTTCCTTTCGAGTGCATCTGTGCTTTTAAACACAGCGATTTTTAATATAAGTTTAATATAAGTTAACTTTGTTCATGCGAAAAAGAGTCATCTCTTCGCACTCCTCTACTCAGTTAAGCGAATTGCACTGAGCGAACGCCAAATATAAAAAAGAAAACCACAAAGAAGAATGAACGATAACTCCGCATTTTTCTCAGCAATTGTAAGTGTATTAGCAAAAAAGTCACACGTATATAGATTGGATGTAGGCTTGAAGAAAAATCAAAATCTTTTCAATCTAGCGTACGCATAGAAATATTGTATATGCAAGGTTGATGATTGATCATGTATTTATTGGATCATTTGCGTATAGTACGTTGAAGAGATGAGAACACAGCACAGCATAAGCACTGATTAAAATATTAAAACAGCAAACGAAAATTGTATGATAAAAGGGACAGACAAAATAAAACAAATTACTCGGATAAAATTACAAAAATCTCAAAGAAATTCGTAAAAACACAATTTTGCTGAAAAAAAAACCACAAAGGGCAACGTTCTCTCGCCACTGAAATAATGGACTTGTACGTGCTTTTCATGCATTTGAACAATGTATACCTGGCTTAACACCGCCAACAAATATACTTGTCATGCAGCGAAAAAGTCAAAACTTTTTTTTTTTTTGCAAATCACTAGATGGAGCGTTCACCTTACCAAAATCAAACCAATCCCTTAACCTTTTTTTTAGGTTTTTGTACTTTATCTTACTCGCTCTGTCAGAGATTTACAACCCGATTGACATCATTCCCACCTTGTAATGCTATTATTATAAGTGGCAAAAACTAATTTTTTTTAATACATTGAAGTCGTAGTCATCATCCAGTTCATGGCTTGACAGATGGAGAACGATCTATATTTTGATATAGTGAATGCTAAAAGTATATTTTGATATAATAAAGGATATCTAATTCGATAATTAAAATAATTATATGGTATGACAGATAAGGGACAATTTATATTTTGACGTATCGAGAATATTTCATTGCAGATGTCAACTGATTGCCCTGAAGAACATTTTTTGGATTTTTAAAGTTCAACTCTGAAAATGCATTTTTTGCGAGCATAAAATAAAATGTTATCGTCCGTCAATAACGTGAAGTGTATTTTTTAAGACATTAAATGAACCCGCTATGAAATTTTACACCAGTTGATTTGTGTTTCGTCTTTTTCACATATTTAGGACTATTCGGCGTGATCTTTTATTCTTCTATTCTGCTATGAATTTCCATATAAATGTTTGAGCTGTCAACAAATCTTTTATGAATTTTAATTTTGGTATTCAGCACGCTAAAATCTGTTATAAAATCTGCTAAGAAAACTTTTATGAACTGTCAAACGTTCGAACATAGAAAAAATCTTTTACGAATAGCATTTTTGTTAAAAATCATAAAAGACAAACTTCTGTGACTTTTATCATAAAAGATTTCAATAAGTACACAGGTGCATCAAGTAATAATGAATATTTATCTTTTATTTCGTCAATGAAATGTTCTTTAAAGGAGACAAATGAAAGAAAATATATCAAAACACATATCATATAAACATATAAGTAGAGTATGGCCATGGTATTCCCAGAAACATATGAGGTAAAATCGTGTTCCATTGTATGGATACCCATAGTGTGTAAGGCTAGGCGCACACATTCAATTTTTAGTTGCACAACTGTTTGGTAGTTTATAGAAAACAGATGAACTACTTAAATGAATGTCCGCGCAGGTGCATATAATTATATGTTACACAAAATAGCCTTAGGCCAGGCGCGCACATTCAATTTTTAGTTTCGCAACTGCTTGGTTCGAGCAACTAGAAGTTTGTGTTTTGATACAAACTAAGCGATTGCCTGAAATGAGTTCGCTATTCTGTGTAACATAAAATTATATGCACCTGCGCGCACATTCAACTAAATAGTTCATCTGTTTTCTATAAGCAACCAAACAGTTGTGCAACTAAAAATTGAATGCGCGCGCAATCGTTTAGTTTGTGTCAAAACACAAACTTTTTAGTTGCTCGAACCAAGCAGTTTCGAAACTAAAAATTGAATGTGCGCGCCTAGCCTAAGAGTTTACTTTTTTGTTCGTCATCCATTTAAATTATGTCAGATGAAATATTTTACATAATCACAGCTGATTATGATAACAGATTTAGTTCAGTTTCATAACAGATCTCGTTTTCGAAGTAGCATAAGGCCAGGCGCGCACATTCAATTTTTAGTTTCATAACTGTTTAGTTGCTAAAATGAAACATATGGGCTTATATGGGACACCGCGCACTTAAAGCAACTCGATTCGAGCAACTAAAAGTTTGTTTTGACACAAACTAAATGATTGCCTAAAATTAATTCGTAACAGTTGAGCTGTTTTCCATAAGCGCAAGAGAGAAAAGAGTGTGAGCGTGTGTAAATAGTTGCCAGTGCGCGGTTCTCTTTTAACTGGTGATTAAACTATTTGATTTCAATCACAGTTGCCAGTGCGCGACTAGCCTAACAGACTTTTATAAAAGTTCGAACCTCTGAATACCAATCATAAAAGATCTTTTAAGGTGGAAATCTTTTATGATTCATAACAGAAAATCTATAGCAGAATAACAAATGCGACAGAATAGGCCTAATTGGTCGGGTGGTGAAGAAATGTTGAGGGATTGAATTAAGTTCTATCCAGCAATGGAAAGTAATAAAATCGAGATTTCAGTACTCAAAGTCTCCAATGTAAACACGATGTCGTAAGTACGCAATATTAACAATGTAAACATGGTGTTAAATGCAATCGTCGGTAAGGTAGATTGCTACACGGAACGTGTAACCGTAACGTGTAACCGGAACGTCTAACCGTAACGTGTAACCGTAACGTGTAACCGTAACGGGTTACACGGGACGTATAAGTTTTACACACGTTTTCAATTCACTCTACCGCCGGGAAAGATGTTTACACATCAAAAATCATACCATTTACTTGGGCCTATAGGAACCCTTAACTACCGCTCAATAAGAAGTAGAATGATCATCTGGACAAGTGACTCATGTAGATGCCAACAGGATGAAGAGCAATGGAATGGCTCATCTCACTGCCTTGTGACAATCTCTCACCCTAGCCAGACATAAATAAAACATAAATAAAGCAACACTATTGTAAGGCATATTGTCCTTCATAACTTCTTAACAATACCTACTCTAAGCTTTATATACATACCTTACAATATAATATACTTTATACCTAAATAACTCAGAAGTGGGATAAGTCAGGATTAAAGATTATTCTAAATATTGTTGTTTGATGAAGAATACAAAATATATATATTTAGATTGATTTGTAAACCTTTTATTTCAATATAAGAAGACCTGTTATACTATTACAATATTTTTTTTTAGGAACACCTCGTTTTGCTCTTAAGGAACATCATAAGATGCATTCAGTTCTCAAAATGGTTCAGGGAGGCAATCCATACCTAAGCTTCCACTTCCTTGCACCTTTTTCTAAATGGAAGCATCCATTGGTATCCTGGGTTCGATGCTCCTCCTGAGCTTATTGATTGAGATCAGAGCTAGTTGATGCAGCTTTCCTTTGGTTCTTAAATTACTAGCCCAACACTTTTGAACTCAAACAAAAAAAAAGAAACAGAATTTGGGTCGAAGAATTATTGATTAAATAATTTTTTTAATATTAAAAAAAAAACAATAGTGCCCTCCACAATATTGCAAAATTAAAGATCGTAGAGCACTTTTGTACAATTGTTTCGAATTTTTAAAGTAGTAGTAATGGTAGTAAATTGTTTTTATTTTAACTCAAATCTTGAATAAATACATATAGATTTTCATTTGCCTTGTTTTCAAATATTGTTAACATTTCAAACCTACGACAATGAATTTAAGAGTCGTCTGTCGGGTAGCTTAATAGTAAATATTAATTTAAAATACTGTTTGTAAACAAATTTTATTCATTATATGAACCAAAAATTTGAAAAGATATGATAAAAGTACATGCTACAATCAAAACTGCGTTTAAAAATTTGAAAAATAATTAAAAGAAAATTGAAACATTATTTTATTTGTTTAATTGTACTCTTCGACCAGCAATTTTCTGTAGGTTATGGACAGAGTTATATACTTGACCAATTTGTCCCAATCTAAAACATCTTCACCATTTAGCAAACATATGGTCTCATTTTCATCTATTGCAGGTTTTCCGAAGTATCTTATTCTAAATTCTCGCAGTCGCAATACTAGGCATCTGCTCAAAAAGTGTTGAATATTTTCTTCTTCCATCATATTGCAAAGGCTACATAGGGACTATTCACTGCCGCTGTATCTGCTTCCGTTCAGAAAGATTAGATCACATCTCGCTTTGAAGATCCAGCTTATTTTACTAACATCAAATTCTTTCGTGATATAGTTAAGTCCCCTTGTATAGTCTAAGAACTTGTAGATGCTCTTTTTTAGTTTCTTGATGCGACCTTAGTTTGAGAGAGTCAAATAGTACAAGACTTTTCCGATATATTCTTCCTTTGACCCTAAATTTTCGTCTCAATGTACTCCGAATTCAGATCCGACGTCATTTATGTAGCTCTTTTATCCAAAATTGATTTTTCCGTAAAAGAATTTTCGAGAGTCGATGAGGTAGTCTGCTTTCATTAAAGTCAAAGACATACCGCAGGTATAAAAATGTCCTTCTTCGGCACCAGTTTCAAGTGACAGTGCATAGTTTGGTGTGCTACGAGTAGCAGGTAGTTTTAATACCTGTTATATGAAATATCGTTACAGATTATCTACTTCTTCGAATATACGAAGCCCCCAGGCTAGCGCGCTATATGTTTGGATAGCACAACACACCGCATGAAAAAGTTTCCACTTTGAAGCAAGATTGATATTTTACCTTGCCAAAAAGTTATGCCAAGTGCCGTTGATGCTGTTTTTGGCTTAGTTGTTTCTAACCTCCACGTGCTTGCTGAATGACATGTTTGGACTTTGGAGTAATAAGAAGAAGAACACCCAAGTATACATAATTGAAAGCAATTCTTATTTCTTTTCCTTTGAATAACCATTTTTCCTGGTGAGATAATCTACTTCCATTTCGAAACAGCATAATTTCTGACTTTTCCAGTTAACTTCTAAACACCAATTGTTGCAGTACTCTTCTTGGCGATCTATCATATTTTGCATAATTCGGATACCCACTGCTAGGATGACCATATCGTCTGCGTACAAGAG
The DNA here is from genome assembly GCA_963931855.1 of Philhelius festivus. Lineage (NCBI taxonomy): Eukaryota > Metazoa > Arthropoda > Insecta > Diptera > Syrphidae > Philhelius > Philhelius festivus. The sequence continues at coordinate 150,110,181 of OZ007555.1, forward strand.
CAGTCTCACTTTAAATTCAAAATTTTATTTTTAGAATAAAATATTTTTTGTTTTCCAATTTTAAACTTCCTTACTCATATTTATCTTAAAAAAAAAATCATAATTAAATAAAAATAAATGCCAAGCATTTGAGGGTGGGAGGGTGTGTGTGGGGTATGTTGCATAAATAATACAAATGTAGGTACATATAAATAACACAAAACAGAAGAAGACAAAAAGTTAACAGTTCACGTAGAATAGAACTGCATACAATATGGAAACTGAATCGTAAACAATACCAAAAGCAAACGAAAAGATACTAAAAGGTGATAGAGTTGGCATGGGACAGCCAAATTGTTGTTGTAACATTAATCAATCAAGAGGCAAAATTCCTGCTAAAAATTTTGGGTTAAAATCCTTAGAGCTGTTAATGAGAAGTCTGTATATTTTAATCCATCAGATTATCATATACCACCATTTTATACCATTTATCTAACAACAGCTTCTCTGTTTGGTTAATTATTAATTATCAACAACAATAGCAGCAGCTTCACTGTATGCTTTATTTTCATGTACACAGCTTTTCTGTATCTTCTATTTTTAAAATGCATTCAATTTGATTTCCCATAATAGTCAGCAGTTTTCTGCATTCAAGCTAATGGCATACCTGGCCAAAATGTATCATGTTTCTTTTTTTATGTTTTGCATTGTAGATATTTTTTGTATATTTTAGTGTTTGTAAATTTAGCTAAGTAAGCAAAATTTGTGTATAAATAGTATTGTAAGTGAATAAAATATTATCATTCTAGATCAAAAGGTTGTCGAGTGTTTTTACTTATTGTTGCTTCCCCCCACCAGTGGTAAGGGGCAATAATTCAAATCAAACCAATCATCGCAAACATACATAGGTACAAGAACCTAGTGTATGAACTACGGTCTGGTCAAGGTTTATGCACCCTGTCCAGCCAGTCGGTTCAAAATAGTTCCGACTTTAACATTGGTGACCCCGACGTGATTTGGTCCACATAAGAACATTCGACAACTTGTAGAGCGTTGCCAGGGCCTAAACACTGGTTCTTTTTTCTTAAAAAAAATATATTAATAATACTTAAGGCGTTACCACGGCTGTAAAACAGTGGTAGAACGCGGTACATATCCAGCGGTTCATTCAACACAAGGCAGTCCATCATCTGCTGTAGTACGCGGTATACAGCCAGCGTTCAATTCTACATAAGGCAGTTCATCATCTGCTGAAGTACGCGGTATACAGCCAGCGTTCAATTCTACATAAGAACATAAGGCAGTCCATCATCTGCTGTAGTACGCGGTATACAGCCAGCGTTCAACTCTTCACAAGGCAGTCTATTATCGGCTCTAATACGCGGCACACAAGCGTTCCTAACATTACAGAGCATTTCACCTTATTCGACCAACAATGGAAGAAATACAGATCTACAAGATTGTGGCCCGACAAAAGGCAATTTTCGAAGAGCTTCTTAAGTTGAAGACAAACATTGGAAAAGACGGTGCTGACCGTAAGACAAATGATTATAAAGAAAAAAAATTGCGGCTATTGGAAGACCTATGGAAGGAATTTCATGACAATCATGAAATCATCAACCCTTACGTGAAGGCTGACACACCTTACATGCAGTCAAATACATATGAAAAAGTAAGGAGCATTTATGAAGAGACGAAACGAACTCTGCAATCGATCGTGCCTGCTGAAAATAAAGGAACAGGCACTATTCCAAAGACGACATTCAAGCCAGATATTCCACCTAATGGCAATAGAAAGGAAGAGTCTGATAATCTTTCAAGGTTAGTTAAGAAACAGTCGCAAATGATCGACAAAATAAAAAACTCTCTACAGCAGCTTATTGAAGACAATCAAGAACATCCTGAAGAGTTTTACTCAATAAGACTCAAAACTATTGAACAACACTGGGCAGCTATACAAGGTGCCCATTACAAAATATGGGATTTATTAGAAGATCCAGACACAAGCATATATGATGTGGATGGTTACTTTTTAATAGAGGCTGAAGTACAAGAATCACTTACAAATCTTTATGCTCGATCAAGAGAAAGGTCAGTACCCGCACCAGTTGCCAACCCAGTATCGAAATTACCAAAGGTAGTGCTGCCAAAGTTTGACGGTGACTATTCCAAATGGGTGCAATTTCGGGACCTATATAAAGAATTAGTGCAAAATCAACCAATACCACAATGTCAAAAAATGTGGTACCTAAAGACGACTCTGACAGGAGAAGCTGAAAGATTAATTCAGCATTTTTCAACCTCTGATGCAAACTACATAGCCGCTTGGGAAACCGTAACAAGTCGTTACGAAAACACTCGACTGTTAGTGACAGCCTTATTAGACAAATTAATGTCTCAACCAGCAAGTCAAAATGAGAGCTCATCAAACATCAAGGCTCTGCATGATACCACTCAAGAATGCCTGCTCAGTCTAAAGAATCTAGGTTTAAAGACGGAAAATTGGGATCCTCTCCTGATACATACACTGGTCAAACGTTTAGACCGAAATACACACAAGCTATGGGAACAATCGTTGAAGTATCCAAAAAATCTGCCGCCCATGAAAGAATTCTTGGAATTCTTGGAATTGCGATTTCAATCCTTAGAAGCGCTAGGTACAAAGGCAAGAAAGGGTTCAGAAGATCAAAACCGGCGAGTAACACCCAAGAAAGCGTTCACGACACTAGTCGCAACCAGGGTTGCGAATTTTTGAATTAAAAAATCCTTAAGTCATAAGTCTATAGATGACTTGTGAATTAAAAAAATTTAATTCATAAGATATTTGGTGACTTATGAATTAAAAAAAAATTAATTCACAACTCCCAAAGTGACTTATGAATTAAAAAAAATTTAAATCCTAAGCTACTAAGTGACTTATGAATTAAAAAAAATTTATTCACCACCTACCAAGTGACTTATGAATTAAAAAAAATTAAGTCATCAGGGAGTAAGTGACTTATGAATTAAAAAAAATTTAAGTCATGAGCAACAAAGTGACTTATGAATTAAAAAAAATTTAATTCGCCACCTACTAAGTGACTTATGAATTAAATAAAATCAAGTCATCAGGGAGTAAGTGACTTATGAATTAAAAAAAATTTAATTCACAAGTCAGTTGGTGACTTGTGAATTAAAAAAATTTAATTCATAAGTTAGTTGGTAGATTGGAAATTTTTAAGCTTGTTTTGACTACATAATTATTTAATTATTAACGAAAGCTTTCAAATCTAGTTTTTAAATTATAAGATTATCATGCTAGCTTATAAATTATCCATTTCATAATTTTTCTAATCAGCATTTATCCATTAACTTATGAATTAAATTTTTTTTAATTCATAAGTCACTAAGTTGGTTTTGAATTAAATTTTTTTAATTCATAAGTCACTTACTTGCTGATTATTTGAATTTTTTTAATTCATAAGTCACTTACTTGCTCATGACTTGAATTTTTTTAATTCCTAAGTCACTTAGTAGCTTGGGAATTAAAATTTTTTAATTCATAAGTCACTTACTTGCCCCATGACTTAAATTTTTTTAATTCATAAGTCACTTAGTAGGTTCTGAATTAATTTTTTTTAATTCATAAGTCACTAAGAAGCTTATGGTTTAATTTTTTTTAATTCACAAGTCACCAACTGACTTGTGAATTAAATTTTTTTTAATTCATAAGTCAGTTCGTAGCTGCTGAATTATATTTTTTTTAATTCATAAGTCACTCACTAGCTTGTGAATTAAAGCCAAGCTTAAGCTAACAAGTGACTTAAGCTTTTGCAACCCTGGTCGCAACAGAATATTCATGCGTCTCATGCAAGGGGAAACATCCACTTTTCTCATGTAAAACGTTTTTAAATTTAAGCCCACAACAGCGTTTAAATCTGGTGCAAAGGGCAAAACATTGCACAAACTGTCTTAGACCAGGACATCATTCAAATGATTGTGCTTCCCGATCTTGCTCAATATGCCAAAAGAAGCACAATACACTTCTGCATTTGGATGAATCAACAAAGAATAAAGGCTCTAAGGCATTACCAAGCAAAGCAAGTTTAGCGGCAGACTCAGGAACCAGCTGTACTTCAGCGGCAGGAACCAGTCCCACAATGGTTAGCAAACAGGACAAAAATACAAGCGTGATTCTTGGTACAGTCATTGTTCACATAAAGAGTCACAGAGGATTACAAATACCATGTCGAGCGTTATTAGATTCTGGATCACAGGTCAATCTTATAACCGACAAACTAGCCAAATCTTTGGGTCTGAGGGAGGATTATGAGACATTAAGTGTTGAAGGTATCGGTCAAAGCAAGCAGGCCTCTCATCGAAGAATTAATGTTGAAATAAGCTCAAAAATAAACGGATTCTCTACCAGAATGGAAGCACATATTCTTCCAAAGATTATTTCACCACAACCATCAAGGCCCATCATTACATCAACCTGGAATATACCAAACAACATTGTTTTGGCTGATTCACAATTTGATCGGCCAGGACCTATAGACTTGCTCATCGGTGCCGAATTATTTTATTCGACTCTGGTTATTGGACAGATAAGTTTAGGAGATGATCTTCCAATTTTGCAAAACACCGTATTTGGTTGGACAGTAGTTGGGAAAATACAAAACCCCACCTGTAATCCCATGGTGGCATCATGCGGAATTTGCACAGCAGATGAGGCTCTCGATCAACAAATTGAAAGGTTTTGGCGGTTAGAAGAAGCCACTTCAACCACAGACAATTTCACTCAAGCCGAAAAGCGCTGTGAAGCTCACTTCATTCAAACTACAGCTAGAGACTCCAGTGGTCGCTTTGTGGTTCGGTTACCCTTTAAAGAGGCACCCACGTGCTTGGGAGAATCAAAGAATATGGCGTTTCAAAGATTTATTGCGCTTGAGCGGAGGCTTGCTAATTCGCCAGAGCTAAAAAGGCTATATAGAGAGTTTATGGAAGAATATCTTAAGTTAGGTCATATGCAAGAAGTAGACCTTAATCAAATTGCCAAACCTTATTATTTTTTACCTCATCATTGCATTCAAAAGCCTGACAGCAGCACTACGAAGCTAAGAGTAGTATTTGACGGCTCTGCTAAAACATCCACAAATTTATCACTCAACGATATTCTCTCCACTGGTCCGACAATTCAAGATGACGTCTTTTCAATGCTACTACGATTCCGCATGCCAAGATATGTGTTTACCGCAGATATCGAGAAAATGTACCGGCAAGTACTTATAAACGAAGAGGACCAAAGGTTCCAACTAATTTGGTGGAGAAGCAGCCCAAATGATGCATTGAAGTGCTATAAACTTCAGACAGTTACCTACGGCACCACCTCTGCATCGTACTTAGCCACAAGGTGTCTTCAAACATTGTCCCAAGAGAACAAGGAACGATTTCCATTGGGATCAATGGCACTGGTTCGAGATTTTTATGTAGATGACGTATTGACTGGCTCAGACAAAATTGCCGACTTATTGACAACCCAATCGGAGCTGCAAACAATTTTGCAAAGAAGTGGTTTTAAGCTAAGAAAATGGTGCGCCAACCATGCATCTCTCCTACAAAGCATTCCTATCGAGGATAGAGAAACTGAGCTCAACTTCGGCAACAATATTGATGAACACATAAAAACAGTAGGACTTACGTGGATGCCTAAATCTGATCAACTGTGCGTCAAAACATCCTGGGTTGATAAGATTCGAGTAACCAAGCGATCTGCATATTCCGACATCGCACATTTATTTGATCCACTGGGGATCATGGCTCCGGTAGTTGTAGTCGCAAAAATATTTCTACAGAAACTGTGGGAATTGAAGCTTGATTGGGATGCAGTATTACCTCAGGAAATGCATACGACATGGATGAAATACCGTGAAGGTCTACAATCGCTCAATAATATCAAGATTGAAAGACACATATATTCACACAAGGCTCCAAAAAACATACAATACCACGTGTTTGCTGACGCTTCGGAAAGGGCTTATGGGGCAGCAGCTTACGTTCGATCCATTAGTAAAGACAACATTATCACGGTGCGACTGTTATGCTCCAAGTCAAGAGTAGCGCCATCAAAACAGACCAAATTAGCACAGCAAGCAACTATACCCCGCTTAGAGCTTTGTGCCGCCTGCCTTGCAACTGATTTACTACTTCGTTTGCAAAAGGACTTGAAAATTCATAATGATGCAACCTATTTATGGACAGACTCAGAAATTGTGCTTGCTTGGATTAACTCGTCATCTTCTGCTTCGCTTTCTATTTTTGTTGCTAATAGAGTATCGCGTATTCAACAGAATACAATACCTCAGCAATGGCACCATGTTCCGTCAAAAGAAAATCCGGCTGATGTACTTTCACGTGGGATAGCGCCTGAACGACTTCAAGATTGTAATATTTGGTTCTATGGGCCAAAGTTTTTACATGGGTCTGCTTCAATTTGGCCACCTAAATACAAACCAATTGACGAGAATCATCTATCTGTGGGAACCGCTGTTCATGATCCATCTCCGCATCAAGAAGACATTTTAACTACCCTCAACCACAAAAATTCTTTTAAAAACGCAGTAAACATAATCGCACACATATTGAGGTACAATCATAACCTAAGACAAAGGGTAATAATTACTAAAATTAAGAAAAATAAAGACGGGTTGTCAGCTGAGGAGATAGAATTAAAACTGGCGGAAATCAATTTGAGAGGTGGTCCCCTAACAGCTGTGGAACTGTATCAATCGAAAAAGAAAATATTTAAATTGAGGCAAGAAGATAAATTCAAGGCAGAAATAGTGCATCTGAAAGACAAGGGTGAAGTTCCAACTAAAAACTCCTTTAAGAGTCTTGCTCCCTTTCTAGATGAAGAAGGGCTAATTCGTGTTGGTGGGCGCTTAGAAGCATCATCTTTGCCATATGACGCTAAGCATCCCATTCTTATACCATACAACCATTCCTTCACCAAAATGATATTTACTGGAATTCACGAGGACAACAATCATGTTGGGCCGCAAACCATGCTTTCAATAGCTAGACAGATCATTTGGCCAGTGAAGGGAAAGACTGTTGCCCGATCAGTTTTGCACAAATGTATCAAATGTGCACGTGCCACACCAAACCTTTTATCTCAACAAATGGGAAACTTGCCTGCAGATAGAATTCAACCAGCTAGACCATTCATCAATACGGGTGTAGATTTCTGTGGTCCAATTTCAACACACTACAAGATAAGAGGCAAACGCCCTCAAAAATCTTACATTGCAATCTTCTGTTGCTTTTCCACCAAGGCCTGTCATTTGGAACTAGTAACCGATTTAACAGCACAAGGTTTCATAGGGGCACTTAAACGATTCATGGCTAGGCGGGGCCATTGCAGAAATATATATTGCGACAATGCAACAAACTTTGTTGGCACCAAAAACCATCTATCAGAACTAATGGCTTTCATGGAATCCGACACAGAAAGGAAGAAAATAATATCTTCATGCGTTACAAAGGGATGTGACTTTCATTTTATTCCACCACGCTCACCGCATTTTGGTGGCCTGTGGGAAGCTGCTGTTAAATCGTCAAAGCATTTGCTACAGCACACTCTGTCAGGAGCATCATTGACTTACGAGGAACTAGAAACAGCTGTCACTCAAGTTGAAGCTATATTAAACTCAAGACCCATAAGTCCATTGTCCACTTCACCGAACGATCTTAACGCTCTAACCCCTGGTCATTTCTTAATCGGAGAGCCTCTTGTTAGCAATGTTGATTCCGCAGCAGCACCAACGGATTCAGGTATACTTGCTCGCTGGAATCTTGTAAATCATCTTAAAAATGAGTTCTGGCGCCGATGGTCACGTGATTACCTGAATCAGCTACAACACAGGTATAAATGGAAGGAGAGATGTCAGAACTTAAAACCTGGAACGATGGTCATACTCAAGGACGACAATACACCAAGCTTACGATGGCCGCTTGGACGTGTAATTAACGTAATATCTGGAGACGACGGGCTGGTTCGAGTCGCGGATGTACGGACAGCTACAGGAACATTCCGTCGTGCTATACATAGATTGGCTCCGCTTCCAGTTCCAACTCAAGATGATGATGACAATCTAAAAGAGAAGACAATTTCGGTACGTTCAAACGACAACAAGCCTGGTGATGAACCAGTACCAAAAAAGAAGTTCAAGTCTTCAATTGGATCAGCAGCCCTTGCTGTACTCTTGGTAATGGCATTTGTTCCTCTAATAGTATGTACTCCAGTCAAGATACAACCATTTAAGTCCCAGCCAGGGATCTACTTTGAAAATTTCGGAACTTCAGCCATAACTTCAAGCCATTGGAACATAATCGCCTATTATGATATGGCTCCTTATTGGACCGAATATCATTCCATAATAGCCTACAGTAGGAAACTATCACAGATTTGCCAACTATTGCCAAATAAAAACGAGACTTGCAAAGGGACCATACTCCAATTTGACCGACTAAACACAGATATAAGAAAAGATAATGATATTTTATCTGCAACCTCAGTCACTCAGAGAGTTCGTCGTGGAGCGCTTAACTTCGTTGGCAATGTGGCTAATGCATTATTTGGAGTTCTTGATGATGAATACGCCCACCACATGTCTGCTACAATCAACAAAATAAAACAAGATGAAGGTCAAATAGTTAGCCTTATTCGAAATCAGACTTCAATAATTGATTCCACCATAAATATTATTAAGAAAAATGAGCAAGAGACAAGTGCCCGTTTTGAAGAGATAGATGAAAACATCAAACAGTTCACAGCTGTTATTAATGACATTAGACAACAATATCACCAAGAAAGATTGCGTCAACTATTTAATTCGATCGCTCTACAACTTATACTAGTCTCTTCACAATTTCAAAAGACACAGGCGTCGTTAATAGATGTAATGATCGACACTCATCATGGGAAAATAAATCCTCAACTTATTTCCCCTGCTCAGTTAAGGCAGGAGATCACAATGATTAAAGCAAACCTCCCTTCTTCAGTCAGGCTTCCAGTAGCTCAAGACGAAATCCCAAAACTCTATCATCTTATGAGCATTCATGGTAAAGCTCTGAAGAATCACATAATATTCAAAGCTGAATTACCACTCCTTAGTCTTGATGAATCCGGAGCAACTTCAAGGCCAAAAAAGAAGATCACAACGACAAGAATCCCAACGACATAACCTTCGAAATGATGGTATAGTTTCGAACATAGTTCAACGGGCGGAGAATGTATATTTTAATCCATCAGATTATCATATACCACCATTTTATACCATTTATCTAACAACAGCTTCTCTGTTTGGTTAATTATTAATTATCAACAACAATAGCAGCAGCTTCACTGTATGCTTTATTTTCATGTACACAGCTTTTCTGTATCTTCTATTTTTAAAATGCATTCAATTTGATTTCCCATAATAGTCAGCAGTTTTCTGCATTCAAGCTAATGGCATACCTGGCCAAAATGTATCATGTTTCTTTTTTTATGTTTTGCATTGTAGATATTTTTTGTATATTTTAGTGTTTGTAAATTTAGCTAAGTAAGCAAAATTTGTGTATAAATAGTATTGTAAGTGAATAAAATATTATCATTCTAGATCAAAAGGTTGTCGAGTGTTTTTACTTATTGTTGCTTCCCCCCACCAGTGGTAAGGGGCAATAATTCAAATCAAACCAATCATCGCAAACATACATAGGTACAAGAACCTAGTGTATGAACTACGGTCTGGTCAAGGTTTATGCACCCTGTCCAGCCAGTCGGTTCAAAATAGTTCCGACTTTAACAAAGTCGAAAATCAAAAAAAAACGGGTCTATGGCAGGTACCCCTAATAACATTTTGCCCCAAAATTTTGTTTGACCAAAATGTAGCTTATGTTCATAATATCACACCTAATTTTTTTTATCAAAATTCGTTAGAGCCCTTTTCGAGATAAATAAGATTTTGCATTACGGGTGTATGGGGGGAACCGTTAGTTTTGGAGCTAAAAAAAAAATTTCGATTTTTCCTCTAGGGAATCACTGAAGACCCTTAACCTTCGATATTGAAAGAAATAGGTCCAGTGGTTTAGGCTGTAGTGAGAGGTACAGACATACAGACACACTAAAACATGTTTTTTGTGTACTAAATTTTCCTTAAAATTTTTATTAAAAAAATTGATATGCAAACTGTTAGTATTTAATAAAATACATTTTAAAATGTAATTTAAAAATTTAATCGTGTAACGGTTTTCAAGAAATTGAATTTGAAAAAAAAAAATTGTATTATTTTTTTAAAAATCCAAAAACTATTTTTTTCGAAAAAAATTTTTAGTTTATATTTTTGCAAATGCAAAGCAGCTCCTGCATAAAAATTTTGGTTAGAGCCGTTGGTGAGAAATTCGAAATTCAAAAAACCGTTCTATGACAGGTACCCCTAATAACATTTCCCCCCAAATTTTGTTTTAACCAAAATATAGTCCATGACCATAATATCACACCTAATTTTTTTTATCAAAATCGTTAGAGCCGTTTTCGAGATAAATAAGATTTTGCAATACGGGTGTATGGGGGTACCGTTAGTTTTGGAGCTAAGAAAAAAATTTCAATTTTTCCTCTAGGGAATCACCGAAGACCCTTAACTACTGAGTTTGAAAAAAATTCCTCCAGTAGTTTAGGCTGTAGTTCGAGGTACAGGCATACAGACAGACAGACAGACAGACATACAGACGGAATTGCCGGACCCACTTTTTTCGTCTTCGCTATCATTGTATTGTCAACTTTGATCAAAATCTCGAGTTCGATTTTTTTTTCAAATGCAGAACTTGCTCTATAGTACCTATATCGCAAGTAAAATGGAGAATGGAACTAATTTTTTCAACAATTTATCATACTTAAATCTGTTTTTTCAAATGAAAAATATAAAAAAACGTTTACAAAGAAATAAATAAATAAAATTCATTTCATACTCGTAACGTAATATAAGGTGGTTGATAGTAAGAATGACTTTAATTTTTTGATAGTTTTAGTGATACCTTAAAGGAAATTTTTTATTAGTTTTTTTCACTGAGACTACCCCCCAAAATAAATCCTGCGTACGCTACTGGTTCACTCGTCAAGTTTTTAAAACCTTTCGAATTGGGCATTTTTTTTTTTATAATCGGCGGCGCACACTCAAGGGGTTTGTATACCCTTAATATGCCAGAGACACAGTGTGAGCATACAAAAAAAAATAGTGGTTTGATTATAGTTCACATCACAGTTAAGAGTTTTATTATGTAAACTCATAATTTTTTCAGGCATGCGAATGTTTTCTTTTTTCATTCATGTTAAAGTAACATAGAGTACCAAATCGTTTTAAAATGGCAATAAAAAGACACTTCAAATGAAAAATCTTAGATTTTCTATTTTTTGCTTTGAATGTACATTAACCCATACCGCTCTCTCGCTCTACCAAATTTCATCATTCGGAAGTGCAACATATAAATTAAACATTTTCGCAGAAAGTGGGTGGATACCACGCCTCCTGAATGGAAAACCTCAATTTTTATTTTTGGTCCATTATATGCAATTTGAGCTCTACCGTTCTAACAAATTTCATTGTTCTACTGCAATCGGAAGTGTGCCATATATAATTTACATCAGTTCTGAGGAAGTGGGCGGATACCACGCCCCTGAATGGAAAACCTCAAATTTTATATTTTCGATTTCCTCTGCTTGCATGACAAGACCTACCGTTGTGCAAAATTACAAGATTCTACGATATCGGGAAGAAGTCAGTTACTGTTTTTGATGATTTTTGAGGCCTTATATCTCAGAAACCGCTAATGCTAGAAAATTGAAATTTGGCGAGGCGCCTCTACCTGACCATTTTAGCAAATATTGAGAATTTTAAGTTTCTGACTTCAGTGGTACTGAAGATAGAGAGGGGTCAAAAATCGGCTGAGTTTCTTCCTGTAAAAAGGGTGATATTTAGAGTCGACTCCCATTCTAAAATTAATCAAGAGCAGGTTTTAAATGTTTAAGCTATCGAGCCATTGAATTCTAAAGAACTTTCAAAAAAAAAAAAAAAAAAAAAAAAGTTTATGATTCGCATTATTATTTAAAATTAATAGTTGTTGTCTGTGGAGTGTGTAGCTAAGCATTGCACTGTCACACCGAATTTCTACGTTTGATTCCCGGCCAGGAACAAAAATCTTTTTCTTCAGCAGCACATGTATTCATAACATGTGTATCGACGCTCCGTTTAGCACCATTAAGCTATTTAAGGAAAGAAAGTCGTTTTATTACTTTTGTGACGAATGCGACCCCTTCGCATATGCAAATATTACTCGTGACGTACTTAAAAATACAAAACATCTTGAAAATTTACACTCACAACTACTTCATCTTACTGAAAAAGTAGAAAGTCTAAGCACTAATCACCAAAGTATACAAAATTTGCAAACATGTAATAATGTTGATGATAAGGAAGAAGATCCTGTAAATAATTCTTCAGTGCAAAGTGCTGCTGCACCTGCAAAACGAAAAAGTGATGAACTAGATGTAGATTCTTCAACACAAAATCCATCAACAAAGAAACCTGCAGCAAAGGTATCTGCCCTTTCAATGCCTTTATACATTCAACCTACATTGAATATCAGTAAGCTTTCAACACCAACTCCTCCATCTCATCTACATCAATCGACACTTCAACCATCCATCTCTCGTTTGCATTCCTCATCTTCAGATTCACCAATAGTGCCTGGCTTAAAAGTTGTAGAAGGCTACAGAACTTTATTTATTTCTAAGCTCGATCCCATAACGAATGCACTAGATATAAAAACCCACCTTTCATCAAAGTTTGGAATTTCTTCAATGATAAAAGTTGAAAAGTTATTACATCGTAACCATTCTAATTACTCTTCATTCAAAATACGAGTTCCTGATTCAGTTTTTCATTTAATCAACTCATCATCACTTTGGCCAAATAGTATAATAATCCATGAATTTGTAAACAAACAAAATAACAGACAAACTTCAAATCATCATAACCCTTTTCGCTTGGGGCCGACAATGCTATATCAGCAAAGAAGCAGCTACAACTAATATTAATCTACTATCAAAATGTTAATGGACTTAGAACGAAGATCAATTCGATCTATAAAAATGTCAATAACCTTCCTCATGGTATTATTGTAATGACAGAAACTTGGCTGAATGACTCATTCTTGGATACTGAGCTTTTTGATACAACGTACCAAGTCTTTAGGCGTGACAGACACCACTCAAATGACCTTGAAACAGTTGGTGGCGGAATCCTAATTGCTGTGAAGAATTCTTTTATATGTACTTTGGTTGATGCTTTTGAAGCTTCTGAAATAGAAATAATATGTATCAAAATTAAAATTGTATCTGGTTACCTCTACATTATCTCTGTCTACCTCCAAGATCTATAAACAATGTGTATGAAAGTTGTATTAAATGTGTTGAAAGCATACATAACCAAATGGACACAAATGACGAGCTCTTGATATTAGGCGATTTTAATCTCTCAAACTTGCGATGGACAATATCTTCAGACTTCAACATCGTATCTCCTGCGAACCCTTCCACAGCTAATGAGTTCTCAATAATTGATGGTTTGGCCTCGTGTGGACTTAGTCAATTTAATGGGGTGCGCAACAGTTTCAGCAATATTTTGGACTTAGTTTTTTTCTCGAACACTATAAATTCGGATACATCTGTAACCCCTGCTGATATCATACTATTAAGAGAATACCGGCACCACCCAGCTCTAGATATATCATTAAAAATTAGCCTGTGCAATGACTTTGACAAATCAAATGAAAATCTTGAGTTCAACTTTAAAAAATGTAATTTTGATCAATTATTTATTTTGTTGTGTAATGTTAACTGGAATCAAGTTTTTTTTAATTGTAATATTAACGAAATGTGTTTAAAATTTTATGATATCCTTTTTAAATGTTTTTATGAAACAACTCCACTATACGTAAATCTTGCAGTAGATCTCAAAATCTACCATGGTTTAACACTGAGCTTAAAAATCTAAAAAATAGAAGAAACAAAGCATGGTTGAAATATTCCAAATCCAGAGCTGATGAAGATTAGATCGCTTACTCCGATCTGAAGTCTATGTTTTCTGACTACTCTAATATTTTATATTCCGATTACATTTTAAAAATCGAAAATGATCTAAAACGAAATCCTAAAAATTTCTGGAAGTTCGTGAGTAGTAAAAGAAAAATTGACGGCTACCCCAACTCTATGTCTTTTAATAACGTAACCAGTCATGATTCTGGAGAAATATCTAATATGTTTGCTAATTTTTTTAAAGATGCATTTGTAGAGTCTGGTTCTCACGAACCCTTTGATTTTTCACCTTACCTCCCTATTTTTTCACACCTTAACACAATTAACTTCTCTATTTGTGAAGAATCTATTGTTCAGAATATTTTGAAACTCGACAATTGTTTTAGCCCTGGTCCTGATGGCGTACCATCTAGTGTATTAAAGAAATGTGTATCTTATTTATCCTATCCCCTATATGTTCTATTTAATGAATCTTTAAATTCTTCAATATTTCCTTCTATGTGGAAAAGTGCTTTCATTATACCCATCCATAAAAAAGGGTCAAAAAACGATATAACTAACTATCGCCCTATTGCTAAATTGTCTGTAATTCCCAAATTATTTGAATCCATTATCTGTAACGTCTTATCTTTTAATTGTAAGTCTATTATTTGTGATAGTCAACATGGTTTTGTCCAAAAAAAGTCGACTGTCACAAATCTGTTTGAACTTACCTCTTTTTGTATCGATTCCTTTGAAGATCGAAAACAGGTGGATTGTGTATTTACTGATTTTAGCAAAGCCTTTGATAAGCTTTGTCACAAAACTCTATTAATAAACTAATTGGCTTAGGGTTCAATGAAAACTTTCTAGTCTGGATATCATCTTATTTAGAAAACAGGAGGTATAGTGTTACTTTTCGTAATGAGCGTTCTGATCAATTTTTGGTCAACTCAGGTGTTCCACAAGGGAGTCATCTAGGCCCATTACTATTTGTTCTATATAACAATGACTTGACATCAATTATAAAAAATTCATCTGTGCTTATCTATGCCGATGATATCAAAATTTTTAAAAGAATAGCCTCCATCAGCGACTGTGAAAAACTTCAAGAAGACATTTATATGTTCAGGGAATGGTGCAATACTAACCGTCTTTTGTTAAATATTGACAAGTGTAAAACAATGGCGCTAAATTTTAAACATTTAAAACCTACTCTAAATCAATTTTAGAATGGGAGTCGACTCTAAATATTGAGTATAAAACGAGAACCGACTTTTTGTTAATTTTAAAGGACATAAACTATACTTTAACGTTAAAGAGCTCGTCTTACTTTAACAGCAGCAAATAGCTAGTTTATCTTTTAAAAGTATACTTTATCCATATTAACAATGGTCATTTCATACCAAAGCAAATGGAAGTAAAAATGTTTACTGATGTTTAATTCAATTTTTAAAGATGTTTTTTGTAAATAGACTGAATAACTGAATATTATAAATTCGAAATAATCGTACGAAAGTGCTCTACGATGAACAAATCTGTAAATACAAATGTATGTAGCTACATACATATCTTATGTAGGTATGCACGCGCGCCGCCGCCGCCGCCGGCCGAGACGAGTATAGCTAAATGAATCTGCACCTTGCAACAACAAATTGAATTTTTATGCTGTGAATTTGCGATTAATATGTACTTTATTTCCATCTAAAATAATGTAAATAACTTATAAACAATCAAAATCTGTACCGAGGTAGTATATATAAAATGAACTTTTTCGGCGAAAAATTATTTGGTTTGAAGTTGTCTGTTCTTTTTACTTTTTTTTTTTGTGTTTTTGTAGTTGTGTGAGTTTTGTATCTGTCAAATTAAGGGTTGTTCAACGCAAATTCGCTTAGGTTTTGTTGTAAAACCCACATCAGTTAGAAGAGTTGTCTAACATGTTTAAAATTATGCAAAAGTTAGACGAAGTCTCCAAGCTAAACGACTGCGTTAAGTAGAGCCGGTTTTATTCCTTAAACGAGAACTGTTTAAAATTTTGCGCCAATGTGTTTTACGCGCAAAAAAATGTGTTAACGTACAACTATATGTTAGATTCTTTTACATTATGTAGAGTAGACTGGGCCAAAAAAATTGACTATTTTTTTTTTGAAAGATATATCGAGAATATCATTCAGAATGACAAAAAAACATTTTCGTAAAAGTTTGAGCCCTTAATATCAATTTTAAGAGGGCTATCATCGCTAATTTTGATTTTTAGTTATAATTTCATGTTTTGCGTCAGAACTGACAAAACATTGAAGTAAAAAAAATTCATTTTGACTTACTTTTATATAAAATTAAATTCCCTACAAAAAAGGTCTAATTGAAAATTTTCGTCAGACAAGCCGTTTTTGAGTAATTAAGCTTAATAAATTGTTATTTTTCTTCGATTTTACTTTTTTAATTTGGAATTTTGTAACTAACGAAAAATAACAATTTATTAAGCTTAATTACTCAAAAACGGCTTGTCTGACGAAAATTTTTAATTAGACCTTTTTTGTAGGGAATTTAATTTTATATAAAAGTAAGTCAAAATGAATTTTTTTTACTTCAATGTTTTGTCAGTTCTGACGCAAAACATGAAATTATGACTAAAAATCAAAATTAGCGATGATAGCCCTCTTAAAATTGATATTAAGGGCTCAAACTTTTACGAAATTTTTTTTTTTGTCATTCTGAATGATATTCTCGATATATCTTTCAAAAAAAAAAAATAGTCAATTTTTTTGGCCCAGTCTAATGTAGAGTATCCGTTTTTTTCGATCTAGGGATTATTCTAGATTCTAATTTAACATTTATTGATCACATTAACTTTATTATTAAAAAAGCTAATAAAACTTTGGGATTTATAAAAAGATTCTCCCGTAACTTCGTGGATCCTTACGTTCTTAAGCTTCTCTACATATCTTTTGTCAGACCAGTACTCGAATATGGCTGTGTAGTCTGGGCGCCATACTATTCAGTTCATATTAACAGACTTGAAGGAATCCAAAAAAGATTCTTACGATTCTGTCTTCGTTTTCTTCCTTGGTCACAAAGATCGACACTGCCCCCCTATAACAATAGACTCATCTTAATAAATCTCCCTTTACTCTCAAAGCATAGACAATATCTACAACTATGTTATATTATAAAATTAGTCAACGGATGAATAATATCTCCATCAGCTCTGTGCCGCTTGAATTTTAGTTTTAGTCAAGCTAGCTTGAGAAATCAACGGTCTCTATATCCTAACTTTAGCAGAACAAACTATGGTATGAACAGTCCCTTAAATCAATTGATTTCAGTTTTCAATAAGTATAATTTTTTAATTTCTTCAGTTAATGACAATTTAAAATGTAGTAAATTTAAAGAAAACTTTTTTAATACATAATTGTAAGTAAATTCATATTATTTGTAATGTTATCTAGTTTTAAGTTTTGTAACGTTAGTACTTTAACGGATTAAATAAATAAATAAGCACTACTTTTTGCGAGGATGGGACAAATCGGCCATGAGTATCTCTTCTCGTGTCCCTGATAAAAATTGTAGCTCCATTACATTCTTGCTGACAATCCAAACCAAGAGTGGTTGATAGGTGTTAGTCACTAGGCACTGGTTCTCTGACATCTGCTTCCTCCTAAATTTTTTTTAAAATAAGTTCAACTATGATGAAGCTCGTTTAAGCAAATTTTGATCCAAATTAGTCCAGCCGTCTAAAAGAAATTCAAGAAAACCAGATCTGTCTCTCGTACCGTTAAAACCAGAATTTGGCAATTTCTTTTCCTGAGAAGAGACCGAGGCTGGTACGCTCCAGGTCTCTTGGTCAGACCTATCAATAAGTGAATACATATACCGGTTAAAAATTTCTTGCCAAACCTTTTTCTCTATAAAAGATTCATTGATGGTATATGTAGTACTATACTTGTAATAGCCCCGTCCTAGTGATAGATATTTGACCGAACAATCCGATTCTTGTAGGAAACACGCCTGATTAAAATAGTTTAATTTGCAATAAAATATAAATAAGGATCATAATGTGCGACCTAAGTTATTTTAGAACTATTGTTGAAACTTTTCACCGCTTAAGACACCAAAAAGTGGGGTAGGTTAAAGTCTGATATTTCAAATTCATTAGAGACAAACTAACTGGTGTGTAACTCTCAAAATAGTTAATTAAGAATAAAGATGTCATTTTAATGTGCCAGTGCCAGTCCCCTCCGCTACCACATGCCCACACCGCATCGCCTTCGTGGCACAGCTTACTACTAGAACCCAGATCCTCCATTGTATTGAAATAATACAAAACGGCAGGAGTCATAAAAAAAATAGGTACATTTGAATGGAAATTTTCCACTTTCTTATATTCTTGCAGTCGTAGAGGGAGGGGCTCTGCTTTGACGACGACGGCGACGGCGGCGTTGAACTTAAAAAAGAAGCCCAAGTTTTCGTCTGCTAATTTAATATATCTTTTTTAATTGCTCAAGAGCTTGGAGCCGGGGTGCGTTTCGAGTGTAGAGTAGACTCTGGAGAATTGTCAAAAACTAGGGGTACGAGACACTATCTGAAGTTCTGGATGATGGTTATTTCTTCCGCAGTCATTTTGAAATTGAAAATTATATTCGAAATTGTCAGCAAACTTCCTGTGTCTGTGTATAGCAAGGACTTTGTAATGAAATTATTTTTATTTCATTAAATGAAGTCGCGCGTACCAAATTAAGCTTTCAGTCGGCAGGCAGACGAGCCTGGGCCTTTTAAAGATGGTGTTGGTGCTATAGCTGACACCATATTGTGCCGGCAAAAAAGGGGAGTCGGTATTATTTTTTGGGGGTACCTATGTGATGGCAGGAAGGAGTTCGTTGGCGCGTGTTTCTTGTGCCGGTAAGTATGTGATATTTTTTATTCATTAAATTTTGCTAATTAAATTAAGAATTCTCTGTAATTGCAAAATTTTTGTCTGTGGCCGCGAAGATGAGATGGAAATTGATAAAAGAAGTGTGAATTCATGCGGATATTTTCTCATTAAATTAAATTGTATTAAGAATCTACCTACCTATTGGTAATCATTTTGAAATTTTCCCCTTGTGAACGTCTACTCCCTGAGGAGCTTTTTTTATTTTAAATATCAAAAACATTGAGAAAATCTTGTAATCTTAGTATTTTATTTTTGAATCTTACAAATTCTAGAAAAACTAATGGATTTTTAACTCATTGGGCCATTTGCATAAAAGTCAGTAAATGCTTTTACTGTTAAATTTTTATTTTATTTACTATATCGTCGAGTAAGGTTGCAAACCTAGTAAGTCCACTCTCGTAAATTGTGATTTCTAATTTTGAAATTAATTGAATTCAATTTAAAAAAGTACCATAAGTAACCTTTAATGCTGCTGAGCTGGGTTTTTGAAGATTTTTGTATAGGGTGGGTCAGACACCAGTTTCTTTTTAAAAATGCAATAAAATGAACAAAATTAAATTTCTTAGATGTAGTATGGCTTTATTAGTGTAAGCAAATATTTCCATTAATTATGAAACACAACTACGTTCAAGTGTCTGCCTCGGCTGTCTTCGAAGAAGCGCATTCTGTCACTCCAATTTTCCAAGACCTTGTGGATGGTTTTAAGTTGTTGCTCATGGATTGTTAAGATGACATCGCCAAGACGGCTGATAACACGATTTGGGAGTTTGGTGCGCAAAAGATCGATTGTGTTGTTTACTAGCATACCAGTCACATGAACTTTTTGCACAAGCTTTCGAACGGCAGCCACGGTGAATACATTCATTTCGGCCAAAACTTCTTTTCAAAAAACGCACTGTTCGGGCTACACAGCACTCACTTTGGAAATAATTTTTCAATATTTCCCAACATTGTTCAACATTGAAGCGTAAAGCGACTCATTCCGTTCCGCGGAGGTATGATACTGATTCTCTATCAAGATTTCGAGCGGGAGTTACGCAATATCATACTCACTTAGTCATAATGAAGAATGTACACAAAAACTAAACGTAGTATTGCAGTACTTTCGTATATTAATGATTATTGAAAAAACCAAGTTTATAATTAAGATAGTATCAAAGGGCACGGTAGGGCCCAGCCAAGTTCTGGCACTACACCCTTTTTACAGGAACAAACTCAGGCGATTTTTGACCCCTCCCTATCTTCAGTACCAATGAAGTCAGAAACTTAAAATTCCGAATATTTGCTAAGCTGGTCAGACACAGGCGCCTCACTAAATTTCAACTTTCTAGCTTAAGCGGTTCCTGAGATATAAGGCCTCAAAAATCACAAAAACCGTAACTGACTGACTGACTGACAGATCATCAAAATTATGGAGCACTTCCCGACATCGTAGAACCTTGTACTTTTGCACAACGGTAGGTCTTGTCATGCAAGCAGAGGAAAAAATTCGAGGTTTTCCATTCAGGGGGCGTGGTATCCGCCCACTTTCTCCGAGTTGGTGTTGGTTGAATGGAGCACTTCCGACTGCTGTAAAACGATGAAATTTGGTAAAGTGGTAGGGTTAAAACTGCATACAAAGAACAAAATATAAAATTTGAGATTTTCCATTCACGGGCGTGGTATACGCCCACTTTCTCAGAACTGATGTAATTTATATATGGCAAACTTCCGATTGCAGTAGAACAATAAAATTTGGTAGAACGGTAGGGCTCAAATCGCATATAGAGGACCAAAAATAAAAATTGAGGTTTTCCATTCAGGTGGCGTGGTATCCGCCCACTTTCTGAGAAAATGTTTATTTTATTCCGATTGCTATAGAATGATTAAATTTGGTAGAGAGGTATGGCTTAATGTACATTCGAAGCGAAAAATAGAAAATCTAAGATTTTTCATTCGAAGTGTATTTTTATTATTATTTTGCCATTTTGAAACTATACATGCAGCTTGAAAATTCATGAATCATGACTTTTCTTAGAACATAAACATAAAAAAAACTCTTAACTGTAATGTGAACTACAATCAAACCACTAATTAGGCTATTAATTGCTATGCTACCTTCATTTAAAAAAGGATTTAAAATTGCAACAAAAACATCATCGCGTCCTCAACAATTATTGCTTTTGTATGACTTTGAGCGGATATAGGTACTAGTATTTATAATTAAGGTAGGTATGTTAGGGTAAGGTATCTTTCCATTTCCAGGACAAGAAGAAACAATTGAAGCACAAATCAAATTTTATTTATTTATTTATTTATTTATTGATTTATCTAAAAGCAGTTTCACAGCTAACAGATACATTTATGTACATATTTATATTTGGCTCTCCAAGAACAAAATTAAAATGTAAATAAGTAAAATAATTTAGATTTAAAATTTTCACGTGTAATACATAATCAATACTTAAAGAATGCTTCATTGAAAGAGAGAATAGATCTGGATAAAGGTGCATTACTTCCATATTTGGTTTTATGCGTTCTTTGAAATAAAAAAAAATTAGCTCTTAGTGTTCTAGCAGGAACGTGAATTGGAACATGCGCAAGAAGTGATGGACACTTTATGTGATAGCACAGCAAATCTCTAAAGAGCATAACCTCATGCATTTTTCTTCGAGACTCTAGCGATTTAATGACAAGAAATTGGCATCTAGCCCTTTATCCAGGACAAAAACTCCAGCGCATTTGCTTAAAGATGAATTTGGTGAATTTTCTTTGAACTTTTTCTAGACGATCAGAGTGGATCTTAAACGCGGGGCTCCAAATTCAAGAACCGATCTAACAAGAGATGTATATAAAGAAAGAAGTACATAAGGATCTCTGAAATCCTTAGCATTTCTCTTAATGAATCCCACCAACGAGTTGGCTTTTGGGATAAAGAAATCAAATTGTGGTTTAAAAGAAAGGGCAGAATCAAGTATAACGCCTAAATCATTAATTTGTGAGAAACGATTTATAGGCTTAGATTCAATGGCATAATCAAACAAAAGACATAATGTTTTTCGTGAAAAAGAAATTGAATTGCACTTTTTAATATTAAGTTTAAGACAATTTATATGGCACTAATTTGACAAGCGATCGAGGTCAGATTGAATCAGTTGGCATTCTTCAAAAGTTTTGACTTTTAAAAAGAGTTTAAGATCATCTGCGTATATCAGGCAATCACAATAATTAATTGCGGAAATAATATCATTGATAAAGATAATGAAAAGAAGTGGGCCAAGATGACTTCCCTGAGGAACACCTGATGAACAAATAATTTTCCTAGAGCATGTATTATTTATTTGCACCTGTTGACTTCTACCAGTAAGGTAACACGACAACCAGCTTAGCAGTACTGAGTGAAATGCAAATATTTCAAGCTTTTTTAAAAGTGTTTGATGATTGACAGAGTTAAAAGCCTTACTAAAGTCGGTGTACACAGCACCAACTTGGCATTTTTCTTCCATATAATTAGTTACATAAGATACAAAATGCGCTAAATTAGTTACTATAGACCTACCAGTTACAAAACCATGCTGTTCTGCTGATAAGAATTCAGATGTAAGAAAATCCAGTCTCCTTTTCACTAAACTTTCAAACAATTTAGGAATAGCAGAGAGTTTACAGATACCTCTATAATTTTCTATATTATTTTTTGCACCCGATTTATGAATAGGCACGAGATACGAAAGCTTCCACTCCTCTAAGAAGTAACCTTCTTGAAGATATTTATTGAAAATAATGAGCAGCGGAAGATAAATTGAAATGCAGCAATTTTTAAGGACTATAGCAGGTATGCCATCTAAGCCAGGGTTTGAGTTTGGCTTTAGTAAATCGATCGCAGATATAATTTCCTCATAGTTTAATTCAATAGCTCCAAGATCAGTTTTATTCATAAGCTTGTTTAATGAGTTGACATTAAATCTAGAAGAAGAATAAACCGATTGAAAAAAGTCGGAAAACATTTCTACAGTGGAGTTTAAATCAGAAGATTCAACATTTCTTAAAAACATAGAATTCGGAATTCCTGTAGATTTTCTTTTCGAATTTATAAATGACCAAAACGATTTACTGTTACTCTCGATATTCAAGATATATCCTCTATATAGAAATTTACTTAGAATGACAAAATCTTTACGAAGTTTACTTAAGTTTAAGTAATTACATAGTTTCATTTTTATGTTTTTTGTATTTAACATAAGCTTTACGTTTAAGCTTTTTAAGATTACGTAGCTGTTTATAACTCCACGGTGGTTCAGAAGACCTTTTTTATGCACAAGAGGGATAAACTTATCGAAACCGATTACTAAAATTTCAATGAAGCAATTATACATATTTTTCAAATCTAAAAGCACAAATTTACTATACTCGTACCAATCAATATTTAAGAGATAGTATTTAAGTTCTAAGAAATTAGCTTTAACAAAATTAAAGGATTTGCAATTTAAATTTATATCGCTTATTGAATATACACAATACTTTATTTCAAACAGAAGTTCTTTGTGGTGTGTTGATTCATTCAATAGAGAAAAATGAGCATTATTTACATTACTTTGCAGATCATCACAGCATACAAAAATTAGATCTAATATCTTCATCAACGTATTAGGAACAACATTAACTTGAATGAAATTTAAGGAATAAATATAATCAATAAATATGAGCTCAAAATCTTTTTTCATATTAAGAGGAATTAACATTTTATCAGATTCAGGCCAAGTCCATCTTAAATTAGGTAGATTAAAGTCTCAGGACGCATATATTATCGGAATTTGTACAAAGGCTATTTATATGTTCAATATTATTATTACGTTTTTCATAAACATCAAGGCAAGTTCTTACTTCATGAAGGTTCAATACCGAATATTTAAAGTAGAATAATATTGAAACAGCTACAATGTAATAGTGAAATTTTATTATTTAATGATTACTGACTAAAATTTGATGGGCTTACTTGGCAAGTTTTTTTTATGCCTAATTCGAAAGGTTTTAAAAACTTGACAAGTAAAACCATCAAATTTTAGTCAGTAATCATTAAATAATAAAATGTTCCTATTACATTGTAGCTGTTTCAATATTATTCTACTTTAAATATTCGGTATTGAACCTTCATGAAGTAAGAACTTGGCGTACTTTTAGATCTCAGTACTTTTCACGGCTGACTTGTTAGACAAAGGTTTTTGTATAGAAGAACTTGGCTCTTTTTTAACATTTATGTTTTTGGTCTGATACATCTTTCGTGATTAAGATTCGAATATGAGCATAAAAAAGATTACTGAGAGTACAGAGATTAGAGTAGAGTAGAGATATTCACTTGACGCTTGGCATCAGTAGTTCACAGACATTTAAATTTAATTAAAATAAAATTGTAATTTCTTATTTTTCTAATACCGAATTGTTGTTTTTTTTCGTTTATAAAACGGATTCTTAAAAATCTATACCTCCGGAAAGAGCTGTCAGCGTCAAAATAAACCATGAAGTTAGAAAGAAAAACAGTACACCATAAATTAATTGTCTTCTGTAATGTCGAATTTATTTATGGTCGATAGTGTTCGGGGTTTAGAGAAGAAATTCAGTTTGGACATACCATACTGCGAAAAACAGGCATGTCCGTGATAATAGCACTACCACTTCAAAATTTAAAAAATCTAATAATTGGATTAATTGTTGTGAACTTGTCGTATATTTGTCGCACTTGTTTTTTTAAAAAATAACCCCTGGTAATGCTAACTTGACAGTCAAGTTAGCACAACCACCCTTCAAAATAGGGTAAATTGAACGCAAAAAGAAAATGGACAGTGTTTTGTCTTACAGCATATTTACGACAAATTTACGACAGTTATTAGCACTGTCCATTTTCTTTTTTGCGTTCATTTTACCCCATTTTCAAGGGTGATAGTGCTGACTTGATTGTCAAGTTAGCATTATCAGGGGTTATTTTTAAAAAAAACAAGCGCGACAAATTTTTTCGTTTCACGGAAAATATACGACAAATTCACGACAATTAATCCAATTATTACATTTTTTAAATTTTGAAGTGGTAGTGCTAATTTGACGGACATAAAACAGTCCAGCAGATTTGGCATTTGGCGAAACCTATTAGGTGGTTGAAAACTCTAATCACACAGAATCCAGCCTGTATTTATCTTAGCTCAAGTTTGGATAGTAACTCGACTTCTAACGATTATCATTATCCGAACAGTTAAATCGCTATTTCAATTCAATGCGCACAATTCTTCGAGGCTGCGCACATCAGACCATTTTGCTATATCTGAAAACGGTCAACAAAACCCAGTTAGGAAAAAAATTCCTAAAAGAACCGTTTGGTAATACGAGAAAGCCAACTAGGATGATCTGAACGATTTCTTCTAAGGCTTGTAAACATTTGTAAAAAAAATACTACGAAATACTACTTCGTTTTCGGTTCCAACGCTCGTTTTCAATGACACTATTTTTGTCATATCACAAGAAAAACCGAATCTGCTATCTGCAGAGAGTGTCATGTCTCCTCCTGTAATTTAGAGGGTAAACGACCATATGGGAAAAATCTTCTTTCACACTCCATACATACAAATCAACTGGCCCGTACGGTATCCACCTTATTCTGAAGAGGTATTCTTCAATGCTGGAAAGACTATTAAATAAGCTTTTCCATTTATCATGTTATCTACTGGTCTCCTTCCTAATGGATGCAAAACCGGATTTGAGCTGCCTGTCCCTAACAACAACGAATGTTCTTACCCTTACTAAGTATTGTCCAATTAACTTACATCGCTTATTTGAAGGTCATGGAAACGCTGATAATTTATCAGCTCAGTAAATATCTTGAAGATCAAAAGCTTATGAATTATCGTCAATATGGCTTTCTTAGCAATAATTCCACTATACTCTGTCCAACAAAAATATGCAGTGTGGGCAAGATAGGACGTTTGCCTCGCATTCTGGCTACAGTGAATTGCATAAATCTGTCCTTCATTAAAGCTCTCACAGGGTTATCGTAGTGTTGATTTTAAATGGACCCTTCTTTTAAAGCTCTAAAATCAAAAGCACCTCAACAGAAACCCAAGGAAAAAAAACTGAACAAGTTACGAAATGAACAAGGGTAACTCTGAACGCACATCAATATTTAATGGGGGTTGAAATTGAATAGCACCAACAGCCATAGACTACAGCAATTCAGTGCACGCACACTCAGATGTGCAGTCAATAGGACGTCGGGCCTGCGCCAAACGTGAAATAATCTGTCCACCGAACTCGCCTCTCAATTGGTCCATTGCTACGCGTGCTGTGTGGTATGTGGCACTGTATTGTTGAAACCACATGTCATGCAAGTCAAGCTCTTCCATTTTGCGCTAGAAAAAGTTCTCATCGCACGGTAGAACTCATCATTCACAGTAACGTTGCGATTCGCATCATCTTTGAAGAAATACGGCCCAATGATTCTGTCAGCCCATAATCCGCACCAAACAGTGACTTTTTCTGGATGCATTGGTAGCTCTTGCAATGCTTCTGGCTGCTCTTCACTGCAAATACGCCAGTTTCGCTTGTTCACGTATCCATTCAACCAGAAATGAGCATCGTCGCTGAACACAATTTTTCGATAAAAAAGTGGATCTTCGGCCAACTTTTCAAGAGCCCATTCACCAAAAATTCGGCGTTGTGGTATTGGTCTTTCGGCTTCAATTCTTGCAACAGCTGTACACTGTATTTTGAAAGGCTTCACACCTAAATTCTCCACAAAATTTTCCACGTAGTGGAGTAACAGAGGCCCAATTGCTGCGAACGGCACCGAATCGATAATTCACGGTCATCACTAACACCGGCCGATACAGCTGCGATATTTACCTCAGTTCACACTCTAAGTAAGTTGGTGGTTTAATGTCCAAAAATGTAAATGTTTTGCGAAATTTAGTCACAGTAGCCCGAATAGCCGCCTCAGTAGGTTGATTAAAAAAATGGAAGAAGCGCGCGATGAACTTTCTTAACAGAGCACGCATTTTGATAATAAAATTCAATAATTTGCGAGCGTTGTTCGTTTGAAGACGATTATAGACCAAACTGAAGATGTTTGACAGTGACAAAAAACACGAAACGTGCGTGAGCTATCAAAACCTGTGCTGCCAAAAAGAAAATAACAAACAAAATCACCCATTATTAAATTGTTTTGCTGATGACAGTACTCTCAGTTTCTAATATTTGTTTCGAAATGCACGTCCCTGCCCTTCAGATGTGGCTAAATACATGGCAGCGTATGATAGACTCATTAAATTCTGAACCCAGAAGGGAAATCCAAAGCCCCAATGCTGTCTTAAGTCTGTTTAGAGTGGCTTAAAAAAGTGCTTATAGAATGATAATTGATATCCAGTTGCATTCCTCGCCATAAGCCATTCAACCGTAATACTTACGCTTCAGGGAATTCCCATGAGCTTACCCTTGAGCCCAACTGTACTAAGCATGTACTGTTAAATTCAGAGATTCTTTTTTCAGCCACGCTTCACGAATATGCTAAGTTTTACCTCATCGCCAGCTCAATGCATCCCTTCCATTACCATATTCGGACATCAAAACCATTATGAATCGGTATCTCCTTTCAATGCTACGTCCTCGAAATAAAAAATGCTAAGGTTGTTCAAATGTTTTAAAAATTTGCTTACGCTAAATTAAGACTTACTTTAGCGGAAAACCCATGAGCTTTTTCTATTCAGAATGGAAGTTCTACCTCGAGTGGCTAAAAAGGGGATTTTTTTTACAAGTTAATAAGACTCGCCTAAAAAGTTCTAATTTGCTGAGCCTTGCAGTTGTTAATTAATAAATACAATCAAGTTTCCTTACCTCATAAAAATAAACAAAATATAAACTGGAAATCCCCAATGCCTGAAGGCTGAACGGATTTATACAATGAGACTACCATAAGGACTATGCATACTCGTAGGTTAACAATTTAAACGTTGTCCATGCGGTAAAGTAGTTTTTCATCGTTAGTGCCAACGTCATTTGAATTAGCATTTCTGTTCCAATGAAAAAGTTAAATCTCTACCCAGGTTACAAAAAATCATTTAGGTTTTGCATCCGTGGTCCGCATACAAATCCAAAGCCAAATTGTTCAGACTACGAATAACGATAGATTTTTTTTTTGTTTTTGTAATTACATATACGAGTACATAGCTACAGAGCTGCATCAGGTGGTGCCTAGTGGCGAAAATAATTTTTTTCCTGTTTTCCATTAAATAAAATAAAAGAAATAAAAGTCCCTTCTATTCAACTGACCAGGAAATTGGGCTAAGGTAAGTTAGGTGGTCAACGTGGCAAGTGGTTGCAGCAGGCAATTTTTTTTTCTTGCAGAAACTTACATAATATAATTTGACAATGGAATCAGTTACACTGAACCAAAAAGGTACATGATTCGAAGGAAAAACTGCATGTTTTTAAAGAAAAACTTCATTAAAAACGGGCCAAGAATCGAGTTCATTAAAAAAAAAGAAACCCTAAACATACGTTTTATGAATTTGTTCCTACGACTATAAAAGGTTCTTAAAATTATTGATTCCTGCATTAAATTAATGATTGGAAGTCATTAAAAAAATCTCTCGATAATTCACAAAACATATGAACTATTTCATTCGATGTAAGTAAGTAAAAATGAAATTCATAACATTTTGCTTTAATTTAATGTATTTTGTCATTCAATGTTACTATATTTTTCATTTATTTTATGACCTTCTGACATAAATTGAAAGAACAGGTCCACTGTTTTAATGTAAAAAATCATGAAAATCATGTTTATTGTTCTTAAAAAGTGTGAGCAATTTCAGACAATGTATGTAAAAATTAATGGAATTCATGATGTTTTTCATTAATTTTATGAAATCGGTCCGTATTTTAAATGATTTTATTCATTAGTTTAAAAACTCTGACACTTCTTCTAGGAAAAGTCTCTTAAGATGTATGACGTTTTTCATTGATTAAATGAATTATAGTTTTATTTTTATTGATTTTAATCATTTGCTTGCAATAATTGTACGCAAAGTTTCTTTTTTAATAATGAAAAAATCATTAATTTAATGCAACTTTTCTTATATTAGTATGAATCTTTTCATTAGTTTTATGTAAGAAATCATGGAACCTAAGCTATTTTTTCATAAAAGTAATGAACTATTTCTTTTTTTTTCAATGATTTTTTTTGTTTTAAGAAAAAAAAATCATTAAAAATAATTATACGTGCACGTCCACCTGAAATACAAAAGCCCCGATGACAAATAATTTTCAAGAAAATGGTATACCTGAAAAATTTAAGAAAAGAAAAACTTAAAAAAAAGAACAATTATTTATTGAATATATTTTTTAATAGCTGATACTTGCGTACAACATATAAATAAATTATATAGCCGAAAAACGTATGAGGTAATTTTATCTGTTTAGCTATGCCCATGCAGACACCACATTAATTTCACTGCAACATTATCTAAAAGGAAAGTAAAAATACAAAGTTAATTAATTGTCTCCAAAAAATTCAAAGTAATCAATAAAACAAAAGCTATTTTGGCAATCAAAAATGATAAGTCTAATGTTAACGTTTAATGTATTTTGAAATAAATATATGAACTAAGAAAAATAAAATTACCATTGTGGACATCTGCTTCTTCTATTTTTCCATCATTGCCCTCATCTCCTTGTCCCTTAAATGTTTTTCTTGTAGCAAAAATTGATTAAGTCGGATGGCTTGATTTGTCCATCTGCTGAAAGTCCCTGGGCGATTTCCAAACAACATACCAAAATCCATTTTTATCTAGAAAAATTAAATAGTATTACATAATGGGCCTTACCAATAAACAAATTTAGCGACGACTTTAATATTTGGGCAAAATTAACCATTATTTAATGGACTCTATATAACTGACCATAGATGTTACATTTTATTTTTTAAGTTCCGTACAATAAATGGTTCATAACTTAGAGTCCACTTAAATATTAAGTTCGTAACATATATATGGCTAACTATATAGAGCTCATTACATATTGGTTCATTTCACTCAAATATTAAAGTCGTCTCTAAATTTGATTATTGGTAAGGCCCAATGAATTTATGAAAAAAATTCGCTACCTATAGAGTAAATACTTACAAATTTTATAAATTAAGTAGTTGAATAAATTTAACGTCGTCCACAATGCGCAACACTTAGTTTTAAGTAACAGGCTTGAATTAGGCTTAAATAAATAAATAAACACTTTGAAAAATTTCAATTTTTAAAATAAAAGAAATCTTTTTGGGAACTTTGTAGGATCATGTTTTAACACTGATAATATCAAACAAGAAATGAACTCTTGATATGATATTACAAGTATATTGCATAGTAACCGCAAAGTTTATGAATTATTTCCTACTATTAAGGAGTCAGTCATTCAAAACATGAAAATGTTGCTTTTTTTTATGAATAAGTTCTTAAAACACCAGACTACAGCGATAGGTGTATTACGGTAATATTTTGCACTTTAAGGAAATATTCCATAAATTGCAAGTAATGAGCTTGGAGTTTATGACAAAATTCTTACGATTCAGGAACAAATTCTTCACAATACTGAACCAAATCAAACTGTTCCTAAAACTTAAGTGTTAGTCATGCAAAATATGAAATTAATCTTATTTTGTATGAATAATTTCTTAAAACACCAAATCAATCTTATTTTGTATGAATTAGTTCTTAAAACACCAGATTTCTATAACGGCACTTTCATAGCCGCATTAAATTGGTTTTCTTTTTTAATTAATATATTATGTCTTTATAAAAGGTAATCTTTTCTAATACGATTTAATATTAGATTCACAAATGAAGCCAAAGATGATGACGTAAAAAATACATAATATGCACATAGCTCATTAAAAATAAAATGCAAGACGGAGTCGCACGAACTTGCTCTTATATAAGAGACTGAGAATTTAAAAATTAATGTTACTAAAGAAAAACTGTTCACAAGTATAAAATTCACTTTTTCATTAACTAAAACAAATCCTTTAGTGGTTGGAGATAAAAACAGTTTTCTTAAAAAAAAAAACTTTTTATTAAAAATTTTTAAAACTTTTTAAGAAAAACTTTTGGTATGCCAAACTTAAAGTTTTTATTATTACACGAATAAAAAATAAATTAAAAAACACATAATAAGCCGTTTTTGAGATATTGAATTTTCCAAACGAAAGAAAAAAGTGCTTTTACGTAAAATAATTGTTTTTTCATCACATCTTGTAGATTATATTAAGAAACTTTTATTTATCAATTTAAATAAAAAATCGAGAATTAGGTTTTAAAAACCGGCTCTACTTAACGCACTCGTTTAGCTTGTTAAACACGTTAGACAACTCTTTTAACTAATGTGAGTTTTACAGCAGAACCTTGGAGAATTTACGTTAAACATCCCTTAATTTGACAGATACATAACTCAAAGACAACTGCACAAAAAAAAAAAAAAAAATAATGAAAAGAGAAGAGAAGACAACTTAAAACCAAATAATTTTTCGCTGGAAAAAAATACATTTTATTAACTACCTCGGTACAGATTTCGATTGTTTATAAGTTATTTACAATATTTTAGATGGATATGAAGTATAAATTAGCTAATTCACAACATAAAAAATCAATTTTGTTGTTGCACGGTGTTAATTCATTTGGCTGTACTCGTCTCGGCATGCATACATAACATAATGTCGGAAGATTTCAAGCAGTGCCGATCTTAAGACAGAATATAAGGATTGCTTATTAGGACCAAAGCAATATTTCAGGGATATTTTTGAAATAAATTTATGTTTTCTGCAGATTTACATCTTTGATGAATGTGTACGCTAATTCACAATCCGTCGATTATTCATCTAGCCATATTTGTCAAACGTTTTCTTGAGAATGTTAGCCCGCCTATTTTTGCATGCATCAAATGAATGGATTCAAGCATTTAAATCAATTTTTCTCAAAATGTCAGTTACTCATGCATTGAATGATATGTTGCATGTAACAAATGAAAAATTACATACATTTTAAGTAATCCTTCATTCAGCTTCATATTAAATTTTGTATGAATTGTTCATATTTCAAATGTAAAGTTTCCTGCTTGGAATTCACAACAAAAAAATGAATGTTTATGAATGTGGTTTCATGCAAAAAATGTATAGTTTCAAGAATTTAAAGTAATTTTTCATGAAATGTCACTTGCTCGTATTGATGAATGTGGTTTCATATAATCAGTCAATTTGTTCCTACAATATAAGAACAATTTCAAGCATTTTAAGAAACTTTTCATAAAACTTTGAAATAAAATTTGTATGAATAGTTCATATTTAAATGTAAAATATCATAATTTGATTTTCCAACAACAATTCCATTGCTTTGGATTTTATGAATGGTTTTTCATGAAAATCATGACTTGGTCATAAAACAAAAATTAATTTTTATGAATTCGGGCATTATATGAATATTCTTTAAAAATTAATGATTTTAGCTGAATGATCGCCATTCATAAAAAGAATGTACAAAATTTTTTTCAGT
Organism: Philhelius festivus; assembly: GCA_963931855.1. Lineage (NCBI taxonomy): Eukaryota > Metazoa > Arthropoda > Insecta > Diptera > Syrphidae > Philhelius > Philhelius festivus. Next base: position 150,142,732 of record OZ007555.1, read on the forward strand.
GATGTGAAAAGCGGATGTATGTAATTTCAAAATGCCTTTATCAATTTTTTGAAATCCTGTATGATTACAGATTTTATTAAAAATAACGATTATTTAGGTCCCTTTTAAAAAACAAATAATATCTATTTGATTTAATTTAGAGAAAAAATAGAGCCGTTTTGAAAATTACTATAATTTTGTATGAAACATAGGCCCTTTTGGATTATTAGAAAAGTAATAAATTTCCATGTTTTGACCCCAAAAAGTTTTCAACATACATGTAATAGCTTTTTTTAATACACACATTTTAGGACATCACTCTCCATATACTGAAAAGAGTGACCCTATCATCGTTTTTTTGGTCAGCGACAACAATTTATTGTTGATTAAATGTTATCGCAATTAATTTTCTTCCCCTTTCTCTCTCGAAAAGTTAGTGTTGAATATTTTTGCTTCATTCTTCGATTTGCTCGGGAAGAGTTAAGACTAACTGAGAAGAAGATTCAGCAAGTTTTGGAAAGACATCCAATAAGTGTTTGTGAGAGTAAAGTCCCGTTCAACAACGGCGGCGCGGCGGCTTTCGAGGAGAGCACTTAGCTATCCTGGAACCTGGAAGCCGGTGTTCCGTGAACCGTGACCGATGATCATGAAAACGAATGGCTGAATGCGTGAATGTGTGAGTGATTGAAATGGTCGAGAGAGGAAATGATAAAAGCTGGGAAAGTCACTCTTGTGAAAGCTAACTGAACGAGAAGTGGAAAATTGTTGAGTTTTCGAGAAATTTAATTAAAAACAAAATAAAATAAGAAAAAAGTTAGAGTTTTCTTTTCGAATTCGAGCAAAAAAAAAAATGCTCGACTGGATCTCACGAACTTGCTCTTATGTAAAAGTTCTTTGGAATTAAAAATATGTACCTTTTATAAATATAAAACATGGATTTAGATAAAAAATGTTCAAATGGATGGAATTGCCGTCTGATTTCCGGAAAAGTATTAACTTATGCAAACAAAGCTCAAAACTCGTTTTTAATAATAATTTTGTATTTAAGTAATTTCCTTAAAACTTTTCAAGAACAAAACTTCGAATGCCAATTTTAAGTATTTAGTAATATAAATTTTTGGAAATAATTTCAAAAAATAATCGTTCACACGTTTTGAAGATATTGCAAAAAAAAAAAAAACAAAAAATATTTTGTCGAATATTTTCATATACATATACAATATTATTTTAAGCTTAAGGCGGGCTCCTGCTAAAAAATGTTGGTTAAGATCGGAAGAGCCGTTGATGATATAGTCGAAAATCAAAAAAACAGTTCTGTGACAGGTACCGTTAATAACGTTTTTTCCATTTTTTTTACCAAAATGTAGTCCATGCCCATAATAGCACACCTAATTTTTTACTTGCGACTTATAGGTACTCGTACTATAAGGCAAGTTATGCATTCGTAAAAAAAATCGAACTCGAGATTTTGATCAAAGTTGACATTACGATGATAGCGAAGACTAAAAAAGTGGGTCTCGCAATTCTGTCTGTCGGTTCGACTACAGCCTAAACGGCTCGGCCGATTTTCTTCAAACTTGGTAGATATGGGTTTTAATTTTTTCCGCCCGGACGTTTTTTTCTGTTTTTTTTTAAGACCAAAAATAACGGTACCTGCCATACGAATTTTTTTCTCGAAATTTTATAAATATTTTTTTTTTCTGAAAAACTGTCCCACAGATTTTTTAAAAAAAAATTCATAAAATTTCTTTTAGTTAAACCTAGGTAATGTTTGAAAAAAATTTTACAAAAAATTGTTATTTTTGGTAGCCCCCCTGGGTCCATTTCTTTTGTTTTTGATTTTCTCGAAAATGGTACAGCCGATTTAAGTAATTTTCTTTATGCCAAAGCTTCTCCAAAGTTTGAATATTATTACATATTCTAATTTTCAATTTTTTGGATTTTTAAAAAACAATTCAAAATTTTTTTTTGGAAACTCAATATTTCGAAAACCCAATGCTCGATTTCACTAGTTTACACAAAAAAAGTACCTCAACAAAAAAGTATTTTCTAGACTAATTTTGGCTCTCTGAACACGAAAATGGCAATCATTTATTTTTCCACATTTATTATCCGATTTCATTGATATTGTGCGTTTTAGCTTTGTAAAAACAATATCTTCCACTTAAAACTATTTTAAATATTTTTTTTTCTATCCTTACGGAATGACTTAAAACAATCGATTTTCAAAAAACGGCGAAAAATTGTGTTTTTTGAAACTTTGAACAGCTTTTTCTTGATGATTGTTGGGCCGATTTACACAAGTCATATACTGTTGGAAAGACAAACAAAATATCTGTTCAAAACTATAAAGTATATGTTAATTAGTTCGACCGTTTTTGAGAATTAGGCTTATACATGGAAAAGGAGCAGAAAAACATGTTTTTTGGTCATATCTCGAAAACGCTTCTTTGGAAAAATAAATGATTGCCATTTTCGTGTTCAGAGAGCCAAAATTAGTCTAGAAAATACTTTTTTGTTGAGGTACTCGCCAAAAACCGAAAATTTGTAAACTAGTGTTTTTTTTCCAAACTTGGCAAATAAAAGTTTCTTCACATAATCTACAAACTTTGAGAAAAAATTTTGTTTTATCTATAACTAACGGTACCTTCCATACAAATTTTAAAAAATGGTTTTCGAAAATCGCATTTTTCTCGAAAACGGTTCCGAGAATTTTGCTAAAATATTTTTTCTTTTGATTAATCTTTACGATCTATAATTTAATAAAATAGAACCATTTTTTCGAATTTTGAATTTCTCATTATCCACTTAACGGATCTTAATGAAGTTTTTTTATACAGAAGCTTTAAAAAAGTCTAAAACAGATTGCATTTCAAAACTTTAAAATAAATATTTTTTGAATTTTTGAAAAAAAAAATCTATTTTTTTCTTTTTTTGAAAATTCGATATCTCAGAAACGGCTCAATATTTTTTTTGTAAATTTAATACTTATTCGAACAATAATAAAAACTTTAAATTGGCGTACCAAAATATTTTCTTAAGAATATTCTAAAAATTTAGTATCTATATAAAAACTTTTTTTTAAGAAACCACTAAAACGACTTAAAATGTTTGTCCTTGCATAAATTCATATTTGCATAGCATTCTGTTTTTAGCTCTTACTACTAAAAGAATTTAAAAAAATTATTTGATCCTTATGAACAGTTTTCTCTAATAACATTCCTTTTTAAAATTCCTTGTCTATTACATAGGAGCAAGTTCGTGCGACCCAGTAGTACATTTTATTTTTATCAAAATCGTTAGAGCCGTTTTCGAGATAAGAAATAAATAAGAGTTTAAATTACTGATTATGGGGGATACCCTTCATCGGAGGCCTTTAAGTACCGAGTTTGAAGAAAATACCTTAAGTAGTTAAGGCTGGTAGATCGAGGTACAAACATACAGACAGACAGTCGGAATTGCCGGACCCACTTTTTTCGTCTTCGCTATCATCGTAATGCCAACATTGATCAAAATCTCGAGTTATAGTACCTATAAAGGAGAATAAGAATCAAATCGAGGGATAACGAAAAGTTGAAAGTAAATTCAGGAGATAGAGTAATTAGAAACAAAAAATAAAATGCAAGACTGGGTCGTACGAACTTGCTCTTATGTAAAAGACTAAGAAATTCAAAAGTGAATGTTATTAGAGAAAAACTGTTCATAAGTATAAAAATCAGTTTTTAAATGAGTAAAACAATTTCTTTAACAAATATTCCTTTCCTTCTCTGTTTTTACTCCAAGATGGGTATCAGTCGTGATAGCGCTCATAAGCGGAGGGCCACTGGTGGCAAACGCAAGTCCTTCCGCAAGAGGAGGAAGTTCGAGTAAGAACATCTAGCAGCAAATACTAAGCTTGGCGGTTCGCGAATTCACCAGGTTCGCACCCGTGGCAGTAATGTTAAATACCGTGCTCTCCGTTTAGACACCGGAAATTTTGCCTGGGCGTCTAAAGGATGTCGATGTCGTTTACAATTCCTCAAACAATGAGCTGGTGCGTACCAGTACGCTGGTAAAGAATGCCATCATCGTAATCGACGACACTACATTCAGACAGTGGTACGAATCGCACTACATCCTGCCCGTAGGTTGCAAACGTGACCCCAAACACGCAGTCAAAGATAATAAGAATTATGTTCTCAACAAGAAGCGCAGCGACCGAGTAATAAAAAAGTACTTGGACCGCCAAAATTACGCCAAGGTTGAGCAAGCTTTGGAGGACCAGTTCATTTCTGGTCGTATCCTTGCTTATGTCTCATCCCTCCCAGGACAATGTGTTCGTGCTGATAGTTACATTCTTGGAGGCAAAGAACTTGAATTTTATCTTAAGAAGATTAAGAAATAAAAAGGAAGCGATATGTAACATATTTTTACATGAAAAATTATAAGTCTTTGTAGTGGTTTCTTAAAAAATAAGCTTTTGTATCCAAAATTTTTAAAACATTTATAAGAAAAAAATTAGTAACGCCAACTCAAAGTTCTTATTATTAAACGAATAAAAAATAAATTTCCAAAAAAATACTAACCGTTTTTTGAGATATTCAATTTTCCAAAAAAAAAAATGATTTTTTTTCAAAAATTCAAAAAAAAATTTTTTTTAAGTTTTGAAATGCAATGTTTTTTAAATTTTTTAAAAGCTTCTCTATAAGAAATTTCATTAAAATTCGTTATGCCGATATTGAGAAATTTAAAATTCGAAAAAATGGTTCTGTGATAGGTATACAGTCAGTAATATATAAATTTCAATTTTTTTTTTATTAAGTCATGGATTGTAAGAATTAATCGAAAAAAAAAAAAATTTTGCAAAATTCTCGGAACTGTTTTCGAAAACCATTTTTTAACATTTGTATGGTGGGTACCGTTATTTTTAGGTGAAACAAATTTTTTTTCTCAAATCTTGTAAATTATATTAAGAAACTTTTATTTATCAAGTTTGACAAAATTCTAGAATGGGGTTTCCGAAATATTGAGTTCAAAAAACTTTAAATCCAAAAAATTTAAAATTTAAAATTTGAATATATAATAATATTCAAACTTTGGAGGAGGCTTACCAAAAAAAATGATTTAAATTGGTTGTACCGTTTTCGAGAAAATCAAAAACAAAAAAAAAAAAAAAAATAGACCCAGGGGGGCTACCAAAAATAACAACTTTTTTGAATTTTTTTGTCAATCATTGCCGAGCTTTAACTAAATTAAATTTTATGAATTTTTTTTATTCTGAAGGATAGTTTTTGAAAAAAAAAAAATGTATGAAATTTCGAAAAAAAAATCTTATGGAAGGTACCGTTATTTTTGGTCTTAAAAAAAAAAGAAAAAAACGTGTGGGGGAAAAAATTAAAAATGATATCTACTAAGTTTAAAGAAAATCAGCCAAGCAGTTTAGGCTGTAGTCGAAAAGACAGACAGACAGAATTGCCTATAAGTCGCAACTAAAAATTTAGAGATAAATGAGATATTACTGGCTATTATGGAACCACTTTTTCGATAAATGACTTTCTCGATACCGTAGTACTGCTACAAAGAGTGGTGCTTCTGGGTTTCACTAAGTATGTCTCTCTACCCGTTTCTTTCCCTACCCTTCCGTTTTCAGTTTTGCCAACATATTTCCTTCTACTTAGTCTGCCTTGGTCTCTCACAACCTCTGGTATGGTTTTGAAGACTTTTCCTGCTGCAGATTTGACATGCAGACGGATCATGAAGAGGGATCATGACCAAGCCGTCTTAACAGTTGTAAGCGTAGCTTTGACTATGCTAACTATGCACTACATCGTTGTATCTTCCTTAAAGCTCATAAAAAAAAACCATTTTCAAACTCGTAGTAGATATATTTTTTAAAATATTATAGGTTAACAAAATTGTGCCAAACTATTGTTTTTTTAATTTACTTTTTATTATTTTATTTAACTGATAAAAAAAACACTTTCTACTTAAGTAAGTCATAATCTATTCACAAGAAATGGTATGCTAAAATAAGCCTTCTATTAGACCGGTTTCTGTGTCAAGATCAATGTCATAAATACATGGTCTTGTTGGCAGTCCAGGCATTTTTAAAACTTCTCCACACGATGCAACGATAAAGCCAGCTCCCGCCGAAACATATAAATCGCCAATGGTCAGAGTGAATCCTGTGGGTGCTCCTTTTATTTTCGCATCTCCAGTTAAAGACCCAGAAGTCTTAGACATGCAAACTGGAAGATGTCCAAAGCCTTTCTCGTTGAGAAATTTAAGTTTACCTTCAGCTTCTTTGGTTAGTTTTACGTCTCCAGCTCCGTACATATTTCTTGCGATTATATTAAGTTTATCCAACAGCGAAACATCGGGCTTATATAAAAACTTGAAATCTGAACTCTCATCACACGCATTAATAACTGCATCGGCAAGCTCAAGTACACCGGACCCTCCTTCACTCCAATTAGAGCATACAACTGCATCGTATGCCCCAGCTTTGATGGCAGCAGCTTTGATCAACTCATGTTCAGCCTTGGTATCAGAGTTATGGTGATTGACAGCAACAACAACAGGAAGTCCATACCTTCGGCCGTTTTCAATGTGTTTTAGCAAGTTGGGGATACCCTTTTTAACAAGCTCAATATTTTCTTGAGTGTATTCTTTTTTCAAGGGTGCACCGGGCTCTACAGCGGGTCCCCCGCCATGCATTTTGAGGGCACGAACAGTTGTCACAAGGACAACGGCATTAGGAACTTTTCCGGATGTTCGGCACTTAATATTGAAGAACTTTTCCATTCCAATGTCTGAGCCGAAACCAGCTTCGGTCACAACGAATCCCTTTTCGCCAACCAACTTGAGTCCGATTTTATCGGCAATGATCGATGAACACCCATGGGCTATGTTGGCAAAGGGACCAGTATGCACAAGAACTGGTGTGCCCTCTAGCGTTTGCATTAATGTTGGTTCTAGAGTGTCTTTCAGTAGGACTGTTAGTGCCCCTGTCATGCCTAAGTCGTCTGCAGTTACTGGAGTTCCCTCCTTATCGTAGGCCACAATCATTTTTGAAAGTCGGTCTTTCATATCTCGTAGATCTGTTGACAAGGCTAGCACAGCCATTATCTCACTGGCAACCGAAATAGTAAACGAAGTTCGCCGAGTCAAGTTCTTCTCCGTTTGCGATTGACCAATTGTAATTTCCCGAAGGTATCGATCGTTAATGTCTACAACTCTGCACCAAGTGATATTATTCGGATCGATGTTCAATCGAGCGAATCTTTCGATTTCCTCGGGCGTTAGTGAATTAGGATCGGTTTTGTTGATTCCCAGTTTCTGTAAACGTCGTGATTGAATATTCGAAAAATTACGATTTCCCTTGAGTGTGGGCACCAGACGATCATACAAAGCTTGAGTCTTCTGCGTTGCTTCATGGAACATTCTTGCATCAAGTTGAGCTGCTAATAGATTATTTGCCGCACTAACAGCATGAATATCTCCAGTTAAATGGAGATTGAAGTCTTCCATTGGGATCACTTGAGAGTAACCTCCACCAGCGGCTCCACCTTTGATGCCAAACGTTGGGCCTTGGGAGGGTTGACGTAAGCAGGCAATTGCATTCCGTTGTTTGTGGACGCACAAGGCTTGAACTAGGCCAACTAATGTCGTACTCTTACCTTCCCCTAATGGAGTTGGTGTTATGCCAACAACAACAACATATTTTCCATCCGATCTACTGGCCAATCGTTTGGTGACATCTAAAGATATCTTTGCCTTCATACTGCCATAAAGCGAAACTTCATCTTGCACCAAACCGATTTCCTCAGCTAGGACTGATATGTGCTTAGGCTGCTGAGATCGGGCTATTTCAATGTCAGACGGGACTGGTTTCACAAGTTTAAGGTCAAGTCTTTTGATCTGCCAACATCTGTTAAGAGATCGGGCTGCGACTTTCTTCGCTGACATGACCGTATTTTTCATTAGCATAACAACTGTCATTGGTCCAACGCCACCTGGCACAGGAGTTATATAGGAAGCAACTTGTTTAGCCTCCTCGAAGCAAACATCACCTTTGATACTTTTTTCGCTCTTCTTAGAGGGGTCGCTAACAGAGTTTATCCCGCAATCGATAACTACTGCGCCGGATTTGATCCAGCTCCCCCGAACGAATTCCGCACACCCAATTGCTGCGACCAGTATATCAGCAGTTTTCGTAATATCTTCTAAATTAATGGTTTTCGAGTGACAAACGGATACAGTTGCATGGTTCCACTTCAACAACTCAGCCACAGGTGAACCTAAAATTTGGCTACGCCCCAAGACCACCGCCTTCGATCCAGCTATTTTGAACCCAGTGCTCTTAATAAGCTCCAAGCATCCTGACGGAGTACACGGTATAAATCCAGTTAGATTACCAGCAGCTAATCGGCCTTTGTTTATTTCATTTAACCCGTCGACGTCCTTCTCTGGAGACACACTATTTAAAACCTTATTCGAATCGATTAGAGTGTCACTCTCCAATGGCATCTGTACAACTATGCCATGAACCCGATCATCCTGGTTAAGCTCGTGAATTTTCGATAACAGCTCCCCTTCGGTTGTGGCACTTGGAAATTTTATATGATTTACTTCGATGCCAACTTCTGTTGCAGTTTTGACTTTCATCCGAATGTACACATTGGAATCTTCTCTGTTGCCAACTTGAACAATGCAAAGTCCCGGACGAAAATTTGGAAATTCACTACAAATGGTTTCAATATCACTTCTCAACTGCAGCTTAATTTGCTCTGCAAGTTGTAACCCACTAATAATTTTAGCTTCGGACATTTTTTACAATCAAACAAACAGATTAGTTTCTCTGGCTCACAAGGCGACTCACGAAGACCTACTAATATTGAAGACCAAGGAATCTTTAATATAATAAGACATGCATATTGATAACGTCGGACAATATATATTTTTATAGCACAAGGTTATCGGAGGGGTCAAATGTCAACAGATAACAGTATTTTCGATTATTTGTTTTAATGTTTGGCAACATTATTTGATAAGCGGCTGCTAATATTCTAACAAATATTTTTCAAAAACTCTCAAGAGATAAGCTAGCTAGATGATGCATGATGACGTGATGACATTGGGAGAGCATAGCCGTAACTTAAGAAAATCCCAAGAGGGGGCTAATTGAGGCTGATGTAATAAAGAGTAAGCTTTTCGAAAATAGTGCCCGATCAGTAGTCAGAAGACTATGTAGTAAAAGGAAGACCAACAAAAGTTTTTCCAAAATGTTTTTGACCTTTGAATAACGAGATATGACTGTTAATTTTTAAAATGAGGGGCCAATGAGTCCGACCTGCTAAGTTAGGAAGCACTTTTCATGGCAAAAGAGAACTAGTCAATTGCATGCAAGGATGCAGGTCCAAGAAAACTTTTTCTTCTCCTTGGTGGCATCAGATGGGAATCTAATCCAGATCTCCTGAAGAATTTTCACAATGCATGTGGTATGTATTTTTCGCAATATGTGCCTTACATTTCAGGAAGGTTGTGATTTGGATCAAGCAACAATCATGCCAAATTAATTTTCGACTGCTTCCAAAATAAAGAAAATTGTGCGTGCAATTGATCCAGCTACTGAAACGTCAGGACCTTCCAGTTCATCTGAAAGCATTTGATTAGCTGAAGTCATTGAAAGAAATTTCAGAACACTACCAACAAACAAATCCCTATAACTCAAACATCGTATTACGGTCTTAAGTTATTAGGTCTCTGGTTAATGACCACCAGGTATCTAAACTATTTCTTGAAAATAGCCAGTCAAAATTTTGCAATTTGAGCAAAGATTTTGAAGAAAGATCTGCACCTATACACTTACAAGATCCAGCTGGTCCAACAGCTCAATCCTGCTGACAAAAGAAAAATTTTCGAGTTATTCCAGATAGATATACCTAGAAAAGCGACTTTTGGGCCACTATGTAAACAAATTAAAAAATGCATCTCAATATATTGTTGTGAACAGAGCTTTATACTACTACAGCGCCATCTGTTGGAAAATTACATATCTAATTTATGGAAGAAACAAAAAGCTCTTTTCCAATGTCAAATGTATTTCCCCTTATTCCAACCATCTAGAACATTCCAAGATGAGAACCTTCGAGAACAACTAACTTGAGTATATAAGGGAGTGCTCGCGGTGAGCACGGACAGTTGATTTTGGATTATGAAAGTGTGCAAAAGTATTGCTTATTGGACTGTGTTATTAAACAAGTGTGATTTAAATTTGAATAAAAGTATTTGAGCTGATTATAAATTGAGATTTACTGTTTTGAATTGGAAAATGTAAATAAAGAAGAAATACTAAAAAGAGTGATAAGTTTTATTTAACGAACCTAGCAAAAACATTACAATATGTTTCGACCTATTGTTTTTTTTCTTTACTTTACTTCATAAGGACCACAGTTTTAGCCCCATAACCCATCAGTATCTTCACGAGCTACGGCCATGATGATGTTGATAAGAAGTGTGTGTGGATGTGGAATATCAGCTTCTTTTTTTTTATTGTATGTGTTTTTGTTTATTAATTTTGGCAAAAATAGTCATCCTCAATTTTGTATTTATGCATTTTAGATGTTACATAAAGTTCCAATCTAAAATTCATACGGCAAAGGGCAACATAAAAAAAAAATGGGAAGTCATTAATAGTATCATAAGCAGGAACATGTCCAATAATAACAATCAAATCGAACTTAAGAACGGCGGCGGCGGTGTTGTCATTTCGAATCCGAAAGATGTAGCGAATGAATTCTGTAACGTTTTTGCGTCTATTGGACATGATTCTTTTTCTGATAGTATTCATCCTTCATTTAATTGTTGTAATGAGACTGATACTCAAGAAACTCGTACGAATAGCTTCTTCTTTGAGCCAATTATAGGACTTGAAGTGCTTAAAACAATCAACTCTTTAAATAATTCATCCTCTTATAGCAAAGATGAAATATCTAATATAATGCTTAAAAAAGTCGGACCTAATTTGGTAGATATATTGACACATATTTTTAATTTAAGCATATACTCTGGAAAGTTTCCTGATGAATTGAAGAAAGGTGTGATTTTACAAGAAGGTTTAGATTCTATGAAAAATTGTGCTGGTCTGTTCGTAGACATTACTAAAGCCTTTGACATGGTGAACCATAACATATTGTAATATTTTTACTAAAATTTATTACTCTTTTTAGTATTTCTTCTTTATTCACACTTTCCAATTCAAAACAGTAAATCTCAATTTATAATCAGCTCAAATACTTTTATTGAAATTTAAATCACACTTGTTTAATAACACAATCCAATAAGCAATACTTTTGCACACTTTCATAATCCAAAATCAACTGTCCCGTGCTCACCGGGAGCACTCCCTTATAATACTCAAGTTAGTTGTTCTCCAACGTTCTCATCTTGGAATGTTCTAGATGGCTGGAATAAGGGGAAATACATTTGACATTGGAAAAGAGCTTTTTGTTTCTTCCATAAATTAGATATGCAATTTCCCAACAGATGGCGCTGTAGTAGTATAAAGCTCTGTTCACAACAATATTCTTAGATAATACACTGTATAAAATTGGTTATCGTGGATTCATTTGGAAATGGCTTGAGACTTATCTTAAAATTAGATCACACAATGTGAAAGTTGGGTGCAGCATAAGTTCTTCTAAAAATAGTCTCTTGGGAGTACCCCAGGGATCAGCACTGGGTCCTATTTTATTTTTAATCTATATAAATTCGCTATTTTCACTTCCTTTCCGAGGGAAGATCAGAGCTTTTGTTGATGACCTTGGCATTGCATACTGTTCCGACAGTCCCTTAAATCAAGTTTCAGATATTAACTATGATATTCACTTGCTAAGATTTTGGTTAGCTAAACATGGGCTAATTGTTAGTACCAAAACCAAACTAATGTTTTTTTAGCTTAATAGGTAATTTGTCCACAGATATACCAATGGTTTTTCATTCTAGCGATTGCCTCAGTCATAAATTACTTTACAGCGAATGTAATGCTCACCATACTCAATCATTTCATTGCATTGTTAAATGTAATGGTAATTGTTTTGAAATTGAAAAGGTTGAAGTCTTTAAGTACCTCGGCATCTATTTTGACCAAAACCTTAATTGGAACAAATATATAGGTATCTTAAAAAACTACCTTCTATCATCCACCCGCTGTTTCTATCACCTGAGAAAGCATTGCTCTTCAAATTTGTTGAAAATGGTTTATTTTGGTATTTTTCATTCCAAGTTGCAATATGGTGTATCCTGTTGGGGTGGTGCCTATGTTAACAAACTCCAACAACTCACCATTATTCAAAAATCTGCTGTACGTAATTTTTGCAAGACCCATCGTTTAACATCGTCAATGGAACTCTTTAGGTCTCTAAAAATCCTTCCCGTTTGACATTTATATTTTTTGAAAGTCTTAAAAGTATTTGCTGGGTATTTGCAAAGTCCGATTTCGGACTTGCGAAGTCTGAGAAGTAATTCCACCTATATGGTCAATGTCCCATATTTTCGCACGACAAGTTACAGGAACCCCTATTCCATTGTTTCCTGCAAACTTTTTAATATGCTTCCAATAGAAATTCGTAAAATAAGAAATATTGCCGTGTTTTTAAAAGAAATAAAGTTATGGCTCTTTCCGTAGACCACCAAGAAATACTTTGCTACCTTACCCTGTTTAAAATTACATAAACCTACATTTTACCTATATAACGATTTGTTTGTCGAAACTTAATTTTTTAAGAAACTTATAAGCTATTTAATTTTCTTCTATTTTACTTTTGCTAAAATAATTTTTCTGAATTTTTGTTTCTTTTTTTAAATATAATTTGTATTAATTTTGTTTTCATTTTGGCATCACCACTATTTTTTAAATAATATTTGTCACTAACTATTCTTATTATATAAAATTATTGTTAACTACGCAAACCATGTATTAGAGTGCATTGTAATATTTGAATTTATAGTTAAGAATAAAGAACATATCTACCTAGTCCTGCCATAAGTTCTGTCCCTGACAAAAACACGTTTTATTTAAAAAATAAAAAAGCAATCAAAATTCTTTTTACGCCATTTATTAAGTATTAAATTTACAATATAAATATATAAGAAATTATTCAAAATGCCCCCCCTTAGCCTTCAAACAATTCCTTAAACGACCGCCTCGCGTCTATCGCCGCACGCACGACTTCCAGTGCAAACGAAACTACTGTCTTCAACAAATCACCTTTGAAAGCTCAATATTTCGGTGAGGCTTACAGCAAGCCTTCTTCTCTTTCTCTTCTTTTTAAATTAAAGACATCGAATTTATACTTTTTCTGCCCACTTTCCCGCCTACTTTCACTCCCCTTTTTTTCATTTTCAGCTTAAAGTTCATTAAAAGCAGACATTTTTTAAATTAAGTTTTATATGTAGAAGTGAATTTATGAAAAGTGTTATTTATTTTTGTAAAATCCGTGTACTGCCACGCCCCTTTTTAATATATGAAAGTTTTTCGCCCTTAAGACAAAAAAAAAGGAATTCAAAAGCACACCTTATTACTAGGTATATTAATTAATGTCTAAAAGTTCTTTAGCCTCGTCAAACAATTCTTTGGTATCATTTGCTGTTCTTGGTTTTCCCAGACTAGATATACACGGATCAGATGTATATAATAAAGTGTGTAGAACATCTTCGTTCGTTGCTGAGCTTAAACATTTCCTTGCAAATAAATTCTCTCATTTTGATTTTATTTTTTAATTTAATCCGAATTCTTCAAACGCTTTATTGAGAATAAAAGCTTAGTAATCATCTCATTACATTATCTACGAATTTTGCCTCTTGATTGATTAATGTTACAACAACAATTTGGCTGTCCCATGCCAACTCTATCACCTTTATGACTCTTTTCCCATGCTTTTGTTGTTGCTTTTGGTATTGTTTACGATTCAGCTTCCATATTGTATGCAATTCTCTTTTAAGTGAACTGTTAACTTTTTGTCTTCTTCTGTTTTTTTTTATTTATACCTATGTACCTACATTTGTATTATATGCAACATACCCCACACACTCCCTCCCACCCTCAAATGCTTGGCATTTATTTTTATTTAATTATGATTTTTTTTAATACAAATATGAGTAAGGAAGTTTAAAATTGGAAAACAAAAAATATTTTATTCTAAAAATAAAATTTTGAATTTTAATAATATTGGAAATAACTGATAAAAATTTATAAATTTTGTGGAAACATAGTCACTTATATGATGTTTATGAAAATTTGTTGCACATGTTTTAACAGTTATATTTTTCAAACTTATACAACAAATAATTTTTTTTTTTTTAAATTTTGGGCTAAAAGTAATAAAATAATGGTCTAAAACTTTTTGGAATACACATTTATGTGCATCAATAAAGGTACCACATTTTTGCCAAATTTTCATTTTTTTCATCACTTAACAATAAAGTTATAAGAATACGAATTTTTATTCTAAAAACTTATTTTTCTTTCTCATCATACGTTTTTTCTTCTTAACCCTAGAAAGATAAGCATATTTCATGTCTCATAAAAGAAACACATATAATTTATGCGTCAATTTGACGTAGGTTATCTTTTTAGGGTGAAACAAAAATGCATGAAAATGCGAAAGTTTTTATTTTTTCATCCAAATTTAGAATATTTTTAGAATACTAAACAGCGATTAACTAAACGGAAACAGCCGGAGATAACAGAGAAAACTTCAATTGAAAACAAAAAAATTAAAAAGATACTGCACCTTACTAATAATTCTAAAAAATAAAAATATCGAAATGTCATTTTTAACGGTAATTTTAGGTACCTAGAACAAAAATAAGATGCAAAAAATTGACTGTGTTTGGAAGAACCCTATTTCTAGTATATAATCCCATCATTAGATTTTTCAAATTACGAAATTCACCAAAACCATTTTTGAGATGGATTTCATCATTTGGTCCCATAGTGCGGCGGGAAAATGCCAAAAATAATTAAAATAATGAAAAATCCTGGCATTTCAACATATTGACCGGGACAAAATAAAAAATCATAATAGGCGTGTAGATCAAAATAAATAAATTCTTTAAATAATTACTATAAAGCTAAGTGTACACGGTTGGTAGATCTTACAATATTGTCAGATCTGTCAGTGAAAAACATGCTCACGGTAAAATGTAAGGTATTTAATAATCGTGTACACACACAATTTATTGTCAGGCCTGCCAATTTGTATCGTTGTCTGACGTTACGTTTCTGACAGTGAAGAAATTGTTAGATGTAGGTTTTTAAGCATTATACAATTGTTTCACTGTCAGACAATTTACTGCCAAGATTCAAATGAAGCAGTTTCCATTTTCAGTTATCCGAAAATAAATTGTCAGCCTACTTCTGACAATACATTTTAAGATGATAGATTTCTGTCAAACGTGTACACACGCAACTTAATTGTCAGCTCATTGGTAGATAATTGTTAGACATTGTCTGACAATATTTTAAGATCTACCAATCGTGTACACTTAGCCTAATTAAATGACTTTTTTGTCATTTGTAAATATTTTTCTTTTGTCAATTTTAATGACAGATGTTAGTTTGCAAAAATACATTCTTCGTTAAGTTAGGTTTATTTGATTGAAATTTTAAAAGCAATTTCTTAAATCACAATGTAGCAATGGTTCCTTATCACTGAAAGATATTTACGTACATTAGGCATTATTTTTGAGTTTGAGTCCCAACCTAGGAAAAAACCTGCACCGGCTGGACAGATGAATTTATGTCCGAAATACCGTCTGGCAACGGCAGTTACATATAGTACATAATGGAAGTAATTTTGGGAAGTCAAGATAAGTACAGGCGGTTAACAGATCTAAAAATGATGTCTTAAAAACTCGTGGTGGAATTATATCCGCAATACTCCACACTTCGTTTGGTGGATATTGTTGATCTAACTAGAAGATTCAGAGTAATGTTCTGCACATTGTTACTTGGTGACATCCTCCACGGTTGAGTTCTGTTATTCTTAGCAGATGGATTCGGATTTTGTGGCGTTGATTCTGATTCTCTATCCTTTATGTTATACTGAAATAGTCTAGGGATGCTGGTTCTAACCATCGAACACCTATCAATGGTAATATCCATGTGGTTTTTGTGAGTAAATGAGTGAGTCATCGGTCCAAACAAAATTCTCGCAGGATAAAGATGTTTTATGTTTCATGTTACAGCCATCATTCAGTCGATGGCTGTAACAATCTGTATGGCTGTAGCAATCTTAAAAACAAAATTAAATTAAGAGAATGGAAAATAATGCATGAATTCTTAAAAGATTGTATTCAATTTATTGTTGCAAAATAATAAAAATCATTGTCATTTGAAGTCGAGATTTGAAAGTAAATTCAAAGAATGCAATCTTTTAAATGAATTCATTTAAGATTGCAATTATAAAAGATTGCATTCTTTTTCAAATCTAAAAGTGGCGATCATCGTCTCAAAATGTTGGTAGTAACTTGCAATATATTTAAAGGGTGCGTTTTTATTAATTGTTATATCTCGAAATTGTTATACATCGAAAATATTTAGATAACAATATTTCTGGGATTTAATTTATGACATGTGTACAACGTACATAATCATAATACTCGTATACACCGCTGCTCGAAAAGTAAAGTTATACGAGTATTTTAAAGTAGTTTTAAGAAGAACAAATAATGAAAAACGTGTACAGTGATTATTGAACGGTGAATGGGTATTTTGGGTGGTTGTTGATTAAGACTACAAGAAATTTTATTTGAAAATCCATTGCGTTCATATCTGGTCGAATCCAGTTTTCTGCATAATTATAAAATTATAACCTTATAAAGCTCAAGCTAAATCCATCAAAGTCTCAAAATGCTGCCTAAACTAAATAAAAACAAACCAACAGGAAAGTTTTTTTTTTAAGGATCCTTCAGATTAATAAATTAACATGAAAGTTTAAATTTGCTAAGATATTATTAAACTACCTATTTTAAACAGCAAAGTAAGCCAAATTAACAACTTAACGAAGCAAATAAAATGTTATTCAGCGAAATACATTTGCGGGTGGAACTTTTCAAAGCATAAATTGTGTTGGGATAGTTGAAACTTTTAAGCAGCGTAGAGCTTGTGGGCAATTGTCTGCAAAAAAAGATGATATAACAAATTAAAAAACAGTTTAAGTGGTGTAATTTTTTACAAAATTGAATATTCAAAATTGAAGAAATCGTTATGTTCCCGGGGCCGAAGGCTGGAGTTTTCAGAAACAATGTTTTTACTTTTAACCAAAACCAGTCGTTTTAATTGAAAAATTTCAAAATTACTTAAGATGGAAATTTATTGAAATAATTTTTCGAAAAAAAAAATGGTTTTTTGAATTAGCTAGTGAGGAAACTTAAATTGGAACTCAGAATAATGAAACAACAGTTTTAGACACTTAGTATGCTTTAAATTGTTGGTGAATTAATAATGTTTTTAAAACCGATTTGAGGTCACATTGCAAGAGCGATGTCCTCAACCAACATCTTAATTTTTGGGGCTTGCTTCCCTATCACTACTAGGAGACTATGCGTCTAAGCGGGTTTATCCATACATTACCCTGCTAAGGCATTCGAGGGCTGGTTCAAGATAGAATGGCGTTTCCGCTAATCTACCAAGTGATGCCGTTCGTATAACTTTGAATAGGAAGCTCTTTATGGATACGCTAGTTCTTACGAACTTTGTCTAGTTCTCAGAATTTGAAAAAAAAAAACAAAAAAATGCACGACTGGGTCGCACAAGCTTGCTCTTATGTAAGAGACTAAGAATTTAAAAAAATGAATGCTATTAGAGAAAAACTGTTCATAAATATAAAATTCATTTATTTAATGACTAAAGCAACTCCTTAAGTAATTGGAGCTAAAAACAGGATGACATTCAAGAACAAAAATTATAAGTCGTTTTAGTGGTTTCTTAAAAAAAAAATTTAAAAAGTTTTTAAGAAAAAAAAAATTTGGCACGCCAACTTAAAGGTTTTATTATTTTACGAATAATAGAGGTATCGAGTTTTATAAGAAAAAAAAAAAAGATTTTTTTTTTTCAAAAGTTCAAAAAATATTTTTTTAAAGACTTGAAATGCAATATTTTTTAAACTTTTTAGAAGCTTCTCTGTACAAAATTGGGAAGAGTACGAAATGTCGACAGAAAAAATGTCGACTGGACGAACATTAATTTCATCGACTGTTAAAATGTCGACTGCAGTTTCATCGACACAAAAAAAGTCGACAGTTTAAAATCTCGACTATTAAAATGTCGACTGAAAACTTGTCGGTAAAAAAGGTCGACTTTTATCCAAAATAGAGTTAAATAAAACAAGAATGCTCTCTTTTAATATGTAGACTAAATTTTATTATTAATTCAATTTTATAAATTAAAAAAAAGGGAGCGTATCGATTCTTTAAATGCTAAAGAGACTTTGCATACACCCAACCTCGCACCTACCCCAAATCCTATAGTGTGCCCAAGCAGGGGGGTTGCAGGGGTGCAGCATGCCCTCCTTACATATCTCACTGCTTACACGTCGTAATAAGAAAGGGGATTATAAAAAACGGGATTATAAGAGACGGAATTTTAAAAAGCGGGATTATAAAAAGCGGGATATCGTACCCAACCCAAAAAAAGGTTTCTTTCAAAAGTTGTTATTTATACTCGTATGTACAAAAAATAAACACAACTATGATCGACAGTGGCGGCGCCGCATGCATGTGAGCATCATTCACTTTGCCACTGTCGACATTTTTCGAGTCGACATTTTTAAAATCGACTTTTTGAAAGTCGACATTTTGATCAGTCGACATTTTTATCAATCGACTTTTTGAAAATCGACATTTTAACGATCGAGTTTTGTAAATCGACATTTTAAAAATCGGTAAATCGTACCCAACGCTACAAAACTTCATTGACATCCGTTATGCCGGTAATGAGAAATTCAAAATTCAAAAAAATTGTCGTATGGTAGGTACAGTCAGTAATATATCATCTATTAAAATACATTTTTTTTATTAGAATATAGATCGTAAAAATTATTCAAAAGGAAAAATATTGTATCAAAATTCTCGGAACCGTTTTCGAGAAAAATACGATTTTCGAAAACCATTTTTTAACATTTGTATTGTGGGTACCGTTATTTTTGAGTAAAATAAGTTTTTTTTTTCTCACACGTTGTAGATTATATTATCAAAACTCTTATCTATCAAGTTTAACAAAAATCGAGCATGGGGTTTTCGAAATATGTATAGAGTTTAAAAAAAAACATAATTCTTAAAATTTGAATGCACAATGATATTCAAAATTTTTGGGAGGTTTAACATGAAAATGATCAATATCGGTTGTACCATTTTTGATAAAATCAAAAACAAAAAATGGTTCCAGGCGGATAGCAAAAATAACCATTTTTTGGAAATTTTTTTTCAACCATTACCTAGCTTTAACTAAATGAAATTTATAATTTTTTTTTTAATCTGTGGGACAGTTTTTGAGAGAAAAAAAAACATATTTAAAAAATTTCGAAATCGTGTGGTACCGATATTTTTGGTCTTAAGAAAAAAAAAATGTGGAGGGAAAAATTTCAAAACGATATCTACGAAAATCGGCCCACTCGGCTATAGTCGAACAGACAGACAGACAGACTTTTTTGGTCTTCGCTATCATCGTAATCTCAACTTTGATCAAAATCTCGAGTTCGATTTTTTTTACGAATGTATAACTTGCCTTATGGTACCTATTAGTCGCAAGTTAAAATAGTATGTAGTTATGTATATATTTTGAAAAATATAAACAACATATTTTTTATACCTAATTTTCAGGCTTAATATACTAGAATTTTGTTGACAACTCCGCTTATGTGAAACTTGTTTCAGTTATTTTAAGTTCGGTGAACTGAGAACTCCACTTTAATGAAATAAGTTTTGACATTTTGATGTTCCAGTTAAGCGGAGTCCACAATACTTCTAATTCAAAACTTAAAAAATAAAATTAAAATTGGAATCGAAGTAGGCAAAATCCAATTTTGGGAACAAAGACTCCACAAACGTAGTCAAAAGTATTTAATTTAAATAATATCTAATGTCGCATTTGAAAGTTCACCATAACCCCAAACAAAATTGGGTGTAAAAAGAAGCTTACAAAGGGATTTACACCTTTCCTTTTGTATGCAGGATCTTAATTTTAAGGAAACAATTTGACAAAAAGGTATCATGCAGATAAATATGAAGATAATGATGATGTCGTTGACATCAAAATCTTCTCGGGGACCGCATTGCAGAGTCTCACTGTTCCCCCATAAAGAAGGATTTCCTTCAGAAAGGTCCTCATAAAAAGGACCCATACGAGTATGGTATTACTATATATGTACATATACATGTATCGCTTATACATTCATACATGGATGTTCGGGATAAAACAACTTGTGAAAAAAAGTTACTTAAAGTAGTGTACGTCGACAACGAGGCCAACATTACACGACATAAAAAGACAAACATACATTTATCTACATAGGTATACTTTTTTCTGTACGAGGATTGTCTTCAGAGGAATGCTGTTGCAAGAATGGAATCAGCCTTATTCCATAAGTAAACTGCTTTGTTCAACAGGATGAATTATACTTGGAGAAATAAGCGTTTTAAAGTTAATAATGCGCGTTGTAAATTTTGTTGGTATGCTGTCGCTAACTTACTTACTGAATGAAGCACATTGAGTAAAAGTATTCGAATTACGAGTATAGTCTTGAAGGATTGTGGTCCTGAATTAAGTAGGAGCAATATACATACTTGAATTGGATGAATGGGTCTTATTGGTGTCTTCTCGATGACATGCATAAGTTCAAGACAGATAGTCATATCGTCATCATAACGTCTGTGATGGAAGTCCATACGAAAAGGAGTTAAGAGGGAGAATAGTCTTAGAGGAAGGAATAAATCTGTTCGGTTATTTGCAGTAATTTTGAATTGTAGGCATTGGCACAGGAAAGATCTGCCTTGTATTTTCTGTGAATATTAATAAAAAAATTAGATTAAATATGCCGTGGAAATAAGAAAATTGCCGTTCTTTTGGTTTTCCCCAAAAGGACAAACAAAATTGTTTTGCTAGGTGTTTCTAAGCTAAGTGTTTATACCTTGATAAATAATAATTACAGAATTTCTAAGAAAAACATCATATGGAAAGGGGTATCTGTTTCCTACCGCGGTTTTTAAGTTAAGAAACACGTTGGATTAAATTGAATAAGAAACAAAAAACAAAAACGTGGGCCTAATGTATAGGTTCCGTGTAGCCTTAACGCTTACATGTTCCATGTAGCACATTACCTTACGGAAGATTGCATTAAAGATCTTGTTTACATTGACAATATTGCGTTCTTAGAGTTCTTCTATGGTACGACATGGATTGAAATCTCGAATTTAGTTTACTTTGTACGGGCCATCTCAGACTTCAGGGACTTTAAAAAAATACGTACGAAAATTCGAACACATCAACACCCACTGAACTGTGTATAGCTACACCGACGGACTGATAGCAATCTTAACTTTCCTTTTTCGATCGGCTTTCTTTTTTCTGCCAACCTCCTTCGATACAAGCAATCAGTTCAGGCAATAAGTACTTAATCGATAAAGTGATCATATATTTCCGAGTTTCAGTACACGTGTCTTTAAATAAAATAGATTGTATTTTTGTATTATTCTGAAAATATTTTGTATAAATTACAAACTCTTTCAAGCTGCATCGCAGCTAATAAAAATAAAGCAACTTTCTTCTGAAAATTCCTTTAAATGCTCCTTTTTCTATACTAGACTGGAGACTGGAGCATCTGTGCCAGTAGTGATAAAATTTTTACGATCGGTGCTACCCCTATTAGCGAAGTCGCAGTGAACTCCTACATACAACTAGGTTTATAGAACCAATAATTTTTCTTTAACATCACTTAACAAGATATCAATTCTAGATCTCTACCAAGTGAATTTCTTTAGTGTCCAACAATCGCAACACGTGCAATGTACATTGAGACCTAGTTATAGGTCTTAACCTCTGTAAGCGAAGTCGCAGTGTTAGGATCGTATTAAAGGTGAGTGTCGGGGATCTTTGCTAATGCCACTCAATCACACACGGGATCATGTGTTGTGTAAAACAATTTATCGGCGAACACTATCAACTTTATCTCACTGAGGTGTTCAAAAGATCGTTCGTCAGCATTGCCGAAGAACGGTTCCAATTGAACTCTAACAAAAAAATTTATATCTCTTCCAAAAGATCTCTACAAAAAGACTAAAGATGAAACGTATGAAAGAACAGAATCGTGTAATCCAAGAGTCAAATTGAAGGCTCATATTTTCGTGCACCATTATAGGCGTTTACATCCTCAAATATGTTTGACAAGGCTTGATTTTAATACTGTGAACGCTCCATACAGTGGATTGTCAAGCATGATGGATGGATTACAAAATGTGTTTTATAAACAAAATGAGTTTTATAAACATTAGCGGTAGGTAAATGTAATAGATTAATAAAAAGATAAATAAAGGGTGGGCCAACTAGTGGTTCCTTCTTAAATCATAGGTTATTTTGACACTCCCGCTCAAAATCATGATAGAAAGTCAGTATCATACCTTCGCGGAACGAAATGAGTCGCTTTACGCTTGAACAACCAACGTTGGGAAATATTGAAAACTTATTTCGAAAGTGTGTACTGTGCAGCTCAAACAGTTGTCTTGACGGAAATGAAGCAACCATCACGCCTTCTGTACAAAAGTTTGTGCAAAAAGGTCGTAAGACTGGTATACTAGTGGACAACACTCATGGTCCCCTCCGCCATAGTACGGGGCACACAGCCGAGAGTGTGAGACTCAATTCACGAACATGAACTCGCCATCGATCTGAACAGCTCAACTAACCTGAGGGGAATTTTGCACAAAGATCTTTGATTATTCGCTTAAAAGGTCCAATTGACTAGGCAATAATTGGCACTTTGGCAGTCAAGGCAGCCACTTGAACGACGTTGTATTTCATAATTAGTGGGAATGTTTGCTTTTACTAACAAAGCCATAATACATGGACAATATTTAATTTTGTTCACTTAATTGCTTTTGGACCACCCTTTATAAGTTTCCTCCAGACTTGGCATTTAAAAATCAAGTAAATTTCTTCTACCAAAATTTCATTTATGCCCTCAATAGTATTTAGTATTAGGTAGTAGAATTTATTAAATAGTATTCATAGTACATATAAGTTGTAGATTTTACATCTTTTAGGTTGTACAATGTACATGTACATGCTTGATTTATGTTTCAGAAATGTAATAAGGATTTTAATTTCAACTAGCCGACCCAGCTCTCGAGATTCGAGTGCCAATTTATTTATTTAATTCAATATCATTCAATAAAAGACAGAGAATTCATGATTTTTTTAAATTGTTGAATGCAATGAGAAGTACCTACTAAGCACTCAATCCTGGAGTCCAAAGGAAAATAGTTAATATGTAACGGAACCGATGTTCGCCCTCTCCCTCCTATACCACCTCTACGACCAGAGGCCTACAGGCACCTAAGGCCGGTCCAGGCAGCAAGAAGGAGAGGGTTTAAAGCCTGCGGCCGCGCGGCATGCTTGCTGATGTAATGGCTTAGCTCGTCGGCGGGGTGGGTCGTTGCGACCACAGAACTGGACGTGTTACCTTTTTTTTTTCATGCCTATCTATATAAAAAAGAGTAATCGGGGTTCGAAAATTTAGGGGGCCTAAAATTGCTTATGAGGGGAAGGAGGGTGTGTTTCTAAAGGGGGAGGGTCAGGATGTTGTCGACCCTCGGAGGATTTGCCCACCCTTTGTATCAGTCCGATACCACCATGGCTGATGCTTCCTCCTAAATATGCATCAGCCCCTAAACCGAAGATAATTATCCATCTGCTTACCTTGTCTTCATCGTCTTCTCGTCGATCGCCTCACTCCACCGTTGACCTAAGAAAAGGAATTTAAGCCCTCATGGCAACCCTGTTGCAGGCTTTCACAAAAAAAAAAAATCTTCCCAAGAAAAAATATTCCTGACCCAAAAATTCAGAATTTGAACCTAAACTGAAGCGTCACCTCCAGCGATGACAATAAAAAACTTTTTTCTTTTCATGGAAAAAGGCTTACAAATTGTTTTTATTGAAATCAAAAAAACTAAACCTAACATCAAGAATGGTAAAATATGAAGGTAAGTATCTTTAAGTTACACAAACAAATTAACGGTAAGTAAAAAAAAATTAATGTGGTTATTCGCGATTTTCTTGTAAAAAGTTCTCATTAAAAGTTGCTTTATATTTTTTTTCAGGGATACGTTAATTTTTGGTTGGTAAGTATGGTATGTTTATTTATATTTTTTCTTTCAGGTTATATTAAATTTAAGATCACGCAAAAAAAAAAGTTATATAGGAAGATTATATATGTATGTAAATAATAAATAACAACTTACTTGCATATTTCGTAAGAAAAATAAAAATAGATTATCATACCAATTTGCAGCTGATATACATCCGCCGAGGTGCACCTTGTGGATCTGCTTCATGGGCTGGTGAGTAATTAAAAGGTAAGTTATTACATACATAAATAACCTCTTCCATCTATACCCTCGATTCATTTACATATATTTTATATTTTTTTTTTTTTTTAAATTTTGTTTTATTAACTTTATAACTATTTTTTTTTTTTCATTCTTTTTTTTTTTTTTTTTTTTTTTTTTTGTAAATTCACTGTAATTTATCTACCATAACCACACTTTACAATTAACTTTTTTTTTTACGGGTTCTTTTTTTTTCATATATATGTTAGCTTTAATAATACCATCCTTTTTATTTGTAAGTAATTACATATTTATTTTATACCAGACATTTAATAAAACAATAACACATGGCTCAACAAGGATTTGGTTTTTTTTTCTTTAAAAAATAAACAATTTTATCTTTACAAAACAAAAAAAATAAATTTTCCTTTACTCCCTAGTTCAAGATTTAATATTTTTTATACTGAGGCTCCCGGGGTCACAACACAAGGGGAGGGAAAGAATTTCCGTTTTGGGGGGGAATTTCGACATCATCCAGGTAAGTCACACAGGTTACTTCGTTTCAGGTTCTCTATTGGTTTTATGGTCTTTAAAATTTTGCAAGTTCTATAATTTTCAGGGTTTCATTCCCCTTTTTTTTTATTATTGTTTTTTTTTTTTTTTTTCTAGGATCTTTACCTATCCGGGTTAATTTTATTCCGGGGTAAATCAAGGGTAAAATCTTTTTTTTTACACTATCCACTGACTATTATGATTGCAACGAATAACCCACAAAATACGATTAGCGTAAAGAAAACTACAAATTTTTCACAGTCCACACTTATTCCAAAGTCTAAAAGTTCACGTTTTCTCCCCGGGAATCGGCACCCTGAGATTCGCGGATACATTCGTTTACAGAACATTAAGATAGGAAGGTTTAGAGATAGACACAACCATATACTTCTCCGGACGGACGACGACTCCCAGCACTAAATCAGATCCCACAGTCCGAAGGAACTCAATACTCGGTACCACGACAAGAATTTTATCAAGTAATTCAGACCGACTCCTACGCCCGCGATTCCGCTTAGGAGAAAAATTATCTTCTTATAATTCATTCCGAGAATTGAAAGTGAGGTACTCATCAAAAAAAATTCAATTGCAGCTACTTTATATTGATTACAAAGTAGTTCAATTAAAAGTTGATATTAGCACACAAGAAATTAACATGATATTCATCATGAGGGTGTGCTGTGCATAGTCATTTGACTAAAAGGAATCTGCTTTAACAGCAGTAGGTGACTAAGTCGAAGAAATTTGAATTTAATTCAAAAGTAAAAAAAAACGATGTGAAAAAAATGTGCTGAGTCAATCTGTACTATGATTCTATAGGGGTAGATATGTATCAAAAATTTATTTATTATAAGTGGGTACAATTTGTTTAAGTATGGTTTATGCGTAAGTTATTGTTTATAGGTAAGTATATCATTGTGTCTTGTTAAAAAAAAAAAATGTCGTTTTCCCCCACAAATGGTAAACAAAATTTCAAACCTATACACATTACTGACACATTGCAGATTTTTGACAAGTTGCAGATTGGTTGTAGATGTTGAAGGCCGCAAAAACAATTGTTGGGTTGAACTGATGTTATTTGATGTATCAGAATCCGGTATGTTTAATGTGGATTTTTAGACGTTTCTTAATCCATCGACATCGTAGAAATTCTTTGATGGAATTTGACAGTTTATGACTTGACGAATAGAGGACGAATTCAGTTATGACGTACTTAGTGTATTTCGTACAAAATGTCAGCCGAAAGTCCTAAAATTGCTCTTTTCCGGAGCAAAAAATAAAATACCTTTTTTTGGATATTTATAGACGTTTTTTAATCAATCGAGATCTTAGCCATCCTTTGATGGAATTTGACAGTTTATGACTTGACAAATAGATAATTCAGCTTTGACATACAAAGTGTATTTCGTACAAAATGTCAGCCGAAAACTTTTTTTGACACTTTTTAATCCATGTACAAAGTAGGCATCATTCGATGTTATTTGGCAATTTATGGCTTACAATAATAGAATATTTTGTGAGAACTATCAAAGCCATAAGTCAATCTTATCTTCGAAATCGAAATTAAAATCGAATACGAACAGTATTGAATCATTTCAGTGAAATGAAAATGATCGAATGATCGGTTGGTTGAAATGATCGGATCATTTTCGTAATCGATTGTTGAACGATTCAATCATTTGAAATGAACGATTTACTCAGCCCTAATTCGAATTTGATATTTTGTTTGTTTGTTAACGCATTCTTGTCAAACCAGGGGATATTTTATTTTCAGGAAAGATTTGAAAACAGTAACGCATAGAATAAAGCTAGAACTACATGCTCCCTTTTTCCAACTCATTTCAAATTTCTATTTTCCATCTCGAAAAACACAAAAGGTAAAAGTTGAAATGGTTCTAAATTTCAATTTTTCACTTTTTGAAAACACTAAGGGTAGGCGCGCACATTCAATTTTTAGTTTCGCATCTGCTTGGTTCGAGCAGCTCAGAAGTTTGTGTTTTGACACAAACTAAACGATTGCCCAAAAAGAGTTCGCTATTTTGTGTAACATATAATTATATGCACCTGCGCGGACATTCAACCAAATAGTTCATCGTTCATCTATTTTCTATAAGCAACGAAACAGTTGCGCAACTAAAAATTGAATGTGCGCGCCTAGCCTTACGTTAGTTAGCAAGTATTCAGAGGTACGACTTAAACCATGGAGTGCACCATAAATTTTTGAAACTGTCTTATTGATATGTATACCCCATCCAAGTTATTGTTAAAGTGAACGCCAAGATTTTTTTTATTTTAAACATACTCAATATTGGAGTCTGATTAAGAAAGAGAACAGGGAACTGTTCGCTACATCTTGTTAAAACCATGGCTTTTGTCTTTTAAAGATTGAGATTCAGCTCATTCTCGACCGTCCAGGTAAATATTTTATATAATTCATGATTCATTTTCTCAGTGCTCTGAGTAGTAGCTAATGACTAGTAGCTTCGCTATGGTCAAAATTTTAATGAGAAGTGATATTTGACAGCATGTTTGACGAATGCGAACGCCAATGCTTTTCATCCATCAAATAATCATAATGCAATGGTTGTGAAACAAATTTGAGAATGCGAACGTCCCTATTAATGCTCCGAGAAAATAGTTATAGTATTTTGTATCAGATAACACCACTGTTTGAATATATGTAGGTGGAAAAATTTGATGTTGTATCAAAAAATAACATCCCTGTGAAAATTTGACAAACTTTCTGTTACTTAATGGTGTCCGGTGCAGCGTTCTTTTTCTATTAATATTTATCTTTTGAAATAAATAGGTTCGTTCCTTTACTTTGAAACTTTGTGATTTTCTGTTTTCTGTACATTTCTGTGAATTTCAGTACGAAGTTATGTCAAAGTTCATATAAGCGGCTCGGCCGATTTTCTTTAAATTTGGTAGATAGTATTTTTAATTTTTCCCCGCCACACGTTTTTTAATTTTTGTTAATTCAAAAATGACGGTACCTGCCATAAGATTTTTTTTTCGAAATTTTATAAATATTTTTTTTTTCTCAAAAACCTTACGCAGTTTTTTTTTCATCATTTAGTTAAATCTGAAAGCTGAAAGTTGAAAAAAATGTTCCAATTTTGTTTTTGATTTTCTCAAAAACATCACAACTGGTTTTCATCATTTATGTATGCTAAAGCTTCTTAAAAAATTTGAATTTTATTGTGTATTCATATTTTCAAAAAAATTTTTTTGATTTATTTCAAAACTTAATATGTATTTCGAAAACCCCACTCTCGATTTTTTCCAAGTTTTTAAATAAAAGTTTCTTAATATAATCTACAAGATGTGAGAAAAATAACGGTACCCACCATACAAATGTTAAAAAATGGTTTTGGAAAATTGTATTTTTCTCGAAAACGGTTCCGAGAATTCTGATAAACTTTTTTTTCTTTCGATAAATTCTTACGATTTATAATTTAATTTAAAAAAAAAATGAAATTAAGATTTTACTGACTGTACCTGCCATAGAACCATTTTTTTAAATTTTGAATTTCTCATTATCAGCATTAGGGATTTTAATGAAATTGTTTGTATAGAGAAGGTTCTAAAAAGTTTGGAAAACTTTAAAAAAAAAAAATTTGAATTTTTGAAAAAGAAATCTATTTTTTTCTTGGAAATTGGATATCCCAAAAACGGCTCAGTAGTTTTCTTGGAAATTTATGTTTTATTCATAATAATAATAAAAACTTCAAGTTGGCTTACCAACATTTTTTCTTAAAAATGTTTTAAAAATTTTTGAAATTCTTAGTCTTTTACAGAGCAAGCCTACCGACAACCTGACCCCAGAAATTGCCACTGAACTACATATATGCATTCAGTCATTACATAAATATTTTTAGAGTACATATTATGTAATGAGTCCATATGTCTATGCAATTTGTTCATACAAAATTTATAATTGCGTATTGGGTGCTTAGAATCTTTGCTCAATACACCAGACTCATCAGACAGCATCTACACTGTCCGATTGAGTGATCATCCGGTCCCCGCATCGTAAACCACCGTCAAACTCGGGATATTAAAAGTTCGTTCTAGAGCCACTTCATAACGTTGAGAAAAGAGATCAAGTCTTTGAACTTTATTTCCGAAAGTTCGTCAATGTGATCGAAAAATGCACTTTCTAATGATTGTGCTTTAAATTTGGCTAGAGCAGGACATTTGCTGGTCTCCACAGCTATGACAGTGAGGGTTGTAAGGAATACCTAGCTTCGCTGAATGCTCTCCTATTGGCCAGTTTCCGCTACACTTAGGGAGGATCCTGGCTATGTCTTGCCTGGGTCTGCATATCGGATCAACAGTTCGGGATTTATTATACAGGTGGGCCAAATCTTTCTTGACATAATTCATTAAGAAAATTTGAGAGAATATTGCCCATGATAACTGCGAGCGGAATATTGGAATATTGAGGCCAGCGGAATTATTCAGGTATTGCTGGACCAATTTGGAGGATGATGTACTAGACTTAATGGCTTTAACAGCCGCGTGACTGTCTGCAATAATACCCGTATTCCGGACATTCCGGTAGTAAAATTATGTAGTTCACACGGATTTCAACATTTAATTGGTACCTAAGATTATTTTACAAAAAATGTATGCGATTAGTACTACTTACATACATATTTATGTTCTGAATACATACTGTGTATTTGAATGTAATAAAGACTGTATTTCCAAAAAAACATGTCAATATTTCACAATAGTATCAAAAGAGATTACTTCACAATAAAGAACCATACCAAATTGCTCATGAATTTATATGAATTTGATTAAATCCTGAAAGCTTACCTCAACTTATCTTGGTAAATTTATTTCCCTCGCATAACCTTAAGTGATACTCATTAAAGTCGTTATATTCCACACCAACCGAAAAAATTATATAAATATGTTTTTCCATCTATCATGTTCCACCGAACTTTGTGTCAACATTCAACAGTTTTCCTCCCCTCGATTCTTTGTGGCAAAAATGTTAAAGTAAAATAAAAAAAACCTTCCAGAAAAGTATTTAAAATCACCGAAGCTTAATATTTGCTTCCGTTTCAAACAAAAAATTTATGAATATTCCAATTCCAACCTATTAAAACATACAAGAATTTTAAATAAAATGTCTACCTTCCCCTTGTGTTTCCAGCATAATCATCATCAACAACGTTTTTGTGTTCATCTTTAACAAAAAAAAAAAAAAAAAAACAAATCCCACTTTGATGTTTCTGTTAACGGGAGAATCAATAAAATGGCAGAAATATTTCATTCCGTTTTAAGGAGCTTGAAAGTGGTAGAAACAAGAGACAATTTCCGGCGTTATTAAGTCAATTTTTTATATACCACGAAGCATCAGGGAAAAAATATAAAAAAAAATAATTTAAGTCAGGTCCATTATGAGAATTGAGGTCATTGTTGAAGAAAGGCAGACAAGGAAAATAAACGAAAAATAAAAATCTCTCAAACTCAAAACTCCAATTGAGGCCGTTAAGGTTAGAGTATCTACATTATGTACTTGTACATATTTAAAATCTTGTGTATCAATCAACCTGTGTTGAGTAGTTTTGTACAGTCATTCTTGGATTGGACTGAAGCAAATTTTATTTCAGAAGTCCAAATGTGCAGACCTTGAATATGCAATATGAACATCTAAAAAGCACTAGTTTCTTTATTAGAAAATTAACTTTGAATTTCAATTTTAAACACACAAAACTAATTATTTTGAAACTCTAAACATGCAGATAAATCAATGATTAAACATTCAAAATTGCTGACGCGATCTTATGAGTTTTGGCCCGTGACAACTACAGATTATTTTCTACCTTAAGAAGAATAAAAATCTTCGAAATTCTGTGGGCCAGAAGCGCTTAAATGGCCTTGCTTCTTCAAACCAGAGTTGCAAAAGCTTAAGTCACCTTTAAGCTTAAGCTCGGCTTTAATTCACAAGCTAGTGGGTTACTTATGAATTAAAAAATGTAATTCAGCACCTTGTTACTAACTTGTGAATTAAAAATTTAATTAATAAATCAGTTGATGACTTGTGAATTAATAAATTTAAATCATAAGCTTCTTAGTGACTTTTAAAAACGAATGTTATTAAAGAAAACTGTTCATAACGATAAAATTAATTTCTTAAATTCTTTTAGTAGTAAAGGGACAAAAACAGAAAGCTATTCAAATATGAATTTATTCAAGAACAAATATTATAAGTCGTTGTATAGTGGTTTCTTAAAATAAAAGCTTTTATATACTTACAAACTTTTTTAAAGATTTTTAAGAAAAAAATTTGGTACACCAATTTAAAGTTTTTATTATTGTTCGAATAAAAATTAAATTTACAAAAAAAAATATTGAGCCGTTTCTGAGATATTGAATTTTCAAAAAAAAAAAAAGATTTTTTTTTTTTTTTAAATTCAAAAAATATTTATTTTAAAGTTTTGAAATGCAATGTGTCTTAGACTTTTTAGAAGCTTCTCTATAAAAAATTTCATTATGATCCGTTATGTGGATAATGAGAAATTCAAAAGTAGAAAAAATGGTTCTATGGTAGGTACAAGCTGTATTATCTTAATTTCCAAATTTTTTTATTAAATGAAAGATCATAAAACTTAATTGAAAGAAAAAAATTTATCAAAATTCTAGGTGCCGTTTTCAAGAAAAATACGATTTTTGAAAACCATTTTTTTAAGATTTGTATGGTGGGTACTTTTTTTTAGGCAAAATAACTTTTTTTCTCACATCTTATAGATTATATTGAGAAACTTTTATTTATCAAGTTTAAAAAGATCTAGAATGGGGTTTTCGAAATATTAGTTTTGAAAAATAAATTTTGAAGTTTTTCTTAAAAATCCAAAAAACAAATTTTTAAATTTGAATACACAATTTTATTTAATTTTTTGGGGAGCTTTAGCAAAAAAAATGATCAAAATCGGTTGTTCCGTTTTTGAGAAAATCAAAAACAAAAAAATGGTTCCATGGGGGGTACCCTCAATAACCATTTTTCTGAAATTTTTTTTCAACCGTTAAAAAAGTCGTATGGCAGGTACCGTTATTTTTAGTCTTAAAAAAAAAAACAAAAAGACGTGTGGGGGGGGGGGGGAAATCAAGAATAATATCTACCTACCAAGCTGAAAGAAAATCGGCCGAGCCGTTTAGGCTGTAGTCGAACCGACAGCCAGCCAGACAGACAGAATTGCGAGACCCACTTTTTTAGTCTTCGCTATCATCGTAATGTCAACTTTGATCAAAATCTCGAGTTCGATTTTTTTTACGAATGCGTAACTTGCCTTATAGCACCTATAAGTCGCAAGTAAAAATTAAGTCATGAGCAAGAATTAAGAATTTAAAAAAAAAAATAATTTAAAAATTAGCTAGTGACTTATGAATTAAAAAAAATTTAATTTATAAGCTAATGGATGAAATCTGATTAAAAAAATTTTAAATGGAAAATTTATAAGCTAGCATGAGAATTTTATGACACATAAATGCTTGAAATCTACTTTCGTTAATAATTAAATAAATATGTAGCTAAAACAAGCTGAAAAATTTCCAATCTACCAACTAGCTTATGAATCAAATTTTGTTTAAATCATAAGTCACTAATTAACATCTGACTTATGCACAGTGTTTCAGGACGAAGAGGTGGAAGAGGGCTCATCTCACTTCCTGTATGAATGCCGCAGCCTAACTATGGAATCAGAAAAGATGCTTTCGGAGAATACTTTTTCAATGAACTGCGATGAACTGGGCGACCGACGACTTAAAATGTTTTAAAAAATTTAAATATAAAAATTTTTTGTTCTTGAGTGAATTTAAATTTTCTTAAGAAACCACATCCTGGTCATTTGCTCCAACTACTAAAGAAATTGTTTTAGCCATTTAAAAATGAATTTTATGTTTTCGAACACTTTTCTATAAAAAACATTAATTTTATAAATTTTAAATTTTTTTTACATAAGAGCAAGTTCATGGAATGCAGACAAATGCACGACCTTAATAGTTCTTTAATATCTACTAAGTTAAAATTGATTTTTAGTTTGAAAGGTTATATTTAGAGGGAGGCTTAGAATTGCATTAAATTTGTGATTCTGAGTATGACTATTTCTGTTGTCGACTCTTCACCGTTTGGTGACAAATTTTGAGACAACCGGCTCGGTAATAAAGATCAGCCGAGAATATTGCCACGGTCCGTCAAAGTATACATACGTACCCGAGGCAGTCGTTTACTTGCTGTTAACAAGAACTTGAAACAACAGGTGACAATTCATCCTCAAAAAGTAACGTTTTGGTATGGATTTTGGGCCGGTTGGTGAGGCGATTATCGTCAATGGCGAGACCTAATTGAACTATATATAGACGATTGACATTGTTCATGGACTATTTGGCGGAAAGGTTACTAAGGTCATGCGATTGGACCCCTTAAAATTTGTTCTTATTCTGTATCCTAAGTCAATACGAATAAGCCGCAAGCTACATATTCCGTTAAGTTGAACATAACAAAGAACATCGCTCAAATTCAGTCGGATCTGAGGAATATAACAATGAACAATGTTTTATTCCATACATAATGGCATACTCGGTGCTTTTTTTACTCCATTTCAATATCTAGCCGTCCTGATGCAAAAACCCCTTTGCTATCAAAGTATTGACTATTAGTAGCAGTGATAAAAAATAAAATATAATTAATTTCTTCTGAGAAGTTATTGATATTTTCTATCAACCGCATACTGCAAATATATCGCCCCCATCCCCTCATGTCAGAAGCACGAATGTAAAAATGTTCCTATATTAGTTAATTGGTGGATTTGATTAACATTTGTGTATCCTAAAATGCCCTGCTCACAAAGTAACCACAATATTTCACAATGTCAATTAAACTAATGTAGAGTGTCAATCTCATCAAGTTAAGTCCAAGAACGCACCACCACCGGACTTCACTACGTAACGTTAAGTTTGAAAGACTTATGCTTAAACAGGGATGTTATTTGATACAATCTTTAATTTTTCCACCAAAAACAGGAGTGATGATATCTGATATGAAATGTAACAACTATTTGCTCGGAAAATTAATAGGGACGTTCACATTCTCAAATTTGTATTACGTTATGATAGATATTTGATGGATGAAAAACACTAGCGTTTACATTTGTCATGAAGTCAAACATCACTTCGATTTTTATATTCCAAGTGTGCAGAAAACTAATCAAAATGTAATAAATTCAACCTAAATTACTATTGCCTATAAAAGTCATTTTGATGTATTTTCTTAAAGCGATTTTTTTAATCATTATAAAGTCAAATATAAGAGATCTCCAATCACGCAAAATATGTTGGCGTAGTCCTGGATAAGAAATAGGACTGGAGTCTCAACATTAAAAGAGAATGAATAAGACCATGTTTGCTTTATACTCCTGCAACAGAATATTTTGTAAAGCCTGATGACCAAGCCCAACAATTAACAATTATCAGGGGGTTGTATACGACCATAGTTAGACCTGTACCGGCAAATGGTTGTCTAGTGGAATACACAGGACAGACTTAACAACCACATGTCGTCATGTCTAGTCTATATAGTTCAATTAGGTCTCGCCATTGACGATAATCGCCTCACCAACCGGCCCAAAATCCATACCAAAACGTTACTTTTTGAGGATGAATTGTCACCTGTTGTTCCAAGTTCTTGTTAACAGCAAGTAAACGACTGCCTCGGCTACTTATGTATACTTTCGCGGATCGTGGCGATATTCTCGGCTGATCTTTATTACCGAGCTGGTTGTCTCATAGCAGAGAGGATTGGAAAATCAATGAGTCAGCAATCTGCGAATCGATGATATGTACCGAGCGACGCACGGTTCCAAGTTGGACCAGCAATCAGCTCATTCAGACTTTCTGATTATAGCAGTGTCCTTCAAAGTGAGGTATTGGTAGTGATGTCTCAATTATGGCAATATTTTATTGATAGCCAAAAGGCAATGAAAGCGATTTCTGCCATTGAAATTGAATCGAAGCACAACATAAGGGTATGTTGGGTTCCTGGGCACAGTAAGGTCCCAGGTAATGAAACGCTGGGAAGAATGGGATCAACCCTTGACCTCATTCAAGCGGACACAGCAGCTTAAGGCCCACCATGTTATCTATAACAAGTAATCGAGAACAAATTTCTAGCTATAACAAACAAGAGATGGTGCTCGCTGGATAACTGTCTTATGACTAGAAATCTATATTATTATTTTAACAAATAAAAGACTGACACTATCATCCAGCTGAGTAAAAAGCTCCTAAGCTTAACCACTGGTAATAACCTACTGGGTTACCACAAGAAAAAGATGAAACTCATTATAGACGATTTATTCAAAAGATGCCGTGACAAGAAGATACATGGTGATACTCCTCACTACCTGTATCACTATCCTGCACTATATCATCTGAGAAACAGACTGCTAGGGAGATACTTCTTCAACGACTTGGAGGAACTCTCTGACACTCCAAGCAAAACCCTGTTGAAATTTAGGGAGATACTTCTTCACGCGTTTCTTGTATTAGCAGCAACAAACCAGCGATTGCCACTCCTTCGGTGAGCACGATGATCAGTGAGTTATGGTGTCACCTCTTCCTAAGATTGGTAAAATCCTCTTGAGGAAAGGGACAGCCCCTTCGAATTAGTCAGGTATTCTTACCAAACAAACGGACATATACACCAATCACTGACCTATCAAACTCACCTACAAGACGTTGCAAGGAGCAACATCCTACTACGGGTCTGGTGGAGGAATGATTTCTCAAGTGAAGTACCCTCCGACATTTCAGATTATAGCTTGCTCACCTAATATATAGGTGGCGGAAGAGTTGAGGTGACATAGTGATATATGCGGGATCGAAATGGCAGATGGACTCGCCAAAATGGGTCATCTTGCAGGAGAAAAGTAGAATTCATCAAAATTTCTCTAAGACTGCAGACGTCAGATGGTCAACGTCAACAACCGACAGTTGCCTTGTTTCAAGGATTCTATGGCCGAATATTTCGAGGGAGAAAACAGAATATTTATTAAATAATTATAAGCAGGTTTCAACTACCCATCCTCATTGGAGACTTGTTACCCAAAAGCCAAAACACAATGGGAACATATCACATGAGTAGAATGCACATCAGCTTGTCGGACTTTTTTAGAGGGTTTCAGGATGAAGAGGCGGAAGAGGGCCGATCTTACTTCCTTTGCGAATGTCCCAGCTTATCCAGAACCGGATAAGCAGCCTTTGGAGAATATTTTTTTCAGCGAATTGGGTGACATCTCAGTCCTGCCACTAAGGAACATTTCAGGATGCTTCAGGAGCCATAAAATACCTAAACTCCCTTAAGTCCACTCACTCCTCTTTCTCACACCTACTTTGTCTTCATCCTGAGGAGGGCAATGGATCCATTGCTCTAACTTACCTACACCTACCTTAGATATAATTATACAAATTATCTGCTCTGAATGTAGAAACTGCCTTCTTGTTTTATATAACAAAAACTACGTATTGACTAAGTTAACTGAAGACCTTGATTAAGATCGCCGGAACTAGGCCCAAATTTGTGTGGACTAAAGCTCACTAAAATCTATTTTTACCTAATGATTCAAAAAGTCCATAAAATAGTGCTAAGCTTTCTACTAGGCTGAATTACAAATAAGTAATTTAATCAACAGTAAGTAACTTATACGAGAAGGTACCTACTTTTCTAACTACTGTATTAAACTTTAATTTTGTTTAAATAATTAAGCTTAAATTTGAATATTTGTTTTATTACCGTACTGTAACATTTTGTAACACTATTTCGAAAAATGAAACGACAGCCCTGATTTGACTATGACATCTTTAAAAGCAAAATGTCGAAGTAATTTACAAATCCCCTTTTAAATTTTTCGAGAGAAATTAACATTCAAACAGTGTCTCCCAACATTCTCAGTTTTTACGCATTCATGTTTCTGGCACAAGAGGAAGTATATTTATTCATATTTTCATTTGTTATACGTTTGTCTTCGGTGCGAAGCTGGGTCTGTCCAGCTAGCAACATAATAATTAAAAAGGGATAGTTTTTTTGGATCAATTGTTAGATGGTCATATTTGGGGGTGAACATTTTATAACAGAGTTTTTTGTTATTATCTTTAAAAGTGATTTAAGTACTTGGTACCCTTATTAAAGTCTGTCAAACATGCTAAAACATTACGTATTCAAACGAAGCCTTGATTTCAAAGAAATTAAATAAAACCTAGTTGTTGTTACAAATTTACTCAAAAATTAGAACCTCCCCAACATTTACAAATTCAAGAACCAAATATTATAGTCCTGTGTTTTGAAACAAATGGATATTATTTATTTAATGACGCGTTAACATTTGATGGGATATTTTACAACTTGTTGATATGACATTACGTGCGATGTCACACAGTCAACAATATCCTTTTTGTGAAGCACATAGAACTTGTTAAATTTTATAGGGCCTCTTAAATTTTCCAACACTCTTGGCAGCTTTATGGAAAATTAAATAACATGAGGTTCGTTCGGTTTCGGGGTACATTATGTTATGTCACCCCGACCACACGGGGGGAAATGAATTTAATTTTTATTGCTGTTGTGACAATAGGAGCCATGATATTAAAATGTGTGTTCAAAACCTTATTCGGAAGGGACTCATACCTCATATTAAATAGAAGACCTATAAAAAATTCATTCATTCGGTTTAATTAAATTTATTATGATCCAGTGCCTATGGTATGGTGTAAGTGAGGTTTGGTTTTAGTTTAATAAGTCAAATGTTTTACCGATCAAATATGTTCTGTAAAATGTTTATTTATTTAGAACAAAAATGAAAAAAACCACGATACTTGGGGATTAGAGAAAGAAGATCATGGATTTAAAACACAATCCCAAAAAATACATTACCGTGCCATACGAGCTTGATCCTATAATTAAGGAGCCTTAAGACATTTTAGAGTCTTATAAGGCTTAAAATTTTAAAATAATTAAAGATTCTTTTGTAGAAAAACGTTCAGTAGCATAAAATTCATTTTTTTAAAGACTTAAATACGTGAAAAACAAAATTGTATTTCTTAAGAAAATATGAATGTATGCTAGAACAAAAAATTTTAAATCGTAAAAATTATCATTTAAAAATTAAACAACACATACAATTTTTAAGAAAAACACTTGGTACGCCAGTTTTAAGTTTTTATGTTTGTGAAAAGAAAAATCAAAATTTCAAAACAAAATTGAATGATTTTTGAGTAAAGTTTGAATCAAATGATGGGAAGTACAGGCGCGTACTTCAATGGGCACAAGGAAGTCTTTATATCACTGGTGAAATTTACTAAAACCTGAAATAAATTAAATTCCTCTTCTTAATTCAATATCTACGCACAATTTATTTTCCTAAAGAAAATTTATAATTTTCGGGAAACAAAAGATTAAAAAACGAATTTATGTCGGGCTATTTATTTGCCCAAACTGGCTTACCAAACAGACAACGATTTCAATAATCCTACACTGAAAATAAAATCTAGGTATATATGACAAAAATGTAGATTGATCTGATAAAAATTCTCTCAATAAACGCCCAACAAAAAGTTTTATCAAATTGATAAAAATTACAGAATTTTGTCAAAGTAATAAAAAATATTTTTTTGTATCCACAAAATTATTTTGTTATGCTAACAGATTAATTTGTTGAAATAACAAAAATATTTTGTCAATATGACAAAATTTTTAAGAATTTACAAAATTAATTTTATCATATTAACAATTCTTTTGTTGTATTAACAAATGTTTTTGTTAATGTTAAAAATTTGTTTTTTTATTATGATCGGATTAACAATTTTTTTTTTTGTTAAATTACCAAAATTGTTTTGAATTAACACATTTTTTTTGTTATATTTTGTTAAATTAACAAAATATTTTGTCAATTCAACAAAATATTTTCTCAATTTTACAAATTTTGTCAAAATAGTTTTTTTTTTGGGATGTCCACAAAACTTGGCGTTTCGTCCCTACGATCTCACATGCAACCATCTGTGAGAGCGTATGTACATCAATGTTGACCATCCGACTAATTGAATTTAAAGTTTAAGCTTTTTAGTTTTTTGGTTAGTTTATATATGTATGTATGCACAATCGGTTATCAAATACATGTGGAAAGATTTAAGTTTGTTTGCCTAGAAATACAGTTGAAACTCGATTATCCGGGATTCGATTAACCGGGACGCTCTATTATCCGTGATAAAAATATTTGACCTAAAAAACTCCAATATTCGTAAAAAACTCTATTATATCCATAAAAGAAACAAAAACGATTTCTGTCTCGAAAATAAAGACACAAATGTATTTATTTGAACTCTATTATCCGTAATAAACTCTTCTATCCGTAATATAAAAACAATACCGAACAAATTTTTTCACTTCTAAAAACTAAAGGAATTTTGTATCTGTTGCATTGTGTAGGAAACCTCTACCAACCAAGTCAAAATTTAAAAAAAAAAAAAAAAAATCCTGAGACATTAAATGAAAAAAAAAAAAAATTTCTATGAGATCCCAAATTACACGGATTTTCAAGTAACCTTACCAGCCTGTACATCTAGTAAATTCACATACCTACGACATTTAAAATATGTACTTATATTCTTGCGTCAGTATGCATCGATATATGCTTATATTTTGTTTTTTGTAAAATGAAGTTAAAAATAACTAATAATAAAATTCCAAACATCAAGAAAATAAACAAATACAAAAAAAAATATCCAACCATTGTGTTGTAGCCCTTAATCCGGAATTCGAACAAGAAATCGACAAAATCGATTTTTGTCAGCCCACCTAATTCGATTTCGAAGATCTCATCTGTGCGGATATTGAAAATTACCAACCCAATAAGCCTCGTGGCTGATCGGCAAATATGAAACTTCCTTTCTGGAATCAATTGTCGAAGAGTGCAGTCTTCTCTTCTTCTTTATAGTCTTGTGCCTGCTCACTTCTTAAGCCACAAAAGGAATTAAAAAAAAAAAAAAAAATTTAAGCATCTCTCACGCACTGAAACGTAAGATTTGTATAGATTTATTCGCCTTGAAAATTTATATAATGAATTTATAATTATTTTAGTTCATATTTGGTACAGCGTGGCGTATACGTAATATTCCAGAAATTAAATATTTTTTTTTGTTTGGTCCATAAGGACCTAAATTTTACTTTCGTACGCTTTTGAAAAAAAAAGTAAGCCGACAAACTAAAATATAAGTGGTGAGTTTTTTTTTGTTTTGTCGTGTGCCCAAAAATGAACAATTAACTGATTAAATTTCTTTAGCCGTTCACCGAGTACACACGAGAAAAAATCCTCATTTTTCCTTTAATCAGCAAAAAAAAACAAAAAAAAAAGATCAACAGGAATTTATAGAAAATCATCTGTGAGTTTGGTTTCTTTTTTTTT
The DNA here is from genome assembly GCA_963931855.1 of Philhelius festivus. Lineage (NCBI taxonomy): Eukaryota > Metazoa > Arthropoda > Insecta > Diptera > Syrphidae > Philhelius > Philhelius festivus. The sequence goes on from OZ007555.1 coordinate 150,183,315, forward strand.
TGGCTTAAACTTGAGATTAATCGCATTAATCCCTCCTAGGAGTCAAAAAAATCGGGCCTCAAAAGCGAAGCAAAGAGGTTGTTTGGGGAATCCTAGAGACAGGGCGAAAGTACCTACGAATCCAGAAACTACAAAAATCTGAGCAAGGGAATCTTAAGGAAAAGTGGTTTTCCCCTGCAAAGTTATACATTAGCAAACTTAAGATTTGTCTGATCTTTTTGAGACGAATTATAAGCTGACACTACAGTTCTCCGTTTTCTTCTACTCTCGCTCTCTAATATTGTGATTTCGGTGAACGGTAATATTTTATAACATATGTAATTGGAGAAGCCATCAACTAGTCCGAGTTAGTTTTGTTGTGGTCTTCGTAGCAGGAACGTGCGGTAATCAAATGAAAGTGTAAAAATGCAGCAAAAGGACACCTACAAAAAAAAAAAAAAAATCAAAAAAATCATAACTTAAAAGGAAATTTATTTTACCAAATAACCGAGAAGAGTGAATTAAAAGTTAAAGTTAAATTATAGAAAAAAAAAAGAAAAGTAAAAAAAAAAAAAAATTAAAGAGAACATTGTTAGTTTGAGATAGAAACAAAAAAAAAAAAAAAGAAGAAAGCAATATTCAAAAATAGGAAAACCAAATACATAGTAATATTTGAAAAGAAAGAGAAATACGTATGATTTGAGAAAGAAATAGAAAATGTAATATTTTAAAAAAAAAAAAAAATGAATTAATAGTTTGATAAAATTTAAAAGCCTTTTGTCTCTTTCGCGTAAATATTTTTTTTTTATAATTTTTGTTCATAAAAATTCTTTTCGTGATTAAATTACTTTTAGTAATATTTTTTTTATTTTAATTTTGTGAGTCTTAACCCCTATATCTCGCGATTGCTAATCGAATTTTCTGCGGAAAAAAAAATAATAATTCCAATCTACTAGGTCGGCAATCATATTCAGTGTCAAAAGTTCAATTTTATTTAGATACCATAGCTTTAAAGGAGTTATATTTCCCACCGAACCGAAGAAGCTGTGCACAATTCATCGGAGAATCGGTAAGTGTATTATATTTGTTATATTGTAATATAATTGAACAATAATTTTGACCATAGTTCAGATATCCGATTTTAGTACAGAGCCCTATATACTTATGTACATGAGTGAGACGGACATAAGAACAGATTTTTTTTTTATATAAAAAGTTCATTGAACTCAACAGCTTAAATCAGCTGTGCGTAAGAAATATTCTTTTTTTTTTACATTTAAATTTTACTATATTTTCATTTTTTTTTATTTATCCAAAGTGATATACAGTTTTGCTAAATAGTATTTTATTTACGAAAAACAAAAAAACTCAAGAAGAGTCGCGTAAATTAAATAATATTAATTTTGAAACGATGAAAGGGGTAGAGATCTATAGTTTTTGTTTTACTTTTTTTGATACGATTTATTTATTTTGTTGGTCATGTTAAAGTAAGTTATAACTTTAAAAATATTTTCTTCAATTTAACGAAATAAAAAGATACCGATTAGTATATAAAAAAATAACTGATGTGTCAAAAATTTAATTTTGGTTTTGATTAGGAAGAGTTATGGATTCATACTAAAGAAATACTAAAGGGATGTGAACTTGAGGGGATAAAAGGAGGGATATAATGATTTACTAAATCAACTTTTGGGAAGTTTTATTTTATTTTTGACTTCCCTTTTCTAATTAGGGGCCATTACTGGAAATGAGTAGTCGTAGTGGTCAAGGAGTGTTTTTTTTTTTAGGGAGATTTACTTTTCTAAAGTACTACGGGGAGGGTAAATTACTCAGAGAGCTCGTCCACCTAAGCTCTCCAACATTCGTGCCATTTTTTTTTTTTATAAAAACATTTTTAAATAACCAAAGATTCGGGTCTTGCAAGAACTAAAAAGCAATAGTTTCAGTCAAACAACACCTCTGACTATAGGTCTGAAATTAAGTAACGCGGTCCTCTTTCAGTTATCAAGAACTCACCCCACCGGCGAGCTGGATAGTGCGGAGACAAGCAGACCTAGACCGATTTCTAGAAAGTGGACCCCCTTTTTCTCATCTGTCCGAAGGACAAGTGGATCTGTAACTACTCGCCCTAAGGGTAGATGAAGACAGGAAGGGTTAATGCGAGTGGAGTTAAAGAAGATCCTTTTTTTGGGATTTTTTTTTTGAAATTATAGATTCATCTTTTTTATTGTTTCTCGATTTGAGTAGTAGGGGTTTGGTATAACCCTTTAGAATTCTTAAATTCCCTTTTTCTCCTCTTGTAGAGGGGGGGATATATTTTTGTTTGTTCTCACGAACAGAAAAGTTTTGAGGTCAGGACGGTGATGAAGACAGAAAAACCCAAGTTTTTTCTTTTGAATATCTCCTCTCTAGTTACGTATCGAATGTGACATGACACCTTCACATACTCGCACACAGGAATATTATATCTATAATATTTTTAACGTTACAATTGCATTTAATAGACACACAAAAAGAAGTAACGGGATAATACATTTTTTTGGGTTGTGGTTTGTGTTTTTTTTATGGATTCTGTTCAGTTTTAGTTGGAAAATCTTAAGTGACGCGTGGTGATAATGGCTTTTTCTGTGTTAAGTGCAAATAAAAATCACGTAAAGTTTTATCAATTATCAGTCGGGCTTGGGTAACCCAAAAATTATTCATTGATTGGTTTAATAAAAACTTTGTCCCAGAAGTTAAAGAGCACCTGGAAAAAAGCAATCTTGACAGGAACTCCAAAATTGTATTACTCTTGTATAACTGTCTGTCCAGCCCACCCAGACGTTAATGATCTCAAAGCCTCAAATATACTAGTGAGGTACTTTCCACCAAACTGCACTTCTCTGATTCAGCCCATGGACCAAGGCGTCATTCGAAGCCTAAGGTGCCATTATCGCAAAGAGATTATTCGAAAGCTAGTGAGCTCAGAAAACAGGACCTTTTTTTTCCAAGTCATTTAATAAGTATCAAGAATGTTTTATGGGGTGTTTCTAAGTCCTGGAATTTCGTAACCACCGATGTTCTGAAAAATGTTTGGCATAATTTACTTTGTAATGAAAATGAAGAAGAAGGTAAGTTTTATCGAAATCAAAAAGTTTTATTTTACATCATCTAAATTTTTAAGCTTCCTCAGAACAAGACGCAATTGACGAGGTGTCAACAATTAGGTATGGAAGTCGCAGAGGATTTTGATGTCAATGCAAAAAGAGATTGGGTGGACTCAGATGCGAATGCTTCACCATTTGCAGTTTAAACAAAAAAACTGGAAGTTTTATTTTTAAAAAATCAAAAAAATTTGTTTTCCAAATTCGAATACACAATCCTATACAAACTTTTGAAGAGCCTAAGCAAGAAAAAAATTGTCAAAATCGGTTGTACCGCTTTTGAGAAAATCAAAAACAAAAAAACTGTGTACCGTTAATAACCATTTCGGAAAATTTTTTTCAAGCATTAAATAGCCTTCACTAAATAAAATTTTTCGATTTTTTTCTTAAATATTTCGAAAAGTTTTTGAGAAAAGAAATATTTTATAAAATTTCGAAAGGTACCGTTTCTTTTGGTCTTAAAAAATGTGGAGGGGCGTTTTTGAAAATGTTATCTATAGCTAATTAAAAGAAAATTATACGAGCCGTTTAGGCTATAGTCGAACAGACAGACAGAGAGACAGAATTGCTAGACCCACTTTTCTCGTCTTCTCTATTATCGTTATATTAAGTCTGATCAAAATCACGGTTTCTTTCTTACGAATGCATAACTTCCAATATTGTATTTATATTTGTCGCAAGTAAAACTTCAATAAATAAAATGCATGACTGGATCGCACGAATTTGCTCTTATGCATTGGGTTTTTTTTTTTTTTTTTCAAAAAACTCAGGAAACATTTTTTCGAATATATCTATTTACGTACAATATTATTTTAAACTTTTTTAACTTTTGGTTAAAACCGTTAGAGCTGTTAATGAGAAAGTCGAAAATAAAACAAAAAAACGGTTCTATAACAGGTATTGTTAACAACATCTTTTCCTAAATGTTTTTGATCAAAATGTAGTCCATACTTAATTTTTTTTATCAAAATTCTTACAGCCGTTTTCGAGATAAATAAGATTTTGCAGTACAGGGGGGTACCGTTAGTTTTGGAGCTACAAAAATTTCAATTTCTTCTCTAAAGAATCACCGAAGACTCTTAGGTACCGAGTTTGAAGTAAATATCTGGAGTAGTTTAGGCTGTAGGGAGAGGTACAAACACAGACAGACAATCGGATTTGCCGGATCCACTTTTTTCGTCTTCGCTATCATCGTAATGTCAAGTTTGATCAAAATCTCTAGTTTGATTTTTTTTCCAACTGCAGAACTTGCCCTATAAAACCTGTACCTATCGCAAGTAAAAATATTACCTTCCATAGAAAATCTGTTACACAGTTTACACAGCAGTAAAACGATAGTAAAATAAAAACTTTTGACTAATAACCATTTTTGGAAAAAATGATTTTAACCAAAAGCGTTTAAATAAAGTAACTACATAATTAGTTTTTTACAAAAAAATCTGTGAAACTGTTGTTCAGAAACAAAGGATTTCTTTAAGGACGAAACAATTTTGTATTATTTCATTTTATTTTTGCCCAAAAAGAAAAAATATAAAATAGATTTATATTCCAAGTAAACACAAAAGCCTTGTTCATAAGCTACTATGTTATGTTTAAAATCGTAAAAAAAATTGAAATATAAAGGAAATAGCCAATTTTTAGGTTTGAAAATTCTTCAAGTTTAAAATTAAGAGCAATCTAGCTTCAATATACTTAATTAGCTGTTTCAAATAATTGATGAGGTTCTCTTAAAATAAAAACAAATAAACCTCCCCGTAACCTTAATACTTTTTTATAGTAGTTATTCTTGACAATCCTGAATCCAACGTCTGAGCACCACTTAATTAATTCCACATTTTCAACCCTCTGTCTAGTAATTTATAAGCAAGCCAGCCTCACTCTTCCATCTCATTTCCTTAAAATTAATATAATTAAATTCCTGTTAAAAATAAACCTCGCAATTTTACTGGCAAATAATATAAATTAAGAGCCCTCCGGTCCTTCGGGAAGGTGGTCCAAACTAATTATAGCAATATCAGCCCTACTACCTTCTTCCTCTTGTTTACTGCTGTGGTAAAAAGTTCTATGTTTTTTGTTACAAATTCGCGCAAGGAAGGTGTTTTACTCCGAATTGTGGCCTTAGCTTGGCCCTTGTGAAACAACAAACATTAGCCCTGTTGGCATAGGAATATTTTAATTCAGGAAAATTGCTTATCGTATTTTCTTATTATACGGGATCCAATAATCTAAGGCAACGATCTCATTTTCCTGGCAGTATTTTTAATCACTTTCTTTATTACAGCACCGATGTTGATAGGAACCAATACTCTAGGCATAAACATGACCTTGTACATATCCGAGAAGCAGAGCTAGTCGTCATCAAGGTGCAAAATTTGGCAATGGTTATTATCATTACGTCATAGCCTTTGAATTTTATCTTCTCTGATATTTTAAGTTTTGGGATGTTATCCTACTTTTGGATTACCTTATGCAAAATTTGAGTATCATGAGTACTTCAATAGCAAACCAACAGCCAATAAGGATGAAGCTTATGCGAGTGGTGTCAACTAGCGAAGTAGATATATGAAAAAGATATGAAATCGAAATGAAGTAAGTAAGCAAATTTGATATGTAGGTATAGGAAATTTAAAATAATAATTTGTATAACAGTTTAAATCAATTTATGGTAATTTATGGAACATGCAGATCTAATAAAAATCACGGGAAATTCAAATTTATTTTTGACCAATATGTAGACTATGTCCACAATAGTACACGTATTTTGTTTATCAAAATCGTGAAAGCCGTTATTGAAGTAAATAAGACTTTTCACAACGACTGTATGGAAGGTACCTTTAGGGAGTTAAAAAAAAAAACAATTTATCCTCAGGGTCATCACAGAAGACCTTCCAGTACCATTTTTGAAGAAAATCACCTAGAGGCTTAGGCTGTAGTCCGAGGTATGTACATAAATATAAACGACAATTTTTACTAAATAATACTTATTTATATTGCGGTTAGTTTTACCACAATAAGTTTCACAAGTCCTTACAAGTCCTGTCTTTCCGTAACGACTCCAAAATGCTAGTAGGGATTAGTGCAAACCTGGACCAGCAGCCACAGGCATACTCTTAAAGCATCTTCCAAGATGGCAAGGCAGGTGGCACATGGTCCGTGTTCAAGGACATGTGTGACATGGGGCCCACCTAGCTTACGTTTGAAAAACTGGCAAAGCCAATTGTCTAATCAATAGCAGGAGAGCTCAACTTTAAATCAAACGGCCGAGCTGCAAAATTAAAGTGTCTGTGCCAGTAAAACAAAGAGGACTTTGTTAGATGATTCTTCAAATCCCCTAAGTCCGCCCGAAGGATGCGGACGGAGGTGAGCTTATTTCGTTCATAGAGCTACCTCTATTGTGAGTGATGGCTTTCATTAGGGATTATTTCTATAAATCAAAGAGTGGAGGGTTCAACAACAGAACAAAAGGCGAAGTTTTTCGGTATACCCGTAACCGAAAACCGCCGGTACGGATTGCAAAAACTTAATACGTCAGTTGCGGACGAGATTGAACTAGATGTTTTAAGCCGAACGTTTTTACGCCCACCCCGAATTTAACTAATTTTAAAACAAAACGGGTATCCCGGGTTAACTGATTGAAGGGAGGAATGCAACTGGTTACTTAGATTGGGCATTATTTGTGAAAGATAAATCAAGGAAATTCATGAAGCATTCCAAAGGTGTTTAAAAGAATCCATCATAGCTCTGTTTCTTATCAGTTTTTATGCTATATTCTGAATTCTTTCCAATATCTGGAGAGAATGTATGTGCCGCTCCTGCCCAAAGATGTGAGTTTTACTCGAGTCTTGCACGTATAAATGCTTTACAAATGGTATCCATATCAGAGGGGGTGAAACATTTCTTGAAGAAATTCTAAGCATTTAGCGGCATTTTTAGCAGTCTCGAGAATGTGATCATTCCAACGAAGATTGTCGTTGACACACATGCCGAGTACTGAAAGCTTTTCGGTTTCTTAGATGCAAGTGCCATTCAAGGACAATGGCACAAGGGGTGTATTTTGCTTCCACGACAGTAGATTGCATTGAGTTTTCGAAACATATAACTCCACATGATTGCTTATACCCCATTTAACAATGCTGTAAAGATCAGAGTTTCATGAACTAATCATACGATACCGTTGCAATTTCACTTCCAAAAGGAATGGACGTGAATTTTAGAATGAGTATTAGAAGCTGAGAGTAATAGTCGTCGTCGGCAAAACAATGAACTGGATTAGATGTTTCAGACAAGAAAAAGAAGAAGAGAGTCGGAAACAAAACTGAGCCCTAGGGAGCACTTATTTTGTAAGGATCAGATTTGAAACCGTCTTATACAATATTTATTTAAAAAGGGTTTCGTTGATACCAAACTCACTCATTTTCGATAAGGGAGCTTGTTACCAAACTCTACTAAATGCCTTAGAAATATCAGGCGCAATAATCTTACATTCTAAAATCAGTGAAAATCTGTGAAAGCCAAGATATTTCATGAGCTGATAATAATTTATCTGCAAGTCCATGACATTAGAAAGAAGTGACGTAAGTGCAATTGGGTGATAGGAGGAGGGGGAGGAAGGGTCTAATTTTTTAAGGAACAGGCTAGACAAATGCTGTTTTCCATCTTCTAGGGAAGATTCCAGAATGGTAGGAGCGATGGAAAAGCTTACACAATAATTTTGCGAACGATGCAGAACACCTCACTTCAACTGTACGAGTGCGGAAATAATTATACCTGTCCCATTGAATGGTTTACGTTCTCAAGTACAGGAGGGGTAATGATTCCATATCCCAAATTGTTTCCTTGTACCTTGCCACTAAAGCCGTTATTGCGGGGGACTTCAATGTAGCTAAAAAATTCAAGATGGCTTCGCTATTCAGGACAGACACCACTCGAAAGATGATATGTTGAGATATTTGCTGAGATGTACTACCTTATTCAGCTTGTAGCTGAGCCTACTCGAATACCAGATGTTGCTGGGTAAAACGTCCACACCAAGTTCTAACCCTGATTGCTATAATCTAGCGGTAAACTCTCTATTCGGCACTTCGAACCATTCTTTAAATCAGCCAATTTCTCGTCTCCCATTCATCAAGTTAAAGACTAGCGTGCCATTCAGACTGCTTGGCCAACCCAACTGAGGCAAATTGGATAAAGTATAAGCAAGTCAGAAACCAATGCAACGCTGTTATAAAAAGAACAAAATTCTTACATGCCCAGCAATTAAAGCAAAAAATCCTGCAATGCAATGTCCCAAGGCATTACAAATTTCTGGTCATTTGTCAAGAACGTAAAGTATTTAACTTCATTTTCGATTTCAACGCTCATCTAATATGACATACCGATAACTAGCTCTTTAGATAAGGTATACATTATGTACTTGCAGCTCATTTTTCTGCTAGTTCTACGTTGCCTGTTAGCAACATTGCCCCTCCTGTACTTGAGAACGTAAATCATTCAATGAGACAGGTATATTTCCGTACTCATACAGTTGCAAGACCCCGTCGCGGTCTTGATATAAACAAATCCGCTGGTCCAGATGGTATACCCTCCATTCTTCTGAAGAGGTGTTCTTCATCGGTGACAAAACTATTACGTAAGCTTTTCTATTGCTCCTACTGTTCTGGAATCTTCCCTAGAAGTTAAAAAACAGCATTTGTCCAGCCTGTTGCTAAAAGAGCGACCATTCTTCCTCCTCCTCCTATCGCCCAATTGGACTTACGTCTCTTCTTTCCAAGGCCATGGAACCGCTTATTAATCATCAGCTTAAGAAATATTTCCAAGATCGAAAGCTTTTTTTTTTTTGTTTTTAAATATACACGCGCTCAAGGGATTATGATTGCCTTTTAAATGTTTCAACACAGCGCGGGCGTGAAGTTAAGGAAGAGAAAGAAGGATAGGAAAGACGTGTGGCAATGTTCTGAGACTGAAGGTGGTTGTCTCAGATTTTTTATCTCCAGGGATGGCGGCTGAAATAATGCGGAGAAATGCCGCGTCTTATTTCTATGTCCCTTATAATTCGCATTATTTTATTCGTATTCATCCTTGTTGGGCATACTAGTTTAACTCATTCACATGTTATTAGTATCATGCCTGAACAAAATGTAAACCAGCAACCCATTGATGACAATTTTTAGAAGGTTTTAATGGAATTAACACGACATAGACGACATAGACGGCGCGGTGGCGCACTATGGGACCAAATGATGAAATCCATCTCAAAAATGGTTTTGGTGAATTTCGTAATTTGAAAAATCTAATGATGGAATTATATACTAGAAATAGGGTTCTTCCAAACACAGTAAATTTTTTGTATCTTACTTTTGTTCTAAGTACCTAAAATTACCGTTAAAAAAGACATTTCGATATTTTTATTCTTAGAATTATTAGAAGTGAGAGTTTGAAGTCAATTATTTCGTATTTTTCTGGACAGACTGTATAAGTATTAAACCTTTTTGAAAAGCCCAAGCCCTTTTCTTTACAAAACAGTTATATTTTTTTAATTAAGTTCACCAGTAAATTAATTAAAAAAAATGAGTAAGGTGCAGTATCTTTTTTCATTTTTTTGTTTTCAATTGAAGTTGAAGTGATGAAAAAAAATTAAAATTTGGCAAAAATGTGGTACCTTTATTGATGCACATAAATGTGTATTCCAAAAAGTCGTAGACCATTATTTTATTACTTTTAGCTCAAAATTTAAAAAAAAAATTTATTTTTTGTATAAATTTGAAAAATATAACTGTTAAAACATGTGCAAGACATTTTCATAAACATCATATAAGTGACTATGTTTCCACAAAATTTATAAGTTTTTATCAGTTATTTCCAATATTATTAAAATTCAAAATTTTATTTTTTAGAATAAAATGTTTTTTGTTTACCAATTTTAAACTTCCTTGCTCATATTTATATTAAAAAAAATCATAATTAAATAAAAATAAATATCAAGCATTTGAGGGTGGAAAGGGGGGTGTGGGGTATATTGCATATATTACAAATTTAGGTACATAGGTATAAATAACACTAAACAGAAGAAGACAAAAAGTTAACAGTTCAATTAAAAGAGAACTGCATACAATATGGAAACTGAATCGTAAACAATACCAAAAGCAAGAACAAAAGCATACGAAAAGAGTCTAAAAGGTAATAGAATTGGCATGGGACAGCCAAATTGTTGTTGTAACATTAGTCAATCAAGAGACAAAATTCATAGATAATGTAATGAGATGATTACTAAGCTTTTATTCTCAATAAAGCCTTTGAAGGATTCGAAAAAAAAAACAAATCAAAATGAGGGAATTTATTAGCATGGAAATGTTCAAGATCAGCTACGAACGAATATGTTCTACACACTTTATTATATTTATCTGATCCGCATATATCTAGTCTGGGAAATCCAAGAACAAAAAATGATACGAAAGCATTGCTTGACGGGGCTAAAAAACTTTTAGACATTAATAAATATACCTAGTAATAAGGTGTACTTTTTAATTCCTTTTTTTGTCTTAAAGGCGAAAAACTTCATGTATCAAAAAGGGGCGTGGCAGTACACGGATTTTCCCAAAAATAAATAACACTTTTCATAAAGTCACTTCTACATATAAAACTTAATTTAAAAAATGCCTGCTTTTAATGAACTTTAAAATGAAAATAAAAAAAGGGGAGTGAAAGTAGGCGGGAAAGTGGGCAGAAAAAATATACATGCGATGTCTTAAGTTTAAAAAACCTCAAATACAAAAATACGGGCGTGGTAGTGGGCGGATCTTACAAAAACTACTTTCAAATGTTTTCATCGGTAAAAGAAAAACCTGTACCAATTTCATCCAAATTGTTGCAATAATTCTTGCTTCAACAAATTTTTCCCAAAAAAATTAAACAAAATCTACAAATTTGTTATTTTATTTTATTAAAAAAAAAAATAATTTATTTCTATTTAAAACGTTTTAATATTTTAAATTCTTGGTTATACAAGTATAAGTGTGCAAAATTTCAAAAAAAATATTGAGAAACGAAAAAGTTATGGATTTTTGAGATGGTTTGCACCATTTGGTCCCATAGTGCGGTGGCGCGGCGACCGGCAATACGGCTAACACAGCAATCGTTCTACTGGTGATCTGATGGAATTTTTTACATTGTTTCATAGAAAGTAAAATTATCGCACTCGATATTTCCAAGGCATTTGATAGAGTTTGACAGCATGATCTCTTATCGAAAATGCATGCGTTTGGTATCAAGGAAGCTCTTGTTCTTTGGATTAGAAATTACTTTTTAGATCTTTTAAAACAATTTGTGTAGTGTTTCGTCCTTTGAATCAGTTCACAGTGCGGCCGAAAGTCGCTTTGTGCGGCCAAAAGTTGAAAAACGTAGAGAATGTGTTGCACTTTTTATACCGCGAACGCGAAAGGGGTAGGGATTATTTATTATTAATAATAACAAGAAAAAAAGTTAACAAAAAAATTTTATCGCGCACGACGACGACGAAGGCCACGGACTTTTCGACGCGAATACCTTACTCGGCCACGAACGAAAGAAAAGACAAAAGAGAACACGAAAGAAAGGTAAAAGTGCAACAATAGCTTATCGTTAAAAGCTACTACCACGACTGCTCAGTTGGGCTGGGTTCTTGGAAGAAATTTTTTTTGAATTAAAAAAAAGATGTTAGATTAGAAAAAAAACTAATCAAAAGCAAAGAAACTTTTATTACAAGTACAGTGGGCACTAGTAATAAAAAAAATGGGCGCCAGGAATTTTTTTTTTGATACAGAAAATTCCAAAACTAATTTAAATGGTTTGAATAAAAAAAGGTATAAGCAATAGTTTTATATATATATATGTTTATTTTTGGGAAACCGTGGGATAGAAGATGCCTGGACTAAAACCCAATTATTTTCGAATAAAAGAAAAGTACAATTTAAAATGGCCGTTTGTCTGAGTAGCAAATTTTTTTTTAAACACAATTAAATTGAGAACAAGATAAAATTAATTAAAAGAAAATGGGTTTTCACAATACCGACGCGCGTCCCGACAATTTTTGGGAAGACCCGAACAACAATAAATGACTAGAAATATATATATTTCAGGATTTCGAATATATATATATTTCTATTTAAAAGTAAACTCAAACTACTTATCTTTGGTAATCCTCCTTCCTTCTAACTCCTTTTTCTCCTGTTTCTATCACACCTCGAATCCCGATTCCTTTATTCAAATTTCCTCCTTTTTTTTTCTCCACCGATAAATTCTAATCTCCTTCTCGATTTTTTTCCTTTTTCCAAAAATTTCTCGATCCTTTTTTTGTTTTGCAAGCTTTCGCTTTTAAGGCTCTCCTTAGAGTGTCTTCCAAGCGAATTTTTCAACCACAATTCCTCCCTCGTCCATTCCAGTCATTCACACATACATTCAACTCAAGCAATCGTTTTCGAGATCGTCGGTCACGGGATTACGGCTTCCTGGAAGCTTGACGCTAACCAAGAAAGCAACCGTTGTTGATTCTCTGCGAAACTTCACTCTCACACACACAAACACGGTTTCAACAAGTTGTTGGATGTGTTTCCAAAACTTGCCGAAACATAATGGCGAGTTCAGACCCCTTCCCAACTAAATTTTATTTCGAGAAAAAATTGAAAACGAACTAAAATCGAGAAGGAGCCATAATTAGGCATTTTCCTACTACTCTACTATTCGCGCGGAATTCGAAGTGTGAATTGAATTAAACTATTTTTGGAACTATAGGAAGGAGTGTTACTTCAGCACCCATTTTTTTTAAAAAAAAAAGCATATACTTAACATTAATACTTAATCTTACACGCGTTAAAAACCCATTTTTTACACTTGAAAATTTAAGTTATTTAAAATTATGAAGTTACACTACGTTACGTTAAATATTTAAAGAAAGAATTACGTTGCAACATTTGTTATGTTGTGTTGTTTATTTGACGAGTTGTTTTTGAGTTAAGTAAGAGTCTACCTGACTCGTTACTTCTTCGGCTCATCCGCCGGAACTCCTCGCGTAAGCTCGAACACCTGCGTTTGTTGCTTTTGCAAAATACAGGCTAGGAACACCAGTGGTTGATGAGACCCTGGTTGCCCTCATCTTCGCCAATATTTTGCAGCTGCAAACGAAAGAAAGAAAGGGGGAAAGAACGACCGAAGGGAAGTTTTTGTTGCGGTAAAATTTACCGTAACAAATCATCCACAAATTGGTATATAGGGGTTTTTGGCGTCGCTGATTACGAATCTGTTATCAGAATCAGCAAATTCAAAATGGCCGACCTAATATGGCGTCATGTCATACGAAAAAAATTAAAAATGAAACTTTGATAGTTGGTTAAAAAATTTTGTTTTGATATTATTAGGGCATGTACTTGAAAATTTATTAAAAATGAACAAATTCAAAATGGTGGAATGCTATATGGCAATATTATATAACAAAAAATGGAAAAAAATTACTTATATATTTTTATTGAAATCGAACACAGTAATTTATAAATCATAAATTTAGAAATACAAAATGCAATATGAGCAAACAATAGGTATATAAGTTAATCCGATATTTACATGAAAAAATTTTCATTGCCCATCTCGTAACAGTCACAATCATCTACATCTGTATCTGTTTCAGAAGCGGAAGAGCTGTCAAAAGATTGTTGTTCATCTTCTGTTTGATTATTTACAGGTGGAGGTGCTAACAAATTGATACAGTCCTCAGACAAAGATTTAAGTGGTTTTAGAGGTAATTCTCGACAACTAGACATGAATGGATCGGATGCGATTAGGAATCTTTTAAAAACATCCTCCATTGTCGATAATGGTTTCTTGCGAAATTAGCTTGATAGATTTAAAAAAAATTATTACATGCTTCTTGTGCATCTTCCGACATTTGATAGATAGGTAACACTGAATATTTTATTATTTCGGGGCCATGAATTAAAAGTTTGTACAATACCAGGGATATTGTTGTAAATTAAAAATGCACGATTTTTGGGAATTTTTTTCTCGGAAACTTTATGAGATAATAACATAATTTTTTTTTTAAATAATGAATACATGCGTCAAGAGTACAAAAACATTTTTTTTTTAATTTTCTAATTTTGGCCGAATTATAGAGGGCGCCAACGTTGACTCTTCAAAAAACACATTGTCCCATTGCGGACAGTTAATCTCCGAATCTACTGAACCGATTTTCAAAAGACTTGTTGCAACTTGATAGTTTTTATGTTTTCTAAGACAATTTACCACAATTTGACCAAAAAGTTATGAACAAAAAAATGGCAACCCAAAAATGGCCAAACAAATTTCTAAAAAAAAATATTTTTTCAAAGCTTGACATTATTTCTTGTTTTTGACTTTTTAAACAAATTGTGGTAAATTGTCTCGTAAGAAACCTTTCTTTAAGTAACCCACTTTGTTTTTTTTTGTTTCATTCCAGCCAATCCTGAGATTAACCTTTGTATATTAATTAAGAATTTATATACAAGCGATTAACTGTCCCCAATGGGACAATGTATTTTTTGATGAGTCGACACTTGCGCCCTCTATAATTCGACAAAAATTCAAAAATTTCAAAAAAAATTTATTCTTGATGCATGTATTCATTATTTAAAAAAAAAATATGTTATTATCTTATAAAGTTTCCGAGAAAAAAATTCCCAAAAATCTTGCGTTTTTTGGCGTTCTAGGCCGTACTAGTACCTTAATGCACAAAAAAACTCAACGGTCAGCTGAATTTTATTTTATTTGGTACACAATCCTTTTATTAACTATCTTAAATAGCTTTGGGAACAAGAAACAGCAAGAAAAAAAAGTTTTCACTCAAACAAATATTTTTGTTTTCTTTTTTCAAGTAAATAAATAGTGTTGACATTTTTCTGTCTAACAATGTACTATTTAGGAATTTTTATTAAGAAATTCTTTAACTTATTTTACGCACCTGCAGCTGGTGAATCCATTTTATTGCAATAGATTTGCTTGAAAATAAAAACTTTTACACGTGTTTTTATGGAATTGTCCATTAGCCTATCTTAACGATGCGTGACTACGTTAACTTAGCAGCCACATTCAGACTAAGATTATGGGGGGGATTTGCGGCAAGACACTCTACTACGAACATTTTTCGTCTCCTAGGGGTCTCCTTTAGACAGCCTGATGACAAAAAACCCCTAACTCAAAACTTTTATTTTGGACTTTTGGCCGCAAAAATATGCCTTCGGCCGCACTGTGCCCCTCCTTGATTTCCTCATCGCTCGCGCTGTGCTTAAGATTATAAGGGTCTTTCAATAAACCCTTTAGCGCGTGTGAATTATAAAAAAAAGTGCATTTGAATGTTTAGCACTGTCCGACTGTATACACATTTTGTTTGATAATGTCAAAAATATAACGTGTTATCATGTATTCGAAATTTTGCCATATTATAGATTTAGGACCCCCTAAGGTAGTCGTGTGATCCAGTCGTGCTTCTCTAGACTAGAGTATTTGTCAATCTCTTTAGGTCCAAGTTCGGGCGATACTGGGTTATTTCAATTTCTCAATAGTGTTCCTTACTCCTCTTCCTCTAAGCTTGTAAGCTTGTTTTTTGGAAAAAAGAGTACTCAGCTCCTTCTGTGTTACAAAATATTTTGAAATCCTCAAACAAAATATTACGTACCTCATTTCGACTCAAACCTTTCTTTCGACATTATGACAAAACTAAGTTAAAACCTGAAATCACTGTGTGTTCCCGAATTACCCTATCTTGATCGAATTTCAATTTTGGGTGAAAATTGCCAATTTTAAAAATTGTGTTATATTTTTCTTTCATATCAATACTCGTATTTCCATGGAAGAAAATTTAATTTTTCACTCAGACACTTTAAATTTCATTTACATTTTTATAATAAAAAAAAATATAAATGTCATTCTTCCTCAATGTATGCAAAAATATTAACTTTAAATTGAATTTAGTGAAAATGGATTTTGCAATCACATGTGACGTTGTCATATCCCCTGTTGCTTTATTTGGAATATTATGTGTGTTTTTTTCTGGCACTTTGAATGCCTCACGTATATTTTGAATTAAATAAAATTTATACAAAATTGCCATGTATTCTGCAGCATCTGCATCTGACTATACTATACTGCAGGGCTAAAATCAATGAACAATCTTTTTTGTATCTAAAATATGCCCAGGGGGGCGGGGGGTTGTAACTCGCAAAACAATTTTGGATGGAATTGAGTGGTTATTCGTTATTATTTTTAAATAACATTTTTTAAGCATAAGCTTAAAACAAGATTCTCAGGTTTTTAATGTTATATTTTTATTTTTTTTTTAACAAAATTTATTCAATTCTGAAATTGTATACATTGTTACTTGTTACACACATAAGAATGGTTGCCTGCCGGGCAATTATTGAATTTCATAACTTGTTTATTTTCTTGAATTTAATAAAAATGATTCGGAAATTGTTTATTCTCCTGCCAGCCATGGTATGGAATTGAAGTTGAGCTACGTTGGGTTTTTTAAGGTTAAATTCTCGTAAAAATGATTAAATTTTGGCTCAAATGTAAAATAATAAAATGAACGCCTGGTTCGCATGTACAAATGTATGTACCGGTTATAAGTTAATAGTTTTATGAAATCCTTGTTAAATTATAAACGTCTGGCTACCCTGTTGCATTAAAAAAAATAATTTATAAACTAATTTGGTAAATTATTTCAAAAATAAATAAATAAATGTGTGTACCAGCTCCTATTAAATATGAGTACTTTGAAAAAAAAAAAAACATGAACTTATACAGGGTGTCCGCGACTCACGTTTAAGATGTGTTAGCATCAGCGTCCGTCCGAGTGCCAAATTTTTGTTATCAAACGTACCCACTTGTACAAAAACCTATGCATAAATCTGATATAAATAGTGGCAGTACACAAAAGACTGCACTAGCTCTCAATCATCGTCCTGATTTCAAAAAACTAACAATTTTACAATCAGAACAGAATTATTATTTGTCAACTACTGTATTAATAATTTTGAAAAAGAAAATCAAGTAGACACTATTTACACCGATTTTTCAAAAGTATTTGATAGGGCACAAAATAGAAGTTCTTATACAAAAACTTGAGCTGATAGGTTTCCTTTGTAATTTGCTTCTGTGGCTTGAAAATTATCTAACTGAAAGAAGACAATTTGTTGCAATAGATTCAAAATGTTCTAAGCTTATATTCAATTATTCTGGAGTACCTTAAGGTAGCCACCTGGGCCCCCTTCTCTTTTTACTTTTTACTAACAATCTTCCTAATGTAGTCTTATTTTCGTCCTGTTTACTCTACGTTGCACAGTGGGGCAAAATGGCGAAAAGATGGTATTAAATTAACCAACAGGGCTAGGAACTTGAAATTTTTCACAAATCCTACTGATACCAATGTTAATACATGGCCAAAGTTTCTAATGGCCACGCCCATTTCTAGGGTTACCACCCATTCAAGTTTCATTAGTTTACGAAATTTCTCAAAATGGCTCAAACGATTTTATAAATAAAACTCTGCGTGTGTTGCATCCTTAGTGATTGTAATATAACCACAACCAAATTTATAACAAAATTAAAAAAAAAGAAATGCACGACTGGGTCGCACGAACTTGCTCCTATGTAATAGACTAGGAATTTTAAAAACGAATGTTATTAAAGAAAACTTTTCATAAGGATAAAATGAATTTTTTAAATTCTTTTAGTAGGAAGAGATAAGAACAGAATGCTATGCAAATATAAATTTATGCAAGAACAAAAATTATAAGTCATTCTAGTGGTTCCTTAAAAACAATAAGCTTTTATGCACAAAATTTTTAAAAATTTAAAAAAAAATTGGTACACCAACCTTAAGTTTTTGTTATTGTACGAGTGACAGTTAAATTTCCAAGAAAAATACTAAGCCGTTCTTGAGATATCTTTTTTTTTTTTCAAAAATTGAAAAAATTTTTTTTTTAAGTTTTGAAATGCAATGTTCTTAAAACGTTTTAGAAACTTCTTTATAAAAAATTTCATTAAAATCCGATAATGTGAAATTCAAAATTCGAAAAAATCGTTGTATGGTAGGTACAGTCAGTAATGTCTAGATTTCAAATTTTTTTTTATGAAATTATAGATCGTAAAAATTAATCAAAAGAAAAAAAATTTTTAGCAAAATTCTCGGAACCCTTTTTCGAGAAAAATACGATTTTCGAAAACCATTTTTTAACTTTTGTATGGAAGGTACCGTTAGTTTTAGATAAAACAAAATTTTTTTTCTCAAATCTTGTAGATTATGTTAAGAAACTTTTATTTATTAAGTTTGAAAAAAACGAGAATGGGGTTTTCGAAATATTGAGTTTCAAACAAAAAAAAAATGGGAAATTTTTTTAAAAATCCAAAAAATACAAAATTGAAAATTTGAATATGTTAAATATTTAAACTTTCAAGGAGCCTTAACATAAAAAAAATGATTTAAATCGGCTGTACCGTTTTCGAGAAAATCAAAAACGAAAAAATGGACCCAGGGGGGCTGCTATAAAAATAACAATTTTTTGGAAAAATTTTTTCAACCATTACCTAGTTTTAACTAAATCAAATTTTTCAATTTTTTTTAAAAAAATTCTGTGGGACAGTTTTTGATAAAAAAAAATATTTATAAAATTTCGAAAAAAAGCGTATGGGGGGAAAAAATTAAAACCCGTTTCTACCAAGTTTGAAGAAAATCGGCCGAGCCGCTTAGAGAGACAGGATTGCGAGACCCACATTTTTGGTCTTCGCTATCATCGTAATGTCAACTTTGATCAAAATCTCGGGTTCGATTTTTTTCCGAATGCATAACTTGCCTTAAAGTATCTATAAGTCGGAAGTTAAAATTATAGGGTTACCATTTTGGAATTTTTTTTTGTTACTAGTTTTTTTTTTGCTAAACTAAGTATCCTTTCTTCAATAGAAATTATTTTCTTTTGTTAAGCATTACAAATATAACATTTTTGTGTAGAAGAGTTTTCTGAAATGGCATTATACACTTTTCCATCAACCATTGTGAAGATCAAGTTCTAGTGAATAGAAATTGTATTTGCATATTCTCTAGACTAATGGTCGGTAATTTCTGTATCTACTCTTTGCTTTTCACCTACCGCTACTAATAAAGATTCTTTTAAAAGTTCAGTTTTAACAGGTCTACAAATCTATTTCAGCTTGGACGTGGATTTTGTTATATTATTTTTACACCAAAAACTAAGCGAAGTAGAACAAGGCAAGTAATAAAAATAGCCGAATAAACCTAGTTCAATTCATAAAGGGCTTGCTTATTTGAATTGTGACCAAAACTCCAATCAAAGCCCCATTTAGAGTACAAGGCTACACCTTTCAATTCTTAGTGAATTAATCTCGTCTCTTTGGAGAATAATTAAGCGTTTAACTGTTAAGTTTAGCAAACTTTGTAAATCTGTACTCACAGAAGTTTCCGAAAAACTGATATGTTCAGGATCGGGATAGCAATTTTTGTACACTCCTGAACGATTTTATACGAAGAAAATACTTAAGAAGTTTTTGATCTGATAATTTCATATTGAAATTTAGATAAGCCTGCTTCGAAAATTAACGCTAAAGTTTCTTCACCACTTATTGAATTAGGTTCAATGGACTCTCTTAAAGCTTTAGTACACTTTTCGACTTTTCTAGGACTTTTCGTGAATTAGTATTGCAGCTCTCGACTGATGAGCATTCCCATCGGCACCACTATTAGGGTGACATTTTTTCAGGGGGGAATGCAACTTGCTATTTCAATAGAATATTGTTTAAAGAAGTAGTGATAAAACAGTGATAGACAAGAGACATTTCGACGATGTTCTAACGAAACAATTGTTTGGGAGATTGCTCTGTCACCTATCAGCCTTAAAGCTCTATTCTTGATTCTGTCTAGTAAGTGCAAAGATGTTTTTGATGCACCGGACCAGATATGAGTATTGTATTCTAGTTTAGAACCTATATAAGCCTTATAAATTGTGGTCCGATCAGAGGGGGAGAAAAAGTTTTTAAGGATTCGATTGGTTCCACTTTTCAGTGAGATATGCCATCAAATCACCAGTGGATCTATTGATGTGAAAACGAATCAAAAACCAAAAGATACAAAAATACGTATGTAATTTTGAAAAATTTTGAAACGTCTTCTTAAAGATTTTTTTGAAAATCAAGGATACAAATAACAAACAAACAAAAATAAAAAAAATATTTTCATTTATTAATGTTGTAAGTATAATGCTTTTGAATTTTGATGGTAGAATGTTTTCAATTAAAATTTGCATAAGAAATAAGTCTGAAGAAGGTTGTAATCACATCCGAAACATCACAACATACGAAATAAAAAATAACAACCAAAACTTGACTTTGAGTCCACTCAAGGAAAAACATATTTTTTAAAAATTTTAGCTGAAATCATATCTTCCGATGTTGAATTGGATATTTTGAGAGATATTCGAATTTTTTTGAATTTCCATTGAAGAAAAATTCTCCAAGAAAAACCTTTCGACACAAAAGGGTTCATCGACAATAAAGTTGGCACATTGACACTCTATTGAAATTTGAGATAAATCAAAGTTTTGAGTTACTTTACTTACTTAGTTAAGGTGGCGCTACAGTTTGGGGTGTACCAGGTCCTCAACTAACAAGCTTCTCCAGCTAACTCGGTCCCTAGCTAGCTGTCTCCAGTTTCGCACGTCAAGTTGGTTGAGGTGCTCTCCCACTTGTGTGCGCCACCTGAGTCGCGGTCTTCCTGTACTGCGCCGTCCCTCGGGGTTGGATTCGAAGACTTTCCGGGCCGGATAATTCGTGTTCATTCGCTCTACATGACCTAGCCATCTCAGTCGTTGGACTTTGATTCATTTGACTGGGTCAGAACCATGTTAACCGACCTTTTTTTTTTACTGAAAATGAAGACATTGATTTTCACGACCTCTGGTTTATGCAGAATGTCACGTTATGCCACACAGCCCATGCCACAATCGATCTTTTGAGCACCAAATTTCCTAATCGTGTTATCAGCCGTCTTGAAGATGTCAATTGGCCGCCTCGGAGCTGCGATTTGACTATCAGGAATCAAGCACTTAATGCCAATATCATCCAAGCAATTAGTGAGCTACAGCTGGAAACCATCAACAAGGTCTTGGAAAATTCGAGCGTGAGAATGCGCTACTGCGAATCCAGCCACTTGAACGACTTTGTATTTCATAATTAATAGGAATGTTTGCTCTTGCTAATAGAGCCATAATACATGGACAAAATTTAAGTTTGCTCATTTTATTGCATTACACCACCCATTACATTCCTACGTATGTAGGGATTGGGTTACGAGAAATTTAAACTACAGCCTTAATATGTCGTACTCCTTTTACTGGTAGTCCATAATCATCTAAAGGTCTCAATTTACAAGCAAGTTTAAGAAAATGTAAAAATGTATTCACTCAGCAACCGACCGACACAAGTAAACCCTATCTTTCCATCATATCTCTTGCAAGCAGTGTGCTGATGCAGACGCTGATGACTTCAGCATCATTTATCTTCCTCAACTGCAATCTTATCCTAAAACCAAACTTCGTATGTTACTTATGCGGGATCTAATAGTTTGAATAGTTTTCACTTCCGTAAGAAACTCGAAGTAAATACATACAGGTCTTCAAAGTTTCCCTATCAATTAGGTTTATTTATTGGAATTCAATATACCCGTATAAGTATCGCATATCCTGAACAGGTACACCAAAGATTACTAATGCTTTTGAATTTTCAATTAAACACTTCTTCGTGACTGGCTTTCGAAAAACAATTCATTTCTACTAAACATGTTGAAAAGCCATAAATTAAACTGAAGTCAGGATGCATATCTATACCTAACCCAGTCGACTTGTATATAGAAACATGGTAAACCAATCTCTCGGTGCTTGCACATAAAACCCCACAATATGCTCTTGGAAAGGCCCTTATCCGCTTATCGGAATACATATTGATCATTAAGCAAATCATCACCACAAACCTCTAAGGGTTCTTAACTAGCCGTCAAATACATACTCGTACTTCTAGATTCTTTAATCATAATGTTCTCTAAACTACCCCCCAAGCACCACCAGGTCCTGATGGGTAAAATTGTATGCAATCTCCAAATTCAAATTCATGTGCAGTAAAAAAACTTGGGCATTTAAATTAAGACGAGAATGTCTTAGGACCAAGTGAAAATTATTTACGGGAGAGATGATGGACTCTTTTTTAGTATTCGAGGTTTTTATTTATGTATATGTTGCATTCCACATTGAAGGGAAAATTGGTCTTAAACAATATTATAACCTCAATTATATCTGCAGTGTTCATTGCCTTAAAAAAACGAACGAACACCAGGATTCAAGATTGAATTAACTTTAAGTTTTTTTAACCCCAAGTGAGTGGCGTGATGTGCCCTACACCACACCACACCACACTACATCAACAACCATTTGTATTGATACAACTACAGACTTTGTTGGCATTGCAATATGAGGTAGCTGTATCCTTAAAAATATAAAATACGTTTTCTGATACAAAGTGTAATCCCTTGTACGTGCAACTCGGCATATTGTAATGTTTGTAGGCAGAGAAAAGAGAATTGAACTGTCGATATTTCGCTGTTTACAATTTAAACATCACTTCCATTATGCAAATAATCTCAGCATACTTGGACAGGAGTTTAATTCCCGTTCGCATGATTGGGGACACAGTCGAGTACGTGTCCGTTAATTGAAATATATAAAAAAGCAAGGACTTCCATTATCATTTTTATTATTGGCACTTACATCTTCCCGCAGCATAAATGTATGTATGTACGCATTGACTAAAAAAATAGCTTAACTGTGTTTTTATTATGGATGTTGTAAGGGTAATTAAAGGACTCAAAAAAAAAAAAGGACGACCATTTTATAAGACTGGCAACGTGCGTCGTCTTGCGGTTAATTTTGCGCGCACTAAAGGGACTATGACTACCCTTGAAATGTTTGAGCACAGTGCGAGCGTTTTAGGAAAGTTGGAGAGGATTTAAAAGGATATACGGATGCACATTGGTTTTAAATTCCTAATAAACAAATGGGAGGTAGACATAAAGTTGGATAAGGTATTCTCCATTGTTGCTGTTAAAGAAAAAATCTCTTAATTTAACAGTACGTCCGGTACAGGCTGGACATCTTAGGCCTTATCGAAATACGTTGGATGGGCTCGGGCAAGTTCAAGTCACCATCGGGTAACACTATACTGTTCCACTCCTGAAAAGCTCCAGGAAGCACACGTGAAGCTGGGGTTGGGTTGCTGCTAACAAAAACAGCTGTCAGTAGTCTGATTTCATGGAAGCCTCTTGGAGAAAGAATAATAAAGGCACTATTCCGGACAAGAGTACGTCCTGTCACCATTATACAGTGTTACGCCCCAACGGAGCTCGCGTCCGATGAGGAGAAAGGATGCTTCTGCAGTCAGCCAGGAGCCGCTTACAACAACACATCGCGCGGATACTAAAATGGTTAGAGGAGATTTGAATGCTAAAGTTGGCAGCAACAACGATGGACTCAAACATGTGATGGGAAACCATCGAGTTGGGAATTGCAATGATAACAGTGAGCGGTTCATTAGCGGCACCATGTTTGAGCACAAGACGTGCCACAAAAAAAGTTGGGTGTTGACGAACACGCAAGCATCTTCGAATCAAATTGATCACTTTGCGATTAGCCGGTGCTTTAGAAGCAGTCTCCTGGATGTTCGAAATAAAAGAGGAGCCGATATGGGACTTGCTCGAGACCACCACCTTATGGTAGCTATTGTAAGACTTCTTACAGCTGCAGCTCGGAGATCCAATGGCATAACCTGCTCACCCAGGTTTAACGACGACAGACAAAAGGATCCCTCAACACGCCAACAACTGAGAGACCACCTTTCACACGGAATGATGACAATCAGCAGCACGGAATCTGAATCCATCGAAACATCGAAAACCACTGGAGTGCTGTGCAAAATGTTCTTATATCAGGCGCTGAAATAATAGTTGGCCGAGCGAGGGAAAACAATAATGCTGGGCTTTCTGAAGAAACCTGCATACGGATTGGCGAACGGCAAAAACTCTTGGTGCTCGCAGTTCCAAACAACGCCTCGTAAAAGAGCAGTGTGTCGAATATCGCTCGCCACTTCACCTGCTATTCATTGACTTTAAGAAGGCTTTCGATAGCGTCAATAGAGAATTTATTTGGCTTGTCTTACGCAGGAGGGGTATCCCGGATACATTAATAGCTATTGCTATTATTAAGGCAACTTATGATGGATCCGAATGTCACGTTTTGCTCGAAGGGAGGTTGTCAGAAGAGTATGAAGTCCAAAGTGGAGTCAGAAAGGGCTGCATTCTGTCACCAATATTATTTCTGTTGGTGATAAGCGATGTCCTCCTAGCGGCTTTGACGCGAAACGAAGGAATTCAATGGACTCTGACGTCTCACCTGAAACATCTTGCCTATGCGGACGACATACATATGCTTGATCTCTCATAGGATCATGGATATCCACCAAATGACAACAGGGGTGGAGAGAGAAGCAGAAAACGTTGGGCTGAAAATCAACTCCGGCAAAACAAAGATGATCAGACTCGGAACCCAGTCGTCTTCTCTCATAAATATTTCTCTACAACCGGTAGATAAAGTACAGAGCTTCCAATACCTTGGAAATATTATCTCTACCGAGGGTGCCACCGAACAGGTCATCAGCAGTCGAATCGGGAAGGCAAAGGCTGCTTCCGGTATGCTTGGAAATATATGGAAGAATAACTCTCTAAGCTTAAGAATCAAGCTACGAATGTTTCGATCCAACGTCGAATCCGTTTACTTTACAGTTTCAGCACTTGAAAAGTAACAGTTGGTGTCACTAAGAAGCTGCAAACGTTCATTAATAGATGTCTACGAAACATCCTTAGGATTTTCTGGCCCAATGGTATATCAAACGAAGAGCTCCTCAGGAAAACGGATCAGGAAGCTATTGACTCTATTATACGACGTCGAAAGTGGCAGTAGATCGGACACACACTTCGAAAAGGCGACAACTGTATTGCGGCACATGCAATGCAGTGGAATCCGCTCACTCAAGAAAGAAAAAGAGCTGGACGATCGAGAAGCTCATGGAGAAGGACAGTTGAGGAGGAGTCAGCCTGACTAGACAAGAGTTGGAGGGAGTTGCGGCTCATATCCATTAACCGGACACGATGGCGAGCTGGCGTTGTGGACGCCCTATGCCCCACTAGGGGCCCTCCATGGACATAAAAGGTCTGAAGACCTAAGTAAGTAAGTAACAGTCCATCGTTTTATGAGGACTACTCAAACTTCATAATCGAGTATGAAAACTTGGGACACATGCTCCGAACGTTTGAACCTCCAAAATCAGCTGATCGAGTTTTTTATTTACCACAGCATGGTGTTGTTCGTGAAATGAGTGCTAAACTAAACTCCGAGTCGTTTGTTACGGATCTTTTAAGCCACAAAAAGGTTGGTCACCGAATGAATTTGGCTTCACGTCAGACGTAACAAGAATGTTTAGGCAAATTCAAGTTCATCCTGACGATTGTGACTTTAAGTGAATCTTGTGGCTTGAAGGTCCGAATTTAGTGGAGTTCTTGTTGACAACGATAACATTATGAAACCAGTCTCCTTATTTTGCAAACACAGATGAAGGGCGTCTTTATCCTAAAGCTAAAGAAGTTATTGAGCAGAACACGTAAACGTCGATGATGTCTACAGTGGAGCCTCAACTATCACCGAGGTTAAGCAAAAAATCGGCCAAATAATAAATCTTTTCAAATCAGGCTGTTTTCCACTTCAAAAATGGGCTGCCAGCGACGAAAGTCTATTTGAAGGTGTACCTATTCAAGTACGTGCTTCGTGTTCATTTTTCTTCATATTGTATAAAGGATAGGCCTATAGATCATACATTAGTTCTCAACAAGCAACCCGTTCATGATCGGTTCATTTTCACTTCTGAACAAATATGCGAACCTGCCGTATACATATACGAAAAGAAATGTTTTGTCTCGTATTGCAAAGCTATTTGACCCACGTGATGGCTATCTCCAGTGGTTTCTCGAGGAAAAATATTCATGCAGCAGCTTTGGGGAGCAAATTTAAGCTGGGATGAAGCTATTCCTCTTAACCTTGAGCTGCAATGAAAAGCTTACATTCATGAACTTGAAGATCTACATATGATCAGTGTACCTAGGTGGCTTGGATTAACTCCTTCGTGTATGTGTGTTAAAATCCATGGTTTTGCTAATGCTTCCCAGGCAGCACTAGATGCAGTCATCTATCTTCGCGTTTCAAGAGCCATGGACATAGGTGACATTCAAATAACAGTTTAAGCATCGAAGATAAGTAAGTCTGGCATTCGATCGAGAAGTGTTTGCGTTACAACTCCACACTTAGAACTATCGGCAGCGTTGCTTCTAACACGTCATGTACAACACATGAGAAAAGTTTTAAATATCGATGTGTCAGCTAAACATCTCTGGACTGATTCCAGTACGGCCTTGTTTTGGATTCAAAGTCAACCCAATAGGTGGAAAGATTTCGTACGCAACCGTGTCTCTCAAGTACAAGAAAACCTTCCTGAGGCACATTGGCATCATTTACCAGGTGAGGACAGCCCAGCTGATTATGCATCACACTGAGAAGAAACTACTGGATTATCGGAGGTCGCAATGCAGTTCGCAGTTTCTTCAATCGTTGTGTAGTTTGCGCAAGGTATCGAGCTACAACTCCTAGGCAACTAAATGGGTCAGCTTCCTATCGTATCAGTCGAACGATTCCATCACGTTCATTTTGCATTCAGGCGTGGATTATGCTGGACCATTCACACTTAAAACCTGGAGAGGGCGAGGAGCTAAAAGGTACAAAGGATAACTTGTGGCCTTGTGGTATTCGTGGGCTTTTCTACATCGCAATTTATCCTGAACTTGCTACTGATTACTGCTCGACACTGAGAAGCGACTGTGGTACTAACTTTGTTGGTACTGACGTGGAGCTACTTAAATTATTTAATTCTGCATTTCAATCTTTAGTAGATATAGTTATATATGACGCGACGGTACAAAATGGTCATTTAGCGTTCCAGTTTGCTGGAAAACGGGAGGCAGCTGTTAAGTCAGTTAAGTTCAACATCAAACGAGTAATTGGATATGTTGTTCTAACGTATGAGGAATTTTCGACTTTCTTCATCCAAGTGGAAGCCTCATCAGTCCTCTCTCAAATGATCCAACCTATCTTGAAGCGCTCATCCCAGGTCACTTCATCGCGGGAGACGCTTTGACAAAAGTTCATGGGCCATCATTATTATAACTATTAACTACCTAAATCAAGGCTTTCTCGTTATCAACAGCTAAGTCAAATGCTAGAAAAATTTTGGACGAGATGGTCACACGAGCTCTCGTACTTGTTGTAGATGAGCGACTGGCCCCAAGTAAGTGAGTTATTTCAACACATCCTGGTGCTGACGGACTTGTTCGAATCATCACTGTGAAGGCACAATCATCGACACTTAAGTGTCCATTAGTTAAATTCTGTGTACTGCCAGTTTCCAATGATGACAATGATGACTAAAATTAAAATCAAATTATACACCAGATATTTTCATCGTTCAAATGAGACGTCGAGGCGGGCGAAATGTTTGAAAAATCAACTAATATAAATTATAAAATAACAGAATTTTCATCATAGTTTCAATTATTATGCTGAATGCAACAAATGTATTTATTACCAACTTAGAGATGATAAAATAAATTATGTTTAGAAGTGTCAAATTTAGCTTAATAAAGTTCGTCTCTAACAAAACGTGATCGAGTGAGGTTATCTCGACAGTTTTATTTCTTATATAAAAGACTTTAAATTTTTTAAAGATATAAATCTTTACAAACGCTAAGATATTGAAAGACAAGAAGCATTGCAGTGGCGCTCGAGAGGTTCAAATGTTTCCTTTAAAGTCCTATCACCTATCATTCTTAGAGCCGTTTTTGGATTCTATCCAAGAGACTCAAGTGGATTGCTAGAACACCTACCCTACTACATGATTTCTACTCGAGTTTTGGACCAATAAAGACCTTCTTAATTACAGCCACATCAGAAAGGGTGATAAATTTATTGCATTGACGAAGTAAATCTTATCACTAAGCAGAGTTTTTGGCAACACTGAATACGTTGTCATTCCACACAACGTGATCCGTGATGCA
Organism: Philhelius festivus; assembly: GCA_963931855.1. Classification (NCBI taxonomy): domain Eukaryota; kingdom Metazoa; phylum Arthropoda; class Insecta; order Diptera; family Syrphidae; genus Philhelius; species Philhelius festivus. The sequence continues at coordinate 150,211,707 of OZ007555.1, forward strand.
CACATTGACAATAAAGAGCTGTTTGGTTCCTTTAATGAAGGAGCCGCTCATGGATAATGGTATGGGGGTGGTTTGTGATTCTGCGACAAAAGATAGCATTAAGTTTTTGAAACATTTAATTCTACGTGGATTATAGTTTCCCATTTGACAATTCAGAATTTAGCTTGAGCTTATCATACGTTTCCATTCTTCATCTATATCCGAAGCAAAATTTAATGGATTATAACACGCAAGGTCATTGATGAAAGAAAGTCGGAGACATACGGAAGCCCTGTGGCACACTAGCATTTATTTTATATTTTTTTTTAAGGCACGCATACCATCAGATCAACAGTGGACCTATTGTTACGAAAACCATACTGCCGGTCATTGAGAACCATTTTTATTTTGTTCGACATTCCCTTAAGATAAACTGGTTTGTAGAACACTCAAATCAATTCATTGCAATCCATTACTTAATCCGTTACTTAAAACTCATTTCGTCAAATACAGAGCAATAATCACCCTCTTACATAATATCCCATTTGGGAAAAGGAGGTTAATAAGTCCCATCTTTGGTTTATAAAAGTGTAAGTTAAGCAAGTCTTAAGTCCGAAAAAGGTTATTCTTAAAAACAAAAAATAAAGACCCCAATTGATAAAATTTGGGACTTACCAATAATCAATTCGGAGGTGATTAAAGTGGAGTCTTAATTATAATCAACACCAATAATCAATTTGATAGGAAATAGAAAGAATAAGCAAATAAATCAAAATGGCTGAAAAATCCAGAAATGTAACATCTGTCTTTTTGACAGGAAATGTAGTAGATTTAATAATAGACCGCTTATAAGTCAAAGACCTGTTCTACTTGCTTATTGGAAAACACTCATCAAATTAACTTGTTCTTAAAGTTGAACCTTGTGTTAAAATGAATTCGAGTTTAGTTGTAAGCTACTAGGTTCTCGTTTTACACGAACTGTCGCACTACTTAATTTTTTTTAATGGCGCTTTAGCGCTGAAGCGTTTTGCTTAAAACTTGGTACCTAAGAATCATCGGTTATTTCATAGAAACGTAATATATTTTTACTTGCGAAAAGTTATGAATTCGTAAAACAAGCTCAAACCCGAACATATCAAGGAATTTCCACATCCCTTGCTGAGAAATAAGGAAGGGATACAGTATTGTATTGTAAAGCCTTGAATTCTACGTGGTTTATGGTTCCCTATTTGACAATGTCATCGAGATCGTTGCCATTCCAGTTTCACATCTGAGGAATTAAGTAAAATCGGATAGCAAGTAAGTTCGACCTAGTCATACACTTTAATTCCGCCCGAAGCATTACAACATTTTTATAGTCATACATATTTGTGTGCTCGTATATCGTCACATCGAAAATGGTAAACAAAACGAATATTAAAAATTAAAATGACAAAACCAAGCACAATCTCATATGCAGACATTGGTAATTTAAATTAAAGAGACACAAAAACAAAAGCTTCGTTCTGTGTCGAACATAAAGTTGTTGTTCAAAAAAAAATAATCGAAAGGAGCATAAATAATAAATTTCCTGAAAAAGGACTCTCTGTCAAGGGATAACTACAAGTATACTCACACATTAAGCATATTCTATACTTCCAGATCAATCGATGTCCGTGTTGGACCGTTGATTTATTATGTATTTAATTTTTAAATTTAAATTATTCGTTCCAATATGATTGGTTGTTTTTCATAACTATGATCATTCCCTTAGAGCCGCTGACTTCAGGTCCAGGGCCTGGTGATTCATCGCGAACCTGATAAATTTGATTTATGAAATAAAAAATTTCTATTGGTACTAAGCCCAATTAACCAAAGGTCTTATCTTTAACCATTAGCATGAAATTGCTAAGTTTTCGACGACTTATATGATTTCTAACGACTGTCACCGAGTTAAGCCTCAAGTAATTCTTCTTGAATTCCATTGTATACTATACTACGAGTATATGGAATAACAACAAGTACATGTACAGTGTGGTGCATGCGTTCAATCTGTCTTTGTAGGACATCTCCATGATATTGGTATTGATTCGAGTTTGCCCGCAATAACGTACCGATCGACGACAAAATACGGACAGAACCATCCAACCCTGTTACTAAATTAAATAATGTTTTTGTTAAATAAAAGCATTTCAACAAACGTTGTGTTGTAACTTGTAATTGGAATATCTCTGTGCTCCCCAGAAATTAATTCGATATTTGTAGGCGCTGTATCGGCGGCAATCACCCGAGCTTGCGCTGGACACACGGCCTGCGTTAATAATGCGTTGTATGTGAGGTTTTAACAAAATTCTTTTGAAAGCCCTTTGTATTCCATTATGTATAGAATATGACGTCGTTAAAATACCGGCTGAGTTTCTTAGGGTGGCCATCACGATCTGAGTGTTCCAATTTTCAATCTTATAGATCCGGGGGGAGTTGAGCAATGACTGTGTTATTTTCCATTTAACGGCATCAGTCGATAGTGTTTTATTCGTATAGACTTGCAACTTCGGGAATTCCCCCAAGAAAAGCAAGCAAGCAAGGTGAAATTGCATGATCTTGAGGTCCAATTCACGTCACCTCTGCGAGAGATATAACCTTACCCTATAATTATTTCTACAGAATGTCAATTAGGGCGTCCCAATCAGCGAAAAAACGGCGTTGTCTATGGTCATGAACTTCAAGCTTCTGGGTCAGTTGAGTCTTGAATGATTTGATGTCTAAGTTTCGGCCGATCTTTCGTTTCTTTGCCGTACGTTGGCTGATTAATTACCAAATTGTTCATCCTAAATGTGCCACCAAGCGTTTAAGAAACGACTGTAAAGGATCACCTCGTCTTCGGTAAAATGGGCGCAACGAAAACGTTTGAAACACGTTATGATAATAAAATTTTATCATTTGGAGATAGAGTCACGGTGACTAATCATTAGTAACTGAATAATAAACAAAAAATTTGACAGATGTCAACATAAACAATATGGCCGCTACAGAGTGCAAAATTCTGACCAAGTTGAGAGCAACCATGAAACATTAATGTACTAAGCCAGCATTTTGCAAAAGTGACAAAACAGGTCAATCTCACGTAACGAAAGGAATGCCAGCAGATGAGATGAAGAGGTAACGAGTCGGGCTGACTCTCGCCAACTAAAACAACATCCTAAGTTCAACTTAAACTGTCTTTCATTCTATTTGTAAGTAAATGCCGCAATTCAATACCTACATCAAAATAAAAAAGTTCTAAATTTGATTTTCTTCTCAAAACAAGAGGTTTTAAGTCTATAAGCGTCCATGTAGTTTCGTAGAATGGAACACTTGGATTTCGAAAGGTTTTCCGTAAAGCAAACCTAGTGAATCTCTTTTGAACCTTTTCTAAACCATAAAGAAGCAAAATTTATTTTGGAGTTAAATATAACCCCTATATCTTTATGGCTATCAAATTTCTGTAAAATATCATTTTCGAGTTTGTAATCCAAACAGCAGGGATTTCGGTTTCTGGAAAATGTAACTACGCTACATTTTGTATTGTGGGAAGTACAGCTCATTAAGGGTACGTCTCACGAGGAAAAATAGGTTAAAGTTGTGCGCTAAACTGTATAGCTTGCACAATTTTCCGAATATTTCAATGAAATAAACGGTCATCGGTTGGAAAAATGTTAACTAAAATACTTTTGCAGCCTTGAAAAAAAAAAGAGAAAAAAATGTGTGCCCAGAAACTGTCACACAAGTGGAAAAATCATACATTCTAGTACGGTCCCTACGCAAGTGAGGGAAATTGGGAAAATATATTTTTTTTATTTTTTTCATATTTTTTTTTTATAAAAACAACATATCCTTATCCTTCCTTTTTTTATTTTTTTTTTATTTTTTCAAAAAAAAAATATACAAAACTATGAAAAATGAATGAAATTTACATAGTTATATTAATACTCTACTGGATAAAACTTCATAAGTATAAAAGATAACGAAGTCAAAATAACTTTTATACAAGGCCAATAAATATGTGCAATTAATTTACCTAGTATTTTTTAATTTTTTTTTAATTCTTACAGTAACTTTTTACTTACAAAAAGTCAAAAAATATACGTGTTTTTCAAATATGTTGCGCCTTTCCCTGGGAAATTGAGAGTTATATTTGTAAATATTTTTTAAATCAAAGATTTATAAACCCTGAACTGAACAACGTTCATTAAAAATAAATAAAGCTCTTCTAAAGTGCAATAAAATGACGGAATGACGGTGTTTGTAATGCATTTGTAAGGGAAGTATTGGCAGTACATTTCTCACATATTTCTTTTGATATTTTGTTTGCTAAATTTAATAATAAAAAATAATTTTTTCGCTCGTTCTTTATTTAATTTTATTTATCTATTTTGCATTTTTTAACAACAAATTACTTTGCACACGCACACAAGTAAGTTTTGAGTTTCCAAGAATGCCACTGCAATATTAGAAGCTTTTCAGGTAGGTAGGCAGGTACCATTATTTTTGGTTTTAAAGAGAAAAGAAAGAAACCATATCTATCAAGTTTGAAGAAGATCGGCCGAACCGAACAGACAGACAGAATTTCGAGACCCTGTTTTTTGGTCTTCGCTATCATCGTAATGTCAACTTTGATCAAAATCTCGAGTTCGATTTTTATTACGAATGCATAACTTGCCTTATACTACTTATAAGTCGCAAGTAAAAAGAGTAAGTATGTAGTTATATCGCACATTCCCTGTCATATATTTTGTTTTGTTTTTTTTGTATTTGTTTTTTTTTTTGCGAACTCTCATCACTTCTACTGTTTTTTTTTTTTTTTGTTTCTACTATGGAACGCCAATTTAGGTACACACACATAGGCCCAGATTGTGGGTGTCGATTTTCTAATCGATGATCGACCTTTATCGATCATCGATCGTCGATAACTCTATTTCATATTGCGAATGTCGATTGTGATCGAAACTTTTCGATTTCACAGTCATTTCTTTTCGATTGTCATTTTCTGATCGACGCGACGCGTAAGGAAGATAAAGTCCAAAGTTTTTCTTGTGAACAAAATGTAATTTTCTTCCAATTATTTAATTATTATAAAGACAAAAGATTCAAATATTGATTGCAGGTTAAAAGTGATAACGAACAAAAGGCAAATAGAAATTTTGGTCAGATTAATGGAAGAAAATCTGAACATCGTGAAGATGATTTGTATTAAGAGTCAAGCAAAGCAGATATGAGAGAAATTCGCTAACGATTGTAATATGCGTGCTGAATTTCTTTTTTTTTTTTTTTTGGAGACGCTATCCTATTATGTCTACCGTCAATACACCCTTTCATATCTGGTATTACACTTGTTGATAAAAGCAAATATGTGTATGTGTATACCAAATAAAAACCTATATTCCATAAATCATACATTGTTTTTTCCAGTTTCAGTGGATTACAGCTGTCTCTGATATATCTTCTTTTTCTGGTAATTTCAAAATTTTCTTGGGCGTCGTCGGTATCTGTGTTACTTTCACTAAATCATAACTCAATTCTAGTCCTCTTAAAATGTCAATAAACTTTTCTTATTTACATATATGTATTAAAAAAAAAAGAAAGCCAGAAAAACCAAATAATTATTTCAAAAGCTAACACATAATAGAACTGTCAAATTTGAAATATTCGTAATATTCTGTGGGTTCATTCACAATAGTTCATTGTGCGATCGATTGAGTTACACAACACAAAATATGAAAACCAATCGAAACAATCGAAAAGTTTCGAACGGCAATCGGGGTTATAGCTTGCACCAATCGATAACTCTGTTTTAATGAGATTTAACCTTATTTGAACTGAATTTATGCTGCAGAAAATTTTTAAATCATTAGCAAATAAATAAAAATAAAAAGCAGCGATCCATGATCACTTCCTTGAGGAACACCTGAAAAGTTTAATATTTTATTAGAAAACACATTACCATTTTTGACAATTTGCTTTCTACCTACTAAATAACTTTGTATCCTCTTAAGGACAGAAGAATGGAAGCCAAAAGGACACAAAGTTGAACACTGTAAAATGCCTTGGAAAAATCAGTGTTTAATAGTGGGTTAGAAAGAATTGCAAAATTAGTAGATCTTTCCCTCAAAAAACCATGTTGGTGTTGGGAAATATGATTTTGAATAAGGCTGTATAATTTATTTTTTACAACAGCTTCGAAAACTTTAGGGGTTAACTGCAACTTTGCAATGGGTCTATAGCTTTCAATAGATCCTTTTGGCACAAATTTATTGAGGGGAGTGATTCTTCTTCCTTTACTTCGGCGCTGTTATGATCTCGACGTCGAGGGGATCATAACTCTCCCACGTATCTGCTTCACACTAGTGATCCGCCTGTGGGGTTCGCCGGGTTGACCTCAGGAATCGGCGGCAAGCCTCCCGGTTTTGTATTGTTCCATTTCTGAGGCCAACTGAATGCTGGTGTTTTTGCATTTGTTTGTACCAAGAGTGTTTAAGCCTACCTTTCTTTTTATTTCGAATTGGAACGTTGTATGATATTGCCTTTTTGACGGGGTTCTCAGAATCTCTCCTTTGAACATGGCAATACCAACTGAGTCGGTCGTGTTCATTTTTTTGGGAAATGGTATTCTTAACATGAAGGCTTCCTCGGATCTTCGTACTTCTAATTCGATCAAGCTTTGTAACTCCTGCTGTCATACGAAGCATCTTCATCTCAGCTGCCGTTAGCTTACTCTCATACTTTTTGTACATTGTCCAACATTGTGAACCGTATGTGAGTGCTGGACGCACAACTGAAGTGTAAAGCTTTCCTTTCAGCTTAGGGGGCATTTTTCGGTCACAGAAGATAGCAGAATTTTCCCGCCACGCGATGATTGATATCGTCATCACAAGTAGCTTTGTTATTTATCATAGACCCCAGATATTTAAACTTTTCACACTTGGGAAGCACTACTCCATTCAAATAAATGTCTGGAATAGGCCTGTGTGGATCAGAAAATGGGCAGCATAGGTATTCTGTCTTTTTCGCGCTTATGCGGTACCCACTTCCTTCTAGAACATCCACCCATACGTCAAGTGCTCGTTGTAGGGATATCGGGTCTTCACTTATGATGGCTCCATCGTCAGCAAAGAATAACTGATGCACTTTTGGATCCGTCACTTTGCCTTCAAGCAGGTAATCAAGAACTGTAATAAAGAGCAGGGGACTCAAGACACTTCCCTGGTGTACACCTACTGTGATTTCGAATTCTTCGGTGACTCCAGCTGCGCATCTTACTTTAGTAACTGCTCCATCATACATGTCCATAATTATCCGCACATAGGTTTCTGGAACTCCTCGTTGCCTGAAGGCCACCCATATTAGATCTCGTGGTTGCCGATCGAATGCTTTTTCAAAATCAACCAATACGACATTCAAATCCTCCAAAGAATCCCGATGTTTTTCCATAATTATTCTTATACTCTGGATTGCATCCGTGGTTGACTTACCCCCGACAAACCCGCACTGGTCATCAGATAGCCTAATTATTTTTCGCAGTCGGCTACCCAAGAATCGCTCAACGATCTTCATGGTGTATTATGGAGTATTTCCAAGTATCTAAAAAATACCTTGACTTAAAAACAGGTTGAATATTAAACAAAGTGGAGCTGCAAGAGGGTAACAACAAGTTTTCAAAAGAAACGGTGGAATTGTATCTGGTGAAACCGAATAGTTATTTTCAAGAGATGACAGTACTTGCAAAACATCGTTTACAGATAAATTGAGATTCCCAACGTCAACAAAGGAACTTGTGCTAAAATGTTACCACAGTCTAATTGTTAGGTACAAGTTATGCGTTACCAAATCATTATTCACTCGATACTCCAAAACACTCTTACACGTCCCGCTTTAGGCCTTAACACATCAAACATCATGTCCATCCTTTATGGAATTTGAAATTATAATTTCCGAAACCGAGTTTAAGCACATATTTCAGCATAACATGACCTCACTTCGAATAGCATTAAAATTTCAACATGGAGTTGAAAAATATCAAAACCATCATTTGAATTTAAGGTTTTTATGAGAGGCAAAACTCGTTTTCGAAACAAAATAAAAATTAAAATTGCAAGTCCTTGAAAATCTCCAAAATACCAGCAACAACTGAAGGTCTACAACCAATTAAAATTTATGAAACTCAATGAAGTGCCAAAGAGCAATAAACATTTACCAAGCGAAATTCCTAAAACACTTTGGTAACTAACTACGGTTAGAAGGCCATAACATTTATAGAGTGCGTGATGGCGTATAAATGCATTGCTTATTTGCTTATGCATTCCCAAATTGCATCTGTCCTCGCGGTACAAGCCAATGGGTATCATATGTATCTCCAAAACCTTTAAGTCCTCTTATTGCATAGCAGCGAGACTAACAGAGCATAAAGTGAAACCATTATGCAAGGACAGTCACAGAACCTATTAACAATAAAATGAAAACCGTTCGACAGTGAATTATGGCGATATTTCAAGTGAACATTCGAGAACGAATGGCGCAGTTAGCTTTGAAAATGTAATATCGGACAAAGTTAAAATTTAGAAACGTAACATTTGAATGTTATGTGAGTTTTTGGTTCTTAATTTTCAAATTAACTTTTGTGGGGTAGTTTTATTAGGTATCGGTTGGGTACAATTATATCTTCCTGTTTCAAATGCGGGTTGAAGGTTAAAATAAAATTTGCGTGAAATGAACAAAGAATAATAATAACTGGGGTTTCAGTGGACTGCGTTCTATGTTGCCATAGTCCACAGAATTTAAAATGGTAGGTAAATAATAGACTGTGTCTAATAGAGTTTTTGAATTCCTTGATTCCATGAAATTGTAGATCTTTTTTTTCAATGAGATGAAATTAACGTATTAATCAGATTTATTAAATATCGGTGTTTTTCTAAACTTACGCTCATAAAAAAGTGAATGTGGTGTCAAAAGTGTTAATAATAATAAGACAGAGATTTAAGTTAAGTATCTATACATACTTATATGAAAAAATAATAATAGAAATTCCTTTTTTTTTAATTAAATTAAAATAAAATAGCTAAAACCTTGTATATAACACATAGTATATTAATACAGTCAAAATCGGTTACAACGACATCGGTTATAACGACGTATCGGTTATAACGACCAAATTCTTAGGTCCCGGCTGAGTTCCATTATAATCCCATTGAATAATAAATCGTTTATTACGACATCGCTTTACAACGACCGTATTTTACCCTATTTTTAATTAAAATATTGGTTATAACGACTAAAACCGACGCAGCTGTTGATGCGACTGCATATTTTTCTAAACGGTAATCTGTTTATCTGTAGATGCGTCGTATGAAGAATTTCGGATACATATTTGTTTTACGTTTATTATTTGTTTTGAGTTTGTTCAAGTAGGTGGGAAAATTACTTAGTGCAAATTTGTCTGCGTGACGAATGGTTGTAGAAGTTTTATTTTATTCGGTTCGCGTAAAGTATCTAGTGTTGGAAAATGAGTCAGAAACGAACCTTAACGTGCCCCAACAATAAATAAGAATTATAAATTATAAAAAAAGGGTCTCTAATTGAAAAGAAATTAATTTACTTGATATCGGTTAAAGCGACCTATCGCTTATAACGACTAAATTCGTCAGTCCCTTGAAGGTCGTTATAACCGATTTTGACTGTACTTACAATGGTAATTTTTACCTCAACATGTTTTTTTTTTTTGACTCACTTGATAGTATCTTAGTATAGTATCTATAAATCTAAAAAAATGTTTTATATTTCAAAAGCTTAGGAATATTATGAGAGTATTTTACTAATTAAAATTAAATGCAAAACTGTACAACACCTAATAGATTTTCACTTACGACGACGTATACATATAGATCGAAACTACGTTATGGCAAGTTATGCATTCGTAAAAAAATGCGAGATTAATAGATAGCACATATTTATTTTCTTTTCAGAAGACCAAAAATAACGCTGCCATGCGATTTTTTTTCGAAATCTTATCAAATACTTTTTCTCAAAAACTGTTGTTTAAATTTTCAAAAAAAAAATGAAAAAAAAAATAAATTTCCAAAAAAAAAATATTGAGTCGTTTTTGAGATAAAAATGACTTTTTTTTTGCAAAAATTAAAAAAATATTGTTTTTAAGTCTTAAAATGCAATGTTTTTTAAACTTTTTTAGAAGCTTCTCTATAAAATTTTTTTTATTGAAATCCGTCGATAATGAGAAATTTAAAATTCGAGAAAATCGTTCTATGGTAGGTACATATGCAGTTATAGCTTAATTTCATTCTTTTTTATAAAATTAAAGATCGTAAAAATTAAACGAAAAAATTAATCAAAATTCTCGGGACCATTTTCGAGAAAAATACGATTTTCGAAAACCATTTCTTAACATTTGTATGTTGGGTACCGTTATTTTTAGGTTAAATAATTTTTTTTTCGTACCTAACTTGCAGATTATGTTAAGAAACTTTTATTTATCAAGTTAAAAATAAAATGCACGACTGGGTCGCACGAACTTGCTGCTATGTAATAGACTAGGAATTTTAAAAACGAATGTTATTTAGAGAAAACTGATCAAATTAATTTTTTAAATTCTTTTAATAGCAAGAGACGAAAACAGAATGCTATGAAAATATGAATTTATGCAAAAACAAAAATTATAAGTCGTTTTAGTGGTTTCTTAAGAAAATCTTCAAAGAAAAAATTTCTTATCAAAATTCTAGGTGCCGTTTTCGAGAAAAATACGATTTTTGAAAACCATTTTCTTAAATTTTTTAACATTTGTATGGTGGGTACCTTTATTTTAAGGTAAACTGAAATTTTTTTTATCACATCTTTGAAGTTTTTTTTAAAAATCCAAAAAACTTTTTTTTTTGAAAATTTGAATACACAATTCTATTTAAATTTTTGAAGAGCCTTCGCAAAAAACAAAATTATCAAAATCGGTGGTACAGTTTTTGAGAAAATTAAAAACAAAAAAAAAAATGGTTCCATGTGGGGTACCCTCAATAATCATTTTTCGGAAAAAATGTGTCAAGCATTACCTAGCTTTGACTAAATGAAATTTTTGTGTTTTTATTTTTTAAATCTGTTCAGCAGTTTTTGAGAAAAAAAAAATATGTATAAAATTTCGAAAAAAAATTCGTATGGCAGGTGCCGTTATTTTTGGTCTTAAAAAAAAAAGAAAAAAACGTATGGGGGTAAAAAATCAAAACCCATATCTACCAAGTTTAAAGAAAATCGGCCGAGCCGTTTAGGCTGTAGTCGCAGCGACAGACAGACAGACAGGCAGAATTGCCAGACCCACATTTTTTTAGTCTTCGCTATCATCGTAATGTCAACTTTGATCAAAATCTCGAGTTCGATTTTTTTTACGAATGCATAACTTGCTTTATGGTACCTATAAGTCGCAAGTAAAAAATAGGCATGGGGTTTTCGAAAAACAATTGAAATGTTTTTTAAAACTAAAAAAAATGAAAATTTAAATACAACATAATATTCCATTTTTTGGGGAGCTTTATCATAGCGAAAATAATCATTTTTGGTAAAATTTTGTTCAACGATTACCTAGTTTTAACATAAATTATTTTTTTTTTTGTAATCGGTGGGACAGTTTTTTTTTTATTTATTTATTTATTTCTATCGAGCTTACAAACTCTATTAGATATAACAAATTATATACGAGTACATATTATACAAAAAATGACATGATAGAATAAATAATCTGTATCAACACAATTTTATCTTACTTTTTAAAATATCATCAAAGCTTTTTTGAACAAATATCTACTTAAATGTATTGCCAACATAACGCCTTTTTTCTAGAGTTTGCATACCTAATAACAGTATCTCTGCTAATAAGAAGGCATAACATTATCAAAACAATTTAGCTTTCTTAAGGCATACCTCGTGAATTTACGTTGTATCGCCTCAATTCTATTAATACTGACATCATAAGTCGGATTCCAAATACAATAAGCGTACTCAAGATTCGATCTAACTAAACCTATATACAAAGATTTTAAAGTATACGGGTCCTCAAAATCCTTTGAGTTTCTTTTTAAGAAACCTAATAATTTATTTCCTTTAGAAACTTTGCTGTCATAATGATTTTTAACATTTAATTTTTCGTCAAATATAACTCCCAGATCTTTTATTTTGTCAACTTTTTCTAGCTCCATATTATTAATTTTATAAGAAAATTGTATGGCTCGAGGAGATCTTGTGAAAGACATCCGTTTGCACTTAGAGATATTTAAATGCCAGCAGTTTATTTCACACCATTTAGATACTTCATTAATGTCTTGTTAAAGGAGGTCACAGTCAATTGTAGATTTTATAAGTCTAAAAATCTTAAAATCCTCCGCAAAGAGCAAATTACTAGAGTGCTTCACCCATGTGGGAAGGTCGTTTATAAAAATATTAAAAAATAGAGGTCCAAGGTGGCTTCCTTGCGGAACTCCAGAAAAGTTTTCAATTTCATTTGATAAAGTGTTACCTATTTTTTCACACTGAGTTCTATTAGTAAGATATTGTTCAAACCACCTTAAGATATGAGATTTCAATCCGAAAGCTTTTAATTTTTCTAACAAGATAACATGTTGTACTCGATCAAAAGCTTTCGAAAAATCCGTGTATATTGCATCAACTTGACCACCACGCGCCATTCCCTTCGTACAAAACTGCGATAAAAGAGATAAGTTTGTAGTAGTTGACCTATTACTAACAAGTCCGTGTTGGTTTTCAGAGATATCATGCCTTATGTTCTCATAAATATACGTTTTTTTACTAACGCTTGAAAAATTTTTGGGATTGATTGCAACTTAGAAATAGGTCTGTAGTTAGCAATGTCTTGTTTTAAACCCGCTTTATTGGTGTAATAACTGAAGTTTTGCAGTCATCTAGAAATATTCCTTGTTTTAATGATAAATTGAATAACTTCATTAATGGTACATTTAGACTTTCTTTGCACATTTTCAAAAACAAAGGGGATATTCTATTGGAGGCCTTTTTATTGTTTCCATCTAGGAACGATAGCTCTTCTAAAACCTCTTCTTTGGTTAAAATTATATTTCCTAGACTTGTAATTGGTTGAATATTAAGATTATTTTTTAGTTTTGGCGTTTCAAGAATGAAGTCGGACTGAAAGAAATCAGCAACTAAATTGCAGATTTCAATTTTATCACTTCCAACCTTATCTTAAAACCTCATATTAATTATTGGTAATCCAAAAGATTGATTGTTGGTTTTGATTTTACCGACTATACGAAAATTTTTTCCTTTTTTGAGGAACTAATTCAATTTTGGTTTCATTAATTTTTTCTTTGAGGTTATCAAAGCATAATTTTAAATCATTTGATACAAACAAATTATTCCATTCAACTTCTTGAAAGAAAGTGTTTAAAGCAACATAATCGGCCTTTACATAATCGTATTCAACTATGATTTCATTTTCATTAAAATTTAGTTTATCAAGATACAAAAAATTTAGCTGAATCTCTAATGCCTTATGGTGTACGAAATTATTAAGAATAGGTTCAATTAGTTCATTAGCTACAGCTTCTAAGTCATTACTTAAAAATACTAAATCAAGAATTCTTTGATTTCCATTTTTTATACCATTAATTTGGTTTACATTCATAGATAAAAGCAAATCTAAAGTCTCATATTCAATATTAGAAGTAACATTGGAACGATATGCAATTTTGTCCTCATCAGAATAAATCCAATTTATATGAGAAAGATTAAAATCTCCTAATACAAAATCATCATCATCGGTTCGACAACCGGGTTCCGGTCGTGGCTTCTTTCAACAAGTCTCTCTACCTATCCCGGTCTCGAGCCGACGCCATCCAGTTGCGCACCCCAAGGCTTCGGGCGTCCTGGTCTACGCCATCTCTCCAGCGCAAGCATGGTCTACCACGCTGTCGTCTACCGTAGAATGTACCACAAAGAACTTTTCGAGCAGGTTCCTCTTGGCTCATGCGAGCCGTCACGATATCTGCTTCTAGGGAGATTGCGTACAGTTCATGATTGTACCGTCTCCGGAATCGTCCTTCCTCACATATGGGGCCAACAATTCTCCTTAAGACTTTTCTCTCGAACGCAGCTAAGAGGTCGGAGTGCCTTTTGCTAAGCACCCAAATCTCGGATCCATATGTGAGTACTGGCAGGACCATGGTCCTGTACAGCAGCAGTTTTGAAATTATGGTGAGTCCTAATAATACAACAATATATGATTTTTATAAAAAAAAGTGTTTGATATACTTGAAAAAAAAAAAAATCTAATACAACAATATATGATTTTTTTTTCAAGTATACCTATCAAATACTTTTTTTATATTTTGCATATATGTATGTAAAGAATAAATAGTTAAATCGCTACCAGGTGGTGCATACGAAACAAAGATAAATAAATTTAGTAATACAAAAGGCAATTCTATTTTAACACAGATTTGCTCAATATTTTCATTAAATAAAGATATTTGAAAGCTTATGAGCTTAGAACTTACAGATAAAAGCACGCCTCCACATTTGGATTCACCTTCAGCATAACGATCTCTTCTGTATACATGGTAATCACCGGAGAAGAGTTCTGATAAATATATTCCTTGGGTCAACCATGTTTCTGTTAGCGCGAAAACTTGATAACTATTGTCAGCAACAGCAGCATAAAATGTGTCAATTTTTGTGTCCATCCCACCAGTATTTTGGTACCTAGTAAATACGAAAAGCATTATCGTCATCATTAGGTTGGACTTCGTTTTTAAGAGCTACATTTGGTTGTTGACAGTTGACAATGGGGGCTATCATGAACAAAATTTCCCTCGGAATTTTTCCCATCTTCGAAAATTGGAAAGGTCAATACTTCTGCACTGTTCATTGTAAGCTGGCGACTGGCCTTTTTAAATAAGAGTAAAAGTCCCTATGAAACCAATATGTACCAAGTTTCACGAAAATCGGCCAGGCAGACAGACAGAATTTCGAGCCCTACTTTTTTCATTTTTACTATCATCGTAATGTGAACTTTGATCAAAATCTCAAATTCAATTTTTTTACGAATGCTTACCTTGCCTTTAGTACGAGTAACTACATATAAGTCACAAGTAAAAACTGTATTTGATCTAAAAATAAGGGTACCATAACCCCATGTCACCATACAAATGTTAAACAAAATGCACGACTGGATCGCACGAACTTGCTCTTATGTAAAAGTACTTCGGAATTTAAAACACATTTTATAAATATAATTCATGGATTTAATGAGATAAAAATATTCAAATGCATGGAATGGAATTGCCGTCTGATTTCCGGAAAAGTATGAATTTATGCAAACAAAATTTAAAAATCGTTTTATTATTAAAGTAATTTTTTATATAACAAATTTCTTTAAAATTTTTCGAGAACAAAATTTGGGATATAGATTTTAGCAAATAATTGTTTACACGTTTTAAAAATATTGATTTTTCAAAAAAAAAAACTTTGGAATTTTTTTTTAAGAAACGAAAAAAATATTTTTTTGAATATTTTTATATACAATATTATTTTAAACTTAAGAAAGCTATAGCTGTAAGTGTTTGGTTAAAATCGTTAGAGAAAGTCGAAAATCAAAAAAATGGTTTTATGACAGGTACCATTAATAACATTTTGACCCAAATTTTTTTTTACAAAAATGCAGTCCATGTCCATGATATCACGCATAATTTATTTTTTATCAAAATCGTAGGCTCGAATATCGATAATTTTTTTTTCTTTCGATTAAATAAAAAAAAATGTTAAATTATGATATTACTGAGTGTCCCTATTCCATGGAACCATTTTTTCCGAATTTTGAAGTTCTCATTACCGGCATATCGGATTTTAATGATTTTAAAAAAACATTACATTTCGAACCTTAAAAAAAAATATTTTAAACATTTGTTTTGAGAATTTGATATCTCAAAAACTATGGTTAATATTTTGAACTTTATTTTTTGAAATTTTATTTTTATTCGAGCAATAATAAAGGCTTAAAGTTGGCGTACCAAAATATTTTCTTAAAAATGTTTTTCAGAATTTTGTGTATAAAAGATTATTTTCTTAAGAAACCGCTACAACTTACAATTTTTGTTCTTGTATAAGCTAATACTTTGTTGAGAAATCACATGGCATCTTGTTTTTAGCTCCAACTATTAAAAGAGTTTTAAAAAGCGAATTTTGTGGTAATGACCATTTTTCTCTGTTAACATTCATTTTGTTAAATTTTTAGTCTTTTTCAGAAGACCAAGTTCAAATAACTTCAAAATTAATTGTTGCATAGCTGTTTTATAAAACATAAAATGTATATATGTACATACATTTCTATTTACATATATGTATCATTTAAAATAAAACTAATTTTATTTTTAAATTAAGTATCTTTTCCAGCAATCAATATTATGGATTTCAATTTCAATTTAAGTTTTCATGCGTTTCATTTCGTTTATATCCTCGCCCGTAACGAGTGCAAAACAAATAAATCTAAAATCACCACCCCTACCATCAGCTTAGTACTGCACTCAATTTCACGCCTCGGGAAAATTTTGGTTGAAAAAAATTACTGGCGGTGAACAAAATAAAAAAAAAAAAAAGAAATCGCTCCCGACTGTTGCATCAGATAACCAATTCACACCCTTCCGGGTACTCTAACACAGGGAAATTCACATACAAATATATCGAAGAACACCGTGCTGGTCGATGCATTTGTATACAGGGTTGTCAGAAGGGTTGGGTGAGGAAATAGCGGTTCTGTTTCAGCTTGTTCCGTGGCAAGTTTACTCAACAAAAAAAAATCTGGTCTGTCGTTAATAGGATGGAATTTCAGTCTCGCAAAGAGTCGAGAAGTCGATGCAAACATTATACCTACTCATGATGCATTTATACAAATTCATGACTTAGGTGTTACCAACCAACGAACTAGCAATTCAGGATTGGTGTTTCAAATACATATAAAAAAAAACCTAATTATTGAAATTGCTTTCTAATCAAAGGAAATTCGGATGAAATGAAAATGACAACAAAAATAGTGCTGTGATTTAATCGGTGGTGTGATAACATTCTTTCCATGGATGTAAATTCTGCGATAAGCGGCCATTATTCTTAAACGATGGACGCCATATTGAATTTAAAGCAAATTGGTTTTCCTAAAATAATTCTCCTGTCAACGGCCTTGGCTTTGATAAAAGCATCGCTTCCCATCGATCAGCGAAATCAAGCATCATTGTGCGTGGTTAGTACTTGGATGGAGGACCGTTCAAATACTAACCGTGTGCTGTTGACATTATGTTTTTTCTGTTGTTCTTTCTTTCTGTGAGTCTCTCTCTGTTGTATTGTCTAAGCCGATGGCATAAGTTTCCAGTGCTTTCAGTGTCTCTACTTCGAAGATTAACTACGGAGTAGTGTAATATGTAATGTAAAATAATTTTTCAAATTAAGTCATGCCAGGATAGTTGGATTTTCCTTTCCTTTCGTTTACTTTACTTTAACTAAACATAACTTAGTAGAAGTATTTTCAAATGAAGCAAAAGGACAGGGCCTATATGGATACCCTAAGGTATTGCAGAATTTACTTAAAAAATATTTTATTCGCAACAGTTGAAAAATACCACTTATGATCTGTCGAATAAATAAGATTAAGGCCATATTAGAGTACAAACGTATTCCTAAATCAGTTCGAAACTCGGTAAGTTCTAAAATAACTATAACGTTATATTTCTAAGGTATTCAAAATGTGCTAACAACTTCATTAGATCACTTAAGTTTTTGTTAAATGTAAATGTTGGCAAGTATGTAATTGGCATCTTAAACCTTGGTCTAATTTAACCTTACTTTTTTCTTACCTTACCACTTACTTTCTTAGCAAACATTTAGGGTAGAAAAGGAATTAATTTAAATCCTAAATCAATTTCCTTTTTTTTTGGTTATAATATAACCTAGCGCTCGATCAATTTCATATAGTGAAAGGTGACAAGATCGTCTTTTGGTTTTACGTGAGCACCTGCCAATTATGGCTCAATCCCACGAGAGGCCTACCTCCATTGGAGTCAGATTGGGTCCTGACCCTTAACCCCGATATAGCAAGATATAACGGTCGCAAAGTTGATATGTTGCAGCATATGTACACCTCTTGCTTTGGAGGCGAGGTCTATCTAACACCTCTTCAATTCAAGAAAAGAATCTTGAAAACCATGTGCCTCCGCATTCGGAATAAACCAAGCCACCATGATGCTCCCACTAGGGGGCCTACCTCATAGATAGGGTTCGAGCCGAGGGCAAAACTCAACCCCCGACTCAAACGGGCACTATCTCCCATGGTACCAGAATATAGCTTCCGGTGGAGCTTCGCAACTTTGTCATTTCATGGAGTCTCCTAGGCGATCCCAACCCGGACTAATCCGAGTCGTTGTCTCAAGTTTCGGAAACTCTTAGATTTGAACCCGTCACTTCCGGATGGGCTCCTGCAAAACCCTGGGCCTGTCAACCCTTAGGAAACACACCAAGAAAATCGGCTGGAGTAGTAACCAATAACCCAGTGTGCTTCCTATATTCATTCGCCTTGCGACGAACTAGGAAAGATACTCCTAGTCTTTGGTTTACCTTACGGCAAACAAGGAAAGACACTCCTATCTTTTATTTACCTTACAGCAAACTAGGAAAGATGCTCCTAGACCTTAGCTTACCTTACGGCAAACAAGGAAAGACACTCCTATCATTTATTTACCTTACAGCAAACTAGGAAAGACACTCCTAGTCTTCGTTCTAAAGAACGAGGACGATGATCCTCCTATTATTGGCTACTGCAAATAAAGTACCCTTGAAAAACCTTAAATAACCTTAAAAGTCTCCAGCCACTTAAGCAGCCGGAAACCTTACCAGTTAACTCTTCGTTATAACCCAGTAGAACCTTAAAAGTCTAGGGGCGCTGAAAGGTGACGATAATAGTTTTTCCAATTTTTATGTTTCAAAAGCTGTCAACGTTACCATAATGGCATACAGCTGTCAAAATATTCATTAAGGTTTGCCATTAGATCCGAACGACATGCATGCTTATTTTGACATTCTCATGAATAGTCTATTCGTTAGAATGATTCTATTCCTTCGAATGAACTTTCTTAATTTTGAGATTCGAACGAATAACATTCTTTGCGAAAGATAGCATAAAATGCACTTCAAAAAAGATTCATTTTCATTGTCAGCCGTTTGACATTTACTATATTTCTATTTGAATTAGTATGACCGTTTTACATTTTTTTTGTTTCTAAACATTTTATAGATGTTGGATAAATAATCAAGAAACAAAGTAAATAATACACTTTTTCATTATAAAGTAAAGTTTAACCATGAAGAACTAGGTACATATTCATTACATTTTGTGTGTCAACTCAGCTGTTTTGAAACTATTCTTAAAAAAAATAAGTTGTTCATGACGCGTTCTAAATTTTTATTTTTTTTCGTATACACTTGGTCACACTAAAATATCAAAAACAAAAGAGAAGTGTTTGTGAAATGTCAAAACCAAAAAGTGAAATCTTTGTTTATTTGTAATTGTTTTGTTTGTTGTTTAATAATTTAAATTTCTTTGATAAAAACATAAAATAATAAATAAAAAATAAAAATATGGCATTTGTGTTGTTTATAAATGAAGATGGTGTTGAAGTGCATAGGAGAAGGATAGTGGATGCTTTCCGTATCAACGCGGGTGGTAAAAAAACCCTTTGCTACCTCCGGGTTTTCTTCCACTATTTTGATTAAACTTTTCCTTTTGTTCGCGGTTTGTCCAGTTGGAATGCGACTTTTAAACATAAAACAACAACAAAATTAATAAAAGTAGTTTATTTTCCATGAAATAATTAAAAACTTACATGTTTTGTTGCTTACTCAACAGGAAAATTCAAACGACACAAAAATGACATTTAATTCTATTCTTTCGAATGTCAAAATTGAATTAGCTTTCGCAAATGAATGAACTTTCTATGACGGTGTTCACATTGGACTCACTGTTTTTTCTCGTTCGCACTTCATGGTAAGAAAGAGACGGCAAAGTGAGGCAGGATTTTTAAAACAAATTGAAAATTAATGGATTTTTTTTGACATTTGTCTTGGTGACATAATATGACACACGAAGATACAGTGTATCACAAAAAAAAAAAATAATTAAAAAAAAAATATAATCAAACACTGTTTGGAAAATAAATCGAAGTGCGAGAATGGTAAAATTGTTAACGAAAGTCCATTTACTATACACAAAATAATAATCAAATAAAATAACATTGGAAGTTTGCAAAATGACCCTCGATCAATGACAATGACAAGCAGGAATGCCGTATTATTGTTAGGAAAGTGAAGAGGAATCCCAAAGTAAGCCCATCAAAGATATCAGCAGAAATAACCAAATAAAACAGGTAAGTCATGTAACCCTCAAACTATTCGACGAGTGCTCTACCAATCCGGTTATCATGTATCGGTTAGAAAGAAACCTTACATAAGTAAAATAAATCGCCAAAAGCGTCTCTTCTTTGAAAAAACCCATGAATATAAACAAGCAGAATTTCAGAACACAGTTGTTTTATTTGAAATATTACTTTTTAGTTCGAAATACATATTAATTATAGACAAAAATATTAAGTTTTATTTTTTTAACATTACTATCGATTGTTTGAAGGAAATGATCTTTAAACTAAGAGGTGCTTACTTACTTTTGTAATTCACTGTATATTTGTAGTGGCATAGCAAATGGCCAACAATTATGACAACTACAAGACGTCAAAGTGAGTCTGGAGTGTTCACACTGCTTTTGTGTCTAAACACGACAGGGTGGCCTTACGTCAAAATAAATCGGTTGAGTAAGTCCAATGTGAACAGCGTCTATGGATTGGGTGAACTTTCGATTTGTTCGATTAACATTCTAATCGCCGAGTCTCAAAATTAAGTTTCAACGAATTCGACTCACTTTCTAACGAAAGAAAATGTCAAAATAAGCACCATTATATTTAAAACGCTGAGACGTTGGCCGAAGATTTGAATTTGAACCAAAGTATCATCTTACGAGCAGTGGTACCACTTTACTTCAATTGAAGTAAATCGATACCTTCCCGTAAGAATGTATTAAGCGACATTTTTAAAATTGTTCAGGAAACGAAAAAAACGTCTCATTTAGTTATTTTTTTTGTGTATTTTATTGGAAGAAACAGATTTGGAGAGGGATTTTAACATACAAAACTTGACATCACATCATTGCAAAATCGAAATTTTAATCAGATAAGAAGTTTTTGTCGCTTAGTACATTTTCGTGGTCAAGGCATTGGCGCTTGATACAATGTTAAATGGCGCTTACGATGACAACAACAAAAAAACACAAAATAAATGGGAAAAAAGTAGTAGCCTACTTGATAGGCAAATATTTAAAAGCAAAGACAACCATATCTGGAGTATTATAAGCGACAAAAATGGATCAAGTTCTATTTGGATGAGTGTGCTAAGCGAAAATTTCGGTTAAACTAAGCGACATCTAACAAATTTTTTTCGTGGACGTTTGGTTGCTTCAGACAATAATATTTTAGAAAATGTCGCTTAGCATAATTTTATTGGCGGATAATACAAATTTCATCAGGGAGCAACATTATTCCAGTGAGAAAACTTGGCGGTCACTACAATTTTATTTTCTCTCTAGTTTTTTTTGCATACATGATAGGGCAGTGAAACCCAGGCCAAAATGTGGCGCTTAACTTCTAGTATAGTTCCACGTCAAAAAGTCATTTTCGAAAAAAGTGTCGCTTAATACATTCTTACGGGAAGGTATCGAGGTCTACATCTTTTTTTCAATCTATACTTCCTACTTCGCACCATGCTCAAAATACTGAAATCTACTTCATTTAAAAAAATTCTGTTTCAACCTACTTCAATTTTACAAAATATAGCCCAAATCTACTTCTTTTTCTCTATTTGACTCCAAGTTAACTCCAATATAACCCCATAATTACCATACAAATAAATATTTAGTCAACACGATATAAATACACTAATGAGTAATTTCATACGAAATTTCTTTAAAATTAGAAGATATTCGTTGACAATTTTAAGTATTTCATATACATAACATTTAAGGAAAAAATGTTTTATGCTACGTATGTACATATGTATAAACGTTATTAGATCGAATACAATCCTCAATTATTTTAGGTACTATGTACATATATTGTGGATGCCCGGACTTCCTTATTGATAGAGAAAAAAACTTACCATTCATGGTGAATGTAGGATATATTGACAGCTATTCGTCTTATTGGGTGATAGTTTGAAATTAATGGACTTTGCTCAACTGTCAATCTGGGTACGAAGAAAAGTTTTGTTGATAGTTTTTAAAGCAAAAACATATGTACATATGTAGTTTCATGTTTCGTATTCGTGTCGCGTTTATTAAATGATTGTCATTTACTCGTTGACATCTGAGAACGAAATAAGTAGGCGTTTAAGCCTAGTGCAAGCGGGCGTGAATTCTTGAGGTGAAACAGTGACATCTGTGCTTTGAAAGGAGTAAGAGGCTATCAGAGCCTAAAAGTAATAGATGAAGCTTGACGAAATGTCAATGAAAGTATGGTAGAACATATACAATGACTATTAAATACAAAAACATATAAGGGTGTATTAGGGAGGAAAAATTGCAAAAACAAAAAAATAAGGCCAGAACACCGCATGACAGATAAGTCATAATTGAAAGTTTTCTACACGGGCGAATAAGATCCTACAATTAGTCCTGAACTGGGATGACATCGTATTTTTTTATTACAAAAATTATTAATTATCTTCAAAGTAATTTAAAAAATAGTAACAATGGTTGAAGCCATTACTTTCTGCCCAATCGCGTCTTTTACTTGCGACTTATAGGTCCTATAAGGCAAGTTATGCATTCGTAAAAAAAATCGAACTCGATATTTTGATGATAGCGAAGACTAAAAAAGTGGGTCTCGCAATTCTGTCTGTCTGTCTGTTCTAATACAGCCTAAACGGCTCGGCCGATTTTCGTTACACTTGGTTGATATCATTTTTAATTTTTTCCCCGCACACGTTCTTTCTTTTTTTTTAAGACCAAAAATAACGGTACCTGCCATACGATTTTTTTCGAAATCTTATAAATATTTTTTTTCTCAAAAACTGTTAGAAAAATTTTAAAAATAAAAACACAAAAAAATTCATTTATTTAAAGCTAGGTAATGGTTGAAAAAAAATTCAGAAAAATTGTTATTCAGGGTACCCTCCATGGAATCATTTGTTTTTTTTTTTTTTTTGATTTTCTCAAAAACTGTACAACCGATTTTGATCAATTTTTTTTATGTTACGACTCCCCTAGCAGTTTCAATATTATTGTGTATTCAAATTTCCAAAAAAAAAATTGTTTGGATTTTTAAAAAAAACTTCAAATTTTTTTTTCCAAAACTCAATATTTCAAAAACACCATGCTAGATTTTTTTCTAAACTTGATAAATAAAAGTTTCTCAATATAATCTACAAGATGTGAGAAAAAAATTATTATTTTACCTTAAAATAAAGGTACCCACCATACAAATGTTAGGAAATTTAAAAAAATGGTTTTCAAAAATCGTATTTTTCTCGAAAACGGCACCTAGAATTTTGATAAAATTTTTTTATTTCAATTAATTTTTATAATCTTTAATTTAATAAGAAAAAAAATAGGTTGTACCTACCTACCAGTGAACCATTTCATTATCGACATAACCGATCTAAATGAATTTTTTTATAGAGAAGCTTCTAAAAAGTCTAAAAAACATTGGATTTCAAAACTTTAAAATAAATATTTTTTGAATTTTTGAAAAAAAAAATAATTTTTTTTTGAAAATTCGATATCTCAGAAATCGCGCTATACCTATATTTTTTTTTGTAAATTTAATTTTTATTCGAACAAAAATAAAAACTTTAAATTGGCGTACCAAAATGTTTTCTTAAAAATGTTTTAAGAATTTTGTGTATAAAACCTTATCTTATTAAGAAACCACTACAAGGACTTATAATTTTTGTTCTTGCATAAATTCATATTTGCATAGCATTCTGTTTTTGTCTCTTACTACTAAAAGAATTTAAAAAATTAATTTTATCCTTATGAACAGTTTTCTCTAATAACATTCGTTTTTAAAATTCCTAGTCTATTACATAGGAGCAAGTTCGTGCGACCCAGTTGTGCATTTTATTTTTTATGGTGAAAGTGTTTGATCTCCGCCAGGATACTTTTTCATCGTTCCATTATCGTGGAAACCTCTTTTGTTTCTTGATAACGTTCAGCGTGTTTGGAATTTTGCATCGGGGGACAAAGTTGGAACCGAATTGGATATCTCTCCGCCAGACAGAATAGCTTCTCATTGGATAAGGGTACCAGGTGAGCCCTAGAAATTAAAAGAGAATTACAAAATGTAAGTCATATGATAAAAAGTTAAATCATCAAGTTTTTTATTTAATTTTCTTGCTACTTTTGAATTAAATTGCAGAGTTTTGAACAAGAATTTGAAGTAAAGTAAACTGTGTTAACAAATGTGTTAATAGCGAGACGTGAAGTTCTTTTTTTTTGTTATTAAAAGCTTACCAATAATTTGCTAATATAGTTCTTCATATTATTATTATTCTTATATGTTTATCTTATTAAAAATTCTTTTCAATATTCATAAAATAAAGAGTAGGGTAAATTCGGGTAAAGTGGACCACTCGGCTAATATGGACCACCAGCTTTTCTCGCCTTGCACAAATGCAATCGAGGAGACTATTGGTTGCGATTGTGCGTGACCTGCTTAAACTTAACTCAGTATAGTTTGAGTAGTCAGGAGTAGTGCGTCACGAAGTTGTCCGAATTAAAAGAAAATATAGTTGAAAATATAGTTTGTTCTCCTTTTAGTTTTTAAATATAAGAAGTGAATATTTGTTTCAAGGTTTTTATTTATAAAACTATTGTAAACAGTCTCATTTTGTTTTAAAATTGCTTTTTCTCCAAACATTATGTTGCGGGTAATATGGACCACGGGAAGAAAGGAGTATTTGGACTAGTGGTCCACATTACCCACCATTTCAATATGAGAAATTTCGGGTCTGGATGAGCATGAATGATCGACCGTTGATGATTTTGATATATGTGAATTGTTTGGCAAGGCATAATACGCGTATGTATGTCAGAGTCCAAACTGGATAAATAGCCGTCGATGGATTGAAGACGAGGTGGTCCATATTACCCTCCACTTTTTTTTTTGTTACGTTTTAGAGTTGCTTAATTTTTTGTTATATTTTTATTAAGTGAATTTATTTTTTTGTTGCTACTTTTTTAATCAGAATCAACTGATGTATTTTTTCTTCAAATATCTTTAAAAAAAACTTACACCGTTGTGTTTTATTAACAAAAATATGATTGGTGGTCCAAATTATCCGACTTTACTCTATTAAATATACATTATGTTTTTTTTAAATAGTAAAATATCTTTTTTTAAAACTGAATACTTGTTTCATTTCATTATACTCCAATCATGGTATGGCGCAATTGAATGAAGCGATTCCTCCACACGACTCCACAACACACCACATGAGATATGTGTGGTTCCGGCTCAAGTTAATTTTTTGTTTTATGACGTTTGCTTCTTTTTTCGCTTGAAAATGAATATGATTCCTGTTGTCAATAATTTTGCCATAATAATGTTCTTAAGTACTATTCTTTTGTTGTACAATGCATGGAGTAATAGTTTCCTAACAATGACATACATCGAGGGATGTGGCATACATGATGGTTTCTGGCGCAGAGTTGAATAAATTTTGTCAAACCATTTTACAAAAAAAAAACCGACACACTAAATCCGCTACCAAGCAAATTACACACCATTTGGTAACACTGACATCGATTCTTCTCCACAAAAATTGTGTATTCTAGCCAAAGAATAAACTATATCCCGATAGCGTACTGGTTAATCTTGAAACGTTGAAAGTTGAAACTGGAAGCAGAAAAAGAGACCATATTGAGTTGGCGATGAAACCGGAAATTGATATGCACCCTCTCGAAAAGTTTTATGCGCGTTTGTGTGTGTTAAGGCGCGTGCACTAAAATGAAAGAGTTTGTTTTTTTTTTTTGTACGTTTCCTGCCATGCATCTAATTCGCCCAAAAACGACAAGGACAGGACAAAAGTTTTTCAATCAGCTTCAATTTTATTGTTTCACTCTTGGCATCGCACATCCTTGCGTGTGGCGTATGTTGGTGTGTGTGTTTTTTTTTTAAGATTTCGCGTGCACCCTGCACCGTGTTGTTCGGTTTTGCTTGGATTTACGAGTAGATATTGAAACAGGGAAGTTTGAAAATTGTGATCTGATATCTATTTAACCAAATCAAATTGGTGCTGAGCTCTGGGAAACTTAAGAAGCGCAAAACTAAGCCAAGCATGGGTTTATTTAAAATGATCGTTATCGTCGGGAAGTTTTTAAAATTTATTTTATTTGTAGCCAGACCGAAATTGATGAGTTCAGAGACGGATGATTTAATAATAGTCATTCAAGTGAATTGTTGGAATTGGGTGGATTTCTGATTCCTTATTGGAAAAGGAAGAAATCATTGAGATTTTTTTGTTTTTAAAGGCATCTCTTGTTAATTACTTTTGTAGATAGATAAGCATAAATCGGGTGCAACAAAATTCTTTGTGATGCTTTTTGGAGTGAAAAAAAATCTGTTTTCAAGATATGGTCGATTTGAAAAATGCGAATGTATGTTATAATGAAATAATATAATTCACCTTAAATCAGGATTTTTGAGATTCAAATATTCAATTTACTTCTTTAAATCTGCTATTGCAAAGTGATGAAAAGAATCATTTTAAAAATGTGAATGGTGATTTAACGTTTTGTGTTCTAATCGGTAATAAAAGGTGGTCCAACCATAATGCACGATGTTAATTGTGAAACTTTGTTTCAGTGTCTGACAAATTCAACCATGGAGAGGTACACAAGGTACAAGGTTCTATTGACGCAAGAGCTGAAGCCTACTGACCATTTCAAGTGTCGTCAATACGCCGAATGTTTGGTTGAACAGACAGAAGTGAATGGTGACCTTACAAAGAAAATCATCTTCAGCGATGAGGCACACTTTCACCTCAGTGGATTCGTTAACAGGCAGATATACCTACCGCATTTGGGCAAATGAGAATCCACGAGTGATTGTTGATGCATCCACAAAGAGTGACTGCTTGGTACGGTTTATGGGCTGGCGGCGCGGTGTCATCGGGCCGTACTTCTTCGAAATTGAGGTCGGCCAAGCAGTTACCGTGAATGGTGTTCGCTATCGCGGACTTCTTGTTGCCAGAAATTGAGGATATGGACCTGGACGATATGTGCTTCCAACAGGATGGTGCCACTTGCCACGCAGCCAACGAAACAATGGCTCTTTTGCGCGAGAAATTCAATGGCCGTGCTATCTTACGTCGGTCGTGGCGATGTTAATTGGCCGCCAAGATCATGTGATTTGACACCCTTGGACATCTTTCTTTGGGTATATTCAAAAGAAAAAGTGTACGTCAATAAGCCAAGAACAATTCAAGAGCTAAAGGATGAGATAATTCGGCACATTAACGACATTGAATCTCAATTATGTCTCAGAGACATTGAAAATATGGACCATCGTATAGAGGTATGCCACCGAAGCCTAGCAGGTTTTATTTTGAATTTTTCCTTATTCCATGTCCGTGATGATGGTTCATATTCCCCTTATATGGAGAGAAGTTAAAGTAGTCTTTATACCCAAAGCTGGTAAATGCTCCCACGTTACGCCCAAGGATCTTAGACCAATCAGTTTATCGTCATTTCTTCTTAAAACTCTGGAACTATTAATTGACATTTATCTGCGTAGTGTTATAGAACCAAACCTTTTTTGTACAGCACAACACGCTTACTCTAAGGGAAAATCTGTAGAAACTGCGCTACACATCTTGGTACGCACCATCAAACACTCCCTAAATCACAAAGAATACCCTCTAGTTGCATTCCTAGATATAGAAGGCGCCTTCAACAATGTCGACAGCGCTGCAATAGCGAAGGCACTGCAGAACTACAGAACCTCAACGTAGATTACTCACTTGGTGACCTTATAAATTCCATGCTGAAAAGCATAATTATAAATGCGGAACTAGGTAGCTTTACTACCAGAAGCTCAGTCTGTAGAGGTACTCCACAAGGTGAAGTCCTATCCCCACTTCTATTGAATATGGTAGTTAATGAACAACTAATAGACCTAGAAGAAGAGGGATTCAAAGTGGTTGCATACGCTACTCAAATGGACAGATCGCTGTGGACCTTCCCACAAGACTGAACTAGTCATCTTCACAAGGAAATACAAAATTCCTCAACTGGACCCTCCATCGATCAAAGGTGTTCCACTTACTTTCTCAGATGAAGCTAAATATCTGCGTCTTATTTTAGATAAAAAGTTAAGTTGGAGACCTAATATACAGGAAAGAGTAAGAAAAGCCACAGTAGCTCTCTTTTCTTGTAAGAAAGCCGTGGGGAACAAGTGGGGCTTGTCTCCACGAATCACTCACTGGCTATATACTGCAGTCATTACATCGATACTCACTTAGGGGGTGACCGTATGGTGGACGGCCTTAAATAAAGCTACAAATCGCGATAAACTAAGCAAAGTACAACGTTCCGCTGCACTAGACATACTTCTCAACCTGATACCCCTAGATATTTACAGTAAACAAATGGCTGCGAGCACAGCCATACGTCCCAAGGCCATCTCTCAATGGACCAATAACTCTATTAGCCACACCACCATTCTGAATTTATTCGGAACTTTCCCAAGTCACTCCGACTACATCACTCCCTTTTTGGTTTTCGATAAAAACTTTGAAGTCACCATTCCCTCAAGGTCGGCTTGGGAGGAAGGGGCTTTAATAGAAAATAAATCAGTACATTTTTATACAGATGGATCGAAGACTGAAAACGGAGTGGGTGGTGGAGTGTACTCAGATGGACTAAACCTTAGTCTATCCTTCCGCCTACCAAACCATTGTAGCGTATTCCAAGCGGAAATTCTGGCGATAAAGCAGGGTCTTGGCTTAAAGAAAACGTGATATCTAGTACGGATATCCGCATCGTCTCAGATAGTGAGGCTGCTTTGAAATGCCCCGCATCAGTCTCTGTAAACTCCATTACAGCCCAAGACTGTCGATCGTCTCTAATGCGGAGATGGCCAAACAGTTTAATATTCACCTATTCTGGGTGCGGGTCACAGGGACATTCCGGGGAATTACAAAGCCTGAAATGCCTATCTAGGTATCCCATTGCTACAAGTAAACTTATGTTGAAACGTATTGCTCTGGAACAATCAAACACAAGATGGCTTAGTACTACCACTTGTATGTCGACCAAACAAATCTGGCCTAAACTGGATTTGAAACGGTCAAAATGTCTATTGTCCCTCAGTAGATCTGAGATCAGCTCCGTAATAGGTGTCATAACTGGACACTGTCTCATAGGTAGACACGCCGCACGACTCGGTGTACTATCAAACGATTTTTGCAGGAGTTGCTTGGACGAGGAGGAAGAGGAGACAAGCCCACACCTTCTTTGTACATGCCCTGCTCTCTCTTACAGACACAAACTTCATCTGGGAGAATATTTCTATAATGAACCAAGCGATCTCATAAACATAGACATTAAAAGTCTCCTGCGCTTCATCAGAATTTACAAATGGTTTTAACTATACTCTGTCCAACAAAAATTGTCAGTACATGCCTTATGGGAGAGCTTTTTCTAAAGCAGTGGCGCCTGATGCACCCTCACTACAATGCGTTAGGAAAAATGCCACTAAAAAAAGAGCAAGCCACTGACTTTTCTTAAGGAATTGTTGTTGTAATTCTTTGCAAAAAGTTGTACACCCCAACACGACCGTCGTATCCCACTGCTGATGAGATACTGTCAAGATCAAGACAAGAGTGTCAAGTGTCACTCAATACGATCGTGCGCGTGCGCTCTTTATCTAGTTACATCAAAACAGAGTTACCATTATCATTCTCAATTGCAAGCAAGGAGCTTTTTTAGTGGTTTTTATTAAGGAGCTTTTGGGATTTGAAGCTTTTGAGAACACATTTTAAGAAGATGAGTATGTTAAGTGTTGTCGTATTGCTTTTCAACTTAAAAAAAAAACGCGCCTATTATCTTACCGCTTGGCGTTGTGGGAAAAGGTAAATTGAATATTGTTTTCAGTCGTTTTGAATCGGCAGACGGTAGCCCTACGCGTTTTTTACTTTCATTTGGGGCGATTTATAATTTAAACTACGCAATCCCTGTGAGAGCTTTAAAAGACGACACACTTATGCATGGCAATGCAACCAGAATGAGAGACAAACGTCCTATCTTCCCTGTACTGACAATTTTTGTTGGACAGAGTATAGTAGGGAACCTTTTTGTTCCCTATTAGATCGTGGTATCACAATGGACCTCTACTGGTCTAAGTATGTCAGACGCTTTAATGACACCCACTTTAACCTAACCTAACTTAAACCTATGTCCGTGATGATGTTTGATACGATGTAAGACTTCAAAAGCCAATTCTATTTAGGGTCTTATGACGATTTTTACATGCACAAAGAAATCACTGACAATTAATGCGAACATAAAGCTGTCAAATATATTTTTTAAATAAAAATGCAATTTTAAAATTTCATGGATAAATGAATTCAACTTTCAAGCTCATGAAATAAATCTGAAACAGAAGTAATCAGAATTCACAGGAAAAATTCAGCAGAATAGCACCTGCTATGTAGGAAATATTAGCGTATTTCTGACATTTGGGTGTTGTTTCGAACCCATTTGTCTAAGGCTTACTAAATTTAATCGAATTATCTAGTTGGCCAAATATAGCATGCTAGTGAAATATATGAATTGTGTTTTTAAACTAGCAATTTAGTTATGTCAATAATAAATAAATAAAAAGTCAATAGGTTGCAAAATTTATTTGTATCTGTTGATCATTAAATTTCCAATTGATTTGCTACATCAATTGGCCTTGGAAGAACTTCGTCCCTTTTCAGAGAGCATATCAGTACAGTCAACTTTATTTCAACATGAACAATAATTACAAAAAATTCTTTAGTCAAGGCCTTTTTTGCAACAGCTCCAAATCAAGCAATTGAAAATTCATCAAAGTTCTCGTCGTCTTTTTGGCCCCCCGGGGGTTTTTGTTGATTACACCCAAAAGGAAGCTGCAAAAAATTCATTAATAATTACATTTTTAAACATTCAATCTAAAAATCAATCTGAGCTTCCTGCCAGGCCATACATGCAAATGGAATTCGAAAATTTTTATTTACCATTGGATTCAATGTAACAGTGTGGTTTTTGTTTGATTTTTTTTTTTTTTTTTTTCTGTGAAAAAAGAACCTACGAGAGCATTCCTGTGGGATATTTCATTAACACCAACAACTCTCCTCATGCTCTAGCACTTTCAAGGTTCAGTACAGATAGGGTGTTTTAAATTTTCTAGAACGAAACATGCGAGCTGTGTATAGCTATAGACGTTGCGATATTTCAGAAGGCAAACTAATTTTTACTGTGATTTTAATAAAATCCCAATAGCACTCCATCGAACTCTTGCACAAAACAGTAGCTTGCAAAAAGTAATACCTTAGTGAAAATCTTGCTAAGAGACTGACGATAGACATGTTGTGTGTGGACATATGTTCAGTTTTGGTCAATTTGTTCACAAATTTATTAAACTTGATTGGGATTACTTTAAGCGTCCAATAATTTACATTTAATATTCAATTTGATTTTCAAAATAATTCAAAGTAAAACATTAAATTTTTAAAATGCCATCCTAATGTACATTGTTATTAAATTTTTTTAGGAGCTCCTTAAAAAAATAATTAATATAAACCCGTTTCGGCGATAATGGCGATACTGTTCAAATGGCCTAGTTTAAAATTTTTACTTGCGACTTATAGGCACTAATTATAAGGCAAGTTATGCATTCGGAAAAAAAAATCGAGCACGAGATTTTGATCAAAGTTGACATTACGATGAAAGCGAATACTAATAAAATGCACGACTGGATCGCACGAACTTGCTCTTATGTAAAAGTACTTTGGAATTTAAGATACATTTTATAAATATAAAACATGGATTTAATAAGATAATAATGTTCAAATGCATAAAATTGCCGTCTGGTTTCCGGAAAAGTATGAATTTATGCAAATAAACCTTAAAAAATCGTTTTATTATTAAATATAATTTTTATATAAGAAATTTCTCTAACATTTTTCAAGAAAAAAATGTGGGATGCGAATTTTAAGTATTTAATAATATTGGTTTTAGGAAATAATTTCAAAAAATAATCGTTCATAGGTTTTGAAGATATTGATTAAAATTTTTTTTTTTAAATCCAATAAATATTTTTTCGAATATTTTTATATACAATATTATTTTAAACTTAAGGGGAGTCCTGCTAAAAATTTTGGGTTAAAATCCTTAGAGCCATTAATGAGAAAGTCGAAAATCAAAAAAACGGGTCTATGGCAGGTACCCCTTATAACATTTTGCCCCAAATTTTTTTTTGACCAAAATGTAGTCCATGTCCATAATATCACACTTAATTTTTTTTATCAAAATCGTTAGAGCCGTTTTCGAGATAAATAAGATTTTGCATTAGGGGTGTATGGGCGGTACCCTTAGTCTTAGAGCTAAAAAAAAAATTTCAATTTCTCCTCTAGGGAATCACCGAAGACCCTTAACTACCGAGTTTGAAGAAAATACCTCCGGTAGTTTAGGCTGTAGTTCGAGGTACAGACATACAGACATACAGACAGACAGACGGAATTGTCGGACCCACTTTTTTCGTCTTCGCTATCATCGTAATGTCAACTTTGATCAAAATCTCGAGTTAAATTTTTTTTCCAAATGCAGAACTTGCCCTATAGTACCTATATCGCAAGTAAAAAAGTGGGTCTCGCAATTCTGTCTGTCTGTTCGACTATAACCTAAGCGCCTCGGCCGATTTTCGTTAAACTTGGTAGATATTGTTTTGAATTTTTCCCCCACACGTTTTTTTTTTCTTGTTTTTCAAAACCAAAAATAACGGTACCTGCCATACGATTTTTCTTCGAAATTATTCGAAAAATTTTTTTTTTCAGAACCTGTCCCATAGACTTTTTTAAAAAAATTCAAAAAAAATTCATTTAGTTAAAACTAGGTAGATAATGGTTGAAAAATTTTTTCCAAAAACTTAATATTATTGGTAACACCGTTGGTACCATTTTTTTGGTTTTTGATTTTCTCAAAAACGGTACGACGCGTTTTGATCATTTTTTTTTCTGCTAAATGTCCCCAACAGTTTGAATATTATTGTGAATTCGAATTTTCCAAAATTTTTTTTTGGATTTTTAAAAAAAATTTTCAAATATATTTTTTGAAAACTCAATACTTCGAAAACTTAATAAATAAAAGTTTGTTAATATAATCTACAAGATATGAGAAAAAAAAATTTATTTTACCGAAAAACAACGGTACCCTACATACAAATGTTAAAAAATGGTTTTCGAAAATCGTATTTTTCTCGAAAACGGTTCCGAGAATTTTTGCTAAATTTTTTTTTCTTTTGATTAATTCTTACGATCTATAATTTAATAAGACAAATTTTGAAATCAAGATATTACTGACTGTACCTAGCATAGAACGATTTTTTCGAATTTTGAATTTCTCATTATCGGCATAACGGATTTTAATGAAATTTTTCATAGACAAGCTTCTAAAAAGTTTAAAAAACATTGCATTTCAAAACTTTAAAAAAAAATCTTTTTTTTTTTAATTTTGAAAAAAAAACCTGCACTAATAAATACTTTAAATTGGCGCTCCAAATTTTTTTCTTCATAATGTTTTAAAATTTTTTTATATATAGGGGGTGGCCGTGGTGCGATGGTTGTGTGCTCGGCTGTCAACCTCATGGTCACAGGTTCGATTCCTGGCGTCGTCTTTGTCTTCTTTAATTCCATTAAAACCTTCTGAAATTGTCATGAATGGGTTGCTGGTTTACTCATTACATGTTGTTCAGGCATAACACTAACAACATGTAATTGAGTTAAACTAGTATGCCCAACAAGGATGAATACGAATAAAAAAAAATGTGAATTATAAGTGACATAGAAATAAGACACGGCATTTCTCCGCTTTAGTTCAGCCGCCATCCCTGGAGATAAGAAAATCTGAGACAACCACCTTCAGTCTCAGAACATCGTGCCACATATCTTTCCTATCCTTCTTTCTCTTCATTAACTTCACGTCCGCGCTGTGTTGAAACATTTAAAGTGTAATCATAATCCCTGGAGCGTGAGTAGATTATAAAAAAAAAAAAAAATATTCCAGTCTTCTCATTATAACTTGAGAAGTATTCTCTCTACTATATCTCTAACCATTAGAATGCTACTCGGAAAACGAATAACAGAGTGGATCTTTGCTCCTCATTCTCTGTTAAGCTTCCATCAGGTATCCGGAGCGCTAACGAAGTTATTGACTTCTCTTTTGCTAGAGCTTTGTGCATCCCAGTAACTACATGGGTATAAGAAATGCCATCACAGAATCAACAGAGCTATTCTTTTTTACTTTTCATTCGTTGCTTCAATACCAGTGAACAAGCTGCCTAATTTGGCAGAGCATAGGTTGTTTTGGATGCGTATGGGGGTCCGGCTGAGTGAGTGATCCGAATTCCAGATAATTGTGCAAAAGCAAACACACGTCATACCACAATAATAAGACGCATCCAAACTTATTTAATCCTTTTTACTTGCGATATAGGTACTATAGGGCAAGTTCTGCATTTGGAAAAAAAATTGAACTCGAGATTTTGATCAAAGTTGACATTACGATGATAGCGAAGCCGAAAAAAGTGGGTCCGACAATTCCGTCTGTCTGTCTGTCTGTCTGTATGTCTGTATGTCTGTACCTCGAACTACAGCCTAAACCACTGGACCTATTTCTTTCAATCTCGGTAGTTAAGAGTCTTCGGTGATTCCCTAGAGGAGAAATTGAAATTTTTGTTTTAGCACCAAAACTAAGGGTACCCCCCGTACACCCGTAATACAAAATCTTATTTATCTCGAAAACGGCTCTAACGATTTTGATAAAAAAAATTAAGTGTGATATTATGGACGTGGACTACATTTTGGTCCACAAAAATTTTGGGGCAAAATGTTATTAGGGGTACCTGCCATAGACCCGTTTGTTTGATTTTCGACTTTCTCATTAACGACTCTAAAGATTTTAACCCAAAATTATTAGCAGGAGTCCCCTTAAGTTTAAAATAATATTGTATATAAAAATATTCGAAAAAATATTTATTGGGTTTAAAAAAAAAAAAAAAATTTAAATCAATATCTTCAAAACCTATGAACGATTATTTTTTGAAATTATTTCCTAAAACCAATATTATTAAATACTTAAAATTCGCATCCCACATTTTTTTCTTGAAAAATTTTAGAGAAATTTCTTATATAAAAATTTTATTTAATAATAAAACGATTTTTTAAAGTTTATTTGCATAAATTCATACTTTTCCGGAAACCAGACGGCAATTTTATTCATTTGAACATTATTATCTCATTAAATCCATGTTTTATATTTATAAAATGTATCTTAAATTCCAAAGTACTTTTACATAAGAGCAAGTTCGTGCGATCCAGTCGGGCATTTTATTTTATAATTCAATCCGACTAGACCGATCCGTTAGCATATTCTCCCGATCTCCTACATTAATCCCAACCAAAGGTTCAAACGAGTTATGGTACCAAAACGGTGTACTTCAGCACTAATTGGACAACATGATTAGACTGACAGTGGTTGCCATTTCTGCTTATTTCCCTGCCATTATTTTAAAATCAAGAAAGCCAAAGTGTTTTAAGAACAAACCTCTAACAGTTATGCTGGACAACCCGTGCATTTTAGAGAATTTCCGTAGTACCACAAATGTTGCATTCCGCTTCTCTGAACTATTTCCATGGCTTTAATACGAATGCCACTCTCTCCAACACGTCTTTGAAAATCCGTTTTAACTTCAATTAAAAACAAATATTTTCTAAACCTA
Source organism: Philhelius festivus (assembly GCA_963931855.1). Classification (NCBI taxonomy): domain Eukaryota; kingdom Metazoa; phylum Arthropoda; class Insecta; order Diptera; family Syrphidae; genus Philhelius; species Philhelius festivus. Next base: position 150,247,826 of record OZ007555.1, read on the forward strand.
AGAAGTCACGAAATAGTAGAATTCAAATTCAATGAAACTATGTACATTAAAAGGAATCACTAAAACAATTATATCTGAAGAACTGAGGAACACAAAAATAAGATGCAATATAAAAACCTCAATCACATTATGACCGACCACCCCTTCGTATCAACCTCCATTTGTAAAACACACAATGGATCTATTTAAATGTGTGGTCGCACCTCAAGCAACAGTAAATTCAAATGCGAAACTGCTTTCATGGCACAACAAAACTTACGTACACTTCTATGAGCTCTATAGAAAAGCAGTATTGTATTCCTTGCAACATTTCATCCTTTGTTCCAGCAACCAACTATTATATCTCTACAATGACTGATTCCGACAGATGCATTTCACTTGAACAAAATTACAATAAAAAAAATGCAACATTCACAACAACAACATCAATAAAATCCAACCCAGAGCATCAGCACCAACATCACTCATGATAGGCGAGCTTGAGCCTGAAGCCCTTATACCAACGACAACATCACATTACCACCCACAACCTTAGTTTTTCTTCCCCGATACCCTACTCCTACTCATATCAGTCTTCTAACTGGATGGTGTATATTGTTGGTACAAGTTATGTACACACGTCCGCAAAATTGCCACACACCATCATATACTTTCATATGCTAATTTCTCAAAGTCGTTCATCCTGTTGAATGAGGCAGTTCATCTATATGAAAGGAGGCCTGGCTCTATCCTGGCACCGACATATTTTAAGAATTATGTACGAAGAAAGGTCCTTCTTCGTGTGGCATGGCGGCGCGGCGTGGCGTATATAGTCACTGGTATGGATTATGAATGTTATAGAGGGGTCGATGGTTTTAGTTATTTGGGACTATTTGTCGCAATGAGCCTTATGGTTTTTTTTTCTCGAAAAACATGGTAAATTATGATTCCTTCGCTTAAGGTAAAAAAGGCGTTTTAAGCGACATAAGCACTTAAGGCTTTGTGTATGGTTGCTTTGTCGCACCAATGGAAAAATAATCATTATTACCAAGAGGACGGTAATCCATAGTCAGTTCTGCGAGAGGCTTGATGAAAACGCGGTATAGATCTAAAAAAATTGTGAGTTGGTGTAAAAACTCAATGCTTTAAGGAGGGCAGAAGACTCATTTACACCAGACAATTTTGATGTGCAAAAATAGAATCAGGTAATTCACGACGTTTATCTAGCGATTGCAAGCTAATGAGCTGCAACCGATCTTGATATGAGGCAAGTTGTGATTGTCAACCCAAGGAAGTCCACTTAGAGCAAAACGAATGAATCTACGCTGAATTGCTTCAATTCTCCTAATAATGGGTGATTTTTTTGCTATTTTCTTTTTGACAACACTGGTTTTCACAGCTCACGCAAGTTTCGTGTTTTGTGTGTGTCACTGTCAAAGATCTTCAGTTTGGTCTATAATTTAACCCTGAATCGTCTTACAAGCGAACAACGCTTGTAAATTATTGAATTTTATTATCAAAATGCGTGCTCTGTTAAGAAAGTTCATCGCGCGCTTCTTCCATTTTATGGTCAGTTAAATCGACCTACTGAGGCGGCTATTCGGGATATTGTGATTAAATTTCGCACCAAATTTACATTGTTGGACATTAAACCACCAACACACTTACGTAGAGTGCGAACTGAGGAAAATATCGCAACTGTATCGGCCAGGGTTATTGATGACAGTGAATTATCGATTCGGGGCCGTTCGCAGCAATTGAGCCTCTATTACTCCACTACGTGCAAAATTTTGCGGAAGGATTTAGGTGTGAAGTCTTTCAAACTACAGCTGGTACAAGAATTGAAGCCGAATGACCTACCACAACACCGAATTTTCGGTGAATGAGCTCTTGAAAAGTTGGCCGAAGATCCACTTTTTTATCGAAAAATTGTATTCAGCGACGAAGCTTATTTCTGGTTGAATGGATACGTGAACAAGCAAAACTGCCGTATTTGGAGTAAAGAGCAGCCAGAAGCATTGCAAGAGCTACAAATACATCCAGAAAAAGTCACTGTTTGGTGCGGATTATGGGCTGGCGGAATCACTGGGCCGTATTTCTTCAAAGATGATGCGAATCGCAATGTTACTGTGAATGGTGAGCGCTACCGTGCGATGATAACAAATTTTTTTTTGCGCAAAATGGAAGAACTTGCTTGCATGACATGTGGTTTCAACAAAACCGTGCCATATGACATACAGCACGCGTAACAATGGTAAAGGTTAGGTATCATTAGGTGAAGAAATAACTCTAAAAATTTTCATGTCATCAGCAAATGGAGACAGTTCCACATTTTCAATCACAGATTCGACTTCATTGATTACCAGGATGAAAATAATCGGTCCAAGATGGCTGCCTTTCGGGACGCGTGATTTTCCAGATAGATTTAGATTTAACATTGAAGATCTTAACAACACCGGATATTTACAATCTAATAATTATGATTCTAGCCATTGAATGAAACCTGGAGGAAATAGAAGACCTTTAAGTTTGACTGAGATAATTTTGTGGGAAATTTTATTAAAGGCATTACGAAAATTCGAGGCTCAATTTCTTGTTCAATTTAATTTTAAGTATAGGAAACAAATTCAATTGAATTTGTCGTCGTAGATTTAACTTTAAGAATCCCGTTTGAAAATATTAAAAGCAAACAGAGTCGATGAGAATACTTTCGAAAAATTTTGGAATACACAACAATTTGGCGTAAATGGCTAAGATATCGACGCCATTGTTTTCATTGCGATTAAGATTTACATCAAAATCTGTATTACTAAGAAGGTCATTGAGCTTAAGGCTGTGTCAATAAGGAACGTTTCGATTTTTTTTTATCCGATCATCAAAAATATTGATGAATGAAGTCACAAGTTTTCATTTCAATCGATCCCAATCTCAATAATTTCGATGATGTTCGATTGTTGATTTTCTCTTCCAATCTCAAACGTTTCAATGAATCCCGATTTTCGATATCAGTTAACTCTATTAAACATGATTTAGTCGATTTTATTTGTGCCGATAGCATCAATGTCGATTATGAACGCACAATGGAAGGTGGACCGGAATATTTGGGTTGAACTCGATATTGAAGAACATGCTTGATTGTGTTGGTTGCTGAAGTTGTGGGCAGAAAAAACAATTCTTGGGTTGAACCGGTGTTATTTAAGGTATCAGGATTAGGTATGTTTACTGTAGGACTTTTGGTCTCTTGTTTCTTATTCGTATTTTGTCAGTTAAAGAATTTTTGTTTCATCTCACTTTGATTTTGCGACGAAACGAAATCATTTATTTTATGTTTAGATCAAATTGTATTCGATGAAATTCGGTACTGAAATTGGTTAAAATTCGAAGATTAAATTTCATCGAAATCAAAATGAATCGGAATCGGAAGAGTATTGAATCATTTGAGTGAAATAAAAATTATCAAAATGATTCAATTGTAATCGATTTTTGAACGATTCGATCATTTGAAATGAACGATATTCACAGCTCTAATTGAATTTGATAAGGTCAGCTTCACGAAAATTGAAATGATATATGTATATTTAGACTGTACGTCATTATGACCATAGTCATAAATAAAGGTTAAATATATGGTTGTATGGTGGAGGCCGATAGTTGAACGACTTGAGCTACTTTTCTCTATAATCCAGTTGTTAGAATCATTAAATAAGATCAAGGTCCTCGGATCTGTTACGTCCGCGATTTCTGGAAATGTATTTTAGCTCTCTCCAACTCTTTCCCAGTTGTGCTGATTCCTGCTCGATCGTTCTTCGTCAAGTACTTCTAGGTCGGCCCACTTTCTGCCTTCTGGTGTGAGTGGGTTCCACTGCATCGCTTGACCTGCAATGCACCCATCGCCTTTTCGGAGCGAATGGCCAATCTACTATACCATTTTCGTCTTCGTATAATAGATTCTATGGGTTCCTGACCTTTTCGCGCATGAAGTTCAGCATTAGAGATACGGTTGGGCCAGAAAATCCTCAAGATGTTTCGAAGACATCTATTAACGAACGTTTGCAGCTTTCTTTTGACAGTGTCTGTGCCTTTCTAAGTGCTGCACCCATAAAGAAGCACCGATTTGACATTGGAGCGGAACAGTCGTAGCTTGGTCTTTATGCTAAAAGAGTTGTTTGTCCAGTTCAGTTCCGCCATCCGTAGAGACAATACTCCCAAGATATTGGAAATCATCTACCTTCTCTAGTGGCTGTCCAGAAATATTTACGTGGATTGATGATGGAGTTCCAAGAATGATCCTTTTAGTTTTTGCCGAGTTGATCTTTAGCCCCAAGATTTCTGCTTCTCTTTCACCCTTGTTATCATTTGATGGCAATCCATGATCATATGAGAGAGTAAGCATACGTGCGTAGTCCACATAGTCCAGATGTTTGAGGTGAGATTGCAGAGTCCACTGAATCCTTCCATTTCTATTTGATAAAGCTGCGTGCAGTACGTCACTTATCACCAACAGAAACAGTATTGGTGACAGTATACAGCCTTGCCTAACCCCACTTTGGATTTCAAACTCTTCTGACAACCTTCCTTTCGGTATGCAAGACGTGCCATTTGGATCCATCATATGTAACCTTGATAATAGCAACCAATTCATCTGGGATACCCCTGCTGCGCAAAGCAAGCCAGATAAATTTTCTAATCTCATCGATGAACAGCAGGTGAAGTGGTGATCGATATTCAACGCACTGTTCGATGATGATCCGCAAGGTGTTGATGACATCCACACAGGAAGATCCAGTGCGGAATCTCGCTTGTTCAGCGCCGAGTGTCTTCAAAGTGTTCTTTTATTCTCTCTTGTATATTGCAGGCAGAACGCATATTCCTGTCCAGTTTTCGCACCGTGTAAGAAAAGTGTTCCTTCCACCTTTTGAACTGGTCCTCATCCGAAACTAGCAGAAATCCGTTTGTGTCTTTTACCAGGTGTTGTTGAGAGGTCTGGACACCAGTGAGCGCTTTGGTAATTCTGTCGATGGTCCTACTGTCACACATACTAGCGGCTTCTTCTGCTTCTGTAGCAAATGCGTTTATGAAGTTACGCTCTTCACGTCGCACCCTACGGTGAACTTCTCTCATCTTCATGCGATACGTAGACTCTAGCTCGTTTCTCCCTGTTGCTGGGGTTGCTTGCGATGTGAGCTTTGAGGTGTTTTCTCAATCCTTGCCCAAGTTTCTTCGGAAAGTCAAGAACTATTTCTTACTTGTAAACACATTTTTCACAGCACACCAATGGTCTTCGATGGATGTGGGTTCCGTGCTGCTGATTACGTTCAACTCTTGTGAAAGGTGCTCCCCTAGTTGTTGGCGGACTGCGGGATCCTCTAGTCTATCTGTATTAAACTTGGGCATTCGAGTGTTTTCTTGGGATCTGCGAACTGTAGCTATACGTAATCTAACGGTAAATGTCTGCACCTTTTCTGTTACGGACGTCCTGGAGACTGCTTTTAAAACGTCGACTGATCGGGAAATAGTCAGTTTGGTTGAAAGTTGCTTGCCTGTCAGTCGACACCCAACTGACTTTGTGGCAACGACTTATGCTCAAACATGGTCCCTGCAATAATAAGACCATTGTCATTGCAGAAATAGTAAACTTTTCACCATTGTTATTTCGGTTGCCAATACCATGCTTTCCCATGACATTCTTAAGCCCAGTGTTGTCATTGCCAACCTTGGCATTCAAGTCTCCTATCACCATAATGATATCTTCTCATGGTATGCTATCATGAGCAGCACTAAACTGGTTATAAAAGGCCTCGTTCTCCTCGTCAGAAAAGAGCAAAGTTGGGGCGTAACACTGTATGATGGTGACACGACGCGAGATACTCTAGCCCGTAACCTGGCTTTCAGGACCCTGTCACTTAAAGGCCCCCAAGAAATTAAGCTTTTGAGAGCTGTTTTGGAAAGCAGCAATCCAACTCCAGTTTCCCGAGTGCTTCCAGGTGTCTTTCCGAAATAGAATCGTACGGTGTTATGGGTAGGTGACTTAAACTTCCCCCATCTAACTTCACTTATCCCTAAGATGTCCATCTTATACCACGCGAATTTTTCTCCAGTTGGAGGAATCTGGCATTCTAAGGACCTTCTTTTCAGTCATCAAGAAGCGTCTTCACCAATCCAATCTTTGTCAGGGTACAATAGCCAAAAGTCAACGTGTTATCATTGCTAATCCGAGGTGTAGTGTTGGTTTCGGTAACGGCCTGATTTCAGTTACGACGGATGCCGATAATCTCTGTAGCCTATCCTAGAAAGCTAGATTTTCTCGCGCTTGTAATTTTGGACTATTTAGGGATACACACATAGTTGCCCGGGGACCAAAACGAAGAGGTTAAACAAGCACTTCACCGTGTTGCGCTACTGGCCCAGTCCAAGTTCTAGTTTCCCGATCAGGTACGATGCAGGTCCTCAATTTGCACTCCAGATTTGCACTTGATCCTCGCCATGCTTGGCAGCTTCGGGTTTTTTTCATTCAGTCGTTAGACCTCCGTATAGATTGGAATTTCGGTTTTATCAGATTCTTTGAGCACATTGCTCAACGTTACCTGAGCATAGGTAAGCATATAGTAGATACATTTAATCTTAAACTAATAATTTAAAATGTCCCACCCTAGTGCATGGATCTAACCAATTTCAGTTTTTTTTTTGAACTAAGCATTTTGGTGTCAGTAAAGTATGAGAGTCCCCAGACTGATTCAAAAAATAGACTATTTCCATTTTTGTGTGATTTTTTTTTTTTTGCAAAATTACTAAAAGTTTTTTTTTTTTAGCTTACTTTCCAATAAAGGCAGCTTTTTCTCTTTCATTTGGCAACTAACAAACCTTTGTACTAAAAGGAATTCACCATACTAAAAATTAAGCTTTCCATATTATTAGTTATTCCCCTCAAAATAAGTCAGAATCTCACGCAAGAAAAATACAAAATTTTCCCTTGTTGTTTTTTTTTTGGGGGGGGGGGGGGCACATCAGAAGCCTCTTATCACATTCAACTCCAATAAAAAAGAGATTTTTGGGGCTTAGTGTCTTCTACTTTCTACATCTCTATTATCCGAAAAGAGAACAGAGAAAGTTCTTTCACTCTCAAGGCAAAATTACTCTTCCATACTTCACAGCAACAACCCTTATATTGAATGTCTCCAGCAGGCAGCATAACAGAGCGAATTTTCATCCCTCACAAAAAAAAAAAACTAGAATAAGTAAATATAATATCCCCAAGTGAAAACATGAAAACATATTGGCTCACTTGCTGGATGCCGTCACTGTCAGTTCGTTTTGATTGCTCGACCGACTCGGACGCACGTCAATTTTTGCTTTCGTCTCTTCAAATCTGAATCCGCCATTCATTCAAAATTCGTGTGAATAATTTCGCAGAAACAGCTATAACCTCGGTAAAGTTTCATTAAAAAGTGTTCTGTCCCATAAGTGCAACTCTTTTTGCTTGCATAAACAAAGTGCTCCGACCACTCGAACCACTTAAGTAATTTTGATTAAATTGATCTTAATAACAACATCGTTTGTGAGTGGACAACTACGACTACGATAACGACAGAGTGTCCGAACCGACCGAAGACAACGTGCGATATTCATCGGGTACAAATATTTTGGTCTATTCAACTTTGTGTAAATAAAAATTCAAAAAAAAAACAAAAATTACAAAACCAAACTCCGTCCAAGTTTTTATCAAATTTCTTCAGCGGAAAAAAAAACTGCGGTAAATCTTTCATGTGTTTTTTTTTCGTCCAATAAATTTTGGAATTTTCAACGAAACACGATACAATTTTGTAAATTTTTTTTCTGTACTTAGTTCCTAAGCAACAGTATCGAAAGGCAAACAAAATAAACCACCCTCTACTGCCTGACGCGACTTGTCTTGTTTTATTTATGTTTCTTTTTTTTTTTGCTTCAACAAAAAAAAAAGAGAACTCCCTTTGACCTTGCGCGAACTTCAAATGCTTTAAAAAGTACGAGTAGTTTTTTTTTTATGTTAGGAAAATTCCTTTCACTTCAAGAGTCCATATTTACATATCGAAGATGAGGACCTTTATTAAGGAAACACACATGTTGAAGTCGTATGAATATTAAATAACAATGGTAGGCAAAAATATTAATATCATACTCAGGACCTTTTAGTCCGTCCTTATACACGTTTCAATTTCATGTCACACACGTTTTTGTTCTCTTCTTCAAGAATCCTCCTTCAAATAGATGTAGGTACATATGCATGTACTTTTGAAGAGTTAATATTAAATTCGAAATAAGGGGAAAAGAGTAAAAATATTATTTCACAACGTCACAACTAAGGCGCGGATAAAAAAGGATTAATGTGTGTCTTCGAATTGAGAAAAGAGAGAATCCTTTTTTGCTAAAAGATAACTGTCATCCCACGCTTGAATAGTCTAATAATGACAAAAAAAAAAAAACTTTTACCCGACGATGACGACGACAACGAGTGGCGCCACAAGGGCGCATTCTAAACAAACAAACAAACAAACACACATATGTATGCTTTATGATAATGATAACCAAGAAAAATCGATGTACTCTTATATTATCCTTTTCCGCATTTTGTTGTCATTTGTGTCGTTCTTGGGGTTTAATGTTTTGTTTATTTTTGACATTCAAGGAAATTCGTTGAAAGTCGTCTCGAGGATATTAATTCGTTTCGTTCGACGTTTATCGAACAGGATTTCATTTAACTAATTAAAAAAGATATTCTTACGAGTATCCTTTAAAAAGAGGACCAAACTTTTAATTTCATTTATAAAATTAAAAAAAAACTTATTCTTTGCATTTTTATTGATCCCAATTTTTCAGAAAACATTTTCATTATTAATTCGATCAAAGCAGGATAACAGAATTATTGCTACAGGAAATTATTTTTTGAACAAACACATATACCCTCTGTACCTACCTTAACCCTACATACCTAACTATAATTTCAAATTATTTGACGTGAGATGGATCTTTTTTTTTTTTTCATTTGTTTAATTACGTTTTGATGTCCTTTTTCTAATTTAATTTTAATACGAGTAACTTTGCCAGAGATTTTTTTATTTTTTTTTTTTAAATGTGAATTTTAATTAAGTTTTGATTCATTTGTTATTGATGTTTTTTGTTTTTTTTTTTTTTGCAGTGGAAATAAGAAAAAATCAATTAAATAAAAACACCTTGCTCGCGATTTTTTGTGAATTCAATAATTGAATTAAAAATTGTGAGTTTTATATAAAATAAAATAATTTGTGATTTGAAACGTGTTGGAAGTGTTGTTGTGTGAGTTTATCGACGAAAGGAAATAACATAAATACCAACAGGTGGTGGCTTTATAGATTCAGAAGGATTTTTGTCAGGTAAGTCAAGTTTTTATTTATAATATATATTTATCTATGAAATTATTTTTTTTGAAATGAATATTGATTTAATGAAAAAATAATCGGATGTAAAAAAAATATTGAAAATTATAGATACAGCGTGCGTTTAATGTTCCAAATAAATTTTTTAATTTTTTTTGCTGTTTTAGTGTGGATGAAATTTGTTGATATTTGATAGTCGTAGATAGTTTTCGATAAAAATTCATTATGGAGCATGAAAATGACCATGAACGTAGGGCTCCATATGTTTATAACGATGTACCGATTAAAAGTATCGATGTTTTTCAGGCATCGAATATGTTATGCGTCAAGGGGTTATGAATACCCTTGTAATATAACTTTTAAGGTTTTCGCGGTTGTTGGACATAATAAATAAGTAATTTTTGGATTATCCGCGGATAATCCGAATACAACTTATTTATTATAAACTTGTAATCTTGTAATGTCAAACACAGTGCTAGCAATTAGGAAGGGAGGATAGGATTAGAAAGGAGATACCGATGCACATAGGTTTTGAATGTCTGCACATTGCAATGAGTGGGAAATGTTGAGCCAGGTAAAGCATTCCACATTCGTGTAGTGCGGCAAGAAAAAGAATCTCTGTACTTGACGGTACGTCCGAAATTGGGCTCAAGGGTAAACTGATGAGAATTTTTAACACTTCACTAGAGCACTGTTTAAGAAAATAGCGGTAAAATAATGATAGACATGAAACATTGTGGCGGTGCTCGAGATTCAAATGTTTCAGGTCGCCTATCATTTTTTAATATTTTCTTTATAAAGTTTTGGTAACAATAATTACTATTCACACTTTTAAGAAGCTTCTAATTAAGAACGTTTTCGAAACCAGTAGTACCATTTCAGAGCACATCCAAACTAAAAAATTGGGTCCGGAAACTCCTCTGTACGTCGAATTCCACCCTAAGCCGCTGAAGCGATTTTCTTCAAACTTGGTTTTTAAGGTACCTAGGTGATTCCCTAGAGGAGAAATTAAATGTTTTTATTTTGCTTCAAAACGGCTCTAACAATTTTGATACAAAAAATTAGGTATACTTTTATATACAAGGACTTCATTTGGTCAAATAAATTTTAAAATAAAATTTTGCTAACGGTACCTGCAATAGAACCGTTCTGTTTTAATTTTCAACTTTATAATTAACGGTGTTAATGATTTGGACAAATATTTTTATACAGGAGGTCCTTTGAATTTGAAATAATATTGGTGCAAAATTTTAGTTGAATTAGTACGATGTTAAAGCTGTTTTAGTATGAGCTACATTAAAACAACGATTTTGCAAAATTTTGATCGAATATAGCATAACATAATTTCTCCACCCTTTTATTAAAGTTAAAATCATTGAATAACTATTTTAGTTTTTTAGTATCGTGCCATTTACAAACGCCACAAAAGATCTGTTTACTTAGTTGATTGCACGGACTGTCATTTTGTTTAAGGTGTGTTCAGAAGCAATTTACGAGTATTAAGAAAATTGCTTTAGTACGATACTAGTTAGAAAATGTTTAAAATTAAGAATGTGTTAGTAAACTACTTTAATGTAAGCAAATTGTTAAGTAGTTTCATACTTAGACCTACATAATAGGCTGTTTAAAATTTTGTGCCACTGTTTTTAAAAAATTTCGAAAAAAATATTTTTTTTTTGATTTTTGAAAAAAAAAAAAATACTACCTATTTTTTTCGAATTATTTTTTTTTTTTTGCAAATCGAAACTGGTATGTAGGTGGATAATAGAGTCGCCATTTTTTTTTGTCATACTCTGAAACCACCTACCATTTTTTTCAATTATAATAAATCTTTTTTTTTTGCTGCCGACTGGCCTATATATAGCTATTCTTTTGTAGCTATCGGGTATGCCCCTAAATGGGTGACACCCGGGGCGCGTGATTTGACACAAAAAATAAGGATAACTCATATGTCATATCCATTATTTGATTCGTGAGCTGTTGTGTTGAGTTCATACAAAAAAACCATAGAAAATAGAAAGTTTTGTTTTGTCTGAATTTGAAATTTTTTGGAATTTTTTTGGAACTTTTTACAATTTTTCTTTCCATAAAAACCTAATTCGGACTATTTAGAACATTTTAAAACCACAAATAGCCAAATCTATCCAGCCATTCCCAAGTCTCCACATAAGTTGTATTCACATACATATATAAAAGGGTTTTTCAATTGGCGTGGGTAGGTTTTGCGGCATGTGTTTATTTATTTTTAAGGAAATGATGCCAAATCACCGTGATAAGTAACACAATTGAACAACACGTCCAAATGATAACACTTTATTATCAAAACGAGTGCTCATTAGGGGAAACTTTGCGCCCAATTTATAGACAACGTGGTTGCCCATCACAATCTAATCTTCAACGGTTGGTGTCCAGATTTGAGAAAACCGATTTGGTTTTCAATCATTCAACATTCAAACGTCAAATAGACACAAGATGGGCTAGGAAGATCAGCAAGGTCTGTGAAAGTAAACAGCAGAACTCCAAACAGTTTCAGGGGCCTTTCAGGGGCTTCAATTTGTAGAGTTTTTCCTCGAAACTGGGGCCTGCACCCGTACAAAATACAATTGATCCATGAGTTGAATGTTCATGACCATAGACAGAGCCTAACTGGGCTTCGGAACATTTGAAAGAGGACCATAATTTTATATAAATGGATGTGCATCCTCAAAAAGTAACCGTTTGGCGTGGTTTTTGTACAGACAAACTAGAAAGATCTGTAACGTGCATGTCCGACGAACTAAATTTTTTACGTGACCAAAAATTACGGCAAAAAAATTAGGTAGTAAAAATGTTTGGTCATTTGTAAAAAACGTACAAAACACTACAATGTCCTCAGTTCCAGGGCTCATCTTCAACAGTTTGCTGTTAATTCGACGCTACCAGAGAGTGACATGACCCCACCGAATCTTCTTTCGCCCTTGTGCAGTTGCTAGAGTACTAAAAGATCTTGACATTCACAAATGCACTGGCCCGGATAGTATCCCTTGTATTGTTCTCAAAACTGTGGCTGGCGAAACCACTGCGTAAGCTTCTCCATTTGTTTTACTCTTCAGGTTTCTTAACGAGTGGATGGACAACAGCATTTGTCCAGCCTGTCCCTAGAAAAGGCGAATCCTTTTCTCCATCTAAGGATCAAAAGCCTCTTAATGACCGGCAGCATGGCTTTCGTAGCAATAGGTCCACTGGTGATTTGATGCTAGCTATATCTCACCGAACAGTGACACAAATCTTTACAACGATTTGGAGGAAGTAAGATTATTGCACTTGATATTTCAAAGGCGTTTGATGGAGTTTGGCATCAAGCTCTCTTATCGAAAATGCGTGCATTTGGTATTAATGAATTTCTTCTTCGTTGGATTAGAAATTACCTCTTGAACCATTCACTACAAGTTAGTATTGCACGGTTTCAAATCTGATACAGACAAAATAAATGCTGGTGTACCCCAGGGTTACGTTTTGTCTCCTACGCTCTTTCTTATGTTCATAAATGATCTTTTGTCTGAAGCTTCTAATCCATTTAAATGTTTCGCTGAAGACAGTTACTCTCAGCTTTTCATATTCATTCTTAGATTCACATCCTTGTCCTTCGAATGACTTCCAACGGCTTTTTAAATTCTTATCTTGACAGCATTGTCCGATGGGAAATTAAAAACCGTTTAGAATTTAATGCTTCGAAAACTCAATGCTGTTGACTGTCGCTTAAGCGTAACTCTCCCTCAATGCCACTTTCTATGAGTGGCACTTGCATCAAGGAGACTGAACAGCTCTCAGTTCTATGCATGTGCTGCACAGACCATCTTTTGTGGAGTGATCACATATTTGATGTGCGTCCCCAAAAACTTTGCTTATGTGTTTAGGTTTTTACCATTTCTGATCTGGCTTCTATATATAAAGCCTTTCTTTTTTCTGAAGCTCGAGTATAATTGCCATATCTGACCGAGTGCTCCAAAAACCCGCTTGAGTCTCTTGGACAGAATTCAAAGGAGAGTATTAATTTTTTTTGATGTTTTAATTTCAAGTTTGGAAATTAAAATTTTTAAAAATTGATAAAATCATATGAAAAGGGTTGATATTTTTTTTAATTAAATTTTTATTCGCACAATAATATCAATTTTTAAATTAGCGCTCGAACGATTTAAATATTTATTTTTTAAATTACTTAGAAAGCCGTTTTAGCTGAACACAGCGCTGAGGCGAGTTTGAAGCTCACTTCAACATAATGTAAATATAAACCTGAATCGAGTGGTTTGACTAGTTGGATCCTGAAACGTGAAAAGTGCAGCACGCAAAAGTCAAAAGTTGTCAAACCCTTGCAGCTCCGTCTGTAGCTGCGTTGCTTTGTATTGGCAATATTGAATTTTTGTGTAACCAATATTTTGATAACTATTCGCAGTTCCAGGTCCGTCCACATTGTGGTCAGCCACAGCCAGTAAGGAATTTCTAAATGAATTTTATTCATGCTTTTGCAAATTTCTCATTCTTGGTCTTTTAAAAATAATATCATTTATGTGAAATTTTTTTTTAATCCAATTTCGATTATACCAATTAAATTCAAAATGCTCTCCGGTGCGTTTGCGGCTTAAAGGTTTTTCAAGGAAGATAACAATTCAAATTCATATTTTCACACCTGTTTCAAGTTCTCACCAATTTGTTTCTTTCCCGTAAATTTAAATTAAATTCGATAAATACATACATATATGAGATAATTTTAAATAATACAAAAAATATATGTAAATAAAAATAAAAATAGGGAACAAAAAATTAATTGAAAACACATTTGGAATAAATGATTTTACATCAGGATTAAAAGCATTTTCAATTCATTGGACTTAATGGACGATTTTATAGTGTATAATATGTGGATGGCCTACTTTTTTGGTTTAAAAAAATGAGGATTTAATTTTTAAATTTTAAATTCACTTAAATCCTTTATAAATCCAGAAGCACAATAATATGGCAGTTTATATCACGACTTGACAGTATACATCGAGATTTTAATAATTAAAATTGTGTAATCAATTTGAGTGATTCGAAAACAAGTACGAAAGATTTGATTGAAGATAGTACTCGTATCTCCATAAAATTAATTATATATATATAAAGTTTATCTCTCGCAACAGATAAACATATCACATACGGCGTTAGTTGTGAGCTTATTTAAAGAATGGTGTTCTATAGGGTACACCAACAGAACAACCCTTTTTCGATATCGACATTTCTAAAGGAATTTCAAATCGATAATTCGCTAACGTTTTAAATGCAACTTTGATTGCATGGGACTTCTTATAGCCCCTCTACCCGATAGGCCATTGATGGCTTAGAAGATGATCGATGAGATGGGTGTCCAATGGTCGTCTCGCATCTACACGATAGCTGTAGAAGTTAGAAGTGGGTCCCGTGTGGACGCGTACCGCCATCACAAGGCCACTATCCTTTAATAGGCGGTCGAAAAACCGACATCAGCGCCAACCCAGACCATCGCACAACGCCATCAACTCATTTTAAAGATGGCTTATCATAACGGACCATCGTCATAGAGATGGCCCATCGTGTAGTGGGACATTTAGAAGGAATAAATGAATATACCAACAAATATCTGATGGTACAGTCGATAGATAATACAAAATAAAAAAAGATTGAAGTAGAGAACCTAAACTTAATGACACACAACTCTCACCATATTCTGTGTGCGTCTTGTTGGTAGGAATGGAGGGGCCCTACAAGTTTTTACCGAACTCGAGGCTAAGATGAGATGTATTTTTCATGACCAGAGATATTTTGGAGAATTTGTCACTTCCTCGCTGAAGACAGCAGGTACCCTTGAACAAAAAATGCTATACCTAGAATGGGACTTGAGTCTTCCTTTCCCAGTTGTAAGTGAAAGACCACATCTTCCAAGTTTTGATAAAACAAGGAATGACATAAAACAATCGGACGGTGCTGAAGAGCTGGGAATGATTCTATGATAGTTCTGTTTCTTTTCAGTTTTAACGACCTGTTCTGGATTTTATCCATTAAATGAAGAAAAGTTTGATCTGCACCAGCCCAAAAGATGTGAGCTATACTCAAGTTTTGGGCGTATTCGCTTATAAATTTTAGCGCGATGTCTTACATCGATATACAAATCCTAAGCATTTAACAGCATTCCTAGAGGTCTCGAGAATGTGATCATTCAAACGAAGATCTTCTTTGACACAGATACCGAGAAGTGAGAGCTATTCGGCTTCTTAGATGCAAGTGTCATTTAAGGGCAATGACATAAGGGGTGCATTTTGCTTCAACGACAATACACAGCATTGAGTTTTCGAAGCATTAAACCATAATAAGAGATCATTTATAACAATGAGGAAGTGAGGGGGGGAGTCGGGTAAAGCATTCCACATTCATGTGGTGCGGCTAAAGAAAGAATCCCTGAATTTAATTGTACGTCCAAAGTTGGGCTCAAGGGTAAACTGATGGCCATTATTATTACGGTTGAATTGTTTAAGGGTAGTAATGCAGCTGGCTATTTCACTAGAACAGTGTTTATAAAAATAACGGTAAAATGGTGAAAGATAAGAAACATTCCGATGGTGCTCAAGAGTTTCAAATGTTTCTGTTACCTATCATTTTTAAAGCTCTTTTTGGATTCTATCCAAGGGACTCAAGTTATTTATTGGAGCACCTGCTCAAATATGGGAATTGTACTCGAACATGGGACGAATATAGGGCTGGTATATTACAGCCAGATCAGAAGGGGTAAAAAATGTCTTGTAACGTCCAAGGAAACCTAAGCACTTAGCAGAGCTTTTGGCGACGTCGAATATATGGTCATTCCACACAAGGTGGTCTGTGATGTACATACCGTGAACTGAGAGCTGTTCGGTCTCCCCAATGCAAGTGTCGCTCAACGATAGCTGTGCATGGGGGGGTTACGCTTTAACGACAGAAGACAGCACTGCGTTTTTGAAGCATTAAATTCTCTGCGGTTTATGGTTCCCCATTTGGCAAAGCTATCGACATGCAAATTTAATGAGCTTAGCAAACGCTTTCATTCTATATCATAAGAACAAGGACATGTATCTGAAACAAATATGAGAAGCTGAGTGTACTGTTATCAGAAAAACAATTTAGTGGATTAGCAGTTTCAGACACAAGGTCGTTGGTAAATATCAGAAAGAGAGTCGGAGACAAAACGGAGCCCTGTGGCACACCAGGATTTTTTTTTAGGGACTTCAAACTTACAACCATCCAAGACGACTTGTATTGAGCCATTTGAAAGGTAGTTTCTAATCCATCGAAGAAGAGATTCATCAATACAAAATGCCAGGGCCGGATCTACCTAAGGGCTGTATGGGCTGCAGTCCAGGGCCCCGAGGTCACAGGGGGCCCCCAGACCCTGTTGAAAACAATGGGCGTTAATTTGAATTAAAAAAATTAAATTTAAAAAAAATTAAATAAGGTTGGCAATGGCAAATCTGAAATCAATCAACTAATGTATAGTCCCCGGCAAGCTAGATGGCACTATTTTAGAGAGAGAGAGTAAATTCGCGCGTCGCTTTTACCTGGAAAAAGCGCTGCGTGAACTTACTCTCTCTCTCTCTAAAATCGTGCTCAGTTTGATGCCGAATAGAATAGCGTCTATGGAACGGAACGGGGATTCCCCGTTGTTTGATTTTGATCGGTGTATTTTTTCTACTCTTAGGTTAGGTTAGGTTGTTGGGCTCACAATTGATGTAACTATCGTCACACTTAGATCAATGTAGATCCATTGTGTTACCCGTGAATGTAATCACTCTTTTCTGATAAAAACCTATGTGTTCTGTTAATCAGTCAAGCCATTTTGAGGCATTGACGAAGTTCAATATGTGAATTCCTGAATATTAGAAAGATCTTCTAAATTGTCAAAGAAGTAACTGCCAAGCCATTTCCTTCTTTGGTGGCATAGTGACGGGTAATGACAGAGAAAGTGTGATGTGTCTTCATGTACCTCTTCATCACCATATCCTCTACATAGGTCATCTGTACTTAGTTTCATTTTAAATTTATGATATTTTAGTAAATTATGTCCGGTGATTATGCTCGTAAGTGAGCGAAGGGACTTCTTACTAAGTTGCATAATTTTGTCAGTCCTCTGCTTGTTAAAGCAAGGCCATACTTTCCAAGTGGTATCACAGGTGTCAAGTAGACTCCACCTTTCATTGGATTTCTTTAGGATTAAGTCTGAAATTTTCTGTTTAATGTTGCAGAGTGGGATACTTACCATCTGTCTTGCCAACTCATCGGCATTTTCATTACCTGGTATGCCGCTGTGCCCCGGTACCCAGCAGAGTCTAATATTGTGCTGCGTGCTAAGAACCTTAAGCTCTTCGCGGAAGCAGGAGACAAGCTTCGATTTTATCACAGTGGTAGAAATCGCTTTTATTGCCGCTTGGCTGTCAATGTAAAAGGTGATATTTGCCTGTGGTATCGCCATCATTGATACCTGTCTAGCAGCTGTTGTCACTGCCAGGACCTCCGCTTGGAAGACACTGCTATGATCTGGGGTTCTAAGTGAGTTGTTTAGCTCAAGAGGTTCTGAGAAAAAGCCTGCACCAACACCTGTGTCCATTTTGGAGCCATCAGTATAGATTGATATTGCTGATTCACTGATGGCGTAGGGTTGGTTGTTCAGCCATTCTTCTCTGCTTGGAAAGACAGTTTGGAATGGTTTATAAAAGTCAAGTTCGGGTGTTGTATAATCTATAATGATACTATCACCCAAATATTTCTGAAGAATTTGAGCATGTCCTATTGCACTGTTTTTCGAGGTATTAGTCTGGCTTAGCCTTAAGGCGCTATATGCTGCGGATTGTTGTACGAAAAGGTCTAGGGATATCAGGTTGAGTATCGCCTCTAACCCTGCTTTTGATGTGGATCTCATGGTACCCTTAATTCCAATGCACGCAAGTCTCTGTACTTTTGTCAGAGTTTTGAGGTTCGTGCCTTTTTTCCGTTGCATTCCACCATACCAAATTACCATAAGTTAGTATTGGTCTGATTATCGCCAAATACATCCACGTGATAATGTTTGGACTAGGTCCCCAGGATTTCCCAAATATTCTGTTGCAGGAGTAGAATGCAATCATTCCTTTTTTCGCTCTTTCCTTAGTTCCTATCTAGAATCACACCAAGATACTTTGCATGATCTGAAATCTTCAGCATCGAAAACATAGATTTGGAAAGTGCGCGTCATATTATTGATTATTATCTAGAAGACGTAGACGAGCATTTAGTGAATGAGTTCATTCAATTAAAATCGTACTTACTCCAATCTAAGCGAGAATCGTATACCTCTTCCAGTGACATTTTTAAGCTCATGTATGAAAATAAACTTATTAACGTGTTCCCTAACTGCTATACCATTTTAAAGATTTTTTTTAACTTTGCCAATTACTAGCTGTGAAGCAGAGCGCTCTTTTTCCAAGATGTCCTATGTAGAAAATAAATACAGGACAACAATGTCGAACCATCGACTAAATAATTTATCACTTCTTTCGATATATTGTGATCTAACAAAACACTTGCAATGTGATGACCAAATTAAGGAATTTGCAGCACAAAAATGCAGAAAGGTTGATTTATAAATTATAATTTATACAAGATGTCATACAGATGTCAATTTCATTTACTAATTCATAATAAATAAATAAAATGTTTTTTTTGGCTTTTTTATATTCTTATATATATCACTATTTTGTTTTCACTCTCACCCAAAGGTTGTCTGGAAGAGATTACTACCACAGAAATTGAGAAATAAGGTCGCCGTTTGCATAACTAATGCTTGCGTAGATTTAAGTAACATTTATGTTTTTTTTTGTGCAATAAAGAATATATAATAATAATATATCACTATAGACACAGTTTTTTGACATGGCTATTAGTTGAGTACTTAGGTAGGCCACTAAATAGTTTCAGCCCAGGGCCCCACAAATTCACGATCCGCCTCTGCAAAATGCACATGTTTTTGATAAGAGAGCTTGATGCCAAACTCTATCAAATGGTTTTGAAATATCAAGTTCAATAATCTTACTTTCTCCAAAACGATTGTAAAGATTTGTCCCACTGTTCGGTAAGATATACCAGCAAATCACCAATGGACCTATTGCTACGAAAGCCATACTGCCGGTGATTAAGAAGCTTTCGTTCTTCAAGATATTTCTTGAGCTGATAGTTTATCAGCGTTTCCATGACCTTAGAAAGAAGGGATGTAAGTGCAATTGGACGAATATTCACCTTTTTTAGTGACAGGCTGGACAAATGCTGTTTTTCATCCACTTGCAAAGAGACCTGTAGAGTAGGACAGATGAAAAAGCTTAATAAATGGTTTTGCTAGCGTTGAAAAACACCTCTTCAAAACAATTGGGGAGATATTTTACGGGACAGCGGATTTGTGTATATCGAGATCTTTCAGTTCTCTTGTAACTGTAGGAGTGCGAAAGAAGATTTTGTTAATGGAATGAAACAAGGTTTGATGATTTGTTCAGGAATTATAATTTATTATGTGTTTCTTTATAGAAAGCTTCGTAAGAACTAACAAAAATATATTTTATATTTTTCTAATCAATATTAATTTATATGAAGTATTTTACTAAGAACAAAATATAAATTATTCAAGTAGTTATATTTACAGTATCAAATTACTATTCTGACACCGCCTCTTAATTTGTACTGGTAAATTAGATTTAAACAATATTAACAAAAATTAAAGGAGAACAACCAAAATATTTAGACAATACAAAAAAAAATTAAAATGCATAGTAAATAATAAATAAACACTAATTATCAAAATTAAAGTTAATTTGGTCAAATGAAAATACTGAATTATTTAAGATTTAAACTTGAACGATGTTTTTGAAAAAGAATTTTTCCTAAGCCTTTTGTCATAATATCAGCTACCTGATCGCTGCTCGAAATGTATTTCAACTTGATTTCCTTGTTGGCAACAGCTTCTCGAATGAAATTGTATTTTACATCAATGTGTTTCATTCTTTTATGTTGACGCGGCTCTTCTGCCACTTTGATGCACGATTGATTGTCTTCAAATATCATTGTTGATGAGTTGCAAGGATGACCAAGTTCTTTAAGTAAGCAACGCAACCATTTTGCTTCACAAACGCATTTGGCTAAAGCCAAGTATTCAGCTTCAGTTGATGAAAGGCTTACAGTTGGTTGTTTTTGTGAAAGCCAACTTACTGTATTGCCAAATAATTTAAAAACATACCCCGATGTTGATTTGCGGTCATTCTTATCACCAGCCCAATCAGAATCGGCATACCCAGATAAAATTTCTGCTTCAGAATTACGATAGTAAACCATTTTCAAATCAGATGTACCTTGAATATATCGCAGAATTCGTTTTGCATATGTAAAATGTTCATCAGTACAACAACTCTGAAATCGGCTAAAATAATTTGTCGACACACAAATCTGGCCGAGTTGTTTGAGTAGCATAGGTTAAACATCCTATTAGTTCTCTGTATGGTTGATCAGTTAAGTTCTTATCATTACCATTCTGCAAACTCAAACCATTTTCAATAGGCGTTGCAACCGACTTGCATTCATTCATGTTAAATTTCTTCAAAACATTTTTCAAATAACGTGATTGACTCAAAGCAATGAAATTTTCATTTTGTTCAACATGAATTCCTAGAAAAGAATCAATTTTTCCGACATCCGTCATTTCAAATTCTGTTGACAATTTTGTTTTAATACCATTGATCGTTTGCATATTGTTGGAAATGATTGCCAGATCATCGACATATAACAAAATATAGCAAATAACACTATTATTAGATTTGATGTACAAACATGGATCTGATTCGCAACGTTTGAAACCAATTTTTGTAATGAAACTATTAAATCGTTCGTTCCACATGCGTGATGCCTGTTTCAATCCATACAATGATTTGTTTAATTTGCATACCAATGATTTATCTTTCACAAACCCCTCTGGTTGTGTCATATAGATGTCTTCATCTAATCCTCCATTTAAAAATGCACATTTCACATCCATTTGATGAATTTCGTAACCAAAATGATTTGCAATGGACAACAAAACGCGAAAAGTGGTCAACTTGGCTGTTGGGGAATAAGTTTCGGTATAGTCAAAACCTTTTTCTTGCGAAAAACCTCGAGCAACAAGCCTTGCTTTGTATTTATCGATATCATCGTTTGGTTTATGCTTCAACTTAAAAACCCATTTGCATGTGACAGCTTTTCGACCAGTTGGTAGTTTACACAAAGACCAAGTGCCATTTTTTATTAAAGATGAATATTCGTCATTAATAGCCTTTTCCCACTTCGGCCAATCATCACGCTTCCTCGCATCGTTCATCGTAGTTGGATCATTTTGCACAAATTCTTCTGCTGATAGCGCAAAATTTACGGAACATACAGCATCAGATGCATATCCATATCGATCTGGCTTCTTTTTCACTCGTTCACCACGACGCAATTCATTTCTAGATGTATCTTCACTAACGCATAATTTATCTTTTTCGTCAAGACTAAACCGTTCATTCAAATCGACGTCTTGGGCATCATCTTCTTTGATGTTACCGATGCTTTCCAAATTAGCACCGTGGATTTCGTCATGTTCATCATCCAAACCATCGTTTTCCGCCTCTGAATCGACAACTTCGATATTATTTAGACGATCAAAGAATGATCTCTCGTTGAAAGTAACATTACGACCCATGACAAGTTTGTCACTTTCGATGTCCCAAAGGCGGTACGTGTATGAAGATGAACCATACCCAAGCATATAACACTTATAAGATTTTGCATCCAACTTGGTACGAGTTTCTTTTGGAACAAAATTATAGCAAATGGAACCAAAAACTCGAAGATGGGACAAATTTGGCTTTTTACCATACCAAATTTCTGAAGGCGTCTTGCTTTCAAATTGTTTACCAAAGGCACTCGTTGGCGACCGATTCTTGACATAATTTGCATACATTACAGCTTCATTCCAAAATCGACGACTCAAGCCACTAGCTAATAGTATAGTTCTTGCCTTTTCAACAACGGTACGATTAAAACGTTCGGATACGGCATTCATTTCCGGGTTGTATGGTACGGTGAAAATCAGTCGAATACCTTTATCTAAGCAAAAAGATTTAAATTCTTTTGAGCAATACTCACCGCCATTATCTAGCTGCAGTTTTGCAATTTTTCGATTATGTTGAGTTTCAGCCATAGCAACGTATTGTTGAAATTTATCGAAAACTTCACTTTTATGTTTTATGCAATATACCATAGATGCTCGTGAAAAATCATCAGTGAAGGATACAAAATATCTCGAACCATCATGTGCCGGTTCACTCATTGGACCACTGACATCTGTGTGAACAAGTTCCAGTATACGTTCTGATCGATTTGATTTTCGGGGCGAATACGATAAACGTGTCTGCTTACCAAGCACACAAGATTCGCAAAATTTGTCATCCGTCTTCACATTTAACTTGTCTAACCCAAGCACCATGTTCTTATCGACCATCTTCTTGATATCATTGACATTTAAATGAGCTAATCGAAAATGCCATAAACATTGCGATGCTTTGTTCAATTTTTCTTCATCAGCAATTCCAGCAAATACACTTCGTTCAACGTAGAATGTAGTTTGATATAATTGACCATTTCGACGAGCGGCAAAAATATTTTTACCATTCTTGGAAATTATCGCATTTACACCGTTGAAACTGATTTTATAACCTTTGTCTGTTAATTGACGAATTGACAATAAATTACATTTAAGATTCTCAACAAACAAAACGTTTTGAATTGTTTTTGTTGAATTGTCTCCATTGAAAAAGGTCTTGATTGAAATGTCACCCTGTTGCTTAGCCACCAAAGATGCACCAGCCTTTGCAGTCGAAATGAAAATCGGGTCCATTCGATACAAGCTATTGAAAAATGATTTCTTGTTCACGATGTGATGAGTTGCTCCAGAATCAAGAACAAAAACTATTTCATTAAAACCATCGCTCGATGCTCTTTCACCCATACAGCAAGATGCAACATCATTATTACCCTTGCTCGAGTTATTTTTGAAATTTTCTTCTTCACAAAGCAAAAATTCTGGATCATCATTTTTTGCACAGTTTGCACCGGCTTTCTTCTTGCTATAAGCTTCATTTTTCTTTGACAAATTCACTCTGCATTTTGACTTCATATGTCCTGGCTTTTTGCATCTATGACAAATTATTTTTGAACGATCTGCTTGCATAGCCATCGAGTCACTCGATCTTCGTACACTATTACCAGCTGCATGCTTTCCACATTCGTCCAAAAGACGGCTTTTAACAAATTCGATGGATAATTTAGAAGTATCCATTGTTTCCAGAGCAGTAACTAAGCCATCAAAACTTTTGGGTAAAGTCAAAATCAAATGACAAACAATATCGAGTTCTTCTAATGTAGCACCAATCGATTTGAGTTCACGCACAGTATGATCAAATTGAAGAAAATATTCGTTGATATCATCACCATCTCTGTATCGCATCGTCAGTAAATATTTTCGCAGCAACAATTGACCAGCAACGCTTTTACGTTCGTATACACTTATCAACGTATCGTATATGTCCTTCGCAAATTCCTTATCTTTGATGTATTCCAATTGAGAATCACCAATACATTGCACTAAAATCGATTTACATTTCTTCTCTTCAGATTTTAGTTTTTCTATAGTTTTGTTTGCATCTGCACCAGCTGGAATAGCTTGCAACAACGACTCTAAGGAGTTTGTTAAAAACTTTTCTAAAGATTTCTCTTCCAGCAAAATCTTAATTCGATATTTCCAATTCGAAAAATTTGTTCCATCGAACTGCTTCACTTTTTGTAAATTATTTTCCATAATTGGCTTGTTCAATTATGCAATGGAAAATCTTGAAAAATTTTATTGCTTGAATCTTGACCTCTAGATTCTTCTATTGCGTGCGATTTTTACTAAAATAAAAATCTCCCTTAAACGCAAAACAATAAATTAAAAAACAAATATCGAATTAATTCCTGGGTCCATAACCTGTTAATGGAATGAAGCAAGGTTTGATGATTTGTTCAGGAATTATAATTTATTATGTGTTTCTTTATAGAAAGCTTCGTAAGAACTAACAAAAATATATTTTATATTTTTCTAATCAATATTAATTTATATGAAGTATTTTACTAAGAACAAAATATAAATTATTCAAGTAGTTATATTTACAGTATCAAATTACTATTCTGACAGATTTGTCCCATAGAATCATTAACGCTCTCAATTACAGGAAGAATTATGGCACTCTCTGGTAGCATTGAATTGACAGCAAATTGTGCTGCAAGTAAATTGGCTTTTTCTTGTCAGCTGACATAAGGACTGTCATTTAAGACGAGCGCAAGACGAAGTAGTATTTCGTAAATTTTTTTTACAAATGACCAAAAATTGTTATTAATTAACTTACTAGTATTTTCTGTGGTAATTTTTGATCATGTTTGAATTTGGTTCTTTGAATATGATCATTGACATTACAGGTCTTTCTAGCTTGTTTGAACTTATGGCTTGATAGAAAGGTTTTTCCCTATTCAGGATAAAAGTTTTCATCCCGAAAAAATAAGTTTGTAATCATATCTGCACTGGAGTTCTCGTCACTATCGAGGAAGCAAAGCGACCAGTTAAAGTTCCTGAAGAAATCATTGAGACCGTCCCAGTTGGCTTTCTCGTATTGCCAAACGCTTCTCTTATGAATTATTTCTCTAACTGGGTTTTGTTGGCATGAGAAATTTGCAGATATGATACAATGGCCGGATGTGTCTAGTGGTGATAAAACATTTATAGTGTATTTGTCAGTGTCAGAGGTAAGAAACAAGTCCAGTGTTGTCACTTTACCACAATTGTGGTAGATCTACCACAACTTTTTAAGATTTATAAAATCTACCACATCTACCACGGTAGCTTAAAATTCTACCACTATTTTTTAAATTCCCTCCAAAAAGAAAAATTACAAACAAAAATCCTCTATTACTATTAGAACACAATTTGTTTGTCTTAATTTTTCTGAATGCAGCAGTCAGCCTTCTACTACATTTTCTGGACAGACTTCTTTACTCATGAAGATGGTTTCATTTTCATTTACGTATATTTTACCCTTTTCAACAAGACATTTTATGTTACAATTTTGTTTGCCTATAAAAAGTAAGCTAACACACACTCTAAGGAATGTTGCTTTAGAAGCTTATTTCTATTGTTTTTATAATGCCTTCTGTGATATCGATAAAAAACGTTTAATTTTTGTGGTATAGCTGAAACTTGAAATTTTTGTGGTATAGCTGAGGAAATTTTGAATAAGAAAATCAACTGAAACAAGTCTAGAGAGACAATTGTGTTCCATTTCCAATCAGACTTATTTGGATTTTTGATTTCTTAACCAGGAATCTTACGAGCGGACCATCAACTTCTAAGCAAAATGAAAGCGAAAAATGTTTTCAAAAAGACAAAACTAATCAACCTAGCACGTAAGTTTTCTTAATATTTTTTCATGTAAGAATTATCCTTAAGCTTCAGATTGTTAAACAAGCAGATTGTTAAACAGCTTCTCTGAAAAAAGAAATAAGACCAAAATATATTTGAATTTTCCCTACCAGATCATCCATTTTTCATCTGGTAATAGTCTGCGGATCAGTGTTCGCTGGTGTTCTTTGTGACAGGATGTACATTTAGTTACATTAAAGCAACCTTAAGTGCTTTTGGGTGGCGGCCCAGGATTGCAGAAATGTACGAATTTTTGGAAATGTGGTGAGTGAAACAAGAACAAAAACTATTAAACGCTAGTTTTAAAATTAATTGTTAAGTTAGAAAGAAAGTCACTACGATACTATTTGAAATTCATCAAGAAAATGCTCTATATATACGTACTAAAGAAAGCCTGCTTGTAAAATTCCCCAACTTCAAATTTTACAAGTTTTACTTAAACTCAAAATACTTGAAGCAGCACATTTTGAAAACAAAAACAAATTAATATTTTTTTTTTTTTTTTAATACTGTATAGACGATTCAAATTAGGATTCAAAGATGAACAACTGTGAAACATTTCGGTTTCCAACTCTCATTGCTGTATTCAATCATCCTCAACATTTTATACCATTTCTATAACTCTGAGTTGTTGCAGTCATTTTCATAGGACTTTTTTGTAAGAATCTACAATAGCAGCTCCCGAAAACACACTTGCAGCGTAATTTGTATGACATGAGACCATTTTATTAAAAAACACATACAAACATAGTGGCCTTCCATGTAACATCACATCACAATTAATCTCAAAACCAGCTAAACCATAGTTTATTTTCTTGTTCCACGCTCTAGAAGCCCAATCTTCGTCATGTTTCCATACACTCATTAGTTTCTGCAGCCATTAGCACCTACAGTAGCTGCAATGTAACTTAAAACAAATCTTGTCACATAGCCAGAGAACTCTAGCGAACACTGTTCCGCATATTGTTGCCAGTTAGAACCTCTTGTTTCCTTCAATGTACCAGAATTAAGGGATTTGTTTTTTTTTTTTAATGTTGTTTCAATGGGAAATTTAATAAAACTCGAAGGTACCCATCCAGATATTATTTAGTTTCATTTGGCTCATTCTGATAAGTACTTCCAATTATATAGGATCGATTTCTAAAACTTTGTTCACTTTTGCGCAGGCAAATTAAAGGTTAGGTTGATTTATGTACATAATATTTGGCTAGATAGATTTAGAGCAGGCAGGCAGTAACTGATCGAATTGAACACATTCAAAAATATAACCAGGAAATTGAAATTTATAAAATTAAAGAAAATCTTCTTGCGTATTACATTAAGCTTTGTAATCAGCTAATAAAAAGGTTCGATTTTTCAAGTGTATATCTCCAGCTGCTTCAATTCTTAAGTCCAAAAGAATTTCAAAAAGGTCAGCAACAAACTATTACCGTTAAAAAGAGTATTCCCTCTTAACGATATTTCGCAGAAAGTTATTAATAATGAGTGCGATCTCCACTCTTGCCCTTTGAAATTGAAAAAAAAATGGATTGATTTAAGCAAAGAGATGAATGTATGCGAAGAGTCCATGTTTCCGGATTTTAGTAAATGTATGTTCAATTGAGCTGCTTTACCACATAGCAGCAGAAAGAGCCTTTTCAGAAATGAATAAAATAAAAAATAAAAACAAAAAACAAACTTGACATCAAAACTATAAACCGTCTTATTTTTTGCTAAAGAAATGACAAATAAATCTTATATTTTTATTCCTTGAGCAGAATTGATCCGCTTTTATTGAAAATTTTAATTTGTTGATGGTAAGCTTAGAGGTATATATAAAATATGTATGCATATAGAAAAAAATATCACAACAAATATATTTGGGTACTTACGAGTAAATCAATGTGTAAAATTTTGTCTTTATAAATGACTTTAAGTGCTTTAAAAATGTGATTTAACGCAATATTTTTGTATTTATTAGGTATTATTTATAATGTATACATAAATATGTATGTATATAATATTTATTATAAGCTCTATTTTTTTTCGTTTTTTTCCACTTATTTTGCTAATTTTATGTATATAATATCAATAAATATTAACTGCCCAATTTAATATTTTTGGATTTTGTCGTTTTAAATTATCATCATTTGGGAAATTACAAATCTACCACACAAAATCTAAATCTACCACTGTTTTTCATCTCAATCTACCTCGGGTTTTGAAATGGAAGTGACAACACTGAACAAGTCTAGTGTGTTTGCCGATTGACCTACAACGTCAGGAATCCGAGTTGGTTCGTCAACAAACAAGCTGACTCGGATGGTTTAACTCAGCAAATATCTCGACATAAATTCCTTCGTTGAGTAAGATGGTTCATCTCAGCAAAGATCTGAACATATCTTCCTTCGGGTTTTATCTGTTCTAAATAGCGGAGCCAACATGAATTGTGTACATTGAAGTCACCCGCAATAACAACTTCAGTGTGAGGGTACAATGTAACAATTCGGAAAATGGATCAAATCATTAAGAGTTGAATTACTGTCAAAATTTGCTCGTTAAAATGAAAGAATAATGGATGTATGCTTTTAGACAGTAAATTTGAGCCACATGGAGATAAAGTTCGTATTGAAACAATAGCATCATCAAGTCCAACAAACACTATAAGGCCATTAAGGACATTTTTCCAATTTCATGCCATGCAGCTGAATCTCGTTTCGTTAGACCCCGAATACGCCCATCGTCATATAAAGCACCTGATAATGTATGCTCTCATATGCAACTGTGAAATCTCTCAAAAGGTGGCATGTCTCGACTTTTAATCAATTCGACTTTCCAGGCTTTTTGGCTTTTTGCTTAGTGTGAAAATTTGGTATTTTGTCGATCTCTTGGGTCGGATGCTACAATGTCATTTCCCTGTTAGAGGATTTCAGACCGGCTTAAGGCACTATGTCCGGGTGATCCTCGTTAGTTCTTACAGGACATATGATCGTATTGTTTTTAGATATGCAATATGAAGCATTCCACAAATGTTAATGATTTGGTGCATGCTCTGTATCAACGCATCACCTTTTTGAAGCCCTCAGAACCTAAGGTCCTGTAAAACCTCTTTGCTACCTGGTGTTGGGTCTGATTCTTATCTGACTGGAAGCGCCTTCTCTTCACCGCGATCAATGGCCCAACATGATCCCCATAAAGTAGCCAATCGAAATGCTACCAAATACTCTTAACATTAGATATATCTAAGAAGAATCATCGATTCAAAATGGCTGCCATTTCATTTCGGCCCATTCAGGGACACGTTTCCTGCTTCTAGCGAAATGTAACCACCACCTATTTTTCCAATATCAAATATATGCAATCCATTGCAATGTTCACTTTTCAAGTTTAAATCAAAATATGTTTTTATTTTTTTTTGGGAACACTTGATTCTATTTGATATATTACATAGGTAATGTATCTCAATAAAATTACCTACACCAACCTTAAAATACCAAAAAACAAAAAAAAAAAATACAGAAACAACTAAATAAAATCCATAAAAGATAAACAAACATCAGTTCAATGTACCTACGAGTATATCTGGCTCAATCAACCCTATCAACGTTTCGTTTCGAAAACAAAACTGCTGCTACCTACCGTCTATATCGGTTGATGGTTGTGATGTATTGCCACCTTTGTTGATAACCAATTTCATACTAAATCACGGAACAAAACGAAAATCGAAAATCGCTCTCTTTTTCCTCATCATATCAAATGTATACCAAAATCCCCACAGCAACAAACAAAAAAAAAAAGAAGGCAAGGACTCCCATTTTCCGAGAACACGTTTCGACACTAATACACTCAGTAGGTTCAGTTCAGGTTGGACTATTGGCAGTAACCTGAACACTCGAAGAAGATTTATTGCAGGGAATAAACCAAACAGTTCGAAGCAGTAAAAATGTCCTGGAAAAGTTCAACGAAATATGAAAAAGGATATATACACACAACAAAAATGGAGTATAAACCTCCGGTGCATAAGCTGTGAAGTGGAACTGGAGGTTAATGCCACTCGTAGTGCAGCTTTTTTCAGGTATGAATCGGGCACCTCCGCCGAACCCACAAGGAACACAGGCTTTTCATGTAATATTTTTCAGCAAAAGGTGGAATATCTGTCTTATACTTCTTCGAGCTTACCTCTATCGCCGTGCGTCGCCATTATATTTTTTCAAGTGAATCTTCTGCCTCACTCTTACCCTTACTCTGTCCTCCCTACCATTAAAAATTAATTAAGAAACTTCCAAATGGCTTCGGTGTCTTCGTTTTCGTTTTGTTTAAATCCATTCGACAAAATAAAAGTCATCCCATCCTGCGAAAATCGCAACGAAAAGCTCTTTAATATTGAACATTGTACCGGATGACCAAGACAATCATTTTCCACCGTCCGCCCCTGAGAGAGAACACGTAAGAAACGTATTATTTCGAATTACAATTAAAGGACCTACATTAAATTGAATACGATCGCTGAAATGAAATGTTCCTTTGTCATGATACGGAATACGGATAGTAGCTGTTGAGTCCGGCATTTCTTCCTCAAATACAATGATTTCTCCTTACTACCACAATAATTACGTTCGGGTCTTCCAATGACGAGTTATCGACCACGCGTGAAATAAGGTGAATTAATCCAAAGCGGTTTCTGTTGCTGCTGAAATGGTTTTAAATAAAAGCACGAAATTCTAGTAATGGAAACCAACATTATTCAGGCTTCCGAATGATTTATTGTTACTTAAAATTATAACCCAGATTAAAAATAAACCTTGAATAGAGTCCCAAATTTATGGAGGTTAAATAGTCTAACATTAACTTTCGACACAGAGTTTTTGAATAACTCTCCCAATTTTTCATTTTTCAAACAAAAAGCTATTGCGAACAATTTTTAGGAAATTTTATTCTCTTCCATTTTGGTCGTCATCATTTTTATTTTATTAGTTTCGACTTAAATCTGAGAAAGTGCTGAAAATAAAGTGTTGCCAAATCAGACATAATTAAAATTTGAAGTTGAAGTTGAAGTTTAGTTTTCTAAACAGTCCCAGATTGCTAATAAATATTTCATTGGGTATGATATTAATGTTAAAGCTTACTGGGTTACTATATCGGCTGGTTATATCCGACTTTTCGACAATCAGTCTTTTTCAGGGTTGCCGCTATATTAAAATATATAGCGACTTTGTTTTTCACGAACAAAATTCATGTTTTTTTTTTAAAGGAAGAAATTTGAGTGTTGCAAAGACAAGGACACTCTTCACGATTTTCTCATCGCTTTATAAATAAAGTACAGCTATACTTAAGAAATAAAATGCACAACTGGGTCGCACGAACTTGCTCTTATGTAAATCACCAAGAATTTCAAAAATTGTTATGAGAGAATGACTAAGACATAAAACAACTCCTTTAGTAGTTGGAGCTAAAAACAGGATGCCCAGTGATTCAAGCAAATATTAGTTTATGCTAGAACAAAAATTATGAGTCATAGTTAGTGGTTTCTTAAAAAAAATACTCCAACTTAAAGTTTTTATTATTGCACGAATAAAAAATAAATTTCCAAAAAAAACATTGAGCCGTTTTTTGGAAATATCGAATTTTCTAAAAAATTAAAAGATTTTTGGCTTAAAACTTCAAAATAAATTTTTTTTAATGCCTTAAAATGCAATGTGCTTAAAACTTTTTAGAAGCTTGTCAATGAAAAATTTCATTAAAATTCCTTCTGAGAAATTCAAAATCCGGAAAATTGGTTCTATGGTAGGTACGGTCAGTAATCTCTTAATTTCAATTTTTTTAAAAAATTCTCATCAAAATTCTCGGAGCCGTTTTCCAGAAAAATACGAGAAAATCAAAAACAAAAAAAAAAATGGTTCTAAGGGGGCTAACAAAAATAACCATTTTTTGGAAATTTTTCTTAAATTCTGTGGGCCATTTTTTGAAAAAAAAAAAAATTATAAAATTAAAAAAAAAATCGTATGGTAGGTATCTACCGTCATTTTAGGTCTAAAAAAAAATAAAAAATAAAATGCACGACTGGATCGCACGAACTTGCTCTTATATAAAAGTACTTTGGAATTTAAGATACATTTTATAAATATAAAACATGGATTTAATGAGATAATAATGTTCAAATGCATAAAATTGCCGTCTGGTTTCCGGAAAAGCATGAATTTATGCAAATAAACTTTAAAAAATCGTTTTATTATTAAATAAAATTTTTATATAAGAAATTTCTCTAAAATTTTTCAAGAAAAAAATGTGGGATGCGAATTTTAAGTATTTAATAATATTGGTTTTAAGAAATAATTTCAAAAAATAATCGTTCATAGGTTTTGAAGATATTGATTTAAATTTTTTTTTTTTAACCCAATAAATATTTTTTCGAATATTTTTATATACAATATTATTTTAAACTTAAGGGGACTCCTGCTAAAAATTTTGGGTTAAAATCCTTAGAGCCGTTAATGAGAAAGTCGAAAATCAAAAAAACGGGTCTATGGCAGGTACCCCTAATAACATTTCCCCCCAATTTTTTTACACCAAAATATAGTCCATGTCCATAATATCACACTTAATTTTTTTTATCAAAATCGTTAGAGCCGTTTTGGAGATAAATAAGATTTTGTATTACGGGTGTAGGGGGGGTACCCTTAGTTTTTTAGCTAAAAAAAAAATTCAATTTCTCCTCTAGGGAATCACCGAAGACTCTTAACTACCGAGATTGAAAGAAATAGGTCCAGTGGTTTAGGCTGTAGTGAGAGGTACAGACATATAGACACACTGAAACATGTTTTTTGTGTACTAAATTTTCCTTAAAATTTTTATAAAAAAAAATGATATGCAAATGCAAATTGTTAGTATTTAATAAAATAAATTTTTAAACGTAATCTCAAAATTTAATCGTGTATCGGTTTTCAAGATATTGAATTTTCAAAAAAAAAAATTGTATTATTTTTTTAAAAATCCAAAAACTATTTTTTCGAAAAATTTTTTAGTTTATATTTTTTCAAATGCAAAGCAGCTTCTGCATAAAAATTTTGGTTAAAATCGTTAGAGCCGTTGGTGAGAAATTCGAAAATCAAAAAAACCGTTCTATGACAGGTACCCCTAATAACATTTCCCCCCAATTTTTTTTACACCAAAATATAGTCCATGTCCATAATATCACACTTAATTTTTTTTTATCAAAATCGTTGGAGCCGTTTTCGAGATAAATAAGATTTTGCATTACGGGTGTATGGGGGGTACCCTTAGTTTTGGAGCTAAAAAAAAATTTCAATTTCTCCTCTAGGGAATCACCGAAGACCCTTAACTACGGAGTTTGAAGAAAATACCTCCGGTAGTTTAGGCTGTAGTTCGAGGTACAGACATACAGACATACAGACATACAGACAGACAGACGGAATTGTCGGACCCACTTTTTTCGTCTTCTCTATAATCGTAATGTCAACTTTGATCAAAATGTCGAGTTCAATTTTTTTTAAGAATCTATAACTTGCCTTATAGTTACGGTGACCATTTTTTCAGGAGCAAAAAAAAGGACAGTCTTTCATTAACGTAAAAAAGTTTAACAAATAATTATTTTATTAAAATGTTTTGTACTTCATACTTCAGTTCAGTTTTTAAAACAAATAAATACAACTAATTAAAAAAAAAAAAACTTAATAAGATATTTATATGACTATAAATAAAAGTCATTCAAAGGAACTTTGTATATGTTTAATGTTGGTATGTTACTTCGCAGTTTATTTTTTCTAAAATATCGTCCCGATTTCTTAAAAACATTTAAATTTTGCGCAATCGAAGTCATAATTGCACTTTGTTACTAAGCATTGCTGCTAGCGTATCAACTTTTAATTGGGACTTGTCAGGTGTCTAAATGTTATTGGAAATTGAAAATACCCTTTCAGTCGAGACAATTAAAGGAATCGACTTTACTTCCTAACTCTAGTTTTGTAAGAAAATTTTTATTAGTGAATGTTTAAAAAAACACTTCGGCCTACCTTTCTATAGGTTTTAATTTAAAATCTTTTAAAACAAGAGAAGCTTCTGTCATTGAAATGTTTTGTGATTCTAAATGGAGAATGCATTTGTGTTTGATGTTGAAAAATTTGGTAAGCATTTTCAACACCTTACATCACTTTCGCTTAGATTTTTTACAATGAACGGACACTGGCTATTAAAAATGCATTTCCTTTAAGGTGCCATTTCAAAGTATAAAAAAAATTAATCTTTCATTACCAATAATTATTCCAAATAAATACTCACCGTTTTATATAAATTACAACCAAAAGATACCCTTATCTTTTCCAAAAATAATCAAAAAGCAGAAAGAATGCCAACGAGAATGACACTAACTTGCGGATGGAGATGAAAATTTGAAAATCATTCACAATAGCAAAAAATATATGACAGAATTCAATGACATAAAGCAGTGCTGCTAATGGTAGAATCGTGGTTTAAAAGAGGAAAAGAGGACTTTGAAAGGACAATTTAAAAAAGGGAGGACAAATTTCTGTCCTCTCCAAGAAATGCAAACAAAAAGGACACGATACAAAAAGAAAGGACTGTCCTCTCAAAAAGAGGACGGATGGTCACCGTACTTATAGTATCTACCTATTAGTCGCAAACTAAAATTACTATAGTGAAATTTAATAGTGAGATAAAAACAAAAGAGAAGAATTATATGAAGGTGTTAACAAGCTTCACTCAGGACAATAAAACTACGCAGCATGATCTTTCCCTTTTAATTATTCAATATCAAAAGATGTAGATTCTGCAGCATAAGCCTCATTGCGTGCATCCATTCACAGAGCAGAAAGACGAAGGCAACAAAGACTTATGTCGTATTTATTTGGCAATCCGGAATCTCTCTCCGATCCGGAATCCCAACTGGACACTTTTTTTGATTCTGATGATTCTGAAGTTTTTTGTGATTGTACTCGTATATGTGAAACATCAAATGTGGACAGTAATGAAAATCAAGAATAATGTTTGTTGAAGGAAATATACTTTGCACAATTACAGCTGTTGAGCTTGACGTTTAAGTATATGAATGTGTGAGTGCTTCTGGTTTCGATTCTGATTTCAAATCCAGAAGCAAAATTCTCTTCTTTTCAGAATCAGAATTGTCATTTTTCCCCAAGAGAACACTTTTAGAAGATTCCAGAAGTCTTTCGGATTGCCAAATAAAAACGACATTATTGTACAAATTGGTAGCCAAAACATATTAGCAGTGTCCATAGCTACTATTAAAATTGTCTTAGAAGATTTTAACACGAAGCTAGCAGAGATCTTTGGTGGCAAGGCCGGAAGATACAGTCGGCGTGACACCAGCTCCTATAACTGTTTCAGAATGATCGAGTTTGCTGTAGGACGTGATGTTCTGGTAGCCAGTTCACAGTTCAAGCATTTCGATATTCACAAAGTTCCGAAATTTTCAATTCCAACCTTTTGATATTCCGTATCGATCTGTACCTCATAGTGATCGGTTGAATTGAGGAGCAAACAAAAATCCCTTCGCGCCGTGAAAACAAAAATAGCCTAAGTATAAAACCGAAAGGGAATTAATGGTTTGATTCGTCGTGTAAGGAAGTTATTATGGCCAGTGAAGTAAGTTTCCATTGTTATAAAGCCAACGCTGCTGAGGAAAACTTAAATGAGTTCAAACAAGCTAGAAAGACCTGTGATCATATTAAAAGAACTAAATTTTTGGGTGACTAACAATTAAGTCAAAAAATACTACAATGCCCAGAAAGTAGTAAGAATATTTGATTATTTGTAAAATATGTACGCCTTCGGTTCCTTCGCTTGTCTTCAATGATAGTTCTTTTGTCAGCTCACAGGGAAAAACCTATTTGCTTGCAGCACAGTTTGCTGTTCGTTCGACGCTGCCAGAAAGTGTCACGGCTTCTCCTATAACTGAGATCGTACACGATCTTATGGGACAAATCTAATTTCACACCCATCTACTTGCCTGGATTGTTTTGAAGAGGTGTTCTTTTACGGTGGCGCAAAACCATTACAAACGCTATTCCAAGTGGATGGGAAATAACATTTTCCCTGCCCGTTCCTAAAAAAGAAGAATCTTCTTCTCCCCTCTAATTATCATCTAATTATAACGTTTCTTATGTCGTAGCACCGCTGACAAGTTATCAGCTCAAGAAATATCTTTTGTAGCAATAGGTCTACTTATTTCACTTGATGTTTCTAAAAGTTTTGATAAGGTCTGGCAACAAGCTTCCTTATCGAAAATGCGTGCGTTTTGTATTGATCATTCTCTTCTTCGTTGGATTAAAAATTACCTTTCAAGCCTCACAATACAAGTCAGGTTCGTTTGTGTGTGTTGGTTTTCAGTCTGAAATTCAAAGAAAACTGGTTGTGTGACACAGGACAGGGCTCAGTTTTGTCCCCGACTCTTTTTCTCTTTCTTAATCAATGATATTTTGTCTGAAACTTCTTATCTATTAAATTGTGTTAATGAAGACAGTACTCTCAGCTTCTCAAATTCATTTCCAAATGCACGTCCTTATTCTTCGGATATGTATACGGAACGGCAACGTATGAAAAGATCATTAAATTCTGCTTGATAGCTTTATCGAATGGGTAACCATAAACTGCATAGAATCTAATGCTTCAAAAGCTCAATGCTGTCTTCTGGCGTTGAAGCACAATCCACTCTAATTCCACTATCTATGATCTGCACTTTCAGTGAGGAAACCAATCAGCTCACAGCACCGCCGCAATGTTTCTTGTCTTTCAGTATTGTACCGTTATTTTTATGAACAGTGTTCTAGTGAAATAGGTGCTGGCATTCCTCCCTTTAAATAATTTAACCTATTACGAACGCTACCCTTTAGCCCAATTTTAAACGTAATGTTAAATTCATAGATCCTTTCTTGAGCCGCATTGCACTAATATGGAATGCTGTACCTGAATCAATATTTCCCTCTTATCGCCAAATTCAGACATTCAAAACAAATGTGCATCGGTATATCTCCTTTTAAATCTGCTCTAGCTTCCCCTTTATGGAGATGTCTTGGTCAATCAAACGTCAACTATATTAACAACTTTGTTATCGACGCAAAGTACTCTTGCTATATAAAGGATGTCCGCACGTTCCAAGGGGCCACCGCATTGACTCGGTCTTGTACCTCGTTGGTAAAGGTGTGGATATCCCGACACATGCTAAACAGAGAAGTAATGTGAGAATATTTGAAGCTGGACGACTCCAATCACAAGAGATTGCCAAATAGGTTTTTTGCTGATCGAGCGTCTAACAACATCTAAAGAAGGCCTATGCCTTTCATGCATCAAATACTAAGAAGCAGCTATCACAGTTCCCGCTTCACAATCACCACACCTAGTTTGTGTATGCAAGGAGTCACATGCAAATAAACAAGAGATTTGCAAAGCGGCCCTGGTGCTTTACAAAAGATCCAGAGCTGCTGGTGAGCTCTTCGAGAAGTAGAAGAAGAGAGAGGAGCACTAATTTCTCAGCAGGTAAAAGATAGCACGAATTAAGCTTGGGCATTTAAGTGAAAGAGCTCTCACTTAAATTCAAAAGAATTCACCCTTATTTGAAATACCAATAACGATATCTGTTCAGTGGTGTTACTTGTCATGCCATTTGATATCAGTAACTGAATAATAAGCAACATATTTGACAGATGTCACCAAAACAACATGGCCGCAACAGGCCACCAAATTCTACCTGCGTCAATTTTCTTTCTATCAAACGTGAATAACATAAATATCATATCAATAGCCATAGCTTACTGCATTGCGATGCAATCCAATGTACTCATTTGTATCTCTTCCCAATTAGTTTTCGCTCAGGAACTTCTGACTCTGAACTACACTACCCTACCCAGTTCAATAAGTCTAACTAGTTCACTTTTTCAGTTCTAGTTCATTTTCATCGGAGAACTACTGAACGGCCTAATTCGTACGTATCACTGTAAATGTACTTTTGTAGTTCGTTGGCTCTTTCGTTCATTAGCTCTGGTTGGCATAGAGCAAAATAGCATATACAAAGAGACAACCATACATTAATTAAGAGACTCCAATGCATGTTCGAAAAAAAGACATTTCGTTCCGCAACCCAAGTAGAATGGCGGCTTGGGTGTATTTGCTATTGTTTGCATTGACATTGAGTCAACATTCCTTGTAGCATGTACATATTACATAGAAATTCACAGTTTTCTATCTCTAGTTCGTTGGTTCTTTAGTTTTTTTTTGAACTACTGAACTGGTGAGCTAATAACTCGGTGAACTAGTTCATTCAGTTCACTTGCAGGGAGTTGCTTTTTGAACTAGTTCGTTTATGAACTACATAAGGCTAGCAACAATGAGAAGTTCAGAACCTTTACCAAATCGTAAAAATACATTATACGGTTACTGACCCAAAGTCGAAGCCTTCAAGGGAACATCGTGGTAGAACCGGAATCAATGCTAGAAATATAACAGCGATATGACGAACCGAATTCCCCTGCTAGGGAGATAGTATCATTTGACTTAAGCGATGCAGACCCAGACTTTCGTCCACCTGGGTTAGGTGAACCAGAAAACAAAGACCCCGGAGCTGAAAGCTTCGCTGCCGAACTGTTCACAGCAGCAGACGATATATTGGTTAACTCAATATTATCTGCTTTATCCTCAAAAAAAAACTGAACTATGCCAACTTCAAATTCATTAGTTTCCTGAATTTAGAGCACCCACACTTGTGGCAGGAGAAAAGTCCATCATCCACCAAATATTCATATTACTGCAGATCTTGGATACAACCCAGGAGCAGCGTTGCCGAAATGGCACTATCGTGCACTTTTGGCACTTTTTAATTTAAATGGCACTGTGGCACTCAAACGCTTTAAATGGCACTCTACGAAAATGCAATGTTAAAAATAAAATATAAAATATTTCATAGGACGTGTAAACAACATTTACCTTTATAGGCACTGAACGCATTGAATTGTAATAACCTGGAATACAGCCCAGAATGCAATCCACAATATTTATTGTCGTCTGTCAAAATATCCACAACGTGTACTGTTTTCAATTTGTTTGTTGTTTTGTTTGCGAATTTAGGTAATTCCCCGATTGTTTTTGTTCCTACAATTGTGTCTGTGCTATAGTATTCTGTGTTACAAATTACAATACAAGATGGATAAGTAAGTAGTATATCTATTTGTTTAATAAGGTATACAATATATTTAAATATTTTTGTTGAAGGCACCCAGGGGCCCAAAATGGCACTTTCTGTTGTCAGCATTGGCACTTTCAAATTTATTTTTCCGGCAACGCTGCCCAGGAGCTTCAAATAGAATTCTGCCAGCTTTTCATCAAAGGTCAAAGCGTGATATGAATGGCGTGCATGTGAGCATTGAGACGTAAGCGAAGAAGTTTACGGGCAATTAGGGAAAGGACACTGAGGTAGGTAGGTAGAAATGTCGACCACTGGCAGTCTAGCCCTGTGGCACAATTAGGACTAAAGCTCGCCATTTTGATACCATAACTAGTGTGGACCTGTGGACGAAATTGATATGGGAAATTGTGGACATTCGTACGGAGTCATCCAGTTTGGATTGAGTTCTAAAAGAAGAAAGGATCTAGCAGGTTTTGATGTTTCTTATTGTGTGTTTGCTTTTGCATAATCATCCGGAATTTGGGTCACTCACTCAACCGGACCATCAAACTCATGCGATTACATTTACACTGTGCCAAGCTAGGCAGGTGACTGGTGCTAAAACAGTTAGTTAAACTGTTCCACCTACAGTTTGCCTCGCTAAAAAAAATTAAGAGAATATTGCACTTCATAGCTCCGAGCGGAATATTGACTCTTTTTCAGCAAGTGAGTTATTAAGGGCTGATCCTTGCCTGGCCAGCTCGTCTGCCCGTTCATTTTCATCAATATCACAATGACCCGGAGCTCAAACAAGAGTGATATTGTGGTTAAAATTGAGGCTGGAAAGTCAATCCCGACATTACTGGACCAATTTCGAGGATGTTGTATACTAGAATTAATGGCCGCTTGGCTATCTGTGATAATAGACATATTCCGGGTCTGGGTGTGGATCTTGTTTGAGTACATTGCATGCTTCCCTGATAGCCAGTAACTCAGCTTGAAAAATAATAGCAGAGTCGGGTAGTCTAAATGATCAATATCGAAAGTCAGGACACTTAATACCAACATCTTATTTAAAACGTCATAAGCATCTACAACTTTGAGGTGGTTAAGGACTTTGTTTACATGGACACCGCACATGTGTCAGACAATAACAACACAATAACACCAGCATACATATATACATATGGACCAAAACGCGAAAAACGAAACCACAAAGAAAAAAAAAAATATTTCAAATTCCGCGGGCTTTTCGCCATTTTTATTTTTTATACATCCCAAAGTAACGAGTAACATAAATTTCAAAGAGATATTCGTTACTTACTTCGCGATAAACACGTTTTTCTTTGATTCCTTGAAATTAAAAAAAAAAAATTAAAATTCAAAACGAAACAAAATGGTAAGTTTTATTAATTCAAAATTAGTTTCTTAAGTGTTATCCGTTTTGGTCACATTAAGTAAGTTTTGTTGAAAGTATAGGGCTTAAATATTTGGAAAAACAAATTGAAATCAGCATTTAAAATAACAAAGAAACCCACCGCAATATTTGATGTAACGTAACAGTCCAAGAACCTTAAAAGTTTATTTTTCCAGCTTCTGTTATATCAAAATATTAATAAAACCATATTTTCTCCCAGTAGTTTTAGTCTATTTTAAAAATAAAATAATAATTGTGTACTACATAATGCCGTTGTTTAGAACAGAAAACAGTTTGTAACGTAACAGTCTTTTTTCGTTTCAAATTAAAAAAATGTAACTATGTTGATTTCATAACCTCAATCATACTTCTAATGTTTAGGGAAAGCTTAGTAAGACCCGAAAGAACAAAAACTATGAGCCTTATCATCGTACCCGATCGGAACGTAATTTTCTCCGATTTCTACGAAATGTACGAATTTTGTATGATTGTAGCCGTTCCGATAGGGCAATCGGAAAAATCTACGAAAATAAAGTTTGTGTGCGTTGTCAAAATGGCAGCAACGCATGGTGAATTCAAGCGATTTATGAAGATATTTGATTTCCGATTTCTCCGACAGCAAATTATAAGTTTAAAATTTTTCAAAGAAAAATTAAAAACGAATAAACTTTTATAATTTATAACTACGCTGTATCTGAGTTAGAAAATATTTCATATATTTCTTAAGAATATTCTTTTTTCTTTATTTAATTTTCTTTATTCATATCTTTCCGCTTCTAATAACACTGCAGCACTATCCATGATTCTTCTTTGCTTATTTGACACGAATCAACACCTTATTAATTTATTGGCGTTTACGTCAAATACATGCGTTAGTAAACGTGGGTTTTTTCCGTTACGAAACAGATACCATGAAGGAAATAAACTTTACGATCGTAACGATACGATGATAAGGCTGTATATATGTATGTAAATAGTTAAAAAAGGACGGAAAAGTTTGAGAAGTTGTTGAACTCTAAATTAGAATTGATTTATATTTATTTACAAAGCACTATTTATACTAAAAGTTTGTTTAAATTCGATAAACAAACTTAATAAATTATTACAATGAATGATTGATAAATTTATCTTTAATAAAGTAAAATATTATTATTTTTAAAACTAAGTGCAAATACTTAATGTAAGTTAGTGGATTAATGGATCACCACAATTTCGATATGTACTTACCTATAATGAAAAATTAAGTTTTTTTTTAAATTTAATTTGTATGTTACATAAGTTACCCTTTTTTAATGCCTAACGATAAGAAAACCAAAAAACTCTAAAAAAAATACAATGTTAGCCATTTTCGATGCTGACTTTAACTCTTAAAAGAGCCAAGATCGCACGTGTAACGTAACAGTCTTTTCATGTAACGTAACAGTCCCAACATTTTTCTTTCCACAGAATCTAAAAATACAGTATTTAGTGTAATTAATATTTTATTTGCTACTTCCTTTCTTAATCTCAGAAACCTCATACCTCACGTTTGAAATAGTACACTAAAAGAGCAGACTTATTGCATAATGTAATGCAACCTCAAAATCTACTTCCAAATTCATGTAACGTAACAGTCCTGCTAAAACATTTTTAGCGTTTAAATGACAGACCTCACTGATTTTTAAATTAATAGAAAATGTTAGTTAGGAAGTCTATTTTGAGAAAAAAATAATAGATATTGAAAAAGTATTCAGTTTCATATATTTTCAGGTAAATTTGTATTGAAATATGCGTATGAATGTAACGTAACAGTCCGCGTTTTGGTCCATATGTTTTTTTTTTTTTAACGAAGAATAACTATTGTCCATGAAAAGAAGGCAACTGTGGAGTATTCCGTAGTGGAACTTAAGTGTCCCTTTATGAGACAGTTTTCATCACGGTAATTCTATTGAGCTATATGATGCAGAGTTATGGACCTTGCAAAAATTGATGGGAACGCATTAGGATGTTACGAGAGTAGATTTATCCGGGTTGTTCTGCCTACACGGACTGAGAGTGGAGGAGAAGATACACCCATGAATTGTACAGGATGTACAGCGACATCAGACGAGTAAGAGTCCAACGACTGACATAGATGGATCTTGTAGAGCAAATGGACATAAATGAATCGACCAGCAAAGTTTTAGAATTCAATCCCATGGGAATGCGTAGTAGAGGAAGACCACGACTTAGGTGGCGGACATACATATTTAGGTAAGGGATGACTGCAACCAATTTGAAGTGCGAAACTGGATAATGGAGAAGCTTGTTATTTGATGGCTTGGTACAACCTGAACTGTTGCGTCACATTCACTTAAGAAGTAGTTATTAAAGATGGGTCTTGTGAATAAAAAAAAAGTTTAAGCTTTTTTTGGAGGAAGCTAAAGCCAACTAGTCATAGCTTTTACTAGCAGCTTAGGCTAGACAGTACTAGCTACTGTTTTATGTGAATAAAAAAATGATAACGCTAAATAGCTTATGCTGGAAAATTCTAGCTTAAGCTTCGTAATTTAAGGTGTTCGTTTTTTTATTCACATGTTTCGGCTAGTTAGCTTTAGCTAAAACTGGTACATGTATGACCGAAAGGAAGGTTTTTTTGCCTCAAATTGTTATCTGTTCTACAGGGCAACTATTGGTTTCGGCTAAAACATGTTTTTAACATTTCGTATGTCAGTTTCTGGGTCTATACGTTCACACTCCTATTTTTTGAGATATTCCCTTATGTTTA
Source organism: Philhelius festivus (assembly GCA_963931855.1). Classification (NCBI taxonomy): domain Eukaryota; kingdom Metazoa; phylum Arthropoda; class Insecta; order Diptera; family Syrphidae; genus Philhelius; species Philhelius festivus. Next base: position 150,291,053 of record OZ007555.1, read on the forward strand.
ATTAAGTTAAGCACAAGTTAATACTGAAAATAAGAACTAGTCAAAGCTTTCTAGACAGGTCGAAAAAATCTTGAAATTTTTGTAGCTTTAACTATAATATTCTAGCTTAAGCTATTTTTATTCACCCAAATCGAAGCTTAAGCTAGGAAAACAAGCTAAAACTAAATGAATTTAGCTTTGGCTATTTTAAAATAGCTATTACTAGAAAACATCTTTAACTAGCTAGCTTAAGCTTATTTTTATTCACTAAAAATCAAGCTTTTACTTAAAAATCCAAGTTTCAGCTTTAGCTTTTTTTTTATTCACAAGTCTTCATTGCCAATAGTGTATTTTTATCGATGTTGTGGCCTACGTTAATAAAATTAACTGTACAAAAAAACAACTTACTAGATAATGTGAATGAATATTCGTTGTTCCGCAAAAATCAAACAACGTTGACAGAATAAAGGATGCATATATGTAAATTCCTCAATTTTGTATGATTATTTGGTTCTGTATCTTTTAATTTTTCATAGTCTTTAACAACAGGTCCTATTTAGTTCTTGATTCTGCAGTAAATTTGTATGTACGAGTAATTTCTCCAATCGGGAGAATCCTATTTTTTACTTGCGACATATACATAGGTTGGTACTATAAGGCGGCTCATGCATTCGTAAAAAAAATCGAACTCGCGATTTTTATCAAATTTGACATTACAATAATAGCGAAGACGAAAAAGGTAGGTCTCACAATTATGTCTGTCTGTCTTTTCGACTACAGCCTAAACTCAGCCGATTTTCTTTAAACTTGGTAGACATCATTTTTAGTTTTTTCCCCCACACGTTTTTTTCTTTTTTTTAAGACTAAAAATAACGGTACCTGCCAAACGATTTTTTTTTTTCGAAATTTTATAAATATTTTTTTATCAAAAACTGTCCCAAAGAATTAAAAAAAAAAAATTACAAAAATTTCATTTAGTTAAAGCTAGGTAATGGTTTGAAAAAAAAATTCCAAAAAATGGTTATTTATGGTAGCCCCTTGGAACCAGTTTTTTGTTTTTGATTTTCTTGAAAACGGTACAACTAATTTAAATCATTTTTTGTATGCTAAAGCTCCTTCAAAGTTTGAATATTATTACATATTAAAATTTTGAATTTTTTGGATTAAAAAAAAAATCAACATTTTTTTTTGGAAACTCAATATTTCGAAAACCCCATGCTCGATGTTTTTCAAACTTGATAAATAAAAGTTTCTTAACATAATCTACAAGATTTGAGAAAAAAATTTTGTTTTACCTAAAACTAACGGTACCTTTATACAAATTTAAAATAATGGTTTTCGAAAATCGTATTTTTCTCGAAAACGGTTCCGAGAATTTTGCTAAAAAATGAAATCAAGATATTACTGACTGTACCTACCATGGCACCATTTTTTCAAATTTTGAATTCTCATTATCGACATAACGGATTTTAACGAATTTTTGTATAGAGAAGCTTCTAAACGTTTTAATAAACATTGCATTTCAAAACTTTAAAAAAATATTTTTTTGAATTTTGAAAAAAAAAAAATCTATTTTTTTTTTTTTTTTAAATTCAATATCTCAAAAAGGGATGCTTATGAACAGTTTTTTCTCTAATAACATTCATTTTTGATATTCTTAGGCTTTTACATAAGAGCTAGTTAGTGCGACCCAATCGTGCATTTTATTTTATTTCACATTTGGAACTTTGGAATTGCTGGTTGTCGGAATAATTTGGAAAAATATACACATGGGGTTTGTTCGTAGATTATGGTCAAAGTAAAAGGTTGTTATAGAGCAGATGACGTCACCGGAGTTTTTTTTTTGTGGTAATAGATCGTGAAGGCATTTTTTGTCATCTGTAGCAACACTGTAAGAAATGTCAAAATTGACATTTATAACTTCGATTTCTTAACAATTGACAAAAAAAAGCATCAGCAACATACGAAAGAAATAAATAATTTTTTTCAGAATGTCGGATATTTTTAGCAGCTTACAGTACGAAATGACATTTGTTGAGCTGTCAAACAAAATAACAAACTTACACCATTGTGTTATTCTGTAGCAATGGGATTAGACTTTAATAAATGTGACATAATTTAATATGTACTTTATTTTGTGTAGTTTGTATTAAAACCACTATATTTAATTGTTAGAGACTAAAAAAATGTTAGATTTTTACAATGATACTACCTCAGTTACACCGAATCGCGAATACGATTCATGATTTGTTAACTGAATTGCAAGTGGTTTTTCATTGATTGATTGTTGAAGTTGATTGAATTATAGAAATTAAATCGGTCTTCATTTCAATAAGGATTTCAATAAATTTGTCCCCCCAACAGAAGTAAATAAAATGCACGACTGTTCGAATGCATGGAATTGCCGTCTGATTTCCGGAAAAGTATGAATTTATGCAAACAAAGTTGAAAAACCGTTTTATTATTAAAGTAATTTTTGATATGAGAAATTTGTTTAAAATTTTTCGAGAACAAAATTTGGGATGCAAATTTTAATTATTCAGTAGTATAGATTTTAGAAAATAATTTCAAAAAATAAATCGTTCACACGTTTAAAAGATATTAATTTTCAAAAAAAAAAACTTTGGAAATTTTGTTTCAAGAAATGTAATATTTTTATATACAATATTTTTTTAGACTTAAGAGGACTACTGCTGAAAATTCTTAGTTCAAATCGTTAGAGCCTTTGATGAGAAATTCGAAAATCAAAAAAACCGTTCTATGACAGGTACCATTAATAACACTTCCCCCCAAAACTGTTTTTACTAAAATGTATAGGTAGTCCATGTTTCTAAAAATGGAAAAAACGCCAGAATTTTTTTGTAAAAAATGCCTGAAATTCTGAAAAAAGGTCAGAATTTGTATGAACAAAATTTTGGCGTTTTTTCCAAAAAAAAATCTGGAGTAATTTCTCCTGTCTTAATTTGCGGAAGCCAATGAACACAGCTCTCCAAATATATACAAATTTTAATTGCACCAACATATTAGAACAAGATCAGGGAAATTAGGAATTAGGAAAATAAAAGTCAAAAATCCACATTAGGATTCTATTTGATTAAGCTTTTATCAGCAGTATTTGTACTTCCGCTAAAGAGAAATATTTTAAGCTGTTATCTTATTGCGAATATTAGCGGGTTAAATTGCGGGTTAAATGTTCATCAAAATCGTTAGAGTCGTTATAGAGATTATTTTTTTTAACGGTTTCACAATTTCATTCTTTCTTCTTGGAATTAGAATTTCCCATTTTTCGTTCTCATGTTTACAAATTAATTTTCCATAGTTGAAATGAAAATGCTGCTTCTTGAAAACAGTGCTAGCACCTTTTACTTCATTAAAAATTGTACCTCGATTCATTTCCTCATTAAATTCTTACGTAACTTTTAGCTAGTTTAAACTCCCTTTTTATGGTTTCACTTTAAGTGTCATGGTTTAATTTTGGAATAATATGAATTTATTTCAATTTTAATCTGAATTCTACCATTCATGTCAGGAGCAAAAAGATTTCGGTTCCTGGTGAAATTGCCCTTGACAGTAGAGGACCTTTGAAGAAGGAAACTCCTTGAAGGGAGATCCCAAACACAAGCAATTTAACACAAGTCACAAAGCAATTGCACAAAAGATTATACTCACCCCATACATAGTCACACACTCTCAAGCACCACAAAGGTGAGTAAATGAACATCAAGTTCACAAACATTCAAAGTAACAGGATATGGTTAATTATTTATGCAATGGGTGGGAGTGACTACTCCCGGAGGCCCAGAGGGATGTGACTAAGCTCTTAAGGTCGAGTAATGAAGTGGAACAGGTTTAGCACTCGAATTATTATTATTTGATTATTTCCCATGTTTGTATTTATGTAATGCATTTGAATATGGAAATAGTGTACATCATATTCTAATCCGATTTGGGAATCTTATTCCATCAGGGTGCTCTTTTAAGTAGATCGTATCCGGTTCTGCTGCGTTGAATACGAATAGGAACTTTTTAAATTAATTTAAATAATTAAATTGAGTTCTGTTACCTGATGGGAATAAGAACCCTGACTCGTTATTTCAAAGTGGTTTGCGTCTATATAGTACATCAACTTGTATTTTCGCCTGAATCTGCATTTTAAAGAGGTCCTTATAAGTAGAGGTGGTTTGGGTAGCACTAAATAACTTTTATGACGAAATAAAAACCAAATCAAATACGACGTACTCGTTACTAAAAGACGACACGAATTTGTTCGACTGGCTTGCATGAACTCGCTGTTGAAGTTCAAGGCTACAATGTGGCAAGCATTTTAGCCATTAAGCAGTAGGTTATTTGTTAAAAAAGAGGTCATTACGGCTCGTAGAGAGCCTAAATCTAGTGACTTAAAACTGAGAAATGGACGGGACATCCAATTAACTGCCGATTCTACACCGTCAATGAGCAGCACTCTTCATGGCAAGAGAAACTCTTTGAGGATTTGTCACTCTCTGGCAAGAGGCAGTAAACCTCTGGAAAATTGAGAGCTAGGTCATAAAGGATGGGCCAAATACAAGTTTCTTTTTAAAAATGCAATAAAATGAACAAAATCAAATGTTTACCATGTTTTTTGGCTTTACTAGTAAGAGCAAACCTTGTAGAACACGACACTCGTTCAAATGGGGGCCACGGCTGTCTTCGCTGTACCGTATTCTGTCTCTCCATTTTTCCAAGACCTTGCTGATGATTTCGGACTGCAGCTCACGGATTACTCGGATGATATTGGCCTGAAGTGCTTGAATCGTTTCCGGATTGTTGGCATAACATCGGTCCTTCACGGTTCCCTACAAATAAAAAAGTCCAAAGGGGTCAAATCGCAGCACCTAAGCAGCCAATTGACATCGCCAAGACGCCTGATAACAAGAGTCGAGAACTTGGTGCGCAAAAGACCGATTGTGACATGAGCTGAACCAAAAGTCCTTTAAATCCATATCTTCAATTTCAGTAAAAAAAAGGTAGGTTAGAATGGCTCTGTAACGCCCACCGTTGACAGAACGTTGCGTTGTTGCCAGCCTCTTTTTTGAAGAAAAATGGTCTGTGGATCCAATGGCTTCTGGACAATAACGTGCTTATTTTTCGAGCCCCAGATGCGGCAATTTTGTTTGTTAACGTAGCCCGCCGAAATAAAAATGGGCCTCGTCCGAAAATCGTCAAAATCGTTGTCCAATTCAAGCTTCTCTAAGGCCCAAATCACAAAGCGATACCGAAGCGGATGGTCATGCGCTCTAAATTGCTGAGTCAATTGAACCTTGTAAGCGAATAATCCTAGATCTTTGTGCAGAATTCTCCTCAGGCTAGTGCGTGAAATGTTGAGCTGATGAGATCGTGAATTGAGTCGCACACTCTCGGCTACATTCTGGCCTGTGCGCACCGTACGACGACAATCTTTTGATAAATTTGCGAACAGTAGGTGCTCCATTTCGGCCAATACTTCTTTCCAAAAAAAAGCACTGTTTGGGCTACACAGCACTCCCCTTGGAAATAAATTAAATTAAATGCTCAAGTGTAAAGCGACTCATTTCCTTCGGCGGAGGTATGATACTGACTTTCTGTTAAGATTTCGAGCGGTAAACAGCTCTCAGTGTCACGATAACCTATGATTTAAAAATAAACCACTAGATGACTATTAGTTTTTATGAGGGAAAAAAGGGGGTGAAAAGCGGATAAGCTTTAGGTTTTCGATTTTTTTGTAAGCTGTCAATCTTATGAGGAAAATAGTTTAGGTAAAATTTATTAACCCAATTTCCTATGAAAAATATCATAACACTTATTTTCTAGCTAGCAGGTTAGAAGGGGTCAAAGGTCATCAAAATAGAATTTTTGAAAATTTTGAAGAAGGGAAGATAATTGTGAATGGTAGGCACGTGCACCCAAGAGGACACAAGAGTCCACAGGTTTTTCTAAAAACCCACCTCTGTCTATTAACTCCTACTCTTACCTCCTCGCGGTGAACATCGGGTACCTCGTACCTTAACTGGAGATTGGGTCACAACCCCAGTGGAAGGTTGTTCGGAATAGCAAACGAGAGAGGGGGGAGAGATATTCCCTCTAAGGCATCTCTCCTTTCATCTAGGCGACAGCGGAGGAATTCTCCAGATGGAATCAACGGTGGCGTCTACAGTTTCAGTGAGGCTGAACTACTTAGTGAACACCTTACAGGGCTACTCCGACGCATTCGGAGCTTAGGCCTGTAAGGAGCGGTTTATCCGGCCCCCCGTTCTTGGAGTCATACTAAGGACCTGAGACCTGGCCCTCCAGGTTGGGGGTTGTTCCGTCGGGGTGACTTCCCGGCCACATAAAATACAACTTAGTTGCGAAGCAAAAACAAGCCTTGGATACGGACGAATTCACTGTTGACGAACCATGCAAACGAAATAAGTATAACGAAGTTCGGATCTGTTTGTGAGTGTTAGGTCCCTTAAGAGACCACGTGCAGTCAAACAATTAGCAAAAACCCTAAACTGCTACGAAGCAGATATTACCGCCATCTAAGAGATGCGATGGGACGGACTGGGGAGATGAAAATTAAAGGACTGCGATATCTACTACGGCGACTGCTATCGAGAACAAAAGCAGCGTTTATTTCGGATGCGAATTTGCTGTTGGAACTAGACACAGGAAAAAAGTCTTAAGTTTCAACTGTGTGAACGAGCGCCTCACGACAATCCGCATCAAGGCCAAATTCGCCAACATTAGCCTGATTTTCGCCCATGCCCCAACAGAGGAGAAAGATGAAGACACCAAAGACATATTTCACGAGCTTCTGGACAAAACATACGAGCAGTGTCCTAGCTATGACATTAAAATTGTCCTTTGGAGATTTTAACGCCAAGCTAGGGAAGACATCTTTGGTGACACAACTGGAAGATAAAGCCTGCACGACACCACTTTCGATAACGGATTCAGGCTTCGCTGTGGGGCGAGACGTTCTTGTAGCTAGTACGCAATTCAAATATCTTGATATTCACAAAGGGACATGGCGATCTCCTGATCAATCAACCGTGAAGCAGATTGACCTCGACATCATCGACTCGGACCACTACCTCGTTGTAGCCAAGGTTTGGCTGCGGATATCCCGACCCAAGCCAAAACAAGGAAGCACTCCGAGGAAGTTCTACGTTGGGCGTTTACAATCGCAAGAGATCGCAATGTCATTTTCCGATCGAGTTTCTAACAACCTCTTAAGAAGTCCTATGCCGCCAGCATAAAGTATTGAGGACCAGTGGCAATATTGCCAAGCAGCCATCAGGGATGCCGCCTCCGATGTGCTGGGTTTTACACAACCACCACAACGAAACCCCTGGTTTGACGATGAGTGCCAGCAAGCACATGCAGCAAAACAAAAGGCATATAAAGCACAGGAACCGAGCTAGCTGGAGAAGCTTGTTAGTTGAGGCCCTCGTAGCGCCACCTTAAATAAATAAATAATAAGATAATTGTACAGCCCTGTTGATAGCATCGGCACTATCTTGATTCGAAGGTTTTTTGTTAATGTCAGAAGTAGACGTACAATATTTACAAAAACAATATTGGAACCGAAATTGCATCAACCAAACATTTTGGCATAAATTATGTAATCGTCACTATTTTCAAATAGCTTGAAGAATTTTAACAATTTGCCTCTGTTGTAAAGACTAAAAACTGGCTAAAGTTTCATCATCATCATCATCGGCTCGACAACCAGGTTCCGGACCTGGCCTCTTTCATCAAGTCTCTCCACCTATCCCAGTCTCGAGCTGACGCCATCCAGTTGCGCACCCCAAGGCTTCGGGCGTCCTGGTCTACGCCATCTCTCCAGCGCAAGCATGGTCTACCACGCTCTCGTCTACCATAGAATGTACCACAAAGAACTTTCCGAGCAGGTTCCTCTTCGCTCATGCGAGCTAGGTGCCCTGCCCACCGGAGTCTACCGAGCTTAATTTTTGTCACGATATCTGCTTCAACGTAGATTGCGTACAGTTCATGATTGTACCGTCTGTCTCCGGAATCGTCCTTCCTCACATATGGGGCCAACAATTCTCCTTAAGAATTTTCTTTCGAACGCAGCTAAGAGGCCGGAGAGCCTTTTGCTAAACACCCAAGTCTCGGATCCATATGTGAGTACTGGCAGGACAATGGTCCTGTACAGCAGCAGTTTTGAAGTTATGGTGAGATTTCTGGATTTGAAGAGTTTTGACAGACTATAGTAGGCTCTGTTGGATTTGAGAAGCCACCCGCGTATTTCTTCTTCTATATTGTTATCGGCTGCTACTATTGACCCAAGGTATTTAAAGGATTGCACCACTTCAAATTCGTGCTCCGCTACCTTGATTGTTTGACCAACTGTTCCTCTCGCATTCGACGCCACCATGTACTTTGTTTTACCTTCACTAATGAGCAGCCCCAAATTTTGTGCCGCCTGCTCGATCTGGATGAAGGAATCGTGTACAGGTTGTTCGGTTCTTCCGATGTTGTCTGCGTAAGCCAGTAACTGGCTGGACCTGTTGACGATGGTCCCTCTTGTTGCCGTGCCAGAAACACGGATTGCTTTCTCCAACGCCAGGTTGAAGAGGAGGCAGGCCAAACCGTCCCCTTGTCGGAGTCCATTAAAGATGTTGATTGGTCTGGATAGCAATCCGGCTATTTTTACTTGGCTTGTTACGTTGGTCATGGTCAACCTACATAGCCGTGTCAATTTATTTGGGATGCCGAATTCTCTCATGGCTTTGTAAAGTTCTACCCTGGCTATGCTGTTATAGGCGGCCGTAAAGTCTATAAACAGATGGTATGTTGGGATGTTAAATTCTAGACATTTTTCCATCGCCTGCCTAAGGGTAAAGATCTGATCAGTTGTTGATTTGCCTGGAATGAAACCACACTGATATTGTCCGATGACGGTTTTAGCGTTTGGGGTTATCCGGTCTTGTAGGATAGAGGAGAGTATCTTATAGGCGGTACTCAACAACGTGATACCTCTATAATTGCTGCACGTTGTGACATCTCCCTTCTTATGTATGGGGCATATTAAACCTTTTCGCCAGTCTTCTGGCCTATAGCCTTCTCAACCTCTTCTATGCTTGGTGGCGGCAACATAGGGTATTCTTCTTGAAGTAATGGAGCCTCAACTTCTGCAGTGAGCTGACCATTTAGCAATTCATTAAAGTACACTTCCCATCGCTCCAGTATGCTTTCAGAATCGGTGATCAGATTTCCCTCTCCGTCCTTGCAGTATGTGCAGCGTGGTGTGTACTGCGTCATGTTTCGGACGGATTGGTAGAACTTCCGCGCCTGGTGCGGATCTCGCTCTCTGCTGTTTTCTATTTCACAGATTAGGTTCTTCTCCCAGGCTGATTTTTTTTTGTCTGTGAGGCCGTTTTTCTGTTCTTCTGAGCTCTTTATATTCCTCTTCGCGTGCCCGCGTTCTATGAGATTGTTGGTTTGCTCGGTACGCAACATTCTTACGTTCAGTCGCTAGCTTGCATTCATCATCAAACCAGTCGTTCCGATTTTTTCGACTGCTACCTAAGATGGAGTTGGCAATACTAATGACAATATTCTTAAGGCGTGTCCACTACTCATTTACGCCCAGCATACTGGCTCCAGGACTTACTCTCCCTAAATCAGATGTTTCTAGGGCGAGTCCTAACGCATTACCAAAGGTGTTACTGGTGTTTTCATTGCGCAGGGCAGCAGTGTTGATTCAAACCTGATCGGCGGATGCAATACGGCTTCGCAAGGCAATCCGCCATCGGAAAACCATACCACCAAGATGGTAATCCGAGTCGATATTGGTACCTCGGTACGTTCGTACCGTCATGTCATCAAGTTCGAGTAGTGGCGGCGACGGTCTATCAACACGTGGTCTATTTGGTTACGAGTGACTCCATCAGGTGGCTTTGTAGATATCTTTACGCGGGAACCTGCCAACCTGGTACTCGCAACGACCATGTTTTTCGATGCTGCCAATTCTAAGACTCGAAGTCCATTGTCATTAGTGTTCTCATGCAAACTATGGGTGCCTGCGTAATGCCTAAATATCGGCTCCCGACTTATTTTTGCGTTCAAATCCCCAATGATGATTTTAACATCATATCTTGGACAGGCATTGAGGGCCCTCTCGACTTGTTCGTAGTAAGTCTCTTTTTCTTTGTCTGAGGACTCCTCCGTAGGTCCGTGAACGTTAATGAGGCTGATATTCATAAATTTGGCTACGCACGCGAAGGGTGCATAGCCTTTCGCTTATAGCGTTAAAGCCGATGATAGTAGACTTCATTTTTTCGCTGACTAGGAAGCCTACCCCGAGCACATGGTGATTTGTATGACAGCTGTAATATACGTCATATTCTTTCTGCTGTAAAACACCATGCCCGGTCCATCTGATTTCTTGGAGAGCTGTTATGTCAGCTTTATATTTTGACAGGGCATCTGCTAGCTGCTGAGCAGCTCGAGCTCTATAGAGCGATCGTACGTTCCATAAGAAAATTCGTAAATCGTTTTTCCTTTTTCTTTGCGTGGGTTGTCGTCGTGTGATCAGTCCGTTTCTGAGGCTTGTTGTCGGTCTCGAAATTCTTTTAGTTTTACGGGACAGGGAATTAACCTTTCGCCAACCTGAGGAACCAGCCTGATCATATTAGCCAAACCTTTTTTAAAAGTCTTGTTTCTAGCGGCCGCCGCGGGGAGGCTATGATCAGACTTCCACCAGTCCCGAATAGTTACGGCACGTGCATGTTTTCGTATGCTACATGTTGTTCCCCCTATTCGTCTGATGGCTGACCGGCTAAAGTTTAGTACAATATAATTTAGTTTCAATTTCTTCGGCTTGAATTGGTTTTTGAAATTAAGTTTTGTTGTCGCAAAGAGCTCTTGCTATCAGTTTTGCAAGTGATTCGACGTTCTTTCCTTCAGTAATATTAGCATGTTGCTCAGCATTCTCTATGAGTGTTTCGAAAGAAAAAAAAATCAGCATCATTTTTGCGTTGTCAAAATCCAGTATGATGAATTCTAAGATCATTCAATCTTCTTCATATTAAAACAATATTATAAAACAAAGTCCATTGAAACGCCAAAAGCAAGCCTTATTCTCCCAAATTCATGGTACCTACATATGTGTAAAAATTTCGGTTTTTGAAAACAAGGGTTTGGAACATCCTATAGAAACATACTATAAAGTGTTGGCTCGGAAATGCTTGCACAATCGGTTCATAACTGAGACTGGCTCGTCTCTTAGTCACACATGTACACGAGACGAGTTTCCAATGTACCTGTTCATTGAGAGCAGCCACACCCTCAGTACACTTCTTATGTATACTTCTCATTGGATTAGTAATGGCCTTGCCTCAGAGACCTACTAGGTATTGCATTTTGTTTGTCCTATTTTGTAGGAATATTTATATAAAACCTTCAAAGTGAGATATGTGAGTGACAAATGTTTTTAAAGTCGTCAAATCTCTGTTCGACCCAAATCTTAACAAAGCATAAATTGTCTACAATACAGCTCCATTCTTCTGATCCCAAAATCATACACGAAGGATTAAACTTTTTCGTGACAGTTGGTTGCCCACATATGGGTCAACTTTTCTTAAATGCCGATGTGGGTATTAGAACTTGCTGATTTCAAGATTATCAACATCTTTATCGATTTTTTGTGTCTTTCGAACCCTCTTCAGGATCCTTTTATGCTTTCTTTACAAAAGATGCTAGGAATTTTTGGGAAAATTACCAAAATGAAGATTGTTGGTATAGGTAGGTACCCATACTTTAAGTAAGAAAACAAGAACAAAGAAACATACTTTTCAAAGCTAATTATGGCACATCGTATTGCAATCCTTATATGAACGCTCTTCCTACAATGTCAGCTTTCCTCTTCTGCCGACTCATATATGTAGGTAGCTAAAGTCTACCATACAAACGGTACCCAACAGTTGTGTCTATATGTCGGCTCTGTGCCAACAAAAACGCTCAAAGGGATGATAACAACTTCTTGTTTCGTTGTCGTCCTTTCTGCTTTCTGCGCTCTTCATCCTCATCCACGACATCAGTATCCTCATGGCTGGTTGTTCGTTGAACTAATTTTTAACACAAAACTCTTACGCCTATTCGGGCACAAACCAACACAACCCAAGGCGAGGCGCACCAACCCAACCACTCTTTCTATGCTTCGATGATACTACGAGTAAAATGGAAAAAAATGAGGGTACCTCTGGGAATCCAAATAATTTCTATCGTCCTTTTTTATCTGTGCCACCTTTTGCCATTTCCCATTTCAGAGACCCCCCCTGTACCGTTCGCCTTGAAAACCCATACCTATTGCAACCGCACACCATTATGTGGAGTAACCCGGATAGAATGGAAGAAAAAAAAAGCAATAAAACGAGAAGACCTATATCATTATTTCATTAGAGTCCCAAAAGGATATTCGAATTTATCGACGTATTTGCAGGCGCGCACAGGGCACATGCCGCATCACCCGGGACAGAATGAAGCCTCTATTCGCTTGAAAGAGCGGACCCATAGCAATGCTTAGAAAAAAAAGCAATTTACTTCTACTATCTTTTACCGTCAAAGGAAACTGTTAACGAGAAGGCATTCAAAAAAGGACCAAAGTATTGGGTTTTGAGTTGCTGCTGATGCTGATGATAGTGAATTGTGCGGGTGGTTTTTATTATTCGTGTTTTTTTTTTTTTTTTTGGATTTACCAGTGTGCGTTATCCATTTAAGCTCTTTTTCAAATACCTAAGTAGGTATACCTACGTAGCTCTGGGTTACTATAGCGGCTAATCCGTGATTACATAAATCTCAACCGTTTAAGCTGTTACAATTATGTGTTTTGCTGAGCAAAAAGAATTGCCCCTCACCTTGAATAACCAACTACCCACGATGTGAACGGCTAATTCTGGATGTTAAGGACAAGTTTGGATACGGTTAGCCAAATTTATAGCTTTATATTTATCGTCTGCAATTTATGTTGTTATTGCCAAGTACAGTTATTCGGTTAAAATGAACACAAATAACTTTCCGCTGAAAATGTTAAATCTTAAAAACATTTTTTTTTCTCGAAAACAGTTCCACAGATTAAAAAAAAATTTTACAAAATTTCAGTTAGTCAAAGGGAGGAAATGGTTGAAAATAAATGACCGAAAAAGCTTATTAATGGTACCTTTCGTAGAGCCATTTTTTGGTTTTCGATTTTCTCAAAAACGATACAACCAATATTTATCAGTTTTCTTATATTAAAGCTCCCCAAGAGTTTGAATAGAATTTCGAAAACCCCATTGCACGATTTTTTTAACCTAGATAATTAGAAAAACTAAAATATGTGAGCCAAAAAAACGTATTTTATTTAAAAATAAAAAAAAATTATATAGATAACGAATTTTCCAAAAAAAGAAATAGATTTTTTTTTTCAAAAACTCAAACATTATTTTTCTTAAAGTTTTTAAATGCAATGTTTTTCAAATATATAAGAAGCTTCTCTATAAAAAGATTTCATTAAAATCCGTTTTGTCAATAATGGGAAATTCTAATTTTAAAAAATAGTTCTATGGCAGGTACAGTCAGTAATATCTTGATTTATTTTTTTTTTTAATTTTATGATAGATCGTAAAAATTAATTAAAAGAAAAAAAATTTTAGCAAAATTCTCGCAACCGTTTTCGAGCAAAATACGATTTTCGAAAACCATTTTTTAACATTTGTATGGAGGGTACCGTTATTTTTAGGTAAATAATTTTTTTTTTCTTATGTACATCTTATAATTTATATTAAAAAAACTTTTATTTATCAAGTTTTAAAAAAATCGAGCATGGGGTTTTCGAAATATTGAGTTTTCAAAAAAAAATTTTGAAATTTTTTATAAAAATCCAAAAAAAAATTTGTTCGAAAATTTTAATACAAAATAATATTGAAACTGCTGGGGTGCCTTAACATAAAAAAATGATCAAAATCGGTAGTACCGTTTTTGAGAAAATCAAAAACAAAAAAAAAATGGTTCCAAAAATAACCATTTTTAGTAAAATTTTTCTCAACCATTACTTACCTAGCTTTAACTAAATGAAATTTTTTGAATTTTTTTTTTGAATCTGTGGGACAGTTTTTGAGAAAAAAAAATATTTATAAAATTTCGAAAAAAATTCGTATGGCAGGTACCGTTATTTTTGGTCTTAAGAAAAAAAAGATAAAAACGTGTGGGGGGAAAAATTCAGAACCCATATCTACCAAGTTTGAAGAAAATCGGCCGAGCCGTTTAGGCTGTAGTCGAACCGACAGACAGACAGACAGAATTGCTATCATCGTAATGTCAACTTTGATCAAAATCTCGAGTTCTATTTTTTTACGAATGCATAACTTGCCTTATAGTACCTATAAGTCGCAAGTAAAAATAGTATTATTTCAACCTCATCAATATAACTTATATTCACTAGGAAAACGTGACGTCACAGAAAATGTAAACAGAATCATCCGAATCCAGTGATACTAGAATATCAGGAGTGAATTCCAGTTAATTAAACCATCAGACTAAAATCCCGAAACGCAGTTCATCAGAAACCAGACTCAGAAACTGAAACACGAAGTACAAGAATACCCCTAAGCCGAAACCTCGCTTACCAAAAAAGACCTTTGAAGTATTAGAATAAAAGAGATTATAATTTTTTATAAACTAGATAAGAGTTGTTTCTTGATAAAGATTTTTTTATAAGGTTTGAAAGACCTTTTATCTGAAGTTTGTGTTTCTTCAAAAAGACCCTGGTAAGACCGACGAGCAAAACCTCGGCTGGAAACCAAGAAGCATATCACAACCCTCAGCCTTTCCTATTGGTTTTCAAATTTACAGCATTATTGTTGGGTTGGGAAATTAACACGCCGGCGCACAGTGTGACAATTTCCATATTTAGCGGGATTTAATTAAAAAATTGACTTGCAGAAATGTAAACAAAAACCGGTTTTTCTTGCAGCTTACACCTCCTACTTAATGACTGTAACCAAATTTGTATGTTAGAACCATGTGCAACAAAAAAAAATGATCTCAAAGTTCAAGTTGTGTACAATTATTCATAAAAAGGTTTGGTGTGAGAGCAAGTGTTTCAGTTTTAATGTATTAAAATAAAATAAAGTTAAAAATAAAAAATTTTTTAATTAATTAAAATTGACGTTTTATTTTATTATTTATAGTTTAACCTTTTTATTACAACATATAATTCTTTTTTGTTCTACAGCGACGCGTTTCGGATACAAGTATCCATCTTCGGGCTTATGTTATACTTTACTGGTGTTTGCCAATTAACTTATTATTATGTGGGGTGGGTTCTGTTTCTGTTTTGTAGCTACTCTATTGTGAATTACTTTTATTGTTTGCTTATGTTTGTCTCCTTTACTGCTGCTGTCCTCTTTGGTGTTTTATCGCGGTGTTATATAGTGTATTGTTTTTTATTGTTAATTTGTCGTTAAGTACTTTGTCCTGTGTTGTCTTATATGCTTTGTATATTTCAAATTCCTCTAGTGCGTCTAATGTTGTCCCTTTCTTGCATATGTGTAGAGGTGTCAGGTTTGTTTTAAAGTCGGTGTAGTTATGGTTGTTGTCAATCAAGTGTTGTGCATATGGACCAAAACGCGAAAAACGAAACCACAAAGAAAAAAAAAATATTTAAAATTTCGCGGGCTTTTCGCCATTTTTATTTTTTATACATCCCAAAGTAACGAGTAACATAAATTTCAAAGAGATATTCGTTACTTACTTCGCGAAAAACACGTTTTTCTTTGATTCCTTGAAATAAAAAAAAAAAATTAAAATACAAAACGAAACAAAATGGTAAGTTTTATTAATTCAAAATTAGCTTTTTTAGTGTTATCCGTTTTGGTCGCATTAAGTAAGTTTTGTTGAAAGTATAGGGCTTAAATATTTGGAAAAACAAATTGAAATCAGCATTTAAAATAACAAAGAAACCCACCGCAATATTTGATGTAACGTAACAGTCCAAGAACCTTAAAAGTTTATTTTTCCAGCTTCTATTAAATCAACATATTAATAAAACCATATTTTCTCCGAGTAGTTTTAGTCTATTTTAAAAATAAAATAATAATTCTGTTGTGTAACGTAACAGTCTTTTTTCGTTTCAAATTAAAAAAATGTAACTATGTTGATTTCATAACCTCAATCATACTTCTAATGTTTAGGGAAAGCTTAGTAAGATCCAAAAGAACAAAAACTATGAGCCTTATCATCCATCGTACCCGATCGGAACGTAATTTTCTCCGATTTCTACGAAATGTACGAATTTTGTATGATTGTAGCCGTTCCGATAGGGCAATCGGAAAAATTAATGAAAATAAAGTTTGTGTGAGTTGAAAATGTCAAATCCTTGTGTTGCATGCCGATGAAATGTCAAAATGGCAGCAACGCATGGTGAATTCATGCGATTTATGAAGATATTTGATTTCCGATTTCTCCTACAGCAAATTATAAGTGGAAAATTTTCCAAAGAAAAATTAAAAACGAATAAACTTTTATAATTTATAATTACGCTGTATCTGAGTTAGAAAATATTTGATATATTTCTTAAGAATATTCTTTTTTCTTTATTTAATTTTCTTTATTCATATCTTTCCGCTTCTAATAACACTGCTGCACTATCCATGATTCTTCTTTGCTTATTTGTCACGAATCAACACTTTATTAATTTATTGGCCGTTACGTCAAATACACGCGTTAGTAAACGTCGGTTTTTTCCGTTACGAAGCAGATACCATGAAGGAAATAAACGTTATGATCGTAAAGATACGATGATAAGACTGTATATATGTATGTATGTAAATAGTTTAAAAAGGACGGAAAAGTTTGAGAAGTTGTTGAATTCCAAATTAGAATTGATTTATATTTATTTACAAAGCACTATTTATACGAAAAGTTTGTTTAAATTCGATAAACGAACTTAATAAATTATTACAATGAATGATTGATGAATTTATCTTAAAAAAAGTAAAATATTATTATTTTTAAAACTAAGTGGAAATACTTAAAGCAAGTTAGTGGATTAATGGATCGCCACAATTTCGATATGTACTTACCTATAATGAAAAATAAAGTTTTTTTTTATTTAATTTGTATGTTACATAAGTTACCCTTTTTTAATGTCTAACGATAAGAAAACCAAATAACTCTAAAAAAATACAATTTTAGCCATTTTAGATGCTGACTTTAACTCTTAAAAGAGCCAAGATCACACGTGTAACGTAACAGTCTTTTCATGTAACGTAACAGTCCCAACATTTTTCTTTCCACAGAATCTAAAAATACAGTATTTAGTATAATTAGTATTTTATTTGCTACTTCCTTTCTTAATCTCAGAAACCTCGTACCTCACGTTTGAAATAGTACACTAAAAGAGCAGACTTATTGCATAATGTAATGCAACCTCAAAATCTACTTCCAAATTCATGTAACGTAACAGTCCTGCTAAAACATTTTTAGCGTTTAAATGACAGGCCTCACTGATTTTTAAATTAATAGAAAATGTTAGTTAGGAAGTCTATTTTGAGAAAAAAATAATAGATATTGAAAAAGTATTCAGTTTCATATATTTTCAGGTAAATTTGTATTGGAATATGCGTATGAATGTAACGTAACAGTCCGCGTTTTGGTCCATATGTAGATTTTGTATTTTGTTTTGGTCTATGTTCTAAGTACCTGTCATAAAATGTTCTTCCCGTCTGTCCGATGTAAAAGCTGTTGCAGTCGTCGCAATGGATTTTGTAGACACCTGAACACGTCTTGATGTCTTTTCTATTTTTCTTTTGCAATATTTTTTGTGTGTTATTATTTGTTGTGAATGATATATTTGTGTTGAGTTTTTTAAATTCATTTTTTAATATTTGTGGGATTAAGTTTGTGTACTCTATTGCTATATATTTTTTGTTTTCTGTTGTTGTATTTTCTGTTTTGTTGTTGTTGTTCCTTTTTCTTTTCTTTTTGTGGATTAATTTGTCGATGATTTCTGTTTGATATCCATTTGTTGTTGCTATGTGTTTTATCGTGTTAAGTTCATCATTATAGTCTTCTTTGGTCATTGGTATATTCAGTAGTCGGTCGATAAATGTGTTGTATGCTGCCATTTTTTGTGTATGTGGGTGGTGGGAATTTTTGTGTATTGTTATGTCAGTTGTTGTTGGTTTTCTGTATATTTTGTATGTGAGTTTGTTGTTGTTTCGGCTGATGCTTAGGTCTAGAAAGTTGATTGTATTGTTGTCTTCTATTTCGGTTGTGAATTTTATATTATCGTTTATGCTGTTGATATAGTTTTTTAGCATGTTGATTTGTCTGATCGTTCCGTCAAATATGATGAATGTGTCGTCAACGTATCTTGAATACGATATTATTTTAAGTTTTTGTGGATTGATGTTTGATAATATGTATTTGTTTTCGAAGTCGTTTAAATAAATGTCTGCCATTAGTCCGCTTAATGGGGATCCCATCGCAAGTCCCTCGTCTTGTGTATAGTATTCGTTATTAAATGTGAAATAGACCTAAGCATCAGCCGAAACAACAACAAACTCACATACAAAATATACAGAAAACCAACAACAACTGACATAACAATACACAAAAATTCCCACCACCCACATACACAAAAAATGGCAGCATACAACACATTTATCGACCGACTACTGAATATACCAATGACCAAAGAAGACTATAATGATGAACTTAACACGATAAAACACATAGCAACAACAAATGGATATCAAACAGAAATCATCGACAAATTAATCCACAAAAAGAAAAGAAAAAGGAACAACAACAACAAAACAGAAAATACAACAACAGAAAACAAAAAATATATAGCAATAGAGTACACAAACTTAATCCCACAAATATTAAAAAATGAATTTAAAAAACTCAACACAAATATATCATTCACAACAAATAATAACACACAAAAAATATTGCAAAAGAAAAATAGAAAAGACATCAAGACGTGTTCAGGTGTCTACAAAATCCATTGCGACGACTGCAACAGCTTTTACATCGGACAGACGGGAAGAACATTTTATGACAGGTACTTAGAACATAGACCAAAACAAAATACAAAATCTACATATGCACAACACTTGATTGACAACAACCATAACTACACCGACTTTAAAACAAACCTGACACCTCTACACATATGCAAGAAAGGGACAACATTAGACGCACTAGAGGAATTTGAAATATACAAAGCATATAAGACAACACAGGACAAAGTACTTAACGACAAATTAACAATAAAAAACAATACACTATATAACACCGCGATAAAACACCAAAGAGGACAGCAGCAGTAAAGGAGACAAACATAAGCAAACAATAAAAGTAATTCACAATAGAGTAGCTACAAAACAGAAACAGAACCCACCCCACATAATAATAAGTTAATTGGCAAACACCAGTAAAGTATAACATAAGCCCGAAGATGGATACTTGTATCCGAAACGCGTCGCTGTAGAACAAAAAAGAATTATATGTTGTAATAAAAAGGTTAAACTATAAATAATAAAATAAAACGTCAATTTTAATTAATTAAAAAATTTTTTATTTTTAACTTTATTTTATTTTAATACATTAAAACAAATTAAAAATACAACATGGAGACTAAACCAAATAATAAGTGTTTCAGATTTTTTTGCAAGTGGATCGCCTGATTTTAATCGAAAGTTTTATTTTTAATCAATAAATATAATCTTAATAAATAGTAAGGTAAGTTAATTTTTGATATTGGGTACTTTTAATTAAATTATGGAGGGGAGGAAACAAAAATATTGATAAATTTATGTGATTTTCCGCATTCATTAGAGCAAAAGTATACTTATTCAGTGTTAATCAAGTTAAAGACCCTATTTGTTGTAAAGCCATGTATGTTGGTAACCAAAAAGTGTTTTGACTTTTTGCGCACAGGTGCGACACCCATACTAAATTTTTCATTTTTTAGGATGGCTACCGAAATTACGAAAAAACAAATTTATGATGTTTGGATTTCTAAGATCAAAATTAAGCGCTTTGAAGCTGTTTTTTCTTTTTTTATGAGCTACTTTAACAATACTACATTTTCTGAGGATGCAATTAAGTCAATAAAAACAACCCTAAGAAACTTATGCTTGAGGTTTGACGACAAGATGGCCAAAAGTGGTCGCCATCGAGGTCGCTTTGAAAGCATTAATTGCTCGTTGTTAAATGAAACCCTAACACTCCCTCAAACAGTTTTAGACGAAATTCCTTCTTTATCTCATGTAAACAAGGTAGGAAGACCAAGAAAAAGCTTTGATGAATGCTGTGAAAAAGCAAGAAGAGAAAAGTGCAAAACCTTTTAGATTCATTTAGCGCTAAAGAAATATCAACTGTGAATGAACTAAACCTTAGGAGGGCAGGAAAAAGAAATACCGCTATCGCAATTAAGAAATTGTCAATATGTTCTCCAAAAAGAGGTTTATTTATTTTTAAATTTAAGTCAAATAAGTTTGTTGTCATTTTTTATCGTTAATAAGGTTCAATTGTAAGAAAAACTCTGGAACATACTTCTTCTGGCTGTTTTTCAATGTCTTCAGATGAAGCGTTAGCAATGATAACAGACTCACAGCTTTCTACTCATCAATATGAAATAATACGCCAGAAAATAAATAAAACTGTTCCCAATTTACTACCATCTTACCACAAAATTAAAGAGGCTAAAACAAAGTGCTATCGAGATAGCAGAACTTTAAGCGAATCCTTTGCGGAAATCATAGTGTTAAGCGTATATGTTTAGCTCAAAAAGACGTGTTAGATTGTGTTGATGATTTTAAAACAGGTTTAAAAGAAATATCCCTGATAATTAAATGGGGTTGTGATGGTGCTCAACAAAAGGCATACAAACAAAAATTCTCAACAGGTGATCATTTCAATGAAAATCTTTTCAGTGTCTCGATGGTGCCGATCCAGATGTTTTTCTTACAAGAAAAAACGAAAAAAGTACTTTGGCAAAACCCAGCCCCATCATCAACAAGGTACTGCAGGCCTATTAAATTGAGTTTTGCAAAAGAATCAACCGAATTGATCAAACGTGAAGTAGATTCAATTCAACAACAAATTAACACCATATTGCCTGTTGAGATAAATCAGGACAGCTTTCATATCTTAGTCAAGCCAGTTTACTTACTTACCATGATCGATGGCAAAATATGTACCGCTTTGTCATCTGTAACGTCATCACAAACTTGTTATATTTGCGCTGCGAAACCTTCCGAAATGAACAACCCACCCAATCTTTCGAGGAAGTCTGTGGACCAACTAGCAATATCTTTCGGATGAAGTCCCCTTCACTCTTGGATCTGATTTATGGAATGTGTACTTCACATTGCATATAGACTGGATAAAAAAGCTTGGCAGGTAAGAGACCAAGATGCTAAAGAAAAGTTCAAAGCCAGAAAAAAAATAATTCAAGATAGATTCAGAAGTGAAACTGTATTATTGGTTGATATGCCCACTCAACAGTCAGGCAATACGAATGATGGAAACACGGCTAGACGATTCTTCAGAGATGAAGTTAAAACTGCTGAAATTACAGGTATCAACATAGAAATAATCAAAAAGTTTCATGTCATTTTAGAAGCTCTTGGGTCAGGGTTCCCAATCGAATTAGATTCCTTCGAGAGATTTGCATCGGAAACAAGGGAACTTTATCTAAAAAATTATGGCTGGTATTATATGCCAGTAAGTGTGCACAAGGTCTTGTTTCATGGAAAACAAATAATTGCCACTTGCATTCTTCCAATCGGAAAACTTTCGGAGGAAGCTCAAGAAGCCAGAAATAAAGAAAACAGAAAATTTAGAGAACTCTTCACCCGAAAAACTTCGCGAATCGACACAAACACAGATCTTCTTAATAGGTTGTTTATATCCTCAGATCCATTTTTGGCAAGTATAAGATGCATCCCAAAAAAAAAAAGTTTAATTGAACATGAAGTGCTCCAATTGTTAGACATACCAAACTAGTAAAAAACGTGCAAATTGTCGGTCTTTTTATGTTGTTTTTTGTCAAAAATTTTAAAGATATATTTATATAATTTATTACATTCGTTTCTTTAGACAATTTTAATAAAAATATGCAAAAAAAATTGAACAAAAACATTTATTTCTAAGCGTTATTAATTTAATCCCGCTAAATGAGCAAAATGTCACACTGTGCGGCGTATGCTAAATCAATAGAATTAGATCTGGACAGCATTATAGAATCGGATTTCTATAGAAAATCGCTTCGAAAACACAAAGCTGTCTTCTGTCGGCCAAGTGAAATATACCACCCATGCCATTGTCCATGAATAGAAACTGAAAAGCTTTCGAAAGTCGGTGTGTGTGTTAATATTTTATGATTACCTATTTATGGAATTATCATAAATTATAAGTGCATACAAAAAACGCAGCGAAATGCTTAGGTTTTGTTAAAAGATGCATCAAATTTGGTCCCCTCCTATCTGCCTACCATCTATAAGACATATATCTGACAAAAAAAACTTAACTATAATTCTCAAAGTTCAAACTGCAAAATAATAAATTTGTAGACAGAATATTTAAAAAGGCTAAAAGTACTTAGTCAATTTATGATCTCTTGCCTTTTGAACACAAAGGTATACGCGTTGCTATGAAACAAAGTTACAAATCTTTCAAACTCAATACCAAACTTACAATCTTTTTATTAACTTAAGAATTATATTGTTCACCCTATGCTGCCCCCATAAACGAATCCATTATAAAATGGACATCCGTCATAGCATCTTACAGGATTTAAAGGTTTCTAAGACTCCAGATTCCAAAGTTTAATCAAGCGAACGTAATATGCAATAGCTTTCACACTTTGTATCACTGCTGCCATCCAGACTAATGTAATTGGAAAAAACATACATAGGTATTAACTTAAAAACAAAACAAAAATATAGAGGTAAGCTATAGGTACATCAATAAAATGTAACAAATATCACCCTTGCCCCTTTTTGTTTTTTGTCTATTCAATGTTTATCTTCCTTTTTTCTGCTGTTGCTCTTGTCAAAGTTCTGTTTTTTTTTTAGCTTTTTCTCTTGAACACAGGGCTTCGGGCTAGGAAGATACAAAATTTTACGCTTGCTCAAGCACAAAATATCCTTTGTTGGGGCATCCCATTAAAGAATACCAGTGGTTCGTCCTTCATACTTCCACTCAAGCTGACTACCTAATAGCCTTGCAATGGCAAAAGAGATGAACGTAAAACAGAGGAATTTGAAAATAAAGAAAAAGGGTTTAGAACCGTTAGGTTTTTTTTGTATAGAAATGGACATAGGGTTTAAAAATATGACAAGGATTGGTCTTGCAAAGCTGCTCATTGGTCTGCTTCTAATAATGCTATTGATTTATCCGGACGAGCAAATAAGTTCTGTTGACAACAATATACTCGTATGTAGACTGATCCGACTTATTGGATAAGAAAATTGAAGTTATTCTATAAGAAGTTATTATAGTGAACTTTCTCACGGAGTCATCCAGTTTGGATTAAGTTCAAAAATATGGATCTAGTAGGTTTTGATGTCTCTTATTGTGTGTTTTCTTTTGTACAATCATCATTCATCACTCAGTCGGACCACCACACTCATCCGATATCATCTGCACTGTGCCAAATTAGGCAGCTTGTTGACTGGCACTGAAAAAATAGACAATCTGATTGAGTGATTATCCGGCCCCCCGCACGGTAAGCCTCTCCAAAAGCCCCTAGTCCGCTAGCTCGGAATCTAAGGGGTCGAACGATTGGTACGGCACAGAAGTAACCGAAGTTCGTCCTAGAGCCATTTCGTCGCGTTGCGAAAAGAGATCAAGTCTTTGATCTTCATTTCCGAAAGTTCGTCAATGTCGTCAAAAGTGTTTTTCCTAATTATTGTGCTCTAAATTTGGCCAGAGCAGGGCATTTGCAGAGGAAATGGAGGACTGTTTCCTTTTCCCGCTGGAGCCCTGGGGCCAGGGCCGGATCTACCTAAGGGCTGTATGGGCTGCAGCCCAGGGCCCCGAGGTCACAAGGGGCCCCCAGACCCCGTTGAAAACAATAGGCGTTAATTTGAATTTAAAAAAAAATTAAAATTAAAAAACCTACTATAAGGTTGGCAATGGCAACCCTGAGATCAATCTATTAATGTATAGTCCCCGGCAAGCTAGATGGCAATATTTTAGAGAGAGAGAGAGTAAATTCGCGCGTCGCTTTTACCTGGAAAAAGCGTAACTACCAAAGAACTGTCAAAGAAGTAACTACCAAGCCATTTCCTTCTTTCGTGGCATAGTGACGGGCAATGACAGAGAAAGTGTGATGTGTCTTCATAAACCTCTTCATCACCATATCCTCTACATAGGTCAGCTGTACTTAGTTTCATTTTAAATTTATGATATTTTAGTAAATTATGTCCGGTGATTATGCTCGTAAGAGAGCGAAGGGACTTCTTACTAAGTTGCATAATTTTGTCAGTCCTCTGCTTGTTAAAGCAAGGCCATACTTTCCTAGTGGTATCACAGGTGTCAAGTAGACTCCACCTTTCATTGGATTTCTTTAGGATTAAATCTGAAATTTTCTGTTTAATGTTGCAGAATGGGATACTTACCATCTGTCTTGCCAACTCATCGGCATTTTCATTACCTGGTATGCCGCTGTGCCCCGGTACCCAGCAGAGTCTAATATTGTGCTGCGTGCCAAGAACCTTAAGCTCTTCGCGACAGCAAGAGACAAGCTTCGATTTAATCACAGTGGTAGAAATCGCTTTTATTGCCGCTTGGCTGTCAATGTAAAAGGTGATATTAGCCTGTGGTATCGCCATCATTGATACCTGTCTAGCAGCTGTTGTTTAGCTCAAGAGGTTCTGAGAAAAAGCCTGCACCAACACCTGTGTCCATTTTGGAGCCATCAGTATAGATTGCTATTGCTGATTCACTGGCTTAGGGTTAGTTGTTCAGCCATTCTTCTCTGCTTGGAAAGGCAGTTTGGAATGGTTTATAAAAGTCAAGTTCGGGTGTTGTATAATCTGTAATGATACTATCACCCAAATATTTTTGAAGAATTTGAGCATGTCCTATTTCACTGTTTTTCCAGGTATTAGTCTGGCTTAGCCTTAAGGCGCTATATGCTGCGGATTCTTGTACGAAAAGGTCTAGGGGTATCAAGTTGAGTATCGCCTCTAACCCTGCTGTTGGTGTAGATCTCATGGTACCTGTAATTCCAATGCACGCAAGTCTCTGTACTTTTGTCAGAGTTTTGAGGTTCGTGCCTTTTTTCCGTTGCATTCCACCATACCAAATTACCATAAGTTAGTATTGGTCTGATTATCGCCAAATACATCCACCTGATAATTTTTGGGCTAGATCCCCAGGATTTCCCAAAGATTCTGTTACAGGAGTAGAATGCAATCATTCCTTTTTTTGCTCTTTCCTTAGTGTTAAGACTCCAGTTTAATTTCCTATCTAGAATCACACCAAGATACTTTGCATGATCTGAAATCTTCAGTGGGGTGCCTTCAATTGAAGTATTTTCCTCTTATTTGTAAAAAGGACTTATTCTGTTTTTGACGGGTTAACCATTAAGCCGCACTTTCTAGTCCATCTACTAACCTTAGAAAGGGCGTATTTGATCTGTTCGCTGATAGTGGGTAAGAATTTACCTGTCGCTAATAACGCAAGATCATCAGCATAGGCTACTACCTTTTTATCTACTCTTACGAAGTACTTCCCGCCGCGCTGCTTAACGTAACACCTGACGTGATTTTGTTTTTTCTTCCGCACTTCTGTTCTGGTCATCAAAGTGACAAACTGACTGTGTTAATTGTTAGTACTGTGTTTAATGAGTCAGTTTACTAATGAGTAAGTGATAACTTAAAAGTTATGTCTAAATAAGTAACATTTGTTTATTAATACAAGATTTCTTGCTTTTATTTGGTAAGTAAAAATATTTCTAAATCATGTTTTTCTTCTTTATGGTATTTTTAGGGTTATGTACAAGAAAAATGAAAAACGAAACCCTTATATGATCACTCGTCCGCCCTCACTCGTGCGCCCGTCTGTCTGTCACAGCTAATTTGCTCCGAAACTACTGGACCAAATTAGGTGAAATTTGATAGGATGGTGTAATTATGAGCAAAAAAACAGTTGTGCAAAGTATGTTTTTTAATCAGAGTCATTTTAATAAGGTTTGCTAATGTCACTGTATTACTCGTATATATCAATAGAAAGAGACATATAGCAAAAAATTCAAATTTTTAATGGATTTGCAAAACAAAAATATCGAAAACATAGATTTAGAAAGTGCGCGTCATATTATTGATTATTATCCAGAAGACGTAGACGAGCATTTAGTGAATGAGTGCATTCAATTGAAATCGTACTTACTCCAATCTAAGCCAGAATCGTACACCTCTTCCAGTGACATTTTTAAGCTCATGTATGAAAATAAACTTATTAACGTGGTCCCTAACTGCTGGATCATTTTAAAGATTTGTTTAACTTTGCCAATTACTAGCTGTGAAGCAGAGCGCTCTTTCTCAGAGATGTCCTATTTAGAAAATAAATACAGGACAACAATGTCGAACCATCGACTAAATAATTTATCACTTCTTTCGATAAATTGTGATCTAACAAAACACTGCAATGTGATGACCAAATTAAGGAATTTGCAGCACAGAAATGGAGGAAGATTGATTTATAAATTATAATTTATATAACATGTCATACACATAATCTGTCAATTTCATTAACTAATTCATAATAAATAAATAAAATGTTTTTATTATTTTTTTATATTCTTATATATATCACTATTTCGTTTTCACTCTCACCCAAAGGTTGCCTGGAAGAGATTGCTACCACAGCAATAAGGTCGCCGTTTGCACAACTAATACTTGCGTAGATTTAAGTCACATTTATGTTTTTTTTGTGCAATAAAGAATGTATAATAATAATATATCACTATAGACACAGTTTTTTGACATGGCTATTTGTTGAGTATTTAGGTAGGCCACTAAATAGTTTCAGCCCAGGGCCCCAGAAATTCACGATCCGCCTCTGCCTGGGGCACAGCAGAATTTCTTTTATGCATGTCAGACTTGTAGCCATCCAGTTCAACTTTTATAGTCTGTTGCAAAGATTACAGAGTAGGTTAGCTGATGAAGTGATGAGGCATACAATTTAAGTTAAAAACATCAACACGTGCTTTAAAAATGTAGCTTGTTGTATTCTTGATATACGAGTAATAAACACTTGAAGGTTATAAAATGGCTTTAATTCATATAAAGAACTTTAATGGTATAATAATAATAAACTTGGAATTCATAGAAACTATTTAGAACAAATGTTAAGTATAGATATTAATTAATTACAAGGCGAGAATCGATGTGTCTGGCTAGGCAGCTCAAGTAAGAAGAAAGAAAAAACTATGACATTCTAGAATTGCTTATTTTAGGCTAGTTCACATTTATGATAAGTGTAAGGCTAGTTCAAATTAGTGACTAATTAGGATGGTTCAGGATCGAGTATATACATCATAGCTAATAACTGTGACTGAGAATTCGTTGCTGAAATAGTTCGTTTCTGAAGACAACTGGTGATTAACGTTTCTCTGTATGTATTCCTGGACGATGTAGAAATTGCTCTGGATAGACGCTGGGTGTAAATCTTCTCATCTATTTTTGCAGTGACATCTGGAAACATACCCAGCCATTCATCAACGTTTGACTCCATTAGTGATAGGTGAGCTTCATAGGAATGGGCTATTACATCCCATTCCTTGAATGGAGAGGCGTTAGTTTGCAGAAGTCTTACCATGATAGACTTGTGAAGGCTTCTTCCACTTCTTTTCATCACTATTATCAAATAATCATATTTGGCTTTCAGATTTTGTATGTAAGTACATAGGCTTTATACCAGATTCCACATACATAGATGGCATAGTTGAAAGAAATATCTCTGCAACGTTTCAAACACCTCGAAGAATATATGTATAACCAACATACGATTACAAAGCAAAAAGTAATAGACTTAAAATATAGCCTTGGAGAACATCTATCGTTGTTTCAAACCATTCTGAGAAATGCTTCTCATCCCATACAGAGAGGCACTCGATGAAACAAGAAAGTAAAAGTACATCTGTTGCACTTGTTCTACGCGACGCGAATTGGTATTCAACCTTTTTACTTGCGACTTATAGGTACTATAAGGCAAGTTATGCATTCGTAAAAAAATCGAACTCGAGATTTTGATCAAAGTTGACATTACGATGATAGCGAAGACGAAAAAATTGGGTCTGGCAATTCTGTCTGTCTGTCTGTCTGTTCGATTACAGCTAAACGGCTCGGCCGATTTTCTTCAAACTTGGTAGATATGGGTTTTGATTTTTTACCCCCGGATATTTTTTGATTTGATTTTTTATGACCAAAAATAACGGTACCTGCCATACGATTTTTTTCAGAAATTTTATAAATATTTTTTTTTTCTCAAAAACTGTCCCTACGATTTTCTTAAAAAAAAATTCATAAATTTAATTTAGTTAAACCTAGGTAATGGTCGAAAAAATTTTTCAAAAAAATGAGTAGTTTTGCTACCCCCCTTGGGACCATTTTTTTTGTTTTTGATTTTCTCAAAAACAGTACCACCGATTTTGATCATTTTTTTTATGCTAAAGCTTCCCAGCAGTTTGAATATTACCGTGTATTCAAATTTTCCAAAACAAATTTTTTGGATTTTTAAAAAAAACTTTCAAATTTTTTTTTTTGAAAACTCAATATTTCGAAAACCCCATTCTCGATTTTTTCAAAACTTGATAAATAAAAGTTTGAAAAAATAATCTACAATATATGAGCAAAATGAATTCATTTTACCTAAAAATAACGGTACCCTCCATACAAATGTTAAAAAATGGTTTTCGAAAATCGTATTTTTCTCGAAAACGGTTCCGAGAATTTTGCTTAAATTTTTTTTCCTTCTATTATTTTTTAATATCTGTAATTTAATAAAAAAAATTTTGAAAACAAGATATTATTGACCTACCATAGAACGATTTTTTTAAATTTTGAATTTCTCCTTATTAGCACAACGGATTTTAATGAAATTTCGTAGAGGGAAGCTTCTAAAAAGTTTAAAAAACATTGCATTTCAAAACTTTAAGAAAAATGTTTTTTTGAATTTTGAAAAAAAAAAATCAATTTTTCGTTTTTTGAAAATTCAATGTCTCGAAAACGGCTCAATACTTTTTTTGTAAATTTAATTTTTATTCATACAATAATAAAAACTTCAAATTGGCGTACCAACATTTTTTCTTAAAAATGTTTTAAAATTTTCTTATATAAAACCTTATTTTCTAAGAAACCACTACAAAGACTTATAATTTTTGTTCTTGCATAAATCTATATTTGCTTGAATCACATGGCATCATATTCTTACCTTTAACTACTAAAGAAGTTTTGTTTAGCCATTTAAAAAATGAATTTTATGCTTATGAACAGTTTCTCTAATAACATGCATTTTTGAAATTCTTAGTCTTTTACATAGGAGCAAGTTCGTGCGACCCTGTCGTGCATTTTATTTTTATTTATTATCAATATCGTTATTATTATTAATTTCATTAATAATAATAACAAATTACGCGAACTCGAATTAAGAAAACAAAACGAAACAACTCGACTCGAGTTTGACATATAGGCCAAAAAATGAAAACTAAGAGACGAACAACAAAAAAAAGTGCAAACTGTTAAGATATTAAGATAAGCTATACCACCGCGACTGCTCAGCTGAGCTGGGTTCAGTGGAGGTGGAAGAATATGCGATAAGGAAATTTATATTGACTATCGATATAATCAATTTAATGAAACGAAGGAATGTTGCTTATTACAAGTACAGTGGGATACTTGTAATAAAAAGTGGGCGCCAGGAATTTTTGTTCGAATTAAAATTAGTAAAATTCCAAAACTAATAAATGAATGAAAGAAAATTATTTAATTAAATAAAACACCCTTTTTATGATTTCCACTAGGGCATTTGAGAATCAATTTTATTTGGGAAAGCTTGGTAGGAACCCATGATAAAAACCCAAAATTTTTTCAACAAGATAAAAAATCAAATGAACTCTAAAAGCAAATAAATACGCGCTTAGGCCTCTTACGATTGAAAATAAGACCACGAAATAACAAATTAAATTTGGTCGCCAGAAAAAAGAAACAAAAGTGCACCCGAATTTAAATGCACAAAACAGCAAAAATGGTCTAATTGGAAAAGCTGTCCGATTTACTTATATTTTTTTTCTCCTTTGTGTTCCTCTATAGTTTCGTTTCTCCTATTTATTTCCTGACCTCGCTCCTCGAATCACTATCCTTTCTTTTTCCAAATTTCTGTCTCGATCTCCTTACTTTTCCTTTTAAAATATTTTCTCTTTTCCTCGACTTAGTTTTTTTTTTTGAATTTTCTGGTATCCTTTTTTTTATTATTTTCTTTTTCTAAACTTGTCGCTTGGTAAGCTCTGTCAAGAGTGGACTTTCCTAGCTAAAATACATTTATTTCCTCCTTTGACCATTCCAGTCACTCACACATTCACACATCCAGCGAATCGTTTTCGCGATCATCGGTCACGGTCACGGGATACCGGCTTTCTGGAAACCTTCTTCATTTCACAGAAAATCGCCGTTGTCGAATCTCAACCGAAACTCTCACACTCACATTCACAGATTCACCAAGTTGTTGGGTGTCTTATAAAACTTGCCGGATCTTAATGGTCGAGTTCAGACTACTATCAACTAAATTTCTCGAAAAAAATCAAAAAGAAAGGAAAAGCCACGCGAGTTTTTCGAAGAGCGAAGCCATCGTTACTAAATAATAATAAGACGAAAGAGGAAAGCATTATCTTAACACACGAACTAAATTCAATACTCAAGTGGAACTTTTTTTCTTGTCTTTAAAAAAAAGACGAATTAATGATTTTATTAAAAGAATCTAACAGTTGCTATAATAGTTCGGGATCCGTTTCCTTAGTTTGTTTGTAAAAGTTTGCCAAAGTAATCAATGAATCTCGGGAACCCTTTCAGTCGAAACCTGCATTTGTCACCTCTGCAAAATGCTGACTAAGTACACCAATGGTTGATGGTACCATGATTGCCCTCAACCTCGCCAGAATTTTGCGCCAGCCGCAAGGAAAGAAAAAAAAGGAAAGGAAGGAAACGAAGGCCAGTCATTGGGTGATATGCATAAAAGATAGTAAATGCTTTTACTTGAGAATTTCTAAGTAATTACTTTTTTTGATATGCATAAAAATGCAGTAAATGCTGAAAATAAAGTATTTACTTGAGGCCACAGTACTTACTTTTTTCGGATGAACTTTTTCAGTAAATACTTTATTCCGTATGCATAAAAAGTAGCAAGTACTTTTTTTCTGTAGGAATTACTTCTTTTTTTCAAAGTCAAAGGATAGCAACATGAAAATTTAAAAGTACATACTTTTTTTGATTTAAACACATAACTACGAGTATGTAGCTTCGAAACCATAAAAACTTACAGTCTTAACTCTATTCTCAAAGGATTCACGTCGCTAATATAAATTAAAATTAAGTTACTGCTGACTGTACTGAAATGGCGGAATTTGTACGCGTTAGTTCACAAAAAGTCTATAAAAGTCGAAGATCGGGTTCAGAATCAAATTTTAAACAACTCTATCGTTTTGAGAGGGAAAACATAGATTGGTTGAGTGAATACTTCATTGGTAAGTCATTGCAAAATCGTAATTTGTAGTTTTAAAACTTGACACACCCTTACTATTTGGAGCCTTTTGTTATTTCGCGGAAATGGTGTAAAACTTTCTATTTTCTTATACGCCTGTTAACTTAAAAATTTATAATTTTACAAGAAGCAAACACTTATGAAAACTGTTATATATGTATATTGCGATACTATACCAATAGGCTTCCGTTAGTTAAAGGAGTTAGTGGTTTTTAGTTACTGGCGAAGTTTTAAAACTTGCCCTTAGTCGCCAAGTTTATATAGAGTCTTATGTTGAACAAATGGTTCATATATATAATACTTTTTAAGGAGCTCAAACTGAAACAAGAGGAGGGGCAATCACTCATCAAGAAAAGATGCGAATTTTTTTACGATACGTTGGAGATCCTGGATTTCAAGTTGGCGTTGGTGAAGATATAGGCGTTCATCAGAGTACTGTATCCAGAACAGTTAATTTTGTTGCAAAATTAATAAAAGACAAAGCTTCTCATTGGATAAAATTTCCATTGAGCTATGAAGAACAGCTGGGAGCAAAAAATGATTGGCTAAGCAAATACAGGTTCCCATTAAGCATAGGAGCCTTGGACTGTACTCACGTGGAAATATTACAACCTAGATTTCATTCGGAAGAATACATTAACCGAAAAGGATAGATATGCTTCCATCAATATCCAGGCAACTTGTAACAGATGTTTACAAAACAACAAGAAGGGCAACAGTAATTTAATATAGGGATTAAACGGTTAATCTGGCAAAAAACTATTTGCTTACTAACCCGATAAGAAAAAAAAAGTATTTACTATCAATTTCCGATGAATTCTAGTATTTACTTGGATGAATTTAGTATATACTGAAAGTATTTGTCAGTTATAGTAAGTACTAAACTTTATGCATATGGAATGAAGTAAATACTTTAAATTTAACCATTTGCTTTAAGTTATAGTATTTACTATTATCTTTTACTTGTAGTAAATACTTCCGTTTTATGCATATCACCCATTGTTGCGGTAAATTTTACCGTAACACATCAACAAGAATTTCCGGGGGATTCCTAGCGTTGAGAGCTTCTACATCAAAGCCTGTCTATTTAGCTTGTCGAATGTTGCTTTAAAGTCTACGAAACAAGTGTATAATTTTTTTTCTTTTTTTCAACTGACTTTCTAGTATTACTTGTCGATGCAAATATATGGTCCATCGTTGAGAAACCCGGCTGAAAAACGGCTTGAAACATGCTTAGAAGTTTTCTGTCGTCCGTGAATTAAAACTTAGCGAATGATTTATATTTTTAAGAAAATTCATTAATAATTGGTTTCGATATCTTAGAGCGTTTTTTAAGAAATTGTGCAGTTGACTTTAGTTTTGTCTATTGAGAATTTTGAAGAACTGGACACGGTTAAGACTTTCACTTCCTAAGAATTGTCTTCTATAAGACCGAAAACAAGGGCACACACACTCCGTGAGTTACTGTCTTCGAAGTAGTTTATCGTCTCGGCATAGTTCAAGTTACAGTATTCGTCGTGGAACCGTGATTGATTTGCTCTTTTTGTGTTTTCCGTCCAATGCCTTTCTACAAGTATTGTGCAAGTTTCTATATGCAACGCTTTCCACTCAGACTTTGGTGACTAGTTAAACTCCCAGTAAATCTGCTTTTTTACGATGACATCAGAAAGTTTTTCCGGTGATCTCTCGAACTGTCTGTCGGTTCGACTACAGCCTAAGCGACTCGGCCGATTTTCTTTAATTTTAGATATCAATTTTAATTTTTTCCTCTCACATGTTTTTTTCTTTTTTTTTTAAGACCAAAAATAACGGTTACTGCCATTCGACAGATTAAAAAAAAAGATATAGGTACAAAAAAATTTCGTTTAGTTAAAGGTACCGGTTGAAAAAATTTTTCCGAAAAATGGTTATTGAGGGTACCCCCCAAAGAACCATTTTTTTTTTGTTTTTGATTTCCTCGAAAACGGTACAAGCGATTTTGATCATTTTTTTTTGCTAAAGCTCTTCAAAAGCTTAAATCAAATTGGGTATTCAAATTTAAAAAAAATTTTTTTTTGGATTTTTAAAAAAAATTTCAAAATTTTTTTTCAAAACTCAATTTTTCAAAAAACTTATGCTAGATTTTTTTTAAACTTGATAAAAAAAAGTTTCTCAACATAATCTACAAGATGTATGAAAAAAGTTTCATTTTACCTTAAACTAACGGCACATACAAATTTTAAAAATGGTTTTCAAAAATCGTATTTTTCTCGAAAACGGCGCCTAGAATTTTGATAAAAAATTTTTTCTTTCAATTAATTTTAACGATCTTTAATTTAATGAAAAAAATTTGAAATTAAGACATACCATTTTTTTAAATTTTGAATTATTCATTACTGACATAACGGATTTTAATGAAATTTTGGGCAGAGATGCTTCTTAAAAGTTTTAAGACTATTGCATTTTAAAACTTAAAAAAAAAAAATATATTTTACATTTTTGAAAAAAAAATCATATCATCATATCATAAATCATATTTTTTTTTTGGAAAATTCGATATCTCAAAAACGGCTACATATTTTTTTGGAAATTTAATTTTCATTCGTACAGTAATAAAAACTTAAAGTTGGCACACCAAATTTTTTTCTTTTCTTAAAAATCTTTTAAAAATTTTTCTTTTAAGAAACCACTACAACGACTTATAATTTTTGTTCTCGTAAAAATTCATATTTGCATAGCATTCTGTTTTTGTCTCTTACTACTAAAAGAATTTAAAAAAATAATTTTATCCTTATGAACAGTTTTCTTTAATAACATTATTATTTAAAATTCCTGGTCTATTACATAGGAGCAAGTTCGTGCGACCGAGTCGTGCATATTTGACTCTCGGTAGTATCTTTTGAAAACGTCAATATTATGTTTTCTGTACATTTTTAGGTTTTTAAATACATCTTTCCTATCGTAAAAATAAGCTGTATCGAACCAAGGTTGCTTTGGTACGAAATTTGGGTTAACTCGACTATTTTCTCCATAAGCACTGTAAACACTTTCTTTAATTGCAAGACAGAGATCTTCACCTGCGTTAATATTAGTAATTTTGTGTGGTATGTTTTGTACTAGACTGCACATGTATGTGCTTTTTCTGTCATAGCGCCACTTAAGTCTTGGTAAAAGTTTCATAGAATCATTGATCACTATAACTTCCTGCGTAGAAAGTATTACTATGAGGGGCATATGATCGGAGAAACTTTCACAGCCAATTCTAAAGTCTTTTATTGCATCAAAAGAGCTATATGATGGACAACAGTAGTCGATGACCTCACAATATAAATTCACCAGTCCTGTCTCCATATCTCCTTCCGTTCGAAATGAACGCTCCAATCTCTTCTAAGAACTCTGTAAACGCATTTGTGTTACGATCACAACTGTTATCCTTCGAAATTCTGATTGTGTGGACTAGATTTTCATTCCCAAGCTGGACATCTACACTTCCCTTCGTAGCAGTTCTTACATTTAAATCACCTACTAATATGAAATTATTCTGATCTCTTTATCAAAAAATGCAATAAGTTGTTCAAAGTCGCTTCTCCAATGGTTGCAGTTGATGTACGCAGGAACAAGGTTAAGAAAAGCTTCTCCAAAATGTCCTCTAAAAAAAAACGGTATCACAGTGCTTGAAAAAGCTGAGTTGATAAACCAGTTCTTAGCATTTTTTATACCCGTATAAACAGCCGCCACTCGCTCTTTCTCTGTTGTTGTTGTGTTCTTGTCGCAGGAATCCATTCAAGTTTGTATCCCGGTAAGAATTTTTCGTATCTTATAATATTTTCAGTTGCTACAAATGTTTCACATAAAAAGAATTTTTCAAAATTATTAATATATTTAAAAAAAAAAGTGTGAGTGCCAGGACTCATGGTTAAGATGTGTAAACATCAACGTTCGTCCGAGTGCCGAATTTTTGTTATCGAACGTACCCAATAAACATACAATGCAATCGTACTAGTTTGTGACTTTAGATATATCCCCTCAAAAACACGCCACATCGATCAACCTAATTGACAAAGTACTTCGCTTTTGTATGGGCATTTACACACCAATACGCCGACGCGACGTAAGTACATACATGCCAAAGTCAGCTGTTACTTGGTAGAGTTGTAAAATTTTAAATGAAAAGTGAAAATGACCGAAAAATATTTGAATTTTAATGCTCCGGAACCACTTTTTTGTGTTGATCAGAGCTTTATTGAATTGTTGCTTAATGAGATTGAATTCTATTCTTGCTTTTTCAGGCGATTTGTAAATTTTAACAACTAAAACCGAATAATATCATAAAAAATTGTTCCGACGAACTAGTTCGGTCCTT
Organism: Philhelius festivus; assembly: GCA_963931855.1. Taxonomy (NCBI): domain Eukaryota; kingdom Metazoa; phylum Arthropoda; class Insecta; order Diptera; family Syrphidae; genus Philhelius; species Philhelius festivus. Next base: position 150,327,162 of record OZ007555.1, read on the forward strand.
TTTACACGCCATTTCGGCATACTAGATACTACTTCGATTCCCAGAGTTCGCACTGCTATGTCGACACATATTCATTTCACACGACCCACAAACCTTATCGACAATATGCTTCGATGAAGTAGTTCGTGGCATGTGTTAGGAGTAAGTGGACTCCGCTACGTAACGTAAAGTTTGTTTGGCTTATGTTTAAACAGGGAAGTTTGCTTGAGACAGCATTATATTTTTTACACTTATATTCAAACAGAGATGTTATTTGATAGAATATAGACTGTTTTTACACGAATCCGATTTTAATCTCTGTTTCCCTTTTGGCTTCCTTTCGAGTGCATCTGTGCTTTTAAACACAGCGATTTTTAATATAAGTTAACTTTGTTCATGCGAAAAGGAGTCATCTCTTCGCATTCCTTACTCTACTCAGTTCAGCGAATCTTACTGAGCGAACGCCAAATATAAAAAAGAAAACCACAAAGAAGAATGAACGATAACTCCGCATTTTTCTCAACCTCAGCAATTGTAAATGTATTACTGAAAAAGTCACACGTATAGATTGGATGTAGGCTTGAAGAAAAATCAAAATCTTTTCAATTTAGCGTAGGTACCTACTGCATAGAATTATTGTATATGCAAGATTGATGATTGATCATGTATTTATTGGTTCATTTGCGTACAGTACGTTGAAGAGATGAGAACACAGCACAGCATAAGCACTGATTAAAATATTAAAACAGCAAACGAAAATTGTATGATGAAATGGACAGACAAAATAAAACAAATTACTCGGATAAAATTACAAAAATCTCAAAGAAATTCGAAAAAAACACAATTTTGCAGAAAAAAAACTCACAAAGGGCAACGTCATCTGGCCACTGCATTTGAACAATGTATATCTGGCTTAACGCCGCCAACAAATATACTTGTCATGCAGCGAAAAAGTCAAAACTTTTTTTTTGACAAGCCACTAGATGGAGCGTTCACCTTATCAAAATCAAACCAATCCTTTAACTTTTTTTTTAGGTTTCTGTACTTTATCTTACTCCCTCTGTCAGAAATTTACGAACCGATTGACATCATTCCCACCTTTTAATGGAATTATAAGTGGCAAAAACTAATTTTTTTAATACATTGAAGTCGTAATCATCATCCAGTTCATGGCTTGACAGATGGAGAACGATCTATATTTTGATACGAGTATAGTGAATGCTAAAAGTATATTTTGATATAATAAAGAATATCTAATTCGATAATTAAAATAATAATATGGTATGCCAGATAAGGGACAAATTAAATTTTGACGTATCGAGAATATTTTATTGCAGATGTCAACTGATTGCCCTGAAGAACATTTTTTGGATTTTTAAAGTTCAACTCTGAAAATGCATTTTTTGCGAGCATAAAATAAAATGTTATCATCCATCAATAACGTGAAGTGGATTTTTTAAAACATTAGATGAACCCGCTATGAAATTTTACACCAGTTGATTTGTCTTTCGTCTTTTTCACATATTTAGGCCTACTCGGCGAGATCTTTTATTCTGTGTAACATATAATTATATGCACCTGCGCGGACATTCAACTAAATAGTTCATCTGTTTTCTATTAGCAACCAAACAGTTGTGCAACTAAAAATTGAATGTGCGGGCAATCGTTTAGTTTATGTCAAAACACAAACTTTTTAGTTGCTCGAACCAAGCAGTTTCGAAACTAAAAATTGAATGTGCGCGCCTAGCCTAAGAGTTTACTTTTTTGTTCGTCATCCATTTAAATTATGTCAGATGAAATATTTTACATAATCACAGCTGATTACGATAACAGATTTAGTTCAGTTTCATAACAGATCTCGTTTTCGAAGTAGCATAAGGCCAGGCGCGCACATTCAATTTTTAGTTTCGCAACTGTTTAGTTGCTAAAATGAAACATATGGGCTTATATGGGATACCGCGCACTTAACTTAACTTAACTTAACTCGATTCGAGCAACTAAAAAGTTTGTGATTTGACACAAACTAAACGATTGCCTAAAATTAATTCGTAATAGTTGAGCTGTTTTCCGTAAGCGCAAGAGAGAAAAGAGTGTGAGCGTGAATAAAGAGTTGCCAGTGCGCGGTTCTCTTTCAACTGGTGATTAAACTATTTGATTTCGATCACAGTTGCCAGTGCGCGACTAGCCTAACAGACTTTTATAAAAATTCGAACCTCTGAATACCAATCATAAAAGATCATTTAAGGTGGAAATCTTTTATGATTAACAGAAAATCTATAGCAGAATAACAAATGTGACAGAATAGGCCTAATTGGTCGAGAGGTGAAGAAATGTTGAGGGATTGAATTAAGTTCTAGCCAGCAATGGAAAGAAATAAAATCGAGATTTCAGTACTCAAAGTCTCCAATGTAAACACGATGTCGTAAGTACGCAATATTAACAATGTAAACATGGTGTTAAATGCAATCGTCGGTAAGGTAGATTGCTACACGGAACGTGTAACCGGAACGTGTAACCGGAACGTGTAACCGTAATGTGTAACCGTAACGGGTTACACGGGACGTATAAGTTTTACACACGTTTTCGATTCACTCTACCGCCGGGAAAGATGTTTACACATCAAAAATTACAAAATAAGGTTTTATTTGCAAGATCAGCAATATTAAAAGATAAAACCTGACAAGCACCTATTTGTTAAGCGTGGTTTGGAAAGTTGCTTGCACTTTGAATATTTTTCTTGGGCTCATTTAAAATAATAGTGTAGTTACATTCTGTTTTACTCAACAACTTAACAATGTATTCCCTATCTACATCGCTGAAAGCTGTGATGATTGCTACTGGACTACATTTGTAACGATGACCATTGACTTCAATAGCCCAGTGCTTGATTTCGACTTTAAATTTGAGATTTGTTTGAATTACCCATTTCTTGATCTGTCGGAGGTGGTACTTCTCTCTGCTTTCATTATAGGACAGGTCTCTGTTGATGAATATCCTGGAGTTCTTCAAGTTCTGTGTTGCCGATAAAACTATGTTAACGTCATTTATATTTCCAAAGTTCGAAAACAAATGCGGACATACGATTTGATTATATTCTGTTAAAGTATAGCTGAAGATAATTCTTGTATTGATCAGTACTGTTCTTGTAGAATTCTATTGGAATTCCATCTATGCCGAGTATCGCATATCAGTATTTCCGAAATGATCGTCCTCTAGAAGCTTTGCCTCATCGTTCATGATTTACCAACTACCACAATATAACTTTTATTTTTATAAAACACATACTTGACCCATTAGAGAAGAAGAATGTACAATAAAATCATAATGATTTCTTCACTCTTGGGCCAAACGTGAACTCCTCTCAAGTTCTTCTAATCTTCTTATGGTTCACCTTCATATCTACCAGCAACAACCATTATATAAAAAAGCTTTCTGGTAGCTAAAAAATGTAAAGTAATTCAATTGACGATATCTTTACTTCAAAAGATTTGGTATAATACAAAATCTATATAAACAAACTTCAAAGGAAATTGAAGCAGAAACGATTGAAAGATAGAAAATTTAATAAAAAAAAAACTACAGAAAATCTCAAAAATTACCAGTTTCGATTTTACTTCTCTAATGGAGAAAAACACCATAGCAAAACCCCAGTCCTCAGCCATCACAGGTGAGGTTAAGGATGCTATCTTGTTTTCTCATTCCCGAAATTTCGGACTCGGTATAACATCAAAGCAGAAAGCTCTTAATGTAATTGCGTTCCAGATTTACGTCCTGCTTTTTTTTTTTTAAGATCCCTGTTGTTGTGTGCTTTAAAATGTATTCGTTTACAAATTTTTCGGACCGACCGACAAAATGGTTGATTCAGTAAACTAAACTAGCGCAAGGGTTTGGAGTTCTAAAATGTTCCTGGCAAACCAAAATGTTGATGTAAAAAAATGTTAAAAGTTCCGCCTCGTAAATGCATTAGTATACGCGTCTCTAACCTAGGGATTGTGGTGTTGCCAGAGCAAAAGTCGGATGGTCGCTGATAAGCATTTGCAACAGTATAAAGAGTCAAAAGTAACTTCCGCGAGTGTTGGACAAGGAAATGAATGGAACTTCTATGAACGTTTGGAAAAAAAAGTTGTGGAAAAATGGGGGAGTGCTATATACATAGTTGAAATGAGGCACTCTACCTTTCTTAGGTAATTTCTTTTTTTCATTTTTCTAAAATCTAAATGGAAGAGACCTGCTCATTTTTCACACACCTTCAAGACCAGTCTACACGCCCAGCCGCCGCACCGTACCCGCTCTACCAAAACGCTGTTTAGTGCTGCGGGTTTGAAAAGTTTTCATTTAGAGTGTTTTTTCGTTTCGGTAACTTTCGACATCATTTACATTGAGGAGTTTTTCGTTCTTCTTTGTGGAAGAACTTCTGTGTTAAGGGTGCGAGAGATAACGTGTGAGTTGGAGTGTTTTTTAGCAGCAAATTGAAACATGTGATGTACTTGACCTTGGACTGATATTCGTAGAGATTTCAGTGAATGCAAAAAGGAGGGTCTTTGAATTCCAACCATCGTCGTGGGTCTAATGCAAATTAAATATGAAAAAAAAAACCTAATGAAAATTGACTGGGTGGTTGCCGGTACCATGCCAGGGAAAGCCAGGTTTCTTCAACTCGAAATGTTATAGGTATATGAAGGTATCTATAGGGTTCAGCGGAGGTACTTATTATTTTTTGCGATGTTTTGAATTGGAAGGGAAAGAAAAAGTTTCGTGTTATGGTTTATTTCGTGGGGCAGCAGAATTATAGGGGTAAAAATGGGACCCCTTATCATTTCGGTATTTTTTTTTTGCTGAAAAAGGAAGAAGGTAGGCATAGGTGGTATTTTGGTATTCCTTTGTTGAGCGGGGCTGTTTTTTATTATTATTGTATAGTAAAGGAAGAATAAAAAGGCTGCCGATGGTTATAATAATGCTGACAAACGAGCCCCAATGACTGGGCACTTTTTGGTCGATAATTGTATTTTTTTACGAGACTTTCCGTCCGAGTTGAATGTGTCGGTATCAAGCAATGATTTTTTAATGATTTTGGGATTTTTTATTGAAGGTGGTAGCAGCGGGATGTGCGTGATGCCGGTGGAAGCCCATTATTTTTGATGGGTTGATTTTTTTTTCGTTTTTACATTTTTGTGTGGTATTTAGCCTTTTTGAGTTTTGTGAAAGGAAGTCAGATCATTAAAAGTTATACCAAAGGGGGATTATTCATATCCGTAAAGGATTAAGATATTTTCGAATCAAAAAGAGTTGGATTTAAGGGTTACCAGTAGCATCAGTGACTTGTTAACTTCGAAAAAGGAAGCAAATACATTTACGGAATTAGGGTAGATTAAGATTGGGAATATAGAAGTCTATATAAAAGATTATTTCCAATTGATTTCATATTTTCTCTCTCATTAGTAAACACTGAGGTTACCCAGAAATTTGTCGACTTATGAGTGCTGTCTACTTATTATGGTTAAGTTCATATATCCATTAATTTTTCCGAATTCCAGACCCAGTGTGTTTCTGTACTAAAAAAAGAATACATAATATAGTTTACCCTATTTGTGAATTTCAGTTTTGGAATTTGCTCGCTAGTTTGCATTCACGGACTTTTTCGCTGTTCACTTTTCCTTAGACTTGACAAGCTGTAATTTACTTGCCATAAACCGGAATAGAACTTTTACGAATCTTGAAAAAATAGTACCTTGGTTGTCAGCTAAAGAGGGGGCCAAATTTATATGGTGTTAGGTTACTAATGGGTCTAAAACAATCAAAACTGTCATTTACCGACTATCCTTGAACAAAAATCAACAATCCCTCCACTTAAACCCATGATTAAGACCACACGGTCTAATGTTAACTTTCAATCGGGGCCTTAGTTCATATCGCCTGATGATTTAAAAGCATCACACAGCCGCAAATAGACCTGGCTTTCGCGTCACAATCCGTCAGAAATTTCAGTTACGGTTTTATGGATTTTTGAAGTCGTGTATTTCAGGAAAATCTAGTCCTCAGGAGTTGAAATTTTGTCTGGTGCCTATAATTAAGAACCTCAAAAAATACCGTAAATTTATTGGACCTGAAGTTAGAAGGGGTCGAAAATCGCTTTAACTTGTTCCTGTAAAAAAGGGATATTCCGAGAGCGAAATCGTTAGAGAAGTTTTATTGACAAAATTTTTTTAATTAATTTTTTCTTAAAAAAAAATCATTATGTCAATTGTAACTTTTAAATAATACTCGTAAACATACATTTTATTTGAAAATTATTGAAAAAAACAATCGATCACCCGTTTTCAAAATAATGAATTTTTCTTGCCCTACCGCAACTATGAAGAATGTCCTCTATCTATTCCCTCTTCACGAGGTCATCGGAAGTGCAGCAATGGGAGCTACCATAAGATTCTCAAAGGAAGGAACTGGGACACAAAAAAAAAAACATTGGTCAAGACTGACAGGAATCTTTGGGCCTAGAACCAAACTTTCCATACAAACAGTCCACCAGCATCTTCCAAGCCGAGGAAAACGCCATAGGGAAAGGCGTGGATCGAAATCTCAAAGGAACTATCGTAATAAGAACATTACTATCATGTCAGAAAGCCAAGATTCCACTCAAAGAACTGAGCTCATATTCCTTCAGCTCTAAATTAGTGTGGGAGTGCATAAACAGGCTAAGTGAACTTTGAAGACAGGACAGGGTCACACTTCATTAAGTACCTGGTCGCGTGGGTGTTCATGGAAACGAAAAGACGCAAAAATAGGCGCATCAATCCCTTCAACAGGGACTGAGGAATAGAAGAAAACAATATCGAAAACAAAAATATACTCTGTTCAAAAAAAATTGTCAGTACAGGGCAGACAGGACGTTTGCCTCTCACTCTTGTTTCATTGGCTTGCATAATTGTGTCGCCTTTTAAAGCTCTCACAGGGTTTCCCTAGTTTACATTATTAATCGCCAACACTCAACATACTCAACTTCATAAAATTTGTTCGCAAAAGCTTCAAATCCCAAAAGCTCCTTAATAAAATGCACTGAATAAGCTCCTTGCTTGTAATTGAGAATGATAATGGTAACCCAGTTTTGATGTACTCGTAGATAACAAGCGCAAGATTGTATTGACTTGACAGTTTGACAGTATCTCTTCAGCAGATACAACGGTCGTGTTGGGGTGTACAACTTTTTGCGAAGAATTACAACAACAATTCTTTGAGGAAAGTCAGTGGCTTGCTCTTTTTTAAATGGCATTTTTCCCAATGCAGTGTAGTGAGGGTGCATCAGGCGCCACTACTTTGGAAAAGCTCTCCCGTAAGGCCTGTACTGAAAATTTTTGTTGAAGAGAGTATCTATAAACAAAAAAAAAAGGAGACAACAGGAAAGAACTGCCAAAGTCAAGGCAGGCGAAATTACTACTGGACAATTACAACCTGGAACATTTCACAAACTGCATAAGCTTAAGTAGGAACAACCTTAGAATAATCTCAATTGAACACTACAAAACATCTAGATTTGCTTGGTGTGGGAAGCAGTGGCACATGTAGATTCTGCAAGATGCTTGAGGAAACACCGGACCACACGCGCTCAAGGGTATGTTCATAGACCTTTATAATGTTAAACATAGCACAGGGAAATTAGGAAGAGAGAGAAAGGAGGTACCGATGAACATTGCTTCTGAATGTTTGCAAATTGAAATGGCAAAGGAAAACCGTGCCGGGTAAATTATTCCATAATCGTGTTGTCCGTCTAAAAAACGAATCTTTATTTTAAACGGTACGACCAAAGTTAGGCTATAGGGTGAACTGATGAACATTCCTAGGGAAGCGGGTATCACGGGTGAACTGATGAAAGGGAGGAAAAACATGAAACATTCCGACGATGTCCAAGAGATGGGAATGAATCCATGATAGCTCTGTTTCCTATCAGTTTTAACACTCTGTTCTGAATTCTATCCAATAAGTGGAGAGAAGTTTTTGCTGCACTTGCCCAAAGATGAGAGTTATACTCGAGTTTTGGACGTGTAAACGCCTTATAAATGGCAGAGGGAGTGAAAATTTTTTTACATCGATATAGAAATCTTAAGTATTTAGTAGAAATCATTTTTGTTGGTCTCAAAAATGTGGTCATTTTAACGAAGATCCTCGGAAATAAATTACACCCTCGAAACAAATACCATAGAGTGGTACATTGATGGATCGAAAGCAAGAGAAGCGACTGGTGCAGGATTCACTGGGCCAAGAGTACTGGAGTACATAAGCAGGCTTAATGAACTTGAAAACCAGAACAGGGCTACACTTTACTGAGAACTTTACTAAAATTCCTAAAAGCAATAGGAGGAATTGTAGGATGACCGAGCTCATCATTTTTAAGCGAGGGCACAATATATCTCCAGGTCGCAGTGCAATAACCTCCCCAATAAAAATTCATTCATTCATTCAACGACAATGGATAGATTGAGTTATCGAAGCATTAAACTCCAAACGGTTTTTTTACCCCATTTAACAATAAATGTAAAGATCGGAGTTTAATGAATTAATCATACGATATAGTTGTAATTCCACTAGTCGTCGGCAAAACAATGAAGTGGATTAGAAGTTTCAGACAAGAGATCATTTATAAAAATGAGGAAGAGAGTCGGAGGCAAAACGGAGCCCTGGGGAACACCAGCATTTATTTTGTGGAGATCAGATTTGAAACCTTCCAATAAAACATTTATTGAAGGATCTAGAATTTCTAATCCAAAGAATAAGGGTTTCGTTGACAACAGACGCACGCATTTTCGATAAACTTTATCAAATACCTTAGAAATATCAAGCGCAATAATCTTACTTTCTCCAAAACAATGTAAAGATCTGTTCCAGTCTTCGTTGAGATAAGCCATCAGATCACCAGTGGAACGATTTCTGCGAAAGCCGTATTGCCGGTAACTAAGAAGCTGAGCTGATGATTTATCAGCAATTCCATGACCTTGGAAGGAACCTATCCCATTGAATGATTTACGTTCTCAAGTATAGGAGATGCAATTTTGCTATCAAGCAATGTAGAGCTAGCAGCAAAATGAGCTGTAAGTACATATTTGCCTTATTTAAAGCGTTGTAGTTATCGGGTAGTCATTGTAGATGAGCGTTCCAACGGAGATGAAGTTGAAGTTTTTACGTTCTTAACAAATGACCAGAAATTTCTTCTGCCTTTGGGACATTGCAGGATTTTTTGCCTTAATTTCTGGTCATGTAGAAATTTGGTTCCTTTTATAACAGCGATGCATTGGTTTCTGACTTGTTTATACTTTTTCCAGTTTTCCTCAGTTGGTTTGGCTTTGTTAGATCGGAAACTTACTTCTCTCAACCTGATAGCTTCTTTACAACCTGTATCGAACCAAGACTTTTCTTTAGGATTTATACTTTTGTTTCTGTTAGGAATAAAAGTACGCATCCCAAGTAAAATCACTTCTATGATCATATCAGCACCGGCATCAACGTAACTATCGAGGAAACTACTGAGACTGACCAATTAAAAATTCGTTATTCAGACCATCCCAATTGGCTTTCTCGTATTGCCAAACGGTCCTAGTGGGATGCTTTTCATTGACTGGATGAATGGGACACAACAAATTGGCTGATATTACACAATGGTTCGAAGTGCCGAATGAACAGTTTACCCGTATGGTATACTTAACAGGGTCAGAAGTAAGAAACAAGTCGAGAGTGTGGGCGTTTTGCCCAGCAACATCCGGCATTCGAGTGGGCTCATCTAAAAGCTAAGTTAGGTAATACATCTTAACAAAGATCTCAACATATCTTCCTTCGGGTGTTGTCAGTTCTGAATAGGTATTATGCTATCAAAAGAACTAATTAACATTTATTAATAAACCTGTTTCCAAAAGGCTTTTTTAATGTTATAACTTTTATAATAAAGTTGTATTTCAATGAATGAATTTAATTGCAATTTATCAATAAAATTCTTTCTGCTGAATCCCTCTAAACCATCAAAGCACAGTTTATAAAATATTTTGTCCTGTAAAACAATAAAAAATAAATTATATCTCTTAGGTACTTATTTTAAATTATACAGAAAATTTCATTTCGAAGTTTAATTATTTCTTTATTGCTGTTTTGATTTTGTGCTTTGTGGAATGGCTTTTAATTTTAACTTAGAATTCAGAATTGAGATCAACAGAGAGGCACTTAAAGGACTTTATAATTAATGCGTAAATATAGCACAAGGACAAAAGTAACAAGAAATTATTACTTTGCTCACGCACACACAAACATCTCAATTTACAAGAAATCGCCCGCAACTATGGAGCACACACTTTTTTATACTAAATAAGTTTGATGTCAAATATATTGGAACGTGTCCTTCGGGGAAAGAATAAAAAGACCCATTCTTTAAATGTAAAGGAGTAGGTATAATCAGTCTTGGCCTGTGTCGCGCTTATCCAATGTGATGAAACAGGGTGTTTCTTTTAAGAGTGCTGTTTGGTCGAATGCTTTTAATTTTGCAATTTTGATATTCATGGATAAATTCGTATTGGTTTTTCTCTTCGCCTAATTGAAGAATAATAATTTAATAATGACAGCTCTTACTATAGGTTTTGACTGTAAAATTTAGATTGCTCCTTTATCTGAGTTGAAATGTCATAAGCTCTTGTATCCAACCTCTACAACTAAAGTGTAAAGCTTCTATAACTGATATCATATAGTCTTTTTCAAAGGTTTTTTTTTCAATAAGGTAGATTTTAAAATGGAATTAATCAAGCTCAATGTGGCACGGAGTGGTCCAATTTTCAATACCTCTTCCGTACAGACCCGGTTGAATTTGAGCGATGATCTGTATTGTGTTCACCTAAAGAGCATCTATCAACTGTTTATGGTTTATTCGCATAGACCTGCGAATGTCAATCTTGCCATACGCTGTGGCACGTAACACCAGGTAGGTACTTACATATGGTTCAATTTGGGAAATAAGAAATTGGTTGTTATCGTTTTGTAGCGCTCGCCATTGACGTTGATCGCCACAAGCAACCTCGTTTTAAGAAAGGTACGTAGCAATGACACCGCCGCCGGTGGCCCAAAATCCATACCAAACGGTAACTTTTTGTTGATACATTGTCACCTGGTCAACCTAGGGTCGGTTGATGTTGTTCCATACATGGGAATTTCGCTTGTTAACGCAGCCATTTATCTGAAAATGCTCCTCGTGGCTCAAGATGATTTTCGACAAAAATTGGGTTCCTCTTCCAAACGGCCCGAATACTAGTCAGTGGAAAAACAGCGTTGTCTATGATCATAAAGTTTGACCTCCTAGGTCAGTTGGATCTCGTGCAACTCCAAGTTCCGATGCGAAATTCGCCAAGTTGAATTGTGCAAACGGCCCGATTCTTTCGCACATCAATGAATTGACTGTCTCAGGCTCTGCTGTAGACTTTTACAGAAAACGGGGATGTTTTCAAGTGATCTTGCTTTCCTTTGATAAGCGAATGTTGGCTGACTGATTACCGAACTGGTCTTTTCAAATTTGGTCACCAAACTTTGAAGAGTGAGGGACTAGCACTTCTACCGTAAAAAGGGCGCAACTCGTCCAACTTCCAAATTCAACCTGCGCCAATTGAAAAACTCTTAAAATAGAAATAGTTAATTAATCTCTTGAAAGTCACGTCCCATTTTTTTAATTTTAGCTTTTAAACCTTTGTATTTAAATATCTATTGCAATATTGGTCTACCAAGGATTTTTAGGAATTTTTTAAGTATTTTTTTCGTGACAGTATTTTGTTCTTATTGACAAAAAGGAGTGTGCTGTTTTGATACCATAAGCTCGATTGACTTCTGGATTTAATACGGTAGCTGAAGGTCGCTGGCCTGCGATTTCAAGATCAAGAAGCACCCGTTTGAGAAGCCTTCGAGGTTCGCTTCTCAGACGAACTTTGTCGTGTTATGAAAAGAGATCAAGTTTTTGATCTATCGTCAATTTCCAGATAGTTCGTTATTTGGGCTCTGATTTTTGCTAGATCAGTGCATGATTTATCAAACGTAGGTCCACAACGACTTACCTTGTTGAAATGGTATCCCTAAGCTTCTTAGCTTTAGAGAACGGAAAGGAAGTCGATGTTTACCAACCCATTTCAGTAATACCTTTGAAAAAATTTCACATAATCTTATTCTTTTCGAACTTAAAACTCAGACCCTTGGGCTTGAACCTAACTTCTAAAGATGGATGTTGTCTTACTTGAAAAATCGTTACTCAAAGTGCGGTTCAGATCTTCCTTTCTAGGATGATTTGTTAGCCACCTCTGGGATCCCTCAAGGCACCCACTTAGTACCTCTTCTTTTTATTCGTACTATTAACAATATTGAAATGGTCATCAAATACTCCCATAGCTCACTCTACCCCGACGATACCAAGTTGTTCAATACCATTTCTTCCACACATGATTACACTCCACTCCAATAAATTTGATCTCGACAGTTTCTCTGTTTATAGTGCCTGAAAAATTAGTTAGAGCTTAATATTTCCAAATGTCATTCGATCACTTTTTTACGAAAATTCATCAAATCTCCTTTCCGTCTCTACCTTCTTCATTATCAACCTTTATCCACTGCTTAGTCAATTTGCGAAATAAATGTTCAATATGATAGAAAGCCCAACTTTCTCATACATATTGACGAAATTATTCTTAAAGTAAACTCTGCAATAGGTTTTGTGAAACGATGGTCCAATCAATTTTCTGACCCCCAAATAACCCGATCTTTATACATAACCTTTGTTCGCCCCTCCTTGAATACGCCTATCAAGTATGAACCGTTATCAACAAATTCATGTTTCCACAATCGAGAGCAGCATTCAACGTCGTTTCTCACATTTTGAGGTCTGTCTTGGAATAATCCGTGTGGAGACCGGCTTCTAATAATTTACTTGAACACGGTGGAAGAACGAAGAGCAATAAACGACATTCTCTTCATCCATCGACTATTTTCAGGATCTGTTGTTGTTTCAAAACTTTTTCCCGTAATACAAGAATAATTCTCCGTCGCTTCTATTTTCCCACCCACCGTACTTAATATGGCTCCAAAGAACCTATTACTCGCATGCTTCGGAGGATAAATAGTAACATTTTGACTTCAACCTCAGTTCACCCTGCCTGAAACTCCGTTTAAATCATCCTTCCACTTCACTCCGATCCTAGATTTATATAACAAGAGGTAGGTATATTTAAGTAAGTTAAAGAATTAGCTCGTATTAAGCCTGATAAATGGGGGAATTGTCAACTGTTTCCCTTGCCTCCTGGTCCCCACAACTACGTTCAGTGCATTTTGCTACCTACCCTACGATGTCTTTCCCTGGTCTGAATATTAGCTCATTAGACTTAAGATAAGGTAGGCCTAAAGCAATTGCTTGACCTGCTCCACCTTTGGCTGGATTCTGTGAGAAAATTTGGACCTTCATAACTTCAAGAGGAACTCTGTCCATCCCCAAGTGAGCTATACAGTAAAAAACCTTGCTAGCTCTTCAGGTTGTTAAATTTCCTTCAATTGCACTTTTACCGGAAATCCAGATAAGAATGACATTCAGTTAAATGTTCAGGCTCGCCAGCACATCTCGACATTGCTTAACCAATTTAGAGGATGAAGAAGCCGAACGGCCATCTGGCTGTCTTTATAAATGGTCGTATTCCGGTTCTGAGTTGGATCTATTTATCTAACTTTGTATGCCTCTCTTATTTCCAGTAATTAAGCTTGGAATTAAAATATGTAGCTCGGTAGGAATGGGTGCCACGTCACTGGTACCTGAGCTGGTGCTCTTAGACCATTTTCAAGATATTTCTTAAGCTGTTAAGACAATTAGACGATACCATCAACCGGAAGATGATTACTCTTTTATAAGGAACTGGCTGGATAAATGCTATTTTCCATCCTCTAGGCCCTAGAGTCTAGGGAAAAGATCAGTAGAGTAGGACGGATGGGAAAGCTTACGCAGTGGTTTTGCCAGCGTTGAAAGAACAATGCGGGAATGCTATCCGAGCCAGCGCATTTGTGTATGTCAAGAACTTTGAAAACTCTTCTGGGCTAATACAAACAAAAATATTGGATCCATAGAAACGTTTGTGTTTTCAAGTAAAGAAGAAGTCATGTCTCTCTCTGGAATCGTCTAATTCGTGGCAAACTGTGCTGCAAGTGAATTGGCTTAATCTTATGAGCTGAAACGGCAATTGTCATTGAAAACGAGCGTAGGAACCGAAGACGAAGTAATATATCGTACATTTAGTAGAAATGACCAACTAATTTTACTACTACGATATTATAGTATTTTTTGCCTTAAATTTTGGTGAAAATTTGGTTTGTCGAATATGACCGAAACAGGTCTTTCCAGGTTGTTTAAACTTGTTCCGGTTTTCCTCAGTGGCTTTAAATTTTCGTAAACTTTCTTTTCTAAATCTGATAGCCTCTTAATAGCATAAATTAAACCACGAATTTTCTTTCGACTTGATAGATTTAATCCTATTCGGAAAAACTTTTGGACTGTCCCAGTTGGCTTTCTGGTATTGCCAAACGGTACTCTTAGATTTGTTGTCTTTAGCTGAGGTTTTTTGACAGAGAATGTTATCGTCCCGAATTCGGAAATTTTTTTTCTTGACGAGCCCATTTATCCAGAAATGGGCCTCGTTGGTATTTCTATTGAACTTCCAACTGCTCGAGAGACCAACCAACGAAATCACGTCTTTGTTTTTGGTCGTTAACTCTGAGCTCTTAGGTTAGTTGAAATTTGTATGCGTACGGGTGAAGACCCAAGTCATGACGCTAAATTCACCAAGTTGTAGTTTGCAAATGGCCGAGTTCTAGTGCGTTTCACTTGATTAACTGCATGGTATTCTCCTGAATATTCTGACGGATAACGGCGAAATTATCAGCAGTGTTGACGTATGAGTATTGCCAGATGATTCGATGAATCTGTTGTCTCGAATGGCCAAGCGGCCGGAATGTGATTACCCACATTTTCCCATATTGTTAAATGCTATTAGTGTTGGTTTGGAAAAAAGGCATTAATAAATTAAAGTCAATTTGACATATGAAGACTTAACAATTTGGCTGAAATCACGTACTTAAGGTCAAAAATCCCTATTCGAAAACCCTTTACAATAGAAGTATGGACTCACAGAGGCACATACCGACAGACGATATGAATGATAACAAATTTATTGAACCTTTTGATTGGCGAAGCCAACACCTATCCAATAGAGAATAAAAGCAGCATTGTAACATATTCGGAGCTTCCGACAGCGCACAACGTGTTCTCTCTTATATAAGTTCTCATATAAACGTAATCACCATTACCAAACGCGATCGATCGCCTGAATCCGAGGGCAGACAGCTGTCCTTGGATAAAAAAATTCGTACCGCCATGGCTAGTACAAGTGGTCTTAGTAAAAACCCATGGTTTCCTCTCCAATGTCATCCGGACACTGATAATAGTGATGATATGGATGATATTAATTCACCTGTTGAAAAAAAAGTTTATGTGCCACCAATTAAACTGTTGCAAAAAACCCCTGATTATGTGCATACATTAATGAGAAACAATAAAATATCTAATTATTCCATTAAGAAACTATCTATTGGCATAAAAATCATTTGTGAATCTATAGAATCATTTATTGCTGTTCAACAGCATCTCAATAAGGACAATTGTCAATTCTTCTCCCACGATTTAAAAAGTTCAAAAGCCTTCAAAGTTGTTCTCTATGGTTTGGGAGGTGTAGAAGCAATTGATGTTAAAAATGAACTCATAAGACGTGAACTTAAGTGCGTTGATGTCAAGAAAGTCATTAAAAACTTTGAACACTATAGTGACACTTTTTATATTATCTCTTTTGAAAATGGATCAGTTAAATTAAATGATCTAAAGAAAAACCATCGCTCAATTTTTCACACCCAAGTTAATTGGAATTATCAAAGAAAAATAAAGGGCAAGCTGACCCAATGTCACAACTGCCAAATGTTTGGCCATGGCGAAAGAAATTGCCACATTAAAACTTATTGTGCGATCTGTGCCGGGTCACACAAAACAATCGACTGTGATAACTCCAATATGCATAAATGTGCCAACTGCAACGGCAATCATAAAGCCACCGATTCAACCTGTTCAAGTAGAACAACGTATTTGCAAATCAAGGAAAAAAAGTCTTTGCAGAGCAGACCAAATTATCGACCGAGAGCTTCTTTCGCTGCACTTACGCAAGCTACGTCACAAAAACCGGTTTCCTATGGTTCAATGACCGATTTTCCATCACTGCCTACGCCCCAAGTGCAACGAAAAAAAGTACAGAACAGAGATTTAGCTAGTTCGAGTAATCTGAATTCAACAACAAACAATGTATGGTTAAATAATAGCGCACGCGCTACCACAGCACCCACACCGTCAGCTGTGTACAACAACTCTTCAAACGTCAACACATCCATCAACACCAACAACAACTCATCTTTATTTTCAATGGAAGAGCTTAATGCTCTCTGTATGGAAATGATAACTAATTTATCTGTTTGTAAGAGTAAGATAGAACAATTCAATGTAATCGCACATTTAGCCACTAAATTTCTTTATTCTAATGATGATAAGTAACATATTAAACAATCATATAAATGTAATTACCTGGAATGCAAAGGGGATACGAAACAAATATTTTGAATTTTTAAATTTTTTGAATAGCAACAAAGTTGACGTTGCTTTAGTAACTGAAACTTGGCTAACAAGTGAAATAAGACTACCATCTTCTGACTACAAGTGCTATCGTGTAGATAGAACTGAGCAGAGGGGTGGTGGAGTTGCAATTTTGATTAGGAAACAAATCCAACATTCGCTCTTACCCATTATAAAAACTCGATCTGTGGAGAATATAGGTATATCGGTAAGGCTTATGAATAGTAAAGATATTAAGATTTATTGTGTTTACTTTCCTGGAGGATCTTCATCGGATTCAAAACGAAAAGTCCTCAAACGCGATTTCAATCAATTGTTTGCTATGAATGGAGAATATTTACTTGGTGGCGATTTTAATTGTCGTCATAAGAATTGGGGTTGTATTAGGGCAAATGCTTGGGGTAACTTATTAGTAAATCTGTCTCTTGTCCTACCAATACATATTTTGTTCTCCCCCAGTCCTACATATTTCCCCGCCGGTTCTCGTGGTTCACCATCCGTTCTTGATTTATTTATTACTAATGTGCCTAGTCAAATATCCCAACCAATTTCTGTTAGTGCTTTGAGTTCTGATCATAACCCTGTTTTTTGTCGTCTTCCTTGGTCGGGGGAGAAAAAAGTGCAATATATACAACAAATGAATAAAGCAAATTGGAGGTATTTTCAAACAAGTGTAAATATGCATCTGCGAAACATATCCACCGATCTCGAAAATGTTTCTTGTATTAATGATGTAGACTGCATTGTTCACGATTTTACACAAACAATTTTGTATTCTGTTGATAAAAGTGTACCAAAGGTAATCAAAAAAGATGATCACACTAATCAAAAACTACCTGCTCATGTTTTAGATCTCATTAAGATGAGAAACATTCATAGGAGAAGCTGGCAAAAATATCGTCAACCTTTCTACCAAAACATGGTTTCTTATTTCAACCAGCTAATTACTTCTGAAATTTTGAAAGCTCGTAATGAAATATGGAATAAGAAATTAAGCGTTCTTGATAAAAATGGAAAACCTTTTTGGAATATAGTGAAGATAGTCAAAAACAAAAATAGAAAGATTCCGTTTTTGAAAGATTCTGGACAAACGATTTGCATTAATGTAGATAAAGCCAATTTGTTTGCAAGACACTTCTCAACAAACCACCTGGTTTCTCAAAATCTAGGAGATAGGGAAACAGATATTTTAGTGGAAGAATCAATTGAAAAGCTTGATGCTTCACATGAATTGACACCAACTTATGCATTCGTTGCCGTTGAAGATATTAAAAGTATTATCAACAGCCTTAAAGTTAAAAAAACGGGAGGGTTAGACCAAATTAAAAACATTTACTTAAAACATCTTCCAATAATTGGTATAAAATATCTCACTTTTATTATAAACGCGTGTTTAAAATTGCAATACTTTCCAGCATCTTGGAAAATGGCAAAAATTGTACCTATTCCCAAAGCCGGAAAAGCCTCTGACAATGCTAGTGGCTATAGGCCAATAAGTTTGTTAAGTAGTATAAGCAAAGTTTATGAGAAAGTTTTGAAAGACCAAATCTTAAAAAAGTAATATATAACGAAAAAATATTCCCCGATCAACAATTTGGCTTTAGAACGTTTCACAGCACTTCCCACCAAGTGAAAAGAATTTGCAATTATATTAAATGCAAACGTGGTCAAGGTAAATCGACGGGAATGGTCCTATTGGACATAGAAAAGGCCTTTGATTCTGTGTGGCATAAAGGAATTATTTACAAAATGTTAACATTTAAAATTCCTCTATATTTATGTAAAATAGTCCGAAGCTTCCTGTCCGATCGATGTTTTAGTGTTTTTGTTGACGGTGGTGTTTCATCATTAGTGAACTTTAATTTTGGTGTCCCTCAAGGTTCCGTTCTTGGACCGTCCTTGTATAATATATACACATCGGATTTCCCAAAAATCCCTCAATGTGAATCAGCTATTTTTGCTGATGACACAGCAATATTTTGCTCAGACAAGCTCGCTCTCAATATTGAGAGTAGCCTTAGTCAGGCTATTGAAATATTGCAAGAATATTATAATAAATGGAAAATTAAATTGAATGATGAAAAATTTCAAGCTATATTTTTCTCACGAAAAAGAAAGTCTTGTTATCTTCCTAGTAGTCAACTTAAAATTAACGGAAAAGATATAGTTTGGGAAAGATCTGTGAAATATTTAGGAATTCATCTTGACACTAAACTAACATTTAATGAGCATATAAACAGCACTTTAAAGAAAATAGGCATAGCTATTAAACTGCTGTATCCATTTATTAACCGCAATTCCATTCTCACTAATGAAAACAAAATAATAATATTCAAGGTTATCTTCCAAGCAATATTGCTCTATGGAAGCCCTGTATGGGGAAACGCAGCTTCTTGTCACTTAAAAAACCTCCAGGTATCTCAAAATAAATTGTTAAAAATGATGCTGAATCTACCCTGGCATCATTCAACTATAGATCTCCACCAAAGAGCGAATGTTGAGTTAATCTCTGAACGAATTCAGAAACTCGCGAATAAATTTCAATATAGCTGTGATATATCTGAAAACCCACTCATTAACACACTGTGATAAATATTTGTTCTTTTGTCCTTGGCCTATATATCCATTAACTAATTTGTTATTTATTTATTTATTTATTTATTTACTAGTTATTTATTTATTTATTTATTTATTGATATATGTATATATTTATTCATTTGTGTTTTTTTTTTGTTTGTATTTATTTATTTATTTGTTTATTTATTTATTTATTTATTTATTTACTTATTTATTTATTTATTTATTTATTTATTGATATATATATTTATTTATTAATTTATTGTTTTTTTTTTTTTTGCTTTCTTTTTTTTTTTTTGTATTTATTATTGATTCTAATCACTTATGTATTTGTTGCAGCTTTACTATTTATTCATTTATATCAATTATTGTGAAACGTTGTTTGTTATTTCCTTAACTTATTGCAATCTAGTCATTTTTTTTTTTTTTTTGTTTTCTCTAAATTTAAATTGAAGGTTTTTTTTAAATAAGCATTTTCCTTCAAATAACTTATTGCCCAAATGATCGTTTAAATAAAATAAGATAATGTTTCAGATGTAAGATAAGTTTAATCAAATCTCTGAATTGTAAAATGTGCGGTTACACTACCTTTAAGTTATTTTTTGCGGAATAAAATCTATCTATCTATCTGTAACATATGTATTTGTTTTCACATACCTGTTAGGTTCTTCAAAAAGAATGACTTCATACAGTTTATAGCTACCTACAATATTTTGGAAATGTTCCTCAAAAATTATGCTTCCTTCCTTTTTACTATAGCATCACATTAAGTCAACAGGTATTTCTTATCTTGAAAGATCTCTCAAAAAACCTATTTACACCCTCATAAACGTCATAGGTACCTCCAATGTAGATTCGAGTATCAACACAAATTCAACATTGAAATTTTATTTCCTCCTCGAAACCCTCGAGTGTGACACTCATTAGCATCGTTATACCCTTCAACTCAAAATAACGTCAAAAAAATCATTCATCCGATTCATTCTTTTCAAATAGGTGCAGTTTAAACATTCAACAGTTCAAGAATTTGGTTGTATTTTTTTTTTCTGAAATAAAATTTGATGCTCTAATAAAATAAAATTGTTCACCAGCGTGCATTTGAAATTGCTGACGCCTATGTAACTTGTTTCCTCTCAAAAAAAAAAAAAAACATTAAGAAAAACATGCCACGTTATTCAAAGTCACATTGCATCACTCACAAAACCCTTGTTTGTCACAATAATCACCTTGAAGCTCCAAAACCGACATTTCTGTTCATCATTTTTTACAACCCTACTTTACGACCGGTGTGGTTGTGAATCAAAATAGGAAACATCATTGCATTCCGTTTTGAAGAGTACTCTTAACAGGGGGTGGGCTGTGTTTCGAATAAAGTCGCAGATACAATTTCCTCCACCATCCAAGTCCAAATTTCGCCGAGAAGGAAAAAAATTTAAATGCTGACAAAATTTACATCTCCCCGCATAGCTTCCACTTTGCACCCTCTACTTAGCATTAAAAAACACATTTATTCATTTAACATAATTTTACTGCACAAGGATTGGGGTGGTTTTTTTTTTTTCTTATTTTGAAATACTCGTAAAAAGTAGGAAAAAAAAAAGGTAGCGAAAAAGAAAGACAAACGAAACAAATAAACAAAAACATCCTTGAAGTCACTCACTCAAGTCAGCAGGACTCAGGAACATCGTATTTGGTTTTATGAACAGTTTTTTTCATGTTGTTTTGTTTTAATAATATTTAGACGTGTCCTTGTCCGTCGTCCTTGTCGGAGTTGTTGTCGCTGACATCCTCATCGTCTTCTTTTTGCGCTGTTGTTATGTATTTGTTTTCCTTTGGGTGCAAAAATGTTTTACTACACTCCAAGGATGATCTTCAGTAGCATAAGAAAAGCCACCGTTTTCGAATCCATAAGTCCCCCCCCCCCCCTCAAACCACTTCTATAAAAACGAGAATTTATTATTCTACTGTCAACTTTTCGCTCCTATTTTTAGCCCACAACTTTTCTTGATGGGTGTACCGTAACTCTTTCTATTAAAAAAAAAAATACTATCTGGCCGACCAACTCGCCGCCCATACACCCCTTTCTTGCTGTGCCCATTCCTTAGCAAAACTAACCGCAGGCAACCATCAACTTTATTATTATTTTCTGTGAGAATGTTTTAAATCGCTTAAAACCCAACAACAATGCAAGAGGCGTAAGTACGCCCAGGTATATACATATATATTTTTTACCTTTGTTTATAGTATAGGTACCTACTAGAACATAAATATAATGAAAAATTCTGCTGACAAAAAAGAATAAAATAAAAATAAAAATAAAAACACCCTCTAGAACGAAATAGGGGGGGGGTTTAGAAAATGAAACCAGGATACGAGAAGAATGCTGCAGGTTTGTGGTTGTTGCTGAATGAAGTAGAAACATGATGGATTAAACTAGAGCAAGGTGTCCTCTTACGCGCTCATTGCTCACAGAGTGTGTTGTCCTTTTGCATGAGTAGAATATATACGAAATACCATGATGATGATGATGATGATGAAAAACTAGGCTGAGCAAAAGGAAACCAGGAAATAGATTGGAGGAGTCTCCCTCTCAGCTTTATAGGCCCATTGTTTGAAAAATAATACTTTTATGTTGTTTTTTATTATTATTTTTTAAGTTCTACTCGGAATGACAGGGAAAATAATAAAAACCTAATAAAGTTATTCGTGGACTTAAAAAACAGAATATGTATCTGTAAATAAATGGCAGAAAGAAATTTAAAACATTCACCAATTGAACAATTCCTTTTTTATCAGGTTGAAGGCGGTAGTAAGGAACTTGCTTAGGCTTGTTTATCTTTCCTAAATGAAGGATAAAATGGATGCTAAATACTCACTGCAGGAAGGCTGAGAGAATAAATAAAGCTGTTGCGGAAGCGTTTTGAGTGGGTGCATTCCGCAGCTGATGAGATTAGTTTTTTGGGGGACGTCTTCGGCAACTTACTTTTGTAGTATCCTAAATAAGGTACTGCATACGAGTATAATGTGTGTCTAGCACACAACCTGGGGAGCAAAACGGTTGGAAACTCTCTGAAGGAAACCTTTTCCAGCGCTATACTTAAAGAGGAATACGAAGGAACTAAACGGTGGGTATCCTTATTGGAAACCCTATGTCCATAGCAGGCAATCTCGGGTCTCGGGAACTAAGCGTGTGGAACTAACAGATAAAGACCTTGTCCAATGAGACAATTAAAGAGGAAATGAAAGGAACTATAAACGCTCGGGAATCCTTACAAGAGACCCTTAGCATACCACCTTGGGAACAAAACGGTAGGAACTCAAGGAAGAGAACTCTGACCAATGACCTACCCAAAGAGAAGTATTTCGTAATATAGATTTTAGGAAATACTTCGAAAAATAATCGTTCACACGTTTTGAAGATATTGATTTTTCAAAAAACAAAATTGGATTTTTTTTTTCAAAAAACCCAACAAATAGTTTTTAGAATATTCTTATATACAATATTATTATAAATTAAAGGGGCTCCTGTTAAAAACTTTTGGTTAAAATCGTTAAAACCGTTAATGAGAAAGTCGAAAATATAGAAAACGGTTCTACGACAGGTTCGCGTCAATAACACTTTTTCCCAATTTTTTTTTCACCAAAATGTAGTCCACGCCCATAATACCATTTTATTGAAATCGTTAGATCCGAGATTTTACATAACGGCTGTATGGAAGATACCGTTAGTTTTAGAGCTAAGAAAAATTTAAATTTTTTCCTCTAGCGAATCACCGAAGACCCTTAAGTACCGAGCTTCGAGAAAATGACTCCAGTGTCCAGTGGCTTAGGTTGTAGGGGGAGATATAGACATACATACGGAATTGCCGGACCTACTTTTTACTTGCGACTTATAGGTACTATACGGAAAGTTATGGATTCGTAAAAAAATCGAACTCGAGACTTTGATCAAAGTTGATATTACGATGATAGCGAAGACGAAAAAAGTGGGTCAGGTTTTTTACTTTTTTTTTAAAGACCAAAAATAACGGTACCTGCAATACCAGTTTTTTCGAAATTTTAGAAATATTTTATTTCAAAAACCGCCTCACAGATTTCAAAAAATTTGATTTAGTTAAATCTAAGTAATGGTTGAAAAAAATTTCTTCCAAACAATGCTTATTTTTGGTACACCTTGCAACCATTTTTTTTTTTTTGATTTTCTCAAAAACGGTAGGTACATGGTACAACCTATTTTGATAATTTTTTGTATGCTAAGGCTCTCCTTAAGTTTGAATATTATTGTGTTGTCAAATTTACAAAAAAAAAATTGTTTGGCATTTTTAAAAAAAATTAAAAATTTTGTTTTCAAAATTCAATATTTCGAAATGCCCATGCTCGATTTTTTAAAACTTGACATAATAAAGTTTTCTAAATACAATCTGTAAGATATCAGAAGAAAAAAATTATTTTACAGATGTTGAAAAATGGTTTTCGAACATTGTGTTTTTCTCGAAAACGGCTGCGAGAATTTTAATAAAATTTGTTTTCTTTCGATTAATTTTTACCATCTATAATTTAATAAAAAAAATAAAATGCACGACTGGGTCGCACGAACTTGCTCCTATGTAATAGACTAAGAATTTCAAAAATGAATGTTATTAGAGAAAAACTGTTCATAAGCATCAAATTAATTTTTGTAATAACTAAAACAACTTATTAGTTGGAGGTAAAAATAGTATACTATGTGGTTCAAGCAAATATAGGTTTATCAGGAACAAAAATTATAAGTCTTTGTAGTGGTTTCTTTAAAAA
Source organism: Philhelius festivus (assembly GCA_963931855.1). Taxonomy (NCBI): domain Eukaryota; kingdom Metazoa; phylum Arthropoda; class Insecta; order Diptera; family Syrphidae; genus Philhelius; species Philhelius festivus. The sequence continues at coordinate 150,351,220 of OZ007555.1, forward strand.
AATAAGCTTTTATATAAAAAATTTTTAAAACATTTTTAAGAAAAAATTTTGGTACTCTAATTTAATATTTTTATAATTGTTCGAAAAAAAAAATTAAATTTACAAAACAAATATTCAGCCGTTTTCGAGATATTGAATTTTCAAAAAAAAGATTTCTTTTTCAAAATTCAAAAAATTATTTTTCTTAATGTTTTGAAATGCAATGTTTTTTAAAATTTTTTTCGAGGCTTTTCTCTAAAAAATATTAAAATCCGTTATGCGGATAGTGAGAAATTCAAAATTTAAAAAAATCGTTTTATGGTAGGTACAATCAGTAGAATATCTTGTTTTGAAATTTCTTTTTATTAAATTATAGATCTTAAAAATTAATCGAAAGAAAAAAAAACTTAAGCAAAATTCTCCGAAGCGTTTTCGAGAAAAATACGATTTTCGAAAACCATTTTTTAACATTTGTATGGAGGGTATCGTTATCTTTAGGTAAAATATCTTGTAGATTATTTTAAGAAACTTTTATCTATTAAGTTTTTAAAAAGCGAGCATGGGGTTTTCAAAAAAAAAAATTGAAATTTTTTTTAAAAATCCAAAAAAATTGATTGTGAAAATTTCAATACAGACACAATACAATGATATTTAAGCTGCTGGTGAGCCTCTGGTTCCAAGGGGGGTACCAAAAATAATCATTTTTTGGAATTTTTTTTTTCAACCATTACCTAGGTTCAACTGAACTAAATTTTATGATTTTTTTTTTAAATCTGTGGGACAGTTTTTGAGAAGAAAAAATATTTATAAAATTTCGAAAAAATTCGTATGGCAGGTACCATTATATTTCGTCTTAAAAAAAAAAACAAGAAAAAAAAACATCCGGAGGGAAAAAATTAAAACACATATCTAGGGGAAGGTGGCCTATAATGGCACTGGCACCTCTAAGGAAAATATGTCATATCTCGCAAAAATGTGACATTAAAACTTAAATGTTATATTCTTTTCAAAGCTAAATCAATAACGCTTACATTGTTTTGCTTTACGAGTTTAAAAAGTTTCAAAAAGTATTTAAAGTATTTAATTTTTCAAAAACTCTTCAAATACCAACGATCAAAATTGTCCGGGTAAAATGGCATACAGGTACATATCGTCGCCTGAGTTCTATCTTGTTCAAAAGACCATTTTTGGCGCAATTGAGTTAGAAATGCAGTTTTTATAAATCGAACATGCTCTTTCGAATGGCGTACTCCATTTTTTTCTATCTCTTTTAGTTTTAAAGTTATGAAGAACTATTTTGTTCAATAAACCACTTTATTAAATATTTTGAGTGTCTTTTTTATTCAATCAACCACTGCTTTTTGTTTTTATATGAAATTGAACAATTTTATATTAACTTTAAAAAAAACTACCATGTATTTCTTTGTTGTTCAATATCCATATCTAATCCATTTAGTTTTGTATGTTATTGAACAAAATCCTATTAAAAAAGTTATGCGGACGGAAAACCGCATTTTTTGTTCAATATCACTGCACTGTAATGTACCACACAAAATTAATACTGATATAACATTGGAAGCTGTAAGCACAATGTGATGTAAGCGAAAAGTTGGAACGTAATCTTCAAACGCTTTTAAGGTATTTTGAGAAACCCTTTTATCTTTAGACAGTTTTTTAATATTTGTCGCTTACAGTATGATAAATCCAGCTCATCCAGGATCTGATATTTCAGAATTCTATGATTCAGAATTCTAATATAGCTCCTTTAGCTGAAGAAGTCATTTCAGTATCTTCATTGGAAAATGTAGTACCAGCAGAAGGTTCCGTTTCATCTAAACTAACTACATGCTTTACACCAAGAGAACCCCTGGATCGAGTAAAAAAAAATCGAAAACCATTTTTGTGGAAACAAAATATACAAAAACGGATGGGTCAAGGTGGTAAGCAATATTCAAATGACATTCGCTTGCAACGTTAGTTGCAGTCATAATTTATGATGAACGTGTGAAAATATTTGATTCATTTTGGACCTTAAGGCTAGGCGCACACATTCAATTTTTAGTTGCACAACTGTGCATAGAAAACATATAATTTATAGAAAACATATAATTATATGTTACACAAAATAGCGAACTCATTTTAGGCAATCGTTTAGTTTGTGTCAAAACACAAACTGTTTAGTTGCTCGACCCAAGCAGTTGCGAAACTAAAAATTGAATTTGCGCGCCTAGCTTACAAGATTCTGAAAAAGGTCAGTTTTATTCCAAATTTGTGATAAGATCGGAACCAAAGTGAAAGAAAGTAGCTTAAGAAATTTCAAGAAAAAAGTTTACTTTCAATGTAGACAAATACAATATCGACAATCTGGGGCCTGTTTCTCAGATCATACACATCATACATTGTATGATATTGACAGTTCTGCTGTATGATTTCTGTTTCTCAATTTTGTTGTATGATCCACTGTCATACAACAATGTATGACTGAAGATTACACTGGAAATATTGGAATGTTGTATGATTCTGTTTCTCAGAAATGTGTCATTTACATCATACAGCAAATTTACCTATAAATGATCATACATTTAATACAGCACAAAATTCTGTTGTAAAGTGGCTGCTGCATGTAACGTGTAGCAACATTGTTTTCATCAGTCAAAGCTGGGGAAACAAAATTTATTTGAGAAGTTCTCTGGCTCGACATTCACAAAACATGGTAGAGCCTGTAGGGCATAGGGAGAGGTAGTTTCATTGGGATTGTCTTATGGGCTTGCATTATGCCGATTTCATGATAATGGATTCCATTTCCAAGCTAATGAAGGGTTAACAATATTTTTTGCAATGGTGACGAGGCTTCGTTGCAATTAGTTGAACGCACAATTGATCTTCCCAATTTTTCCACTAAAAATGTTTGGTAATCTAAATTTTTCAACAAAATATGGATCTTTAAGATTGAAATTAATAGGTTCTTTTATTATTTTAGGGCGTCATCTGACACGTATATTAATTTCAACTAGTTCCAACACGTCTTCACCAAAAATTGAGATTTATATTAACCTCACACTCAAATAATAATGAAATGTCAGAGTCCAATGAAATCTGAGAAACAGAATGATGTGTATGTTGTATAAAAATGTTGTATGTTGTATAAAATGTATGATGTGTATGACCTGATAAACAGGCCCTTGATCTTCTTTCAATGCATTACAAATAAAATCATAATGGCACAAAATTTTAGTTGAATTATTACGATGTTAAATCTGTTTTAGTATGAAACTAGGTTTAAACAACGATTTTTATGAAAAAATAATAAGAAACCATTTACAATAAAACTCAGTGGCGCAAAATTTTAAACAGCCTTTTATTAAGGTATTTACTTTAAAGTAGTTTACTAACTCATTCTTAATTCTTACAATTTTCTAACTTTTATCGTGCTAGGGCAATTTCCTTAATAAATTGCACCTAAAACAATGAAAGTTCGTGCAAAAAACTAAGTCCTTGTGTGGCGTTTGTAAATAACACGATACTAAAAAAATAATATAGGTATTCGACGATCTTAGTATCATACTAAAACAGCTTTAGCATCGTACTAATTTAATTAAAATTTTGCGCCAGTTTGTTTTAAACAATAACAAAATTTAAATTAAAAATTGTATGTAAAATAAATAATATATTTATTTGAAAAAAAGAAGGGTAAAAAGTGAATTCAAAAAAATGTTTAACAAATTTTGAATTTCATTACCTACCGAGCAGCAGCAATATTTTTTCTGATCACCCATTATGTTCTAGTGCTTCTGAAGTTAAAAAATCGTTTTCCCAACATTTTCCAAAATGGACTTTGAACAAGATAGAACTCAGGTGACGATATGTCATTTTACCCTTGAAAGTAAACCAGCTAGGCAAGTAAACCAAAAACCATTTTCAATTTAATTTAAACTTTATTTTAAACAAATCACACACTATGCCATTTTAGGCGAGTGCTTAGTAGGCCATTTTGCCTATTTAGGGTTCTTTTATTTAAGTTTTAATTCCGAACACGCTGAAATAGGCATGGGCCAACTAATTTCAGTAAATTAACAAGAAATACTTAATTCTTACATACACGCATTTACTGTTTTCTCAAAAATTGAATGTTTTTTATATTTTTTTTTTATAAGCAAACTTCTTACAACATTTTATTGGTTCTACTTTTGTAGATGGCTAGAGACAGTTTGACCTGTAAAATTTCAAACAATAGCTTGAAGCTGCTAATATTTCGTTTATGTCAGGAATGCCAGATAAACTAAAGAATTGCGTTACCAAAACCTTCTAATTTTGTTCGATTCTACAATTTCTAGCAAGGGGGCCATTTTACCTTAGTGGGTCATTTTAGGCCATCTTCTTTTACCAAGTTTGAAGAAAATCGGCCGAGCCGCTTAGCTGTAGTCGAACAGACAGACAGACAGATAAACAGACAGAAATAATTGCGAGACCCACTTTTTTGGTCTTCGCTATCATCGTAATGTCAACTTTGATCAAAATCTCGAGTTCGATTATTTTTCCAAATGCAGTACTTCCCCTAATGTACCTACATATATCGCAAGTAAAAATACATTGAAAAATATAAATCTTATGGCACATAAGGTGCCTTATACATTGGGCTAAATTTAAAAGAATTTAAATATTTGTTTAACATGTCATTTTAAAATTAAAAGTCGGTTGACTTTGATGTTATCGGGGTGTTCCGTCCCGGTTTAGTGGGGGCTTAGATGTAGTTTGATATAAAGGTTTGGCATTTAGCCGCGGCGGTAGGCAGGTACCTCGGCTCGGGATGTTGTTGCTCATTGGCCATCCTTCTCATTACCTGATTAGGGTGATTGATGGTCTCTTCTTTTGTATGAACTTCTTTGCCAAATATAGTATGTATCTTTCCAGCAGTATTTTCTTGATTCTCTGTCTGTAGAGAACCTTGTCCTTGTAATGTTTTCCTCGCTGTTGAAGTCTTAGCATGTTCCTCTCGAAGATTTGGAGTTCCATCATCGCTGTCTTTGAGATCATGAATCAGACTGGGAAATAAAGCTGATAACAGGCTGCAGGAGTTGTTTGTAAATGAGTACCTTCGTCTGTTGGCCAAATCCTGACCTTCTCCTCATCAAGGAGTGTAGTCGGTGCAATGCCCAGTTGCCTTTCCTGAATACACTTTTTGACTGCGGTTTGAACCTCAGCAACTTGTTGAAGCTGATATCCATGTACTTATTTGACGTTTCTTTTAGCTACAATGCATGGTGGATACATCTGGAAGTTTCAGAAATTAGTTTTTGCAAGTGGTTGCTGAGCGAAATCTACCATCATTAGGTCTCCTGAAGTAGACAAGCTTCGATTTTTCTGTATTGATTGATGCTCCATTTTTTATAATAATCTGTTCGATTGAGCCTCATCTTTCCGGACAGTGACTAGTAGTGACATTGAGGTGTCAGAAGTAAGCGAGTCATTAGCATACATCGGGTTTTCACATCCGGTTGGAATGGGTGAGGATGTGTTGGTCTGATTTCATCAGGCTGCAGAAGAAGAGGCCAAGTTTTGAACATTCTATGACTGTGGATTCGATTTCCTTTATAGTTGATGAGCAGTTTTGCAACTGCACAAAAAAATTCCTGGAAGAAAGAAAAGAAAAAAGAATTTGTATAAGTGGCGGGCGTAGATGTACCAGATGTAGTTTCTGCATAAGAGCGTGAACAGGCGCGGATACAGGGGGAGGGCAATGGGTGCAATTGCCCCCACCTGGGCAATTCTGGCATTTATTCGTTTCACAATTATTATAAAGTAAATTTTTTTCAGTCCATTTTCTTCGCACTTGCTCAAAGGTAAGGTGATCAAAAGGTATTTTAGCCATAAATATCTCAGCAAATATTCTTGGCTTGTGTTTTCACCGTCAAAACAGGATTTGTTTTTGTAAATAGTGCCCTTTCTTCGTCACTGGAAGTGTTGGAGGTGGTCAAAAAACTGTGCCTTTACAAAGCCTTGTGAAAAAAACCTTAATAAACTTCAAAGATATTTCTGGACAAAAGGAAAACTGGGAAAATCATGCTAATAACATTTACCACAAGCGAGCTGTTGAGGACGGAACTAAGTTTCTTCACACTAATAATAACCCAAACCTGGAAATAGTCAACCGTGTAAACCAACAGCGTCTTAAAAAGGTAGAAGAAAACTGGGAACGCCTTCGTCCCATAGTAGAAACCATCATCTTCCTTGGACGACAAAATTTAGCATTTCGTGGTTATAGAGATGATGGAGCTATAATTAGAAACACAGTTGATTCAAACCAATCTCACGTGACCGTGATCGAAGGAAATTTTAGGGAACTTTTAAGGTTTCAAGTATCTGCTGGAGACAAAAAATTAGAACAACATTTGCAGTCAGCCTCTTCTAATGCTACATACGAGTACATAAGCAAAACAACACAGAACTCACTTATTTTATGCTGTGGGAATGAGATTTTCGATCAAATTTTGAGTAAAGTTCGGGCCTCACGTTACTATTCCATACTTTTCGATGAGACAACGGATGTATCTCACCTTTCCCAGCTGAGTGTAATCTTACAATACGTTCATGAAGGTCATATTCGTGAGGATTTTGTAACTTTCGTAGATGTATTTGAGGAACTGACTTGTTCCAGAACTGACGAAGAATACGAGTTCGATGAGGAAAACTGGCAAAGCTATAGTGCAAATTATCTTGTTCCAGGTAAAACAGAAGCTCAAACTTCCTTTTGAAGCGTGTGTGGGAATAGGGACAGATGGGTGCGCTGTAATGCTTTCAGAAGTTCGAGGTGCTGTGACGGCGATTCAAAAGGAAGCGAAAAATGCTATGAAGACTCCATGCTACAGTCACAAGCTTAACAACTCTACTTCTCGTATTTTGAATGTACCTGCCATTCGAGACGCTGTGACAATCATGAAAGAGGTAATAATGTTCTTCAAATCACACCCAAAGCGAAAAACTGTTCTCATGAGCACCTTGGGGTGTGCACTCACATCACTTTGTGAGACTAGGTGGGTAGACCGGTATAAAGGTGTGCTTAGACCTAGCCAAGATTGTGGAGACATTGGAAACGGTTTCGCAGTGGCGTGACCCAAGTACAGCCAGCAAAGCTTCCTCGTACATATGTAACAAGCTTATGCAATACCCAGTTTATTCTCTCAGTATTGTGTTTAAGTGATGTGTTGTCTTTAACACAGTCTTTGAGCAAATTGCTACAAACGAAATCTCTTGACCTTACCAGCAGCGCTATGCTGGTGAAAGACACAATTTCCGTTATTTCAAGTCGCCGGGAGAACATAGATACTAATTTCAAAAATATCTGGCAGAAAGTAAAAAATTTAGGTGGTCAATTGAATGTTGAGTTGAAGATTCCCACGTCATGGTGGACGCCAAATCTACCGAGCCAATTTTGACACAAATTCAGCTGAAGAATACTACAGAATATCTTTATATGCACCTGTACTCGACTTTGTCCTAACTGATTTGCGTGAAAGGTTTGAACCTGAAACATTAGATGTGTATAAGCTCACGATTTTCATCCCGGAAAATATAATCAAATATAATACTGATGAGTTTGATACCAGCGTTAAGTCCCTATTGGATCGTTTCGGAAAACTCGTAAGCTTAAATATAGATGTTGATGTTGTTGGTAAGAGAAAATAAGCAGAGGAACAAGCTTCCCGACACTGCCCTGGATTTAATTGATAAATGCAGTAAGGATATGTTTCGTATTATACATAGTTTCCTTCTTATTCTTGCAACCCTTCCAGTTACAAATTCTTCGGCAGAAAGGTCTTTTTCTTCGTTGCGGCGCCTTAAAACATATTTAAGATCAATAATGGCTGAAAACCGCCTCCGCGGTCTGGCACTCATGCACATCCACAGGCAAATCCCGATCGATGTTGAGAAAGTTATTACTAGGTTTTCAAAAACCGGCCACACAAAAAGATTAGAATTAAGTATTTAAGAACTATGTATATCATGTACAACATTATATTTCCTTCATTTAAATTAATTTATTTATTTATTTTTTTAATACGTACGAGTTCCTATTTAATACTTTAAGACATGCATACAGAGCATTATTGAAAGAGGCTAAAGTAATATGTAAACGGAGATGTTTGATTTACTATTTAATAGTTATTTACATACGAACTATATTATGTACCTGCACATGCTTTCCTTAATTCAATTAAATAATTTGTTATTTTTATATTCGATTGTGTTTATACCTTTTTAATATTTTAAGACAGAAATGCAGAGAATCATTAAAAAAGTGTAAGTATTCGATTGACCATTTTTTTTAAGTTAAGCAAAATATCACGAAAATTGCCCCCCGCTGCACGAAATCCTGGATCCGCGCCTGAGCGTGAAACCCGAAGCTATCAAATGCTTTCTCGACACCCAGAAAGCCCGGCTACACGACGACTGTTGAGGGCAATGTTACTTTGAAACCTTTGAACCGAAAGCCAGGGATTAAAATAAATAAATAAATTTTCAAATTAATATAACAAGATATTATAGTATATAACAAATTTAAAAGGGGTTACGGTGAAAAGTAAAACAGAAAACAAAGAAAGAAAATGAAATGCAAATGGACCTTTAGCGAGTTGAATACCGTGTCCCACAATTAACTGGGATAAAATTCCAAATTAACGCGGATATCAAATAAGATCTTTTAGAATTGACACAAATAGCAAAATTGTATACCTGCTCTCCTCGAAAACCTCCGTTCCCCCGCCCCGAATTTCATTTAAACTTTAGCCACACACAAATATTCAATGACTCAGCAAGTTGTTGTATGTCTTTCCAAAACTTGGCGAATCTAAATGGCCGAGTTCAGACCCCTTTAAACTAACTTCTTCGAGAAAATTAAACTAAAATCGAGAAAAAGTTTTTACCAAACATTCTCCTTGTTACTATAAAATATTCGCGAGTGATTCGAAGCGCGAAGCAATCATTTGAAAACAAATACTTGGAGGTGAGAAGGGAATATATTTTTTATAAATCCTGAGTTCTAGTCAGTTCTTCTCTTTTTTGTCAATTCCGATACATGTAATATTTAAAAAAAAAGAAACAAACGTTTTAAGAATTTTATAAATTAACTCGTTCTTTTTGGAACCAACTGTTTCACTCAGTTTGAGTATAGCTCAGAAACCTGTTTGTGGTACTTTTCCAAAATACTTTAAGAGCAGGCTTCTGGCTTATGGCCACCAGGTATCTAGGTATCTACTGACTCCACAAGCATTTTGAAACTGCAACGGAAAAAGCCACCAGGACATCAATGAACAAATGTTCAGTTAGATCTATTCCTATCTGTTTCAAATTGCGCACGTCGAAACGTCCTCTTAGATCTGTGGGCGTCTCCTGAGTGACAGTATTCCTCTACCGCGTTGCCATCCGGCGGCGTTGGATTCTAATTTAATTAATTGATTTTCATCTATACAAATCTTTCGGACAGCTTTTGAGAAAGAAAAATATTTGTTATTTTAATTTTGAAAACTCTTGTTGTTGAAGATTTAGGCTATGTTATTTTTGTTATTAAAAATATAGAGGCAAAATAGAAAAAAAAAATAATTGACCGTCATTCAGGCTGGAGCTGAATAGATAGATATACAGACATATTGACAAGTTTTTTCGATTTTCCTATCGTCTTAGTGTGAAGTTTGTATGGCTTATCATAATATATCAGTATGCCCTTGACTTGCTGCTAAGAGAGATAAAAATCGATTTACTATTTTTTTCCTCAAATCTACTTCGTTAATTGATGGTTAACCTCAATTTCACGAAGTATATATTCAAATATAAATTCACAGAAGCCCTTTTGCCTTTCACTGTCTACCAATGATTGACATTGCTGATTTGTTTGCATAAGTAAATATCAAAGCTGTCAAGGAAACAGACCAATTTCCCGAACAGTCCTACGCGATTTGATGAATTTGAAAGTTGTTTACTTTTAAGCCAACCCTTTATGGTTCATACCTATAGATTTTCGAAAGAACCCAATTTGAAATGGTAGCATTTTGGAATTTGTGCAATCAAATAAATTATTTGTACAAATTATTGTAAATATTTATCTGGCTCTCTCATAAACAAATAACGTCTTCGCCTTTGCCAATTACAATTGACTTAACTGCCTCATAAATCTTTACCAATCTTATAGATCTATTTATTTATTCTCAAATATTTTTTTTTTTAATTTATGATGGGGTTTGATGTTCAAGACCTTTTGAGAGAGAACTTTTGGCTACCGGGTAATGGCAAAGGCCATTATGGTTTCAACGAAAAGAAATATCTCCGAAGGCGAATTCGAATTAGTTAAATTAAAATTTAAGATAAAGTTTTTTAATGTGGTTTCCTAAAATCCTGTGAATTCAATTTGAATTCCAAAACAGACAATTAATCGTTATTAAAAAAAAAAAAAAAACATCGTCTCGTCCGGCTGTGCAAAAAAAGACTGAAATAACAGAAATTAGATTAGATATACATTGATTTTTTGTTTGCATCGTTAAGGGAGGTCATAAGGTTATTTACATAACCGACTCCCAATTCAGAAAGGTTCATCGGCTTTCTATCTCTGGAACACCCTGGTTCCAGTCATCTCGAACAAGTAATGTTAGTGATGTTTTAAATCAAGGGTCGACCTTTCTTGCCAAATTTAACCTGAGAGGTGGAATTCGAAGAGTCTCCTGATCCATGTGTTTGATATAAATTACTCAAAGCAGTCGAAGTGTTTTGATTTTCTATGCTATATCTAAGTATATCTGATAAATTTCTTAGCGTTCGCGGTTGTAGCAGTTTAACATTTATCCTTCACCAAACACCATCCACACGTACAAGACCAAATATCCGTGCAAGATTTTTTCCTCCGAAAGAGCTTTTTTGCACCCGTAGAACAGTATAAAGGTTTGGTGCCGAGACCGAAGTATGATGAATTAATCCTGTCCACGTTAGAAAAAGTTCAGAGGTGTTAATTCCCAGTTCCACATTGGACAGCTTTTCTCTAATGTCTAATGCAATGCGACACAGCTGAGTGAGTTTTACTAAACCCGGAGTTCGGCCATCGCCATATAGAGCTCTTACACCTTTAAGGTTAATTAAATGAATGGGGAATCTTGACTTGAAATTCGTTGGTTAAAGCGAAATCGGTTTTCTGGGATATCTGGTAAGCGAAAGAAATGATAAATAATCTGCTGAAGAAATCGCAGCAATCTACCAAGCGATACTTTTTTTTAAGCATTTTGTAAAAGGGCGAAATTTTGTTATTTTGACCTACAAGAAGCCCATAACTTAAGCATGTCGGAAAAAGCTTGAAAAAAACTCGCCACGCTAGAAACCCATACTAGGCTATATCGTACAGTTTGACATTCACATACGGCATACGAAAGGAGAACACAACATAGCTGGCGACTGTCCCTTAGTCAGCAAATTATATCCAGGAAAATTGATTATGAAGAGATCGCAACAAGCCCTTTAAGAAGTTCTCTATATATCAAACGCTTTACTATTCCCAGCTCCATCGTATCTCTCTCATACATCTCAAGAAGGAATTCGACTTATTGTGCCCATACAGTTTTGCCAGTGAAGCTTCACTTATTTTTACTTGCGACTTATAGGTACTAGTTATAAGGCAAGTTATGCACTCGTAAAAAAATGAACTCGAGATTTTGATCAAAGTTGACATTACGATGATAGCGAAGACTAAAAAAGTGTGTCTGGCAATTCTGTCTGTCTGTCGGTTCGACTACAGCCTAAACGGCTCGGCCGATTTTCTTTAAACTTGGTAGATATAGGTTTTGATTTTTTCCCCCCACACGTTTTTTTCTTTTTTTTTGAAACCAAAAATAACGGTACCTGCCATACGAATTTTTTTCGAAATTTTATAAATATTTTTTTTTCTCAAAACTGCTGCACAGATTTAAAAAATAAAAACACAAAAAAATTTCATTTAGTTAAAGCTAGGTAATGCTTGAAAAAAAATTTCCGAAAAATGGTTATTGAGGGTACCCCCCATGGAACCATTTTTTTTGTTTTTGATTTTCTCAAAAACGGTACCATCGATTTTGATCATTTTTTTTTTCGCGAAGGCTCTTTAAAAATTTAATAAAAATTGTGTATTCAAATTTTCAAAAAAATTTTGCTTGGATTTTAAAAAAAAACTTCCAAATTTTTTTTTCAAAACTCAATATTTTGAAAACACCATGCTAGATTTTTTTGAACTGGATAAATAAAAGTTTCTTAATATAATCTACAAGATTTGAGAAAAAATTTTTTACCTTAAAATAAAGGTACCCACCATACAAATGTTAAAAAATTAAAAAAAATGGTTTTCAAAAATCGTATTTTTCTGGAAAACGGCACCTAGAATTTTGATAAAATTTTTTTCTTTCAATTAATTTTTATGATCTTTAATTTATTAAAAAAAAATTGAAATTAAGATATTACAGCTTGTACCTACCATAGAACCATTTTTTCGAATTTTGAATTTCTCATTATCCACATAACGGTTCTTAATGAAATTTTTTATAGAGAAGCTTCTAAGAAGTCTAAAACACATTGCATTTCAAAACTTTAAAATAAATATTTTTTGAATTTTTGAAAAAAAAATCTATTTTTTTCTTTTTTTTGAAAATTCGATATCTCAGAAACGGCTCAATATTTTTTTTTTTTAATTTAATTTTTATTCGAACAATAATAAAAACTTTAAATTGGCGTACCAAAATTCTTTCTTAAAAATTTTTTTTTAAAATTTTGTAGATATATAAAAACTTTTTTTTAAGAAACCACTAAAACGACTTATAATTTTTGTTCTTGCATAAATTCATATTTGCATAGCATTCTGTTTTCGTCTCTTACTTTAAAAGAATTTAAAAAATTAATTTTATCCTTATGAACAGTTTTCTCTAATAACATTCGTTTTTAAAATTCCTAGTTTATTACATAGGAGCAAGTTAGTGCGACCCAGTCGTGCATTTTATTTTTTTACAATTCACACACGTTCAAGGGTTGATTGAGAGATACAGTAATCCCCGCTTAATTGCACCTCGCTTAATTGAACATCCCGCTTAATTGACCGAAAAAGTTGCATTCCAAAATTTCCCGTATTAGTAGTATAGCTTTTTAGATGGTTAATTGAACAACGCTTAATTGAATTACTCGGTTAATTGAACTTTAAAATATGCACCCGAAAAAAAAAATATATGGACATTTTTCGGATAATTGGACGTACAAAAAAATTATAATGAAACAAATATTAGAAATATTTTATTACTTAACCTACGTCTGAAGTGGTTTTTTAAAAGACAGGTATCATTCAAGATGAAGAGAAGCCGGAAAATGATATCGTGGTCATAGACAACATACTTAAGTACAATGCTTAACAGACGCCGAAATTTTAAAAACGGTTTAAGAAAAAGAAGAAGTTGAAGCCATATTATCATCGACTTTCGAAATTCTTCAGGACATTGCAATTCTACGTTTATACTTCTTACCACTAAATAAATTTACAGTTGAGCTGAAAAACAGCAGACATTGTTCAAAACAAAACAATCAATCAAAATCAAATCACAAATTTTTTCAAACCAATATATGCAAATAACCATTATGAGAATTTCGAGGTACATACCTACATACTATTGTATTTATTATTTTTACTTGCGATATAGGTACTATAGGGCAAGTTCTGCATTTGGAAAAAAAATCGAACTCGAGATTTTGATCAAAGTTGACATTACGATGATAGCGAAGACGAAAAAAGTGGGTCCGGCAATTCCGTCTGTCTGTCTGTATGTTTGTCTGTCTGTATGTCTGTATGTCTGTACCTCGAACTAGAGCCTAAACTACTGGAGGTATTTTCTTCAAACTCGGTACTTAAGGGTCTTCGGTGATTCCCTAGAGGGGAAATTGAATTTTTTTTTTTAGCTCTAAAACAAACGTTACCCCCCATACACCCATAATGCATAATCTTATTTATCTCGAAAACGGCTCTAACGATTTTGATAAAAAAAAATAGGTGTGATATTATGGGCAGGGACTATATTTTGGTCAGAAAAAAATTTGGGGGGAAATATTATTAGGGGTACCTGTCATAGAACCGTTTTTTTGATTTTCGAATTTCTCACCAACGACTCTAACGGTTTTAACCAAAATTTTTATGCAGGAGCTGCTTTCCATTTTAAAAAATATGAACTAAAATTCTTTTCGAAAAAATAGTTTTTTGATTTAAAAAAAATACAATTTTTTTTTTAAATTCAATATCTTGAAAACCAATACGTTTTAAAATTTATGTTATTAAATACTAACAATTTGCATATTAATTTTTTTTATAAAAATTTTAAGAAAAATTTAGTACCTACACAAAAAATTTTTTTTAGCAATTTTATGCATTTGAACATTATTATCTCATTAAATCCATGTTTTATATTTATAAAATGTATCTTGAATTCCAAAGTACTTTTACATAAGAGCAAGTTCGTGCGATCCAGTCGCGCATTTTATTTTGTATCCCTCTTTTCTGAATTATATCCAGTAAACAAAGAGAAGTTTGCGCAGCACATACTCAAAGTCTTGAAAGCATAAACACCTTATAGATCGGACGGGGTGAAAAATGTCCCAAAATCGATATAGAAATCTTAAGCATTTAGCAGCGTTTTTGGTAGTCTTGTGCAATTTCCAACGAAGATCGTCATTGACACACATACCGAGTATTTACAGCTTTGCGGTTTCCTTCAGGGACAATGGTATAGAGGGTACATTTTATTTTAAAGACAATAGACAGTATTGAGTTTTCTAAGAATTAAATATAACACGGATTCTTATACCACATTCAGCAATGCTGTTAAGATTAGAGTTTAATGAGCTTATCATAAGAAGCTAAGGGTATAATGTTGGCAACACAATGAAGTGGATTAGAATTTCTCAGCCAGATGCTTAAGTAATTATCGCATGCCTAAGGTATCGAAATTCTTCACCAAGCTTATCAAACTTTCTGCACCATATCGGAAATCAAAAGTTCAACGCCACAACAAGAGTGAATTGGAATCCTACGAAGATCCAGCGGTGCGTTTCGAACACGTGAACAGCGACTTCATTTGATCTCTTCCTGCTTTCATATAAGAAATATTGTTTAACAATGATCGAACGTTTTTCGAGATGAGCTGAAGCAGTACCTCTTCCAGGGGCACCACGACGCAACTCCACCTACTAAGGATGACATTTCGATTCTAACATTTTCAAACTTAGGTTGTAATGATCTCAAAATAATTTTTTACTCTAAAAAAGCCAATGAGATGATTCACCGATGACACAGAACACTAAAGACTGTAATAAAGTGTTTTGAAAACGAGAACTGGTACAGTTTCTTGCCAATCATTCTCTTAGGATTGCTCTTAACAGTCAAATATGGATCCAACTATTCGCCAACAGGGATGATATATGGATAAAAACTTGAACATCTATCTTGGGTCTTTCATCCTAAACCAGTCATTTCCATAGAATCCAAATTCATAAGAGAACC
Source organism: Philhelius festivus (assembly GCA_963931855.1). Taxonomy (NCBI): domain Eukaryota; kingdom Metazoa; phylum Arthropoda; class Insecta; order Diptera; family Syrphidae; genus Philhelius; species Philhelius festivus. The sequence goes on from OZ007555.1 coordinate 150,366,734, forward strand.
GAAAAGATCGGTCTCCATACTGAACCCGGTTCCTGTAAGACATAAATACAACTCCAATATTTTCGATCATCCTCATTTTTAAACCTACAGTTATGCATCCGACAAGCTCAAAGGTCATTTACGATCTCCATGCTGTGAACCTTGAATAGACTTAAGCCAGAGTTAAACACCTCATCAGTAAAAAACAACTGCCACAACAACCATAATACGATCTGTTCGTCAAGTCATTATACCAGACTGATATCAATAACGCTGTTTCTAAGAAGAGAAGTACAGTGGCACCTAAGGTGGCAAAGTGCATTTAATTGAAATCATTAATTGAAAATTTTCCAATTTCAACTATTCATGTAGTACTTCATCTAAACGCCAGCATTTTATTTAGATAAAAGCCTGAGACAAGTCAATTGAAAAAGAGAAGTTTTTTCCCACTGTAACAGCCCGCTTCGATACAACTGTCTTTTACTGATGGCTCAAAGAAGGAGTGTGGTGTTGGTTCAGGAATATTTTCTGAGACTCTGAATGTATCTAGGTCATTGGTGCTGCCTGATTTTGCTATTTTTTTTTTTTTTCAAGCTGAATTACTGGCTATCGGGGATGCAAAACCAGAACCCGAATAAGGCTGTTATCGCAGACAGTCAAACAGCTGTTTAAGCCATTAATTTTAGTACATCATCCTCCAAATTGGTCCATGCGGGAATAAATTTGCTAGCCTGATAGTGGTCATAGTGGCATTACTGGAAATGAATGAACGAACAAGCTTCCCTCGGAGTTATGAAGGGCAATATTCTCTCAATTTTTCTTAGCGTATCAAACCGTAGTTAGAGCTTTTTAACTAACTGCATTATATCTAGAAAGGTTTGTACACTTAAAAATCAATTGCAAGCGCTTGATATGATATGCAGAACCAGGCAAGACATAGACAGGATTGTAGGTACCAGCAGTGGGAACTGGCCAATAAAAGAGTATGCAGCAAAACATGGTATTTCCCATAAAATCAACTATTATAGCTTTGGAGATCAGCGGGAAAAGGAAACAGTAAGTAAGTGCATTTTTTTGACGACATCGACGATCGTGAATTATGGCCATTTTTACCATTTTAAAATTATCTTTACAAACTGTTAGCATCAAATTTATATCTACTACCGGATTCATCTCAGCCATGCTTCTGTCCATCAGTGCGTTCATATATTAACTGAATCATTATAACCCTCTAGCTAGCACTACTCGGTAGACTTATCATTCCTTATGAAACTCATTGTTCATTTAATTGTGCTTGTTTTTTTATCTTTAGAGAACAATGATTCGTAAAACATAGTGAAAGATAAAACTCCTAATAAAACACCCCTAAACTTAACCGGTAAAAATTATATGATTCAACTCGGTTAACTTATGAAATAAATCTGATTGATAGTTTTAACCAAATTCATCATCATCATAATCGGCTCGACAACCGGGTTCCGGTCCTGGCCTCTTGCAACAAGTCTCTCCACCTAACTCGGTCTCGAGCCGACTGACCCCCGCCCGCCATCCAGTTTCGCAACCCAAGGCTTCGGGCGTCTTGGTCTACGCCATCCCTCCAGCGCAAGAATGGTCTACCACACTGTCGTCTACCATAGAATGTACCACAAAGAACTTTCCGAACAGATTCCTCTTTGCTCATGCGAGCTAGGTGCCCTGCCCACCGGAGTCTTAATTTTTGTCACGATATCTGCTTCAAGGTAGATTGCGTACAATTCATTATTGTACCGTCTCCGGAATCGTCCTTCCTCAAATATGGGGTGAACAATTCTCCTTAATACTTTTCTCTCGAACGCAGCTAAGAGGTCGGAGTGCCTTTTACTAAGCACTCAGGTCTCGGATTCATATGTGATTACTAGCAGCACAATGGTCCTGTACAGCAGCAGTTATGATGAGATTTCTGAATTTGAGAAGCCGCCCGCGTATTTCCTCCTCTATATTGTTATCGGCTGCCTCTATTGACCCAAGGTATTTAAAGGATTGCACCACTTCAAATTCGTGCTCCGCTACCTTGATTGTTTGACCAACTGTTCCTCTCGCATTCGACGCCACCATGTACCTTCACTAATGTGCAGCCCCAGATTTTGTGCCGCCTGCTCGATCTGGATGAAGGAATCGTGTACAGCTTGTTCGGTTCTTCCGATGATGTCAATGTCGTCTGCGTAAGCTAGTAACTGGCTGGACCTGTTGACGATGGTCCCTCTTGTTGCCGTGCCAGAGTCACGGATTGCTTTCTCCAACGCCAGGTTGAAGAGGAGGCAGGCCAAACCGTCCCCTTGTCGGAGTCCATTAAAGATGTTGATTGGTCTGGATAGCAATCCGGCTATTTTTACTTGGCTTGTTACGTTGGTCATGGTCAACCTACATAGTCGTGTCAATTCACGAGTATTTAGGATGCCGAATTCTCTCATGGCTTTGTAAAGTTCTACCCTGGCTATGCTATCATAGGCGGCCTTAAAGTCTATAAACAGATGGTATGTTGGGATGTTAAATTCTAGACATTTTTCATCGCCTGCCTAAGTGTAAAGATCTGATCAGTTGTTGATTTGCCTGGAATGAAACGACACTGATATTGTCCGATGATGGTTTTAGCGTATGGTGTTATCCGGTCTTGTAGGATAGAGGCGATTTATTAAGCTGCATTCAATTAAAATAAGGAATTTTTTTTTTGTTTTTTTTTTTTTTTTTTTTACTTTTGGAGGAATGCTTGACGCACCATAAGGAGGTATCCATACCTCTCCGTGTGTTGGGCTCTCCAAGAGTTTTAACCTTGGCATACCAGTTAAACCTTCAAAAGTTGCTCGATGATCTCCCCCTCGGATATACTTTTGCATTACTTCGAGGGGGGGTCCTTGTCTAGGCGGGTTTAGTCGTTCCTTGAACTGGCTTCTCTCGTTTCTTAGTACTCAGGATTTGGGTCAAATGTGAACTTATTCGCATCCATTGTTTATCATTCTCAAGCATCTTCTGGGTGATATTATCTTGGTTGGTTTCGCTAATAGTTTGATTCAAATCAAGGTGGAGGGATTCCCATCTGCTGCACTCGAAGATAGTGTGGCAAGAGTGGCTTCTTGTTTTACCCATCTTGTGTAGGTAGGAGTTGAAGTATCCGTGGCCGGTAAGGAACTGGGTGCCGTAATAGTTCACTTGGCCGTGTTTCCGGTTACTCCACTCACCCACCTGTATGATGAGTCTTGCAGTCCAGCGGCCTCTACTTTAAGACTTCCATTGTTCTTGCCACTTCCGTTGTGTGAGAGCTTTTGCTTCCGTCTTCGCCGCTTTCACTACAATTTCCGCTTTATTTTCGTGTACTTTCTTTGTGCTGCAAGAAGGTCTATTGGTGTCACACCTGCGACTACTAGAACAGCTGTCTCTGATACTGTGCGGTACGCGCTGGCTATCCGTAAGGCACCACGTTTCTGTACCGATGCCATTTGCTTACGGTTATTTTCTTGATTTATTGTGTCCTCCTAGATCTCACTCCGATATAGTAGAATACCGTGTGTTGTCGCCATTAACAGTTTTCGTGTACATGCGGATCCACCTATGTTGGCCTCCTGCACTTTTTCTTCTGTGGTGAGTTCTTCAATGTCTCTTATTTCCAGAGTAGTTTTCGGCTCGATGTTTCGAACTTTTGCTTTGTCTCCTAGGATATTTTGGATCGTTTTTTTTAAAAACTGATCGATTTTTAGCTTTCGGTCCAAGTTCCAGCAACAGAGGTCTCCCGCTTTTGTTTTCCTGACGGTTTTGATTGTTGTTTCGGTGTCTTCAGGGTTGACCTTCTGTTTAATTTCTCGCAGTATATCGGTAAAGCTTCCTCCCTCATTCAGTTTAATAATTATCGCTTGATCCCCGTTTCCGTTTTTTTTTCTTTTTTCCGGTTTTTGTGTTCTTCAAATTGTGTTGTATCCTTTCTTTGTGGTTCTTTGTGTTGCAAAGCTTCTGTATTTTTGACTATCTGTGCGTAGTTCCAAACTGTGTTGTTTGCCGACGTTTTGCCTATTTTTTCTTGGGTCTCAGAAGTGAATGATTGTTGCACTTGGTCTTCACCTTCTGGGATCGTGAGATCGCTGATCGTCGGAGACTTTCTGGTCCTCTTGCTGTGCTTTTTTGTAAGTGGACTGGAAGGTGGTCTCTTTGTTGACATTGATATTTGTCTGCTTACATCTTTGTCTGTTTGAGAACCCACATCTTGAGATCGGCTATTCGGACGTTCTTCCGGTGTTGACAGGCAGGTATCTTTGTTCTTCTTGTAGAACCAGCTCAATTTGTCCACTGACTCTTCTATTTTTTCTATGTCGACTTTGATGTCCTTGCTACCATTTTTTTGTTTGCCGCATGCAAGTTTCATCAGCCTCAGCACTTTCCTACACTTAACTATCTCTTTCAGTATGGTGTCTTCCTCAGATTCTTCGGTCTTGATGAAAGGTATTCCTTCGTCTAGATCCATGACTATTTGACTCTCTATTGGTGTTGCCAAAGCTGAGTCGTTTACTTTCTCTGGTACTGAATGAAGGTGTATGTGGTATTTTAGATCCTCGTTTGAAAATGTCAAAGATATCTTCGTTACTCTTTCTTGTAGTTGTACATTCATTGGTCAAGTATGCCACTCCCAGTGAAGGGCTTTAACATTCATTTACTTTTCTATTGCAATCACTGGATGACGGAGTCCCGATGCCTGCTTGCTCACCCCTTACAAACGCCAGTACTGGGGATCCGACTCCCTGCACCGTAATTTACTCCTTTTCTATTCATATTTGGTTTCTTCTTCTGCGTTCCTTCACATAGTTGCAAACCCTCTATCCGCCACCTGAGGACGCGCCCTCTAAGGGAAGCAACAAACCCCCGAGGGAATAGGATGTGTTATGTAACGAGTACAATCACCAATCGGTTAAATCAAACTAGGAGATTATTTAGTTCTAAAATCTTAACATATTTATTTAGTTAAATTAATTAAATTTGGTTAATTGTCGTAAGCTATGTATTTATACACTCGTTTCATTAAAACAAAATAATCATTAGTTTGATTTAACCGATAGGATTGTTAAATATTAAATAAGAAATGTGTTCAATTAATTAAGCGTGGATATTTGATTTGAACACGTTACTCGTTTAAGATATACAATCTTGGAAAATGGGAATGATAGCCCATTTTCTCGGCATTTACCCACGATTAGCAACATGCACTACGTAGTTTTTACATGTGACACATAACTATTTTAACCCACATTCTTGGTTAGATTTTTATTTTTCAACTAGTGCAACAGCTGCGGTCGAAAGACAAAACTAGTCCGAGAAACACTTCCTCTAAACAATTGCTGGCAAAAACTTCAAAAGAAAAGTACCCTTCCGACAAAACTCAAATATAATAAGCCTCTGATTGATAACTGATAAATGTGTATGATATCAAGAGACCAATAATTACCCAACCCTAAGGAGAACGTAATTAAATTAAATAAATCATTGACTTAATTGCACAAAGTGTCCTTAATAATCGCAGAGCGACCACATCTATTTCAATCACCACTAAAATAACGAATTTATGATTTCATCGAGTTGACCCAGTTACTGAACCAGAGTCAAGAGATCACTCATAGAACGTACCTCTCTCTCTCTTCCGCTCTTTATCAATCCCAATTTAGGTTTCGTGATGCAAATCCAAATAAATGAATTAATAGTTTTCTCTTGAATATTTAATTTCTCTTCTTCATCAAAATCATCTTGACTGCTGGAGTAGACAAACGTCAAACAAATCGCAACCAACTAGAATAATTGAAGAACAGTGTCATTAAATAACATTCATCCCCAAGGATTCTGTCACTACTCTGTTCTTCCACTCCAATTTTCTTTGCGCTAAGCCACACCATCGCCATAATCATCATCATCATCATCATACTTGGGATTGGGAACGGCTTCAACGAAGCTCAATTCCAAGCGATTTGTTAGCAATTTAATCGGAAGATAAAAGTGTCTTCATCATCTCCATTTCCATCCCCGATATTGACACTCTACACCTCGCCGATCCAAAGCAAACCCTTGAAGTGAATAAATCACCTTTACTTCGCCTGCTCTTACATATCGGAGGGACGTCGACTTCGGTGGTGTAGGTGTTCTAATTGACAAGATTGTGGTATAGATGGCAATTTGTTATATCCAAAGGACATTCTCATAAAACAAAACAAAATTTACAAAAAAAAGGACCTGCTGCTGATGTGCCGCTTAAGGGTGGCATTCGCTTTTTTGCCTCGCTGTTTTTTTATTTTTTAAGTATTGTACCACGTTACATCACTCAATAAGAGATTATCCGAGATATTTTCGATTTTCCATGTCGCCCGTCTCGTACCTCCTAACCTGGTTGTCGTTCTGGTTGTGTATTTTGTTCTGTCACATTTAATCCTTAAAGAGGATGAGCCAGCCGAAATAAAAAAGAAAAAAATACTTGAGCCGAAAATTACAAAAATGAAAATGAAAATCGATTAAATCCTTTTTTTCAGATCGAATTATGTCCTTGTGTTGTCCTCGGAGGCAGATTGAGACCGAAATGCAGCCATTACCATCTGTCGAACGGACATTGTACTGCAAAGTGGACAGAGTATTTTAATATTGTAATTATTATTCACTTGTTGTACAAGGACATTGGGGCGCCAATCTGGGCGTAAGAGTTAAGTGCGAACCTGATTTAGAGGATTTCTGCAACGCGGCAGTCAACGGTCGCCAGTCGGCAATCGGCGATAGTGTTGTTCTGGGATATAGCAGGGGGATGTTATTTAATTCTTCCTTTTTTTACATTTTGAGAATACACGGTCGTATGTACAAACCCAGGCGAAAAACAAAGAGATTCAGGACCCAGCAGAAGGGATTAAACCGAGTGGGTTATTCGGTTGATGCACATACAAATGGAATACTTGGTAATTCCCTACTGAATACGGCCACCTACATGTGTGTTACTGGCCTCGAAGGAACACCCTACTTTTTGTTCGGTCCCCAGAGTAATCTGATTATATTGGCTCTGTGCTACTGCAACAGTGTGCACTTTTCCAAGGGCTAAAAGAGGTAGTGTAAAGCTGTGATTTTTTGTGTGCATAATGGAAGACGATTGGATGATGGTCCTGCTCATCGAAAAGTTGTTACCTCTTAGAAAAGATTCTAGTTGCTCTTGTTTTCCTTGCCATTTTGTATTGAATTGAAGAGGCCAAGACAATTAAACATATATGTGGTGGTGCAACAGTTGGAAGAGAATTAGGAGCTAGTGACTTACAACTCCCAACTATTTTTGTGGGCGTATTACCGATTCTGAACGGCTTAGGAGTAGAAACTTTTCATGACGAGAGAAACCAGTAGTAGATTTAGCAATTCGTCGCAAGAGGCAGTACATCTCTGAAAAACTTTTTTGCAGCAGCTGAGAATCGAACACGAGACTTTCTGCAGGACAGTTCAACGCACTAACCATTATGCTAAGGGGTACAACCAAATTTCTATTGAAATAATAATAAATATAATGGCGCGTGTAATTTTAGTCAAATTGTTAAGGAATTCACCTAAATTTCGACCCAAGAACCTTGTGTTTTTTAAGAGGCAGGTAAGTTTAGGTTAAAGTGGCTGACAGCGTTGCAACTGACACACCTAGACTAGAGTTAGTCCATTGTGATATCACATGAATCTAGAGATTTTTCTACCTACTCGTTGAAGCATTTGGAATTTCTTATGAAGCGATGAAAACTGGAAATGTCTATACGAATTAGATTAGATTATAAATAAATTATGAAATTTAAACCGGAAATTGATTATTTTTGTTTTTTTGATAGAAAACCAGAAGTCAACATTTAAAATTATATTTTAGCTAACTTAGCCACTTTTCAGAATGTCTAAGGCACTACAAAGGTTAGATATAGACAAAGTCATCGCTGGGGAGAACCAAGGTAGCGATAGTACAGCGATCAGTACCAAAATAAGTCGTTGAATGAGGGATACACGTCCCGGCTGTGAGAGAGTCTACATTTGCTCCTTTAGACATGAGTTTCACATTTTGATGGTACTCGTATATATGCAAACACAAACGATATGAGTGCCAGAGTCTTTTGCTAGGAAACACTGTGGGCCTCAGAGGGAAAAACTTCGATAGTCATAATTTAATACCCGAATATTCTGTTTTTTTTTGTTTTCAGATGTAGCTCAGCAATATCGCAAAGAAGCAGTTGTTTTGTAGGTGACTACTTGTACCATAGTCGTGTTAAACTGTTTTGTTTTTCCACGCATAACTCGACTTACATCTTCTCTTAAAGAAAATGATCTAAAAATATTCAAAATAAAATGCACGACTGGGTCGCACGAACTTGCTCCTATGTAATAGACTAGGAATTTTAAAAACGAATGTTATTAAAGAAAACAGTTCATATGGATAAAATGAATTTTTTAAATTCTTTTAGTGGTACATAAGAGATAAAGACAGAATGCTATGCCAATATGAATTTATGCAAGAACAAAAATTATAAGTCATTGTAGTGGTTCCTTAAAAAAATAAGCTTTTATGCACAAAGTTTTTAAAACATTTAAAAAAAAAATTGGTACACCAACCTTCAGTTTTTGTTATTGTACGAATGAGAGTTAAATTTCCGAGAAAAAAATTTAGCCGTTCTTGAGATATCGAATTTTCCAAAAAAAAATGACTTTTTTTTCCAAAAATTGAAAAAACATTTTTTTTTTTTAAATTTTGAAATGCAATGTTTTTTAAACTTTTTAGGAGCTTCTTTATAAAAAATTTCATTAAAACCCGTTATGCCGATAATGAGAAATTTAAAATTCGAAAAAATCGTTGTATGGTAGGTACAGTCAGTAATATCTAGATTTCAAATTTGTTTTTATTAAATTATAGATCGTAAAAATTAATCAAAAAAAAAATTTAGCAAAATTCTCGGAACCGTTTTCGAGAAAAATACGAATTTCGAAAACCATTTTTTAACTTTTGTATGGAAGGTACCGTTAGTTTTAGATAAAACAAATTTTTTTTTCTCAAATCTTGTAGATTATGTTAAGAAACTTTTATTTGGAAAGTTTGAAAAGAAATCAAGCATGGGGTTTTTGAAATATTGAGTTTCCAAAAAAAAATTTGAATTTTTTTTAAATATCCAAAAAATCAAAAAATGAAAATTTGAATACGTAAAAATATTTAAACTTTGGAAGAGTTTCAGCATAAAAAAAATGATTTAAATCGGCTGTACCGTTTTCGAGAAAATCAAAAACTAAAAAAAATAAACCCAGTGTGGCTACCAAAAATAACGATTTTTTAGAAAATTTTTTTTAACCATTACCCAGCTTTTACTAAATCAAACTTTTCATTTTTTTTTTTAAATTCTGTGGGACAGTTTTGAGAAAAAAAAATATTTATAAAATTTAGAAAAAAAATCGTATGGCAGGTACCGTTATTTTTGGTCTTAAAAAAAAAAAGAAAAAAATGTCTGGGGGGAAAAAATTGAAACCAATATCTACCAAGTTTGAAGAAAATCGGCCGAGCCGTTTAGGCTGTAGTCGAACCGACAGACAGACAGACAGACAGAATTGCCAGACCCACTTTTTTGGTCTTCGCTATCATCGTAATGTCAACTTTGATCAAAATCTCGAGTTCGATTTTTTTTACGAATGCATAACTTGCCTTATAGTATGTACCTATAAGTCGCAAGCAAAAAGTAGTTTTTGGGATTTTTGAAAATCAATATCTTTAAAACGTGTGAACGATTATTTTTCGAATTTTTTTCCTAAAATCTTTACTACTAAATACTTAAAATTGGCATCCCAAATTTTATTTTCGAAAAATTTTAAGGAAATTTGTTATATAAAAAATTACTTTAATAATTAAACGATTAAACTTTGTTTGCGTGAATTCATACTTTTCCGCAAATCAAACGGTAATTCCATGCATTTGAACATTTTTATCTCATTAAATCCATGTTTTATATTTATAAAATGTAATTTAATTAATCAAAATTTTATTCGAGAACCTTTACCCCTATCATGCTGAACCTTTTAAAGCCCATAACTCCAGCGTCAGAACTCTAAAATCAAAATCAAATCAAAATCCTTTTGCAATTATCTTAAAAACCGAAAATAATTATGTTTAGATGTAGGTTTATTGTAATAATTTATTTAATAAGGTACATTTAATTATAATTTTAATTCAGTTAATTTAGCTTTCTTAGTTTTAATTTTAACAAATAAATATATAGTGAATTATGATGGTGATTTGATGTGGGTCCGACTGGTATTCTTCAATCGTTATCGTATCGTTGGTTCTGTGCAGGTGGTGTCGTGGTGGGAAAAAAAGAGACCTGCGGTTTGCACTCTCCTTTTAGCTCCCTGATTATCATATCGATGTAAGTTGGTAGCAATGCTGTTAGACTGATGGGAAGCCTCTTAGTGCCAAATATAGAGTTCATAGATAACACCAATAATATGGACGAATTCCAAGACCCACATATATGAGTCTTGTAAATAGATAGACTACTTTTAGGTGGAATATAGGAAATACATATTCTCGAAATTCAGATTTCGCCATTTAATGTATATGGAAGCTGCCGCAGACACATGCCCGAAATCAAATCTATCGACTAAAACAAATTTCTCTAAAAAATTGTTTTGTGTTTTATTTGAATTTTAAGTTCTATGCCCAAAAAAAACACCCTTTAAAGCCAGAGGGTAAAGAAAATTTGCATTTTTAGGGATCAGTAAAAGGAACTCATTGACATTTCCAGTATTGAAGACTACCTCTGGTGTATTAGGTGATTCGAAAGAGGATTCTTCTTTTAAAACTGTTGACGAGCTCTTCTACAGGACGAGTCTCATCGCTTATGGGAGCGTAGAGTTATAGCAGCAGGGCATTCCTTAGAGAGCTCATCAGAAGAATTTCCTTGAAATTTGAAAATATGCTTTCCAACCGACCGACACACAGCAAATTGGAACTTGCAAGTTTTTTACAAACTACCAAACATTTGTGTACCTACTACCTTTAGGATAGTGTATTTCTTGCCATAATTTTTGCTTTCCCTTATAATCCTATATATTCATATTTTGGTATTGCAGGTCGAAAGCTGCATTTCGGCCATTTCTCTGGCAATGCAAGCATATTTAATTGAAGGAAAATCACATAACAATGCTGCTGGAAATGGTTCATTGGAGCTCAGGTCCTCAATAATTGTCCTGAAAGGCTCCAATTTTATTTTTTCATTTCATAACCAACCGTGACGTTTGTGTATGTTGCACGTTCCATATAGATACATATGTGTCTATATACGTAGTAGGTATATCCTTGTTATTAATGACAAAAGTGAATTTATGCAGATTCAACTCTCTCTCAACTATGGAGCTGATTGTCCTGACCCACATTTTCTTGGTCATAAAATGAACGTTTTCGTTTTTTTTTTTTTTTTTAATTTTTTTTTCTTCTGTCATATGGTTCTTTGTCGTTCTGATTTCCCCATTTCACTATTTAAATTTTATTTTTTCCAGAACCATCCTCCTCCACCCCATTTTTGTTTTTATTGTTTTTGTTATTCTTCCTGCTTTACGAACAAACAAAGGCACCATACACTTCATTCAGCGAGTGCAGACAATCAAGAATACAAAAACAACAAAAGCCCGACTAAGGCAGAAAGAGTGAATAAAAAAACGAAACAAAAAGTAAGAATAAAACAAAAATTCATGAAAACCAAGCCAAGCCAAGCCAACAACCCGCAACATTGTATAGAACTGCACTGCAGCGCTATTAAAAACAAAGCTCCGTTAAGTCGGGCATACACGCACACATTAAGACATCTACACCTACATTCGTATGCGCATCACACACATACCGATGATACCTACATAAGTTGCTGTGAAATAACTGACAAAAAAGTCCTCTCTCTGTCATTATGCCCTTCAAAATTAAATTATTTATTTAGTCATACGGCATTCTTTTGAGGGTGGGTGTTGAATTGGTTGTGTGGCTGGAACTTGGATTGGGGGTTGGGTTTTTCGGGTTTTGGTTGGAAAGGATACCAACTTTTGTTTGCCTTCGTCCTTGTGCGCAAAAATGAATTTTGTTAACTGCCTGCCATCATCATGGAGCACCACTTAACCCATAGTTGAGGCACAGGATCTTTAACCCCACTCACACTATATCCTCCATCACACTCTACTTTACTTATGCACAACTTGAAGCTGGCCTCTCTCCGAATATTCGCTTACGGTGTGCTCCTCGTTTAAATGCTGAAAGTTCGCCATTCTACGTTTTATACGTACATACATATAGGAATAAGTCCAAGCTAGGCCAGGCTAGGACACTCATCCTGCCGTTTCATACATGCACATATATATACATACATTTCAGTCGAATAGGTATAAAGATAACGAGCGAAAAAGTGTAGTAACAGAACAAACAATTGGGTTAAACATTTGTAATGCTTTTTTTATGGGTAAACTAGCTCCGGAGGGTAGACCTATGTATAGGTTAACCCGGATAAGTTTTGCTTAACTCGAAGGGTTGAAGCTGAATTTTAAATTGAATAAGTAATGTATTGGTATTAAAAAAAACTACGTGTTCCAGCCTACTAAACAATAAGTGGCAAGTGGTTTGTTTTGGCCAAAATACTTAAGATCTACTAAGTACGGGTAAATGAAAAAAGGAGTACCTACTAGAAAATAAAAGAAGTTCATTCGTTAACACTTTAGTTACCTGCTCGTCTTGCCAATTAAATTAATTAAGGAAAAGTAAAGTCGGAAGACACTAAGCCAATTAGAGTATAATTTACCATGTGCTTTTTCTTGTCGTATGAAATGCAACAGTTTTCCGATGAAAAAAATTTCAACTTAACAGGATTTCGCAGCTTCAAAGGACTAGGGCACACATTTCATGTTGGGTAAATAATTAAAATGCACTAGTTCTACTGGAAAGCGGTTTTGCATCTTAGATATCTTAGCTTTTGTTGTAGCTCCTATAAAACATCCGGCGGGAAATCAAGTCTTTACAGGAAAAAGGGAGAGTGGAGCACATTTGGACACTGCTTATGAAATTGAACTTTAATATTTAGTTTTTTTTTAAGTGCACACTTGCAAGAGAAAAGAATCTACTGTAGGATGACATTTAAAGTGCCGTAAGAGCAGTCTTGGAAAAAACAATGACCTTAAGAAGGGCTGCCGCTGCTTTATAAATTTTCCAAACTGATTTTACCACTGATGAGGAAAAAATGCTTGAAAAATATTTGATCTGAAGCTTTAAGATGAATTACGGATTGACCAAAATTCAAGGTCGATTATTGACATTTCAGTATACATTGCTAAAGAAATGTCCCGAATCGTGCATAGATACATGGCATAAGAAGAACTCGTTAGGGTTCAAATAGCATGATCTCGGTGGCTAATTAACATCGCCTTTGCATAAGATAACTAAGTTCGGAAATCGCTCTTGCAAAATGACCATTGTGGCACGGACTGTGTGGCACCTAATGCCGTCAAAATCCCATGTCGTCATAGTCCACATCATCCAATTCGGCAAAAGAGAAATTGGTTCTCATCCACCGATATACCTTCACGTTGACGATCATGGCCTGGCCAACGTCGCACAGTGGATCGACTCCATACAATTAGACGTGAAAAAGTCAATGTCTAAAATTCTAAAAAATACTATTTCTTATCTATAACGGATAACTATTTAGTCTGAAAACACCTTTTTTCTTTAAACCGGTTTAGCATGAAATAAATGACCTCCAAACTTGAAAGTGAAAAGTGTTTTTTTTTGATCTGGTGCGTTTAAGTTTTTTAGAAAAATAAATAAAATTGTTAAAATTACAATTTTAAGTGAAATTGAAAAAAAAAATAATTGTGTTGAAATTGTCTTAAGGTTTGTTTGTTGAATAAAAAAATTGTGTTATTCAAAGAACAAAAAAAAATTGTTTTTAACGTATTTGTTTTGGAAAATCTAAATATGTATGTGCCTAAGGTTACTTTAAAAATAAATTATGTGTTTTGGATAGCGATGAACGTCTACTTTCTGGAAATATGTGTGATAAACCTCGCAAAGATTTACAAAGCCCTTTTTTTGCCCACTTTTTTGAAAATAAAAAAAAAATTTCTGCGTCCCAAGGAAGGAATTTTTTTAAGTTTGGTGTTCGAATTCCAAATCGACTCGCACAAAAAAAACTTCTATAACATATTTCGAACTAGTTTATAATTCATCAGAACCAAGAAACTGTTAAAATACTGCTAAGCTTAAGAGAATAATCAGTTCAAAATCAGCCAATTTTGATTAAATTGGAAGTCGGCTGGAACGGTTTATTCTAAAACATAAAAATTGACTAGAGGTGTTCGAAATTTTTAAAGACTTAAAAAATGCAATAGAATAGAATACTTTTCTTCATTTATGAACATTATAGATGGAGACAGATATTTTCCAAGAAGATTAGAATTTTTCACGTCTAAATGTATGGAGTCGATCAACTGTGCGTCGTTCTCAAAGCCCATAATCCACATTAACAAGAGTGACTTTCTCTGTATGCATTGCAATGGTGGTGGTTGTATTGTGATCGTCCCAAATCCGACAATCGGACACACGTCTTTGTCTATATGGAATTAATCCACAACGTTGCGAATAAATTCATCTTGTAAGGACGATTAAGGCGCCCGTAAATGGGTAAAGCATGCGAAATGTTTCTCGAACTTAAGACAATTTTACCATGTACCAGTGTTGTTGAATGCTATAATCCATGTTGATTTGGCGAGACTAAAAATTAATGACAGCCAATTTCACAGATGTATGTTCCTTGAACAATATGTCCGCAATTACTTTCAAAGTTCATAAATCCCTATTGACAATCCCTGTAGTTCTAACGTGTAACAGATACCTTTTTCCAAACAAGAGCTGAGTAGGAACATTTTTATGCACTCGAAAAAAAAAATTGAGCTCGAGATTTTGATCAAACTTGACATAACGATGATAGCGAAGACTAAAAAAGTGGGTCTCGTAATTATATCTGTCTGTCTGTCTGTCTGTTCGACTACAGCCTAAACAGCTCGGCCGATTTTCATCAAACTTGGTAGATATCGTTTTTAATTCCCTCCCCCACACGTTTTGTTCTTTTTTTTTTGTAGACCAAAATAACGGTACCTGCCATACGAATTTTTTTTTTTTCAAAATTTTATAAATATTTTTTTTTCTCAAAAACTGTCTATAAGATTTTTTAAAAATAAATTCAAAAAAATTCATTTAGTTAAAGCTAGATAATTGTTGAAAAAATTGTTATTTTTGGTACCCCCTTGGAAACCTTTGTTTTGTTTTCGATTTTCTCAAAAACGGTACTACCGATTTTGGTTATTTTTTTTATGTTAAAGCTCCCCAGCAGTTTCAATATTATTGTGTATTCAAATTAAAAAAAAAAAATTTTTGGATTTAAAAAAAATGAAATTTTTTTTTGAAAACTCAATGTACATATTTCGAAAACCCCATGCTCGATTTTTTTTAGAATTTGATAAATAAAAATTTCTTGATATAATCTACAAGTTATTTATTTTACCTAAAAATAACGGTACCCTCCGTACAAATGTTAAAAAATGGTTTTCGAAAATCTTATTTTTCTCAAAAACGGTTCCGATCAGTAGAAGAAAAATTGAAAACAAGATATTACTGACTGTATAGTATACAGTGTATACCTATCATAGAACGATTTTTTCGAATTTTGAATTTCTCATCATTAGCATAACGGATTTTAATGAAATTTTTTAGAGAAGCTTCTAAAAAGCTTGAAAAACATTGCATTTCAAAACTTATTTTTTTTTTTTTTAATTTTGAAATAAAAAAAAATTATTTTTTTGAGAAAATTCAAGGGTAAAAGCGGGTGAGATGGCGCAGCGGGGGATTTGGCGCACCCTTAATATCTCCTACATTTATTATCCAAACAAAACCCTAAAACTCTTTTTGTATTCATTTTCTCATTTCAAATCGAAGTAGCCAGTGTTCGTCGACTCTACTGTGATGCAAAAAAATTAAAAAATGTGACAACAACAAAACGTAGGTTTTTTTACAAACATTTTTTTTCTACCTTTTTTATTCTCTGTTTTCTTTGTGAGTCAATGATTGCTTTGATGCCTATGATACATTAAAACGTACAACAATGTATTGACTGTGACCTGTCTATGAAAAGTTTGCAAAAATTCTACCTGTTTTTTTATGTGCCTAAAATTAGTGGGACTGACAAAAAGAGTGAGATGGCGAAGTTTTTTGATGGTGAGATGGCGCATTTCACAGCACAGTTGTTCACTTTGGTGCACTGTGGCCGCACACCATCTCACCCTCCCAATGATTTTTTTTTATAATTTAAACTTTGTTTTGCTTTATTATAAATTTTCTGAGAAACATAATGAAGGAGTGTTAGTGAACTCATTGAACGCTTCTAGTTTGCATTTGCACTAGTTTTTCATTAGTTTACTGATGCCCCTTTGCCCCTCCGAAGAAAGGCAACTAGGCCCTTCTCCATACTTGGTAACCGAAATTGAACAAAAAATATGTAGCCACATTAAAAAGTTGCCGGCTTACGGATTTGCACCAACTAGAGATGCAGTTTGCAGGATGGCTTATGGAATAGCTGAAAAATATAACATCCAGCACCGTTTTTCTAAAGATCTT
The DNA here is from genome assembly GCA_963931855.1 of Philhelius festivus. NCBI lineage: Eukaryota > Metazoa > Arthropoda > Insecta > Diptera > Syrphidae > Philhelius > Philhelius festivus. Next base: position 150,383,397 of record OZ007555.1, read on the forward strand.
AAAAAAGCAGGAAAAGGTTGGTTTTTACCTTTTTTGAAAATGCACCCAGATTTGACCATAAGGAAATCAGAAGGAGTTTCTCAAGCACGTGCACTCGGTATGGATCGACAAGAAGTTGGGATATATTTTGATGTTTTAGAAAGAGTTGTCACCGAAAACGACCTGATGGGCAAGGTCAGAAATATATTTATCATGGATGAGACCGGATGCCAACTCAACAACGATGAAAACAATTGTATGGGATGCGCAGAGGAATACAATTCTACCAAGAAAAAAGGTGATTGGTTGCAATGTACATGCACATCATTTAAGCATACTTGCAACAATTGTGGCAAAATAAATTCAAAGTAAATCATGCGCCATCTCACCTACCACGGTATACCATCTCACCCACCCTATAATAGGGGGAGATGCTTTTTCGTAATGTTTTTTTATTATTTTAATTAAAAATTGAAGTCCGCTTTACAAAATTTTGTAAATGTAGTATTTAATTACTTATTTAATAAAACATATTTATGTGAAATAAAACAAAGGAAATGTTGTATATTTTCGAAGATATTGGACAAATAAAAAAGGTATACTATCTCACCCGCTTTTACCCAATATCTCAAAAACGCCTCAATATTTTCGCTTTTGTAAATTTTATTTTTATTCCAACAGTAGGTAATAAAAACTTTAAATTGGCGTCCCAAAATTTTTTCTTAAAAATGTTTTAAAAATATTTTATATACAACGAATTATAATTTTGTTCTTGCATAAGCAAATATTTGCTTAAAACACATGGCATCTTGTGTTAAGCCCCAACTACTAAAGGAGTTGTTTTAGTCATTAAAAAAATGAATTTAATGCTTATGATCAGTTTTTCTCTAATAACAATCATTTTTGAAATTCTTAGAGCAAGTTCGTGAGACCCAGTCGTGCATTTTATTTTTATAAAAGTTCAAGAGCTAAATATTACCACTATCGTATTTGTTTTTATTCATAACAGAATTTTCGTAGTATTTTAAAAATCAATCAAAAAACTGCACATTCCAAATAATCAATTCAACGTAATATTGTTTTTCCGACATCAAGTTGAGTGAAGCAGAACTTTTCAAACTATACGAATTTTGAAATCCTGCTGAAAAGTTAAACTTACCTATCAAAACGAAAATAAAAAAATCAACAAACATGATGGTACCGTGGGTCGTTGTTAACACAATGTCATTGGCCCTATGGTGTGTTGGTATTTGTTGTATTTGTTCAAAAAACAACTGCAATATGAATCGAATAAATCTATGATAGATATGGATACAAACATTGTACTTTCATTTAGGATACCCACGGCTAGCAAAAAAATACATAGTGACAGCCGGGAAAAACCTTTAACATATTACGCTTTTCCAGCACCGTTGAATCTGTCAATCGCTGTCACTACCATTGCACCCTTGACGTTCATCTGAATTTGACAAAATGTTGATATGTTTATAACTAAATACCATCGTTGTTTTATATGTACATACATATGTACCTCATGTATACTTTTAACGACAACTAACTGTAGTCAGTGTATAGAATGAATTTGACTTTTCGAAGGACCTCCTCGTGTTTGGCTTCCTAAGCCCTGTGTGTGTGGGTTGGTAAAAGATTTTAGTTGGGTTTTGTACGTTTGTATGCTTCAATAGGGTGGGAAAAGGTTATGTTTAGAATTTAGTAGAAACCTATCAAAGGGCACGGTAGTGCCCAGCCAAGTTCTGGCACTACACCCTTTTTACAGGAACAAACTCAGGCGATTTTTGACCCCTCCCTATCTTCAGTAACACTAAAGTCAGAAACTTCAAATTCCGAATATTTGCTAAGCTAGTCAGGCACAGGCGCCTCACCAAATTTCAATTTTCTAGCACAATCGGTTCCTGAGATATAAGGCCTCAAAAATCACAAAAACCGTAACTGACTGACTGACTGACTGACTGACAGATCATCAAAATTATGGAGCACTTCCCGACATCGCAGAACCTTGTAATTTTGCACAAGGGTAGGTCTTGTTATGCAAGCAGCGGAAAAAATTCGAGGTTTTCCATTCAGGGGGCGTGGTATCCGCCCACTTTCTCCGAATTGGTGTTGGTTGAATGGAGCACTTCCAACTGCTGTAAAACGATGAAATTTGGTAAAGTGGTAGGGCTTGAATTGCATATAAAGGAACAACAATAAACACCAAGGTTTTCCTTTCAGAGGGCGTGGTATCCGCCCACTTTCTCCGAATTGGTGTTGGTTGAATGGAGCACTTCCGATTGCTGTAAAACGATGAAATTTGGTAAAACGGTAGGGCTTAAATTGCATACAAAGAAAAATATATAAATTTGAGGTTTTCCATTCAGGGGCGTGGTATCCGCCCACTTCCTCAGAACTGATGAAAATTATACATGGCGCACTTCCGATTGCAGTAGAACAATGAAATTTGGTAGAACGGTAGGGCTCAAATTGCATATAAAGGACCAAGAATAAAAATCGAGGTTTTCCATTCAGGGGGCGTGGTATCCGCCCACTTTCTCCAAATTGGTGTTGGTTGAATAGAGCACTTCCAAGTGCTGTAAAACGATGAAATTTGGTAAAACGGTAGGGCTTAAATTGCATACAAAGAAAAAAATATAAAATTTGAAGTTTTCCATTCAGGGGCGTCGTATCCGCCCACTTCCCCAGAACTGATGTAAATTATACATGGCACACTTCCGATTACAGTAGAACAATGAAATTTGGTAGAACGGTAGAGCTCAAATTGCATATAAAGGACCAAAAATAAAAATTGGGGTTCCCCATTCGGGGGGCGTGGTATCCACCCACTTTCTGAGAAAATGTTTAATTTATATGGAGCACTTCTGATTGCCGTAATTAAGTTAAGTATGTTAATGTTAGGTATCTTGCCAGGACAAGAAGAAATAATTGAAGCGCAAATCAAAACAACCAATAACGAAAAGAAAATATACCAAAAGAAATAGGAAGCTTTAAACTAAGTTGAGTACACCCTTCTATCTTTCCGTATCTTTCGAGATTTTGACATGGCAAAATATTAAAATCTTTGCAAAAAGGAGTGAGATCAGACCAAAAACATAAATGTTAAAAAAAGAGCCAAGTTCTTCTATACAAAAACCTTTGTGTAACAAGTCAGCCGGGAAAAGTACTGAGATCTAAAAGTACGCCAAGTTCTTACTTCATGAAGGCTTAATACCGAATATTTAAAGTAGAATAATATTGAAACAGCTACAATGTAATAGAGAAATTTTATTATTTAATGATTACTGACTAAAATTTGATGGGCTTACTTGGCAAGTTTTTTTTTATGCCCAAATACGAAGGTTTTAAAAAACTTGACAAGTTAACCCATCAAATATTAGTCAGTAATCATTAAATAATAAAATTTCTCTATTACATTGTAGCTGTTTCAATATTATTCTACTTTAAATATTCGGTATTAAACCTTCATGAAGTAAGAACTTGGCGTACTTTTATATCTCAGTACTTTTCACGGCTGACTTGTTACACAAAGGTTTTTGTATAGAAGAACTTGGCTCTTTTTTAACATTTATGTTTTTGGTCTGATATTTTTTTACACAAATGAATCCATGGAATTGATGAAACCACCTGTTTACTTGGAAATAAAACTGAAATATGTAAAATGCATGACTTGATCACATGAGCTTGCCTCTGCTGTAATTTAAGGTTTTAATGTGGATAGGCCTTGAATATTGTAGGTAGGTTTGAATGGCGACCAGTGGCAGTGTTGCCCTGTGGCCGAATTAGCCCTGAAGCACGCCATTTTGATACCATCCATAACTCGCATGAACCTGTGGATGAAATTAATGGAAGAATGATCTAGTATATTTTGATGTCTCTTATTGTTTGCTTGTTTGCTTTTTCAAAATCGTTGGAACTTTGATCACTCATTCGACTGGACCACCACACTCATCTAACTAGCAAGGCAACTTGTTGAATGGTGCTGAAGCAGGAGCCAATCCAATTGAACTATCATCTGGTCTCTCGCACCGTAAACCTGCGTCGAAGCTGCAGTCTGCTAGCTCGGGAAACAAGGATTTCAAACGAATGGTACGGCACTAGAATGGTTCGTCCTAGAGCCATATTATCGCGTTGATAAAAGACATCAAGTCTTTGATCTTCATTTCCGAAAGTTCATCAATGTCGTCAAAAAACACCCTTCCTAATTATTGTGCTCTATATTTTGTCGGAGCAGGGCATTTGAAGATAAAATGGGGGACTGTTTCCTTGTCCCTCCTGAGTCCTGATCCCCAAAGCTATGACAGTGTGTGTTGTGAGAAATATCTACCTAGCTTCACAGCATATGCTCTCTAATTGACCAGCCAGTATCCGCTACAGGTAGGTGAGACCCTGGCTATGTCTTGCCTGGGTCTGCATATCAGATCAAGTGTCCCCCGGATTTATTAAAGGTAGGCCATATATTTCTAGATATAATGCAGAGCAAGTTAAATTGCTTCACCTACGGTTTGATTGGTTTAGAAAAATTGCGACAATATGGCCCTTCATAATTCCAAACGGAATTTTGAATCTTTTTGGGCCTTAAGTATAATTTTATTATTTATTATGGCTTTCGATCAATAACCACTACCACGTAAAAAACAAAAATGGGTAACTGACTTTTGCGAAGAAGAGAAAAAGTGCTTCGCATCTTAGCCGTTCGAACTCCGCAGAAAATGGTAGTTTCCATAACTGCGGCCCTGGAGTCTTTTTAGTAATCAGTGGAAACTTATTGTTGCATTTTTTTCCCTTGAAATGATTAACAAGCCGTGGACAACTGATTTTAAATAAATTAGCTAACATCTATAGTACGACGACGGTCAGTGTTGTCGCAAGCTGAAAATAAAAGTCACTATAAAATGATGAAAAATGTCCTTTAATAAAAATAACACATATCTAATTGCTCACAAATATTCGTTTTTAGAAATTTGAGGGTGATGTATTCGTAATTAAAAATCGAATCACTGAAAAATCGTGTTATGAACTGAGATGAGTCACAAAATAAATAAAATGCACGACTGGGTCGCACGAACTTGCTCCTATGTAATAGACTAGGAATTTAAGAAACGAATGTTATTAGAGAAAACTGTTCATAAGGATATAATTAATTTTTAAAATTATTTTATTAGTAAGAGACAAAAACAGAATGCTATGTTAACATGAATTTATGCAAGAACAAAAATTAAAAGTCGTTGTATTGGTTTCTTAAAAAAATAACAAAATTTTTGGAAGATTTTTAAGAAATTAATTTGGTACGCCAACCTTAAGTTTTTATTACGGTTCGAATAAAAATTAAATTTTCAAAAAAAATATTGAGCCGTTTTTGAAATATCGAATTTTCCAAAAAAAAATATTTTTTTTTTCAAAAATTCATAAAATACTTTTTTGTAAGTTTTCAAATGCAATGAATTTTTAACTTTTTAGATGCATCTCTATTAAAAATTTGATTAAAATCCGTTATGTCGATAATGAGTAATTCTAAATTTGAAAAAATGGTTGTATGGTAGGTACAAGCTGTAACATATTAATTTCAAAATTTTTTTATTAATTCTAAAATCGTAAATATTAATTGGAAGAAAAAAATTTGTATCAAAATTCTAGGAACCGTTTTCGAGAAAAGTACGATTTTTTAACATTTGTATGGTAGGTACCTTAATTTTTAGGTAAAATAAATTTTATTTCTCTCCTCTTGTAGATTATATTGAAAAACTATTTTTGATCAAGTTTAAGGAAAATCTAACATGGGGTTTTCGAAATATTGAGTTTTGAGAAAAAAATTAGAAATTTTTTTTTGACAATTTGAATACAGAATTCTATTCGACTTTTTGGGGAGCTTTAGCAAAAAAAAAATGATCAAAATCGGTTGTACCGTTTTTGAGAAAATCAAAAAACAAAAAAAAAGTTTTTTGGGGGGTACCCAACCATTACCTAGTTTTGACTAAATAAAATTTTTGTGTATTTTTAGTTTTGAAATCTGTCGAACAGTTTTTAAGAAAAAAAACTTATAGAATTTCGAAAAAAAATCTTATGGCAGGTACCGTTATTTTTGGTCTTAAAAAAAAGAAAAAAAATTGTGGGAGGAAAAATTATAAATGATATCTACAAAGTTTAAAGAAAATCGGCCGAGTCGCTTAAGCTGAAGTCGAACCGACAGACAGACAGACAGACAAACAGACAGACAGACAGACAGAATTGCGAGACCCACTTTTTTCAAAATTATTCGGGCACTGTTTGATAGTAGTACCAAATGTCAGAGATGTGAAAGAATGCAGTCTTTTTAGTATTGCAGTCAATTGAATGGAAAGACTTTTTTTTTAAGTCTTTTGATTTAACCTCAGTACTGTGACTTTCAAACTAAAGTTCCAGTCAATTTTGCAGTCTTTTATTTAAAAATCATCTAAAGCAGTCAAATGAATTCAAATCAAAAGAATGCATTCTTTTTGGACTGCTTGCAGTCTTTGAAGTCTTTCAAAAGTCTTTTACATTCTTTGCATTCTTAAAGTCTTTTCAATGCATTCAATGTATTGAAGTTTTTTTACGGCTTTGAAGTCTTTTTATTGATTGAATCCTTTTTACTGCTGACAGCTTTTTAACTGCTTTCAAGTCGGTTAAAAGTAGCACACTTCAGCAATTATTTTAAATCTCCACTTAAAATCAAAATTTTGCCAATACAGAAGTCATTATTCGAGTTAAACGGTTTTCGCACTGTTTTTCTTTATGACTATATATCTTTATAAATGATATTATTAGTTTACAGATGTTCCCTTAAACATTATTGTTGTTATAAAATTGTTTAAATAAAACTGAATGGTGTTATCAAAATAGGTACATTTAAAACACCGTTTTAGTTTAAAGTCGGAACAAAAATAAAAAGAAATATAAATGTATATTAAACTTTTTAAAAAACATTATCAATAAATATTGTAAAATGAGATATTATTTTGAAAACTCATCAATATTGTTGGTGTAACATAAAATGCCCTTGCAGCCGTTTAACTAGGGCAAAACAATTGATCATTATCAGTGATCAATAATTATTGTTTCATGTACCTAGTCGAAAGGCTTTCATAAGCAGTGAAAAGTATTCAAATAGTAATAAGACTTCAAAGCAGTAAAAAGACTTCAATACATTGAATGCATTTAAAAGACTTTAAGACTGCAAAGAATGTAAAAGACTTTTCAAAGACTTCAAAGACTGCAAGCAGTAAAAAAAGAATGCATTCTTTTTATTTAAAGTCTTTTGACTGATTTTGATGATTGCATTATTTAAGACTTCAAAATAGAATGGGAATGGATTTCTGAAGTTAAAAGAATGAGATGATAAATTCTATTGCATTCCCGAAGAATCAGTTGAATGAGTGGGACTTTTCCGAATGCAATACCATAATATTGCATTCTTTTACAACTCTGCCAAATGTAAAATTAAAAAAAAAAACAGACTCCTTCCGATGGGATTTTTTTTAAAACGATATCTAATCCAAAAAAAACAAAAAAAAACAGGCCAATAAATATTTACGAACATAGCTTTTCTTCCACTTTTCTTCCAAAGCTTATACCTACCTGCTTTGGTCCAACTACATATTCCACATTATAGGTACCCAATTCGTAAGGGAGGAGGGATGATGAATAACAAAAATGAATAAAAAATACGAAAAAAATTAACAAAATGAGGTCATCAGATAGCGGCAACTTCCTGCTGATGTCTATGAGCTGTCCAATGTATCCAATGGCACTTCCAAGCAACGTTCTTGCTTGAGGCCAACCCTCATTGCAGTAAACTACCGTTCGTTCTTGTTTTTGTATTGTCCCTTCCCTTCTATTCCCTTAAGCTAGCGAGCAACTTGACATGTCGTCCTACCCAATTGCATGGGCATAATGTCCTCTCTGGAGTCCACCAGCACCTAGAGCACCTAGCACCTAGCCTAGCACACAACGCGACAACATTGTGTGGCAGCAACACCATTGAAAAAGGTAGCTGAACTAGGCGCAATGATATGAATATGAATGTACACGTTTACCGTTATTAGGGAAAAATGAAAAAAAAAGTACGAAAAATGGTAAATGGCGGACTTAAAATACGAAAGCAAAAAAAAAAAAAACTGCCACTAACCGAATGAGTAAATGGGACCGAGGCGAGAACAAGAACGAGAGTAGCCTGACCTGAATTGAATTTTAAACTCCTTAGTCCTTACTGTTGCCATTGCCGTTCAAGAAAGGATCTCTGATGAGATGAACAAGAAGGAGCCCGGAACAGCGCAGCGGCATCGGCACGTCACAACACAAGTTGAGGAGCAAAGGTGCTTCCGTTTTCTTCGTTTGTCGTTTCGAGCATCCAAATCACATCCCAAATCTGATGCATTTCCGTAATTAGGTGTAGGTATATCAGCTGATGGTTGAATGGAGCTGATGGTTGAACTAAAGGACGTCATGCAGTTTTCAGCGCAAAATATTCAAAAGCCAATTTCAGCTTGTGCCCCACTTTTTTTTGCTTTTGTTATTTAAGAGCGTGCTTCAAACCTAAAATCAGAGATGATGTTTAGTGAGTATATGAGCAGTAATGTAGTGCAATGTGCAGAAGGATTTTGTTTGTAGGTATACGAAAATAGGTAATGGTTTTAAAAACCTTCTTTTTTAAATAGGAATTCAGGCTAAGATCTACTCTAAAATAAAAATTGGAACGCTAAAGTGTTTCACGCTGTCAACCAACAGTGTGTGTGTCTGAGGTGTTCGTCAGTTATTTGATTCTGGCGACATTAATGCACAGTCACGAGGAAAAGAAAGTAAACACTGAATAACAACTCTGCCATGTAAATTCAAATTCAGCCAATTATGGACTTCATTTACAAACCTGACCCCAAAAGACTTTTTTTTTTTGAACAAGCACTGACTACTGCACCCTTACTGTGGGCATCAGTTACGTTTTTAAAGTTATTCCTCCATTTAGAAAGTACTGGGGGGATAACCTTGTGATGAGAGACTCGACAGAACCATCTTTACTGATAGCTCAAAGATGGAGTGGCCTTACCTCAAGGTCTTTTCGCAAACCTGATTTTGTCAGTGTCTCTCCAGCTTGTAGTACCCCCTAACAAAATGTTGAGTGCATTGGATTGTCATGCAGAGAGTCTTGGGTTCGATTCTCAGCCGTTGAAAAAATGTTTTTCAGGTGTTTTTCAGGTCTTGCGAGGAATTGACAAATTCTTCAAGAGTATTTTTTGTCATGAGAAGTGCTGCTCATTAGACGTTCGAAATCAGCAGAGAATTGTAGGTCCCCTCTGTTTCTGCATACACGCACACGTAAATGGCTGAGAGTTGTAAGCAAATAGGTTTAGGCTCCCTATGAGCCTCTCATTAATTTTATTATTTACTTTTAAGCTGAAGTATTGGCAATAAGGGAAGTATGCCAAATACTTCAACTAGATCCAAATAAAAACTGGTATATGTCCATTTTTACAGACAGCCAGGCGGCAGTTAAATCTATTGCTTTGGCTTTTTCATCTTCCATCCGGGATGAGCTTGCGAGCCTGAACATAAACCTAAATGTCATTTATATCTGGGTTTGTAATCACAGTGGCGCGGGAGAAAATGAACGGGCTGATGAGCTGGACAGGCAAGGATCATCCTTCCATAGTTTACTTGTGGAAAGATCTGACATTCCTTTTGGTGTTATGAAGGACAAAATCTTCTCAATTTTTCTCACAGAATCCAAAATTGGGTGGAGCAGTTAAACCAACTGCCACATCTAGAAGGATGGGGCCCACCTACATATAATAATTCTCGAACAAATGACCTAATATGCAGACTCAGCAAATTCTAGCCAGGGAAGTTAAACGCACAAGAAGCTGGCCATGCCTTACGATACTCATTATCGTAGTTGTGGGGATCACCAGAAAAAGCAAACAGAATGAGAGCCCAACTATTCGGAAAGTTACTCATAGGCGAGCTATCTGAACTGAACTTCAGAGACTTGATCTCTTATCTTAACAGGACGAACTGGCTCTGAGACGAACCACGATGAGTTCTGCAATGGGTACTCCTCTTAAGGCAGCGAATTAGTGACCTTCAGATAGAAGGGAGCTCATAAATCTAGCATCATATACTATTAAATCAAGCGAATTTATGTTTTCTGGTGAGTTTTCTGGCTCTGGGATATTGGCACCCCATGTATGGGATATTCTTAAAAAAAGAATGCCATCTAATTGATCAGTAATTGGTCAAGAAAGGTCAACTAGTTTTGGAAATTGGTCAGCTATAGAAAATTTGTTATCATGACTTAAATTTTTGTAAACTCACGCAAGGTCACGCGCGATTTTTGGCAGCTCATTTGCGGTGACTGGCAGCTATTTCCCGCTCAAAATCTTGACAGAAAGTCAGTATCACACCTCCGCGGAACGAAATTAATTGCTTTACGCTTGAACATCATCATCATCGGCTCGACAACCGGGTTCCGGTCCTAGCCTCTTTCCTCTTCTCTCATGCGAGCTAGGTGCCCTGCCCACCGGAGTCTACCGAGCTTAATTTTTGTCACGATATCTGCTTCAAGGTAGATTGCGTACAGTTCATGATTGTACCGTCTCCGGAATCGTCCTTCCTCACATACGGGGCCAACAATACTCCTTAAGACTTTTCTCTCGAACGCAGCTAAGAGATCGGAGTGCCTTTTGCTAAGAGCCCAAGTCTCGGATCCATATGTGAGTATTGGCAGGACCATGGTCCTGTACAGCAGCAGTTTTGAAGTTATGGTTAGATTTCTGGATTTGAAGAGCTTTGACAGACTATAGTAGGCTCTGTTGGATTTGAGAAGCCGCCCGCGTATTTCTTCTTCTATATTGTTATCGGCTGCTACTATTGACCCAAGGTATTTAAAGGATTGCACCACTTCAAATTCGTGCTCTGCTACCTTGATTGTTTGACCAACTGTTCCTCTCGCATTCGACGCCACCATGTACTTTGTTTTACCTTCACTAATGTGCAACCCTAGATTTAGTGCCGCCTGCTCGATCTGGATGAAGGAATCGTGTACAGCTTGTTCGGTTCTTCCGATGATGTCGATGTCGTCTGCGTAAGCCAGTAACTGGCTGGACCTGTCGACGATGGTCCCTCTTGTTGACGTGCCAGAGTCACGGATTGCTTTCTCCAACACCAGGTTGAAGAGGAGGCAGGCCAAACCGTCCCCTTGTCGGAGTCCATTAAAGATGTTGATTATGGAAAAAGCTTACGAAAGGCTTAAATTATAATTTCATCAGAGGATCTTAAATTATTAACTTTTTTTTACTTTATTCTAAATTTTTATTCAATAACGTTAACTTTGTTTCTCTTTTTTCAGATCACATATCGAACTAAGGAATTCCTGATTAAGTTGTAAGTAAAAACACTAATTGGTATTTCATATTAATTAAAATAACCCATTCGATGGGTCACTTAAAACGATTCGATTTCTTAACTTCTCACTGAATCACTGAACTTAAAACTATCCCTATTCAAAGTTTGGTAGAGCAAGAAGATCAGAAGGGTAAAAATCACACAAGTCTGTCCCAAACAAAACGATCCCTAGGCGACTCCAGAAGATGCAACATTAAATGAAGAGTATGAGCTATTAACGAATTATTGTAAATTACCGATTTGAAAAAGAAAAATATTTTCCTTTTTTAATTAGGAAACCGTTAAACGCCGAGAAGCATTAAGCCGGTGATTTCTTATCAATAAAAGCTTTTTACTTGCGACTTATGGGTACTATAAGGCAAGTTATGCATTCTTAAAAAAAATCGATGACGAAAAAATTGGTTCTAAAAATTCTGTCCATCTTTTCGACTTCAGCCTAGAGCAAAAATAAAGGTTGAGATTCGATATAATATTTCAATTTCCAACTTTTACTACCACCATGATATGGTTGCCAATTTAGGAACCCATTTATTTTTTTACTGCGTATCCGTTTTCTTAAAATTTAATTAGGGACCTTACGTTGACTCAAGGTTTAGCCAATAGGGATTACTGAATTTTGACAGCTGATTGCGGCCATATTTTTTAAGCTGCAATTGTCAAATTGGCTGTCATTTATTTTAACTGCTGATATCCTAAGACAGCAACGTGTGTCCGGTAACTGTGTAGTAAACCCCAATTTCGGTCGAAAAATCATATTCAGAGGCAATGCCCATTTCTGGATGAATGGGTTCGTCAATTAGTAAAAATGGTGAAATTACGGACGACCCCAATCAACACGAGATCTACCAAATTGCAGTGCATCCAGTTTAAGTCACTGTTTGGTATGGAATGGATCATCGGTCTATACTTTTTTGGGAACGACATTCGCCAGGCCATCACCGTGAACGCTAAGAGCCGAATCGGATGATATTAACACCAAAGACATGTGTCACAATGGAAATTTTGAACTACTGATTTCCGAACATGGTTATTTCATGAGGGGCGATGTGAAATGGTCATTTAGATCATGCCATTTGACCCCGTTGCACTTCTTCTTGTATAGTTTTCTTGAGTATGCCAATAAATCTAAACCATCACTGCCCTGAAAGCCAGTATTATCAAAGCCATTTCTTAAATTCAGCCTGATTTATGAGTTATGGAAACCCGCAGTGGATATTTAAATGACTTTATACTCCATTTGTAATGGAATATATTATCCTTTTAAATCAATTAAAAATTTCATTAATACCTTGCTCAAGGTTTGTTTTATTCAAATTTAAAGACAAATAAAATGCACGACTGGGTCGCATGAACTTGCTCCTATGTAATAGACAAAGAATTTCAAAAATGAATGTTATTAGAGAAAAACTGTTCATAAGCATAAAATAAATTTTTTGAATGACTAAAATTACTTCTTTAGTAGTTGGAGGTAAAAATAGAATGCCATGTGATTCAAGCAAATATAGGTTTATGCACGAACAAAAATTAAAAGTCTTTGTAGTGGTTTCTTAAAAAAAAAAGCTTTTATATTACAAATTTTTAAAACATTTTTAAGAAAAAATATTGGTACGTCAATTTAAAGTTTTTATTATTGTTCGAATAAAACTTAAATTTAGAAAAAAAAAATATTGAGCCGTTTTCGAGATATTGAATTTTCCAAGAAAAAAATAGATTTTTTTTTTCAAAATTCAAAAAAAAAAAATTTCTTAAGGTTTTGAAATGTAATGTTTTTTAAACTTTTTAGAAGCTTCTCTTTAAAAAATTTCATTAAAATCCGTTGTGTCGATAACGAGAAATTCAAAATTGATTCAAATTTGCTTTTTTGGCCTTTAGTCCACAAAAATTGGCGTTTCGTCCGGGTGATCTCACATGGACTCATCAGTTGACTTGTGAGGACCTTGTCAACAAGTCCAATAATAGTGCTAAGTCTTCTACTTGGCTGATTTATTTCAGTAGTATATAGAGTTTGTATTATAAAAACCTTCATAGAGAAATTCAAAATTTAAAAAAATCGTTCTATGGTAGGTACAGTCAGTATTATCTTGTTTTCAAATTTTTTTTATTAAATTATAGATCCTAAAAATTAATTGAAAGAAAGAGAATTTAAGCAAAATTCTCGGAACCGTTCGTCGAGAAAAATACGATTTTGGAAAACCATTTTTTAACATTTGTATGGAGGGAACCGGTTATTTTTAGGTAAAATAAATTGATTTTTTCATATCTTGTAGATTGTTTTAAAAAACATTTATATATCGAGTTTTGAAAAAAATCGAGAATGGGGTTTTCGAAATATTGATTTTTCAAAAACAAAAATTTGAAATTTTTTTAAAAAAATCCAAAAAAAATTTCTTGAAAATTTGAATGCACAATACTTACTATTGAAACTGCTGGGGAGCCTTAACATTAAAAAATTATCAAAATCGGTTGTACCGTTTTTGAGAAAATCAAAAAAAAAAAAAAAAAAATGGTTCCAAGGGGGGTACCAAAAATATTAATTTTTTGGATTTTTTTTTTGACCATTACTTAGGTTTAACTAAATGAACATTTTTGAATTTTTTTTTTAAATCTGTGGTACAGTTTTTGAGAAAAAAAAATATTTATAAAGTTTCGAAAAAAATTCGTATGGCAGGTACCGTTATGTTTGGTCTTAAAAAAAGAAGAAAATAAAATGCACGACTGGGTCGCACGAACTTGCTCCTATGTAATAGACTAGGAATTTTAAAAACGAATGTTATTAAAGAAAACTGTTCATAAGGATAAAATGATTTTTTTAAATTCTTTTAGTAGCACATAAAGGTGTGTCCAGACCAAAGAAACATTTTTTAAACATTTCAGAAACATTTAAGAAACATTTCAGAAACATTTAAAAAACATTTCAGAAACAGAGAAACATTTCTGAAATGTTTTCTTTGGTCTGGACGCTCGGATCCACCCTTGACGAAAATTTTAAAAACAAAATCAGAAAAGCCAATGATATATCTGAAATTTGCGAAAATATAAATTGTGATAAAGATGAAGTAGAAAAAAAAATTCCTGCGCTTAAAGTACAACACAGGCGAAAAAAAAATTTACAGACAACTCAATCTGGAAACAAAGAAACATTTCAGAAATGTTTCTCAAAGCGTCCACACCAAAAAAACAAATCAGAAACATTTCTGAAATGTTTCTGAAATGTTTTTTAAATAAATGGGAAACATTTTAGAAACGTTTTTTAAACAATGTTTCCGGAAATGTTTCTTTGGTGTGGACACACCTTAAGAGATAAAAACAGAATGCTATGCAAATATGAATTTATGCAAGAACAAAAATTATAAGTAATTGTAGGGTTCCTTAAAAAAAAAGCTTTTATGCACAAAATTTTTAAAGCATTTAAAAAACAAAAATTGGTACACCAACCTTAAGTTTTTATTATTGTACGAATGAGAGTTAAACTTCCAAGAAAAATATTAAGCCGTTCTTAAGATATCGAATTTTTCAAAAAAAAAACGACTTTTTTTCTAAAAATTGAAAAACTATTTTTTCTTAAGTTTTTAAATGCAATGTTTTTAAACGTTTTTGGAGCTTTTTTATAAGAAATTGTATTAAAATCCGTTATGTCGATAATGAGAAATTCAAAATTCGAAGAAATCGTTCTATGGTAGGTACAGTCAGTAATATCTAGATTTAATTTTTTTTCTTATTAAATTATAGATCGTAAAAATTAATCAAAAGAAAAAAATTTTAGCAAAATTCTCGGAACCGTTTTCGAGAAAAATACGATTTTCGAAAACCATTTTTTTAAATTTGTATGGAAGGTACCGTTAGTTTTAGATGAAACAAAATTTTTTTCTTAAATCTTGTAGATTATGTTAAGAAACTTTTTTTTGTCAAGTTTGAAAAAAATCGAGCATGGGGTTTTCGAAATATTGAGTTTCCAAAAAAAATTATGATTTTTTTTTTTTTTAAATCCAAAAAAATTAAAAATTGAAAATTTGAATATGCAATAATATTCAAACTTTGGAGGAGCTTTAGCATAAAAAAAATAATTTAAATCGGCTGTACTGTTTTCGAGAAAATCAAAAACAAAAAAATGGACCCAGGGGGGCTACCAAAAATAACAATTTTTTGTAAAATTTTTTTCTACCATTATCTAGTTTTAACCAAATGAAATTTTTCAAATTTTTTTTTAAAAAATTCTGTGGGACAGTTTTTGAGAAAAAAAAAATATTTATAAAATTTCGAAAAAAAATCGTATGGCAGGTACCATTATTTTTGGTCTTAAAAAAAAAAACAAAAAAAAACGTCCGGGGGGAAAAAATAAAAACCTATATCTGACAAGTTTGAAGAAAATCGGTCGAGCCGTTTAGGCTGTAGTCGAACCGACAGACAGACAGACAGAATTGCGAGACCCACTTTTTTGGTCTTCGCTATCATCATAATGTCAACTTTGATCAAAATCTCGAGTTCGATTTTTTTACAAATGCATAACTTGCCTTATAGTACCTATAAGTCGCAAGTAAAAGTGCTTATTGGATACCCTTTATAGTGCAGGCAAGTCTCAGTTTATTCTACAGCATCTGTATTTGTAGACATTGTATGTAGAGTGCATAGGTATATAGATTATTTTCTTCTTCATGGTCATAAAATACAATCTTGGAAGAAACCTTAAAAACATTTATCAGATTAATAAGCAACAAATAATTGAATTAAGCTAAAGTCTCTTGCAATAAAAGTTTCCCAAAAAAAGTATAACCTACAAAACTAACTTCAAGAATATAAAAGCCACAGATATAGTGCTCTCTGTCTCTAACTACCTATCTATATTTCCAACATAAAATTTTGTCATTTTACTTGGGAACTTTTTGTGTGTCTAATAAAATTCTATGATCAACTTTTTCTATCAAATGCGATCGTAAAAAGGCTGAGAAAACTTCCCTTAAACTATTCTCCGGTACGTTATCAGTATTTGTTGTGATGTCCTTTCTTTTACGATCACTCCAATTTAATGACATAAGCACACATCACCCCGATGTATGTGATTTCTATACATAAATATATATTCCACTATACTGATATCATAAACTGGAAAGAATGAGGATATAAAATAACTCCCTTTTCCACTTAGGAAACGGACAGTGTCCTTGCTCAGTAATTCTTTATTTTTTCTGGTTCTTCTTTCTAATTCTATACCAAAACTTGATGACTCCATAATCGTATAATTGAAATATACACGCAACAGGTCACTTCACTTGTTCTATAAATATTTTAGCCATCATAATGTTCGTAGATAAATAGATAAAATAGTCGTAAACCATCTGCAGGACATTCCATTCCATTGAAGTGGACTTATTACGGTAAATTGTGTCCTGTCCTCAAGTATAAAACATTCCAAAAACGCACATTCAGTTGATAAAAACCAGGAATCCCATGAATTTCCTCTTCTCAGGACAACATCTGAATCTGAAATGGCATGTCTGCTCCTAACACTCTATTCAAAATGTCCTTACTTAATGCATACACCCGTATTAGTTGGAAGGCATTGGATTGAGGGGTCATCGTATGTGTAATTTAGGTACATAGGACGAGAGTCCTTTTAAACACAAGTAATGTCGACGTTAATTCATCTCTCCCGACGGGGATATTTATTAGTATTTTCTTGTTTCTGTTATGAAGGTATATCCAACCCCAGTGCCAAACCCGAAGGATATTGATTTAGTGAAGCGAATCCGTGTCATTTGTGATATACATATATATACCTACCTACTCGCAAGGACACTCGCTTCCTCTCACATATACCCATTATACCACCATCGACCCGGTATTTTGTCTTGATTAAGGATACGTGCCCATTGCTATTCGCAGTTCCTCTCTTCTTCCTTGCTGTTGACCCTTTGCCAAAGGCGCTGCTGGGCGCGGCAACTTGGAAAGTACCACGACGGCAACGGTGTCCGTAATCAAGCGAACATGAAATTTACAAGCAATGTTAAGTTATTTCAAAATACACGACACCGACCACGGTAAGCTGGGCATCCTGTGTTCTATACTGATATACGATGCGAAGTGACACGATATCCTTTTGAGGGGGTGTGATGGGCATTACATGCTGAACAATATAGCTAGCAGGGATAGAGCATCGTTTATAGAGACTTTAAGCTTGACAAGGCTACGACGACGACAACGCATGCTATATCCATTATATTGTTCGTCCTTTTGCATCGGTTGTGTCTCTTGGTATAATCTTTGCGCCAATGAAGATACGAGTATAGTAGCAGGATTAGTTTCGTTCGGAGAAAGAAGGATTACCGTTTTCAGGGAAGGGGAGAGTTTTGCGCCTCGTGTTGCCCACACTAATGCAATCGACGAAAAATAATTGCCATGACATGGATTCAATACCATCAGCTGTATTGCTTACAATTGACACCGCATCACGGCATCAAGGATTACAAAAATCCTCTTGCAGTTTCCGATTTGTTGGGTAAGGTATTAGTGGAAGAAAATTTATATTGTAAATAGAAACTTTGTTTAAAGTTCTCAATGAAGTTTCTAGAACTTCTTTTTATAACTGATGCAGGGCTGGTTGTTCTTTGAATGAGTGCTGAGGCCCACTTTCAAGTTCTTAAGGCGGTTAATCGGGCGAACGTAACGGATATAACGATACTTAAGAGTAATATCTTCTCGTGTCGAAAGGAATGCAGAAGTTGAGTCAAAAGCGTTAAGTTTTTCTTATACGTTTTCTGTTATTTTTCAAAAATGGATTGAAATTTCATATTTATACGAGGTGGCGCAAAAATTGTAACCCAATATGTTATTTGGCTGTAATTTGTTTTATGATTGAAAAACTTCGGTTCTGTTTTCAGATTATGTTTATTTTATGTCTTAATTTTTTGTATATTATGTAAGTTTAGCAAATGATATCATATACAGTTAGGTGGCTTGCGCCAGAATTGATGACCATTCGGGCCCAATTTATGACAATTCCATCACTCTAGTGAGAACTTCTGGAGATATGTCCTCGCATTTTAAGCGCATATTCTCTTTGAGGGATTCAAAAGTCTGTGGCTTTTTGAAATATGCTCGTGACTTCAAAAAAAAAAAAGAAGTTTGCACGAAGCAAAATAATTTCTTACCGAGACGAAAACTACTTAGTTAACTCAAATAAATGAAATAGTTAAAAATAAATAACTAAGAATGTTAGCATAATGGAAAAAATTGGGAAAGTACACTTAACACAATTTAACACATTTTTTATTTTATATTTAACAAGGTTAAATTAAACTCATAATCATACTGTTTTAATTATACAAATATCTGGGGTAAAATAATTCACCAGATGTATTTAATCTTACTGAGTAATGGGTTAAATTTTTTACACTAAATAATCTTCAAATTTGAGTTAACTAAATGGTGATCCGATTCCTAATTTTTAATTACTGAAAATTGTTGAAATTGTAAACCATTTTGGTTAAAATAATCAATTAAACTTATTTTATTATTTACTTAACCGAGTTGGCTCATGTAATTTTAACCGTGTTAATTTGCAGGTTGTATATTAGCAGTCTCACTTTTTGAGTTTTAAACGAGTTTAACGTTTAAATGTTAAGCGACTGAGGTTCAGCTGTCTTCAATGTAGTTTTTGGTCTTCTAACTTGCCTTATAACCTGATTATTCCATCTGAAGGACTGTTTCGCTATATTCTCGTTTGGTTTCCTCAAAGCAAGGCCAATCCAGCGCTATTTTTGTCGTCAGATATCAAGATGCACTCCTCGTTGATGAGTCCTGTTCTGCTTGTATTTTGTGGCTAACGAATCTTGAGAATAATATTGAAGACAACGGTTGATAAACGCCTGTAGTCTCCTAAAAATGTCGGCAGAGCATATCCAGGTTTGGATTCGAAGAGTTTCAGTTTAGGACGCAGCGTTATTATGTTTATTATGATGCAGTTTCACACAGAAGAAAGCATTCCGAATGCACTGCAAGCTTTCTTTATCCAATTGATAACATTAAAGTCCGTTCTACCATCAACTAATACGATAATGCCTTGATAGTTGAACGGCGTGACATTTACTATAGTTTCTAGCTTCAGAATAATCTGCTGTTGTGTGTTACGGTCGGTCATGTCGGCTTCCTGTTCGCTTGCAGCAAAGAGCATATTTGGTCCAAATCACCCACAGTGTTTGCCCTGATTACGTTTTCCGAATAGATTAAATTGGATGCCATTCCTCTCATTCATACCAACTGTTCTCAGTAAAAAAAAGAATGAGTGACAAATCATCTCCTTGCGTTACACCTTGACACATAGCGAATAAATCGAAAAGCTGTCCACAGTGCAACACTCAGCACTTTATGTTGTTGTATGGTTCTGTAATAAAAGCAACTTTCTCAACAGGGATATATCCCATGATAAGTGATCACTAGGTGCATTCACGAACCGTGTACTGCCGTCTAAAAGTCAACGAACATAAGTAATAGAAGGACTGATACTCCACTGCCTGCTAAAGAATTATTCGCACGGTGTAAAATATGGTCGACACAGGATCTGCCGCTGCAAAGATGACTCTATCCTTGCTCGTATCCGATCGGGAACAACAGTTGTCATTAATGTCGAGAAGACAGACAGAACAGTTATACCACACATCATCGCCTTTCTTTAGTATCTTTACAATAACTCCAACCTTCTAGCCTTTGGTAAAGGTGACGTTCTCCAAAATATCTTGAACTAGTGGAAGCAAAAGCAGTCATAACGAGTGATTTTTTAAGAGCTATCGGAGATTAAAAAGAAAAAAAAAACACATAAAATTCAGAAAAATGCATGAAATCTTTACTTGAATCGATAGTGCGGTCGATACAATTTAATGTTTGAAGATTATTTCATTCAAATGTTGGCCGCGGCTGCGCCTCAAATGGTCCATCTACTTAGTCCAATTTTGGCATACTCTTTCTAACATTTCGGCCGATATCTCACGAATAAATTCTTCAATGCGGGCTTGTCGCTATAGACATGAACCATAACATAGCCCCACAAAAAATAATCCAGAGGCGTTAAATCGCACGATCTAGGCGGCCAATTGACCGGTCCCAAACGTGAAATAAACTGTTCACCGAACTCGCCTCTCAATTGGTCCATTGTTACCCGTGCTGTGTAGAACGTGGCACCGTCTTGTTGAAATCAAATGTCATGCAAGTCAAGCTCTTCCATTTCGCGCAAAAAAAAGTTTGTCATCATCGCACGGTAGCGCTCCGCTCACCATTCACAGTATCGTTGAGATTCGCATCATCTTTGAAGAAATACGGCCCAATGATTCCGCCAGCCCACAATCCGCACCAAACAGTGACTTTTTTAGATGCATTAGTAGCTCTTGCAATGTTTCTGGCTACTCTTTACTCCAAGTACGGCACTTTTGCTTCTTCATGTATCCATTCAAGCAGAAATGAACTTCGTCGCTGAACACAATTTTTCGATAAAAAAGTTGATCTTCGGCCAACTTTTCAAGAGCCCATTCACCAAAAATTCGGCGTTGTGGTAGGTCGTTCGGCTTCAATTCTTGCACCAGCTATTTTTTGAAAGGCTTCACACTTAAATCCTTCCGAAAACTTTTCCACGTAGTGGAGTAACAGAGACCCAATTGCTGCGAATGGCGCCGAATGGATAATTCACGATCATTACTAACACTGGCCGATACAGCTGCGATATTTTTCTTAGTTCACAGTCTACGTAAGCGTGTTGGTGGTTTAATGTCCAACAATGTAAATTATATATCACAACAGCCCGAATAGCCGCATCAGTAGGTCGATTAAACTGACCATAAAATGGAAGAAGCGCGCCATGAACTTTCTTAACAGATCACGCATTTTGATAATAAAATTCAATAATTTGCTAGCGTTTTTCGTTTGTAAGACGATTCATGGTTAAATTATAGACCAAACCGAAGATGTTTGACAGTGACACAAAACAAGAAACGTGCGTGAGCTATCAAAACCAGTGTTGCCAAAAAGAAAATAGCAAAAAAATCACCCATTAGTTTCAGGACACACCTTACAAGATCTCAATACGGGTATGACATAGAGTCCACCTGCTTTTGTTGTTGTTGAACTTATTGCATTTTCATTTTCTTTATTGCCTGGTGAGCCGGTGTCAATGCCTCTTAGAGATTTACATATGGATTTAAAATGTGGATTTTCATCCAAAAGTATTTTGATCGTTACTGAACACCTGAACAGTACCCAGAAGTGCTCCATCCATGACCAAAAGATTGACGTTGTTATGTTTTCTAACGATTTTTTGGCAATAGTTATCCCTTTTAATGATCGTCAGTTTGTGATTTTCTGGCATTCCTGCGCTTGGGATATTCATGGGCTTCTAGATCATGTCAGTCTCGGAATAATTGCAGAGCCGGTTTCCATAGAAAAGATATTCTTTACTTAATCCCAATTTTCATCAATAGTCACAGTTTAACTGTGTAGTTGTGACATATGTTTGGATCAGTTAGATCGCTTGTTAGAAATATTGGTCTCCTTGATTTTACATCTGAGTGTCTCTGGAAAGCCCATGTTTGGAGCTGCAGCATTTCTAATAGTGGGCGATAGTAGCATGAGATGTACAAACATACCCAACAAAGCTAAGTTATTTCCTTTATGAAGTGGTACATTTGCTTTTTGTTCCATCTTCAGAAGAAATCCAGGTGCCTCTGTCAACTTTGCCATTAAAGTCACCCATGATGATGATATCACCCTTTAGAACGCTACTTTACAGCAAGTTCATTTATGAGTATGCCGTCATTAGCGGTGCCGTAATTTGGTTCCAGGATATTAGACTTTCATTCGTCCTGAATCGGCACTATATTCAGCCTTACCTCTCCACATAGTTTCAATCACACCCAAAGTATTGATGTCAAATTTCAGCACTGGATGTTCAATTGCTCTTTCATTTCCAACCACTACCAAAAACGAACCTTCCATGCTCCAATCGTTGTAATAGTTCTCCAACCAAAAACACCCTTCCTTAAATTAGAAAGATTTCTGGAACCTGTTGTTGATTAATTATTATTTGTGGCGTCTTAATTTCCGCTATTATATGACAGATGCTGCCACGAAAAATCGTATCTGCGGAATTAATACCATTAATTATTGTCATTTTTCCAGATATACGATGAATAACATCAGTAAAGAGTTTGACTGGCACACCAGCCATTTGGATGGTCAAACACATATTAAAATCAACCCGCCCACTATGGGCGGTACATGTAGTACAGCGGTGATCGAAACTCGGTCGATTGCTCAAGCGAAATTCGCAAAGTGTCAATGTGACCGTTGCAAGCTTGACAACTTCGAAACCTAGCATGGTGCTTCTTGAGCTTCGAACCTTTAGGTTTTAGGATATGTATATCTATATCTACCAATCTTTAGTTCTAGTGTTTCTAGGTACTATGATCAGTTTTTGCGAGTGGTCTTATACTGACGCCACATGTAATCAAGAGATAATTCAGTTCTTAAAAGTTAGACGTCGAAGTGTGGCGACAAAATTTGGGCGTTTATTTGATAAAATTAGAACATTTTTACTGTTGCTTTTCTCATGAGCTCTCGATCAAGACAGCAGCTGTTTGTAACCTGAGCATAGCTTACAACAAGTCTGCTTAGTCTGCTCCATTTTCAGTACGAATATTGCCTCATAACTTCCTCTATCTCTGATTTACACGAAAGTGCTCGATTTCATTCTTGGTTTGACTGTCAGAAGATTCTAATGTAATCTTGTGAGAGGTTTTGTGTTAATAGAGACTACCCAATCTGCCCTTAAGCGAGTTTCCCATACATAGCGCGTTCGAGACCTAGGCTGTCGGAGCCAGTTTTCTCTCGAATGATAGAACCGCTCAAACAGCTTTTAAAAGGTTCATGACAAATTGCCAACATTTCAGCAAAATCGCTTCATTAATTTTTAAGTCTATATATTTTTAAAACAGATTCAAGTTTCAAAGCCAAACATTAAATACGGCCCTGTTATACTGATTGTAATTAATTCATGGCCCAGTCACTGATGAACGGGTTAAATCATCCCTCCAATCACGATGCATTCAGGACAAAATAAATTTCTAATTTCCAGTTTGTCGTCTTGCCCCTATCCCTCCACTGTCCCAATTCCTTTAATAATGCTCCTAATCCATGGCTACAACTACAAAATAGAGGACAACGGACGTTAGTGACTCGATTTGATATAGAGAAGAGCTGATGGATAGGAAGAGCTGATGGATACGAGGAGCGCAAAGGCAACCCCGAACAAAAAAATATCGTGAATTAGATAAATTCATTTGATTAGGCGAGCGTTTATAAAGGACATATAGAATGCACGACCACACCGGCAAATACCGACGCCAATACTCACACATATACAGACAATACATAACCGGAGAGAAGGGCAATTGAGCCAAAGAGGACATTTGTCAGCTCGTTAAAACGTTCGAATATTTCGTGCGAATTGTTTGGTTATATTGCTGTTCCAGCCATTTGTCACTCTGGAATGGTTCATTAAGTTTTTGGCAGTTTTGGGGCACACAACCCAAAAGCGGTTTTCGTGGTGGTGGGGTTTCTTTTTCTCTCAAAACGTGTTGAAGGGTACTGTGGGGGGGGGGTGGAGTGGGCCAGTGAGCTTCTAGCTAAAGTGGGAAAGTTCGTTCGTACTAAAACTCATTACGAAGAGGACACACAATATTCTGGAATAAATGGCTGCCGCATGCACAAGTGAAGTTTCCCCGTAGCTATGGAAGATATGGGGGAGTAGGTGGTGTTCGGTCATACTGTGAGGCCAAACCATTCTCTCACAGTGTTGATATTAGTTTGTTTATTGTTTGGTATATTTTATAGAGATGGTATTTTACTGTTTTTATATGAGTGTGGGTTGCTGGCATCCATCGGACCCTGCTAAGGTCCGCAGCATGACGAAAAGGCGAGCAAAGTTAGTGTCATTTAAGGGCATTCCATTGAGAGCAAACTATTAATTTTCTCACACTCGCAAAGTCATCACTTATTTCTCTATTAATTTTCAATTGAGCGAACTTTAAGTTTGGAGGCAGGATCCTTGATAAAAGGACCCTATTGAAAATAACAATAACCAGTGAGTGTGTCCCTAATTTGATTTTGAATTATAGTTTTGAACTCTATTTTAATTACCACAGCCCAACAGTGGATATTGGGTCTGCAAGGGAGAAGGAAATTGTTCCTTCCTATAAATCGTGATATTTTTGTGATCTGGATTACACGTCAACTATTTTGATTTCTCACTCTATGACATGTCGTCGCTTTTCCGGCAGAGTGGCATAAGTCGAAATTTGTCGTTTTTTAGTTTTGAACACAGAACTGAGCTGAAAAAAAAACACAATTTTTCTGTGTAATCGGCCGGCGTTACCCTACTTCTTCTAGTTTCCGAGTTATGAAAAAGCGCCGCTCTCAACATTCAAAAACACCTCTGTCGTTTTCTTCGTATAAATACGGCATAAATAATTTTTTTTTTTTTTTTAATATTTCGTTTTTTATAAAACTTAACAAACAAAAAATGCAGTTTTTTCACGTATTCTACATTCGAATTTTGGTTTTTATGAACAACGAAATTTTTTTTTCAGTATGAAAAAAAAACTTTAAAAGGCTCTACTGAAAATTTGCAAATTTCGACTTATGCCACTATGCCGGAAAAGCGACGATGTGTTTCAGAATGGAAATAAAAAGTCCAAGCACTCTTATCTAATTTTCAATACCTAATATCAAATAAT
Source organism: Philhelius festivus (assembly GCA_963931855.1). Classification (NCBI taxonomy): domain Eukaryota; kingdom Metazoa; phylum Arthropoda; class Insecta; order Diptera; family Syrphidae; genus Philhelius; species Philhelius festivus. The sequence goes on from OZ007555.1 coordinate 150,408,575, forward strand.
TTACAATATCTAAATGTGTTCTTTTTACTCCAGTTTATTAAAAAAGTGAGCCTAATAGTTGAAAAATTTCGAAAAGTAGTTGGGCTTCATAAATCTTAATGACAAAATGTCAACACTTCAATGGAAGGAAGTTAAGTAAGGACTGGACTGATAAATATATCGAAAATGGGCGTGGCAACATGTTTATTTTACTTGCGAAGATTTAGTTTCAGGAAAAAAAATAATTTTAACTTTTTTGAAATGCTTAATAATGCGAAAAATCAAATAGACCTGCGATTTACGAGTACGTATTGGAAAATGTCTACTTTCTAAGGAGGAGAGCAACTAACAGAAAAAATGGTTAAAATTCACCAATATGGCTTCATTAGACTTGCAGCATAAGGACCAGTAGTACCCCTTAGCATAATGGGTAGTGTGTTGGACTGATATGCAAAGGGTATTGGGATCGATTTTTAGTCGCTGGAAAAATATTTTTTTGAGAATACTCACTCTTGCAAGGAACGGACGAGTTAGGTACAATATCCCGCTTTTTATAATCCCGTTTTTCAAAATCCCGTTTTTCCGTTTTTTATAATCCCGCTTTTTTTAAATCACGCTTTTATAATTCCTTCTCGTATAATCCCGTTTTTTTATAATCCTTCTTATTACGACGTATAAACAGTGAGGTATGCAACCCCCCTGGTTGGGCACACTATAGGATTTGGGGTAGGTGCGAGGTTGGGTATATGCAAAGTTTCCTTAGCATTTAACGAATCTGGAAAATAACCAATATAAAATCAATAAGTTTTAGCTACGTATTCTAAAAAACGGGATAAGCGGTATAAGACGGGATTTTAAAAAGCGGGATTATAATAGAACGGGATTTTCAAAAGCGGTATTTAAAAAAAAAACGGTATTATAGAGGACTGTATTTTAAAACTTTTTTTGCGGGATTTTGAAAAAAAAAACGGGATTATAAAAAGCGGGTTTCCGTTACGCTTCTGGAACGAACAAATATTTCTTTTGACATTTTGACAGGTGCTCCAATTACTCAATTCAGTCTCTTTGATATAGCAATTCAAAAAATCAATGGAGAAATGAAAATTATTTCTGTTTAAGGGGAGTGATTGAATTAAATTGAGGTCACTTGAGCTTTTAATTGAATTTAATTCAATCACTCCACTTAAACGGAAATAATTTTCATTTCTCCATTGATTTAATAGTCTGACCAGGGAAATTATTATTCAAGGTGTCTGAATTTAATCAAATTCCCCTAGATTTAATTAAATTCACAGTCTATTAAAGCTGTACATTTTATAAGAGTCGGTAAACATTGACCAATATTTTCGTCTTAGAAGGGTACGGCAGCACCTAACTGATGAGCCAACTGTGGTACCTAAGCGAAACGCACCTTGGAGTTGAGGTCACTTGAGCTTGTAATTCAAAAAAGAGCTTAAAAATAAAAGGTGATATAAATATAACGGAAACATTTGAATCTATTGAGCACCGCCGCAATGTTTCATGTCTATCATTATTTTACTGCTATTTTCAAAAATAGTGCTCTAGTGAAATAGTCAGTTTCATTCGCCCCCTCAAACAATTCAACCGTTATACCAGTGCCTCTAGGAATGCTCATCAATTTACCCTGGAACCCAACTTCGGACGTATTGTCAAGTACAGAGATTCTTTTTTTAGCCGCACTACATGAGTGTGGAATGCTCTACCAGGCTCAATATTTCCCACTCATTGCAATGTGCAGACATTCAAAACCAATGTTCTTTGGTATTCCCTTTTCAATCCTATTCTACTTTCCTAATTTCACGTACTGTGTCTGACATATAAGGTTGCGTGTATAATAATATAAAAAAAAACAAGTGCTACTAATTAGCTATTCGGAATCGGCAGAAAATTTTAGGTTTCCTCCGTTCCTGCTAATACGCACTCAGAGGAACGGTTTAGAGTTTTAAGTCACTAGGGTTTCTCGTAGGTTCTCTACGAGCCGTTATGGCCTCTAATTTATTTATTTACTTTTTTTTTAAATCTCAAACACAGTGAAATGTCGTCATTTCAGACATTTTCATTTTGTGCGATAGTATAAAGAAGAATTCTTCAAAACCCTCAATTTTCCTGGTCGATTTTGTATTTTTTTTTACATCAAGAAAGCTTCTTCCAGTTGTCTAAACCTAGTTCTCTGGTTTCCGGTTTAGCTTGCTCTTTAAACCAGAGATTCAGCTTGCCTTGTGGTTTTGAACCTGGAACTGATATTCGAGCACACGCTGAAAAAGAATTGTTTATTCGGTAGATATCGCCGAGCGATTGGTAGTTGACGTGTCTTAGTTTCTTGAACTACTTCTAAATCTTGGGTAAGCTGATAGAGTTCGCATTCATTCGCCCTCTTCGCACAAAAGAACAAAGTGGCCTGAATGCGTTTTCCGTTTCTGCTTATCGTACGCAACTAAATTTGGCGCACCGTTAAGAAGGACTGAAATTCTAGGGTTTTATTGAACTTAAGGAGTTTCGTCAAACTAAAGTAGCAGCACAATATCTATACTCTGTCCAACAAAAATTGTCAGTACAGGGCTACAGGCAGGGTTCGGACTTTACTTCGATCGAAGTAGATCTACTTCGATTTTGAGAAAAAAATTGAATCTACTTCCCTACTTCTCTTTTTTATGATCTACTTCTCTTTGAAATTCTAAACCAACATATTTAAAGACAGCGCTGATCACTCTGCATTACATAAAAAACAAGTTTAGGAATCATTTAAACGTAAGCACTGTGGAAAATTTAATGTTTTTGAGATCACTTTCAGAAAAACGTAAAATTATTTATGAACCACCTATTGAATTGATAAAATTCGTACACGTTCGTTGATGGAAAATTTACTTTAAAAAAGTTATGTTTAATTAAAATTTTTTTAAAAGTCTGAAATCAGAATTAACTTATATATGTTATGTTTATATAATTTTTTTTCCTAAAACTACTTCGAAAATTTTAGATCTACTTCAGTTTTTTTCCGTATCTACTTCAAAAATTTAAAACCTAAGTCCGAACCATGAGGCCTTATGGGAGAGCTTTTTCTAAAGCAGTGGTGCCTGAAGCATCCTCACTACAATGCGTTAGGAAAAATGCCACTAAAAAAAGAGCAAGCCACTGAATTTTCTTAAGGAATTGTTGTTGTAATTCTTTGCAAAAAGTTGTACACCACAACACGACCGTCGTATCCCACTCCTGATGAGATAGTGTCAAGAGTGTCTCAAGTGTCACTCAATACGATCGTGCGCTCTTTATCTACATCAAAACAGAGTTACCATTATCATTCTCAATTGCAAGCAAGGAGCTTTTTCAGTGGTTTTTATTAAAGAGCTTTTGGGACTTGAAGCTTTTGAGAACACATTTTAAGAAGATGAGTATGTTGAGTGTTGTCGTATTGCTTTTCAACTTAAAAAAAAACGCGCCTATTATCTTACCGCTTGGCGTTGTGGGAAAAGGTAAATTGAATATTGTTTTCAGTCGTTTTGAATCGGCAGACGGTAGCCCTACGCCTTTTTTACTCTCATTTGCGGCGATTTATAATTTAAACTACGGAGTCCCTATGAGAGCTTTAAAAGGCGACACACTTATGCATGGCAATGCAACCAGAATGAGAGACAAACGTCCTATCTTCCCTGTACTGACAATTTTTGTTGGACAGAGTATAGTTGTAAATGACAATGCGTATTTGTTAATGTAATGCAACATAGTTGTATTATTTTTTTTTTTGTTTTTCCAAGCTTGATCATGATGAATTAGTGCTTCGGGTCCGCCTATATGTGCTCCGGCGTTTCATCATAAGTATTGCAGAATCTGATGTGGGTCTGTTTTCCAGATCAAGAATACTCAAATGTCTTCTTAGTTTACAGGACAGTAAACAGTTTTAGAAACGATCTTGGTTATTATATATGTAGTTCCCAACAAGTAGTTTTGGCTGCTATAGTTTTGGGAGTTCTTTCCAGTTTTTGGATCTTTTGGCCTATTTTCTTCTATTCCGCAGTAAGGCTTTGGTCCCATTAGAAGAGTCCTTACGCCTATTTTTGATAGGAAGTTTGCCTTCTAATTTCCCTGGATACCTGCATGTCCAGGTACTTAATGAAGTGAGACAATATTGTTCTTGACAAGTTCGTTTAGCCTGCCTACACATTTTGCCACACCAACTTAGACGTGATCTCGGCAGAAAGCTATACATGCCTTCTCAAAACCCTCTCAGTTCAGTTTTCGTTTGGTAAACACCTAGTCTAATCCGGGAACGTAACGGAATTCCGCTTTTTATAATCCCGTTTTTCAAAAATCCCGCAAAAAAATACCATCTTCTACAACACCTTTTTTTAAAATACCGCTTTTTAAAATCCCGTTCATTAAAATCGCGTTCTATTATAATTCCGCTTTTTAAAATCCCGTTGTTTACCGCTTATCCCGTTTTTTAGAATACGTAGTTAAAAATTATTGATTTTATGTTGGTTATTTTCCAGGTTATTTAAATGCTAAAGAAACTTTACATACACCCAACCTAGCACCTACCCCAAATCCTATAGTGTGCCCAAGCAGGCGCTTATAAGTCATAATAACAAAAGGGATTTAAAAAAACGGTTTTATAAGAGACGGGATTTTAAAAAACGGGATTATAAAAAGCGTCTAATTCTTCTGTTGTTGAGCAGAGATATAATACACTACCTGATGTAGTCTTTTACACCAAAGTCAAAAAGTGATCCCGGAATGTATTCGAACTAGGGTCATCTTCCCGAGCACCTCTCATGTTCCCAGTTGACAATAGACTCAAAAAAGTATGGGTCGAAAAATGAAAATGGTTGAGATGGATGGGAAAACGGATATCGGGACTAAAACTAGAGTTAGACGAAGGTCTTAACAGAAGAATTAAGAGAGGTTTTTGTTGCGGTAAATGTTACTGAAACAAGCGAATTCACATCCCCACGTTTTCAATAAAATGACAGCACCAGCGCAGCACGGCGTTTCTTCGAGTGTGTGAATTTGGCGGCAGTATTAATTGTTGGCAGTAGAGTTTTAAGTCACTAAAGCTTCTCAACTGTTGCAACCCTTAGTTTATTTGTAAACTATATACACATTACATTACCACTACTCCGTAGATAAATCTACGAAGTAGATTAGATAAATCTACGAAGTAGAGACACTGAAAGCGGCAACTGAGGCCATCGGCTTGAACAATACAACAGAAAGAGACACACAGAAAGAAAGAACAACAGAAGAAATACATGTCAACAGCGCACGTTTGGTATTTGAGCGGTCGTCCCCGATCCAAGCACAATGATGCTTGATTTCTCTGATCGATGGGTAGCGATGCTTTCATCAAAGCCAAGGCCGTTAACATAAATTATATAATTAGGTACCAACCTTTTATTTCTTGCCACTAACAATTTGCGCACTCTAATACCAAGCTTCAACATTTAAGTATATTTCACCGGAAAACAGGACGCAAATGAGCAAGTTAATAGCATCCGTTCTCCTGTTTTCTTTTCAAGTTTCTCAGAAAATGAAGTTCTGTTGTTCCATGTTCGTTTGCTAGTTCACTCATTTATAATTGACTGAATGTAAGAACTTAAGATACTTATCTCCCTCATTCTGATAAAAGTTTTCTAATTAAATACCTTTTCTTCTGTCTATATCCTTGATAACATTTCTTATCTATGAACAAGCATATTCACACGCTCCCCAGAAGGTATTTATACCCTTATATAAGATCCTTTTTATTTGAAAACTGTTATTAAGTTCACTTCGGGAGTAATGTCATTGCGTGTTGCTGTCCTTTGCCTTTTTTTTGAATGAAAGGAAAAGGACACGACCTGACGTTTCAATGCTTAATAAACAAAACCCTTTATAGGTACACTAAAGACCTTTCGAGCTCCTTTCTCTCTCTCTCTCTCCCTCTTACTATAGCATCAATGCGACGTGAGCTTAATGAAAATTCCTTCCGAATTTATGTGCATCCGAGCGTAGTTTGATTAGATACCTTCCGTGTACCGTGTTTGATATCCTGATAGCGTCGGATGATATTGGAGAAGTTTTCCTCTCTCAAATAGAAAACAAAAATGGAAGGATTTGCAGGAAAATGCAAGAAATGATTCCTCCGTCTTGTTGAAGTTGATAAACAGATAGACATGGAACATCAGACACATCCTTTTGCCAGCTAATCTAAAAAAGCACAACGGGCTTGAAATGAAACGAAAGCCCAAGTTATATTTAAAATCAATTTAAGGGTAGCACCTTTACCCCTTCCGACTTCTTTCAGATACAAAGTGATGGAGGCCTAAGTGTGTTCCTTAGGGAAGCAACTATACACGTAATAAATATATCTTGCTCCAACATGTTCTAACGACGAACTCTACTCACTCCACATCGTGAATGTGTATGTGACATGTGTGAATGTAAAAGTATACGAAACAAAAACAAAGAAATATCGTTCATGTGCTCACTGAACTATTCGCCCTATAAAAAAATCAAAAAAAAAAAAAAAGTCACCTTTAAGAGCAAGGACTAGATATAAACTGTGTGAGACGAGCACAACAGGGACGCCGACAGCTGACATGTAGACCGGAGCCGTATCAATGATATATTACACATGTGGCTGAATGGCATATTACATAGCCCATCCTTATAGCTAACATATAGTCCCCATTTGCCATTCGAGGTCGACGGCATCGTAGTTGTCGATGGCAGTTGTACACGAAAAAGGTTTGCCCCCAATCGAATGTAACATATTCGCGGGAGACAAATACGATAACACCCACACAAGCAAGCTCACTTGACAAGTGAGGTTTTGAAATATCTGAGCAAATAATAATAATGCATGAAAAGGTTGGATGTATTTGCATACATTTAACATCATGATAAAAAGAAAACCATTGGTTGAAGATACCAAATAGGGAAGGGTTAAAGTCCCACGGTATTGAAATTTACTAAATACACTCAAAATCCGTGTAAAATTATACTGAATCGCGTCCTTATTGTCCAATGCCCTGAGGACCGAACTTTTGAATTTTCTTGATTTGTTGGAAATTAACTCAAATTATTACAAACGTAAATCCAGAGAAAGCCTAAAAAATTAATTATTTTTAACATTATCTAGAGTGTTTTCTACAAACCATGTCTTGGATGGTAGAACTCGGTGGGACTTAACTTTGGTAGTCACTGTTTGTATCGTGCAGATGCTTTTCAATTTTTAAATTTTTGTTGAAAAATTAAATTTTTGTTGAAAAATCAATCATCATATAATAAAACGGCGAACATGTTTTTTGTGGTACACTTTTCGCGGCCACCAAAAACCGAAGGGGCATAAATTACATATTAAACGAAAGCATTTCTTGCATAGATTTGCAGAATTTCAAAATTATTCAAATATATTACACAGAAATTGTTTAAAAAAATAAATAAAAACTGCAAAAAAATGGCCGGAAAACAAAAACAATTAGAAATGTCAAATCGACTGACAAATAATTAGAAATGTCAAATTCAGAATATGAAAAATGAAAGCATTCAGCGAAAATCCAAAGCCAGAACCCGAAACATTAAGGCGGGTTCACAGTGGTGTTCACGTTACACAAATCCGCCAACACGACAGAAGTTGATGAACATGTTGTTGTTGTTGAATGTGAACCTCAGTAAATGAAGGAATATTATCAATATAAATACATATTAGCCACGTGTTTGTTTAGTATTTGAGCTCTTATAATAAAATTTTGAAACATTAAGCGTTAACTAAAATCGGCACTTTTTGCAAAAAGTGAAAAAGAATATACACATCTATCGGTCATTTTCTGAAGCAATTTATTCAATGTATTAAGCTAGGCGCGCACATTCAATTTTTAGTTGCACAACTGTTTGGTTGCTTATAGAAAACAGATGAACTATTTGGTTGAATGTCCGCGCAAGTGCATATAACTATATGTTACACAAATTACCGAACTCATTTTAAGCAATCGTTTAGTTTGTGTCAAAATACAAACTTTTTAGTTTCTCGAACCAAGCAGTTGCGAAACTAAAAATTGAATGTGCGCGCCTAGCCTTAGTGTTTTCAAAAAGTGAAACATTTACTTTTTGGTTTTTTGAGATGGGAGATAAAATTTTAAATTGAGTTGGAAAAGGAAAGCAGATTTTTTTTTTACATTTTCACTTTTCAAGTTCATTGCAGTTATGGCTTTACAATAATATGGGTATTCATGCAAAAGTGTAAGCTCTGCGTATTTGTATAAGTCAATTATTTTCAAAACTTATTTACATTTGTCTGCATTTGAATTTTATATATTTACGAAAAAAGAGAATACAAACTACTTGAAATGTATTTGTCAGGGAAAGATTGAAGATAGAAAATGCAGACGTGAGACGTCGCGTCGTGAAAAATGCGGACGAACATGACTTACGATACAAATTTAAATCTATATGGCTGAATGCGTTCCATGGGCTCAAACCTACCTCATTTTCGGAACACTTCCATTTATGTCATTTTTTGTTGACAATAAATAGCTGGCCGATCGATGTGCAATCAAAAAAAGTTTTACAAAAGTAAATTGAATTTATGTTTTTGAAGTTAACTGTATTTCTTTAGGCGATTTATGAAAAAATGATGAGACTGAAATTTAACAAAAAAAAATTCACATGCATGTAACACAAAATTCACAGGTTGATGATACTGCAACCACGTGGATTCGAGTCCCAATAGAATGATAAATATTTTTTTTATTTTCGTGATATGAAAAAATTATGAGAGTGAAATTTTTAGATGTAACACAAAATTCACAGGTTGATCTCACTCCGGCGACGTGGGTTTGAAGGACAATGAGATGAAAGAATCGAAACAAGAATTGAATCGGTCATTTCAAGAACCTCATAAGTCATTCAATTAGAATTTTTCAGGAATCAATAAAAACTGTTTCATGCTCAAACAAATGAGTTTTAAACCACTTTTTTATGCTTAACTAAGTATTTTAGGGATAAGAAAATTAAAAAGCGAAAAAAATTCACAGTTTATTAATAAAAATAATGAAAAAAACCTAACAAACTGTTCTTGACTTAAGTTGTTTTAGCAAGGACTGGGGTAAGTGGTATATACATAATTTAACCAAAAAAATGGTAGTAATTATATTTTGTATTGCTTATTATTGAAAATTACACTTAAGAATAACTTTTTGTCAATGTTTCAATATCTTTAAGGTACATAGATTGATTATCTTCAACATTTTCTTATTGATGGGCACTTTTAAAACATAAGCCTTTGCTGATAGAAGTGAAACCGAAGTTGCAACTTTATTTATTACTAATAATGAATGTTTAATGAATCCATCAATATATTCCTATGATAGTACCTTTTCTATGTGAAGCATACTTAAAGCTTATATATGTCGAAGGTGTTTTTTTCTGTTTTTGTGGGATTTTTTTCTATAAGATTCAGTATTGACAAACATGTTTTTTTGAACAAATTTGGCCACAATTTCATGAATTCCGAAACATCTTCAGTTTTTAGCTCTATGACTAATATTTTCTAAATTTCGAATGAGATGGATGTGAATTTGACAGACGTGACGGATGAATATGAAAAGCTAAGATAGACAAAGAAGTGCAAATCATCAGATCATTCAGTTTCAGAGATCATTCATAAAAATGAGAAAGAGAGTCTGAGACTAAACGGAGACCTTGGGGTCCCCAGCATTTATTTTGTGAAGATCCGATTTGAAACCTTCCAAAAAAAAAGTATTGAACAATCCAGTAGAAAATTTCTAATCCAACGAATAAGGACTTCATTTATACCAAACTCAAAATTTTCGATATAATAGCTTGATGCCAAAATCCATCAAATGCCTTAGAAATATCAAGCTCAATGATCTTACTCCGACATATGATTCTACTCTTCTGCAACTTGATATCAACAGTTCCTTGGTTTTTCAAATCTCTTGGATAAATAAGTATATGTCTTGTCTTTCAATTTTATAATTTGTTATAACATTTCATTAAGGTATTACACGTTCTTTTCTTTTTCGGCGCACCATCACTCTCTGTTTCACTTGAAGACATTTTTAAAGCTAAAATTACTTTTCGCAGAAAATAGTTGTATGAAAAACGCAAATTTGACATTGATAAAACTACTCCCGCCATTTTGGTAGTGCATGCAAAAACCTCTTAAGTCACTGACTTATGTTGTTTATGCAAGGAACGTCTTTTCTACGGTATTATTTGAAGAGGATGGAAGGTACAGACTTACGTGGTTCTTACCCAGAATACGCATCTCCCTTTAAGGAACCATTTTCAGCAAAAACAGCATTTTGGAAAAAAATGTGACTTAAGAGGTTTTTGAAATGACCGATTCAATTGTTAATGTGTCAAAAATGGGTATAGGTTTGAAAGTTTATTTACCATTAACTGTTTTCCTTTGGACTCCAGGATTGAGTGCTTAGTAGGTACTTCTCATTGCATTCAACAATTTAAAAAAATGATGAATTCTTTGTCTTTTATTGAATGTTAATGAATTGAATAAATAAATTTGCACTCGAATTTCGAGAGCTGGGTCGGCTAGTATTAATTATCTTCCCTACATAAAATTAATTTAATTTGTCTAAAACTAAAATTCTAAAACGGAAAATTCTAAGTTTCAGGGGATATGTTCAAATTGTTTTTTTTTTTTTTGAAATTTCTTATTTTTCCTTATTTATTAAATAAAGTATGAAACTATAATATTTCAAGTACAAACTAGTGAAAACCGTTTCAAAATCCATCCATTATTTTAAAAGTTACAGCCCAATGACCACTTTTTCATGTTTTCGTTCCACTGTGCGACTTCTAGATTTTTGATACTCGTAAGTTTTTTTCTTTCGATTAATTCTTACACGATCTTAAATTCAATAAAAACAAGTGAAATTATTTTAATGACTGTACCTACTTTAGAACCATTTTTTTTTTTTAGAATATCCCACTATTGGCATAACGGATTAAAATGAAATTTGCTTAAAAGAAGCTTCTTAAAAGTATAAAACAACATTGCGTTCCAAAACTTAAGAAAAAAATATTTTTTTGAATTTTTGAAAACAAAAAAATCATTTTTTGGGAAAATTGGATATCTCAAAAATTATAATTTTTGTTCGTGCATAAACTAATATTTGTTTTAAGCCCCACTTACTAAAGGTGTTGTTTAAAATAATAATTTCATGCTTTTGAACAGTTTATCTCGAATAACATTGATTTTTAAAAATCTTAATATTTTACATAAGAGCAAGTTCGTGCGACCCAGTCATGCATTTTATTTTTCGTTCGTTTCGTCTTTTTGACCGTGTGGGTGAGTGGTGTGGAAATATAGCTTCATTCCACTACTGTCCTTTACTTCAAACCAAATATGTGATCAAAATCGGTTGTATCATTTTTGAGAATATCAAAAACAAAAAAAATGGTTCCAAGGGCGGTACAATTAATAACCATTTTTTCAACCATTACTTAGCTTTATCTAAATGAAATTTGTGGAATTTTTCGTAAAACAATTTGTAGAACAGTTTTTGAAAAAAAATTCATATGGCAGGAACCGTTATTTTTGCCAAACCAACAAAAAAAAAACGTTATTTTGAAATGATATCTACCAAGTTTAACATTGAGGTTGTAGTCGAACATACAGACAGAATTGCGATTTTTTCGTCTTCGCCATCAATGCAATGTCAACTTTGATCAAAGTACGATTTTTTTACGAATGCATAATTTGACTTATAATACCTATAAGTCGCAAGTAAAAAAGAAATAACTAGAAAGTCTCATTATTTTAAATATACACAAAATATAAAGGGCACCAAAAAATGACGCAAAATTTTACGAATTTCTTCTCATAGAATTTTTTTCGGTGCCGTGAAATAAGGCCAATTTTCAAAAATTCGCCTTATTGCACTTTTACAAAGCGAAGTAAGGCCAAATTGGTCTTATTTCACTTTCAACAGTTGTTTTTATTGCACTTTGACAAAGCGAAATAAGGCCGAACTGCATTTTTATATTTATTTCATTTCATTTATAAGTATTATTTATTCGTTTAATACATAATTTATTGTTTATTGGAGGCGCCTGCCTGGCCACTGAACATACCCTAATCGGAGCAACGGAGTTGCGTGAGCGGGTGTGAGCCCCGAAAAGGGAGTTAAAATCCTGAAAACCCGCGAAGCGGGCCACCCAAGGCACTTTTGCACAAGACAAAACATTTTATGTTTGGCCTTAACTCACAAACAAATTTGGCATTATGTCACTTGGCCTTATTTCACGGCACCATTTTTTTCCTTTGTGTTTTGAAACAGCAAATAGTGCTTAGGCTGAATAACCTAATTCAATCTCATCTTTTGGTTTTCATTTGTGTCATGTGCTCCATATTTCCAGTCATAATCCCATCAAAATTGTTCTTCAATCCTTTAATAACAATTTTTGGTTACACTATTCATTTTCCTTAGGGCTTCTTACCACGCATACGAGTATATCAGAGATTTCAGGTTATGTGATTTGCCCTTTTTTCTAAATATTATTGCTATTGCTAATAAGTCTAATACCCTTTTCCAAATGGACTTTAGTTATGTTAGGGTGTACTCTTTTATCCTATAATCACCATGTATGATTTTGATTCGAAGCCAATAACATCACCTTTGCATCAGATGGAAATGGATTTGCGTAAGAAATTAAGCTTATGGCATGGTAGCTGCCAAGGTTCTATTTGGTCTTTGTCAATCATTCACAACCCATCCAATGAAAAACTCTTCATACAACATAAAGGATGCTCTAAATCCCTGTTGAGATGTACTAAGAAAAAAAAAAGTAAAAACCAAGCTTTTCACGTGCGACGAATCGTGCCAAAATACCCGAAGCCCAAAAGATGCACGATACGCCAGGACATGAATCATTCCGTATTTGCGAAATGATAAATACATGTAGATTTTGCGTATTGCGTGAGAGTGTCCTTCCAACTTTTTTGACTAAAGTCGATGTTTTTTTTCGAAAAAGCCAACAGACGTTGATGCGTGAAGATCTCAAGTAACCCTCCCGTGTCGGTTTTTTTTTTGTTGGTCGTTAGGTAATGGATACATTCTAAGAGATTATCTTTTCAAAGTGCTTATGGTTTGGGGTTGGTTTTTTTGTGTTGCCAAATCGACAGCGACACACGCGCAGGTTGCACGAGATAGAAGCCTTGGGAAATTATTCTTTAATTTGAGTTTGATGAAATAATGTGTTTTCCAAAAGATTAGGTTGGCATAAATCATACGTGAGCTGAGTATTATTTTTTTTTTTTGTGTTATTCGTTATTTGTGTTAATGTTCAAAACGGACGTGGAACAGACTTTTGGAATTGGCATTTGATGTACACTCGGTTTTTTGATGGAAGTTAAATTTCTTTTTGGGATATCAGATTATGAATTTTAGCATAAAAAGCTTAACAGAACTGTGGATTAAATATAGTTAAATATACACTCCAGTTTGATGAGACGTTGGATAATTTTCAATTTATTAATATTTTTTTGTGTTCAGAGCCACGGGGCGTATACGTGTTTTTTTTACTTAATTTTTATTTGCGAGACAAAGGGTGTTTGCACTTTGATGAACAATACTCTTTGTAAAATGATTCTTGAGCACGTCCTAAGAAAGAAAATCTTTCCACCATAATCGTCTGTTACCACTGTGGACATCTTTTATCGAGGATTTACGAAAAGGCTTTTTTTCGTGTACAGTTACCCATTTTATATAGCTAATAGCTCTGTTACTACTAATGAAGGTCACTTCGCTTAGGACCTAATTTGAAGAAGCTATGTAGCTATTTTTAAATGGTAATTTTTGACTTTCAGGTCACTTTTCTCAAAAAAATTCGTGTTAAATAAATTTCCCAAAAAAGATGAGTTTCAAATATCGAATTTTCCAAAAAAAAAGGTTCTTTTTTTTCAAAAATTCAATAAATATTTTTTTTAATTCTTTAAATGATGCGTTCTGCCTATAATAAGAAATTCAAAATTCGAAAAATGGTTGGTACAGTCAGTAATATCTTAATATCAATTTTTTTATTGAATAATAAACCGTAAAAATTAATAGAAAGAACAAAAATTTTATATAAATTCTAGGTGCCGATTTTCGAAAACCATTTTTTAACATTTGTATTTTTAGGTAAAAGATTTTTTTCAAATCTTGTAGATTATGTTAAGAAACTTTCATTTATCAAGTGTGACAAAAAATCGAGCATGCTGTTTTCGAAATATTGAGTTTCCAGAAAAAAAAAATTTGATTTTTTTTTTTAAATCCAAAAAAAAATTTTTTTTAAAATCCAAAAAAAAAAATATAATTTGAATTCGCGATAATATTCAATTTTTAGAGGAGCTTCACCATAAGAAAAAATGATTAAAATCGGTTTTACCATTTTTGAGAAAATCGAACAAAATAATTTTCCAGGGGGTACCATTAATAACCATTTTTCGGAAAATTTTTTCAACTATTATCTAGCTTTAACTAAATGAAAGTTTTTTGTAAATATTAATAAACAAATATTTAAATCGTTATTTTTAGTTTTAACAAAAAAAGAAAAAAATATGTGGGGAGAAAAAATTAAAAATACCATCTACCAAGTTTAAAGAAAATTGGCAGACCCGCTTAGGCTGTAGTCGAAAAGACATACAGACAGACTGTGTTCATCTTCGCTTCCATCGTAATGTCAACTTTAATCAAAATCTCGAGTTAGATTTTTTTTTGCGAATGCATAACTTGCCTTATAAAGGGTGGTTAAATTATAAGGGCCGATGTTGAATGTGAACCACACCTAAACGTCAAGTTTTTCTGCATTTCATTTGGCATTTCTGATTTTCAATCGCGCAACATGTTAAAGTTACTCAGGCTTTTTATGAAAATGGGCGTTGAAATCAAAATGCATATCGTGTACTTCGTGATTTTTTCGGTCAATTTAATCGTCCAAATGTGCGTACAATTGGAAAAATCGTGCAAACATTTGAACAAACCGGGTCTGTAGGAGATGTCAAAACACTAGTGCATGCTCGCCCACCTCGTACTGCAGAAAATATTGCTACTGTTCGCGAAAGTGTGGCTGAAGAGCCGTCCACCTCAACTCGTGCGTCGTCGTGCCCAACAATTGCACCTCTGAAGCTCGTCGTTGATGAACATTATGCACAAAGGCTTGCATGTATACGCTTACAAGGTGCAATTGACTTCAGAACTAAAGCCTCCTGACCATTTCAAGCGTCGTCAATGGTCCGAATGGTGGCAAGAAATGGAAACAGTGGATGATCAATTTTCGACGAAAATCATCTACAGTGATGAGGCACATTTTCACCTCACTGGATTCGTCAATAAGCAGAATTGCCGCATTTGGGCGGCAAAGAATGACTGTTTGGTGCGGTTTATGGGCTGGCGGTCAGGTAGTTTCTGTGAATGGTGTTCGCTATCGTGAGATGATAACGAACTTCTTATGGCCCGAATTGGAGATATGGATGTGAACGATATGTGGTTTCAAGAGGCCGGTGCCACTTGCCATACAGCTAACGAAACAATGGCTCATTTTCAATTTCCGCGTTATCTCACGTGGTATATCGATTGGACTTCTTTGTTTGGTGTTATTTGAAAGAAAAGGTGTACGTCGATAAGCAAGCAACAATTCAAGATATAAAGGATGAGATAATTCGGCACATTAACGGCATAGAACTTCAATTATGCCTCAGCGTCATCGAAAATTTGGACTATCGGATGGAGGTGTTCCGCCGAGGCAGTTTTATACATAATTGAACCATACCATATTATCATAATAAAAAGAAATCATAATAATTTCCTAAATAATTTGTGTTTTATTCAAAATCAACATCGGTCCTTAAAATTTAACCACCCTTTTGTTCTCGCATCACAAATCGCTTATCCCATCGCTTTTCGTATCGCATAGTTTAATCGCACTACAGTACGCGCAACCTAACTCCTAAAAGACTTAAAAAAAAGAATTTAATGTTTATGAACATTTTTCTCTAATAACATTATTTTCTTAAAATTTTAGTCTACGAGTATTTCAAACGAGCAAGTTCGTGCGACCCCGTAAATTTTATTTTTAACCAAAATCAGAAACTCTGTTAAGTCTAAATGTTTGATTTAAGGCTGCAATGCTAATGGTTGTATCGTAAATCAGAATGTGGTTCGTCAAAGAAAAACAACAACAACCTGAGCTCTTCAGATAAGGAAAATGGACTCACCAGCAAGTCTACGTTGCTTATATGCAACATTGACCTTCCTTTACTAGAGAACGCAAATCATTCAATGGAACAGGTACATTTCCGCCCTCATACGCAACAATTATTCCATAGATAGTAAATTATCTTCTTTATTGAACATTTTGGTAGACGATTTCAAGTCTGATCTTCCCAAAATAAATGTTGGTGTTCCACAGGGCTGCCTTTTGTCGCTGCATCTCTTCCTTCTTTTTATAAAAGATCTCTTATCTGAAACTTCTATTCCCCTTCATTATTTTGTTGACGATTCTACCTTCAGTTTTTCATACTCATCAATTTGCGTCATTTTCTTTCAGTAGTGGAATTGAAACTGTACCGTTTGATAAGCTAGTTAAATGGGTATACAAAGTCGTGTGGGGTTTAATGCCTAGAAAATCAATTCCTGTCTATTTTCGTTGAAGAAAAATGTATCTCTTATGCCTTTATCATTAAATTGCAATTTCTTAGTACTTCGTATATGTGTCAACGATGATCTTTCTTGGAATGGACACATTCTCGAGACCGTCAAAAATGCTGCTAAATATTATTCTAGTTCGATGTAAGAAATGTTTCACCACCTATGTTCTGGTTACAATTATTTATAAGACGTTTACGTCGAAAACTCGATTGTAACTCACATTTTTGGGCAGGTGCAGCCCAAAATTCTCTGAATTTTTTTTACATAATCCAGAACAGAGCGTTCAAACTGACAGGAAACAGAACTCGCAAGAAATCACTCCCATCGCGTAAACATCGTCGGAAAGCTTTATATCCTCCCTTGTGTTATCGCTTATTTCGCAAGTAATGCTTACTCGAAGTAGCCAGTTAAATTCCTGCCCGTTATTAGTTCAACCATGATACCCGATTCGTTAAGAACGTTCATCAGTTCACCCTGGAGCCTAATTTTGGACGTACCGTTAAACACAAAGATTCGTTTTTAGTCGCACAACACGATTATGAAATAATTTACCCGGCACGATTCTCCCTTGCCATTTCAATTTGTAAACTTTCAAAAGCAATGTTCATCGACACCTCCTTTCTCTCCCTTCTTAATTTCCCTCTAGCTCGTGCTGTGTTTTAGATTTGAAGGGTCTCAATGAACCCTTGAGCGCGTGTGATTTTGAAAAAAAAAATTGTTAGATAATGAGCTTTTTTTAATTACATAGTTTGTTATTCAGCAGTTTTTAGTTTCGCCCCATAACACATCCCTTACTTTAAGAGGAGGGATACATTTTAGTAAAATTAAAGACTACTTATACTTTTGGAGCTCAAATAAAAATGAGAATTAGTTTTTTTTTAATATACTGTCAGTGGAGAGATCAACTTAAATAAAAACTATAGTTATCCCTAAAATAAAGAGTTGTTTTTGAAATATCTGTTCTAAAGGTCCTTTTACCCTTATTAGCTGTCTCTATGACATGAATTGTAGTGGAGTTGTATAAAAAGTCCTTCTTAAGCTCCTTCGTCAACCTAGTCACTGTTTCTTCTTCCTCTTCTCTTCGTGAATATCCTTAACAACACCAAGCATACGAAAATAAAGTTGTATCTCATAAGCAATCCCATACTCGTAGATCCTTCCCTTTTTAAAAAAATAGTTATCTACACTAAGCATAAAAGTCATCGCTCCCGCGAATGCCATTAAATACTTATTCTTAGTTTCGCACGACAGAATTGGCAGAAATGAATTTTGTTCTTCTCTTTTTATTTTTATTATTTTAATTAAAAGGACAAATTGTTATTGGCTCCTGCTCTATACATGCAACGTGATGCATATTCAGCTGGATGTGGTTCCTTGTCGTTTGCATAATCAGCACTTAAAGTTTATTATTTTACGGGATAATTAGACATTTATGTGTGTGCGCGTGTGTGTGTTGGATGTGTGGATGGGGATGTTGCGTTCATGTTTGCCACCGCGTTTATCGGACGGATGTGTTCTTTTTCATTATAGTTGAGCACTCAAGCAATTACGTTGGCTTTAAAACATTAAATGCTGGGTTAATGCCTACCAGGCAAAGTAGGAATTGTGTTGTGCATATCACGGAACAGCAACAGCAACGCAGTGAGAATATACAGCGGGTTGCCAAATTAATAGGGACATCTTAAATTTTTATTAATTTTCATGTTTTAGCTTTCTTTTGAGCATTTGTTTTGGTTCTAAGTGTGCGTGGTGATTTTTATTTCACAGGCTACGTGTTTAACGGTTATTTTAAGTTGACGGCAGATATTCAATATGGTCTTATTCGGGGAATACCCGGTTTTATTCGAGGAAAAACAAGTATTATTCTGAAAGGTGTTTTTTTCTGATAGTTGTTTGTGGATATTGTTTGAACTTTGTTTTAATTGAAACGTTAGTAATGTACCTAATTTATTTTGTTTAAAAAAAAGCTTTTCTTAAAAAAAGAATAATAATTTTTTAATGATTTTGGGCATTTTTCCGAATCAGAATGGTTCGAGGATTGGATATCACTCCAAGAAAAAAAAACCGAAATAAGAACATTATTACCTCATTCGAGTTTTTTCCAAAGAGAAATAGCTACTATTACGGGTGTTTCTAAGTCTGTTATTAACGGAATAAGACTTTTGGGTCGTTGTCCTGTTAGGAAACCACGGCTCACAGAGACAATGGTAAAAAAAAACGTTTGTCTTGGGCTCAAAATTTTGGCTGATAAGAGCAGTTTCGTTCGGCGGCGCGCGTCCCAGTGAGAATTGCCATCCTGATTGCATCGTAGAAATGGTAAAACATCCTGTTACAGTTATGGAGTGGTCAGTCATCCTCATCAGCACAAGAGGTGTTTGACGTCTCCAAATTGTCCAGGGAACCATGAGACAGGACCAATATAAGGACATTCTGCAAACTCGTCTCATACCCCATTAAAGAGAATGGTTCTCTAACAACGAACCATATCTTTTCATGCATGACTCAGCCCCGTGCCATTAAGTTAAGAGTGCAACAAAATATCTAAATGGCCAAAACATACCAGTTTTATCCTGACCAGGCAATTCCCCTGACATGAACCCCAAAGAAAACCTGTGGGAGATCACTAAAATGAAAATTGCCAAAGAAAATATTACAACAAAAATAAAATAATATTATAATAAAAATAACAAAAGAAAAACTAATAGAGGTCTGGCACCACTGCTCTGCAATTAAAGAATGCGCTAAAAAGTACATTGATTGCATACCGAAACGTATTCAAGCAGTTATTGAGGCAAAAGGCAAAGTTACAAAATATTGAGTTTTTGTAATTTTCTTACTTCTTTTTGATTTCGAACTATTGTTAAAGATTATTAACTAAAAAAAACTATTTAACTACTTTTTTTTATGTAATAATATCTTATCTTTATAAAAAATATCTATTTATCAAAATACACAAACGATTTTCAATAATTTGATACGGAAACATACAATTTTCTTAAAATCCATGACTGTCCCTATTAATTTGGCAACCCACTGTACAACAATACCCGCTGAACACATAATTGCCTTCAGGTGTGGCCAGGAAATATTCATCTCCATCAAGCTGTGAAATATTGGAAAATAAAGATTCAACCAACAAGTAAAAAGTTAATTGAAACGGGTTTTAAATTATAAGTACGTGATAAAAAAGACTATTTACAAATGCTTAAACAAGCAAGATGACAACGAGTTCCGTTTATCAACTACCTATACACACTTAATTGATTTCTTACTTGGACAATTTCCAAATTTTATTCTGCTTCAAACTTTTAACCTTGGTGGTATTTTAAAACGCTTTTCATGATTGCACAACTATTTCCAGACTTTTTTCATTGTGATACTAACGATAATTCCAAAAATATTTAAGAGTTGTGGCACTTCATTTTTCTAAGTTTCATTTTGCACTTCAAATCAACACGGATTTACAAAAGGACACATTTCTTTATTAATTCATTCAAAACGAGGAATCAAGTGGATTGTGTTTTCACTGACTTTAGTAAGGCTACCGGTATACTCTCGTATCGAATATTGCTATTAAATCTAAGAAAGCAAGTATTTAGCGACAATTTTGTTGTATGATTTCATTCTTCTTTATGCAATTTATCATACTCGGTACCATACAAGGGGGAATATTTAAAAGCTAACTCTGGAATACCATAGGGCACCCATTTAGGTTCTTTAGTGTCTCATTTATGCAGATGATGCAACAATCTTCAAAACTATTTCAAATTCTGGCGATTTTGAAGAATTGCAATGTTAAACGGGTTAAGCGCTTTTTGAAGGGTGTGTTCGTGATGTTCTTAATGTCGATAAATTTAAAACTATAAGTTTTACGAGGATGATATTTGTAACTTCTTTTAATTATTTAATTAATGGTACCTATATCATTATGACGGGTTAGCGATATTTCTGTCCTTGGTGTCATTTGACACGAACACTTTTAACGTCAATATCCTGAAATGTCTATTTTACTTGCGACTTATAGGTAGGTACTATAAGGCAAGTTATGCATTCGGAAACAAAATCGAACTCGAGATTTTGATCAAAGTTGACATTACGATGATAGCGAAGACCAAAAAAAGTGAGTCACGCAATTCTGTCTGTCTGTCTGTCTGTCTGTCTGTCGGTTCTACTACAGCCTAAACGGCTTGGCCGATTTTCTTTAAACTTGGCAGATATCATTTTTAATTTTTCCCCCCCACACGATTTTTTTTTTTTAAGACTAAAAATAACGGTACCTGCCATACGAATTTTTTTCGAAATTTTATAAATATTTCTTTTTCTCAAAAACTGTTCGACAGATTTAAAAAATAAAAACACAAACAAAATTCATTTGATTAAAGCTAGGTATAATGGTTGAAAAAAAAAAAAAAAATTACGAAAAATGCTTATTGAGGGTACCCCCATGGAACCATTTTTTGTTGTTGTTGATTTTCTCAAAAACGGTACAACCGATTTTGATCATTTTTTTTTTGATAAAGCTCGCCAAAAACTTAAATGGAATTGTGTATTCAAATTTTCAAATATTTTTTTTTTTGATGTTTAAAAAAAACTTCAATATTTTTTTTCAAAACTCAATATTTCGAAAACCCCATGCTAGATTTTTTAAACTTGATAAATAAAAGTTTCATAATATAATCTACAAGATCTGAGAAAAAAACATTTATTTTACCCAAAAATAAAGGTATGCACCATACAATTGTTAAAAAATTTAAAAAGTGGTTTTCAAAAATCGTATTTTTATCGAAAACACCGGCTAGAATTTTGATAAAAAATTCTTTCTTTCAATAAATTTTTATGATCTTTAATTTAATAGAGAAAGTTTGGAATTAAGATATTACATCTTGTACCTACCATAGAACCATTTTTTCGAATTTTGAATTTCTCATTATCCACATAACGGATCTTAATGAAATTTTTTATAGAGACGCTTCTAAAAAGTCTAAAACAAATTGCATTTCAAAACTTTAAAATAAATACTTTTTGAATTTTTGAAAAAACAAATCTCTTTTTTCTTTTTTTAAAAATTCGATATCTCAGAAACGCCTCAATATTTTTTTTTTAAATTTAATTTTTATTCGAACAATAATAAAAACTTTAAATTGGCATACCAAAATTTTTTCTTAAAAATCTTTTAAAAAGTTTGTATATAGAAGCTTTTTTTTAAGAAACCACTACAACGACTTTTATTTTGTTCTTGTATAATTTCATATTTGCATAGCATTCTGTTTTTGTCTCTTACTACTTAAAGAATTTAAAAAATAATTTTATCCTTATGAACAGTTTTCTCTGATAACATTCGTTTTTAAAATTCCTAGTCTGTTACATAGGAGCAAATTCGTGCGACCCAGTCTTGCATTTAATTTATAATGAATAGAGGCGATGGCGGATATAAGAAAGTTGAAAAAACCAAATATTATATTATTAGCCGTGTTTTTTTTTCGCAAGTCCATATAGAATTGTAGAAAAAAACGACATCGGGATTTAGGAGCTTTCTTTCGAAATAGCTGGAAGCACTGTGTACGCTATGGCATTTGTCAGCTTTATTGACGACTAGCATCAACCAGAATCCAAAAACGTCACTTTTGACTTCTCTGAGCAAATTATCCATAACATATACAAATATTATTTTGGCATCACCGTTTTTATGGGGTCTTAGATTAAGTCTGGAAAATTATCTGGTCTTATCTAACTCTGTTAGTTGTTGTTGCATTTGCATGTAAAGCGCTTAGTCCCGACGTCGTTTTTTTCTACAATTCTATATGGACTTGCAAAACAAACACGCCTATTGTAACAAAGTTTATTAATAAAAAACGAATAGGCATAAGAAATAATGTTTCTAATATAAAAGAATGAAAATAAGAAAAAAAAAAATGTCTCATTTAAAATGAATGAAAAAATCATTGCATATGCAATAAAAACTTTTTCTTAATTAAATTTTACATCTTATCCATCATCGTGATTGTGATAATAACGAATTCATTGGGAGCTATCGGAAACAAAATTTCTCTCGGAATTTTTCCCATCGATCGTGGCTAATTGGAAGTTTACAGTAAGTTGGCGGCTGAACTTTTGAAATGAGAGCCAAAGTGCCTATGAAACTTAATTTCCGATATGTATCAATAAATTTCAAACTTTCGTCATTATTCAAGTTTATTATTTTTGAAATTGGAGAAAAATTCCGAGGGAAGTTTTAATCACGAAAGCTCCAATAGTGAAATTCCTACCAAAGGGCTTGAAACTCTGATTTGGGTTTTCTTCAAAAAGTAAATATAAAACTTACAACTATTAAAGTTGGACCTATAGAAAGTGCGATTTATGTTGATTAAAATGACTTTAAATTTATTCTTAAGTACCGTTAACTCACATTGTAATCAAGCAACAAACACAATGCCAACGATTTGCTCTGTTTTGACTAGATTTCTCGATTACTGTTCTTTTTCTACAATAGGCGTTTTTCTTATTTAGTTCAGAGCAGAGTTTGAGTTGTCAAAAATTAAATTGGTTTTCTTTTTTAGTTCAGAGTGTTCTCGAATATGTGTTTCTTTTTTCGTTCTGAGCATGTTATGAGTGTGTTCAGAGTGCGCTCTTTGAGCTAAGATCTAAGAATAAAATAACTGCTTTAAGCAAGCATTAACGGTAGCTCACCGTCAAGTTCAAGGCTTTAATTTTCTCGAGAGCATAGGGATTGGACGTAAGAGCAGTGTGGTAATGTATTTTTTACTGAGAAGACCCGGGTGAGTCTACATGGAAGTGATCAACGTCAGAGAGTAAAGGTGGGCCAAATATAAGTTTCTTTTTAAAAATGCAATGAAATGAACGAAATTAAATTTTTCCATGTATTATGGCTTTCGGTAAGGGCAAACATTCCTTTTAATTATGGAACACAACATCCTTCAAGTGGCTAACTTGGCTGAACGTTTGCTTTCAATTGTTAAGACAAAATATGATAAGCTCATTAAATTACGACCTAAACACCTAAACCTAAAAACTGTAAACCGATAGTGCCTTCTAAAGTATGTTGTTTTATACATCGATACCTTCCCGTAAGAATGTATACTAAGCGACATTTCTAAAATTGTTCAGGAAACGAAAAAAACGAAGAAAGTTCTAGTTGAATCACTGTGTGCTAAGAGACAATTTTGGTTAAACTAAGTGACATCTAACAAAATTTTTTGTTGCTCACGACAATGAGATCTTTATTAATGTCGCTTAGAATAATTTTTTTGGCGGATAATACAAATTTCAGGGGGCAACATTATTTTAATGAGAAAACATGGCAGTTGATAAATTTTGTTATTTGTACTCTAGTTTCCTTTTCATGCATAGTAGGTTGGCGAATCTCAGGCCAAAACGTGGCCCTTAACATATAGTATATTTCCTCATCAAAAAGTCATTTTCGAAAAAAGTGTCGCTTAGTACATTGTTACGGGAAGGTATCGACATAATACAATTATTAACATATGGTTAAATTTTGACAAGTATCGAATTGACAGTTTTAACAAAAATATAAAAAAATCTACTAAAAAGTGGTAATATTTGTTTTTCGAATAGAATATCTTGAGAGCGAGCAATGATATTGACTTTGACATTATTTAATTTTATACATAATACAATTTCTAACAAATGGTTTATATTTGACATATATCTAGTTTGAGAGCGGATATATTTTGTAAGTACCCTTCCATCAATAACCAAACCATATCTTTTATATTTGAATATTTCGCTTTTAAATTTTTTTCAATTTAAATGTTTGGAACCGAAATAATAATGTAATTTCTATAATATAATACATTATTTTATAATTTTATTATCAACTTAGTTTTTAGAAGAATGTACATATGTACTGTACATCAAGACCACAAATGCGGGAAGTTATCAGTGTGGGTCGCACCCAGCCTCTTTTTTTTGTTTTGTTTTCATCGCCAGAATGTATAAATATTTAAAACTATTCGACTAATTATATTAATCTTTTCAATGATAAATATATATAAATTTATTTGATAATAAGGCAAATTTGGCAAGTAATTTTAAAGTAACTTTTTGTACAAATTAAGCATAAATCAAAAATTAATTTTTTAAGCTACTCCAGTACCTTATACATATATATAAATAAATAAATATACACCAAAATTTCCATTGAGTTCAAATCACTTTCACTTTAAATAAAAATAACAAGAAGATCCCTATTGAATTTAAATGTAATAAAATAAAATGATTAGTTCCTTCCACAAAGGCAAATTTAAATTTTAAAAATCGAAAAGGGTGGCAGTAATTGCTTAAGAGGATATTACACACCTTTGGGGTGAAACCCCGCAATCATAACTCTTAAACGATTTTTTTTTATCTTGAAGGAAATTTCCAGGCTGTAAAAGGGTGTTTCGGAATTGGGTGTTGATAAGAAGTCTTAGTTCAGGTGATTAATAATAACTGGTATAAGACCTTACAAAGTAATATATTTTAATAAGAACACCATTTCACTTTTGAGTCTGTACTCTTTATTCATCATTTAAGACTAGCTTATTTCTAACCTATCAGTTGACTCAAGCTTACATCGTATTACTTTCCAATACATTCATATAATTAAAAAGAGAAGTAAAGAGAATATTAATAACATATATAATCTCGTGTTCTTAATATATATATCACAAAGGTCTATTTGTGAAGTAAGCTGAGTGTAATTTAAGTGAAACAGTAGGCAAAAAAGAAAACAAACCAATTTGATTTAACCAATAGGAAAAAAAGTCATTATTATTCGTTAATTAAATTAAAATTTTTATTATTTTTTGGTATACAAAAGTACATTAATAAAATATTGAAGTAATAGATTACAAGTGAAAAACAGTGAGAACATAATTAAACGTACCAAAAATTTACATACAAACTTTAGTTTTCCTGGAAACTATATCTTCTGAGTCCGGGGTTATGTGTAATACTCGTAAAATCACCATTTCCAGAGAGATCTTTCAGATCTTTTTGGTTTCTTACTTGCCTACGGAAAGATATAAGTAGATTCGATAAGGCTGCAAGCATGTTTAATAGGTCTTCATTATGTGAAGTCCTTGAAACTTTACACGTATTTTGATATCTGTATTTCTTATAACTTTAATGTTGGAGTAGGTGTTTTTAATCCTACATATGTTCTCCTATTCGGCTGAAGGGCTCTGGATCCATTAAAGTAGTCATTGCCCTTATTTTTACTACAGAGCCTTCCACCTCATTTACCTGGACACCAAGATGTCCATCAGGTGATACATTATTGTTCTTTTACCAAGTTCGTTTAGCATGTATACACATTCCCACACCAACTTTAGACTTGCGGCTTATAACCTTATATAGCATTAAAGGATAATGGGTTTCATATTTTTTGAGATAACAACAGAATTGTTTCTAGAAATAAATGAAAAATTTCCTCCAGCTATGCGTATAACATAAACAATTTTCCGTATCACCTTAAAAGCAACCCTTAATTAACGATGACAGATGAACTTTTTTCCATCGCGGCAATAATTCATTCAATGTTTTCCCTACTCCTCATACAACCATATCTTTCACATCCTTTGAAACCATTATGGACACAAAATTAGTCTTACAAGATTCCATTCATTTGAAAAAAAAAAGAAATTTTTTTCTAACTTAAACCCCACACCACCCAATATCCAACTTTTACCAGAGAGAATCCACCCCTTCGAATCTTCCGAAAATTTCGTTAACTCATTACAAAAGCCAAGCACGCTCAAAAATGTTTTACAAGACTAAGATATGAACAAACTTACATGCCGACAAATACCAAACTCATGAAATCGCCATCCGAGCGAAGCGACCGACGCGAAGCAACGTTATGATAGCATTTAGTGGAGCCATGAAAATAAACCCTCACGTCTTGGAATTTCTTCAATTTTTCATGAAGAATTTCTGCCAACATCTGTGCCGGATATAAATCGACAGTACAAAACATGAAGAAATACTTCACACGTATAATTTTTTTTTCTCTGTAGCAGATCGGTGCTAACTTTGGGGTAGGATTTTTTGCTTTTCAGGGTTGTGGTTTGTTCTCAATTTTGCGGTCTTGTATAAGAATGTTTGTCATTCTGTAAAACTAACAAGATTGTGTGTGTATTAGAAAGATTATTAGATTTCCAGATTCTAGTCAAATGACCTAGAAGGAATGTTTTAGAAGTTGAAGATGCCAGTTCTGACATTTTGTGTTTCTTTTCGGGGGTAATTTGAGGTTCTCTAGGCCTCAGAAGCTATAAATAATGTTCTTCAAAATCATATCTAAGAAAATCTATTGATATAAAACTAAAAAGGTTTTCAAACTTATTTCTATAGATATCGACTAAAACTAACTTTCAAAAGCACTGTTACTATTGCTATATGAAAAAGTTCAAAAGAGTTTTGCCATATAAGAATTTTTGAGGAACACATTTTTAAAAAACCTATTTAAAGGGCAATATTCTTTTATGCTTCCAAGTCCCCAATATTTTTTTTATCGATTCACTTGATGCTCTCAATTCAATGCTAAATGAATTGATCTTTAATTTTTAAAGGTTGTTGTTCAAAATTAATTTTCGAAAAAATAGGAAAACTAAGAACGAAACTATGAAGAACAAAAAATCCTAAAACAATATTAAATTACTTACATTTTATATGAGCAAAATACGAGTATGAATGTATATGTGATAAAGTCCTTATGGATTAGAACTTTCTGATAAAAGATCATTGATGAATATGAGAAAGAGAGTCAGAAACAAAACAGAGCCCTGTGGCACACCAGCATTTATTTTATGAACTTCAGACTTAAAACCATCACCAACACACAGCTTGCATTAAACAGTTCGAAAGGTAGTTTTTAATCCATCGAAGAAGAGATTCATCAATACCAAATCGATACATTTTCGATTTTTGGTGAGATATACCTATTGCCACGAGCGTTAGAACCGAAGACGAAGTAGTATTTCGTATATTTTTTGTAAATGACCAAACATTTTTAATACCCTCCCTTGGGACATTGTAGTATTTTTTCTTTCTAGCTTGTTTGAACTTATTATGGGCTTCCTCAGTAGGTTTGGCTTTGTAACATCGAAAACTTACTTCTCTAGCCCTAATAACCTCTATTCAACTCGAATCAAACCGTGAGTTCTCTTTCGTTTTGATAGATTTTTCCAAAGTCTAGGAAATAAATAAATTTGAGCAGGATCTATTGAATAAGAACTTATCAACTATTCCCGGTTGCGTGTATCGCCAAGTATTGAGCGGTTATGGAGTTACACAAACGTATCGATAGATTTAAATTTACAAAAAAACGGTTTTTGGTATTTAAAAAACAATCACAATACTTGATAAAATTAAGAAAAAATATTTACCCGTTTATACAGATTTTCTTTCGTGTACTCAAAGATCTCAACATAAACAAATCCGTGGGCCTAGATTGAATTTCCCTATAAGTTTCGAAGATGTGTTCTTCCACGCTGGCTCAACAGCTCCGTACAGTAGACTAGTTTGTTATATTTTTGCAAAAAAAAAAATAGTTATGAGTAATAGAATAGATGAAGTCGGAACACAGAACGAGAATAGGTTTTCTCCTCTCCCTTGAGGAATGAAGGAAAGTTTCTGCGTGAAATCGCGAAAATTGTGAAAAGACCGCGTTCCTCAATTCAGTACGTGTTTCAACAATTTAATAAAAGAAAAACAGTTGAAAAAAGAAAAAGATCTGGGCGGCCAAAAAAAAATTGATCGTCGTATGGAAAAGAGAATACTTAGGAGTGTTGCTGAGGACCCGAAGAAAGTACACCCGTTTTTGCAGGTAAATCAAGAGCCATCGACGGAATTGATGTGTGTCCCCAGACAGTATACGAAACCTATTGACCAGAAATACATTTAATGGTCAAGTGAGCCGGAAGAAGCCATACATTCGAAAAGCGAATAAGAAAGCCACGCTGGATTACGCTATGGAACACTTGGACAATTCGTTCTGGTATCAGGTTATATTTACAGACGAAAGGAAATTTAAAATCTTTGGCTCGGATAGTCGTTTGGTTTGGAGAAAACCAGGCACTGATCTGGATTCCACAAAATGTAATCCCTACTATAAAGCATGGCGGCGGCAATATAATAGTGTGGGGATGTATGGCGTTGGAAACCTGGTCTTTATAGAAAACACCAGGGATAAATATGAATACTTCAAATTACAATTACAACAATTTGGTCTTCCAAGAAGAAAATGACCCCAAACACACTTCGATAATGGTCAAGGAATGGTTGTTATACAACGTTAAAGCACAAGTTGAACATCTCTCTCAATCGCCAGACCTCAATCCAATTGAACATCTGTGGGACCGCTTGGAAAACAAATTCGGTAGCACATACCTAATTAGTATCAAAACAGACCTTAAAACAATCCTACCTGAAGAATGGAACAGAATTTCGCCGAATAAGACTTAAAACCATACCCATTCTATGAAAAATCGTAAAAATGAAAAAATGTACGGAGACTTTTTCGTTCCTTTTTTATTATTTTGTGCTGTGAATTATTTTTTTTATTTTAAGTATTTTCAATAAAGTGTTGTTTTTTTTTACAGAAATATTTTGAGTTTTTATCATTTGTTTGATTCCTAGTCGTTTTTAGTTATTTCTGTTCAAATTCAATAGTTTATAACATAATAAACAAAAAATTTACTGTTGTACGAAGAGTTTTTGAAACATGTGTATATTAACAACCGACGCCATCCAGTTGCGCACCCCAATGCTTCGGGCGTCCTGGTCTACGCCATCTCTCCAGCGCAAGCATGGTCTATCACGCTGTCGTCTACCATAGAATGTACCACAAAGAACTTTCCGAGCAGGTTCCTCTTCGCTCATGCGAGCTAGGTGCCCTGCCCACCGGAGTCTACCGAGCTTAATTTTTGTCACGATATCTGCTTCAAGATAGATTGCGTACAGTTCATGATTGTACCGTCTCCGGAATCGTCCTTCCTCACATATGGGGCCAACAATTCTCCTTAAGACTTTTCTCTCGAACGCAGCTAAGAGGTCGGAGTGCCTTTTGCTAAGCACCCAAGTCTCGGATCCATATGTGAGTACTGGCAGGACCATGGTCCTGTACAGCGGCAGTTTTGAAGTTATGGTGAGATTTCTGGATTTGAAGAGCTTTGACAGACTATAGTAGGCTTTGTTGGATTTGAGAAGCCGCCCGCGTATTTCTTCTTCTATATTGTTATCGGCTGCTACTATTGACCCAGGTATTTAAAGGATTGCACCACTTCAAATTCGTGCTCCGCTAACTTGATTGTTTGACCAACTGTTCCTCTCGCATTCGACGCCACCATGTACTTTGTTTTACCTTCACTAATGTGCAGCCCCAGATTTTATGCCGCCTGCTCGATCTGAATAAAGGAATCGTGTACAGCTTGTTCGGTTCTTCCGATGATGTCGATGTCGATGTCGTCTGCGTAAGCCAGTAACTGGCTGGACCTGTTGACGATGGTCCCTCTTGTTGCCGTGCCAGAAACACGGATTGCTTTCTCCAACGCCAGGTTGAAGAGGAGGCAGGCCAGACCATCCCCTTGTCGGAGTCCATTAAAGATGTTGATTGGTCTGGATAGCAAACCGGCTATTTTTACTTGGCTTGTTACGTTGGTCATGGTCAACCTACATAGTCGTGTCAATTTATTTGCGATGCCGAATTCTCTCATGGCTTTGTAAAGTTCTACCATGGCTATGCTATCATAGGCGGCCTTAAAGTCTATAAACAGATGGTATGTTGAAATGTTAAATTCTAGACATTTTTCCATCGCCTGCCTAAGGGTAAAGATCTGATCAGTTGTTGATTTGCCTGGAATGAAACCACACTGATATTGTCCGATGACGGTTTTAGCGTATGGGGTTATCCGGTCTTGTAGGATAGAGGAGAGTATCTTATAGGCGGTACTCAACAACGTGATACCTCTATAATTGCTGCACGTTGTGACATCTCCCTTCTTATGTATGGGGCATATTATGCCTTTTCGCCAGTCTTATGGCATTTCTTCCTGCTCACATACGTGCACTATAATATCATGAATTGCTTGACGTAAGGCCGGCCCGCCGTGATGAAATAATTCGGCTGGTATGCCGTCGGCTCCCGGGGATTTGTTCTGTTTAAGCCGGCCTATAGCCTTTTCAACCTCTTCTATGCTTGGTGGCGGCAACATAGGGTATTCTTCTTGAAGTAGTGGAGCCTCCACTTCTGCAGTGAGCTGACCATTTAGCAATTCATTAAAGTACACTTCCCATCGCTCCAGTATGCTTTCAGGATCGGTGATCAGATTTCCCTCTCCGTCCTTGCAGTATGTGCAGCGAGGTGTGTACTGCGTCATGTTTCGGACGGATTGGTAGAACTTCCGCGCCTGGTGCGGACCTCGCTCTCGGCTGTTTTCTATTTCACAGATTAGGTTCTTCTCCCAGGCTGATTTTTTTTTGTCTGAGGCCGTTTTTCTGTTCTTGTGAGCTCTTTATATTCCTCTTCGCGTGCCCGCGTTCTATGAGATTGTTGCATTGCTCGGTACGCAACATTCTTACGTTCAGTCGCTAGCTTGCATTCATCATCAAACCAGTCGTTCCGATTTTTTCGACTGCTACCTAAGATGGAGTTGGCAGTACTAATGACAGTATTCTTAAGGCGTGCCCACTACTCATTTACGCCCAGCATACTGGCTCCAGGACTTACTCTCCCTAAATCAGATGTTTCTAGGGCGAGTCCTAACGCATTACCAAAGGTGTTACTGGTGTTTTCATTGCGTAGGGCAGCAGTGTTGATTCAAACCTGATCGGCGGATGCAATGCGTCTTCGCAAGGCAATCCGCCCCCGGAAAACCATACCAACAAGATAGTGATCCGAGTCGATATTGGCACCTCGGTACGTTCGTACCGTCATCAAGTTCGAGTAGTGGCGACGGTCTATCAACACGTGGTCTATTTGGTTACGAGTGACTCCATCAGGTGATACCCAGGTGGCTTTGTTGATATCTTTACGCGGGAACCAGGTACTCGCAACGACCATGTTTTGCGATACTGCCAATTCTAAGACTCGAAGTCCATTGTCATTAGTGTTCTCATGCAAAGTATGGGTGCCTGGCGTAATGCCTGAATACCGGCTCCCGACCTATTTTTGCGTTCAAATCACCAAGGATGATTTTAGCATCATACCTTGGACAGGCATTGAGGGCCCTCTCAACTTGTTCGTAGTAAGTCTCTTTTTCTTCGTCTGAGGACTCCTCCGTAGGTCCGTGAACGTTAATGAGGCTGATGTTCGTAAATTTGCCTCGCACGCGAAGGGTGCATAGCCTTTCGCTTATAGCGTTAAAGCCGATGATGGTAGACTTCATTTTTTCGCTGACTAGGAAGCCTACCCCGAGCACATGGTGTTTTATATGAAAGCTGTAGTATATGTCATATTCTTTTTCTGTAGAACACCATTCCCTGTCCATCTGATTTCTTGAAGAGCTGTTATGTTAGCTTTATATTTTGACAGGGCATCGGCAAGCTGCTGAGCAGCTCGAGCTCTATAGAGCGATCGTACGTTCCATAAGAAAATTCGTAAATCGTTTTTCAGTTTTCGTTGCGTGGGTTGTCGTCGTGTGATCAGTCCGTTTCCGAGGCTTGTTGTCGGTCTCGTAATTCATAAAGTTTTACGGGACAGGGAATTAACCTCTCGCCAACCTGAGGAACCAGCCTGATCATATTAGCCAAAACTTTTTAAAGGCTTGTTTCTAGCGGCCGCCACGGAGAGGCTATGATCAGACTTCCACCAGTCCCGAATAGTTACGGCACGTGCATGTTTTCGTATGCTACATGTTATTCCCCCTATTCGTCTGATGGCTGACCGCCATGATCATTATTACTCGAAATATCCCAAAAAATTTATTGGGCATAGGTTCAAATTTAGTTGCAAAATATTAGCTCATTTCAGAACTTATTGAACTTCAACTCGTTACAGCTGTCATTTTCTTGAGGTATAATTTGAACAGGCTATTTACAACTGTCCGAGTAGCAAACTGTTGCTGCTTTGCTAAAAAGTGCCGACCTAAATTGGACCAGTCCAAAGATCCACTGAACTCCAGTAAATTGGAAGCAGTCCATCTTCAAAACAGCACGAAAGAAGATGTTCGAGACGGAAATCCATCAAATCTAATGAAACTCTAAGATTCCGAAAAGTTTACGTTCGTTAAGCGCGTTCATTGATGATTACGGGGTCTTACGAGTGGGGCGACGTTTAGGAAACTCCCTCCTTTCCTATGATGCGGAAAATCCTATTTGGTTGCAAAATAGCCACCACTTCACCAGTTTGATTGTGAGAGATGCTCCTAAAAACACACTACATGCCGGTCGATTATCTCTCACTAACAAGGTTGACCACATCCCTAAATTGTGCACCTGCAAACAATGCGCGAATATATCACCATACTTATATATGTCTCATTGTTAATATTCCGGAGGTTCTGATCAAATCCTTGCTCATGCCCTTAGTTAAATGTTACGTGTATTGCCAGCTCAGCATATTTATCTTGACACCGTAACCCGCAACGGGAAATCCAGCTCGAAGGACCAAATGTTATTGTCTAGATTTAAAATAATTAGGATTAAATATATATTTAAATAAAACACAACCACTTTTGTTCAAAAAAAAATCGAATATATTTTATTGTCTTGTCATATGACTTGTTGTATAGTCGAAAATACTATTATTTGACATTTATTTTGACGTCTTTTGATAATAGCTCAGTTGTGGATCGTTAATTTTGTTAATAGTAAGTTTGTATTCTATATAATTTAAAATTGTACTTTCGTACAATATTGGTTTAATAGGAATTCCTCAACCTTTTTGTGATGCAATTAAATTATTTACAAAAGAACAAACTTATCCTTTAGTATCAATTTTTCATAACTCTGTTTAATACCCGCTTAGTTCATAGCCGGAAATATGATGTTTCGCCACCTAGTAAGCTGAAAAACTCTACATTCTCTAAGCTACATATATTTACCCTTTGGATATGCATAGTTACCCAGAATGTTAACCATATTCGCATAATCTTTTGGGGGATTTTATTGAAATTCTTATGAAGATACTGCCATCACTGCAGGTCGCTTACCGGCTATAGTCTTATTTCGAGTATACCAACAGTACTCGTATTGAATACACGAAATCACAAGTTTTTAATTAATCTTACATGGCTGGTGTACTGTGTAGTTTTCAGTATAAAATCATTATGGTGCATTTGAAATTGTTTCCCTTTGTGTTTTGCAGCAATCAGCCCTAAACAGAAGCACCCCACAAAAAGACTACAATTTCGATGAATATTAATCAAACTCAAATCAACAATTTTCAATGGAATCCCTAGTAGAACTTTGTTCCGGAAACTGATGTAAGCATCGAAATATGTATGTAGCTTAGCTTGCAATACTCTTACATCTTTTACCACCACAGACGTGGAAATGGATATTTATCAAAGACCTAGCCTGCGAATAAGGGACGAAACCTCAACATAGAAATTTTGAACCATGTTTGATATGTAAAGGCAGAGCGATTATATGGAACTTTCATTTGTCAGTCACGCGAGTAATTGGTAAGCTGACACCCCACTATAGTCAGAGGTTGTCGATTTTCATTTAAGCACGCACATGTGAAACATTTCCGAGAAAGGGTAACTTGGCTTGCACATATGTAACAAAATCGATTTTCGTTTCCATGGTTGGCCATGTCCTCTTCTTGTAATTTGGAAAGAAAAAAAAAACAAAGGACGTACTGATTGGAACCATAATGAGAAAAGGACTTGCATTTTGAAATCATATTAAAGCGTTGGAACTTTTCTTGAAATGGTATTCTTCATAAAAATTACTTCCAGTTTAAGAAAAATATTCTTGAGCAATTTAAATACAAATTTATATATTGGGTCAGATAAAGTTACTTCCTTAATTTCTTAATGTAAGACTAAAATTTCCGGTTGAAGACTGCCTCAGCCAACAAGCTTCTAAAGCCAGCCAGCAAGGTCCCTAGTTTCTTGTCTCAAGATTTGCACTTCCAATTTGGCTAAAATCTCTTTGAACTTGCGTTTTCTCTCTGGCAGTCTTACTCCAAAGCACCGGTCCTTAGCAATTGTATGTTAATATTCAGTAATAAAAATTGTGCTTAGCCACCCCATGAGAATCAAAGCCTAGTCACTTAGACTCTGAATCCTTCCTTATCGCATGCTCTAAGTACATATACAGAAATGTAGGGGATCTACGATTGTCTTTCGAATTTGAACTAATATCATGAGAATCAATCTCTACATATCATGAAGAACTTTATTCATAAAGGATTTCTTAGTGTATCACAAGAGGCAGTTTCCCTGAAAAGGCACTTTGGGTGGAATAGAAGGCTTTTGATGTGACAGTCCAAGCTTTGAACCGTTACGCTAAAAAGTGCTTAAATGACATCGATATTAACACCCTACGGCTCCAGCCACCTAATCAAGAGTTT
This sequence comes from Philhelius festivus, assembly GCA_963931855.1. Classification (NCBI taxonomy): domain Eukaryota; kingdom Metazoa; phylum Arthropoda; class Insecta; order Diptera; family Syrphidae; genus Philhelius; species Philhelius festivus. Next base: position 150,443,765 of record OZ007555.1, read on the forward strand.
ATGGTCGTTTGATCACAGTACAATTGCCTGTGTATAGTATATAGGTTCTTGACTAAAGCCATAACTATTTCGAAGTTATAGCAATTTTTGGTAACGTTGTTTCTAAGACGTTGATCTTGGGCATTCTTTCTTGATCTCATCATATATGTATGTACTTAGTATTGACGTCACTGGTGGTTAAACTCATTTTTCTCACTTTCATTTCAATACGCACACAAATCAGTGTGACATCGCTTTGTGCTCTTGGAGTATCTCGGCGCCCGGAGGGAGACCCGTTTTGCCGCCCCCGTTCAATACTTAATTAAAATTAAATTTCGAGACATCATTTCACAGGCAATAAAGCATCTTTTATTGAAGGTAAAGATCCTCTTTTGGTTTTACGTGAGCACCTGCCTATTATGGCTCAATCCCACGGGAGGCCTACCTCCATTGGAGTCAGATTGGGTCCTGACCATTAACCCTGACATAGCAAGCTATCTCGGAGGCGAGGTCTATCTAACACCTCTTGAATTCAAGAAAAGAATCTTGAAAACCATTTATCTCCGCATTCGAAATAAACCAAGCCACCATGATGATCCCACTAGGGGGCCTTCCTCATAGATAGGGTTCGAGCCGAGGGCAAAACTCAACCTCTGACTCAAATGGGCACTATTTCCCATGGTACCAGAATATAGCTTCCGGTGGAGCTTCGCAACTTCGCCATTTCAAGGAGCTTCCTAGGCGATCCGAACCCGGACTTAGTCTAAGTTCTTGTCTCAAGCTTCGGAATTTCCAGATCTAAACCAGTCACTTCCAGATGGGCTCCTGTAAAACCCTGGGCCTGTCAGCCCTTAGGATACACACCAAGAAGTCGGCCGGGGTAGAAACCAACAACTCAATGTGCATCCTAGTCTTTTGCTCACCTTACAGCAAACTAGGAAAGACGCTCCTATCTTTTGCTCACCTTACGGCAAGCTATAGGAAAAACGCTCCTAGTTTTTGTTTTAAAGAACGAGGACGACGATCCCCTATTATTTGCTACTACAAATAAGAAACCCTTTTAAAACTTAAATAACCTTAAAAGTCTCCAGCCACGTAAGCAGCCAGAGACCTCACCAGTTAACTCCTCGTTATAACCCAATTAAACCTTAAAAGTCCCCAGCCCGAGACCTAACCAATTTAACCCGCCACAACCCGACCTTAGAAATCTCCAGCTAGGCACCCAGCCGAAGACCTCACCAGGCCTACCAAGGAATGATCCATTTATAAAGTCTCCAGCCACAAGTGGACGAGCCCCGAAAGTCAAGACCATTATCCATGCATTAACCACTTGCACCACCATCCAACAATCATGGCCTTATGCTCCCCGCCACCCATTATGTTCGTGGGAATTACGCAAGCTGCACTCGGACACGTATGCCACCACAACCCATAATCGTGGACTTACGCTTGCTGCCATAGTCCGATGTGTGGTTCAGTAGCAATACACTTCCAATAGTCAATTCTCCCAGAGCCCGAATACGAGCAACCAAAGACCTTACCAATTTCACCTTAGACCTCCGTAGTAGACCCTTCAAAACCTGGAGAATACCTTAAAAATATCCAGCCACGTAAGTAGCCGGAGATTTCACCAACACACACCCGTTTTGACCCTACTACTCCCTTGGTTCTCTTAGTTGTCTAAATCTCTTAGCTGAACGAGCAGCGAGAGAATAAACGTAAACCCCCCACCACGACAAGGTGAAACCCTTCGGGGGGGTTATTGAAGGTAAAATAGGATCAGCAGTTTCACAAACGGATTCTACGGGCCTTACGAGCAGCTAGGTCAGAAATACCTTTGTCAGAATCAATATTTGCAGCCAATTCTTGATAAATCGACAATATAGCCAAGTTTGATAGTCTAGGGGAGCTCATAGTGGATCTGAGATAATTTTTAATTAGCTTCAACTTCGAAAAGCTTCGCTCACAACTAGCGACACTAATTGCAAATACATACAAATCAAGATGACTATATTTGGAACCGAAATTCCCAGATTCAGTTTTTGAATGAACTGGAGGAGCACCAATGGTCCTTTGCCCCTTATATCTTCCTCTGATTCAGAACTGGCCACAACCTGCTGGAGACGCTTCCACTCAATCTGAAACTCGTCCTTTTCGATGTCTTCTAATACATGGGAAAGATCAAACTCGTACTTGCTGTCCAAAAGTTTCGCTGGCGTCAAAAATCCGACGTCTTAGCAAAGGACGAAACGGTCTCTGCTCTCCACTAGGAGAGCTTTTAAAGCGCAGAGTTTCTGAGCACACTTATCCACACTCAGTTCTCATTGCTGCGTCATCTACTTCAGGTAGCACTGCAGCCTAAAAGTGAGGAAGTTGAATGACTGCATGGCTGTCAGAAGAAGACTAGCTCCCGATCTTATTTCGGAAGTTTGAGATGAATCCGTCCAATTCTGCCAGTACCTCAAGAACTTCCTTAAACTTATTTTTAAGCGTCTTGAAAGCTTCGTGTCTAGCGCTCCAGCGCGTTTCAGTGACTCGTTTCACTGCTTGACCTGTGACGGCAACCAAAACGTTCCACCGAGCAGTTGATGCAAAAAGAAAGCAAATAGCTTCTACAGAGTTCTAAAAAATGTCACGGAATTCACTATTTCAGAAGCAACGTGCACTCCAGCCAAGTTGAGTGATTGGTTTGTGCATGCCACGAATGTAGCTTTCGGATTCAGTGCTTTAATCCGGGCTTGAACTCCATTGTGGATCGCTAAAATTGTGGCAGCGTTTTCATAAGCCTGTCCTCTCAAGTTCTGTATGTCCAGTCCGTCTGATTTTATCCTCGCGATTATATCGTTGCTGAGATCTTCTGCATTTTTTCCTTTTGGTTCGAAGAAGTCGATGAAAGATTCTACCACGGCGACCTTTTCTCCTTCGATATGTACATACGTATCGCAGAACCTGGCTCATTTGGTCTTTGTGGGAGATGTCTGGTGTACTGTCGAAGATTACGCAATAATATTTAGCTTCTTGAATGCGACGGATGATGGTGAATCGAACTTGCTGTTCCAGTAAGTTTATCAAATCATTCTGGGTTTCTGGAGATAGATACGAAACAGGGACTCTTGCTCCCAGCTTTTTCTTTGTCAGGTGTTCCATTATAAGAGGGTCATATTTAGCTAGGAGGTGCACTAACTCCAGCAGGTTGCCGCGATTGCCACTATCATCTCGTCGAATGCCTTCTCGATGTCCTCTGGAGGCCAGATTCTGTTTGGCTAAGAACTGGATAATATTCAGCAATTGGTACAGTACATCCCTCCACTTCTTCTCCTCACGGTTCAGGCGAACTTCCAACTCCTTCCATTTCAAGAAGTTCTGCTCAAGGTCCAGGCTGTTCTCATGGTCTCCGATTCTTGGATTTAGCTTCCACCATTTGTTGAATCCTTCTTCAGATGCGAAGTTCGAGTCGGAATTGCCAAATAGCTTGCAACAGAAACAATATACAAGGATTGCTTCAAAGGCGAGTACACCATCCATGTTCGGTAAACCTTTTCACCGTTAGATAATGGTTTGTAGAACCACTCTCTGGTTAGTTTTCGGGTACCGCTTTTCGTTGAAGTCCCTGAGCGAACAACATGGGAAAATTTGGAATCAATGTGCTGAACTGAGTCAGATCCGCGACGTACTAGAAGCGTTCTGACTTCGTCGGTCATAGTAGAAGGCCAGCAACCTACATCGTCGAGATTCACATCTTTGGGTTCGGATCGATTTCTTCTATGTCTTCTTTGGCAACATCGAGATTCACTTCTTCTGCAGGCTTGTGACTAGATGCTTGAGGTACTTCTGGTGAGTAGACTTCGTCTTGACCCTGCTCTGTGGTGGGACCAGAACAACTTCCAACTTCGACGGCAGGCATGTCTTCTTCTTCTGCCTGTAAAATAAGTTATGCATTTATGTCATTGTTGTTTGTTGACTTGTCAAACGTTCTGTCACATATGATCTTTACTCTACCCGCTGCACCGGCGACATTTTGCCGCCCGCGCCAGGCTGCCACCCGGGGCGGTCCGTCGGATGAATTATCGTTTAAGATTTTTACGTATCATGTATCCCGCATGATCTACATTTACTTGATGGCTGCTTTGAATTTTGAAACTATCGATGCAAAATTTGTGTATGAAAATTAACAATTCAATCCTTAGTCAGAAAATTTTCGATTCAAACCAACAAAATCTTCCTTAACTCTTATCTACAAATTCGCAATAACTTTTATCCAAGATCCTTTGCCTTTTTCTTTAAATTGTCCCGACCTCTAATAAACTATGATAATAAAAATGCTTTTTATTTGCATTTTCTCATTGAAGTCTGCTCTAGATGGAAAAGAAGAAAATAGAGAATCTATTATGGGTTATATAATTGAATTGAACTTTCATCATATCTGGCCATTATTGTATAATACCACTTCAGCAAAGTTGCTCTTGCAATAAAAAATAAGAACAAAAACTACAAAGCCCTTCTCTAAAGAATTAGATATTCTTCAACAACTTCCAGTGTTCATGTCTGATTCCTTGTCGCTCGTCTATATCTACTCTTCTTACTAACAGAAGAATAATAAATTATATTACGCGGAAATATAAATGCAACGAATCATCTGAATGTAGAAGGACCCCGAGAAAAAAAAACTATAAAAAATCCTTATTTCCGAGAAAGACAGGAGCACAGTCCAACTTCCTACAGCAGCAGAGCGTTGGAGGACCGATTTCAAAACTTCTTCTTCAAGAGGGCAAAACACAAATATTAGTAATTCCAAATGGATAACAAATCGAATTCAAACGAGTAGAAACGGGGAACCCTTCAATTTTTTTCCATTTAAAATCATTTTTTTTTTTCGTTTTGCATCAAGTTTTAATTCCTGCCGAAGGACGATGGTTCTAATGGAAAACAAAAATGAATTAAATGGAAAAACCGGGATAGTGATGGAGTTTTCTTCTTCGAGGAAAAATACGAGAGAAACAAAAAAAAGGAAAATAAAAAGCAAAACTGAGAACAATATGCAAATAATATCAGAAGTCCTTTTTTCGCTGAGGATCTCCATCTACCTATAAACTCGAGGAGGGATTGAGAACTCTCGGTATGGCACTCGTGCAAAATAGTTCGTATTTTTATGTTGCTCCAATACCTACGAATTAAGGTATTCGATTTGAATTTTTCAAATTGCAGAAGGATTTGGCAGGAGCCGGAAGAGGATATATTGTAAGTGGTCATGTTATTTGCAGAAAAGATAAAAAAAAAATGAAACGAAGCTTATAAGCTGGTTCTACTTGTATAGTTGATGAAATCGGTTGGATGAATTAAGTCGAATACTAAAGCATCGCAACTCTATGTTATTTGTCGGACAGGTATTTATGGTAAGTGTAGATATAGCCTTGGTGAAATCGACATGACTTACCAGGTTTGATACTAAGTATCTCAAAACGCAGTTAAACCTTAAAGATAATATGAGGGCAGTCCGATAAGTCCGATGAGAGATTTACAATCGTTTAATACATTCTATTAGACAGCTTCTGTCAAAATTTCAGCCGAATTGGACTCGTAGTTTTGTTTTGACCACGTGTGGAAGCCAGCTTGTCTGCGAATTTAAGAAAATTGGAAAAGAGCAATATCGGTCGGTGATTGGATTCTTGTTTTTAGAAATGAAATCACGCAGCGAAATCAAATAGCGCTTAGAGGCTGTGTATTTTTCTCCTCCGATGGCGACCACAAAATTGGTATAACGAGTTTCAACGTGGTAGCGAATCGGTTTTTGAAAAGCCATGCCCAGGTGCCCCGAAAATGGCTAACACGGAGGATAACGGGTCAAAAATCCACGATCTCATATTGGCAGACCGCCGCCGCCGATTGAAGGTGTGTGAGATAGCTGAAACAGTATTAGCCATTTCAAAAGACCGCGTGGGTCATATTCTCCTTGAAATTTTGGGCAAGAGAAACCTGTCGGCGCGATGGCTGCCGCGTTTGCTTACTCCGGACAATAAGCGTAACCGTGAGACCACTTCAGTGGTCAAATTGGTCGAATTGCACAAGGAACTGCTGTCCCATCTACCGTATTCTCAATATTTGGCCCCTTGCGACTTTTTCTTGCTTGCAAACTTGGACAAATCACTCGCCGGGTCGAGTCGAATCCCCGCCACGAAAGCCTACTTCGCAGATCTCGAGAAAACCTATTTTTCGGGTAGGTTAAAAGAGTTGGAGCATCGCTGGATCAAGTGTATCTATGGGAGACTACTCATATGTTGAGAAATAAATCACCACTTTTCCAAAATGTTTGTTCTTCTTTTGTAGCCTAAGTACTTAAGGAACCGCCCTCGTATGTACTTCCAATGCTGACTAAGATTCGTGAATAGTCTTTAACGCTTTAAACTTGCAAAGTACTTAAACTAACGAGTGATTTTTTAAGAGCTATCGGAAATTAAAAAAAAAAAGCACATATAATTCAGAAAAATGCATAAAATCTTTATCTGAATCGATAGTACGGTTAATATAATTTGATGTTTGAAGATTATTTCATGCAAATGTCGACCGCGGCTGTGCCTTAAATGGTCCATCCGTTTATTCCAAATTTTGCATACTCTTTCTAACATTTCGGCCAGTATCTCACGAATAAATGCTTTAATTTTGGCTTTCAGTGCGTCAATCGAAGCGGGCTTGTTGCTATAGACATGAGCCTTAACATAGCCTCACAAAAAATAGACTATAGGCGTTAAATCGCACGATCTAGGCGGCCAATTTACCGGCCCCAAACGTGAAATAAACTGCTCACCGAACTCACCTCTCAATTGGTTCATTGTTACGCGTGCTGTGTGGCATGTGCCACCGTCTTGTTGAAACTACATGTCATGCAAGTCAAGCTCTTCCATTTCGCGCAAAACGAAGTTTGTTATCATCGCACGGTAGCTCCCACCATTCAAAGTACCGTTCCCATTCGCATAATTTTTGAAGAAATACGGCACAATGATTCCGCCTGCCCATAATCCGCACAAAACAGTGACTTTTTCTAGATGCATTGGTAGCTCTTGCAATGCTTCTGATGGCTGCTCTTCACTCCAAATCCGGGAGTTTTGCTTGTTAACGTATCCATTCAACCAGAAATGAGCTTCGTCGCTGAACCCAATTTTTCGATAAAATAGTGGATCTTCGGCCAACTTTTCAAGAGCCCATTCACCAAAAATATTCGGCGTTGTGGTAGGTCGTTTGGCTTGAATTCTTGCACCAGCTGTATTTTGAAAGGCTTCACACCTAAATCCTTCCGCAAATACAACTGGGATATTTTCCTCAGTTCGCACTCTACGTAAGCGTGTTGGTGGTTTAATACCCAACAATGTAAATTTGGTTAGAAATTCAGTCACAAAAGCCTGAATAGCCGCCTCAGTAGGTCGATAAAACTGACCATAACATGGAAGAAGCGTGCGATGAACTTCCTTACAGAGCACGCATTTTGATAATAAAATTCAATGTTCGTTTGGAAGACAATTCATGCTTAAATCATGTATCAAACTGAAGATTTTTGAAAGTGACACAAAACACGAAACGTGCGTGAGCTGTAAAAAACAGTAATGCCAAAAAGAAAATAGCAAAAAAATCACCGTTCATATCTAAATCAAAACCGTAAAACGGACGTATTTTCAAAAGAAAAAGGCATTTATTCGACTTTTTCATCTTTTTAATTAATCCGGGATGACCTTGCAAGTCTGAACAATAACTTTAATGTTTCTCTTACCTGGGTTCCGGCTCACAGTGGATTAGGGTGAAATGAACTGGTTGATGTGCTAGCCAGGCTAGGATAAGCCTTTCATAGCTTGGTTGCGGAAAAGCTTATCATTGCTCTTGGTTTTACGAAGGACAAAGTTTTCGAAATATTTCTCACAAAAGCGAACGGTTGGAGAAGCTTATTTAACTGTATTATATCTAGAAAGAAATAGTCCAACTATAATAAGTCCCGGAGAAATGGGCAAATATGCAGACCCAGGCAAGGCATAGCAAATGTACTTAGTTGTAACATGCACTGGAGAATGTCCAATCAGGGGAACATGCAGCGAACCAGCGCATTGCTTACAATACTCATTGGCGTAGTTTTTGCGACCTGCCAGCAAAGGAAACAGTGGGTCTTGTGAATAAAAAAAAAGTTAAAGCTTTTTTTGGAGGAAGCTAAAGCCAACTAGTCATAGCTCTTACTAGCAGCTAAAACTAGACAGAACTAGCTTAAGCTTTGTTTTATGTGAATAAAAAAATGATAACGCTAAATAGCTTATGCTGGAAAATTCTAGCTTAAGCTTCGTAATTTAAGGTGTTCGTTTTTTTATTCTCATGTTTCTGCTAGTTAGCTTTAGCTAAAACTGGTACATGTATGACCGAAAGGAAAGTTTTTTTGCCTCAATTTGTTATCTGTTCTACAGGGCAAGTATTGGTTTCGGCTAAAAAATGTTTTTAACATTTCATATGTTAGTTTCTGGGTCTATATGTTCACAGTCCTATTTTTTGAGATATTCCCTTATGTTTATTTAACAACTCGCACAAGCTAATACTGAAAATAAGACCTAGTCAAAGCTTTCTAGACAGGTCGAAAAAATCTTGAAATTTTTGTAGCTTTAACTATAATATTCTAGTTAAATCTTTTTTTATTCACACAAATTGAAGCTTAAGCTAGGAAAACAAGCTAAAATTAAATGAATTTAGCTTTGGCTATTTTTAAATAGCTATTACTAGAAAACATCTTTAACTAGCTAGCTTAAGCTTATTTTTATTCACTAAAAATCAAGCTTTTACTTAAAAATCCAAGTTTCAGCTTTAGCTTTTTTTTTATTCACAAGGCCCAGTAACTCATTTCCGTTTTAAATGTCCTGCGCTGCTTAAAAAAAGAACCAAACTATTCGGAAATTTGTTCTCGACGACCGAACTATCGAACTATCTGAACTGAAGATGAAAGACTTGATCTCTTTTCATTACACACAAAGTTGCTCCGATATGAATCGACATGTCAAGTACCTGGGAGTGTATTTCAACGAGTTGCTGAGGTTTAACCTGCACTCAAGAATGTTCTGAAAAAGGCCAGCTGGACCTTCAGCCGTTTGCACCCATTGCTGAAAAGAAGATCAGGTCTTAGCCAACCGACAAATATATCAATCTACAAGCAGCTCCTGCGACAAGTGACCAGCTATTCCTTCCTAGTCTGGTTTTCCATCTCGAAGACAGCTATGAAGGAACTTCAACTATTCGAAAGGAAGATACTGAGGATCTGCACTGGACTCTACTTCGACCGTCAATGACAGAAACACTACAGGAACGAGCATTTCTACACAGAAGCGAACTCAATCCCACTGGACAAATATCTAGTTCATTCAACGAAGAACATCATCGACCAACCGAATCAGCTTATGAAACGGATGACCACAGAACAACGAGGTACCTCAGTGTGATGGAAACTCTGGATGACAACGTAATCATGGACAACGAAGAAGTAGTGTCGTTCTACGCTGACATTGGGTCAGCCTACCACCGCGGCTAAAATGCCATCCCTGCCCACAACCCACAAAAATCACCGGGAATGAACACCCTAAAGACAATACAGTCAACCGACCTCTTAATTTTAATTTTTTTCGTCATGTAAATTTTATATAAAAATAATTAAACTTAAGTCACTGCATATAGTTCGGCCCCTTATGAGCAAACAAATGTAAACTTTCATACATACCTATGTAGTATCTTATTAGTTGTAAGCCAAATTGTAAATATACATAGTATGCTTAATTAAACAAAATTGAATTGAATTGAATTGGGTACTCATCGATGTTAATACCGCAAGCTAACAAACTTTTAGGGAGTGGTGAGCTCATGAATTCTTTATCATATCATATCGAATTAAATCCACAGGTCAAACGAGTTAATGGGAACAAAACGTCACCCTCTAAAGCTAATTGGGTCCCTGAGCAAAACTGCTCGTGGCCGCAAGTTCTACCTACCTACATAATGTATATTCTTTTTCGAATGTCCATACTCCATACTGATTGACAAAAAGCCATTAGAATAAATTCGAAGAATAACTAATAGCAGAATTCTTCGTAATTCGTTTGGTTTTTAGAGCAACGAAAAGGTGAACATTAATTGAAAATAAATATTTAAATTATTAATATCCTGCTGTCAGCAATAACAGACAGGGACACACAAATTTCAACCAATCGTATAGAACGTAGAACGCCATTCTCTGATGTACTACGGCCCTTTGCTTATATTGCTGTTCAATATAAACTGTAAGTCGTTTTGATCTTTTCTTAATATGAAGAGAAAGTACCCTGGCATTCTTCAGAATCTGAGTTTTAACAAGGTTAATTCATCATGCATTGACACTCATTTAGAACTGTTTGAAAATTCCAAACACTTTTCTTACAAATTTGGATATTTGATATTGGTGTCTTTCAGTTAAATTTCGATAGGGTTTTATTGGCTTTTTTATCTGAGACGAAGGACTTTTTAATCATATTCATCTTGATGTAAAAGTAGAGGAAGTTAGGGTATTGTGGTATACATGTTTGTTTTTTGGACTTAACAGAAAAAGTTATGAAATAAATTTTCCTAAATTTGGTAGATTTTACCAAAAACATATAAGCTACCAAGTGATTTCTTTTTGTCGAATTCTAACAAAAACTAACAAAGATTTAGACAAAATATTGATATAACTTCTAAATCGTCACTTTTGAAAGTTAAAGGGTAATGTGGTACACTATGCTGTCTATTGTGGTATACTTTACAACATTACCCAGTAGATTTTTTAAATGTGTGTGAAATCTCAAATTTCCTATTTTTTTCATTCCTCACAGTATGATTCCATGTCCTTTGAATCTCATTTTCTTACTTCAACCCTTTTAGACATTTTAACGAATGAATCTTTAGAAAAAACACAAATAGCCAAAAAAACAAATAAACTTTTATGATGGGTAAAGTGGTATACTACCACAGTAGCCACGGCTAGTATACCACATTAGCCGAAACTGTATATTTTTACAAAAATAAATAATAAAATATAAAATAAACATCTTTGAACAAAACTAACAGTTGTTTTTCGTAGATGATTAATTAAGTTTTGTAAAGAATTTATAAACTAGCTTGAAACACAACTTTTGAGAGCACACAAACACTTTTTGTTTGACCCAAAAAAAAACTCAACTTCACGCAATAACCCTTCTCAAATATTTGCTTGAGATATACAGAGACGTATTTAAGGATTTGGCGCCCCGGGCTGATAAATTTTGCCGCCCTTTAGAACAATGAAAATAAAGTAATAAAAAATAATAATAAAAAACACAAAATGCATAATATTTGATGTTTTAAAATTTTTTTTTGTGTGTATATTCATTACAAAATTCATTAACAATAGATTCGTTATCTAAATTTTTTGTCAGTTCAGCTTCTATATTTAATAAAGCTAAACTATTATATTAAGGCGCTAATGCGAGACCTTAAATACGTTTTTATTCGTTTCAATACGGGAAACGATCTTTCTGCACTACAATTCGTCACTGCAGTAGAGCTGTGTCAATCAGGATCGATTCGATTTTTTCGATCCGATCATCGAAAAGCATTGGTGATCGAAATCCCAAATTTTCATTTTAATCGATTCCAATCTCAATCATTTAAATGATTCTCGTTTCTCGATTTTCTATTTCAATCTCAATCATTTCAATGAGTCTCATTCTTTAATATCAGTTAACTCGATTAACCATGATTTACTCGATGGGATTTGGTGTTATTTGAGGTATCAGGGATGGAATCGCATAAGGTGATAGTTGATTGTCAAGTTTTTGATTGTCATTTTGAATATAGCTGTCTCTATCATATCAATAAAAAAATAAAGAGAGTGATTGTCAAACCGACAATCAATTAATTTAGTGATCACTTTACTCTTACGCGATACGGGCCCAGGATTTGGTATGTTTAGCCACTGTGGGAATTGAACTAAGTAATAAGAATAAAAACTTTCGACTTACATATGGGATAGTATCTAAAAGTTAATTTATTCGATAGTACCAATTCATTCAGTAACTATTAGTCCTAAAATTGATCTTTTAATGAGCAACAAATGAAATCTTTTTGTCTTGAATTTTTTGACGCTTTTTAATCAATGGACATAGTAGCCATCATTCGATGTCATTTGGTAATTTATGGCTTACAATATAGAGTATTTTGTGAAAGCCTCAACTCAATCTTATCATCGAAATCGAAATGAAAATCGAATCGGAACAGTATTGAACCATTTGAGTGAAATGAAAATGATCTAATTCGATTCGATCATTTGAAATGAACGATTTACACAGCTCTACACTGCAGTGCACAAGTATATTCTTAAAGCAACCTCAGCATATAAAAATGCTTCTTTCAATTATTTTTGTCTTATATGAAGGTTAAGCTGCCTTAAAATCATATTTTCAGAGTTGTTTTGCTCCAGAAAATGTTTAAGTAAGACACACTCTTCTTGAAAATTTTCCCCAAGATCAACCGGGTATAATTTCTGAAGAGTGGTTGCATTTTTTCGAATTGCTTCTTCACTCATATGATAATAGATTAGATAAAAAAATAAAACCATTTGTTTTTGCTTCATAGGATGAATTTATTCTTTTCAGCGCACTCAATTATTGGTAGCAAATAGGAATGAAAGTATTTATTTTAAAATTTTCCCGACCACAAAAAAGAACCTCCCTTCCCGACACTCATCATCTCGTTTTTTCCTCTTGACGATCCTTTTTAGTCCATTTTGTAATTTTCAGAGGTTTTGCTTTTTCCCATCTCTTTAAATCATCAAAGCATTCTCGTTTTTCTCTCACAAACGATATGAGTGCCTCGTAGAGCCTGGACACAGTTTCAACGTCTGTATCAACACATTAATTTTTTTTTGATACAATATAGAATTGCTTGAGTATAGAACCCCAAAATTAAGACAATATTTCTGTCTCAAGGGACTTCAATTGGGACAAGTGAGAACGATACTAAAAATATAAAATAGGTATTCGACGATTTTAACTTTAGTAAAATGTTAGAGATAGCATGATGCTAAATTTGATTAAAATTAGCAAAATCGTCTCTTTAACCTAGTATATACTAAAATAGTTTTAACATCGTACTAATTCGACTAAAATTTTGCGCCAATAGTTTTTAAAATAATACCTATCCTTTTATTTATCCATCATTATACACTATGTATTGTACAAAAAAAAAACAATCATTATATTGTTTCTTAAGTCGTTCAAAACTATTGACGAAGGGAAGGGTATTTTTATATAAGGACACGAGTCAGCCAAAACTAAAAAACAATGAGACATTATTTGCTAGGTATATAAAGAATAAAAATTTATGTGTGACCTTATATTTAGAATCCGACTTGATGGATTTTTAAATTTTTTTTAATAAAAAGGGACTTTTTGTAGATGGCTTAGAAACAAAAAATTAAGATCCGTTCTAGTCCATTTTTGTAGAGCTACATAGCAACAAGTTTTTTTTTTTTTTATTTAGATAATGTTTTCGTTTCATTGGAATTTGTTCCAAAGACTAGGTACATGTCGGTAAATATTTTAACTATGAATTTTCATTATAAGAAATCGTTTATAAAAAGTAAGAATAGTAAATGGTGAAAAAAGTGAGTGACATGTTACAGTGAACTCTCTTACAGCCGGACACTCACGGCACTAAAAAAATTGTCATGCTTGAAAAACTAAAAAAATCGCATTTTTTTAATCTTTGTATTTTTGTTTATCCTTCAAAAATATTGTAAATTGGATAATTGTTATGGGCGGCATCCACCCTTTTGCTTGTATGTTTTGAAAGTTCAATCAGTTCAAAAAAATATTATAAATTGGCCAATTGCTAGGGGCGGCTTGCGTCCTTCTGCTTGAATGTTTTGAAAGTTCAATCGCTTCAAAAAAATATTATAAATTGGCCAAGCGCAAGCCGCCCCTAGCAGCCTTGCCGCCCCGGGCTGTAGCCCTTTTAGCCCTAGGGTAAATACGCCCCTGGAGATATACGAAGATTTTTGACTTGATTGAACACGAGTACTTAGTTTTATTTATATTACCGTCCGCTAAGGTAAAAACCGTTGAAGAAACATGCTTAGTTTTTGAGAAAACTGCCTATACCACATTACCCCAAGTTACTCTATAAAAACCCAAAGAATTTTTTTGAAATATTTTACATCATGACTTTTGGATCACGATGAGATTGAAGTTTTGCTAGTCTACATTCATTATGTTATTAATATGTGAAATATATTTGGAAAAAATAAACAATCATAGACCCATCTCCTTGCTCAATTTCAAAGATATTTTAATAAATGTATACAAAAAAAATAGCAATCATTCATTTATTTTATTTCGGTGCAGTTTGGATTAAGGGGTATATTTAATGTTCTTGTATATTTTATTTACAAAGCAAGTGGTGCGCTGGTCTCTTTGTTGATATTACTAAATCTTTTGACACGATTGTTCATTAAATTCTTTTAAATAAACTATATGATGACGGATTTCGTGGCTTTATCTACAACTGGTTCGCTTCGTTTTTTCATAAGCGGTTAACAACAGAGACTAAAAATTAGAGAGAACCGCCAGGTGTTAAATGTAGGTGTGCCCCAGGGATCAGATTAAGGATCGCTTCTGTTTTTGATATTAATTAACTATTTTTCATATTTACCTTTTGCAGTTAGAATCACGACTTTTGCAGATGATCTTGTATTCGCATATGGCTCAATGAACCCCCTATTTCTTAGAGCTGAACTAAACTAAAATAAAATGCACAACTGGGTCGCACGAACTTGCTCTTATGTAAAAGTACATTTAACAATTATTTATAAATAAACATTAATTTAATGATGAGGTTCCCCATACAAGTACTAACTACGCATAATGATTGATTTCGCTGGTCGATGGGAAGCGATGCTTTCATCAAAGCCTAGGTCATTGACAATCAAATGCATACAATAGCCGTCTGATTTCTGAATTTATGAAAACATAGGTTAAAAATCGTATTATTATTAAATACATTTTTTATCAAAGAAATTTCTTTAAAATTTTTCAAGTAAAAAATTTAATATGCCAATTGTAAATACTATTTCGTAATATAGATTTAAGGAAATAATTTCAAAAAATTATCGTTCACAAGTTTTCAATTGATTTTTTTAGAAAAAATTAGATTTTTTTTTTTCAAAAACACCAACAAATATTTTTCCAAATATTTCTAGATACAATATTATTTTAACTTCAATGATGCTGATGGGTTTAATGTTAATGCTTTTTCCTCTTTTCTATTTTTTACAGTTTTATATTGCATTAAATATTATTAAATAAATAAATAAATGTAATGGGGTTCTTGTAAAAAATTTTGGTTAAAATTGTTAGAGCCGTTTATGATAAAGTCGAAAATAAAAACAACGATTCTATGACAGGTAACGTTAATTACATTCTTTCCTAATTTTTTTTTGAACAAAATGTAGTCAATGCCCATTATAGCATACCTATTTTTATAAAGATCGTTAGAGCCATTTTTTAGATAAATAAGATTATGCATTACGGCTAGCAAAAAATTTCAATTTCCCCTCTAGAGAATCACCGAAGACCCTTAAGTACCGAGTTTGAAGAAAATATATACCTCCAATTGCTTAGGCTGTAGATCGAGGTACTGTTTTTTAATTTAGTTTTAGTTTAAGTTTTATTTCACATAAAATTCAGTTTTTAATATTTACAAAATTCAGATACATAAGTAGTTTAAAAAATTATGAAAAAATTAAATGACATTTTGTATTTTAAATACCAAGGTATAAAAAAATAGTGTCAAATGCCACTACAAGTAGTTAAAATTAAAAATAAAATAAAATATGAATACGGGTGGGGTGACCCTCAGAAATATAAAAAAAAAAATAAAAATAATAATATATGTACATAATGCAAAAAGAAAATAAAAAAATTCATAAAAATTAACAAAAGATTTAATTCAATAAATAAACCAAGAAAAAATTAAATGAAAACAATGAAAGAAAAAATAAAAAATAAGATGAAAAATGAAAAATGAAAAAAATGTAATATATAAAATAAATAAAAAATCAAACTAAATTTAGATCAAAATGTTAGAAATCAGAGATTCAAGACTATCATAATTTTGATTGAAAAGGCAAACCTTTACTAGTTTTAAAAATATTCCAGGATTTGTTGATGTTCGTATTGCGTGAGGCAATTTATTAAAAATCCGACAAGAAAACACAGAATAAAAGTTACGATAGGCAGTAGTGCGAAAATACAGACAGACAGACGGCATTGTCGGATCGAATAAAAAATAAATTTCCAAAAAAATATTGAGCCGTTTTTGAGATATCGAATTTTTAAAAAAAAAATTTAATTTTCACGTTTTTGAAATACAATGGTTTTCAAACTTTTTAGAAGCTTCTCTATAAAAAATTCCAATAAAATCCGTTATGCTGATACTTTAAAAATTTGAAAAATGGTTCTATGGTACGTGCAGTCAATATCTTAATTTTAATTTTTTTACTAAATTATAGATCGTAAAAATTAATCGAAAGAAAAGATATTTATCAAAATTTTAGGTACCGTTTTCGAGAAAAATTCGATTTTCGAAACTCATTTTTTAAACATGTTAGGTAAAATAATTTTTTTTTCTCACATCTTGTAAAATGCATTAAGAAACTTTTAACTGTCGAGTTTCAAAAAATCGAGCATTCGATTTTCAAAATATTGAGTTTTAAAAAAAAATTAAATCCAAAAATTATTTTCTTGAAAATTTGAATACACTATACCAACTATTTAATTTTTTGTGGAGGGGAGCCTTAGTATAAAAAAAAATCAAAATCGGTTGTACAGCTTTTGAGAAAATCAAAAAAAAGTTGTAGGGGGGTACCATTAATAACCATTTTTCGGTATTTTTTTTTTCAACCATTATCTAGCTTTAACTAAGTGAAATATTGAATTTTTGAAACTTGTGAATTTTGTTTTCTTTTTTTTTTTTAAATTATAAGATTTCGAAAAAATCACCATTATTTTTGATCTTGAAAAAAACGTGTGGGGGTAAGAAATTAAAAGTGATATCTACCATGTTTAGAGAAAATCGACCGAGCCGTTTAGGCTGTAGTCGAACAGACTATAACGTAATGTCAAAATCGATCAAAACCTCGAGACCGATTTTTTTACGAACGCATAACTTGCCTTATAGTACCTATAAGTCGCAAGTAAAAATTATGAATATGGTTTGCTATTTCAAAGTTTGTTGCAAGTGGCAAAACCAAATTAATGTTTTTTCCGACTAGGTTCACTGTAGCCACCATGTGTTGAAGTCAACTTTCACTCGTTTGTCTGCCAGTGTTTCGGTTACCTTATTGTATTTGTACATCAGCGTCTGAAACAACCTTCAATACAACTCGAACTGTTTTCAAATTGAAGAAGTTGGGATCTTGAAATACCTTGGCAATACTATTGACCAAAACATGAATTGGATGCAACATATTTCGGTCTTAAAACAGTTCTTGCGCCCTTCCATTAAGCGTTTCTATCGGTTCAGAAGGTTTTGTTCTAATAGAACACTTAAAACTGTTGAACATGGAATTTTTCATTCAACTCTGCAATATGGGATTATTGTTTATGGAAGTACGAGTACATACATGTCCAGTCCAAGGCCACTTATCATCCTTCGAAAGTTCGCTATAAGAAGAACTAGTAAAGCAAATCGCCTCGTTTGTCGCTAAAGATAGTTTTTCTGCCAAAATTGGGGTCCTCTTTTAAACGCTCTGAAGCCCTATCAGCGAACAAAGAACGATGTCTATGGTCAACAATTTTGAGTTCCTGGGTCAGTGGATATTTTACGGGCTAGGCCCACATCCCGACGTAAAATTCTGCAAGTTGAAGTCTGCGAAAGGCTGAGTTCTTGTGCAAGGGTAGAAATAAATAATGTGTTTTTTTTTGTAAGGGGTACTGCTTCTTTTAAGGAATTGGTAAATCCTCCAATAGGACGTTGGCCTCTTATTTATAGAAAAATAAGTAAAAGTTAATAAAAGTCATGTTTTTTTCTATTCTGAAGGAGAAGACTAGATTGAAATTCAATATTCAATTGTATTCTTAATAGCAACTCGAGGCACAACAGGTTCATGTGTGGAACATGGTGGAAGTACACAAGTCTCTTTAAAAAAAAAAAAACACAATGGATTTAATCGCCATGTAGGGATTTGCCAAACAACCCACGACGTGATCAGAACGTTTAAAAGGCTTAACATCAAACATTCGTCCTACTTATTGCCGAAGACAATGTCGACGGCGACGCGACGTGTCGGTCGTGTCATCGTCATCAGCTCCCACACAAGAGCCTTTTTCAAATCACTAAATCTCCTTACGGATTAACAGTCACCCAGGACATCCATCCAACCAACCAGTCATACACACAAAACAAATGCCGAAAACTTTATTAATCCTTACAGAGCCTCTGTGAATTGTGTCTGGGTCTGGGCTTGGGTCAAATGAAGGATATATGAGCCAAGTTTTCACCCGGCCGACATTTATATTTTGCAAGTGGGCTTTCAGGGTTTCTGCTCGGCATTGGCATTGGCAGCGGCAGAGCAAAAGGACATTCGGGTGAAAACTTTCTCAATTAGTATTTAATTGGAGGAAAGGGAAATTTTCGACGCCCGGTTTCTTCGTCCGAATATTTTCTGACTTAGTAGGCGGGGTAGAAGAAGAAAAGGAGTCTCATTTATATGCGAAGCACATATTGGCAATGAATCCATCCAAGGGTTGCCCGCTAGCCGAAATGTTTATATAATTGCATAATAGTTTCTTGGGGGGATTTTTCTAAGAGGTTCACTTTCGTCCTTGGGGGAAAATAATATAATCATTGGGTATTGGGACCAAACCCAGCTCTTCTGTTCTGCTCTGAAATAAATCCCTTGCAAGAACAATACTCCACTCCAAACTCCAGAAAGACGTCAGAAAGAGCCAACGTAAAGCTCGAGCTGTATTATATTGCTTTTTGAAGGTTGCACGTTTTATTTTTAATGCCAACCCAGCAGAATCGTGCAAATCATTAAGGAAATTTATTTTGACAATTTGCGTTTTATTGTGGCAGAGCAGCTATCGTCTTCGGGTGTCGTTTTTATCATCAGGACAGCTCCAAAGTATAGGGGTTCATTGGAGCGCGCATGCAAAACGAATGAGCTGGGTAAGCGTTAATGATGCTTCTCATTCCTAAATAAGCAGATACGTTCGTTCGTTCGTTCGTCGTTCTATCTCCGATTCCGGCCAACTCAAACCGAAACCAACAAAGGACCAAGGATTTCTTGCCAACCCACCCTCTTCTCCTTGTTAATTAACTGTTGAAAGGAGCGTATTTCAAGGAGTGAAAATAAATTATTTACTTTTTTGGCAAATTCGTTTCTTTTTGTCGCCCCTGGCAGGTGAGTTATTGTCATGAATATAAAGCTGGGTTCTGTGGGTGAATGCGGAAAGAGTGAAGCATTTGAAGCATGCCTCCCGCCGACAATTCCTGTTTGCATTTATTTATATTATCATTTGAGTCGAAGCTCGTAGATAAGTATTGCAAGTTTTCAGGTACAAGCAGTAAAAGGGGATGTTTATTATACAAACGTGATAGAGAAAGATTGCTAAGCGGATGCTTAAGTTGGTGATGTTTAATTTTATTGAATGAGCTAGCTACCTCCGGAAGAAAATGTTGGGATATATTTTAAATTCATTTTATTTTGAGTTTTTCCTTGTTTGGAAATTTTTTGTTTTTTGTTGTACGGTCGTTTACTTTTTCTTTAGTTTCGAATTTTTATTTCGCAGTACACAAACAGGCCTTAAATTTGTTTGTGAAAACAGGAATCAAAAAGATTATTTAACGGACTTTGCTCTAGTGAAATAGCCAGTTGCATTCCTCCCCTTAAACAATTCAACCGTAATACTCGCACTTCTAGGAATGCCCATCAATTTACCCTCGAGCCCAACTTCGGTCGTACTGTGAAGTACAGAGATTCGTTTTTTAGCCGTACTACGCGAATGTGGAATTCCTTACCACGCTCTGTCTTTCCCAGTCATTGCAATGTTCAAGAATTCAAAACCAATGTACACCGACACCTCCTTTCTAACCCCTCCCTTTTTTCCTAATGCTCACGCTGTGTCTCTGACATATTAAAGGTATACAAAAAACCTTTGAGTGTGTGCTAATTATAAAAAAAAAAAAATAATGCCGCAAAATTTAAGTCAAATTATTACGATATTAAAACGGTTTTAGTGTGATACTCGTACTTGGTTAAAATGAAGATTTTGCAGATTTTATTTGAATTGAGCATCGTACTTTCTCTAACATTTTATTAAAGTTGAAATCATCATATATTTTAATATTTTTTTAACCTCAGGCACTTTACACAAAACTTCGCCACATGTTCTTGATTCTCTTCCTCCTCCAGTATTAAGAATAACTAGATAATTTTCTGAACTTAACGGTGACAAACGGTATGTACTCTAACGGCTTTAAAATCACAGAATATATGCAAATGTGCGCCTTTACCTTGAAGCTTCATAATAAGAATGATATTTACCATCTTTGTTGATAGAGTAACTATAGAACCAGCATTCTTGTATCAATTCATCGAGAAGATCTTGCAACTGAGGCCGGTGAGTTGCTGAACATATTTGTGTTATGTCATGAAACTTTTAATTTTACGTACACTGACGTTAAAAAATGACTTATCCGCCTTTGAACCATTATGTCGATTCCAAACGGCTTTCCCAGTCTCATAAAAAATTGCGACTATCATGAAATAATCCGTATTCGTTCCTAATTTCCATCATTCAAACCTGTCAAAACGTCACACAGTGGGTCCTCTCCATACACATCAGTGCTCAAAATACAGTTTTTAATTTTTGTCTTTAAAAAAAAATAAAAATGCATAATTAATATACATATTATAACACATGTCATTTGTAAGTATTATCTTTCTTCGCTGTCTAATGGTCAAGTTACGGTACATTCAAGTTGACTCTTTGTCATTGATTTGTATTAGACATGCGCAAGTTTTAATTTTGTGCAGTTTTATTTTAATTTTAAAAGTTAACTTCGTTAAACAAAAAAAAATAAAAATATGTTGTTCGTTCAAGAAGGCATGTAGATTGCAAATACATTTTTATTTTCGTTTGAAAGGTGTTACTTAGTGTATAAAATACATAAATAGATGAAGGTTTTACTCACGGGCAATGAAATTTTTAAAATGATTTTTTTTTTAACTGGCGCAGAGAACTTTTAAATCTAAGTATACAGCATGAAAGAAAAAATATTTGTTATTAAAACTCCGAACAGAAGTAAAAGTTAGGTGCGCTAATTCGAAATATCACTGTTTGAGTTCGCGGTTCAATAAATAAATAATACAAAGGCCGACTAAAAAATTTGGTAGTGGATGTTTAGCTAAAATATGAGAATGTGGGTTTATAGGTATGTTTATCATGATATCAAATCCGAAAATTCCGGCGGGTGTTTTTCTCAGCCTTGGGTAGGGTGTAGGTGTGAAGTTAAAAACTATCTATTTTTCCTATCTTTGTTCCAGCTTCCAGGAATATAACTACTTATATAAATATACAATTTAAATATGCAATTTGATGGTCTGTAATTAAACCTAAGCTTACATACCTGAATGTTGACCATCCGACTGATAGAACTAGAAATATTAGCTTTTTACTGACTCATATCGAATTATTTGTTAATTTTTTGCTTAATATAAGATCGGTTTTTAGATACATGCGGAAAGATTTAGGTGTTTTTTCCTAGAAACAGCTCGACTTTATGTGCAGCTCTGTCCTTGGTATCCCATGACCACAAGTCCAGGCCCGGATTAATAGGGGGCTAGGGGGGACTGAAGCCCCGGCCCCGCGGAAACGGGGGCCCAATCCCATTAAGAAATTTAAAGCGTAAAACCGCGATATTCAAACTGTACAATCTAATAAACACTAAAAATAAAAACCAAAATTAGCCGACCCCACAAAATCCAAACTCGAAAGCTATATACCCCAAAAAAGTTAAACCCATATAGCCCAACTCGCAATTAATCCCATAAGCTTTTAACCCTCATAGCTCAACTCGCTAGTATCTCCAAAAAGTCAAACCCACATAGCCCAAGTCGCTATTAACCCAAAACTGTAAACTCAAAAAATATTAAATCCACGCAGCCTAATTAAGCAAAGGGTTGCCAGATTGAAAAACAAATTGAATTCTATACCTCGTATCTTTTTTGCGAAGTGTGGAAATATGCTGGACTAATTACCTCGAGTACCTTATTTATTCTTGATTAAGAGAGATTAAGTGGTAAAATTTAGAATTGTTCATTTCCGCGAGTCCGTTTTGAGTTTAACAAGCGAAAAATGGCGATACAAATTTTGCCGCAGAAGTATTGAATCGTATTTTTCGACACAACGTACGTAAAGTTGAATTTTCCGAAACGCTCACTTGTTCAAAATTCAACTTTACGCGTATCTATTATTTATAATGTATACTTACTCATTCAATCTAATAAATCCTTATTACTAAATAATTTGTTACTTTTAATTTTTAGAGTTTTGAATAATCAAAAAGAAAGGGTCTGACGGTTTTGAGTTCATAGTTTTTGGATTAATTACGAATTGGGTTGTGTGGGTTTAACGCTTTTGGGTTTACGATTTTTTATTTGCGATTGCGAAATGAACACATTTAATTTATCAAAAACGTGATACCCTGGGTATCAAAAATTCTTAATCTTATCAGGGGTTGGAGCACTTGGGGGATAGCTTCTTGGATTTTCGATGAGTCAACTCCTCGACGCATCGTCTCTGAGAGCGTGGACTCCTAGTGCCCCGGGTTATTGAAGGTTGGCTCGCTTGAAATTTAGGACACTCTGGGTTATGAGGGTGTAGGAGTGTACAATCCAACCGTCTGTTATCTAAAATATTCAAATTTGAAATCCAAATAAATAATCCAGAGCATCACAGACCAACCGCAAGAGTGTGACACTAACCCATCTACAATCAACCTATCATTTTACATATTTTGTTTTATATATTTCTATTCGTCTTTTTGCCTTCAGCCAGTCAAGTCAAGTTCTTTCTTTTACAATAAATATTATCAAATTTAAATATTTAATAAAGTGAACTATTTAATACATAAATTTGAGTAGCGTTTTAAATTAAATTAAATTTGTCGACACGCTCCTAAAAAGGGTTGGCTTGCTTGGGTTGTATATCTTTTTAGGGGGCCTCAAATTTGAAATAGCCCCGGGCCCCCATTTTCCTTAATCAGGACCTGCACAAGTCTGCACCAAATCCTTATCAATGAAAGTGAAATAATGACTCATGCCCTACTTCCAATTAGCCAGTTAAGCGAAGAAGACCAGGAGGTGCGAAATAGAGATTTCATATATCGGCAACAATTCAGCGGGAAGACATCACAAAATAAAATGCACGACTGGATCGCACGAACTTGCTCTTTTGTAAAAATACTTTGGAATTTAAGATACATTTTATAAATATAAAACATGAATTTAAAATGAAATTGCCGTCTGATTTCTAGAAAAGTATAAATTTATGCAAACGAACTTTAAAAATTCGATGCGAATTTTAAGTATTTAATAATATTGATTTTAGGAAATAATTTCAAAAAATAATCTTTCATAGGTTTTGAAGATATTGATTTTTCAAAAAAAAAAAAAAAATTTTCAAAAAAAACCAACAAATACTTTTTTCGAATATTTTTATATACAATATTATTTTAAACTTAGGGGGACTCCTGCTGAAAATGTTTGGTTAAAATCGTTAGAGCCGTTAATGAGAAAGTCGAAAATTAAAAAAACGGTTCTATGACAGGTACCGTTAATAACATTTTGCCCCAAATTTTTTTTTTTACCAAAACGTAGTCCATGTCCATAATATCACACCTAATTTTTTTTTATCAAAATCGTTGGAGCCGTTTTCGAGATAAATAAGATTTTGCATTACTATAGTCAAAACTATATTCATATTAATAATATTTTCATTTTCAACAGCAGTTAGTATCTATTTATAACAGTTCTTAGAATTTTAAACAAGATTTTGAATTTTGAGCACTGCTTAGTATGAAGGGGACCCACTGTGCGTCAGTTCCTTGCGATCTATTACCAAAATGTAATTATCAAATGTAAAAATGTAAGCCAATTGTCATCAAATATAACTCACATTCACTAGGAGCACGTAACGTTACAGAAAAATGTAATCGAATTCCAATTAACGTTCATCAGCCTTACAGTTCGCATTCAGTTTTGATTCAAATATATAGTATAATAAGACCTGTTTTGGCAGACGAAAACCCCTAGTCGTTCGGCAAAGATTTCATCTTGGTCAACATTAATTAACTGCTACCAGGGGCTTTGTTACTGCCGATCTACCAGAGCGCATGAGTACACAACATGTGGTCCGGTGTTTCCTTATGCATGTTGCAGAATCTATACGTGGCACTGCTTACCATACGAAGTAAACTTAGGTGTCTTCGAAGTTTTTAGTGTCCAGTTAGGATATACGTTACTATTTTTTGGTTATTTCTACTTAAGTTAATGAAGTTTTCAAAACGTAGCTGCGATTGTAACTGGCCAGTAGTAGTTTTGCCTATACCTTAGCTTTGGGAGTTATTTCCAATTCCTGGATCTGTTTGCCTCCTCTTTTTGGCTCGTAGTTCCTGCTGATATGTTAAGCGTTTAGCTTGCCAAATTGATTGCCTCCAGAGGCTTTAAGTCTGTTAATATACCAGAGCGTTCAGCTTTTTACCTGCTGATCTACCAGATCATTTCGCCTTTTGCTTGCCACCAGGGGTTTGTACCAGCTGATCTACCAGAGCGTTTCGTCGGTTGTTAGCCACTAGGATCTTTCTGGCTGCTGATCTACCAAGCCTGCTGTTTTAGTGCCACCAGGGGCATAGAACTTGCTGAAGTACCAGAGCGTTTAGCCTGCCGTTCTGAAGTACCGTCAGAGGCGTAGTTCGTTGACCATTGTCTGTATTATCCGAAGCCCGTTTTCCCGATGCCAGAACACCAGGAGTGAATTCAAGGAAAATAAATAATCATATATATAATATATATATATACATTTATAGAAAGTCCTTCAATACATTCTAGTTCAGCTAAAAAACGCAGTTCATAGATGCCTTGACCCTTGAACCAATAAAACACCATATTAAGTTTATGTCTAAGACAGCATATTTTGGTATTTTTAAAATGTGTAACATTTTATTTCTAGTTTTTCATTCCAAGCATTTTAAACACGTACATTTAAACTATTCCTCATATGCTTGCTTTATTTGAATGAAAATAACAATGAAACGTTGTAAAGGTGTGTCTTACACGAGTGTCCCTACACCAAGCTGACACAAAAATCCCTTATTTCATTTACACGTCCTAACATTATAACAAGATTGTAATCCATTTAAGTTAGGGGAATCCAGCATATGTCAAAAACAATTTTAAAAACACTATCCTATCTACAATGGATCCTTAAGTTGTCAGCTTCAGCTGAAAATGGTTAACTTGCTTCGCTACGACAGCAAAAAAAAATCTCAAAAAATATATTAGAGATATTCTTTTTTTAGTAAAAAAGGAAGAGTAAAAAATAATAGTCTTTAATACTCCATCTACATCTCCATCTCCACATGCTACACCCGCCCCTCCCACCAAGACATTATGTTTCAAAATCTCCTGTTATAACAAAGCACCCATCATTTTTCTCTTTTTTTTTATTTTTATTACAAAAAAAAATCACACAGAAAAAGGATACTCAAGGATGCACCTTGCAGCCATCAACCCGTTCACAGTTTAATTTTCCCTTTCGCTAGTTCAGCTCCTTCAATGTTACCATACTCCACGTTAGGTTGTTACGTACGTTCAACTACTGTTAGTATATTCTTCACAGAGTGACATGCTAGTGCCTTTGACTTTCAACGACAAAAAAGTAATATAATGTGGGTGGGTTCCTTAGGGATTACTGCAGATGACAACGGAGTTTCGGATGGGTGTCTGAGGAGAAGTATATGGTTAAAAATGGGCGCCAATCCCGGACGTGATATGCATTATTAAGCAATAAATATTAAAAGGATCGATTGTGTATGGTAAGTTCGACAATGTTTTATCCTTTTATTGGAAAAGTTTAAATTAAAAGTTTTCGTTCGTTTAGTTCTGGGGCTGGAGATGAAGACCATCACAGTTCCTGCTGTGAGCTCTATCCTTCCTTGGTTCGATTTTCTCTGTATTTGCCTTTTCGTTGTCCTGCTGTCATTTTTTTTTTCTTTCTATAGAGCAATCTGCCTTCAATGGGTAAACCTGAAATAGGTGTGGGTGCAATGGAAAGTTGAGCTGGCCAAAAGTTTTTCGAGTGACAGTTTCTTTTAAAGATTATGGGATTTCGGAGTGAGCCATTGTAAGAACCTTTGGTAATTGTTGGAAATTTCCAAAAGGCTTAAAGATATATAGATACATATGCGTACAGTTGATTTTATTGGCTTTTTTTTTTGTGGGTGAATAAAGTTTTATGGGGCTTAGTCTCTTGCCATGGTTCAATCGGTTCATGCTCGAAATTTAGATTTGTGGGTTCTTTAAATAAAGTGGGATCTATGAAACTCTTTAAAGGGCTTACAAATTAAAAATAAAATATCAATCATTTCTGTGTGCGTGCAACTACGCATAGAAAGAACGTAAAACTTTATGCCGAGTTCGAACAGCTAAGATGAGCTTCACTTTTCATGATAAGAGATAATCTTGCAGGATTTGTCACTTCCTCGCATACGGCTGAGAATAGGTCCCAAAACCCTCTGCATGACAGTCCAACGCACTAACCAGTATGCCGAATAGTACTAGCAAAAGGACTTATAATCCCTTTAAGATAATTGATTCTATTAATTTCATGATGGATATTAAAGATTATAAAATTAAAAAAAAATTTGAATTCCATTAAAAACTCTTGAGCGGAGATATTTAAGATACAAAGCTGGAAATCTGAGATTAAAATAAAAACAGAACATAAAATGTATTTTAACATAAAAATAAAAAATTGATTTCGTTTACAATTGCTATACTAAAAGCTAAATAAAGCTTGAATAAATTCCGAAAAATCATAATTAATTGCACCTTCCATAGACCCATTTTGACTTGCGACATACAGTTGCGGTCAAAATAATAGCAGTGTAAATGAAATTATTGGTAAGTCCCTGAATTTTCATGGTTTTGTGTAGGAATATTCTGTGGTCAGACGAGCCCAAGATTGTGTTATATGGTGGAAAGGATCTCGGCCTCCAAATACAGAATATAATTCACACTTCACAGCCAAGACAGTAAAACATGGAGGATCCAGCATAATGGTTTGGGCATGTTTTTCCTTCTATGGTGCTTAGCATCTTTATGTAAAGATCAAGGAGGAAGTTATGTTCCCATATGCTGAAGATGAAATGCCACTGAAATGGGTCTTTCAACAAGACAACGACCCAAAGCATACAAGTAAACTTGTGAAGCAGTCATTCCAAGAAAAGAGGGTTTATGTCAAGGAGTGGCCTGTGCAGTCCCCAGACCTCAATCCTATAGAAAATCTTTGGTGCGATGTCAAGAAGGCGGTCAGCCATCAGCAAATAGGGGGAATAACATGTAGCATATGAAAACATGTACGTGCCGTAACGTGCCGCTAGAAACAAGCCTTTAAAAAGGTTTGGCTAATATGATCAGGCTGGTTCCTCAGGTTGGCGACAGGTTAATTCCCTGTCCCGTAAAACTAAAAGAATTTCGAGACCGACAACAAGCCTCGGAAACGGACTGATCACACGACGACAACCCACGCAACGAAAACTGAAAAACGATTTACGAATTTTCTTATGGAACTTACGATCGCTCTATAGAGCTCGAGCTGCTCAGCAGCTAGCCGATGCCCTGGCTTTAACGCTATAAGCGAAAGGCTATGCACTCTTCGCGTGCGAGGCAAATTTACGAACATCAGCCTCATTAACGTTCACGGACCTACGGAGGAGTCCTCAGACGAAGAAAAAGAGACTTACTACGAACAAGTCGAGAGGGCCCTCAATGCCTGTCCAAGGTATGATGTTAAAATCATCCTTGGGGATTTGAACGCAAAAATAGGTCGGGAGCCGGTATTCAGGCATTACGCAGGCACCTATAGTTTGCATGAGAACACTAATGACAATGGACTTCGAGTCTTAGAATTGGCAGCATCACAAAACATGGTCTTTGCGAGTACCAGGTTCCCGCGTAAAAATATCTACAAAGCCACCTGGGTATCACCTGATGGAGTCACTCGTAACCAAATAGACCACGTGTTGATAGACCGTCGCCACTACTCGAACTTGATGACGGTACGAACGTACCGAGGTGACAATATCGACTCGAATCACTATCTTGTTGGTATGGTTTTCCGAGGGCGGATTGCCTTGCGAAGACGCATTGCATCCGCCGATCAGGTTCGAATCAACACGGCTGCGCTGCGCAATGAAAACACCAGTAACACCTTTGGTAATGCGTTAGGACTCGCCCTAGAATCACTTGATTTAGGGAGAGTAAGTCCTGGAGCCAGTATGCTGGGCGTAAATGAGAAGTGGACACGTCTTAAAAATACTTTCATTAGTACTGTCAACTCCATCTTTGGCAGCAGTCGTAAAAATCGGAACGACTGGTTTGATGATGAATGCAAGCTAGCGACTGAACGTAAGAATGTTGCGTACCGAGCAATGCATCAATCTCATAGAATGCGGGCACGCGAAGAGGAATATAAAGAGCTCAGAAGAACAGGAAAACGGCTTCACAGACAAAAAAAATCAGCCTGCGAGAAGAACCTAATCTGTGAAATAGAAAATAGCCGAGAGCGAGGTCCGCACCAGGCTCGGAAGTTCTACCAATCCGTCCGAAACATGACGCAGTACACACCACGCTGCACATACTGCAAGGACGGAGAGGGAAATCTGATCACCGATCCTGAAAGCATACTGGAGCGATGGGAAGTGTACTTTAATGAATTGCTAAATGGTCAGCTCACTACAGAAGTGGAGGCTCCACTACTTCAAGAAGAATACCCTATGTTGCCGCCACCAAGCATAGAAGAGGTTGAGAAGGCTATAGGCCGGCTTAAACAGAACAAATCCCCTGGAGCCGATGGCATGCCAGCCGAATTATTTCATCACGGCGGGCCAGCCTTACGTCAAGCAATTCATGATATTATAGTGCACGTATGGGAGCAGGAAGAAATGCCAGAAGACTGGCGAAAAGGCATAATATGCCCCATACATAAGAAGGGAGATGTCACAACGTGCAGCAATTATAGAGGTATCACGTTGTTGAGTACCGCCTATAAGATACTCTCCTCTATCCTACAAGACCGGATAACCCCATACGCCAAAACCGTCATCGGACAATATCAGTGTGGTTTCATTCCAGGCAAATCAACAACTGATCAGATCTTTACCCTTAGGCAGGCGATGGAAAAATGTCTAGAATTTAACATCCCAACATACCATCTGTTTATAGACTTTAAGGCCGTCTATGATAGCATAGCCAGAGTAGTACTTCACAAAGCCATGAGAGAATTCGGCATCCCAAATAAATTGACACGACTATGTAGGTTGACCATGACCAACGTAACAAGCCAAGTAAAAATAGTCGGATTGCTATCCAGACCAATCAACATCTTTAATGGACTCCGACAAGAGGACGGCTTGGCCTGCCTCCTCTTCAACCTGGCGTTGGAGAAAGCAATCCGTGACTCTGGCACGGCAACAAGAGGGACCATCGTCAACAGGTCCAGCCAATTACTGGCTTACGCAGACGACATCGACATCATCGGAAGAACCGATAAAGCTGTACACGATTCCTTCATCCAGATCGAGCAGGCGGCACAAAATCTGGGGCTGCACATTAGTGAAGGTAAAACAAAGTACGAGAGGAACAGTTGGTCAAACAATCAACGAATTTGAAGTGGTGCAATCCTTTAAATACCTTGGGTCAATAGTAGCAGCCGATAACAATATAGAAGAAGAAATACGCGGGCGGCTTCTCAAATCCAACAGAGCCTACTATAGTCTGTCAAAACTCTTCAAATCCAGAAATCTCACCATAACTTCAAAACTGCTGCTGTACAGGACCATGGTCCTGCCAGTACTCACATATGGATCCGAGACTTGGGTGCTTAGCAAAAGGCACTCCGGCCTCTTAGCTGCGTTCGAAAGAAAATTCTTAAGGAGAATTGTTGGCCCCATATGTGAGGAAGGACGATTCCGGAGACGGTACAATCATGAACTGTACGCAATCTACGTTGAAGCAGATATCGTGACAAAAATTAAGCTCGGTAGACTCCGGTGGGCAGGGCACCTAGCCCGCATGAGCGAAGAGGAACCTGTTCGGAAAGTTCTTTGTGGTACATTCTACTGTAGACGACAGCGTGGTAGACCGTGCTTGCGCTGGAGAGATGGTGTAGACCAGGACGCCCGAAGCCTTGGGGTGCGCAACTGGATGTCGTCGGCTCGAGACCGGGATAGGTGGAGAGACTTGTTGAAAGAGGCCGGGACCGGAACCCGGTTGTCGAGCCGATGATGATGATGATGTCAAGAAGTATGTTGCTAGTTGCAGGCCAACTACTAACACAGCCCTTTGGGAAGCCAAACAAGGGACATGCAACTAAAATATAAATTTAAGGGTCAAACACTCGACTATCACTTATGGTAAAAATTGTCTATTAACTGTCTCTTTTGTAGTATTTAAAGGTGGATTTTGAATGCGCTATTACCTATTTGCTTGACCGCTGTTTTTCTATATGACTTGGATAGATTTGAAATTACCAACTAAATCTTGAGTACATGTAACATGTCAGAGTACACCAAAATAGGCCTTTTTTTTATCCCCGATATTTGATATAAAACTTGGAAATAGCCTATACTGTAGAACGATTTTTTCTTAGATAGTAAGAAATTCAAAATTCGAAAAAAATGATTGTATGGTAGGTACAGTCAGTAATATCTAAATTTAAGATTTACATTATTAAATTATAGAACGTAAAAATTAATCGAAAAATTTTTTTTATCAAAATGCTCGGAGATGTTTTCGAGAAAAATGCGGTTTTCGAAAACCATTTTTTAACATTTGTATGATGGGTAACGTTATTTTTAGGTAAAATTAATTTTTTTTTCTCACATCTTATTAATTTGTCAAGTTAAAAAAAATCGAGCATGGGGTTTTCGAAACATTGTGTTTTCAAAAAAAAAATGCAAGTTTTTAGAAAAATTTGAATACGCAATAATGTTCAAAATTTTGGGGAGATTTAGCATAAAATAAAATGCACGACTGGGTCGCACGAACTTGCTCCTACGTAAACGACTAAACTTAAGAAAACTGTTCTTAAGGATAAAATTCATTTTTAAATGACTAAAACAACTCCTTTCGTAGTTGGAGCTAAGCACAGGATGCCATGTGTTTTGAGCAAAAATAAGATAACGCAAGAACAAAATTATAATTCGTTTTAGTGGTTTCTTAAAAAAACAATTTTTTATATACAAAATTTTTAAAACACTTTTAAGAAAAAAGTTTGAAACGCCTATTTAAAGTGTTATCAAAATCAAAAAAAAATATTTTTTGTTAAGTTTTGAAATGCAATGTTTTTTTAAACTTCTTAAAAGATTGTCTATAAAAAATTTCATTAAAATCCGTTATGCCGATAATGAGAAATTCAAAATTCGAAAAAATTGTTCTATCGTAGATACAGTCAGTAATATCTAGATTTAAATTTTTTCTTATAAAATTATAGATCGTAGAAATTATTCAAAAGAAAAAAAAATTGAGCAAAATTCTCGCAACCGTTTTCGAGAAAAATACAATTTTCGCAAACCACTTTTTAACCTTTGTTTGGAGGGTACCGTTATTTTTAGGTAAAATATTTTTTTTTCTCATTTCTTGTAGACTATATTAGAAAACTTTTATTTATCAAGTTTTAAAAAAATCGAGCATGGGGTTTTCGAAATATTGAGTTTTCAAAAAAAAAATTTGAAATATTTTTTAAAAATCCAAAAAAATATTTTTTGAAAACCTGAGTTCACAATAATATTCAAACTATTGGAGACTTTAGGCAAAAAAAATGGTCAAAATCGGTTGTACCGTTTTTGAGAAAATCAAAAACCAAAAAAATGGTACCAAGGGGGGTACCAAAAATAACAATTTTTTGTGAAAATTTTTTCAACCATAACCTATCTTTAACTAAATGAATTTTTTTGAATTTTTTTTTAAATCTGTGGGACAGTTGTTGAGAAAAAAAAAATTTATAAAATTTCGAAAAAAAATTCGTATGGCAGCTACTACTACTATTGGTGTTACTCGACAGTTCTCTCTTCGTTCTGCCTGTTTCGCGCACACTGTTCCTTTTATGCCACGTAAAAATTTTTCTTCTTCTCCACCTTGGTATAATAAAAAACTTCGATCTCTTCGTAACCGAAGAAATAATTTGTGGCAGAAATACTTAAAATCAAAATCTCCTTACCACCATCAAGCTTTCTCAGATTCTTCGACAGAATTTTCACTTCTTTGCGATCGTCTGTACAAAGATTACATTACTCGTATGCAATCTTCGATTAAATCGAATCCTAAATGTTTCTTTGAATTGATTAATATTAAAAGAAAATCCGATGGCTACCCATCCTCCCTAACATATAATGGGAAATCTTCATCTGATCCAACAGAGATAACCAATTTCTTTGCAAACTTTTTCAAACAATCCTTTACTGATTGCGAAATTGGACCAGATACCCAATATTTCCGCTACTTAATGAATTCTTCTCAAACCACATTTACAGCACCGAATATTCTTCCAGCTATGGTAAGAGATAAAATTGAAAAGCTTAAAGATGACTTCTCCACAAGACCAGATGGTGTACCGGCAATCATCCTAAAAAAATGCATTAATGCCTTTATTCAGCCATTGACTGACCTATTTACACTATCCATTCTGCAGAGCACCTTTCCCCAATCATGAAAAGTTTCTTACATAGTTCCTGTCCACAAAAAGGGACCAAAAAATAATGTTTCAAACTATCGCCCTATAGCTAAACTATCATGCATTCCAAAAATATTTGAAAGTATTATATACGAAACTCTCTCTTTCCACTGCAAATCAATTCTTTCCCCAGTACAACATGGTTTTATATCGGGTAGATCAACAACAACGAACCTATTAGAATTTGTTTCCAATGCTCTATGCACAATGATCGATGGGGATGAAGTCGATGTGATTGCTACTGACTTTAGCAAAGCCTTCGACAAAATATCACATAATATCATCATGTTAAAATTAAATTCCATGGGCTTTCCTACACTTTTTATCTTGTGGTTGAATTCATATTTGACTGATAGAAATTATGTTGTCCGTTTTAGATCATCTCATTCCATTCCTTTTAATGCACTTTCAGGAGTACCACAAGGCAGCCATCTTGGCCCACTGCTATTCACCTTAGCTATTAACGATATTGCTCAAGTTCTGGATTGTGGTTTATCAATATATGCCGATGACATGAAAATATTTAAACGCATTTCAACTGCCGCTGATATTTGTTCCTTACAACAAAATCTTGACAAAATTTCCCTATGGTGCCATAAAAACCTCCTTGATCTCAATGTCAGCAAATGCCACAGCTTGACGTTTTCACGTAAACGGCTCCCTTCTCCTCCCAGAAAATATCATATAAATGGTGAACTTGTACCCGTAGTTACTTCCTGTCGTGATTTAGGAGTAATCTGTGATAAAGAGCTTAACTTTCGATGCCACATTGACAACATTATTAATAAAGCTAATTCGACGCTTGGTTTTATAAAACGCTGGTCAAAAGAGTTCTCTGACCCGTACATTTCCAAATCTCTTTTCATTTCATTTGTCCGTCCCATCCTAGAATATGCGTCTCAGGTTTGGTCACCATATCAAATAACCCAAATTAAAAGGATCGAAGCCGTCCAGCGTAGGTTTGTTCGTTTTGCCCTGCGCAATCTTCCGTGGGATGATAATTATCGACTTCCTCCATATTCGAATCGCTTACTGCTAATTGACCTTCAGTCGCTTGAAAAACGGCGTGAAGCCGCAGATGTGGTTTTTATACACGACATACTAACTGGTAATATAGACTGTCCGGGTCTAATAAGTCTGATTCCCATTAATACCAACCGACGAAATGTTAGGTCAGTACCCCTATTCCGCATTCCTTTTCACCGTACTAATTATAGCTACTATAATCCTATGTCTCGTATGCTGCGTAGCGTAATTCCAACAACTCCTCAAATATTTTTGATTTTAATATATCTAAATCAGTCCTCCGAAATTCTCTCCTCTCCAACCCACCCCAATAACTTTCTCACCCACCCAAATTTTGTATTGTTAGTTGTATTATTATAATTTAAAATATATTATTATAATTTCGATAAGTTTTTTTTTTTTTTATATAATTTTTTCTTACACTCGTGTATTTTTACTAAATTTTTATTTATTTTAAATATGATGTATTAGTATTAAGAGTTTTGCTTACTTGTAATAAGTGTACAATAAATTATAATTATAGTAAGAAAAAAACAAAAAAGAAAAAAGCCTGTGGAGGGAAAATTTAAAAACTATATCTAACCTATATACAACATATATTTACCGAAAATAATTGTTTGTTAAATGTTCGAATGTAGGCGCAAAAGCATACATACACGTATGGATGATTCGATCTTATTGGGGTATCTCTGTTCCTTATAACAAGGTTTTATGCGGGGCAATTTTGTAATGTTATATTGTATATATCGTTATGAATTATTTCGGAATAATTCAAAACTATGCCTTTTTTTTAAATTTTATTGTTAAAATTCTATTTTCGTCTTATGCGATTTTTCTTCAAAAGCCAGTGTTTATTCAATCACTAAGAACATAACAGACACAAAGATTAATCAAAATCGTAAGAGTCGTTTTCGTGGAAAAATTGATTCCTCTAAGGAAGACTGGTTTGAACCAAATGTGAAGCACATCGGTTCACCCACCTAAGCCCTACCTCGATGGACAGTAGAAGTTCTGAAGCATTGAAGAAAACGGACAAATGTAGGCTCGCACGTACGCACAGACACAAAGACCCACGGACGGTATGATGAAAACCACTTTGTTGGTGAAGTTGTGTTACCTGTGCGTGTGTGTGTATTAACCTCAAACAATAATTCCTTCGCTATACATATAGCAATCAAAAGCCATTCCATATCTTATTTTAAAGAAGGATCAATCGTGAAACGAACGACTCTGCTTGAGATTCCACTCCACCAACACTAAGTACATCAAAATGTTTACATTTATCCATAATTCACATTTCATGTAGTCAACAAGAACTTGTTGAGAAAAAGTCACCAAGAAAAGAAGGTAACCTAATTTGAAATGGAAAGCAAAGTACTACACATTTCCTACTGACCTCAATTTTCTGAACGAGCTTACCTTACCTATGTTGAAAGATTTGCAACATTGAGAGATGCTTTCTGCGAAAATGGCATTGAATTTTGGATTTTCAGTTTACCATGAACGAAGCTTCTTAGGAGCAATATTAAGACTTGTTTTCAAGGAGGCACATTAACAGCACTTAGTAAGTTTTAGTAAAGGTGATAGTTGAAAGCAAAAAAGTTTCTTCAAACACATAAAATGGGTGAAGTAGAGGTTTTGTTGCTGGCATATAATTTTTCTTAGATCCCGTTGACATCCTAGTGATTCAAGGAAATTAATGAATAAATGAATGAATGAATTAATTTCACAGTAATTTTTGAATGGATCGTATTTCCACTGAACGATTTTATCCGAACCTTTGAACGCATCTGAGAGTCTTGAACGTCTTTATTTAAATTCAGGTCAAATGTGTACATGTAAATATGTTTCTTATTTCAAAAGCATGTAATTCATAGGTAAAAAACATCTTGATGAATTTTAACTTGAAATTTTTAGTTGATGTTGTGCATGTACCTATTGAGTTGATTTTGTATCTTAACGTGTACGACAATTATACAGGGTCTGTTTTATGTAAGAGGTCAAAGTTTTTCTTTTAATAACTTTTAATTGACACACAATTTGATATTTGAATTTGTATATATATGGATTGATGATGACTTTATGGTTTTTAACACTGTGCATGCAAAATGATGTCGGTCAGGTAGTCTCCTTTGTCCGTGACGCAAAGACAAGCTCTATTAAGCACATTTTGCGCAACAATTTCGCAGACTTGTTGTAATTTCAGCAATTTCGTCTCTAATTTTGTCTTTAAGCATCGAAGCTTTGATTGATTTGTTGATGTGTCCCTTTTCCTTGAGAAACCCCCAAGAAGAAATAGGAAAGCGTGAAATCAGGCTAGTAGGGTGGCTGTGGTTTACTCATTACATGTTGTTCAGGCATAACACTAACAACATGTGATTGAGTTAAACTAGTATGCCCAACAAGGATGAAAAACGAATAAAATAATGCGAATTATAAGGGACATAGAAATAAGACACGGCAATTCTCCGCTTTAGTTCAGCCCCCATCCCTGGAGACAAGAATATCTGAGACAACCACCAACAGTCTCAGAACATCGTGCCACACATCTTTCCTATCCTTCTTTCTCTTCCGTAACTTCACGCCCACGCTGTGTTAAAACATTTAAAGGGTAATCATATTCCCTTGAGCGTGAGTTGATTATAAAAAAAAAACAAAAAAAAACACTTCTGTAAGCCTAGAGCTAGTAGCTCATTGAGAAGAACCTGGATATTCAGCAATCCTTTGCCTCACTTTTCTGCTCAATCTTTTCTGCTTTACTTGTCGCCCATCCTTTAATTTATCTCCAAGTGTATTCAAATTTTCAAAATTAATAAATACATGGTGAATGGTTGACAAAAACAAACAAAAATTAAACGCTTATCTGCCAAAAGAAAAAGGCGTTGTTCTATGAGACAAGAGCCTTACAACTGACCCATTGCAGCGGCTCAAAGGAATTCTGGAAAGCCAGTGTTAAACTATCTTCCAATGCGTTAAAAAATCACTTTCAAATACTTTTGAACCCAACAAGCACTGCAATAATCTTTCATCATGCGATGTCCTTTCTTTTTTTTGATAACGATATTCTAGATGCTGATATTTTTGAAGAAGAAAACGAATTAGCAGTAAGCAAACTCAGAGATGGAAAAGCTCCAGGAGTTGATTGGATCATGGCCGAGCTTCTTAAATATGAACTGTTGAGATCATTCAAAAACTTTCCGGGGTATACAAAAATATACTACAAACCGGAATAATACTTAAGCAGTTTAAGCAAGTGATTATATTTCCAATCCACAAAAAAGGTGATATTTCTGATCCAGAAAACTACCGTGGAATATCTTTTTTAAATAGCTTTTATAAAATTTTTGTGACAATCCTAAACGATCAATTAGCTGTTTGGATGAACCATGACCAAATTCTAAAGGAATGTCAGGCGGACTTTTTAGTGGTTACTCTACAAACGATAATATTTTCATTTTGACAAAAATTGCGGGTATTCTTTTGGAGCAGAAAAAGAAACTTAATGTCCTTTTTGTCGATTTCAAGGCTGCATTCGATACAATCGATAGAAAAGGTTTAAGTTCTACAACAAAGAGTTGTCAAAAAAGTATAGAAGAGTGACAGAAAACCTTTATGATGGGAATAGAGCGACGGTGTGGAATGGTGATGAAAGATCCGACTGGTTTGAAAAAACAATAGGTGTAAAACAGGGATGCCTCTTGAGACCTTATTTGTTTGGATTTATCAAGAGAAATAGAGTTGACTGAAGTTACAATTAAATCCCTCTTATTTGCAGATGATGTTGTTCTTTGTTCTTACTCTCTGGAAACGCTATAATTAATAATCAACCGTCTCGAAGTCTACTGCAAGTTAAGTTGTGGGATTTAGCTGTCAATTTAAACAAATCAAAGGCGATGATATTCAAATACTGTTGTGGCAGATTTGCTAGAAATGAAAAATGGCATTACACCCATAATCATATCGAATTCGTGAAATCATATAAATACCTTGGTGTACTTATTACAATACAAGCAACCTGAGCATGGAAAGCCAAATTGATCAAAGCGAAAAGTGCTATTAGTTTCTCATAGAAAAACTGTTTTGCTAACGATTCTGTTTCGGATAGCTTAAATTACAAAGTGTTTACTGCAGTAGCGGAATCTATAATGATGTTTGCAGCACAAGTTTGAGGCCACAGAAAATATGAATTGGTAGAAAATCTACTAAGACTCTACATAAAAAGATGTTTTCAACTTCCAAAAAAATACACTAAGCTACATGATAATAATTAATGAAACCGGGCTTCATCACTTTTCATCAAAACACTTGGACTTCATATCAATTTTCTTTTGAGAATTTTTAAAATGGGTGATGACAGTCTACCTAAAGTGATTGCGATGCATATTATGCAGAAGAAAAGTCTTTGGTTCGAGAAGTTGAAAGAATTAGCAGATAACTGCGGACTGGATTTTATCCTTAACATTTAAGACTGCAACGAAAAGGAAGTCAAAGATTCTCTGTATAATCTCATTGCTAAAACTGATGAAAAATGTAGACTCGAAGGTATTGCACAGGCGACTTCTTCAGTACATAGAGCTACACAT
This sequence comes from Philhelius festivus, assembly GCA_963931855.1. Taxonomy (NCBI): domain Eukaryota; kingdom Metazoa; phylum Arthropoda; class Insecta; order Diptera; family Syrphidae; genus Philhelius; species Philhelius festivus. The sequence goes on from OZ007555.1 coordinate 150,482,427, forward strand.
CAAAGGGCACGGTAGTGCCCAGCCAAATTCTGGCACTACACTCTTTTTACAGGAACAAACTCAGGCGATTTTTGACCCCTTCCTATCTTCAGTACCAATGAAGTCAGAAGTTTAAAACTCCGATTATATGCTAAGCTAGTCAGGCACAGGCGCCTCACCAAATTTCAATTTTCTAGCATAAGCGGTTCCTGAGATATAAGGCCTCAAAAATCACATAAACCGTAACTGAATGACTCACTGATTGACTAACTGACAGATCACCAAAATTATGGAGCACTTCCCGACATCGTACAATCTTGTAATTTTGCACGACGGTAGGTCTTGTCATGCAAGCAGAGGAAAAAATCGAAAATTTGAAGTTTTCCATTCAGGGGCGTGGTATCCGCCCACTTTCTCCGAATCGGTGTTGATTGAATGGAGCACTTCCGAGTTCCGACTGCTGTAGAATGATGAAATTTGGTGAACCGGTAGGGCTTAAATTGCATATAAAGAAACAACAATAAACACTGAGGTTTTCCATTCAAGGGGCGTGATATCCGCCCACTTTCTCCGAAATGGTGTTGGTTGAATGGAGCACTTCCGACTTTAATACGAATAAATAGTGTATTTAGGAATAAATTTAACCAAGGGAATTTGCACAAGCTCTATAATAAAGTGGGAAAAGGTGAATTATGATTTTTAATTTCCAATATAACTTCAAATGCAAAACGAAAAAAAAGCAGTAAACAATTTGGAAATTATTGCGACTGGAGGCGCAAGCAAATTGCACCGACTTATCGACACCGATAAAGGAGTTAGTGCTATAATGCACTTATTCTTAAATTGATCTATCGAGCAATGAATTTGGCGCGTGGAACTGACATATCTGTTTTCCTATAATGGCTTGCTGCAAGCATTTTCTTCTCCCGTGTAGATCACAAATTTAAGGTTGCGCGAAAAGTAGTGTGACAAAGCGTTTACGTGCGAGAAAAATATTTACATTGATTCTTATATACATACGTGCGCACAGTGATGCGATATTTGATGCGAATGTTGCGAGTTTCTCGCATGCCGATCGCAAGCATCTCGCACACAAGCTGTTCTGACCGCTATTTCAAGCGAGTTTGTGCGAGAAGGCTCATATTGTTTGTTTTGAGGTTTCCTGGAACTCTGTCTGTCTGTCTGTATGTCTATGGGCATGATCTACATTTTGGTAAACAAAATTTTGGAAAAAAAAATGTTATTACCGGTACATGCTATAGAACCGTTTTTTTCTTTTTGATTTTCGACTTTCTCCTGTTAATGAAATTTTAACCAAAATTTTTATAAATGAGCTCCTTTGAATTTGAAAAAATATTGTTTATAAGAATTTTTGAAAATGCAATATTTTGAAAATAGGTACAGGTACACGAATAAATTTTGAAATCATGTCCTTAAATTCAAATCATTAAATACTTGTATTTTGATGGCAATTCTCAGTATGTCTGTACCTCTTTCCTACAGCCTAAACAAGTGGATGTATTTTTATCAAACTCTGTACCTATAGATCTTCAGTCATTCCCTATAGAGGAGAATTTCTCAAAACTAAGGGCACCTACCAAACAGCCATTATACAAAATCTTATTCAAGAAAAGATTTTGGTACGTCAAGTTTAAGTTTTTTTTTACTATACGATTAAAAATTGAATTTCCAAAAAACATTGAAAAAATTGTGTTTTTTTTTCAAAATTCAACAAATATTTGCTTTTAAGTTTTGAAATGCAGTGTTTTTCAAGCTTAGCTATATAAGAAATTTCATTAAAATCCGTCAAGCCGACAATGAGAAATTCAAAAATCAAAAAAATGGTTTTATGTTAGGTACTGCTAGTTTTCGAGAAAAACACGATTTTCGAAACCCATTTTTTAACAATTGTATTGTGGGTACCGTTATTGTATCAGAAAACTTTAAACTGTCAAACTTTAAAAAAATGGAGCATGGTGTTTTCGAAATATTGAGTTTTCAAAAAATAATTTCGATTTTTTTTTTAAATCCAAAAAAAATTAACAGACAAGTTAAAAAGTAAAAATGCTATCTACGAATTTTTAAAGAAAATCAACAAAACTCCTAAAAACTGTTTTCGTTTCCCCTATCATCGTAATGTAAGGCGCAAGTTAGATTAGGGTGGCTGTCAGCGTGAATCCTTGACACAATTAAACCATAAGATGATGTATTGAGAACCAAGCAGACTTGCTCTCTATTTGTTGAACGACTTAGAGCTTCTTTCGAAGCGTGCGAGACTACTAATGTCTTTGTTTGCCAGGTGGCTATGATCATTATAGTCGAACTCTGTTGATGGAGCCTACGTCTTGGAGATAGAGTAGGGCATGTACAGAGACGATGAGAAAATGATTCTTCATTTTTTCCACCTATAAAGCTTTTACAAAAATCGTTTCAGAATATTCCGAGTCCCGTTGCATATTAACCTTTAAGACTTAAGACTGTGACTGGTTATTACACTTGTAGCCGATGCGATGTGTAATCTGCTTAGAGATAACAAACGGGTAGGTTGGTTTTAGGCGAGTTCATCAGCTTTACAATTTCCTGGAACGTCGCCCAATATATACATACATTTGTGAATGATGAACTGCTGCACCATCTACTTGATAGATGATCCGAAGTTTAAGGCCTGTTATACAGAGTTTGTAGAGTCAAGAGACTGTGAAGATGCAGATATCACTATTAAATATAACTTTTTCCTTAAGTCAGGAGGGCACTCCTTTTGTCGCCAAAAGTACGAACCTGCACTTGCTACATCATTAGTTATTTTATCCATGAAAATGTGTCATGAAAATGAGTCAATTATTCTTCTAGGACTGTCTAGTCCTTTCAGCTGAATCTGGAAGCCATGGTAACCTCAAAGTTTTTACCGAAATGTACCGGCTGAGAATTGGACATTGTTAAAGTCTGATCGAAAGTTTAATTTTTTTACGACTGCATAACTTGCCATGTTGAATCTAAGATATATCGCAAGTAAAAAAGTAAATATGTATAGTGAGAAAATAATCGGAGGTCCTTTTTAAGCTTCGCTAGAATATCTGATATGTGTCACCCAACAAAATAATTAAATAATTACCAAAAATATTAATAATATGTATTTTTATTTTTTTCAGATTGGTTCTGTCATACTTGAGGTAAGTTTTTAAAACTTTTTTTTTCAAAGCTTCTTGATAATTTCAAGTCTTACCACTACTATTCGATACTTATGTATCTCTATTAAACACTCTTGAACAAATAAAATAAAAATAAAACAACTACTTTGGTATGACACTTAAATTAGATTTTATTTCTTTTCATTTTACATCAAGGCTTAAAGTTCTATTTAAAAAAAGGAAAAAATAAATAATCTGAATCATTACACACTAAATCTCCTTTTTCTTACACAAATAAAACTTATATTTTCCTTCCTTCATTCCTACATTTATAAGAAACTAAAAAAGAACTAATATTTAACAACAAACAAAAAAAAAGTAAAAGAAAATAAATTACTGAAAACAATAAAAGTATTAAGGACATTGAATTCTTTTCTCACACGAAAACATATCCCCACTCGAACTGTATTTGAAAAGCAATTCCTTTTCGTGTGAATTCCATTCAATTCGGTTTCGTCCTCTTTGTAAATATTGAACAGGAGCAGTGGCAGCAGTAGTAGTTTAATGTACCTAGATATAGCAAGCAGCATTACAACTTCTCACCACTTAAATTGAGTATATTGTAGTAGTTGTGATCAGGAAATCGTTCTAGTTCAATGTAGTCCATTTCCGTGTGTAAAAGTTTATCGAGCATTTGTACTATTTCTGAGAATGTTGGTCGTTCAATGGCGTCCTGCGCCCAACAATAGTACATGATGTTGTACAGTTCCCGGCGACAATGCTCTGGTTTCTCTAATCGATAGCCATCCCTCACCTATTCATAATCAAACACACAAAAAGGATATAAATACAATAACAAAAAAGTACGAACAAGAAAAAAGTGGACAATAGTAAAATAAATAAAAATAGAGATTCGATTTTATATATAGGTATATGTGAAAAGGAATAGAACAACAATGACAGCAGGACAGGAATAGAGAAAAGGATTCTCAACCATTAAAGTGAACGGATACGATGGCACTTGTGTTTTTACACAGTTAGGTTAGCTGGAGTGAAAGGATAATAAAAGCTGAATGACTGCAATTAAATGTACTCCTCTCAATAAGGTTGGCACGTCCAACAATCTCCCAGGATGAAATCCGAATGATACGATAGCGCAAATAAAACCGTTCTACTGACTCCAGGGCGAAATGGTATACATCCTGTCGTCTTCATAGTGGGCGCTATACCTATACTATAAGCACCGAAAAGGACACCGATGTTATTTCCAACATTGGCCATCATCGCCACAATCATTGCCATTATCAAGATACATTATATCCTAGGCATGCCCTATTCAAAATATCAAAAAAAAAAAAAACGAGAAGGAGAAGGACGAAAAGGCAACATCTGATAGACCGAAAGAATGTTTGATTACCTTTCGCATAACATCTCCAGCTGATATCCCCGGATATGGTGTTGAGCCCAATGTTACGATTTCCCACATTAGTATTCCAAAGCTCCAAATGTCCGACTTCACTGAGAATATATTATCGTAGAGTGATTCGATAGCCATCCATCTGCAAAAAACCATAAGAACATAGATATTTTTATTTGGAGAAAATGTTAAAAGGCAAATTATGGGTTGTAAGGAATTGTTCGGAATATAAACGATTCATGAGATATTATAGTTGTCCTGTCTTTAAAATGCTAGAAAGGTTTGATATTGAAAATATAAAAATATTGTTTAAGCTTCCAATAGATTTTTGAGATTTAAGATTCTGTATACAACTTAAACTCTTAAATCTGGATTTAAGTCCTTGTAATTCGTGTATTGGTTTAGAAATAGCATTTCTATATGTTTTAAAAATCTTTCTTGTTTTTTTCCATGAAGAAGGGGATTTCAAATAAATGTAAGATGCTGTTGGACTCAAAATTTTGAAGAAATTTACCTCTTAAAATAATAGAACCAGGCGTGTAACCGTTAAGAAAAAAAGGTTAACAAATAAATTTATGGTCATACGGTTCGTAAAATAAAAAATATATAATTAAATAGGAGGCCATTGTGGCCCGTAGAGAGTCTTAACCTAGTGTATTTACAATTATCAACATGTTAGCAGGAGTGGAGGTGACCTAAAATTTTCTACCGATTCCTAACGGCTAATGAGCAGCATTTTTCATGATAAGAGATACTCTTAGAGAATTTGTCAATTCCTTTGCAAGAGGTAGTACCTAAACCCCCCAAAAAACTTCCTTTCTGCGGCTGAGAATCGAACTCAAGACCTTCTAAATCACTTTTTGTTTTAAATTCATTTTTTATTTTTAATTCAACTTATAACTAGCTTAAAGCTAGATACAAAATTCAAGAAAAACAAACCTACTTATCCAATAACTTACTGGCCCTATGCGGGCGCTCTAAGCTAAAATATATGTTAATTTTAATACCTTTCGGCCTTAAGACTATATCAATATTGTTTTTTGTTTTTTTCGAGGAAATGTAAAAAAACTCGCATTCTGTAACTTTTCTTTTTAATTTTTTTGTCTAATCCAAGGCAACGTCTAAGGCACTGCCTCTTCAACACCCGAATTTTTACCATTTGAGATGGGGCACATTGAGCCACACCGGGCATTCATAGTCAATCATCGGCCTGATGAGGGCCATGTAGTTCAAATGTCAAGTACCTGGGAGTGCACTTCAACGAGTTGCTAAGGTTTAACCTGCACTCAAGAAATGTTTTGAAAAAGGCCAGCTGGGCCTTCAGCCGTTTTCACCCATTGCTGAAAACAAGTTCGGGTCTTAACCAACCGACAAAGATATTGATCTACAAGCAGCTCCTGACCAGTGATTAGCTATTCCTTCCAAGTATGGTTTTCCATCTCGAAGACAGCTATGAAGGAACTTCAACTATTCGAAAGGAAGATACTGACGATCTGCACTGGACTCTACTTCGATCGTCAACGACAGAAACACTACAGGAACGAGCATCTCTAAACAGAAGCGAATTTAATCCCACTAGACAAATATCTATAATGGGGACCAACATCAACCACCCGAAGCAGCTTATGAGAAGGATGACCACAGAACAACGACATTCCGAACCGAGGTACCTCAGTGTGATATGGAAACTCTGGATGACAACGTAATCATGGACAACGAGGACGTAGTCTCGTTCTACGCTGACATTGGGTCAGCCTACCACCGCGGCTAAAACGCCATCCCTGCCTTCAACCCACAACAATCACCACTGACAACCAGGAATGCTCACCCTGAGGACAGTCGACCGACCTTTTAAATTTTATTTTTTCGTCATGTAAATTTTATATAAAAATAATATTAAACTTAAGTCACTCTATGTGTATATAGTTAGGCCCCCTATGAGCCAACGAATGCAATTTTTCACACATATCTAGTATCTTATTAGTTGTAAGCCAAATTGTAAATAGTATGTTCAATAAAAAAAATTGAAAATTGAGGGCCATGTAGCGAATCACCTTCACCCCGCTGTCAAGCCGGCTTCTTTAAAACAACCATTTCGCCAGGGCAAAGGCTCCCCTAGCAGCATTTATATATGTCTGTCGAAATACAAATATTGATCCAAGCAGGTACTTTACTTCACTCTTACTCGCCAGTGGCTGTGGATGTGGCCCTACGATCACCAGCTTGCGCCAGTGCATTCTCGTATCCCTTGGGGCTTCAACCAACGGAGTCTTAAGCAAAATACTTTCTGATTTCTGAAAGTGGATTTTCAACTTCCAGTCATTACAATATCGCTGAATATAAGTCTAATTCACTAACCATTATGACAGGGTAATTATGAAAAAAACACACTAACAATTTCGATACGCAAATGTTTTCTTATTGGCATAATGAATCAATGAATATCTTTATTTAACATAATTTCTTATTTCTATATCTTAAAATAAAATGCACGACTGGGTCGCACGAACTTGCTCCTATGTAATAGACTAGGAATTTTAAAAACGAATGTTATTAGAGAAAACTGTTCATAAGGATAAAATGAATTTTTTAAATTCTTTTGGTAGTAAGAGATAAAAAGAGAATGCTATGCAAATATGAATTTATGCAGGAACAAAAATTATAAGTCGTTGTAGTGGTTCCTTAAAAAAATAAGCTTTTATGTACAAAATTTTTAAAACATTTTTAAGAAAAAATTTTGGTACGCCAACCTTAAGTTTTTATTATTGTACGAATAAAAGTCTAATTTCCAAAAAAAATACTAAGTCGTTCTTGAGATATCGAATTTTTCAAAAAAAAAAAAAAAAATTTTCTAAAAATTGAAAAAATATTTGTTCTTAAGTTCTTAAATGCAATGTTTTTTAAACTTTTTAGGAGATTCTTTATAAAAAATTTCATTAAAATCCGTCAGGTCGATAATGAGAAATTCAAAATTCGAAAAAATCGTTCTATGGTAGGTACAGTCAGTAATATCTAGATTTCAAATTTTTTTTATTAAATTATAGATCGTTGAAATTTATCAAAAGAAAAAAAAATTTTAGCAAAATTCTCGGAACCGTTTTCGAGAAAAATACAATTTTCGATTTTTTAACTTTTGTATGGAAGGACCGTTAGTTTTAGATAAAACAAATTTGTTTTTTCAAATCTTGTAGATTATGTTAAGAAACTTTTATTTGTCAAGTTTGAAAAAAATCGAACATGGGGTTTTTGAAATATTGAGTTTCCAAAAAAAAATTTTGAATTTTTTTTTAAAAATCCAAAAAATTAAAAATTGAAAGTTTGAATATGTAATAATATTCAAACTTTGGAGGAGCTTTGGCATAAAACAAATTATTAAAATCGGCTGTACCGATTTCGAGAAAATCAAAAACAAAAAAAAATGGACCCAGGGGGGCTACCAAAAATAACAATTTTTTGTAAAATTTTTTTCAACCATTAGCTAGTTTTAACCAATTGAAATTTTTCAAATTTTTTTTAAAAAATTCTGTGGGACAGTTTTTGAGAAAAAAAAATATTTATAAAATTTCGAAAAAAAATCGTATGGCAGGTACCGTTATTTTTGGGCTTAAAAAAAAACAGAAAAAAACGTCCGGGGGGGAAAATAAAACCCATATCTACCAAGTTTGAAGAAAATCGGCCGAGCCGTTTAGGCTGTAGTCGAACCGACAGACAGACAGACAGAATTGCGAGACCCACTTTTTTGGTCTTCGCTATCATCGTAATGTTAACTTTGATCAAAATCTCGAGTTCGATTTTTTTTACGAATGCATAACTTGCCTTATAGTACCTATAAGTCGCAAGTAAAAATCATATATGTATGTATAAGCATGGTCTACGCCGCGCCCCGTCTCCCAGGTTGACAATCTTATGCTTTAATTAGTAAATTTTAGTGTCGTAGAAGTTTTCTAAGTCTTCAAATTCTATATGGCACCAGCTTTGAGCAGCATAGGACATTATGGCCTTTGATGTTGCCTCAAACACTCGAAACTTTGAAGCTGAGCTAACATCTTTTCTGGACATGATACTTCTTCAGGTTGTATTTATTGCACTTTAAGATTTTGCGAGTTCTAGTGCCATGTGTTTACTAAAACTAGGGTTTCTTTTTATAAGGACAACCAGGTAGTTGTACTTATTTACTACCCCTACGTCATGGTTAGCAAAATTTCAATTTTTCCATTAGAAAGTTCCGGCATCCTGCATTGGGAAATACCTTTACTTTTTACTTTTAGAGGTTGAATTTTCTGGATCCATGAGTACTTATAACCTCTTTTACTAGGAATCTCGGTGAGGATTTTTATTGATGCGTTCAGTACCACAATACCTCTTAAGTTTGCTAGATTCTGTTCCAACCTATTTTTTTAGTGGGGCCTTATTAAAATATTCAGGAACGACCTGGAATCCAATAAGCAGTTAAGAGCTGAATTAAAAAAAAACTTCATATGAATATCATCAGAATCCGGGGCCTTATCATTACTTGAATCCTTGAGTGTAGCTTCAACTTCAGTAACTGAAAAGTGTTCATCCAAAATGTAGTTTTAAGGGTTGGGAACTGCAAATTGAAAGGTGTTGCTTTGATTGTCGTTTGTCATTTTGCTGAAGCAATATATTTTATTAATATTGGAAGTTCTTTTGGAACTGATCCTTACTTGCGGTTTTATTGTTTGTTTATTGGCACTTTTGACACGATTTCTGAGCTTACAGGCATAGATAACTCTGATATAGTTAAATCTCTGTGAAGCACATTGCAGTTCACATATACAGTATAAATCCATCAAGTTCATCAAGTCAATATTTCGTTTTATATTGCCCTAACCCTGTTACTATGCGCTCTTTTATCTGTCTAAAATCTGTCTAAAATATTTGAAAGTGTTTTGCAAAGGCAACTCAATATCCACCTTGGAACAAAGTGTTTGGGTTTTGCTAGCTGCAGAGTTGTGCCACCACCGTTATAATTAATGTTTTTGAAGAAATAAGACTGGCCTTGTTACTTTCTAAGTGTTTCTCCCCTTTTACAAAGACTTGGATACTATGGACCATTCAAATTTATGTTATAAGCTCTCAATGTCTTATGGTTTTTCACCATCTGCAGAACACTTGTAGTCATCTTTTTTGCAAACCAGATAGCGAGCGGTTTCAGTTAATAGTATATCATCAGAGAAGTCTTTCAGGGTTCGATCCTGGGACCTCTTCTTTTTGCTTTTATCACTATACATATATTAATAAGATGTCTATAAACATTTGTAGATGCTCATTTAAAATGAATTCTGACGGCACGTTCAGCTTTTGAAATGTGGTCTATTCGGGCTCATTGGTCAGATTGTAATGAACTGTTCCTCAATCCTCTTAGAGCTATATGCATATTTAGAAGTTAAGAAACTTTTGGAACTAGATAATTCTCCAACACTATATTTTAACAGTTCACCGATCGTAATGTAAAGATCTGTTCCACTCTTCGGTGAGATAGATTCCTGGTCATTAAGAAGCTTTCGCTTTTCGAGATATTTCTTGACCAGCGATTCTATTTCTCTGAGAAGAAAGGAAAGTACCTACGTACGTACGTAAGCGGAAGATACGTCCCTTTTAGAGACTTCTAGATCCACATCCGAAAGACAAGGACGTGATTATTTAAACTGATATTAGAAGCTGAGATTACTCACGACAGCAAAATAATTTAATGGATTAGAAATTTGAGAAAAAAATATGACTGAAAGAGGGTGGCCAACAAAACGGAGCCCTGTGGCACACCAGCATTTATTTTATGAATTTCAAACTTAAAACCGACCAACACAAATTGTATTGAGCGGTTCGAAAGGTAGTTTCTGATCCAAGAATTTCTTGATCTTCAAGACCATCTTACTTACTTACTTAAGGTGGCGCTACAGTCCGCGGTGAACCAGGGCCTCAAACAACAAGCTTTTCCAGCTAGCTCGGTCCCTAGCTAGCTGTATCCAGTTTCGCACGCCAAGTTGGTTGAGGTCCTCTCCCACTTATGTGCGCCACCTGAGTCGCGGTCTTCCTCTACTTCGCCGTCCCTCGGGGTTTGATTCGAAGACTTTCCGGGCCGGAGCATTCGGGACCATTCGTTCTACATGACCCAGCTATCTCAGTCGCTGGACTTTTATACGTTTGAGTAGGTCAGTTTCGCTGTACAGCCTGTACAGTTCGTGGTTCAATCTTCTCCTCCACTCCCCGTCCATGCAGACGGGATCAAAGATCACACGAAGAATTTTCCTCTCGAAACAGCCTAAAGCGCTCTCATCCACTTACGACAAAGTCCATGTCTCTGCACCATAGGCAAGGACCGGGATGATGAGGGTCTTATAGAGGGACACTTTAGTTGCTCGAGAGAGGACTTTGCTACTCAATTGCCTTCTTAGTCCAAAGAAGCAGCTATTGGCAAGAGTTATTCTCCGTTTGATTTCAGTGCTGGTGTTGTTTTCTGAGTTTATAGCGGCGCCTAGGAATATGAAGTCCTCCACTACCTCAAAGTTATAGCTGTATATAATGACGTTCTGTCCAAGACGTCGGTGTTGTGTGTCCTTTCTTGATGACAGCATATACTTGGTCTTGCCTCATTTACAGCTTAACCCATCTTCTTCGCTTCCGTCTCAATGCTCACAAATGCGCCACAGTCATCACGCTTTGTTCTTCCAATAATGTCAATGTCGTCGGTGTATCCGAGTAATTGAACGGACTTTTGAAAGATTGTGCCTCTTGTGTTGACGCGTGAGTTTTGCACTATTCTTTCAAGAACAATGGTGAAGAAGTCGCACGACAGGGCATCGGGCATCGCCTTGCCTAAAACCTTTTTTGACATCAAATGCATCGGTGAGATCTTTTCCGACCTTGATGGAGCAGCGTGCATTCTCCATCGTCATTCCGCACAAACCGACAAGTTTGTTAGGGTTGCCAAAACTAGACATTGCTCTATATAGTTCGTTCCTATAGATGCTATCCTACGCGGCTTTGAAATCGATGAAAAGGTGGTATGTGTCGTTTTGTAGCTCCTGGGTTCGATGGTGGACTTTCCTGGTCTAAAGCCGCACTGAAATGGACCTCTCAGGTTGTTGACGAAAGGCTTTTACGTTCACATAATATGGAAGAAAGGATCTTCTATGCAATTTTCAGGAGACTTATGCCTCTGTAGTTGGCGTAGTTCAGAGGGTCTCCTTTCTTGAGGATCGGACAAACCATCATTTCCATGAAAATAACACCTCTGATTCTTTTTGTACAACTGATTATAGAATAAAGCCTTCCTCATGTAACACATTCCAATGTAGAATCTTTTGTGTTGTGGAGGCTGCTGTCAGCAATCCATCATCAAGTTGTGTCCAGGTGATGATTTTGTGGAATAGAGCAGTGAATTTGCGCACCAGGGAACCAATGACAAATTTGCTGCTGTCCGATCTGTTAATTAATGTATTATGTAGCTAAGCAACAGCACATGCAATTCTATTTAAAATCGTATGAGCACGCCCTAGCTCTAACGTGCGACATCCTTTCTGGTAAAATTAGCTTTAACGATACGTATACCATATAATAATTATATAGGAAATTCTTGGCCCGGTCAAGTTTGAAAAATCTCAAAAAAGGAATGAGTTTGAAATATTTAACCATAAATCTCGACTTTCACAGTAATTTCTAGTTCATAAATTATATCACGATTACAATACATGCGGAGGTTTGTACTTTTCGAAGGCAGTCTCCCAACACCAAAAATATAAAAGAAGAAATCTCCAAAAGGGATTATTCATATTATCCACTTGGACTTGGCCCCATAGAGAGAAAGAGAGAGACATAACGAGATATAGTGTTGCATGATGTTGAAGTAAGTCCATAGATAAAACCCATAAGACCTAAAGAAAATGGTGTGCTAGTACTTCCGGTGCACACCAAAGCGAGATATGGCTGTGGAAAATTTATGAATTCATTTCACCCGCTATTCGCTGCCATTTGTGCTTGGGTGCTCCACGTCATTTCTTTTTTCTCTCTATTTTTATATTCTCAGTTATTATCGTTTTATATATGAAGATATACATTCATTTGTTCTTTTGTCCCTCCGCCCACTTCATTGGCGAAATGCTGAACAGGTTGTTGGAGCTTAGAAATTCAAAGTACGTTTAGGATCGGGGAATGTGGCCATTTCTCATTGAGCCATCTCCTCGTTTCTTTCTTGCTGCACGATTTCGAGAGCAAACAGATGCCAAATATATGGAGTACAGCATCAGAATAGACAAGGACATTACCTAATGTGTATGGGAATGTACTTCGACTAGCATGGGTATGTCATCCGGAAAGACAAAACCCAAAATAAAAAAAAAAAATCAAGAAAACAACAAAAAAAACCATAAAGGACACAACTAACGGGTATCCTTGTGATTTTCTGGCAAAATGCTCCATTGGCAGATGGTTGTGTTCAGAGCTGAATATGTGCTCTGGGTTTTTGTGTCTGATGATATTGAAAATGTCGAGGACACGATGGATGTCCATCAAGCGGAGGAAAATTGATGATTGTTTCGAGGATGCGATGTGCATATGGATTTTACTACAGACATAGTATTAGTGTATGTGTGTGGAAATGCATCAGCAGCAGGTATGTAATTATCTAATTGTACAACATCTGTGGAGTGAATTCAGCAAATGTTCTTCTCTGCTCTTGTTGTCGTGCAGAATATTTTAAGGATGGAATTAGTGTTTTAGATGGAGGGGGGCAGGAGACGAGGGGCTTTATGGAATTGGGGTTTTAAGGTAGAACGTGTGGGTACACGATGTATTTAGGTACCAGAAATGGCAAATTGCTGTTCTCGTAATGGTCGTTGGACAATAACGAGCAAAAGGTTTCTCCGAAAACCAAATGAAATTGAAACTGCTGGGGCTATGATAGGAGTAGGTATGATGGATGGTCTGAAGGTTCTTTCTATATCTATAGATGAGGAACATTTGAATTTAACTTGAAGTACTCTGGAACTGAATTCTGTTCATTATTTCATTTAAGACGAATTGTGGTGCTTGTGTACAATTTGGGTGTGTAGTTTTTGGTTTGAGTTCCTCAAGTGTAAAGAGTACCCACATTTTTTACAAAAAAAATAAAATTTCTAGGAGATCAGTTCCATTTTATCTATAATACGAGGGTATCGGACAGGAGATAAAGTAGGTATTTCCTTAGAAATTTTGAGCTCAAAGAAAAATCAAGATAAAGGCACGACCTGGTCGAGTTAATATAAAATATATTCAAAAGCAAAAAATTCATAAGAATAACTCCATTGATTGAATGAGCCAAAAAGACTGTTTAATTCCCTGAATTGGTTAGTTAAACAAACAAGAATTTATGCAAAACAAAAATAAAATTCTTTAAGATACTTTGAGTATCAAACGAAGTTTTGACATAAAAATATTTTGTAACAGCCTGGACTTTGCATTTTATTGTTCCTTAAATGCTAATGTATACACAGAGCCTATTCTAATTCCCAGAGCTTTCATACTCTATTGGCACACAGAATATTTTAGATCAGTTCATTTCAATTCCTATTAGATTGAATGAAAAAATGTATATACTATCAAAATATTCAGCTCGCAATTCCGAACACTTGTTGTCATAGGTTTCATCTGAGCGTCCATTTCTTACTTGCGACTTATTAGTACTATAAGGCAAGACGGTTCCCAGGTTGGAACTCAAGCTCACAAAGTAATGCCTAATACACCTAAATATCTTATACTGACAAGGAACAATCGCTCCATTACGATTTAATTCAAAGAAATTGCTTTTAAAATTTCAATCAAACAAACCTAACTTAACGAAGAATGTATTTTTGCAAACTGACATCTGTCATTAAAATTGACAAAAGAAAAATATTTGCAAATGACAAGAAAGTCATTTTATTAGAAAGTAATTAATAAAAGAATTTATTTATTTTGATCTACAGGTATATTATGATTTTTACTTGCGATATAGGTACTATAGGGCAAGTTCTGCATTTGGAAAAAAAATCGAACTCGAGATTTTGATCAAAGTTGACATTACGATAAAAGCGAAGACGAATAAAGTGGGTCCGACAATTCCGTCTTACTGTCTGTATGTCTGTATGTCTGTATGTCTGTATGTCTGTATGTCTATATGTCTGTATGTCTGTACCTCTCACTAAGCTACTGGAGGTATTTTCTTCAAAATCGGTAGTTAAAGGTCTTTGGTGATTCCCTAGAGGAGAAATTGAAATTTTTTTTAGCTCTAAAACAATCGGTACCCCCCATACACCCATAATGCAAAATCTTATTTATCTCGAAAACGGCAAAATGTTATTAACGGTACCTGTCATAGAACCGTTCTTATGATTTTCGACTTTCTCATTAACGGCTCTAAGGATTTTAACCAAAAATTTTCAGCAGAAGTCCCTTAAGTTTAAAATAATATTGTATATAAAAATATTCGAAAAAATATTTGCTGTTTTTTTTTCTTGAAAAAAATTTTTTTTTTTGAAAAATCAATATCTTCAAAACCTATGAACGATTATTTTTTGAAATTATTTCCTAAAATCAATATTATTAAATACTAAAAATTCGCATCCCTTTTTTCTTGAAAAATTTTAAGGAAATTTTTTACGTAAAAAATGTATTTAATAATAAAACGATTTTTTTAACTTTGTTTGCATAAATTCATACTTTTCTAGAAATCAGATGGCAATTTTATGCATTTGAACATTATTATCTCATTAAATCCATGTTTTATATTTATAAAATGTATCTTAAATTCCAAAGTACTTTTACGATCCAGTCGTGCATTTTATTTAATTTGTCCCGGGCAATATATTGAAATCCCGGGATTTTTTATTATTTTAGCCACTTGTCCCGCCGAGGTGTTAGAAAAATCTGGCAACCCTATTAATGGTACTCCCCTTGGAACCATTTTAAGAAATGTACGATTGGGTCGCACAAACTTGCTCCTACGTAATAGTCTAGGAATTTAAAAACGAATGTTATTAGAGAAAACTGTTCATAAGGATAAAATTTATTTTTTAAACTCTAACTATACTCTGTCCAACAAAAATTGTCAGTACAGGGAAGATAGGACGTTTGTCTCCCATTCTGGTTGCATTGCCATGCATAAGTGTGTCGCCTTTTAAAGCTCTCACAGGGATTCCGTAGTTTACATTATAAATCGCCGCAAATAAGAGTAAAAAACGCGTAGGGCTACCGTCTGCCGATTCAAAACGACTGAAAACAATATTCAATTTACCTTTTCCCACAACGCCAAGCGTTAAGATAATATGCGCGTTTTTTTTTTAAGTTGAAAAGCAATATGACAACACTCATCTTCTTAAAATGTGTTCTCAAAAGCTTCAAATGCCAAAAGCTCCTTAATAAAAACCACTGAAAAAGCTCTTGCTTGCAATTGAAAATGATACTGGTAACTCTGTTTTGATGTAGATAAGAGCGCACGATCGTATTGAGTGACACTTGACACTCTTGATCTTGACAGTATCTCATCAGCAGTGGGATACGACGGTCGTGTTGGGGTGTACAACTTTTTCAAAGAATTACAACAACAATTCCTTAAGAAAAGTCAGTGGCTTGCTCTTTTTTTAGTGGTATTTTTCCTAACGCATTGTAGTGAGGGTGCATCAGGCGCCACTGCTTTAGAAAAAGCTCTCCCATAAGGCCTGTACTGACAATTTTTGTTGGACAGAGTATAGTAAGAGATAAAAACAGAATGCGATACAAATATGAATTTATGCAAGAACAAAAATTATAAGTCGTTGTAGTGGTTTCTTAAAAAATAAGCTTATAATAAGCTTATATATAAAATTTTTAAAACATTTCTTAGAAAAATATTTGGTACGCCAACTTAAAGTTTTCATTGTTGTACGAATAAAAACTTTAACTATCAAACAAAATATTGATCCGTTTTTGAGATATCGAATTTCCCAAAAACCAATGATTTGTTTTTTTTTTTTCAAAAATTCAAGAAATATTTTTTTTAAAGTTTTGAAATGCAAAAATTTTTCACACTTTTTAGAAACTTCTCTATAAAAGATTTCAATTAAATCCGTTATGTCGATAATGAGAAATTTAAAATTTTAAAAGATGGTTCTATGGTAGGTACAGTCAGTAAAATCTTATGCCCCTATTATGGATTACAACTCAACTTAGTTGAGTTGTCATCAACACAACTCAACTCTTAGACAACCAAACAAATTTTTCGTATTATGCAAGACAACTAAAATCAGTTGTAATGAAAAAATACGTTGCCGTCTTTTAGGAGTCGATTTGCTGTCAAAACCAGCTGCTCAACATGAAATACATACAAAACCAAGAATAAGAAATTGTATGAAAGTTCTCTCGATTTGTTTTTCGGTGGCTTGGAAGATGAAAATTTGCTTAATGTAGCCAAAATAAAAAAGAATATCCGTATAGGTATTTATAAACTCATGTACACTTCTATTCCTAAAGTATGCATTTTTTTGACTCGAAATAGTTTTCCTAAAACAACCAACGTTCCTCAGCGATTCCACGAATTGTTAAACTTGCTACTGCTCTTCGTTTCATGAGCGAAGGAAGTTGCCAAAAGTGTAGTGGCAATGATTTTAATTTAGGATTGACTCTATCGATAGTGTTAGTTGAATTAAAAAAGTGGTACATGTGATTGAGGAACTCATTTGAGGAAAATGGATAATGGCTCAGCTAACATAGAGCAACAAGTCGTTCAAATTGTGATGGCCATGTAGTTTTCGAACTAAAATACACTCATTACATTTTATTTTTATTAAAATTTTTGTTTAACTTACTGTTTTGTGTCCATATTTTTTATCCGAATGCAGATTTTTTCATTAAAATGTTCTACACAACTGCTTCGAACCAGTTGTCTGATTTTGACGCTTATTACAACCGAGACACAACTCAACTTAGTTACATAATACGAAGAGACAACTGAAAAGTCGACCATTTTGTTAGTTGTTTGCTAATCGACAACTGGTTGTGCTTTGACAGTCAACTGGTTGTGATCGATAATAGAGTTGGGTAGTTCCGGACCTATATAGTTCCAGGAACTATGTCCTTACTCGGACACATTTCCTTTCGTTCCACAAACTGAATTCAAACATGTCCATAGTTCCGACAATGTAGAAACAAAAGAAGAACGAGAAAGCCAACGAGAGCGAATATGGCTCTGTGCCTGTTTAGATACAAATTGAAATACACAAACACACGCATACATATGTTGCGAAACTCCCAACCAAAGCCAACACACAAGTATGAGAATGAGTTGAGTTGAGCGCCACACAAAAATCTAAATCTGCCTGCCTACCTAAACGCAGTTCGCACCGATTGGAAAGACAATAGTAGATACACAGGAACGAAATAGTTCCATATCTTCTTCAAGCACATTGCCTACAACATTTCTTCGTAGTTCCACTCTTATTACTAGGTATGGAGATGGAGTATAGTTCATTTGTCGTATGTAGTTCCTTCATGTCCGGCTGAATATAAATCGGTCCGATCTCTTTATCATACTCATAGTTCCCTAAATAGTTCCATGTCTTTTGTTTTAGGTATGGAGATGGAGTATACCTAGTTCATTTGTCGTATGTAGTTCCTTCATGTCCGGCTGAATATAAATCGGTCCGATCTCTTTATCATACTCATAGTTCCCTTAATAGTTCCATGTCTTTTGTTTTAGGTATGGAGATGGAGTATACCTAGTTCATTTGTCGTATGTAGTTCCTTCATGTCCGGCTGAATATAAATCGGTCCGATCTCTTTATCATACTCATAGTTCCCTAAATAGTTCCATGTCTTTTGTTTTAGGTATGGAGATGGAGTATACCTAGTTCATTTGTCGTATGTAGTTCCTTCATGTCCGGCTGAATATAAATCGGTCCGATCTCTTTATCATACTCATAGTTCCCTTAATAGTTCCATGTCTTTTGTTTTCATTGTATTTCCATTCTTTCTTTTTCTTATTAGGATGGGAAACATAACTTTCTCGTATACGTTTATTCTTTTATTGTTCAGATTCAGATGAGATAGGATACAATTTTGGATTTTTTATCTAATGATAATGAATAGTGTTTTTTCTTGCGACTTATAGGTAATATAAGGCAAGTTATGAATTCGGAAAAAAAAATTGAACTCGAGATTTTGATCAAAGTTGACATTACGATGATAGTGAAGGCTAAAATAGTGGGTCTCGCAATTCTGTCTGTCAGTTCGACTACAGCCTAAACGGCTTGGCCGATTTTCGTGAAACTTGGTAGATATCATTTGTAATTTTTCCCAACCACACATTTTTTTTCTTTTTTTTAAGACCAAAAATAACGGTACCTGCTATACGAATCGACAGATTTAAAAAATAAAAATACAAAAAAAATTTCATTTAGTTAAAGCTTAATAATGGTTGAAAAAAATGTTCCGAAAAATGGTTATTGAGAGATCCTCCCAAGGTACAATTTTTTTTGTTTTTGATTTTCTCGAAAATGGTACCACAGATTGATAATTTTTTTTTGCTAAAGCTCCCCAAAAATTATACATATAGTATTTTGTATTCAAATTTTCAAAAAAGAATTTTTTTGATTTTTAAAAAAAGTTCAAAATTTTTTTTTCAAAACTCAACATTTTGTAAACCCCATACTAGATGACTTAATAAATAAAAGTTTCTCAATATAATATACAAGACGTGAGGAAAAAAAAATATTTTACCTAAAAATAAAGGTACAAAAAATGGTTTTCAAAAATCGTATTTTTCTCGAAAATAGCGCTTAGAACTTTGGTAAAAAAATTTTTCTTTCAATAAATTCTTATGATATTTAATTTAATAAAAAAATTGAAATTAAGATATTACATAAAACCATTTTGTCTGGTTTTGAATTTCTCACTCACATGGCGGATTTTAATGAAATTTTTTATAGAAATGCTTCTAAAATGTTTAAAAAACATGCATTTAAGAACTTAAAAAAAATATTTTGTGATTTTTTGGATAAAAAGTCATTTTTTTTTTTGAAAATTCGATATCTCAAAAACGGCTCAATATTTTTTTTGGAAATTTAATTTTTATTCGTACGATAATAAAAACTTAAAGTTGGCGTACCAAATTTTTTCTTACAAATGTTTTAAAAATTTTGTATATAAAAGCTTATTTTTTCAAAAAAAAACCAATAGAACGATTCATATTTGCATAGCATTCTGTTTTTATCTCTTACTACTAAAAGAATTGAAAAAAAAAACTATTTTATCCATATGAACAGTTTTCTCTTATAACATTCGTTTTTAAAATTCGCACGAACTTGCTCCTATGTAATAGACTACATAGGAGAAAGTTCGTGCGACCCAGTCGTGCATTTTATTTTTAGTAGTTTTACTGTTGTGAATTGATCTGGAATTTTGGAATCGTATGCAGGTGGATAGGGGTAATTTTATTTTTTTTATTTTTTTCTTCTGTTCAACTGTTGAATGTTTTTGTTTTGTTTTGCTGTTGTGAATGTGAATTATTGTCATTTGATTTGCAATTTCGGCATAGTATTTATGTGGATTTTGGTATTTGTATAATTTAATTTTTTTTTAACTCAGAACGGTTTCTTATGTCATTTTTAATTGTCTTCACTACGAAGAGGAGTGCATTTGGAATCCAAAAGAACATGCAAAACATCCATGTTTAGTTGTTTGTGGAAAGCGAAACAAAAACATTTGAAAGGGACACAAATAATTTGCCCTTCAACAATTCAATGGTATTTTTTTGAATTTCTTTTAATGCTTCAATAAATTTTTATCAACTAAAAACAAAATACTTTAAAATGTTGACTAAAGACTGATTTTTTTAATGTAAATTTTTTGTGATCAACTATTAGGTATATTTGTTATTTTTCTGAGCTGATATATTCAAGTTTAGATTTTAAATCTTATAGTAACACTAAAGAAAAAAACCTTAAAATATTTACCTAAGATTGAATTCTTATTTTGTTTTTGTGTCAATATTTGTTCTGTTATTTATTTATTATTTTTCTTATATTTATAATGATTTAGTTAAAAATGTCAATTGGAAAGCTGAATTTTTTTTCATATTACTGTTTTGTGTTCAAAATTTCAATATTTATTTGTTAAATATAAAAATTGAATAAAGTTACTTAAAAGTCTTTAAATTCTGGCTATACTAGTGCTTCACCGCACCGAGATTTGTCTAGCTCATGCCACTTAATATCAAATCTTAATAGTTCCGCGGACATGGTTCCAGGAACTAGTTCCGACCGGAAAAAGAACCGTTCCATGTTCGTTCCGCCTTTGGAACTGTTTTGCACAACTCTAATCGATAATACCAATTTTAAGAATTACAACTAAACTATAGTTGAGTTGTCTTCCATAATAGGGGGGTTAATTTCAAAATTGTTTTACTAAATTATAGATTTTAAAAATTAGTCGAAAAAAAAATTTAACCAAAATTTAAAGCACCGTTTTCGAGAAAAACACGATTTTCGAAAACCATTTCTAAACAACCTTTTTTTAAAAATCAAAAAAAAAAAAATGTTTTTAATTTGAACACAGAATACTATTCCAATCCCTGGCATAAGACAAATGATCAAAATCGGTGGTACTGTTTTTGAGAAAATCCAAAACAAAAAGAAATGGTTCAATTTTTCCGAAAAGTGGTTATTAGTGTTACCCCGCTCCCCCGTGTACCATTAAAAACCACTTTTCGGAAAAATGTTTTCAACCGTTTTCTAAAAAAATCGAATAGCCGTTTTTTGGTCTTAAAAAAAAAGAGAAAAAAACGTATGGGGGGAAATTATTGACTTTTTTGCAGTAAGCAAACCTGAACTTGTGTTCTTTACTGACCAGTTTTGGATTCATGGTGTCTCTAAACATGCATTTATTTACGGATCATTTAAAATAAAACCAATTAAACCTAACACTGATTTCGTTTTTAGAAATTTTCATGGAGTAGATTTGAATGAGCTTTTATCTGAAGCCTATCTGTATGACTTAAGTGCACTATATAATGCCACTGATATAGATCAACGATTATTCATTTTACATAGTGCCTTGAAGTATTTGCTTGAAAAGTTTATTCCATTGAAACAAATGAAACAAAATAATTTAAAATCCAAATTCGTAAGTAATAATGCTATCAGTAAAGCAAAGGAATTGCGAGGTCTAGCATTAAGGGCATTCCTGGAACAGCGTTCTGATGATCGCTGGCATTGCTACTGTACGTATCGAAATCTAGTTTCCAAAGAGGTAAGATTAGAAAAAAGAAAGATTGCTGCATCAGTTTTTTCTGGTTCACATACCAACAAACAACTTTAGTCAAAAATAAATGATATTGGAATTAAAAATGCAACAGTAAACTGTAGTACAATCACTGATGTCGATTCATTGAATTCCTACTTCACATCCTGTTCCACTACTAATAGTGGCTCTCGAACTGATGTATTTTACCCAGAAAAAAAAGATTCTTTTTCTTTTCGGAATATATCTGAAGATGATCTTTTTAAAGCGCTATTTACTATTAACTCCAACGCAACTTGGACTGACGGAATCCCGGTTAAGTTTTTAAAACTTATATTTCCTGCATTTGGAAAACATTTTCTCTTTTTCTTTAATTCTATTCTTCTTTTTCAGTTTTTCCCTCTGATTGGAAAACTGCTCGAATATGCCCAAAAAATAATACATAAATCCGTTTTACCCTCAGACTTTCGGCCCATAAGCATTCTCCCTGCACTATCTAAGGCTTGCGAAAGAATTATGAAGGACCAAATCCTGGAAAACAGTCTGATATCTAACAGGTTTTTTGAAAACCAGTCTGGCTTTCGTAAGGGGTATAGTACGACATCTTCCATAATTAATATAACTGACACTATCAGAAAAAGCATAGATCAAAAAATGGTATCAATCCTTCTTCTTCTTGATTTTAGCAAAGCGTTTGACAGTGTTGACCATAATGTTCTTTGCCTTAAGCTGAAAAAGCAGTTTGAGTTTTCGTCAACTGCATGTATCCTTATATTCTCCCTTCTTAATGACAGAAGACAAGCTGTCACCATGAACATGAAAACTTCGTCGACTTTGCCTCTTAATTCGGGGCGTTCCCCAAGGATCGATTTTGGGTCCAATCCTTTTCACAATGTTTGTGAATGATTTGCCTGCGGTTGTCAAACATAGCTCTGTTTTTATATATGCTGACGACGCACGTCCAGTTGCTTAATTCTTCTCAAAAATGTGATCCTAATAAGTGTGTGATGGAAGTAAGTTATGATTTTGATAT
Source organism: Philhelius festivus (assembly GCA_963931855.1). Taxonomy (NCBI): domain Eukaryota; kingdom Metazoa; phylum Arthropoda; class Insecta; order Diptera; family Syrphidae; genus Philhelius; species Philhelius festivus. Next base: position 150,505,231 of record OZ007555.1, read on the forward strand.
GGTGCTGAATTGGGCAAAGGAAAATTCATTGGTTCTAAATGCTGGAAAATCCAAAGCCATTGCTTTTGGAATCTCTTTGAGTTCTCAACCTATAAACATGCTTACTCTTCAGGGCAACACAATTCCATACGAAAGTAGTGTAAAGGTGCTCGGTTTTTATCTTGATGACAAGCTGTCATGGGAAAGCCATATAAATAGCCTAATTAGAAGAATTACATTTACACTAAGGAAACTATATTCTATTAGCTATTATTTACCTTTTAAAATTCGCTGGAAGTTATGCAAGGCCCTAGTTCTTCCTATATTATTATACGGCTGTGAAGTTTATAATGACTGTAATATCAATTTACGTAATAAATTAAAAGTCTGTTTCAACTCTGTTGTGAGATATGTTTTCAAAAGAAGAAGATATGATCATACTAGCGAATTTGTTTTCAAGTTTCTTGGTTTATCTTTTGAAAATTTTCTAGAATTCCGTTCCGTTTTCTTTCTCTTTAAAGTTATTAAAACTAAAGCACCATCTTATATGTTCAATAAAATTATTTTTAGTAGACTTCGACTCCACCCGACCAATATAATGGCCGTTCCTCACAGAACTAATATAATGACCCGTTCATACGAGTATATGTTTCGTTCAACTATATTATGGAATTCTATGCCTGATCAGTGATCATATCAGAAACATTTCAAAGTCTTTTCTCGTTTTCAAAAAAGATATTCTTCAATACTTACAAAGTAGCGATTATAGTTGAACTTATTAACTTCCCATAGGGAGTTATTGTAATCGGTTCGATTTGTCAAATTGGAATTTTTGACATTTCTCGACGTTTCAAGGTCCCTAGAGGCTATATCAATCATTTTTAGAGAGATGTCTGTATGTGTGTGTACGTACGTTCGTACGTCCGTACGTTCTGGTACCATTTTTCGTCGTCGATATCTCAAGAACGAGTAAAAAGATCGACTTCAAATAAATTTTGTTTAATAGATAATAACTTCGAAAGAGGCTGAAAGGGCGTTTATTAAAATTCAGTGAGTAGTTTTTTCACTATAACAGTTTAAAAAAATTTTGGTTATACTCTGTCCAACAAAAATTGTCAATACAGGGAAGATAGGACGTTTGTCTCCCATTCTGGTTGCATTGCCATGCATAAGTGTGTCGCCTTTTAAAGCTCTCACAGGGATTCCGTAGTTTACATTATAAATCGACGCAAATGAGAGTAAAAAACGCGTAGAGCTACCGTCTTCCGATTCAAAACCACTAAAAACAATATTCAATTTACCTTTTTCCCACAACGCCAAGCGGTAAGATAATAGGCGCGTTGTTTTTTAAGTTGAAAAGTAATACGACAACAACTCAACATACTCATCTTCTTAAAATGTGTTCTCAAAAGCTTCAAATCCCAAAAGCTCCTTAAAAGAAACCACTGAAAAAGCTCCTTGCTTGCAATTGAGAATGATAATGGTAACTCTGTTTTGATGTAGATAAAGAGCGCACGATCGTATTGAGTGACACTTTTGAGTTTTGACAATTGTCAGTATATCATGAGCAGTGGGATACGACGGTCGTGTTGGGGTGTACAACTTTTTGCAAAGAATTACAACAACAATTCCTTAAGAAAAGTCAGTGGCTTGCTCTTGTTTTAGTGGCATTTTTCCTAACGCATTGTAGTGAGGGTGCATCAGGCGCCACTGCTTCAGAAAAAGCTCTTCCATAAGGCCTGTACTGACAATTTTTGTTGGACAGAGTATAGTTTCAAATATCTCACGAAAAAATAATGCTATTGATTTCAAATAAAATTTTATATACTCATTATAAGGTCATACAGATTTGGTATGAATTTGGAAAAAAATGAACATACCGTTATTTTTTTAAATAAAAAATCTGAAAAAAAATTTCATAACCCAGATATTCTAAGAACGGAAAACAATTTGAAACTCAAAATAAACGAAAAAAAACGAAGAAAGTTCTAGTTGAAACTAAATACCTATAAAGTTTTCAAGACCACAAATGGAAAGTTATCAGTGTGGGTCGCACCCAGCCTCTTTTTTTTTTATTAATTATGTAATATACAACTTATTAAATTTTTGTTGCGGATTTTTCCTATTTTATACATACATATTTATGTTCATGTACCTACTTTTCTTTCTATTGTACGATGGATGTGCTGGATTGATATATGTAAGAAGAACAAACAAAAATAAATAAAAATAGTTTAATTTAAGTTATTACTTTTTTATATTTAAATCAATCTTATTATAACTATTTCGACTTAGTGGCCTCTTTGATGATCTGTAAAGGTCCTAGGTTACACTTTTGTTTTTAAATAAAAATAAAAAAATAAAAAAAAATAAATTAAAAATACTATCTACCAATTTTAAGGAAAATCAGCCGAGCCGTTAAGGCGGCAGTCAAAAAGACAGACAGACAGACAAAATTGCGAGACCCACTTTTTTCGTCTTATCGTTTCGTCGCTATCATCGTAATGTCAACTTTGATCAAAATCTCGAGTTAGATTTTTTTTTTCGAATGCATAACTTGACTTATAGTACCTATAAGTCGCAAGTAAAAACCAGCAGTGGTCCAAGATGGCTTACCTGAGGTACACCACAATGAACATTAAATTGTCATTAGCTATTGATTTTGAAGATGACTTCATAATATTTATCGTTAAGGAATGAAGATATCTATACAAAACAAAACGGTCATTTAGTCTAAGTTTTTTTTTAATTTATCAAAAAGTATTTCCTAACTTAACTTGTCAAAAGCTTTACTAAAGTCTGTAAAGATACAATCTACTTGCGAAAGGATTTTTAAAGGCATCTGAGCAAAAATTGGAGAGTTGTTATAAATTGTTAAGAAAACATTTCACAGTTTAGGTAAATTCCAAAGGCCAAAGTGTGGTTAGTTCTCTTTTCGTTTCAATTCTATCTATTACACATGAGTGCTGTTCTGAAAATTGGAATAATTTTCTCTGGGACTTGGTTGAACAGTTTACATACTTCTCGAGCACAGAAGTTCTACGAGCTATACCAAAAAAAAAAGAAATATTTTAAGTTACTCCTTTGGGATGTAGCAAACAAAAATTATACGATATCTTAAAGCCTCTATATAACGCCATTCATCTTCCCTTATATTCATACGCCCTGAAGCAATTTAATACAATTCGACTCATTTTTGAAAGAAAAAAAAAATATTTAAGATACCAAAAGTACCTTCCTAAGCAATAATCAACATGATCTTCGCGTTGCGTGTCTTAAAATCACCCTCTTAGGAGTCAAGGAGAATAATGCGTAGGAAGCGACCGGGTGTGAAACCGTGAGTAAACTGAATTATTTACTGATGCTACCTCCAAGGAAATTACAGCGTTTAAATTAGCTTTCCATAAGGAGGACGCGACTCTCAATGCTTTTTCGTGAACAAAAAAAAATCCCATAAATTCAATGCTTCTTATGGATATATGGCCTCCTTTTCATTTTGTTGGCTCCGAGACAAGCATCCTCTTGGGGTTGAGGTTCATTTCGATCAGAATGCCTCACCACGGAGAATATGAGTGCCTTTACCGTCAGTTATTTTTTTTTTGTACGTGGCTGTCCAAAAGATCTCAACTCAAATGTTAGAGAATTTCGTATTCATAAGTTCATTGCATATCTAACGAAAGGTTCCTGCAAGATTAACATTTTCTTCTCAATATAGCATGGTACTTTGGTAAACTCGTACCTAAGCAGACGTCTTATCGATTTATTAAATTTCCAAGTGCACGTTTGTCAAAAAGAAAAATGTCCCTTTCCTTCGGTTTTCGTTTGACCTTTTCTCTTTGTTCGTGTGTGGTGTCCAGTCGTGTACTTGAAAGCACCTGATTTTTCATATCATGATTATGGAAAGCAGACGAAAGGACACTTTTCTGTCTGAGAAGTTTTTCTCTTTTTTTTAAATACGAAACTGAAATAAAAGAGACATATCTCTTATACATATCGGACGTTTTATTTATCTTGACAAGTAGAAGTACTATTTAATAAGAAAGAATAAAAAATAAAAAGATACAAATAGAAATAAAAAATATAATTTTCTCAGGATGAAGACAGAAAACTGTTTTTGGTTTGATATTTGGAATCTTATGAAAAGCCATTTCCGACGCATGAAATATTCTGAGAACTTGAAAATGTGTAGAGTCTTGAAACTACTACCTTAATTTACGTACATTGACTAAGAGGTCAAGAAGTTAAGTGGGGTGGAGCTAGTGAGGACACTTTTAATTGAAGTATTATAACTTTTCACCTATTCATTATTATAAGGATAACACTGGGATGCAAAGAAAGAATGTAATTTTGGCTTCTTAAAATCCTCTTTTCCAATGTGGAAAAATAATTGGGGTCGTAAAATTACAATGCGGTCTGAAGACATATTGTCCGTCCTTTTAGTGCTGGATGACTGGATAAGATCTGTCTTATTAAAGCTAGTTCCTTATTGGAAATTTGAAGAAGCATTTTCCTTTGTATTGAACACTTTTTCTATTTATTTTTTTTTATCACGTTCTGTTTGTGTTCCAAAAAACAGTTCAGTTCATGTCACATTGAGAGTGCCATCGCATCCTCTTTTAGCTAAAGGGGTATATTTTATTAATCAGAGTGCCTGAATTCAAATTGACATTTATGTCAATCAATAAAGGCTTACTTTATTGTTGCTGCCAATTGTCAATTCACAAAACTTTTATTTCGTAGGACTTGTAAGAGTTACACAGATGTAGATTAATAGATATCACTCTGATGTGACAAAGTTATTTCAATAAAAGCTTCTGACAGATTTGGTTTGCATTAGCCACTCCTTCGAAAGGCTTATAGAGGTTGTAGATACTCACCTTTAAATTCTGAATTGTCTATTCTTGCTTGTTTAAGGCTTTTGACATCAGAACTCTTAAGAACTCTTTGATAGATCTTAAAAGTGATATTTGAATTTTTTTTTTTTTTTTTTTGATTTTCTGTTTTTCTAAAAAAAAAATTCAGGAAGGCTTATAAAATAAAATGCACGACTGCGTCGTACGAACTTGCTCCTATGTAATAGACTAGGAATTTTAAAAACGAAAGTTATTAAAGAAAACTGTTCATAAGGATACAATTAACTTTTTAAATTCTTTAAGTAGTAAGAGACAAAAACAGAATGCTATGCAAATATGAATTTATGAAAGAACAAAAATTATAAGTCGTTGTAGTGGTTCCTTAAAAAATAAGCTTTTATGTACAAAATTTTTAAAACATTTTTAAGAAAAAATTTTGGTACGCCAACTTTAAGTTTTTACTTTTGTACGTATGCTAGTTAAATTTCCAAGAAAAATTTTAAGCCGTTCTTGACATATAGAATTCCCAAAAAAAAAAAAAAAAGACTTTTTTTTTCTAAAAATTGAAAAACTATTTTTTTTAAGGTTTTGAAATGCAATGTTTTTTAAACTTTTTAGGAGCTTCTTTAAAACAAATTTCATTAAAATCCGTTATGGATGGTAGGTACAGTCAGTAGTACCTAGATTTCAAATTTTTTTATTAAATAATAGATCGTAAGAATTAATCAAAAGAAAAACATTTTTGCAAAATTCTCGGAACCGTTTTCGAGAAAAATACGATCTTCGAAAACCATTCTTTAACATTTAGATGGAAGGTACCGTTAATTTTAGATAAAAATATTTTTTTTTTTCTTAAATCTTTTAGATTATGTTAAGAAACGGTCTCAGTATTTGATATATTTTAGCAGATTCCACATCGCTTACTCGTACGAGCAAAATTCACTACCACCGAAACCATAGCCTAAATCTAAAAAAACTCTAAGCCACTTAAAGTTTAATAAGTTACCTATAAACATTCCTTAAGCAATTTATCTTAAAATAATAATTTTTTTTTTAGCTTTTCTTACCTTATTGGAAGTTTTCCTTCGCTTTTCCTCTCATAAATTTTCGATGTAACGATATCACGAGCAAAACCAAAATCAGCCACTTTGCAAGTGTTATCGTCGGTTATGAGAATATTTCTCGCTGCTAAATCTCGATGGATTATCTGAAAAATCAAACAATAAAATTTAAGTGATGGATTTTAATAATTTATTGAAAAATAATAATAAAAGAAAAAAATTAAAAATAGAAAGTAAGCAAGAATTTGTGGACCCTTTAATACCCTAAGAATATAGAAGTTTCTAGACTTACTTAACTGACGAAATCTTTCCTCTGAATTCAAATATTTTAGTAAAAAAATTTAGAGAAAAGTGGGGTGAAAATGATGGTGAGAAAAATTTGTACCCATTGTTTTTTTTTTCAAGATGGCTGGCTCATAGCTATAGATCCACTAGTGATTTGATGGTATATCTCACCGAACAGTGGCACAAAGCCTTACATCGTTTTGGTGAAAGTAAGATAATTGCATTTGATATTTCAAAGGCATTTGATAGAGTTTGGCAAAAAGCTGTCTTATCGAATATGCGTGCATTTAGTACCGATGAATCTCTTCTTCGATGGATTAGAAATCACCTTTCGGACCGTTCACTACAAGTTGTATTAGACGGTTTCAATTGTGATATCTACAAAATAAACGCTGATGTGCCACAGGGCTCCGTTTTGTCCCCGGCACTATTCCTTATGTTCATAAATGATCTTTTGTCTGAAACTTCTAATCCCCTAAATTCTTTCACTGATGACAGTACCCCAAGCTTTTCATAATCGTTTCTAAATACACATTCTTGTCCTTCGGATGTGGACTTCCAACGGCAGCGTATGATAAGCTCATTAAATTCTGATCTTCACAGCATTGTCCAATGTGGAATCAAAGACCGTGTAGAATTTAATGCTTTGAAAATTCAATGCTATTTACTGTCGCCTAAGCGTAACCCTCGCTCAATGTCACTATCCATGAGTGGCACTTGCTTCGAGGAAACTTAAAAGCTTTCAGTTCTAGGTATGTGCATCCCAGACAATCTTTTGTGGAGTGATCACATATTTGACGTCACCAACAACGCTGCTAAGTGTTTAGGTTTTCTCCGATGCAAGAAGTGTTTCTGTTATATCCTTCTGGCTGTTATATCCTTTCGAAATTCGAGTTCAATTCAAATATCTGGGGAGGTGCTCAAAAAACCCACTTGAGTCTCCTGGGCAGAATTCAAGAGAGAGCTATAAATATGATAGGCGGCCGTTGCGTTGTCTAATTGAAACATCCAACCGCAATACCCGTACTTCTAGGAATGCTCATCAGTTTACCCTTGAGCTCAATTTCGGACGTACTGTCAAGTACAGAGATTCTTTTCTTAGACGAACTACACGAATGTGAAATGCTTTACCCGGCTCAATGTTTCCCACTCATTGTAATGTGCAGATATTCAAAACCAATGTGCATCAGTATTTCCTTCCTAATCCTGTCCTACTTTCCTACTTGCTCGCACTGTGTTCAAAACATTAAAGGGTACCTATTCATAACCCCTTGAGTGCTCGTATAATATGAAGAAAAATCTCCTAGATATCTGTTATAGTGGTCTAATATACATATCACGAGGATACAATCAAACTTTTCAATACCCTATGAAATTTTATAATTGCTACATACCATGAGGTCGTAATCCTTTAACGTTCTGGGTCTTGTTGCAATTTTAAGATGATTATATTTTTTTTGAGTCTATATAATAACTACTTGTAGATACATAAGTCATCTCGACAACTAAAACCATAAGCCTGGAAGCCCATTTCCTTGATTCATCTTAGTCTAACCGAATAATCCGAATTTGATGCAGCCATCATTGATCAAATATCATCATTTTCTCGGAACCCTCAATACTACTGCTGACCGGATACCATTGGTTGATTGATTCCAATATGTCTGTCGACAAATCAATACTCTTCCAATTTCTACAACACCCGAATCCGCCATTTTTGATTTCTGGAAATATTAATTTATTTCTACGTCTTCTACTATAGTTTGTTAAAGTTTCTAAAGGCCAAGTCTTGACATTTATTCCTTATGTTTGTACATTGTACATTATTTCATATCACCCTATCAGCTGCAGGTATACACATGAACGTTTGACTAGAAGTATGTCTAGTTTTGTGCAAGATTATTTTCAGCTTAAATTTAAGGACAGTTTTAATCTGCTTAGAGATTTACAGAGAAAAAAAAAACCCAATAAATAAATTCTTTTCTATGAAATTATTTTTGCTTCATTTATCATAACATCTGTGCTACGAAAAATAAATATGTAACTTTAAAATGAATAAAAATATATAAATCCAGTCCCATACACAAAATAATCCTGCAACAACAGTCCTGCCAATCCAAATTCCCTCCGTGGTGCTATACCTACTCGTATAGAAAGCATCACATCGTCAGAGAGAGTATTCATTTTCAATTTTCAGGATCTTTCCCTGTTATGCACAGTTTCACCTAAATCCGCAACAATCCCCCCGAGACAGACGAAATGAAATTTATCATTTTTAAATCTGTTTGATATAATTCTCACATAGTCCACCAGGTGCAAGAGTGGCGGTATCAACGTACCTTGCAAAGGGTAAGGGCGACAACGCGAAGCACCGACAACAGGCATGTTCTATATACAAGCAGGGACTGAGAGAGAAACCCTTGGATACATTATATCAGGTACCTACTCTAGGTGTGGGTTAATGTACTTAAAGTTAATCCAATTTACTCGAAACGAGAAGAGAAATCATCGTTAGTCCCCCCGACTGCATTTTGTTTATCCTTTTGCGGCAAATTGATTCAACAGGTGAACACCAGAACACCAGAACACCGCACAGTTCCTCACCTCAAGCCCTTAACCGTCACTTGGAATAAGCATTTTCTATACTCAACTACTTCTACACTGTTCAAACATTAGCTCTTTGGGCTGACTTGCCTCACGGAGTCATCGCTTTGTGCGTCACTGGCATTCCATGGCTGTGGCGAAAGCTAGCAGAATATAGCAGATAGAAAGTGAGCTCTTGTTGAAAATAAAACTTTCAAATACATTTCACAAACCATTACGGATTGCACCCTTAAGATTATATAAAGTATATAGTTCTCTGCACTTTCAAAAGGAAAGGCAGCCCGAACCCGAATAAGGCCAAGAGAGTGCAGCCACATAGTCTACTTTTTCGCAAAAGTAGTACTATCTCCGGGCCAAACGTGTGTTCAGTTCCTTTTGAAATATAAAGCCATCTTTCCAACCAAAAAAAAAAACAAGAAATATAAAACAAAGTCTGCACTTTCCTTTTGTGCAGGATACGTGTACGCGATTTCTGCTCGCATCCACAGGGTGATCCGGTGCCATTAATACAAAATGCTGCATCTTTTTTCATTATTTAGACCTCACATTGATAGCTCGAAAATTCTAGGTCAGCTTTAGAAGACCGTTAACTGTAGCTTCTGTTTCTGTAGCTTGGCAGTGCCTTTTTCCAGTTCTCAACAGAAAAAACAAAAATTCTAATAAGTTAACAAGGTGGGAGTGCCACTACTCACGCTGGAGATGTGTGTTTAATTACCAGTCTATGATATCTTGTGATGTGCTTTTAGCTTTTTAGTCGAGGATTTGTTCGCCGGTCTCGCCAAAGTCGAAACGAAACTTCAGAGGAAAAGCTCTTCAAACCTTATTCCAAAATCTTTATTGAAAATGACTCTTATCACAATCTCCTGGTACTAGTATTTCAATTAATTCTGGTAATCGAATGATCGACGAGTATCAACTCTTCAGGATTCTAGTTTTGCAGTCTCGTATCGGTTATGCTGATTGCTGTCGCTTCGAATTTCGGTTTTTATATTCTGGTACTCGGTTTCCGGTAATCTGGCTTCTGGTAATTCGAATTTTAAAAACTGGTCCTGGTCCGGGCTTATGACAGGTTCGAATGGTACTATGAACTACGTCCTGGTGGCGCTCAAAATGCTCTGGTACATCAGCAGGTACAACGCCCCTGGTGGCACTAAGACAGCAGGCTAAAAGGCTCTGGTAGATCATGGTAGGTACCACAGCCCCTGATGGTAATTACAGGACGTTTAACTTCGAACTAAGGGCCCTTACCACTGGGGGGGGGGTTAAGCTCTAAGAAAGCTCAAATGACCAAATCGCCTACACCTGTCTACGACTGGATTTTCACTGATCAATAAATCCAATTTACTATGTCGCCTGGCTTTGTATATGATCGAAAGGGTACTTTTCGTTCATCCACGTAGGTTCTCATCACGCTTTTTCAGTAAAGACTGAATGTGAACTGTGTAAGTGGTGAACGAAAAATAATAATGTGGTTGATTTTCCTGTGACGTCATGTGTCCATGGTGCGTGTGAATCGAATTTGGTGAGGTACAGTTTTACTAGTAAGACCGAACTAACATAAAGTGGAGTGACATGGATAGCTTCTTTACAACCTAAAAAAAAATTGTCAAGGATACTGGCTCTTACGAGGACGTGAGGAGCAATCTTAGAAGCGACCTCAATATTCTTGGCCTCATGACCCCAGATAAAAAGGTATCTGGGACGTCACCCTGTATTAGGTGGGGAGCGAACTATCCTCTCTGAAAGTACTCCACATATTAAACACCACGCACACATAAATTTGGTAGAGTTGTAAGCCATAAGCTAACAAACTGAGTCTCGGAGTCAGCCCTCATAAAACGGAACTTGGCCTATTATTTAGAAAATACAAAACTCCTCTTCAAGATCCCACTTTTTTCAAACGCATTGCAAATACTTGGATCTTATTTTAGATACAAAATTAAGCACGAACTTTAATATAGAAAAACGAATTAGAAAGTTTATAGTGGCACTCTTCTCAGGCCAAAAAGCTATTTTGAACAAATGGTACGAGTATCTCCAACCCCGTATTTTCCACTGGCTATATACATACTTCGGTAATCAGATAGATCCTTACTTATGATCTATAGAATAGTAGACGGCTCTAGAAACCGCTGATAATTGTGACAAGCTAAGCGAAATCCAACGATCATCTTATCTGTGCATCAACAGAGCACTACGAGCGATCTGACACCCCTCCATATTTTCAGCAAATAAACGGTGGCGGCGGGCACATCTGCCCGCCAAAAAGCTTCCTTAGAATGGATCAATAATGAAATTGGTTACTCTATCAGTCTGAACTTATTCGTATAACTTCCAAGAATTACATTACATTTTTCAAAAACTACTGCTCGGCAAACACTTACAAGTCACCATTCCTTCAAGATCTTTCCGCGAGGATGTGAGATTTTTGGAAAATGAATTTATCTAAATCAACAGATCGAAAGCTGATGACGGCGTTGGTGGGGGAACGTACTGAGATAAACTAAAATTGTCTCTCTTTCAGTATTCCTAATCATTGTGGCGTAATCCAGGCAGAACTTATGGCCATTAAAGAAGTCCAGCGTTGGCCTAAAGAAAACGTGTTTTTAACTTATGATATATTCATCTTCTCGCATAATAAAATGGCTATTTAAGCTTTTGACTCGATCTCTACTAAACCTATAACAGCTTTTAACATCATCTCATCAAGATAGTGCAGCAGTTCTGGACATTGGGAGATTCTACGGAACTGTCAAACTGACTAAGGGGAACAATAATACTTTTACTGATGAGGCAAATATAGGTATACTGATCGCTACATGTAAACTTATGCTTATAAGCTTATAAGACGGAATACTAATATTTATTTATTTATTCCATCTACAATATTCCATTAACAATTATTTAATAATAATGAACAAAGAGAATTTGAGATCCTGTATTTACTATATCTAAACTGTATATTCTTCGTCTTGATTTCAGAGTTTGTATTCCTAATAATAAACATCAGATGTAGATAGTTTTCAATTTTCTTTTTATCACCACTTTTGAAATTTGTATTTATATAACCTACTTTCCATTCATTTAAAAAAACTCCAGATAAAAGTGATTAATTGAATATGACCTGAAGGGGAATGATTTGAAACAATGTTTCAGCACAACTGGAAAAATTCCATGCAAATCAGGACTATGTGAAGCATTCAATTCAAATAAAGCCGTAGAAACTTCATCCAAATCACAACTCAACACACAGCACTCTGTCATTGGAATTAAATTATTTGAAACATAGTTATGTCCAACTGCTATGTCTGAAGTATTATAAATACTTTGAAAGCTTTGGGTAAACCAATCAACAATTGTACGAGAGCTACTCGAAAATTCATTTTTATAAGTTATTATTGAAGGGAAACCGACAGATTTACGTTTAGAGTTTAAAAATCTCCAAAAATTTCTAGGATTTTGCTTCAACTCAATTTCAGTGAAATGAACATAATTACTATAACAAAATTTTGAAAGAAATACATACATACTCTTTCCTTAAACGCGAATATAGAGTGAAATCATAATTGCTTTGTGTAAGTTTGTAATTTTTGAAAGCTTTATTCTTTGCATTTTTTGGTTTGCATCATCCTTCCATCATTCATGGAGGGCATGTTATATGACAAAACAGATCTGGCCAATGCTTAATCTGAACAAGTGTTTGATATTCTTAATAATAAGATTGCACATCATCTCCGTAAGCACGCAACTAGGCTTGGCGTATATTGAAACGATTTCTGCAGAAGCTGTATAAATGCGGAAGAAAGTCAGTCAATTAAATCTTCATCTTCTTTGTACATTCCCTTTTTTCCCATTCCTTAACCCATAGACGTAGGCCATTTGTAGTCTCTCTCTCTCTCTCTTGCTTTATTAGCAGCTCCAAATGGTTCAACGAGTAGGGAAAATGTCTCCAGACGGTCCATTGCTCTAAGAGTATCAGCAAGTCAGAAATTAAAATACAAAATTCTGGTGTGCCCCAGGGCTGAATATTATCTCCACTCTTTTTCTTATATTTATTTATGAATATTTATTTTATCTGAAAGTTCTTATCTATAAAATTGTTTCGTAGGCGACAGTACTCACAGCTTTTCATACTCTTTTCTAAAATTTCCTTTGAATGTGGAATTTCAAGGGCAGATACACTGATAGACGTTAAAGCCCATTAAATTCTTATCTCTACAGAGTATTACCAGTTCTTCCAAAACTCAAGGTTGATTCCTCTCGTGAAAGCAGAACCCATGTTGCTATCCATGAGCAGCATTTGGATAGAAGGGTATACAAATTGTTCATTCCTTGGTTTGGTATGTGCTTCAATCTTTTGTGGAAAGACAACATACTAGAAATCCCCGAGAATTCTGCTAAGTATTAAAGATTTTGTTAAATAAAAGCAGTTGATTGTAGAGCAGAAACTGATTTACTAGCAGATTAACATCGCTGCAGTTTAAGTCTCTCAATATTTTAATCCTTTTCTTAATAAAAAACTCTTTTACTGAAATAGTATTTTCCTCCTTAAACAATTTAATCTAAGGACTGATAGTCTTTCCTTAACTGGACAACACGAATTAGGTAGAGTAGAGTGCTTTTTCTGGGCTTCAAAACCAATGGGCTTTAGTTTCCAATTCACTTATCTATTTGTAGCTATGTCTAAGAACTCGGCTCTTATGACTAATTTCAATGACGTAGCTTAAAAGTGATGGATTGCAAAGGGAACCTTGTGGCACACCAAATATATTCTTCTAATTGTATCTCCACTTTTAGCCTAACATGGATTTAGCGTTAAATCACGGTGAGCTTAACACCCTCTAAATAAGACCATCACAGACTATGATGTTCGAAAAATTGTGGTATCAGGCAGATGATTGCGACGCGCAACGGCTTGAATTGCACAGCCAAATCGGGAATTTCTGAAAAGTTATCTCCTCGATTGAACTTCGAAACTGGCACAAACTATAGCGTACCCTCCTACCAACAAAAAAAAGAGTCAAAAATATTAGGGAAAAAAAAGGTAAACAACTTTCTTGTTTTCATTTCAAAGGTAGGTATCGTCTGTTTTTTTTTTTTTTTCGATATTTTGCGTGAATCTTACGTTCGTCCTGGATTTGTAATTTTTTTTTTTTTTGCAGTTTATTTCGAAGCCTGCCTCCTGTGAGCAGTTGAATTCAGTGCTCTTAAACGATATATAAGAACTGTACCTAGAGTTTAAACAACCAGCCATATCTATGTGTGTAGCTAGTCAGGTTGGGATTGAAGCTTGTATATAATAAGACTCTCTACTTACCCCACGGGATGTTAGGTAATCCATACCCTTGGCAACCTGATACATGAATGATGTTAAATCGCCTGACGTCAGGATATTCGATTTTCCGTGTGTGTTGCCATAATGTCTGCAATAAAGGAAAATGGTCATGAGAGTATTAAACGGCACATACTGAAAAACTTTCAAATAAAACAAGGAAGGAAGGAAGGATTATGGGTTATGTGCCCGTGTGGCACGCGATCGAAACACTACGAATTTTTTTGTACAAAGGTGAACATAGGTAAGCCAAGCTGGCGCTATAGCGGTTGTCTCCAGAAAGATGAAAACGATTCAATGGAGACAAAAATGACGTTGACGAAGACGTCGTTTGTGATAAGCTTGAAAATAGTTAGTCTGCGATATTTGAAAGGCAAATAAAATTTAATACGGCCCCTTCCGTGGAGTGAAGTAATATAAGCTATAAAGTTGTATATAAAATGAGACAGAAATTGAACAAAAGTCCTTGGAAGCCCCGTTTGAGTTTATTTTTAAATGTAGAACAAAAACAAAACGAAAATTGAGTACATGTCTGGCTGGGTTAGGTATTTTAACATAAGCAATTTTCGCTGTTTTTTTTTTTAGTCATATTTTACTTGATGTATATATTAAATCTGTTTCATCCACGAAATGACTACTAGCTTGAATTAATTATAATTAATCAGTTTTATTAAATTTATTCCAGTAGATATATTTAGTTTTCTCTTAAGTATAGGTATATGTCATTGCGGAAGACATTTTCTCTTCGTGTTCACTCTGGGTTGCCATATAAGAATTTTTTGAACATGAACCTCTTATGGGGCTACCGCTATTTTTAAATACATATTCCAAATATGGAGGAATATCATACTTGATAAAATGCACGACTGGATCGCACGAACTTGATCTTATGAAATAGATTAAGAATTTCAAAAATGAATGTTATTAGAGAAAAATACTGTTCATAAGCATAAAAAACCCTAAAAAATTATAACTCGTTGTAGCGGTTTCTTAAAAAATTAAAATTTTATAAATGTACAAAATTTTAAAAACATTTTTAAGAAATGTTCATGCCAACTTAGAGTTTTTATTACATTAGAAATATTAACGAGTTTTGGAGATATCGTAATGTTTCTCAAACTTTTTAGAAACATTTTTATAAAAATTTCATTCAAATCCGATATGCCGATAATGAGAAATTCAAAATCTGAAAAAATGGTTCTATTTTTTTTTATTACATTATAGATCGTAAAAATGAAAGGAAAGGAAACTAAAATGCACGATTGGGTCGCACGAACTTGCTCCTATGTAAGAGAATAAGAATCTCAAAAAGGAATGTTATTAGAGAAAAACTGTTCATAAGCATAAAATTAATTTTTTAAATGACTGAAACAACTTCTTTAGTAGTTGGAGGAAAAAATAGGATGCTATGTGATTCAAGCAAAAGGTTTATGCAAGAATAAAAATTATAAGTCTTTGTAGTGGTTTCTTAAAAAAATAAGCTTTTATATAAAAAAATTTAAAAACATTTTTAAGAAAAAAATTTGGTACGCCAATTTAAAGCTTTTATTATTGTACGAATAAAAATTAAATTTACAAAAAAAAAATACTAAGCCGTTTTCGAGATATTGAATTTTCCAAAAAAAAATAATTTTTTTTTTTCAAAATTCAAAAAAAAATATTTTTCTTAAAGTTTTGAAAGGCAATGTTTTTTAAACTTTTTAAAAGTTTCTCTCTAAAAAATTTCATTAAAATCTGTGGTGCCGATAACGAGAAATTCAAAATTTTTAAAAATCGTTAAATGTAAGGTACAGCCAGTAATATCTTGTTTTAAAAAAATTTGTTTATTAAATTATAGATCTTAAAAATAAATCGAAAGCAACAAAATTTAAGCAATATTCTCTGAACCGTTTTCGAGAAAAATACGATTTTCGAAAACCATTTTTAACATTTGTACCGTTATTTTTAGGTAAAATACATTTTTTTTTCTCATATCTTGTAGATTATTTTAAGAAACTATTATTTACCAAGTTTTAAGAAAATCGAGAATGGGGTTTTCAAAATATGTATTGAGTTTTCAAAAAAAAAAAATTAATTTTTTTTTTATAATCCAAAAAATTTTTTTTTTTTGAAAATTGGAATACACAATAATATTGAAACTGCTGGGGAGCCTTAACATTAAAAAAAAATGATCAACATCTGTTATACCGTTTTTGAGAAAATCAAAAACAAAAAAAAAAAGGTTCCAAGGGGATATCAAAAATAATAATTTTTTGTAAATTTTTCAACCATTAAGCCTAGTACTCAGTTCAAGTGAAAATGAAAATTTCATATAAATGTGGCGGCTGGTTCAGTCGCATCTCGCATGAAATTCCCAACGAGAGGTGAGTACCAAAATGTGGATTGGAAAAACAATTATTTTTTATTTTACCTTTTGTTTTTCTTCATTTAATTCAATAAAAACGCATTCTTTTCTTTTTATTTTTTATCTGTATATATATTTCGAGGACTTATTTGCCTCATCATCAGTAGCTAAAAATAAATACATGCGTTTTTTATTAACATAAATATATATGAAATTTAATTATATATAAAAATTACCAAAATTAATAATAAAAATAAAAACAATTATGTTCTACAAATTTTTCCACGCCAAATTTTCATTTCTCAATGTACAACCATAGGGAAAAAGTTTAAGGCAGCGTGGAAAGCTGTGACTCCTTCTCAGTTAATTTAGTTATTTTGTTTCATTCTCCGCGTATTATTTGGAACGTATTTATTTTTCATTTCACGCTAAGGTGAGTACTAGGCTTTACCTAGGTTTAACTAAATGAAATTTTATGATTTTTTTTTTAAATCTGTGCGACAGTTTTTGAGAAAAAAAAAATATTTATAAAATTTCGAAAAAAAATCGTATGGCAGGTAGCGGTATTTTTGGTCTTAAAAAAAATAAAAGATCATCCGGAGGGAAAAGATTAACACCCATTTGTACCAAGTTTGAAGAAAACCGGGAGAGCCGTTTAGCTGTAGTCGAACAGACAGAAAGACAGAATTAAGAGACCCACTTTTTTGGTCTTCTTCGCTATCATCGTAATGTCAACTTTGATCAAAATCTCGAGTTCGATTTTTTTTACAAATGCATAACTTGCCTTATAGTAGGTACCTATAAGTCACAATCAAAAGTGCAACATTGCTTAGAATATTCCAACTATCTCTGTCATCTAGGATACTTTAGAAATCTTCTTTTCTAATCCCCATGTTTAAATCGAGGTCTGACAGTAGTATTGGAAATAATTTTAATTGATTATGGGTCTTTGGAAGTTGTCTGCAATTCTCAAGCAAGAAACTTGGTTTTCTTTTGAAAGAACATATAAGTTAATGTTCTATATGAGTTTTTTTCGGGTAGGTCAATTCTTACCAACTTGGCTTGTATCGAAAATAAAAATAAACTTAACGCCATACATATATACTAATTTTAGTAAAGTTTTGATTTTAATTTAGAATCAATTCAAGCATATTCAAATGGATTTCTTCATTTTTAATTGTGAGGGTCTAAAAAAAAACACGTTAGGTGTTCCTCAGGGTAGCTATTTCGTACTACTGTTTTTATTTATCGAATTCATTGATTACATAGTAAATTATATAAATCTTAGTGAAAGGCTTGTATATACTGATGATCTCAAATTATTATTAAAGATACAATGTCCTGACAACTGGCTTAAAATTTAAAAGGATCTTGTTAATTTATCAATGGGGTTTTATTTGAAATATTCAAATCTAAATAACAGCAAATGCTTTCTCTACAGAAAACTTCTCAATTATGAACCTAGTCAAAGATCATCAAAAGTGAAAGATATGGGTAATATTTTTGACACTTAATTTTTATACTATCTTGTTTCCTTAACTTCTCCGGCCAAATAAATTAATTTTTTGCCAAGGAAAATTTAAAAACAAACAAATAATTCAGGATGCTACAGCTCATGTATGTAGAAAAAGGACTTTTTAATTTACAATCCTAACGAACCACAGTACTTTAAGGCAATGCTCAATCCCTTAATGCTTATTATGAGTGGTCAATCTGAAAATCTTCTCATACTCCGTTAGCTTTAGTCTACGACCAATTCATTTATCACTTGAATTATGTTTTGGGGGTATTGTACTGCGAGCTGGAGACCTACTGTGCCCATTTACCACTTCAAAAGGTTGCGCTTGTCCCGCTGGACAAACTAAAGTGTCAATAATTGATAAGTTAAGTATCAAAACCAAATGTTGACCTATATGTTTGCCACCTTTGCACCGATAGGTCTAGTTGTCGTTAAGCTTTAATTGGAACCAGCATGAAGTCGGTTCTTGGCAGTCTATATCTAATAAGTCAATTACGTTGAGGTATTTTGGAACCCCTGTCAACATTTTTGTTCAGAAAGAATTCAGGGTTGAACTCGCTTTATATGTACTTATGGAGTTTTTTTTATAAAATGCGTTAGAATTTCTGTTCATGTTTCTAAGCCAGACAAAGCTTTTAAGGTCTTCAATCTCTGAAAGGCCAAAGAACTCTGTTGCTCTCATTTAATATGCTTGAGGCAGTTGATAGAACAATCCTTTCTTTTAAAGTCAAGGCATGGAATGAACGCACCAACTTCTAGTTCAATTAGAGTTCAATGAAGTTAAAAAAAAAACGATTACCTTTGGCTTTTTATTTTTAAGACATATTAAACTCGTAGATCAAGAAAATAAAAAAATAACTTCATCGTCTGTCACAATTCTTAACGAAATACTGACATACATACACTCGGTCACAAAAGTAAGTATACAACCAAGCTAATACGTAAATAGACGAAAAAATACCGTTAATATCAAATCCATACCTATTCTCCGCATATGGCAGATGTTTCTTGTCATAGGCATTATTGCTGTTAAGCAAAATAACGGTACAATTTGTTTCCACTTCTTTGCTATCTCATTATTTGTAATCACAGGTAAAAAAAATAGGTTACAAAAGTAAGTATACAGACAGTTTTTCTTATGTGATGTTGCATCAATATAAACTTTTGAGTCGATTTTCTGGTTTTTTATTAAAAAGGTAAGGCAAAACTACTAGACTAGCCTATTTTAGTTCAAATTATTTCTTTTAAATTTAGAAATGGCACCACGTGGAAAAGACCTCTCCTTGGACTTACAAAAATTAATAGTTAAGTACTTAAGTGAAGGAAAGTCGATTCGAAAAGTAGCTGTACTTGTTGATAGGAGCCCAGCAACCGTCCAAAAAATATTGGAAAACCAGAAACAATGTGGAACAGTTACAAACATGGCTCGCAGTAGCCGCCCGCGAACGTTCTCTGAACATGAGAACCGATTAAAAATTCGCAAAGTTAAGAAAAATGCGAAAATAAGCGCACTTAAACTGCAGACCAAGATGGAAGAAGAGACAGGTAAGTCATGAGGTACCCAAACCATACGCCGCATCGTTCACGAAGTCGGGTATAACGGCTGTGTTATAAGGAAAAAACCATTCATTAGCAAGTTCAATCGCCAAAAGCGGATTGAATTTGCCAGAAGTCATATTCAGACCGATTTTGCTTTCTGGAATACCGTTATATTTTCTGACGAGAGCAAATTCAACATCCATGGCTCTGATGGACGTGCAAAAGTGCGAAGAAAACCTAATACGGCGTTAGATCCTAGTCACCTGACTGGAACTGTTAAACATGGTGGTGGTTCGGTTATGGTTTAGGGGTGCATGGCGGCATCTGGAGTGGGTAACCTGGTTTTTATTGAGAGTACAATAGATCGTTTTGGTTACCTCGATATCCTAAAAAAATAATCTTCATCAAAGTGCACAAGAACTAGGTTGTTAGGGGTCATTCATCTTTCAGCAAGAGAATGACCCCAAACATACCTCGCAAATCGTGAGAGAATGGCTGCTATATAATGTGCGAAGACAAGTCAAAACAACTCCTCAATCGCCAGATTTAAATGTTATTGAGCATTTATGGGGTCATCTGGAACGTCAAATACGCAAACATGAGATAAAATCAAAAGTAGAGATTAAAAGGATCCTTCAAGAAGATTGGAACAAAATAACCCTAAGTGTTACCCAAAAACTTGTTTCGTCGATGCCATCAAGAATAAACGCCGTAGTTAAATCAAAAGGTTACCCAACAAGTTACTAAATTCTAATATTAAGTTAAAAATTTTGTTATTTCTATTAGTGTATACTTACTTTTGTGATCAGAATTCTGAGTGAGTTTTAGTTTTAAGTTGATATCTAAGCCATTTTTTAAAAAAATGTTTTGATAATTGATTTTATGAAAAGAGAATAAAATTTTCTAAAAAATATATGCCAAATGTTTCATAACAAATGCTTATTCAATTTTTTTCTCTCTGCTTAAGATTTTGTTACGTGCTGTATACTTACTTTTGTGACTGAGTGTAAATTGTTTATTTTTATTTCAGTCTCAGAAAATTCATTCCCAATTCTCAGTTCAATTTGTATGATACGAAAATATGACACGCTACATATTTTCTAAAAATATAAAAAACGATTGCTATGTTGCTAAAGCTTCTTTTGATTAAAATTGTTTGAATTTTCAAGAATACTTCTTCTCTTTTCTATACATACAGCCATAATCATTGTCAGCGACACAGCGCGGTAAAGCGTAATAGGACCGAGAAGGATATCGACACAACACAGCACTCCCCAAAACACCACATCTCACAAATATGGTTCTTCTCATTTGAAATATATTACATCTATAGAGAAAATCTACTCCTTAACAGGATCACATGAGCTAGGTTAGGTTAGAAAAGTGTAGTTCCGGCTTAACTCGTTGTTTCAAAATATGTTTATTGACAGTGTTTGGGTAAATTAATCGAATGAATCGTCACTAAAAATGAATGAAGAACTGATACATTCCGGTTTAGTAGAAGATGAAGATGTTGATGAAACTTTGTCTTCTATAGGTTCTTTAATGTCAAGTTTGTCACTTTATAAATTGTCACCTGTTGCACTTTGTCAATTTTTATTGAACATGGTCCGGCTCCAATAAAGTGTATACAAACATAGTTAATAAAGTTCTTTAAAATCTTAGTCTAGAACTAAGATAAACAATCTATTAAAATATTGAACTATTCTTGAGAGCCTAGGAGCTAGGACTAAATCAGAGCATTTAAGACAGATATTACATTCGTATTTCAAAAAATTAAATTTTACTCGAAACACTAGGGCGTATACAGGGTGAGTTATTTATGACACTGACAGCTGTTCCTGCTCGAAATTTTGACATTAAGTCAGTATCATTATCATACCTTAGCGGAACGAAATGAGTCGCTTTATGCTTGAAACACGTTGGGAAATTTTGAAAACTTATTTACAAAGTGAGTGCTATGTAGCACAACAGTGCATTTTTTTGAAAGATGTTTTGGCCGAAATGAGACACCCACCACGCCTGTTGTACGACAGTTTGTGCAAAAAGTTGGTGAGACTGGTATGCTATAGTAGACAAAACTCATGGACCCAATGGCCGTACGGTGCGCACAGACGCTGCAGCCGAGATTGAGAGACTAAATTGACGAAAATTTCACGCACTAGCCTGAGGAGAATTCTGCACAAAGATCGCAGATTTTATTTGCTTACAAGATCCAACTGACTCATCAATTAAGGGCGCACCACCAGCCGCTTCGTTATAGCTTCACAGTTTGGGCCTTTTAGCATCTTGAATTGGACAACGATTTTGGGCGAAAAATCATCTTTTCTGACGAGATGCATTTTTACCTCGTGCTACGTCAATAAACAAAATTCCCACTTCTGGGGTTCGGAAAACCCGCACCTTATTGCCCAGCAGCCAATGCATCCACAGAGAGTAACAATTTGGTGCATATTGTGGAATGTTGGCATCATTGAACCATTTTTTTTTTCCGAAAATGAGGCTGGGAACAACGTATAGGTCAACGGTGAGCGTTACAGAGCCATGTTAAGCGACTTTTTACTTGCGACTTATAGGTACCTAAAGGTACCTAAAGGTAAAGCAAGTTATGCATTCGTAAAAAAAATCGAGCTCGAAATTTTGATCAAAGTTGACATAACGATGATAGCGAAGACTAAAAAAGTGGGTCTCGAAATTCTGTCCGTCTGTCTGTCTGTTCGACTACAGCCTAAACGGCTCGGCCGATTTTCGTTAAACTTAGTAGATATCGTTTTTAAATTTTTCCCCCAACACGTTTTTTTTCCTTTTTTTTTAAGACCAAAAATAAGGGTGCCTGCCATACGAATTTTTTCGAAATTTTATAAATATTTTTTTTTCTCAAAAACTGTCCCACAGTTTTTTTTTTAAACAAAATAAAAAAAATTCATTTAGTTAAAACTAGGAAATGGTTAAAAAAATTTCAAAGAAATTATTATTTTTCGGTACCCACCATGGAACCATTTTCTTTGTTTTTAATTTTCTCAAAAACGGTAAGACCGATTTTAATCATTTTTTATCCTAAAGCTCTCTAACAGTTCGAATATTATTGTGAATTCAAATTAAAAAAAAAAATGTTTTGAATTAAAAAAAAAAAAAATTCAAAATTCTTTTTTTTCAAAACTCAATATTTCAAAATACACATGCTTTTCAAAACCTGGTAAATTAAAGTTTCTTAATAAAAGTTACAAGATGTAAGGAAAACAATTTATTTTACCTACATAAAAATAACGGTAACCTCCATACAAATGTTAAAAAATGGTTTTCGAAAATCGCATTTTACTCGAAAACGGTGCCGAGAATTTAGCTAAAATTTTTTTCTTTCGATTAATTCTTACGATCTATAATTTAATAAAAAAAAAATTGAAATCAAAATATTACTAACCGTATACATACATACCTACCATCGAAAGATTTTTTTCGAATTTTGAATTTCTCATTATCGCCATAACAGATTTCAATGAAATTTTTTATAGAGAATCGTCTAAGAAGTTTGAAAACCATTGGATTTAAGAACTTTAAAAAAAAATAGTTTTATTATTTTTGAAAAAAAAAAATATTTTTTTTTTTTTTTGAAAAACTCGATATCTCAAAAACGGCTCAATATTTTGTAAATTTAATTTTTATTCAAACAATAATAAAAACTTTAAATTGGCGTACCAAAATTTTTCTTAAAAAATGTTTTAAAAATTTTTTACATAAAAGCTTTTTTATTTATTTTTTTAAAAGCGAATTATAATTTTTTGTTTCTGCATAAACTAATATTTTGCTTGAAACACATGGCATCATGTGCTTAGCTCCAACTACTAAAGGAGTTGTTTTAGTCTTTAAAAAATGAATTTTATTAATTTTTTTAAGTTTTTTACGTAAGAGCAAGTTCGTGCGACCTAATCGTGCATTTTTTCCTTACTGAAATTGAAGACATGGATTAAGACGACCTCTGGTTCATCAGGGATGGCCCGCCATGCCACACAACCCATTCCACAATCGATCTTATGCGCACCAAATTCCAAATTGTGTTATCAGCCGTCTTGGCGATGTCAATTGGCCGCCTCGGAGCTGCGGTTTGACCCCTTTGGCCTTTTTTTTTTTGTGTGGAACCCTGAGGAACAGATGTTATATGCCAACAATACGGAAACGATTCAAGCACTTGAGATCAATATCATCCAAGTAATCCGTGGGCTACAGCCCGAAACCATCAACAATGTCTTGGAAAATTGGAGTGGCAGAATGCGCTACCGCGAAGCCAGCCGAGGCAGCCACTTGGGAGTGGCTGCTCTTAGTAATAAAGCTATAATACAAGCACAAAATTTAATTTTGTTCATTTTATTGCATTTTCAAAAAGAAACTTGTATTTGGCCCACCCTTTACGCACATTTCTATTCACAAAATTCGCCTGATAAACTAGGTAAGGTTTATCTACATATATGTACTTATATAAAAGCAAACAAATTTTGAATGAAATTTAAAGGTTTCTGGTGTCCTATTTGCTTTGAGATTTTTAAGGATTCCCTATAAGGTTCTGTTGCCTCGTTTCCTGCAACACTCCTATAAATAAAATCCCTTCCCTGCCTTGAATCCATGGCTTAGCAAATACAAAAAAGCAAACAAGAAATTTGTATTCGGGCACGAAAACCAAAAACAAACACTCTGGTTTCAGAATCCCTAATATCCCACTACAGCAAAGATTTTGATAAGAAAAAAATACAATAACATCACAGAAATCCTTGCTTACCTTTCTGCACGCGAGTTCCGCAAGTACGTTTGAAGTTTGCCCCGATTTACATATTCGATTATCACGAAAATTGGATCCTTATCAGTACAGCAGCCCAAAAGGCGTACAACATTTATGTGGGGCTCCAGTGACTTCATAACCTGCAAGGAAAAAAAAAACACAAAAATAAGGAAAAGCGAAAACAAAATTCAAAATTATTCAAGGATTAACACAAACAAAGCCAAAGCAAAACAAATATAAGTTAGGTACACGCGCTCAAAGAACACCATCACGGCCATTGAAGTGAGGCAGGGCCGGGCGTCCCACTTGTTACAAGCAGCAGCGGGACGGCTGAAGTGTGAAAATTTATTCAAATTTCCGATATTACATCCTTGGAAACGTTTTATAGCCATTGAACATATTATTACGCCTTAAGTGCACGTAAAGGTACGTTCGTTAGGTACAGGGAGGAAGGAAGAAATCTTGTAGCCAAAATACACAGCGACCCATATTTTGTCGGTATAAATGTATCTTCTTTTGTTCCTTAGTTCGAAATAGATGGGGATTTTGAGGAGGGTGTTTATCCTTGGTACGCACATCAAATTTTATTGAATAAATGAAAACTGAAACCCAGAATAGGTGAATTGTTAATACGCCTACGAGAGTACTGCATATTACACAGAACATGGGAGTATGTTTGTCTCGACTTTCGGTTATATTAAAGACCATTTTTTATTTAATTTAAGGCAACGAGAAAAAAAGATACATGAAGATGACAATGTTTTTCAAATGAGATCGTGAAAGGTGTAACGAGTTTCCTTGCTGGAGGGATTCATTTACATAGATATTGTCCCGTTTGCATGATTTTTCAACAATCATTTAATTTTGTTGGCTCCGAAGACCCCTGGGAAGTTTATGGCTGGGCTTAAGGTATTTTTGTGGGTTGTAATGGTTATTTGGTGTTTAGGGGATATGACCTGATAAAGGAAAACTTATCGACGATAATATGGATATTTTGTCAAATTTTATGGCGGCATGTTTATGCTGAAAGGACATGCAGGAAACTGATTGATTTAATAGCAGGATGAAAATTATAGTATATGTATGTATTCTTAAAAGTCTTAGAAAAAAAGTATTTTGTTGTGGCAATGAATTAACTAATAACACATCCACCGAACTTGTGTAGGGAAAATCGATATATCGATAAGATATAAATATTATAGTTATAAATGGTTCCAGCAGGACGGCCGGCACCACGTGATAAACAGCGGACACTACGATTAACATTTTCCATGTACGATCTGAAGGTAAAGTTATCTCTCGCAGAGGTGACGTGCCTTGGCCACCGAAGTCGTGAAGGTCTTCTTCATTCCTGCCAACCATCCCCTTGTTTGAATGCTTGAGAGTTGGAAGGCTCCCTAATACTCTTATTTTTATAAAAAGTGTCAGTGTTTCACCAAATAAAAAGACAACTTTCCATTTTGAGTCGAATATTCAAAAGTCGCAAAGTAAAAAAAAAAATATTATCTAAGTACAGTTTCAACTTCTTTTCATCATTTTGCTAAAACAAAAAAAAAATGAAAAATAACTGACCATCTCTGGAATCTTAATGCACCTGAAAACGTAGCTCTTACTAATTTGTTTTAGCTCTTTTTAATGGTATAAGTTAAAATTTACGAATATTTAATGAAAAAGCCAAATAAAGTCTTATTTGTCGGTTGTTATTGTTTAAACGTTCAACAGCATCTTGAAATTACGAGTATTAAAATGTTTAATGTCTCTTCGAGCAACATTTCGCGTGCTTCGCGAGGAGGAACTCGCAGAGTGATGGACAAATTCGTGGGACAACCACTATCCACGATTCACCACATTGCAATGCATCCAGAGAAAGTTACTATTTTGTGTTGATTTTGGACTGGCGGCATTGATCAGGCCATCGAAGTCAACCAACGGCGAGTGCAATAGATCAATTATTATAACCAATTTTTTTAATTGCGACTTATAGGAACTATAAGGCAAGTTATGCATTCGGAAAAAAATCGAACTTGAGATTTTGATCAAAGTTGACATTACGATGATAGCGAAGACCAAAAAAGTAGATCTCACAATTCTGTCTGTCTGTCGGTCGGTTCGACTACAGCCTAAACGGCTCGGCCGATTTTCTTCAAACTTGGTAGATATGGGTTTTGATTTTTCCCCCCAAACGTTTTTTTCTTTTTTTTAAGACCAAAAATAACGGTACATACCATACGGTTTTTTTCGAAATTTTTATAAATATTTTTTTTTCTCAAAATCTGTCCCACAGAATTTAAAAAAAAAAAATTGAAAAATTTCATTTAGTTAAAACTAGTTAATGGTTAAAAAAAAAATTCCAAAAAATTGTTATTTTTGGTAGCCCCCCTTGGTCCATTTGTTTTATTTTTTTAATTTTCTCGAAAACGGTATAGCCGATCAAAACCATTTTATGCTAAAGGTCCTCCAAAGTTTAAATATTATTACATATTCAAATTTTTAATTTTTTTTTTTTGATTTAAAAAAAATCAAATTTTTTTTGGAAACTCAATATTTCGAAATCCTAATGCTATATTATTTTCAAACTTGACAAAGAAAAGTTTCTTAACATAATCTACAAAATTTGAGAAAACAAATTTTGTTTTATCTAAAACTAACGGTACCTTCCATACAAATGTTAAAAAATGGTTTTCGAAAATCGTATTTTTCTCGAAAACGGATAATTGAATTTTGCTAAAATTTTGTTTCTTTAGATTAATTTTTACGATCTATAATTTAATAAGAAAAATTGAAATCTAGATATTACTGACTGTACCTACAATAGAACAATTTTTTCGAATTCTGAATTTCTCATTATCGGCATAACGGATTTTATTGAAATTGTTTATAAAGAAGCTCCTAAATAGTTTAAAAAACATTGTATTTCAAAATTTAAAAAAAAATATTTTTTTTTCATTTTTTAGCAAAAAAAGGCGTTTTTTTTTGGAAAATTCGATATCTCAAGAACGGCTTAATATTTTTCTTAGAAATTTAACTCTTATTTTTTCTTAAAAATGTTTTAAAAATTCTGTATATGAAAGGTTATTTTTTAAGGAACCACTACAACGACTTAGAATTTTTGTTCTTACATAAATTCATATTTGCATAAAAAATTCCTTTTATCCTTATGAACAGTTTTCTTTAATAACTTTCGTTTTTAAAATTCCTGGTCTATTACATAGGAGCAAGTTCGTGCGACCCAGTCGAGCATTTTATTTTGGACTGGAATTGAATGATATGGATACCGACAATATGTGGTTTCAGCACGAATTGGGCACCCATCAAAGCATGCGACTTCACCCCGTTCGAGTTCTTCTTGTGGGGTGTTCTTAAGACACAGATATATGCCAATAGCCATAGGTCAAATTCAACCTTATTTATGCACCACAGTTATGGAAAAATTGACGTTTCAGATACGTACCACCCAGTGTAGCCGAAGTGAACATTTGAATTATGTTATGTTCCGTAAATAATGGGATACATAAGATTTTAAATACAAAACTTAATAATATGTCTGTCATAATGTTTTATTTAAATTTAAAGATAGAAAACGGTTAGTACATAATCCTTTATAACCTAACTTTATCTGCCAAATACTGTGTTAATAATTTTGCAAAAGGATATCAAATAGGCACTATTTAAACGATGTTTCAAAAGCCCTTAAAAGGGTACAACATAATGTTCTTATACAAAAACTTGAGCTGATACGTTTTTTATTCTAATTTGATTCGGTGGCTTGAAAGTTATCTAACTGAAAGGACACAGTTTGTTGAAATAGTTTCAAAATATTTGAAGCTTATATTCAATTATCCTGGAATACCTCAAGGAAGCCATCTGGGCCCCCTTCTCTTTTTAACTTCTTACTCACGATCTTCCTATTGTAGTCTTATTTTATAAGAATAGAAGATACTGAGCTGAAATGAGTAAACGTTCAAAAGGATTTGAGTGTATTCTAAGGCAAACCGTTTATTAGGTTTCCTGAAAAGTAATTCGACAGAATTTAAAGATCCCTACATCTTAAAGTCGATCTATGTTTCCTTGGTAGAATCTGTACTTCAATATGCTTGTTGCTTTTGGTGCCGTTCTTATGAAGTGAATATTAAGTGTATAGAATCTGTGCAACGAAAACTCACAAGGTTTGCTCTCTGGAAACTCAATTGACTCGGTGGTTAGGTTAGGTCTCGTTTGATTGACTCAAGCTCGCTTCATGCGAGATATAAGTGTTTGCTAGAAATGTAATTTGTAATCATATTGATTGTGCTTCTCAATAGAACTTTAGTTACTGTATCACTTTTATAAATACATTTAAATATCCGTCCCAAATAAATGAAGATATTCAAAAAATTTAAATTTGAAAAATTAAATACTTACTTTAACAAAAAAAAAAAATCAAAAAAACTAAAAGTATTCCAAAATTCTGCCATGCACAATTAATTTAAACAAAATGAAAATACATTGAATATTTCCAAATGCAAATACAATTATTCTTGATGTTTGATTCAATAAGAAATAAACATCCTGCCTGCTGCTTCTGCATTCTGCTCCTGTTGGTTTCCATCTTTTCGTATCCCTTTGGACGAGTTTCAGTTTCATATTCATTCAAATATAAATTCCAAATCTTACAATATATTTATATATATCCTTGCACACGCATTATGTATGTACATTATGTATACACATTTATTATAATATCCAACAAAAAAAAAAACAAAACTATAGAATATTGCTTTCCAAAACTTTGATATTCCTTTAACTCTAAGTTGAGCTGCAAAGTATTCTTCAACTGTGTTTGCAGAATAACCTCAGACAATATCACAACAAAACAAAACAGTGCGAGCAGGAATTTAATATGTCTTCTCGAGAGAGGAAACACCTTATGCACCAACACGTTTTCATTGCCAATAACCAACGGAATCATTTTCATTGATCAACATAAATAATATTATTCACTTATTGAAATTGAAAACTATGCCAGACATTGTCGTCCTTATTGTGCTTTTCAACAAAAAGGACAACAACTATAGGCGATGTTGTGTGATGTGGTGAGGAGAATTGAACGCAAATAGCTTCCAAGTACATAGTTTGTGTGTTTTTAGGAGTTCATAGAAATGAACTGAGCAATATTGTTTTTATTTTCTACCGAAAAAAAAATTCCTTCTCCAGAGGAAAAGTGTATACGGGATATGGAATTAGATTTCAATATCCAAATAGGTAAATGCATGCCAATTTGTGTCAGCTGTCTATAAAGATTGAAATTGTCTTCTGTATTGGGTTATAAGAAAACAATAAGACTTAAAGGATATTACGTTCAAAGATCATAGAAATACTTGGAAACAAATTCGAACTTTGTGTTGTAATATAAGGACAAATTCGAAAATCGAATGCCAGTTTAAAATATAAAATACCTGAGTAACTCATTTTGAATAGTTCGTTTCCTTAAATTTTACACACAAGAAATTCATACGAATTTAAGCCTCTACAAAATGAGTAACTTCTTTCGTTAACAGTGATCGTTGAGGCCATTGTTCTTACTAATTTTATTTGACGGGAGTATATAAGGCGCGTTTAGCATATCCAATAAAGTCGAACTCGAGAGTTTGATCAAAGTTCACCAAGTGAATCCAGCAATATCTCTACTGTGTCTGTCTTATGTCCGCACATCAACCTTTAGCCCAAGCTCCTTAAGCCATTTTTACTTGCGACTTATAGGTACTATAAGGCAAGTTATGCATTCGTAAAAAAATCGAACTCGAGATTTCGATCAAAGTTGACATTACGATGATAGCGAAGACTAAAAAAGTGGGTCTCGCAATTCTGTCTGTCTGTCTGTCTGTCTGTCTGTCTGTCTGTTCGACTACAGGCTAAACGGCTGGGCCGATTTTCTTTAAACTTTGTATATATCATTTTTAATTTTTTCCCCCCACACGTTTTTTTCTTTTTTTTTTTAAGACCAAAAATAACGGTACATGCCATACGAATTTTTTTCGAAATTTTATAAATAATTTTTTTTTCTCAAAAACTGTTCGACAGATTTTAAAAATAAAAATACAGAAAAATTTCATTTAATTAAAGCTAGGTAATGGTTGAAAAAAAATTTCCGAACAATGGTTATTGAGGGTACCCCCCATGGAACCATTTTTTTTTTGTTTTTGATTTTCTCAAAAACGGTTCAACCGATTTTGATAATTTTTTTTTGCTAAAGAAGCCCAAAAACCTTAATAGAATTGTGTACTCAAATTTTCAAAACAAATTTTTTTGGATTTTTAAAAAAAACTTCAAAATTTTTTTTTCAAAACTCAATATTTCGAAAACCCCATGCTAGATTTTTTTTAAACTTGATAAATAAAAGTTTCTCAATATAATCTACAAAATGTGAGAAAAAAAATTTTATTTTACCTAAAAATAAAGGTACCTACCATACAAATGCTTAAAAATTTAAAAAAATGGTTTTCAAAAATCGTATTTTTCTCGAAAACGGCACCTAGAATTTTGATAAAATTTTTTTTCTTTCAATTAATTTTTACGATCTTTAATTTAATAAAAAAAATTTTGAAATTAAGATATTACAGCTTGTACCTACCATAGAACCATTTTTTTCGAATTTTGAATTTCTCATTATCCACATAACGGATCTTAATGAAAATTTTTATAGAGAAGCTTCTAGAAAGTCTAAAACACATTGCATTTCAAAACTTTAAAATAATTATTTTTTTGAATTCGATATCTCCTAAACGGGTCAATATTTCTTTTCGTAAATTTAATTTTTGATTCGAACAATAATAAAAACTTTAAATCAGCGTACCAAAATTTTTTCTTAAAAAGCTTTTAAAAGTTTGTATATAAAAGCTTCTTTTAAAGAAACCACTACAAGAACTTATAATTTTTGTTCTTGCATAAATTCATATTTGCATAGCATTCTGTTACTACTAAAAGAATTTAAAAAATAATTTTAGCCTTATGAACAGTTTTCTCTAATAACATTTGTTTTTAAAATTCCTAGTCGATTACATAGGAGCGAGTTCGTGCGACCCAGTCGTGTATTTTATTTTTTAGTCGCGATATAGGTATTATAGGGCAAGTTCTGCATTTGGAAAAAAAACGAACTCGAGATTTTGATCACAGTTGATCTTGACGATGGTAGAGAACGCGAAAAAAGTAGGTCCGGCAATTCCGTCTGTCTGTCTGTATCAGTTTTCTTCATTACTTTCGCAGTCGACATCTCTGCTTTTGATTGAGCAGCAATTATTCAAAAATATTAGTCACTTCTTCTATTACCGCCATAGCACCAAACTGACATAACGTTTTATGTCATTATTAATAATATTATTTCACCCTGAAAGTCATCACCACCGTCTTGGTCAATATAAATTAATTGCCACCGGGGGCGTTGTACCTGCAGATCTACCAGAGCGTTTAGCCGGCTGTTCTGAAGTGCCGTCAGGATTAAGTACCTGTCCACCGTTGCCAGAATTATCCGAAGCCAGATTTCCCGATACCAGAACATCAATAAGTTCAAGAGTACCCCTAACCAAAACCTCGCTTACCAGAAATGATCCATCTTTGAAGTACACATTTGAATTCAATAGAATATTATTTGTTTATATATGTATACATACACATATATATATGTACATATGTATAACAGTTGTTTCCTAATAAAACATTTCGTTATGAGGTTTAAAAATCCTTTTATCAGAAGTTTGTGCTTTTTTAGAAAGGCCCTGGCCAGACCGGCAAGGAAAACCTCGGCTGCAAACTAAAAAGCACATCACAGGATGTCTGTACCTCGATCTACAGCCTAAGCTACTGGACGTAATTTCTTACAGCCGTAATGGGAAATATGATTTATCTCGAAAACGGCTCTAACGATTTTGATAGAAAAATTTACGTCTTGTATTATGGGCATCGAGTATATGTTGGTGAAAAAAAAATTTAGGACAAAATTTTACTAACCGTACCTGTCATAAACATTTTTTTTTCTAATTTCATTTAACGGCTCTAATAATTTTAACTAACATTTTTTAGCAGGAGCCCTCTTAAATTTAAAATAATATTGTATATAAAAATATTCGAAAGAAGCGATTAAACAAGCAAAGACGTTAAACATGCTTACGGTGTTCAAGGGATGTGAATTACTCCATAATAGCTCTATTTCCTATCAATTTCAACGCTCTGGATTCTATTCAATAAGTGGAGAGAAGTTTGTGCTGGACGTTTAAGCGTCTTATAGTTAAATGGAAGCCAGATCAGAAGAGTTGAAAAACTTCTTACATCGATATAGAAATCCTAAGCATTTAGCAGCATTTTTGGTGGTCTCGAGAAGGTGGTCATTCCAACGAAGATCGTCGTTGACACACATACCGAATACTCAAAGTTATTTGGTTTCTTCGATGCAAGTCCCGTTCAAGGACAATGGCATGAGTACATACCCCTTTTAACAATGCTATGAAGATCGGAGTTTAATGAGCTAATCGTACAATACCATTGCAATTCCACTTCTGAACAAGATGGACGTGAATTTGAAAACGGCAAAACAAAGAAGTTGATTAGAAGTTTCAGACAAGGGGTCATTTATAAAAATGAGGAAGAGGGCCGGAGTCAAAACTGAGTCTTATGGAACACCAGCATTTATTTTGTGAAGATCAAACTTGAAACCGTCCAACGCAACATCTATCGAACGTTCTATAGAAGGTAATTTCTAATCCAAAGAATAAGGGTTTCGTTGATACCAAACGCACGCATTTTCGATAAGAGAGTCTGCTACCAAACTCTATCAAATGCCTTTAAAATATCAAGCGCATTAATCTAACTTTCTTTAAAACAATGTGAAGATCAGTTCGACTCTTCGGGGAGATATGTCATCAGATCACCAATGAAGTTTTCGCTCTACGGGCTATTTCTTGAGTTGATAACTTATCAGTGATTTCAAGACCTTGGAAAGAAGCGACGTAAGTGCAATTGGGTGATAGGAGGAGGGGGAGGAAGGGTCGCCTTTTCAAGGATTTGCTTGTATAAATATTTTTAAATAAAAGCATCTGACCACTGAAACCATACTTCCAAATTGGCAGTCAAACGCAATTACCATTACGCCGAGAGATATTCATAAGGATATCCTACAATGTTTCCAGTCTTAATTAGTCCTTTCCTACGCGATTCTCTCACAAGGCACTTGTGCATCCTTAATTACCACGTACATCTTCCAAGAATTTTCCAAATAACTTACAAATCCATCTCAAGGAGTCAACTTATTTGGGTTAAGACAATTAACAATCTACTAGAATTAGATTCCAACATAAATACTGATACAAACATTCCAATATATTGTACATACGAGTACTGCCACAACTTCACTTAACATGTTCAAAGGATTCCAATCAAATCACACAATTACAGCTCAATTGTTTCCTCCGAATTCAAAATCAGATTGACATGATAGAACCTTCAGCTATCAGGATAAGCAGGCTGCACAATATATTCTTCTGCATAGTTGCTTCGCAAAATCAAGCAAAATATTTAAATTATTTTTGAGAAAAGTATGTGTCTGTAATATAATACCTTTTTTTAGCATATTATATCAAAATGAATGATTTTGCTTCTGTAGGGAAACTACAAAATAAAAACAGACTCAGTCTGTCCATTTGATAGGAATGTCAGGTTTTTGTATTTTGTTATTGTAATTTTTTTCTTTCTTCACAACTAATTGTAAAAAAATATTAAAGAAACGTGATGCTCACGGGAGACGCTCATAAGTATTTAAATGTACCATAAAGTGGTAAGACTTAGCTGGGCCAAAGGAATCACACTGATATCAAAAGTTGTCGTACGTACTCTGTTCGCATTCTTTTTAACACTTACCTGCAACAGTTTCGATACAGAGTTGTTATTTTTTTTTTTCATTATTATTATTTTTCAAAAAGCTGTAATATCTTAATTTAAATTTTTTTTTATTAAATTAAAGATCATAAAAAAATTTTATAAAAATTCTAGGCGCCGTTTTCGAGAAAAATATGATTTTTGAAAATCATTTTTAAACATTTGTATGGTGGGTACCGTTATTTTTATTTTAGTTTTTTCCTCATATATTGAAGATTATATTGAAAATCTTTTATTTATCAAGTTTAAAAAAAATCAAGCATGAAGTTTTCGAAATAATGACTTTTTTTTTAAATCCAAAAAATTTTTTTTTTGAAAATTTGAATGCACAATACTTTTTAAATTTTTGGGGAGCTTTAGCAAAAAAAAAAATAATAAAAATCGGTGTTACCGTTTTTTGGGAAAAAAAAATGTTACACGGGGGGTAATAACCATTTTTTGGAACATTTTTTTCAACCATTACCTATCTTTAACTAAATTAAATTTTTTGTATTTTATTTTTTTAAATCTGTCGAACAGTTCTTGAGAAAAAAGAATATTTATAAAATTTCGAAAAAATCTTATGGCAGGTACCGTTATTTTTGGTCTAAAAAAACGTTGTGGGGAAAAAAATATATCTACCAAGTTTGACGAAAATCAGCCTAGCCCTTAAGGCTGTAAACGAACAGACAGAAAAACAGACAGACAGCCAGAAATGCGAGATACACTTTTTTAGTCTTCGCTATCATCGTAATGTCATCTTTGATCAAAATCTTGATTTCGATTTTTTTTTCCGAATGAATAATCTGCCTTATAGTACCTTTAAGTCGGAAGTAAAAATCTGTGGGACAGTTTTTGAGAAAAACAAAATATTTGTAAGATTCCGAAAAAAATTCGTATCTATAGCAGGTACCGATATTTTTGATCATAAAAAAAAACATTTGGAGGGGAAAATTAAATATGATATCTACCAAGTTTAATTGGGCGCTAATTGAGCCACATGGCTAGACTGCCAGTGATCGTTATTTCTACCCACCTACCTTGTTGGACGTCTCGATCAATTTTACTAAAAAAAAACCTCGATCATTTTACACATGGAGGCAAAACTTGAACTGTAGATCAAGTAAAAATGGAATTGGATAGCTTTCAATGTAGCGGCGAGTATTTTTATGATTTTCGCGATTTTTATTTTTCTTTTCTGTGTCAATTTTAGCGCAGCGCAGAAGAACTCCGCATTTTGCAGGCCACAACTTGACCAATGACTTGGTTCTACATCCATAGCAAACTCAAAGGTTCCAGGGACTGAGAGTCAACGACCATAGAGAATGATGTGTGTTCGCTAACTGGCCTCTCGAGTCTCGAGCAGTTGGAATTTGGCCACAATTTCAGTCGATGATTTTTGGATGAATGGGTTCGTAAACGAGAAAAATTGTCGAATTTCGAGACGACCGCAATCCACACATTATGATCCAAGAAATTGCAATTCATATAGAAAAAGTCACTGTTTTGGAGTGGATTTTGGGATTGCGACACCAACCATTGGTCGAAATTAGCCTGATTTACGAGTATAGGGCAGAGTTGTGGAAAATTGGACGTTTGGGATGCGCGTCACCCACCGAAGCTGCGATTGATGCTTTGAAACAACAAAAATATATACATGATAAAAACTCTGACCATATATCACCAGACCATAAAATTGAACAGGGTGAATGGACCCGGGGAGAGCACACTGACTTAAGTGAACACAAAACTTGCTCTTAATAATGAACAAACACGACAGGGGCTTCCTTAATTTATCGGCCGAAAAAAGAAATCGTTCCTTCCAGGTGGAGAAGTGCGTAGTAACAGAGGTCTATTCAACGGACACCGCCGTAAGAGCCCCTCAGAAATACTCCAAATGCTCCTTCAAAGCTGGGAGAT
The DNA here is from genome assembly GCA_963931855.1 of Philhelius festivus. Taxonomy (NCBI): domain Eukaryota; kingdom Metazoa; phylum Arthropoda; class Insecta; order Diptera; family Syrphidae; genus Philhelius; species Philhelius festivus. The sequence goes on from OZ007555.1 coordinate 150,541,320, forward strand.
ATGTTGAGACCAAGAAAAAAGAAACCTCCATTGTGTCAGTGAATAAGACAATGTCTTTCAATACAAATTTACACCATCAGTTCCAGCTCGAGCTACAACCTTCAGCAACTCCCGCTCCTTTGCCTCATCATCAATTTTGCAACCATCAGCACCGCACCACCCACCACAGTAGTCATCTTCCTCTTCATTTGAGGTAAATGAATGAATGGGGGAGAGCAGGTTTTTCGTCCTGCCGATGCTACAGCCGTAGGGATGCGATTTCATTTGTAACAAATGAAAATAAATGTCAGATGCTATTAAATTTCCAAAGTGAAATGAATAAATCGCAATCAAATTACACAATAAAACATTTTCCGGGCGTTTTATTTTTTGTTGTTGTTGTGTTGCGTGGGCGCTCAGAAGAAAAAGCGACACAATTTATCACCTATATATGTGTATCTGTTAATATAAATACATACACATATCTGCAAGACGCACCCACAAAACTATTCAAGTTCATTAAGTGCTGAAGTAAGTAGTTAAGGAGGTGCGGCGAAACTGCACATCCCTTATTTTATTTTTATCTAATGGTATACGGGTGGGCGGAGGACGAATTTTATTACTCCTCGCTAAGGGCAATTGGTTTTTTTTTTTATTTGAGAAAAATTAATCGTTTAAGGGTAAAATTGCAATTAAAGTGATTTAAGTCAAATGAGGAGAAATGGGAAAAAGATGTGCTTGGTTGGCAGAGATACATCTTTATGATGGTAGGGCTTCTTAATTAAGTTAATTTGCACTTAAAGCAAAACTACACCTTCACAAATAAGGCACGGCTGATAAAATAATGCTCTTATTTATTTTATTGTTTGTTCATCAAGCAGATGTACATTAAAAAATAAATATCTATATAATCATAAAACAAAAGCAAGATGTAATATAATTAGGAATATCAGTACTAAAAAGCAAAAAAGAAGTGGACTTTATAGACAGAAGTTAAATACTATATGGGTTAAGACATAATGTTATTGATTAGCACATATTAAGTGCGCCCCGTTAAATTAGACTAGCCGACCCAGCCCTCGAAATTGGAGGGCCAATTTATTTATTTAATTCATTATCATTCAATAAAATACAGAGAATTCATGATTTTTTTAAATTGTTGAATGCAATGAGGAGTACCTTAATCCTGGAGTCCAACGGAAAACAGAAAACTTTCAAGCCTACACACATTTTTGACACATTAACAATTTTTGTTTCGATTCTTTCATGTCATTGTCCTTCACCAGCTGTTATGGCCATAATATTGGAATCGAACCCACGTCCCCGGAGTGACGTCAACCTGTGAATTTTGTGTTACATACATGTGATTTTTGGTTGCGACTTATAGGTACTATAAGGAAAGTTCTGCATTCGTAAAAAAATCGAACCCGAGATTTTGATCAAAGTTGACATTACGATGATAGCGAAGCCCAAGAAAGTGGGTCTCACAATTCTGTCTGTCTGTCTGTCTGTCGGTTCGACTACAGCCTAAACGGCTTGGCCGATTTTCTTCCAACTTGGTAGATATGGGTTTTAATTTTTCCCCCCCGGACGTTTTATACTCTTTTTTTTATTACCAAAAATAACGGTACCTGCCATACAATTTTTTTTCGAAATTTTATAAAATTTTTTTTTTTCAGATTTTCCTAAAAAAAATTCAAAAAATTTCATTGAGTTTAAGCTAGGTAATGGTTAAAAAAGAATTTACAAAAAATTGTTATTTTTGGTACCCTCCTTGGAACCATTTTTTTGATTTTCTCAAAAACGGTGCAACGGATTTTGATCATTTTTTTTTCTGCTAAAGGTCGCCAATAGTTTGAATATTATTGTGAATTAAAATTTTCCAAAAATATTTTTTTGGATGTTTAAAAAATTTTCAATTTTTTTTTTGAAAACTCAATATTTCGAAAACCCCATGATCGATTTTTTTTAAAACTTGATAAATAAAAGTTTTTTTATATAATCTACAAGATATGAGAAAAAGAAATTTATTTTATCTAAAAATAACGGTACCTTCCATACAAATGTTAAAAAATGGTTTTCGAAAATCGTATTTTTCTCGAAAACGGTTCCGAGAATTTTGCTTATATTTTTTTTCTTTCGATTTATTTTTACGATCTACAATTTAATAAAAAAAAATATTTGAATTAGAATTTCTCATTATCAGCATAACGGATTTCAATGCAATTTTTTAGAGAGAAGCTTCTAAAAAGTTTAAAAAACAGTGCATTTCAAAACTTTAAGAAAAATATTTTTTTGGAATTTGGAAAAAAACAATCTATTTTTTTTTTTTTTTTGAAAATTCAATATCTCGAAAACAGCTCAATATTTTTGTTACCAAAATTTTTTCTTAAAAATGTTTTAAAATTTTTTTACATAAAAGCTTATTTTTTTAAGAAACCACTACAAAGACTTATAACTTTTGTTCTTACACATACATACATACATACAGGGGTGGCCGTGGCGCGATGGATGTGTGCTCGCCTGTTAACCTCATGATGACAGGTTCGATCCCTGCCGTCGTCTATGTCGCTTTAATTCCATTAAAAACCTTCTAAAAATTGTCATCAATGGGTTGCTGGTTTACTCATTACTTGTTGTTCAGGCATTACACTAACAACATGTAATTGAGTTGAACTAGTATGCCCAACAAGGATGAACACGAATAAAATAATGTGAATTATAAGGGACATTGAAATAAGACACGGCATTTCTCCGCTTTAGCTCAGCCGCCATCCCTGGAGATAAAAATATCTGAGACAACCACCAACAGTCTCAGAACATCGTGCCACACATCTTTCCTATCCTTCTTTCTCTTCATAAACTTCACGCCCGCGCTGTGTTGAAACATTTAAAGGGTAATCATAATCCCTTGAGCGCGGGTAAATTATATAAAAAAAAAAAAAATATATTTGCTTGAACCACATGGCATCCTACTTTTACTTCCAATTACTAAAGAAGTTGTTTTATTCTTGTGAACAATTTTTCTCTAATAACATTCATTTTTGAAATTCTTTGATTATTACATAGGAGCAAGTTCGTGCGACCCAGTCGTGCATTTTATTTTTTTTTTAATTTCACTCTCATCATTTTTTCATAACGCGCCTAAAGAAATATAGCTTACTTCAAAAGCATAAATTCAATTTACTTTTGTAAAACTTTTTTTGTTTGCACATCGATCGGCCAGCTGTTTATTGTCAACAAAAAATGACATAAATGGAAGTGTTCCGAAAATGAGGTAGGGTTGAGCCCATGGAACGCATTCAGCCATGGAGATTTAAATTTTTATCGTAAGTCATGTTCGTCCGCAGTTTTGACGACGTGACGACTCACGTCTGCATTTTCTATCTTCTCTCTTTCCCTGACAAATACACTTCGAGTATTTTGTATTCTCTTTTTTGACTTATACAAATAAGCATAAGTGCAATGAACTTGAAAAGTGAAAATGTAAAAAAAAATCTGCTCTCCTTTTCCAACTCAATTCAAAATTTTATCTCCCATCTCAAAAAACCAAAAAGTAAATGTTTCACCTTTTGAAAACACAGTAAATAACACTGAATAAATTGCTTCAGAAAATGACCGATAGATGTCACCAAACTGAAAGCAACAGATGTCGCTAGTGTATGTGTGTTTTCTTTTTCATTTTTTCACTTATTGTACTTTTTGCAAAAATTGCCAATTGTAGTTAACGCTTAATGTTTCAAAATATTATTGTAAGAGCTCAACTACTAAAAAAAACATGCCTTATATTTATATTGATAATATTTCTTCACTTAGGGGGGTTCACATTCAACAACATGTTCATCAACTTTTATCGTGCTGGCGGATTTGTGTAATGTGAATCCACCTTAATGTTTCGGGTTCTGGCTTTGGATTTTCGCTGAATGCTTTCATTTTTCATATTCTCGATCTGACATTTTATGTGTCAGTCGATTTGACATTTCTAATTGTTTTTGTTTTTGTTTTCCGGGTATTTTCTTGCAATTTTTATTTATTGTTTTAAACAATTTCTGTGAAGTATATTTAAATAATTTTGGCATTCTGCACATCTATGCAAAAAATGTTTTCGTTTAATATGTAATTTAAGCCCCTTCGGTTTTTGTGGGCCGCGAAAAGTGCACCACAAAAAACATGTTCGCCATTTTATTATATGATTCAAACAATTTTAAAACACAGCAAATAAAACCTAAGGTCTAAAGTTCTGATTATGAAAAAGATGTAAGAGGCACGTTTAACATTTAAGGAAAGTTGCTAGTCTACTATTTTAAAAAAAGTCACTGAACACTGAAGTAAAGCTACATAAGTGTACACGATTGGTAGATCTTACAATATTTCCAGACCTGGCAGAATTGATTTAAGCAGTTTTTCTTATGAATACTTCATATTTTAGATTCCTTTAAACCCCGGGCTTATGTCAAAGGAAAGCTTCAGTTTTTAGTTTGTTTTTTTGGGAAAAATAGATTACTGAGTTTCGTATGGTTTAAGGGCTGTTTTCCAAAATCAGCTTTTTTTTTTGTTTTACTCCTAGATTTATATCGAAAAGGTGTTGAAGCATGCTTGAACTTTCGCCCAAATATTTGCCGATACGAAGATTGGGTATACTGGAGCACCTTTAAGTGTACGCTTTGCATAGTAATTATATCTTAATTTGGTGGTGCAATAGTTCGAAGAGAGCCAGAACCTAGTGACATACAATTGTCAACCATTCGCGTGTGCGCGTGTTACCATCAGCAATGGATAGGATGTCGAACAAATATAGTCAGTATATGCCTTATAAAAAAGCTTTTCTTCAATTCTGTAGCGCAAGTAAATAAAGCGTTTTCCGATAAGGATTTCAGAATTTTGACAGGTGATTGTCAAATTGACTGTCATTTATTTAGTCTATCTTGCTAAATTCACATTATACTTATAAAAGTGGGTCTTCAGCAACGAGGGCTATTTATGGATGCATGGGTTCGTCAAGAAGCGAAATTGTCAAATTTGGGACGATTACAATCCACACGAATTCCACTAAATTTTATTTTGGATGCATTACAAAAGTACAGTTTTAAAGTTGTTGTTGTCGAAAATGCCGGTCCACTTCTGAGATCATATGTTTAATGACAGAACGTTTGACAAGTCAACAAACAACAATGACGTAAATTTGAAATTTGCCACCCTGCCTGTGATTCGTCGCTGACGCTCTCTGTTCATTTCCGTGAATTCGTAAACGGTGAGTAAGGCCGTAAGGGTGCATTCCGTTATTGTAAGCGTTCCGAAACATATAAGTGCGAGATCGCTGGGGGTGGCACTGCAAACGGCCAGACTTTTGACCACTTATATAAATACTCGTATGTACAGTAGGTAAAGTAGGTAACCGCCAGCGCCGCCAGCAGTCTCGCATATCATGTCTTTCGGAACGCTCCCTTTCAGTTTTGCGAGAGTTTCGGAACGTTCCGTTTTAGTTTCGCGAGTCGAGTTGAAAATGAAAATAGTCAAAGAAAGCGGTGCGAAATACCGCAAGAAAAAGGCTAAGAAGCAGATGCGAAGAAGTCTCAAGGTGCATTACTGAAATATTTTATTTCTAGTTCTGGTTCGAAAGCCACGTTAACGTCTTCGACGGCATCCAGCAGCAGCGGAAGTGATTCCAATGTAAGTATATGATTCCTCCATCTAGAATCGTGCGTGGCCTAGAATTGTCCTCCGGCCAATTTTTATGGGAATGCATAACTTATTTTACAGGCAGAAGAAGAAGACGTGCCTGCCGTCAAAGTTGGAAGTCGTTCTGGTCCCACCACAGAGCAGGGTCAAGACGAAGTTGACTCACCAGAAGTACCTCAAGCATCTAGTCACAAGCCTGCAGAAGAAGTGAACCTCGATACTGGAAGAACTGATGGATTCAACTTCCTCACTTTTCTTGGCTTTTGGGCTGCAGTGCTACCTGAAGTAGATGACGCACAGATTTACCTGCAGCAACGAGGACTGAGTGTGGATAAGTGTGCTCAGAAACTCTGCGCTTTAAGAGCTCTTCTAGTAGAGAGCAGAGAAGAATTCGCAAAACAAAAACCCATGCATGGCGATGAATCCGCAGATGCAGCTTTGTCTTACGACCAGGAACTCCGTCGAGAGGTGTTCGCATCATATGACGCGATGAATCCGCAGATGCAGCTTTGTCTTACGACCAGGAACTCCGTCGAGAGGTGTTCGCATCATTTGACAAGATTATTACAAAAATGACGACTTGATTCCAGCCAGTTTAAGAAATAGCGGACAACTTCGGATTTTAGACGCCAGCGAATCTTTTTAACAGCAATTATGAGTGTATTAGAAGACATCGACAAGGACGAGTTTCAGATGGAGCGGAAGCGTCTCCAGCAGTTTGTCACCAGTTCTGAATCAAAGGAAGATGTAAGGAGCAAAGGACCAATGCAGCTCCTCCAGTTTATTCAAAAACTGAATCTGGAAATTTCGGTTCCAAATATAGTCATCTTGATTCGTATATATTTGACCTTGGCAATTAGTGTCGCTAGGTGTGAGAGAAGTTTTTCGAAGTTGAAGCAGATCAAAAATTTATTTCAGATCCACTATAAACTCCACTAGACTATCAAACTTGGCTATATTGTCGATTGAACTGCAAATATTGAAATATTGAAACCGCTGATCCTATTTTACCTTCAATAAGACATACCTCATTGCCTGTGAAATGATGTCTCGAAATTTAATTTTAATTAAGTATTGAATTGGGGCGGCAAAATGGGTCTTGCGCCCGGAGCGCCGAGATGACACGCTACGCCACTGTATACACGAACACCATTTTTGGCCAGAAAGCATTTTGAGTGATGAAGCCGTTTTTGCTGGCCTTACTGAGAAACAGTGCAATTGGGGCACTGAATACCCTGGATTGATACGCAAAAGATCATTACACCCTCATAGAGTAACTGTATGATGCACCACTTGAGCCATATTTCTTTGAGGATCCCACAGGCAATGCTGTAACAGTTACTAGTGACCGCTGTTGGAACATGTATGGAAACTTTCTTATGACTTCATTGAATCAAGAAGGCCTGCAGAATATAAGGTTCCAACAAGACAATTTCCGGGCTTAATAATGTCAAAAATTGTTAATATTTATTGGGCCTCACGATACCATGATTTGACGTTTCCCGATTTCATCTTATGGGGGTACTTGAAGAAAAAGGAAAACATTAGAAGCGAAATTGCAAAAATTAAAACAAAAATCGGCGAAATTGTTATGCAAAATGCGCTTGAAAGAGCTCGCCTTTGCGCTAAGGCAAGAAGTACCCACTTAACCGACATCATATTCCATATATGATACAAAAACACCATAAAATAAATTAAATACCTAAATGCGGATAGCCTGCCACGTAAACTACTCCAAGCAGGGGAGATGACTTGGTAGGAAGCATACATCAACTTATCTCCAGAATTTTGTCCGTTGAAAGTGTTTCTTATGAATGGAACCTCCGTGTAGTGTGCCCCATTCACAAGAAACCTATGGACTATGTCAACTACAGAGGTATAAGTCTCCTGAACGTCGCATACAAAATCCTGTCATCTGTACTGTTTGATCGCTCAAAATCATTTGTTTATGGTCTGATCAATGCGTATCAGTATGGTCTAAGGTCCGGCAAATCAGTCCGACAGATTTTGGAAAAATCCCAGGAGCTTCAAATCGATACACATCACTTTTTTATGGACTTTAAAGTCACATCTCGGCATCCCTGATACCAAACTCGTGTGCAGAATGACTATGGAAAAATCCGTCAAAGTCAGTAAGAACATAACCGAACCCTTTGAAGTCCAGAAAGATATGAAGCAAGGCGACGCGTGATCATGCAACCTCTTTAAAATCCTTTTTAAACCAATTGTACAGATGATATTGATATCATTGTGAAAACGAGGCAAGGTATTACTGACGCGTTGGCAAGAGTTGAATTGGAGGCGGCGAAAATGGGTTGCGCTGTTAATGAGGACAAAACAAAAAACAATATGCTATCATCAAGAAAGGAATCTCAACATCGTCGATTCGGGCAAAACTTTACGATGGATAGGTACAACTTCGAAATCGTCAAGGACTTTGTCTACCTCGACTCCAATATTATATCGCAATATGACATTAGTGCAGAGATCAAACGAAGAATCAGCCTCGCCAATCGCTGTTTCTTCAGACTAAGAAGGCATTTGAGTGGTAAAGCCCTCTCTCTGAGAACCAAGTAGACCTTATATAAGATCCTAATCATCCCGGTTCTGCTATATAGGGCAGAAACATGGACCCTGTCAAAAGCGGATATGAATCTGCTTGGGTGCTTGGAAACGAAGATTCTTTGGGATATTTTCGGTGCAGTATGTATCAATGGATTATAGAGGAGAAGAGTCAACAAAGAGCTTTACGGGCTGTACAACGACTTTGACGTGGTCAAAAATACAGCGCCTGAGATGGCTGAGACACGTAGAGTGCATGGACACCGATGGCGACGCACCAGCCCGACGAGTTTTCGAATATACCACTGATGGTAAGCGCAGCAGAGGTAGACCCAACCTTAGGTGGCGCACACAATTGGAGAACAACCTCAACCAACTTGGAGTGAATAACTGGAGGCAGATAGCTAAGGACTGAGATGACTGTGGAGCTTGTTGGTTTAAGTCTTAGTCCATCCTGGACTGTTAGCGCGACTCTCTTTCTTCTCTGAAGTTTTATATTTGAAATTTAATTGAAAATATATTATTTCTAACTTAGAGGATTAATAGTTTGAAATAAAAAATAATTAAACTGCAAAAACCGAAAAAACCGACTGATAATCCTGGTCCTTGCTGTCAGTATGAAATAGCCCTTTTACACATTTTCATAAGATTAAGTAAACAATCAATAAGAATTTTTTTGCGATGTGAATCTCGACCACAAATCTAAATTCCCAACCACAATATCGAAAAGCCATTGAAGCGATTACTAACTGTGGTAAGCCCCTAAACTTATAGTTAAATACTCGTACGCTCATACACACATAATTATGGTCTTTTCTGGGGTTAATTATATTTATCTGCATTTATTCATATTAATTTATCCACTTAAGTGAGGCCATTCATTTTGGATAATTGGATAAAATAAACAATCGTCGCACGATAATTGATGGATGCAAAAGTGGATTACTTCGTCCGGTGTTTGGGGTGGTTGCTGGGGTGGTATAGGTGCGATGCGATGTTAATATACCATTGCTAATCCATTTTCGAATTAATTTCATATAATTAAAATATCTTCTTATAATTTCTGTTTATGACCTATATACATATACATATGTGAGAAAATCTACATAAATCTCATTTCCTCATTTCAATAAAATACGCATAATTAAAATTAACAGTTATACCTATATCCAAAGAAAAAAAGCACAAAATTACGTTATAGCTCGTGTGTCCATAACTGTTTCGGCCTGCTTAACGTTGACGCTTATTATTAATTGACATAAATAGCTTTTAATGCAATTTTAACCTAGTCAGCGCTTAATTACTCCCGACCGCCTTATACGTGTGGCTCGGATTGTGGACATTTTTACTCAGGCCATCAGGACTCGGAATTTATTTTGTTCTATAAAATGTGTGTGGATTTGATGATGTATGCCATATTTCATAAGGATTATAACACGAATGCGTTTAATTCTTTATGAGATTTTATTCTATAGCTTGCGTCGCTAGTATATGGGTATATGAGTGTTGGATCAATACGGGATTAAGGGAAATTAATTTTTATTTTATTTTTTTTTTGTGTATTATTTTCCGAAAGAACGAAAGGAGGATTTATAATATTGAACAACCTATAAATAAGCATACTTATATGCGACTTTTATGAGAGTATCTCCATCATCAATAGGAAATTAACAGATTTTTCGTTACAATAAAAGTTTAATTATACATTTATGTAGATATAATTCGGCGATAATAATGCTTCCAGGATATCTGATAGAAGCAAAGCATACTTTCTGGTAAACAGTTTAATATCGTTTAGGTATTAATTTGAATTTGTTGTAACATTAAATTTTCCACAAGAATTGATTGCTCCTTCGCGCTACAGTTATTCGTATTCAGCGTTAAAATAAGTTATATTTGGCATCACCAAAATCGACAGTTTACTTTAAAAAAAAAAAGACAGAACTATGCATCATAAATGTCAGAGTGTATGCACATGTGTTCCGGGTGCAACGCTATATGCATTGATGCGCGCAGACATGGTGCACATCTGCTCTAGCCATAATAGTTAGCCAACTTTTACCTTAACCAAATGTTAGAAATCTGTATAGATCTCCAAAACAATATCAAGTTAAGTTACCCATACACACGACACTTGTGTGCATACACCGGTGTAGCATTACACACCACACACGCAACACCGATTCGTGCACACGTCAGTTGTGCAAAATGTTTCAAAGCTCAATGATCTAACCATGAGTGCGATTTTACCAAATATTAAAATTTTGCACTGCTCACAGCACAACGTTTCGTCTGCAACTGAATAACACCGAAAATCGGTGTGTGCACCAGCCCACACACAGCACACATTTCCGTACACCGACACCCACCGGTGTGCACACAAGTGTCGTTTGTATTGGCCAATATAGACAATTATTGACTGCTGTACTGGCTACAACTCCAGTTCCAGTTGCAGCACTCCATTGTGTTCAATTGTTCAGCCATGTTATTCAAAGAAAATTTGCTGCAACGCAACACCTATCGCTGAGACAAGTATACGTTATGATATGAAGTACTCTTCTTTAATAGTTACACTGAAAATAGCTTGGCATTCTCTCCCCTGCCAAATACTTTACCAAACTCTGCAGCCAATGACACACAAGGGAGGTAAAAACCGGACAAGAGCATACAGCGTTTGCAGGCGATTGTCCCACTCCTTTGCTGTCTTAAAAAATGAGCCACTAGGTCGCATGTTATAGGATTTGGATTATAAAATTAATTGTTTTTATGGAGAAAAATGTTTATAACTATAAAAGTCAACTTTAAAATGGCTTAAACGACCCCTTTAATAGTTGGAGCTAAAACAGAATGCTATGTGATTATTCAAGCAGATATATACATACATTTTTTGGAAGAGCGAATATCATAAATCGTTCTAGCGATTTGAAAAACACACAAATAAGTTTTGATATATAAAACTTTTGAAACATTTTTTAGAAAAAATGTTGAAACCTACGCTAACTTTAAGTTTTTATTATTCTCCAAAGATTCAAGAGATATCGAATTTAAAAAAAAAACATTAATTTTTCTTCTAAAAAACCCAAAACAAAAGTTTTAATACATATTAATATTATATATAGTTTTGTGTGGAATAACTTCATTTTCGCCGTCGCCAAAAACGCTGCTAAAGGACCATTCACATGAGAGCGACCAACGACCAACGAATAAAAAAACAAATGGGATTTAAAACATATCTTAGCTTAAATTCTTCACAAAAACTTTACAAAAGGTTAGCAATCTAGTTTAATTTGATGTTAATTTATTAAAATTTGCGTTGTAATTCTTAAAATGAGAGAAATTTGAGAAAATAAATTGGTAGTCGGCTAGTCGCGAATTGCAATATGATTCCTACGACCAATCTATTTTCTCAAATTTCTCTCATTTTAGGAATTATAACGCAAATTTTAATAAATTAACATCAAATTAAACTAGATTGCTAACCTTTTGTAAAGTTTTTGTGAAGAATTTAAGCTAAGATATGTTTTAAATCCCATTTGTTTTTTTATTCGTTGGTCGTTGGTCGCTCTCATGTGAATGGCCCTTAAGTGTTTTCTACGGCGGCGGCGGGCGTTGCAAGAAACCTTTTATGGGGTGGCCGTGGCGCGATGGATGTGTGCTGGCCTGTGAACCTCATGATCACAGGTTCGATCCCTGCCGTCGTCTATGTCGTTTTAATTCCATTAAAAACCTTCTAAAATTGTCATCAATGGGTTGCTGGTTTACTCATTACATGTTGTTCAGACATAACACTAACAACATGTAATTGAGTTAAACTAGTATGCCCAGCAAGGATGAACACGAATAAAATAATGTGAATTATAAGCGACATAGAAATAAGACACGGCATTCTCCGCTTTAGTTCAGCCGCCATCCCTGGAGATAAAATATCTGAGACAACAACCTTCAGTCTCAGAACATCGTGCCACACATCTTTCCTATCCTTCTTTCTCTTCCTTAACTTCATGCCCGCGCTGTGTTCAAACATTTAAAGGGTAATCATAATCCCTTGAGCGCGTGTAGATTATAAAAAAAAAACCTCTTTTGATCTGACTGTAATCTATAAGGTCTATTCGTCCAAAGCTCGAGTACAATTCCCATATTGGGCAGGTGTTCTAATAATTTACTTGAGTCTCTTTGATAAAATCCAAAAAAAAAAAACTGTGCATCGGTATCTCCGTTTAATTCCTCTCTTTTCTTTATGCTCTATTCTTTTAAAGATAGTCATAATAGCATAATAGGTACCTGTGGTGCGTGAAAGTTATAAAAAAAAAAAAACAATTAATACAGCCGAAACACTCGTACAATTGTTTGACACTAAACTTGATTTTATGAACCAAATTTTGAAGACCCAAGAGACCCATTCACATCCTTAGCCGACGTTGTAAGTAAAATCGTCGTATTTGAGACATAATCCATACGAGATCCATGAAACACCATTGTATGACCAAAAAGTGAGTATTTAGGCTGGGATTGGCGGCAAAACCATAATTGGATAGTCGATGGACATCGATATCGGCAGATGTTAGCTCGATATGTGTCTGCCCAAAAATGTCTGAATGGTAACTGTTTACAGCAACCCGGTTCGCTATGCCACCATGCAAATCAAATGCACCTTTGACCCTTTCGTGCTCCTTTGTGTGCGGTTATTTGAAAAGCAAGGTGAACGGCAGCAAGCCTTAGAGCGTAAACAAGCTCAAGGCAAACATTCGTGCGGAAATCGTCGTTATATAATCGAGATATTAAAAAAAGTGATGAAAAACTCAGCAAAAAGAGCACACTTGGCTTTGGTCAAAAGACACTGCAACTTGATTGATGTTGCAATCAAAACTAGACCAAATAAATTCTAAAGGCCAAACTAAATAAAAATACCTCATGTATGAATGTGGGGTTTTTGTTTCTTTAAATAAAACCATTCAATATTCGCATACCGACATAAAAGACATGGCGAACCCCTTACTCACTATAAGCCCCGAAACAATAATGAATTTAGATTAAAATAAAAAAAAGTAAGTCGAGTATTGATCCCCTCAGTACGGCTGGAATAGCGCTGCTAACTATGCCTTTTCAATACAATAGCCCTCTGGATATTTAAATTGTCATTACGCAGAACAAGGAACGTGTAGACTGTTCAATGCACATGGGCATTATTGTGATGATATCATTCTGATGATGTGTTTATGAGTGTTGTGCCATAAAACACAATTTTATTAACATCTCCATAAACCACTCGCAGTGATGTACACAATTCTAAAACACTTACAACACCCCGTATAGGCGTGTGTAATTATAATACTCGTATATCTGAAGCCTCCGCTACGTTGCACTTTATCGATCGATTTCCATCGACAACTGGACTAGACATAGGTATACCAATATATGTACATCAAATACCCGCATATCCAGAGGGTAGTTTTGATATATTTAAATCGCTCCCGACCGGATTCACCACCCACAACAATACATCTGCACTGGATAAGCAGAACTACAAACACAATTCGTTTCATGCAATTTATATGATTGTTGTTGCGCGCCGTTCAGCCGGGGTCCAGACATCGGTTAAGGGCAGCATTAAGACTGACCGAAATTCAGCCGCTCAATTTGTTGGCTTATTCGGTTGCAACCGATGATGCTATGTCGTGTTGTTGTATTTGTATACAGGAATAAGCCTGTGTATGGCAAACCGATAAAACCGCCATTTCCTCCTCGGAATGAGCCACAAAAATTTCTGAGGTTTCACCATTTTAAAATTAATTTTTTTTTTCTGCCAAAGGATTCCTTTGCAAACGAAGCCATCATAAAACCGTAATTCGCAATAAAGCACTATTTTTGGAACAGGGCTGGGCGACGAGGACGCGACGACCGACAGACGGACCAACATTCACGTGCAATAGATTTTCCCATCAGCAGCGAAGAGGAAGTCATCACATCGCTTAAGGGTGCAAACACAATGGTCCTTCATCCGGGTCGCGGATAGAGAGCCGAGCACTCAAAGTTGGATATATGGATCAAACTTTCATGTGAGTAAAGAAACAATTACCGTTAATTGTGTGGGTAAACTTTGTCCGTTTGTGACGAACGACACGAAACGCAATGATAAAACTAAAACGTACATTCTAGACTGGAACTGGAGGTGCGCAGGGATGTAGGGAGATGGACGAAATACGGTTCAAAAGTGCCTTGGAGAATATCCTGTTGGGAAAAGCTTTATCCACAAATGCGATGCAGGACATGGTGGGCGGCAGTGTTTATACTTTTTTTTTTTTTGTTAACGAAAACAATGCGGTGACGACGTGTTCGTTAACATTTTATGAAAATTTATTATGACAAGCCACCGGAAGGACCTGTATGTGGTATCCCCTGTTGGAGCTTAAGCTGCATTTTAGTTTGTTGGTTTTGTCTAACAAACGAGCTGACATTTGTGTGGGTTTTTGAAGGGCTTATTTATAAAATAAAATGTCAGTTAACCTTGCAAGTTATTAGCAATTATGATGAAATCAGTTGTTGATCAATGCAACAAATCACAATAAAATAAAATACACAAAGAAGCAGTGTGCATTGTAATCGATAAATTTGAAGACTTAAAATATTAAAAATTATTCAAATAGAGAAGGGTAGATCTGAACCGTAGCCATGGTTTTTGTTTATTTCAAACGAAATTGTCGGATCTGGAACGATCCCAATCAATCTACTCAAGGTCCATTTAGTTGGTGTGGGTTGTGGACCAAAGCGTCACTTCTTTGAACACGCATAATGACATTGCAACGGAGATTACAACCGATCAATGATGACCAATTTGTTTTGTTCCAAATGGAATGACTTGTATGTGGTTATCATTGGTGGTTCTCATTGACAACAGCTGCGCTACAAAGCTGAAGCCATAACATTCTGCACGAGCGATCTGCGCCCATGGTTATTTCACAAAGAAGTGACATGAACCACCGAAATTGTGCCATTGGACCCCGTAAGACTTTTTCTTGAAGGGTTTCCTTAAATTGCAAAGTTTATGCCAATAAGCTGCAAGCAATTGGTGGGCTCAAAGTCAGCCCCACCCAGATTTTGATTTGGTTTGGAGGGTCATTCATTATTATATGTACATAGAGAAAAGTGTAGGTCCAAAGATTAAGCATTTAGTGACTATTCTCATCATCATCATCGGCTCGATAACCGGGTTCCGGTCCTGGCCTCTTTCAACAAGTCTCTCCACCTATCCCGGTCTTTAGCCGACGCCATCCAGTTGCGCACCCCAAGGCTTCGGGCGTCCTGGTCTACGCCATCTCTCCAGCGCAGCGCAAGCATGGTCTACCACGCTGTCGTCTACCATAGAATGTACCACAAAGAACTTTCCGAGCAGGTTCCTCTTCGCTCATGCGAGCTAGGTGCCCTGCCCACCGGAGTCTACCGAGCTTAATTTTTGTCACGATATCTGCTTCAAGGTAGATTGCGTATACAGTTCATGATTGTATCGTCTCCGGAATCGTCCTTCCTCACATAGGGGGCCAACAATTCTCCTTTAGACTTTTCTCTCGAACGCAGCTAAGAGGTCGGAGTGCCTTTTGCTAAGTACCCAGTTCTCAGATCCATATGTGACTACTGGCAGGACCATGGTCCTGTACAGCAGCAGTTTTGAAGTTTCGGTGAGATTTCTGGATTTGAAGAGCTTTGACAGACTATAGTAGGCTCTGTTGGATTTGAGAAGCCGCCCGCGTATTTCTTCTTCTATATTGTTATCGGCTGCTACTATTGACCCAAGGTATTTAAAGGATTGCACCACTTCAAATTCGTGCTCCGCAACCTTGATTGTTTGACCAACTGTTCCTCTCGCATTCGACGCCACCATGTACTTTGTTTTACCTTCACTAATGTGCAGCCCCAGATTTTGTGCCGCCTGCTCGATCTGGATGAAGGAATCGTGTACAGCTTGTTCGGTTCTTCCGATGATGTCGATGTCGTCTGCGTAAGCCAGTAACTGGCTGGACCTGTCGACGATGGTCCCTCTTGTTGCCGTGCCAGAGTCACGGATTGCTTTCTCCAACGCCAGGTTGAAGAGCAGGCAGGCCAGACCGTCCCCTTGTCGGAGTCCATTAAAGATTGGTCTGGATAGCAATCCGGCTATTTTTACTTGGCTTGTTACGTCGGTCACGGTCAACCTACATAGTCGTGTCAATTTATTTGGGATGCCGAATTCTCTCATGGCTTTGTAAAGTTCTACCCTGGCTATGCTATCATAGGCGGCCTTAAAGTCTATAAACAGATGGTATGTTGGGATGTTAAATTCTAGACATTTTTCCATCGCCTGCCTAAGGGTAAATATCTGATCAGTTGTTGATTTGCCTGGAATGAAACCATACTGATATTGTCCGATAACGGTTTTAGCGTATGGGGTTATCCGGTCTTGTAGGATAGAGGAGAGTATCTTATAGGCGGTACTCAACAACGTGATACCTCTATAATTGCTGCTCGTTGTGACATCTCCCTTCTTATGTATGGGGCATATTATGCCTTTTCGCCAGTCTTCTGGCATTTCTTCCTGCTCCCATACGTGCACTATAATATCATGAATTGCTTGACGTAAGGCTGGCCCGCCGTGATGAAATAATTCGGCTGGTATGCCATCGGCTCCCGGGGATTTGTTCTGTTTAAGCCGGCCTATAGCCTTCTCAACCTCTTCTATGCTTGGTGGCGGCAGCATAGGGTATTCTTCTTGAAGTAGTGGAGCCTCCACTTCTGCAGTGAGCTGACCATTTAGCAATTCATTGAAGTACACTTCCCATCGCTCCAGTATGCTTTCAGGATCGGTGATCAGATTTCCCTCTCCGTCCTTGCAGTATGTGCAGCGTGGTGTGTACTGCGTCATGTTTCGGACGGATTGGTAGAACTTCCGCGCCTGGTGCGGACCTTGCTCTCGACTGTTTTCTATTTCACAGATTAGGTTCTTCTCCCAGGCTGATTTTGTTTGTCTGTGAAGCCGTTTTTCTGTTCTGCTGAGCTCTTTATATTTCTCTTCGAGTGCCCGCGTTCTATGAGATTGTTGC
Source organism: Philhelius festivus (assembly GCA_963931855.1). Taxonomy (NCBI): domain Eukaryota; kingdom Metazoa; phylum Arthropoda; class Insecta; order Diptera; family Syrphidae; genus Philhelius; species Philhelius festivus. The sequence continues at coordinate 150,558,611 of OZ007555.1, forward strand.
ATTGCTCGGTACGCAACATTCTTACGTTCAATCGCTAGCTTGCATATTCATCATCAAACCAGTCGTTCCGATTTTTACGACTCCTGCCTAAGATGGAGTTGGCAGTACTAATGACAGTATTCTTAAGGCGTGTCCACTTCTTATTTACGCCCAGCATACTGGCTCCAGGACTTACTTTCCCTAAATCAGGTGTTTCTAGGGCGAGTCCTAACGCATTACCAAAGGTGTTACTGGTGTTTTCATTGCACAGGGCAGCCGAGTTGATTCGAACCTGATCGGCGGATGCAATGCGTCTTCGCAAGGTAATCCGCCCTCGGAAAACCATACCAACAAGATAGTGATCCGAGTCGATATTGGCACCTCGGTACGTTCGTACCGTCATCAAGTTCGAGTAGTGGCGACGGTCTATCAACACGTGGTCTATTTGGTTACGAGTGACTCCATCAGGTGATACCCAGGTGGCTTTGTAGATATCTTTACGCGGGAACCTGGTACTCGCAACGACCATGTTTTTCGATGCTGCCAATTCTAAGACTCGAAGTCCATTGTCATTAGTGTTCTCATGCAAACTATGGGTGCCTGCGTAATGCCTGAATACCGGCTCCCGACCTATTTTTGCGTTCAAATCCCCAAGGATGATTTTAACATCATACCTTGGACAGGCATTGAGGGCCCTCTCGACTTGTTCGTAGTAAGTCTCTTTTTCTTCGTCTGAGGACTCCTCCGTAGGTCCGTGAACGTTAATGAGGCTGATGTTCGTAAATTTGCCTCGCACGCGAAGGGTGCATAGCCTTTCGCTTATAGCGTTAAAGCCGATGATGGTAGACTTCATTTTTTCGCTGACTAGGAAGCCTACCCCGAGCACATGGTGTTTTGTATGACAGCTATAGTATATGTCATATTCTTTCTTTTGTAGAACACCATTCCCTGTCCAGCTGATTTCTTGAAGAGCTGTTATGTCAGCTTTATATTTTGACAGGGCATCGGCTAGCTGCTGAGCAGCTCGAGCTCTATAGAGCGATCGTACGTTCCATAAGAAAATTCGTAGATCGTTTTTCAGTTTTCGTTGCGTTGGTTGTCGTCGTGTGGTCTGATCAGTCCGTTTCCGAGGCTTGTTGTCGGTCTCGTAATTCATAAAGTTTTACGGGACAGGGAATTAACCTGTCGCCAACCTGAGGAACCAGCCTGATCATATTAGCCAAACCTTTTTAAAGGCTTGTTTCTAGCGGCCGCCACGGAGAGGCTATGATCAGACTTCCACCAGTCCCGAATAGTTACGGCACGTGCATGTTTTCGTATGCTACATGTTATTCCCCCTATTCGTCTGATGGCTGACCGCAGTTCGAAAAAAATTCAGGTGCAAAGTGTCCCATTTCAAAATATATTCATTGCGTCAAGGTCCTTCGAGGAATAAAATCAATTGATTCTTTGATATATTCCACTAATTGATACGTTGCTTTGATATATTCAAATCTCTGACTAAATAAGAAACAGCAAAAACGTGATTGTCTAGCATACGTCTTCCATGATGAATTCGGGATCATACTTCCTAGATTAGAGTTCTTTTGACATATGGTAGGAACCAGAATGCCGAGCTAGTTCAATTGGCAATGAAATTAAATTCTGTCATTCTAACCTTCTATTACTTTACAGAAATGTTCTTTTTTTGGTTGATCTAATCATCAAGATCTAATACATCGTATCCTATGATAAACTTATATTGCTTATATATGTATATTCTTACACTGAGCTCTATTTTGCATTCCAAATGAAAAAAATGCCTACAAATACAACGAAAAAGTCGATGAATATAAATATCCTCTACTACACTATTATTAAAAATCTGTACAAGTTACAAGGTACAAGGTACAAGATACAAGGTACAAGGTACAAGGTACAAGGTGCAAGGTACAAGGTACAAAGTACAAGGAACAAGGAACAAGGGACAAAGAACAAGGAACAAGGAACAAGGAACAAGGAAGAAGGAACAAGGAACAAGGAACAAGGAACAAGGAACAAGGAACACGGAACAAGAAACAAGGTACAAGGTACAAGGTACAAGGTACAAGGTACAAGGTACAAGGTACAAGGTGCAAGGTGCAAGGTGCAAGGTACAATGTACATTGTACATGGTATAAGATACAAGGAACAAGGAATAAGGAACAAGGAACAAGAAACAAGGAACAAGGAACAAGGAACAAGGTACAAGGAACAAGGAATAAAGTACGACGATTTGCTGTGGCTAATCCTTTTGTATTTAATGCACTTGCTTTTATACTTTTTTAAATGAATACATACGAACACTAATTAGAAAAAAAAAGACTAAAATACTTTATTTAGACGAATTTCCTCTAGCCTCATTTCAACAAGTTCTCCATTCAATGTTAATAAAATCCAATCAAAAGCTAAACCCTCCCCAGCAGATAAATAAATGTTTTACACTTTTATGGCAGCTCCCAGGTTGAAGTGCTCAACATGAAATGCAAATAAAATGTAATCAGTAGATTTTTAATCTAAATCTCTTCAGCATTGAATAAAAGTAGGAACACACATTCAAAAATATATGTATACCAACCTACATTGAGTTGTAAAAAAAGCTCTCTTAATCCCATTTAATTAGCAAATCCAATTTTCTATGCACACATTTATTCACTATTTTTTCTGTCCAAACAAAAAATAAAGATCTCTTAATCTACCCTTTCTTCCACTATCCATTTCGTTTAGAATGGATTTTTGTTTTTAATTTTGCATTCATATTGGTATATGTACTCCCAACAGTTTGTTCCTTTTTGATTACAAATGGATTTATATTCCCATTATCCTTTCGATTATAATTATCGCACACCTGTTGAGCATGTTTAGCTTATTCTAGCAAAAAGGAAAACACAAAAACGTTCAATTGCCAACAAAGGGAATTTATAAAATTAAGAACAGAAGGAAATCCTTTCAAGGATCAAATAAGATGAAAAAAAAAATTATGAAGAATAACAAATGAAATAAATTCCATATAGAGGTGCACGTGCGCCAACCAGGTTGTCGGTCCTAATTAAGTTAGTGCATAATAAAATTATGCACTTGGCAGGATTCTCTAAGTCGTTCTAGGCTTCCGCTATCGCATACTCCATACTGCCAGAAAGCACAAAGAAAATTAACAAAAACTCACCATTAACTCGAAAAATAAATTAGCTCCCTAATTCCCCAGTCAGAGAATTCCCTAACGAATTTCCTCCCTCCTTGCCCGTGTCGTCGATGGTTATGGCTTTCTGTACCTAAAATCTCCCCTATATTTAACCGTTCGAAAAACTTTTGCAATTAAATTTCATTACAAAAAAATAAGGATGCAAGGACGAACGAAAGAATAAAAATCCTTAAAAGAATGAAAATCTCTGCTCAACTTGATTTGTGTATCCTTTGTGGATGTGAAATGAGGGAGGCGGGGGATGGGGTTACTGTGCTCGTATATGAAGCAAGACAAAGGTCAAAAACTTACGATCCAAAACCTTATGATTTTTTAACCACCACAAGCCGATTGTGATAATGGTAGAGGAGGAGAGGATAACCAGCCCGCTGGGAAAAATGTCCAGACAAAGTAAAGAAAGTCTCTGTCTGTCAGTTGCTTAAAGTAGCTCAGGGAAGTTTAATAACCCAACCGCCACCCATGGCAGCCCCAACGAATACCTAACCCTGGATGGGTGTAGAACGATAAAATGAGGTTGCTGCCCACCGTTGCCGTCGCTGCCACCGTTTCTTCATCCAATTCATGGCTTTTTTTCATCATGCCACCCACCTAAATAGATGTATGGGTAAGGTTGAGTGTGAGAGGGTATCATTGAGGGGGGCTAATAATCTGAAATCGAATTGCCATTTATATTGACATGGCAGTTCATTGGAAATTGTCTAGAATCGAGGTCGATTTTGTGCCAAGTTAACTGATCAAACCCTCCGCAAAATAGTAGCCAAGGATTCAACCATCCAACAAACCGCAATTTCTATTCAGTCGCTGTTTGTTTGTTGAATGCCATACCACAAGTTTGCTTGTGTTAAAATTGTGTGTGCAGGAGTGATTGAAACATAATTTACTTTTGCCTTTTATATATATGTACATATGTAGTAGTTAGGTGTTGACTATTTATGTAGCTTATATGTAGTTATGTATTGTGCTTGGTGTGCTCTTACTCATATCGAAGTGTGTGCCACAGGGTTGTGTGTGTGTGCTTATTATTTTGAAGGTGCCTTACCTGCCCTCAACTCTTAAATCGTTGTCGTACAATCCGTACAAGGTTTTGACATATAATATCTGTTTTGTAGGGGGTGAAAGGTCTTATGACCTTTTCACTTGATTAATGGAAAAATGAGCCAAACGAACGGACAAATTGAATGGAAAATCAAGAACAATTTAAAGGTAGGTATATTCCGCCGGTGTTAACCTTTATCTCGGTGCCTCTTCATTTGAATATCGATTGGGCCATATAAAAATGATAGAAAGGCGAATTTTTAAATGTGATTCGAAACTTATTCATATTATCTTCCCAACTAGTTCGGAACTACACCTGCTCGTGATTAAGAAACTTTATAAATTCCTAAGCGTCAGTCAGCGTTGCCACTTCTAAAACTAATAACGCAGTAGATCTTGTGATGTGCCTTTTGCTTGCCAGCCAAGGTTTTTCTAGCCGGATTTCCAATTCCTAAATTCATACAACAACTAATCTCTAATCAAATATTCTAGACTTTAATTCATTTACACCTTGTATTGTGTATCTGGGAACATCGGCTATTCTCCTTGTATTGTGCTGCTGTCGGTTTTTTCTAGAAAGCTTTATTCTGGCATCTGGTTTCCTATTAACTGGTATTCGGTATCGGGTTACTCTTTACAAGTACGCACTACGCTCTTGGCGTTTACAAGATCAGAAGGTTTGAGGACCCTGGTGGCACTAGATCAGCAGGTTCGAGGCCCCTGGTGGCACTAGATCAGCAGGTTTTACACCCCTGATGGCACTAGATCAGCAGGTTCGAGGCTTCTGGTGGCACAATATCAGCAGGTACGAGGCCCCTGATGGCACAAGTTGAGCAGGTACGAGGCCCCTGGTGGCACTAAATCAGCAAGTTCAAGGCCCCTAGTGGCACAAGATCAGCAGGTACGAGGAACTGGTGGCACTAGATGAGCAGATATGAGGCTCCTGGGGTCTAGATCAGCAGGTATATGGTCCCTGGTGGCACTAGATCAGCAGGTTAAAGGCCCCTGGTGCCACTAGATCAGCAGGTTCGAGGCCCCTGGTGGCACAAGATCAGCAGGTACGAGGCCCTTGGTTGCACAAGATCGGCAGGTACGAGGCCCTGGATGGCGCTGGGTCAGCAGGTATATGGCCCCTGGTGGCACTAGATAAGCAGGTTCAAGGCCCCTGGTGGCACTAGACCAGCAGGTTTGAGACCCCTGGTGGCACTAGATCAGCAGGTTCGAGGTCCCTGGTGACACTAGATCTGCAGATAGGAGGCCTCTGGTGGCACTAGATCAGCAGATACGAGGCCCCTGGTGGCACTAGATCAGCAGGTTCGAGGCGCCTGGTGGCACTAGATCAGCAGGTTCAAGGCTCCTGCTGGCACAAGATCAGCAGGTACGAGGCCCCTGGTGGCAATAAGGAGATTTAGTCTTCGAACCAAAGATTCTTTTACCCGAGTATGGCTGGGTGAAAGTGAGGGACGAAATAGCTGGACAATTTCAGCTACAATGTAAGCTAAAATCGAGCTCGTCAGCTTCGACCGTGGCAAACAAGTGACTTTCCTTTATAAAAGTGGGTCCTCTTGTTATCTTTTCTGTATAAACTGCGTATGAACTATATACGTCATGAGCTTATAGTGACTGTGTATTATATTTGAGTACTGTATTAAATCCCTTATCTTGCTGAAGTGTTAGGTGGCAGCTGCAGCGCCGCCGTACGGTGTCGTTGGTCGGTTGGTAGCTACTGCGTTGTATCGTGTCGTCGGTTGTTGCTGCGGCGGCTGATTTAATTTTTGGTATTGGTGGAAGCATGGAACGCTTCGTTCCAATCTTTCACAAAAGAGGCAGTAGTTTGGACCTCTTTCTGCAGTATTTGTTTAATGAACTCGCAATTTGTAAATTTAAGATCTTTAAAGTACTCCAGGAGCCCCAGTGAGTTTATCGGTATCCAAAAAATGTTGGTCACAAAACATTTTCAAGAGGATTGACACTTATGGGGTTTTCCATTGGCAAATTTATATTATCAATGAATTTTATTTTTTTAATAATTAATGGAATACGAATTTTTTCTTATGTTGGATTTTTGCGAATTCAGTTTTGCGATTTAAAAAAAAATTATCCTCAGTTTACTTTCAGTATAGATATAGAGAACTATAAGCTTGAAGAATCTACTGAATCACTTTGAAAGTGATCCATTTTTACCAGAAATAATTTCCTTAGTGCCTTGGACATAATTTTCACTTAAATAAACAAAATATTCAATCAAATTTCCCCTCCATGGGGTAAGCTTTGACCCAGAGGAGCGACTTACAGTGTCTACTACGTTTCGACAGTAGCTCCCATTGTCTACAGGTCGAAGTGCAGGAGTATATCACTACTAATTAGCCTGCAACGAAAGTGTGTACTCACCAAGGCGCTCTCAAATAGACAATAGACCAAGATTCCTAAGGATAGAATCAACGCTGATGTCTCCAGTTCCAGTAAGGACGAACTGCCTCATGTTTGTTACTTTGACATAATTAGAGAATAGGTCAGTGAGGATTTTCAATAGTATCCAGGTTGCTGAAAAAGGGATAGTGTCGAATTAACCTGGTATGGGCTAACAGAAGATTTCATATCCCCTTAGTGGGTTACTGGCATCGGATTATCCGGCCTGATGTCCTAAGGCAAAACTAGGGCCCTGTTTCCCGGATATGGGACTTGTTTCGTTGGGTTTACTTTCCTACCACATAATCTTCATCAGCGAGAATCCCTCCGCAGTGAATTCACTTACCACAGACGCCAACACGTGGTCCCAGTATCGCGATATCATCAAAGAGCCAGTCGAAACCACCATAGGCTATCAGCCACCCCAGAGAAAGAATGTTTGGTATGATGATGAATGCGTTCAACTGTAACGAGTGACATAAGATGCACATGCGAATATGCTGCAGTGGAAAAGAAGATCTTGCGTAGAAATAAGACAGTTTAAGCAGTCTTGCCAAGGAACTGGCTACTGGTTTCACGACCGGAAGGCAGGCTGTTCGAAACAACAAAGATAACCTAGTCACCGAACCACAGGGAATTGTAGATGCTTTCAAGCAGCATTTCTAGAAGCTGTTAAATGGACATCATGTAGAGCGTTGAATAGGTCAAGAAAATAACCCGCTTCCAATCAATGAAAAACCAGTTCCACCAACCAGTATAGAAGAGGAGCTTAAGAATAACAAGGCCGCAGGATCAGATGGCTTATCTACCGAGCTTTTCTAAAACGGAGTTTCTGTAATAATTCAGTCAGCAATTACCAGTGTGGCAGATCGACCATAGCCCAAATATTCACATTGAGGCAAACCCTGAAAAAGACCAACAAATTTCAAGTCATGACTCACCATCTGTTATCGAATTCAAAGCTCTATATGATTGCATTCATCGTCAGGAACTCTATATGGCGATGGCCGAACTCGGAATCGCGGAACAACTGATCCAACTTTGTCACGTTAAATTGGAAAATACACAGTGTAATGTTCAACTATAGGGAGCAACTCTTCTGAACTATTCGAAACATGCACAGGGCTCCAGCATGGATCTTCCTGTGTGAATCACATCAACATCTTGCGGCTCATCATCAAACAGTGCGTTGAATATCGATCACCACTTCACCTGCTGTTCATCGATTTCGAAAAGGCATTTGACAGTGTCAATAGAGAATTTATTTGGCTGGCCTTGCGCAGGAGGGGCATCCCGGATAAATTGATCGCTATTATCAAGGCAACATATGAAGGATCCAAGTGTCACGTTCTGCATAACGGAAGGTTGTCAGAGGAGTTTGAAATCCAAAGTGGTGTTAGACAGGGTTGTATACTGTCACCAATGCTGTTCCTGTTGGTAATAAGTGATGTGCTGCACGCAGCTTTGTCGACTTTAAATGGAGGAATTCAGTGGAATCTGCTATCACACCTGAAACATCTGGACTACGCGGATGACGTGTGCTTACTCTCTCATAGAATCATGGATCTCCATCAAATGACAACAAGGATGGAGAGAAAATCCGAACCGTCGAGCTTAAGATCAATACGGCAAAAACTAAAAAAATCAGCCTTGGAACTTCCTCATCTACTCAAATCGGACAACCAGTAGCGATGGTAGAGAGTTTTCAATACCTTGGGAGTATTGTCTCTACTGATGGCGGGACTATAATAAAAATATGGAGAAACATTTCTATAAGCCTAGAGACTAAGCTACGACTGTTTCGCTCCAATGTAGAATCCGTGCTTCTCTATGGATGCAGCATTTGGAAAATAACACCCACTGTCACAAGAAATCTGCAAACGTTCGCGAATGCGAAACATCTTGTGGATTTTCTGACCTAACCGTATCGACCCATCGACTCTTTAATACGAAAACGTAAGTGGCAGTGGATTGGACATACGCTTAGAAAAAGCCACGAATGGATTGCGAGTCAAGCGATGCAATGGAACCCTCTCACGCAGCGAGGCAGAGGAGTGGGCCGACCCAGAAGTACTTGGTGAAGAACCGTCGAAGAGGAATCAGCAAAACTGGGGAAGAGTTGGAGAGAGCTGAGGTACATCTCCAGAAACCGTACACGATGGCGCGTAAGAGTAGTGGAGGTCCTATGCCCCGTAAGGAGAACCACACGGACGTAACAGGTCCGAGGACCTAAGTAAGCGTGGCAGTCTCAGTTCCTGGAAATTATCGGACTCTTTTTTTTTAAAAACACTTAAATGCCCTCAAACAAGTGATACCCTATTGAATAACTGTTAGTTTTACTGTTACACCAGAGATTTGTATCCGAATCCCAGCCACTGCCACCTAAAATGCAAACAAACTTTTTTCAAGGGGTACTGCATCTCGATAAGCAGTGCAAAAGTTTCCAAAATATTTCTATGCCTAAAAAAGTGAATCTCATCTTTGCCGTTGCGACTCAGTAGAAAATTGGTGGCCACGTGTATTTAGGTGGGAGATGTGTGTCAATAACGCCTGGTTGCTTAAGAGTTGTGAAGCTTCATATTTAGTATCTATAGATTTTGAGATTGTTGAACCTCTTCTGTAGATTTACTGAAATTTCAAAGTCAATAATTCTCCTCCATGCATTTTATTTGTAATCGAGTTCATTGTTGCAAAATACGTCATTGTTATAAAATATTTTTTACCTGAGCTTTAGGAAGCAAACTGCAAAAAACAGCATCGTGCAAATTTCATGCAAATAGAAGATTATTATGACAGAAGCATCTACCTCCTTTGTCTCTAATGCCAGTGTAATTGCTATCCTTAAACCTTTTAAAACTAGACATCCGTATTAAATTACGCTTTAACGTAATGCTCTTACAAAAGACAAAGCAATGAAGAGTCATAAGAAATGCTTCAGTTAATTTTTGTCTCATAAATGAAATTCCCAAGATTGCGAACTAAAAAATTTAAAAGAAAAAAAAGAATATCGATTTTTAGTACCTTCTAGCTGAAAAGGTATTTCTCGATTTTTTTTTAATACGAGTATCTTACAGAACCATTTGCAATATTTTATTTTTTATTTCAATCTTGCTCTTTTTCACTTAAATTCCTTCTTTCATCGACAAGGAAATATGCAGATTAAAAAAAAATATTTCAATTTAAAGTAAAAAGAATCTAAGAGTCTGTATATAATCCTCGCATAGTTGATGAAGGTGTTAGTAGTTTTTTTCACCTATTTTTGCAAGAAAAAAGGAGACAATCTTTTTTTGCCCGAATAGAAAAATGTTCGCATCATGAAAATCATCATGAATAGAAATCAACAAAACTTCTTCAAAAAAAAAAAGAAAAAAAAAAAAACTTTCCCAACTTTTCGATCAAAGTTGCTAGGTGTTTGATATTTTTATTTCGTTTAAAGAAATCAACTCGTAGCTTCATTCGATTGCAATACTTTACCACAAAGTTTTGTGGTTCGAACACACTTACAAGCAAATTGATAGCAAATCGATGATGAAACCCTCACCGGGCGCCATTTAGAGCATATTTTAATTTCTTATCTTCTTTACTGGCACTCGAATAATTGCGAAATTCTCGTATTCCTGATTCATTTTTAATTACTTTTTTCCCCATCTGTCTACCAGCAAAACTTCTTACTGTCATTTTAATAGATATGCAGATAGAGTAGAAAGAGAGTTCGAATTTTTAATTCCAAAATTATAACTTGCGAACTTAAAATTCCAAATGGCAAAACTTTTTTCCGCACAAGAGACAATTTTTGTGTCTGTCTTAATATCTCATTCTAATTCTGGAAATGATGATAAGGCACACAAAGAATAAATATTCAAATGAAGGCACTTTATAATAATTTTCAACAGGAATTACAAAACGATGTAATATCGGTTTCATTAACATAACGGTGAATTTTTAATTAGGTTAAATTTTATGCAAAAGTTTTATTACACACAAAAAAGAACGCAAAGAATACGAAATAACGAAATAATTTTTGTACTTACTTGAAGTTCAGATACTAGATCGTGTTTTTCAATTTCGGCAGCATTTTCTTTGAGAGTTTTTACAGCAACTGTTGTAACACCATCATGGCCTTAAAATAAAATTAAAACAGTTAGAAAGTTCTTTAATTAGAATTTTGTATGTAGCATAATATTATGGGAGTGAAATTTCTTTGGACTTTTGTTGGAACATGTGTGTGGAATATTTTCGTCAAAAAAAAAATTCTTTCGAAAGTTTATTTTCACATTGAGCTAAGATATGAATGAATCATTAGCACTTTTCTATGAAGATACTTCTGAAATTAGTTTGGAAAGTCCTTTGAAAGTTAGTTTTTTGTAATTACTTAAAATATCAAAAGGTTTTGACTGCTTTCATTTTGATGGAATTAACAAAGTGCGAGCTTACGGAAGTATCTACTTAAATATCTAAGCTATATTTTTGCTCTATAGAACTGTGTCAATCGTGACTGATTCGGTTCTGTTCACCAAAAAGATTAATTGATTGCATTCACAATAGACTAAATCAATCAATCGTAATGTCAATCTCTTTCCATTGAAACCAGTGAACATAAAGTGAACGAAACGAACCGAAAGAAGTTATATTTCGTTCAGTCTCAGTCATTTCACAATACTAAATAGGAATTCAATAGAAGATGGCGTGAACGATGTCGAAGAGAAGTACATAAAGCCAAACTTTCGTTAATTTTCACACTGTTTCGGTCTCGATTAGAACGAAACGATTGGAAAAAAAAATTTTTAGTTGAATTAACAATTGAAAACCAGTGGTACCACTTTACTTCAATTGAAGTAGATCTACTTCTCTTTTTCAAAATATTTTAAAATCTATTTCCTACTTCGCACCATTAGCAAAACACTGAAATCTACTTCAATTTTACAACAAAATATTTTGTTTTTATACAATATTCAAAATGAAAGGAGCTCCGATCTAAATTGGTAGAGTCGGAAATGAGAAAGTAAAAAATCAAAAAATGGCAGGTACCGTTAAAATTATTTTTTTTGCCCACAATGTAGACCACTTGTATGGTCTACACATATTTTTTTTATTAAAATCATTAGAGTCGTTTTCGAAATAAATTTATGATATTTCATAATGGCTGAATGGAATGGAAGGAAACAACCATTTCAATTTCTACTCTAGACTGCAGGTTGAGGTACAGACCTTCAGACAAACCGAATCACAACTTTTTCGTGCTTTAATGTCAACTGATGAATATCTCGACGAGTTCAAATTTTTCTAAAAGCAAGTAAAAAGTAATTTTAAAATCTACTTCGATTTTTCTCAATTTACTTCACTTTTTTCTTCAAATCTACTTCAAGTTTTTATTTTCCGAAGCGGTAACACTGTTGAAAACATTTTGTATCGATCCTGGTCTAGTTCGGAATAAAACGGCTGGGTAAAAGATGCTTCGATTGAATGAACGATTGATTGGAAAGATCGAACTCTTGAAGCAATCCATCATTGATTGATTCGATCTTTCAAAATGAACGATTGCCACAGCTCTAATGCTCTATTAGAAGTTAGCGATCACTGGGAAAATTAACACTTTTAAATGTAAAAAAGATAATTTTCGTCGAAGAAATAACCAGTCTATAAATTTAGAGCTGCCACTACTCGTATTTAAAAAGTTTAAATTTCCAATTCTTATTTTCAATTAAGCCAAAAGAAGATCTAAAGTGAGGCTTCAATTTTGATAAATTTGTTTTGCAAAACTGGTAAGGAAGCTATTCCATCCGTTTTCGTTTCCTCACTCTTTTCTCATCACATTTCCTTAACATACATAATGATTCCTCCAACCTTATCTTTTTTAGTTTGGATTGGAGCCTCTGAATTGTGGAAAAATTAAAAGTTTTTTACTTCTCTCTTTTAGCTCAAAGCGTACGGAACCTCGAATTTTTACTTCTTTTGTTCTGAATATGATAAGAGTGCACTCTATGAGTTCATAATGTTTAAATTATTAAAAACAATTTCTAAAATATTTTAAGTTCAAAAATAAAAATAAAAAGGACTTAATAAATATATAACATTAAAGAACAAACGTTAGAGAATTAATTAATTTCTTATACAAGAAAGTTATTTTTTTTTTAATTTTTTCGGTGTGCCATTTTTTAGTTTTTAATAATATACATTTAAAGAAATAATTTTAAAAAAATTTGGATACACAATTCTATTCAAACTTTTGGGGAGCCTTATAAAAATAATGATCAAAATCAGTCGTACAGTTTTTGAGAAATCAAAATCAAAAAAAATGGTTCTTTGGGGGTACCCTCAATAACCATTTTTTGGCAAATTTTTTTCTTTAACTAACTAAACTAAACTAAGTTAGTTTGTTTTTTAATCGTTCGAGCAGTTTTTGAGAAAAAAAATATTTACAAAATTTCGAAAAATAAAATGCACGACTGGGTCGCACGAACTTGCTCCTATGTAATAGACTAGGAATTTTAAAAACGAATGTTATTAGAGAAAACTGTTCATAAGGACAAAATGAATTTTTTAAATTCTTTTAGTAGGAAGAGATAAAAACAGAATGCTATGCAAATATGAATTTATGCAGGAACAAAAATTATAAGTCGTTGTAGTGGTTCATTAAAAAAATAAGCTTTTATGTACAAAATTTTTAAAACATTTTTAAGTAAAAATTTTGGTACGCCAACCTTCAGTTTTTATTATTGTACGAATGAAAGTCTAATTTCCAAAAAAAAAACACTAAGCCGTTCTTGAGATATCGAATTTTTCAAAAAAAAAATGACTTTTTTTTCTAAAAATTGAAAAAATATTTTTTCTTAAGTTTTTAAATGCAATGTTTTTTAAAATTTTTAGGAGCTTCTTTGTAAAAAATTTCATTAAAATCCGTTACGTCGATAATGAGAAATTCAAAATTCGAAAAAATCGTTCTATGGTAGGTACAGTCAGTAATATCTAGATTAAAATTTTTTTTTATTTAATTATAGATCGTAAAGATTAATCAAAAGAAAAAAAAATTTAGCAAAATTATCGGAAACGTTTTCGAGAAAAATACGATTTTCGAAAACCATTTTTTTAAATTTGTATGGAAGGTACCGTTAGTTTTAGATAAAACAAAATTTTTTTTCTCAAATATTGTAGATTATGTTAAGAAACTTTTATTTGCCAAGTTTGAAAAAAATCGAGCAAGGGGTTTTCGAAATATTGAGTTTCCAAAAAAAAAAAATCCAAAAAATAAAAAAATGAAAATTTGAATATGTTATAATATTCAAACTTTGGAGGAGCTTTGGCATAAAAAAAATTATTTAAATCAGCTGTACCGTTTTCGAGAAAATCAAAAACAAAAAAAAAATGGACCCGGGGGGGGGGGGCTACCAAAAATAACAATTTTTTGTAAATTTTTTTTCAACCATTACCTAGTTTCAACCAAATGAAATTTTTCAATTTTTTTTTTTAAATTCTGTGGGACAGTTTTTGAGAAAAAAAAATATTTATAAAATTTCGAAAAAAAATCGTATGGCAGGTACCGTTATTTTCGGTCTTAAAAAAAAACTAGAAAAAAACGTCCGGGGGGGAAAAATTAAAACCCATATCTACCAAGTTTGAAGAAAATTGGTCGAGCCGTTTAGGCTGTAGTCGAACCGACAGACAGACAGACAGAATTGCGAGACCCACTTTTTTGGTCTTCGCTATCATCGTAATGTCAACTTTGATCAAAATCTCGAGTTCGATTTTTTTACGAATGCATAACTTGCCTTATAGTACCTATAAGTCGCAAGTAAAAATCGTATGGTAGGTAGATACCGTTATTTTTGGTCTTAAAAAAAAAAAAGAAAAAAACGTGTGGGGGAAAAAAATTTAAAATGATATCTACCATGTTTTTTTCTCGATCATCGTAATGTCAACTTTGATCAAAATTATGAGTTCGATTTTTTTTACGAATGCATAACTTGCCTTATAGCACCTATAAGTCGCAAGTAAAAAGGTTCAATACCAATTACCGTTTATGACATTTTTTCATAAAACAATAATAGATACACAAATGAAAAAAAAAAAAAAAACTTTTTATCAAAACCGCTCTGGCTGTAATCTATAAGGCCTATATTCATTCAAAATTCGAGTATAATTGCCATATTTGGGCAGATGCTCCAAAAGCTCATTTAAATCACTTTGATGAAATCCCAAAAAGAACTTTAGAACCAAAAGGTGATAGAAATATAACAGAAACATATTAGTCTCTCGAGCACAGCCGCAATGTTTATTGTCTTTCAATATTTAAACGTTATTTTTATAAACATTGTTCTAGGGAAATAGCCAGGTCATAGTTGCATTCCTCTCCTCAAATAATTTAACAGCAATACTCGTGCTTCAGGGAGTGCCCATCATTTTAATCTTGAGCCTAACTTCGAACGTACTGTTTAATTCAGAGATGTTTTCTTTAGTCGCACTACACGAATGTGGAATGCTTAAGCCCACTCCATATATCCCTACCATTACAATATTCAAACATTCAAAACTCTCCGACTTTCGTAAAATGCTCGTACTGTCCTCAAACATTTTAAGGGTAGTCATAATCCCTATATTACGTGTAAAATTATTAAAAAAAAAATGAAAGCAGCTCTAGTTTTCGAGCTTAAAAAAGTAATATCTCTTCTAGGTACAGACATACAAAAAGACACCCGGAATTACGGGACCTCACTTTTTCTGGTGAAAAGGTAATTTTAGAAATATTTAATAAAATTAAACTCAGCTGATCATATGACAGTTGACACTTCGTGCTCAAATGTGTTTCATAATTAAATTGGAGGGCTCTGGGCTGACATTAGGCGTTTTTCTTTATTTCAACTTGTATTTCTTTTTAAGCTTAGAGATCAGTTAGGGCTCGTTAGATGCGCTCGATAAAAAAAGACCGAGAAGATCTAGAATAAATATGAGTGCAGCTAGCTAACAAGCTAATCGTTTTGACAGTTTATTAAAAAATGATACAGTGACATTTATTAAATAGATCGGGGAGATCAAGTAACGCTCGGTCCGGACGAGAGCTATTCGCTTAAGTCCCGCTCTGTTTCCCGCTCGGGGCTAAAAAAAAACCGCCTAAAGAGAAGGGCAAACATGGATCATTTCGGCCATTGTAACAATCTCTAAACGATCACGATCAATCAGCGATGTCAGTCCTAATACTTTAAGTAAGTGGGTGATTCATAAAGTTCTTCTTGACAGACTGGCGGGCGGTGTGCTTTTATCCAAAGCTGATCTCCGAACATACCTGAATAATTAATGCGAATGGTCTGGCAATGCTCGAATGTAAAAAAATCACGAGTGGTACTTGGTTGCAGAATTCTGAAGCTCTAAGTTTATTCAGAATGCGGCAAACATAACCTCGAAGTAGGGAAGAAGTTTATTGGTAACATATGCGCAATAGGCTGCAAAGCTTTACGCTCGATCATTTTAATGTTATCATACAATGACTGAACCTACACCGTCCACCTTTCAATTTAGAGACATTTTTTACCTAATCTATTAATAGTTCTGAGCTATAAAATGATGACATTAACTATTATTTTTTTATATCAAAGCTTAATAAAAACAAACCTTATCACTGGCTTTGCAATAACCTTGGCTCTATTGGTATGGGGATAGAGTAAGAAGTTCATAATTTTCCTGACCCGAACAACCAAAATAGAAGCTCTATAGCAACTGAAATTCCACAAAATGATTTTATACTCATTAACGAGACATTTTCTGTATCAACTATGGAACTCCAATTTGACGTGGGGTCTGAGTAAGAAGTATTTCAAAGCCTGAAATCAATTAGGATTCATGCCTGTTTTAATAAATTTTTGCTTAACTTCCCCATTATTTCTCGATTGCTGGAAACTATTCCCGTGGCTTACAATGGCAATCCTATTTCATGCTCTAATTTTCCTTCAATTAGCATCTTGCCCTGCCGGTGGCGCAGATTTCTAGCTACATTGATAGGTTAAGTTTATTATCTCCATTTCAATTAGGCTCCTAAGTTCATCACAGCTGCCAAACTGTCGTTCATTTAATTTGTTGTTGTATTATTCAAACCTTCAAAATCAAGGTAGGGAATTCATTCTAATCCCTCTTCCTTAATTCAACACAGTTAAAAAGCTTTGGGAATAAATCATTTTCCAACGAAATATTTATTTTTATGAATTATATATTCAGATTCAGATTCAGACACGGAGTCTCCATTGGCGATAAGTTCATCGAAATTGCAGTACCTAGCACAAGAATTGTCAGACTTTATTAGGTAGGCATTTCATCGCATACTTTTTTAATACTTACAGAATGTCAATGGGTTATACACCAAGTGGTTTCGAATTTGGTATAATTTATTATTAATGACAGTAAAGACTGACGTCTTCTTAGGGAAATTTCCAATCAGACATTTTTCTAAACTTGAACAAAAAAAAAACTCAATCAAAAACTTTTTTCATACGCAATGCTCGAACAAATAAAGAAGAGACAGACTTTTGGCAGAAACTTCATAAAAGTATTCAAATATCACGAGGGAAATGATTCGCCTTTATATGTCAATGTGTGAAACATGTGAACAAAGAACAAAAAAAAGAATTAGTTACAAATCCAATGCTTCATTCGGAAATGAATAGTAGATTCCAAGTCGACTTGAGTTTAACTTCCGGCGAGTCAACCAGATGGAAATTTCAAGATTATCATGGTTTACCAAGAGAGCAAGAAAGCAGAAATGGTGGGCTACCATCTAAATGACATTTTTATTACTTTTGGAGATTTTTGCTATTCTATTCTATTCTATTCTATTCTATTCTAAGGTTAGTTTAATTTCAAGGGCCGATGTTGAATGTGAACCACACCTAAACGTCAATATTTTGTCTGCATTTCATTTGACATTTCTCAATTTCAGACAAACTCAATTTGAACCATGGAAAGATACACAATCGAGCAACGCGTTAAAGTTATTCAGGCTTATTATGAAAATCGTGATTTTTTCGGCCAATTTATTCGTCCAAATGTGCGTACAATCGGAAAAATCGTGCAAAAATTGAGCAAACCGGGTCTGTAGGAGATGTGAAAACACCAGTGCCTGCTCGTACAGCTCGTATTGCACAGAAAATATTGCTGCTGTTGGCGTTAGTGTGGCCGATGAGCCGTCCACCTCAACTCGTCGTCGTCGTGCCCAACAATTGCACCCCTCACGCTCGTCGTTGATGAACAGTATGCATAAAGCCTTGCATTTACACGCTTACAAGGTGCAACTAACTCAAGACCTAAAGCCTCTTGACCATTTCAAGCGTCGTCAATGATCAGAATGGTGGCAAGAAATGGCAACAGTGGATGATCAATTTTCGAAGAAAATCATCTTCAGTGATGTGGCACATTTTCACCTCAGTGGATTCGTCAATAAGCAGAATTGCTGCATTTGGGCGAATGATAATCCAAGAGTGATTGTCGAAAAACAAATGCACCCACAAAGAGTGACTGTTTGGTGTGGTTTTTGGGCTGGCGGCATCATCGGGCCGTATTTTTTCCAAAACGAGGACGGTCAGACAGTTACTGTGAATGGTGTTCGCTATCGTGAGATGATAACGAACTTTTTATGGCCCGAATTGGAAGATATGGATGTGGACGATATGTGGTTTCAACAGGACGGTGCCACTTGCCACACAGCTAACGAAACAATGGCTCTTTTGCGCGACAAATTCAATGGCCGTGTTATTTCACGTGGTGGCGATGTCAATTGGCCGCCACGATCATGTGATTTGACACCGTTGGACTTCTTTCTTTGGGGTTATTTGAAAGAAAAGGTGTACGTCGATAACCCAGCAACAAATCAAGAGCTAAGGGATGAGATAATTCGGCACATTAACGGCATAGAACCTCAATTATGCCTCAGCGTCATCGAAAATTTGGACCATCGGATGGAGGTGTGCCGCCGAAGTCGCGGCAGATATTTGGCCGATATTTTGTTCCATACATAATTGAACCATACCAATATTATCATAATAAAAAGAATTGACAATAATTTCCTAAATAATATGTGTTTTATTCAAAATCAACATCGGCCCTTAAAATTTAAACACCCTTTACAACCCGATAATGGGAGAGAATTTGTCCACCGGGTAATAACTGAAGCTTGCCAGTCTATGGTCAGAACTCGAAATTGTCGGTGGAAACCCAAGGCACAGTCAAAGCCACGGTTCTTTTTAGAGCGGCCAATCAAGAATTTTACGAAAAATAGAGCTCTGCACTCGGGAATAAAACCTAGACCCTACAGGAATAAGACAATTTTGAATCCATCCTAGAGTTAGACTCAAGACCACATCAAAAATATTCATGATGAGGAAGATCTATTAAAGCTCGAAGAGCAGGAAGTGATGAATCAAGAATATGAAAGCTTAAACGATCACGAAATTGACAATTATCACGACATCGAAGAGGATGAGGGCAATTCCACGGAATCCTTTGCAGAGACCTGAAGAGAATTTAGAAAAACAAGCTTCATAAAGATACGGAAACTTACTTCTTTAACCCTGATAGCATCTTTACAGCTCGAATCAAACCAGGAGTTTTCTTTGGGTTTGATAGATTTTATTATTTTCGGAATACAATTTGAGACCATATCTGCAATGGAGTCTACTTCACTATCGAGGAAGCATAGTGATCAGCTAAATTTCCTGAAAAAATCATTGAGACCGTATCAGTAGTTGGCTTTCTCGTACGGCCAAACGGTTCTCGTAGGGTTTTTTTTTTTCAACTGGCGTTTGTTGACACGAGGAATTTGCAGATACGACACAATGGTCTGATGAGCCTTAGAGGCGATAATACACTTATGGTGTATTTATCAGGGTCAGAAGTAAGAAACAAGTCTAGAGCGTTAGTGAATTGATCTGCAACGTAATTAATCCGAGTTGGTTCGTCAATAAGCTGATTCAAGTTGTTTAGCTCAGCAAAAATTAGCACAGCCACCATGAATTGTGTACATTTAAATCGCCCGTAATAGGTAACTATTTCACTGTGCGGAAAATGAGAAAAAATTCTCTGGATAGAGTCGGACAAGGCATCGAATTTGTTAGAATTCGAATTACTATCCAAACTTGATCTTTCGTAAAAAAAACATGTATGAATGATGCGCCTTTGGATAGTGAATTTAAACCACATATAATTAAAATTTGTATTAATACAGGGTCCATACTTTAGGAAGAGCTGATAGCTTTATTATAAGTAATACAACTGTAAGGGAATTCACTGATCTCACGGGTATAGTCGGAATGAACTTCTGCTTATTGTATCGTTATATACAAAATACGTTATTTGTAACATATAAAATTAGTCAGTTGCATGTCTTCCCTCAAACAATTTCATTCCAGCGTAATACTTGCTTTTCCAGGAAGTTCGGATAATTATGTTTCTTTGAAATCCTGGAGCGGATTAATATATCAAAGGCCACGGTAGTGCCCAGCCAAGTTCTGGCACTACACCCTTTTTACAGGAACAAACTCAGGCGATTTTTGACCCCTTCCTATCTTTAGTACCAATGAAGTCAGAAACTTAAAACTCCGAATATATGCTAAGCTAGTCAGGTACAGGCGCCTCACCAAATATCAATTTTCTGGCATAAGCGGTTCCTGAGATATAAGGCCTCAAAAATCACAAAAACCGTAACTGACTGACTGACTGACTGACTGACTGACTGACTGACAAATCATCAAAATTATGGAGCACTTCCCGACATCGCAGAATCTTGTAATTTTGCACAACGGTAGGTCTTGTCATGCAACCAGAGGAAAAAATCGAAAATTTGAAATTTTCCATTCAGGGGGCGTGGTATCCGCCCACTTTCTCCGAATTTTGGAGCACTTCCCGACATCGTATTATGGAGCACTTCCGACTGCTGTAAAACGATGAAATTTGAAAAATTGGTAGGGCTTAAATTGCATACAAAGAAAAAAATATAAAATTAGCGGTTTTCCATTCAGAGGCGTGGTATCCGCCTACTTCCTCAGAACTGATGTAAATTATATATGGCGCACTTACGATTGGAGTAGAACAATGAAATTCGGTAGAACGGTAGGGCTCAAATCGCATATAAAAGAACAAAAATAAAAATCGAGGTTTTCCGTTCATGGGCGTGGTATCCGCCCACTTTCTGAGAAAATGTTTAATTTATATGGAACACTTCCGATTGCTGTAATTAAGGTAGGTTTGTTAGTGTTAGGTATCTTGCCAGGACAAGAAGAAATAATTGAAGCGCAAATCAAAACAACCAATAACAAAAAGAAAATATACCTACCAAAAGAAATAGGAAGCTATAAACTAAGTGGATTTTAGAAGGTAGAGTCCACCCTTCTATCCTTCCGTATCTTTCGAGATTTTGACATGGCAAAATATTAAAATCTTTGCAAAAAGGAGTGAGATCAGACCAAAAAACATAAATGTTAAAAAAAAGAGCCAAGTTCTTCTATACAAAAACCTTTGTGTAACAAGTCAGCCGTGAAAAGTACTGAGATCTAAAAGTACGCCAAGTTCTTACTTCATGAAGGTTTAATACCGAATATTTAAAGTAGAATAATATTGAAACAGCTACAATGTAATAGAGACATTTTATTATTTAATGACTACTGACTAAAATTTGATGGGCTTACTTGGCAAGTTTTTTTCTCATGCCCAATTCAAAAGGTTTTGAAAACTTGACCAGTGAGCCCATCAAATTTTAGTCAGTAGTCATTAAATAATAAAATTTCTCTATTGCATTGTAGCTGTTTCAATATTATTCTACTTTAAATATTCGGTATTAAACCTTCATGAAGTAAGAACTTGGCGTACTTTTAGATCTCAGTACTTTTCACGGCTGACTTGTTACACAAAGGTTTTTGTATAGAAGAACTTGGCTCTTTTTTTTAACATTTATGTTTTTTGGTCTGATTTAATATTAAGGCATAGCACTAGTAGTAAATTGTATTGTGAAGTTATTTTGGGGCCCAGGTCCGATATCAGCATAGTATTCGTATGTTGCCTGATTTCTTTTTCATGTTTGTTTATTGTATTGTTGAGTGGTTTTTCATTTTCATTTTTATATTAAGCAATTCAAAACCAATCGATTTAACTTTTTGTTAATTTTCCTAAAGCATTTTAAGGTTATTCATATCTTCTTGAGTGCCTATACATACTCGTTTATTAGGAAAAATGGTAGTGGTAAAAATTGATATATATATAAAAACATTGATCATATTAATAATTTTTTTTTATAAATTCCCTAAAGAGTGTCTTATTAAAATTCTTGAAATACATATTGTGTTCTTCTTTTCTTTGCAGGTAAGTTTGTAATTTCTATGGAACATGGAACAAAATCCGGTGAATATTATATTAATTTGTAATTAGAATTAAATGTATTATAAGATAGCTCAATGGAGCAAAATTTTAAACAGCCTATAAATTAAGGCATAATATGATACTAATTTTGCCAGATATTTTTAAATATCTGAACTCCAAAACCGGAATATGCTCAATATTTTTATTTATTTTTTTTTTATTAAAAAAAATATCTGTGCCTTAAAACCGGAGTGATAGAGAAAATCTGAAAGCGGAGGGTTAAAATTAGTTTCTTGGTCAAGACCCTATACCAGTGTAATCAATAATATACATGAATGGGCCACACGAACTTGCTCTCATGTGTTATAGACATTATAGTATTTTAAAAATTGACGTTAGTAGTGAAAAATGTTCATATGTATCTATAAAATTCTTTATTTTTAAATGGCTTAAAAAACTCAAAAAATGACAAGCAAATACGAATCTATGCAAGAACAAAAATAAAAAATCCTTGTAACAGTTATTAAAAAAAAATAAGTTTATTTTTAAATAAAATTTTTAAAATAAAAAAAAAAGTTGGTATACACAAATTTAAGTTTTTATTACTGTACAAACAAAAATTTGATTAAAAAAAAAATCATAAACCCCTGTTTTAGAAATTTCAAATTAAAAAAAAAATCCAAGAAAAATATTTTAATATACATATGCATGGTGGCAACCGTTATTTTTAAATAAAATACAACTGGTTGGGTTTTTGCAGATAGTTTAAAAAAAACTATTGATTGCAAGGAGGTTTCAAAAACTAAAGCATGTAATTTTCGAAATATAAACTTCGCAAACGCAATTTTGATTTTTCGATTTTGATTTTTTTATGAATAGATAATTATTATGTACTTGACATATATTATCGCAGGAAAATACATATGTCTATAATTTAATTTTGTTATTGTTAATTGTTTGTTATTTTACATGGCGCGAATTTGAAACATCGAAAGAGCGAAGAAAATCAAAACAACTGTAAAGGCTGTTGAGGTCCAGGTACAGAACAACAGACGTACTGAACTATGATTATAAAAGAAATTTTGTATGCCAATTTGAAGTATTTAATAATATACATTTAAAGACAAAATTCGAAAAAACAATCGTTTAGTCGTTTTCAAGACATTGAATTTTCTAAAAATTGTTTTTCCAAAATTTTTAAAAACGATATTATTTTAAATTCAAGGGAGCTTTTGTTATAAACTTTTGAAAGAAATCGGTGGAGCTTTTAAGTCCGAGAAAATATTATTTCTTAATAAGCTCTACTATAGGCTTATGCTTACACTACCATTTACTATAACGGGACCACAATTTTGAGACGGATTTTTCCGATGCATGCGTTTTGAAAGTTTC
The DNA here is from genome assembly GCA_963931855.1 of Philhelius festivus. Classification (NCBI taxonomy): domain Eukaryota; kingdom Metazoa; phylum Arthropoda; class Insecta; order Diptera; family Syrphidae; genus Philhelius; species Philhelius festivus. Next base: position 150,581,973 of record OZ007555.1, read on the forward strand.
ATACTCGAAAACATTTATTAGCTGTAAATAGGTACGCATTTTTTCTAAAACGAAGTCATAAAATAAAATACCCATTCGAGTTTCAGAAGGACATTACGCTACTTGGATGAGCCCATTACGAATATAAATAAGCGCCAAAAACGGAATATCAGCCAGCATAGTTCCACAAGATACTTAATAAAATATTAATTTTTTTTTAAATTATATTAAAAAAAAAAAACATTTTCTTTTTAAGTTTTAAAATTTGATTAAGCGATTTGATTAAGCGAAACAGAAGAAATTTAATCAAAATTATAGCATTTCACATTCGTGTAGTGCGACTAAAATAAGGATCTCTGCACCATCGAACACTCCCTAAATCACAAGGAATACACTCTAGTTGCATTCCTATAGATATAGAAGGCGCCTTCAAGACTGTCGACAGCGCTGCAATAGCGAAGACACTGCAGAATCTCAACGTAGATAGCTCACTTGGTGACCTAATAAATTTCATGCTGAAAAGAAGAATTATAAATGCGGAACTAGGTAGCTTTACTACAAGAAGGTCAGTCAGTAGAAGTACTCCACGAGGTGGAGTCCTATCTCCACTTCTATGGAATATGATAGTTAATGAACTGCTAATAGACCTAGAAGAAGAGGGATTCAAAGTGATTGCATACGCTGACGATATTGCCATTGCCGTATCAGGAAAGCATCCTCAAATTCTAACAGAACTCATACAAACCGCTCTCAACAAGCTACTCAAATGGACAGATCGCTGTGGACTAGGTGTTAATCCCCACAAGACTGAACTAGTCCTCTTCACAAGGATATACAAAATTCCTCAACTAGACCCTCCATCGATCAAAGGTGTTCCACTTACTTTCTCAGATGAAGCTAAATACCTGGGTCTTATTTTAGATAAAAAGTTAAGTGGTCATTAGACCGATACTCACTTACGGGGTGACCGTATGGTGGACGGCCGTAGATAAAGCGACACATCGCGATAAACTAAGCAAAGTACAACGTTCAGCGAGTATGTGCATCAGCGGAGCTCTCCGCTCGACACCTTCCGCTGCACTAGACATACTTCTTAACCCCTAGATATTTACAGCAAACAAATAGCCACGAGCACAGCCATACGTCTCAAAGCCATCTCTCAATAGACCAATAACTCTATTGGCCACACCACCATTCTGAATTTATTCGGAACTTTTCCAAGTCACTCCGACTACATCACTCCCTTGTTGGTTTTCGATAAAAACGTTGAAGTCACCATTCCCTCAAGGTCAGCTTGGGAGGAAGGGGCTTTGATAGACAATAAATCAGCACATTTTTATACAGATGGATCGAAGACTGAAAACGGAGTTTTCTCCTTCCGCCTATCAAACCATTGTAGCGTATTCCAAGCGGAAATTCTGGCGATAAAGGAAGTACCGTCTTGGCTTAAAGAAAACGTGATGTCTAGCACGGATATCCGCATCTTCTCAGATAGTTAGGCTGCTTTGAAATCCCTCGCATCAGTCTCTGTAAATTCCATTACAGCCCAAGACTGTCGATCGTCTCTGATGGAGATGGCTAAACAGTTTAACATTCACCTATTCTGGGTGCCGGGTTACAGGGACATTCCGGGGAATTGCAAAGCCGACGAACTCGCCAGAATTGGAACGGAAATGCCCATCTTACCCGAAAAGGCAAATATACGTATGTCCATAGCTACTCGTACAAGTAAACTAATGCTGAAACGAATTGCTCTAGAACAATCAAACACAAGATGGCTTAACATCACTACCACTTGTATGGCGACCAAACAAATCTGGCCTAAACTGGATTTGAAACGGTCAAAATGTCTATTGTCCCTAAGTAGATCTCAGATCAGCTCCGTAATAGATGTCATAACTGGACAGTGTCTCATAGGTAGACACGCCACACGACTCGGTGTACTATCAAACGATTTTTGCAGGAGTTGCTTGGACGAGGAGGAAGAGGAGACAATCCCACACCTTCTTTGTACATATCCTGCTCTCTCTTATAGACACAAACTTCATCTAGGAGAATATTTCTATAATAAACCAAGCGATCTCATAAACACAGACATTAAAAGTCTCCTTCGCTTCATCAGAAGCTCTAAATGGTTTTAACTAGTAGGGAACCTTTTTGTTCCCTATTAGATCGTGATATCACCTCTACTGGGTCTAAGTGTGTAAGACGCTTTAATGACAGCCACTTTAACCTAACCTAACCTAACCTATTTCTATCACCTATTAGTTCAAAACTCTTTTTTCGCTTCTATCCAAGAGACTCAAGTGGGTTATTGAGAAACCTGCTCAAATATGGCAAAATCAGATCAAACTATAATTTTCGAGAACCTTTATTAAACATTTGTATAATGGGTACCGTTATTTTTAAATAAAATTAATTTTTTTTCCTGCATCTTGTAGAGAGTATTAAAAAAGTTTCAAAACAATTTTTTTTTAAATCCTAATATAAATTTTGACAAATATGAAAACAAAATGCTTTTTGGAGCTTTTTAAAATACAAAAATTGATCAAAATTCGTTAAATAATAATAAATAAAATAAACCAAAAAAAATAAATGGTTCTACATATATGTGAGGTACAATTAATATTCATTATGTGAACAACTTTTTTTTAACCATTATCTCACTTTTACTAAATAAAATTTTCGTAATTCAAAAAAAAAACTCTGTGGAACAGTTTTTGAGAAAATAAATATTTTCTTAAATGTCAAAAATATAGTTATTGTAACGTTATTTTTGGTTTAAAAAAAATAGAAAGTGGGCTGTAGTCGAACAGACAGAATTGCAAACTTTTAGAGCCCTTCCTATGATAGTAATGTTAAGTCTGATCAAAATCTCGAGTCCAATGTTTTTTAAGAAAGCCTATCCAGGGATACATTATTACTGCCCTTGCTGTGGAAATGCCTGGCATCATCCACACGTGGTTAAGCTGGAGTAGGCAAACGTGTCTCTTTTGTTGGAGAGTAAGATTGTTGGTTCTAATATTAATGTTCATTGCTGCAACTTCTATACCAATATTTGGCAACTTTTATATCTGAATTCAATTGCATTTAAGATTGCAAACAACATTTTGTATCTAACAAAAGAAGTATTTTCTTCGGGACAATATAAAAATATGGCCTTGGATCCTCTGTACCGTATTTTCATTCCTTTAGTTTTTTTTTTTTTTTTTGCTCACAACACTATTTTAAGGATGCATACAAATTCCACCATTACACCCACAAATTCTACACAATACTGTGTGTCCTTGTAAACAGGAAATTGAGTGCAGATAATGTCCTTGTGGCAGAAAATACCCGTATTTCAAATCGATGGCTGTCCAAGGGCATGCACTGACTGTAACTGTAACATGCTTATTGGAAGTGAATACTCGTTCCATGGTTCTTATTTAAAGAAAATTTAAACCAACAGTCGGCAAGGATAAAATTAAGCGTAGTTCATGGGTGTCTGTTCGGGTCCGGCTCCGGACTCGAAACTTGTGGACAAACATTCTGAACGCCAAAGACATGAGAAGATGGTTTTGTCAGAGAAAACCTAGCGAATCGAAGCGATGTGTACTTCAGAATATTGGCGAAACTGTTGTTGAAATTCATTTAGAGAGAGAGAGGACGACAGTTGTGTATAATGCTTTCTTTAAACCGATGGCACAGAGGCAAACTGACAGTGGGATATCCTTGTCGATGGTCCGTAGTTAATGGTAACTGAAGTTCAAGAGGAAACTACTATACATCTTTTGTGTGCTTTTTAAACTCTCTCGGCAGATGGTAGTGCCTTTGTTGTGCAAAAGGATTATAAAATGCTTGAATGCGACGAATGGTTGTGGACAATGCAATCAAGTGCAAAGCTGAGATAAAAATATTTTTTGACCAAACAACCGTTGCGACGATGTACTTTCTTATTTTTCTTATTTTTTTTTTCCGAGCGTTTCCTCGGAATCCGACCAAACATATGTGAGCAATGTGCGCTTTATTGAGTTCAAGGAATTTAAAGGATGTGAATTTCACACAACGAGTGCTGTATCTATATGCAGTAAGGGCAGGAGCATGGTCAATTTGTTCGATTTTAGAGGACGTGAATTTTATTGTTCTGTGGATGGAACTATCCTAGAGTAGGTACCTATATCTCGTACCAGCATGCCTAGTTCTTATGTTGCAGTATTGATCATATTTTGCTTGCAATGATCTCAAGTCCGTTGTAAAGACAACCTTTCCTCTTCTATTGTGTCTCTAAGTTACTAGGTTTTGAAGTATTCCTCGTCTGATTCTTAACATTGAGAATGGCCTCTATTGGATTTATTTAAACAATGAATGTTGAAGCCTGTTTATGCATAATGTTCATCAACGACGAGCCAACTGGAACGGTTTGAATAACTTTTTCAGGATCTTTTACTGGTCACTATGCTTCCTCGATAGTGACGTAGATTCCAGCGCAGATATGATAACTAACATAATTCTTTTGGGAATGAGAAATTTCATCCCGAATAGGGTTAAAAGTATCAGACCAAAAGATAAATCATGGTTTGATTTGAGCTGTAAAGAGGTTATCAAGGAAAAAGAGGTAAGCTTCCGGTGTTTTAGAGCCAACCCAACTGAGGAAAACCGGAAAAAGTTCAAACAAGACAGGAAGGCCTGCAACGCCCATATTCGACGGACCAAATTTTTACATGATCAAAAATCAAGGCAAAAAATACTGCAATGTCCCAAAGGCAGTAAGAATTTTTGGTCATTTGTAAAAAATTTGATGAACTCTTCCTCTTCCTCGGTTCCTACGCTTGTTGTCAATGACACTCCTTTCGTTAGCTCTATCAATAAAGCTAACTTGTTTTTAAGGCAGTTCGCCGCAAATTCCATCTTGCCGGATAGTGTTATGACTCACCCAATTCTTGAGCGCGTTAGTGATTCTATGGGACAAATCTTTTTTCGTACTCGTACCGTGGCAAGAGTCTTGAAGGATCTCAACATACATAAATCCGCTGGTCCGGATGGTATCTATTGAATTTAAACAAAAAAAAAAAATATATATATATATACATATGGTATTATTATATAAATCTAATGTGGCATCACTGATCAAAATAAAATACCTTTTCCATTGTACACATATCATAATATCAGTTTAAAAAAAAAAAACATAGTAAACATAAGAATTTGAATTTTAAATGGGGAATTCCCTTCTTAAGTACTATAAATGTTCGTATCCCATTTTCTTTTTATTACTCACTCTTTATTAAAACTTTGTAGAAGCAACATCAAAAGTGTTTGTGTTTTAATTAAATTCTAATAGGTTATGGGCCTAGTTCACGAAAGAATTGAAGAATTGAAGATCAAGTGACATTGGAATAAAGTACATTTATATAAATAAAGTACATTTATATATAAAAAAAAATGGCTCATGAAATTAACAAATCTAAACGGAATATTGAACCGTTCAACGGTGAAAAATATAGCATTTGGAAGTTTCGCGTGCGTGCATTAATAGCAGAAGAAGATGCATTAGAAGTATTGGACGAATTAACACCAATGGAACCAAATGATGAATGGAATAGGAAAGAAAGAATTGCCAAAGGTATAATCATTGCACACTTAGGGGACTCCATGCTTAGTTTTGCACAGGGACGAACAAGCGCAGTTGGCATCATGATTAAACTCGATGAAACTTATGCAAGACAAAGTCTTGCAACTCGTTTAATTATGGAAAAGAAACTGCTAAGCTTAAAATACAGTAATGATACATCGCTAACGAGCCATATAGCGATTTTTGATAATATGATAATTGAATTTGAATCAGCCGGTGAAAAGATGAAAGAAATGAATAAAATTGCCCGATTGTTATTAACTTTGCCGAGCAGCTATGATCCAGTTGTTACAGCAATACAAACAATTTCCGATGACACACTCACATTGCAATTTGTTAAAAATCGAATCTTGGATTACGAAATAAAATTGCGAAACGAAGAGACTGATACAAGCGCTAAGATTTTGACTGCACAAACAATCGAACAACAAAAAGTCAAACTACGGGGTCTAAAGAAAAGCGGAAAATCTTTCAAAGCAAAAGCTTATAACAACAACCACCAACCATACAACAACTTTAAATGGCATAAAAATCACAAAAACAGCAAACCAGAAAATATTAAATGTGATTTCTGTGGACGCAAAAATCATGAAAAGAAGAATTGTTTCTTTTACAAGCGATATAGTCAAGCCACCCATGAAAAAGACAGAATGACCCAAACAGCTATATTCAAAACAAACGAAAGCATCAGTTTCATGTGTTCTACGGATGGTGAAAACAAACATAAAATTGGAAACACAGACAAATTCGAATTTTTGCTTGACTCGGGCTCCACCGACCATTTGGTAAACAACAAAGATTATTTTTCATCGATTGAAGATTTGGAAACACCCAGCAAAATTGCAATAGCAAAACGTGGCGAATACATTACGGCATCAAAACAAGGAACAGTGGATATTATTTCAAATCTTGGCGTAGCAATCACACTCGAAGACGTACTCTACTCACCAGACATCCCACAAAACCTGCTTTCGGTGAAGCGTATCCAGAACAAAGGAATGACCGTGATTTTTGAGAGCAATGGACACGTTACAATTAAAAAGGGCAGTATCCCAATAATTACAGGTATTTCTAAGCATAATTTAATATCTATAGTTTTTAGAAAAAACATAAATAGATATATGCATAGTAATGTAGCACAAACTACATCAGATATAGATAGACTATGGCACAGACGTTTAGGTCATATTCACGGATTAAAATTGCTACAACTAAAAAGAAATCAATTGAGTAACGATATTGACATATTAGAATCAGTAAATCCTATAAATGAGTTTTGTGAAGCTTGTGTTTACGCAAAACAAGCAAGACTTCCTTTTTCAAAGAACAGAGACAGAAGTCATGTAAATAGACCACTGTTTGCTGTTCATACAGACGTTTGTGGCCCAATCACACCATCTACGATTGACAATAAAAATTATTTTGTTACTTTCATTGATGAGTATACTCATTACACTACAGTCTATTTGTTAAGTAATAAATCAGATGTCATTATATTCCTTAAAGACTTTGTCGCAAAGAGCGAAAATCATTTCAATTTAAAAATTGCATATCTATACTGTGACAATGGTAAAGAATATTTATCAAATGAAGCAAAAGCATATTGCTTTGAAAAAGGCATTCAATATCACCTGACGGTACCACACACTCCTCAACAAAATTCTATAGCAGAACGTATGAATCGTACGCTAGTCGAAATGGCTAGAAGTATGATATTTGACGCTCAACTAAATAAAGAATTATGGGGAGAAGCAGTTTTAACTGCAACATATCTGTTGAATATGATTCCAACCAAAGCCATATCATTAAAGAAAACGCCATTTGAACTTTGGCATAATAAACGGCCAAACATTAAACATTTAAAAATATTCGGCTGCACTGCTTATGTTTTGATAAAAAGTGGAAGAAGTAAATTAGATAAAAAATCACTCAAAGGCATATTGGTTGGATATAATTACAATGGTTATAAAGTATTGGATGTTGAAAAGAATAAATTCATTGTAGCTCGCGATGTAGTGTTCGATGAATTAAATTTCAGAAATTCAAGGCCCTTTTCAACAGTGTATAAAAACACAGAAGGAGGTGACATAAGTGTCGGTGAACAAAACTCCACGAACTCAACAATGGCTGAAAATTCTGATAAAATCAAAATTAATAACACGGAACAAGCTGTTATAAATCCTGAATCGATCCAAATCGACAAATCAGGTCCAAATGAAAACGAACAAAATCGCAGAAAAAGCAAACGAATTGAAAATATGCCACGTGCTTCATACAAAGAAATCGATGATGATGAATCGATAGAAAATTGTCATTTAGCTTCAAACGAAGCATCATTCTATACTATCGAAGAAGAATGTTATTACACATTTGCACAGTCAATGCTAAATGATATCCCTCAATGCTATAATGATATTAAGACAAATAGTGACCGAATTCAGTGGGAGAATGCAATAAGTGAAGAATTGAATTCACTGTATAAGAACTCCACCTGGAATATAGTTCCTATGCCAGAGAATAAAAATATTGTTGATTGCAAATGGATATTTTCAATTAAACATGATTCCGATGGTAACTTAACTAAACATAAAGCTAGATTGGTTGCAAGAGGTTTCAGTCAAAAATACTTATCAGATTATGATGAAACTTTTGCACCAGTCGCACGAATTGCGACTTTCAGATTGTTGTTGGCATTCGCAATTCAAAATGATTTGTTAGTGCATCAAATGGATGTAAAAACAGCTTTCCTTAACGGAGATTTAAACGAAGAAATTTTCATGAAAATTCCTGAAGGAATAAATAAAAAAAAAAATTATGTTTGTAAACTAAACAAAGCCTTATATGGTTTAAAACAATCTGCAAGATGTTGGTTTGAAAAATTCGAAAGAATTCTAAAACAACACAAATTTCAAAGTTCAAATGCTGACAAATGTTTGTTTATTCTGAATAACAATCACATTAAAAAAAATATATACGTTGTACTTTACGTTGACGACGTCATTATTGTTACTCATGATATTGACAGAATGAACAAATTTAAGCAGTATTTGAACAAACAATTTGAAATGAAAGATATGGGTGATGCTCAATTTTTCTTGGGTATTAAAATTGAACGCGAAAACAATAAAATTAAATTAAACCAAACTGCATATTTACAATCAGTGCTCGAAAGATTTGGAATGGACGAGTGTAAGCAAATCAGTACTCCGTTGCCTGAAAAATTAAACTATGGTGAATTAAATTCAGATTTGCATTATAATTCGCCATGTAGAAATTTGATTGGTTGTCTCATGTATGCAATGCTATGCACACGTCCTGACTTATGTGTTGCATTGAACATATTAAGTCGTTTCCAAAATAAAAATAATAAAGAATTGTGGCAAAATCTCAAAAGAGTGTTAAGATACGTAAAAGGGACATTGAATTTATGTTTGAATTATGAAAAGAAAAATTCTCAACAAGTACTGACCGGATATGTGGATGCTGATTGGGGCGGAGATGAAGTTAATCGCAAAAGTACAACAGGTTATTTATTCAAATTATATAACAATACAATAAGTTGGAATTCGAAACGACAGCACTCCGTTGCCACATCGTCCACTGAAGCCGAATACATGGCATTGTTTGAAGGTGTTAAGGAAGCATGCTGGATAAGATCAATCTTAACTAATATGAATTTAATGTTGGAACCCACAACAATTTATGAAGATAACAACGGTTGTATAGCAATTGCAAATAATCCGACTGACCATAAACGTACAAAGCACATAGATATCAAATATCATTTTATAAGAGAAAAGATTCAACAAAAGATAATTACAGTAAAATATCTTCCAACAGGTGAACAACAAGCAGACATGTTGACAAAACCACTATCAGCTGTAAAGTTTGGACTTAACAGAGACAAGGTTGGACTTGCACCAAAATGAATAATCAATGGTTTGATTAGGTTTTCTTGGGGTTTTCCTAATCCAAAGCAACAAATGTTGAACCATCAAATTCCCCATAAATAAAGAAACAAATAATAAATAATAAAAAAAACAAAGCAAAACTATATTATAATAATATTAAAAATTTTTTTTTGAGTGGGAGTATTGAATTTAAACAAAAAAAAAAAATATATATATATATACATATGGTATTATTATATAAATCTAATGTGGCATCACTGATCAAAATAAAATACCTTTTCCATTGTACACATATCATAATATCAGTTTAAAAAAAAAAAACATAGTAAACATAAGAATTTGAATTTTAAATGGGGAATTCCCTTCTTAAGTACTATAAATGTTCGTATCCCATTTTCTTTTTATTACTCACTCTTTATTAAAACTTTGTAGAAGCAACATCAAAAGTGTTTGTGTTTTAATTAAATTCTAATAGTATCCCCGCTATTATTCTGAAGAGGTGTTCTTCCACGTTAGCAAAACCCCTGCGTAAGCTTTTCTATCTATCCTATTCTTCTGGGCTCGTTCCGAGTAGATGGAAAACAGCATTTGTTCAGCCGATTCCAAAAAAAGGCGACTCTTCTTCTCCCTCAAATTATCGACCGATCGTACTAACGTCTTTTCTTTCCAAGGTCATGGAAACTCTAATTAATTATCAGCTCAAGAAATATCTTGAAGAACGAAAGCTTCTTAATGACCGGCAGTATCGCTTTCGTAGCAATAGGTCCACTGGTGATTTGATGGTTTATCTAACCGAAAAGTGGAACAAATCTTTACATTGTATCGGAGAGAGTAAGATTATTGCACTTGATATTTCAAAGGCATTTGATAAAGTCTGGTATCTGGCTCTTTTATCGAAAATGCGTGCTTTCGGTATCGACGAATCCCTTCTTCTTTGGATTAGAAATTTTTTCGAACCGTTTAATACAAGTTGTATTAGACGGATTCAAGTCTGAAACCCACAATATAAATGCTGGTGTGCCCCAGGGCTCCGTTTTGTCCCCAACCCTCTTCCTCATTTTTATTAATGATCTCCTGTCTGTAACTTCTAAGCCAATTAATTTTTTCGCTGACGATAGTACTCTTAGCTTTTCATATTCGTTTTCAGACTCATATCCCTCCTCTTCGGATGTGGAACTGCAACGACAAAATATGATAAGTTCATTAAATCACGACCTAAACAGCATTGTACAATGGGGAAAAAGAAACCGCGTCGAATTTAATGCTTCGGAAACTCAATGCTGTCTTGTATCGTTAAAGCGTGATATACCCCCCTTGCCACTATCTATGAGTGGCACTTGCATCAACGAAACTGAACATCTCGATATTCTCGGTATGTGCATCACGAACCACCTCTTGTGGAACGATCACATACGCGATGTTGCCAAAAATGTCGCAAGATGTTTGGGTTTTCTAAAACGGTGCAAGAAATTTTTCTCTCCTTCTGATCTGCCTACAATCTATAAAACCTATATACGTCCAAAACTTGAGTATAACTCCCATCTATGGGCTGGTGCTCCAGTAACTTACTTAAGTCATACACACACTATCGCCAACAGCAGCAATATTTTCTGCAGTACGAGCTGTACGAGCATGCACTGGTGTTTTCACATCTCCTACAGACCCGGTTTGCTCAAATTTTTGCACGATTTTTCCGATTGTACGCACATTTGGACTATTAAATTGGCCGAAAAAATCACGAAGTGCACGATATGCATGTTGATTTGAACGCCCATTTTCATAATAAGGCTGTAAGGTGTATCTTTCCATAGTTCAAATTGAGTTAGTCTGAAATTGAGAAAAAAACTTGACGTTTAGGTGTGGTTCACTTTCAACATCGGCCCTTAAAATTTAACCACCCTTTAGAACTAACCAAAAAGGAAACGTGAGCTCTCCCTCTGAGCTGAGACGGACGTGTCGTCGTTAATTATATAATTCACGCAGGAATTCAACGAATCAATAAAGATCTGCAAATATTTGAATTTGATATTGAAAGATGTCGAAAGTCGGGATATGGATCTATATTGCAAAAAATTGATTCTAGCTGTGATCTAGTATTAGTGATCGATTCTTACTCGAAGCTTTACCTCTCAATTTTATCCAACGTGGTCATTGCATTGCTATTATTGCTGACTTTACCCATTCCAGTGACATCGGGAGAGCGAATTGTGAAAAATAACAGACATATACAAACATTAAATTTTTATACTCGGCATTTCGACCTCAATCAGAAAAAAAAGGTTAAAGGACATTGAAAATGCACCTCTAAAATTAAGATAAAAACATATACAAATACCCCTTTGATCCCAAAAGACCCATCCAATAAAACATAACCTTAACAATGGAACAATATTGTTTGGTCCATCAAATTCCATCCCTCGCATTTATACTCGTAATCCCCGAAGAACTTGTGAGTGTTGAGTTGAATAGGGTCTTTGTAGCCATCGAGGCAGGATCTACTCGTAGTTTGCAAAAATGCAAATCAATGTCGTTTAGCTTTAGAAATGGTTCAGCTCCCCATATTATACCATGACACCGGAACAGAAAAAGGCTCCAAACATAACCCAACAACATAAAGAGGGCAACCAAAAAAAAAAATCATTTCTGACAAAATGCAACCATAAAACCCAAAAACGCAAATCCTTGACAAATTGCCATCATAAAAATTGTTGATGTGAATATATGGAATTATGGTCGATTGTACGTTCATTCAGTCGCCTTTGATGCCGTTAGCCGCAATTCGCCAAAAAGCCAATAAACCGCAACGTATTAGTTGAAAATTGAGAGAGACGGAGAGAAACAGAGAGAAGGAACGTAGCGGGCCCGCCACATCACCAAGCCGCATACATATCCTTTAAGTTTGGCCACAACTCAATTGGCCGGGAGTTCGGATATGGAGTGAATCTGAATAGGAAGGAGGGTGCCGGAAAATGGATAAAGCATTGGGCGACGGCCGGGTGGGGAGGGGTCATTGAGAAATGGCCGTGCAGGCAATTGCTGCCATTGCCATCACACCGCACCGCCTCGACAATCCCAAACCCCAGGCAGCACTAAAGATATCCATCGGGACATATAGGATTTGCATATTTTTATTTTTTATTAAACCTTTATTTTGTTGTTGTTGTCGCTGCTCTCATCCTTGAAACGGATGGATGTTGGCTTTGAATTCTTTTTTTTTTTTTGTCCTATCCGTCGTTCCAATAGTGTAATCCTTTTCAGCTTTCTTGTTCTTTTGTTATTCGTTTCGATTAGATTGTTTGAAAATTGCATAACAATACAGAAAAAGGATGTTGGTACTCAAACTCATGTAACAAATGGCCTCAAATATATTTTATCCTAGATGTAATGTTCTTTTATGCGAGGCAATAGGCATTATGCAGACAGTAAGTAATAAAACAAGATGTCAGGGCTTGTATCAACGATTATAGGCTGAGAAGAAAAGAGAATTTAAATAATTTTATCTTCCCAAACAAGAAGAAAATCCTTTCTATTTTTACTCTGCTGTTATAATTGGTTCTATTATAATTTGAGTTAATAAGTGCATTCATACAGCTCAACCTAAAAATATCAAACAAGCTTTCCAAAACGTGTGTCATTGTTGTCAACTTGTTCCTCAAAACAATTTGAAAACCGTCGAATATAATGAACTCGCCGCCGGTTTTCTTGTATAAATTCCATAGACTGGAATGCCCACCCTCATGTGGTTTAAGTACCTATACCTACCTAGCTTCCTTAGTGCACAACAAATTAAAATATAATTTGTATAGGACTTTTCAAAAATAAGTAGTCCTTATAAAAAAAAAAAAACAAAATTACAAAAGGTAGGTAGGTTTACATTCTAAAGAAGTCGCACGCTACTTATAAATACGAGTAAAATAAAAATACTCCAAATTGTCAAAACTCATGCATGTGTGTTTTTATAATTTACAATCAACGTTTCCGTAATGTTTGTTCGTTTTGAATTGCATTATAAAAAAAATGTTTTAATAACAAGCACATACATTCTGTATTGCAGACTCAAATGTAGCCATTTTTTTTGGAAAGGAAAGAAACCTAAAAATGCTTAATAAAATAAAATCCACGACTGGGTCGCACGAACTTGCACCTATGTACTCGTAATAGACTAGGAATTTTAAAAACGAATGTAATTAGAGAAAACTGTTTATAAAGATTAAATTATTTTTTTTAATTCTTTTAATAGTAAGAGATAAAAACAGAATGCAATGCAAATGTGAATTTATGCAAGAACAAAAATTATAAGTTCTTGTAGTAGTTTCTTTAAAAAAATAAATAAGCTTTTATATACAAAATTCTTAAAACATTTTTAAGAAAAAAAATTGGTACGCCAATTTAAAGTTTTTATTCTTGTTTGAACAAAAATTAAATTTGAAAAATAAAATATTGAGAAGTTTTCGAGATATCGAATTTTCCAAAAAAAAATATTTTTTGTTTTTAAATTCAAAAAATTCTTATTTTTAAGTTTTGAAATGCAATGCTTTTTAAACTTTTTAAAAGCTTCTGTACAAAAAATTTCATTAAAAACTGTTATGTCGATAATGAGAAATTCAAAATTCGGAAAAATGGTTCTATGGTAGGTACAAGCTGTAATATTTTAATTTCATATTTTTTATTAAATTAAGGATCATAAAAATTAATTGAAAGAAAAAATTTTTTTCAAAATTCTAGGTGCCGTTTTCGAGAAAAATACGATTTTTGAAAACCAATTTTAAATTTTTTTACATTTGTATGGTGGGTACCTTTATTTTTACGTAAAATAAATATTTTTTTTCTCACATCTTGTATTATTTGTCAATTTAAAAAAAAAACGAGCATAGGGTTTTCCAAATATTGAGTTTTGAAAAAAAAATTAAGTTTTTTTTTTTTAAAATCCTAATTTTTTTTTAATTTGAATACACAATTCTATTTTAGTTTTTGGCGACCATTAGCAAAACAAAAATGATCAAAATAGGTTGTACCGTTTTTGAGAAAATCAAAAACAAAAAAATGGTTCCATGGGGGTTACCCTCAATAACCATTTTTCGGAAGTTTTTTTTATTCATTACCTAGCTAAATGAAATTTTTTTTGTATTTTTATTTTTTAAATTTGTCGAAAAGTTTTTGAGAAAAAAAAATAGTTATAAAAATGGGAAAAAGTTCGTATGGCAGGCACCATTATTTTTGGTCTTAAAAAAAGAAAAAAATGTGTGGGGGGAAAAAATTAAAAATGATATCTACCAAGTTTAAAGAAAATCGGACGAGCCGTTTAGACTGTAGTCTAACAGACAGTTAGACAGACAGAATTGTGAGACTTACATTTTTCATGTTCTCTATCATCGTAATGTCAACTTTGATCAAAATCTCGTAAATATAAGGTGTACCAAAAAGCTATAACGAGTAGGTTGGGTTAAGACAAGAAAAAAACCGTATAGGAGGGGGGTCTATTTCCCTCCCTGACTTAAAAGAGAAAAAAAATTATTTTAAAACAACGGTAAGACTTGCAATGCCCTGCCAGAAATCTTTTCTTAAATTTTTATTTTAAATTTAGTTGCGTTTGTGAATAGTTTTTAATAATAATTAAAATTAATTTTCAAACTCGAAATATTGAAAAAAAAAATTATATCAAACTAATTTTTTTCAAAATTTTATGTAATTAAGTATAGTTTTTGTTTTCATAATTCAATGCTCTTATTAATTTTAAATAAAAAAAAAAACAGAAAACTGTATGCTAAAATATTTCTTAGTTTTTGAAAAATTAAAAAAAAATACGAAAAGTACTTTTTCCAAGAAAAAGCCATTTTTTTGTTTGTTCTATCTTTGCATAAATACCATTAGTAAGTAATAATTAAATAACTTAATCAAATAGTATCTAATATTTTAAATATCTCTTACAGTTTAGCCTTTTATAATAAAAATTAATGATATTATAAGAAATTTTCGATCTGATCCCCAAAGTTCAGAAGGCAAAGGTTTTATCTTTTTCTTATGGCTGCAAATAAATTTAAGGCCGCCAAATTCTCCTGCAATTTGACTCGAACGATTTTAATGCGTTGTTTATGTTGTTCCAGAGAAGAAATTTAAACTTCATATTATACATAGTTTTTCATAAATTCCCAAGTGTAAAAATCCAAAGGACTTAAATCTGGTTGTCTTGGTGGCCATACAGTGGGACCTCCCCTCCTTATCCATCGGTCGTTGAAATGATTATTCAGCCAGTTTCTCACAGACAGGCTGAAGTGTGTTGGTATATGTTGTAACATGTGGATTGTTGTGACTCCAGTAATGCAAGTTGTGGAAATTGGTAACTCTATCTCTGGTAAGCTGCGCTGTCCAGACTAGACTTTTTAATACATAGTTGTGTTCTGTTTCTTCCGTCAGCAATGGCGTTCTACAGAATTCAGTCCTTAATTTCTTATCACTTGATGTCAAATCTTGCACTAGAGTAAAGTGATATGGGCGAAGGCTATCGGTATGAATCACTGCCCAAACTCTGCTCTGGACAAATCAAGCTTAGTTGCTATCCTTCTGGTGCTAACAGTGGGATTACTTGATACCAAATTCATAATCCGTTCCTCTATGTGTGTTGATCCAACAGATGACCTTTCTCTCCTTCGAGTCGCCAGCACCCCATGTTCCCGAAGACGATTGTGAAGTCTTGCAAAAAGTGAATCGTGGGGACATCTTCAATTAAGGAACCTTAGAGCGTACAATCTCTGCGCTTCTCGACTGGAACCATCCGTTAAAACGTAGCAATAGTGTATATCCGTTAATTCTTCCCGAGGGTAACTTCCCATCGTTTTGTGTTGACGATTTGATACCCAATTTTGAAATGAGTTTTAAACAGAATGTCCGTTCATATTTATTTGTGGTTATGTAAAACATATTTGTTTTTTTTTTTTGCATGCAGTTCAATTTCGTTCAATTTAACACGTGCCTCAATAACAAAAGGTGAAATCTAGTTCATCCAGTTTATTTTTTTTATTATTTGCTAAGAACCGGATTAATAAGAGCATTGAATTTTGAAAACAAAAATTTTACTTAATAAATTTTGAAAAAAATTAGTTAGATTTTTTTTTATTCAAAATTTCGTGTTTGAAAATTAATTTTTTAAAAAATATTCACAAACACAACTTAATTTAAAATGAGTATTAAAGAAGAGATTTCTGGCTTTCCAAAAATGTATGGCCGTTGTTCTTAAATAATCTTTTTTCTGTTTTAATTTCAATTTTTTAGAAAATAGACCCCTCTCCCATACGATTTGTTTCTTGTCTTAACCTAACCTACTCGTTATAGCTTTTTGGTGCACCTTATACCAATCACCCTGTATAAATATTTTTTTTTTAAATTTTTAGTACTTGAAAATACTCGAAAATTAATTTTTTTGGTTCCTTTTTAACTCACTAAGCCGCAAGGTATAGACGATTATTCGTACGAAACAATGAAGCCACCTGTCGAAAATCCACACTAAACGATCACTTTTTGAGGATGCACTGTCATGTTGAACTTCGTGTGGGTATGATCGTATATATACGGCATTTTGCTTCTTAACAGAGCCGTTACTCCAAAAACACACCCCTGCGTTAAGTATTATTTTTAAGCCAAAATTAGGTCCTATATTCCAAACGATCCAGAACCCAGTAAGCGAACAAAAAGCGATGTTTATTGTCATGAATTTTGAGCTCTTGTTGATCAGTTGGATCTTGTACGAGTATAGGAAGTCTTCGAAATTCCGAGTTCTTGAGCACGGCGAGTTCCTGTTCTGTGATACACTTTCACGTTCCTTTAACTTCCGTGAAATGTTGGCGGACTGATTTCCGAAAAGGTCGTCTCAAATTTGGCCATCAAAGTTGAAGAGTCCTCTGTTAAAAGCCACCACATCTACAACAAAATGGGCGTAACGAACAAAATTTACACTAACGAACACTCGTTTTTAAATAATAAAGTTTTATCATTTGGACTTGGTGTTTAATAGTGTAAATTGCCATTGTGATTTAGCATCTTTAACTCAATAATAAACAACACATTTGACAGACCTAAAATAACATGGCCGCCAGAGGTTGGTGCTTCTCTAGATGCTTTTAAATAAAATGCACACGAACTTGCTCTTATGTAAAAGACTAAGAATTTCAAAAATTAAAAAATTAAAACGTACTTAAGAAACAATTTTGGTACGCGAGCTTTAAGTTTTTATTATTGTAAGAATAAAAATTAAGTTTCCAAAAAAAATTGAGTCGTTTTTGAAATATCGAATTTTCCAAAAAAAAATTTGATTTCTTTTTTAAATCAAAAAATATTTTTTTAATTTTTGAAATGCAATGTTTTGTAAACTTCTTAGAATTTTCTCTATAAAAAATTTCATTAAAATTCGTTATACAGATAGTGAAAAATTCAAAATTTAACAAAAAAAAAATGGTTCTATTGTACAGTCAGTAATATCTTAATTTAAACATTTTTTTATTAAATTATAGATCGTAAGAATTAACCTAAAGAAAAAATGTTATCAAAATTCTAAGTGCCGTTTTCGAGAAAAATAGATTTCCGAAAAGCATTTTTTAACATTTGCATGGTGGGTACTGTTATTTTCAGGTAAAATACAATTTTTTTCTTACATCTTGTAAATTGTATTGTTTAAAAAAAATCGAGCTTGGGGTTTTCGAAATATTGAGTTTTGAAAAAAAAAAAATACTATCTGTACCAAGTTTAAAGAAAATCGGATGAGCCGCATAGAAAAGACAGACAGACGGACAGAATCAAAATATCGGGGCCGATTTATTTTACAAATGCATAACTTGTCATATATAGTACCTATAAGTCGCAAGTAAATGAATGTTATGCTTATGAACAGTTCTTTAACCATTCATTTTTGAAATTCGTAGTCTCTTACATAAGACCAAGTTCGTGCGACCTAGTCGTGCATTTAATTTTATTTTTTTATTTTGTATGCCTTAAACAAAATTTGCAGCTTTTTCGCGATTAAGATCTGGACCCATAACCTGTTGAAGTTTCAGAACAGACTGACTTTATTAAGGTATACTAGTACGGTCTAGAACGCCAAAAAAAACGCACTATTTTTGGGAATTTTTTTCTCGGAAACTTTATTAGGTAATAATTTTTTTTAAATAATGAATTCATGCATCAAGAGTACAAACAAAATTTTTTTGTCTAATTTTCGAATTTCGGTCGAATTATAGAGGGCACCAACGTCGACTCATCAAAAAACACATTGTCCCCTTACGGACAGTTAATCTCCGGATCTACTGAACCGATTTTCAAAAAAACTTGTTGCAACTTGATTGTTTTCTAAGACAATTTACCACAATTTGTCCAAAAAGTTATGAATAAAAAAATGGCGTCCCAAAGATGGCCAAAAAATTACCTAAAATATTTTTTTTTTTCGAAGCTTTTCATTCAAAACCTTTTAAACAAATTGTGGTAAATTGTCTCATAAGAAACCTTCCTTTAAATAACCCACTTTGTTTTTTTTTTTTGTTTCAGTCCATCCAATCCTGAGATTAACTGTCCGCAATGGGACAATGTATTGAGTCGACGTTGGCGCCCTCTATAATTCGGCCAAAATTTTTTGTACTCTTGACGCATGTATTCATTATTTAAAAAAAAATTATTACCTAATAAAGTTTCCGAGAAAAAAATTCCCAAAAATCGTGCGTTTTTTAGCGTTCTAAGCCGTAATACTAGTACCTTAAATAACTATATAACATAATTCATTAGCATAATAACGGGTGATTTTTTAAGAGCTTGAGAACTTTTTTAAAAAAAAAACGCATAAAATTTGCAAAATCTCATCGATTCTTTATTTGAAACGTTAGATTGGTTCATGACATTTACTTTTTGAAGATAATTTCATTTAAATGTTGACCGCGGCTGCGTCTTAGGTGGTCCATTCGGAAAGTCCAATTTTGGGTAACTTTTTCGAGCATTTCGGCCGGAATAGCCCGAATTTCTTCGGAAATGTTGTCTTCCAAAGCTGGAATAGTTGCTGGCTTATTTGTGTAGACTTTAGACTTGACGTAGCCCCACAAAAAATAGTCTAAAGGCGTCAAATCGCATGATCTTGGTGGCCAACTTACCGGTCCATTCCTTGAGATGAATTGTTCTCCGAAGTTTTCCCTCAAAATGGCCATAGAATCGCGAGCTGTGTGGCATGTAGCGCCATCTTGTTGAAACCACATGTCAACCAAGTTCAGTTCTTCCATTTTTGGCAACAAAAAGTTTGTTAGCATTGAACGATAGCGATCGCCATTCACCGTAACGTTGCGTCCAACAGCATCTTTGAAAAAATACGGTCCAATGATTCCACCAGCGTACAAACCACACCAAACAGTGCATTTTTCGGGATGCATGGGCAGTTCTTGAACGGCTTCTGGTTGCTCTTCACTCCAAATGCGGCAATTTTGCTTATTTACGTAGCCATTCAACCAGAAATGAGCCTCATCGCTGAACAAAATTTGTCGATAAAAAAGCGGATTTTCTGCCAACTTTTCTAGGGCCCATTCACTGAAAATTCGACGTTGTGGCAGATCGTTCGGCTTCAGTTCTTGCACGAGCTGTATTTTATACGGTTTTACACCAAGATCTTTGCGTAAAATCTTCCATGTGGTCGAATAACACAAACCCAATTGCTGCGAACGGCGACGAATCGACATTTCACGGTCTTCAGCAACACTCTCAGAAACAGACGCAATATTCTCTTCTGTACGCACTGTACGCATTCGTGTGGTTGGTTTAATGTCCAATAAAGTAAACTGAGTGCGAAACTTGGTCACAATCGCATTAATTGTTTGCTCACTTGGTCGATTATGTAGACCATAAATCGGACGTAAAGCGCGAAACACATTTCGAACCGAACACTGATTTTGGTAATAAAATTCAATGATTTGCAAGCGTTGCTCGTTAGTAAGTCTATTCATGATGAAATGTCAAAGCATACTGAGCATCTTTCTCTTTGACACCATGTCTGAAATCCCGCGTGATCTGTCAAATACTAATGCATGAAAATCCTAACCTCAAAAAAATCACCCGTTAGTTAAGAACAAATAATAATCAGATGATGCTGTATAGAAGGATGAGAACTTCAAAAATTTTAGTGCGAGAAAAAAAGGAAAATATGACCATGAAGATACAAGATACAAGATCGTGAGATAAAAAGACAGGTTAAATAAAGTCCATCGCCTGAAAATTGCTGTGCAAGTAAAAGTTGGAGTTCACACAGTTAGGCGACGCACGGTTAATGGAGTCAAAACTGTATGCAGCTAAGAAACCAATCATTCATCAATTCCATCAATAGGAACAAGCGGCTTGAATTTGCAAGGCGCCACATGCATTGGAAGAGTGGGCAGTGGCCAAAGTCTTGTGAAGTGATGAGATCAAGTGAATCGGTTATTTCAAAAACCTCATAAGTCATTCAATTAGAATATTTCAGGAATCAATATAAAAATTGTTTCATGCACAAACAAATCAGTTTTAAACGACTTTTTTATGCCTAATTAAGAATTTTAGTGGTACAAAATTTAAAAAGCGAAAAAATTCATAGTTTATTAATAAAAATATTGAAAAAAACCTAAAAAACTGTTCTTGACTTAAGTTGTTTTAGCAAGAACTGGGCTAAGTGGTATATAATTTAACCAAAACAAGGGTAGGTAATAATCATATTTTGTATTGCTTATTATTGAAAATTACCCTTAAGAATAACGTTTTGTCATGTTTTAATATGTTTAAGGTACATAAGTAGATTGATTATCTTCAACATTTTCTTATTGATGAGCACTTTTAAAACATAAGCCTTGGCTGATAAAAGTGAAACAGAAGTTGTAACTTTTTTTATTAATAAGAATGAATGTTTAATCAATCCATCAATATACATATTCCTATGATAGTACCTTTTCTATGTGAAGCATTTTTAAGGCTCATGTATATCGAAGGTGTTTTTTCTGTTTTTGTGGGACTTTTTTTCTTTAAGATTCAGTGATGACAAACATGTTTTTTTTGTACAAATTTGGCCACCATTTCATGAATTCCAAAACATCTTCAGTGTTTAGCTCTATGACTATATTTTCTAAATTTCGAATGAGATGGACGTGAATTTGGCAGACGAGACGGATGAACATGAAAAGCTGAGATAGACAATGAAGTGCAAAAGATCATTCAGCTTCAGAGATCATTCATAAAAATGAGAAAGAGAGTCCGAGACTAAACGGAGCCCTTGGGGACCCCAGCATTTATTTTGTGAAGATCCGATTTGAAACCTTCAAAAAAATATTTATTGAACAATCCAGTTGAAAATTTCTGATCCAACGAATAAGGGCTTCATTGATACCAAACTCACGTATTTTCAAAATAATAGCTTAATGGCAAAATCCATCAAATGATCTTATTTTGACATATGATTCTACTCTTCTGCAACTTGATATCGACAGTTCCTCGGTATTTCAAATCTCTTAGATAATTAGTTTATGCTTGTCTTTCAATTTTATAATTTGTTATAACATTTCATTAAGGTATACTTTAAGGGATTACACGTTCTCTTCTTTTTCGGCGCACCATCACTCTCTGTATCACTTGAAGACATTTTTAAAACTAAAATTACTTTTCGCAGAAAACAGTTGTCTGAAAGATGCAAATATGACATTAATGACGGTTGTTATCAAATTAAAGATTTGTAGTTTGAACATTGTTGAACCAATCATAGCAAAGCAAATTTAAAATATCAAACTCAGTCATAAAACTACTCCCGCCATTTTAGTAGCGCATGCAAAAACCTCTTAAGTCACTAATGACTAATGTTGTTTATGCAATGAACTTCTTTCAAACGGTATTATTGGAAGAGGAAGGAATGTACAGACTTACGTGGTTCTTACCCAGAATACGCATCTCCCTTTAAGGAACTTTTTTCAGAAAAAAAAAGCATTTTGGAAAACAATGTGACTTAAGAAGTTTTTGAAATGACCGATTCAAGTTGAATTTGTTCTCCGGAGATATTTTAATATGTGCGAAAGTCCCCAGGGTAAAGGTACAACCGTAGATATCAAGTTCTGACGATCAAATATGTCCAGAAATCAGTTATCGTGTGGGTAAGCCATTTTAGACATCCTTAAAATGAATTTTTTATTAAGGATTTTCTTAAGGATCCTTTTTTCGTCAATGAGTGGGTCATTTATGTCAAGTTAGTGGCCGGATGAATATCCAAATCAATAAGGAAATTCTGGAAAGTCATACGCTTCCAAATTTGCGGTCGAATATGCCTGAAAACAGCTTATTCCAACATGATAATGACCCCAAACACACCTACCGGTTAGGAAAAAAATTTTGAGAAGACGAGAATGTTAAATTTTTGGAGTAGCCAGCGCATTCTTCCGATCTCAATGCCATAGAAAATTTGAAAGCATTACCATGTAAAATGGCAAATTTCTAACTCAAGCCATAGACTGTACTATTTCCTTTGCATTTTTTTCGCTCGGTACTGTAGTTTTCAAAAATAAAAGTCCAACATTGGTTTCGTTTCCCTACTTGTTGGTAAGAGTTTAAAATGTTTTCTGTACAAAAGAAAACCAAAAATAAAAAAAACCCACTGTGTACTTCTCTGTACAGCTATTGTGGTATGTTATGTTAAACAGATCTGGAGCAAACTGAATGGGACATCACGCTTAACGAACAATACTTGCACCACAATTATGGGAGGGAGTCAGATTATGTGTGTTCCATCCAGTACCTATGCAAAAATGTGTCTTTAATTTGCTTTAAATAAATTTCAACCGAATATCAGAATAACTGTTTGTGCATGAAAGCGTTTAACTAAAAAATACAAAATCAAACATTTATGAATGTCGTGGACGCTGACAGGATGATGGCGACGATGAAGCCAGGATTTCAAACGTTCGATGACGCCCAAAAGCCGACCAGGGAATGAACGTCCAACGTATGTATGTACATTTAAATCAAACTGTTTGCGGATATCCGCACACCAAACGTATTACGACGATTATTCCGTTGCAATGATGGTGATTTCGTTGTTTTTAAGCGGGCGGATGGACCAACTTAACGCTCCACAAGGGCCTAAATAATAATATTTGTCCCAGTGACGGAAACCTCCCATTTTAAAAATGGGAAAGAGTACTATTTAGGTTTTTAATTAGACCACGACGTGTGCCATTTCCATGTGACTAACCAGCTCCCTCATCACTATAGCCACCAACAATACTGTTCACCGCTAGTTTTTGCAGCCAGCCATTTTGTATTTAGAGAATATACGGTTTTCGGGGATGCGATAATGGTTGTTGGGGCTGGTTAGTTTTTAATGTGCCATTACGGTGTTTGGATTTATTTCTGGTTGACACGTTGTTTCATGATAATTTTATGTAAATATTTTGATACGTGATTTGAATAAAGAAGATTGGCCGTTCCCGGCTCATTGATGTGGTGGAACCATCATATCAGCTCCAAAGCCACAGAAAGTATTTTTCGCTGGCATTTTAAACGACTGGTCTATGGACGCAGAAAATGCTTGTTGACTTTTCAGCTAAATCGATGAGGAGTGGGTATGGAATAGCAATCAGTTAAATTGCTGGTGGCAACGAAGTTGCCTGCAAAATCATAAGAACCATAATTCTAAGATTCAGCCAAAGAGGTTATTGAATAATAATGCATAATTAGTTTTATTCAAAAGACGCCATGGGTGCATTGACTGGTTGCGGTAGAGGATTTGTAATATTCATTTTATCCGCCGGATAAATGGCTACCGGCAATGTTTTGAGTGATTCTGACATAACAAACAAATTTAAAAAGTTTTTTTGTGCATATTTTACCCTAAGATAGCTCTTTGAACTTGTTTTATTTTTCATCAATGGGGTTCGTTAATGGTGGTCTCGGTAAAGTACGTTTATCGACTTTATGAATGAATGAATGAATAAATTGGGGTATAAAAACACTGCGACCTAAAGATCTATTGTGTCCCCCATCTAGAACTGGATGAGGTTGGCTCATTACTACAGTTCTTCCTCCAAATCTGCTCCTCTGAAGAATCGAAGTATTTGGAGTATTTTAAGGTATGATAATTCACTCTCTTTTATGTGGTGCTTGCCCAGATACCTATATGAATTTGATGGTCAGGTGTCTCTTCGTGAGTGTTGCAGAATCTGCAAGTCGCGTTGCTCACCAAGCCAAGGATGTTGAGGTGTCTTCTCAACCTACAGTGGCCTGTGAGAAGCCCTGTAATTTTCCTGAGGTTGTTCCTACTTAACCTAATGCAGGTTAGAAAACGCTCTAGGTTGTAGTCCCCGAGTAGGAGTTTTGCCTGTCTTAGCTTAGGAAGTGCTTTCCAGATCTTTGATCTTTTTGTCTCCTCTTCTGTTTTGATTTTGTTTTTGATCACGTTTTCTCCTATTCCGCAGTAGGGTTCTGGCCCTGTAAGGGTCGATGCACCTATTTTTGCTAAGGAGTCTGCCACTTCGTTGCCCTGGACACCAACGTGGCCTGGTACCCAATGAAGCGTGACAGTGTTATTCTTGCCCAGTTTATTAAGCTTAATCACGCATTCCCAAACAAGTTTGGAGCTGATGGTATAGGAGCTTAGTGCTTTTAGTGCAGCCTGACTGTCTGACATGATGGCACTGTTTTGGTTTTTATATTTCCTACCGAGGTTTCTTCCAGCACATATGCCTATGGCATTCACTTCTGCCTGGAATATGCTAGTGGACTGTCCCATCGGTAAGGAGAGTTTAGTTCTAGGCCCAAAAACTCCAGCACCAGTCCCTTCAGCCGTCCTCGATCCATCTGTGTACCATTTGATGGTATTTTCTTTAAGACTATAGTTTATTGTTTCGTCTAGCCAGTCTTTTTTGCAACTTAACTCCGTTTTGAAATGTTTTTCGAAGTTATATCTTTTGATCATACCATCTATTGGGATGTCAATGAGGTTTGTTACTGAGGACCGGATTATCGAATCTTTTTCCCTGTTTCCAATAATTTTACCCGTCCCAGTACCCTCCTTGGCAAATCTCATTATGGCTCCCTTAGCAGCATTTTCAATGACCACGTGTAGTGGCGTCAGATGAAGGATGGTTTCCATCGCTGCTGTAGGACATGTTCTCATTGCTCCTGTTATGTATATACATGCAAGCCTTTGCAATTTGTCTAGTGATTTCCTAGTTGTGTTTAGTTCGGTTCTTTTATGCCATGCAATTGCCCCATAGGTAATGATGGGTCTTACCATCATGGTGTACATCCATCTTATGATGTTTGGTTTGTAGCCCCATGATTTACCTGCAAGTCTCTTGCATATCATAAGGGCCTTTGTGGCTTTCCCGACAGTTATTTCGACATGCTTGTTCCAGAGGAGTTTGCTATCTAGTGTAACTCCTAAATATTTGACCTCCCTCTGGGTGTCGATTACATCTCCCGCCAACCGAATAGGTTTCATGCGAGGTAAAAGTCTTTTACTGGTATCTAAATGGTAGTATCGTTGTTTTGGTAGGGTTGATGTTAAGTCCCACAGATATACACCATTTCCTGGTTATAGACAGCCCTCTCTGGACTATATCACAAAGAGTTTCTTCGTACTTCCCCAGTGCCGTTATAACGATGTCATCAGCAAAGCCAATACATCGAATCCCTTGGGAGGTTAGACTTTCTTGGTAGGTCGGCCATATCAGAGCTCCGTGTCGAAGAGGTTCCGTTAGAATACAGCCGGTATACCCCCTGGCTGCAAACCATCCAATAGGCACGGTTCACATAACACCATGGATTAGGGGGGGTAAATTTTTTTTTTTAACTAACTAGCCAATAATACCCGGCGTTGCCCGGGTCTTTTTTGGCAAATCTTTATGATTGCAATCTGCAATCCTCAAACTGAATACTAAAATCAAAATCAATGGTTTAGAATGATGATTCAAGAAATTTCCAAATTTAAGTAATTACACTTTTTTTGTTTTCACTACATTTCATTTTATTTTTTTAAAGTACACGTAGTATTGAAAAGGTGGGCCATCGAGTGGTTTCTTTTTAAATCAAAGGTTATTTTGATATTGACAGCTGTTTCCCGCCGAAATCTTGACAGGAAGTCAGTATCATACCTACGCGGAACGAAATTTGTCGTTTTACGCTTGAACAACGTTGGGAAATATTGAAAACTTATTTCGGAAGTGAGTTCTGTGTAGTCCAAACAGTGAGTTTTTGGTAAAGAAGTTTTGGCTGAAATGAAGCACCCACTGCGTCTGCCGTAGGAAAGTTTGTGTACTTTGAGACTGGTATGTAAGTCGACAACACTGATGGTTCCGGTCGTCACACAATGGGGAAAAAAGGCGAAAAGTTGGCATTAAATCAACCCACAGGGCTAGGAATTTGAAATTTGGCACAAATTATACTGATACCAATGTTAATACATGGCCAAACATTTTTTATGGCCACGCCCATTTCTAGGGTTACCACCCGTACAATTTTGATTAGTTTTCGAAATTTCTCGAAAACGGCTCAAACGATTTAAATAAAACTCTGCGAGTGTTTTATCTTTAGTGATTGTAATATATTTGCATTAAGAAAAAAAATATAGGGTTACCGTTTCGGAATATTTTTTTATTACTATTTTTTTTACTAAACTTAGTATCATTTCTTCAAAAGAATTAAATTCTTTTTGCTAAGCATTACAAATATAACATTTTTGTGTAGAAGAGTTTTCTGAAATGGCATTACACACTTTTCCATCCACCATGGCGAAGATCCAGTTCTGGTGAATGGAAATTGTATTTGCACTTTTTCTTACAATACTAGACTGATGGTCGGTAATTTCTGTATCTACTCTTTGCTTTTCAACTACGGATACTAATGAAGATTCTTTTAAAAATACAATTTTAACAGGTCTACAATATCTATTTATTTGAGCTCGGACGTGGATCGTGCCATATTATTTTTGCACCAGAAACTAAGCGAAGTGGTTCAATTCATGAAAGGCTTGATTATTTGAATTATGACCAAAACTCTCATCAAGTCCCCATTTAGAGTACAAGCATAAATCTTTCAATTCTCAGTGAATTAATCTCGTCTTTTTTGAAGAGTAATTTAATGTTTAACTACTGTTAAGTTTAGCAAACTTTGTAAATCTGTATTCACAGAAGTTTCCGAAACACTGATATGTTCAGGATCTGGATAACAATTTTTTTAAACTCCTGAACTATTTTATAGGAAGGAAATACTTAAGAAGCTTTTAATCTAATAATACCATATTGAAATCGAGATAAGCCTGCTCTGACAATTAGCGCTAAAGCTTCTTCACCAGTCATTGAAGTAGGTTCAATGGACTCTTTTAAAGCTTTCATACACTTTTCGACTTTTCTAGGACTGGTGGTTACTTCGTGAATTATTATTGACCAAACATGTCTTTTTTTTAGAAATTGACGTCACCAAGAAAAATGTACACAACACACGGGGGAGCAAATTGCAGCAAGAAAACCTTGCATATTCTGAAAGTAGACAAAACTCTTACCAAATTACGTATTAAATTTATTGGCGTTTCACGGATAACATAACTAAAGGCTTAAGAATTTCAGGAAAATGCAAAAAAAATAAGCAGTTTTTTACTTTTTGTCTTATTCAACTATGAATTAAAATAACAAGCATTTATTTTGTATACAAAAAAAATACATACAATTTAATTCAATTTGTTACATGCAATAAATAATAAACTGTACACAATTTACTTAACCAACTCGAAACTGCAAAAAGAGGTTTGCGATCGACTCAAAACGAGAACTTACTCTTCATTTGAGACGATGTGCAGAAGATCACCTGATTCAAATAAACTTTCTCTCTCTCATTTCTAATTCTCTATCATATTCTGAAGTGAAATAGGACACTTATTTAAGACAAAGCTCAACTTCATAATTTGATTAAATGACAGCTTTTTTACGTTTTGCCCCATTGTGCGTCGTACGCAGACGAGAATATGGCCGCTGTAGCCGAGAGTGTGAGACTTAATTCACGAACATTAAATCGCCATCGATCTCAACAGCTCAACAGTTCACCCACTAGCCTGAGAAGAATTATGTACAAAGATTTCGGATTATTCGCTTACAAGGTCCAATTGACTCATCAATTAAGGGCGCACGATCAGCCGCTTTGTTATCGCTTCGCAGTTTGGGCCTTAGAGCAGCTTGAATTGGACAACGATTTTGGGCGAAAAAATCATTTTTTGTGACGAGGCGCATTTTCATCTCGGCGGCTACGTCAACAGTTGGTCAAACAATCAAGGTAGCGGAGCACGAATTTGAAGTGGTGCAATCCTTTAAATACCTTGGGTCAATAGTAGCAGCCGATAACAATATAGAAGAAGAAATACGCGGGCGGCTTCTCAAATCCAACAGAGCCTACTACAGTCTGTCAAAGCTCTTCAAATCCAGAAATCTCACCATAACTTCAAAACTGCTGCTGTACAGGACCATGGTCCTGCCAGTACTCACATATGGACATAGCTGCGTTCGAGAGAAAAGTCTTAAGGAGAATTTTTGGCCCCATATGTGAGGAAGGACGATTCCGGAGACGGTACAATCATGAATTGTACGCAATCTACCTAGAAGCAGATATCGTGACAAAAATTAAGCTCGGTAGACTCCGGTGGGCAGGGCACCTAGCTCGCATGAGCGAAGAGGAACCTGCTCGGAAAGTTCTTTGTGGTACATTCTATGGTAGACGACAGCGTGGTAGACCATGCTTGCGCTGGAGAGATGGCGTAGACCAGGACGCCCGAAGCCTTGGGGTGCGCAACTGGATGGTGTCGGCTAGAGACCGGGATAGGTGGAGAGACTTGTTGAAAGAGGCCAGGACCGGAACCCGGTTGTCGAGCCGATGATGATGATGGCTACGTCAACAAACAAAATTGTCACATCTGTGGCTCGGAAAACCTGCTCGGTATTGCCAATGCATCCAGAAATAGTGACAATTTGGTGCGTATTTTGGAACGTTGGCATCATTGAACCAATTTTCTTCGAAAATGAGGCTGGTTCGTTTCGGTCAACGGTGGGCGTTAAAGAGCCACATTAACCAACTTTTTTTTTACTGAAATTGAAGTCATGGATTTGGATGAACTCTGGTTCATGAAGGGTAGTGCACCATACCACACAGCACATACCAAAATCGATCTTTTGCGCACCAAATTCCCATCGCCGTCTTGGCGATGTCAATTTGTCGTCTCGGAGCTGCGATTTGACCCCTTCGGACTTTTTTCTGTGAGAAACCGTGAAGGACGGATGTTATGCCAAAGTCCGGAAACGATTCAGGCACTTAAGGCCAATATCATCCAAGTAATCCGTGAGCTACAGCCCGAAACCATCAACAAGGTCTTGGAAAATTGGAGCGACAGAATGTGCTACTGCGAAGGCAGCCAGGGTAGCCGCTTGAAAAACTTTGTATTCCATAATTAATGGGAATCTTTGCTTTACTAATAAAGCCATAATACCTACATGGACAAAATTAAATTTTGTTCATTTTATTGCATTTAAAAAAAAAATTGCATTTAAACTTGCAAAGCAAATACATGAACACACCTGTTCCAAATTTTCTACAATTAAGGAGAATATTTTCATCTCACTAGATGCCTTAGCGTTTTTCTGCACCTTTTCCCACTTGATTTATACAATAGCAGCCTTATTTATTAGAATTCGCTAAACGCGTGAATAGTTATGCAATGCATAAGGACTTATTCATCCCCTATACAAATTCGTATTTATAAAACATTTTCCTACACAGCATAGTTATAATGAGCTTGTGTCAATCAAAGTACTAAAAAGTAAGAATCTATTACATTGAGCCTTCATAACACTCAGCTGTTTATCAAAAAAAAAAAAACATTTTGAATTTAATAAACAAAAATGGAACTACCGAAAGCTTAAATAATTCGAACAATTAACTTTGATTCATCAGATAAGTTATGTCGTTATGTCTACCACAATACTGCTAATCAAATAGTTATTCATTTTATCCTATAGCTGGAAATAGCTACTCTACAGAGAAACTTATTGAGGATAAAATTTAATAATCCAAAACAAAACTTGCAAAACTAACACGGATGAAAAACGATGCATGGAGGGAGATCACCAACAAGTCTTTTCATATATTTAATTCTCAACAATTTGTTTTTAATATAATAATACATATAACATTTTAGTTTCAGTAAATAAAAATAACATAAAGTTTTAGTTTCAAGTTTTATTTTTGTTTGATAATCACAATAATTTAATGATGTCAAAGTGAATGGAACAGTTCAATACTAAAATGTCCTTATGTAGCCACTATTCAACCTCCAAACGCGGTTTGCTTATAATGACACTATTCAACATCAGATAAGTGTTATAAATAACAATTTTGCGTTTAGAGGCATTATAAGGGCTGTATAGCCTTATGTACTCACTGTAACGAGTTTATAAATATGGCTGTAGGTATCTAGTGTCTTGAATCGCTTTAAGACTAAAATGACTCTTTGTTCGAAAAACCTTATGGTATCAGCAATATCACTGATATGATTCTGAAAGATATGTTTTAGAATGCCGCTGAATTCTGACACCCTAAGTTGACAATTTTATAGATTTTAAGTTTATATTCCCATCCAGAATGGACTGGGATACTGATAATGGAATCGTGATGAAAGACTTCGACACAACTATATCTTCACAGATGGCCCAAAGAATGAGTTCAGGAATCACTTGTCAGTCTTTAAATTTATCTTAGTTCTTTCGCCTACGAGCTGTTGAATTACTAGCCATCAGCGGAACATTCAAGTTACTCAAGCAAGATCCAAACCAGGCCCAGAATTTGGCTATTATCACAGGCAGTCCGACCGCAGTAAAGGCCATTAATTCTAGAATATCATCTCCCAAATTCGTCCAGGAATGCCGAAATAATCTCTTGACCCTAAATATTAACCTTAGTGTCACCCTTATCTATGTTCCAAGGCATAGTAACATAGTAGCATAGCACCAGCAGAAAGTGTCAACATTCCGGTCGGAGTTATGAAGGGAGAGCTTGTAGCGAAGCTAGGCATTCCCCACAACACCCATTGTTGTAGCCTCAGGAAAATAGATTTAGAATTAGAAAAATATTTTCAATAAAATTTATGCCAATTGTAAAAAGCCAGTCTTTTACTTTTCTCAAGAAAGAGTTTAAGTTTTGAGTTGTTCTGATAGACAGAGAGGTAATTTATTAAATGACTTTGGTGCTGCGGCAGTATAAGAGTTGGAGAAATGAGTTTTGTAGGCATTGGGTTCAGTTGCAAGCTGCATGTAGTTTACTGTTAAATTATAGAACTACGAGCTTCTACTAGGAATATTACCGTTTTGCTTGAAAAATTCTTAGAGAATTTTAAAAATACAAAGATGTCTCATAGGTAGAATTCGAAATTCCTTGTATAAAGACCAACTTTCAGTATAACGATTTTTGTTGCAAATAAAAAAAGTTAGAACCCTTTTAGAGCAGAATGGTTTTAAAAGATATATTTTTCGCGTTATGAGCATCAAATTATTTTTGATGTTGTAACTATGGTCTTTCCAATTAAAACTAGAATCAATTGTAACACCGAAATATTTAAAATTTTTAATCAATTGTAACATCAAATATTTAAAATTATTCACTGAATCAATTTTGTAACAAGAATTGGAACAAGAATATTTATGTTGGAAATTATTTTACCAAAATTGTGAATTGGAAAGCAGAAATGCCTAAAATTTGCAATTAGCTTTTGGTTAGAAAGCCAAGTCCTTAGAACTTCAAGGTCCTCTTCAATTTGATATATCATCGGCAAAATGCTGTCGAAAGGCCATTCAAACGGAGCTTAAAAATTGAGTTTATATAAACAAGAAAAAACCAATGGGCCAAGTACAGATCCCTGTGGTACTCCATTTTTAAAAATCGAGCTTCACTATGTGTACCGTTTGCAATGACTTTATTTTTCAGACTCCTCTAAATCCTGTATTATACAACTTACCTATAATAGTAAATATTATCAAATGCTTTTGTCATATCGATGAAGAGAGCCATTTATTATTATTTAAGTTGCCATATAGTTGACTACATAGCCTAAGAATTGCATCTTCGGGTGATTTTCCTGAACGGAAACCAAATTGATTTTCGCTAAAAAATCTTTAATTATTTAGGAAAGAAGTAATTCTCTTGATCACAAGTTTTTTTCATATTTTTTAAGAAGTAGGAAGAATAGAGATAGGTCGGTAGTTAAGCATATTTTTCCTATCTCCTTTTTTAAAGGCGGAAATAACCTCGGCACTTTTAAATTGTTCTGGAAAACAACCCACAATAAGCCAACTTTCTCGGCAAATACCCTAATCTAGCCAAATTTAAAGCCCAATCATTTTAAAGGGCTATGTTTGAGGACATTGAAGAACTTTAGGAAATGAAGATCAAGGACTTGATCTCTTTTCTGAACGCGACGTTATGACTCTAGGACGAACTTCGGTTACTTCTGTACCCTGTTATCCGTTTGATTTTTCAGAATTCGAGCTGGTGGACTAAGGGCTTTGACGATGCTTAAGGTACATAGAGGCCAGGTGATCACTCGATCAGATTAGTTACTGCCTTAGCAACTGTCAACCAGAAGACACATCAAAAACTACTTAATCCTTTTTACTTGCGATATAGGTACTATAGGGCAAGTTCTGCATTTGGAAAAAAATCGAACTCGAGATTTTGATCAAAGTTGACATTACGATGATAGCGAAGACGAAAAAAGTGGGTCCGACAATTCCGTCTGTCTGTCTGTATGTCTGTATGTCTGTACCTCGAACTACAGCCTAAACTACAGGAGGTATTTTCTCCAAACTCGGTAGTTAAGGGTCTTCGGTGATTCCCTAGAGGAGAAATTGAAATTTTTTTTTTAGCTCCAAAACTAAGGGTACCCCCCATACACCCGTAATGCAAAATCTTATTTATCTCGAAAACGGCTCTAACGATTTTGATAAAAAAAATAAAGTGTGATATTATGGACATGGACTATATTTTGGTGGAACAAAAATTTGGGGGGAAATGTTATTAGGGGTACCTGTCATAGAACGGTTTTTTTGATTTTCGAATTTCTCACCAACGGCTCTAACGATTTTAACCAAAATTTTTATGCAGGAGCTGCTTTGCATTTGAAAAATTAAAAACTAAAATTTTTTTCGAAAAAATAGTTTTTGGATTTTTAAAAAAATAATACAATTTTTTTTTTGAAAATTCAATATCTTGAAAACCGATACACGATTAAATTTTTAAATTACGTTTTAAAATGTATTTTATTAAATACTAACAATTTGCAAATCATTTTTTTTTATAAAAATTTTAAGGAAAATTTAGTACACAAAAAACATGTTTCAGTGTGTCTGTATGTCTGTACCTCTCACTACAGCCTAAACCACTGGACATATTTCTTTCAATCTCGGTAGTTAAGAGTCTTCGGTGATTCCCTAGAGGAAAAATTGAAATTTTTTTTTTAGCTCCAAAACTAAGGGTACACCCGTAATGCAAAATCTTATTTATCTCGAAAACGGCTCTAAGGATTTTGATAAAAAAAAATTAAGTGTGATATTATGGACATGGAGTACATTTTGGTCAAAAAAAAATTTTGGGGCAAAATGTTTTTAGGGGTACCTGCCATAGACCCGTTTTTTTGATTTTCGACTTTCTCATTAACGGCTGTAAGGATTTTAACCCAAAATTTTTACCAGGAGTCCCCTTAAGTTTAAATTAATATTGTATATAAAAATATTCCAAAAAATATTTATTGGGTTTAAAAAAAAAAAAAAAAAAAAAAAAATTTAAATCAATATCTTCAAAACCTATGAACGAATATTTTTTGAAATTATTTCCTAAAACCAAGATTATTAAATACTTAAAATTCGCATCCCACATTTTTTTCTTGAAAAATTTTAGAGACATTTCTTATATAAAAAATTTATTTAATAATAAAACGATTTTTTTTTTAAGTTTATTTGCATAAATTCATACTTTTCCGGAAACCAGACGGCAATTTTATGCATTTGAACATTATTATCTCATTAAATCCGTGTTTTATATTTATAACATGTATCTTAAATTCCAAAGTACTTTTACATAAGAGCAAGTTCGTGCGATCCAGTCGTGCATTTTATTTTAATTCATTCGAAACTGGTCGACTCCGTGAAAATTTGTTCAAAAATTCCTCATATCAATTCCATCCACGTGTTCAAACGAGTTATAGTATCAAAACGCTGCTAATTGGGCCACAGGGCTAGACCGCCAATGGTCCGGCCCTTCTACCCATTCTACCCACTTTATC
Source organism: Philhelius festivus (assembly GCA_963931855.1). NCBI lineage: Eukaryota > Metazoa > Arthropoda > Insecta > Diptera > Syrphidae > Philhelius > Philhelius festivus. The sequence goes on from OZ007555.1 coordinate 150,616,813, forward strand.
TTCTTTAATTATTTCCCAAAAAACCTCGCAATATATCCTAAATACTACATATTTCGTTCAATAACGTTCACGTTGTCAGAAGCATTTAACAACCATTATAAAAATTGTCAGCCTTTTCTTACAACAAGCCTCAAAATGGGACTGAATAAATTAACCCTCTACTTGACACTAAACCAACATCAGATATAATTAATTATCCAATTTTATAAATGGAAAAATAAGTAAGTAGGTTATTTATGTACAGTAGTATGTATGTATGTAAGCTGTAGACTTCAATATCAGGATGCCAATTCCAGACAAACCCCATTGCCCAAAATATAGCATAATCAACAAAACCCTTCACTTACAGAAAAATAACATTTATCTTTTTGATTACAAATAAAGAACTCGCCGTGTTGGTCGTCTGTGTTGTGTGTATAATCCACCTTTGAATAAATACAAAATGTGTGTTCCTACTGGCTTTAATGAAGCCTAAGGAAAAGCTATTACCCCAACATAAGGCAAGTATGCTGCCCCTCAATAAGTATAAACACAAACAAAAACAAAAACAACACAGACAATAATTATCCCACAATATTGACCCCGCCAAATGTAAGCCCTATGGCAGTCCACAAAACCCGTAATCCACCATTAATCCTTCTCTTCACGATCTAAAGCACCGACAAAGAGGAATAAGAAAATATTTACTTTAGCCCATCCTACCTATGTAGCTATACTATGCAGCCGCCCGAAACGATATCCTTATTCTGCCATAATCGTTGTACCAATTTGATACGACCTTTCTGTTTGTAATCCTTTTTATGTTGTACCTGCTTCGTTTGCCCCTCGTTAAATTACTCCCACGGTAATGTTTATAAAACATTTTTATTACTTCGAGCCACCCTTTTTGACGTAATCCCAACGCCCGTCCGTCTAGCCCACTGTTGACGCATAATAAAAACAAAAGAGCAACATGGTGACGTGTAAATATACAAACAGGCAAATAAATAATAATCACCCAATCAAATCGATCCGTTCGATAGCCCCAAACGGTCTTCGACTGTACGACGAGACAAACATATTTGTGTTATTAACATCCAGCTTGCAAGCCTCTTACTTCTTACATTCCACCCCATGGACCAACCCTTAATCCAAATTTGATGTAACAAAGGGAAAAACTTACCATCGATATCTGTGGCTTCACAACGCCATACCTGCCCGAAGGCTCCCTCGCCCAATATGTTGAAGAACTTCAATCGATGCCTTGGGAATTCCCATCGATCGCCTGCAGCACCATCCTTGCCGGGTAGCCCAGCACCAGCAACTCCACCATTTCCAGGACCTCCAGATACAGTTCCAATTTCGCTGGGTGAACAACCACCAGCACCACCACCGGCGACACCTCCTGTTGCACTTGTTGATAGCTGCGATGTTGCCTGGTGGACAGAAAAAAAAAATCTATAATACAAGTTTACACAGAGAGCAACACAACAGAAAAATGTAAAAGAGGACGAATATGTCGTCCTTGTCGCAGTAGTCCATTGTGTGCAATAGAAATGAATACGAAATATTTTACTAATGGCAAAGACATTGGCATGGAGTTGGACTTGGTAGTGCCTTTTTTATGTCGGTTTCGGTCCCGGTATATCCGGTTGGTGTGCAACTTGGGAAAAATTCACAAACGAAGGACTCTCAAACTTTGTTGTCTGCCCCATTGGATGGTTACACTATAACTGGTGACAGGAGAATAATAAAAGCGATGAGTTGCATAGGGACGAAGATAAACAGTAACTGTAGCTTGGATAAAAAGTTAAAAAAAAACATACAATATCGTGCAACGTATGGAGATGGAATCTGTATTTTTTTATTCATGCTTCTTTTGGATATTTTAACAACATGTGGCAAAATCTACCTAGTACCCCCATAGATGGTACAGAAAGACGATAACTGTCAAACATTTGGATAAGTTCGGATAAGTGTCAGATGCTTTGGCATTCTTGGATAAGTGATGCAAATGTTTTATTTTTATTTATTCTATCAACTTGAATATCTCTTGCTAACATAAATAAAGCCTCGGACTTGGTCGCACCTATTTACTCATAAGCTAAAAATCAAATAAAGTTCGTGGTGCCAGAGTACGTATGGCGACCTCTCAACTTCTAACCATTCATGGATACCAAGGCTGATTGCTATTAAGTCGAATACACAGATAAAGCCATGTTCGCTTTCTACTCCTGCAAGAGAATATTTAGTAAAACTTGGGGACCAAGCCAAAAAATTATCAAGTGGATGAGTACGGCCGTAGTCAAACCTGTACTTACATACGGTAACGTAGTCTGGTGGAATGCACTAGACAAACTTAGCAAACTTAAAATCATGACCAAGGTACAAAGAATGGCATGATTTGGAATCACTGGGGCAATGAGGTCCACCCCGACAGCGGGTCTGGAAGCTATACTTAATCTAAAACCCCTATATCCAAGCCAATAGCGCACTTCGACTTAGCCAAACGTGTAACTGGCGACATAGTGCGATAGGTCATGCGCAGATTCTACAGAAATACACGGCAAATAGGGTATGTACTGACTACATAACACCCCGCTTAGACTTTTGCAAGCCGTTCAAGACCGCCTTTCCTAGCAGAGAGGACTGGCAATGGCAAGTCAATGAGCCATCTACCTGCGAATCGAGGATATCTATATATACCGACGGTTCAAAGATTTAAATTGGTGTTGGTGCAGGATTCTTTTCAGAAACCCTTGGACTATCCAGCTCATTCAGACTTCCTCATTACAGCAGTGTCCTTCAAGCTGAAGTCCTGGCAGTGACGAAAGCTGCTAGACAAGTCTCAGTGATGGCAATATCACAAGCTGATATCACTTTTTTCATTGATAGCCAAGCGGCAATAAAAGCGATTTCTGCCATTGAAATCAAATCGAAGCTTGTAACTTGCTGTCACGAAGAGCTTAGGGTCCTTGGTTTACAGCACAACATAAGACTCTGCTGGATTCCAGGTCAAAGTGGTGTCCCAGGAAATGAAAGCGCTGACGAGCTGGCAAGAATAGGACACTTGATCCTAATCAAGCAGACACAACAGTTCAAGTCCCATCCTGTAATCTTAAACAGGTAATCAAGAGTAAAGTTCTAGCTATAACAAACAAGAGATGGAACTCTCTCGATTCCTGTCTTACAACCAGAAAATTATGGCCTAGTTTCAGTAAACAAAAGACCGCTGTTATCATCCAACTGAATAAAAAGTCTCTTTCTCTTAACGTGAGCATCATCACAGATCACAACCAACTCGGTTACCACAAGAAAAAGATGAAACTCAGTATGTCACTGCCCTGCGCTATATCATCTAAGAAACAGACATCTAGGGAGACACTTCTTCAGCGACTTGGAGGAGTTCTCTGACATTCCAAGAAAAATCATGTTAAAATTCGTTAATAATACCAAATGGCTTGATAATTCCTGATCTCTGAAAACCGCCTTCAACTACAGTACCATAGTGAAGTACAAACGAAAACGACAACGACGCACGTGTTCCTTGTGGGAGCAGCACCAACGGAGAATGGGCACATCGCCTATACAACTGCGGTTGCCACTCCTTCGTTGAACACGAGCATCAGTGGGTTGATGGGCCCACCTCTACCTAAGATTGGTAAAATCCTCTTTGGTATGGAAACAGCCTCTTCGACTTAACTAACGACCAAACAAACGAATGGGTGTGTGCTCGCCTGTGAACCTCATGATCACAGGTTCGATCCCTGCCGTCGTCTATATCGTTTTAATTCCAATAAAAACCTTCTAAAATTGTCATCAATGGGTTGATGGTTTACTCATTACATGTTGTTCAGGCATAACACTAACAACATGTAATTGAGTTAAACTAGTATGCCCAACAAGGATGACTATGAATAAAATAATGTGAATTATAAGAAGTGACATAGAAATAAGACACTGCAGTTCTCCGCTTTAGTTCAGCCGCCATCCCTGGAGATAAAATATCTGAGACAACAACCTTCAGTCTCAGAACATCGTGCCACACATCTTTCCTATCCTTCTTTCTCTTCATCATCTTCACGCCCGCGCTATGTTGAAACATTTAAAGGGTAATCATAATCCCTTGAGCGCGTGTAGATTATAAAAAAAAAAAATGTAAAAGAATGCACTTTTTTGTGAATGCAATCTCTAAACTCTGATGACTTCAGTTAAAACATTGCATTCTTTGAATTCAACGAATGCAATCTTTTAAAAATTTATGCATTCCTTGCATACTTTTGAATTTCTCGCATCCATTTGCATTCTTTCATTTGAGTGTTTTTTAATCGTTACCGTGAAGGATTGATTCTTTTAAGGTTATTAAGAAGGAGGCGTTGATATCGATGATATAAGTGAATATACGAGTATGTAGCTTCTTCCATCATCTACTCCAAAACTAAATTGAAGTTTAAAATAGCTATTTCCTAACTACACATCACTCATAGTACTCGTATTTTACAATGTCATGGACTCCCTAGTTCGGACATCATCATATAAATCTCCTGACAATGAAAGCAATCATAATGTTAATTAAATGTTGGTGAGTCTGATTGTAGTTGCTAACAACTTAAGCCGATTCACTCAGTACTTTGGCAAGAACATTATATGCGTCGCTCAACATATTTATAGCTCGATAGTTCTTGCTTAGAAAATAATTTGAAAAAGAGGCATATGGAACCATTTGTCTTGTCATCGGACATGCTTTTTCCAACCATACTTGGTTGATGACTTGATGTATGCGCCCTATCAAAACAAAAACTTCGAAGAACTCTCAATAACCTCTGCTGGTAAACTGTCAGATACTGTACCCTGGTTAAGGGCTTTGCTTTTTTATAGCCAAATCTTTCTCATATATACAGGAGCCTAGAATTCGTTCTTCACAGACTTCTCCTTCTTACCATAGTATTCATATTTTCATAAGCAGCTGTTGCCAATACTGTTTGAATGCGTCTGCCAATCTCTGTCGTTCGGTGACTTCTTTCGTTTTTTCGAAGCTCCTTCGTTCGGTTTTAGAACCAGAATACAGATGTTGGCTTTTTTTTTTGTATAAACCATTGAGTTGTGGCTTTGATGAGAAGCGTTGCCAGAAGTTTTTTTTTTATTAGAGAATGGATCATCAGAAGGTTTCATTATAAATTGGGGTACCTATGGGTAGACAAATAAAATATTTTGTCTATGGGTTTTATCTTTAGACTTTAGATATACTAATCAGAGGAACATGCAAAAAAGCACGATATCATTGTGCTAGTTTAGAAAATAAAACAAGATTTGTATGCTATAAATGTTTCCTTTTCAGCAACCAACCGTCCAACAGGATCTTCTTTTTTTCTTAACTATTAATAGTGCCGCCACTGCCAATAATGTTTTTGTTGTTAAGAACAAACAGAAAAACAAAATCGAATCAATGTAAATGCTTCTTCGCTGTACGTTGTTGAAAGAAGAACGAACAACGTACAGCGAATCAAGAACGAAAGTCTAAATGGGGTTTAAATCGATTTCAAAGTCGCATATGATAACATTCACCGTCAGACTCTATATGGCAATGGCCGAACTCGGGATCCCGGAAAAATTGATTCAACTGTGTCGCGTGATAGTGGAAAATACGCTGTGAACTAGGGAGCAACTCTTCAGAACTATTCCAAACATCTAAAGGGTTTCGACAAGGAGAAGCGCATTCATTGAGAGTCTCCAAATCCCAGCCTCCAGGTTCGCGGCGACAAGGAAGAATAAACATCCGCTTTAAAGAACAAGCCATCGTGGATACCAGAGCGCTTCGCTCAGATGACTTAAGGCAGAGTGCTCGAGAGCGCAGAGGATGTACGGCTGCTATGTCTCAGGCCAAGAACCTTCATGGATCGGGAGCTCATGGAAATGTACTCACATCTTAAATGTCGGATACGTGCCTTGTATCGATTTAGGACATTATTGGTTTGGTTCTACTATCTAAAGAGCCAGGCTGCTTTGTGGATCTTTAGTCTTCGAAATAAACCCACTAAATTAACCTGCAAAATCTATTAGTCCGAAACTGTTATCTGTTTACGTTTCGTATAGCCTGTTTTTACTAGCTTATCCGCAAGAGATACTTCCTTTCCGACTTTAGCATTGTTAAAGTTCTTGAGCAAACCATTGATTTCATACTTCCGGAGGCTTATGCTTTGGAAGAGGGCTTTGATATCGTTATATGCCTTTTCTAATAAAGACTTGACAACCAAACCATTTAAAATATCTCTGTTTGAAGTACAATAAAAACATTTAAATATGCAATTTAATGTCATTATGTCAACAATGAGTAGGGATGAAACCGTTTAGCCAAAAATGCACTGTATCATTGAAGATGATTTTGCGATGAAATTGTTCATCTTCTTGCAATATCTTAAGAGCCCAATTTGAGAACGTACGTAGCTTCACATATAATCGAGAGGCCTTAGTTCTTGAGTTAACTTCATCTTAAAAAGATGCAGGCTAAGATTATTTCGCGAAATTCTCCATAGTATGCTATAAGCGATACCCAGTTCTCGAGAATGCCGTGGATTCGACTGTTTTGGTTCCCTAACGACGGACGCGGAAATCAGGCAGCGAAGATTTAGACCCAAATTTGCCTAATAGACTTTGATTTGCTTGTCTACTGGGATAACCTACCATTTTTCTGGGAGACACGTCAAAGACCGTTATTGAAAGAGCTACAAAATTGATATGACCCTGTAAAGAAATATCAAAACTCTCACTTGACGAATGTGATGAAAAGCGATTCATCAATTAATGCTGTTGGCAAAAATGGACACATAAATAGACAAAACTGTCTGTCTAAAAGTCTGTTCGCCCAAACGCCTCAATCCATTCGGTATTTAAAGGTATTTGGTGATTTCTTAGAGGAGAAATTGGAAGTCTTTAAGCTCCAAAACTAACGGTACTTGCCATACAGCCGTTATAAAGAATTGAATTTATCTTTAAATTGGCTCTTACGATTTTGATAAGAAAAATTATGTTTACTATTTCAAATTCAGAAGGTATACATTCTAGTAAAAAAAAAAATTGGCGCAAAATTTTATTTTTTTTTAATTTTAAAATTTGAATTAGTACGATGTTAAAGCTGTTTTTAATATGAAACTAGGTTAAAGCAAGGATTTTGCAAATTTTAATTGAATAATAGCATCAGTCTTTCTCTACCCTTTTATTAAAGTTAAAATCATCGAATACCTATTTTATTTTTTTTAGTATCGTGCTAACTTCATATGACTCTTTGGCATTTACAAACGCCACAAAAGGTCTGTTTACTTAGTTTTTTTGTATAAACTGCCAATACTTTAGGTGTGTTCAGAAGCTATTTAAAAATGGCCCTAGCAGGATACTAGTTCGAAAATGTTTAAAATTAAGAAAAAGTTAGTAAACTACTTTAAAGTTAGCAAATTGTTAAGTAGTATCGTACTAATCCCTTAATAATAAGCTTAAAATTAGGCTCTTTGTTTTAACCTAGTTTCAATCTAAAACAGCTTTAGCATCGTGCTAATTCAACTAAAATTTTGCGCCATTGTTTTGAAAATTTTCGAAAAACTCTTTTTTGGATTTTTGAAATTATGTTATATTTTTTTTTTAAATTTAATATCTTGAAAACGGGTAAAAAATTTTTTTTTTGTTTTAATTACTACCCTAAACTAATACACATTTAAATTATTTTATATTTGAGTACTAATTAATATACATAAATGTACCTTCATTTAAAGACTAAGAATTGGAATACCAAAAATTAACGAGCCTTATAAGTTGATTCGTCTTTAAGTTTCAGCTGGCCAAAGTTCGCAAATTAGGCTCTCCACAAAAATTAAGCTTTGTCGGAATTTTTTCCAAGTAGAAGTCTTGTTTACTTAGACTAGCCATCGTCAGTTTTTCACTAAAATATTAAATTATTCAAGTTTGTCAATTAAATTGAGCAAATCAGGATTCTTAACGTTCAACGATTAACATCCAAAATCTGATTTTTTTTTCAAAAAAAAAAAAGGAACAAAAATACTCCATCATCGTTCCTTGAAATTAAATGACAGGCCATCGTACTCCAGCTAAAGTTCCTGTTTCTCTCATCACAGATGGATTTTCATACATTTATGTACAAACATGTGTGAACGAACTTCCTCATGCGACCCACTTCACGTAATTTTCAATTTTCCACCATGGTGACTGTTTAATTAGATTTTGTCAATTAATTGATTTTCCCCTATCAAGCTTCAGTTGAATAGCTGAAAAGCAGGTCACGACACTTTTCCGTCACATCACCTCTTTCGAAAAATTAGTTAAAAGATGAACTAACGTTTAAATCGGTATACCTCCCCTTACTTCCCACAAAATTATCCCCCATAAAATATCCTTTCTATCCTATATCCATATAAACTTACAGATAAAACTATAGCCAAAATGGAAGTCCTTTTGATAGGAAGGACGATGAAAGGATTCACAAAGTATATTTTTTAGTATCTCTATACAGTAGCTGCTGTCAAAGTGGATAACATAATACTATGAAAAACCGGCCAAAGAGGAATATAGATAGAAATAGAACTTCTATTCGTATACCCCTGTGATGTTGGAATTCTGCACAACAAAGGCAACAAGAAACCGAAAAATTGTGTGTGATGACATGACATGCATCTGACGGGGGCGACATGGCATGCCATCCCAATAAAGATTGTAATTTGTCAACAAACCAGAAACCAGAGATTCTCGAAAACAAAACAAACAAAAAATTAAAATGGAAAAAAATCCGACATCCAAAGACTTCCCAAATATCAGCATGACACATATAATCCTAACTCCCTGTACGTAATACCGGCAAGCTACCCACAACTTGAATATGATCGAGAGAATTGTGTCGTCCTTCTTTTTTTGGTTTGGTTGCTTCAAACAAAATTTTGCTTCATAAAAATGAGGACACTCGAACCATCTGAGTGTCAGTCATTTTGACATTGAGCACGTGTGTGTGTGTGTGGGCAAAAACAAAGGTGAAATGTATCAGGAGATCATGGAAACAGAATAATGGTAATTTTGTCGCCCTGGAAGTCCTTTTTTTGTTAGAAAGTTAAGAAAATGATATCATTAATTATCAGCATTAGGTATATTGTGTTTGAGCAATCGTCTAGAAAAATAGTTGATAATATAAAAATGCTCTTCGATGCAAGTCCCATTCAAGAAGACATAAGTGGTACATTTTGACAATAGAAAGCATTGAGTTTTCTAAGTATTAAACTCCACAACGGTTTTTTAATACCCCATTTAACAATGCTGTAAGGACCGGAATTTAATGAGCTAATCATACGATACCGTTGCAATTCCACATCCGAATGAGAATGAGCTTGAGAAGCTGAGAGAAGAGTCGTCGTCGGCAAAACAATGAAGTGAATTAGAAGTTTCAGACAAGAGGTCATTTATAAAAATGAGAAAGAGAGTCGGGAGCAAAACTGAACACCAGAATTTATTTTGTGAAGATCAGACTTGAAACCGTCCAATATAACATGTATTGAACGATATAGATGGTAAGTTCTAATCCAATGAATAAGGGTTTCGTTGGTACCAAACTAACGCATTTTCGATAAGAGAGCCGTAAGTAAGAGAGAGTAAGTTCCAAAACGAATTCCTGGTAAGATGTGAAGCTTTCGATGCTGCAAAACAAACCCCACTGATGAAAACTGCAAAAAATACAGGCAAGCTAAGAATACGTGCAATGCCCGTACTCGAAGGACAAAGTCTTACCTGACCAAAATCTACCGTAAAATGTACTACAATGTCCCAAACGTATTAAAAACTTTTGGTTTTTTGTTAAAATATTAAAAACATTTCTAAGTCATCGGTTCTAACACTTGCCCTCAATATCACTCCTTTTGTCAGCTCGGCAGAAAAAGAAAATTTGATTGCAAGGCTGTATACGTAAATGTTTCTATGGGACAAATCTTCTTTCGCACTTGTATAGCCCCAGGGGTCCCTAAAGATCTTAAAATACACAAATCATTTGGAAAATTTTGTTCTGAAAAGGTGTAATTCTACGCTTAAAAATACCATTGTGTAAGCATTCCCAACTGTCCTTAGGGGATCTTTCTGAGTAGATGGTCCATAAAAAGGGATCTTTCTTCTTTCCACGATCATGGAAAAACTGATCAATTATCATCTTAAGAAATATCTCTAAGAATGAAAGATCTTTAATGAACTATAGAACGGCTTTCGTAGCAATAGATCTACTGGTATTCATTCCTCAGGTCTTACTGAAAAGAGGAACCGATCTCTATATCTTTTTGTAGAGTCCAATGTCATTGCACCTTGATATCTTTAAAACATTTTAAATAGAGTTTGAGGAAAAAACTCTCTTATCGACAATGCATGTCGTTGGTATCGATGAGTCTCTCCTTCAATGGATAAGAAATGGCATTTGTGACCATTCAGTTTGAGCTGTTCTGGAAAGTCTTAAGTCTGATATTAAGGGAGTATATGCTGGTGCGCCTCAAGGCTCCGTTTTGTCCCCGAAACTCTTTCATATTTTCATAAAAGATCTCTTGTCTGAAACTTCTAATGCACTTCATTGTTTCGCTATACCGACAGCATCGTTTCCAGACTCACATTCCTGTTCTTCAATATAGAACTAAAACGGTATGGTATTCTAAGTTTATAAGATTCCGATTTAGAATCGGAGAAATACGACTTCAGGTTTTCCAAACACTCGTTTCGCCAAATTGATTTTGATGTTGATGAAGTCTTTCTAAAACCATATTAACATGTTTGTGATACTCGTTTTTGTCTTTCGAGACAATAGCGATGTCATCGACGTGTGTGACAGCAAAATCTAAGCGGTTGAAACTTCGAGACGCGAGACATTCTTCTTGGAAGCTAAGTGCAAAGGTGAAGCCCAACTGCTTTTACTTGGAGAACAAATACCAGCTTATGTAAAGCATACAGTCAAACTCCTTTTGCTACTTTACTTTGTTATTTTGAGGCATTCGAGATTCAGTCAACGTGCTTTCTCCAGCAAACAGATTGTCCATTCGTGATGATGTACCTTCGAAGTCTTCAGTGTGTTTTCATCGAAAACTGGATGTTTGATAATATCTTTGAATTGGTTGAGAATGTCGGCGTAAGTCATGTCTGTTTGATTGTTCTGATTGGGTTGTAGTTTGTTCCCATGAAAATATAGTTGATGATTAGAGAGTTTTTGCTTCTATCACCTTCTTGTTCTTGACATCGACTAAAAGTCCAAATCGTGAAAGAAAATCAGTGCCAATAATTGCCTTGTCTACACTAGCAGTGATGAAGTCCCAATCGAAATGCCTATATAATCCCAGATTAACTGTAGTAACATTTGTACCGAATGCCTTCTTGAGATATGATTTGCAAATAATGGTAAAATAGATAAATCGGCACTGGTGTCGATGAGGTATTGAAAGTTAGTAGTCTTGTCGTAAATGAAAAGACGGTTGGATGTGCAGGACTTTTTTTCGTTTACCGTCTTTGTCGAAGTGGAAATTAGTTTTTCTGGTGAGAACCAAGATTCATGTTGACTTGGCACTATACAACACACTTTTTAACTAAGAACCCAAATCGATGATGATACTTACAGAATGGATGTGTTTTGCCTCGTTTTGAAATTGATTTCGATCGGCTTATGGCTTGACGATTTCCTCTTCAAAAATTAATTTTTAGCTCGTTCATTTGCGGTGAGAGAGCAGCAATCACATCTTTTAAAAGATCTCTGATGGTGAGAATATGAATTTTGGAGATATGGATGTTGCTGGTGGGGAACATTTCTAATTGACGGTTTTAGGGTAAAGGACCAGATATCTGAATATCTCAAGTGGCTATACATTTGTTCGCCTTAAATGTTTAGTAGACATATTTGTCAGTCCAAGCAAATGTCCACTGATCGTTTACCCTGAATTCATTTGAAATAGTTTTGCCCTTCATGCATTTCATGCCATCTTTTTGGTGTGATACTATACTTTTTGGTTATTCGTCAACTACAAGTTGGATATGTTTGTGCATAAAATATCAATGTGACGAAGAAGGCTTTGAAGTATACCATTGTAGTAAAATTAAGTTTCAAGTATTCAAGGCAATGTATAGGATAAGTCTCATATCTGTTCGGATACCCCCTTACACATTTGGACCTGTTGGAAAGAAGCCAGAAAAGAACAATAAGCGTAGAGAAAATACATCTATTGGGGAAAGTTTTATTTCTCTTGAACTCCACTAACGTAATATGTTCTGCCGTTTATTGTTTTATCAACAATTCTGAAATAAAAAAGCCAAGCGCATTCTTCTCCTGAAAAAATTTCACCGTAATACTCATCTAGCTATGAATTCTCATCAGTTTACCTTTAAGCCGTATTTCTGACGTGGCAATTCCATGGCTGGAAATAATTGCCCAACTTGATTTACACATTAACTATCTAGTACGAGTATTTTGCAGTGCATTGAGACTCAAGGAATTGAACTCCTATTGACTATTGCACCCCTTAAATGGACATCAGTAAAGATTTTAAGGTTGTGTTCTCATCAAGATAGGATTAGGATGATGACGTCGTAACGAAAGACTTCGATAAAACTATATTTGGTTATGTCGGTTCTGGAATCTTCTCTATAACTTTAGATATATTTAGGTCGTTTAGGCTACCTGAGTTTCCTAGTGTTTTTCAAGCTGAATTACTGGCTTCCAGGGAAGCATGCAAGGTACTCAAACAGGATTCCAGCGACTGCTAAACCCATTAATTCTATAACATTATACTCCAAATTGGTCTATAAATACCGGAATGAACTTGCTAGCCTCAATATTAACCACAGTATCACTCTTATCTGGGCGAAAAGAGTCATCATTCTGCTCAAAGTTATAAAGGGCAAAATATTCTCAATTTTTCTTAGCGAATCAAACCGGAAGTGCAGCAGTTTAACAAACTGCATTATACTTGTATCTAGAAAGATTTGGCACACCTATAATAAATCTTGAGCACTTGATATGATACTTGTATGCAGACCCAGGCAAGACATAGCCAGAATCGTAGCTACCTGTAGCGGAAGATTGTGCAAAATAAAACACACAATAAGAGACTTCAAAACCTACTAGATTCATATTTTTGAACTTAATGCAAACTGGAGGACTCCGTGAGATTGCACACAATTTCTCATATCAATTCATGAGTAGATATGACAGATTAGTTTTTTTTTTTAAATATCTTCTCCTTTTAAATCCTCTCCAACTTTCCTAACACTCGCACTAAGCTCTAACATTTTAAGGAAAGTCATAATCCTATAGTTTGCCCAAGACAAAAAGAGGCCTACAAGCAAAAGCTTGTCAAATATTAACGATGTTCGACAAATTTCGACCGAGTTCTTGGGCCGTTTCGTACCCATGGATGAAACATGGATTCACCATAACACACCGGAGACCCAAACATAGTCAAAAAATGGACTTCTCGTGGATAATCGAAGCCGAAGAAGGCCAAGGTGGGTTTGTCAGGAAACAAGGTAATGGCGACAGTTTGAAAAGAGTCAATCGATCACAAGCACATATTACGCAGAACTACTGGATCGATTCCAAGCCAACTCGAAGCTGCTGGATGGAGTCTAAGCCAACTTAAAACAAAAACGTACGTCCGCGTTTTTTTCCACCAGGGCGGCGCACGAGTCCGCAATCGCAATGTCAAAATTGCATGAGTTAGGTAACGAACTCCGTCATTCAGGATTCAGCATATTCACCAATCACCACCTACGACTGATTTTTGCGTCTAAACATGAACAAATGGCTCAGAGGTAAGAGATTTGCTTCGAATGAAGACCTCATCGTGGCTCGAGAAATCGTGATATTTTGAGGGCATCCAAAAATTGGAGAAACATATTGGATGAAGTGTATCGAGCTAAAATTCGCCTATGTTTAGAAATTGTTTTAATCCCGAAGAGAGTGTTCCTCATTTAATTTTTGAGGAACTTATTTACCCACCCTAAGGCTCAAAAGTGGAGCAAGAATACTAAGTTAAAAATTCAAAAGTTAGATAGGCATGCTTCTTGCAGAATCAATCTGTATAGAGCTGGAATAGAAAGAAAAAGTCTCTTAGATTCATATGCGGTATTACAATCGATGAACTAACAGTCCCGGTGTGCCATTTGTCCTGCTGCTTATGCTAGAAATACTGGACTCAAACCTTTTAAGCAAATATGTTATAGCCTGCGCATTATCCCAACTACTTGGAAATATTAAATTCAGTGTCCACAAAGCTGTCATCTAATTTCTTTAAAGCATTTTGGAGACTATCAAAAGTCTAAAATTTTAGACTCTATCGCAAGTCACCGGATTTTAAGACCATGCACCCAGTAAGATATGGCCTAGTAGTAAGTTCATACGAGAATCTCCATTCCAGACGTATGTAAGTGCTGTCATTATACATCAACATTCCACTTCGACATGAACTTCAAAATCTTCCTCTTCAAAAACAAATACTCAATTTTATTTCCTGAATATTCTCTCCCTTATTTGCTATCAAATAGTAAAAATTTGTTTATTTAAAAAAAAATTAAAAAGCTACCGAAGTCGTTAAAGCAATCTGTTCCCCCAAAAGTCAATTGGACTTGAAGTATTCCTTTTTTATGATTTTTCATTCAACACCACAAAACAGCTTTAATGATTCTATAAAACCAACTTTGGCTAAAAATCCCCTAATCATTAAACTTTTCAAACTTTTTTTTTTCATTGCCTAATGCCTATCCCTTCAATCCCACCCTCGAAATATCTATGCTGTTGCTGTCGTGGAATTTTTTTTAAAATAAAGAGAAAATTAAAAAAGAGGGAAAGATTTTTTGTATTCGTTCGTTAACAAAAAAAAATAAGAAATCATTTTCAACTTACCATTCCCTGCTGCTGATCCCTCTCCCAGGGCACGTATCTATTTCCAAAGGCCGTCGGACCATTCCAATGCTGAAGGACCATTGAATTTCGACTGTCATCAGTCAGATTGCTGCTCAAATTACTTTGATTCGACTTTTTAGCCATTTCCGCTTTGCTCTTCTTCTTTAGAGTTTTACTAATGGCGCACAGACGCTTCCGATAGATAAATACGACGATGAGCCCAGCTGCCACAAACATTCCGCAAACTGTGATTACGAGTGGGATTATGGCTTTAATGGCATGCGAGGTGGATGAGGATGTCGACATCGGCAACCCATCATAATCGTCCTGTGATTTTCTGTCATTTCCATTCTTGGGTGTGTCCTTTTTGGACGAGGACTGTCCGTCACCAGTTCCGTGACTGCTATTCGTCGTCGAACTGCTGCCATCACCAACTGGCGTTAACTTGGTTCGCGTCGTACTTGAGTCCGTGTGACTTGGCGGCGCCGGTGTTGAATCCGAGACATATTCAGGACTCTCGTCATCTGGTTCCTTGCTGATGGTGGTTGACCCTTGTTGATGTTGCTGTTGATGACGGTTCGCATCGGGATACTGAGGACCCGATTGGTAACCATTGTTTACACCGAAAACGGGTGGAAGGCTATTCGTGGGATATCTTACGCCTGCTGTCTGATCCCTAAACGATTGCACACCCGGTAGCATGTGAAACGGTGGCAGGAACTGGGAAATGTTCCGGGCAGCTTGCGAAATTGATGGCGGATGAGAACTGTAAATTTTGTTATCGTTTCGAGCGTAAATATTGACGTAAACTTCGTTCTTAGCCGTTAATTGGCCATCCGAAACAGTGATGTAGAGGAAGAAATTTTGACCACCCTGTTCCGTTCAAGAAAAATAACCGTTAGTATGCAAAAATTCTTGGCCAAACAAGGATATTGTTCATGGCCAACAACAACAAATACTTACTCGTCCTGCAAGACTTTCGTTCAGGTAAACAACTCCTGTGTTCGGATCGATCCGAAATGGTAATCCATCACTGACAGTCGTTCCAGGTTCGTTCGGATTAGCATAGTTGTCATGGAAATTCGGCTCCAGGTCGAATTGCAGCAAATCATGCTCTGCGTCATCAGCTCGCACCCTTGCTATCACCGAACCAACTTCCTCCGACTCTGAAATTCGCCAGTTTCGATCCACGTACATAACGGGAGGTGTGTTCAATAATGAATTCTGACTTGTTGCTGCAAGGATACAAACAAAAAAGAAAATAAAGTTTTTAAAGAAGTGTGCAAACTACAGGACGGTTAAATTAAAAAACAAGGTTCTTTTTTTTACATCACCGGGCATGAGAAAGAAAGAGTAGTTTCGCCCTAAGTGGATGCAGCTGGTGCACGTTGGGCGCCAGAAATTGGTTAATTTGGACCGTGTGTCAGAGACAGAAGAGAATGTGGCTCCAACTAACTCACGAACAAAAAAAAAAAAAAAAGAAAGACAAATGCTGATTAAAGGCGATTTTTATTCCATGAACATCCTTTCGCCTTAGCTGAGGATAGCTATGGTTCATGTGGAAGGATGCTTTTGGCTGGGAAGGAGGGAAGTTTCGAGTTAGTTAGTTAAGACTTTCACTTCGTGCCACAACTTGCCTCTGGAACATAGCAACCACGACGATACAAAACAAAAGGAGACCAAAAAATAAGAAAGCAAATAAAAAAAACCAACGGAACACCTCAATTTATTCTGGAATCCTTGTAAAGCCCTTTAATCCGTATTCATTCCGGCAATCTGGCAAAAGGCATTTATAATTTAAGAATGAGCGGAAGGTGAACCTGCTGTGCAGAGGTAGGAGTGGGATGAGGAACGATACAACTTATACCCTTTTTGTTTTCCCTCATCCATCAGCCAGAGCTAGTGCGTCCCGTTTTCAAGCCCTTTAAGTCGCCTCGCAAATTTTCATGCAAAGTGATGGCAGGTTAGGGATGATTTCCGCAGGATGAAAACTGAAACACACAAAAAACAAAACTAACCGCATATTATGCACAAAAGTCGTATTTACGGCGTCGTTTTTGCACAAAGGATGAGGCTGTAGCAACGTTCACTATTGTACTAATGAGGGGGAGCAGCTAGCTAGAAAAGCCTTGGACGTGTCCAGGTTAATTTAAGGATGGATAAGAGTATATTTTTTTTCTTGTTTCTGTGTGTTTCACGGCTACGCAAAAGTTCCTGTGAAGTTTTACAAAGCGAAGGTTGGTCTTTCACTCATTTAGGGTTATTATGGCGTGGACTTTGAAAATGATTCCCAATAAAGAATTTCAGTGTGTGTTTGTGTGTACTGATTGAGGAAATCCAATGAAATAAGGGAAGGCTAAAGGTGGGAGTGGAAAAAAAAAAGAAATTGATTAATTGGCTTTAATTCACTTAAGCCAAATATAGCGGATTGTGAAAAGGGGCTGCCTTTTAATCATATTAGAGAGTTCTCCACGAGGCAACGAAACTTTTGCTTTTAATAGGAAACAAAGAAAACGTGTCTAATGAGCTTCGAAATAGTGAAATAGCTATATGTTTGCTCACGAAAAAAAGGATTCTGGGAGGGAAATCTTTTCCATCGCTAAAATTAAATTATATCAAGAAAAGATAAGTCGTTTAAGATTGCTTTAACCGAAAGGGAAATGAATAGGAACAGATTAGGATTAGGAACAGATTAGTTTTAAGTACAGTCGACTCCGCTTTACTGCAGTTTGCCTAACTGAAAAAATAGGTTATCTGAAATAAGAAAGAGACTTTTTCAAGCATCTTTCAAGCAAACTACTTCAGATAATTGAAATTCGCTTAGGTGAAAATGTAAATGTAACACGTCGCCTACCCACGTGCAAATCGGAAAGCATTATCAGAGTTCCAAGTGCTTTTTTGGGGGTTAATGTATGTATTATTGTGTGTTTATCAGTGTCAAATAGTTTTTTTTTACTAAAAGTGTATTGTTTTTTAGAAGCATGACAACCAGAGGGTCGTGTGGCACTCTACACATTCAGGCATTATCAAGGTGCCACATGAGCCACCGGTGGTCATGCTTTCAGAAAAGTAAGAACCAGTTGTATTTTCTGCACACTTCGTATTTTTTTATAGAGTATATTCAGAAAACTAATTTATTTGAGGTAAGAAATGGACCCGAGAAGGGTTTATGGAAGGTCTGCTGACAATGAAGTTTCTGATGCCATGGACGACGTTGATTTCGAAGGGTCACATATTGATGATGATGAGCATCTTCCTTCTGCTTCTGACGAACAATCTAATTCCGATTTCAACGCAATGGAACCATCTGATGAAGAGTCTGATGATGATGACGTTCCTATTTCTGATACTTGGACACCAGTTGATGGACGTTCTTTGAAAAAATTTGATTTTGTAGAAACCATGGAATCTGGCGCCGGAACCAGTTCTACAGTGGATGTTCTGCAATGGATTTTTTTCACTCAAGTTGACCCATGAAATGATAGTTCTTCAGACAAATTTGAACGCTTAAAATTCTTTTTCCACTAACAATAACTCGAAAATCGCTCATAAAGAGATGGCTTGATACGAATGTTTGCGAAATAAAGAAATTTCTCAGGCTCATTATATTGGATGATTTTTTTGCCATTTTTGGCAATACTGGTTTTGACAACCACGCACGTTTCGGGTTTTGTGTCACTGTCAAACATCTTCAGTTTGGTCTATAATTTAACCATGAATCGTCTTACAAACGAACAACGCTTGCAAATTATTGAATTTTATTATCAAAATGCGTGCTCTGTTAAGAAAGTTCATCGCGCGCTTCTTCCATTTTATGGTCAGTTTAATCGACCTATTTAATCGGGCTATTCTGGCTATTTTGACTAAATTTCGTACCAAATTTACATTGTTGGACTTTAATCCACCAACACGCTTACGCAGAGTGCGAACTGAGGAAAATATAGCAGCTGTATCGGCCAGTGTCAGTGATGACCGTGAATTATCGATTCGGCGCCGCCGTTCGCAGCAATTGGGCCTCTGTTACTCCACTACGTGAAAAATTTTGCGGAAGGATTTAGGTTTTAAGTCTTTCAAAATACAGCTGGTGCAAGAATTGAAGCCGAACGACCTATCACAACGCCAAATTTTTGGTGAATGGGCTCGTGAGAAGTTGGCCGATGATCCACTTTTTTATCGAAAAATTGTGTTCAGCGACGAAGCTCATTTCTGGTTAAATGGATACGTGAACAAGCAAAACTGACGTATTTGGAGTGAAGAGCAGCCAGAAGCATTGCAAGACCTACCAATGCATCCAGAAAAAGTCACCGTTTGGTGCGGATTATCGGCTGGCGGAATCATTGGGCCGTATTTCTTCAAAGATGATGCGAATCACTACGTTACTGTAAATGGTGAGCGCCACCGTGCGACGATAACAAACTTTTTTTGCGCAAAATGGAAGAACTTGACTTGCATGACATGTGGTTTCAACAAGACGGTGCCACATGCCACACAGTACGCGTAACAACGGAGCAATTGAGAGGTGAGTTCGGTGAACAGTTTATTTTACGTTTGCGGCCGGTTAATTGGCCGCCTAGATCGTGCGACAAGCCCGCTTCGATTGACGTACTGGAAGCCAACATTGAAGCATTTATTCCTGAGATACCGGCTGAAATGTTAGAAAGAGTATGCCAAAATTGGACTAAGCGGATAGGCCATTTGAAGCGCAGCTGCGGCCAACATTTGCATGAAATAATCTTCAAACATTAAATTATATTATTATTATAAAGACAGTTGATTAATCACGTAAGTCACATAACACGCAAGGAGTGCTAGATTTAGCGGCTGGCTATCTTTTCGACAAAAGCCAAGTATGGCGACAGGCAATATTTATACCTCAGTTGCCTTAGCGAAGACTTTGCTTGCTCGAAAGACGCATTTGATAGAAACGCTACGCAAAAATCGCAGTTTTGACTGGAAACTTTAGTGATAGCCACTGCTGTTTGGAAGCAGATGAGTTCGGTCTTTTATCTCCTGTTATCTTCTGTCCCCATTTGACATAGTAATCCCATAGATTTTAAATGTGCTCTTACAATCTTCTGACAGCAATTTCTGGTGAAAAAGCGGTGGCATATGCGATGGAGTCGTCTGCATAAAGATTCGTCTTTGTACCTGGTATGTTGGCTGCTAGTTGAACTGTAACGAAGCGTTACAATTTTTAAGCAATTTAATCACATTACCGAGCGAAATGCTACGACACCAACGACCCCTAATCACATTACCGAGCAAAACGCTACGACACCTGCATACCGCATTATTAAATAATTATATTGCACATTCAGTGTGCACCCGGAGTCATGTGATTACCACTCAATCAGAATCACATGCAATTTTGTTATTTATTTCGTGTAATTCACACGTAGCCGTAGATTTGATAAGTGGTCGTTGGGAAAATGGCAAAATTGTCTTTTATTCTCGTCCAGTGTGGATACCAATCTAGAGTATAGAGAATTTAAGATCGGGCCGCAAACAAAAACCTTGTATAAGGCGTTTCGGTGACAGATAGGCAACACCGCATTGGTGAAGCTAATCTTAACTTTTTTATAAAATAGTAGGGTTTTTATTAGCTAGAGTAGACGAGTTTAAAGATTAATAGGAGCATTAGCTAGAGGGGGGGAATATTTATTATTATCATTATTATTATTATTATTAAGAGTATTATAAGTTACTAAACCAACCCGTTTCTTTCCTTTGATCTCCTCTTCAAGGCAGCTCATTGGACAGGTTCTCTTCATAGAGTTCCACCCGTTTATTTCCCTAGGTTGCGTGCTAGGGACAAGAGTTTTCTATAAGAATTCTCGACCGTTTATTTCCTTTGGGTTCCTCTTCAAGGAAGCTCACTGGACAGGTTCTCTCTTTAGAGTTCCACCCGTTTATTTCCCTAGGTTGCGTGCTAGGGACACAGGGCTTCCGATAAGGTTCCCGAATCCGTTTCTTTCCTTTGATCTCCTCTTCAAGGCAGCTCATTGGACAGGTTCTCTTCATAGAGTTCCACCCGTTTATTTCCCTAGGTTGCGTGCTAGGGACAAGAGTTTTCTATAAGAATTCTCGACCGTTTATTTCCTTTGGGTTCCTCTTCAAGGAAGCTCACTGGACAGGTTCTCTCTTTAGAGTTCCACCCGTTTATTTCCCTAGCAGAGATGAGTATTTACTTCATATGTAGCAGATCTACTTCATTAATTTATTTTTATACATCTGCTACGTAGCAACTTATTTCTACTTCGTTTCACTTAATTTTATCTAACGTACACATTTTAATTTAAGATGTGTTGTATTGATTCATTTTTGTAAATCGAAAGTCACTTTCTTAGATCTGGATGCACTCATCGCGAAAATCTATTACATTCATTGTGAATTTGCCATTCACAATTATCATGAGAAAAAAGAATAGATACAGGTACTTCTGTTAAACGACATATATATCTATCACACTTCAGCCCAACCATAAATACATAAATAATATGAAAGTTAGATGCAGTGTGAAATCAATGTAAGTTTGTCAGCAATAGCAAATGAGCAAAAATGGAAAAGTATCTGATAAACCAAAAAAAAACGTAAGTAGGAAAGAAAAAATTACTACCAAAATGAGTGGTTAATAATTTTTACTCAAAGAAATGAATCTTTTCAAACGAAACCAGCATCAAAAGCACAACCGCCATCACAACCATCGCCATCAACATCACCATTGCTGCCGGCACCGTCACCTTTGCCACCACCGTCATCGTTGCCACCACCGTCGTCGTCACATACGCCAAAACCTACAACGTTACCTGCTTCCGAAGAAAAACAAGGTCCCAAAAAATCCAGGTATTTTCAAAAATACAAATCAACCTGGGAAATTAATCGTTCATGGCTGAAGAACAAATTAGGATTGACATATTGTAAACTGTGCAAAAAAACATTATCAAATAATGTAAGTCTTTTTGACCGGCACTTGTCGTCACCGCTTCATAAAAAACGGCTTGAAGAAGATCAGTTAACATTCGATATACGAAATATCATAACCAAGAACTTTGAAAGTAGCACATCGACAAAAAAATTGATATTTGAACTAAAATGCGTGTTTTATCTGGCAAAAAACTCTCTTCCTCTTTCCACAATGGAAACGTTGCCATTACTTTTGAAATCTTTGTGTAATGAACCCTACGTTCAATCAATAAAATGTGGAAGATTAAAGGCACAGTCTATGATTAAACAGGTGATCGCTCCATTTGTTCTACAAGAAACATGTTCCATATTGCGAACAAGAAAATTTTCAATTATTTGTGATGAAACAACAGATGTCTCTACGCAAACATGTTTAGTGTTATTAGTTCGTTATTATGAGCAAAGTACATCTAAGATAGTTGATAAACTTTTAACTTATATAAGACTGAAGCAGTCTAATGCTGAAAATATATTTAATGAAATTATAAATTTTCTGAAGGAAAACCAGATTCCTTTGGAAAATCTTATCGGCCTGGCCACAGACAACGCTTCTGTGATGAGGGGAGAGCTCACGGGGGTAAAAACTCGACTTCAGGCAATAAAAAAAGATATATTTTATTTAGGATGTGCCTGTCGTTCACTGCATTTATGTGCATCAGCCGCAATAAAAAAAATTGAATATCATATCGAAATATTCTTACAAGATATTTATTTTTATTTTGCTCACAGCTCTAAAAGACAAACTGAATTTTGTGAATTTCAAAAAGCTTTTGGCCTTGAAATACATAAAATTTTACGCTTAAGACTAGGTGGTTGGAGTTCCATATGGCTGTTGACCGCATTTTGGAGCAGTGGTTGGCGCTCATTAATTATTTCCATCTAATAGTTTTTGAAAAAAAAACTAAAACACAAGCGATTTCAAAAGCTGAAAAATTCTTAAACAATTAAAATAATCCAGAAATTAAATTTTCACTTTTATTTTTGTCCTACATTTTGGAAATTATTAACAATTTTAATAAGGCATTTCAATATGAAAAGACACAGATACACATTTTGCGTAAACGTGTGCTCATGGTCTTTAAAACCGTTTTATCAAATTTTGTAAAGGCAGAACTACTCGCTGACTCTTCAATACAATTCGTGGAGTATAAAGAAAAATCCAATTATTTAGATCTAAATAAATGTTTTTTGGATTAAAGTCCGCTTTGTTTGAGGAATAGTTAAACACGAATCAAAATATGGACACGGAGGTAGATTTATTTCAGACTAAAATGTATTTAGTTTCATTTTATGTTGAATTGTGCGATCAACTAAAACTTCGGTTTGATTTAAATGACAAAAAGTTAGAACTGTTAGAACTTTTGGATCCAAAATTAATACAAACCGAAATATATTCGACAATCCTTCCACTTGTAAACGATTTTCCTTACTATGATAATAATACAACAAACATAGAATCTCTGAACTCCGAGTTTAGAACGCTTATGTTTGCTAAAAATATCAAAATGAAGGACGACGAAGACGTTGTTAACTTTTGGTCACGTTTATACTTCCAGAAGAATATATTAGAAGAAGACATGTTTAAAGTTTTGCCCGACTATATGCTTACACTAGCTAGTCTACCGCATAGCAGTGCAGCAGCCGAAAGGCGATTTTCAGATTTCAATAACGTTAAAACCAAAAAAAGAAATAAGCTAGACATAAGTACCGCTTCTTCCCTTTTACTAATAAGAGAGTTTGTGGCTGAACCTCCTAAGAAATTATTACGATATTTTTCAAAGTTTAAATATGTTCAGGAGGGCTATGTGTTAAGAAAATAAGAACCGATTAGAATTGTAATCACATATATATACACAGAATAATATTGTATTAATTTGTGTTATGTACCTTTCCCTTAGAGGAGAATCTAATTACGAGCAGGTAAATTTAAAACAGACAGTTCCTATATATTTCAATATAATAATTTACCTATGTTTATCAATTAAGCTACTTAATTTATGAATTTGTTAGACTTATTCTAGTCAATGTTTGTTTTCGTTATATAAATATTAAATAAAATGAAAATAAAGTGTTTTTTTTTATATATATATTTTTTTTGTCATTATCTGCTACATATTTAACAAATCTACTTCGTTTTTTTGGGCAATTTGTTTCACTTTCTGGGCTAAGCATTCTCATCCCTGTTCCCTAGGTTGCGTGCTAGGGACACAGGGCTTCCGATAAGGTTCCCGACCGTTTCTTTCCTCTGATCTCCTCTTCAAGGTAGCTCACTGGACAGGTTCTCTTTTTAGAGTTCCACCCGTTTATTTCCCTAGGTTGTGTGCTAGGGACACATTATATGAAATACCGTGTTATTTATTTAAGCTTATGAATACTGTAGTATATGAAGTACCGTGTTATTTATTTTAATAAAAGAAATATTGTTAATAAAAGTATATGAAATACCATGTTAGAAATACGAAGCCAAATAAAGTAATTGAAAGTTTTGGAGTATTAAAAACATTATTTCATTCGGAGCTTTAGACCCTCCAAACCCAAGTTTGTTGCTTCTTTGGGAAGAACCCTGGACACCGACGAGTTATACCTCAGCCACGAAGAAAAAGCATCACAGAACATTAGCGGTCCAAGTTTTGATACTTGAGGGACTCCAGCGTAATTTGCTATATATTCATATAATAGGTGCAACTTTTTACAATGTACATTTCGTGGATTTGACTCATCTCATATTTAAGAAAGCCCGGTCATTCATCATAGACTTAATAAAGGGTGGTCCACCCTTAATGCACGATGTTAATTGTGAGTCACACCTTAACGTCAAGTTTTTCGCCCAACTTAATTTGACATTTCTTTGTTTTAGTGTTTGACAAATTCAACCATTGAGAGGTTAGCAATTGAACAGAGCGTTAAGATTGTTGAAGCCTTTTACGAAAATGGGCGTTCAAATCAAAATGCATTTCATGCATTTGTTCAGCATCAGCATAATCGACCAAATGTGTCCACAATCGGTTTAATTGTGCGCAAATTTCAACAAACCTGGTGGGTAGGAAATGTGAAAACACCTGTGTATGCTCGCCCAACTAGTTCTGCAGAAAACATTGTTATTGTTCGCGATAGTGTGGCAGAAGAGCCGTCAACCTCGTCGTGCCCAACAATTGCACCTCTCAT
This sequence comes from Philhelius festivus, assembly GCA_963931855.1. Lineage (NCBI taxonomy): Eukaryota > Metazoa > Arthropoda > Insecta > Diptera > Syrphidae > Philhelius > Philhelius festivus. Next base: position 150,641,825 of record OZ007555.1, read on the forward strand.
GAACATCACTGATGCGAATTTTGAATAAAGATTTGAATTTACACCCTTACAAGGTTCAAATTAACTCAAGAGCTGAAGCCTAGTGACCATTTCAGGCGTCGCGTCGTCAATACGCCGAGTGGTTGGTTGAACAGACAGAAGTGAATGGTGACTTTACAAAGAAAATCATCTTCAGCGACGAGGCACACTTTACTATTACTATTTTTTTTACTATTTACTATTTATTGTTTTTTTTTTTTATAATCTACATGCGCTCAAGGGATTATGATTAGGATTACCCTTTAAATGTTTGAACACAGCGTGGGCGTGAAGTTAAGGAAGAGAAAGAAGGATAGGAAAGATGTGTGGCACGATGTTCTGAGACTGAAGGTTGTTGTCTCAGATATTTTATCTCCAGGGATGGCGGCTGAACTAAAGCTGAGAATGCCGTGACTTATTTCTATGTCGCTTATAATTCACATTATTTTATTCGTGTTCATCCTTGCTGGGCATACTAGTTTAACTCAATCAAATGTTGTTAGTGTTATGTCAGGACAACATGTAATAAGCAAACCGGCAACCCATGGATGACAATTTTAGAAGGTTTTAATGGAATTAAGACAACATAGTTTAATTTTTTTTTGGACCAAAATATAGTCCATGTCCATAATATCACACTTAATTTTTTTTTATCAAAATCGTTAGAGCCGTTTTCGAGATAAATAAGATTTTGCATTACGGGTGTATGGGGGGTACCCTTAGTTTTGGAGCTAAAAAAAAAATTTCAATTTCTCCTCTAGGGAATCACCGAAGACTCTTAACTACCGAGATTGAAAGAAATAGGTCCATTGGTTTAGGCTGTAGTGAGAGGTATACAGACATACAGACACACTGAAACATGTTTTTTGTGTACTAAATTTTCCTTAAAATTTTTATAAAAAAAAATGATATGGAAATTGTTATTATTTAAAAAAATACATTTTTAAACGTAATCTAAAAATTTAATCGTATATCGGTTTTCAAGATATTGAATTTTCAAAAAAAAAATTGTATTATTTTTTTAAAAATCCAAAAACTATTTTTTCGAAAAAATTTTAAGTTTATATTTTTTTCAAATGCAAAGCAGCTCCTGCATAAAAATTTTGGTTAAAATCGTTAGAGCCGTTGGTGAGAAAGTCGAAAATCAAAAAAACGGGTCTATGGCAGGTACCCCTAATAACATTTTGCCCCAAAATTTTTTTTGACCAAAATGTAGTCCATGTCCATAATATCACACTTAATTTTTTTTTATCAAAATCGTTAGAGCCGTTTTCGAGATAAATAAGATTTTGCATTACGGGTGTATGGGGGGTACCCTTAGTTTTGGAGCTAAAAAAAAAATTTCAATTTTTCCTCTAGGGAATCACCGAAGACCCTTAACTACCGAGTTTGAAGAAAATACCTCCAGTAGTTTAGGCTGTAGTTCGAGGTACAGACATACAGACAGACAGACGGAATTGTCGGACCCACTTTTTTCGTCGTCGCTATCATCGTAATGTCAACTTTGATCAAAATCTCGAGTTCGATTTTTTTTTTTCAAATGCAGAACTTGCCCTATAGTACCTATATCGCAAGTAAAAATAATGAAAGTAATCGATTCGCATATTATGTACACTTATAGGTAAAGTTACAAACATTTTTTTTTTTTGCACAACAATCGACCCAGCTCCAGCAACAAGAAACTTCAACCCAATATGCAATTTTGAAATGGTTTGAAACATAACTGGGTTCAATTTTAATTATTTAAAACATAAATTAATTAGAAAAATATTTCGTTAAGTTACTCTGAAAATGTTTCAGATTTATCTATTCTCCTTAGTTGACGTGGCAACGAATTCCAAAGACGAACTGCACTAACGAAAAACTTTCGCTCAGAAGACTGACAAGTAAAGCGTAGAATAGAGATTTGGTTGGTTCTGTCAGAAGATAGAAAACTTATATGGTTATAGAGGTCCGGTGGTTGCTTCGTGGTGGTGGTGAGTTAATATGGGAGAGCGAAAATGAGGTCGGCCAAGTAGTTACTGTGAATGGTACTCGCTATCGCGAGATGGTAACCGACTTCTTGTGTCCAGAAATTGAGGATATGGACCTGGACGAAATGTGTTTTCAACAGGATGGTGCCACTTGCCACACAGCCAACGTAACAATAACAATGGCTCTTTTGCGCGACAGATTCAATGGCCGTGTTATCTCACGTCCGTCGTGACGATGTTTATTGGCCGCCACCATTATGTGATTTGACACCGTTGTACTTACTTCTTTCTTTGGGCATATTTAAAAGAAAAAGTATACGTCAATAAGCCAAGAACAATTCAAGAGCTAAAGGATGAGATGATTCGACACATTAACGACGTTGAACCTCAATTATGTCTCAGAGTCATTGAAAATATGGACCATCGGATAGAGGTATGGGACCAAAGTCGTGGCGAGCGTTTGGCCGGTATTTTGTTTTACATATAATTATCATAGATCCTGCTATCATAACAAAATATATTTCTATACTCTGTCCAACAAAAATTGTTAGTACAGGGAAGATAGGACGTTTGTCTCTCATTCTGGTTGCATTGCCATGCATAAGTGTGTCGCTTTTTAAAGCTCTCACAGGGATTCCGTAGTTTAAATTATAAATCGCCGCAAATGAGAGTAAAAAACGCGTAGGGCTACCGTGTGCCGATTCAAAACGACTGAAAACAATATTCAATTTACCTTTTCCCACACCGCCAAGCGGTAAGATAATATGCGCGTTTTTTTTTAGTTGAAAAGCAATACGACAACACTCAACATACTCATCTTCTTAAAATGTGTTCTCAAAAGCTTCAAATCCCAAAAGCTCCCTAATAAAAACCACTGAAAAAGCTCTTTGCTTGCAATTGAGAATGATAATGGTAACTCTGTTTTGATGTAGATAAAGAGCGCACGATCGTATTGAGTGACACTTGAGACTTGACAGTTGACACTCTTGTCTTGATCTTGACAGTATCTCATCAGCAGTGGGATACGACGGTCATGTTGGGGTGTACAACTTTTTGCAAAGAACTACAACAACAATTCCTTAAGTCAGTTGCTTGCTCTTTTTTTAGTGGCATTTTTCCTAACGCATTGTAGTGAGGGTGCATCAGGCGCCACTGCTTTAGAAAAAGCTCTCCCATAAGGCCTGTACTGACAATTTTTGTTGTACAGAGTATAAAAATAATTCTCTGAAAACTTTTTGTTTTAATTACAATTAACATTGTGCGTTTTCGTTGGACCACTCTTTATATGTAAAATATTAAATAATCACTCAGCTCATTGCTTTTTCTGAGCATGGGTTAATTCAGGAAGAGAAAAGTACCAGATACCACAAAACCATTCGATTCTTTCAAAATTTAGTACATTTTCCAGTAGTTTGGTGCACACCTCTCTTTGAAAATTAATGTAAATATTGAGCAAAGTATTCAAATAAATTTTATTAAATTCCTCCCGAAAGTACATATGTATGTATTTCTCATAATTAGTTCATTTTTTATTCTCTCATATTTCAAACTTTCCAGAAGTTTTTCTTCCCACATATGCACATAAATACATACATACATATATATATATATACATTCAAATAAACTCCAAGTAAACACAAGATTCAAAACTCAAACGTGCCTTAGTAAACCCACCAACATTTTCAATTAAGTTTGTTTTTTTTTCCTATGTCAAAAATATTTCAGCAAAAAACAAATAGAGAAAAAATCAAAAAATATTCTTCAAAGTCAGCACAGAAAAAACTCATAGAAACTAACCAAGTAAAACACACAAAAGTAAAAACTTATTTCAAATATTTAGTACGTAGAAAACCACAAAGTAAATTGGGTCCGTGTGTTTGGCTTCTTTTTCGGTGAATGACACCACATACATATTTTGAAATAAATGTTAAGGTTTTTATTTTTTTTAATTTATTTTGTTAGACTCTATCAAAACTATTAACCTCACACACACACACACCGACTTATGCTCAACACGCAGATTTCATTGAAAAACCTCTGGAAAAAGTAGCAAAAGAAGTCAACAGTCTCCATTTCAAGATTTTATTCCTACTTTCCAAAGGCAAACACATGCTCCCGGTGGTATTATTTTCTATGAATAAAACTCCTGGGACCAGGACCACGACTTTGATATGGTGGCATTCAAATTCGTATACCTACTAGCTACACCCAGGTCAACAGGTTTAAGCATATACAATATACATACACAGGTAATACACTCACGTCGAAGAGGACGAGGACTCTCTGCTGCAGGTACACCGCAGCGCACTACCAAACTGCTCCCTTATCCTACCCCACCGCACCATCCAGGATCCAACCATGAGCTTCTTTATTTTTCCATCAAAAAAAAAAAGATTGCTCCAGAAATGAAATCCTTATGCACACAACTGGTGTACCCTGGTGCCTGGCGAGGCGTCTCCTCGTCCCGGTTGCCAAAGATTTTCCTTTAGATGTACTCTTCATGAGCAGGGAATAAGTTAAGCATACAAATTTGTATAGAAAAATGAAACTAAACCATTTTTTTAGTTTTGTTTATTTATTTACGTTTACTTTTTTATTCGTCCTTTGTTGGTTCTGAATTTTCTTAAAATATTCGCATTTTTTTTTTTTTCAGTCATTTTATTTTGGAAGACTGGATTCTTAACACGCAACCATCCGTTATGTAGGCAGAGCTTCCGAACCCAAAGGTATTGAATGCACTTCTAAATGCAAACGGAGATGTTTGGATAGCAGCAAACGGGGCGCTTTTTACTTTTTTAAATTTGCTCTTTCGGAAAAGATTGGTTTCAACCGAATTTTGGTACAAAATGCTTGGTACCGTTTCTCTTTGGATCTTTCACTTTTTGTATATTTCATGGAAGATATTGCTGCGATGTTAACTGAAATAGTTTGCCGTGAAGGACTCAATTACGAACTTTGGGAATGGCGATTGCCGATCATGTCGATATCATTCGAATATCCCCAAAAGTTGGTAAAAAAGAGAACGAGATTAGAAATTCAATTGATAGAGAATCCCCTTTCTGAAATTCTGTCAATTTTTGGAACAGTTTAGCTATTGCCCTATATAGAAGAGCCCATGATGATGACATTTATCATATGCGGGTTTCTAAGTCGATGGTGAGCCTCAACATTAATTTTTTTTAGAATCTATCTAACGAGTGATTTTTTAAGAGCTATCAGAAATTAAAAAAAAAAACACATATAATTCAGAAAAATTAATGAAATCTTTATTTAAATCAAAAGTACGGTCGATATAATTTAATGTTTGAAGATTATTTCATGCAAATGTTGGCCGCGGCTGCGTCTCAAACGGTCCATCCGATTAGTCCAATTTTGGCATACTCTTTCTAACATTTCAGCCGGTATCTCACGAATAAATGCTTCAATGTTGGCTTCCAGTGCGTCAATCGAAGCGGGCTTGTCGCTATAAACATGAGCCTTAACATAGCCCCAAAAATAGTCTAGAGGCGTTAAATCGCACGATCTAGGCGGCCAATATACAGGCCCAAACGTGAATTAAACTGCTCACCGAACTCAACTCTCACGAATTTGAAGTGGTGCAATCGTTTAAATACCTTTGGTCAATATTAGCAGCCGATAACAATATAGAAGAAGAAATACGCGGGCGGCTTCTCAAATCCAACAGAGCCTACTATAGTCGGTCAAAGCTCTTCAAATCCAGAAATCTCACCATAACTTCAAAACTGCTGCTGTACAGGACCATGGTCCTGCCAGTACTCACATATGGATCCGAGACTTGGGTGCTTAGCAAAAGGCACTCCGACCTCTTAGCTGCGTTCGAGAGAAAAGTTGGCCCCGTATGTGAGGAAGGACGATTCCGGAGACGGTACAATCATGAACTGTACGCAATCTACCTTGAAGCAGATATCGTGACAAAAATTAAGCTGGGTAGACTCCGGTGGGCAGGGCACCTAGCTCGCATGAGCGAAGAGGAACCTGCTCGGAATGTTCTTTGTGGTACATTCTATGGTAGACGACAGCGTGGTAGACCATGCTTGCGCTGGAGAGATGGCGTAGACCAGGACGCCCGAAGCCTTGGGGTGCGCAACTGGATGGCGTCGGCTAGAGACAGGGATAGGTGGAGAGACTTGTTGAAAGAGGCCACGACCGGAACCCTGTTGTCGAGCCGATGAAGATGATGAACTCACTTCTCAATTGGTCCATTGTTACGACGGCTGTGTGGAATGTCTTATTGAAATCACAAGTCATGCAAGTCAAGCTCTTCTATTTTGCGCAAAAAAAGTTTGTTATCATCGCACGGTAGCGCTCACCATTCACACTAACGTTGCGATTCGCATCATGTTTGAAGAAATACGGCCCAATGATTCCGACTGCCCATAATCCGCACCAAACAGTGACTTTTTCTAGATGCATTGGTAGCTCTTCTCTTGCAATGCATCTGACTGCTCTTCACTCCAAATACGGCAGTTTTGCTTCTTCACGTATCCATTCAATCAGAAATGAGCTTCGTCGCTAAACACATAATTTTTCGATAAAAATGTGGATCTTCGGCCAACTTTTCAAGAGCCCATTCAGCAAAAAATTCGGCATTGTCGTAGATCGTTCGGCTTCAATTCTTGCACTAGCTGTATTTTGAAAGGCTTCACATCTAAATTCTTCCGGAAAAATCTTCAGCGTAGTGGAGTAACAGAAGCCCAATTGCTGCGAACGGCGCCGAATCGATAATTCACGCTCATGACTAACATCGGCCGATACAGCTGCGATATTTTCCTCAGTTCGCACTCTACGTAAGCGTGTTGGTGGTTTAATATTCAACAATGTAATTTTTGTGCAAAATTTAGTCACAATAGCCCAAATAGCCGACTCAGTAGGTCGATTAAACTGAACATAAAATGGAAGAATCGCGCGATGAACTTTCTTAACAGAGCACACATTTTGATAATAAAATTCAATAATTTACAAGCGTTGTTCATTTGTAAGACGATTCATGGTTAAATTGTAGACCAAACTGAAGATGTTCGACAGTGACACAAAAAACGAAATGTGCGTGAGCTGTCAAAACGAGTGTTGCCAAAAAGAAAATAGCAAAAAAATCACCCATTACGATTTTTTTTATGAGAAGACTTGGTCTATACTCGGTTCTCCAGGTTGGATGGAACTGGGAGTCTCCCGAAATTGTCCAGTTTGTATTGAGTTCAAAAAGTAAGTGGTTGTAGAGGATTTTGATGTGTCTTATTGTGTTTCCTTTGCAAAATCATTCGGAGTACAGATTATTATACACTCATCTGAAATCATCTACAGTTAGGCAGCTTTACAGTTGGCGCTGAAGTATTGGCTAATCCGACTGAGCACCCGGCTTCCTTGTACCATAAACCTCTGTCAAGGCCCTCAGCATGCTAGCGCGCTGTCTAAGGAATCAAACAGAGGGCACGACATATAAGTAACCAAAGTTCATCTTAGAGTCTTTTTTAGAAGCGTTGAGAAAAGAGATCAAGTATTTGATCTTCATTTCCAAAAGTTTGTTAATGTCGTCAAAAAATGGTTTTCGAAATGGTTGTCCTCTAATTTTGCCCAGAACAGGGCATTTGCATAGGAAATGAAGAACTCTTTCCTTTTCCTGCTGGTCCCCACCTCTACGACAGTGAGTGTTCTCCCATTGGCCATGTCCTCTACAGGTAGCAACGATATTGGCTATGTCTAGCATGGATCTAGATATCTGATCAAGTCTTGTATAGGTGGACCAAATCTTGCTAGATATAATGCAATTGGGTAAAATTTTTCACCTGAAATACGGTTCGATGCATTAAGAAAAATAAATAAATAAATAAGCCTTCAGAACTCCGCATAATACCTAGGTAGTTCTTCTGCGTGGGGCTCATTGGACTGCGACCTAAAGGTCCAATGTGCTTCTGTTCAGAATAAGATGAGTTGCTAACCCAACAGCTCTTCTTCCAATTTGATCCCTTTAAGGAACTTGATTATTTGAATTGGCCCGTGAAAAGAATCGTTACTATTCTCAGGTTATTAATTCTTATGCTGATACAATTCATAAAACGATCTTGGTAAGAGCTCCCAAGCGCTAGTTTATTATGCCTCAGTTTTGGAATTCTTTCCAGTTTTCGGATATTTTTCCCTCTTCCGTTGTTTTGAATTCGTTTTTAATACTGTGTTCTTCTGATCTGCAGTAGAAAGTCATTACGCCTATTTTTGCTGGAGAGTCTGCAAACTCATTTTCCTGGACACCAATATATCCAGATACCCAATAGAGTGAGACATTATTGTTCTTACCAAGTTGGTCTGTCTACCGAACCAACACTACACTCCATCTTTTGACATTAGTAAAGATAGATATTTGGAAGTCTTTCGCCACGAAGTCGTTATTCCAGGCCTTTCTGGATGGGATTATAATCTTAAATTCATTACTGATGCAAGAATTAGGGGTGCAGTAGTCACTAGGCTCTGATACTGGTTGCATGGAACAAGTTCTCTATTGACTATTATATCTTTGCCCCATTAATAGTCTTAGTCCATGCTTTTTTAGAAGCTTTTGGAAATGCAGCTTGAATACATCTACTATTCCTTATTCCGTAATAAGGTTAGCATTGCTGTTTCGAAGTGAATGCATTCCTGTCTTTAGAGCAGCATCCAGTTGCTTGACCGTTTTATAAATGATCGAGGTCGCTTGTTTATCCTTGTTCGATGCTATTCGCTCGCTGCTTCTATTTTACACTGCAACACATTCGCATTTTTTAATTTTTTGTTTTGTACGTTGAAGACTCTTTTACTGGATGATTCCTATCCAGCGGTGGATTCGGCTGCCTCTTCGATGATATTTTGATACTCAAGCTCCTAATGTAGCTATAACCCGAAAATCATAAGTGACGAAGTTTGTTCTTCAAAATCTACGTCCAACTAATATTTCAAATTCGTACCTTGCATCGATTAGAATATTAAGGAACCCTCTGTAGAGCTCTGAAAGTCTAGAATTGTTTATCACATTATTGTGCTGTGTGCTGGATCCTGTTACTCTTCGTCGTTTCGTGGAAGTTGTGCTATCAAACTTATACTTCGAAGATGTCTTCGTTTTCGACTTTAAAATTGAAGTCTCCGAGGACAACTTTGATATCATTTTCCGATCAGGCTTCATAAAGGTTTTATCCAGGAGAGCTTGAAGCTAATAAATTTCTCCTTGATCAGTTAGGAGAAAGGATTTAATACATTTATTTTGGGAACTGTCTTTGATACGTATCAAACTTACCCTGTTGCCTACAAAGGATTACATCCTAACATGTGCAAGATTTTGAGTAGAACCTCGGATGTAAGCAGGTCTTGCGTTCCATGTGTATTCTCCTAGGTCGTTATGCATTGACGTTCTTTTTGAAATTCGAAAATATAATCATTGTGGGACACTTCATATCTCTTTCAAAAGCAAACTTTTTTTTACTAATTGCAAAGGGATTTTAGTTCGACGAAATAACCCCCAGTCCCAAAGGGCCGGGATCTTGCCTTATCTAAGGACATCAGGTCAGACCCATTTTAATATGTCGGAGTAACTCACGAAAGAGGAGACAAAAGTTGATTCTATCTAGATAATTTTTCCGCTACCGTCTTCTTGAGAGGGCCCTGTTTAAAGGACTATTTCGTAATTATGACTCAAACACTGCTGCACTCTAATCTGGCAATCATAGATTGTCGTTTGGCTATATTCATATTTCACTCTGACACAAAGTTAAAATGTCACATTTACCTATAGCTATAAACAAAAAACTATAACATTTTTAAAATTCATTAAAAACAACCAAATCCGCTCGTGTGATTGAATTATATTTATTCGCTTCAGTAAAGTAAAATGATTTCACGAAAAAAAAAAGAAAGTAAGAAGGGAAATGAAATAAAAACCAAGCAATTACATTCTGAGTCAAGAGACACAACTACATGAGTATTGGAAAATATTTGTGTCAGCAGACTGACTGATCCACTAAAAACGTTAAGAGCCGACATCGTCATCGTCGTTTTACGACTCCTGGAGCCCTATAAACTTTTTTCTTACACCTTCTGTTGCAATGGAAAGTGAATGAATGGCAAGAGACAAAGCATTTCTTATTTCTCACCAAAGATGAAGAAGAAGATAGTGAAAGTGTGTTCATGCTGCATGTGCATTGTAAATGCTAGAAGCTCCTTTAGCTCAGCTTTTAACAATAAGGAATAAGGAGACGACTCCTCCTCTGCGACGAGCGATGACATTATGCCACAAGCAATGAAAACGTAGAAGATGCATAATATGTAACTCGTAATGATTTCCCTTTAGGTAGCTTCTGGCTGGATGTAGGAGCGAATGAATATTTATTCACACGAAATAGTATAGGAGGTATTGTTGCATTTTTTTTCATCCATTAGTTTTTTGATAAATTTATTTTACACAACTTAATAATAATTTTTCTATTTAATAGTGACTCTTTGATTTTCTTAATTTTCAAAAACCTCACTATGTCATGAAATGCTGATAAATTTCAAGTGTCTAAGGATTGGGAAAATAAATACTTTCAGATGACATACCGAGTTGTATGAAAGATACTTATTTGTGGTGGAACATAACCTTTAAAATGACACATTAAGAAAATATGAAAAAGAAGATCGAAAATCTTAAAAATCTATATTGACTTGTATAACGTGTAACAAATTCTTACCAACCCATTGACCCTTAACTCAACTTCTAATTCCTGTGATTCGTAAATAATTCATCATTGAAAGTTTGATCATTTTAGTGCATCTTTAAGCGAATGTAGGACAAATTGTCCTTTTTATAACTTCCCTACTCTCCAGAGAAAACCCTTAAAATAATGTGTAACGGAGCGTTTAGGTAAAGTACAAATAATTTAACTGGAGGTTCATTACGCTTGTACATCGCATCACAAGGAGGTACAAAAGAGAGAGGTAAAATATTCTACATTCGAGAAGTGCGGTTAAAACAAAAAAAATCATTGCGTCCTAAGCCATAGCTACAGGGGTTTTGTTGAGGCTTAAAATACAACTGGCTATTTCATTTGAGCATTTGAGAGAAGGAGAGATGAAACACTTTATAATGGTTAGTTAAACATCAAAGAAAGTTAAGGCTAGTCGAAAAGGATGTACTGTGTATATTTTTTTATTGTAGTGATGGGGGCATATTTCATAGTTTTTTATCATCAATCTTATTTGATTATAATTAAATTGTTGAAAATGTTTCTTTCTCAAAAATACCAAACTACCATATTAGATATAATTAATTTACCATTCCTAGTCCCGTCTGATTGCCAAACATTTAGTTTGAATCTACAAAAATATGGCATAATACTTAATAACTTTTTTGTTTCCACTCAACGTCTTGGACTATACTGCACTATAGAGACCGTCTTACTTATATTCCTTTCTCTTAAGCAGAACTTAAGAAAATCCATATATAAAAAAAAAAAAACATTTTAAGATTCACTCATTAGGAACACGTGTTTATCTGTCACTTTCCATTAGGAGCTATATCAAGCCTGAAGTACCTCACAAATGTATCAGTTCTTTTTTAATTTTTTTCAAGATTTATGGAATATGTAGTTAGAAAATTAGTTTATATACATACATATATGTAAGTATGTATATAAAATTTTAAAATATTGATTAATATTTGCAACAAAATTAGCACCGCAGACCCCAAAATATGTGCAGTAGGTATAGGACTACATTTAAAACCAGAAGAGACTAAAACAATGAATTAGGGATATATCGGCCAGTGGAGAACTTGACCCTAGTGATTTTTACAATACACAACTTAACGTTTTGTCAACTGGAATGGAGAAAAACGAAATTTTTTGACGATTTTTACCAAAATTTTTATGCAGGAGCTCCTTTATATTTGAAAAACTAAAATCTAAATTTTTTTCGAAAAAATAGTTTTTGGGTTTTAAAAAATTTAATACAATTTTTTTTTTGAAAATTCAATATCTTGAAAACGGATACGCGATTAAATTTTTAAATTACGTTTTAAAAAGTATTTTATTGAATACTAAAAATTTGCATAAAAATTTTTTTTTATAAAAATTTTAAGGAAAATTTAGTACACAAAAAACATGTTTCAGTGTGTCTGTACGTCTGGACCTCTCCCTACAGCCCAAACCACTAGACCTATGTTCTTCAATCCCGGTGATTCCCTAGAGGGGAAATTGAAATTTTTTTTAACTCCAAAACTAACGTCATCCCCCCATACACCCGTAATTCATAATCTTATTTATTTCGAAAACGGCTCTAACGATTTTAATAAAAAAATTATGTGTGATATTATGGACATGAACTAAATTTTTGTAAAAAAAAATTTGGGGCAAAATGTTATTAATGGTAGGTACCTGTCATAGAACCGTTTTTTTGATTTTTTGACTTTCTCATTAACGGCTCTAACAATTTTAACCGAACATTTTTAGCAATAGCCCTCTTAAGTTTAAAATAATATTGTATATAAAAATATTCGAAAAGTTTTTTTTTGGTTTTTTTAAAAGATTTTTTTTTTGAAAAAATCAATATTTTGAAAACGTGTGAACGATTATTTTTTGAAATTACGAGTATTTCCTAAAATCTATACTACTAAATACTTAAAATTGGCATCCCAGATTTTGTTCTCGAATAATTTTAAAGACATTTTTTTATATAAAAAATTACTTTAATAAATAAAACGATGTTTAAACTTTGTTTGCGTAAATTGTTACTTTTCCGGAAATCAGACGACAATTCCATGAATTTGAACATTTTTATCTCATTAAAACCATGTTTTCTATTTATAAAATGTATTTAATGTTCCAAAGTACTTTTACATAAAGCAAGTTCGTGTGATCCAGTGGTGCATTTATTTTAATTTTAGATTAGGATAATGTATGATAGGAAGAGGAACTAGAGTTCAAATCCATACGTAGGTCAAGTCCGACGCACTAACCGTTATACCAAAGCCTGCTACCAAAGTGACCAGAAGGCCATATCAATTTATAACAGAATTGCATTTATAGTATAAGTAATGATTATCCCAGTTGGTGGTGGGTATACTTTTGGGACCCATATTATATCAAAAACACACTAAGAACCTTTTTTCAATTTTGATAAAAAATAAAATGTACGATTGGGCCGCACGAACTCGCTCTTATGTAAAAGACTAAACATATCAAAATTTAATGTTATTAGAGAAAAAGAATAAAATTCATTTTTTAAATTAAAAAAAATAACTCATAACTCAGTAGTTGGAGCTAAGACCAGGATGTCATGTGATTTAAGCAAATATTAATTCATGCAAGAACAAACATTATAAGTTTTTGTGGTGGTTTCTTAAAAAAATAAGCTTTTGTATACAAAATTCTTAAAACATTTTAAAAAAGAAAAAGAATAAAAATTAAATTTACAAACAAAAATACTGAGTCGTTTTTGAGATATCGAATTTTCCAAAAAAGGAAAAAAGTTTTTTTTTCCAATTCAAAAAATATTTTTTTTTTAGTTTTGACATGCAATGTTTTTGTAATCATTTATATGAAGGTTTTTATAATACAAACTCTATATACTACTGAAATAAATCAGCCAAGTAGAAAACTTAGCACTATTATTGGACTTGTTGAATTATTGATTCAAATTAGCTTTTTTGGCCTTTAGTCCACAAAAACTGATGAGTCCATGTGAGATCACCCGGACGAAACGCCAATTTTTGTGGACTAAATGCCAAAAAAGCTAATTTGTTTTTGTAATCTTTTAAGAAGCTTCTCTATAAAAAATTTCATTAAAATCATTTATGCTGATAATGAGAAATTCAAAATTTTAAACATTATGGTCCTATCGTAGGTACAGTCAGTAATAACTTGTTGTCAATTTTTTTTTATTAAATTATAGATCGTAGTAATTAATCGGAAGAAAAAAATGTATCAAAATTTTCGAAAAAAAAATGTATGGCAGGTACCGTTATTTTTGGTCTTAAAAAAAAAAAGAAAAAAACCATCCGGGGGGGGGGGGGGGGAACTAAAAACGATATCTACCAAGTTTAACGAAAATCGGCCGAGCTGCTTAGACTGTAGTCGAACAGGCAGAATTTCGAGACCCACTTTTTTTGTCTTCGCGATCATCGTAATGTCAACTTTAATCAAAATCTCGAGTTCGATTTTTTTAACGAATGCATAACTTGCCTTATAGTACTCGTATATACCTAAAAGTCGCAAGTGAAAATAAATTTTATGATTATGAACATTGTTTCTAATAATAATAACATTCATTTTCAATTTTTTTTTATTAAACATCATTTTATTGAATAGATATGTATATTTTTTTTAAAATTAATACTCATGTTCTTAAGAACACAATTTTTAAATTTTAAGCCTCAAGAGATACGTGATATCCACAAGTGCATTTTATTTTTGTTTGCTCTGAAGTTTTTGGAAAAAAAGGTTAAGTACGAGTATATCGTTAACAAATCAAGTGGTAGTGCTCGTTGATTTCATATTAAATAAAATTCAAGTTTTAACGGAAATCGAAAAATTATCCCGGAGGATGTTTACAGTAACTTGACTGAATGAAACCTCAATTTATTTTCGTTTTGTTGAAATTTTCCATTTATTCCCATTTCCAATTAAAATACCATGTACTAAAGCTCGTAACTTTATGAATTCTTAACGTAATCAAGATGGAAGTTTTAATTAAGGTATTCAAATTATACTCATGACTCTTAAAAATATTTAATTTATACAATTCCAACAAATTGTATCAAGTTTTGCACTCAAGCTAGTGAAAACATCATTTTTTAAAGCTGAGCAAAATTAAGTGAAACAAATAATAATCGATGTGTAAAACAATCGATTTTTTGCTTATGGTATTCAATGTTGTGTTCGTCACTCTAGTGATAGTAATATATGTGTGATAGATATGTACATACAGTACGCACTCGATTTACGCAACCCTCGATTCGTGCAACTCCTCGATTTTCGCAACTCTAAATTTGTAGCACGTCTTGACTCTATAAGTTCAACTTTTGAAAAATGCTACCTCGATTTGTGCAACTTCTTATGTGTATTCAACTGCTTTTTATTTGCATGCTCTCCTTTTGATTCTGTATTCCTGCCGTTA
The DNA here is from genome assembly GCA_963931855.1 of Philhelius festivus. Taxonomy (NCBI): domain Eukaryota; kingdom Metazoa; phylum Arthropoda; class Insecta; order Diptera; family Syrphidae; genus Philhelius; species Philhelius festivus. Next base: position 150,656,947 of record OZ007555.1, read on the forward strand.
ATTTACAGCTAGTTTGTCTGAACGAAATTCCATGTAAAAATAATACACAAACACATAAAATGCATCTGTGTTTATTTGAATGGGTTGCAATTTCGTTAGTGTCTACGGAAAATTTCTGCAGGATGGGTGTAACAAGAAAAATTATAAAATTGTCTATTAAAATAGGAAAACGTTAAGTCATGTGGTAATTATTGTGATGATCCAGAATAAATTGAAAGCGCTGATGAAGGTGAAGGTGAAGCTCAGTCGGTCCCCACTTTATTAAAAATTAAATCAGAAGATGCAGTTCGATCCTTAAACATATATTTGCAATGGGCTGAAGAGAACAACATTCCAGTAGAAGAGATTTTATTTGCTACAAAAAATAAAAGAGAGGACAGTTTTAAAAAACATAAATTTGCAAAAAACTCAATCTAAAATATCTAACTTCTTTAAAAAAAAATAAATATATATAGGTATTCTGTATCATTCATCACTTACCTATTAATTTTTGTGTAAATTTTCGTATTTAATAAAAATATTTTCAAAAATTGTTTGTTTTGGTTTCACTGAAGTTTTTTCATAACTTGTCATTATCTATAAGAAAACAAGCTATTTCAGCTATAATTTGTATCGAAAAAATACAACCCAGTAAGTGCAACAACCTCGGTTATTGCAACTGCCCCGGTTTCTATTAGTTGCGTAAATCGAGTTTGTACTGTATATACAATTCCGGTAGGAAAAAAACTAAACAAAAATATTAAGAAAACTGAACTACGAGTACAAAAAGTCAATCGGTGCAGATGGAATTCCTAATATTTCTTCAATGTCGGAACTAAAGATGAGATTGTGGTCCTGGGTTCGATATCGAGCATGATTTGATGTGTGATGATCCGTAGAGCTGTGTCAAAAAACGCTTTGAACAGGATAAGCTTATTGGACTGCACCCCTATCGCCTTAAATGTAAATTGTTTTATTGTTTTAGATGCTTATTCCGATTGAATTCTGATTTTTGATTGACTTGTCTTTTAATCCTAATAAACCTCATCTTTTGAGTCAGCACAAAATTTTTCATTTGGAAAAGTGCCATTTCTTCTCCTAATCGTTCACTAGACATTACTTTGTTCAGAAGTAGTTTTCCAGACCCACGAAATTTTAACCGCTTATCTACTGAAAAATTTTTCCAATTTCAACAGAATGAATGCCAAACTTTGAAAAAATATAATTTCTATTTGATTTACTGTTCGATTACTTACAAGCCAAATATAATTCTCTTGTGCTATCGATTGATGATCCGTTATTAGTAGCTAATAGTCCGGTCAATTTAGACATAAAAATAGTGGTCAAATAACAAAAATTCCCGGAAAGCCAAATATCGGTGGAGAGCTGGGGCTTATCATTACAAATAAAGTTTTAAAAATCCCCATCGATCCTATGTGTGCTACAAAAGTTATTCGGGTCAAAGGTCAAAATTTGAGGTTTTTTGGATTTTTCTGGAAAACTGTAAGATTTTTCAAAAAAAAAAAAACTCAAACCAAAGTTGTAGAGTGACTACTGCTGGATGCAGCTCCGCGAAGATTCAACGCCACATAAAAGAAGAAGTTCAAGCAATACGTCATATTTTCAATAAAAATTATGAAAAAAAAAGAAAAAAACTGAAATGGTCGGCCTTCACGTACTGTTTCATAACTTCCACATTTTTATTATTCGATTTTATTGATTTTATGCGTTTTACCTTTGTAAAAACAATATCTTCCACCTGAGATCTTAAAAGTATTTTAAATATGTTTTTGTCTATCCTTACGGAATGACTTAAAAGAAGCGATTTTCTAAAAACGGCGAAAAATTGTGTTTTTTGAAACTTTAAACGGCTTTTTTTTGATGATAGTTGGACCGATTTGCACAAGTCGTATACTGTTGGGAAGACAAACAAAATATCTGTTCAAAAACATAAAGTATATGTTAATTAGTTCCACCGTTTTTGAGAATTAGGCTCATACATGGAAAAGGAGCAAAAAAACGGTTTTTTGCTCATATCTCGAAAACGCTTCTTTGGAAAAATAAATGAGTGCAATTTTCGTGTTCAGAGAGTCAAAATTAGTCTAGAAAATACATTTTTTGGAGGTACTCGCTACAAACCGAATATTTGTAATATTCTTTTGTAATATTCTTTTTACCAACCAATGCACCAAAATATATAAAGGGTGCGCCAAATTTAAGTTTCTTTTTAAAAATGTAATAAAGTGAACAAAAAAATTTGTTTCTATTAATAGTAAGAGCAAATATTCCCCTTAATTATGGAACACAAAGTCGTTCAAGTGGCTGGCTCGGCAGGTCGTGCGCCTTTAATTGCTGAGTCAATTGGATCTTGTAAGCAAATAATCCTAGATGCAGAATTCTCCTAGGGTTAGTCGGTGAAATGTCTCATACTCTCAGCAGCAGCCATGTTCTCGTCTGCGCGCGACAACGCACAGTGAATCGAATAGTACATGCTAGGTGGACAAAATTCATTCTCGAGTGAAGCTTTGGAAACAGGATAATTTTGTTAACAAATGGACACACATTAATATTTTTATCAGCTTTTAGCCGTCATTATTTTCGTTTATCAGTTATTCGTAGCCAAAGTTAAATAATTAGAAAAAAATTTATTGATTTTTGCTCAGTTGTGTTTTATCTCTTTCATTGATGGTTTGTATATTTTTTTGTAAATCTTGTCATTTTTTGGTTTATAATGGAAAGCGCCGCCCAAGGTATGTTTAGTATGTTTAATAGGTTTAAAAACTTAATTTATCAACATTTGTTCTGGTTTGATATTTAAATTTTGCTAGAATTTAACGTAATTTTTAGGTTTCCCATTGTGAAACTATTAGCTCCACGCCTCTCCACGCGATGATTCTTATATTTTTGAAAAGATTGAAAGTCAAGCTTTTTTTTTAATACCAAATTCCATTTGCGAAAATTTGCAAAAGTAATTTTAATAAATTTATAAAGGTATTCGAATTAAGATCACTTGGATGGAATTTTTCATTATTTGGCAGTTTAACCAACTATTCCAATAAGTTTTACTTCAAACCGGTTCTACTGATGCCTTTGGAATTACCTTACCCATAATTCAATCCATCATTTCAAGAATAATAAGTCATAAGTCTCGTTCTGAAAAAATGGCCGTCAGACAGAAATATTTTTGAAGAGCTTTGAAGGCTGGCTTAATGGTGACGATTTCATATTATTCGAAGATAACCAGGATGAATACTTTATTGAAAAAACTCATACATCTGTCGATGTTGGTAGCCCTTTGAAAACTTGTGAATCTTATTACAAACTTTTTCTTGTGGCCTATCAACTTAGAAAAATTTGAACAACTTTGATTTTCTACACTAAGTCAGATAAATTCTTAGTCTGTATTTTTGGTTTATTATGCCAGTGACCCTACATACATTCTTTTATCAAGCTAGTAGGGTTATAAAATACTTCATAGTTCCAAAAGGTCAGCTCTCAATAAGGCCCAAGAAGCACGAAACAAAGACTTTCGAAGATATCGAGAAAACCATACTCGAAAAATCTCAAGAAAGTCAAGCAATTCTGATTTATTATCAATGTTGCTCATTACTGTCCCCTTACCAGTTTGCGCGAACTCCCGAAAAAATAAACAATTTGCCTCATTATCTTCTAAAGTTGTAAACTTGCTGCCTGAAAACTCTAATGCGATCGTTCAACGCGGAGAAATAACGAGGACCAATTCTAATGATTCTGAGGAAATTCAACCTTAGTGATTATGTTCTACTTTTTCCTCTATGTAAACTGCCACATAAGAGCTTATGTTGAACTGAAGCTAGTTAAGTTTCTTTCCAGGAAATGGCCCTAAGATACTGAAGACTCTGGCAGAATAATACATAGTAAAGTATTATATTAGTTAGCAATTGAAAATTTATAAAATTTAAAATATATTCATTTTGATAAATTTTAGTAAATATAATACCTAATAATAATAAATAATAATAAAAGTTATAAAATTAACCTCCACCTTATATTTGTGAGCTTTTTTAAAGAATAATGTACTTAATACAAAAATAAACATGTATTCCTACAAAACATCTTTATTTTAATCATTTAAAAGAAAAAAATAATTTTGTCCACCTAGTATGTTCTATTCGATTCACCGTTGCAACGGTGACCATGAGTGTTATCCACTAGCATACTAGTGTTACAAATATTTTTTGGCCAAACTTGCGTCCAGCCAGCGGGTGGGTGCTTCATTTCTGCCAAAACATCTTTTTAAAAATAACGCCTGTTTGGGCTACACATCATTCACTTTGGAAAAAGTTTTTAATATTTCCCAAAGTTGTTCCAGCGTAAAGCGATTGATTTCGTTCCGCGGAGGTAGATACTGACTTTGTGTGAAGATTTGGAGCGGGAAACAGCTGTAAGTGTCAAAATAACCTCTATAACAACCAGAAGATAGCCCACCCTATATGTATGTATTATTTGAGGATAGTTCTGCCTGCATTATTTCTATCAACTCTTAAGTTGAACGCAGACTATATAGTTCAATATCATTTCAGCAGTTTTCTCAGAAGAAAAAAATATTTGTAACAAAAGAAAGATGTTCTTAACTAAAAACATAATTTTTCCACAAAGTTGATATATGTATATTATTGAAGATGTACGAAGGGCCTTTGATTTTAGAAACATATATTTTCTAATATTTCTCGACTTTTCAAAAGCATTTAATGCGGTATCGGAAGTAAAATTTTTCAAGTTCTGCTGATTAATTCATAATTAATCGGAGGCAAGCAAGCTTTCTGCCTCTAGAGGGGTCCCTTAAGGATATATTATTGGTTCTCTGTTGTTTTCCCTTTGCATAAATGAGCTCCCTCAAATTGTCTTCTGAGTTGACGTTCAGTTACTTAAGCTACTCTCCTGTTTTAATCAACTGTTAGGCCCAAGCGCCACACCAAATTTTAATTTTTTAGCATAAGCGGTTCCTGAGACAAAAGGCCTCAAAAATCGCAAAAACCGTAACTGACTGACTTACTGACTGACTGACATATCATCAAAATTATGGAGCACTTCCCGACATCGTATAATCTAGTAATTTTGCACAACGATAGGTCTTGTCATGCAAGTAGAGGAATAAATCGAAAGTTTGAGGTTTTCCATTCAGGGGACGTGGCATCCGCCTACTTTCTGAGAAAATGTTTAATTTATATGGAACACTTTCGATTGCTGTAGAATGATGAAATTTGGTAGAGCGGTATAGCTTAATGTACAGTGACGAGCAAAAGTGGTCAAATGATTTCGCTTTTTTGAAAAATTGATTTAAGTAAGGATTTTTTAATAGAACTAAAATTTTTTTTTATTTTTTTTTATTTTGTTTGTTTGACTCACATTTATTATGTATAATAAAATTTTCAAAAAATAATAGATATATTATACAAACAAAAAAAATAATTATAATTTTCTGGTTTTGTCCAATTATGCACGTTTTAGTTTCAAGAGATTTAACATTGTTTGTTCATTGAGAGATGTTCCTCTCTATTGTGCTTTGTTTGTTTTACTGTTATTTAACAAGTAATAGTTCAGATAATTTTATTTGTTGATAGTTTGTTGTGGGTAAATTGTTCATTTTAAAACGTTTAAAGCTGATTATTGTCAAAATGAAAACAAACTGTAAACATCAAATCGATAAAAAAAGTGGTGAAACATCGCGTGAAGTGTCCAAAATTTTGAAAATTTCAAAAACTTCTGTGCTTAATATTAATAAAAAGAGAAAAACATCGATGTCCCCCCAATGAAAAAAGGACGAAAACGACTACTTTCTGATTTGGAAGCTAGAAGAATGTAAAGATTTGAGAAGTTGTGGGTCCAAAACACCTAAGCAGGCAGCCCAAAACATAGACAAGCCAGTTAGTGAATGGACTGCACGCCGGGCACTCAAAAGAATTGGGTTAAACGCTAAAGAGAAACCGAAGAAGCCTCTGCTTTCAGCGAAAATATTAAAGCCAGGTCAGCTTTTGCTAAAAAGCACAAACACTGGACCATTGACCAATGGAAAAAAGTCATTTGGTCGGGCGAGACGAAGGTCAATAGAATAGGAACGGATGGTAGATATTTTTATTGGTCACGTCCTGGAGAACCACTTCAACAACATCAAGTTCAAAAGACTGTGAAACATGGAGGAGGTTCGGTGATGGCTTGGGGCTGTTTCTCGTGGAACTCTGTTGGTCCTTTGGTGAAAATCGATGGCATCATGAACAAAGAAAAATATTTGGACATTTTGAAGACAAATTTACCACCTTTTACTGCATCAACAGGTTTCAATGATTGTGAAATAACTTTTCAGCAGGAAAGAGATCCAAAACACACGTCAAAAATTGCCTCGGAATGGCTGAGAAATCAATAGTTAACGACGATGACATGGCCAGCACAAAGCCCTGACCTCAATCCAATGGAAAATGTATGGTCACAGTGAAGCGACGGTTGGGGCAGCACAAAACTCACACATCAAACACTCAGGAGCTTTGGCAACGAATGGAGCTGGAATGAGCCCGTCAGAGCAATTTCTCCATAATTTGGTACAAAATATGCCAAAGCGTTGCTCCCAAGTAATTAAAAATAAAGGTTTATGGACTAAATACTAAAGAAAAAACATTGAATTTAAACGTGCATAATTGGACAAGTCTAAAAACTAATGGAATATTTTTTGTTTTGTATAATATATGATTTTTTGAAAAAGTTATTATAAATAATAAAATTTAGTTTAATAAACAAAATGAAAAAAATAAAAAAAGATTTTAATTCTATTAAAAACTCTTACTTTAAATCAATTTTTCAAGTAAGCGAAAACATTTGACCACTTTTGCTCGTCACTGTACATTCAAACCGAAAAATAGAAAATCTAAGATTTTTCATTCGAAGTGTCTTTTTATTGTCATTAAATCATTAAATAATAAAATTTCTCTATTACATTGTAGCTGTTTCAATATTATTCTACTTTAAATATTCGATATTAAACCTTCATGAAGTAAGAACTTGGCGTACTTTCAAATCTCAGTACTTGAAGGCGGGTCAATAAGTCCGTGACTTTTGGAATAAAACACAGGTTTTTTGATAAAAAAATAATTTTTTTGAGCTCTATACACTTTGTCCAACGCTTAGAAACCCACTGTTTTGACTGTTGTTTGGTCTCTGGTGTGTTGTGATGGATCCATGTTTCGTCCACGGTTACAAAACGGCGCAAAAACTCCTCCATATTGCGATTAAACAACGCCAAACCTTCCTGTGAAGTTGTTACACGATTTCGTTTGTGGTCGACTATGAGCAAACGCGGCACCCATCTTGCGGAAAGCTTTCTCATGCCCAAGTGATCATTCAAAATTGAAACCACTGAGCCATGCGAGATCCCTACGGCTTCCACAATCTCTCGCACTTTCAATCTTCGGTCGGCCAACACCATATCGTGAATTTTTTCGATTGTTTCGGGTGTAGAGACCTCAACTGGGCGTCCAGGACGTTCGGCATCTTCAGTGCTTCAGTAAACCACTTTTTTACCATTGAAATCGATAGTGCAGAGTCCCCATAGTATTTATCAAGCTTAGCCTTGGTCTCGGTAATGGTTTTTTTTCGCAAGAAATAATGCTTAATAAGCACACGAAATTCACTTTTTTCCATTTTCTCCTCAAATTAGTGAGTAGTCTGATAAAAATAGCTGTCAAACACAAACTAACTGACGCAGCAAGTTTAAATTTTGACAGGAGTCAACTGACAGATGCCTGTTGGCAGGAGCAGTGTTGCTGTTTCAGTAAAGAGGTCAGAAATTCAAAAAGTCACGGACTTATTTTTATTTTTTTTATTGAATCGGTTAAGCTCTTTTATAAAATTTTATATTTAAAACTTTTTTTTAGCATTTCCATGAATGGATCTCCCGAACTCTCTATGAATGTTATTAAAGGAAAATTTTCAAAGTCATGAAATTTATTCTTTCAATGACTTAGACAACTTCCTTAGTAGTTGAAAACTAAAAAAAAATTATGATGTGATTATACTTAAGTAAACATGCATAAGTTTCCTTGTTTAAAATTTGAAAAACATTTTGAAAGAAACATATTTTGTATGAATTAAGAAATAAAAAAAGAATTTTTTTCTAACACAAGAAAGTATTTTCTTGAATGATTTGATGTTCGTTAAACTCTTAGAAACTTCTCTATAAAAACTTTAATTTTATTATGAGACGGCTAAGAATGTAAAAAGAAAGTCAAAAATCAAATTCATTAATTGTTGGTACTCTTAATAGTATTTAATTTGAAATTGTATTATATCGAATGCTAGATCCTACAAATTAATCGGTACAAAACAAATTTTATTAAAATCCCTGGAGTCGTTTTCGAGAAAAAGCAGATTTTCGAAAACGGGTTTTTAACATACATATATTATAATCTTAAGAACAATTATTTTAGATTTAAAGAACAACTTGTTTTCTAAATATTTTAAATAGTGATAAAAAAACAGTAAGGATTCGAGTTTTTAATAATAAAAGGTTGTGATTTTGGAAGTAAATATTGCGTTAGTTAAAAAATCTAACTCTAAACTTTTTAAAAGCCATTTTCCGACATTTATTTAACCATAATAAAAATGTGTAGAACAGTTTTTGGAAAAAAATTTCTAAAATGTCTTATTGTTTTGGGCGTTTCGTTATTTTTAGTCTTTAGAAAAAACATGGGGAATAATTTAAAAATATTATCCACCAAGTTTAAAGAAAATCGCTCGAACCGGCTATGTTGAAGTCACAGACGGATAGATAGACTGACTGACAGAATTGCGAGATGCACTATTTTTCGAATTTCCTTTCATGGAATTATCAACTTTGATCAAAATCTCGAGTTGAATTTTTCTACGAATCCATACATAACTTGCCATACATATGTATGTATAGTACCTCTGTATAGTAAGTTAATATGTATTTAAATTTCCAAAATTAAAGAAAAAAGTTCTGTGGCTTAGGTAATTAATATTATAATATAAAAAATTATTTTATAAAAATCCGTTAAATAGTTTTTGAGAAAAAATGTTCTATAATGGTGTAAATAATATGGGACAGGTTGTCATTATTTTTGATCTTAAAAAAAAGCTATAGCAGCTTGACCCGACGTCAAAAACTCAAGTTCGATTTTATATCAATCTATAACATTATCTACCTGCAGTAAGTCTATTGCAACTATTAAAATACACTCGAGACTGCATTAACTTTGATTTAAAATGTAAACCACATCAAACGATACCAAGTTCTCCAGCTGTTAAAATAGACTTTAGTATACAGTCGACTTTTAAAGTGAAGATAAAATGAGCTTGAATAAAGAATTAAGTCAACCATGGAGAAACTGATGAAAAGCTACTTCTTCTTCTTCCTTTGTTTCGGCGCTGTTATGATCTCGATGTCGAGGGGATCATAACTCTCCCACGTATCTGCTTCACACTAGTGATCCGCCTGTGGGGTTCGCCGGGTTGACCTCAGAAATCGGCGGCAAGCCTCCCGGTTTTGTATTGTTCCATTTCTGAGGCCAACTGAATGCTGGTGTTTTTGCATTTGTTTGTACCAGGAGTGTTTAGGCCTACCTTTCTTTTTATTCCGAATTGGAAATGAAAAGCTACTATGAAAAAAAAAGTCAGGATGGGAAGGATGTTTAAAAGATTATTCCCTATTATGGTTATTTTTATTAATGAAAGCCTTTTATGATAAAGTGTAGTCGATGTTTGCATTAAAAGGCTACGTGGTTAAGCATACGTACATTAACCTAATTGTAGAGTTGTTATAGAAATAAGCTATATTATTTGGTCAACAAACAGGACGCTATTAAAGTAATGAGTTTTTCGAAATTAACGAGAAGGTATTGTCGTGAGGATAACCAATTTATATGGACAAGGTAATCGGTTTTAAAAGACTTTTAATATTACTCTTGTGACTTGGGAATTTACCAAAGTAATATAAGTCGTAAATGCAGTTATATTAATTCATAGCAACTATGAGGTAGATCAAATAAATAAATAACAAGCGCAACAGCTCATAGAGAACTTGAACTTGAATTGTCTGTAACTCTAAAGCTAGCCCTAAACGAAGAATATGCTCGCCGAACTTGTTCGTTTGCGTTATCCCCTACACGGGGATAACATTTGGCGAACATTCATTTCGTGTTGATTCTTCCCAAAGTCAGCATGTGCGACGCACAGTGGGTCCTGTTTAAAATGCTAAAATTGTTATAAATAGATACTAACTGCTGTTGAAAATGAGAATATTATTAATAATTAAAATAGTTCTGACTTTTAAAAATAAAAGAAAACTGCACAAAATTAAAATTTTTGCATGTTTAATGAAAAACCAATGACACAGACACAGAGTCAACTTAAATATACCGTAACTTGGCCATTAGACAGAGAGGAAAGATAATACTTGCGAATGACATGTGTTATAATATTTATATTGATTAGGCATTTTTATTTTGTTCTTATTGACAAAAATTGAAAATGGTATTTTGAGCACTGTTATGTATGAAGAGGACCCACTGTGCGACGTTCACAGCAAAAATAAGATTTGCTCGCGAACATGGCCCTACACGGCGAACATCGAAGCCAACGAACACGACAAAATCGAAATTTTTCGCCAACAGCGAGCGGCCCGCGAACCAGTCCCTACCCCTACACGATGAAAACATAGCGAACACGAACAAGTTCGGCGAGCATGTTCGTCGTTTAGGTCTAGCTTTAACGGCTCACATGGGAATCATTTTTCATGAAAAGAGTGACCTTCGAGCATTTGTCAATTCCTCGTAAAAGGCAGTCCCCCGAAACACACATTTTCAGGAGAGACGCTGTTGACCGAACTCTTCAGCCAGAACCATTTTACCAAGATGCACCACTTTAAGTTATCGAAGGAATGTTTATTTTGAGATCTTTTTCACTAACAAGTCCGTGATTTGGTTAAAATTTTATTTTCAAAAACTGAACTGAAATAACCTACTGGGTTTTCATATATGAAATTGAAAAATTTACGCTTGTTTGTTCGATTCAAATCAGAAATTTAAGTTTTCCCAACAAAATTACACAAAGCTTCCTAAGCTTGTGCTCAAGCTGTAAAATTGTTATTCATTAAATTATAAACTAAGCTATTCTTAAAATAATCTCCTTGTGACCAGCTCAAAAACACTAACTCCCTCTCAAAACATTATTTATTCCATATTTATTGAAGCTCAATCATGCAACACCATGAACTCATATTTCCTAAGCTAGCAATGCAGTCCACACAAATTCTAAAACTAATAAATCCCCTTTGCTAATAATAATTTGTGTGCCTCTGACTACGAGTATCTAGGAAAAGGCACCTTCGCATATAGCATCACCATAGTACTGATTATATTGTTGGAATCCTTCCAAAACGATGAAGCCTCAAATTTTCCCAAGGACATAACTCGCTTTGTGTACTGCATAAGTATATTCCCTGCATTGCATCCATAGTTTCCAATATCCGATACAAGCAACTCAATACAACAACGCACACTTTAGATTGTACAGCAACACCGACAACACCGTGTGCCTACCTGTACAATCTACACTGCTCAGCCCCTTCAAAGTCATCCACAAATCAACCCCAAAAATACCATGTCAACTTAAGGCCTCTTAGTGTACGGAGGTGATATATACGGTAACCGAGCTATAGACCGGTGCGGACCTTTACCAACCACATACAAGTAAAATCTCAAAATCGATCAATTTATGCTCACATTGCAAATGTGGAATCATCATTGCAATGCTCTGCTATGCGACAAGTGGGAAGAATCAGAGGCAGAATCGGAAATGCTGCAGCATCAAACATATGTACATATATGCGAGATGGGATATGCATCGATGCATATTCCACCTTGTTTCTGGTTCGACAACCAGTTCCACCAAGCAGCAATAGCAACAGCAACGTATAGTTCTCTGGCAGTAATTATAGAAGGCAGACAAGGCCAGCACCTTGAACCAAATCAAGAAGCTTCGGCATGATGGGACCCCTTGTGTGTCCTCATCCGCCCCCCATCCAAATCCTTTGCTTTGAGTTCAGGTATCCGTTGGTAACGAACGGAGAGATGTGCATAATGCATGCAAAGCAAAATCAATTTCAGGCGAAGGTCGAACTAATCGTAAAAGAGTCCGGGTCAACTCGACACAAGAACCTTGAGCATTGTTACGCAGAGTGTGCCTTCTAGCACGTATGCGAAGTTAACAGTGTTGTGCAAGAATTATTTTATAATCCCGCTTTTTTTTTTATAATCTACACGCGCTCAAGGGATTATGATTACCCTTTTAAATGTTTCAACACAGCGCAGGCGTGAACTTAAGGAAGGGAAAGAAAGATAGGAAAGATGTGTGGCACGATGTTCTGAGACTGAAGGTGGTGGTCTCAGATTTTTATCTCCTGGGATGGCGGCTGAACTAATGCGGAGAAATGCCGTATCTTTTTTTATGTCCCTTATAATTCGCATTATTTTATTCGTATTCATATTTGTTGGCCATACTAGTTTTAACTCAATCTCATGTTGTTATGCCGTTCGTCCACTATGTGCGCTATAAGTTCAACCAACTTCGTTCAACTTTTTATTCAACTCTTTCGTTTGATAAACTAATTTATAACCTCTTACATTAGTGCAGCAACTTACGTAATTCACGTTGAGCAACTAAAGTTGAACAAAATGCGTTTGGAGCCCCGTACACATAATTGACCAACTTTAACATATGTTGACTAACCTCGCACACCTAGTTGATCAACTCTTAAAACTTATTCCAGTGTTGAATAGCTCCGTACATCTAGTTGACCAACTTACTCAAATGTTGAATAAACTCGTACACTAGTTGATAAACTTGTTTGATTTTGACAGAAAAAAAAGTTTTTTGAGTTGGTCAACTACGTTTTCGATATGGTTGCTCAACCAGTTGATGAACGAGTTGATACATTCGTACACTTAACCAAGGATCACTCGTTGGGGAACGCGTTGAACGCACCACGATAAACAAAAATCTCAAACGTCAAACCTGAAATAATTTTGACTTCAGTTCGGTACATTAGGCAATTGCATTTTCGAGGAAATTTGAGACCAAGGGAATTCCCTGGCATCTCGATTGTTATAAGAGGGGCTCTTAATGTCCCATTTTTTTATAATTCTCACCCACTCAAGGCTATGTTAAGAGACCCTTTAATGTTAAATACAGCACGTGCGATGGGGAAATTAGAGTTGGAGAGAAAGGATGTGTCGATAAACATTGGTTTTGAATGTTTGCCAATTGAAATGGCAAGGAAAAACCGTACTGGGTAAATTATTTCATAGCAGTGTTGTGCGAATAAAAAACGAATCTCTATATTTTACGGTACGACCAAAATTAGGATTAAGGGTGAACTGATGAGCATTCCTAGCGAAGCGGGTATCACGGTTGAACGGTATTTTGATTCAATGACAATAGACAGCATTGAGTTTTTGAAGCATGAAACTCCACACAGTTTCTTATACCCCATTTAACAATGCTGTAAAGATCCGAGTTTAATGAGCTTATCGTACGATACCATTTTAATTCCACTTCTGAAGGAGATAGACGTGAATTTGAAAACGAGTTTGTGAAGCTGAGTGTAGAGTCGTCGGCCAAACAATGAAGTGAACTAGAAGTTTCAAGCAAGAGATCATATACAAAAATTAGGAAGAGAGTCGAAGACAAAACGGAACCCTGGCGAACACCATCATTTATTTTATAAAGATCAGCCTTGAAACCGTCCAATACAACATGTATTGGACGATCTAGAAGGTGGTTTATAATCCACACAGTAAGGGATTAGTAGATACCAAACGTGGGCATTTTCGGTAAGAGAGCCTGGTGCCAAACTCTATCAAATGCCTTAGAAATATCAAGCGCAATAATCTTGCTTTCTCCAAAACAATGTAAAGATCAGTTCCAATCTTAGGTGAGATATTTCATCAGATCACCAATGAAAATATCACTGCGAAAACCGTATTGCCGGCCATTAAAAAGCTTTTGATCATTGCGAGATACTTCTTGAGCTGATGATTTATCAGCGATTCCATGAGCTTGGAAAGAAGGGACGTAAGTGCTATTAGTTGATAGAAGGAGGGGGGGAGTTGTCACCATTTTTAGGAACATGCTGTTTTTCATCTTCATTTTGCTAATAGGCAAAGTACATTTGCCTTATCTGAGCGTTGGAACCGAAGATGAAGTTGAATTTTTAACGTTCTTGCAAAATAACCAGAAATTTCTACTGCCTTTTGGACATACTGTATTTTTTGCCTTAATTTTTGGTCATGTAAGAATTTTGTTCTTTTCTAAACACCGTTGGAATCGTTTCGGACTGGTTTATATTTTTTACGATTTTGCTTTGTAAGAGCGGAAACTTACTTCTCTCAACCTGATAACTTCATTGCAGCTTATATCGAACCAAGACTTTTCATTATGCTTTATACTCTTAATTCTGTAAGGAATAAAAGTACGCATCCCAAGAAAAATCTCTTTGTGATCGTATCAGCACTGCCACCTAGGTCACTCTCGAGGAAACATAGTGACCAGTTAAAATTTCCAGAACAATTATTTAAACTGTACCAGTTGGCTCTCTCGTATTGCCAAACGATCCCAGTGGGATGCTTCTTTTTAACTGGATGAATGGGTTACGAGAAATTTGCGGAGATTACAGAGAGAGAGAGAGGTATTCTTATCAGGGTTAGAAGTAAGAAACAAGTCGAGAGTGTGGGCTTTTTTCCCAGCAACTTCTGGTATTCGAGTGGTCTCATCTACAAACTAAGTAAGGAGGTGCATCTCAGCAAAGATCTCAACATATCTTCCTTCGGTTGTTGTCTGTCCTGAATAGCGAAACCAACTTGAATTGTATACATTGAAGTCGCCGGCAATAACGTCTTCAGGGTGAGTGCACAAGGAAACAATTCGGGAAATGGAATCAGACAGCTTATTGAACTCATTAAAAGTTGAATTGCTGTCAAGATTTACTCGTACAAATGAAACAATAATGGATGATTCGCTTGCTGACAGTAAATTTGAGCTACCTGAAGTTAAAATTCGTATTAGAACAATGTTCGTATTGAGGAAGGTTCTGGTAACTTACTTAATTACTTAGGGCCTCAGACATTTTATATCCGTGGGGGACCCCTAGTGGGGCATAGGGCGTCCACAACGCCAACTCGTCATCGTGTTCGGTTCCTGAATATGAATCGCAACTCCCTCCAACTCTTGCTTAGATGGGCTGACTCCTCCTCGACTGTCCTTCTCCATGAGCTTCTCGGTCGTCCAGTTCTACTTCCTTCTTAAGTGAGCAGATTCGATTGCATGCGCCGCAATAAGGTTGTCGCCTTTTCGAAGCGTGTGTCCGATCCACTGCCGCTTTCGACGTCGTATAATAGAGTCAATAGGTTCCTGACCCGTTTTCCTGAGGAGCTCTTCGTTTGAGATACGATTGGGCCAGAAAATCCTAAGGATTTTTCGTAGACATCTATTAATGAACGTTTGCAGCTTCTTAGTGACACCTACTGTTACTTTCCAAGTGCTGCAACCGTAAGGTAACACGGATTTGACGTTGGATCGAAACAGCCGTAGCTTGGTTCTTAAGCTTAGAGAGTTATCCCTCCATATATTTCCGAGCATACCGAAAGCAGCCTTTGCCTTCCCGATTCGACAGCTTATGTCCTGTTCGGTGCCACTCTCGGTAGAGATGATACTTCCAAGGTATTGAAAACTCTGTACTTTCTCTACCAATTGTTCAGAAATATTTATGAGAGAAGATGACTGGGTTCCTAGGCTGATCATCTTTGTTTCTGCTTCTCTCTCCACCCCAGTTGTCATTTGGTAGACATCCATGATCCTATGAGAGAGCAAGCATACGTTATCCGCATAGTCAATATGTTTCAGGTGAGACGTCAGAGTCCATCGAATTCCTCCGTTTCCCATCAAGACCGCTCGCAGGACATCGCTTATCACCAACAGAAATAATATTGGTGATTGCAGCCCTGTCTGACTCCACTATGGACTTCAAACACTTCTGACAGCCTCTCTTCGTGCAAAACGTGATTTTTGGATCCATCATAAGTTGCCTTAATAATAGCTATAAATTTATCCGGGATACCCCTCCTGCATAAAGCATGCCAAATAAATTCTCTCGATATTCGACGCACTGCTCAATTATGATCCTTAAGGTACGAGTATTGATATGATCAATGCATGAGGACCCAGTACGGAAACCTGCTTGTTCGGCATCGAGTGTGGCTTCTAGATGTTCCCTGATGCGTTCCAGTACTATTTTTGCTAATATTTTGGCAACGGCAGGCAGGACGCAATTCCCCCTCCAGTCGCACTATGTTAGGTCTCCATTTTTAGGTAGCTGGACTCAGGGTTGCGAATTTTTGAATTAAAAAATCCTTAAGTCATAAGTCTATAGATGACTTGTGAATTAAAAAAATTTAATTCATAAGATATTTGGTGACTTATGAATTAAAAAAAATTTTATTCACAACCTACCAAGTGACTTATGAATTAAAAAAAATTAAGTCATCAGGGAGTAAGTGACTTATGAATTAAAAAAAATTTAATTCATGAGCAACAAAGTGACTTATTTATTTTTTATTTATTTATTTAATTCAAGTCACTTACTCCCCGATGACTTGATTTTTTTTAATTCACAAGTCACTTAGTAGGTGGTGAATTAAATTTTTTTTAATTCATAAGTCACTTACTTGCTGATGATTTGAATTTTTTTAATTCATAAGTCACTTACTTGCTCATGACTTGAATTTTTTTAATTCCTAAGTCACTTAGTAGGTTGGGAATTAAAATTTTTTTAATTCATAAGTCACTTACTTGCCCATGACTTCAATTTTTTTAATTCCTAAGTCACTTAGTAGATTCTGAATTAATTTTTTTTAATTCATAAGTCACTGAGAAGCTTATGATTTAATTTTTTTTAATTCACAAGTCACCAACTGACTTGTGAATTAAATTTTTTTTAATTCATAAGTCAGTTCCTAGCTGCTGAATTATATTTTTTTTAATTCATAAGTCACTCACTAGCTTGTGAATTAAAGCCAAGCTTAAGCTAACAAGTGACTTAAGCTTTTGCAACCCTCGCTGGACTATCATTCCCTTTTTCCACTCACTCGGAAGTCCTTCGGAGACCAAAGCTTTCTTTATAAGTGGATGCGGAAGTTCGCTAGATGTCGTTGGCGGCGCTTGTAAAAGCTGTGCAGGAATGCCATCGAGTCCTACTGCTTTGTTGCTCTTCAGCGCTTTGATTGCGTTGCAGATCTCATCTCTGCTGGGGGGTGCAGTGCGGATTCGGGAATTTGTTGTTCCTGTCGGCTCAGCAGGTATCAGTTGCGCATTGCTGTCGGTAACTCGGTTTAATACCGAAGCAAAATGGTCCTTCCACCTTTTCAGCTGATCCTCATCCGAACTAAGTAGCTAGCAGTCTGAGTCTTTTACGAGGTGTTATTTGGAACTGCGAGAACCAACCAGTTCCTTTGTAATGCTGTAGACGGTACTACTGTCGCATCTGTTAGCAGCATCTTCTGCTTGTTGGGCCAAAGCTTGTCACGTCTTACACTGTGGTGAACCTCTCTCTTTCTCATGCCCTATGTCCCTATAGCCCGCAATCTAGAGAACAAAACGGTTGGAACTCTCAGAAGAGAACCTGTCCAGTGCGCTACTTGAAGAGGAGCTCAAAGGAACAAAATGGTCGGATTAGTAAACAACTAAATAATAAATAATACTCCTAAAAATAATAAGGCTTGCCCTGCCCTAGCTAATACCCTAACAATTTATAACAAAAATTAAGATCGGCTTCACAAGCAGAGTCATGCATTTCTCTGTCACCGAAATGCCTTATAAAAGGTTTTTGTTTGCTGTCCGATCTTAAACTCTCTATACACTAGATTGGTATCCACACTTGATTGCCTTAACTTCCACTTATCAAATATGCGGCTATAAGTCAATGTGAATTGAGAAAATAAGAGACAAAATTGTATGGAATTCAAGGTTAGTAATGATTACCTAATTTCAGGTGCACACGGAATGTACAATATGATTTATTTAAGGAGGCGGAAGGTAGGTGTCGCAGCATTTTGCTGGGTAATGTGATGCAGGTGTTGTATGTAGGTGTTGTAACGCTTCGGTACAATAGTCTGATCAAAGTCTTGAATTCCTTTATTTTTACGAATTTATGCAACTACGTTCGTTGTACCTAATCGTAAATGAAAATTAAATTGTTATGTATACCAAATTTTTAAAATAATCTTGAGTTTGAAAACAGACTTCAACTTGGGGAATTATGCGTCGTCGGGACTTGGGCCTATACTCGTACAAGATCAAACTGATCCAGGAGCTCAAATTCAATGACCATTGACCATACACAACGCGCCGTTTGTTGGCTGACTCTGAGTTGTTGGAAAAGGACCTCAATTTTGAAAGAAAAATCATCTTTAGCGACGAGGAGCATTTTTCGATAACAGCAGATATGTCGTATAAGGGCAACACCAACCCAAAATAGTTATATCAGGTGACAATGTATTCTCAAGAAGTTATCATTTGGTGTGAATTTTGGACCAGCGGAGTCATTGGTCCGTACTTTTTACGTTGGTATGGCGGTCACCCTCAATGCTGAGCGGTACAGAACAATACTAACAAATTCCTTAAAGCCCAAATTGCTTCATTGAACTTTTACCGATCGTTCTTGGCATTGCGATAGATAAATCCTACGATTAATCGCAGTTCCTCGTTTGACAGTCAGCAAACATTTACTAAATCTTCTAATTCTCAGCTCATTGATCCTAAAGGAGAAGTATTTACATGTCAGATCTATACTCGTATGTGTGCATATTTTCAGTTTAAAGATTATTTAAATAAGAAAACTGGCGCGTTTTTTGCACAGCTCCGTTTCAAAACGCACTCCATTTTTATGAATTTGAGAGTATTTCTCAAGCATCTGCATACTCATTGTTGATGGGTTTGACTGCGAGTTAAGATTGCTTTCGAACCCACGTTGGTCCTACAAGGAAGGACGACATAAATCTATGCATGCAAACACTTCGCAGTAAGTAATTACGCACAAGTAAACAGGATAACAAGTCCTTAAGTATCCTTATATTGCAAACTGTATAAGTTTAATATTTTTCTATTTATTTTTTTCTTAATTACAAATCTTCATCAACTTAACTTCTGCCAGATAGTCAGCGAACCTCAACCTGAAGTCTCACTCTTGTTTTCATTAGTTTGAGTAATTACAAATTAATAACATTTGAGAAATTATCTGGGTCAATGTCGCGTCAAAGTCCTTGGTTTTGTTTGTGGTGTGGGTGCCGCTATTACCAAGTTACTCAACTGTGATTTGTATCTATACAGAGCCAAAGTGATGCCACAATTAATCATAATCTCGTCGTTTCCATCATCGTTGTAAGCTGGTGTTTATCTTTGTGGTCGTCATCATGAGGAGGCTGTCAAAGGAGACGCTTTGTCATCAAATCATTTCAACCCTCTACAGACACACGCACACCTGTCGTTCCACCATCTTCGAATTGTATCGCTTAATCACAGATATATTTTATTTTACCAAAGGCAAGGCACCATCAGCCCAAGGTGAAATGGAATTTCGGGAGCAATTGACCTGACAACATTTTTGTGCTAAGTTAGCAGTCGTGTTGAAAGATTATTGTTATTAGCTAGAGGTAAGCGGTGAGGGGATTCATACATGATATTGTCCTGCCCACGTTCGGGGAATAATTTTTCTCTTTGTTTGCAACATTTTTCTGCTGGCACAGATGCTGACACAAACACTTAATCGGCACACGGGGCCCACAAGTTATTATAGCAAAGTGAATTTCGTTCGAACATTGGTAATGAAATCACAATCCGAATATGAAGTCGAGATTTTTCAAAGACTTTGCCAATAAATGTCAAGTTCATAGTTACGCAATAATTGTTTCGTAATTGCGACTTGATTGAGTTTTGGCAAACAACTTGTCGAATGTGCGGGGTAGCTCAATTAGGTTTTTATTATTATTAATCTATGAGTTCTGTGGAGTTTTTTTTTTTTGATGCAGTATTTTTGGTTGGCTTCGTCTTCTAACCTGATTTGTAGTACTTAAGTATTTCAGGACTTCGGTCCTCTGAAGTAGAAGTGTTAGGTACTGGTATCTGTACTTCAGTACCCTGGCACTGGTACTTAAAAAAAAGGCGGAAAGGCATTTGATAGTGACGCACAGGTGACGCATCTAAAACATATTTTGCCTAATAATTTCGCAGACTTTTGTTGTAATTTCAGCAATTTGATTTTTGATGTTGTTAATTGTGGTTGGTTTATAGACGTACACATTTTTATTCAAGTAGCCCTATAAGAGGAAATCGGGAGTCATCAAATTGGAGGGTAATCGATATTACCACTTTTTGACGTGAAAAATGTCTCTTAAGATTCGCATTGTAGTGTGAGCTGTGTTATAATGTGGCACGGTCTTGTTGGAACCACATGTTCTGTGGACTTCAATTTAAGTGGAGTTATTGAATTTAATGCAATTGAAAGTTAAAAAGACCTTAATGTTTGGCCCAGCTTATTTTTCTATTATAAAAAAAATTCACAGAGAGAAAGGTAACTAGTTTTCATTCGATTGCTTGGGATGTGAAGTGAATTTGATCTTGAATACCTGAAAATTGGGTCTCTTTCTCTAAATTCTATGTTTCTAGCACCTTCCATAGCCCATTTAAGAATGGTTCCTCTAGCTGCTTTTGCTATTACGTGCGAAGCGTATCCTCCATTGGCAAGTAGGGCAAGTTAACTTTCATATCAATAGGAAATTCCAATGGACTACTTAACTAGCTTACCTTATAGGTGCCATACCTAGCGCAGAAGTCATTCTTTAATAAATGATATAATTTTTGTCTTTTATGGGTTGATATTTAATCCTACTGATAGAAGCCATTACCTAGTAATCGTCAGAGAGTTTCCCTAAAGCTATTATGACTAGCCAAACCGTTCTCTGCTCCAAAATCTATACACTCGGCTGAGGAGACGTGTGAAAGTATAGAATGAGTCACAAAAGCTGCAGCTCCTTTTGCTACGAAGAGCACTAACAATTTTGTACCGAAAAATATATAGTTTGATAAGGATTGCAAAAGTCTTGGTAAACTTTCATTTGCTTACCTAGAGCTTTTTAGAACTACGAACTCCCAATTTTTCAAAAATACCAATATAAAAAAATGTGTTGAAGTAAGAAAATTACTTATTTGAGAAATGTTGGTAAAAAATTGGAGAACTGTCCAAACTCTATATTTTTTCCCGAATTTCCCATTTTAAAGGGACATAAGTTCGGGACTTACGTCCCTGCGCCTCCGCGAGCTTGGTAGTAGAAATGAGGACATTAAGTACTCTTTAGAAGACGAGACGCTAGCAGCTCATTTTAAAACTCTGCTTTTGGCTGACGAAGACCTTCATAACTTCAATTAGGCACAACCTAATAATACGGTTAATGAACTGGATATAGCTATCTATTGAATTGGAGGAATCACTCCATGGAGAGCATACTAGTCGGATTTACAAAAACAATACAACCGATTTTTAAAATTATCTCGTCTATTTTTTCAACAGGCTGTATAACGATGAGTTTGTCCCCAACAGTTTCAAGATATAAGTTTTTTTTTGCTATTTTAAAAAAATGCTGCAGAAATTATTATAGAGGCATTTCGATCCTAAGTACAATAAGGAAAATTTTTACAGCAATTTTGAATGAAAGGCATACTAAATGGATTGAGCATAATAATCTTTTAAGCATCTTTCAAGCTGGATCCTTTGCTATATCAATTATATATTGCCAGGGACTTTATTGATAGGAAAAAGAAACTTTACATTTGTTTTGTTGATTTTAAAGCTCAGTGGCGTAGCGTAGGGGGGGCGGTGGGGGCGGTCCGCCCCGGGCGGCAGGCCTAGAGAGGCGGCAAAATGTCGCCGGTGATGCGGGTAGAGTAGAAATCATATGTTTTATGAAAGATCGGTTGACAAGTCAACAAACAACAATGATGTAAATTTGAAATTTGCCACCCTATCTGTGGTTCCTCGTTGACCGCTCTCGGCTGATTTTCGTGAATTCGTAGACGGTGAGTAGGGCCGTAAGAGTGCATTCCGTATTGTCACGCGACTCGCGAAACTAAAACAAAACGTTCCGAAACTCTCGCGAAACTGAAAGGGAGTGTTCCGAAACGTATGATATGCATATGCGAGATATGATAAGATAACTAGGATTCGACGGAAACGTTATTCTAGTCTCAGCCAGCTCAATGGTTTTGCTCCCTTCCGCATCACAGAAAGTTATTTCGATTGTGTTGTTTATAGTTTAAATACTGTTGAATCTTCTAAAACTAAACACTTAGTACTTCACTCAACCTTTGAACTTGTTTTTGAAAATGAAAAGAATTAAAGGAAGCGGCGCGGAATACCGCAAGAAAAAGGCTAAGAAAGAAGCAGATGCAAAGACGCGAAATATTTCAGTTCTAGTTCTAGTTCAAAAGCTACGTTAACGTCTTCGGTGGCATCCAGCAGCAGCAGAAGTGATTCCAATGTAAGTAAGATTCCTCCATCTACAATCGTGAGTGGCCTAGAATTGTCCTCCGGCCAATATTCATGGGAATTCATAACTTATTTTACAGGCAGAAGAAGAAGTCGTGCAGACGAAGTCGACTCACCAGAAGTGCCTCAAGTATCTAGTCACAAGCCTGCAGAAGAAGTGAACCTCGTGAAGCTGTAAAGACGCTTAAAAATAAGTTTGTGGAAGTTCTTGAGGTACTGGAAGAATTGACGGAAGACTAGCTCTTCTTCTGACAGTCATGCAGTCATTCAACTTCCTTACTTTTCTTGGCTTTTGAGCTGCAGAGCCACCTGAAGAAGATGACGCACAGATTTACCTGCAGATACTTCATTGCCTGTGAAATGATGTCCCGAAATTTAATTTTAATTTAGTATTGAATGGGGGCGGCAAAATGGGTCTCCCGCCCCGGGCGCCGAGATGGTACGCTACGCCACTGAATAAAGCTGCGTTTGACAAAGTCAAACAAGGCCAGAACTTAATCTATGAATTTTCTTGTAATGGTTTGTCACGTAAATTTCTCCAAATCTATGCCAATTTATATTTCATCGACAAATGTATAAGGGTATGGGATGGTCTCACGTTCTCGAACCGGTTTGAAACAACTGTTGGTGTTCCTCAAGGATGTAATCCTTAGTCCATTATTGTTTGCCTTGTTGATAGATGATGCCTGTGAAAATCTTCCTGGAGGAGGAGGAGTCAATTTCGCAATAAGGTCAAAGTCTTTTTATGCGCCTACGATTTAGTTATGCTTGCTGTAAACCCTTTAACACTTCAAATGCAAATAAACCGACTAAATTTATTTTGTGAGTTTTTGTGTCTGCAAATTAAAACCCCAAAAAAATAAGATTGTCATTTTTGAAGGCAGATAATCAAGAAGATGACCTGAAGAAATATTGTATCTCCATAACATGTGACACGTATCGTATATATTTGGAAAGAACACTTCTCACCCACGAATTAAGCTTCCTCAAGCATTCCAAAGAAAAAAATAACGATGCCATCCTGACCTCAAATATGAAATGGCGGAAGCTTTTATTCAACCATCAAATTGGTTAAGTGAGTAAATACAAAGTTTTCAAAGCGAGAGAATCTACATATCTATCAAATCTTTCCAACGTATTTCTTGTGAAAATAGGACTTTCTAGCAGTCCAACCACTACAAGACTCAACAGCAAGGTTACCCTTATTTGAGAATAGCACCTTTTTGTGATGATTTTCTTCTGGACACTTTATCCTGCGTAAGATTCAGATTTTTTTGCCCAGCATTTCACTTATCCATCTGGTTATAGTAATGTGCATGCATTTGCTCAATCAAAGCCCAAATGCAATCAATCGTGATAAGCTAAAGTCTAATAGTACGGGAGGTAGCGCTATAGTTGACGAAGTCATTTCATCCCGGCTGAAAATCATAACAATAATAGTTTTCCCCTAACACATAACAGATCTGAACGTCAGCTGCTCCGAAAGCGGTGGAGCTAAAGGAGACAGCATGCAAAAGTCATTGGAAAAAAATTTGCTCCGATGAATTTTATACCAAGCGAAACTGTATTAAATTATTGTTTTAATCATATTTCTTCAAAAAATTATCGTCAGCTGTATTGCCGAGGGGGGGTTCAATGTCAGTCACGGGCATAAACCTCATTTAAAATTTGAAAAATAAATTTATTTTATACCTTATGAAATTTATATATCTCAATTTTTATACTTTTAAAATAATAAAGAAAATAGTCAGCTGCACTTTTGACGGGGGTAACACCGTCAGTCAGCGCGATAAACATGTCGCGCACTCAACGCATTCGAGCGTCGCATAGTATCTTTGGAACATAAACTGACGATCTTTACACCCACAAACAATCAGCTGACGACGATTTTTTGTTTCTTTAACATTTAAATTATGTTATACTTAAAATTCAATAAGTATAACATCAATTTCATATAAATAACATCACAGTTTATTTTGTATTTATTCCGTGTAGGTTTCAAATTACATATACAGGGTGATTTGCATAAGGTGTGACAAAAAGCAAGGGCATGTAGGTTGGACTTAGACAAGAAAAAAATCGTATGGGAGGGGGGGAGTCTATTTCCCCCCGTTTAGGCGGGAGGGGCAATTTAAGAAAAAAATCACTTAAAACAGAAAAAAAATTATTAAAAAATAACGGTGATACCTACAGAAAAATGCTATAGCATTTTGAAAAGCCAGAAATACATTCTTTAATTCTGTTTTTAAATAAAGTTGTTCGAGTGAATAGTTTTTGAAAAATTAATTTTCAAAATCGAAATTTTGAAAAAAAAAAAATGAAAATTTTTTTTTAAACAATTTTTTTTCAAAATTTTACGTAATTAAGTATTATTTTTTTATTCAATATTCAATGCTCTTATTAGTTTTTGATCAAACACAAAAAACCGGATGTCAAAATGTTTTGCAGTTATTGAGAAAATCAAAAATAACAAAAACTACTTTTGTTCTAAGAAAAGCCTTTTATTTTAGTTTTTTCGTTTTTGGATTCTTAGGTGAATTTACGATTGAAAGGATTAACTTTCTTTTTACTATTTTTTTAATTATCGTCTTAGAAGCATACAATAATGTGACAAAGTACTGGATTAACAATATTTCTCACATTTTTTCATTGAGAACACCTGCGTGAGAGCATTGGTTTAAAATTGACCTGCCACTTTTTTATTATGGTGGGGTCGGCTTGGCTTAGGTGCATTTACGAAAGAAAGGATTAACTTTTTTGTAAAATTTTTTTATTATCAGTCTTTTAAGCATACAATAAAGTAACAAAGTGCTGGATTAACACATTTTCTCTTTGTTTTTTTTTTTTAAATAATGCAACGTTACACGCCCTAACTAGTGACAGAAAAATGCAATTGCGAAATAAGAACAAAAATGTTCCTGAATCTTGAAATCAATTAAAATAAGAAATACATGCATTTTTAGATAAAATACATAAATACTGTTTATTATAATTTTTAACTATTTTTTAACTAAAGCTTATTACAAAAAATTTTCCATATGATCCCCATTTTGTAGAAGGCAAAGATTATAGTGCCTTCTTATTGCTGCACATAAATTTATACTTGATAAATTTTCCTGTAATTTGACCCCAGCCACTTCAATCCGTTGTTTCAGTTGTTCCAAAGATTCTATTTCCACTTCGTACAAATAGTTCTTCATGAATCCCCAAGCATAAAAATCTAACGGAGTTGTACAAATTATTTCTAATTTGAATGTCAAGTCGTCAACATATCACGATGTCAAATTACTCTTGTACCGGATTAACGGATATGCATTACTGCTACGGTATGGCTCATGGTCGAAGTCGTGAAGCGCAAAGACTCTACGTTGAAATGTATCCCAATTAGAGGTGTCCCAGTCATACGATATTTTCAAGAATCCATCAACGTCTTCGAGAATACGGAGTACTGGAGCACTGGTCAATTTTAAACCAATGCTCTCACGCAGGTGTTCTCAATTAAAAAATGTGTGAAATATGGTTAATCCAGTTCTTTGTCACATTATTGTATGCATATAAGACGATAATAAAAAAAAATAGTAAAAAGAAAGTTAATCCTGTCAATCGTAAATTCACCTAAGAATCCAAAAACGAAAAAACTAAAATAAAAGGCTTTTCTTAGAACAAAAGTAGTTTTTGTTATTTTTGATTTTCTCAAAAACTGCAAAACATTTTGACATCCGGTTTTTTGTGTTTGATCAAAAACTAATGAGAGCATTGAATATTGAATAAAAAAATGATACTTAATTACGTAAAATTTTGAAAAAAAATTGTTTAAAAAAAATTTTTCATTTTTTTTTCAAAATTTCGATTTTGAAAATTAATTTTTCAAAAACTTTTCACTCGAACAACTTTATTTAAAAACAGAATTAAAGAATGTATTTCTGGCTTTTCAAAATGCTATAGCATTTTTCTGTAGGTATCACCGTTATTTTTTAATAATTTTTTTTTCTGTTTTAAGTGATTTTTTTCTTAAATTGCCCCTCCCGCCTAAACGGGGGGAAATGGACTCCCCCCCTCCCATACGATTTTTTTCTTGTCTAAGTCCAACCTACATGCCCTAGCTTTTTGTCACACCTTATGCAAATCACCCTGTATATGTAATTTGAAACCTA
Source organism: Philhelius festivus (assembly GCA_963931855.1). Classification (NCBI taxonomy): domain Eukaryota; kingdom Metazoa; phylum Arthropoda; class Insecta; order Diptera; family Syrphidae; genus Philhelius; species Philhelius festivus. The sequence goes on from OZ007555.1 coordinate 150,683,719, forward strand.
CACGGAATAAATAAATAAACTGTGATGTTATTTATATGAAATTGATGTTATACTTATTGAATTTTAAGTATAACATAATTTAAATGTTAAAGAAACAAAAAATCGTCGTCAGCTGATTGTTTGTGGGTGTAAAGATCGTCAGTTTATGTTCCAAAGATACTATGCGACGCTCGAATGCGTTGAGTGCGCGACATGTTTATCGCGCTGACTGACGGTGTTACCCCCGTCAAAAGTGCAGCTGACTATTTTCTTTATTATTTTAAAAGTATAAAAATTGAGATATATAAATTTCATAAGGTATAAAATAAATTTATTTTTCAAATTTTAAATGAGGTTTATGCCCGTGACTGACATTGAACCCCCCCTCGGCAATACAGCTGACGATAATTTTTTGAAGAAATATGATTAAAACAATAATTTAATACAGTTTCGCTTGGTATAAAATTCATCGGAGCAAATTTTTTTCCAATGACTTTTGCATGCTGTCTCCTTTAGCTCCACCACAAGTGCGACAACTGACGCTCACTTTACTGAATTTCGAACATTAAACAACTGTTTAAAGTAAAATTCATTCGGCATAAAATTCCTAAAAAAATTGCAGCGCTACCTCCCGTACTATAACGTATAGCGTCGTTTCACTTCGCTTCCTTCCACTGCAGTAGACTAGACATTCTAATCCGTCTAACGTTTGTTTTCCTATGATTGTCGAGCTTTCGATTAAGCGATTAAACAAGTCTTATTTTAATTTAAAGAAAACGTGACATCAATTTCAGGAGCCAAATTTCGAGTAATACGTGACTGAATTATGTGAGTTTGGCATTATCGCTGACATTTTCATTCGATCACTGATGGGGCTCACTCACTCGTTCACTGAAGCTTTAATTCGGCCCCAGATATCTCCATTTTCTCAGATATACCGAAGATGCTTTAAAATGCTTGGAGTCTGATTTAAAAAAAATTTTGTAACAGTCCTCAATTTCTAATAACATTTTATGAAGATGATGCAGCAGTTCAATAATCACCTTTATTGGATACAAGGCCATAGGGACACTTCAAAAATTCTAAAAGTGACCCATGCAACACAATTATCTCTTAAATATGTTTTGAAAAGTTATTTTTTAAGTGCTTTCAAATCTTGAAACAATCTTAAAGAGATCAGTAAGAGCCGAAAGGGCCTAAAGCGGAGGAGCCAATTGTGATCAACAAAGAGTTCTAATTAAAGTGTTTGTAAGACTTTATAAAGATCATTTGTTTGATTGATCTAAAAAGATGCTTTCATCAAGTAGTTTTCAAGATAATTTTTTTTTTTTGAGAGAAAGTGCGAACTTCGAGGAAGAAAAATGTATACATAATGACTTTCTCTTTCATGCAGAAACAAATTTAATGCAATTTTAATAAATGGTCAAGACTTAATTGACTGGATTTACAATATTCGTTTTATTACCTTTTATGATTGTGTGTTTTGATATGCGAGAATTTATTAAATTTGAAACCGCATATTCTACCCTACCTAAAATTAATGCGTCTTGATGTAGAAAAGTATTAATAAATAAATATTTAGAAAAATAATATAACAATAAATTCTATATGAAGGTTTTTTTTATAATACAAACTCTATATACTACTGAAATAAATCAGCCAAGTAGAAGACTTAGCACTATTATTGGACTTGTTAACTTCCCATAAGGAGTTATTGTAATCGGTCCGATTTGTCAAATTGGAATTTTTGACATTTCTCGACGTTTCAAGGTCCCTAGAGGCTATATCAATCATTTTTAGAGAGATGTCTGTGTGTGTGTGTACGTACGTTCGTACGTTCGTATATGTCCGTACGTTCTGGTACCAATTTTCGTCGATATCTCAAGAACGAGTAACTGGCTGAACACAATGGAGACGGAGCTGCAACTGGAACTGCAACTGGAATAGCTGTCAAAATATTCAATACACGTAAATTCAATGTTACGAACACAACACAACGCAACTGCAGTCGGTGCTGCAGACGGTGCTGCAAGAGTTGGCGAACTTTTAACTTTTTCGTGCAGCAATTTTGACATTTCAAATTTTATATATCTGTCAGTGATTTTTAGTGTTGTTTTGTTTTATTGTGATTTCGTGGTTAAATTTTAATTAAAATAATGGACGAAAATCTTCGATTTCAGTGTCCATTTTATAGTTTCAATTACTTAAAATATTTACAATTTGCCAAAGATTCAACACCTAAAAAAAAGTACGTACGACACTTTTTGACAGCTCTTCCAGTTGCAGCTGCAGCTCCAGTTGCAGCATTCTATTGTGTTCAGCCAGTAAAGATATCGACTTCAAATAAATTTTGTTTAATAGATATAATAACTTCGAAAGAGGCTGAAAGGGCGTTTATTAAAATTCAGTGAGTAGTTTTCTTACTATAACGGTTTAAAAAAAAGTAAAAATTTTGGTTAGTTTCAAATATCTCACGAAAAAATAATGCTATTGGTTTCAAATAAAATTTATTGTACTCATTATAAGGTCATACAGATTTGGTATGAATTCGGAAAAAAATGAACATACCGTTATTTTTTTAAATAAAAAAAAACTGAAAAAAAAAAATTCATAACCCAGATATTCTAAAAACGTAAAAGAATTTGAAACTCAAAATGATTTTATTTTACGAAAAATAATGTGTTTGACAACTGGCGAAAATTAAAAAAAAAAATCAGTTTACATTTTTTTACAAAAAATAAAAAACTATATAAAATTCTATTGAAAATTGGTAAAAATTGTTTTTCGAATCAAATTTTTCGAGAACTAGTAGTGATATTGACTTCTAATTTAGTTAATTTTATACATAGTATAATTTTGTACAATTGGTAAAATGTTGACAAATATTAAATAAATAGTTTTTTTTTTTAAATAAGAAAACTATTAAAAATTCTAGTGAAAACTATGTAAAATTGTATTTCAAGTCGAATTTCTTGGGAATGAACACCGATAGTGCCTTCTAAAGTATGTTGTTTTATACATCGATAGCTTCCCGTGAGAATGTATACTAAGCGACATTTCTAAAATTGTTCAGGAAACGAAAAAAACGAAGAAAGTTCTAGTTGAATCATAGTGTGCTAAGAGACAATTTTGGTTAAACTAAGTGACATCTAACAAAATTTTTTGTTGCTCACGACAATGAGATCTTTGTTAATATCGCTTATCATAATTTTTGGCGGATAATACAAATTTCAGGGGGCAACATTATTTTAATGAGAAAACATGGCAGTTGATAATTTTTTTTATTTGTACTCTAGTTTCCTTTTCATGCATAATAGGTTGGCGAAACCAGGCCAAAACGTGGCCCTTAACATATAGTATATTTCCTCATCAAAAAGTCATTTTCGAAAAAAGTGTCACTTAGTACATTCTTACGGGAAGGTATCGACATAATACAATTATTAACATATGGTTAAATTTTGACAAGTATCGAATTGACAGTTTTAACAAAAATATAAAAAAAATCTACTAGAAAGTGGTAATATTTGTTTTTCGACTAGAATATCTTGAGAACGAGCAATGATATTGACTTTGCCATTATTTAATTTTATACATAATACAATTTCTAACAAATGGTTTTTATTTGACATATATCTAGTTTTAGAGCGGATATATTTTGTAAGTGCCCTTCCATCCATAACCAAACCATATCTTTTATATTTGAATATTTCGTTTTTAAATTTTTTTTCAATTAAAATGTTTGGAACCGAAATAATAAAGTAATTTCTATAATATAATACATAATTTTATAATTTTATTATCAACTTAGTTTTTAGAAGAATGTTATGTACTGTACATACGTACATATATGAGTAAGGTTGTTCAGTTGTACCCAACCTTCAGATAAAATCAATGCCAGGCCACGGGCAAAATCTTCCAACGTTAATGATTACAATTTAAATCTTGGTTGGCTATAGTTCACATTGGATTTTTGTCAAAAAATCGATGTAACATGAACTGAATTTAACAAAAATTGCGTATTGACAAGATCCTCACAGTCAACTGATGAGTCCATGTGAGATCGCCGGGACGAAACGCCAATTTTTGTGGACTAAAGGCTAAAAAAGCTATTTTGAATCAATAATAATAAATTCTCTCACAACTAAAACGAAAAGGCGTTTAAGTATGCAATAAATATGGCCAATTAATTTTATTGTTTGTGTATGCATCCCAAGTATTCCTACCTACAGGGTGCTTCATTTTATAAGATGACTTTTTTAAATCTAAATAATTTCAAAATTGGAATTTTTTTTTAAATAAAAGTTTTAAGAACAATTTTTTGTTCTATATGGTGTTGCTAAGATCGCCTTAATAGGCCAAACAAAAAGCAACATAATATTTGATTCAAGAATGATTTCAAAATTTAAGTGTAAGTTGACATGCTCAACTCATCTCACTGATAAAATATACAAAAAGACCCACTATATGTTAAGTCAAAATATATTTCATTCCTTATTTGTGGATTAAAATCCTTTTGAAAAAATATGATAACTTGACATTTTACTGTGGAAACGATGATAAAGAGTGGCATTTAAATGTTAAGTACATACAACAAATTATAGTTCTTTTCTATTCTATATGTCAAACCAGTACTTTCTGGTGAAAATTAAAACTCCAGATTCGTCAAAATCAAAGTACAAAATATTGAATTCAACTGTCAACCGATTTAAGAGTAAAAATAATACCCGTTAATATGTTCACAGTATAATGCAACTTTTCAAATTTTCAACATTTCTTACATGTTCTGCCAAAATACTGCAAAACGTTTTCTATTTAAATTTGAACACTAATTTTATAAAGTAAAACTGTCGTCTTTTATATTCGCTTTGGCATTTTTTCATATGTCAAAATAATGGCTGTCAATTTTGAAAGATCCATTTTTAAACAAACAGCAACATATCTCTCTCTCTCTCGTTTACTCACAATCGTAGAAACTGGCACCCTAACGTAATGATCTTACAAAATCTGATCCCATTTTATGAGAAACAATTTGTTTGAATCCAGATCTGTCAAAACACTTATTTTGACACTTTAAGCCTTTCAATTGATAAGAATTTGATTTTTATCGTAAATCATGCAACAATTTTGTATATCTGGATTTTTACACAGAGTTATTCCTCTCTTCACTTACACCATACTATATAATTGACAGCCAATAGTTTGACAGATATAAAGAAATTACCAATAAAATGTCAAAAAAAAAACTTAATATGAGATTTGAAGTTTATCTTTTCGCGGACGTTTATTCATTTTAAATAGATAAAGTTCTTTAGAAATAATTATAATTTCTTTAACCCGTCTTTTCGAACAAGATTCATTATTCGTTGTCACGGAATGAGACAGACATTTGATAGATGTTATAATTTCTATTTTTTCAAATAATCTGTTCATTTTAATAGAACGAAAATACCAAACGCACAATTTTATAACGAAGCGTTCCATGATTCTCCACATCACGTTGTTTTGGTACAGTAAAACCCGCTTAAGAGAAACGGCAAAATGTCACAGTCTTTCTTTCACTTAAGCGGGTTTTTCACTTAAACGAACCCCGCTTAAGTAAAAATTATTTCACTTAAGCGGAGTTCGGATAAGTGAAAAAAAAATTCACTTAAGCAGATTTAAAAATTCCATTAAGCGGAGATTTAATGCTAGAAACAATTTTTTTTTTTTATCTTTTGAACTTGCCTTGAAAGAAGTTAAATAAAACAACGATTAAATAATACAGAAATAATTTATTGAAAAACGAAAACTAGCAATTTTCAATTCAATTTTTTTTTCATTTTCGATTCAATTTTTTTTTCACTTAAGAGAGTTTTTTTCAATGAAGTATATTAAAAATTAACTGAAAATATGTTTCAGTTATCCGGGTTTTTCACTTAAGCGAGTTTCACTTAAGCGGGTTTTACTGTATTACAAGTAAAACTGTAATTAACCAAATATGATTCACAAGCACCATGGACACGTGACGTCACAGGAAAATCAACAACATTAATATTTTTCGTTATCCACCTATATAGTTTACATTCAGTGTTTACTGAAAAGTCATCATGAGGATCTACTTGGGTGAACGAAAAGCACCTCTTCGCTCATACATACAGTCAGGCGGCACAGTAAATTGATCTTTCGAAATCCAGTCGTAGACAAGAAGTATAGACGAGTTGGTCATTTAGCTTTCCTTGCTTTGTGCGGAGCTTTCCCCCACCAGTGGTAAGGGGTTTCGTAGGAAGACAAGTTAGGTAGGTGAGATTGTCCAGCTATTTCTTATTAAGGCTTCCCCCCACCAGCGGTAAGGGGTCTTTTATTTATTTGAATCAAGCTAATTAATATCTAGCGTACAAAAAATATTACTTAGAATTAAGAATTTATAAATTATACAATATTATAGAATATTTTTTTAAAACTATTATCTGAGACATCACAAAAATTTATTAATAAATTATGATTGACGTTATACAAATTAAACATTGTATTTAATGGTGAATTCTGCTCATAGTTGGTACGATAGTGTTTTATGTAAATTGGGTCACGAAAACCTCTTAGATTTCGATTTGGAACATTAAAATTAACACGACACAAAAGGTTTAAAGCATCGATATTACCATCAATAAGATTAACAATAAAAACAAAACATAAATAAGAACGTCTGCGCTCCAGACTGGGTAAATCTATGAGTTTTAAACGGCTGCTATATGAAGGAAGATTCAATGGATTCGGCCAGCCTAAGCCTCTAAGGGCAAATTTTAGGAATCTTTTTTGAATTTGTTCAATTCTTATTTTGTGACAACTGTAGTAGGGGGTCCATACCTGGCAAGCATACTCTATAATGGGTCTGACAAATGTAGTAAATAGTTGTTTGATAACATAAGGATCAGAAAACTGACGTGATTCCCTTTTAATCCAACCTAATATTGAATTGGCTTTATTACATGCCATATTGATATGCTGTGTGAATTCAAGTTTCTTATCGAACAATACACCAAGGATAGATACATCATTTACATTTAATAGATTTACGCCATTGAAACTATAGTCAAAAGATAAAACGGACAATTTTCTTGTAAAATTTATAATCTTACACTTATCGATATTTAACAACAAATAATTACGTGCACACCAATTATAGAAAGCATTTAGATCAATTTGAAGCTTTTCACAGTCAAGATTGCTAGAAATAGTTTTAAATATGTTAACATCGTCTGCATACATAAGACAATTAGAGTACTTTAAAACTGAAGGAAGATCATTTACAAACAATATAAAAAGAACTGGACCCAAATGGCTACCCTGGGGAACACCAGAATTTACGACAAAACTATTTGAATGGTAGCCCTTAAAATTCACTGAATAGGATCTGTCAAGTAAATAAGATTTTAGCCAAGTAATGAATTTTATACTGAACCCCAGCCTACTCATTTTATTAAGCAAAACTCTATGCGATAGTTTGTCAAATGCCTTACTAAAATCTGTAAGAACACAATCAGTCTGTTTTTTGTTTTTAAAGGAATCGACACAAAACTCCGTTAACTCCATAAGTAGGGTGACAGTCGAACGGCCCTTTGAGAAACCATGTTGGTTATGAACAATAAATGATTTTGTGTAAAAGCTTAATGTTTTGCAAACAATTGCTTCAAAAAGTTTGGGAATGGCAGACAGTTTAGCTATTGGACGGTAATTAATAATTTGATCCTTTTTACCTTTTTTATGTAAAGGAATTATAAAAGATTGTTTCCATACATGAGGAAACTTACAAGTAGACAATGAACAGTTAAAAAGAACAGAAAGTGGCATAGACAAGTTATTGACACATTTTTTCAGAACTGAAGCTGGTACCCCATCAGGACCAGACGCGTCATTATCTTCTAAATTAGCTATAAATTTCATAATATCGTCAATAGTTATATGAAAATTTATATCAGTCAAGTGAGAATATGATTTCAAATGACCAAATAATTGATCATTTTCGTCAAGATTATCACAGTTTAGGTTATCACAGTTCGAAAAGTTATCACAGTTAGAAGTATCACAGATATATGCACTTTGAAAAAAGTCTGAGAATAGTTGTGTTATGATACGTGGGTCATGGTCTGAGATATTGTTATGCATAAGAACGGACGGATAAGGACAAGATTTTCGTTTGCTGTTAATAAAGTTCCAAAAGGATTTAGGATCCATTTTTAAATTACTTTGAACCTTTTGTATGTAAAAAAGATACTTAATACTTGATTCTCTGTTGAAAATATTTCTGGCCTCACAATAAATATTAAAATCGGTAACTAGTCCAGTTTGTTTGTATTTAAGCCATAGTTTATTTCTACGGTTTTTTAATGTTCGCAGTTCACTATCATACCAGCTAGGAGCAAGCGATTTTGATTTAATAGATATTAGAGGAACAGATGCTAAAAAACAATCAAATATTTTGTCATAAAATTTCAAAACCATTGAATTAATATCTGAACAAGAGCAAAGGCATGACCAGTCAATTAAAGATAGCAAGTTATTTAATTTAGTATAATCAGTTTTTTTAAAGTTAAATTTAAAAACATTGTCAGGATCCTGATTATTCATTTCAAAGTTTTGAATAGATATGGTAAGTGCTGGGTGATGAGAGTCTTCGTTCACTAGAGGATCAGTTGATCTGTCAAGTGAAATACCGGCATCAATTGTTGTGTAAATTAAGTCGAGGATCTTGGCGTTAGAGTTTTTGATGTCGTTTATTTGGTGAAGACCAAGTGACGTTAGTGTTTTTGCATATTTTGTAAATCGGTTGGACATAACATATATAGCTGTCAGAATTTCTCAGCACTTAAAGTCGAAGAACGTATATCTGAAGCTAGAAAATTAAATCTATGCCTAAACTGTTTAAGAGCTGGGCATCCTACTAGATTTTGTGGGTCAAGATGCTGTAAAAAATGCAATCGTCGTCATAATTCCTTGTTGCATTTAGGACAGGGTTCTATAAGCACAGCTAAACTCGTTGATCCTACAGATGAAGGGACGTTACCTTCATCATCTTCCCATCAATTTAGTAATCCATCTCGTTTTCGAACAGATGGCAACAACACAGCACTTGCTTCTTCTTCTAATTCAAACCAATTTTCTAATGACGATTCTAACAACTTTGTTTTTCTGGCTACTGCAGTAGTACTTGTTCGAGATAAATACAACAAATTTGTTCCAGCCAGAGCTTTACTGGACTCGGCATCACAGTTGCACTTCGTAACCTCACGATTTGCCCATATGTTAGCTTTGAAACAAACCTCGATTGACATGTCTATTAGCGGAATCAATTCATCTCAATCCGCCATTAATCGCAAAATTAACGTTACATTAAAATCACGCTTAAATGAGTATTCGAAATCATTTGACTGTTTCATACTTCCATCTATAACCGAAAAGCAACCTAATCGAAATTTCAATTCAAATACTTTCACTATACCTAATAACATAGAGCTAGCAGATCCATACTTCTACAAAGCTCAAAAAATCGACATTCTAATCGGGGCCTCGTTGTTTTTTGAACTCCTTTCAATCGGACAAATCCGTCTAGGTGAAAACAAGCCTCTTCTTCAAAAAACCCGATTGGGATGGATTGTCTCCGGAAATTTAAGTAATTATTCTTCAAATAGCATTTGCCTCAGTGTCACTAAAAATGATTGCGAAAATAACGTGCAAGATTTGTCGCTCAATCAATTAGTTAAAAGTTTCTGGGAAATGGAATCCCGTGAACCTCCTAGTCAAACTAAAACTCCAGAAGAAGTTAAATGTGAAAATCATTTCTTACAAACTTACACTCGCTTGCCGTCGGGGCAATATGCAGTACGCCTTCCTTTCAAGGATTCACCAACTCGCCTCGGGTCCTCATATGAAGTCGCAAAAAGAATGTTCCTCAATTTAGAAACTAAGCTCAATCGTAATCCTGAAACAAAAAAGCTTTACACCGAGTTCATATCAGAATATAAGGAACTTAATCATCTTCGTTTAGCGCCGGCTGACATACTTCAAAAAAATCATTATTTTCTTCCACACCACTGTGTTTTAAAGCCAGAGAGTAGTACTACAAAGCTTCGTGTAGTTTTCAATGGTGCCTTTAAAACATCCAGTGGTACTTCATTAAATGACGTTCTGATGAATGGACCTACTATTCAAAATGACTTATTCAGTACACTCTTAAATTTTCGCATCCATCAATTCGCAGTCACTGCTGACATTGCAAAAATGTATCGTTGTGTGCAGATTCAGCCACCAGATGATCGTTTCCAATGTATTCTTTGGCGTGATAACGATTCTGGAGAGCTTGTTATTTACAATCTCACCACTGTAACTTATGGTACAAAGCCAGCCTCCTTCCTTTCCATCCGTAGTCTTCATCAGCTTGCAGAGGATGAGCAGGAAAACTTTCCACTTGGTTCTCAGGAAGTGAAATCTAAATTCTACGTCGACGACTTATTAACGGGGGCAGATTCTTTGGAAGATCTACTTAAAATTAAAACAGAGGTTTCTGCAATGCTTTTAAAAGGTGGATTCCACCTTAGAAAATGGTGTTCAAATTCAGAAGAGCTTTTGTCGGAAATTCCATTGGCAGAAAGGGAAGAATTTCTTCACATAAACAATGAGAATGTCACGAAGACTTTAGGGCTTATTTGGAACCCCAAGGATGATGAGTTTCGGTTCTCTAGCAAGCGTCCAGATTTGTCAAAACGAATAACAAAACGCACAGTATTGTCATGGATTGCCCAACTTTACGATCCCCTTGGATTTATAGGGCCAGTAATCCTGCAAGCGAAGTTATTCATCCAATCTATTTGGAAAGAAAATCTTGATTGGGATGAAACCCTTCCCTTTCATCTCCACACGCAATGGAAACAATTCTGTGAAGAGATTCCATTCATCAATAACTTAAAACTACCTAGATATGTTTCATCACCAAAAGCAGACCTACAGATTCATGGATTTGCTGATGCCAGCACTCATGCATATGGAGCCTGCATTTATGTCAGAAGCTTTGACGACAGAGGTAACATTAAAGTTAGATTGCTCTGTTCAAAATCTCGCGTAGCTCCCATAAACACCGTTTCTATTCCAAGACTAGAATTGTCTGCAGCATTATTACTAGCTGAGCTTATAGATCGTGTTTTAACAACGATGCCACTTAATATCAAAGATATCTTTTGCTGGACCGATTCCACTATTGTGTTAGCATGGATCTCAGCACCGGCCTGTACTTGGAGTACCTTCGTAGCCAATCGTGTTGCCAAAATTAAAAACCTGTCTTGCAACTTTAACTGGAGACATGTTCGGTCGAATCAAAATCCTGCTGATGTCCTCTCTCGCGGAATTTCACCATCAAATCTTCTACATTATGACCTTTGGTTCTTTGGTCCTTGCTTCCTAAAAGAGGGTCCTGAACGCTGGCCTCTGTTAGAAACCTGCTCCAATGAAAATTTGCCTGAAAGACGTTCTTTAAAAACTTGTTTGTCAACACTTAAAAATCTCACCGATGTAGTTGAAGAATGCATTTATCTTAATGACTTTATACGTATTCGTCGAACCTTCGCTTATATTGAACGTTTCATTGAAAATTCAACTTTAGAGAAACTATACCGCAACAATTTGCCACTTTCTACATTTGATCTGGATTCCGGACTTAAACTTTTAATAAAATGTATTCAAATTAAAGCGTTTCCAGATGACTACAAACGACTTAAAAGCAGAATGGAATTGAGTAAGGATAGCACTCTTAAAACTTTATACCCATTTTTAGATAAAAGAGGCTTAATTCGCATTGGTGGAAGACTTTCAAAGTCCTTTCTTTCTTATGATGCAAAGCACCAAATAATTCTACCAAAAAATCACAGATTTACAGAAACATTAATTGATTATTATCACATCGACAATCATCATGCAGGTTGTCAAGCTTTAACCTGTTTCCTGCGAGAACGTTTTTGGCCTTTGGGGGGCCGACACACTATACGAAGGGTAATCAACAAATGTGTTCGCTGTTTCAAGGCTCGACCGGTGATTTGCCTACAACTCATGGGAGATCTACCATATCAAAGAATTCAACCTACAAGACCATTTCTTCACAGCGGCATCGACTTTTGTGGACCATTCTATACCAAGTCCGGAATTCGAGGAAGAGGACCTACGAAAACCTATGTCTGTGTCTTTGTTTGCATGGTAACAAAGGCCGTGCATTTGGAATTGGCTGCTGATCTTTCCACTAACGCATTTTTATCAACTTTAAGAAGATTTGTATCTAGAAGGGGAAAACCTCGTATGATTTTTTCCGATAATGCAACAAATTTCGCTGGTGCAAACTCAAAATTACAAGAGCTCAAAATATTATTTAATAACCAGCAGCAAGCTTTCGAACCTGTTCGCAAAGAATGTTTAGATAAAGGAATCGAATGGAAATTCATTCCTCCTCGTTCTCCTCACTTTGGCAGACTATGGGAGGCTGCTGTAAAGATAGCTAAATTTCATTTACGTCGCATAGTAGGCTATGCTAGCCTAAATTTTGATGACCTTCATACTCTTTTATGCCAAGTTGAGGAAATTATTAACTCTCGCCCTTTGAGTCCCATTTCAGATGATCCTGCTGATTTAAATGCCCTCACTCCAGGTCATTTCCTGATTGGAACATCTCTAACCTCAATTCCGGAACCAAATTTTACCACTGAAAAACCTGGCCGACTTGCATCCTGGCAGCTACGACAGTCAATGCAACAACACTTCTGGAATAGATGGAGCAGAGAGTATCTGCACACGCTTCAAGAAAGACATAAGTGGAGCACTCCTACCAAGGACATCTCAATAGGAACATTAGTCATTATCAAAGACGATAATCTACCACCTTTAAAGTGGCCAATGGCTAGAGTTTTGGAAGTCTTCAAGGGTCCCGATGGACATGTTCGAGTTGTCAACTTAAAAACTCAAGATGGAATTGTCAAACGGGCCATCTCAAAGATATGTATATTGCCTATTCCCAAAGGGGATGAGGGGTGCACTGAAGAAATTAAAAATGTTGAAACCTGATGCTTTCAACGCGGGGTGCATGTTTAGAATTCTAATATACCTAATATATTTAACTTTGCTAAGACAATTTTTATTATATCAAAAATTAAACTAAAATTTAAATTTCAAATACCTAATTATTGATTCATGCAAAAATAACTGAAACACCCTATAAATCTAAATTATGATAAGTTAAGAATTAATAATCATTAACTTTGCTTGTTTTTTGCAATATAACGAAATGTATGTATCTGCCATACATAAATTCCCCTCGTAATCAGGTGATGAAGCTTAACTTAATCCGCTAATCTCTTTACATAATGGGAAATGTATGCATTGCAGATCTTTTTTTCTTTTTTTATCACTTGTCGTTATCATCTGAACTTGTACGGATCATTTTGCATTAAAGCCAGACTTAGAAACTTACATGTTAAATAAATTGAAATTATTATAACGTGGTTCAATCGAAGTTTTTTTATTTTTTTAAAGGAATTCAACTTGTTGAAAGGAATTATAAGAATTCCATATTCGGTCTAAAAAATATTAGATTGACAAAACAGTTAGACTGTCAAGAGTTTGAGAATCATCCATTGATAGATTTCCTGTTGGAACCATTGCGTATGTATCGGGACAACGTTTCCAAGATACATTGGTTAGATTAAAATCGCCAAGGCAGATAACTTCATCATTATAACTCATTATCTCAAAAATGTAGTTCAAAAAAGAGAAAGCTTCATTGTAAGTATTAACTGGGCTCCCAGGAACAATGTACATAGTTACAAGATAGATAGTTTTGTGTGAAAGAATCATCTTTACACATAGGAACTCTTCGTTCAAACAAACAGGAACATTGACTAGTGACGTCACAAAACAAGATTTAACAGCAATAAGGATCCCACCGCCGACAGTATTGATACTCGGATCGGAGTGTCTATCTCGTCTATATACATTAAACGAAGAATCAAAAAGTTCCGAGTCATTTATCTGGCCAATTTAATTCGAAGTTTAATGTCCTAATTGCCACCAGGGGCTGAGCTACCAGAGCGTTTAGCCTGCTGTTTAGTGCCACCAGGGGCCTTGAACCTGCTGATCTACCAGAGCGTTAGCCTGCTGTTTAGTGCCACCAGGGCCTTGAACCTGCTGATCTACCAGAGCGTTTAGCCTGCTGTTTAGTGCCACTATGGGCGTTGTACCTACGGATCCCGTCAAGAACCCTACATCCGAATGAAAGGGCCCGTTTGAAGCCGAATTACCAGAAGCCAGAATACCCGTAATCAAGTAACAGATCCGGATCATCAGCAAGCAGTATAACTGATGCGAGGCAGCTAGACCAGAAGCCTGAAGAGTTGATGCCCGTGAACCGTTTCATTACCCGAATTAAGTGAAATATTAATAGCGGAACATTTTATGTTGTAGATTTAAGAGTTATTTCCAATAAAGATTTTAAAATAAGGTTTGAAGACCTTTTACTCTGGAGTTTCGTGTTTTCTTCAGGACGACCCTGGCGAGACCGGCGAGCAGAACCTCGGCTGGAAAGCAAAAAGCACACACATAATAATATTTGAAGTACTTTTCAAGAGTTTATGTGTTGCTTGGGGACGAACTATCCTATAAGCATAACCGGACCGGATTTTTTTGCAGAATATGAAGGGAGGAAGAGGTTGTACCGATTCCTCACGTCTCTCTACAAGTGTAAATACATCTCACGCTCTATCTAAGAAGAATATAGGCATTGACATTATTGAATGTTCGCGCCAAAGTTGGATTCTAGCTTTTACGCAATCATAAGGCTTAACTATATTCCGCTGTCAAGTCAGCCGCCGATTGGATTTCAAGGAAGCAAAACCTTCTAGTTTCATTCCTTCATTATTTTTGGGGTGTAAAAGATTGTTCACCCTTTCTGATCTGGACACAATTTATAAGGCGTTTATGTGCCCAAAGCTCGAGTATAATTCACAAACTTCTCTTTATTTACTAGATATAATACAGAGCAGAGCTTCAAAACCGAAGGGAAACAGAACTATCATGGGATCATTTTCTAGAGACTAGAACACCGTCAGAATTTGTGTGTATATTTCCTTGTTTTGTCGCTTCTTTCACCAGCATTGCTCACTCGAAGTAGTCAGATGCGCTTTCCTAACCTCAATCAGTTCACCCGTGAGGGATCCTCATTAGTTACATCTCGAGTCTAATTTTGGAGATACCGTCAAATACAGAGATTCGTTTTTGGTCGCACAACACGAATATGGACAAATTTGTCCGTCATTGTTTTCCCTTGTCATTTAAAAAAAAAATTCAAACCGTTAAATATCGTGCTTTGTAATCCAGGTTATTTAAAATAGACTTTATGCCTTAAGCAGACCTAAAGATATTTGGAAAAATGTATAAACTCTTATAACCTATTCTCAAAGACAAAGATTGTCTGTTTTATGAAAAAAAAAAAAAAGATTGTAAGGAAAACTTTGCTTTGAAAACCTCTCATCGGAGGACTACGGACTGTTTGTTGATCATTTAGGAACATACTCAAGTATAGAGGGATAATAAGCCTGTCTATGGGTGCTTTTATCTTAAATTGATCTTATCATTTACAAAAAAATAAAACTCTGTAATTGCCTATATAATAACCCACACGTTTGCTCTGGAAGTACCTATAGATAACCTCTAAGTTAAGCAACGAAGAACCTCATAAAACAAAGCCTCTTCGATATAGTATCGTTAGATAAATAGGTAGCTATATCGTTTTATCGATACTATAACACCAAGAATCAACCATTATGGTGCTTGTTAGCAATAAAACTTCAATGGCTATTGAAGTCGTTAACACCAGATGGCCTTCGGTGGTGAAGGATACCATAAAACATTTCCGCAATGTTAATTCCAAAATATCTCTGCTGAATGCTATAGAATAAGAAGTGTAAATCCAACTGGCTTAAGTTTTTTTTTTTGTGTTCTTCTTTTCCAAAACTCGTCATATCCTATCTCTGGCGGCGGGTATCTGCCTCAAGCCCGTATTTTTGAATCAAGTCTTCTTCACCCACACAGGCTGCGGTGTGCTACAAAACAATGTACAATGTATACCTTCATGAACATCCCTAAACTCCTTATACCTACCTATACATAGGGTAGCTTTGACAGTGACAGTCTATGCGAAGGCAAAATAAAACCTCTTTAGCTGGCTAAACACAAAAGCTCACTTAATTCGATTTCATGGATTTGGATTTCAAATTTTTTGTTTTCGTCTTCTGCCAGAGCTGAGGCTTTGCCATAAACATCCCTTTCTGCACTCGTCTCGTACCCGTGCCACCATTTGTTGACGTCAAATTGATTGCGCGTGAAATTTCCATTTCCACCGATACATCCATTCCATCCATACACAGACACAAAGACAGAAATGAAGACAGTGCCATTGCTGTCAATTTGACAAGCGGCAGAGCTTATTATGTTACCATGCCTCGACGTGAGCTCAGGCGCGCAGAGATTATGCCAGAAACGGTCTTGTTCAGTGTGGGGGTCGATCGGAGCGACACCACGCAGGTTAAATGAAAGTTGAAGGTTGTTAAAGAGTGAAACAGAGAACCAAAATAAAAATAAAAGCAAAACACACACTGAAAACACAGAAAGCAAAAAACCAACGAAATTCGAGTTTTCGTTTTGTGAATAAATATTTCAATTTATTTTATAGAAACCGTTTTTTTTTTTCTTCTTTTCTCCAGGTCGTAGGTGGGGGTGTTTGTGCAGAGAGTGTGATATAGCACGCACGTATGCTATACCTCCAGCTTGGATTTGGTTGCATATTTAATCAGTGGTTGTATATTATTCTGCCTTTCGATGTGTGTTGTTCCGACAATGGATTCATAATTCCCCAGGTGTATCACTTTTGTGTATATATTTCCATACCTCCGATTTTACTGTTATCTTTATAGAATGAAAGTAAACATTTTCCACAAAGCTTTATTGTTGGCATCTACTTTGCATGCTAATCACTGAGGATGATATTGCGCAACGCCACAAATGGGCGCTCTATGGTATGGTCATCGCTTTCACAAAGACTTTAAGTTTGGTTTATACGCCATAAAAGAAACTTGTCTTTTATTATAGGTAAACCTGCAATGACTCAGTCAGCATTATGAAACTAGTAGATATACATTGGCAGGTTTGTGTCACGATCTTTTTGTTGACTTTGGCAATTGGGGACATTTGATGGGAAACCCCCAGTGGATTTGAGTCCGGCTTTGTTAAACGGGTGTATCTATGAATAGTCTATAGAAATTGACTACATTTATGCAGAAGAACTTAACAAACTTAATTAATTAATGACCATCAAACATTTGTAGTACACCTTGGCATAATGGTTAGGGTATTGGAATGTCATTCAGAGGGGCTTTGGTTCGATTCTGAGCCTCTGCAAAAAAGTTTTTCCGGGGTGCACTAACTTTTGAGAGGAATTGACAAATCCTCTAAGAGCATCTCTTGTCATGAAGAGTGTTACATATTAGAAGTTCAGAATAGGCAGAAAATTGTAGGTCCCCTCTATATCTCCAAACACGCACATAACAATGGTTGAGATTTGTAAGTCAATAGGTTAAGGCTATTTAATGTGTGATTTTTTGTTATTTTCTTTTTGGCAACACTGGTTTTGACAGCTCACGCACGTTTCGTGTTTTATGTCACTGTCAAACATCTTCAGTTTGGTCTATAGTTTGACTATGAATCATCTTACAAACGAAAAACGCTTGCAAATTATTGAATTTTATTATCAAAATGCGTTCTCTGTTAAGAAAGTTCATCGTGCGCTTCTTCCATTTTATGGTCAGTTTAATCGACCTACTGAGGCGGCTATTCGGGCTATTGTGACTAAATTTTGCACCAAGTTTACATTGTTGGATATTAGACCACCAACACGCTTACGTAGAGCGCGAACTGAGGAAAATATCGCAGCTGTTTATGCCGGTGTTAGTGATGACCGTGAATTTACAATTCGGCGCAGCGACGCACAGAGGAGTATTCGACCTGAAAATCCGGTCAAAAATATTTTTTTTGTTTTTCTTATTGGAATTGGCCTAAAATATTATTTTATAACTTATGATGCAATAAAAAGTTACACTGAAAAAAATTTTCGGGTTAAATAAAAATAAAAATTTTAAATTAAGTATTTTTTTTTTTCAATTTTATTTAATTCATTTTAATTATTTATACATACAATTTTTTCGTTTGTTGCTTTCCTTAAAGATCATAAATAATGTTCTTCTCGTCATTTGGTTCTATATCTAAATTAAACATAATTTTTTAAACAACAAAGGGCAAATTGACTAAAAATACCTCAAGACTAAAAAACCCCTTTAAAAAAAAATGTGACAAGATGGGTGACTTTTTTTTATGAGATGACAAAAATGTACAGTTAAATATAAAAGAAAAATTTTTGCCCGACCGTACCCGGAACTATAACAAAAACACCTTTTTTTTTCACCGAAAATTACATAAATGTTCATGTTTTTCTATGCATTCTTGTCATCTCAATTTTTAATACTTTATCAATAAAATATATAGAAATTTCTGTATTAAAATAAAGTACATACCTTGACCTTGGACATCAATTAGAAATTTTTCACAATTATCACAAATCACAATAAAAAAAAACAGACTTCAGTGTTAATGATTAGAAAACAAAATAAGCTTATGTGAGCTTATAAAATCGACTAGATTTAGACTAAGATCTTGGGGATTAGGGGGTCAACAGTTATTATTTGAAACCGGTTTTAGTTAGCATGGGTATTGAGGAATGTGAAAATCAAAAATTAACGGGTCGAATGCGATTTTTTTTTTTTTACTTATGACCGGATTTTGGGGTCGAATACTCCTCTGTGCGACGTTCGCAGCAATTTGGCCTCTGTTACTCCACTAGGTGGAAAATTTTGCGGAAGGATTTATGTGAAGCCTTTCAAAATACAAGAATTGAAGCCGAACGACTTACCACAACGCCGAATTTTTGGTGAATGGGCTCTTGAAAAGTTGGCCGAAGATCCACTTTTATATCGAAAAATTGTCGCTTCGTCGCTCATTTCTGGTTGAATAGAAACGTGAACAAGCAAAACTGCTGTAGTGGAGTGAAGAGCGGAAAGAAGCATTGCAAGAACTACCAATGCATCCAGAAAAAGTCACCGTTTGGTGCGGATTATGGGCTGGCGGAATCATTGGGCGGTATTTCTTCAAAGATGATGCGAATCGCAGCGTTACTGTGAATGGTTGTGAGCGCTACCTTGCGATGATAACAAACTTTTTTTGGCGAAAAATGCAAGAGCTTGAATTGCACGACATATGGATCCAACAAAACGGTGCCACTGGCCACATGCCACACAGCACGCGTAACAATGGACCTATTGAGAGGCGGGTTCGGTGAATAGTTTATTTAACGTTTGGGCCGGTCAATTGGCCGCCTAGATCGTGCGATTTAATGCCTCTAGACTATATTTTGTGTTAAGGCTCACGTCTATAGCGACAAGCCCGTTTTTTTCGATTGACGCACTGGAAGCCAACATTGAAGCATTTATTTGTGAGATACCGGCCGAAATGTTAGAAAGAGTATGTCAAAATTGGACTAAGCGGATGGACCGTTTGAGGCGCAGCCGTGTCCAACATTTGCATGAAATAATCTTAAAACATTAAATTCTATCGACCGTACTATCGATTCAAATTAAGATTTCAGGCATTTTTCTGAATTTTATTTGTTTTTTTTTTTTTTTTTTAATTTCCGATAGCTCTTAAGAATCACTCGTTATAAGGTTAGACCTTCTATGTGGCATATTATTTTTTTAGTTGTAAGTTAACACATATCATTTTCATTTCATATAAAAATCGTCAGGCATTTATACTCGTAATATTTCAAAATTGAGATGATATCATCAATGAATATTAGGAAAAGCAAAGGTCTAAGATTGCTACCTTGAGGAGCACCTGATGTACACTTAATATCATTTGAGCAAGTATCTGCAATCTTAACTGATTGTATTCTGCATGATAAATAATATCTAAGATAATCACTGAAGAACGTGGGATTTAAGACTTTTAAAAGTTTTTGGTGGTTCACCGAATCAAAGGCTTAACTAAAGGCCGTCTATACAGCGTCCAGTTGAACTTTTTGTTCCGAAGCTGTGGAGACGTGCGAAGTGAAAAAATAATAAAAATAAAACGTTAAGCCTATTTTACCATACTTTCAAGCTATTTGGGAATTGCTGGGAGGTTGCAAATGTTCCTTTAGTTTTCCACATCATTCTTAGAATCTGATTTATGAATAGGGACCAAGTAAGAAGTTTTTCATTCTTCTAATAAGGGACTTCTTTGAGGGACTTGTTGAATAAGGTGAGTAAAGGAGTGCAAATGGAATCACTGCAATGTTTAAGCACGGTGAAAGCAATGTCGTATGGACCAGAAATATAATTAGACTGAAGTGATTTCAAAGCAGAATTAACTCCTATACTACTTAACATTATTCAGCGAATGGTTAGGTTAGGTTAGGTTAAAGTGGTTGTCATTAAAGCGTCTGACACACTCGGACCATTAGAGGTCCATTGTGATACCACGATCTAATAGGGAACAAAAAGGTTTCCTACTAGTTAAAACCATTTGGAACTTCTGATGAAGCGAAGGAGACTTTTAATGTCTTTGTTTATGAGATCGCTTGGTTCATTATAGAAATATTCTCCTAGATGAAGTTTGCGTCTGTAAGAGAGAGCAGGGCATGTACAAAGAAGGTGTGGGATTGTCTCCTCTTCCTCCTCGTCCAAGCAACTCCTGCAAAAATCGTTTAATAGCACACCGAGTCGTGCGGCGTGTCTACCTATGAGACAGTGTCCAGTTATGACACCTATGACGGAGCTGATCTGAGATCTACTGAGGGACAATAGACATTTTGACCGTTTCAGATCCAGTTTAGGCCAGATTTGTTTGGTCGCCATACAAGTGGTAGTATTAAGCTATCTTGTGTTTGATTGTTCCAGAGCGATTCGTTTCAGCATAAGTTTACTTGTAGCTATGGGCATACCGTTCCAATTCTGGCGAGTTCGTCGGCTTTGCAATTCCCCGGAATGTCCCTGTGACCCGGCACCCAGAATAGGTGAATGTTAAACTGTTTGGCCATCTCCATCAGAAACGATCGACAGTCTTGGGCTGTAATGGAGTTTACAGAAACTGATGCGAGGGATTTCAAAGCAGCCTGACTATCTGAGAAGAAACGGATATCCGTGCTAGATACCACGTTTTCTTTAAGCCAAGACAATACTTCCTTTATCGCCAGAATTTCCGCTCGGAATACGCTACAATGGTTTGGTAGGCGGAAGGAGAGACTAAGGTTTAGTCCATCTGAGTACACTCCACCACCCACTCCGTTTTCAGTCTTCGATCCATCTGTAAAAAAGTTTACTGGCGAATGGTTGCTAAAACCTGAATATGAATAGAACCAAGTCAACAAAGTTAGCAAATGATTCAACTATGGGTTCTAATTTCGATGATTCAAAATCTCTAAAATACATAGTATTTGGATAATCCCTCTGACTTATTTTGGAATTAACAAAAGACCAAAAAGATTTGCTATCCTATTACTTTTAATATTGCTTTCGATATTGAAGACGTAAGCTCTATACAAATATAAAAACTTGCTAAGAACGAAAAAAATCAATGTTTCTAATTATGTTTGTCATACATGTCAAGGCGGGAACATAACTTACGATTAAAAACACATTGTTTTTTGTAAGCGTTTTTAAATTAACAGATATGCAAGACTTGTTCTATATCAGCAGATGGTAAATCGGTTTCAGTGCAGCATAAATCATATCAGAATCGGAGACAAGAAATTGTTTTCTAAGGTTCCGAAAAATAATTGTTGTTTTAGTCTTGAAAAAAAAAATTATCCGTGAACAGACAGAATCCCGAGACACACTTTTTTAGTCTTCAGTAAAATCTCGAGTTCGATTTTTTTTGACGAATGTATGTATAACTTGCCTTATAGTACCTATGTACATTATGTTAATATCGCAAGTAAAATTGTTAGCAATGCAAAATAGGCGAAGAAAAAAGATATATTGTCTTAAAACCTTATTTAAGCAGAATTGTATGAGTATAATTTTTGTCTTAAAAAATCCCAAAATCCGGCTTATTCGATTTTTTTTTCGAAGTTCTTAAAATTATGTAGCTATACACATATATAATTGCAAGCAAGTAAATTTATCTATTCATAGATTATACTAAAATGAGATTTTTTTATTTTCAGATAACTGTGGAATAAATATATGTACATATAAGGTAAGCATTGGAAATACTGCAATATTTTTATCGAACATTTTCCTGCCCAATAAAGCAACCAAACAAATTTAAAAAAAAAAAAATGCACGACTGGGTCGCATGAACTTGCTTCTGTGTAATAGACTAGGAAAATTAAAATTTCAAAAAGAAAAATATTTAATCGTTTTTGAGATAGGTAACAAATTATTTCCAAGAAAAAATAACTTTTTTTTTCCAAAAATTCAAAACAAAAATTTTTTAAGCTTTTAAAAGCAATGTTTATTAAACATCTTTTTTAGAAGCATCTTTATAAAAATTTTCATTAAAATCCTTTATGTTGATAGCGAGAAATTCAAAATTAAAACAAAAATGGTTCTATGGTAGGTACAAGCTGTAATATCTAAATTTAATTTTTTTTATTTAATTAAAGATCATAAAAAAAATTTTAACAAAATTCTAGGTGCCATTTTCGAGGTATCTTTATTTGTAGGTAAAATAATGTTTTTTTTCTTACATCTTGGAGATTATATTGAGAAACTTTTATTTATCAAGTTTAAAAAAATCTAGCATGGGGTTTTCGAAATATTGAGTTTTGAAAAAAAAAATTTGAATTATTTTTGGCACCCGCCTTGGAACCATTTTTTTGGTTTTTGATTTTCTCGAAAACTGTACAACTGATTTTGATAATTTAATTTTGCTAAAGCCTCCCAGCAGTTTAAATATTATTGTGTATTCAATTTTTTTTTTGCATTAAAAAAAATCAAAATCTTTTTTTCAAAACTCAATATTTCAAAAACCACAAGCTCGATTTTTTTTAAAACTTGATAAATAAAGATTTCTTAATATAAGTTACAAGATGTGAGAAAAAAAATTATTCTACCTAAAAATAATGTGTTACCCTATATACAAATGTTAAAAAATGATTTTCGAAAATCGTATTTTTCTCAAAAACGGTTACGAGAATTTTGATAAGATTTTTTACTTTCGATTAATTTTAACGATCTATAATTTAATAATACAAATTTTGAAATCAAGATAATACTGACTGCACCTACAATAGAACGATTTTTTTTTAATTTCTCACTATCCCAAAACGGATATTAATAAAAAATTTATATATATGAAGGTTTTTATAATACAAACTCTATATACTACTGAAATAAATCAGCCAAGTAGAAGACTTAGCACTATTCATATAAGATGAACTGAACTTAACAAAAATTGCGTATTGACAAGGTCCTCACAAGTCAACTGATGAGCCCATGTGAGATCACCCGGACGAAACGCCAATTTTTGTGGACTAAAGGCCAAAAAAGCTAATTTGAATCAAAAAATTTATAGAGAAACTTCTAAGAAGTTTAAAAACATTGCATTTCAAAACTCTAAAAAAAATATTTTTTGAATTTTTGAAAAAAAAAATCTATTTTTTTTTGAAAATTCGATATCTCAAAAACGGCTCAATATTTTTTTTTTAAATCTTTTTTTTTCGAACAATAATAAAAACTTTAAATTGGCGTACCGACATTTTTTCTTAATTTTTTTTATATAAAAAGAATTCGTATACGGAATTCCAAAGAGCCTTACAAGCAGCATTTTGAAAAACTTAGTTTTTAAAAACAGATTTCAGAGAAGTAGCGTTTTGGCTATTCAATAGAGTGATGGATACATAAATCCATCAACAGATGCACCACCACACCATGCCTAGCTCTAAGAGCTTTTGCGATAAGCTGAGAAAACGCGCCTTTTTCGATACTGTGTGACCAAGGCCTCAACCAACAAGTTTCTCCAGCCATAGCTGCATTCGGTTTTCCATGCCAGGTTGGTTGAGGTCCTGTGCGCTACATGAGTCACGTTCATCCTATCCCCCAAAATATCGTACAGCATTCTTATCCACCTTTCCCTAAAAGAAGGAATGGATTGTTGGTGTTGCATCTGTTCTATAACGTTGTTAAAAATATAAAGTGCTCCTGCAAGGCACAGTTTGGTCTAGTAATAAATGTCGGAGATGGGATGTAGGAGAATATTTTTCCTAGGACTCTTTCAGCTACCAAGTCAATAGAGTAAGTATGTCGTGGGAGTTCCAATCAAACGGAAATGAGTTTGAAAAGAACCAATTGCTTGAGCCTTGAGAGTATTGTAGACTGTGTTTCTTAAACAGCTTTTTTCTTGACTTCATGATAGTATTAATAATTTCGGCTTCAGACTATCTATCCCATCAAATATATTTTTAGTGTTTTTTTTATATATATAAATGAAAATAGTACCCCTTAGCGTAATGCGGTAAGCTTTGACTTGATTCCCAGCCGCTGTCACCTTTAAGATATGCTTTTTCAGGTTTACTGCCTTTTCAAGAGGAAATGAAAGTTATGAATTCTCCAAGTGTCATTAAAACTCCCATCTCCCATCTAAGCTTTTCGGACTGAGCTGATCATTGCAGGTCCTTCCTCCGTTGCTGCCATCAACATGCAAACAAGAACGGTTGAGAACTAGAAGTCTCTAGGCCCTGGTTATCCGAGAGCTGTTGCACCACCAAATGTATTTATTTATTCAAAGCCTTATTCTTTTTTGAAATCTCAAGATTTACTTTTTGAAAATTGTATAATAGTCAATTTTTGTATTCCAAAATTTGTTTTGAAATTTTCCGCCTGGATCCAATGATCAATCATCCATTAGGTACTCTACTGGTTGAACATCTTCAGTAGAATAACCTATATTATGAATTTAAAAACATGGAAATGGGTTTATAAAATACGTTTTTGAAATAAGTGACAACGTTCGGACGAGCTCAATTAATATTGACTGATGGTTATTATTGATTGATTTTTATGATTCAAATTTGTTAACACACCTTTTCTCATTCACGTCACACTCACACCCACAATCATCAATCAATTAGTGTCCCAAGCCCCATTCAGCGAAACATTATTACAAATGGCAACGAACAAATATTTTACTATTCAAAGACCCTCATGTCAAAATTAATTACATTACAAGTAATCGAAAATTTCTTAAATATGAATTGAGCTCCATCAACCCTTAATCCTATTATGCATTCGAATCCATTCAGTATGGGTAAATTAATCCTTCAAAACATTGATGGTTCAGCTTGGGTTCGTTCACCTCTAATCTGCCCGAAGCTATTACGACCAGTAAATGGAAGCTCAATGTAAATTAACATGTGCTTACCAAATCACAAAGTGGTATGCGGACGCTCATACAATAGCTCGATATGTGTGTGCCCTTTAAGTTCATACCGAATACCCAAGCCATTGGCTATAAGAACACAAACAAATCGCCCCATCAGCTAACCGATATACCAAAATGACCAAAAGCCTCTCTAAGCTCGGCCACATGACTCCTAACTAAGATTACAGAATACAAACCCGTTTGCAGTCAGTTTAGGGCTGCTGTAAAATGCAGAGATCCAGAGATGCAATGCCACACTGCCTTATTTGCCCCATTTGCATATATGGATCATGGTGTAGGATGTCTTTATTAAAAACCTGGATTCTGCCTTTTACGAAGGAAGAACACCATCCAGCACAGCAGATACAGCTCGGCCATTCGTTCTATTCGCTTCGGTGGCATGTCCAGAAAACAGCCAACGGCTTTCACAATAACTGGCACCCGCACCAGTAGCAACTAGTTAGCATGGTTACCTCTGTACCTATATGCTATCGACCGACTGAGAAAGACCCGGACCACCAGCCCAATAGTAGCAATTTGCTTGATTAAGTTCCAGGACCAGAAGAGAGTTCCAAGCCATCAGAGGAGTACTTGCAAGTGCGAATATTGTGCAGCAATTTATGGAGTAAAATGCGCATTGTAGCGAACTGCTGCTGGCTAAGACTATGGCGTTTGGGATACTCAGGAGCTCTGATGCTGTTGACATGGTTTGTTTTTTTTTTATTTTCGGTTTGTTTTGTTATCCCTTATAGAATGCTAAGGAACGACACCATACTCATATATGATCTCCTTCCAGCTTCGTTGGCAATAGTTGGTAAAGGGGTTTTCTACCACTCTGTTTCAAACTATTCGCATGGATGCTTCTACTCTGCTAGGTGTTAGGTACTGTTTTTTTTTTTTTTTTTTTTAAACAAGGACATCGTTCGTCCTTCAAATCAAAACAAAGGAAAGATGGAAACATACCTGCAAATCAAATTGAAATTGGAATTTTTTGGTTTTTCTTATGTGATTTTTTCCAATTGGTTTTTACAGTTCTGAGAAGTAATGAAAGTATAAGTATAACCGGTTATTGCCTTTGTTTTTTTTTCTAGCCACGATTTTTAATTAACAGAAATTTTTTAAAGAAGAAGCAGTTTTTTGTTTTATATAGTTGGGGTAGGTGGAATGTATTTCTTTATCTGGTCTGATAATCCGAGAGTTCGAAGGTACAAATGATGGAACATGCAACTGCCATAACCAAGCTTATTAAGAAATGTACATGTAAGGGGAATATAAATCATGCTTTTCATTTTCAAGAACTTCTTTGGCGTAATTGTTAGTAAGTTGGACTGTCACGCCAGAAGATTGTATTCGTGTAGCTCTTGGAGAATTTATATATATTTTTTTTAGTTTCTTTAAAATTAAATGACAATAACTCTTGTTGTTGAAAACCTATCAAACGCGATATTAAACTTTATATACAAAATGAGCCATCTAGTGGTTTCTTTTTAAATCATAGATCATTTTGACACTGACAGCTGTTTCCCGCTCGAAATCTTGTCAGAAAGTCAGTATAATACCTCCGCGGAATAAAATGAGTCGCTTAACGCTTGAACAACGTTGGGAAATTATAGAAAACTTGATTGATTAATTGATTAAAAATTTTATTTCTTAAAATCCAAATAAGTAGATTAGAAAGAACAAAATAAGTGACAAAAGTATTTTTATAAAAAATAGAGTTATTGTCACTCTTAGCAGAATAATTTCACGTGTATTATTTTAAATGGGTGGGGTGACTATTAAATAACTTAATGCATACAAAAATTAAATTGAATTAAAGTTAAACATTTCATGAAAAAAAGGAGCCAGTTTTTAACTTGTTTCATAAATACAAAATGAGAAATTTGCATCCTGATAGAATAAGGGAGTCTATTAAATTTCAACATGAGGAAACATTATAAAATTTTCGAATGTTCGAAACGGCGGTATAAACACTTGGCTCAAAAAATTACCACATAAACTATAATTAGCAATTAATCTAAAATTAAGATTACCTGATCTTTTAAAGAAATTTTTTACAACTTTATGGCAATATACATATGTCGCACTGGAAGAATTTTTAAATCCCTAAATAGTGGGAAAACTAGGGTACAAACGAGGCTTAGCACAGTTTAAAAGATCAAGAAATTTCTAAAGAGTGCACCGAAAATACTGTCTAAGATTTTCTGTGTGGTTATAAAAACTCATTCTAGAATCAATAATCAATCCCAAATACTTGAATTCATTTATCTACTATTTCTAATTTAAAACATTTATCACTAAAGCTCGTAGAATCAGTAAAAATTGTAGAAGTATCCATAGGACTACAGGTACAGTTAAAAAGTTTAAATTTTTGACACTCAATAGCATGGAAAAAGAGATCAGCATCAACAATCTTTTGGCCAGACAAACTCAAAAACATTACCTTATTTTTAGAACTAATTATCGGTTTGTGCTCTGCAAACCAGATTCTTAACCAGCTGAGATCCCAATTTATATCAGATATAAGATTAAGACGTACCATAAGAAAAGCCCACATCATCTGCAAAAGCTGCTGTCAAAGAACCCCTAGATATCAATCTGAATAAAGAATTAATATATGTATACCAAAAACAGTATTGGTCCCAAAACCGAACCTTGTGGCACTCCCAAATCGAATGTCATTGTATCACTTCTAATACCATCAAATTTCGCTCTTTAGTTTCTTACATTTAAATATGATCTTAACCAATCACTTATGAAACCTCGAAACCCAGAACTTTGAAGTTTGCTTATCAAAATTGCGTGATTAACCATGTCAAAGGGTTTTGATATGTCAACAAATAACTGAACATCAATGAAAAATTTCGTTCTCGTTAAAGCTATTTTTTTTACAGCTTTTTCAAAAATCTTACTAATTGAAGGCAGGAATGATATAGGCCTATAGTTACCCAGATCACTTGTAGCGCCTTTCTTGAAAAGTGGCAAGATATTGGAACATTTAAGAGCAACGGGAAATACTCCAGAAAAATACTATTTTTAAAGATACGAGTATGTGCCAAAAAATCAATTATTATAAAACATGCTATATTTTTTAAACAAATATTTGAAATACCATCATAACCAGAAGAGTTTGAAGTTTTCAAAGTGCCAATCAACTTTAGAATCTCTAAACTTCTTATAGGCTCAAACGCAAAGCTTTGACTTTGAGAAGATTCATTAATGATTGGACTACAAAGTGAACAAGATGAATGACTAGAAGTCGCTTGTAGATTAAGTGAAATCGTTGAAAAATACTCATTGAATACATTAGCAATTCATCTGAGACCATACGGTCATTATCATTGATAAGAGATGGTTGTTTTTTGCACTGAGATTTATTTAGTACACTATTTACAATTCGCCATTAATTTCTTATATTTCCTTCGGCTGGATTGAATTTGTTTTTAAAGTAACTATATCAACAAATAGGAATTCTCTTCTTTAATTCAACACACATTTTTTTTTTTTAGTTTTGAAATACTTTTTTCTTTATTTTTTTTTATACTTCACTTTTTTAAGCAAACTTTACGTAATCCACGGCTTTAAACGCTTATTAGACTTTTTCGGAACGACAGTAAAAGAAGCATCAGAAATGTATCTACAGAAGATATCAATAAAAATGTCATACGACTTGGAAGGATCACATTTGGCAAAAACTTCTTCCTAAAACTCAAAAGACAGATTAGTTTTAAGTCTACAATAATCGATTTTTTTTTTAACCAAATTACGGGGAACTGAATATAGGTTTATACTTTATAGTGAGCACCTGTATGTTAAGACCTAATCTCACTATACTTGGCCTACCAAGCACTACGGTCCCAGGACATAGTCCCAGTTGCTTTTTATCGGATGAAAGGTAGCCACTCCCTTCCAGCAGCGGCCAAATCTTGATTCTTTGACAGACCATCTCCACACCGCCACTAAAATTCTTCGTGCGGTCATGTCTCGGAATGCAAGCCAGCTTCCATACTGTAATACTGTTCCAATTTGCACTGTGTAGGCCCTTGGTTCGGATCTAATTTTATTAACTTCCCATAGGGAGTTATTGTAATCGGTCCGATTTGTCAAATTGGAATTTTTGACATTTCTCGAGGTTTCAAGGTCCCTAGAGGCTATATCAATCATTTTTGGAGAGATGTCTGTGTGTGTGTGTGTACGTACGTTCGTATACCATTTTTCGTATGGTACCATTTTTCGTCGTCGATATCTCAAGAACGAGTAAAGATATCGACTTCAAATAAATTTTGTTTAATAGATAATAACTTCGAAAGAGGCTGAAAGGGCGTATATTAAAATTCAGTGAGTAGTTTTTTCACTATAACGGTTTAAAAAAAAGTGAAACTTTTGGTTAGTTTCAAATATCTCACGAAAAAATAATGCTATTGATTTCAAGTAAAATTTAATGTACTCATTATAAGGTCATACAGATTTGGTATGAATGTGGAAAAAAATGAACATACCGTTATTTTTTTAAATAAAAAAAACTGAAAAAAAAATTCATAACCCAGATATTCTAAGAACGGAAAACAATTTGAAACTCAAAATAATTTTATTTTACGAAAAATAATGTGTTTGACAACTGGTGAAAATTTCAAAAAAAAAATCAGTGTGTTTGACAACTGGTGAAAATTTCAAAAAAATCAGTGTGTTTGACAACTGGTGAAAATTTCAAAAAAAATCAGTTTACAGTTTTTTTACAAATAATAAAAAACTATATAAAATTCTATTGAAAATTGGTAAAAATTGTTTTTCGACTCAAATTTCTCGAGAACTAGTAGTGATATTGACTTCTAATTTAGTTTATTTTATACATAGTACAATTTTGTACAATTGGTAAAATTTTGACAAATATTGAATTAATAGTTTTTTTTTTAAATAAAAAAACTATTAAAATTTCTAGTGAAAACTAGTTAAAATTGTATTTCAAGTCGAATTTCCTGGGAATGAACACCGATAGTGCCTTCTAAAGTAGGTATGCTGTTTTATACATCGATACCTTCCCGTAAGAATGTATACTAAGCGACATTTCTAAAATTGTTCAGGAAACGAAAAAAACGAAGAAAGTTCTAGTTGAATCATAGTGTGCTAAGAGACAATTTTGGTTAAACTAAGTGACATCTAACAAAATTTTTTGTTGCTCACGACAATGAGATATTTATAAATGTCGCTTAGCATAATTTTTTGGCGGATAATACAAATTTCAGGGGGCAACATTATTTTAATGAGAAAACATGGCAGTTGATAATTTTTTTAATTTGTACTCTAGTTTCCTTTTCATGCATAATAGGTTGGCGAAACCCAGGCCAAAACGTGGCCCTTAACAAATAGTATAATTCCTCATCAAAAAGTCATTTTCGAAAAAAGTGTCGCTTAGTACATTCTTACGGGAAGATATCGACATAATACAATTTCTAACAAATGGCTTATATTTGAGATACGAGTATATCTAGTTTTTGAGCGGATATATTTTGTAAGTACCCTTCCATCAATAACCAAACCATATCTTTTATATTTGAATATTTCGTTTTTAAATTTTGTTCAATTAAAATGTTTGGAACCGAAATAATAAAGTAATTTCTATAATATAATACATTTTGAAACAACTTATACATCAACAATCTCAATTTCAAATCTCTTTAAATAATTAAAATGATTTTCAATCTTAAAATAATGTTTGCTTGAATTTTACAACTAAAGTTTGTTTCGCTGAAAATTTGGTTATTTGAAAAAAAACTAAATATACAGTTTTCAAGACCACAAATGGGAAGTTATCAGTGTGGGTCGCACCCAGCCTCTTTTCTATTTATTGTGTGGTTACAATAGCCAATCGCGTGTCTCAATTGGTGTAACCACAGCCACCTCGAGCTCTCTTTACAGAGGGTCTACCCAGTGATAGTGAGTCCAAGGTTTTTACACCATGGGGGCTCTAATTAGCAGGGATATCCAGACAATTTCACTATCCCTGAGGTACCCAATTAGGGTATTTTGTTCTTGTTCTTGTTACTAATATTATGGAGTTATTTTAGAAATACTTCCAATATGACCTGCGCTTAATAAATTAAGCAAATGAATCAAAAGAGTTCCTTTCTAAGATGATCAACAAGTTTCCGGTTTTACTTTTCCCTGCTATAACTTTCTTGTGCCTGTGCCGAACAAGGACAATATTTTGGGTCCTTGACTAGGATTCCATTCCACTTTTGAATTCAGTGAACAAAAAGTTGCAATTTTGTCATTATCAAATCAAATAAATCCTTTCAACATTTACACAATTTTGAAATACAGAACTTTGGTAGTTATGACCTCAACCCATATTTTGTATATACAAAATCTTAAGTTCTTTATAAGATGATATTGCAATAAATCCTAGTAAAAATACACATAAGTCGAAGAATGCAGTGAATATGATTATGGGTTCAGAAATTTTTAATTTTTAATTTTAATTTTGGTGGGGGCAATACCCCCATTAATTAGGCATAATACAAGCTAATTCTTAATCTTACTTAAATATAGCTCTTAATTCTAGTATTGGAGTGAATTGGAAGGATGATTAAGATGGAGTTCCTCAGGGTGAACTGACTTTAAGGTCGAAACTGTTAATGTTATAATTAATCCTTCGAAGCATGCGCGTAATAGGTTCGTTGGAGCCACAAGGAGTACGTTGGGTAATAGGCAGATAGGTTAGGTTAGGTTAGGTTGTTGGGCTGACAATTGATGTCGTTATCGTCACACTTAGATCAATGTAGATCCATTGTACTACCCGTGAGTGTAATTACTCTTTCCGATAAAAACCTATGTATTCTATTAATCAGTCAAGCCATTTTGAGGCATTGACGAAGTTCAATATGTGAATTCCTGAAATATTAGAAAGATCTTCTAGATTAGAGCTGTGTCAATCAAGATCGATTCGTTTTTTTGATCCGATCATCGAAAAGTATTGATGATCGGAATCAATCATTTTAATCGATCTTAATCTCAATCATTTAGATGATTCTCGATTCTGGATTCTCGATTTTCTATTTCAATCCCAGTCATTTCAATGAGTCTCGATTTTCGATATCCAGTTGACTCGATTAAACATGATTTACTCGATTCCATTTGTTCCGATTCAATCAACGTGGATTATGAACGCCAAACGGACGGTGGACTGGAATTTCTGGGTTGAACTCGGCATTGAAGAATATGATTGATTGGTTTGGTTGTTGATGTTGTAGGCCACAAAAACGATTGTTGGGTTTAACTGATGTTACTTTATGTATCAGGATCCGGTATGTTTAATGTGGATTTTTGGACGTTTATTAATCCATCGACATCGTAGCCATCCTTTGATGGAATTTGACTGTTTATGACTTGACGAATAGAGGACGAATTCAGTTTTGACGTACAAGGAGTATTTCGTACCAAATGTTAGCGGAAAGCTCTAAAATTGCTCTATTCCAAAGCAACAAATAAAATTTCTTTTTCTTGAATTTTTTGACACTTTTTAATCCATGTACAAAGTAGCCATCATTCGATGTTATTTGGCAAGTTATGAGTATTTTGTGAGAACTATCAAAGCCACAAGTCAATCTTATCATCGAAATCGAAATTAAAATCGAATAGGAACACTATTGAATCATTTCAGTGAAATTAAAATGATCGAATGATCGATTGATTGAAATGATCGGATCATTTTCGTAATCGATTGTTGAACGGATCGATCATTTGAAATGAACGATTTACACAGCTCTATTCTAGATTGTCAAAGAAGTAACTGCCCAGCCATTTCCTTCTCTGGTAGCATAGTGAAGGGCAATGACAGAGAAAGTATGATGTCTCTTCATGTACCTCTTCATGACCACATTCTCTGCATATGTCACCTGTACTGAGTTCCATTTTGAATTTATGATATTTCAGTAAATTATGTCCGGTGATTATGCTCGTAAGAGAGCGAAGGGACTTCTTACTAAGTTGCATAATTTTGTCGGTCCTATGCTTGTTAAAGCAAGGGCATACTTGTCTAGTAGTATCACAGGTGTCAATTAGACTCCACCTTTCATTGGATTTCTTTAGGATTAAATTTGAATTTTTCTATTTAATGTTGCAGAGTGGGATACTGACCATCTCTCCTTGACTAGCGTCAAGCGCTGATCCATGTCTTACCAACTCATCGACATTTTCGTTACCTGGTATGCCGCTGTGTCCCGGGACCCAGCAGAGTCTAATATTGTGCTGCGTGCCAAGAACCTTAAGCTCTTCGCGGTAGCAAGAGACAAGCTTCGATTTTATCACAGTGGCAGAAATCGCTTTTATTGGCTATCAATGTAAAAGGTGATATCAACCCGTGATATCGCCATCATTGATACGTCTCTAGCAGATGTTGTCACTGCCAGGACCTCCGCTTGAAAGACACTACTATAATCTGGGAGCCTAAGTGAGTTGTTTAGCTCAAGAGGTTCTGAAAAAAAGCCTGCACCAACACCCGTGTTCATCTTGGAGCCATCAGTAAATAATGCTATTGCTGATTCGCTGGTTTAGGGTTGGTTCTTTTCTGTTTGGAATAGCAGTTTGGAATGGTTTATAAAAGTCAAGTTCGGGTGTTGTATAATCTGTAATGATACTATCACCCTGCTGCCTCTACTGATTTATTGTTCATGTTATTGAAAGCCTCTGCAATATTAAGAAACGCAGAGAGGGTATTATTCTTTGTCGCTCAGTCCTCAGTGTCTTTTCAATCGTGCTAACGACGCTGTGAAGAACCGGTTCTACACTCTTCCCCTCTGTGTAGGCGTGTTGAGCTGGCGATAAATCAACCAGTTTCAGATTGCCGCGAATATGTAGGTCTACCGGTCCTTCAAACGTTTTAAGAATAAACGATGTGAGAATGATTGGCCTGAAATCTTTTGCTTCTGTATGACTGGGCTTGCCAGCTTTTGGATAGAAAACCATCATGACATCGCGCCATGATAAAGGAACATATCCCCATTTTAAACTATTAAGGAATATATTTTTCAGGAGCGGTATTATTTGGATTTCGCTTTTCTGTAGCATCATTGGGAAGATGCCTTCAAGGCCAGGCAGATAGAAGAGACGAAGATTTCTTATATTATGGAAATTAGTGTTTTGAAGGAAATGGAATTGCAGTGTGTTGTGCAGTCAACAGACCCTGAAAGTAGTCGACGACTAAAGAAAATGTAGCTTATTGCTCTTCGTTCTTCTAGCGTAGTCAAGTTAATTAACAGAAGTGGGTCTCGATACGGAGGTAAAATAAAAGGGTTATTACAAGACAGACCACGAAGTGAGAAAGTTGAGCTCTCTAGCATATAAAACACCAAGGTCTCGAATTGACTCAGCGATGGATGTGAGTTGATAATGAAGAAGGTATCGACGGGGGGTAGATTGGATGCGTTTTCGTGAAAGACTGATTGATTGACATTTGCAAATATTAAGCTCTAAGCTATTTTTCAGGGGCCAGACAGAGAAACTGTTGAGATCGTCGAAGAGTGAAATATGGAAATGCTTAATGACCATTTCCATATCGTTAATAGCAAGAATAAAGGAGGAGAGGCCCTAAATGGCTATCTTGTGGGACCCCAAATGTAGCTATGAAATCATCAGAAAAGGGAGGTCTGAATTAAACTTTGTAGTAATGGATTTTCATGTAAGCTTATGTGAGATTTTGTCAAAGGCCTTACTGAAATCGGTTGAGACAACGTCGACTTCCTTTCCGTTATCTAAGGCTGAGAAGCTTAAGGTACGAATTCGACAAGGTTAGTCGTTGTGGACCTACCCTTGATAAAGCCGTGTTGTCTAAAAAATACTTTCAAAGATTTTGGGAATATGTGAAAGTTTAGCAATTGGACGATAGTTTGTAACTTCACACTGTAGGCCCTTTTTATGTATTGGAGTTACAAAAGAGGTCTCACAACTAAGAGAATTTTACTTGAAATAGAGATAAGTCCAAGATTTTTGAGAGAGAGTGTTGAAGAGCATTTTTTGGCGGGGATACCACCTTGGCCGGGAATATTCTCATCATTAAGTTGATTCAGTTCGATCACAAAACTAAACCAACAAACTTTATACAATATGTATGCGCAAATAGGAGGGAGATCCGTGGGAGAGACGATGACACTAAAGTTCTTTAAAATTATATTTTAAATTTGAGTTAGCCCCGTCACAATATGCTACTTACGCCTCCACCTGCAAAGGTCTCATTCCATCACTGACCAAATTATAGCTTTAAACCTTTCATTCGAAAGCCCACAAGCGAAAACACTTCCAACAAAACTATAAATTTTAAATTTTCCAAATTGCCGCGAACACTAAATTAAATTGATATCGCAGCAATATTGCACATGACACAAAACAATAAAGTTTCGCTTACCCAACAATAAATAAATTCAGTTTTTGTACCCATAATGCTGTAGTAATAGTCGACTAAAAAAAATATATTAAATTAATTAAAATCATTTTCAATATAACGCAAAGTTCAAATTAAGTAATTTTACAGTTCAATTAATTTAAAATTGCTATAAATTTTCTGCTTTCCACTTAACACCGTTCATTACTTTAACAAACGGAAACACACACTCACGCAACATATTGAAAACATTACAAAAAAATGTTTCGTAAAAAATTAAAAATTTATAAAAAAAAATAATAAATAACTTTGGTAACTTAATATGCATATGATTACAAGGCATACACACATTATACATGTGTACATGAATATATTCTGTGTGTATAGGTTAGCGAATCAGATTACAAATTCATAGCATACTCTGGCAAGGCCTACACTTCCCATATGTGTGGCTCCACTTTGTCTATAGCTCCAAGCGGAAACATCGATGATCCTAGCCATGTGAGTATGCAAAGCCTTCAAAATTCCATCGCAGTGATTTTTGACACATCAAGGATATCAGGCTCATTTTGTATCTACGTATACTCGTATATCCCTTTATATTGTTCAAAATAAAGTCGAAAAAAGTACACCAAACTGTATAATCAGTGCACAAGTACCAAGTCTCAAACAAAAAAAAAAAAAAACATGGACAATGTATGCACGTCCTTAATAAGAACAAATTTATATTACACGTTTTTGTTGAGTGGATAATATCCATAAATAATTCAAAATCACCAAATTTGCATTTTAAACAATAATAATTATTAAGTGAGGGAGTAGCGCTAGCTTTATAATGGTGGCGCACGAACAACAACACAAAAAAGGACTCCACGTGAGCACATAAGCTGATGCAACTGGATATCTGGATGTTTGTCCTTAATAGGCAGTTATAATCATTTTTAATATTTCCCTTTTTTTGCTTGTATTTTATTTGTACAGGACGATTTTTTGTTGATGTTGTCAGTAGGTATGGGTGTGTTCCTGAACAAATTCTGTATTGCCATCCGGTGAATGTTGTTGATTTGCCTTGTTCAATCAGGACTTCATGTTCAAATTGGATTTTTCAATTAGGAGAATTTTTTTCTGGGAAACAAAAATACAAAACAAAAGTGTTTCAAGATGGGATAACTCACATATAGACTGATTGTATAGTCTGGGCAGTCAAGTTGGGACAGATGTCTTCTTGAAGTAAAACTTCTTTTACAGCGTTGGGGGTAATAAAAGTTGTCAGTGACATGTCAAAACGACACTTTATCATTCAAAGACAGCGACACGTTCTTAAAAATATTGTTTGAACCGAATTCGAGGTTATTTAAATCACTTTAAAAACATTTTGTTTTGCCAAAAAAGATTGTTTATTTATTTTAAAAAAATCTAAAACAACAAAACAACTAAAAACATAATTTCATAAAAAAAAGTGAGTGTCGGAACTCATGGTTAAGATGTGTAAAAATCAACGTTCGTCCGCGTGCCGAATTTTTTTTATCGAACGTACCCAATAAATATACAATGCAATCGTAACAACAACATTGGTACAAAGTTTTAAACAGCTTAATATTAAGGTATTATAATGATACTGCTTAACAATTTGCTAACTTTAAAGTAGTTTACTAACTCATTCATAATTTTAAACATATTCTCACTAGTATCGTACTAAAGCTATTTTCTTAATAAAATGGTTCTGAACACACCTAAGACAATGACAGTTCGTGCAAAAAGCTAAGTAAACAGAACTTTTTTGACTTTTGTAAATGTCAAAGAGTCATTATGAAGTTAGCAAAATGCTAAAAAAAAAAGTGTGAGTGCCGGGACTCACGGCTAAGATGTGTAAACATCAAATTTACACGCCATGTGAGCATACTACTTCAATTCCCAGAGTTCGCACTGTTGTGTCGACACATATTCATTTCACATTAACCAAAAACCTTGTCGACAATATGCTTCGATGAAGTAGTTCGTGGCGTGTGTTAGGGGTAATTGGACTCCACTCGCGGTTGCCAGTTTTGGTCGTTTATGACCAAATCTGGTCACTATTTTTTCACTTGGTCACATGGTCATTTTTTATTCCATTTGGTAATTTTTTGTGCGAAATGAAAATATAACAACTTTTTTTACTTTTTATGTTCCCAAAAATGAAATGTAGGTATACCAAAAGCAGTTTTATTAGCGTATGTTGTAAACAGTGCATTAATGTGTTTAATTGAAAGAACTACAATACCCCAGCACGATCGCTGAATACACAAGAACTGAATGCATTCATTTCAATCACTTGCGAATTTAATGACAGATGGCTGAAAACTTAAAATTGTGCGTTTATTTTGCGCGCTGTTGCATCTTCGCTGAATAAAACTAAAATATACCATTTGAAAATTTGGTGAGGTTAATAGCCTTCAAGCCAAAATGAAAAGCAATGTCAATCCTTTTTTTGTTTTAATTCACTTGCCATTCGCTTATAGTGCCAACCGCATCAACCACTTTGAGAAATTTTAAGAATATTGTGTAGTCACAAAATATTAGGTATTTTGCGCTGAGCGAGAATTTTACGAATTACATAAGTTTAATAAAAACTTAATTAAGAATTGCACTCATTTTTGAAACGCAAAATTTTAAACGATTAAGTAATACCTATGTTAAAGCCGTTTTACTAAGTTACTAAGTTAGAATGAAGGTTTAACTATTTTTAAACGATTTTAGCATCTTACTATCTCTTAAAATTTTACTAAAGTTAAAATCCGTGGCTACTTTAACTTTAAGTTTTCTTTGCTTGTGTTGCTTTTTTTTATTTTGGTCATTTTTGACTCCACTACGTAACC
Organism: Philhelius festivus; assembly: GCA_963931855.1. Lineage (NCBI taxonomy): Eukaryota > Metazoa > Arthropoda > Insecta > Diptera > Syrphidae > Philhelius > Philhelius festivus. Next base: position 150,722,440 of record OZ007555.1, read on the forward strand.
TAAAGTTTATTTGACTTATGTTGAAACAGCGATGTTTTTTTTTTAAGACAGCATTAAATTACACTTATATTTAAACAGAGATGTTATCTGTTTCTCTTTTGGCTTCCTTTCGATTGCATGGGTGCTTTTAAACTATTTTTCTATAAGTTAACTTTGTTCAAGCGTAAAGGAGTTGGCTGAGTTCATAAATATAAAATTGCAGAAGTCACGCAAAATTTGCGTTCATAAACTGCATTATCTTTGCATTATAGCAGTCGATAACTGTGTTCATAAAATTTATGAAAGTTTGGTGGGGCTATAAGTCAATATTAAAAGATGTTATTTCATTTTTTACAACGTTTGGAGTATATTTACACTCTTCATCAGGCAAAAAGATTTAATCAAAGAATATTAATTTCAGCATTTAAACACATTAAACACATAATCACCTACATGTGTGTATCATAGACTTTTCCTTTTAACTTTTTGTTTAAAACTATGGGACCGCACTTGCGATTTTTTGTCGAAGCGATTAAAAAGTCGTAGTCGCTACAAATTATTGTCATGCAAGCACTTGCGATTTTTTTGCGCGCGATTATTTAATCGCAAAAAATGAAACACACTACTTCTTATGTGAGTGCACGCATTTGCTACAAATAAATAGCGACAGAAAAATCGCTTGAGAAAATGGAACTTGTTTCATTTTTATAATCGCTACGATTTTTAAGTCGCATGTGCGTGCATTCGCATTTAACGCCATCTGTCTTATTCCTTGCGGCTAAGAAGTTGTGGAATAAAGATCGCAAGTGCGTGCATGCCCATTTCTCTTTGCGACTACGATTTTTAAGTCGCAGTAATTTAAATCGCAAGTGTGGGCAGGGCATATCCATTTGAGTACATTTGTTTTATTTAAGCTTACGACAATCGCATCGCAAGAAAAAATGAAACAAATTGCGACTTTTAAATCGTCATGTTTTGTTGGTAGCAAGTACGTTCATTCTCATTTAAATTCATGTGTTCTATTTTTGCGACTAAAAAATCGTGCGATTGAAATCGCAAGTGCGATCCTAGCCTAAGTTCGTTTAAGGCCAGATATACATTGTTCAAATACATGACAAGCACGTGTAAGTGTATGAGTGAAAAAGTCACACGTAAAGAATGGATGTTGACTTGAAGAAAAATCAAAATCTTTGGTTCTCTTTCAATCTAGCGTTCACCTTCTCAAATTTGAACAAGCACGGCATGATGAATATTTGATGGATACAAAAAGAAACGTTCACATTCGTCAACATGCTGTCAGACATCACTTCTCATTAGAACTTTAACCACGGCGGACCAACATGCTTGACGAACATGCGTTCACTTTCGAAGATATGCTTGTCATGTAGCGAAAATGTAAAACATTTTTTGTTTGTCAAGCCACTAGATGAAGCGTTCACCTTATCAAAAACCAGCCAATCCTCCAACTTTTGTTTTAGGTTTCTGTAATTTATCTTACTCCCTCTTTCAGAGATTTATAAGCCGATTGACATCATTCCCACCTTGTAATGGAAATTATTTGTAAAATAAGTGCGAAAAACTAAATTTTTCAATCCATTGAAGTCGTAGTCATCATTCAGTTCATGGCTTGACAGATGGAGAACGATCTATATTTTGATATAGTGGATGCTAAAAGTATATTTTGATATAATATAGAATATTTAATTCGATAATTAAAATAATTATATGGTACGACAGATAAGGGACAAATTAAATTTTGACGTATCGAGAAGAACATTTTTCGGATTTTTAAATGTCAACTCCGAAAATGCATTTTTTGGGAGCGCATAAAATAAAATATAATCGTCCATCTCTTACGTGAAGTGGATTTTTTTAAGACATTAAATGAACCCGCTATGAAAATGTATACCAGTTGTTTTGTCTTTCGTCTTTTTGACATATTGGTCGAGAGGTGAAGAAATGTTGGGCGATTGAATTTAGCTCTAGCCAGAAATAGAGAGTAATAAAATCGAGATTTCAGTACTCAAAGTTTCCAATGTAAACACGATGTGGTAAGTATGCAATATTTCCAATGTAAACGGGGTGTTAAATGCTATCGTCGGTAAGGTAGGTTGCTACACGGAACGTCTAACCGTAACGGCATTCTGAAGCATTTTTGTGTGAGGCAAGGATGTTTCTTGAGCTTGCTAGTATTCATCTTATTTATAAAACATATTACAGACTAGTTACCAAGAGGAATTGAATTTTGTAACCAATACATTGAAGCTCTTTTGGTTGCTAAATAGTGTCAAAATGTGTTGATATCGACAGGTCCCCACTTAAAAGAGCCCTACGGCCAAAGGAGACCACTTTAGCGAAATCATAATCCATAAAAGACCATTATACCTAATCAATCAATAAAAAAATAAATATTGACCTGGAACATAAAAAGAACCTTTTAGATCTATTATGCACCTATGCCACAGGCCGGAAAACCATTGAATCCACCCCAGGGAATGGCACAGTAAAGGATAAATTTGATAGCCAAACTGGCTGGAAAAATTTGTTTGGCTGAGATCCAAATGGAATAATTATTTTTACCAATAATTATACTTATGTACAGCACTAAATCTTTCAATAAGTCGAACTTAGTAACTGTCAGTTTTGACCACGGTCTTTAGTTCTATAGCATTAGTTCCGCTAGGTCCAACTTCTAAAATATGAATTTTAATAAGTTGCGCTAATGTTTTTTAACAAAATACTCTTGTTCTGTATCTCCGAATCCTTAATCGTATTTTTCAAATTGAAAATCGATTGAGATGTGTGTGTAGGTAAATTACAACTTTATCTCCTTAGACTACTACAAGCTTCGATTAGCAATAATAGCAATCACAATTTCAGTTTCAAGACAAAGCGGAATAGAGATAAAGAGGGGAAGGAACATGTTACCTGTTTGTATATTCGAAAAGAAGAAAAATTTGAATGCAAGTTCCGGTGGTGTAGGTGATGGCGGCGGCGAGGGGTGACACAAGGAACCCAAAAATTACATTGGAAAAGTTTTTGGTTGTTTTTTTTTTTACTTGAGTTTGAGTATTTATTTGCTTTGGAAGATTTTTCTTTTGAACAAGGAAACTCCTACACATCATCCAATTTGGGGGAAATTCATTTGGGAAACAAGATGGTGGTAGGAGATATAAATTGTGTACCACAAAAAGAAAATTTGTAACTGAGAAAACATTTTTTTTTATATTTCTTACCAATTACATGGGGGATGTTAGGAGTAAGATAAACCAGGAACATGGAGTATTTGTGTTGTATTGGTAGCAAGCCGGGCTTGGGGTTAAAGGAGAGAAGGTGTATTGATTTCATCTTGGTATTTTTTATCGGAATTGCTTTACTGAGCTCTTTAAATGTAAATTTGGAATAAAGTTCAATAAACACGAATACAGGAAAACCAAATTTTACGCCAGAAAGAGTTCTTTTTGAAATTTTTTGAATTTATTCTTCTATAAACTTCCTAAATCATAGAAGAATTTTTCATCAAAGAGCTAAAGTTATAGATACTATAAGTATCTTTCGAATTATTCCTGTTGGATGGCCTTATGGTCACAAAAATATCACGACCATAATTCCTGGGGGAAGATATATGTATATCCTAATGACAAATGCATTATACTTGGAGTGAGCGTCAGTAAGAATTTAAGACGTTTATTTCCTCCCTGGGCTGACTGGAAAAATTACCCATCGTGGGAATTCGTCTAATGATGGTTCGAAGATAGAGCAATGCATCATGGAAGTGTGTTTTTGTTGTGAACCTGTAAAAGTACCAGGTCTTGTGATGAAGTCACAAATTTCATCCGTCGAAGCCGCTACTCGGCTACTGCCATTCCTGCCGTACGACATACCTTACAAATTACAATACAAAGAACGTTGCATAGCTTGAGGTGCCCACGAAGCTACACAACATGGCAAATACAAACATGGTTGGTCACATTGGTAAACAACAAAATACATCGACGAGTAAGTTTTGTTTTTCCACTTTTTACTGTTCACAGTTGCTTTTTACTACAAATATGATAAGATATGGTAAAATATCACTCGAATATGGACTTTTGTCGCTTATCGTTGATTGTGTGATACAACTACAGAGTACTGTGGCAAAAGGGTATCTATTGAAGCAAGCTGCTGGGTATGTAGTGTACCAGTAAGAAGCTTCTTAACTTTTGAAGCTTTGGCCATATAATTTTGCTGTGTTCGTTTTGCCTTTTCGACACCCTCTCTTTATTTGGCTTCAAACTACAGGGATTTAATTTAATCCCTATCCCACATTAGAAACGTACTGGGATTTGAGCTGATCCCTAGCATTCAATCCTAGTTCTTGTTTTTTGCTTCAGCGTTCTATCAAAGCTAGGGATTTAATCCTTACCGTCTGTCCGTCCGCGCCCTGTCGGATTTTAATCCCATTTGCGTTTTGCCTTCAACTTCAGTCTATGCTAGGGTTAGGGAAATTCATCTCACTTTCAGCCGCCCCTTTGTTTTGCCCGAACGTTTGTTTGGGGCTAGAAATTTAGTCCCACATTTGAATAGTGGTGCGATTTGAACCGAGGCTAGAGATTTAATCTCACCAACCGTTCTGCCTCAGCCTTCAATCAAGGCTAGGAATTCAATTTTACCGTTTGTCAAGGCTAGGGATTTAATCCCACCGTCTGCCCCTTATAGAGAAGCTCCCCTATTATGGTATCAATTATCAATTGATATTTGATAAATATTGGAATTTTGTACTTTTAAACTCAATTTTATTTAAGAAATTATCAACTATCTGACAATATTAGTCAATTTTCTTTCTGTTCACAACGGTAAGCATCATTATCAAAACAAAAAACTTTTTTTTTAATTGGGTTATAAAATATCGAATTTCAATTTTTATCAATTATCAATTCATAATTGACAACCATAATAGGGCTGAAGGATATATTAGGATATATCGATGCAAATTAGTTTTGAAGTTCTGAAAACTGAAAGTATAGGGAAAAACACAAGCAGATATGGGATTGTTACATTCGTGTGATACGGCTAAAGAATGAATCTCTCAACTTGAAAGTATACCCGAAAAGATAAATTGATGTACATTTTTTAAGCAAGTGGAAATGTTTTGGGTTAGGAATGGAATTGGCTATTTCACTAGAGTACTGTTTGTAAAAATAATGATAGCAAAATATTATAGACATGTTTCCGTTACAGTTTTATAACCTATAATTTGTAATTGCTCTATTTTCAATTTTATGTAAAGTGTGACCAATTCATATATGGGAATTGAGCTCAAACTTTTGTCGAATAACGAAAGGTATTATTAGTTCAACATCCCGATCAGATGGGAAGTTCCCTGGAAAATAAATTTGGATAGGCGACAGAAGCTTTGAGTCCATCATCAGACCTACAGCATTGTTGCCTTTTTTTTTTAAGAACATAAGAATGAAAAATATTTGACCCGTATTCAAACTAGAACTGCTTTTGTCATAGATAGCTAGGAAGCTGTAATCAACTGCATCGTCTTATTTGTGTGAACATAGTCTACTGGAGTCAAACGTTTGCCAAGTAAACCCTAACTGCCAACCATCTCTCAAGGAGATGGCACAGCAGTTCAGCATTTACATACATATGTTGGGTGCCAGGCCAAAACCATTCCAGGAAATTATAAAGCTGCTGAAATAGTGAAACTACAATATCTATTTTGCAATATAGGTATACCCATCGCAACTTCTGAATTTATGTTATTGATAAAACAAATCTTAGATGGAACAACATTACCATTTATCTGGCCTTAAAAAAATTTGTATCCGAAGAGCTTGGCATAGCCGGGGCACTGTTTAATAGGAAGACTTATAGCGAGACACTCCGATTTTCGATTTTGACATTTTTATTATCATTTGTCGGATTTGTACTCTGACTATGATATAGTCAAGTTTTAGAACTTTGAGGATGATGAGCTTTGCTCAGAGCATACTCGGCCTAGTCAAGCTCTTCTCAGAAGATATGTTCATTCTATACTGGGACATCCCTACCTAAATTAGCGCGAATCCATAATAAACTTGTAAAGCATATACAAAAAATTTTATAATAAAAGATAAATGACGCCACAAACTAGTTCATTGAAAAGCTTCGACAGTTTTTCAACTTTAGAAGTTATGAAGTAGTAAAATTGGTATTTAAGCTGAAAAATCTTAAACCAAACCATTACAAAAATAGGCAAATTGATTTATTGTCCATAGATGCACCTTCAGCGAATTTTTGTAGCTTGATTTGCGGAACAATCTATCTTACAACCTCATGTTTATTCGATGAGCTCAAGGAAAATGTCCGACTCGACATATAGCTACCAATGACATTTACAAACTGAGCGTCAGAAAAAAAATTCAATATTAATTTTTTTTTACTTTTACAGCACCGTTTATAGAGTTCTATAGCCAGAGTCTTAATATTTTATGCATTCAAGTGGTACCCCGAAGGTTTGGAAGTTAATTCCTAATCCCTGCCACCTAAAAACAAAAGTTACTGCCGCTTGTCATGAAAAGGTGATTCTAAGAATCCAATTCTCTCAATACCTGCTGAGAACATACATTTTTGAATGGTGGAGAGTTTTATGGACCCTGTTGCTGTCGGTTCTGATTCTCCACGAGATATTGTGTCCCAATTTTTTTTATCTTAAGATATTTCATTCAGTGCAAACAAAAATTAGTTTAATACATTTACCCCTTTTCGTCTTCAATACCCAATCAGTTGATCAATCTTCCAATGCCGGATAGCTAGTGAAGCTATGTATTGTTTTATATTGAATTAATTGAAATAACTTTTATAATTTCATATCAATTCGGCACTGACCAAATGTTACTGTACGGTTATAGGTTAGGTTGAAGTGGCTGCCGGCTGAGAACAGACATATTTAGACCAAATATTGGTCCGTTGTGATACCACATGAATGAAGAAAAGCATTTCCCTACTCGTTAAACCATTTTAAACTCCTTATAAAGCTTGCAAAACTACGCATTTCAGTAATTGGCCAAGTACATAGAAAGTAAGGAATTGTTGCCTCATGCGTCATGCTCTTCACCCAGTTTCTGCAGAAGTCACTTGTGACAGTGTCCGGTTATGACACCTTTCACCCTGCTAATGTGCGATCTTCTTAAGGATCAGACGCTTAGGTTACCTTAAAGTGGCTTTCATTAAGGCATCTGACCCACTTAGAACAGTAGAGGTCCATTGTGATACCACGATCTAAAAGGCAACAAAAAAGTTTCCTACTAGTTAAAACTATTTGGAGCTTCTGATGAAGCGAAGGAGACTTTTAATGTCTGTCCTGGTTCATCATAGAAATAATCTCCTAGATGAAGTTTGCATCTGTAAGAGGGAGCAGGCCATATACAAAGAAGGTGTGGGATTGTTTCCTCGTTCTTCTCGTCCAAATAACTCCTGCTAAAATCATTTGATAGTACACCGAGTCGTGCGACGTGTCTATCTATAAGACAGTGTCCAATTATGACACCTATTACGGAGCTGATCTGAGATCTACTGAGGGACAACACAACAAACACTTTGACCGCTTCAAATCCAGTTTGGGCCAGATTTGTTTAGTCGGCAAAGCGACGCTTAGAGCGTCTGAGATCCAGCGTTAACTAAATCTGTTTTATCGGTCAACAAAATACTTGCTTTAGCATAAGCTTAATTGTAGGCATGAGTAGACCAAAATCTGTCCTATCTGTTAGAATGTTCCAAGTTAACCAAGTTCGTCAGCTAAATGTTTAACATGCTTGGCCCTATGATCCGCAAATTAACAATGTGAATGTTGAATTGCTGCCTGATCTCATAGAGTGATGATAGGCAGTTAAGAGCTATTTTAGAGTTTGTGGAGAAAGAAATCAGACACTTGATAGCAGTTGCAGATATCACATTTTCCCTACGCTCAATTAAAGCTACATCAATCACTTAAAGTTCCGCCTGGAACGATTAGGGAAGGCGAAATGAGAAAGTTCAGTCTGTCTGAGTACACGCCTGCTTCCACGAACCTCGTCATCGGTTTTCGATCTATGAGGGAAATAACTCGAACCATTTTTCAAGAACGACAAATCCTCTCAAGTAGTTCTGGATGGGACGAAAGTTTTTGTTAAAATGTATACCCTTAATATAAGACCGATCTACCCATCAATGTGTAAACTTGCTTTGATCATTTTGTAGAAGTTCTTTCGAGGAATAAGCATGTTTTCCAAATACTGCTTTAGTAACATCGTCGGTACTATAATATTTGTATAAGAGGATGCAGTGGGTAGAATAAGATTCACAATATTCACTGTGCTTATTAACACAAATTTTAATATGGGGAATTAGGAAATACGGGTCTAACTTATTTAATAAAGTAAATAAAGATTTAAGCCTGCAAATAGCTTACTCTGAAAATTTAGTAAAATAAAGCAGACTATGCTAAGAAAATAAGAACGTAACAGTAAACTGAGCATGCGATGAGAACCTCAATTGACAGGTCATCAAAAACACACTGAACTGATTTTTCAAAATGAAAACAAAAGAAAAGCAAAAAAAAATTAATCAAAAACCAATCAAAGACGTGCTGCGTTTTTTATTCATATACTGCCTCTGCCAGAAGCAGAGGCTGGAAGTCTCATTTTTAATTAAAGCAACGCTCAGCAACGTCCTTGTACGTATTTTATACCCACCGAAACAATCTCAGCGCATATATGTATGTATACATACATTCTGACAATAACAACCAACGACGAAATAACGCCAATATAAGCCTCATGTTTTTTAATCGAATCGCCAGAGAACAATCATCAGAATTTCCATTTGCATAGCCAAGGAGATTTTTTTTTTATTTTTAATTTGTATACTTATAACATGCTTGGGGCCGGACCTCCCGATAGTCAGCCGAGTGCGTCATCGTTGTCCAATGTCCTTTTTATATGCACTAGAGTTGGTCGTTGGTGTCCCCATCATTATACTTCCCCCAGAGTCCATTCACAAAACACAATAAGCGAATGCAAACAACAAATTAATATCCATAAAATGAGCACAATCCGAAAACCAAACAATGGAACCTCATCACACGTAATGTGCGCCATTCTTTCAATACCAACCCGAACCCCAACCTTGCCAAGTTCCTTTGGTCGTTGGTTGTTGACGAAAAAACAGCACAGAAACGGAAACAATATGTTCACAATGAAAGGGATTCTAGCTGCATGGAGCTCTCCCTCCTACTTCTCTTCTCCTAAGGGAACAAAATATATGGCAAAATGAATGAACCAAACATTCAATGTGCCTCTGCTTGGTGATGGTAGGGAATAAATGGCGCCCGAGATGGTATCGAAATTACTCCAGGGACTTACTTAGGTGTTTTTTTTTTCACAGATTTAATTGAAGGCAAAACTCTAACTGGAGCATTACCACATAATAATTACGGAGTGCACTATGTTTTCTTTTCATAATGGGAACAACCAGCTCTATAAACAAGAAAGGGTATGTCCTCGCGCATGATTATCACTAGCCCCACAACATACGCCAACGATGCGGCGCGGCACATTCAACTCACCACGGCTGAAGATGATGGCTGAAAACTCATCCTCCTTACATGGGAGACACAAAAGGACGCTGATGATGATGATGGTGAACTAAAATTGTCATAGCCTCTAGGTGCTTCGAGAAAAACTTCCTTCTTCCCGGTTTTGCAATTTTCATAATAAAAATATTTTTTTTGTTTCGTTAAGTTTTCCCTAGGATAACAAAACCAGACGAAACTTTTGAGAACCTTCTTTCGCTAGCTGTATATTAAATATTATTTCTGCAGTAGCAAGGATCTTCCTGTGGCCCAACCTTATTTTGGGAAAACCAAAAGGAAAAGAAGAAGGAGCAAAAAAACAACAGGACACAAAGACAATGTCTTTGTTCGTTCAATTCTTTTTCTAGCAAGTATATGCGGTTTGCTAATTTCTGGCGGAGACAGTTTCCCGAACTCGAGTCAAAGTGGAGCCAGCAGCCGACTTTAGCTGATAATAATATTTCTTTTGTCTTCTTTACAGTTCTTGGCATCAAATCAGCAAAAGTTCTTTGTCCCCTTTATCGACTCCTCGGCGCTAAGCCAAATGAACTTTGGGACTTTAATCTTATGAAATTGTGACGTCCTTTATTTTAACCATTCCCAAAATCCATATCTAAAGCCAAGTAAAGTTTTACGAGCACAAACAAACTGGCTGTTACAAGAGATTCAGATTCGTTTGATCATAAATGATTTCCGTCGGTCGTCCTTAAGGACTATAAAGATTCAATCCTATATGCTCTCATTTGGGGTAGTTTTTCATGTCTTCCATTTGGAGTCGTTGAGATACTCGTATTTCTATAAAGAGCCTCCCCTCGATTTCGTTAATTTGGTTTCGTTTGTCGTGAAGAAATGATGATTCATTCGTATGACTGACTATTGCAAGACTGTAGAGAGTAGACTGAAAATGGCTGCAAGGACATAGTCAATATCAACATGATATATATGTAGTTATGGTTTAGTGGCCTCTTCATACGTCAATTGAATGCAAAGCTGGGTGACATTTGTGGTTGATGTCAGGCCAGAAAAAATAAATAAAAATGGTGGATATCAGCTAAACTTATATAAGGATATGTGTGTTTAACTGTTTTTTCCCTTATTTTTGCTCCCTTCATTGCTCATCATCTCGACATAAAGGACACTCCAGAAGATGAGGGTCCTCATGCATGTGGTATTGCAGCCGTCATTTTTATTTCCATACCGAACGGGACCTCCTTGAAGAAGCATCACACAAACGCTATGCATACATTAAAAAGAGGCTAAACCTCTCCACAGTTAGTACTAGTATGTAGGGATGCCCAACCAAGTTTCCTTCATCGTTTATTATGCGAGTATGTGCAAAAGGGGAGTTATTCTCTCCTTGCCCACTTTACTCCGCAACTATTCAAACTACAATTTCCATACGAGGATTGTGATGATGTCCGCCATTTGGTGTGCTAAATGAAAAATTTTCACCCATGCATAAAAATGATCAGAGAACTTTAATGCAACAAAAAACCGAGAACGGTGAATAGAAGGAATAAACTGCAGGACTGGGTCGCGCGCAGTTGCTCATGTTTTGAAATGGCTTAGAATTTAGGGAAAATAATTACAAACATGAAAGTTAACATGCATACCGTAAGCAGTTAAACTTTGCTTAATACAAAACTAAAATAATATATTCGGTTAAACAAATAAAAGGTCTTTCCTCGTCAACAGATCCACTACTACTGATTCTCTCAGTATATTCTTCTACCTAACCGGTAGTCTCTTTCTATTAAATACAATCATTATATCTTTCTTTCATTGTATGTATATTCTTTCTGAACATTCATTTGTTTTTCTTTATTCGTTCTTTTGGAAGTGTTGCCACAATACATAGATACAAATGTAAAATTAGAGACAAATGTTTAAAAGCAGAAACTACTTTTTCGAAAATTGATAAAATAGATTGACCTTTGATAGCTTGAAATTTTAAAGTTCCTAACAATTTTGGTCAGACTTGGTACGAAGCAGTGAAACCATGCACTTTTTCATATAATTTGACAAGTGTGGCAGATGACAGGTGACAATTTGTAAAGTGACTTCACAATCGACAAATTTCAGTCTCATAAAGAATTTGTCTAACTTTGTAAAATTGTCAAGAAATTTGCGACAATGGTCAAATATTAAGATTATACAAAAACTTGTCATGACAATCAATTGTCGGGAATTTTTCCGAGAGTTGAGACAGGGGGAAAAAATATAAAGTTTACATATTTGTCAGTATTGCGTTGACAACTGTGACTAACAATTTAGTTCATGTCAAAGTGAAATGACAGGTACAGGTATTAAAATTCTGAATATTATTTTTTCAAGTGATGAAGATTTCCAGATTTAGCTTTGTGCAGTACGACCTCTAAAGTCGCCACTTAAACAAAGAATCTACAATGAATTTCATCATGAACTACTTTTCATTTAAAAGAAATTTTTTTCGGAAAAACAGTAGCGGAAGATATTTTATCGAAAATTGGTGGTCATCTTCAACATTCTTGAAAAAGGAATAACTCTCTAGCTGCTGAGACCCAATATCTTTGGCTTAGAAGTTGAGCTAGGTGTCATGTTGTTTTGATAACTTAGCTGTAGCTAAGCTTTCGGCTATCGATTCCGAATTTTTTTAATTTTATCACTGTAAAATTTGTTTGTGTAATGTGCGCGCACTAAAGGGGTTTTGGCTACCCTTAAAATGTTTAACATAATGCAAACGCTATGAAAATAGGAAAGGATTTAACAAGAGATTTGTTTTTAAATTTTGGATATCGAAATGGGAGGGAAGAGCAGAGCTAGATTAGGAATTCTACATTCGAGAAGTGCAGCTAAAAAAAGAAACTCATCAGAAGCTTTGCTCAAGTCTAAATTGATGAGAATTTGCTAAGGCGCTAGTATAATTGTTGAATTTTTTAAACGCTATTTCTTTAAATCCACATCCCAAGAACAAGAACGTGAATCTGGAACCAAATATGAAAACCTGAGATTACTTTCGTTAGCGAAACAATTTTGTGGATTAGAAATTTCAGACAAAAGATCATAGATAAATATGTGAAAAAGACCCAGGGACAAAACGGAGCTCTGCGGCTGACCATTTATTTTATGATTGATATTCATTAAAAACCATTTAATACAACTTTTATTCATCAGTTCGAAAGGTATTTTTAAATCTAACTGAGAAGGAACTGTTCAATAGCGATCAAAAGCTTTTGAAATATCAAGTGCAATAATCTTACTTCCTCTAAAACGATGTATGGATTTGTGTCAGTGTTCGGTGAGATATACCACCAGATCACCAGTAAACCTAATCCTATGAAGCCATACTGCTGATAATTTGTCAGTGTTATCATGATCATGATCTTGGAACTTGGATTAAAGGGCCGTAATTGCAACTGGAAGATAGTTAGATGGGTAAGAAGATTTTTTTTTGAGACGAGTTGGACAAATGATATTTACCATCTAATCGGAAAGAGACCAGTAGAATAAGGAAAGCCTTACTCAGCGTTGAAAAATACCTCTTCAGAATAATGGGGGGGGGGATACTATCAGGGCCAGGGGATTTGTGTATATCAAGATCTTTTAGTACTTTTACAACTGTACGAGTTCGAAAGAAGATTTGTACCATAAAATGGTTTACACTCTCAAGTACAGGATGAATCATGACACTTTCTCGAAGCTTCGAAATTAACAGCAAACTATGCTTCAAGCGCATGGGTTTGTTTTCTAATAGCAGGTTGACCGAAGAACTTAATTGGCTTAATTTTTTAAGTTGCTATAAAAAGAATTGCTGAACATTTTTGTACTGGTAACGATTTTCTTCTCGTTGACAGAGAAAACCCCTCAGTGGGCAAACTAACCCAATTAGATCCGTTCTTCTATAGGTATGTTTTCATTTGCGAATGCAGGATGAGTTTTCATTTGTTTTATATAATATATTATAGTAACGTACTTTAAAAGGAGTATTTAAAAAAAAATTTTAATTCAAGGAATGTTGACAAACTTAAAGGGTTGGCCAAATACAAGTTTCTTTTTGAAAGTGCAATAAAATGAACAAAATTAATTTTTTTTTCTATGTATTATGGCTTTATTGGTAAGAGCAAACATTCTCAGCCGCTGCGAAAAAGTTTTTCAGAGGTGTACTGCCTCTTGCGAGGAATTCACAAATCCTCTATGAGTATATCTCTTGTCATCGAAAGTGCTGCTAATAAGCTTCGGAATCGGCAGAAAATTGGAATGGAACAAACGTTGTTCATGTGGCTGGCTTCGAAGTACCGCATTCTATCACTCCAGGTGAATAATCTGAAATCTTTGTGCAGAATCGATGGCGAGTTGATGTTCATGAATTGAGTCTCACACTGTCGGCTACAGCAGCCAGATTCTTGGCTGTGCGCACCGGACGATGACGGGCACCTTGAGTCTTGTCCACTAGCATACCAGTCTTACGAATATTTTGCACAAACTTTCGAACAGCAGGCGCGGTGGATTCTTCATTTCGGCCAAACGCTTCTTTTCAAAAACCGCACTGTTCGGGGTCCACAGCACTCACTTTACAAATAAGTTTTCAATATTTCGTTCCACGGAGGTATGATACTGTCTCTCTGTCAAGATTTCGACTGGGAAACAGCTGTCATATTAAAAATAACCTATGATTTAAAAAGAAACCAGTAGATGACCCACCCATTTCGCTAGGGAGTTCAAAATCCTGCAGGAGTAATTTTAATCATTAAGAAAAATCTTTTTATTTTGTTATTTTACGAAAACCATATAACGGATTTTTATCAGATGTCCAGATGCTCCTAGAATTTTTGAATTTAAAATTAAAAATTCCAATTTTTTTTTTCTGAAAACTTAATATGTACCTTTTTTATTTGTATCACAACCGGACACACTTTTGGTCTAAGTGTGTCGAGTCTTCGACGACAGTCCCTTCCACTTCCACCTAATATTTTGAAGGTGATGATTTTTTTTTTGAAATTCGTTAGTCTTATAAATATCGAGAAAATTAAGAAAAAAGTGTTTACTTAGCCAAAAATACTGGTACCTGCAAAACAACAACTGTTAATTAAAAAAAATCATACCACCCAATTGATTTTTTGTTATATGTATACTTAACCGATTTATGCAGAATTTTTCCAACATAAACTTCTAAAAAGTATAAATAATATGGTTTAGAGAAAAATAAAAAATATTTTTTTGAAAACTCGATATTTTAAAAATTCAAAAACATTTTAAAGGGTTGTAGAAAATGTATATTGTTACAGGCCTAGAGACAGGTAGGTTTTGTTTGACCCATACGTTTATTCAAAATCTTGAATTTCTACGAGTCCGATAGGCGCCCCAAAGAATACCTTTAGTTCAAGTTAAAATAAAAATGGTTTAAAAGGCAAAGTGAAAGCATTTCATCTTGAAACTTTGTTTGAAAAAATATTACTTGTAGTGGTTGGGAACAGAATCTTTTACTTCACTTCCTTCAGTTAGGTTTTAATTCAAAGGTGAATGAAGCCATTTTCAAGGCGAATAATTTCAGACATTAAAAGAACCCTCAGACCATTAGTTTGATCTCAAGTTCCAGAAGAAATAATCGAAATCGTTTACGAGTACATCAACTGAGAATTGAGTGAAATGCCATCCACTTTGAAATTCTTAAATATATTTACATCATTCGCATGCTTTCAAGCAATAGTTTTTTATGTTCTTTGCGCGATTATTAAGCGAATTCCCACGATTTTGACCTGCCTAGTACCTATGTCACATGGAAGGATTAATGTGCTCAGAGATGATGAAATAAATGTCCATATTTCTAAAATACGTGCTGCCGTAATCTGGCAACAGCTTACTTCTCAGACTTGTCAGATTGTGCGACTAATCGCAAAACGTGAATTAGTGTTTTCATCGATATATTTTGTGATATCTTATATTTGTCGACTTTTTACGGTTAGTTAAATATTATAAGAACTGACCAGGATAGCTCCTCAAAAGTCAATGATTTATTACGTCAAACTTAAGGTAGGTAAATGAGAAATGCATTTCCGTGCGATTTTTTTCCGATATTTTAATTTTGTCGCAAAAAAAATTTAACATATTACTAGTAGTTTAACTGGTGAATGGGCGTACAGATCCCAAAGAAATTGTATTGTATAGCGACAAAAGAAATCGCCAGGCGGACATTTTCGATTTTCTCTTGTTTGACTAAATCTGGTGCGATTTTTAATAGAAAACAATATAGCTTTAAAATGAAATGCACACTTAGTGGTCGAAATCACTTGCGAGTTCCTAGCCTTCCACAGTGATTTCGCCTAATATTTAGTTCGCCAACTGGACATTTTATGCCATCACTAAAGTTCATAGAAAACATATTTAATGAACCAACTACCAAAGCACCAAGAAAGATGCAAAAAACGAACAACTTAAATACCAAAGGGAAGTGCATTATGAATGAGAATTTGGCAAGCAAAGAATTTGACAAAAAAAAATCATAAAAGTTTTTACATTTCGATGAAGTTTATCGATCCTAAAGTAGGACGCATTCGCGTTCTGTGTGTGCATATGAAGCGGAAAATATGATATTTTTCCCTTAGCAGAATAATATTGACTGAAGGTCTCTTCTCTGACCCCCATTCCATATTCGACTTGAGACCAACAGCAAGAACGAACAAAAAAAAAAATAACAAACATTATGATTTTCTCTGGCGCCAATGACACTCTTTGCCTTAAGGATCTAAGCACAGAGATTGACACTGGAGAGGATGATGGCTAAAATGAATTAAGTGGGTCGTTTTCAATATGATGAAAGATTAATATTAAGTCAAGCGACTTGAACAGATGGATGGGTAGGATAGCTGACGAGTAATAAGGAAGTGCCGAAAGAAAAATCTTTTAATCCTTAAATTAATTGATAGCAAAGCTTTTCTGTGATTCTGGTTGGGATGAGTGAGTAACATCTTTTTGCCTTTATTAGCCTTCAGTAAAAAGAAGGAGAAAAACAGCATCAGTAAATTATTTTTGGGTTAGTGACGAATTTTCATACAATTTCTTCCTTTTGATTAAGAGGCAAATTAAAGTGTGTGTTAATCTATTGAAAACTAATATTTTATGCAAGAACTTTCGTATCTTTATTAAAAGGGTTAACTATTCAGCATCACTTCGACACAAGTAAGTGCTGGCTTTTCATTCAGTTCGAGGTTATCAAATAATCTGGGACAAAAAGTAACAACGAAGAGGAGGAATAAGTTGTGAACAACAATGCCCTGAAAATTAAAGTTAGGAGGGGACAGAACTATTAGATAAGAGAGTCGTCAAAGATAGAGTTGTGATTTACAATGTTATGAAATATACAGTTATGAACATGGCGGACACTTGAATATTTAACTAATCAAGGTACCAAAGGTGGAACGATAAGCAATGAAGGCAATTGAGAATTATGAATGCTGCTGATTGGCCAAACATAAATATATATAAATATGTGACATAAGGCCAGGAAGATACATAAAATCTGTAAATGGGGTCTCAATTCAAAGCGTCGTATTTTGGAAAATGATAAGAGACCCACTTGTGAGTTCATCAATAACATAATTTGGTATTGTGTACAATTAAACAAGGACTATACTCCAGTAGATAACAGGGCTACAGCTTCAATTTACAGATCATTTCGAAACGTTGACTTGATTGAACTTCACGTAGAACAAGATTTCATTTTGTAACACCTTGTTCCTATTTATGTGCGACTGAATAAAGCCTCAAATACTTGAAGGTATAATATAGACACTAAAACTCTTACTAAAGAGGGAGCGGGAATTCGACGAGAAATTCCTGGAAATATAATAAATGGCAATGCCATCGTCCCCGAAATGAGGTAGTCTTTTCGATCCTCAAGAAGGATTTATTTGATAGAAAATCTCAATGCATTGCTCGATACTAAACCTTTATGGAACAATTTAAATTTTGAAGGAGTTTGAATTTTTAGGTGCTGATAATGAAATCAATTGAATTTGGATTCAAATTGACCAACCAGAGTATACGAGTCAGAGGTTCAGGTCACGATAAGATCACGGGGTAAGATCAAAGGATTATCCCCAGGGAAGGCATTGGAGTGCAAAACGAAGGAATCGTGCGTCGTTGGATGCCTTCTATTCTTGATATATGTGTATATCTTGATATGGAGACCAAAATTGAGACGCATACTCAAGTAGAGGTCGGACAATCGTAATGCAAAGCGATCAGGTCACGTAAGGGTTGGAAAATTCTTTAGACCATCTTCTTACAAAGCCCAATGTTAAACTATTTGTATGGGTTGATTATGAAGATAGTAAAGACGGGGAGATATTTTGATGCGTTTACGTGAAAAGGTTATTGTCTGGCATTTGCAAATGTTGCGCTCTAAGGAATTGTTGGGACAGCTGGCTGAGAAAATGTCGAGATCGGTTTGGAGGATAGATATGTCTTCAGGTGCTGTGATGATTTTGAAAAATTTCGTATCGTCAGCGTAAAAGGATATTTGAAAAGGTTTAATGAACATATCAATGTCGTTAATTGTAACGATAAAGAGGAAAGGGCCTAAATGACTACCTTGGGGGATACCAGAAGTGTCTGGAATAGGAGGAGAGTTTAAAGACTATGACACTGTGCGAAATTTTGTCAAAGTCAGGCGAGACTATATCAACTTCACTTCCGTTTTCTAAGGCTCTTAGAGTGAATGAAAACGAATTCTAATTAAGGACAACGGAAACTGAGGAGGTCTTTTAGAATGCTTTCAAACATTTTTGGGATATGTGAAAGTTTAGCAACTAGTCGATACTTGTTCACGTTACCTTTCAGGCCTTACTTGTGAATTAGTGTATTGAAAGATGTTTTCCAAATCTTGGGAAATTTTCCTTGAGATACTCGTAAGAATAAATGAAAATTTTTTGATAGAGGATTTGAAAGAGAAAAAGAACATTTTTTACGAAAATGACCATCAGGGCCCAGAGTGAACTCATCATTAAGTTGAGAAAATTTGTTTTCAATGGCCGATGGAGTAATGCAATCAGGTAATCAGGAATGGACCCATCGAAAAATTCTGTAAATACTAAAAACAGGTCCAATCTGGTTTAAAAGAATCCTCGGAGAATTAATACTTAAAAATGATACAAAGTAATTAGCTATAGTTAGATTATCATTGGATCTTTTATTATTGAGGGACAAAAAGGATGGATACCTATCTGACTTTCTCTTAGTAATTAACGAACTGAAAGAAGGATTTGGGATAGTTAATAAGGTTAGATTGGGTTTTAAGTAAATATTGTTAATAGGGAAAACTGTAAAGTTCGTTGAAGATAAGCACCAAGGTACCTACTAAGAGTAGTCAGTTGGGCATTGAGAGCGTAGGAAGATTTTCCAAAGCTTGTTCTTTTGGTTACGCAGCGAACGTTACGTACGATTATACCAAGGCGGGGATGAAGGAGAAATGAGTGGCTTTAGTTTGACAAAACAAAACCATTCTCTCTTTCGAAAAGCAAATGATCTACGAAAAAAAAAGCTACTGTATTCTGTGTTTACCAGGTTTGGGAGAGTTTACGTGAGAGAAAGTGCTGATAAGCGGCCAATCAGTGTCACGAATATGCTTCAATTACAATCAATTTGCTCTTTGGAATCTGGTGGTAATGATACAAACGTTGGAAAAAATGTTTCTGCTGTTGCTGCTGATGCTGCCAGTAGGAAAATTGTTGCTGATAATGATGTTGCTGATGAAGGTGTTGCTGTTGTTGTTGCTGATTGAGCAGTTGATGCTGATGAAAGTGTTGCTGTAGGCAGTATTGTTATTTAGATATTTTTTTTTTGTTTTTAAAGATAACTATAACCAAGTATGTAAACTTAAATTCATGTCATCTCATTTAGCCTTTGTTGTTGTGTTATGTTAGGTATCAGTTAAATATATATTGAATTAAAATTTATATCTAATGTGGATGAAGATGAAACAAACTTTTTAAAATAATAGCTATGCTTAAACGAGAATTTTTTGTTTTTGAAAACTTTGTTCATATTTCATTATTATTAATACTCGTATTATTTAAATTATTTATTATTATTTTCTTTTTATCTGTACTACCTATTTATTTTCTGTATTCATATCTTTTTTTATTAGGTGGTAATTTTACAAGGATTTCTTCTTCAAAATGGTGGGTGAGCTTTATTGTACTAATTTCTAATCATGTTCGGTACAAATCCTGATAACATAAGATCGGTTTTCAATGTGTTGTGTGGTGCGTGTGATGGTCTTAATATATGTCACCTTAATGCTGGTAGTATTCGCTCAAAGTACACTGTCCTGTATCAAATGTTAGGTAGCTCGAAACTGGATGTTATAATGGTGTCAGAGTCGTGGTTAAATGAAACCATTTCATCACAGCTAGTTACATTCCCTGGTTTTAAACTATATAGGAATGATCGTTGCACTAGAGGTGGAGGTGTGTGCATGTATGTAAGAGATAGCATATCAACCAAAAGTATTTATTCGTCAACAAAGTCAGCTTTAGAATTTATATGCATTGAACTATCTAATGTTAATGATAAATGCCTTTTAGTGGTCGTGTACTGCCCACCCTGTTCATTCAAAGAGGAAAACTTACAAGAGTTGGAAGATACCTTATCAAGTCTGAATTCAAAATATGTAGATATTCTGATTGGTGGAGATTTTAATGTTAACCAACTTGAAAATAATTCCACAACAAGATTGTTTCATTATTTTTGTGATAAACTGAGTTTATCCGTTGTAAATAAACTTTGGCCAACATGTTTCCAATCTGTGGTGAATCCTTCACTAATTGACATCTTTCTGACCAGTTCGATGCGTAAAGTGTTGTGTAATGATCAGATCAGACCAACTTCTGATTTTATACATGATTTTATATTTTGTTCGTTTCAGTTTGATGTAAATAAATCAAATGCTCCCAAAATTATTAGTTACCGATCTTTTCGTACTTTAAATTGTACTAATATTCAGAATACGGTTGGAAATAACTACTGGAATGATATTTTGTATACGGTTAATGTTAACAGCAAAGTCTTACTATTTAATAGCTTATTGGGTAGACTTTACGACGATTATGTTCCAGTTGTCACCAAGCAGATCAAAAATCCTAAGTTTTGTCCATGGTACAACAATCATATTGAATCACAAATTCGGGAGAGAGAGCGTTTCTTTAGAAAATATAAAAGAAATCCTTCGGAATACAACAAACGACAATATACTTTTGCTCGCAATCAAGTAACTGCTCTCATACGTTCTTGTAAAAAAAGATACTTTATTGAAAAACTTGACATTTCTTTAGGTTCCAAAGTGCTATGGAAAAATCTGAAAGCAATTGGTGTGACCGGAAATAAAGAAACGTCAAAATGCCCTTTCAACCCACAAGTAATGAAATCATTTTACGCTTCTTCATTATCACAATCTGGTACTAGTCCGCCTATATCTGTTCCTGAAGATGACGGTTTATTTTCATTCAACTGTGTTGCGGAAAGCGATATAATTAATGCTATAAAGTTAATTAAATCTAATGCGACTGGATCCGATAGCATTTCGCCGAAATTTATACGATTGATTTTACCTATAGTTCTCCCACCATTGAAACATATTTTCAATACTTGTATTTATAGCAGTGAATTCCCTGAACAATGGAAAATTGCAACAATTATTCCCATACAAAAAAAAAAATAATCCTTCGGAGCCAGCTGATTTTAGGCCAATGAGTTTGCTGCCGTTTTTCGGTAAGGTTTTTGAAAGACTGATTGCGGATCAAATTCTCCCCTATATTCAAACCAGTAACAAATTATCAATGTGGCAGTCTGGTTTCCGCCACAAACACAGTTGTGAATCTGCTGTTGTAAAAGTCACATCTGATTTCCGCAGTGCTCTTGACAGAAATCAGTTGGGTATTATGGTTCTCTTAGACTTTTCCAAAGCTTTTGATTGTATTGACCATCAGATTTTGATTTCCAAACTAAGTAACCAATTCAATTTTTCAAGAACAGCTCTTAAACTTTTGCGAAGCTATCTTATAAATCGGCTTCAAACGATTTCAACTGATCTAGGTACTTCAAGTCCATATGTGGTTAACTGCGGTGTTCCTCAAGGATCTGTTCTTGGACCACTACTATTTTCTTTGTTTATAAATGATCTTCCTGAGATCGTTATCAGTTGTCTCATACACATGTATGCAGATGATGTTATAATATATAATTTCTGTCAATTGGGTCTCATGGAAGATTGCGTTATTAGAATTAACGAAGATTTACTCAGCATACAAAGATGGGCTGATTCTAATAAACTTAAACTTAATCCATCGAAAACGCTAAGTATGGTTTGTTCAAGAAGTCAAGTTAATATATCTAATTTTCCGAAAATTATTTAAAATGGGCAAACAATTGAATATGTCAAAAAAGTTAAGTACTTAGGATTTCAAATTAATGATAGATTAAGTTGTTGTGACGCGGTTTCTGAATCTATACGTCGAATTTATTTTGGTCTTCGATCTCTAAGGTCTTCGTCACATTTTTTAGATCCTGATATAAAGAAACACTTGATAAAGAGTCTTATCCTGCCCTTTTTTACTTTTAACTGCTCTGTCTACCCTGTTCTTGATTTTGAATGCAAACGTAAGTTAAATGTGGCCTTTAACGACTGCCTGCGCTTCATCCACGGTATTCCAAGATATGTTAGTGTTTCCAATATACATACTTTGCTTTGGGGACTGAGCTTGGACAAGTACCTAAGGTTTCGTAACATTACTTATCTTCACAGCATAATACATAATAAGTGTCCTGAGTATTTAGGTGAAATACTTAAATACGCTCAGTCACAAAGAGGCTTGCGATTGATTATCCCACGTTTTACATATACCGTTGCAGAACGATCTTTTTTTGTGTCTGCTATTCGACTGTGGAACAGCCTCCCTATAGAATTGCAGATAACTACCTCACCAGCCATTTTTAGGAAGAAATTATTCTTGTTCTTTTTAACAGAAAATTAATACTTTTCTTTTTTTTATTTACTTTTTTCTTTCCTTAGTTTTGTTTGTTAAACTTAAAATCAATTTAATTTTTATATTTTTATAAGCTCAAAGCATATTTCTCTTTTCTTTTATTATTTATTGTACTGTTAATTTGGAACACTTGGTAAAGTTATTTAGATACTATTAAAAGATTAATCTTGTTGTATCATGTAAAATCTTTGAAATACAAATACAAATACAAATACAAATAGATGCTGACAGCATTGGCCTTCTGCTGATACTACAAGTCTAAAAAGGATTCGGTTATATTTTAATTTCTAAGCTCAAAAACATTTTCAAATCCTTAGATACATCTCTTCGTCTTCTATTCGATTTTTTTTAAAAATACTCTATTTGTAAAAATGAAAAGAAGTTGAAAATGGTACATCTGTCCCCTTGTTTGAAAATTTAGGGGTGCCACAGGTGTCTGTTTTGGGACCAATTCTATTCACACTTTTTATCAAAGGTCTTGCTGATGTTCTTAATGATTTCTCGGTTCATTTATGTTTATGCAGAAGACGTTTAAATCTACATCAATCGTCTATTTTTTTTTTTGTGTAAAATATTCATGGTTTCTTTATCCACTATATTCATAGAAAGATTTGTTACACGTTTTTTTGCACAGAAAAAGATATGAGCACAAAAACTTAAAATTTTCGTTTTTTTTTTTAATTTTGCTCGATTTTTTCTGTTAATATTTCCTTTACAAAAGCTTTAAAAAAACAACAAATTTAAAAAAACTGACAGTTCGGACAAAATTGCAACCATTCCGACATTTTAATTAATTTTTTTACTTTTCCTAAAGGTGGCGCTATTTTCCAAATATCTTGTTTTTTTTTGACACACTTAAGGATTTTTCACATGATAGCGACCAACGACCGACGAATGAACGAACAATTCCCCAATTTGGACATTTCGTTCACATAATTTTTTTTATTCGCCGCGAATGGCGTTTAAGTGCTTTGCATATGAGCTGCGACCTGCGAATGCGAATAAACCTTTTTAAGCAATTTTCACAGCTAATTTCAATTTTTGTTTAACTTTACGACGAAGCGAATTAATGATCGAGTTAACTATTTAAAAGGAAAACACCGCATAAAATAATTATAAATTGAAATATTTTATATTTTAATATTTTTTTACGTGACCAACAACGTATCTTCTGCGAACTGTCAAATGTAAATTCGCAATCCACAACTAGTGAACGCATTCCAGAAACCGGTGACTAAAAAATTCGTTCGAATCTAACTTCAAATGTCAAACATCGCATTTGCGTTGTGTTGCTCGTTGCTAGACGGAAAATTAAAAAATCCTTTATTCTATATACAAAAGTGGTAAAATAATTGAAAATAATATAATTGGTTTCTAATAGCACTTTATTAATCAAGACCTTTGATGAGAAACTAATAATTGAAGTAGAAGCTCATCCTGAAACGAACTGCAAGTAATGCAAGTCAAAATTCGCGACCATTCGCAATTCGCAGTTTATGTCTCATATGCAAAGCACTTAGACAACTTAGAATTATTTTGAGGTTGGTCGCCCGCGAACAATTCATTCGTTGCAGTGTGGATGGTATGTGGAATGCAAATAGTGTTTGACAGTTCATAGCAATCATATTGCAATTCGCGACGACCAATTTATTTTCTCAAATATCTCTCATTTAACCAATAACAACGCAAATTTTTATATATTTGCATTAAAATAAACTAGATTTTTACCCTTTTTAAAAGTTTTAGGCTTATAGCTATATGTTTTAAATCCCATTTGTTTTTTTATTCGTTGGTCGTTGGTCGCTCTCATGTGAATAGTCCTTTATTGCGTGTTTTCTAGTAGAGACGTCATGTATTCGCTGTATTTCTAATATCTCGGTACCCAGAAAAAATAGTGAATTTTTAATTTTGACACAGTTTTATTGTAGAAATTATTCCAGATCTGATAGAATCCCTTTAGAATATTTTTATTGCTTCAACCGAAAATGTAATACTTTCTATCCCAAGACTAATGTTTTTGGGTAAATTATCTCGTCTACTATCCTTCTTTCCAATGTAAATTACCTATGCCATGAAAATACCTCTTAGCCAAGAAAATTACTCTTAAGTCGATAAATTACAATACTTCTTAAATCATTTTTAACCTTTTTTTGTTTAATTTTGTAATCCCTTATCTTGTCGAGAAAATACCTCGTAAGCAAGAAATATTCCAGGTAACCAGGGCATAATACCATGGTAAGCCTATAAATAGAACATCTCTTAAATCATTATTAAATCATTATTAATTGCTTGTACACAACTCCATTTACTTAAAATTGCACTTTTAATAGCAGTTAGCTACTTGTGAAAAATCGAGGAGTACCATAAACGAATCTTAAACTAAAATGTGTGTTTCAGTGTTTCTTCGAAAATTGACTTTTCTGGTCTACGAAGTATTAGAACTACAGCGGCCATATGGTAAATTGTCATTTTTCAGTAGCCGAGTTTTTTGAAAGAATCAATACCAAGATCAGGAAATTTCAACAACAAAAATAAAAGTGCATATACCTAATTTACGTCAGCAAATAAAGATAATTAAAATTGTTGAGAGTTAAGATGGCGCTTTATTTAATTATATATCTATATCAATCAGAGTTAACATAAAATGCATTCAAATTGTTGACATGTTCAGAGTTTAGATGGCGCTTTGTTCAATCGCTTTGTTGAAATTATAAAAAAGAGTGGATATAAGGTCCCAATTATAGTTTTCATTGAAATGAATCATTGGAACAAATCAGTGGAATGTTGACTTCAGTTTTAGTGAAAAGCCAGTTATGGCAATCATTGAAAAATTGGTTTCAGTAAAAGATCCTGTAAGTGACAGCTAACGATCAATTCTAGGTATTTGACGTTAGAGTTGAAATCAAAACTGACATTTGAGAATAGAAAGAGAATCGAGCACGTTCAGTGAAACGATTTTGTTCCAAATTAAAGAAAGGAAAATCAGCTATCAATTGAAATTGATTTCTATCAAATTTCAAAAAGCTAAACAAATTTAGCTTCATTTTGGTAGCAATTTAAGCCATTAAAGTTTGTTTAATCGTCTTAAAAATTGAAATGAATATTTTCAATGATACATAGCTATAACTGGCCCCTAAACTTGGGCTTGGGTTTGCGAAAGAAAATTTACAATCGACATTCTGAATTATTTGGTTTAGTAGTCTCCATGTTGTGTATTTATTAGTCATAAATGTGAACACGATAAAATTTTGTTATAATTGTATATAATTTATTTTATTTATTTCGTTTTAGCAAAGTGTTAACACAACATTAATTATACATTTAATAATAAGCGGCCTATTAAATGTTTTCGCTTTCGCTTATTATTAATTGAATAATTAATGTTGTGTTAACACTTTGCTAAAACTAAATAAATAAAATAAATTATATACAATTATAACAAAATTTTATCGTGTTCACATTTATCACCGACATTCTGAAGTTCAGAAAATGCCTTAGTGACTTGGAATCTCATACAAAGCCTTAACAGACCGCTGCCCCATACTAGCAATCTTAATATGTATGACAGAATCATATCGGTGGCATAGAGCCGAAGAATATCAAGATAACCAAATTTTGTCTCTGAAGTTTTCTTAAAAAAAATGTATTATAAGATATTGGAATGTAACAATATAACTTTTATTTGGAAGTACTTTTGTGTAAAAATGGAACACTATTGGTAAGGCTATTAACGAAATATTTGGCAAAAAGACTAAATGTAAAACGATTTTCTCAAAAACCATCAAAATCCTTTTTTCATTAATGTGGATTTTTCAGCTTAAACCAAAACTCTGCATACAAATTCTCTGTATCTACCAAATATTATTCAAATCAAAAGGTATATCTATCCGTTTTAGGCTCTCACAGCACTTAGATTGGACTTAAAATAAACATATGGACAAGGTAGGTTAGGTAGTTAGAAATGGCGACCACTGGCTGTCTACTCATATTTGCCCAATTTGCGCTGAAGCTCGCCGTATTGATACCATAAGGCTTTGGCCATGCACTGAGTGACGAGCGATAGAGCGACGAGTCTGAGCGATGGGTCGCCATCTACTGAGAGTCATCGCTGAGCGATAAGTTGCGAAAATGCCATTGTCAAGTGAAGTTCTGACATAAGTCAGTTTTTGCTACTTTTCAGGAAAGCGATTTGAATGCTTAGTTTGCAATACAAATCAGGTACAAGACTTGTTTTTTTTATGTCTGTAATTCCTTAACCGTTTGAAATAAAAAATCGAAAAAAATATGACAGAAGGAATGGCTAATTGCGCATCGTACTCGCATAAAAGCGGATGGTTTTATTACTAAGGTTATTTTTTTATTCTTTATTTTTATTTTTTAGTTTTGCCAAAATAACATTCTGAAAGTCGCTTTTTATCTCTAGTTTTTAAATTCGTTAAATTTTGCCCTAAATGCAGAAGACTTTTGAAAAATTTCAAACTTTCTGCACTTATTATAATATTATAATATTAACTTACTTCGTCGCTCAGCAATCTATTGAAAAAAAAAAACAGATTTGATTGCATAGCGGCGCGGCCGGCGGCGGCGCGCTGTGGCTTAAAAAAAAAAACGCAAGTCGCTCGTCGCTCATTGCGTGGCCGAAGCCTAATTCGTTTGAAACTGTTCTGAAATTGAGAGAGAATATTGCTTACATAACTATGAGCGGAATGTTGACCCTTTCCGCAATTGAATCGTGAACGGCTAATTCTTGGCCGACCAGCTCGTCTTCCCGTTTATTCCCATCAATATGCCTCTATGATTTGAAACCCTGAAAACAGTGACACTTAGTTTTTAGGCTAGCAAGTTTCTTTCGACATTGCTGGACGCATTTGGGGAATGATATCAGAATAAATTGCTTTAAAAGCCGCCTCACTTGAAAAACTTGAATGCTTTTCTGATGGCAAGTAATTCAGCTAAGAAAGAAACACTTGCAAAGTCGGGTAGCCGAAAGGATCTAGACACATTTAGAGCCTTAAAAAAGATTCCTGGACAAACATGAACTCCATTTTTTCATAACTAAAACTCTATAACCTTCTGAAAAATTAAACCAAGTAATAGACTAAGCACTTTTTAATTGGACTTATTGAATTATTGATTCAAAATAGCTGTTTTTCGCTCTTCAGTCCACAAGAATTGGCATTAGTTGACTAGTGAGGGCCTTGTAGGTAAGTTAACAGTTCTTTGTATTTTCAAGAGCTTATGTATCTGTGTTATATCTATGCTTTAGTAAGAGTGGATCACCACACAATCGAATCATGCGTGAGGATCGGTCGTACTACGTTTGTGAACGTCCACAAGATCATCTTAGTTAGGAGACCCCACTTTTTACCAAATAGCCGTAGAAAGGTATATGGTGCCCTTCCTTACCCTTTTTTCAATATTTAGTTTTCAGTTTTAAGAATGGTGGAGATGTTTTGCACTGGCGGTGAGCGAGAGCGTTTGCTCTAGGTGATGAAATCAAAAACGAACACATGGACAAGGCATCATTCCGCCATCGGCAACTCTTAAAACAATTTATATTTTTGAGTATTTCCTTACAATATGGATGTATATGAAAAGTAAAGAATTGAAACAACTTTTTTAATGGCGTTTAGTCCATAAAGGTTGGCACAGCAGAACTTTGTCCAAACCTTCTTATAGAAACAAAACTTGGCGCCAGTCAAAATCCTCCAGCTTTAATGACTACAAATTTCAATTTTGTTGTACATGTACTATAAACTCACTCGAGCAAATAAGCGTACTGATAAAAAACCCTCACTAGTCAACTGAAGAGCCCAAGTGATATTGCCAGTGGGGGAAAACTCCCAAACTCCAATTATCACTTTATCAGTTGCTGAAGAGAACATCTGGAAAACTTCGATTTCCGTCCTCAATCCGTAATCTAAGTGCCATGACCCAAGAACTTAACTCATCTCTAATGTTAACAAGAAAATTATGAGAAAGCTGACAGGAAAAACTGCAGGATGAATTTTATTTACATTTAATAATAATAAAACTTGTGCATGTACTTGATAAGCATTTCTTCCTCATTTGTAAAACATGAAGTTGATGTAGCATAGTCCCCATGCTCGCATTTGAGCCACTATCCTTGCCAGCGTTCCGAAGTAATTTTTGCCAACCTTCTTCTAGGTACCTCGTACTCATAAGACAACAAGAGTTGTGCCGGCTCCTAAATTATATTTCATTAGTTCCCATCGTTTCCGCTGGAGCTTGCAGGAACACGTACAGCAAACTTCGAGGAGATTAGCTCATCCATAATTAAAGGACGAAAAAGCTCTAGCATACCTACTCTTCTGCTAGCTACAAACACACTTAGGACACACACGCCCGCCACCGCCTGCCTCCTACTACATTACTTTCTTGATGTTTGTTTAGTTAACTTGTGGAAGTTTCGCAATAATAATTTCATAACGCACTTAATATGCAAATTATTAAGCAATTTTCGTCCTTTTTTGCTGTTGTTGTTGTTGTTGTTGTTATTGGAAGGTGGGAGGAAGTAAGTATTTCAAAAGCATGTGTAGAAGAGCTTCTCAGTTCTCACCCTCCCAACTATGCACCAACAACTTATATATATTAAAATCACTTAAATGCGAGTAATCCCTGATGACGTAACGCTCTTTGTTGATGCGAATATGATTACCAAGGACGATTCAAAATAATACAACAAAAGGACACAAACGAACAAAAAATAAAGCAAATATTTTTAGTATGAAGCAACTTCATTAGATAAGAAAAGTTTTACATCAACTTTATAGACTTTTATGAAAGGAAGACGAAGGACTACTAGGATATACATTTTGAGATAATATTCGTATACACTGCGTTCCGCACGGAAGCGTTTTTGGCAAAGTGACTGCTTGAGAACATCCTGTCGCGCGTAACATATATATAATTACGAAAGTTTGCCCTCTAACAACATCGTTAGTGCTGGAACGGCTGTTTTTGGCGTGACTTTTATTTGACACAACGCTGTTTCCCGTATACATCACGCAAGAACGTGACATTTCATGTCAAAAGTTCAAAAAGTCATCTTTCTCTCTATCCCTCCTGCTCATCCTTGATTTGATAGACGAACAAGTTAAAGAAATCCACACCACGCCATCCACCATCCTACACCACACACACAACTCTGCACTGCAAGCGCTGCTGTCACTGTGTGTTCACTGTGTTTTTGGCAGCATGTCTGTTGGGAATATTCTTCGATATGGCTGAAGTGATGTGATGTCCTTGGATCGAGTATGGCGAATTAAAGTTTTTTGCAGTTCTTAGATGGATGTAGCTTTATGGCAGTTCAGCATGTCACACGAATCTTAATAATCCGTCAGTTTTCTTAGAGATTTGAGAATAGTCTAGGTAAGTTTTTGGCGTCATCAAAAGTTATGGAAAAAAGGCTCACTAGGTAGAGATTTTTAGACGATAAACTGTTTACTTAGAGCCTAATAAAAATTCGTCAAGTCTGTATGTGTTAAGTATTAGTTTTGATATTTAAAAATTTTCATATTCTACTTGAGCTTTGTATATAAAAAGAGTTTAAATTTCATATTTTAGAAAAAAATGCATTTCAATTTGTGAACACCATCATGCTTTGATAAAGCCTTCAATTATGTGGATGAAGGCATTCTTTCCCGGTGCTAGTATGTGGTCCTATTGGATTCATGGCTCTTTTCTTGGTTTATATAATTTAGACACACTCAAGGGATTATGGCGATTCTTATAATATTAAAGTGTAGCGATGTGCGAGCATTTAATCAAAGTGGAGAGAGTTTATAGGAGACTTCGATAAACATACAGTGGTGGACACAAATTTAGCACACTAAGATGGGTACTACCATATTTTTAATTTTCTCTCTTGTTTTGTTCCAAGCAACGGTACATTTGAACTAATATATATGACAACAAATCAGAGAAAACAAAACTGTATATTTTCATGTGCAATCCAATTACATAGTGAAAAAATCGTTGATAGTTTGTCATTTGCATTGTTTTTTGTTGGACATCAATTTAGCACGTGTACAAATTTTGGTTATTTTTTTTTAATTTGTGGGTTTTTAAGAGAACAAAATTATTTTCGAGGTAATTTTATATCTTCTTAATGTTATATATTCAAATAAAATTTAAAAAAAAACATTAAATAGTCATGGCAAAAGGGCAATTGTGTTCTGAGGACAAAAGGAGTCTTATCATTAAGATGAAGTGAAAGGGTCGCACAGTAACAGAGATTTCTGAGCTGCTAGAATTTTCCAGGAAGATGGTCTGCAATGCTCCTAGACATTTTGAAAAGTATGGAGTGACGAAACATGTAAAACAAGCCCCTCGCACACGAAAAACAATAAAGAGGGAAGATAAAGTCATTTACATGTTATAAACCAAGGATCCATTTAAGTCCTCTAGTGCAATTCGAAATGAATTAATAGAGAATTACAATGTCAATGTATCCTCAAGAACCGTGAGACGACGCCTAAGTGAAAAAAAATTGAGAGGGTGCATTGCACAAAGAAAACCATTGGTTTCGAAAAAAAATTTGAAGGCTAGATTAGAGTTTGCCAAATTACATCTAGGCAAACCACTTAATTTCTGGAAAAATGTACTTTGGAGCGATGAATCAAAGTTCTGTCGATTCGGAACAGATGGAAAAAAATATGTGTGGCGTCCACAAAACAAGGAACATGATCCAAAATACACCATTAAGACGGTGAAGCACGGTGGTGGAAACGTGATGGTCTGGGCTGCCTTTTCTTGGCACGGTGTTGGTCCAATAGTGAAGATAGACTCTAAAATGGACCAGCACCTGTACAAAGATATTATCTTGAACCATATGATACCATATGCCGAAGATAATTTGCCGGTTTTATGGCGCTTCATGCACATCAAGGACCCTAAGCACACTTCAAAACTAGTGAAAAGTGCCTTATAGGTCAATAGAGTGAATGTTTTAAAGTGGCCTGCTCAATCACCCGATCTGAACCCGATCGAAAATTTGTGGAATGACGTTGAGCAACACATTGAAAAACAAAAAACGAAAAATTTAACAGGTTTGTGGCAAGAGATACAGAATGCTTGGTATTCAATACCTAAGCAACGCTGTGAGGCCTTATACGAGAGCTTGCCAAGAAGACTCAATTCAGTATTAAAGAACAAAGGATTTCCAACAAAATATAAAAGAAAATATAGTTTTAGTAACGGTAAATAACATAACTAAGCAATTTTAATTAAATGTGCTAAATTCATGTCCAGACAAAAAAGTATGTTTTCTGTTATTTTTTTCATTATTTTCTTTCAGATATAAAAAATATAAGATTGTATTTTGGAAAAATATACTTATATCCGTAAATAATGTAAATAACATAAAAATGAAAATATTGAAATAGAAACAAATTTTGTAAATATAGTTTAATTTTTTCTTTTATTAATGTGCTAAATTCTTGTCCACCACTGTATGTCTTGAAAGATTGTACATCATGAGGGCGAAAAATCGAGAAGGGTCAATTATTCCACATTCTAGTAGTGCAGCTAAGAAAAGAACATCTATATTAATTGACAGTACGTTTGAAATAAGACTCAAGGGTAGATAGATTAGTATTCATAAGTTAGTTGAATTTTACAACTTTTTGAAGTTTTCTTAACGCATTTATCTGGCACCAAAATTACAGTACAACCGGCAAAGTTGGTCATGATAGCATTGATGACCACTGGAATGTCCATTATTCTTAACAAATACAGAGTTGGTTCCAGCACACTTCCTTGTGGTACCCCGGAATAAATTTTCTTAGGTTCCGAGTAATTTCGCTCGCACCGTACTCTAAAGAGTCGGTCCTTAATGTAGGAATTCAGTATTTCGAAGTACTGCCTAAGAAGTTCCGTATGCAGTTTGTACTCAAAAGTCCCAAGTGCCAAACCTGGTCTCCAATATTTGGTCCGTTGTGATACCACAGGATTTCAAAAATCACCCTTACTCGTTAAACCATTTTGAGCTAACAATGAAGCATTTGAGACAGTGAATGTCGGAATTATTTAGATCACTAGGATCGTAGTCTCCCAAGTGGAGTCTACGTCTTTGTGCTAGGGCAGGACAAGAACATAGAAGGTGAGGAACTGACTTCTCTTCTTCTTCATCCATGCAGCTTCTGCAAAAATCATTTGCAGGAACTCCAAGACGGAAAGAATGTCTTCCTATTAGGCAGTATCCAGTCCAGTAAGGACACCTATAACGGAGCTAATATGCAATCTACCAATAGAAATTAGTTATTTTGAGCGTTTAGCATCAAACAATAGCTAAATTAGTTTAGTAGACCGGCAAGTTGGGTGCTGGTTCATCTATGGTTCGCTTTCTTTATGGCATCATGCTTTAGCATAAGTTTACAAGTAGCTAGGGGTATACCGATGTTAGATTTGCTATCCAACAAAGGTAAGATTGTTCCGTTTTTTGCAATTTCGTCGGCTTTACAATTTCCTGGAATGTCTCTATGCCCCGGCACCCATATAAGGTGAATGTTAAACTGTTTTGACATCTCCACCAGAGATGATCGGCAATTTTGGGCTGTTAGTGAGTCCATTGACTTTATGGCAGCTTGACTGTCTGAGAAAATACGTGTATCAGTCGATATAACGTTTTCTTTGAGCCAAGAGAGGACTTCTTTTATTGCTAGAAGCTCTGCCTGGAACACGGTATAGTGATTGGGAAGACGAAAAGATAGACAAAAATTTAATCTTTCGGAGTATACGCCTCCACCGACCCCGGCAGCGGAGGGAGTTAAGCGGAGAGCTCCACCCATAATTAAGCAGGCATTTCGTTGGACTTTGCTGAGCTTATCGCGGTTTTCAGCGCAGTCCACCATACTGTTACTCCATATGTAAGTATTGGTTTAATGACTGAGATGTATACTTGTATAGCCAGTGTGTAAAATGAGTTTGTAGACCCCATTTGTTACCTACGGCTTTGTTCCAAGAGAATAGAGCTATGTTGGCTTTGTTGATTCTCTCTTGGATATTGGGCTTCCAGCTTAATTTCTTGTCCAAAATAAGACCCAGATATGTTGCTTTGTCTGAAAATTTAAGCGGTATACTTTTGATGTAGAGAGGGTCTATGTGTGGGATTTTATATTTCTTGGTAAATATGACAAGTTCAGTTTCGTGGGGATTGACACCGAGTCCACATTGATCTGCCCAGGTAGTAAGCTTGTTTAAAGCATTTTGTAGGAGTTCCTTCAGAGTATCAGGATGCTTACCAGATATCACTATCGCAACATCGTCCGCATAGGCAATCACCCTGTGCCCCTCCCTTTCTAGAATCATTAGTAGTTCATTTACGACTAGGTTCTAGAGGAGAGAGGACACCGCCTTGCGGCGTACCTCTACTGACAGTTCTTCGAGTAGTAAAATCGCCCAGTTTTGAAATCATAATCCTGCTTATCAGCATATGATTTATCAATTTACTGATTGACTTCAGGGATGACAGCGCAGATGTTATTGCGGATGCGTCGACATTGTTAAAAGCTCCTTCTATATCTAGGAAAGCAACTAAGGTGAACTCCTTATGAGTTATGATGAAGGGAATGTTCGATAGTACGAACCAGCGCGCGTATGTAAAGCGGTTTCTACAGATTTTCCTTTGTTATAGGCATGTTGAGCATTGGATAGTAAAGCTTAGTGTACACGATTGGTAGATCTTACAATATTGTAAGACCTGACAATGTCTGACAATTATCTAGCAATGAGCTGACAATCAAGTTGTGTGTGTACACGGTTGGTAGAAAATCTACCAATCTCTTACAAATTATTGTTAGAAGTTGGCTGACAATTTATTTTCAGATAGCTGGCCAAATACCTACCAATTAATTGTAAGAGATTGGTAGATTTTCTACCAATCGTGTACACACACAACTAATTGTCAGTTTTTGTTGATTATGGAATCTGCTTCATTTGAACCTTGGCTGCAAATTGTCTGACAATGAAAAAATTGTATGATGCTAAAAATCGTACATCTTACAATTTCTTCATTGTCTGAAACGTCATACAACGATAAAACTTGACAGGCCTGACAATAAATTGTGTGTGTACACGATTATCTAATACCTTGCAATTTACCTTCTTACAATTAATTGTCAGATGCATTTTCTGACAATTAATTGGAAGATTACACGATTGTCAGAATTCTTACAATTAATTGTCAGACAATGATCTAACAATTAATTGGCAGAAAAATTTTCTGACAATTGATTGTAAGACTACACGGTTGTTAGACATTGTAAGCATGTTTTTCACTGACAGATCTGACAATATTGTAAGATCTACCAATCGTGTACACTTAGCTTAAGGACTTATCAATGTTTGCCCTCAAGTGGATTTAAATCAGAAGTTCAAATGTTTTAAGAAGAAACGATAAAAGGCTAATAGGTCTTAGATCTTTAGGATTAACATGGCTAGGTTTGCCAGGTTTGGGGATGAAAATAACATTGACTTCTTTCCATGACAAAGGAATGTGAGCCAGAGTGATACAACCATTTAGGATGTTGACCAGAATGGGTGTTAAGATATCGGAATTTTTCTGTAATTCCGCTAGAATTATTCCATCTGGCCCAGTAGATTTGTATGGATTGAAACTGTTGATTGCCCATTTTAATTTTTCCTTGATAATCAGACCTTGAGGAGGAGTTATACTACTGTCGATGTTGTTAGGATCAGTGTTATTAACGAAAGGAGAGCTAGCTGGAAAATGTACATCCAGGAGCAGATTGAGCGATTCTTCGCTTGAGTTTGTCCAGGAACCGTCGCACAGTGGTAAAAATGGCATATTTAGGTGGACATTTGGTTCAAATTTTATGTTAATCAATAGACTAACTGGGCTTCATATTGTTATAAGGAATGATTGACAACTATGAAACCACACCTTTTTTTTTTTTTGAGACAGTATAACTTGTAGAACAGCGGTCTTTAATTAGCCATTGGTGAAAAACCAACAATGAAACAAGTTACAATAAAATTCAGTTTGGTGTTAATTTTTTTTTTTTTTTTTTTGAAAAGTGTTGGAAATGGTAAGTACCGTATATCTCTATAATATTACATTTGAGTTTTATATAAACTATTCTTAGTTAGCTTAGCAGCTCGATTTGCTTAGCTTTATCTTTAAAAAAAAGTTTACTAAGCTGCAACTTTTTTTTGCCACCTAGTTCCGCGTTCCGGTTTTCGCTGTCCGACAGCTTAATGTGTAAAGATAAAATATTGATTGCATTTTCAACCATATACAACCATATGCAATAGATAGGGCGAATTTTTTTCAGAAAATGACGTTCTCAAGAAAGGAACTTTATGATGTCTGCGTGGAACAATCAGCTAAAAATAAGGATTCTGCTGTACGTCAATATGTGAGTGACCAATCTGTTATAAAAGGTATCAATGATGAGCGTGAAAAAGAACTTTTAATAAATTCGGTGAAAATGTTCTTAACTAAACTGCGTGAAAAATGGGTCGTATTTTTTCGTATTTTTTTTGGTTCGTAAGTATGAAAGAAATCTTCCGTTCTGCTCTTTCAATCAAATGTAGTTATTTCTTCTCGCAATTATGAGCACTTGCTGGTATCGAATATAACTCAACCGTTTCCCTTATATAAACCGAAAACTATTAAAAACTTACTTGAAATGACAAATATTTTTTTAAACCTTCAATGATTCCAGTTATAACGAATGATAAGTCAATGATTCTCCAAAAAACGAGGGGTTGTGTTTTCTTTCCAATCTGTGTTATTGTTTACTTTTATTTCCTTTAAAAGTCTTCATTGGCATAACCTTACCGGTATGAAATAATACAGGGATAACTCAAATGCTATTTTCTTAGGCCAGTTGAATTTGTTTTAAGCGATACAATTTAACAAAAAAAAATTTCTAGCTTAAGATAGTTCTAGGTTTTGAATTTAATAAAAATCAATTTATGAAAAAAAATCAAAAAAAAAATGTAGTTTTTATGAAAAGCGTTTTAAGTTAACAAAAATTATTATTTATTTTTGTGGACATTTTCAGTTTTTGAGTGTACATAAACATATAAAAACGTGTGTTGGAAAATTACTTTATTTTATTTGAGCTGATAAGGAGAGTACTCGATTTTTAGAAAGAATAAAAATAAGGAGAACACAATTTTTTTAGTTAAATTATTTATATTAGGTATTTGATCTTTTCATCACGATTTTTAGCCTAAATCCTGTTTGGAACCTTTGATTTCTCTAAAATGACGACTCTATTTGAAACTAAAAACAAACAAATAAAACTCGACTGTTTTAATTGCAAATAATAATTTAAAAAAAAAATATTTTTTTAGAAAGTTGTATTTCAACACAAGATTCTAAAATGAGTTGTGAACCATTTCTTTCAAAACTTAGCAATTAAATATATGAATATTTTACCTTCATTTTACAAAAAAAATTGTCAAAATATCTCAACTCGTTCAAAAGTTACGAGCCAATGTCCACCTAAATATGCCATTTTTACCACTGTGCGTCGGTGTTTTTAAGGCAACTTGGCATGACTGGATTTTTCTATATTGTTACAGAAAGTTGTCCAGGACACCCGCTTGGTTTTCTTCAGTTCTTTTTTATATATCTTGAGGGTAACTTTATAGGAAATCCCAATCAGAAGCTTCTCTGGAGGTTTTCGCTCTGTTAAAGAGTTTTCTGCAATCTTTTCTTAGCGGATCCAGCCCCGAGTTCCACCAGTGTCGTTTCTTTTTACCTCTTATTTGTACAAGAATAGAACTGACCATACTTGTATATCTTGCTCTTTCGTGGAATGTTTATTGCTTAATCCCAACTGATACTTCGAGATTAATCTTCTTTCTTTTATTATTTTGCTAAACCTTTTGAGGATAATGCAATTTTAAATGACAAAAACTAATAAAATAACTGTGATGTACTTATTTCACTTCGACAGACATGGATTTAATCCCTAATTGAAATTCACCAATATGCCTGGATAGTTAGTTTGTACATCGTAGAAGTCATATATAGACATTTCGGAACCTTCTAGGTCCATCGATAACAACCTTTTATATACCAAAAAAAAAGAACTTCGTCCCTCATCGCATGAATAGATATCTAATCTGTCTATAAGAAAAAACTTTTTCGATCCACATTTCATATCATTTTTCTCCAGCAAAGGTAATCGCCATGACTTGTAAAAGATATCAAGCGATGAAAATGGAAAATCTCCAAGTGTAACACCATGACATCGTCATCGTCGGTTGTCGCTATCGCCTATCGCCTATCGCCAACACAAAACATCACCTGCTTCTTCATTTTCATTCATCCGACTTGTATCTGTGTGAACGCGCAAGGACAAAAGCCAGAAGTCCCATACTAACACTCTACAACCATACAATACACCGAACGAACACCTATACCTACTTAGGTATACAATAATTTTTGGACGCTTTTCTAAGAGATTTATGACTTAGAAGACTTAATACAGATTTTTCGCCCATAAAGAGATTATCGTAAATTTATTAGATTATGGCAATCTACCTTTTTGATTTTCGTTTCCCTTTCCGCACCCACAGTCTACAAGAACGATAAATTCCCTTCGTCAGATATTTTATTGTTGAGACTTTAGGGGGCGACATTTTTATTTTTTCTAAGTCGCCGTGTCGTCGTCGCTAGCTTGTCACACGAAAGCTTTGTCAGGACACACATATCGTTCTCCAGACCCTTCCCTACATGTGAACTATCTTTCGACATTCTTTTCGTTCTTCTCTTTTGAAAGTCAGTGTTGAGATTCTTTATTGCTCTTTAAATGAAGTGACTTTTGGTAATACTTCTTTTTGTGTTCCTTTCGTTTTTTTTTGTTTTCATTCTTGGCCCGAAATATGTGAAGAAAAATAAAACCTCGGAATTTGGTAGCCAAAGGGTGGGAAGAGTGTGTGCGAGGGTGACGAATGAGAAAAATGACCCTGTTAAACTTTAACGTAGGAGATTCACTAAGTTCAGATAAAAAGTGAAAGAAAAAATAACCAACGACGAAAGAAACGAAAGAAAGAAAAAAAAAACCGGAACTTGGAGTCGAGGATGGGTGAGGAAAGTTTTCCAATTCCTCTTGATAAGACTTTTTACGAAGAAATGAAAGTGAAAAGCGGTTTCGAGAGTTCTGTGGCGAAGAAGTCAGGTGCAGCCAAGCTGGTGTGACTTCGTCCATCAGGCAATAAGGAAGGAAGACGTCTTTGGCCTGCTATTAAAGGGGCTTTGCCTAGGGTTATTGGGGACGTCGGAAGTGCCCCAGCGACATTGATTGGTCATTTTGTTAACAATATAAGATTTTTTTTTGCGATTACAAGCGAGATGGTGTGCAATTAATCTTTCTTAAAGTGGCAAGACATGAAGGGAAGGTTTTCGTTCATAGTTCGAATTCCAGCGCGGAAGAGGGAAAAAAAAAACTGAAACGAGCCGACAATAAATGGTTTAGGATCAAGTCTAGATGGGGAGGACATATATACCGCATTGATTTTATAAGTTAAATATTTTTCGTAAATCACGCTCCATAAGGACGTCCATAATGAAAGACGTAGAAAAAAAGCTAAGACCCTTCGTCAACTTTAATGAATACGAAGACCAACTTTATCACTCATTAAAGAACTTCAATTATGTTTGATTGAAGACGATAAATCTGAAGGAAAGGAGAAATGAGTTCTTAGGGTTAACCATTTTTTAGGGGATCTTTTGATGAAATATTTGAACTGTCAGAATGTCGACATGCCTTCATGATTAACTTGGGTTTAAGAATGGAGATATGATTACACCTCTGTGTATTAGCCTCTCTATGTTATAAAGGGTTTTCGAATAGGGATTTTTGAAATTTGACAGGTGACAGCTGCTAAAACTATATCTGTCAAAATGGCTGTCATTTATTTATTCTGTGTTGCCAAATCAACATGGGGAGTTATAGCGTTAAGCAACATGTGAAAATGATTAAATTGTTTTATGGAAGAGGGTCTTCTGTTCGAGCAATATTTCGGGCAATTTGCAAGGAAAATCATATTCAGTGACGAGGCCCGTTTCAGGATAAATGTTTTCGTCAATAAGCAAAATACTGGTACTTAAGATTAACCAAGTGTAAATTTATAATTATGTTTAGCTTAATGAAGTCTTCAACTTGTAGATTTTGGGAAGATCACAATCCACATGAGATCCACAAAATTGCACTACATCAAACGAGAAAGTCACTTTTTTGTGTGGCCAGGCCATTACTGTCAACGCCGAGCCCTCTACGTTAACGAAATTCTATAACTTTTGATTTGAATTTGATGATATGGACACCGAGGACATGCTTCGTGCCACAAAGAACGTACTACAATTTGCATTTTTAATGGGCGATTTCTAGACATGGTTACCTCATGCGGAAGTGATGTGAATTAGCCACCAAAATCGTGCGATTTGACCTGATAAATTTTTTCCTGTGGGGTAAACTTAAATTAATAAACTACAAACAACACCTGCCCTGAAAGCAAACTTAATCAATACCATTGGTCAAATTCTGCTTCAGCGAAGCCGCGAACGAGTTAGAATGAATTCAATTAAACTTGACATACGACTATAAGTTCCGTACTAAAGGAATCCAAACCCCATGAAATAGCTCAAAATCCAGCTTTGAACAACTCTCAATATTTCTATGGTTGAGGGCAGTAATGCAAATGGCTACTTCGAGTGAGCAGTTCTTGTGAAAGAAGCGATAAAACCAGGAAATACATGAAAAATTCCGACGGTGTTCAAGTGATGGGAATGATGAAGTTATAGCCCGGTTTCTTATCAGTTTTAACGCTCTGTTCTGCATTCTATCAAATAAATGGATATAAGTTTGCACCTGCCCAAAGATGGGGTAAAAAATTTCTTACATTGATATAGAAATACTTAGAATTTAGCAAGAATTTTTGGCGGTCTCGGACTTGAAAATACGTCTCAAACTGGGTTCAAGACTTCACTAATCGATATTTCTATAAGCGCGGGTAACACTGTGGACTTAAGAGAAGAATAGAAACAGCGATTTTTTTCCTATTTTGCAAGCCCTGGAGTTCTAAAAATTCAGTATCGTCGTAAACATTTAGCAAGAAGGTCTCTCTACAGACATGTCCAGTCTCATGAGCGTTTTAATCAAATATCATGAATTTTTCAATATGATTTTAACCCTCTTCTGCATGAATTATGACCCCCTCAAAAATATTATCAAGTATGAAAAAACATAAAACAATCTCTGTCTTTGTTCAAGCAAAGGTAAACACCGCATTTGGGACAAAATACGAAACTTCGAAATTTGCAATCATTACGGCATTGCTACGTCTTCTGATTCAGAGGATCAATTCATTTCTGCTTCATAATCTTACTCCGGTATTTCTTCTTCACTTTTCGAGCCATCATAGGGAATTGAATAAAAGCTGTGATGTCGGGTTGGGTTCGATTCTCAATTGCTGCAAAAAAGATTTTCAGGGGGCGTACTGCCTCTTGCGAGGAAGTTAAAGATCTCTTGTGATAGAAAGTGCTGTTTATGAAATACGCACAAATTTGTTAGACCCAACCATTTTTACTAAGACGCACACAATCGTTGAGAGTTGTAAGAGTAAGTCACAAGGTTAAGTTGATCTACGAGTATAAGATATAATTGCCTGTAATTTATAAATTATTTTCATATTAACCTTTTCATCGATAACTCCTTTGAAAGCAGTCCTAATTTTTTCAGTTATTTACCCAATTTCCTCATCAGTCCGATATTTTCCTGGTCATATTTATCCAAACATTTTAAGTTTATATCCATCTCAATGATAATAATTCCATCAGATATGAAATATCTATTTCATAAACTTAATACATCAAATTTACTCAAAGTTTGAAGTAACAAACCTGCATCAAATCGCTTAGCTTTTATATGTTCCCAAAATCTTTGAAACCATTTTGTGCGACCATTTTGTAAGTCTTTCATTTCCCGTGAACTACAAGGTTATCTTAAAGGTATATCAACAACGGTTTACCTTTTGAATTCGTATACTCCACCCTCTCAAACTTAGAGAATGAAATGAAGGCAGTTGATGTTTCAATTGATTTTAGTGAAGCATTTGACACAATTTCCCATAGACTTATACTTTTCACTCAACTACTCACCCTCAATTATGGGCCTAATCTTCTTGAGATATAATTTTTTTTTACATGAAAATCATAATTTTAGTGGTCTTTTCAGTTCTACTCTCCACATGTATTTTCTATCTAACTCTGGGGTCCCTCAGGACAGCTTATTAGGCACTCTTCTTTTTGTTCTTACTAACGATATTAGAATAATCACGCTCCTAATGACAATGTTGCTGGACTATCTAAAATGGGAGATATTTCCAATATGAATTTCAGAAATTCTAATAATAATTTAAGTGTGAATAGTGAAATTGAGAGAAGGAAAAAATAATAAATGATAACAACTCAAACAAAAAATATTGAGATCATGGGAACTGGAAAGAGTGAGAGTAAACTAAATGCAGTGACTCCTTTATTGTGGCTGCATATTTCTAAGTTTAATGTAGATACTGAACCAGATTAACTCATAAGCCAAATCTCAGTTCAGACTAACATTCCTACTAATTTGTTTACGAGTAAATGCTATAAGTTAATTAAAAACGGTATTGCCCTATCAGATATTACTCATGTCAATTTTAAACTGAGTGTTTCAAATAACGCAAATGAATCATTCTCATCCATTATTAACGAAGCTGTATGTAGATTTGTTCTACTTAAAAATCTAAATCTTGTCCAAATCCAACTTGGTTTATTAACAAACTGATTAATTTAAAATAGAAAAAATGAGGCATTCAATTTTTTTAAAAAGAATCATAAAAATGTGGAACTTCGGTTGATTCATTTAAATTGTATTTGATACACACTCAATAAATTTTTATATTGATCCCATATATTTGCTATAGAATCTAATATTAAAAAAAAAAACAATAAAAGCTTTTGGAATTTTATTAACTCTAAACATAAATCAAACGGGGGTATCCAAGCTCTTCTAATCTCGAATTGCCCAGTGTCTCTCAATAAAGGATCGATGATAATATAGGTTCCAGAAACAAATACAGCTCTGCTAGATTTAGATACAACTAAAAATGAAGGACCAGATGGGATTCCGCCCATTTTATTGTATAAAGCTAGACCATTGACAACCATCTTTAGTTTATCTCTTTCCCAGGGTCAGTTTCTTGAGTGTTGGAAATTGTCTTATATTACACCAGTATTTAAGTTAGGATCTAAAAAGGATGTTACTAACTATAAACCTATCTTTAAAATTTCAGCTTTGCCAGTTATTTGAAAAAAAAAAAACAGTCTTTTCAAACAAAAGACATTTTGTTCCGGTAGATGGTTTTTTATCCGGTAGATCTACGGTAACTAATCTACCGTTATTGACTATCTATATAATGAATGATTTCGAATCTAATTTTCAAACTGATATTATATTTACCGATTTCGCAAAAAAAATTTTGGTCGCGTTAATTATCAAGTTCTTTTGAGCAAGCTTTTTGGGTTTCCACTCAAACCATTTCAATTGGTTAAAGTCCTATCTAAGTCCAAGGGTTCAAATTGTTTAAATTAATAACAATTTTTCAAAACAAAATCTTAGTGTCATCTGGTGTTCCTCAGGGCAGCCATTGGGAACCACTATTATTCCTATTGTTGATCAATGATATTCCTGATATATTCAAACTGTATCGAATAACTAAATCCATGCAAGATTGCACTTTGTTGAATTAAGATTTAAATTGTTTGGCAGATTGTTGTGACATAAATCATTTGCACTTGAATGCCTCAAAGTGTCAAGTATAAAGTTATGTCCTGTTACCGTAATAGTTCACCAGTATACTTCAAATACTCAATTAAGGATTCAGAACTGGAACGAGTTGTTCAGAAAAAAGATCTAGAAATAATTCTAGATAAAAAACTTTCCTTCTTACCACACATGGATTACACTTTCAATAAATCCAATCAAATGCTAGGTTTCATTAAGAGAAATACAAAAGATTTTATAGATTCATAGACAGACATAGATCCCTTTTAAATTCTTTATTAAATTAAATTTATAAATTAAATTAAATTGGAGAATTGATACTCCATCTTATAAAACCAGTTGCCAGTTATTTGGAATACAAAGTCTGAAAAGTCGTCGTACCTTCTTTGGAATAATGTTCATGAGAAATCTACTTTTATACCATACTAAATGTCCTCCATTACTTTCTTTAATAAGTTTAAACGTTCCTAGAAGCAGTTCTCGTGATTTCATTTTGTTTCATGAGCGTTTCAATAGAACAAATTATGGTCGTAATGAAAAAAAAAAAAAATTTGGTGGTGCAACAGCTCGAAGTGAACCAGGACCTAGTGACTTACAACTCTCAACCATTCCTGTGTGCGTGTTACCAGGAACGGAGGGGACCAACAATTCTTGGCCGATTCCGAACGGCTAATGAGTAGCACTTTCCATGACAAGAGAAATACTCTTAGAGGATTTGTCAATTCCTCGCAAGAGGCAGTACACCCCTGAAAAAAACTTTCTTGCAGCGACTTAGAATCGAACTCGAGACCTTTCGCATGACAGTCATAATGAACCAATCTCAAATATTTTCATATTTCACTAAACGCTGAAACGCTTTTCAACAGTTTATCTGACTG
The DNA here is from genome assembly GCA_963931855.1 of Philhelius festivus. Classification (NCBI taxonomy): domain Eukaryota; kingdom Metazoa; phylum Arthropoda; class Insecta; order Diptera; family Syrphidae; genus Philhelius; species Philhelius festivus. The sequence continues at coordinate 150,766,724 of OZ007555.1, forward strand.
GTGATGGGTAAACAATAGCTTGGACATAAAAATTGATCGCTAAGTTCTTTCAAGATCTTGGAGTTTTATGTAATCTAGGACTCAACTTCCTCACATATATTGTGAGGAGATTATTCTAAAGCAAACTTAGCACTTGGCTTTGTGAAACGGTGGTCTAAAGAATTCTTTATTTTCTCTTCTTGAATACATCAGGCTTGCGAAGTTATGTCCCCTGATCAACAAATTTAATTTTCATTATCAAGAGCATTCAATGTCGTTTCCTACAATTTTCCACTAGTGTTCTGTCTAGGAACAACCCTTGTATTCAACCTCAATATCAAGACCTCTTTTAACTAATTAACATAACAACGCTGGAAGAGAAATAACCAACATTCCCTTCATTTATCCACGGCTTTCAACTTCTGTGGACTGCACAACTTCATCTCTTTCAACACAGATTCCCATGATCTTAGGAATTGTCCCCTTTATTTGTACGCTCATCATACCTCTTATTGCTCCAACGATTCTTTCGATGGCATGGGAAAGACACAAACTTTTTCGAAATTAGCCTCAATTCTCCCTGCCTTAAACTCCGTCTTCATCCTTCAAGTTAACAACAACCATAGTTTAGAGATGTTAAGACCTATTTTTAGGTAAGATTTGAAAACAGCTTGTATTAGGCCGAATAAACGGGTATCTTGCTCCACCGAAATTAGAATTAATAATAGAAAACCACTTTTGAGCCTAAGCATGTGCTATTAAAAGTCGGATTTATAGCATTTTATAAACTCAACTAAAGCCAGTTTTAAAATATTAAATTTTTCGGAACCCAAAAACTGTCTTGAGAAAAAATGCATAAACAGAATAAAATGAAGTTTGGCAGTTTGAAATGGCTTAAACTTCATTACGATATAAAGATAGTAATTCCATGGCTCCCAGATATTAAGCCAGAGGAAATAACGCCAGTTTTTTATTTGGACAAAGTCCCATTTTATTCATATAAAACAGCCCAGACTTATATGGCAATCTTCCCAGAATTTCAAGTATTTGTTCAAAAAAAATTGTGGCTTTTTTTTTTCATTTTTAGAAAACTGCAACTGGAGTAAGCAACTAATAGTGTACTGTTGCCCAAGAAAACTGTTGCTATAGGCGCCTGCCTGGCAACTCAACATTCCCCAAGCGGAGCAACGGAGTTGCGTGAGCGGGTGTAAGCCCGAAAAAGGGAGTTAAAATCCTGAAAACCCGCGAAGCGGGCCACCCTAGGTGCTATTGCCCGAGACAAACGTCGGGTGTAGTAGAGCGCCACCTCGGGTGACTGTTATTTGTTTCTTTTTACTTTATCACATTTATAGTGTCTTCTTTGAAAATAAAAAACATTTTCTAGTCTTTTTGCCAAAAACCAATAATTCCAGAATAAATTGATTTTCTGACCTAATTTCCATTTTGCTTTCTGGCTCTTTTTCCATACCTAGCTGGCCCAATTTCCAACATTTCTGGCTTATTTTCCAAAATAATTTCTGGCTCTTTTTCCAATTTTGAGCAAACAACATTTTCTGGCGTTTTTTCCAGAAATAAATTCTGGCGTAATTTCCGGGAGCCAGTTCCATATTCGTTAGCGTTAGCTGAATTATTTGTTTCGCACTATGTGACATATATTTTTAGTTCCCTTAAACACTTTTTCGAAATTGTTGAAAAGCTGTAATAGCCAACTTCTTATCTACTCAACCAACAGTCAGAAATGGGCCCTTTTTGAAATGCTTATTTTATGTTTATTTAATTCAGATCTTCAATTTAGTTTTTACATATCTACAAAACCATAATACACATAGGTCAACTTATAACTTTACTATATCGCAAATAATACAAAAAAAAACTTTCACTATGATTAAAATATAATTGACGTCAATTCTGCTTTTACAATATTTGTTGGAGCTGCCTCCTTTTGGATAGGATCTTTTCCCATCAGTATGGCTCGAAATTGAAAAAAAAAAAAAAAAACAAGAACAAAATTCCTCCACCATGACGGCATTGAAATTTTCTACAAATTAGTCAGAAGCCTTGAACGGCAGCTTATTTAAGTAATTTGAGTATCAAAAGATTTTAATGATGCTGCTTATCATCATCATTATCATCATACTTCGACTGCAACCAATTTTCCACTTGCAACACAAAAGAGCCCAAGTCCATCCATAGGGACTGCAAATATTAAGCCGCAACTAAGCTGATGACGGAAGTGATTAAAGTGGGAATTGACGCTGCCCAGAGATACGAATTGAATAGAGAAGTGTGGTTGGAATATTCATCAGAGCTCCGAGGGATTTGGAATTTGTTGAAAGAGCTTATACACGCTTTAGTTAGGATACATGAGGCTTAGGGATGCCCTTGAAGGGAATGAATGCTTAATGAGTCTGTGTGGGTTTTGGTTTGGTTGTTTCTGTTCTTTTTTTAAAATATTTATTGCACCCTTCATTTATATCTTTTATTCATCAGAACTTTTAAGGCACACAACGCCCAATAGCACACCGACATTGAGCACTTTTGTTGAAATGGAAAACTTTACCGCATTGTAATGGCTTCTCGATTGTGTTCTGTTCTGGCTGCTAACACAGACAAATGCCAGAAGTTAGTAACACGAGCCGAACCCAATAAACATCATCATCATCATCATCATCATCATCAAGTTTTAACATGAAAAGGAACAATAAGACGGCTCGAGAAGGATTGTTTTTAAGTTTGTTGGAAAATTGTTATGATTCTGAAAGTTATACTCATTGTTTGGTGTTTGTGTACTGAAGCTGATGCAATTTCGGAGATCCTTGGACAATTTAATGACTTGATTGAGTATAATCGCATTACACGAAGTTCAAATAAAATTAAGCTATAGTTGGATTCTTTTGTCGAAGAATAATTCAACTGGAAAATGTATGATTGTTAGGACGATAAAATTAACACATAATGGGCAACAATTTTTGTATACCTGTAGGATAGTTTTTTTGTAGCACCGAATTTTGAGCAAGAAAATTTTGAATTTCTTTTTAAATACGAAAAATATTTTTGTTCTGGCTTTTTTTTAAATATTCTAAATAATTTTGTGTAAAAAAAAAAAGTTTAAATAACTTATGCCAATAGAGAAAAATTTGAAAATTAAAAAAATGGTTCTGCTAATGTCTTAATTTAAAATTTTGATTTAATGAATAATATTAGATCTTAAAAATTAAGCGAAACTGAAAAAAATATGTCAAATTTCTAATACCCGTTTTCAAAAAAATAACATTTTCGAAATCGATTTGTTAAAATTTGTATGGTGGGTAAAATATCGAGCCTGTTGTTTCAAATGATACAATAAATTTTTCTTAACCATATTTTTTTTTGGAAAGGAAATTTTGAATACAGTAAAACCTGTCAAATTAAACCACCTTTTGGACCCAAGAAATGTGGTCAAACTAGGAGGTGGTTCGATTATAGGCATAGACGTCCATTACAAAGGTTTTTACTCGTGATTTATTGTTACTACCTACATACATTATGACATGGCAAGCTATGCATTCGTAAAAAAAAAGTGAACTCGAGATTTGGATCAGACTTGACATTACGATAATAGAGAACACGAAAAAAGTGGCTCCGGGAATTCCGTCTGTCTGTCTGTACGTCAATATGTCTGTATCTCGACCTACAGCCTAAGTTACTGGAGCTATTTTCTTCAAACTCCGTTCTTTACGGTCTTCTGTGATTCCCTAGAGGAGAAATTGAAATACTTTTTTTAGCTCCAAAACTAACAGAAATATAGAAAGTTGTTTTTTACTTTCGACTTTCTCATCAAGAGATCTAACGATTTTGACCAAAATTTTTGTACAGAATATTCTTTAAATTTAAAATAATATTTAATACAAAATTATTTAAAAAAAATCAATTTTTTTTTTTGGAAAAATCAATATCTTCAAAGCGTGTGAATGATTATTTTTTGAAATTATTTCCCAAATCTATATTACTAAATACTTAAAATTGGCTTCCCAAATTTTTTTTTAAAACATTTTAAAGAAATTTCTTATATAAGAAATTAATTTATGTAATAATTTTAATTAATTTTTTGAGAAATAATTTAAAAATACTTTGTTTGCGCAAATTTAACGCATTTGAACATTCTTATATAAATAAATCCATTTTCAAATTTATTTATAAGCAATTTGAAAACTCCAAAACTAATTTTACATAAGAGTAAGTACGTGCTATCTAGTCCTGCATTTTATTTTTTCTGTTTTTAAAGTCAAAACGATGCGGACCTGCATACAATTTTTACTTGCGACTTATAGGTACTATAAGGCAAGTTATGCATTCGTAAAAAAAATCGAACTCGAAATTTTGATCAAAGTTGACATTACGATGATAGCGAAGACTAAAAAAGTGGGTCTGGCAATTCTGTCTGTCTGTCTGTCGGTTCGACTACAGCCACGGGGTGGCCGTGGCGCGATGGTTGTGTGCTCGCCTGTCAACCTCAATATCACAGGTTCGATCCCTGCCGTCGTCTATGTCGTCTTTAATTCCATTAAAACCTTCTATAAATTGTCATCAATGGGCTGCTGGTTTACTCATTACATGTTGTTTAGGCATAACACTAACAGCATGTGATTGAGTTAAACTAGTATGCCCAACAAGGATGAAAAACGAATAAAATAATGCGGATTATAAAGGACATAGAAATAAGACACGGCAATTCTCCGCTTTAGTTCAGCCGCCATCCCTGGAGATAAAAAATCTGAGACAACCACCTTCAGTCTCAGAACATCGTGCCACACATCTTTCCTATCCTTCTTTCTCTTCCGTAACTTCACGCCCACGCTGTGTTGAAACATTAAAAGGGTAATCATAATCCCTTGAGCGTGAGTAGATTATAAAAAAAAAAAAAAAAAAAAAAAAAACAAAAAACGGCTCGGCCGATTTTCTTTAAACCTGGTAGATATGGGTTTTGATTTTTTCCCCCCACACGTTTTTTTCTTTTTTTTTAAGACCCAAAATAACGGTACCTGCCATACGATTTTTTTTTCGAAATTTTATAAATATTTTTTTTCTCAAAAACTGCTGGACAGATTTAAAAAATAAAAACACAAAAAAATTTCATTTAGTTAAAGCTAGGTAATGGTTGAAAAAAATGTTCCGAAAAATGGTTATTGAGGGTACCCCCAATGGAACCATTTTTTTTTGGTTTTTGATTTTCTCAAAAACGGTTCAACCGATTTTGATCATTTTTTTTTGTGAAGGCTCTTCAAAAATTTAAATAGAATTGTGTATTCAAATTTTCAAACAATTTTTTTTTCAAAACTCAATATTTCGATAACCCCATGATAGATTTTTTTAAACTTGATAAATAAAAGTTTCTTAATATAATCTACAAGATGTGAGAAAAAAAATTTAGTTTTACCTTAAAATGAAGATACCCACCATAAAAATGTTAAAAAATTTAAGAAAATGGTTTTCAAAAATTGTATTTTTCTCGAAAACGGCACCTAGAATTTTGATAAATTTTTTTTTTCTTTCAATTAATTTTTATGATCTTTAATTTATTAAAAAAAATATTGAAATTAATATATTAGATATACAGCTTGTAGGTACCTACCATAGAACCATTTTTTCGGATTTTGAATTGCTCATTATCCACATAACGGTTCTTAATGAAATTTTTTATAGAGAAGCTTCTTAAAAGTCTAAAACACATTGCTTTTAAAAACTTTAAAATAAATATTTTTTGAGTTTTTGAAAAAAAATCTATTTTTTTCTTTTTTTTTTTAAATTCGATATCTTAGAAACGGCTCAATATTTTTTTTTTTAAGTTTAATTTTTATTCGAACAATAATAAAAACTTCAAATTGGAGTTCCAAATTTTTTTCTTGAAAACCTTTTAAAAAGTTTTTATATAAAACCTTTTTCTTAAAGAAACCACTACAACGACTTATAATTTTTGTTCTTGCGTAAATTCATATTTGCATAGCATTCTGTTTTTGTCTCTTACTACTAAAAGAATTTAAAAAAATAATTTTATCCTTATGAACAGTTTTCATTAATAACATTCGTTTTCAAAATTCCTAGTCTATTACATAGGAGCAAGTTCGTGCGACCCAGTCGTGCATTTTATTTTTCTACCCTGAGGCCCTCGAACGTCTAGCTACTGGTACTACTGGTCTCGTCTATGTCAAATTCAAATTGACTTGTAAACTCTTCTTCTTTCTAAAACAAATAGGTAGATATACATAGGTAGATAATTTAAAAATTCTCAATGCAGGTTGAAAATAAATAACGGGTGATTTTTTTGAGGTTAGGATTTTCATGCATTAGTATTTGACAGATCACGCGGGATTTCAGACATGGTGTTAAAGAGAAAGATGCTCAGTATGCTTTGACATTTCATCATGAATAGACTTACAACTTAGACAACGTCGAATTTTCAGTGAATGGGCCCTAGAAAAGTTGGCAGAAAATCCGCTTTTTTATCGACAAATTTTGTTCAGCGATGAGGCTCATTTCTGGTTGACGTAAATAAGCAAAATTGCCGCATTTGGAGTGAAGAGCAACCAGAAGCCGTTCAAGAACTGCCCATGCATCCCGAAAAATGCACTGTTTGGTGTGGTTTGTACGCTGGTGGAATCACTGGACCGTATTTTTTCAAAGATGCTGTTGGACGCAACGTTACGGTGAATGGCGATCGCTATCGTTCAATGCTAACAAACTTTTTGTTGCCAAAAATGGAAGAACTGAACTTGGTTGACATGTGGTTTCAACAAGATGGCGCTACATGCCACACAGCTCGCGATTCTATGGCCATTTTGAGGGAAAACTTCGGAGAACAATTCATCTCAAGGAATGGACCGGTAAGTTGGCCACCAAGATCATGCGATTTGACGCCTTTAGACTATTTTTTGTGAGGCTACGTCAAGTCTAAAGTCTACACAAATAAGCCAGCAACTATTCCAGCTTTGGAAGACAACATTTCCGAAGAAATTCGGGCTATTCCGGCCGAAATGCTCGAAAAAGTTACCCAAAATTGAACTTTCCGAATGGACCACCTAAGACGCAGCCGCGGTCAACATTTAAATGAAATTATCTTCAAAAAGTAAATGTCATGGACCAATCTAACGTTTCAAATAAAGAATCGATGAGATTTTGCAAATTTTATGCGTTTTTTTTTTTTAAAAAGTTCTCAAGCTCTTAAAAAATCACCCGTTAAAATAATATTAAATTACCAATAACATGAACAAAGCATTAATAAATAAACAATCCAATAATTAGAAGCATTGTCTAGCTATATAGAATTTTTAACAAAGTAAACTCTCCAATTTCTAATTTTTGTAAATATTTTCGAAAAAGCTTTTTGCTAAATAAAATAATCCAATTTATGCTGATACCTTAACAAGGAATTCATTTTAACTGGAAACCTAATATCTCTATAGGTACTCATTTTCAACAATCACTATTCGTTTTTGCTGTTATTCAATATCCCCAAACACTCATACACCTACAACATATAAGCAAGAACTTGTGATGTTAAATTCATTAAAAAGTTGGTTATTTTCGAAATGCATGTCTAGCTTAATGTGTATTAGGTATATTCAAACAGAGTTATTATATAAGGCTTAAAATATACTTTTCCGTGTTTATCTGCACACAAAATCGAAAAAACACATATGTATACCTATAATAGTATATCTATCTAGGTGTGTTTAAGTAATATCGAATTTGAAAATTCAGCCTAAAATAATTGTTCAAAAATGAAACTGTTATACCTGCATAATATTGTATGGATGTAGGTCCTCTTAAGTTTGCGTGTGCACCATGTTGGTAGAGAAATTGGCAATTTTACGTAATTGAAACTAGCTTTGCAACAAGGCCACAAGGGATAATTATCTAATCTGCCTCTAAATCAGTTAATTGAAAAGTAAACAAAATGCATGGAAAACCTCGAAAACGCACATAGATATGCCTAATATATTACACAATTACGTCGCCGCGCCTAACACACCACACTTTTTCCACCACAGTCAGCAACTGAGCAACAGTAGCAGCAGGATTATGAAAGGTAAACCTATGTGTGCTATATAGAGATATCTGCTTTAACCAAAATGGCGTTTGTATAAAATGGACTTTTCCGGGAAAGGAGGCTTTTAATTGTCTAGAGAGGCCAGTCACTCTTATGAAGCTACAATACCTACCAGCATTGATTTTAAAATAACGCAACACTCACCTGGTTTAACCACAGCTGCAAACACCACTGCCGCAATTGCAATCGCATATAAATTCCATTTTGTCCTGTTTGCAGTTTTTCTATCCGTATCCATGATAATCGAAATTTAATTTCAAATTCAAACAACAGCGAGAACGATGAAAAAAATTAATTTAAAATAAAATGCTGGCTAATAATATATTGTAATTTTGATTTTATGTTGTGCAACTCCGGCTAGATGATGATGATGCGGTTGCACATATGGCCCCGGATCCGGTTCCGCTGGCGTTAAGAGTGCTTATCCTGCACTAAATTGAATTGTGTAACACCCGAGCCGCGGCGCGTGGCGCACAAAACTTATTAATTACGAGTTTATAAAATCCAGCATAGAACTATACCTATACTATGCAACTGTATGTGTGTGCATATGTGTTATTTGCGGTTTATAATTATTATCACATTTAATTGAGGCAGCAAGAGTGTGTCTCGTCTGTGTCATGAATAACGAACGATATGGCGCATGTAATGAACCACATATGCAATTCGACTGTTTTATATTATATTTCGCGGGGGCTTGAAGTTGAAAAAAATAAACAAAAACAAATTAATTAGATAGGTATCATGCAACGAAACACAGCACACAGGAGAGATTTTTTGCTGTTTCCCTTGCCTCAGCGCCACTCATCACAAATGCGCCAAAAATTGGAAACAAAAAACTTTCACTAAGAAAAAAACCGGACAGCGAAAAAAAAAATAAAAAAAAATCCATCAACATGCACTTTCATTAAAATGGAGGGCTATTCGTATCCAAAAAGTCAGCTGCAGGCATATCCGCTGACTCACACATACGAGTATATCTCTAACCCACCATAATATTGACTCGCGCGGCAATCAAAATCAGGAATCCGATCTTCGTTCGCCGGGCCCGCCCCCACCGTGTTGGGTGCGGTCAAATAAATTTTCTAAATTACAAAATTGTCAATGAAATATAAATAAATAAAATTTCAAAAAAAAAAAAAACTCGACGAGGATGAGAGGCGGTTGCAAGTTCGAACGGCAGAATTCACGTTAAATAAATTAAAATAAATTGTTGACACTTTTGGTTAGGTTGTTGAAAAAAAAATCCACACACGAGTGTCGAGTACCTATGTATCTATACATAAAAATAGAGGAGGACGTTATTTTGTAGCTGCAATGACTTTTATCACTTTTGATCTGAATTTAACCGCGGAAAATTTAATTTGCACTCAGGCGATTGGAAAACTACACATACAGGACATGTGTTGATGTTCATGAGGGTTTAAATTTTTATTTCATTTTTGTATGTCGGGGGAAAGCAGTTGAAGATAGTGTAGGTAGATTTTTGATGGTAAAAAGGTTTACAGAAGATAGGAACTTTGTGATATTTTTTTTTTTTTTTAAATCGCACTTTTTGAATTTGATATTAAAGTTACTAAAAATGCTTCATTCTTGATTATGCTTCTTTGCAATTCTTAAGCCTGCTTATCCTGCGAGACAAGACAAATTTGATCTCTACAATTTTAATCTCTACAAAACTTTTCCAAATCTCTCGCGAAAGATTGAAGTTGGAGAGATGAAATCTAATTTAATGTGTTTTTTAGTTTAGGTATCTCTGGAAGGGGTTGTCTTACAAAAGTCGTTCATACCTTTTTGGAATCTCCTCTTGATGCTCTCAAGACAAGCATCAGCACCTTTTACATAAAACCAGTATTGACAAAAATCACTTTCGGAAATACGGTGGCTGTCAAAATTCGTCCCGTAAAATAATGCTTGTCCTTGTATCATTCTTTTTCCTCGCAAAATTTAGTGGAGACATTTTGTACAGCAATGCACAAAAGTATGAATTTTGCACGCGAACTGCGTACTGCTCGGAAAAATATCTAAGACAAAATTTGTCCTAGGACAAAAAATGTATGGAAAATAAAATTTTTCCCTATCTGCGTACTAGGCTTCAGGACTTGGTCCGCAATTTCTACCTAGTAATCCGACACATAAGCTCTTTGTGACAAGGTCATAAGCTAACAGGCGAAAAGTATTAACTGGTTGATTTGTAACCCACTTATTTGGATCAAAAGAAAATTAGAAACATTTGTCTCGTAGAGTTATGACGCGGCTCCAAAATTTAAGTGGCCAAATATGCACCACAAAGCGACCTCTGGCAGTCTAGCCCTGTGGCTCAGTTAGCTCTGAAGTGCGCCATTTTGATGCTATAACTCTTGTGAATTTGTGGATGGAATTGATTTGGGAAATTGTAGACATTCTCACCGAGTCATCCAGTTTGGATTAAGTTAAAAAATAACAAAAGATCTAGTAAGTTTTGATGTCTCTTATTGTGTATTTGATTTTGCACAATCACCCAGAAAAACTTGGATCACTCACTCAACCGACACCATTTACACTGTGCCCAAGCTAGGTAGCATGTTGACTGATGCTGGAACAGTATACAATCCGATTGAGTGATCATCTGGCCCCCACACCGTAAACTTTCATCAAAGCCCTCAGTCCGCTAGCTCGGGATCTAAGGAATCAAATGGAAGACACAGCACAGAAGTAATCGAAGCTTGACCTAGAGGCATTTCATCGCGTTTCGAAAAGAGATCAAGTCTTTGATCTTCATTTTCGACAGTTCGTCAATGTAGTCAAAAAATTATCTACCTAAAGATTGTGCTCTAAATTTGGCCTGAGCAGGGCATTTGCAGAGGAAATAGAGGACTTTTTCCTTTTCCTGCTGTTGTGAACAGCTAAGACAGTTAGTGTTGACAAGAAAGAGTATTGAGAAGAAGCTAAAGCGCTATACTAGTAGTAGATTTCATATGTTCTAGTCAAAACGATTATTGTTAGAAAAAAATGTTTGCAATTGGCTCAGTTGTAACTTGTAAGATTGAGAAACCTATTCGTTACAGAAATTTAGCTTACAAACGATGGAAACGGTTTAGATTTTTTAGTTTTGGGCGCATTGAAGGGTTTATGGGGATTATGACTACCCTGAAAAAGTTTAAGCACAGTGCGAGCGTTTTACGAAAGTTGGAGATTATTTAAAAGGAAATACCGATGCACATTGCTTTTGAATGAAGTATACCACATTCGTGTAGTCTCCCTAAAGAAAGAACCTCTTAATTTAACAATACGTCCGAAGTTGGACTCAAGGGTAAACTGATGGGCACTCCCTGAATCGCGAGTATTACGGTTAAATTGTTTAAGGGGAGGAATGATGCTGACTATTTCACTAGAATACTGTTTATAAAAATAACAGTAAAATAATGAAAGACAAGAAACATTGCGACGAGAGATTATAAAATTTCCTATTATACTTCCATCGCCTATCATTTCCAGACCTTTTTTTTTTTTGATTCTATCCAAGAGACTCAAATGGGAAAATATGGAAACTATACTCGAACTTTTGATGAACATAGGCCTTTTTCGGAGATTACAGCCCGATCGGAAGGTGTAAAAAATTTCCATGTCAAAGGAAATCTAAACACTTAGAGAAGTTTTTGGCGACGTCGAATATGTTGTCTTCCACACAAGTTGACCTATGATGCACACTCGCAGAGAACTGAGAGCCGTTCGGTTTTCTCAATGCAAGTACCGCTCATTTATAGCGACATAGAGGGTGCTTTGTACTGCAACAACAAAAGACAACATTGAGTTTTTGGAGCATTCAATTTTACGCGGTATATTGTTCCCCAATTGACAATGCTATCGAGATCTAAATCCACGTTCGAAATTCAAAAACATGCATCTGGAACCGAATATGAGAAGCTGAGGGTACTGTCATCAACCAAACAATTAAATGGATTAGAAGCTTCAGGTAAAAGATCATTGATGAACATCAGAAAGAGAGTCGGAGACAAAACGGAGCCCTGTGGCACATTATCATTTATTTTATGAATTTTAGATTTAAAACCCAAGGTATAATACCGTATCAAGAATTTCCAAGAATTTTAGTATTTTCCTGAAAATTCTCGTTCAATGATGAATAAATTGATGATCTTTTCAAGAAAACTGAGTCGTGAACTGAGCCTGGCCACTTGGAGTTCACATTTGTGATATCTTGTACATTATTTTTGGTGAAGTCTTTACGTTTAATGTATTCACTTAGAGGTTTGGAGATGCAATATGAGTGCGGTCGTTAGCTCCAAAAGTTCTGATAACTGGACTGAACTATCCATTACATATACCCAGTCTACAGTATGAAACTGTCATGCATCTTCTGGAACTATTAAGACATATCTCCCATACGGTTCTCCACATTTTTATATGTGGCCATATTGTTGAAGTTACATCTGTCAAATCAGACGTCATTAATTAAGTCTGATTTACAAGTCAACAAGGAGAGTAATTGTGTTCAACAATATGTGCATCAACTGATAAAATTGTTTTGTGAATGCGGGTCTTCTGGTCTAGCAATATCTCCGACGCTTCGCCTATCATGAAGCCCATCACTGAATCAATTGGTTCGTCCACAATTAAAATGTTCGAATTGGGGACGAACGCCATCCACAAATGATAAAGTCAATTGCAATGCATCCACAGTGAGTCACTATTTAATGTGAATTTTCTGCCAGACCAGCACCGTTAACGACAAGCGCTATCGGTTAGTGATAACAAATTTCTTTTAGCCCAAATCGGATGATATGGATAAGCAATATGACGCTACGACTAAGACAGCCCACACAGTCCGTGCTCATACGATGATCATAGGTTTCAATACAAGGGGTCACAAACCCTAAGGTATCAGAACGGATCTACATTGATATAAGTGTGTCGGTAACAAGATCAACTGTCGACCCACTAACCTAACCTAAGGCACAGAACCATGCCAATATATCACAAGCACCCACTAAACTGAAATCCAACATAATCAATGTCAATGTTGGTCGTATTCAGCCTCAGTTTGGCAAACCAAGAGTTCGATTTCTTTAAAGTTAGTCAAGATTTAAGAGCTCTAGCTCTAGTAACTTTAGTCTTGTAGCTTTTTGAAATTTTCGATGTTATATGCCATGGTGAGTCCGGTCCAAAACACAATCGAATCGTATGCGAAGATAGGTCGTACCACGGATGTGTAGGTCCACAATATCACCTTCGGTTAGAGACCCCAGTTTTTACGACAGCTCGTGAAGAACCAGTGTCTTATGACTAACTCTCAATCATTCCTGCATGCAGGTTCTTCGCCGAGTCCGAACTAGTAAACTGTAAACCACTTTTAATGGCAAGAGAACCCTGTGCAAGAACATTTCATGTGTTAAGGTCCCATTGGTCGCACTTACTTACTTCCACGCAAAAAGTTTCTCTCTTCGGATATCATAGAAACCAAGAACTTATTACCGATGCGAAAAAGATCAAACTTAATAATTGATGTTAATGATTTCATTCTCATTATTTTTGTCCGTTAATCTCTTTAATATGCCTTGCGTTACAGAAAGGGAAACTTGAACTTAATAACCAAAAATATCTTAAAATCATATAGATAGTTTTCTATTTTTCTGCACCTTCTTTTTATCAACCTTTCATTTATCAAGAAATGAAGTTTAAATTCTAAAAATTTGTAAGTAGGTATACACATCCATCAGATACTTCTTTATCTTCAACTATTTTCCCTTCAACTTCCAAGTTCCTGGCTTAAATTAACACGTATGATGGTATTTAAGTTGCAATTAAGATCAAGACTTTCATATCAATGCTCCGATCTATGAATGATGTGCAACGATCAAACAAGATCCAGTGCAACAACAATTTATGTGTTACTCGACGAATACGATCCGAATCACAGCTGGGCGGCGACGACTACGTCGGTCGTCGGTCGACGTACTACGAAGACGAACGGTGAAGGCGATTTCTCTTTTTCACCTAAACATACACAGACACAAAATTTAAATTTAATAAAAAATTGTTAAAACCAGGTAAATTTATCCTCACTCTTTCGCCACGAGATGATAAAAAACCGCACAAAGACCTTATTTGTTGGATAAGAGTGAATGAGATACACATTTAACCAGTCTAAGTGTATTTCAGATATAGATACACATTGACTGGAGAGAGGTTTTGATGTATTAATGAAATTCTCACGGAATGTGGAATGTGCACGATACGAGGGGAGATTTCACATCCGTGAGGTGAATTTTTCATCACCCAATTTAGCTTAGATTAAAAACGAAAAACCATGCAACAGCTGTCGGACTTTTAGTTAAATTTAATTAATTTCGATATTTTGATTATTATTACCACAAAACACTTGATATCTGCGAATTAGATTAAATCTTTAACACGATCTGAGACAAAACAAACTCGAACCTATCCTCACGCACGATCGTCTATCTCACAACTGAAATAACTTTTGGTGCTAAAGAAGAGTATAGCCGTGTGAGTTCGGGCAAAACGAAAGACCTGAGCAGTGAGCGAAAAAGCTACGAACTTGTTTTTATAATTTTGCTGAATGTGGATGGTAGAGAGAATTATTTGGTTGGAACTCGGGAGAGTGATCAATCGTTTGTGGAACTTAAGGTGGCAAGAGGTAAACAAAACTCGCTTTTGGTCTTGATAGTTGAATGTTGTTTGTTTACATATTGGGATGGGAAGTTGTATTTTGGAAGGTAGATACATGTTTTTGAGATCACTACAACTGAGATCAGCTTGGTAGATTATGAACGTAGAAGTACTTAAGACAGCAAAGCGCAAATTACTTCCCACGTCCAGATTTACTATATTTTATAGTTTAATGACATCTCAGATTATTTTTAAGAATTCCTACAAAAGAAAAACGAAAGTTCTGTCGTAAGCTTTGATAGCACTTGACGAATCTTTATGTAGATACTCGTAAAAGTTTAAAGCAGTCTTTATTTTTAAGACAATATTAATTAAAAAGAGGAAATGAAACAACATTATAATTATTTTATAGACTAGTTGTTAAAAGTTATTAAACCAGCGGCGTAGCTGCCAGGGGCAATACAGAGCGGTGCCTTCTAGAGACCCAAAAAGTTTGGGGGCCCCAAAATACGTAATAAAAAAACTTAACTCAATGAAGATACGAAAATTATTTCAGTTTAATTGAAAAAAATTTAACTATCGTGAAAAATATAAATTTTTAACCATTCTGTGTGGAAGATTTCAATGCGAGGCCACCGTGGCCTTTTTGATTTTTTCTTGTGTGTTAGGTTTCCAACTTAACTTCTTGTCCAAAATAAGACCCGGATATTTTGCTTCTTCTGAGAAAGTTAGTGGTATAGCTTTAATTGAATGTAGGTAGGTATGTCATGTGCGCAATTTTATGTTTCCTAAAGACGACGAGATCAGTTTTTGAGAGCTTATACCGAGTCCATACTAATCTACCCCTTCTGTTCGCTTGCTTAGAGCAGATGTTTTGAAATTATTAATAGTGTCTTCTTTATCTAGCAAAGTACCTATTGTATAATCTTTATAATGGACGGAATAAACGATGGTGTGTATATCGTGTGTAGAGCAATACTCACCTTAGATACAAACATGTTGCGAATTAAAAAAGATAATTTGATCAATACTGCACCGATGATGATAGGCTAGTAATTAAACCTTATGCATATCTTAAATTTCTATTTAACCTGCTTAGGTTAGTAATACTAACATATTTGGAGCTTCCTGGAAAATGAGTATCATCATCATCATCGGCTCGACAACCGGGTTCCGGCCGTGGCCTCTCCACCTATCCCGGTCTCTAGCCGACGCCATCCAGTTGCGCACCCCAAGGCTTCGGGCGTTATGGTCTACGCCATCTCTCCAGCGCCAGCATGGTCTACCACGCTGTCGTCTACCATGTACCAATGTACCACAAAGAACATTCCGAGCAGGTTCCTCTTCGCTCATGCGAGCTAGGTGCCCTGCCCACCGGAGTCTACCGAGCTTAATTTTTGTCACGATATCTGCTTCTAGGTAGATTGCGTACAATTCATGATTGTACCGTCTCCGGAATCGTCCTTCCTCACATATGGGGCCAACAATTCTCCTTAAGACTTTTCTCTCGAACGCAGCTAAGAGGTCGGAGTGCCTTTTGCTAAGCACCCAAGTCTCGGATCCATATGTGAGTACTGGCAGGACCATGGTCCTGTACAGCAGCAGTTTTGAAGTTATGGTGAGATTTCTGGATTTGAAAAGCTTTGACAGACTATACTAGGCTCTGTTGGATTTGAGAAGCCGACCGCGTATTTCTTCTTCTATATTGTCATCGGCTGCTACTATTGACCCAAGGTATTTAAAGGATTGCACCACTTCAAATTCGTGCTCCGCTACCTTGATTGTTTGACCAACTGTTTCTCTCGCATTCGACGCCACCATGTACTTTGTTTTACCTTCACTAATGTGCAGCCCCAGATTTAGTGCCGCCTGCTCAATCTGGATGAAGGAATCGTGTACAGCTTGTTCGGTTCTTCCGATGATGTCAATGTCGTCTGCGTAAGCTAGTAACTGGCTGGACCTGTTGACGATGGTCCCTCTTGTTGCCGTGCCAGAGTCACGGATTGCTTTCTCCAACGCCAGGTTGAAGAGGAGGCAGGCCAAACCGTCCCCTTGTCGGAGTCCATTAAAGATGTTGATTGGTCTGGATAGCAATCCGGCTATTTTTACTTGGCTTGTTACGTTGGTCATGGTCAACCTACATAGTCGTGTCAATTTATTTGGGATGCCGAACTCTCTCATGGCTTTGTAAAGTTCTACCCTGGCTATGCTATCATAGGCGGCCTTAAAGTCTATAAACAGATGGTATGTTGGGATGTTAAATTCTAGACATTTTTCCATCGCCTGCCTAAGGGTAAAGATCTGATCAGTTGTTGATTTGCCTGGTATGAAACCACACTGATATTGTCCGATGACGGTTTTAGCGTATGGGGTTATCCGGTCTTGTAGGATAGAGGAGAATATCTTATAGGCGGTACTCAACAACGTGATACCTCTATAATTGCTGCACGTTGTGACATCTCCCTTCTTATGTATGGGGCATATTATGCCTTTTCGCCAGTCTTCTGCCATTTCTTCCTGCTCCCATACGTGCACTATAATATCATGAATTGCTTGACGTAAGGCTGGCCCGCCGTGATGAAATAATTCGGCTGGTATGCCATCGGCTCCCGGGGATTTGTTCTGATTAAGCCGGCCTATAGCCTTCTCAACCTCTTCTATGCTTGGTGGCGGCAACATAGGGTATTCTTCTTGAAGTAGTGGAGCCTCCACTTCTGTAGTGAGCTGACCATTTAGCAATTCATTAAAGTACACTTCCCATCGCTCCAGTATGCTTTCAGGATCGGTGATCAGATTTCCCTCTCCGTCCTTGCAGTATGTGCAGCGTGGTGTGTACTGCGTCATGTTTCGGACGGATTGGTAGAACTTCCGCGCCTGGTGCGGACCTCGCTCTCGGCTATTTTCTATTTCACGGATTAGGTTCTTCTCCCAGGCTGATTTTTTTTGTCTGTGTAGCCGTTTTTCTATTCTTATGAGCTCTTTATATTCCTCTTCGCGTGCCCGCGTTCTATGAGATTGTTACATCGCTCGGTACGCAACATTCTTACGTTCAGTCGCTAGCTTGCATTCATCATCAAACCAGTCGTTCCGATTTTTACGACTGCTGCCTAAGATGGAGTTGGCAGTACTAATGACAGTATTTTTAAGACGTGTCCACTTTTCATTTACGCCCAGCATACTGGCTCCAGGACTTACTCTCCCTAAGTCAGGTGTTTCTAGGGCGAGTCCTAACGCATTACCAAAGGTTTTACTGGTGTTTTCATTGCGCAGGGCAGCCGTGTTGATTCGAACCTGATCGGCGGATGCAATGCGTCTTCGCAAGGCAATCCGCCCTCGGAAAACCATACCAACAAGATAGTGATCCGAGTCGATATTGGCACCTCGGTACGTTCGTACCGTCATCAAGTTCGAGTAGTGGCGACGGTCTATCAACACGTGGTCTATTTGGTTACGAGTGACTCCATCAGGTGATACCCAGGTGGCTTTGTAGATATCTTTACGCGGGAACCTGGTACTCGCAACGACCATGTTTTTCGATGCTGCAAATTCTAAGACTCGAAGTCCATTGTCATTAGTGTTCTCATGCAAACTATGGGTGCCTGCGTAATGCCTGAATACCGGCTCCTGACCTATTTTTGCGTTCAAATCCCCAAGGATGATTTTAACATCATACCTTGGACAGGCATTGAGGGCCCTCTCGACTTGTTCGTAGTAAGTCTCTTTTTCTTCGTCTGTGGACTTCTCCGTAGGTCCGTGAACGTTAATGAGGCTGATGTTCGTAAATTTGCCTCGCACGCGAAGGGTGCATAGCCTTCCGCTTATAGCGTTAAAGCCGATGATAGTAGACTTCATTTTTTCGCTGACTAGGAAGCCTACCCCGAGCACATGGTGTTTTGTATGACAGCTGTAGTATATGTCATATTCTTTCTTCTGTAAAACATTATTCCCTGTCCATCTGATTTCTTGAAGAGCTGTTATGTCAGCTTTATACTTTGACAGGGCATCGGCCAGCTGCTGAGCAGCTCGAGCTCTATAGAGCGATCGTACGTTCCATAAGAAAATTCGTAAATCATTTTTCCTTTTTCTTTGCGTGGGTTGTCGTCGTGAGATCAGTCCGTTTCCGAGGCTTGTTGTCGTTCTCGAAATTCTTTAAGTTTTACGGGACAGGGAATTAACCTGTCGCCAGCCTGATCATATTAGCCAAACCTTTTTTAAAAGGCTTGTTTCTAGCGGCCGCCGCGGAGAGGCTATGATTACACTTCCATCAGTCCCGAATAGTTACGGCACGTGCATGTTTTCGTATGCTACATGTTGTTCCCCCTATTCGTCTGATGGCCGACCGAAAATGAGTATCCAGTAGCATATTAAGTGATTCTTCTAATGAGTTGGTCCAGGAGAGGTCAGAGCTTTAAAGACAATTTCGCATTGGTGAATTTTTATAGAGGGTTTTTCTTAATCGAAAAGCCTCAGAGTTTTGTTCAATACTACCACAGAAAGTCCTCCAAGAGGATCGTTTGGTCTTCCTCTATTCTTCGTGAATTTTGTGAGACATGATAAAAATGTCAGAACTTTTTTTTTTGTACTTATAATTTTCTTTTATTTTATATAAAATTATACTAAGCTTGATGATTCATTCTAGGTTCCCCCCACAGGTTTTTTCTTTTTTTGTTTTAAGACCAAAAATAACGGTACCATGCCAAACGATTTTTTTTCGAAATTTTATAAATAAATATTTTTTCTCAAAAACTGTAGGACAGATTTACAAAATAAAAATACAAAAAAATTCCGAAAAATGGTTATTGAGGGTACCCCCTAAAGAACCATTTTTTTGTTTTTGATTTTCTCAAAAACAGTTCAACCGATATTGATCATTTTTTTTTTGCTTAAGCTCCCCAAAAATTTGAATAGAATTGTGTACTCAAATTTAAAAAATTATTTTTTTTTTTGATTTAAAAAAAAATTTAATTTTTTTTTTCAAAACTTAATATATGTTTTCGAAAACCCCACGCTAATTTTTTTTTAACTTGATAAATAAAAGTTTCTCCATATAATCTACAAGATGTGAGAAAAAAAATATTTTTCTTAAAATAAAGGTACCCACCATAAAAATGTTAAAAAATGGTTTTCAAAATTCGTATTTTTCTCTAAAACGGCGCCTAGAATTTTGATAAAAGTTTTTTCATTCATTTAATTTTTACGACCTTTAATTTAATAAGAAAAATTTTGAAATTAAGATATTACAGCTTGTATGTACCTACCACAGAACAAATTTTTCAAATTTTGAACTACTCATTATCGGCATAACGGATTTTAATGAAATTTTTTATAGAGATGCTACTAAAAAGTTTAAAAAATATTGCATTTCAAAACTTTAAAATAAATATTTTTTGAATTTTTGAAAAAAAAAAAATCAGTTTTGGTTTTTTTTGGAAAATTTGATATTTTAAAAACGGCTCAATAAATTTCTTGGAAATTTAATTTGCAATTGTACAATAATCAAAACTTAAAGTTGACGTACCAAATTTTTTTCTTAAGAATCTTTTGAAAATTTTGTATATAAAAGGTTATTTTTTTAAGAAACCACTACAACGGCTGATAATTTTTGTTCTTGCATAAATTCATATTTGCATAGCATTCTGTTTTTGTCTCTTACTACTAAAAAAATTTAAAAAATTAATTATATCCTTATGAACAGTTTTCTCTAATAACATTCGATTTTAAATTCCTATAGTCTATTACATAGGAGGAAATTCGTGCGACCCAGTCCTGCATTTTATTTAGTGTGTCTTAAGTGCATAAGTCGTGTTTTTTTTTCATAAAAAAAGTTTCAATTAGTAATATTTATTGTTAAATTTACATCTAGGACACGAAATATACTAGTATTTTAATGTTATTTATTGTTAATTAGATATTTCAATTCAACAAATAAATTGAAGGTTCTGCTTTGCCTTATTTAAAGAAAAAAAATACTTACGAGGTACTGCATAAACACACAGTGGCTTCCCGAGCAATGTTAATGCTGAATTTAGCCTTGAAAAAGGTTGATGATATAAAATCATGGTCAAGAGGTTTGATAATGATGTTGAGAAAGAATTATACTTGAGTTATACTCGAGTTTGGAACGTATAAACGCCTTATAAATGGTGGCCGGATCAGAGGGGGTGCATGTGCATCGATATATAAATCATAAGCATATAGCCGAAATTTTGGCGGTCTCGAGAATGTGCTCATTCCAACGAAGATCGTCGTTGACACACATAACGAGTACTGAGAACTTTTCGGTTTCTTAAATGTAAGTGCCATTCAAGGAGAACGTCATAAGGGTACATTTTACTTTAACGACAATAGACAGCATTGATTTTTCGAAGAATTAAACTTCACACGATTTCTAATACCCCATTAAATAATGCTGTAAAGATCGGAGTTTAATGAGAAAATCGTATTATGATACCGTTGCAATTTCACTTCCGAAGGAGATGGATCTGAACTTGAGAACGAGTATGAGAAGCTTAGAATGAGTCCTCGGCAAAACAATGAAGTGGATTAGAGATTCAGACAAAAGATCATTTATAAAAATGCGGAAGAGAGTCGGAGACCAAACGGAGCCTTGGGGAACTCCAGCATTTATTTTGTGGGACTAAGACTTGAAACCGTCCAATACAACATGTTTTGAACGATCTAGAAGGTAATTTGTGATCCAAAGAATAAGGTTTTCGTTGATACCAAACCCAAGCATTTTCGATAAGAGAGCCTGGTGCCAAACTCTATCAAATGCCTTAAAAATATCAAGCGCAATAATCTAGCTTTTTCGAAAACAAAGTAAGTTCCACTCTTCGGTGAGATATGCCATGAGATCAGTGGAACAATTGCTACAAAAGCCATATAGACGGTCATTAAAAAGCTTTGTGATATGATGATTGATCAGCAATTCCATTACGTTCGAAAGCAGGCCCGTAAGTGCAATTGGTCGATAGCTGTGAGGGGGGGGGGGGAGGGACTGTCGCATATCTTAGCAACAGGCCAGACAAATGCTATATTTCATCTTCCATCATGGACAGTTCCAGAGTAATAGGAAAAATAGAAAAGCTTACCCAATGGTTTTGCCAGCGATTAAAAACACCCCTTCAGAAGAATGTGGGGTATACTAACAGGAACAGCGGATTTCCTTATAATGTGTGATTTTTTGCTATTTTCTTTTTGGCAACACTGGTTTTGACAGCTCACGCACGTTTTGTGTTTTGTGTCACTGTCAAACATCTTTAGTTTGGTCTATAATTTAACCATGAATTGTCTTAGAAACAAACAAGGCTTGCAAATTATTGAATTTTATTATCAAAATGTGCGCTCTGTTAAGAAAGTTCATCGCACGCTTCTTCCATTTTATGGTCAGTTTAATCGACTATTCGGGCTATTGTGACTAAATTTCGCACAAAATTTACATTGTTGGACATTCAACCGGTGCAGGGAAATATGTCCACGGGAACTAAGTCGACTGAGGGACTCAGTTCTCACTTAATGGGAACGAAATCCACTTTACTAAAGTGGTCTTTGTTCCCAATAAGTGAGAACTAAATCCACTTTCTTATGGGAAATAAGTACCACACTCGAAAGTATAAAGTGGGAATGAATTTCCAACAACAAAAACTTATTGATTTTATGTTGGTTATTTTCCAGATTCTTTAAATTCTAAAGAAACTTAGCATACACCCAACCTCGCACCTACCCCAAATCCTATAGTGTGCCCAAGCAGGGGGGTTGCAGGGGACAGCATGCCCCCCTTATATAGCTCACTGTTTATACGTGTCGTTCCCATGGCTTAACATGGGAATTTATTTCACATTCAAAGTGAACTAAAGCCCACAGTTTTTTATAACGAATTTCCCACCTTGCATCGGAACAAAGACCACTTTAGTAAAGTGGATTTCGTTCCCATTAAGTGAGAACTGAGTCCCTCAGTGGACTTAGTTCCCGTGGACTTACTTCCCTGCACCCATTAAACCACCAACAACGCGAACGTAGAGTGCGTAGAGGCCAGTATTAGTGATGTCCGTGAATTATCGATTCGGGGCCGCCGCCATTCCCAGCAATTCGGCCTCTGTTACTCCACTAGGTGGAAGATTTTGTGGAAGGATGTAGGTGTAAAGCCTTTCAAAATACAACCGGTGCAAGAATTGAAGCCGAACGACCTACCATAACGACAAATTTTTGGTGAATGGGCTCTTGAAAAGTTGGCCGAAGATCCACTTTTTTTATCGAAAAATTGTGTTCAGCGACGAAGCTCATTTCTGGTTGAATGGATATGTGAACAAGCAAAAGTGCCTTATTTGGAGTGAAGAGCAGCCAGAAGCATTGCAAGAGCTACCAATGCCTAAAGAAAAAGTCACTGTTTGGTGCGGATAATGGGCAGGCGGAATCATTGGGCCGTATTTCTTCAAAGATGATGCGAATCGCAACGTTATTGTGAATGGTGAGCGCTACCGTGCGATGATAACAAAGTTTTTTTTGCGCAAAATTGACGAGTTTTACTTGCATGACATGTGGTTTCAACAAGACGGTGCCAAATGTAACACAGCACGCGTAACAATGCACCTAGTTCGGTGAACAGTTTATTTCACTTTTGGGGCCGGTCAATTGGCCGCCTAGATCGTGTGATTTAACGCCTCTAGTCTCTAGACTATTGTTTGTGGGGCTATGTTAAGGCTCATGTCTATAGCGATAAGTCCGCTTCGATTGACCCACTGGAAGCCAACATTGAAACATTAATTATTTGTGAGATACCGGTCAAAATGTTAGAAAGAGTATGCCAAAATTGGACTAAGCGGATTGACCATTTGAGGCGCAGCCGCGTCCAACATTTGCATGAAATAATCTTCAAACATTAAAAAATCACTCGTTATCAAGTTCTCGAAGGGCTCTTGCAACTGCCTTTTACCTGTGGCAACAGGTGTGCATTATGAAATTATGACACAGCAATTGGGTCCAAGGTGCATGTCTGAGACGCACATGCATTTTCATAACTCATTTCAGTATTTTAAAAGTAGTTGTTACAAACTCCAAAAATCTGTTCATGTTTTTAAATTAATTGTAAGATTATCTTTAACTGTCCTTACAAATTCTAGATAATATAATTTCTTAATATCTCATTACCAACCTGTAAAATACTTTAAAAGACTAACTCTTAGTGCATTGTCAATAAACTTGAATTGAATATTTTGTAAAAAAGATTTTCCAAAAACCCGTTATCCGTTTTATAAATAGAATATCTACAAACAATCATTTAATGACGCCACAACTTTTTCAACACTTTCTCCCCAACTGTCATTATAAATACTATACTACAAATTACCATTTCTTCAAGAACTAATCGTTTTTCTTGCTTGAACCACCAACGATTGATAAAACGACAAACGATATTTAAAATATTTAAAGCAAACCGGAAGCATTTACATAAATAAGTAGTCCCTATGTTTGTTTTTAATTCTATCTTTTCAGCCTAATAAGTTTAATAAGTGATAACCTAATTCGTTATTCTCCTCAAACTTGTTTTTTCCAGACACCTTTATCTTTTCGTTAATACACAACATTCCTGCTTCACATATAACTGTAGTGAGCAAGGTCACTTTCCTGCACCTGCTTGATATGTATCTCACTAGCTTGACTCTGTATTAGCTATGACGTGACTTCGACGCTTCTTACTTATACCGTAAAGTAAGTTTGTTTTTTATAACTCTGAATTATTTACTTTCGTCACGACAAATCTATTTTATAAAATGTACCTATAAGAAAACAAGAATTAAAAAAAAAAATTATCCCACTCCATGCCGCAGTCGAATAAAAAAGCTTCGACAACTTATATTGAGCTTTTATGTGGATACTCGTATTTATTACTTTAAACAAAGCCAACAAGTTGAATAAATCCAAAACAAAACAAAAAGTATCTTAAATCATGTTATGCCAATTCAAGCCGAGAGGGCAATGGTTTTATACAACTCGGAGAACTCAATGAGTCAGTGTCTTGTGCGGTCTCCACGTTAGGTGGCTTTGTTTGCATTCGGTTTCGGCATTCGGATCGTCAGTTGGCGTATCGACATCGTCGTCGGCGGCGTGCGTAGCATATAATATATTATTACTCATTCAAGTTAGGAGCAGACCTGCAACCAAAGTGGTTGAAATAATTATTTTGTTTGTGATCCGTTTTGCTGGAGGTGTTGCTCCCTCTAAACACCTAATATCCCTCTGGCGGGTAAGTGTGAAAATACAATTCAATTAAACTACAATTTACCAAATGCAAAGATACACACAAGCGTACAAACAAGATATCCACTCAAAACAGCTGCTATTTCTGCGGGCACTTGGGTAAAGTTTTCGTCTCTAGTCTGACCCACAGTTCCCTCCGCCCCACAACATTAACTATACTATGCCCGCCCGCTCCCTTTCCGTGGAGATAATAAGCAAAAGAGATGATAGGTTGCATCCTTGAAGCACTTACATACGGGCGCGGAACAATTTACACCTAATTTGTGCCCGAAACAGGGTGGTGAACGAAACGAACGTGTGGAAGCTAGAAGGTTTTCTGCATTCTACAATCTCGCAACGATGGCGCACTGTTTTTTGCCGAACGATTTTATTCTGTTTATGAACATGATTGCCACGTGAGTTGGAATTTATAAAGAACATTTGTTTTCTAAAATGTATTTCTTGGCGTCTTAAATTTCGGAAAAAGGTATGTAATAAAAGAAGGTACCTACCTATATAATAAGCTTGTAGTAAGGCTTATGATATCGATTGAAATATGTATATAAATTGCGTTATAGTCACAAGAAAAGAAATAAGGCTTGGAAAAAATATATAAGGTTCATGACAGTAGAGAATCAAGTAGTTTACATATCCCTTTTAGAATAATTAAAAAACTCTCTTATGAATGTTATAATGATTATCTTCAAACCATGGGGCTTTCCCTGAAATTAGACCCGAAAAACTTTTGGAAATTTATAAATTCCAAAAAGAAAAGCGACGGTTATCCTGTTAATCTCGTTTATAATGACGTAATCTTGAGTACTACTAATGAAATCTGTGAGAGATTTGCAAATAATTTTAGCCATTCCTTCATTGATTCCCCTGTTGTTGTTGACGATAACTATTTTCAATTCTTACGAAATTGTCCTCAGGTATCATTTAATAATATTACAATAGATCATGACAAAATTTTGGACTTTCTGTCACATTTAAAAGACGACTATTCTATTGGACCCGATGGAATACTACCCGCTTTATTGAATAAATGTAAGTCTGTTTTGGGTCGTAATATTTTTGTTCTATCCTTGAAATTAGGTAAATTCCCTGCAGTTTGGAAGAAAGCATTTTTAACGCCAGTATTTAAAAAGGGAGATAAAGCCAATATAGCCAATATAGCCAACTATAGACCAATTTCCAAACTTTCTTGCATTCCGAAGTTGTTCGAACAAGTTTTATGTGACAGTTTGACATTTATATGTAAAACTATTATCTGCAACCAACAACATGGTTTTATGCAAAAACGTTCTACTGTTACTAATCTTGTTGTCTTTTAGAATAAATGTTTAAACTCTCTAGAAAGTTGTCAAGAAGTTGATTGTGTATACACTGACTTCTCGAAAGCTTTTGATCAACTGTCTCATGAGATTATCAAGTTTAAACTTCACTCATACGGATTTCCACCACCTTTCATCAAGTGGATATCTTCATATCTTGAAGATAGGTTATATCAAGTCAAATTCAGAAATTCATACTCAAGAGAATTTATTGCCAAATCAGATGTTCCATAGGGAAGCCATCTGGGACCACTGCTCTTTACATTGGCTATTAATGATGCTCCTCTGTGTGTTCGCAATAGCGAAATTCTAATCTTTGCAGATGATATGAAGATTTATAAAAATATAGTATCTTAAAATGATCGGGCTCTACTGCAAGATGATATTAACCATTTTGCCTTGTGGTGTGAAGAGAACAGTCTGAACCTCAACCCGACAAAATGTCAAACTATGACTTTTTCTAAAAAACATTCTCATTCCTCACATGAATATGTTATCTCACGGCACATTTTAACTCTTGTTATGACTGTAAGAGACCTTGGAGTTCTTTTTACACCCAATTTAAATTTTTCTGCTCATATTAATAAAATCGTGAATAAGGCCAATTCAATGTTAGGGTTTATTAAGCGCTGGTCTAAAGAATTTGTTGATCCCAATGTCACCCGGGCTTTATACAACTCCTTGGTGCGTCTCAATCTTGAGTATGCATCGCAGATTTGGGCTCCTCTTTATGATATTTATATTGGGAGATTAGAATCTGTGCAAAGAAACTTTACTCGTTTTGCTTGAAAGGACTTCAATGGAGTGATCCTTCGTATGCCCTCTCTTATGACCAACGATTCTATTCTTCAGATGCAAACTTTGGAACAAAGAAGAACAAACAATGATTTGGTATTTTTCCACCAATTAATAACAGGCGTCACAGATGCACCAGATCTTTTATGTTCGGTTTATTTAAATTATCGTGGAGGAGGTTATAATCTTCGAAGCCTCGATATGATTAAGGTCCCAACACATAGGACCAACTACGGCATGCATGAGCCCTTGACACGTATGGGTAGACTTGTAAATTGGAATTCAAATATTTTTGATTTTAACATAAATAAAAGTAAATTAAAAAACCTACTCAAAACCAGTGGTCCACGCTCCTAAATGTTCTTTGTTTCATGTTATGTTATGTTTATGTTTGTTCTTACGTAATATTATTTGTTTATTTTTCATGTTTTCTTGTGTCAGTGTTAATTGTAATAGAGTTGGCCTACTAACAACTAACACTGCACTAAATGATGAGCCGGTGGTATAACACAGTTCTCTGTGTTGGCAAACCATTGGTCGAAAGACGGAGCTTGCTATAAGCTTTCTTTTACCAATTCTGATAGTGTAAAAAAAAAGAAGATTTTAATGAAAAGTACAAGTATAGGATTCATTATATTGAAATGAACCTATTTACTTTTCAGTCACAAATACGTGATAGTTGTCAAAAATATCGAATAATTCTTGAATATTTAAATAATACTCATAAGCAATCAAGTTCTTAAGATCTTCAGAATGAGACTTGATCATCTTTTTAAGCTCAGCGTGATCAAAACAATTCTTTTTTATTAAATATATTGATAACCGCTTGAGTTTCTTTTTTAATAATCTTTTTTAATAATATAACAGATTTTCAATAAAGACATAACGATTTTGCATTTTGATAAACTTTTTCATAATCTGTCAATATCAAAAAGTCATTCAATTTTTACCTTGTAATCTTGGTTCTTGAACGAGGAAAATTTGGAAATTATTACTACATAAAAAATACATAAGTACTCGTATAAACAGCTCGAAGAAAACCAGGACCTAGTGACTTACAATTCTCAACCATTCCTGTGTCCGCGTTACCAAGAATGGAGGGGACCAACAATGTTCTGCCGATGCCGAACGTCTAAAAAAGCAGCACTTTTCATTACAAGACATACTCTTGGAGGATTTGCCAATTCCTCGCAAGAGGCAGTACACTCCTGAAAAAAAATCTTTGCAGCAGCTGAAAATCGAACCCAAGAACTTCTGCATGACAGTCGAACGCACTAACCATTATGCCAAGGGGTACAACAATTACAAAATTATTACTACAGAAAACAGAAATCTCAACAAGTCAGCGCTCGTCGATGCACCAAATAAATCGCAACTGTGCTTCAGTTTAAAATGAGCCCTTCAAAGAAGTTAGAAATCTATCAGTCTTTGTGTAATACTCGTATGTATGCTGCAGATCGAAACTGAAGAAATCACTACGCATGATAGTGTATCTGCTTGCCAAAACACCATGCAAGCCTGAAATAGTTCGAACGAGCTATTCTCTAGAGTTCCATATTATCGTGAGTCTTTTCGTATGGTAAGTGACACAGAGGGAAACGGTTAAGTACCTTTCGGATAGTGGTTTTTTAGTGCTTTCGACTGTCATGCAGAAAGTCTAAGTTCGATTCACATCAGAAAAAATATTTTTCAGAGGTTTTGCTGCCTCTTGGTTGAGAGTTATAAGTCACTAGGCTTAGGCTCTCTAAACGCTATCAGCACTGCTAAGTGGACGATCATATGGCCTCTTATTTTTTGTTACACAGTTTTTGTGGAATCCCAATTTTATGAAAAGATGCTGTACCGTAACATGAAATTCGATAATCTTTTCAATTATTTGTTTGAGTTTGATGATTTAGTATATGACTGATTAGACGTCAAGCCCGAAGCAACACACATGATCAAAGTATTGGAGAACGAGAACGAAATAGCTCACAAAAGTACATTGGATGTGATTTTATACGTAGGAATTCCTTACAATAGTTCTTAAAAGACATAAAGGGTGGGCCAAATGAAAGTTCCTTTTAAGAAATGCAATAAAATGAACAAAATTAAATTTTCCCATGTATTATGCCTATATTAGTAAGAACAGATATTCCCATTAATTATGGAACCCAAGTTCGTTCAAGTAGCACATTCTGTCAGTCCAATTTTCTAAGACCTTGGTGATTGTTTCGGGCTGTGTCTCACCGATTTCTCGGATGAAATTGGCCTTAAGTTCTTGAATCGTTTCCATATTGTTGGCATAACATCGGTTCCTCACGGTTGCCCACAAAAAATTCTAAAGTCGCAGCTCCGAGGCGGCCAATTGACATCACCAAGACTGCTGATAACACGCTTAGGGAATTTGTTGTGCAAAAGATCGATTGTTGCATGGGCTGTGTGGCATGGTCAGCCATCCTGCATGATTCAGAGGTCGCCCAAATCCATATTTTCAATTTCAGTATACAAAAGTCGGTTAATGTGGCTCCGTAACGCCCACCATTGACCGAAACGTTTTTCCTACCCTCATTTTCGAAGAAAAATGCTCCAATGATGCCACCACAATCCACAATCCGCACCAAACTGTCACTCTCTGTGGATGCATTGGCTTCGGAGTCCCAGATGTAGCAATTTTGTTTGTTAATGCCCAAAATCGTTGTGCAATTCAAGCTGCTTTAAGCCCCTGCGTAACGATAACGAAGAAGATAGTCGTGCGCCTTCAATTGCTAAGTCAAATGGACATTGTAAGCGAATTACTCGAGATCTTTTTGCAGAATTCTCCTCAGGCTAGTGCGTCAAATGCTGAGATGTTGCGAGCTGATGTTCGTAAATTGAGTCTCACACTATCGGCTACAGCTACACATTCTGATCTGAGCGCACCGTACGACGAAGGGGACCATGAGTGTTGTCCACTAGCATACCAATCTCACGAACTTTTTGCATATAATTGCATACAGCAGGCGCGGGTGGGTGCTACATTTCGGCCAAAAATTCTTTTCAAAAAACACACTGTTCGGGCTACACAGCACTCACTTTGGAAATAAGTTTTCAATATTTCTCAGCGTTGTTCAAGCGTAAAGCGACTCATTTCCATCCACGGAGGTATTATATTCACTTTCTGTCGAGATTTTGAGCAGAAAACAGCTGTGAGTGTCAAAATAACCTATGATTTAAAAATACATCCATGCTATGATTTTTTTAAAATTCGGTAAAAGTCGACCAAAATTTGTCTCTTTAGCAGGGTAAGACAGTGTCTAACTGATGAGCATCGTACTTGTACGAAACTTCTTAGATAGAAAAATAAACTGACTGTGAAAATATCATAAGCAAAACATGTTTTTTAATAAAAAAAATTATGACATGGACAAAGTCATTCCAGCTGAAGAACGGATAAATTTTTATCAATAGAATTGATAAACAATAGTTAGATAGAGCAAGATTAAAAACTTGAGTTCCAAATTTACGTTTTCTATTTTTACTAGTTTAGTTTAGCTTTAGATATGAATTCACAGCCTCAGACTTTTAGGACTATGGGTTGCACAATATAACGAATAGGCCCAAAAGTGGCTTACAAATGAACTCCCAAGAGAACTACCCATGGCTGATGGTTTGAATACCACACGAAATATAGACAAAATCAAATACATAATCCTATAGGTAACCATCTTGTTATCTGGATTACGGTATTTTTACAACTAAGACAAAATGCGTTAACCAGGTCACGCTTCACAAACGTCTTATGACGGTTATCTGACATTATAGAATATGTATTTAGAACAATTGGACATCGCCAAGAATATTTTGAAAATGGGTATTGCCTACACCCTTTTTAAAATTCTGAAAAGTTGAACATAAGAGGAAGATCTTGCGACCTAGTTGTGAATTTTATTTTTCAAACACGAAGCTTCAAGGGATTCGGATTTCATTAACATTCAAATGCGCTGTCCCTACATACATATAAGCCATGTTGGCAACAATATTTTCAAGAATCCATAGTAGTTATGTGCCAGAGAAACACACAGAAGGTTGTAGGTAGCTAGCGTTAGATGTCACTTTAGATGATGATGCTAGATTCTGTTTTTCCGGTGCTGGTTCCTGGTGCTTGCTATTGCTTATGCCAGTGCAGTTGTGGGCGGCTTGATAATGGCCTTTGCGTCAACGTTTGCTGATGGTGAGCAGCTTTCGGTGGCATCGGTGTATCTGAAACATGTGTTGCGACAAGCCAAAGTACACACTACACTCTTTAGTGCACTTTCCTGGGTCCCGGTATCAGACCGGCGAGCACCATCACCTAGAATAGCGAAGTATTTAATACAATATTATAGAATTGGCGGGGCTTGCGGTTGGTAAAGGGGTTTAGTTATGTGTCTGCGCCAGTGCTCCATGGCCGTATAGGAGCAATAAACCGTCACATAGTCATCGTCATCATATTAGAACGGTACACGGGGAGTACCTATATAAGTTTGAAGAGATACGGGAAAAGTGCTTCGTTCAATATTGCTCAAGCTAAATACTATTCGCGTGTGCACTCCAGGCTGATTTCGTGTAGTTGAGGTTAATTTAATGGTAAAACGAGCAAGAGTCATTATGACGAAAAGCCTTTTCTCAGACCCAAATTACAGACCTTTGCTCGCTTCAGCAGAACTCGTAATAAATTTTCCTCGACCACAATGTAGGACCTATACGAAACGTATCGAAGCAGACTATAAGGCTTAGTTTGAAATCCAAGGCTGATAGTGTTGTGTGACAACAAAAATCATCACATCCTTACGAAATTATTTTACTATGGGTAGCAACAATACAAAGTGAAATTGCAAAGTGTTGAAGTTTTCTGCTTGGGTGATCTTAGGTTAGGAAAGGTTTCTAACTTCGTAGACGCTATTGATTTGACATCAGAAAGAGAGAGTGAGAGAGAGAGAGTTGACGATGGTGTTCGATGTTGTGGAAACAAGAAATTTGTATTCAATGGCTGTGCTTAAAGAAAAGACTTGAATTTGTAGCCAGGGAGGTTGCGTTGCATTTTGGGGTAAACACTAATATCGATCTTTTTGTATTTTAATGAATAGATTACAGATTGTGTTGCGCTATTAAGTGAGGCAATTGTTAAAAGGTGCTTATGATGGGGCGCGCAACTACTTTTCAGTAAATTGTTCCTCAATTTATTAAAGCCTTTAAAAGTGTTATATACCTACCTATTATATATCTACCCTAGAAACAACTATGCCTACACTAGGTAATGTAATCTGAGGAAAAGTATGAAGTTCAAACTATGAAGGCGGTTTGAGGAGATTTGGAAGGTTGTGAGAAAGTTGGGCGCTTAATTCTGCTTGCTTTTTATTTTTCTATAAATGTTTGTCGTTGTATTTCGACTCTTATTATGGGCATATTTAAAGTTTATTAGAGCAAACCGTAACTTATACTGGATTCCCATACTTATAGTGTGTTTTATTGTGGAGTGATATGTCAAGGTTTCTCCACTATATTTCAAATGTGTTGTAATCTATTTCACTCGTCTGACGTGTTTAGATATGATGTGTTGTATTGTATTGAATCCCGTGTTTTGTATTAGACGTGCACTTAAAGGGCTATGCCTTCCTATAAAATGATTGAGACAGTTTCTGAATATTACAATGGAAAGGACAAACAGAAAGGGTACATTTTAAGAGTAAAGAGCATTCTTAGAAACTCGAGTTCAACGGTGAAATTGTTTTAGACGGCGGCGAATTAAACTGATGAAAATCTCTAGTGAAATAGGAGCGACATATTTCTTGCATCATCGAAGGAAGTCTAAATACTTTTGCAGCGTTTTTAGCAACGTCATATATGCATGTATTGGTATTTAACAAAAGGTGATTGGTTATACCAATAACGATAGTGGAAATGTGTTCAGTTTCTTCGATGCAAGAACCACTTTTTAGTGCAAATCACAGTCGTTCAACAGCACTAATAAAAGTTATTGAAGACGTAAGAAAATCATTAGATGCTGGTAATGTGACTTTCTTAGTTTTGTTGGACTTTTCAAAAGCATTTAACACCGTTGATCATGTGAATCTTTGCATAAGACTATGACGGCCGTACAATTTTTTGTATTATAACCGGAGGAAACCAATCTGTAGTGGTCAATGGGAAATCATCTAACTTTCTAGGTACAGAGGTGTTCCTCAGGGATCAATTCTTAGGCCCCTTTTATTTTCCCTGTATATAAATGAACTTCTAGATACTGTTTCTCAATCTTCAAATAAATGTACGCGGACGACGTTCAATTGTACAAATGTTGCCCTCTTGGAATGATCGAAGATTCTGTTTCAGTTATAAACAATTATTTGGACAAAATAAAGTCCAAGTAAATCAAAATATCTCATCATCTCAAAAAAACCTGTGGACTCTTCATACTTTCCTCGAATTTTCCTTGAAGGCAGTTGAATATATGTATAGAGACTGCACGAAATCTTGGAATGCTTTTTAATCGAAGACTAACTTAAGATACGCACATTAATACAGTAATAGGAAAAGTATATGTAGTGCTCCGCATGCTGTAGGTCACGCAATATTATACTCCCATAAAAACTAGACCTATGCTTGCTAAAACACTGGTTATACCAATATTGATTTATGGATGTGATATATAATGAAGTTGGGAATATAACAGTAGAACACACAATAGTATTGCTAGATACATTATATAGACTGAGAAGATACGACAGAATTTCGTCCGACTCAAAAGCCATATAAAATCTCACATTTGATACTCGTAACCTGCGTCCAATACACATCAGTCTGCTTACCATATTGCAAATTAATGTCTTGATCAATAAGGTCGCAACAACGTATCCAATTTTCAGATTCTCGTGTTTAACCTCTGATCGCCAATTCTTTATCAACGCTATTCGTTTGTGGAACAGACTACCGCCAAGTATTAGTAGTATCGGAAATCCCCGGGAATCAAAAAACAAGCTAGAGGCGCATTTGGCCTGCAACTAAAAGTCGTTTCACGTTTATTTTTTTCCCCAGAGCAAAAGCAAAAAAAATAAAATGCACGACTGGGTCGCACGAACTTGCTCCTATGTAATAGACACGGAATTTTAAAAACGAATGTTATTAGAGACATTCATAAGGATATAACTAGTTTTTTTAATTTTTTTAGTAATAAGAGACAAAAACAGAATGCTATGCAAATATGAATTTATGCAAGAACAAAAATTATAAGTCTTTGAAGTAGTTTCTTAAAAAAAAGCTTTTATATGAAAACTTTTGAAAATATTTTTAAGAAAACATTTTGGTAAGCCAATTTAAAGTTTTTATTATTGTTCTAATAAAAATTAAATTTACTGAAAAAAATATTGAGCCGTTTCTGAGACATCGAATTTTCAAAAAAAGAAAAAATAGATTTTTTTTTTCAAAAATTCAAAAAATATTTATTTTAAAGTTTTGAAATGCAATGTGTTTTAGACTTTTTAGAAGCTTCTCTATAAAAAAATTTCATTAAGAACCGTAATGTGATAATGAGAAATTCAAAATTCGTAAGAATGGTTCTATGGTAGGTACAAGGTGTAATATCTTAATTCCAAATTTTTCTTAATAAATTAAAGATCATAAGAATTCATTCAAAGAACAAACATTTTATCAATATTCTAGGTGCCGTTTTCGAGAAAAATACGATTTTTGAAAACTATTTTTTCTTAGTTTTTTAGCATTTGTATGGTAGGTACCTTAATTTTTAGGTAAAATAAATTTTTTTTTCTCACGTCTTATAGATTATATTGAGAAACTTTTATTCATCAAGTTTAAAAAAAATCTAGCATGGGGTTTTCGAAATATTGAGTTTTGAAAAAAAAGTGAAAGTTTTTTTCAAAATCCAAAAAAATTTTTTTTTTAAATTTGAGTACACAATTCAATGTTTTTGGGGAGCTTAACCAAAAAAAATTATCAAAATCGAGAAAATCAAAAACAAACAAAATGGTTCTGTGGGAAGTACCCTCAATAACCATTTTTTGAAAAATTTTTTTTCAACCATTACCTAGCTTTAACTTAATAAATTTTTTTTGCATTTTTATTTTTAAAATCTGTCGAACAGTTTTTGAGAAAAAAAAATATTTATAAAATTTCGAAAAAAAATTCGTATGGCAGGTACCGTTATTTTTAGTCTTAAATAAAAAGAAAAAAACGTGTGGGGGGAAAAAAACTTAAAATGATATCTACCAAGTTTAAAGAAAATCGGCCGAGCCGGTTAGTCGAACAGACAGACAGACAGAATTGCGAGACTCACTTTTTTAGTATTGGCTATCATCGTAATGTCAACTTTGATCAAAATCTCGAGCTCGATTTTTTTTACGAATGCATAACTTACTCGTACCTTATAGTACGTACCTCGTACCTATAAGTCGCAAGTAAAAATCTGGAAGAAATAATAAAAAAACGATATATGTATGTAACAAAAAGCAAAATAACAAATATGAAAAGATATAATAAATCTTCATTTGGCCTAAGTTCACAACATCCGTATTATAGGAAAACCATCAGGCATTATTTTATAACCAAATATTTCATTCGCAACTCTAATTCCCATACTATGTGTTTTAATGGTAATTCCTCTATAATGACAATTGATGATTATGTGAATCAGGTGTGTTCTTACTTCGTGGCTCAAATGCAAATTTTCCTAAGATTCCTGAATTGTTTCGTAAGTTAATTGTTATTGGCAGACTCATGTTAATATAATTCTAATGAAGGAAAACATATACATACCATACTCAAAAAAGTCTCCGTACAGTAGGAAATTTTCTGTTTATTCTCTGATAAACTATTGAATTTGAACAATTATAGCTAAAAACGATTAGGAATTAAATAAATGATAACAACTCAAAAAATTTCAGTAAAAATAAAACAAGTTTTTATTAAAAATACTTAAAATAAAAAATAGTTCACAGCACGAAGTAAGAAAAAAGGAACAAAAAAGTCTCCGTACATTTAGTTTTTTGGTTGATTTCCTTAAAAAACAACACTTAGTATCTAGTAGGACCTCCTTTATTTTCAATGACTTCGTGTAGTCGGTTTTTCATAGAATTGGTAAGGTTTTAAGTCGAATCCGAAAAAATTCTGTTCCATTCTTCAAGTAGGCTTGTTTTTAGGTCTGTTTTGCTGTTAATTGTGCGCTCCCGATTTTTTTTCCAAGTAGTCCCACTGATGCTCAATTTAATTGAGACCTGGGGATTAAGCGGGATGTTTAACCTGTGTTTTAACGTTGTATAACAACCATTTCTTGATCACAATTGAAGTGTTTTAGGGGTCGTTGTCTTGTTGGAAGCCAAAATTGTTGGTGAGACCCCCAGTTTTTCAGCAATTATATGAAGATATTCTGGAAGTTTTTTCAAGTATCCATATTTGTTTATGGTATTTTTTATAAAAAACAGCTTTCCAACGCTCGAAGAAGTCATACACCCCTAGCTTATTATATTGCCGCCGCAATGCTTTATAGTAGGGATTCAAATTTTGGAATCCAGAGCAGTGCCTGACTTTCTCAAGACCATACGACGACCATCTAAGCCAAAGATGTTAAATTTATTTTAGTCTGTAAATATAACCTGATCCCAGAACGAATTGTCTTTACCCAAGTGTTCCATAGCTAAATGCAGCCTGGCTTTCTTATTCGCTTTTCGAATGTAGGCTTCTTCCGGCTAACTCGACCATGAAATCCATTTCTGGTCAACAGGTCTCATATTGTCTAGGGACACACATCAGTTCCGTCGATGTTTTTTAATTTACCTGGAAGAACGGGTGCACTTTGCTTAGGATCCTCTGCACCACTCCTAAGTATTCTCTTTTCCACACGATGATCAATTTTTTTTTTGCCAGATATTTTTTGCTTGCAATTGTTTTTGTTTTATTAAATTGTTGCAACATGTACTGAATTGAAGAACGCGGTCTTTTCACAATTTTCGCGATTTCACCCAGAGAGCAGAGACTATCCTTTATTCCTCAAGTCGATAGTGATTTTCGTGTTAGCCAAGAAAGTTTGCTTATTTTAAGTCGACATTTTTATTTCCTTAGGACAAAAGAATGTTTTTAACTAAAATATATTATTAAAAACACTTAAACTTACAAAAACACAACCCAATTCCTAATCACACACTCTACATTCGCCAACTATTGCAAAAAGTGTGGCCTGTACGGAAACTTTTTTGTCGCCATTTGACAGACTCGCCCGATCATTATGATCATAACGGTATCCTTCGTGAATAAAAATTTTTGGAATTTGGTAAAAAGATGATGGGAGAAAACATATTCTCGTTCTGTGCTCACAGTTCATCTATTCTATTACTATTACTATTTTTTTGCAAATAAATAAAAAAATAGTCTACTGTACGGAGACTTTTTGGAGTATGTGTATGTACGAGTATCTAAGTTCTAAGGTCCTGTTAGATGACCCAATCTCATTAAAATAATTGGAATTTACAGCTTTGTTTCTACTTAATAATTGTGACAATTCGATCTGTTTTAAATAGAGTACTATGTGTAGTTGAAGAGCCTAAGTGTTAATTGTATGGTGCAGGTACAAATACAATCATTTCTTTTTTTTTCATCGATTTGCTTTACACATTAAGATACAATATTTTATTTATTGGCAAAGAACTGTCGTTCAAATGTTTGACAGGTATGTCGCGAGATGATAATTTTGTTTGTTCTGTTTGAAGCAGGGAAAAAAGTCGAAAAACCAGGTTCTTCGGTGGATGTGATGTGTTCCGTAAACTTTTAGCAACAATTGAATGTAATGTTTTTCTTAAGTTAAGGCCCTGTTGAAGATCACTCCAAGATTTTTCGCAGTTTCCACAAATCAATAGCAGTGTTATTAAGAAGAAATAAGCGGGCGAAATATGAGAGATCAAGTGGCTTTTTAGAAATGACTAAGCATTTAGTCTTCAAAGGGTTTAATAACAGGTCATTATGCTGGGACCAAATATGGACGCTTTGAAGATCCTGATTAATATCATGGACGCAGTTTTCAATAAGACCAAGGTGACTACTGAAATACAGTTGCACTTCATCGGGGCGTACATCTGTATAAGTGTGTATTTAGGATTGGAAATCAATTCATTTACGTAGAGAGAGAATAGAATTGGGCCTAAAATCGATCCTTGAGGAACATCTATCAAGACTGACAAAAAAGACGAGAGTGTATTGGAAATAGATAAAGCCTGCTTTTGTTCACTTAAATATGATAGTACCAGATTAGCAGCAGAAAATGACAAGTTAACCTACGAATGAGAATTGAGTGGTCAGTTATATCGAAGGTTATTAAAAAGTACAGCAAAACCAAAAAACTTGGCTTATCGTCATAAATTGCTTGCTTTATATCATATTATTCAGTCACATTCAAAAGTGCTGTAATACAGATGTTTTGGACAAAAACCAGATTGAAAAGGTGTCAGAATATTTTATCTGTTAAGATAAGAATTATTTATTCTTTATTCATAAGGAAGATGTGGGTCTCGCAAGTCCGTCCGCCTATCTGTGCAATTAAGGCTTAACATCTCGGCCGATTTTCTTTAAGCTTTGTACAAACAAAGTATTTTTAAATTTTTTTACAGATCAGATAAAAAACCAAAAACGGAACTGATAAGTACAATATACATAGTGTAGGTACTTTATATGGTAAGATATGCATTCGTAAGAAAAGATGCACGACCGGGTCACACGAACCTGCTCTTATGTACAAGGCTAAGAATTTCAAAAATGAATATTTATTTATTTATTAGAGAAAAAGTGTTCATAAGCATTAAATTCATTTTTAAATAACTTTTAGTAGATAGTTGAAGCTAGAAACATCATGTTTCACGTGATTCAAACAAATAATTTTTTTTTTTTTTTTATAATCTACCCGCGCTCAAGGGATTATGATTACCCTTTAAATGTTTCAACACAGCGCGGGCGTAAAGTTATTGAAGAGAAAGAAGGATAGGAAATAGTTTATGCAAGGACAAAAATTATGAGTCGTTGTAGTTGTTTCTTAAAAAAATAAGCTCTTCTATAAGAAATCTTAGGAACATTTTGAAGAAAAAATGTTGGTACACAAATTTAAAGTTCTTATTATTGCACGAATAAAAACTAAATTTCCAAACAAAAAAAACCGAGATGTTTTTAAGATATCAAATTTTCAAAAAAAAAAAAATACTTTCTTATTTAAATTCAAAAAGTATTTTTTTAAAGGTTTTGAAATACAATGTTTTTCAAACTTTTTGGAAGCT
Organism: Philhelius festivus; assembly: GCA_963931855.1. Lineage (NCBI taxonomy): Eukaryota > Metazoa > Arthropoda > Insecta > Diptera > Syrphidae > Philhelius > Philhelius festivus. Next base: position 150,806,047 of record OZ007555.1, read on the forward strand.
TCTATATGCAAAATTCAATGGTGTGTATAATCAGTAGATACTATCTTAATTTCAAAATTTTATTTTATTTAATTAAAGATTATAAGAATTAATCGAAAGAGAAAAAAATAACCAAAATTCTAGGTGCCGTTTTTGAGAAAAAATCGATTTTCAAAAACGATTTTTTAACATTTGTATGGGGGGTACCGTTACTTTTAGGTCAAACAAAAAACAATTTTCTCATATCCTGTTTCAACGAAATTAAGTGTGTGGTTTTCGAAACATTGAGTTTTGAAAAAAAAATTGAAAACTTTCTGAAAAATCAAAAAAAAATGTTTTCTTATTGCACAATAATACCAACAGTTCGACAGTCTTAGCATAAAAATATGATTGAAATCGGTTGAACGGTTTTTGAGAAAATCAAAACCAAAAAAATGGTTCCAAGGGGAGTACCGTAAATAACCATTTTTTGGAAAATTTGTTTCAAGCATTGCTTAACTTTAACTAAATGAAATTTTTTGGTTTTTTTTGTATAATTTGTGGGACAGTTTTTGAGAAAAAAAAATAAGATACACATTCGTATGTCAGGTACCTTAATTTTTGGTCTTACAAAAAAAAAGGAAAAACCTGTGGGAGGAAAAACGATATTTACCAAGTTAAACGAAAATTGCCCGAGCCTTTTAGACTGCAGCCGAATAGACAGATAGACAGAATTGCGAGACCCAATTTTCTTTGTTAGATTTTTTTTACGAATGCATAACTTGCCTTATAGTACCTATAAGTCGCAAGTAAAATTCGAACTCAAGATTTTGGTTAGACTTGACATTACAATAATAAGGAAGACGAAAAAAGTGGGTAAGCAAGTGCATCGGCCGATTTGCTTTAAGGTTGGTAGATTTTAAAAATTGTCTCCCGATACGTTTTCAACTTTGTTTTAAGACCAAACAAAAAAAAACAATTTTTTGTTTTCTATTTCGGTAGGTACAACTAAGTTTGGCCATTTTTATGCTAAGACTCCTAAACAGTCTGTGAAAAATTTTTACATTTTAACTGGCCCTAAAAAAACAGATTTTAAATAACCCTTACGTCCATTATTATGTCAAGTCATGGACATGTATCATATTTGATAGATTCACTAAATTTTATTTTAAAGTAAGAAAGTCAAATTGTTTTTTGAAAACTCAACATTTCCATTACCATATAGTCGATGTTTTTCGTTTGAACTTTAAAAATAACAGATTTTTGATACTATCTTCAGGTTATGATAATGTTTTTTTTATTTTATCTAGAATATTATTTTATTTTATTTATTTTATATAAAGGTTAAAAAAATTACATTCTAAGACCGTAAACGACACCTAGAATTTTCATAATTTTTCTATTGCTTAATCTTAACGAATAATAATTTAATAACAATTTTGAAACTTATATACATTACAGACAGTACCTACCATTACCAAAACTAAAACAAAACATAATTTTTTTGGAGTAAAAATTTTTTTTTTGAAAATTCAGTATCTTAAAACAAGTTCAATGATTTTTTTATTGGCACAATGATAACAACTTAAAATTTGTGTACTAATTTTTAATTCAACAATTCTGTCTGTCTGTCTGTGTTCGACTAAAGCCTAAGCGGCTCGACCGTTTTAAAACCAAGACCAAAAAAGTGGGTCTCGCAATTCTGTCTGTCTGTATGTCTGTCGGTTAGACTACAGCTTGAACGGCTAGGCCGATTTTCTTCAAACTTGGTAGATATGAGTTTTAATTTTTCCCCCCCACACGTTTTTTCTTTTTTTTTTTTAAGACCAAAAATAACGGTACCTGCCATACGATTTTTTTTCGAAATTTTATAAATTTTTTTTTTTCTCAAAAACTGTCACACAGAAATTTAAAAAAAAAAATTGAAAAATTTTATTTACTTAAGTCTAGGTAATGGTTGAAAAACGAAAACGGTTTCGAGAATTTTGCGAAAATTTTTTTTCTTTTGATTAATTTTTACGATCTTTAATTTAGTAAAAAAAATTTTAAATCTCGATATTACTGACTGTACCTACCATACAACGATTTATTCGAATTTTGAATTTCTCATTATCGGCATAACGGATTTTAATGAAATTTGTTATAGAGAAGCTTCTAAAGAGTTTAAAAAACATTTCATTTCAAGACTTAAGTAAAAATATTTTTTAAATTAAAAAAAAAAATCTATATGTATTCGTTAAAAAAAATCTAATTCGTTAAATAGTGAACTGGACCAATTGTCATTGGTAACTGAACTAAAATTTTTTAAAACTTTAATTATGGAATGTAGTTCAGTAGATGATACCTACACTGAAAATAAAATCTAGGTATATATGATAAAAATCTAGGTTGATTTAACAAAAATTTTGTCAATATACGTCCAACAAAAAGTTTTGTCAAATTAACAAAAATTATAGAATTTTGTTGAGGTAACAAAAAATATTTTGTTGTATCCACAAAATTATTTTGTTATGCTAACAAATAAATTTGTTGAAATAACAAAAATATTTTGTCAATATGACAAAATTTCGTAGAATTTACAAAATTAATTTGTCATATTAACAATTCTTTTGTTGTATTAACAATTTTTTTGTTAGTGTTATTGTTTTTTTATTATTATCGGACTAACAAAATTTTTTTGTTAAATTAACAAAATTGTTTTGTTGAATTAACAAAATTGTTTTGTTACATTAACAAAATATTTTGTTAAATTAACAAAAATTACTTGTTATATTTTGTTAAATTAACAAAATATTTTGTCAATTCAACAAAATATTTTGTCAATTTTACAAATTTCTTTTGTTGAATCCACAAAAAACAAAATTAATTTTGTCAAAATAGTTTTTTTTTTTGGGATTTAAGTCCACAAAAATTGGCGTTTCGTCCCTACGATCTCACATTCAACCATCTGTGAGGGCGTATGGACAATACGCAATTTTTGTTAAGTTCAGTTAGTCTTACATCGATTTCTTAACAAAAACCAAGTGTGAACTATATCACACACAAAAGAAATTTTTTGGTTTCCTTACAAAATAGTTTTATCTATCTGATAATATTATTTTATCAATATTACAAAATAATTCAACCCCAAAACAAAATATTTGTCATTTTAACAAAAATGTTTTCATTTTTTGTTAAATTGACAAAAACAAATTAACAAAAACTTTGTGATATTGACAAACATTTACAAAACAGATTTTTTGTAGATACAACAAACATTTTGTTAACATCACAAAAAAGTTTGTTGATGTGACAAAAATCTCTGTTTTATTTTGTTATATTAACAAAACTTGGTTTGTTAAACTGAAAATATTATTTGTAGGGCATATTTTGTTAAACTGACAAAAAATCATGCTGGATTATAAAAAGTTTGTGAAATCAACAAAATCATTCTTTCGTATTGACAAAAATTTTATCAAAACGATAAAATTGTTTTGTTAAAGGTCAACAAAACGTTTTTGTCAATATTACCTAGGAATTTATTTTCAGTGTAGGTTTAAAGAAAAGACTATCATTCAAAAAACTCTCTCTTCTGTACAAAAAGAGGCTTTGCTGTTCCCAACCACTTCACATTTGTGCAGCAAATAACTTAAAGTTTTTGAAATTTTTCATTATGAAATTTGTATTTAGCCTATGATTATCTTAACGCTGACATATTTCTAAAGACTACCTTACATCTATCCAACCAATCGGTCGAGTTGTTTAAGCTCCTATGCGGAAAGCGGAACAAACAAACAAACAAACATATAATAAACATACATGTATTACATATGCTTATGTTGAAAGAAATTAAAACTATATAATTGTTATTTGTGTACGCCCGCCCGCCGGTAACCATCGATTAAAACATTGCGTATTAGATTGCCATCTAACTGAACAGTCCTCCACCGTACCTAGGCGAAACGCAGAACTCAGATTAAAAAGTGGAAAAGTCAGTTTCCTATACAAACAAACATGGATTAAATATTCAAAATCAAAAATACCTGGAATATCATTGCATGGCCATTTATGTATACATATATGTGCATTCTGAGTAATCAATTATTCTGAAATCCAAAATTTCTATTAACTTTAAAATACCAACTCCAAATTCCTTCGAGCTAAATTCATTCAATAAAAAATTCCACAATACATAATATTCGATACAAGGGTAGAATAGGCAAAAAAAAAGATTGTTCACCGTAAAAATTGTTGCGCATCGTTTTTAATTATTAATAATAAACATTTATTGCATTTACGAGTCGTGAGAACAGATGGCTTGTAGATATTGTAGGTGGTGTCATGAATGTGCGGGTATAATCACAGCACACAGATATTTACTAAAATATCTAAAAAATCGTGAAACTCAGTTGAAGCGTGGAATAAATGATTTACTCTGAGAACAGTAAGCGTCCGAAATATTAATTCACTTTGTTCTTTATTTACTCCATCGCGTAATCGTAATCGTAGTGCGCGACTAAATAGTGTCGGTCGGTTCGCCTGCGAGAGGGGGAAAAGGGAGCTAAAGGGTCAGAAGACTCCAGAAAGCACATTACTTACGAGGGGCATCATCTGTGTTTGTTGAGGTGCAGTGTGGATGTGGAAAATAGTGTCGTGATATTTTGTGCCATCATCCACTTAACGAACGTGCCACTTACGCTATAAACGAGTTCATTGCTTCCAACATGGCATGAGTTCTGTTTAATGGCGCATACCTACTCCTCGTTATTCGACGATAGTTTGTAGTATACTGTTTTAGTGCCCGTGTACATATCTACAGTTTGACAAAAATGTGTTTGTCTTTGCATTGCGATTGCGAGGGCTAAACTATATAATAGTGCGGGTGCAATGAGTGCCAATGCCAGCCCTCACTTCACATCATCATTTTGTCTGCTTTCGCCTGATGAGCTGGTGTAAGTAGATTGTTTACTTGAAGCCAACATTATTTCAGATTCAGAGCTTTAATTCAGTCATTCACAGTTTAGTGCTATCGTGCGTGCCCCGGCATTATGTCAACGCGATAAAATGTATCTAACCAACTATAGTGGCAAGTTCTTGTTAAATTGACATACAGTGGATTCCGTTTAACTGAATCGGAAATCGGATTTTTTCACTAAGTCGATATTTTTTCGTAAGCGGATTTTATAACAAATGTAAAATAAGAGATATGAAGTTAAAAAAAAATCTTAATAATAAATAGTAAAATAAAAATGAAGTGTATTGTGTCAAAAATGACAGATTAGCAAGAGTTAACTGTCAAAGTTAGTGAACCAGTTTAATAGAGCCGAAAAGTAGGCACAATCCATTTTTGTCGCTGTTGAATTCAACGATTTTTGTGGAAAACATTTTGTTACGCGACTTTTTTTATTTAAATAGATTTGTTAAGTGAAATAGTTTTGTGAATTATAAAAAAAAAATGGTGATTAAAAAATTTCGTGTCTCTGGAAACCCTCTTAACGCGCAATTTTCTTCGATCATTCATACAATTAAATTGTATAGCTATAGTTCAATTGGTTTTTTTTTTATTAAAAATGGAAATTATTCAAATTTGGTAGAAAGCATCTGATTCATCTATTTGTGAAGTAAAGGAAAATTCTTAATTAAAAAAAAAAAAAACACAAAACAAACAAGGTAAGAAAATTGCCGTTTCTTATTGGTAATCTATTCCTTGCGCAACAATGCAAGTTCGAATAAAATGCTTCGTTAACCCATTAAAGGCCAAGTACCTTAAAAATAGAGATAAATAAAAAATCTTTGAAATGCTGTTTATTGAGGTGTATATTTGAACAAAAATACAATTTTTTTAAAAAAAATTTGTTTAGTTTGGTAGTTAGAGGGGTGTACTCAATTGAGTACACTGGCCAGATATGGGTTCATTCTCTTAATAATTATGAAAATTTTTAAAGCATTCTTTTTCGATGCAAGGAGTGGTTTGACACCGTTCACAAATCCATCGAACTCTTCTGTGACAAATGCGGTACCGTAGTTGTTTTTTATTTTTTTGGGGAAATGTTCTCCGTTGCTGCGAACAACACTTTCTAGTACATTTGGCTTATTTGGAGCTTTTTTTGACGACTCTGAGCGTAAATAAGTTCTTCCTATGGTCCTAACAAATGAAAGGAGATTCCGGTTTTCTTTGTTTTTCAGACAATGGAGTTCCCAAGCATTCACCACCATTGAGTTTAGCATGTGTGTGAATAATGGCCACCAAAATTTGTTACCCTTTATTTATATGAGGTAGTTCTTCACAAATTGGTCATGAAGGTCGACACCACCCATGCCTTTGTGGTATGCAACTAGAGGCTTTGGCTGAGGAATGACAACTATTTCTTTTTTTGTTGATGAACATCTCTTGACTTTTCCTAGTGGTTTCAAGTTGTCGTAGTTTGTTGCAACGGTTACAACAGCATTATCTTTCCAACGAGCTAACAAGATATTATTATTTTTGCCAAATTTGTGATGAAACTAACAAAAATTTGCTTTCATTACCGTTTTCATGGATTTTAGTGAACATTTTTTCGTTCTATTGTTCCGAATCGAACCTGTTGCACTAAATCCTTTTATGCGTAAAGTAGCCATAAGGTCATGGCTGGTCATTGGATATCAACAAGTGGTAGAATAACCACTATATCTATTCATTTCCATCATCTGGAATATCTTCAAGAGCCAGGTAGAGGTTGGGAAAATGCCTGCCATAAAAGCTAATTCAGTTTATAGTTGAAAAAGACATTTCTCTGCAAATTCAGTGAGAAAAAAATTTAACATGGTATTGGCCAGTGTACTCAATTGAGTACACCACTTTTATTCACGACCTACCATGCAGAAGAAAAAAATGTTTGTTTGTAATTTATGCGCAATGTTTTTCTAGATACAAAATCTAAAGAATAGAATCCATTATTCAAATGTTATTCAAAAAATTAAATTTTTACTAACATTTTACTCTCGCAAAGTCACCAAATTGCTTCAAACAAGAAATGCTCGACTCATGAATGCTCATGAAAAACCTTGAAAATGCTTTTCAATCTCGAAAAATTCACTGCCAGTATCAAAGCACATGTCAATAATTGCTTTCCAATCGAAAGAAATTAAAATCAAAACCCACTTTAAAAAAAAAATCCAGTTGAATTTTAACAAAATACTGTACTCAATTGAGTACAGTGGCAGCTAATGGGTTAAGTTTAAACGCAGCTTTATATTAAATTTTAAAGTTGGTATACGTTGTATTTTTAAATCCGCTGACTCGGAAAATAAATATGTCATTTTTTATAAACAAAATATAAATTAAAATTGACAAAGTAATAGAACAGACGACCTCTGGCTCATGCAGGACGGCGCGCTATACCACATAGCCCATGCCGTCTTGTCGATGTCAATTGGCCGCCTTTGATCCCTGCGATTTGACCCCTTTGGACTTTTTTTTTTGTCTGGAACCATCAAGGACCGACGTTATGCCAACAATCCGAAAACGATTCAAGCACTCAAGTCCAATATTATTCCAGCAATCCGTAAGCTACAGCCCAAAACCATTAATAAGGTCTTGGCAAATTGCAGTGACAGAATGCGCTACTACGAAGCCAGCCGAAGCAGCTACTTGAACGACGTTGTGTTCCATAATTAATGGGAATGTTGCTCTTACTAATAAAACCATAATACCTACAAGGACAAAATTTAATTTTGTTCATTTTATTGCATTTTTAAAAAGATACTTCGACGGTTAACTATGAATACCTCCTAACATACATTTTTGTAAAATTCACTTTTTGATGCAGTTTCGTTAATAATTTCCATCTGCTTCGCTTAATTTTTAAAATTTCAACTATTTCACATAATAGATATTCAAAAGTAATAATTATGCATACAATTTTATTATTATACGTTTTAATTTTGACACTATAATCAGTTTTGTGTGTCTCCTGTAAAGTTTACAAAATGCGACATAGGAGATATTCATAGTTAACCGTCGACTTGTATTTGGCGTACCCTTTATAAGTTTTGAGGTTTTCAATATACTTAACACTAAACGATGTGTAGGTTCCGAAATTCTGGCTGTCTGTCTGTACTTTGATCTACCTAAGGCCTAGGCGATTCTCTTCAAACTCAGAACTTTCCTCAAACAATTCAACCGTAATATCCGTACTTCTAGAAATGCTCATCAGTCGGACGTACTATCAAGTACAGAGATTCTTTTTTTAGCCACACTACGTGAATGTGGAATGCTGTGTTTAACATTATAAGGGTATTAGTTCACATATAATATACAAAAAATAATAGTTCGATTTTAAACCAAATATATGCAACAAAATGTTACTCTACTCATTTACGAAAACTTAATCTCTAAACAAGAACAATTAGGTTGACATTGATAGAATACAAATTTTTTATGGAGGCTTCTGTATTCTCATCCAATAATGAAAACCACTTAAGTGTCAAGATAGAATAGGATTATATCGTTCAATAGTGAGCATGTATGTATGAATAAATGGGCAACATACCGGAAGAAAAAATTGAGGAAAATTATATAGCCTGAGTAATTCACAGAAAATGCCATAAGATGATTCAAATATGGAAAAAACCTAAATTAATTAAATGTTTTCCAATAAAGACTTGTAAACGTTAAAATCGAATAAAACAAGTTGTGTACCAGATATCAATACATTTGGTGGGTGAGGTGCATGCGAAAAGTTCAATAAATCATGACTCCGTCGAACCGAAAAAGCTGAACTGCAGTCGTATCGGCAAGAACTAGCCAGCTTTTAGCTTTTGTGTGCAGCATTTTTGATGGTTCGAAGTGGAAGTAGTCAAATCACTCGATCCAGGTTGATACAAGCTTCAAGCAATATTTAATTTCTCATAGAAAGTCTTTTGTTTACAAATTTGCAAAAATTTTCAAAAAATTTAATGTCAGAAATTGGCTGTCTAGTAAATATCACGTGTGAGTTAAGTTAAGGAAACTCTACCAGAAAAAATTGACCGGATTCAAATCCCACGATCTCGGTGTTAAGTTTACCACACATTCTCTGACCCATATATTCATGCCATCTAATCGTCCCTGCAAAATGTTCATTCTTCCATCAGCTGTATGGCACGTGGAGCGTCCTGTGGGGAATATATGTCGATCATATCTAGCTTATACACCATGAGCCAACAAAATTGGTTATTGTCTATCGGTTGGCCAATAAATTAATAGCGACAATATTGCTATCGGCATAATGGTTAGTGCGTTGGATTTTCATGCGGAAAGTCTCGAGTTCGATTCTCAGCCGCTGCAAGAAAGGTTTTTTCAGGGGTGTACTGCCTCTTGTGAGGAATTGACAAATTCTCCAAGAGTATCTCCTGTCATGGAAAGGCAGAAAATTGTAGGTCCCTTCCATTCCTGGTAACACGCACCCAGGAATGGTTGAGAGTTCTATGTCACTAGGTCCTGGTTCACTCTGAGCTGTTACATCACCAAATTTTATTTTTATTTTTTAATATTGCCATCGAGGCTTCGTCAAATTATTTCTGAATTAGGATTTCCCTATTAGAAATAAAATGCACGTACTCACTCTTAAGTAAAATACTAAAAATTTTAAATATTCATTTTTCGAGCATTACCTAGCTTTAACTAAATGAAACTTTGTGATTATTTTTTTAATCTGTGAAACATTTTTGAAAAAAAAAAAAAATATTAAATAAAATCTCGAAAAAAAATCGTATGGCAGGTACCGTTACTTTTGGTTTTAAAAAAAGCAAACAATCTGTGGGGAGAAAAATTTAAAAATTCTATCTACCAAGTTTAAAGAAATCTACCGAAAATTCAATCCTTTATAAGAAAAAAGCAATACAATGTCATTCGTTTTTTCCATATAGATATACCACAAAAAGTAGTCAAAATTTTGTGTGCTCATAAGAGATCACAACATGGACAACATGCGACAACACAGAGGACCATTGGATGAATTGTTGAAGGCAAATACACTGTGGAGATATGGACAGAAGATCACCACAATAGTTCTCTCAACTTGAGCAAAATTCTTTCATCTGACCTGTTCCTAGCTCCTGATGATCCTATGCAAAACATTGTAGTAACAGCAGATTCCACTAAATATAGCCTTGGTGGGTGTACATATTTTGCAAGAGTATGCTGATGGAACGTTAAAAGCGATATCACGATCGATCACACCACCTGAAAATGGTTGTAGCCAGATTGAAAAGGAGGGTCTCGTTTTTGTCTTTAAAGTGACTAAGTTCTACAAAATGGTAAACATAAACTACTTCTAGCTACATTTGAAAAAATACAGGAATGGCCGTTCATCAAGCAAATCGTCTTCAACGCTGGGTTGGGTAGTCAAATTATTGGCATATGATTTTGACGTTCCTTTTATTTCAACCAGTCATCATCATCATCATCATCGGCTCGACAACCGGGTTCCGGTCCTGGCCTCTTTCAACAAGTCTCTCCACCTATCCCGGTCTCTAGCCGACGCCATCCAGTTGCGCACCCCAAGGCTTCAGGCGTCCTGGTCTACGCCATCTCTCCAGCGCAAGCATGGTCTACCACGCTGTCGTCTACCATAGAATGTACCACAAAGAACTTTCCGAGCAGGTTCCTCTTCGCTCATGCGAGCTAGGTGCCCTGCCCACCGGAGTCTACCGAGCTTAATTTTTGTCACGATATCTGCTTCTAGGTAGATTGCGTACAATTCATGATTGTACCGTCTCCGGAATCGTCCTTCCTCACATACGGGGCCAACAATTCTCCTTAAGACTTTTCTCTCGAACGCAGCTAAGAGGTCGGAGTGCCTTTTGCTAAGCACCCAAGTCTCGGATCCATATGTGAGTACTGGCAGGACCATGGTCCTGTACAGCAGCAGTTTTGAAGTTATGGTGAGATTTCTGGATTTGAAGAGCTTTGACAGACTATAGTAGGCTCTGTTGGATTTGAGAAGCCGCCCGCGTATTTCTTCTTCTATATTGTTATCGGCTGCTAATATTGACCCAAGGTATTTAAAGGATTGCACCACTTCAAATTCGTGCTCCGCTACCTTCATTGTTTGACCAACTGTTCCTCTCGCATTCGACGCCACCATGTACTTTGTTTTACCTTCACTAATGTGCAGCCCCAGATTTTGTGCCGCCTGCTCGATCTGGATGAAGGAATCGTGTACAGCTTGTTCGGTTCTTCCGATGATGTCGATGTCGTCTGCGTAAGCCAGTAACTGGCTGGACCTGTTGACGATGGTCCCTCTTGTTGCCGTGCCAGAGTCACGGATTGCTTTCTCCAACGCCAGGTTGAAGAGGAGGCAGGCCAAACCGTCCCCTTGTCGGAGTCCATTAAAGATGTTGATTGGTCTGGATAGCAATCCGGCTATTTTTACTTGGCTTGTTACGTTGGTCATGGTCAACCTACATAGTCGTGTCAATTTATTTGGGATGCCGAATTCTCTCATGGCTTTGTAAAGTTCTACCCTGGCTATGCTATCATAGGCGGCCTTAAAGTCTATAAACAGATGGTATGTTGGGATGTTAAATTCTAGACATTTTTCCATCGCCTGCCTAAGGGTAAAGATCTGATCAGTTGTTGATTTGCCTGGAATGAAACCACACTGATATTGTCCGATAACGGTTTTAGCGTATGGGGTTATCCGGTCTTGTAGGATAGAGGAGAGTATCTTATAGGCGGTACTCAACAACGTGATACCTCTATAATTGCTGCACGTTGTGACATCTCCCTTCTTATGTATGGGGCATATTAAACCTTTTCGCCAGTCTTCTGGCATTTCTTCCTGCTCCCATACGTGTACTATAATATCATGCATTGCTTGACGTAAGGCTGGCCCGCCGTGATGGAATAATTCGGCTGGTATGCCATCGGCTCCCGGGGCTTTGTTCTGTTTAAGCCGGCCTATAGCCTTCTCAACCTCTTCTATGCTTGGTGGCGGCAACATAGGGTTTTCTTCTTGAAGTAGTGGAGCCTCCACTTCTGCAGTGAGCTGACCATTTAGCAATTCATTAAAGTACACTTCCCATCGCTCCAGTATGCTTTCAGGATCGGTGATCAGATTTCCCTCCCCGTCCTTGCAGTATGTGCAGCGTGGTGTGTACTGCGTCATGTTTCGGACGGATTGGTAGAACTTCCGCGCCTGGTGCGGACCTCGCTCTCGGCTATTTTTTATTTCACAGATTAGGTTCTTCTCCCAGGCTGATTTTTTTTGTCTGTGTAGCCGTTTTTCTATTCTTCTGAGCTCTTTATATTCCTCTTCGCGTGCCCGCGTTCTATGAGATTGTTGCATTGCTCGGTACGCAACATTCTTACGTTCAGTCGCTAGCTTGCATTCATCATCAAACCAGTCGTTCCGATTTTTACGACTGCTGCCTAAGATGGAGTTGGCAGTACCAATGACAATATTCTTAAGGCGTGTCCACTTCTCATTTACGCCCAGCATACTGGCTCCAGGACTTACTCTCCCTAAATCAAGTGATTCTAGGGCGAGTCCTAACGCATTACCAAAGGTGTTACTGGTGTTTTCATTGCGCAGGGCAGCCGTGTTGATTCGAACCTGATCGGCGGATGCAATGCGTCTTCGCAAGGCAATCCGCCCTCGGAAAACCATACCAACAAGATAGTGATCCGAGTCGATATTGGCACCTCGGTACGTTCGTACCGTCATCAAGTTCGAGTAGTGGCGACGGTCTATCAACACGTGGTCTATTTGGTTACGATTGACTCCATCAGGTGATACCCAGGTGGCTTTGTAGATATCTTTACGCGGGAACCTGGTACTCGCAACGACCATGTTTTTCGATGCTGCAAATTCTAAGACTCGAAGTCCATTGTCATTAGTGTTCTCATGCAAACTATGGGTGCCTGCGTAATGCCTGAATACCGGCTCCCGACCTATTTTTGCGTTCAAATCCCCAAGGATGATTTTAACATCATACCTTGGACAGGCATTGAGGGCCCTCTCGACTTGTTCGTAGTAAGTCTCTTTTTCTTTGTCTGTGGACTCCTCCGTAGGTCCGTGAACGTTAATGAGGCTGATGTTCGTAAATTTGCCTCGCACGCGAAGGGTGCATAGCCTTTCGCTTATAGCGTTAAAGCCGATGATAGTAGACTTCATTTTTTCGCTGACTAGGAAGCCTACCCCGAGCACATGGTGTTTTGTATGACAGCTGTAATATACGTCATATTCTTTCTTCTGTAAAACACCATTCCCTGTCCATCTGATTTCTTGGAGAGCTGTTATGTCAGCTTTATATTTTGACAGGGCATCGGCTAGCTGCTGAGCAGCTCGAGCTCTATAGAGCGATCGTACGTTCCATAAGAAAATTCGTAAATCGTTTTTCCTTTTTCTTTGCGTTGGTTGTCGTCGTGTGATCAGTCCGTTTCCGAGGCTTGTTGTCGTTCTCGAAATTCTCTTAGTTTTACGGGACAGGGAATTAACCTGTCGCCAACCTGTGGAACCAGCCTGATCATATTAGCCAAACCTTTTTAAAAGGCTTGTTTCTAGCGGCCGCCGCGAAGAGGCTATGATCACACTTCCACCAGTCCCGAATAGTTACGGCACGTGCATGTTTTCGTATGCTACATGTTGTTCCCCCTATTCGTCTGATGGCTGACCGCCATCAACCAGTAGCTTCGGATATATGCAGCAGAGCTGTCACGGCTCATCTATAAAAACATCCAAGTCGCAGAAGATTTAGTAATTGCATAAATCAAAATAGAACGGGAAGTAAAGCTAGTTCTAACAGACAATCTTGGATCTACCATCAGTTACTTCATAAAATGGCTAAGCTTGAATCATCGAAGGACAGCACACTGCGTGGAATATTTCATTTTCTGGCTAATTGCTGGCCAAATGAAATCAAAGACAACGAGTTAATATCGACGGATGGATCATGTTTTGTCAACGAGTTGTCATTCCAAAACTTTATAGAAGAAGAGTTCTAAAACAACTCCATCGTGGCCATGAAGGCATCGAAAGAACAAAATCTATAGCCAGAAGTTTTTTGTATTGGCCAAGCATAGACACCGACATCAGAATACTTATTCAAAATTGCAACAATTGTGCGTCAGCAGCAAAGAGTCAACAAACCATTGCTTCATTGCTGGCCTACACCAACGGAACAATGGGAACGGCCGGACCAATTGAGGGTAATTATTTTCTGATTTTAGTGGACGCTCTTTCTAAATGGCCGATGACAGTTGCAACAAAATCCATCACTTCTCAGCGTGCCAAAGTCGATCGTTTCTGATGACGGGACGCCGCTCAAAAGCTCGCAGTTTTAACAGTACATAGCAGAGAACAGTATCCAAAGTATTTGCTCCAGTCCGTACAACCCTAATATGTCTAACGGCCAAGCCGAACGATTTGTTGACACCTTCAAACGTTCGCTAATGAAATTAAACACAGAGGAGACAATCACTCAAAATCTTTAAACCTTTTAGAAATATTCGCATCAGCACAGAGGAGTATTCGACCTCAAAATCCGGTCAAAAATATTTTTTATGTTTTTCTTATTGGAATTGGCCTAAAATATTATTTTATAACTTATGATGCATTAAAAAGTTACACTGAAAAAAATGTTCGGGATAAATAAAAATAAAAATTTTAAATTAAGTATTTTTTTTTTTTAATTTTATTTAATTCATTTTAATTATTTATACTTGAAATTTTTTCGTTTGTTGCTTTCCTTAAAGATCATGAATAATGATCTTCTCGTCATTTGGTTCTATATCTAAATTAAACATAATATTTTAAACAACAAAGGGCAAATTGACTAAAAATACCTCAAGACTAAAAAACCCCATTAAAAAAAAATGTGACAAGATGGGTGACTTTTTTTTATGTACATGAGATGACAAAAATGTACAGTTAAATATAAAAGAAAAATTTTTGCCCGACCGTACCCGGAACTATAACAAAAACACCTTTTTTTCCACAGAAAATTACATAAATTTTCATGTTTTTCTATGCATTCTTGTCATCTCAATTTTTAATACTTTATCAATAAAATATATAGAAATTTCTGTATTAAAATAAAGTACATATCTTGACCTTGGACATCCATTAGAAATTTTTCACAATTATCACAAATCACAATAAAAAAAACAGACTTCAGTGTTAATGATTAGAAAACAAAATAAGCTTATGTGGCGTGAGCTTATAAAATCGACTAGATTTAGACTAAGATCTTGGGGATTGGGGGGTCAACAGTTATTATTTGAAACCGGTTTTAGTTAGCATGGGTATTCAGTAATGCGAAAAGCAAAAATTAACGGGTCGAATGCGATTTTTTTTTTTACTTATGACCGGATTTTGGGGTCGAATACTCTTCTGTGAAAAGATGCCCGATGTTATCTTTTTACTTGCGATATAGGTACTATAGGGCAAATTCTGCATAAGAAAATTCTAACTCGAGATTTTGATCAAAGTTGACATTACGATGATAGCGAAGACGAATAAAGTGGGTCCGAAAATTCCGTCTGTATGTCTGTAACTTGATCTAAAGCCTAAGCCACTGGACCTATTTACTTCAAACTCGGTACTTAAGGGTCCTCGGTGATTCCCTAAAGGGGAAAGCTCTAAAACTAACGGTACCCCCATACACCCGTAATGCATAATCTTATTTATCTTGAAAACGGCTGTAACGATTTTCATAAAAAAAAAATTAAGTGTGATGTTATGGATATGGACTACTTTTTGGTTAAACAAAAATTTGGGCAAAATGTTATTAACGGTACCTGTCATAAAACCGTTTTTTGATTTTCGAATTTCTCATCAACGGCTCTAACGATTTTAACCAATATTCTTATACAGGAATTCCTTGGCATTAAAAAAAATATAATATTAAAATTTCTTCGAAAGAATAGTTTTTGTATTTTTAAAAAAATAATTTTTTTTTTTAATTCTATACCTTGAAAACGGATACTCAATTAAAATTTTAAATTAAGTTTTAAAATGTATTTTATTAAATAGTGACAATTTGCATATCAATTTGTCTTATAAAAATTTTAAGGAAAATTAAGTACACAAAAAACATCATGTTTCAGTGTGTCTGTATGTATGTATGTACCTCTCCCTACAGCCTAAACCACTGGAGACTGAACCTATTTTCTTAAATCTCGGTCGTAAGGAGTCTTCGGTGATTCCCTAGAGGGGAAATTGAAATTTTTTTTAGCTCCGAAACTAACGGTACCCCTTATAAGCCCGTAATGAAAATCTTATTTATCTCAAAAACGACTATAACGATTTTGATAAAAAAAAAGTTAGGTGTTATATTATAGGCATAGACTACATTTTGGACAGAAAAAAATTTTGGGCAAAATGTTACTAACGGTACGGTCATAGAACCGTTTATTGCATTTTCGATTTTCTCATTAACGGCTCTAACGATCTTAACCAAAAATTTTCGGCAGGAGCCCCCTTGAGTTTAAAATAATATCGTATATAAAAATATATATTTTTTGGGTTTTTTGAAAAATCAATATCTTCAAAACGTGTGAACGATTATTTTTGAAATTATTTCCGAAAATCTACACTATTTAGTACTTAAAATTGGTATCCCAAATTTTGTTCTCGAAAAATTTTAAAGAAATTTTTTAGATAAGAAATTACTTTAATGATAAAACGATTTTTAAACTTTGTTTGCATAAATGTATACTTTTCTAGAAATCAGATGGCAATTCAAACATTTTGATCTCATTAAATCCATGTTTTATATCTATAAACTGTATTTTAAATTCCAAAAAAAAATGTACATAAGAGCAAGTTCGTGCGATCCAGTCGTGCATTTTATTTGTTTTGAAATATCGTTCAAAAGCCCGCCCGGCACGGATTCGAGTGGGCCAATTTTCAATGACTATTCCGCATAGATCCGCCTGAATTTAAGTGATGGTGATGGCCTGTGTAATAGGGTGTGTCAAAGTGCTCAACTATGGTATTTTCAAATGTAATAGCTTTTTAAAGTTGCATTGCTTATCAAAATTAAATCCTGCGTTTATAATTTTCATTTTAATTAATATCTTTGGCTTCCTCAAAAATAGGATGAAATCCAAAAAAATTTGATTTTTCGAGATTTTTGAAATAGGTGTTGTTTTAAATTGCACCGTGCGGATATAAAAAAAAATATATAAAATATTTTTAGGGTTTCAAGTCAAAGATAATTGCAAGGAAACACTTTTAAGCTTATATTTGTTTAAATTGAACACTTGATAAAGAAGCTATGAAATAATAAAAGAAGGAAGAAAAATCATTTATTTATGTAAAATCGTTTTTTTTTTTACAAAAAAAAAATTCTTAAAAATCAACGGAACCACCTACAATATCGTGGTATATCTTTTTGTAAAGACAAAAATTCTTTCTGTATTTTGTTAAGTTTTTTTTTTAGTATACGTAAAAAAAAATGTACTGTAAATTAAATTTTTTTTTCACATTCAACCCATTTGAGCGAGCCAAAGACGAACGATATCTTATTTTTTTTTTACATGTTCTTAAACATCAGACCCTAATACAATTTTTGAGCACTATTACATTTAAAAATAAGAGTACTTTTTTGCGGCCATACAAAAGTGACACACCCTACTGTGTAATATTCACGTTAAGTCGATTGTGGTTTATTCGCATAGACGATTTCAGGAAACCTCACAAGAAAAACTCTACCGGGGTCAAATTGTATGATATCTGCGAGAGATAACCTAACCCTTAAACCATTCATGGTCTATCATGGCATCCGATGTGTTGCACGTAGGGCCGTCCTTGTAGAACTACATGTCGTGTAAGTCCTTATAATTTAATTTGAGACATAATAAATTTGATATCATCGTTCGGTAGCGCCCGCAAAAAAAAAGTGCCAACTAATGTCGCTGCCAGCCCAAAATTCACAGTAAACGCTAACTGTTTGTATTGTCACCTGGTGAACCTCGTGTGGGTTGGTGTCGTCTCATGTACCGCAATTTTGCTTTTTAACAAAGGCATTTATCAAAAATTGAGCCTCGTCGCTTAAGATGATTTTTCTTCTAAAATTGGGTTCCTCTTTCAAAACAATCCAAAGTACAGTCAGGGAACAAATGGCTGAGTCTTGTATTGGTGTAAAAAAAGAACTTATCACCCTTATTTTATTGATTTAATTCCTGCTGTTCCAGAATCTCCAATAAATTTGCACCAAAATTTAAATTCCCGTATAAATATTTCTTTGGTCCTGGCATCCGATTTTTAATCATTATCCATTATTCCGATCCTCTTAGTACCTACAAAACTTCAGTATGTTGCTTTATAAAACTTTGATCACGAATTAATCTATGCCCCACAAATGCATACCTTTTCAATAGATTATCTTACCACAACTATATGCTTTTAATACGCATGCCTGGACATATCTTATTTTAATCTCTTTCGAGAATATTTAAACATCTCCTCTACAAAATTTACCACAGCTCCCTGGAGGCAACAAGTGGGTCTGAGGCAACAACATTTACCATCATAAAACAAAAAAGTCGATAACCTTTCCTTACAAACAAAATTTAATAACACTAAAACAAACTTGCATCCTGCTTAAATACAAAAACATCCTCTGCATCGTCATCATCGAAAGCTTTTAACCTTCTTTTGGCCCAATACGGATAGGATATGGATTATATTTGCGAACTTAAATTCTTAAAAGTACACACACAAAATACAATTTAATTACTGTATTCCCATGGACGAAGGCAGTCCGTTCATATGACTCTTGAAGAAAAATTAACCACATGCATTCTATACCAAGGGCATCATACAGGGAATACGCTTCTCCCTTGACCCAATGTACATTGTATGTACATATCTCACAATGTACACTGTACCATGTACACAGCAGACGAATTTCTATCTCATCCGTTTTCATTACAAAATATCCTTTTCCGGCTATTTGCCATTTTCAAAACTAATTTGTCCAACAAGAAATAAGCGTAAGTTCGTGCTCTCGAACAGTTCGACATTCCAATAAGCCTTTCATACTTTTGCCACCGTACCTCATCCTGGCCTTGGCCCTTACAATCGGATAGTATGTTTCGTCCTTTCAAAAGTTTCCATAGATATAGAAAATATACTTTAAAGGAGAAACTTTTCGCAATAGCCAACCCCTTTCTCTACCTTACCTTCTAATACTTTAAGATTCACATTTCAAGTTTCGTTTATCCCGAAAACCTTAAGGTATCGAAACACAACCGGAAAGAACTCTCACCCTTCGAGAAATAAGTTCAATAGTATGCAGAAATATTTTACGATATTACTTATCCAAGGCTGCTGTTGTCGGGATGCGTAGGTGGGCAGTCCTGTTGGCCTTTTGTAAACGTTCTTGGAAATTTCTAAATTAAATTTCATTTACAAATTGCGTTCGGATATTTTGTAAGAAAATAATCATCTCCAACTCACTCTCATTCAACTAATGCAATTCTTTTCGAAAGTATGAAAGGACGAACCCCGACCATTTCCCAAAGTGCCAGAAAATTATCTAAGGACGACGACGAGTGTTTGTGAATTATAGTAAGTTGAAATCTGTCGAAATTTTCTCATTGCTGTCGATGCCCCCGATGCCGATGTCGAAATCGCCGCCACAGGCGCCGCACCGGCCGCCTTCTCTGCTCAAAACGTCCATCTGGGTTTTCAAGTGGAAATGTTTTCTGCAACAAATTTTATACAAAAACAAAACAAAAATAGTGGAGCAGACGAAAATGAAGAAAATAAATGTTATTTTGCGAAACATTTGCGGGCAAACTTTTCAAAGTTTAAATTGTGTTGTTGAGATAATTGAGAACATTCAGCATGGAATAGTTTTTTTTTTTGTTTTTTTCCATTTCGCCCGAAGGATGATGAAAAGGCTTGGGAATCCGATGACTTTGCCAATTAAAAGTCTAATTCCCCAGCTACGCAAAACAAAATTAGTTCTGAGATGGAGGAATATAAAAAAGAGGGAGGATTAAATTAGTTTTTTTTTTTGTTTCGAAACGCAACAAAAATTAAAGGCTTAAATTATGTCAAAGTAATGATGACAAACTTTACTTAGTTTGACACTGCTTCTACCTCTGGCTGACTTCCATTTTACAATTAATAAAGATGATTTTAAGGAAACAAAATGTTAATAGCTACGAGTGTTCAAATAAGCTATAAGCCTTACAAAACATATTATAAGTATATTTTTACCAGACCCTGGATTATTGTTTTTCACCCTTTTGACCTTCGTTGTATGTATATCAATATTCCAAAGCCGGTGACGTTTTTTGTTGGTCACGTCAATTTCGGGCTAACGGAACAGATACTTACATGTCTTTGAGATTTATGCTGAATGAATAATTTATAATATTTGATACACATGCAGGGCTAATCCTCTCTGAAAAACTGAGTACAGAAGGATTCCCGAAAATTATTTTATTATTATAAGCTTAATACAAGCAAGCGATATATATAGATATGTATGTATTAAAATCTCAAGACTAAATTAAAACTAAGGAGCCAGGAAATAAGGACATACGAAACTAAGTATCAAGTTAGGCGAGCGCGTAGAAGGGAGGATTTGTAAAGATTAGGATCGAAAATGGTTAGGCTGTTAGCTTTCCGAAGCATTCTAGTCATCGGCTCATTCTGGCCGTATTTAGTTCGATGGAATGGAAAACATAAAAGTGGTACGGTTCTTAAATGACGTTGGATTACGTTCCATTTAATTTTTACTTGCGACTTAAAGTAATGCATTCGTAAAAAAAATCGAACTGATCAACTTGACATTACGAAGACTTAAAAAGTGGGTCTCGCAATTCTTTCTGTATGTCTGTCTGTTTCCTTAAACTTGGTAGATATCATTTTTAATTTTTTTTAAATCTAGGGTTGGGATTTGGAAGGATGATTAAGACCGCGTTTCAGGCAGGGTCGACTGAGGTTAAAGTCGAAACAATTAATGTTACAATTCATCCTCTTAAGAATGCGAGTAATAGGTTCGTTGGAGCCATAAGAGGTAGATACGGTGGGTAGGCAGATAGAAGAGATGGGGATTTTTTTTTATTATGGGAATTAGTGTTGAAAGAGATGGAATATTGTTGAGAGTTGTGCAGTCAACAGATCCTGAAAGTAATCGATGAATGAAGAGAATGTCGCTTATTGCTCTACATTCTTCCAGCCAGAGGCGTATTTAAGGATTTGGCGCCCCGGGCTGATAAATTTTGTCGCCCTTTAGAACAATGAAAATAAAGTAACAAAAAATAATAATAAAAAACAAAAATTGATGTTTTCAATTTTTTTTTGTGTGTATATTCATTAAAAATTCATTAACAATAGATTCGTTATTTAAATTTTTTGTCAGTTCAGCTTTTATATTTAATAAAGCTATTAAGGCGCTAATGCGGGACCTTAAATACGTTTTTATTCGTTTCAATACGGAAAACGATCTTTCAGCACTACAATTCGTCACTGCAGTAGAGCTGTGCCAATCAGGACCGATTCGATTTTTTCGATCCGATCATCGAAAAGTATTGATGATCGAAATCACAAATTTTCATTTTAATCGATCCCAATCTCAATCATTTAGATGATTCTCGTTTCTCGATTTTCTTTTTCAATCTCAATCATTTCAATGAGTCTCGATCTTTCATATCAGTTAACTCGATTAACAATGATTTACACGATTTAATTTGGTGTTATTTGAGGTATCAGGGGTGGAATCGCGTAAGGTGATAGTTGATTGTCAATTTTTTGATTGTCATTTTGAATACAGCTGTCTCTATCATATCAATAAAGAAATATAGAGAGAGCGATTTTCAAAACGACAATCAATTAATTTAGTGATCACTTTACTCTTACGCGATACGGGCCTAGGATCTTATATGTTTAGATACTTTGGGAATTGAATAAGGGGTTGGGTACGAATAACCGATTTTTAAAATGTCGATTTAAAAAAATCGATCGTCAAAATGTCGATTTTCAAAAAGTCGATTGATAAAAATGTCGACTGATCAAAATGTCGACTATCAAAAATTCGATTTTAAAAATGTCGACAGTGGCAAAGTGAATGATGTTCACATGCGTGTGGCGACGCCACTGTCGATCATAGTTGTGTTTATTTTTTGTTTAAATAACAACTTATGAAAGAAACATTTTTTTGGGTTGGGTACGATATCCCGCTTTTTAAAATCCCGTCTCTTATAATCCCGTTTTTTATAATCCCCTTTCTTATTAAGACGCATAAGCAGTGAGCTACCCCCCTGCTTGGGCACACTATAGGATTTGGGGTAGGTGCGAGGTTGGGTGTATGCAAAGTTTCTTTAGCATTTAAAGAATCGATACGCTCCCCTTTTTTTAATTTATAAAATTGAATTAATAATAAAATTTAGTTAACATATTAAAAGAGAGCATTCTTGGATAAAAGTCGACATTTTCACCGGCAAGTTTTCCTTTTCAGTCGACATTTTAATAGTCGAGATTTTAAAATGTCGACTTTTTTTTTGTCGATCAAACTTCAGTCGACATTTTAACAGTCGATGAAATTTATAGTTTTTCAGTCGACATTTTTTTTGTCGACATTTCGTAGTCTTCCCTTGAACTAGTAATGAGACTTATCGAATAAAAACTTTCGACTAACATATGCGATAGTATCTAAAATTTAATTTATTCGATAGTACCAAGTCATTCAGTAACTATTAGTCCTAAAATTGACGCTTTTTAATCAATGCACATAGTAGCACATAGTAGTAGTAGTACTGCCAACTCCATCTTAGGCAGCAGTCGTAAAAATCGGAACGACTGGTTTGATGATGAATGCAAGCTAGCGACTGAACGTAAGAATGTTGCGTACCGAGCAATGCAACAATCTCATAGAACGCGGGCACGCGAAGAGGAATATAAAGAGCTCAGAAGAACAGAAAAACGGCTTCACAGACAAAAGAAATCAGCCTGGGAGAAGAACCTAATCTGTGAAATAGAAAACAGCCGAGAGCGAGGTCCGCACCAGGCGCGGAAGTTCTACCAATCCGTCCGAAACATGACGCAGTACACACCACGCTGCACATACTGCAAGGACGGGGAGGGAAATCTGATCACCGATCCTGAAAGCATACTGGAGCGATGGGAAGTGTACTTTAATGAATTGCTAAATGGTCAGCTCACTGCAGAAGTGGAGGCTCCACTACTTCAAGAAGAATACCCTATGTTGCCGCCACCAAGCATAGAAGAGGTTGAGAAGGCTATAGGCCGGCTTAAACAGAACAAAGCCCCGGGAGCCGATGGCATACCAGCCGAATTATTCCATCACGGCGGGCCAGCCTTACGTCAAGCAATTCATGATATTATAGTACACGTATGGGAGCAGGAAGAAATGCCAGAAGACTGGCGAAAAGGTTTAATATGCCCCATACATAAGAAGGGAGATGTCACAACGTGCAGCAATTATAGAGGTATCACGTTGTTGAGTACCGCTTATAAGATACTCTCCTCTATCCTACAAGACCGGATAACCCCATACGCTAAAACCATCATCGGACAATATCAGTGTGGTTTCATTCCAGGCAAATCAACAACTGATCTTTACCCTTAGGCAGGCGATGGAAAAATGTCTAGAATTTAACATCCCAACATACCATCTGTTTATAGACTTTAAGGCCGCCTATGATAGCATAGCCAGGGTAGAACTTTACAAAGCCATGAGAGAATTCGGCATCCCAAATAAATTGATACGACTATGTAGGTTGACCATGACCAACGTAACAAGCCAAGTAAAAATAGCTGGATTGCTATCCAGACCAATCAACATCTTTAATGGACTCCGACAAGGGGACGGTTTGGCCTGCCTCCTCTTCAACCTGGCGTTGGAGAAAGCAATCCGTGACTCTGGCACGGCAACAAGAGGGACCATCGTCAACAGGTCCAGCCAGTTACTGGCTTACGCAGACGACATTGACAACATCGGAAGAACCGAACAAGCTGTACACGATTCCTTCATCCAGATCGAACAGGCGGCACAAAATCTGGGGCTGCACATTAGTGAAGGTAAAACAAAGTACATGGTGGCGTCGAATGCGAGAGGAACAGTTGGTCAAACAATCAAGGTAGCGGAGCACGAATTTGAAGTGGTGCAATCCTTTAAATACCTTGGGTCAATAGTAGCAGCCGATAACAATATAGAAGAAGAAATACGCGGGCGGCTTCTCAAATCCAACAGAGCCTACTATAGTCTGTCAAAGCTTTTCAAATCCAGAAATCTCACCATAACTTCAAAACTGCTGCTGTACAGGACCATGGTCCTGCCAGTACTCACATATGGATCCGAGACTTGGGTGCTTAGCAAAAGGCACTCCAACCTCTTAGCTGCGTTCGAGAGAAAAGTCTTAAGGAGAATTGTTGGCCCCATATGTGAGGAAGGACGATTCCGGAGACGGTACAATCATGAATTGTACGCAATCTACCTAGAAGCAGATATCGTGACAAAAATTAAGCTCGGTAGACTCCGGTGGGCAAGGCACCTAGCTCGCATGAGCGAAGAGGAACCTGCTCGGAAAGTTCTTTGTGGTACATTCTATGGTAGACGACAGCGTGGTAGACCATGCTTGCGCTGGAGAGATGGCGTAGACCAGGACGCCCGAAGCCTTGGGGTGCGCAACTGGATGGCGTCGGCTAGAGACCGGGATAGGTGGAGAGACTTGTTGAAAGAGGCCAGGACCGGAACCCGGTTGTCGAGCCGATGATGATGATGATGATGATATATATGACTTTTAAATACCTTCTGATAAGATTACTGATTTGTGAAAAAAGTGTAATGTGCCCGACAAAAATGTTCTGAGAATAAATGTGTGAGAGAAATTGTCGGTCCTTCGGGGCCCCCCTGAGATTGGGGGCCCTGGGCACGGTCCCCGTGTGCCCTTATGGTAAAGACGGTATTGCCTATGTAATAGACTAAGAATTTCAAAAATGAATGTTATTAGAGAAAAACTGTATAAAAAAAAATTATTTTTTTAAACGACTAAAACAACTTCTTTAGTAGTTGGAGGTAAAAATAGAATGCCATGTGCTTCAAGCAAATATAGGTTCATGCAAGAACAAAATTATAAGTCTTTGTAGTGGTTTCCAAAAAAATAAGCTTTTATATACAAAATTTTTAAAACATTTTTAAGAAAAAATTTTGGTACGTCAATTTAAAGGTTTTATTATTGTTTGAATAAAAATTAAATTAAAAAAAATATTAAGCTGTTTTCGAGATATTGAATTTTCAAAAAAAAGAAACGATTTTTTTTTTTTCAAAATTCAAAAAAATATTTTTCGTAAAGTTTTGAAATGCAATGTTTTTTTAAACTTTTTAGAAGCTTCTCTCTCAAAAATTTCATTAAAAACCGTTATGCCGATAATGAGAAATTCAAAAATCGCTCTATGGTAGGTACAGTCAGTAATATCTTGTTTTCAAATTTTTTTTTTATTAAATTATAGATCTTAACATTTGTATGGAGGGTACCGTTATTTTTAGGTAAAACAAATTTTTTTTTCTTAAATCTTATAATTTATATTAAAAACCTTTTATTTATCAAGTTTTGAAAAAATCGAGCATGGGGTTTTCGAAATATTGAGTTTTCAAAAAAAAATTTTTGAAATTTTTTTTTAAAATCCAAAAGAATTTTTTTTGAAAATTTGAATACACAATAATATTGAAACTGCTGGGGAGCTTTAACATAAGAAAAAAATGATCAAAATCGGTGGAACCGTCTTAAAGAAAATCAAAAACTAAAAAATGGTTCCAAGGGGGGTACCAAAAATAACCATTTTTTGGAAAAATTTTTGCAGCCATTACCTAGGTTTAACTAAAAGAAATTTTAGGAATTTTTTTTTTTTTAAATCTGTGGGACAGTTTTTGAGAAAAAAAAATATTTATAAAATTTCGAAAAAAATCGTATGGCAGGTACCGTTATTTTTGGTCTTAAAAAATCAAATCAAAAAATATCCGGGGGGGAAAAATTAAAACCCATATCTACCAAGTTTGAAGAAAATCGACCGAGCCGTTTAGCTGCAATCGAACGGAGAGACAAATAGACAGACAGACAGAATTGCGAGACCCACTTTTTTGGTCTTCGCTATCATCGCAATGTCAACTTTGATCAAAATCTCGAGTTCGATTTTTCTTCCGAATGCATAACTTGCCATATAGTACCTATAAGCCGCAAGTAAAAATAAAGCGTGCTATTATGGGCATGTACTACATTTTTGTAAAAAAAATTAGGAAAAAATGGTATTAACGGTACCTGTAATAGAACGTTTTTTTTTTTGATTTTCGACTTTCCCATTAATGGCTCTAATCATATTGACCAAACTTTTTTAGCATTAGCCCCTTAAGTTTAATAGTATTGTATATAAAAATATTGGAAAAAATATTTTTTGTGTTTTTATAATCAATTTCTTCAAAACGTGTGAACGATTATTTTTGTTGAAATTATTTCCCAAAATCGATATTACTTGAAGATTTTTAAAGAAATGTCTTATATAAAAAATTACTTTAGTAATAAAATGATTTTTGAGCTTTGTTTGCATAAATTCAAACTTTTCTGGAAATCAGACGAGAATTTCATGCATTTGAAGGTTTTTGTCTCATTAATTCCATGGTTTATATTTATTTATACATAATTTTTAAATTCCAAATGCCATAAGAGCAAGTTCGTGTGATCCAGTCGTGCATTTTTTTTTCTTATACCAAAAGTAAAGGTACCGACCATACAAATTTTTTTCGGAATTTTGTAAAAAAATTCATTCAGTTAAAATTAGGTTGAAAAAATTTTTCCGAAAAATGGTTTTTAATGGTACCTCCTCGAAGGAAACCTTAGCACAAAGCAGTGTTTTAGGCGAACGTCGAATATGTGATCTTTCCACAGTCTGTGATACACATACCAAAAACTTCACCACTTGATAATTCTGTCCTTATCAGAATTTAATGAGGTGATCATACGGCGCCGTTCTAGATCCATATCCGAAGAAATTGGACGTGAACCTAAAAACGAATATAAGAAACTGAGTATTGTCGTCTGCAAAACAATTTAATGGATTAGAAGTTCCAGTGAATACGAAAAAGAGATTAGGAAAAAAATCTGAGCCTTGGGGCGGACTAGCATTTATTTTATGAATCTCACACTTGGAACCGTTCAACACATCTCATATAGTCATATCGGTTCAGAAGCTCGTTTCTAATCAAACGAAGAAGAGATTGATCAATACCACACATTTTCTGGTAAACTGATGTGCATTCCCAGATAGACGAGTATTACGGCGGAATTGTTTAAAGAGAGGAATGCAGCTGGATATTTAAATTGCACATTGTTAATAAAAAAGCTAAAAAACAATGAAAGATAGGAGACGTTACGACAACGAGGATCAAGAGAAACAAAGATTTCCGTAATGGATATAAGTTTAAAGGCTCTACTCTGAACTATATCCAACGGATTCAAATGCGCCCAGATATGATAGTTACACTCAAGTTTTGGCCGGATGTATGCCTTATTAATAGTATCCAGTTCAGAAGAGGAAAACTTTTCTTGCATCGCCTAAGCATTTCGCTGCGTTTTTTGGCTATGTCGATTCTATAAGAGATGGTCATTAATACGCATACCGACTATGGAAAATTTTCAGTTTCTTTAATGCAAGTGCCATTCATGAATTCATGAGTAGTATATTTCACTTGACAGGAAGACAGCTTTGTGTTTTCGAAGTATTAAATTCCATGCGGTTGTTAGTACCCCATTGTATAATTCTAACAAAATCTAATGAGCTTAGCAAATGCTGCCATTTCAACTCGTTAGTCAAAAAACAAGGTTGTAAGTGTGGAATTAATGAATGTGAAAAGCTGAGGATGAAAATGCCGTCGCCAGCGAAGCATTGAAGTAAATTAAAAGTTTCATACAAGACAAAAATTAATTTATGAGGATAAGGAAGAGTATTGGAGACAAAATGGAGCCTTGGGACGCACGAGCATTTATTTAATGAATATCGAACTTAAAACCGTCCATTCCAACTTGTATTGAATGGTCTGAAACTTAATTTAAAATGCAATGAAGAATTTTGGAAATTGCTAATAAAAGCCTGGTTTCTCGATGAATAAAACTAAATAAACAATGAGCTGACAATTAAGTTGTGTGTGTACACGGTTGGTAGAAAATCTTGCAATCTCTTACAATTTACTGTCAGAAGTTGGCTGACAATTTATTTTTAGATAGCTGGCTTAATACCTGCCAATTAATTGTAAGAGATTGTTAGATTTTCTACGAACCGTGTACACACAAAACTAATTGTCAGTTTTTGTTGGTTATGGAAACTGCTTCATTTGAACCTTGGCTGCAAGTTGTCTCACAATGAAGAAATTGTATGATGCTAAAATACGTACATCTTACAATTTCTTCATTGTCGGAAACGTCAGACAACGATAAAAATTGGCAGGCCTGAAATAAATGTACATGTTAAATACCTTACAATTTACTGTCTTACAAATATAATTGTCAGATACATTTTCTGACAATTAATTAGAAGATTACACGGTTGTCAGCTAGCGTACACTTGATTGTCAGGTTTCTTACAATTGATTGTCAGACGAATTTTCTGACAATTAATTGGAAAACTACACGGTTGTAAGACATTGTAAGCATATTTTTCACTGACAGATATGACAATATTGTTAGATCTACCAATCGTGTACACTTAGCTTAAGTTTTTCGAAAAATTTTCAAATATCTATTTTTCATTTTAATCAAATTAACTTAGTTACGTTTAGCAACACGTAGTTTTTACCCCCAGACTATGACGTTTTTAGCAAATTTGTTTCAACCCACCGAAAAACGCTCTCGCTTAAAATCTTATCACAAATCTAAAACACATTTTGTACTTAGTGATTTTGAAAAGCTCAACAATAATCACGACTTACTTGGTCACGTAACGTCACGTCTCACCTTGGTGAGATGGTTGGCGTCAATGGCGAGTGCTACAGAATGAGCAGGTAGCTCCCTACTTAGAGGACCTGCGGATACCGCATTTGAAAGCGGATACTCCTTATGGGGCTAGGTCGAATGGTTTCGTTCTTTGAAGTCGGCGCACAAGGTTTGTCTCATCAATTGCTTGTTTTTCGAATAATTATATTACTGTGGTCATTTAAGCGAGTTCGTAGCTTTCCAGCGAGAACTGCTATTTCATCTTCAACAGTTGGTAATCGTAAGTCTGTGTGTAAATCACTGTTTCTAATGTCCCATTGAGCATTAACGATTTCTCTGATAAAATTGTAATATTTGTCTATTGCTTGGTTTAGTACAACCCCAAAGCTATATACCATTCGTGCATACGTGTTTTATCACTTGCTTATAGATAAGCAATTTACTGTATATGCTGAGTTTGGAGTATCTTCAAATAGGCCAATTCATTTCACGTAATTTATTTTCAACTTGAACTCGTTTGTTTTTCACGTGAGTTTTCCATTTAAGCTTAGCGTCTAATGTCATTCCTAGAGGTACTTTGCCTTATTAGCATATGGTATTTGCACCGAATTGATATAAGTGGGCAGATTGGTAATTTTTTTGTAAGTAAAATTAACATGTGTTGATTTGGACTCATTAAGAACAGAACCTAGATTTGACTTAACGTGGATACCTGCCGTTTCCGGCTTAACCCCACGGGTGGCCTATCACCATCGAGGTCAGATTGAGTCTTGACCATTAACCCCGAATCAGCTGAAGCCGATCCAGTAGCAAAGTTGTGACATCTTGCAGGCATGTGCACAACTCTTGCTTTAAAGCGAGGTCTATCTAACACCTCTTGAATCCAGGCACTCCTGGAAACCATATGTCTCCGCATTTGGAATAAACCACGCCACCACGATACTCCCACTAAGGGGCCTACCTCATAGATAGCTTGAAGAAAGCGAACACGCACGCGACCAAACCTTGGGCAACTATCTCCCGTGGAGCCAGAATATAGCATCCGGTGGGCTTCGCAACCTCTTTTGGGTAACACTTGCAGATGAGATTCCTGCAAAATCTCAAGGCCTGCCATCCTTAGATATACACGTTTCTAGACCTGATCGATGCGTACTCCTCAGGTGAGTTGTAATACACTCCTTAGCGGATTCCTACTTTTAAAGGATACCGTCCCATTTGTTCCTATCTAGTTAGTTCAGTTACTTGCGTATAACCTATCCACAGGCACCAAGAGGAGGTCGATAGGAACCGGGAAGACAGCTACGAGCAAGGTAGCAATACCGGCCCACTGATAATCCTGTGGACGAACCCCTAGAACATCAACTAAAGTTGACCTCTCAGCACCCAGGCACAAGGCCTGTTTGTGCGTATGAGTGGAAAACAATAGCGCGTTCACAGAGCTCCGGACAAGCCATACTACTCAAGCACGCCGTCAGACTCACCTGCACTCATTAAGAACAATTCGCCGTTTCTTAGTCCATACCCAAATTTTATCTATAGCTCATTGGAGCTTCTCGGTTGCAGATTCAACTGATTCGGATATTGCCGTATCGTCTGCAAAAGTACTTTTTATGGTATCTTCTTCTTGAGGAATATCGCTAGTGTATAGTACGAACAGAATCGGACCGAGAACACTTCCCTGGAGAACACCAGCATTGATTTCCTTAAGATCCGAATATTCACTCCCTTGCTTAGCTCGAAATAGCCTATTTTCGAGGTACGACTCAAGGATGTAATATATTTAATCCGGAAAGACCTGTCGCAGTTTAAACTTAAGGCCATCGTGCCAGACTTTGTCGATGGCTTGTAAGACGTCTAGAAATGCACTTGAACATACATTTTTGACCTCTAGTGATTTTTTCAATTTCATTGGTTATTCTGTACACCTGATCAATTGTTGAGCTGGGTAGCTCGAGCATTTATTATGTCGTACCCAGTTGCTTTATTATTTTCAAGATTTTTAATAGCTTGACAGAGTTCTGATAACGTGATATTCCGAATAAGAAAGTTTTCAGATGGCCATTGGATATCACCATGTTCATTTATCAACGCCTGACCGTCAAAAGAACGATGATAATCAATTTCTTCTAGCTCAAATTGCATCGTGTGGACCTTACCGAAATGCAGCATTACAGCGCTATATGTGCAACCACAGCGGACACCACGATTGACATTCTGCATGAACGATTTTAGGGTAGGTTATCTCTCGCAGAGATGACATAAATTGTCCACCAAGGTCATGCGATTTGACCCCGCTAGACTGCTTTTTGTGGGGTTTTCTGAAGGCGCAGGTTATAATAAATAAACCACATTCGAACGCCCCATTAAGGGAAAATAGCACACGCCATCGCTCAAATTCAGCTTGATCTATATCCGGAAGAGTAATTGGGCTAGGTATTCCAATCTGTGCCACAGTAAGTAGCCGAGGCGAGCATTTGAACAATGACATGCTTTATACATAATGGCACATATGGCCTTTTCAAATAACGAAGAATTTTGTCAATACCTAACACACAGATTGTTCTATTGCATTTCAACATCTACCCGCCCTTATTGAAAAACCCCATTAAGACAAAATATTTTTCCCAGCCCCATCTCTGATTCAAAATTGCAGACAGTCATACATATGTTCTTTATCATGTTTTATTGTTGAATATCCATCTTTTGGATTCATGATTCTTGTCTCCAAACTTATACGAGGTGATCGCATGCCTAATCAATGGAGGGAAAGTTACCTTCTTCCAATTTATAAAGGAAAGGGTGATACTCGAAGCTGTGATAATTACCGTTCGATTAAGCTGATGTCACACACCATGAAGATCGTTGAGCGAGTCTTGGGTAGCCGACTGCGAAAAATAATTAGGCTATCTGATGACCAGTGCGGGTTTGTCGGGGGTAAGTCAACCACGGATGCAATCCAGAGTATAAGAATAATTATGGAAAAGCATCGGGATTCTTTGGAGGATTTGCATGTAGTATTGGTTGATTTTGAAAAAGCATTCGATCGGCAACCACGAGATCTAATATGGGTGGCCCTCAGGCAACGAGGAGTTCCAGAAACCTATGTGCGGATAATTATGGACATGTATGATGGAGCAGTTACTAAAGTAAGATGCGCAGCTGGAGTCACCGAAGAATTCGAAATCACAGTAGGTGTACACCAGGGAAGTGTCTTGAGTCCCCTGCTCTTTATTACAGTTCTTGATTACCTGCTTGAAGGCAAAGTGACGGATCCAAAAGTGCATCAGTTATTCTTTGCTGACGATGGAGCCATCATAAGTGAAGACCCGATATCCCTACAACGAGCACTTGACGTATGGGTGGATGTTCTAGAAGGAAGTGGGTACCGCATAAGCGCGAAAAAGACAGAATACCTATGCTGCCCATTTTCTGATCCACACAGGCCTATTCCAGACATTTATTTGAATGGAGTAGTGCTTCCCAAGTGTGAAAAGTTTAAATATCTGGGGTCTATGATAAATAACGAAGCTACTTGTGATGATGATATCAATCATCGCGTAAGCGTAGGGTGGATCAAGTGGCGGGAAAATTCTGCTATCTTCTGTGACCGAAAAATGCCCCCTAAGCTGAAAGGAAAGCTCTACACTTCAGTTGTGCGTCCAGCACTCACATACGGTTCACAATGTTGGACAATGTACAAAAAGTATGAGAGTAAGCTAACGGCAGCTGAGATGAAGATGCTTCGTATGACAGCAGGAGTTACAAAGCTTGATCGAATTAGAAGTACGAAGATCCGAGGAAGCCTTCATGTTAAGAATACCATTTCCCAAAAAATTGAACACGACCGACTCAGTTGGTATTGCCATGTTCAAAGGAGAGATCCTGAGAACCCCGTCAAAAGAGCAATATCATACAACGTTCCAATTCGGAGTAAAAAGAAAGGTAGGCCTAAACACTCCTGGTACAAACAAATGCAAAAACACCAGCATTCAGTTGGCCTCAGAAATGGAACAATACAAAACCGGGAGGCTTGCCGCCGATTTCTGAGGTCAACCCGGCGAACCCCACAGGCGGATCACTAGTGTGAAGCAGATACGTGGGAGAGTTATGATCCCCTCGACATCGAGATCATAACAGCGCCGAAACAAGGAAGAAGAAGATCCATCTTTTGGATGTTAATGTTTTTCACCATATAAAGTTTTACCCTATAAAAATATAAAATTTTTAATCCAAAATTCACCTATGAACCACCACTAAAATACTAAATCACGATTTACCCTATATAGTGATGTGACTCAAATGCATACTGGGTTTTTCGCTTTTTATTTTAAGATAGGTACATTAATGTGGGATTGCAGGGGAGAAAAAAAAAGCTTGTTTGTTTTGTTCGTTGGTTGGAATGGAACCAATTCCATGAGGCTTAGTTAGCAAACAAAACTTATCCAACTCAAAGTAAAATTGATCCCCAAATGTATTCAATTCATGTTGGGAACAAATTACAAAAGTTCCCTTCCCGGCTATTTTAAGTCACAAAAAACGGCAGATGCAGAGCATACATAAGTAACAACAATACAACCAAAACAAAAAGAAGAAGAGGATGAACAACGATAATAATAATAATAATGGCAACTCACTTAAATTCTCCAAATCACCTGGTCCCCCGAGTACGAATAATTGCCCTGCCCCCTTCCCGCTCATAAATTTAATTAAATTGCAGAATTTTATTATGCCGATGGGAAAACTCTCCCGACAGGTGGCGTTCTATGAGGTTTACTGTACTCTACCGTACCCACCATTATAACTATATTCACGAATAAAAGTGTCGTTCTAATTATTTTCCTTTTTGCCAACGGAAAATAAGGAAAATGACACGAAAAAAGTTTATCCTTGTTGTGTGGAGTTAGTTTAGTTGTTGTTGAAGAACAAAAAGTTTGTCAAATCCTTGATCAAGCTCTAGTTCAGGTGGTGCTGGTAGATGGAACGTTGAGGACACACATAACGACACCGGATTTGTGGTTGGATGGAATGGCTGATGGAGGACCGGGCGCCGAGGACAAAAGACATCAACGACGCACAATAGTAATTCTGTTCAAGTGATTATTTGGTAAACCGGCCAAAAGGGCTGTGTTTTGTAGTTGGTTCGGTGTCACCTGAGGCTGGGGCGCTTAAGCGACTGTCATTGACATTTTGTAAATATTGTTGCTTTGTCCTCTTTTCGAATACACTCTCACCCATTCACACACACACACACATAATCATCTCTTTATAAAGTTTTAGTGATGATAGGACGAGAGTAAGATTCTATTATAACTTAATTAGTTTTGTTTTTGGTTTAGAAAGGATGCGAGTATGTTTTTATGGCAAAATGACATCAATTTGGGTAGAAGTTTTTGAACATATTTTCGGTTTAGGTCTTAAGAATTACCTTGTAGGTTAGACGAAGAAGAAATGCCAAAAGTTTCGTTTTTGTAATACTTAGTATTTTATGTAAGTCTCCCCTCGTCACTCTCCCCCTCACACACAAGACAAACGGATTAAATTGTAAAAGAAATTGCCAAAAGGTTGAAGAGTTTTATTGGTTTTGTTAGGTTCTTGAATGTATTGTTTATTTTTTTTTTTTTTGTAAATGATGACTTCAAGGAAGTTAGATTGAACCTTTTGTAGAACCTTTTGTAGAATTATATTTTACACGAATACTTACAGTGAGGTTTTAAATTAATGTTTATCTAAGACCGGATTAAGTTTTTATGATGTGGGTTTGCTTGTGGGTTTTAAGAATAATGAAAATCCTTATTACAGGAGGTTGAAATTCTTTCTTATTTTGATATTGTTTTTCATGATTTCTCTTTCTTCAAACTTGTGGAAAGTTCTTACAATTGTTTCGTAATACATAGTCAGGGCCGGACAAGCTATGCGTGCAAGCTGTGCAAATGCGCAGGCGCTGAACCCAAGGAGCGCCTTGGGCAAGCGTTAAAAACGCCACTACTTCACAACCACTACCTACCTTCTTTTTTAAGTCTCAAATCTTTTTATACCTCACACCAATATTGATATTCAGTATAACAGCTAATTCTGAATTTAAAGACAGATATATATACATAATTATCTACTATTTCAAAAACAAGTCGATGTTTAAATTCCTATACACACCCACACTCTTGCTCTTTATCAATCTACTGTTACGTTATTCTTCACGCTCACCATCGCATGTATGAGTGAAGGTATTTATTTTATTTCGATAACCCTCCCCAATGCAGTGTAACATAAAACAAAATTTCAACAGGAAATACAGACAATTAACAGCTTGCATGTTGATAACATGCACCCGATGTCAGTTCTTCTATATGAAATCGAAGCCAGCAATGTTACTCAAACAGAAATTCTGAGGTACAAAATTCATACTCATTGACATAACAGCGCGCAAAATTAAAAGATGCGTCTATGAATTTAAACTCTTCCGGTTGAGTGTTTTTTGTAATTTGTTTTAGTTTGGCTTATGAGTGAAATTTTATCACTGTCATGTCGTGTCTCGTGGGGCTCGTGTGTCGAGATGAGACAAAGGGTTGAAATATGGAAATAATAAGTGATGATGATGCGATGACTAATGTTGAGGTTTGTCGTTAATGAGTGAATCTGTTTTATTCAATTTCTCCTTTTCTCTATTTTTTGTTCTTGCCAGTACTGTTTACATTTAAAAAAGGGATTTTTTGACTAATCTAATTACTTTATTTGTCTATTGCAAAACAAAAGAAAGGATACGGAATCTATATTGAGAATAACACTTGCTATGCTCCTATGCCAGTATATGTATAAGGTTATGAAGAAGAAGTTTTATGATCTCCTGAACGGATCCTGTCCGGAGTACGTTGTCAAAGTTGTGCTTGGGGACTTTAATGCTTAGATCGGAAAGAAAAACTAATAAACCATATCTATCTTAGGCCACTCAAGCGTTTTTTAAGAACTATAAATATACGTATCCGTAGTGAAATAAGCAAAACGTCAATGAAACTGCTTGTGACTCAAGAAGATTTAGTCTTAATGTTCTCTCAAAATCATTTTGTTTGCAAAGATTCATTCCAAAATAAACCCGACCCCGACGCCAACGCCACCTGCAAACTAATTACCATATTCGTACCCAAAAAAAACACTGCATACCCCAAGGGACCTTATCTTTGCCAGAATTGTCAACTTGTCATCGGTATCGTGCGTCGTAGTCGTTTCGACTTTCGGCAGGCATTTCTTTTGTACAAACACTGCTTTAGTTTAAACCACTTGCAACTCTGTCATACCAGAAACAGTGCGGTAAAAGTTTTCCACCAACCACAATAACAAAGACGACAAGAATAACCAAACGACTGCGACTCCGTGCAGAGAAACTTTCAGCTTCAAAAATTTTAGCATATTCTTTAAAATATTAATGAACAGCAATTCCGCCCTCAAATTTCAGCGAAACCACTCAAGGCCACAGAATGTTTAGGTATATAGCCACCGTTTACCAGAAAATCATTCCATCAACCCCCACAACTCCCACATGGAATATTTGCAAGAATTTTTCCGCTAACTCATAGATCATAGGTCCTTGTTAGCTTGCCCACGTTTACTTTTATAAGGAGAATAAATAAGTTGTTGAGGGCGGGATTGGACTACAAAACAAAAAGAAAGTGAGTTTTTGCAACACAGATTGCCCAGTTGTACAGTTAACATGCTGGCACAATAGAAAAGCTTGTTATCACAGAATTTTGTATAACATCAATAAATAAATTAAAAAATGAGCTAAAACAAAAACCAAAAAAAAAAAAGGAATAATTCCTGTCGTTAGAAGTGCTTCCCATTTTAGACGTTCGGATTCCGCGGAAAATTGTAGGTCGCCTCCATTCACAAGAACAGTTCGAGAGTTGAAAATGATTAGGCCCGGGTTATCTAGGCGCTACTGCACTATCAAATTTATTCGGTCTTATATGAACACACCAAAAATAGAGAAATGTCAAAAAAACACTAAACAAACAATCTTTTTTTGACATTTGTAATTGTCAAAATGGAATAACAACTTAAGACTATAAATAACACGACTGGTTCGCCAGAAATTGGTATTATGTTAAAAAGACTTCGAATTTTCAAATTCAATAGTATTAGAGAAAAATGTTCATAAGCTTAACATTTTCTTTTAAATATATAAATAACACAATTAGGCCTATTCTGCCAAATCTGTTATTCTGCTATAGATTTTCTGTTATGAATCATAAAAGATTTCCACCTTAAAAGATCTTTTATGATTGGTATTCACATGTTCGAACTTTTATAAGTCTGTTATGCTACTTCGAAAACGAGATCTGTTATGAAACTGAACTAAATCTGTTATCATAATCAGCTGTGCTTATGTAAAATATTTCACCTGACAAAATTAAAATGGATGCGGAACAAAAAAGTAAACTCTCGAAACTGCTTGGTTCGAGAAACTAAAAGGTTTGTGTTTTTTGACACAAACTAAACGATTGCGCGCACATTCAATTTTTAGTTGCACAACTGTTTGCTTATAGAAAACAGATGAACTATTTAGTTGAATGTCCGCGCAGGTGCATATATAATTATATGTTAAAGAAAATAGCGAACTCATTTTAGCCAATCGCTTAGTTTGTATCAAAACACAAACTTTTAGTTGCTCGAACCAAGCAGTTGCGAAACTAAAAATTGAATGTGCGCTCCTAGTCTTACACACTATTGGTATCCATACAATGGAACACGATTTTACCTCATATGTTTCTGGGAATACCATGGCCATACTCTACTTATGTACGAGTATATGTTTATATGATATGTGTTTTAATATATTTTCTTTCATTTGTCTCCTTTAAAGAACTTTTATTGAAATCTTTTATGATAAAAGTCACAGAAGTTTGTCTTTTATTCTTTTATGATTTTTAGCAGATTTCATAACATATTTTGGCATGCTGAATACCAAAAATGCTATTCGTAAAAGATTTTTTCTATGTTCGAACGTTTGACAGTTCATAAAAGTTTTCTTAGCAGATTTTATAACAGATTTTAGCGTGCTGAATACCAAAATTAAAATTCATAAAAGATTTGTTGACAGTTCAAACATTTGTATGGAAATTCATAGCAGAATAACAGAATAGAAGAATAAAAGATCTCGCCGAATAGGCCTAATCATCTTTCGTTGTTGGAGCTACTCGTAAGAACGGAATGCTGAGCCAATATAAATTCAGGATAAAAATTGAACAGCTTAGTGAACACCTTACAGAACTACTCTGACATATTCGGAGCTCAAGCCTGTAAGGAGCTGTTTATCCGGCTCTCCACGACACCACTTCCGATAACGGATTCAGGCTGATCGACCTTGCAGTTGGGCGGGACGTTCGCCTAGCTAGTACGCAGTTCAAACATCTTGATATTCACAAAGGGAAATGGCGATCTCCTGATCAATCAACCGTGAACCAGATTGACCACATTGCGATCGACGCAAGGCACTTCTCCAGTTTAGAGGATGTCCGCACGTTCAGAGGGATAAACATCGACTCGAACAACTACCTCGTTGTAGCTGCAGATATCCCGACACAAGCCAAAGCAAGTAAGTGTTGCGAAGAAGTTCGACGTTTACAACCGCAAGAGATAGGAACGTCCTTTTCCGATCGAGTTTCTAACAACCTCTTAAGAAGTCCTATGCCACCAGCATCGAGTATTGAGAACCAGTAGCAACATTGGCAAGCAGCTATCAGAGATGAAATGCATGCCCGATGAATGGAACCTCAGCATTGTCTATCCGATGCTCAAGAAAGGAGACCTTCTGAAGTCTGAACTGTGCCAACTATAGACATAAGTCTCCTAAACATCGTACAAGATCCTTTCTGCCGTGTTATGTGAACGCATTTGGAAGAAGACCTCAACCTTTGCCGAAAAAATCATCTTCAACAAAGAGGCGCATTTTTGGATGAACGACTATGTTAAAAAGCCGTATTAGCACTGACAACAACCCACTCACAATGCATCCTCAAAAAGTTACCGTTTGATCTGGATTTTGGGTCCACACCGTGTTATTGGTCCGTGTTTTTCGTAAACGACCGCGACGTTGGTGAGGTGGTCATCTTTAATGTCGGGCGCTACAAAACGATGATAACCAATTTCTTATGGCCCAAATTGAACCAAATGGACATTTACGACATGTGGTGTCAGCTGTACGAAGCTACGTGCCACACAGCGGACGCCACTATTGACGTTCTGCACGAACGATTTGAGGGTAAGCTTATCCCTCGCAGCGGTGATGTAAATTGGCCACCAAGATTATTGGATTTGACTTCTCTTGTGAGTTCACATAATCGACTGATACGCTTAAGGCCGCACCTCCATTAGCAATAATTATTTCTGCTATAATGTCAGACATTATATCTGAAAATTATATTTCTTTAACTCTGTGGGCAAATTATGTAGTGATTATTCATTCCTCGCCATGATCTCACCAGGTAAATCACGTCGTTTGATTTTAGCGATAAGCGCAGTGGAAAAGCTGGAAGAGGCAAAACGGGAAGAATACAAAAGGAAACACAGGTTTTGGGTCAATCCATTTTTGAGCAAAAGAGATTTGCACGACCTTGAAGAACATTTGCTCCAAGACATAATTGAGTAGTCCCACAAGCATGAAAAGTCTCTGAATGCCCTAATACATTTAAGAAAATTAATCAAAATACTTACTACTCGTATCTTCAATGTATAAATCTTTTAATGTTAATTTTGGCCTGCCAAGAACCAAACAACATTATGTATGTACTTCAACAGACAGTAAATGTTAGAAAAATAGGTGTCAAATTACATCTTGGCTTCAAAGAACATAATTTCTATACGAAGTAAAAACATAACATGAGTTTGTCAATGAAATGAAGGAATGTTACGTGAAAATGTGGGAATTGGTGTCAAGACTCGATGTCTTGTGAGAAATTGGTGTCTAGTAAAGTTGGGGTGTAACGTGAACATAGCACATGCCAGCGCTCAAATTAAGAAGGATATATGCGGAAGAGCTTTTGAATATTGGACCCACCGTTAGATGGCTGTTACTAAACGAGCAAGAAGTGCTAATGTTACAAGTTCATTATCTGGAGCAGCTTAAACTTTTAACTTTCAAAAAATCAGTGGAACAGTTTTCGAAAAAAAATATTTCCGAAAATTTTGGCAAAATAAATGTATTGAAGTTTGGTGTTTTTTGGACTTTTAAAAATTAGCAAAATTTAGATAAATTCCACAATGATTTCACCGATTTTATTGGAATTTCCGCTTAAGAATGTCACTTTTCTGAGATGATTATGCAAAAAGAAGCGATCCAAAGATCTTAACTGAATAAGTAAGTCAAAAACATGACGGTTTATTTTCATGTGTTCTGACATATGATTGCCAATTGAAAATAAGAATATGTGTAGTAAAAGCAATATATTATTTAAACGAAAAACTAAGGAGATTTTAAGGGAATTTTCACTACTGTATTATTGGAATAAAATTAGCAAATTTCTTGAACTGATATTTTGAAAGTTAAAGAACAAAATCAAAGAAACATTTCTGTATAGTTCCTTCAAGGAAATGTTTAATAAAAACGTTCGAAATGATGGTCCGAACGTTGCGATTGAATTTTTGTGACTTCTAATACCTACACAAGCAACTTCTATAGCTGAGTTTTAATACAGTGGAACTTGTGAAAACTTTTTAATAGTTAAATTTTGTGAATCCTTTAAATATAAAACACCCTGTAATTTGACCATAGTTCGTGTTCATAATAACACTTGCTATAAACTCCAAATTAAGTTGCATTCGTGTGGGAAGTATGGCCACCACTATTATTGTCATTTTCAGAATCGCCACAGCCGCCACTACAGTTAATGCAACGTCGGGGTGTCATAATATGAATGTAGCAGCAACAGCACACCGATGCGGTGAATGCTTTTGCATTGTAGGGAAGAAAGGTTCGCAGGTAGGTACTTATATTCGCGCATTGCACATCTCTGAATAACTTATAAGTTAATTTCACAAAAGTTTTCCACATTTTTAAGCTTTCGTTGCTTGCAGTTCCGATTTTTAGTTAACCTTCCTACACAATAGCTAGCCGGGAAACAACTTTAGGTCGCAGAATTTGAATAATAGTCCTGTCTCCCATTAATGCGTGTTGTCCTCTCTTTATGGTTTAAGGATTT
Source organism: Philhelius festivus (assembly GCA_963931855.1). Taxonomy (NCBI): domain Eukaryota; kingdom Metazoa; phylum Arthropoda; class Insecta; order Diptera; family Syrphidae; genus Philhelius; species Philhelius festivus. The sequence goes on from OZ007555.1 coordinate 150,847,099, forward strand.
TCTGGTGCAATTATGAAAATAAAATAAACATTTTTGTGAAGGCATTACTCATGGATGCAGTAAACAAAAAAGGATCAGCAAAAAATTGAATTTTTTTCCATGAGATAAAACGAAACAGAATAGATAAGCAAAAACAGAAAATTATTAAAAGGCCATTTAAGACTTTCTTGGCTCTCATAATTTGCAGTCTAAACAAAAGTAAATGTTATATAAAGAAAATGGGAGAGCATTATTATATTGAAAATTCAGCGACATTAAACTCTTTTAAGTTCTTTAACTTATTTAAAAAGATTCGCGAAGTATTTAATACTCGTAATGATACAAATAAAATAATACCACAAGTTTTTTTCCTTAGAGGATGAAAAATAGCATTTGGCCAGCCTGTTCCTAAAAAAAGCGACCCATCCGCCTCCTCCTCCTATTGACCAATTGCCCTTATGTCCCTGCTTTCTAAATTCATGACATCGTTGATCAATCATCAGCTCAAGAAATATCTCGAAGATCGAAAGCTTCTGAATGACCGCCAATACGACTTTCGCAGCAATCATTCCACTGGTGATATGATGGCATAACTCACCGAAAAGTGGAACAGATTTTTTTCATTATTTCAGCAAAAGTAATATTATTGTGCGCTTGGTATAAACAAAACCCTTATTCTTTAAATTAGAAATTACCTTTTAGATCGTTCAATACACATTGTATTGGACGGTTTCAAGTCTGATCTTCACAGAATAAATGTTGGTGTTCACCAAGGCTCCGTTTTGTCACCCACTCTTTTCCCCATTTTTATAAATGATCTCTTGTCTGAAACTTCTTATCCACTTGACTGTTTTGCCGACGACCACCGAACTTTCATGGAATCAATTCCCGTCGGAATGTTTCATGTCTTTCCTTATTTTATTGCTTCTTTAACAAACAATGTTCACTCAAAGTTCCCAGTGCATTCCTTCCCTCAATCAATTCACCCGAGATGCTAGTTTCGCTAGGAATGCTCATCAGTTCACCCTCGAGCCTAATTTTGGTCGTACTGTTAAATATAGAGATTCGTTTTTCCATTGTCAATTCAATTTGCAAACATACAAGACTTACCATTTTCATAAATAACTGACAACACCGTGGTGGAAATCATAAAATTGCATTAGTGTGCGTATTGTGAAAATCCAATATTACTAATTGTTTCTTCAGTTTGTAGGCTCATTGACAGCCGAAGTTTCCCATCTAAATTATATTTGACAATCTCTGATTCTAACCAACCCATGGCCCGTGTAAATTAATTATAAGAATGTCCAATATTGATGGGTACTATCAAACGAATTGAAATATCCATTTGCGATAACTCGAAAATTGTATCATTGGTTTGAAAAATCAAAACATTTATGTTTGGAATTCGAATTCAATTCAATTAATTTTTTCAATTCAATTTTATCAACTGGTACATGGAAGATTGCTCTTAGATTAAGTACAGGTTTAAGGTGGTACATTTATCTATGTTTGCGATAATATGGTTAATATTATCGTTTTTGGTCATATTGCTGTTGAATAAATGCCAAGGTTTTTAATTTTGGTCACTATTTCTGTAGGAGAGTTATTGACAAAGTTGGGAGGAAGACTGATTCTAATTTGAAAATAGGGATTACTTTGGATTTTGATGGGTTGATGGGAAGTTTATTTTCTAGGGACCATGCAGCGATAGCGGCTAAGTCAGTGTTTAATTTTCCGACGGCATCTTCAAGTTCGCTTTTTTGAAAATTTATTTACATATATAATTGGACGTCATCGGCAAACATAAGATATTTACAATGAAATAAAACTAAAGGTAGATCGTTAATAAACATGGAAAACAGGAAAGGCCCATGCAATTATCATTGAGGAACACCTTTACTGAGATTCACAAAAGAGGACAGTTTACGATTACATGACTGAACTTGTAGGAAGCGAAATCAAGCATCATTGCGCATGGTTAGGACTTAATGGGGGACCGTTCAAATACCAACCGTGTGCTGTTGACATGTGTTTCTTCTGTTGTTCTTTCTTTTTGTCTGTCTCTCTCTGTTGTATTGTCTAAGCCGATGGCCTCAGTTGTCAGTGCTTTGAGTGTAGTGTAATATGCAATGAAATGTAAAGTTTGTTTGTTGAGGTAGACATATTAAAAATGTTATTTAATTTATTTCATAGCAAAATTAGGTCTCAATCGAGGGCCTAATGTCTAATAATGATAAAAGTTTAACTTGATTCTTATCAATCGACACTACTTATGTCTTCTGTAACTTTAAGCAGGGCTGTAGACTGCAGTGGCGTGGCGTGGATAATTTTAAATGGGAAGACGTTATAAAATTTTGTCACCTGTAAAAATGAAAAAAAAAATCTTAGAACCTTAAAAACATTTCTAGTAGGGACATGGTATCTACAAATGCATTCCACATTGACTTAGCAAAACATGTGTAGCTATATTTTTTATACTTCAAGACATTAATATTTCAATCAACAATGAGCTTAAAACATAATAAAAAAGGACCTCCTTTTAGACACCACCCCCTTCGTCGGACATAACTGCGGCACCTTTCTAGGAATGTTCTATGTATTAATTTTTCCTTGCAATCATATGCGTCAAGAATATTGAATATATGATGGGACAACTCATCTGCATTAAGACTCGCCCTAACATTAAAAAATACAAGATATCTTTCTTGTATTCCATTCTCTGACAAGAACCGAAATATGGCACTCAGTTGTCCCCTATGACTCAAATCTGATGTTTCGTCGATCATAATCGACACGAACCGGGCTTCTATGATTTCTGTTTTAATTTCAGATTTAATAACAGCCGCGATACTATGTATCAAGAGGGATTTACATGTATTCATGAAACACGCACACTAAACAAAAAATTTCGATCTGGGATCGAAATCCCTGGTGTGTAAAGGATAAAATATAAACTATCAACTATCCTTACTAAAATTATTTGGTTTCTCCGATAGGTAATCTGTTAAACAGCAATCTACATTTATCAAAGACAAAAAACAAAATCTAGAACTGCACTAAAATTAAGAAGCCAATATTTTTTATCAATATAGTGGATAATAAAAGGAATCAAATCTTCACTTTAACATCTAACTTTTCACTATTTTTAATTAAGTTCAAATTGGCTTCTCAAAACACTAGATTTATTTGAAGTTATTGAACCTGTGCAACACAGTCTTTTATTGAATGCCAATTCAATCTAAATTGAAATTCCTATTAAAAAAAAAAGCAAATGCATTTTATTTGACACAGAAGTGCTCTTCATTCAGCGATATGCTAAATTTACACTGCTGACAAATTGCCATATACAATATACATATAAATACCATGATTTATTTCATAATTCAAAATTATCACAGTAAATTTGCAAGAATATCAATCGTGTATATTATAAACTATCACGAGAGAGAAAAATGAAAGCATTTTACATCAGCATGTATGTACATACATCAACATCAAATTCAAAATCAAGAATCAACAATACACACATGCCATATTTATATTTATATGACATATTAAAAAAAAAACAAATAAGTCGAAGAACACCGTCTTATTTCTTACACAAGCTTGAAAAATGGCGAGCACCTGAACTCCTGCAATGTGTTATCTTCCAACTGAAATGCAATGCTAATTGCTAAAGGGAGAATAAAATACAAATAATTCCAACTCCTACTGGTATACATCGAAAATTTTATAAGACGGAATGTAGCGTCTTATTTTTTGCGGATGTTGAACAAAGAGGATCCGAAACACAATGCTTGGGGAAGAAAGGGATATAAAACAAATAAATAAGACGGTGATTGAAAAGTTTACGTCAGAGTAGTTTTGTGACTCTCTTGATTAATGTTGGTTGTGGATTGTGGAATGTGTTTGGATAAAGTATAAGATTAAAACGAGAAGCAGAATGGAAAACTTAAACTTATTCGATGTTTTTTTGGTAGATTGTGTTATTTGTGGATTTTCTAAAAGGGAAGACGATAGGAATCGTGTTATATGGACGCCACGCCACTGGTAGACTGTAGTACTGGAGTGCTGGGGTCGGAAATCGGAATCCAGATTGTAGTGGCGTTTTAGAAATGCTACTTCGATTTAGAAATATGTTGATTTGTTTGCGTGTAATAGATTCAAAAGCTTTTCACAAAAGAGGGAAAATGGCTATAGGCCTGTATTCGGGTTTATTCCCGTTTTTTGGAATCGCTATAACTCTTGTGAGAGTTGAGTTGGAAATATGTGTTTCACACATGTGCTTAGTAGTGAAAGAAGAATTTTGATTAAGTCAAAGTGTATTTCGTCCACTCCCATAAATTTTTGATTCGCAGGTTGTTAAAACATCAATACAAGACAATGAACAAACATTATTAGCATTATTATTAAGTTGAGGAAATGTTGAAGAACAATCAATGACCTTTGAAACACCAATTAAATTTCGATATATTTTGTCAGGGTTAATATCCAGGGGCACATTTACAACAGTCGACTCGTTAAATCCAATTTTCGATGACTTGGTGATGACACATTTCAATGAAACGTTTGCTATGTTCCGTTCAATATTGGCCCATCAGAAAATGTTGAGAGGTGTTAAATCACATGATGTAGGCGACCAATCGGCAGGAACATTTATGAGTTCACCGCTGTGTGGCTTGTGCTATCTTCTTTTTGAAACCACATATTATTAATTTCTATGGTCCATGGAATTGACCAAAGATATATCATTGCAACATTTCTATCGATCTCCACTAACTGTTACGTGACATTCAATTTAATCAACGAAAGAAAGGCCAAAGACACTACAGATATGGAAAGCACCCCATACAGATATTTTTTGTAGATGAAAAGTTGTTTCTTGAATCCCGCCATTAGGGTATTCATCTGACCAAAGTTGCATATTCTGAGATCGTTTGACCGAAAATTGGCTAACGCTAGTTAAAACCCAAAATTGACGTTCAAAATATTATGAAAATATTGTTCTTAATTATGTGGATTTCCTTTACACACTAGGGATTTTGATGCTTTGTCAATTTTTTTCTTTTGGTGTGCGTATTTCATATACATTTAAATCCCTCTTCAAATATGGATTCGAATATATCTGTCAAAAAAAATCGTGTGAAGGAACGTAAAATCTGTCGAGAGATCGAAATCTTCACACAGAAATTGTGTAAAGGAAATCGACATAAACGTTTTGACATTGACAGTTTTGTCATTGATTTGAGGGTGCGTTTATAGTGATTTTTAAATTTATCAAGTCCCAGTTGGAAAAACCCTTATATGATCGTGTTGGACCCGTTTGACAAGTACATATTTTGATACACAAATTATTAATGGTTGACAATTTCATATCAATTTTCCGCTATGTTCAAATTAAAAGAATAGTTAACCACGCTGTTCACCGATTTATTTTGACGTAAGTTCCTTGTCCTTGTCTTGCTAAAAGTAATTCGAACACACCGGATTCAGGAAATTTCACTATAGAAAATGTCAAAATAAATCTTGGAATTCTGCCTAACTACGAGTATATCATCCCGCTGCAACAATTAAGTCGCAGCATTTATCGGTGAGTGTTATTCTAATACGAAGACCGCCTATTAAGAACAAAAATTAAAATAAAAAATAATAATTATGCTTTCATCCAAGCAAAATGTTTCCATGTAATTGTCAAATGAAACATCCTGTCCACCTGTAACGTCCACAATTAAAGGTTAATCTATATAAGTCGAAAGCTCAGTGAAGCTAAAGTCATAAACCAACAAAATATAACTTTCCAAAAATGTGAGATAAGTTGCCAAGTGTGTCATTTGAAATTAGGCGTGTTTTTGTTTTCTGAGCAAATCTTTTTTAAACAGACCTTATTTACAACATGTCAAAAGTGGTAGAAAAATGTTTTTTATTCCTGAGACTTCAAATGAACATAACGAATTCATTTCCACTCGAAACCCAAGAGATAAGTTCTAAATTTATCGGAAATTGTTGACAAGCTTAAAATATTCCTATAACTTATTCCTCAGCGTATCACTATTTATGCAAAGTATTATCCCTCAACAGCAAAGCAATTTGTTTAGGTTTTCTATCTCATTTCTCAAAAAAAAAAAGATACACCAACTGACTTAAAAAGATTCATGTTAGCAAGTCAAAAGAAAAATGAAACATCAAAATACAAACAAGCTGTTTCTTGTAGTCGTCGTCCCGTCGACCATTAAGGCAACCAGCAACAGGATGCATTGCTCATCTCACAAGAAATATGTACTTCTGCCATGAACAAAAAAATTATACATCATACATACACACGATAGACATGCCTAATGCCAGTGAATCTTTCTAATCCCACATTCATATAGTGGAGTTCTACTCCCTCAACAACTTAAAACTAAAAAGTATAGAACATGAGAATGAAGGAGGATAAACACGACAAAAACACTCACACAAATGCATCCCGTGCTGCTGCAATGGAGTAGAATCATGTGATCCAGCTAATGTATGCTGACAGAAAGTGTGCAGACCAGCAACGCAGTATGAATGATTGTTTTCCCTCAGGATCTACACTAAATCATTTAAATTTTTTTGTTTGTGTTTAAAATTGGTGGCAGATTTGTCGAAAAGTAACTTGACACAATTTCATAAGTGCTTGTTTATAATTTGATAACTGTCAAATGTCATTCTTTGAAATCGGTAAAAGAGCCTTCGAAGAGCTTAAAATTTAATAACAGATGGAATTAAGAAAGAATACATTTAATCAATTGAAGTCGTTTTTGAGAAAAATATGATTTCCTTAAAGAAGTTGTTATGAATTTTTTTCTTAGTCAGAACAATATTTATTTTACTTAATCTTCGAAATATTTAATATGTGCTCTTCGAAATATTGACGAAAAATTTTAAACAGCCTATTATTAAGATATAAGTATGATATTACTTAACAATTTGCTAACTTTAAAGTAGTTTACTAACTCTTTCTAAATTTTAAACATTTTGTAACTAGTATCGTATTAAGGCAATTTTTTTAACTCTTCAATTCCCATGCTTATGTTTATGAACAAAAAAACGATTTCTTCTTCTTAATAGCATAAATGGATTTAAAATAGACCAAAAAAAATTATAAAAGCAAAACACCTTCCTCCCCCTTTTTTTTAAGGGGGCGTTACCTACAGGTGACACTGGGCACTGCGTGTATTGTTTTCCTCTTTTTGCTTGTAGAAATAAAACCACGTTTCTTACAAGAATATTTATTTGTAAGTGAAAATTTTCGGCGGAAATAAGACAGTGGGGCGGGCCTATCGGGAATCTCCCTGGAAATTTTGTTTCTCTCGGAATTTTTTGTGGCCACGGAACTTTTTTCGTCAATCGTGAATCTCCCTCGAAACTTTTCCCCTCCGATAAAAAAGAAAGTACCATACATCTGTTGTCGAAAAACACCTTTGAATTAGGTATGTGTAGTTTTAGGGCTTCCAATAACATTAAAATCCTTCAGAAATGGAAGAAAATCACGATAGCCATGAATTACGCGGGAATATTTTAAACTCATTCACGATCGCGATTTTTTGAAAATTTGAATTCTTTCCAGGGGAATTTTATTCGCGATAGCCCCCAATATCACCTGGATCCTCCAGCGTGCAAATCCTCAACAATCTCATCTAAAGTCAATCTGTAAGACGTACAATAGCTCTAAAATCCCATCGCCATCAATGATTCAGTAATTGCTCTAATACTACTACTACTAATACAGACAATGCCCAGTGTCACCTACAGGTGACGCTTAACATTTTTACCGTTGTAATAATCACTCTTTTTTTATTTTTGTCCTGAAATGCATTTATTAACAACTTTATAAGTATATTCTTTTACCACATTCAATTAGAAAAAAAAACAATACTTACAATTTAGACATTTTTATCTCAATTTATATTCCACTAAATCACAAAAAGTAAAAACACTACAATTATACACGAAACAATGAATTGAAATGAAGAAATGACGTAAAGCTAGTATTTTGAAAAAATAATATGGCCTACTAGGACCTATTGGCTTTGCATAAGTGAAGGAAGAACAAAAAAAATCGTTGCGGTATGGTTGTAAAAAAAATATATGTATATGTCATCCATAGGTGACACTGGGAATTGAAGGGTACGAGTAAATTGCTCTTGAACTCACCTAAAACAATTTCAGTTCATGCAGAAACCAAAGTAAACAGACTATTTTTTACGTTTGTAAATGTCAAATATTCATACAAAAGTATAATATCTTTTTGATGATTTTAAGTTCAACAAAATGTTAGAGAAAGTATGATGCTAAACTCAATTAAAATTTGCAAAATCGTTGTTAAGTATCATACTAAAACAGTCTCGTAGCATCGTAATAATTCGACTAAGATTTTGCGCCATTGAGTTTAAAAAAAAAAATTATTTGTTTATTTTTGTAAACCAAAAAATTTTGTTTTGTAAAATTTTACTATAGAATACTTTTTAAACTTTTGAAAGCTTCTGCAAAAAAGAATTCATTTTTAAGAACCTTCAACAATTTTTATAGTAGTTTGGGCTAATGGTATTAGCAAGTGTGAATTTTGAATAACAATTTTAAAGTGTTGAAATAAGTTTTTATTTATAAAATTTAAAAAACAAACTTGTGCATGCCAATTTTAAGTTCTTAATTTTTTGCAAATAAAAATTAAATTAAAAAAAAAAATTAATCACCCGTTTTTGAGATATCGAATACAAAAAAAAAAATATATATTTTTCAAAAATTGAAAAAATATATATTTTTCTTAAATTTTACAATAAGATGATTTTTTTTAATTTCTTAGAAACTTCTGTATAAAAACTTTCATTAAAATCCGTTTAAATCCGTAAAAATCAAGCGAGAAAATACGATTTTCGAAAACCGTTACTTTTAAATAAATATCGCTCTCTTGGATCGAGATGGTTACTTCTTAAAATAATGGGAAAACTCGTAGGTCTACCCTGTTTTTAAATCTCATTAAAATTGTTAGAATTTGAACCCTATCTTACAGTTAGGATTGAACACGTTCGAACAACTTTATTTCGAGCCCGGTTGTTGTAACTTTCGGGGTTCCACAAGGAAGTCAAGTAGGCCTTCTTTTCATTCTCATATTTATCAATAATATTCCGAGTGTTTTGTGAAATAGTATTTATCTTTATAACTTATCTGTTTCTAAATTTATCTGTTCTAAATTTGATAGTACCTATGATGTTTTACCGTGGTGCGAGAAAAATATTAATTTCTAACGATATACATGGATTTTCTTCATCCAACATTAAAAAAAACTTTCGGGGGTGATCTTTGATTTGAAATTCACGTTTTCAAACCATATTGACTACATTGAGTTTTTGAAATATTAAAAAAAAAATGTTTAAATCCTAAAAATAATTTTTTTAAAATACGATTGAAACGTTTAGGAAACTTTATGATGACAAAATTTATCAAAATACGTTCAATAGTTTTTGAGAAAATCCAAAACCCAAAAATTTGGGCGGTTTTTCAACCATTATCTAGCTTTTACTAAATACATTTTTTTTTAAATCTGTGGAACAGTTTTTGAAAAAAAAAGAAAATATTTTCTTAAAGTTCGAAAAAAATATGTGTGGCAAGTACCTTTATTTTTGGACTCAAAAAAAAAAAAAAAAAAAAAGAAAAAACTTGTAGGGAGAAAGATTTTAAATTGATATCAAAGACGAAAAAGTGGAAACGCCAATTCCGTCTGTTTGAACGAGAAGCGTATTATTTCGTCAAAAATATTTTTGAAAATCCTTACTTCACCATGGTCACAATTCATTTTTGGTTGCTTACTTACTTAACCAGCTCCCGATCCTGATCCATGAAAGGTCTCTGCCTAAGACATAGCAGCTTTCTACCCTCTGCGATCCCCAGCACGCTATTTACAGTCATCTAGTCCAAGCGCTCTAGTATCCGCGATCGCTGGGTATTTAGAGTTCGGTCGTCCTTGTCGCCGCGAACCTGTGAGCTAGGATTCGAAAACTCTCTCAGCTGGAGCATTGTTGTCCATTCGCTCAATGTCACTAAGTGTGTGGATTACATCCACATTTTGGTACAGCTGATTCCTCCTCCTCGCACACTGGGCAAAATAACTGTCGAAGAATTTTTCTTTCGAAAGAGCCCAGTATTATCTTTCCCTTCCTGCTTATAGCCCAACCTTTATCGCCGGAAAGCAGGACTTGTAGAATTAGGGTTTTGCAGAGCACTTCGTCTTAAGAGTGAAGAGTTTTGAACCCATTTCGTTTGTTAAACTGAAGTAGCAGTGGTTTCCTAGGGTAATCCTTCATAGGATCTCCATTAATATGACGTTCGTGGTGTTAATATTAACTCTGAGGTAAATAAACTTCCTAACTACCTCGCAATTTTTGCTGTCGATAGTGAAATTTTGCCCTATTTGGTGGCCAGATGTTTGCTTCTTTGTTTGTTGATAGCATATATTCGGTCTTGTCCTCATTCCCTTTAAGACTAATAAGACTCGCCTTATCTTCAACAGGCGTGAAGAACTCTGACAGAACGTTGGAAACAGCGTTTATTGTCGACATCGCCCGCAAACCCCAACAGTTGGACAGATTTTTTGAATATAGAATATAGTGCCCTTCGTTTTAACGCCTGCCCCGCGCACAATCTGCTCTAGAACAAAATTGAAGAAATCACATAATAGCGCATCTCCTTGCTGAAACCTTGTCCATGTTTAGAATAGTTTAGAAGAGTTGCTTTCCAGTTGCACGGTGTATTTTTCAATGTCACGCGAAATAGTTGGATTGGTTTTCCTGAGATCCCGAGTTCGCCCAGCGCCATATACATACAGCTCCTGACGAATAGATGGTGAGTCTCGACTTAAAATTCGTTGATCTTTTCCAGGATCTACCAGAATGTGAATATTTGGTCTATGGTCGATATGTCGGTCCGGAAGCCAAACTGCTAATCGCCGACTTAATTATCACAAAACGGATTATTGAATTTTGTAATGGAGGTATTCAACTGCGTACACAAAGGTTTAAGACGTTCACATAGCACGTTGGATAGAATGATATATGGGGCATTTAGTAGGGATATGTCTAGAAAGTTTTTGCAAGACATGAGATAATCTGATGCTTTTGACATTTTGTTTTTAAATTTTGCTTAAGTTCTAAAAAAACTTCTCGCTTAAGTATGAAAGTTCCCAATAGCATTAATGTGGTGCTGTTTCGATTGAAACATTTTTGTGTTTCTGCTCATATTTCCTTTGTGGACTTAAGTTTTTCTCTCCATTTTATTTTTATCGGATGATAAGGATATACAATTTCTTCTCTAATTTTTTTTATTTTTATTTCATTGAGTTGGTTTTTTCTTTCTTTTTGTTTTTATATCCCTCTTGATTCTCTTTTACAAAATTCCATTTCTCTAACAGATTTTCTAAAGATTCTGCAACTTGCCTTGTCCCGGAAGTTTGTGTGTTCGTTTAGTGGGCTATTTTTCGTCGAATCTGTGTCAGCCCTCTCTGATTGATTGCCTCATCCTTTGTATTCTTAAAAGAATATACAAACAAAAAGAAAGGAATGAAGCAACATTTTCTAAAAACGTCTTCTTGATCTCAAGGCTTCTATCGAGTTGTTATCGTCGCTTGGTGAATAACCTGGCTGGGGTTGTGATGCTTCTTTGAAAGCAATTTATCATAGAAATTTAAATGAAATCCGAGATTTTCTACAAATAGAGAAGTAATGCTTTATTTCTTCGTAGCTTAATTGTGGCATTCGTTTTTGAATCGCATTGAAAATTGACACTCCACTTAAAGCTTTAATGTCAGGAAGATTCTTCATGCTCCTTTTGGTAAATTCATAAGATATTCAGAGAAGAATTTCAAGAGAAAATATATTCGAGTAGATTAGCGTTAACATTTTGTTTTCAGTAATTTGAAGAGGATGTGTATTCTTTATAAAAGTGTTACTTTTTTTTAACCGCTGATGGACTAATTTCAATTCTGTCCCATTTCCCTTGATGTATGCAAAATAAAATAATATATACTACCAAAATGGTAAGCGAAGAAATTCAGTGGGTAATTTGTTGTATATACCCGGAGGACAGACATTTAAAATTTGTTTTTGAATCCAGATCCCACTTCAAATTATACTTTCGGACGAATTTTCAATAAGGGAATAAAATTCATTATAATTTTGGTTCACAGTTGCCGTGTACCAAACCAATCCAAGCTACTTAAAAAGCAGCTTTCCATCTAAGCTCAGAAGTATACTGTAGGAGACATAGTGAGTCAGCAGTTTATATTTTTTGCGTAGTTATATTTTTTTCGTAAGGTGGCGCAAAATTAATCACCCTATCGGAAGATGTTATAATTTGGCAAATGGCGTCGTACGTCAATCAAATTTGACATTTGTGAACAAGACAGCTGCAGTATAAAAACAGACAAGCAATGAATATTTATAGTGTTCGTTGCTCCCCAAGAGCGTGCAAAAATTGGTCGATTTCTTGACCAATAATCGGTCGATGATGCTAGCGCAGCGTTAATTTCGACGTCGATTTCCTAATCGCTTCGGGCACACTAGTCATAAACATTCCAGCGCTTAGCTGCTGGACTCGAACAGACTGGAATCACATCAAACCATGCAGGTCGTGGCTGCCACCGCACTGGTCATTCGGAATATCGCGGCTGTAGCTGCCGATGTCATTGAGAACAAAGAAACATCAACCAGACGAAACGGGCCACGCAATTGCACATCACCAAAGGGTCCCTACGTCCGTCGCGTGTGAATAACTGTCAAGATATCCCAAATCTCAACAACGAAGAGAACGATTTTGTGTTGAAAATCATCATGAGCGACGAGGTACATTTCCACAAAGCGGTTACGTCCATAAGCCCAATCTTTGATTGTGGGGCACCGAAAATCCAATTCGATGATGCATTACGTCTACTCAAAAGCCAAAATAATTGTATGGTGCGGCGATCACGCGGGACGAGATTGGGCCGTATTTTTTTCCAGGACGCCATCGGCAATTCGCTGTTACTGGCGAACGCTACAAGGCCATGATAAACGACTTCTTACTGCCGTTATTTGATGAGCCGGGCTTGTTGAACATGTTGTTTTAACAAGACACAGCACGAGCCACAATTGATATTACGAAGGAAGCGTTTCCAGGTCGCGTTATTTCCCGTTTTGGTGATTTGGCATGGCCAGCAAGATCGCCCGATTCCCAGAATTCTTTTTTTGGGGCTACTTGAAGTCGCCTCAGACAACCGCAGTCCTTAACTAAAATATTCGATTGGAATTCGAACATTATCCTAATCACCGAAAATCTTGGGAAAAGTCTTGGAAAGTGCGATAAAACGGACACAAATGTGCATCAACACCGGCGGCATCCACTTGACGGATATCATCATTTTCACTTAACAGAATTGTAAAGCTCCAAATAAAGATTTAGATCACTCCAAATCATTTTTTAATTTATTAAAAAAAGTAATTTAAAAACAAAATTGGATGATGAAAAAGTTCTAGGACCGTCAAGAGATTCCCATGTAATTTTGCGAAATAAAGATCCTCCATTTACGAGAGGTATTGACATCAGTCCCCCAACAAGTGAAGACATAAAATCCGCCATTTACCTTCTTAAGGCCAATAAAGCAGCTGGACTTGATGGCATATACCTGCAGAGTTCTTGAAAGCAGATCCTGATCTTCTATTTTGCAACCATTAGTAGAGGTTGTTTGGGAAAATAAAAACTATCTCAGTCATTGGATGGATAGCGTTATATTTAAGTTACCAAAAAAAAGTTGACCTTAAGTACTGTAATAATAATTGGCATGGTATCACCGTTTTGTCCCTGTTTCCAAAGTTGATGGCAACTATATTTCTCGAAAGGATAAAGTCCAAGATATGGTCTACACTTAAGAGGCACAAAGCGGGATTGCGCAGTGGCCGATCTTGCATGGATCACATTAACACCTTGCGAATTAGAGGTATCAAACACCACTATACCTCATGTTTGTTGACTTCAAAAAGTGTTTTGATCGATTTAATCGGGAATGTATATGGAGATCTCTGATTGCAAGGGGTATACCCGTTAAGATAGTTAATGTCATCAAAGAGTCCTATAATACCACAAGTTGTTTCGTTTTGCACAATGGACAGCTTTCCGATTCTTTTGAGGTGCGTTAAGGAACAAGACAAGGAGATGTTCTTTCACCTATCCTATTTTACTGGCAATTGATGATGTGATGACTGCTACAGTGGGTCCAACGAGAGGGATGGAATACAAGGAGACCATTTGACAAGCTCAGCCAGGTATACTAGGCCGGTGATATGTGTCTCCTGGCAAATAGCACCGGTGCGGTGGCTTAAATCAAATGTGTCAATCACTACAAGTAAACGGAGAGGTGACTGTCTTAAGGATTAACGTCAACAGAACTAAAGTAATGCACATCGGCCGAAACATTCAACAGCAAATTATTGGTAGGCAGGGGATCATTGAAGAGGTCAAGCAGTTTAATTATCTGGGTAGTTGTGTAGCAATTGATGGTGGAACAGATCAGAATAGTAGAGGCTCTCTCTCCTGTGTGGAACAGTAGTAAAATATCACCACGCAACAATTTGAAACTCTTCGAATCCAACGTAAGATCTGTGCTGTTAAACGCATGTGAAACATGGAAGTGCTCTGCTAACATCTCGTTAACCGATGACTGCGGTATATTTTAGGTCTACTGGCCACAAAGCATATCAAACGTCGAGTTGTGGAATAGAACCGAGCAGAAAAAAGTGGATGTAGACATTATGCAACGAAAATGGCACCTTTTTTCTATTTTTGATTTGCTCAGAAACGGTACAACTGATTTTGATCATTTTTTTATACTTAGGCTCCCTAAAAGTTTGAATAATATTATTATTATTATTATTATTATTTATTAATCCAACAATAAATGTACAGAGTAATAATTATATCAGCTGGAGCGGCTTAGGCTTTCTGCTGAGATTTTACAAAAAAAATGAGTATTAAATTTCAAGTAACATCAATAAATAATTTATAAAATACATATACATATATTATAAATATAAGAGAATTATGTAATTATAACATAGTTGGTAAGATCTTGTCATAAATATGAAGATAGATATAAATATAGTGTAAGATACGGAAATGTGGGGGTGATTGGGGAGGCACATAAAAGTGTTTAAACTCTATGTATCACCCAACCACCCCCTCTCCCGAAGAGATTGATAATTTAAATTTTATTTTCTAGTTTCAGTATTGTTAATATTTTGTAAACATTTTGTATATTTGGTTCAGAAGGAACCAGGAGTAAGTGTGATAGTTTATGGTTAAATAAAGATAAAGATATGCTGTTGATTTTACTGCATCCTAAAGTTAAATGATAGATTGAGAGAATTTCATTAGTTTGGCAAAAGTGGCATAAAGGAGGTGGCTCTTTACTCAGTAAATGAGCGTGTGTTACATTTGTGTGTCCAAGACGTAGTCTTATGAAACATCTGTTCATCTTAGTGTTGGTAGTGACAGGATATACAGGTTGAGTACCTTCTGGATTTATAGATGTATAGTAGTGGGTGTATTCGTTCCATGTTTCTGCTTTCTTGTTGATCCAGTATGTCTTTATGAGCTTTTTAAGATCAGTTTTAGAAGGTCGGTATTGTTTGATCTCTGCATTTGAATTGGTAGTTATTGTTTTTGCTTCGATGTCCGCTGCTTCATTTCCTAATATTCCAATATGGGATGGGATCCAAGCCAGTTTTAATTTATCCCTTAGCGAAATTATGTTATCTCGAATGTTATTAATTACCGGAACACAGTGGTTGATGTTGCATATTGCTTTGAGCGCTGAGAGGCTGTCTGTGCATATTTAGGTGTTTTTGTTTGACTTAGCCGCAAGTTGGGTAGCTTTGAATATGGCCAAGGATTCAATAGAGAATATGGAAAAATATGGTGAAATCTTTTCCGCGCATAGAAGAACTCCGTCGTGGTTAACAATAGCCAGGCCTGCGCCATCGTCGTTTTTGGATCCATCGGTATACAAAATATTCCACGTGTTTATAGGGAAGAAACTTAACAACTCTTGAAAGTTTTGGATGTAGACTTCTCTGGGAGTTTTGTCCTTTGAATAATTGGATAGTATGATGTTAATAGCTTCTGGTGAGAGCAGCCAAGGAGGGTATTTTCCAATTGTTAAGCTCTTCACATTTGGACAAAGTCCGATATTATTGCCAAAAGATAATGCATTATACAGAGTCGATGGTTGTTTAGGGGTTTTCTTTCTACGTATTATTTTGGCAGCGTCATTGTGAATGGGGGAAGAAAAAGATCCGCATATTTTGGGAATAAGTAGGGATGTTAGGGTGTCTCTTCGTTCTTCGATTGTTGGGAAGCCGCCTTCAGCCATCATGTTTTTAATTGGTGTTGTTTTAAAAGCTCTTAAAGATGATCTTACAGCTGCGTTGTACGTTGGTTGAATGAGTTTAAGGTTTGATTTTGCGCACTTTCCAAATATTGCCAATCCGTAGTCAATCTTTGACAATAGTATCAACTTAGTTATATGGATAAGAGTATTAGTGTGGACATAGCTATATTTAGATGATAGATATCTTATTATGTTAAGTCTAGATACAAGATTATTTTTTAGTTCTAAGCAATGATTTTTAAAAGTAAACTTACTATCAAATAAAACTCCCAGGATATTTAAATTTGTTACATTTTGAATAATAATGTTATTGAAGTTAATACTGAAACTAGAACAGTTTATTTTTCTGCAAATATGCAGATGTTTGTTTTTGTTAAGGGATAATAAGGCACCCGATTGTAAACTCCAGTTATTTATTTCAGCAAGAACCGAATGTAATTCATTTTGGGATCGATTTAGGTCATTGCATTTAGACAATAAATACAAGTTATCGGCATATAGAGAATGATCAATATTTTTGAATCTGGTAATAATTTCGCTTAAATCATCATATGCGATGATAAAAAGGATTACTGAAAGAGGCGATCCTTGGGGTATTCCGTTATTTAAATTATGAATGTTTGAGACTGAGTTATTTACTTTTGACCTGAATTTGCGGTTGGAAAGAAAAGATTTAGAAAAATTATATATTTTTGGCCCGATGTTCCATTTAAGTAATTTGTTTAAGACAACATGAATACCGATCCGATCAAAAGCTTTCTCAAAATCTAAAGATACTATAGAAACATGATTTTTGCAAGAAAGTGCTGAGGAAATAAACTCGTCAATGTGTAGAAGGGCGTCTATGGTACTGCGACCATGTTTGAAAGCAACTTGATTTAAGTCTATAAGATTTTGACTTTCAATATACCAAAGCAGTCTCTTAGAAATAATTTTTTCCAAGAGCTTGCTGATACAGGGTAGTAGTGAGATGGGTCGGTAGCCGTTGGTATCTGTCAATTGTTTTTTTGGTTTAGGGATGGGAACTACAGTGGCAGTTTTCCAAGTTTGGGGTATTATGCCTTGGTCGAAAATTTTGTTGAAAAGGGACAGTATACGTTTTTTCACTTGAAAATGTGAATTTTTGAGAAAAGGGTAAGAAACTCGATCATAGCCAGGAGTTTTCCCTTTGACGGAATTTAAGCAGTTTTCAAATTCTACAATGTTGATGGGTAATTCAATAAGTTTTGCAGATTTTGTTGGCTGGAAACTAATGTTATTATTGTTTATTGAAACATATTTGGAGTCACGAAATGAGTTAGAGAAATTGGAATCACTTGAGTAGACTGACCAACATTCGGCAAAATGTTCGGCAATTTTAAATGATTCTGTTATAGTTTCAGAACCTGTATTAATTGCTTTAATCAATGGAGATGAGTAGTTACCTGTCAGCGTCTTAATATCGGTCCAGATTTTCTTGCAAGAAGTATTTGGGTTCAGATTGGCTGTAAAAGTCTGAAAGCTTTCTTTTTTGGACTCTTTGGCTTTCCTGCGGAATTGTGCGTTGGCCTTACGATAATTAATTAGATTAAAATCACTTGGGTGTTTTTTAAATACTCTCCACAAATGTTGTTTATTGTTTCGCAGTGCGGCAATTTCAGGGTTCCACCAAGGGACAATTGCTTTTAACGGTGAGTGTCTTGTTTGAGGAATTGATGTATTCGCGGCATATCTTAAACCTTTGACAATAGTTGCTGCTTCTTGATTTATATTTGTTGACGGAGCGTATTTATTAAAGTACTCAAGAGAACTGGATTGGAATCGATACCAATCTGCACGATCGGTTAGGAATTTAGGAGTTGGATTGGATGTATTGTTATGTTTACCGATACAGATGCTGGTAATTATAGGGAAATGATCACTTCCGTGCAGGAAATCATCTCTATTCCATGTTGAAGAAGGAAAAAGTTGGGGCGAAACAAAAGTAAGGTCAACATGGGTAAGAGTGTTGTGTGTAGTAAAATGAGTCGGTCTGCCGTCGTTTAACAGGGAAAGATCGCAGTTGGTTAAAAAAGATTCTATTTCTCTACCTCTAGCGTTTAAAGTAGGAGAGCCCCAGAGGGGGTTCCACGAGTTGAAATCTCCTGTAAGAACGATAGGAGAGCTGACTGTTCTTAATATATTTTCCAAATCAGATGAAGAAAAGGATTGTGTTGGGGGAATATAAAGAGACAATACTGTAAGTTTAAAGTTAAGGAGGACCTCGATAGCTATAACAGAGATATTGGAGTTTATATGAAGAATCCTATGTGGTATTGATTTGTGAATTAAAATGCACGTACCTTGTTTTGCAGTTGTATTTGTGTTCAAGTTGTGGAAGTATGATTCATATTGCTTAGGGGCTTTTACATGTGTGTTATTTTGAACATGGGTTTCTTGAAGGCACATAATTGCCGGCTTGTGTTCCCTTATTAAAAGTTCAAGTTCAAGAAAATTATTTAAATATCCATTAAGATTCCACTGAAGAACCTTAAGGATTGATTTTTTGTTAGTAGAAGACTTTTGTGCAGTACAGATATGACTATACTGCGAAAAATCTGAGGGTGTTATGTTTATTGGTTGATTTGAAAGACTCCGTCGTCTCGATGTTGAATCATCCAAGCTCCTTGTGGTGCCTGGATGACTCAATTCCGAAACGACAGAGTCATTGTTTTGGATTCCGATTATATGATTAGATGTCTCCATCATCATCATCGTCGGACATTTTTTCGTAGTATGTGTTAGATTGCTCATCAGTTACATTTTGAGAAGCATTACTAGAATTTGTACTTGTTTTTTTATATTGGTTGATGTTACTCGTATATTGTTTATTTTGGTTGAGAGAATTATGAGTGGTTGAGTTTGAGTGGTTTACGTTTGAATTAGAAGGAGAGGAACATGTGGTTTTTGTAATTGTAGAGACAGAGGTAGAAGCTGCATGCTTAGCATCTTCTGACACGATTGCTTTTGTAGGATTTGTATTAATATTGTTTGAAAGAGAGGAGTTTGATAGTTGGATTGAGTTAGAAAGTGATAAATTAGTTTTCGAAAGGCGACGGGGAATTATGGGGGGATCTTTATTTAGATTTTGAGTATTTTGGGAGGTTTCGTTGTTTTTTAATTGGGAAGGTAAATTAGTTTCATTTGGAGGTAGTTGCGGGGGGGGGTTGAATTGATTTTTTGGCAATAGAAGAGTAAGAGAATTGGGGAGTAAAGAGAGCTGGATATTGCTCGCTGTATAGTTTTTTAGCCTCAGCCATGCTGCATTTGTTGATGGTCTTAATTTTAAGCGTTTCTTTGGCTTGTAGGTACCGTTTGCAATGTTTTGAGGAGGCAGGGTGTTCTTCAGCACAATTTGCACATAAGGTGCGAGTACAATTGTTGGTGGAGTGAGGGGGAAGGTTGCAGTTAACGCATGATTCGTTCCCTGAACATCTTTTGATCGTATGACCAAGAAGTTGACATTTCTTGCACCGCATAGGGTTCGGATAGTATTCTTGTACTGTAAGGTTGTACCAACCTACATTTACAGATTTCGGGGGACGGAAGAGGTCAAAAGTAAAGAGTAAAAGACCAGTGGGTGTTACAATGTTATTCTCTGTTTTTGTGAATTTGTAGACATGGGTAACACCTTGATCCTTCATCTCTTTAATAATTTCGTCTTCTGGAACATCTATTAAGCACGGTGCCCGTACAGTACCTTTAGAAGAGTTAAGTTGGTTGTGGAGGGAAACAGATATTGGACAAATGTTAGAAAGGGAGGTCTGGGCAAGGAATAAATTAGCTACACGTGTGGATTTCACAAGTATTAATATTTTGCCATCACGGAGTTGGGTTATGGATTCATACGAGGTGCTTATACCATCAATGGCTTTTTTCACTAGGAACACACTGAAGCTGGAAAGTTTTATGTTAGGGTCGGTATGTGATAACACAATAAATTTGGGATTTGAAGAGTTTAATTGGGAAGGAAGTTCAAAGTTATTATCGATTGGAGAGAAGGAGTTAGTTTTCTTTTTCTTTTTTGGGTGGTCGGATTGACGATTAAATTCGTCAAAACGATTGCCCGAAAGCACTCGTGGCCCAAGGGCCATGTTCAGATTAAACTGCACTAATTTATTTTATTTTTTTAACCACACTTACAAGCGCGAAAATTAAACAAAAGGGGGGAAAGAGAGGGAGAAAAGGTAGGTCGGAATTAAGAGAATCTGTTACCAACTGAGGAATGAGCGATCGGAAAACGAATTTGAAAAAAAAACTTCAGTGTTTAAGGCTCTAGGTACAGACACCAAGTAAAACATACAGATGGAGTTGCGGGACCCAATTTTTCATCTTCTCAATCATCTTAATATTAATTTTGATCTAAACTTCAAGTTCGATTTTTTTTGCAATGGAAAAAAGCCCCATCCTATAGTAGTTATATGGCAAGTAAAACGAAAAAGGCCGAAAAAAACGGAATTAAATTTAACCATTTTTATATTTCACTGATCTTCGTTTAATTTATACTGTTATATGATTTTAATTTAGAAACAAAAATCAAGTCTTTTCATCTTTTTCTTTCAGACTCATGCCGAAAATGATGATGCTGAAAACTGTTCTTGAGTGCAAAATAAAATAAAAAAAGAAAAAAGTAAGTTTGTAATGATTTCCCTATATACATATATTCACTGTACGTACTTAATATACTACTTCTTACGTCTACCATTTTATAGTAAAGGAAAAATATGCTTTTCAAGTAAAATAAAATGCACGAACTTACTCCTATGTAATAGACTAGGAATTTTAAAAAACAAATGTTATTATACTCTGTTCAATTTATATTTGCAGTACAGGGAAGACCAGTCTGACCATTATGGATTTCAATAAGCTTTCTTTAATTTAAAGCTCTTACAGGGTTGCCGCAGTGATCATTAAAAATTGCCGCAAACCTCACAAAAATATTGATAGAGCTACCAAATATTTGTTAATTTACGCACATTTTATAACCAAAAACAGTGATAACCTACACAGCTGTTCAAAATAATAGGGAAAGCAAAAAACCAACTAATTTGTAAACATTTAGACAATTATACGACCGAATTTGTATTATTTTTTTTAATTAAACCGTGCAATTTTCGATTTGTATTTGCAATTTTGCATATTTCTCCAAAATATTTATTTTTTTCATATCAAAATTTTTTTTTTTCGTTTTTCAGTGTAAAATAATGGGGAATGTTAAACTAAGTATGTGAATTGGTCAAATTTAATTAAGTAGTACATAGTAGATAGTCTTAAATTCCAAAAAAGGTGTGTGGTTTTTTCAATAGCCAGAATGGCCTCCTTTATTTTTTTTTACCGCCTCTATACGACTCGGCATATACTTTACAAGTTTTTGACATTTACTTATCGGAATGGCGTTCTATCGCTTCTGTATTCCAAGCCATAATTGGTGTTAATTGTTGAAAACCTTTGTGCGAAAGCATTTTTCAGATCCGCTCACAAATTCTCAATCGGGTTGAGATCGGGGGACTGAGATAGCCAGGGTACCACAGAGATGCGATGATCGCGAAGCCAAGCACTCACCAATTTTGAAGAGTGCTTGGGATCGTTATCTTGCTGAAAATGTCATCTAAGTGGCATATTGTCAATACCAAACCAAGAAAAGCAACGATGATGCTCCGTGTTTCACGTTACAGCACAGCATCAATTAAGCGAATGATTTACTAGTCAAAAGCTCATCATTTAAAGACAATATAGCAGTGCTAATAATGACGTTTCTAATTTGACTCGCACAGTAGAACAAGAATAGAACAAACTCGCACAGTAGAACAAATAGTAAAAAAAAATCGTTTGCCTTGTCAAAGTAATTCCCTATTATTTTGAACACCTGTGTAAATAAATTAAATCTATCTTTTTCTACACCACCAAGAATTAAGATAGCAGGTGCGTTTTTTAAGAGCATCCCCAGTAGGCATAATCCCTTTCTATTTAAAAAGTAAATCCCAGAAAAAACCTATTTAAGTAAAAACATTTGCTACTGCTTTCTCCATTCAAGCTTATTATCAAACTTTTTATTACACCTTCAGTAAAAACATCCATTTCCCACGTCTTTGGCTCAATCACTTTCTCAACGTGTTCGACATAACGAAGCCAACAACTGTATAACTGCATTTTAATTTTCTACTAAAACCTAAAAAACGAAAACAGAAAATAACCAAACGTCAACACCTTTTTCTCTAAAGTGGAGATATTCGCTACCAAAAGCTCGAAAAAAGTTTGAATCCTGAAATCATAGCACAAACCAAAGAAAATGCCATATAAAATTCCATCAACGTTGCAATGGTAACTCTGATTCAGTGTTTTTTTTTTAATGAACACAGCCTTTCTCCGAGGAGCAGATATGTAGGTCATGGTGGGATGTACGTGAGCTCAAAGAAGATTACACAAACAATCTAAATGTAACTCAGTATTCTGTTTCCTATTTCAGTGGCAATTTCTTAAGTCAAGGAAAGGTGCCGTGCAAACAGCAGCAGGTGCCAGTGTTTCTGAAAAAGCTCTCCCATAAGACCTGTACTGCAAATATAAATTGAACAGAGATAGAGAAAACTGTTCATAAGGATAGAATTAATTTTTACTTGCGACTTATAGGTTCTATATGGCAAGTTATGCATTCGGAAAAAAAAACGAACTCGAGATTTTCATCAAAGTTGATATTACGATGATAGCGAAGACCAAAAAAGTGGGTCTGACAATTCTGTCCGTCTGTCTGAAGCTCCTCCAAAGTTTGAATACTCGTATTATTGCGTATTCAAATTATGAAATTTTTTTTGTTTGGATTTTTAAAAAAAAATTTCAAAAATTTTGTTTGGAAACTTAATATTTCGAAAACCCCATGGTCGATTTTTTTTAAACTTAAATAAAAGTTTCTGAATACAATAGACAAGAGTTGAGAAAAAAAAAATTGTTTTAACTAAAACTAAAGGTAGTCACCATACGAATGTTAAAAAATGGTTTTCGAAAATCGTATTTTTCTTGAAAACGGTTCTGAGAATTTTGATGAAATTTTTTTCCTTTGATTAATATTGATTGACGTTGATATTTTAGATGAATAGTATTGCACCAAGATGGTTGCATTGTGGCACTGGTTCTGAAGGTGCATTCAAATATTAATACCACGATATAAAGAGTTTAGTAAAAAAAGGTCAATCAGCGGCTGAATATAGACATTTATGCATTTTTTTAGGATGATTTGATTGCCGGTACTCCACCAGATTCTGTAGAGAAGTCATCTTTAAGCTTTCCAATTTTAGTTTTTACCATAACTGATATTATGTTCAGAGTTCTAAATGTGGTTATAGAAGAATTCTTTAAGTATCGGAAATATTGGGCATCTGGTTCAATGCCACAGTCAATAAA
Source organism: Philhelius festivus (assembly GCA_963931855.1). NCBI lineage: Eukaryota > Metazoa > Arthropoda > Insecta > Diptera > Syrphidae > Philhelius > Philhelius festivus. The sequence continues at coordinate 150,870,929 of OZ007555.1, forward strand.
CGTTTGTTTGAAAAATTTTGTAAAAAAATTGATTATTGCGTTGGATGAGAAGAAGAATTCCTTCAATATGTTAGGGAGGATGGGTAGCCATCGGATTTTCTTTTAATATTAATAAATTCAAATAAACTTTAAGGATTCGATTTGATCGAGGATTGCACATCTGCCAAAATTTATTTCTTTCGTTACAAAGAGATCAAAATTTTGTCTTATACCAAAAGGAAACATTTTTACGTAGCATGAAAATTTCAGTAGAAAGACGCTACTGCCTCTTCAATAATTCTCTATTCTTACTGAACTATATTATATTATTTTAATATCTAAATCCATGATTATTTGAAATAACACAGCAAGAACTCCCACACGCACAAATCACAAAAGAACTAGTTATTCATCTAACTATTCTTCCGTGATTTATTTCTCTTTTGAATTTTGTATTAATACTTTTGATGTTTATTTTTTGTTCGTACTACTTTCTTGTCTTTCGAAAAATTTCTAATGAAACATCTGAGAATTATTTATGTGCCTTATGTGCTAAGAACTTTGTGAATATTTGAACGAGTGAGAATACGAGTAAGCTCATGATTCATGTAGAAAAAGGACACTTTAGGTGAGTGTTTTAAACATCATGGACCATGAACATTCTTACGACAACCGACACGCCAAACGACGATTTTTATGTGTGTGTACAAATAATACGTTATACGAACATTAAAAAGTTCAGATTGTATTTCGTTGACACGTACGACACGACTTCTCCGATGAACGTGTTGTTGAAATGAAATAAAATCTATCGGGGTCAAGGATGGGTTTTAGAGCTAAATGGAAGTTAAGTATGATACGAGTACTTAAGAATGTTAGGAAGGAGGTTTCATGATATAGGCACGACACGGTGGCGGCGTGTGTGTACATGTTTTATTCCAACGAACTGTTTTTGACTGCCAATTTCTTTTTTTTTTTTTTAATATTTGGAAACTTATGTGCTCTCTGATTTTCTGCAAATGGTGCAGTTTATAAAATGTTGTATAAAAAAAAATAACTCCGAAAGATTCTTAAACTTAAAATTTAAAAATGAATGATTTTAAAAAAATAAAAAATATATGTAAATTTCTAAGTGCCGATTTTGTGGTGTGGTGTTTGAATTATATTAATATTGGGACGATATTGAAAAAAGCCTTAATAATCGTAGAAATAAGTTGTGGCAAAGTCAAATGAGTTTTTTATTCTTAACTCTTAACCCGTTTATTATATAGCAAAACTTTTAACAGTATTCTTTTTTAAAGTGCCTTCAACTGTTCTACTAACCACAGTTTTACAACAAACGAGGAGACTGAATAGCTTTCAATCTAGGTATATGCGTTAGACGCCATCTTTTGTGGAGTGGTAGGTATAATATTTGATTTAGCCAAAAATGCTGCTATGTTTTTAGGTTTTCTTCGCCGATGCAGTATTCAAAAGAGAGCACTAAGAGCGACAGAGACCGTAGTCTAATGGAAACATTTGTACCTCTCGAGCACCACCACAATGTTTCATGACTATCATTATCTTACCGCTATTTTTATAAACATTGCTCTAGTGAAATAGCCAGCTGCATTCATCCCCTTAAACAATTCAACCGTAATACCCGTACTTCTAGGAATGTTCACCGGTTTTCGCTTGAGCCCGATTTCAAACGTATTTTTAAGAACAGAGATTCGTTTTTTAGCCGCACAACACGAATGGAGAATGCTTTCCCTGGTCCAATATTTCCCTCTAATTGTGATGCTTTTAGACATCGGTTTGTCCTTTTCAAATCCCACCAAACCTTCCTAAACTCTCAGATTGTAATCGAACATGTGAAGGTTAGACCTATTCCCAAGTGCACACAAAATATCAAAAACTAAAGGTTTAATCATAGCGTCAGGTGTACTCAGAGTACTTTTTGATTCACAATCAACTCTGCATTTTAAACTGTGTTGTCTTTTTCGTAGCTTTAAAATTTGTCTTACCCTTTTACGTCGAGACAAAATAAAAAAATCAAGAAGATAACACCATTTACAAAACAGCTTTTAACACTAAAATCGAACAAAAAATTGAGATAAGGCTAGCCGTGTTCAACTATCCGAAGAGAAACTCGATAGAAGTTAAGTGCAACTTGACAACTTGTTAAGTTTGTATGACCTGGCGCACGATAGTTAGTTAAAAACATCACACCCTGTGCCTAATTATTTATTTTAATCGGATCCCATGTGACAAAAAAGTGCTTTCTATAAAATATAAATCCATCTACATAGGTATTCCCGTCCCATTTACTGATAGACGCTCATGAACTACTGATAAGAATACTGCTCTCTGTTGTTATTTCGATGATAACATAACAAAACTTTTTCGTATTTTGCTTTCAGTAGTTCACTATTACTCATCTGTAAAGTTAATGATTGAATATTCCATTACTGTCCCTTGAACCTAATATCGAGATACTTTGGATTTATCGAAGCGTGTTAATCCCCGTTCGTATCGCGGTCTTAATTAAAATTTAATCAACGTCAATCCTGTTCGCATTATTTTCTAAATTAATCGAAGAAAGAAAAGTGATTCCATCTTTGTGGCTTTGCCAGTAAAAAAAAAACCATTAATGAACTCATCCGAGAAGAAGAGTGTAAAATAATCCGACAACACCTTAACGAAGTTAATCGATAAAAGTAAGCTCGCTTACAACAAGAACACTCTTTGCCCCTTCCAAATTTACTACCTAGATCCGTCTTATCGAATATTCTTTTTATTTGTGTTTCAATTTTTGTTCATCGATACCTACATAATGCTTGTGTAATAAAAAAGTATTAAACAAAAGTTCATAAAGTGGACGCAAATATTTTCCTATGATTTGAATGATTATCGCTGAGTGATTAAAAATAAATAAAAACGGTATGTGATTGTATTTTATGTATTCATAGTATCTATAGTATTAAAAAAATGAATAGTAAATCAGAAAAATTGGTAAAGGATTCATTTGCTTTCCTATATCTACTGTATAGAGCTATGTCCCTCTATATTTGCATACTAGTCTTCCAACTCCTGAACCCCTAAAAATCCGATTATATTAATCATATTACATTCAATCAGATTAAATGACGATCAGCTCTATGGCATCCACTAAACTAAGACCTTTAATAAAGAGTATTTTTTAGAGGAGGACATTTTTATATTGAATTAAAACAGACACATTTTTTTTAGTTTCGGGCCGCATCACAGTTCCTCGACTAGTTGACAAAAAAAATAAAAATGCAATTTCTATGTTTATGCTACTCGTATAAACCTGTTGTAGAACATCTCGCGTAAGAAAAATATTTTGGCAATATACATTTTTACTTGCGATATAGATACTATAGGGCAAGTTCTGCATTTGGAAAAAAAATCGAACTCCAGATTATGATCAAAGTTGACATTACGATGATAGCGAACACGAAAAAAGTAGGTCCGGCAATTCCGTCTGTCTGTCTGTATGTCTGTATGTCTGTGCCTCCAATTACAGCCTAAACTACCGGAGGTATTTTCTTCAAACTCGGTAGTTGAGGGTCTTCGGTGATTCCCTAGAGGAAAAATTGAAATTTTTTTTTTTAGCTCCAAAACTAACGGTACCCCCCATACACCCATAATGCATAATTTTATTTATCTCGAAAACGGCTCTAACGATTTTGATACAAAACATATTATGGACATGGACTATATTCTGGAAGAAAAAAAATTTGAGGGAAAATGTTATTAGAGCTACCTGTCATAGAACGGTTTTTTTGATTTTCGAATTTCTCACCAACGGCTCTAACGATTTTAACCAAAATTTTTATGCAGGGGCTGGTTTGCATTTAAAAAAATATAAACTAAAAATTTGTTTGAAAAAATAGTTTTTGGATTTTTAAAAAAATAATACAATTTTTTTTTTGAAAATTCAATATCTTGAAAACCGATACACGATTAAATTTTTAAATTACGTTTTAAAATGTATTTTTTTAATTACATACTAACAATTTGCATATCAATTTTTTTATAAAAATTTTAATGAAAATTCAGTACACAAAAAGCATGTTTCAGTGTGTCTGTATGTCTGTACCTCTCACTACAGCCTAAACTACTGGACCTATTTCTTTCAATCTCGGTAGTTAAGTGTCTTCGATGATTCCCTAGAGGAGAAAGAAAGAAAGAAAGAAAGTGTGATATATTGCACATGGACTACATTTTGGTCAGCAAAAAATTGGGGGAAAATGTTATTAACGGTACTTGTCATAGAACCGTTTTTTTGACTATCGACGTTCTCATTAACGGCTCTAAGGATCTTAACCAAAAATTTTCAGCAGGAGCCCCTTTAAGTTTAAAATAATATTGTATATAAAAATATTCGAAAAAAATATTTGTTGGGTTTTTTTTTTTTTTTTGAAAAATCAATATCTTCAAAACCTATGAACGATTATTTTTTGAAATTATTTCCTAAAATTAATATTATTAAATACTTAAAATTCCCATCCCAAATTTTTTTCTTGAAAAATTTTAAAGAAATTTCTTATACAAAAAATTTATTTAATAATAAAACGATTTTTTAAAACTTGTTTGCATAAATTCATACTTTTCTAGAAATCAGACGGCAATTTTAAGCATTTGAACATTATTATCTCATTAAATCCATGTTTTATATTTATAAAATGTATCTTAAATTCCAAAGTACTTTTACATAAGAGCAAGTTCGTGCGATCCAGTCGTGCATTTTATTTGTTTGAACATTAATAACGAATACTTTGACCGCAGGTATGAGTTGTTGTTTTCCAATCTTAATATATATAAATCTCGTGTCACAATGTTTGTCCTCAATGGACTCCTAAACCACTTAACCGATTATAATAAAATTCGCACACCATGTGCAGTTCGATCCAACTTGAGAGATAGGATAGTTTAAATCTCAAATTATAGTCGCAATTTTAATTTATTGCTAATTATTTGTCTGTTATTATTTGACAGTCACAATTATCTGTTAACTCCAAATGATTCCAACAGATGTCGATACCTTTCGACTGGGTTGAGTAAGTAATCAATAGATGGCGCTGCTATGGTAAATCTACGAACGTGTCATATAAGCTACATTTTAACAGCATAATTACCACGTGTTGTTGACGCTATAAAATTAATTAAATTTATTTTGTAGTGAACGAAATACCGTATAATTCAATTACAGTATTCCCCGCTTAATTGCACTGACCATTTTGTCAGATTTTTCGGTCAATTATCCGGGTGGTTCAATTAACGAAACCCCGCTTAATTGACCGACCTGTTCAATTAAAAGAAACCCGTATAATTGCACGAGTCGGTCAACTAAAAATTAAAATATTCATCCCAGAAATTTACTATGAACATTTCATTGTCAACTTACGAAAACCTTGAAAAAAACTGAAAAAGAATACACACACAAAAATATTTGAACACGTTTTATTTAAAAAATAAACATACATACATAATTAAAACTATGAAACAGAAATAAATTATTCTTAAAAAAAGTCACTTTTAGCTTCGAAAAAGATAAAAAAAATAATAAATACGATAGTAGGTATGTACCTCGAAGGGCTCATAATGGTTATTTGCATACATTGGTTTGGAAAAATTTGTGATTTGATTTTGATTGATTGTTTTGTTTTGAACAATGTTTTCTTGTTTTTCAGCTCAACTGTAAATTTATTTAGTGGTAAGAAGTAAAAACATAGAATTGCAATTTCCTGAAGAATTTCGAAAGTCGATGGTAATATGGCTTCAACTTCTCCTTTTTCTTAAACCGTTTTTAAAATTTCGGTGTCTGTTAAGCATTGTACTTAAGTATGTTGTCTATGGCCACGATATCATTTTCCAGCTGCTCTTCATCTTGAATGATACCTGTCTTTTAAAAAACCACTTCAGACGTAGGTTAAGTAATAAAATATTTCTAATATTTGTGTCATTATAATTTTTTTGTACGTTCAATTATCCGAAAAATGTCCATATATTTTTTTTTCGGGTGCATATTTTAAAGTTCAATTAACCGAGTAATTCAATTAAGCGGGGTTCAATTAACCATCTGAAAAGCTATGCTACTAATACGGGAAATTTTGCAATGCAACTTTTTCGGTCAATTAAGCGGGATGTTCAATTAAGCGAGGTGCAACTAAGCGGGGATTACTGTATTTCCACTTTTTAAATTTTTGGTGTTAGCATAGCCGGCCACGTGTTACTTAGACTGAAGTGTAAATTGCATTCATATTATAATACATAATACATAATACAGTGAAATTAATCCGCAACATATAGTTGCCCATGAGAAAAACATGGATTTTCCTAATCTAAACCACAAATGGACATTGTTTGACCTTGAGATTTATTTATAGACATGGCGAAAGCTAAACGAATTGGAAACTGTAGCCTTTTGAAGGGTATGGTAGAATCTGATGGTATCATCGGAATACGTGGCAGCAGGACCGGTTAAGTGGTTTAGGAGTCCATTGAGGACAAACATTGTGACACGAGATTTATATATATTAAGATATAACAAAAACTTTAGCCACAGCAACGCGTGGCCGGGTCAGCTAGTTTTTCTTATAAATTTGAATTTTTGTGATTTTTTGAAAAAAAAAATACTCTTTTTTCAGGGTTACAAATTGTAAAGTTAAGCTTTTAAAAAAATGTTAGCAAACTTTAACGAAATATTTTATGTCATTATATTCTGTTTTTACTGTGCTTTGAGAAAATGTTTACCTTTCTTGTTAATTCTTGCTAACCTTCAAAGTATTTGACTTTTTGCAGGCTAAGGTCCAACCTTAGAAAATAAAAAAATTAGAAAAATGGATTCCTTTTGATAAAAACACGAAAATTAAAGGCCGTCCGGTTACAACTAGAAACGATTTGTTGGGAAAAGTTTATGACTTCTTTTCAAAAATCTTGAACTTAGGTGGCTTGTAGTTTGGTTGAGAACTTCTTTTATTCTTCTAAGCAGCATTCTTAATTTTCTTGAAAATGCTTCGTATTGTGAATAAATTGTTCAAAAGTAACTTGGGTCTCATTGTTGACAAGCCTAATCTAGGAATTAGGTCAACAAATGATGCAAGCTCGGCAAGACGTTTTTTTTTTCAGAATTCGAAAATAGCTGCAAAAATAATAAGACTTGATGAACAGCTCATACGTTAATTTTAAATCGAATTAAGAATCTCAGTTTCAGTATTTTCCATTGATATACATACGTAATTTTTCTGAACTGCTGGCTGAAGTTAAAAAAAAATATCTTGAGCTCTACAGGTGGTAATATAAGTGTCCATAAGGTTCTGACACATGTTCCAGATATAATTTCATCTTTTCAAATATCTGTAAGACAGCTTTCTGAACAAGCACCACCGGCAAGTCATAAGGAGTTCCGGAAAAATCGCCTCTCACACACAAGAAAATCATCCCGGATAAATACAAACGAAAACCTCTTGACAACATTACTTTTAAAGTCTGATTCTTTTATTTTGAATTTAAGGAAAACAGATTCAAGACTTTCAAAAGCTGGCTAAAGTGATATCGGGCCATCTATCAAAATGGATGAAAATTTTACAAATTCATCATCTTTTTCACTTACTCTTGAAGATTCGGATAGTGATCTTTCTTTGTAATTTTTTATTTTTAGTTTTTCCTTTTGTAATTACTTTTTTATAAATAATTATTTTTATCAACAATAAAAACATTCATTATATTTTGCAAAATCTTTTATGCCGAAATATTCTGTGGTTGTTTATTCTTTGGTTTAAAATATAACAACTTTTGTATAATGTAAGAATCAAAAAAAATTTGGCCTCTAACTAATAATAATACAATTGCGGACATGGTAGTGGGTAGATTTCGGTTCAAATTAATTTTTTTATCCCACTCATCAATTCTGGACCCTTCAATATCATACGAGAAGTTTAAAAAAAAAAAAACAATTTTATAGCAAAAGTGGGCGTGGCAGTAGGCGGACTTAACGTTTTGTTTGATTAATAATTTCTTAACTGACCGCAATATTAATACTTGAAATCACTATCGTACGAGAGGTTCTTGTGAAACCAAAGTTTTAGCAGCAGTGGGAGTGGCGGGGGGTATGAAAATTCCTCAAATTGATTAAAATCCCTTAATTCTTACATTTACCAACCAATTTTAGTGCATACAATCCAATCTACATACAATTGATGCACTGTGCGCATCGCCGTATAATGGCGTAATTTGGAGATCCATTTTTTTATACAATCTTCCTAGTATGCACATCAGGCTTTATTTCTGCAAATATACATCGAATTTTTATTTCTAATTCCTCAATTGGTTTTTTATTTATCGGCGTTGATGTAGGATCGCAACGTATCCCCACTATCCCCAGAGAAAATAATCGAACAGCGGCTAATCACCATTCGAACCAGACCAGTTAATAGGTCTGTTTCGTAAAATTAATTGTGCGTCAAATGTTTAAACTTCTACTAAAATTTGATGTTTTTTTGCATTAAGATGAATTGTCAAACTAAACGAATTTCAAAACAAACGAGATCTGTCAAATTAGCTGCCATAGGAAACAGTGTTACCAATTTATTTTTATTTTGCGCGTACTAAAGGGATTTTGACTTCCCTTTAAGTGTTTGATCGCACTGTGAGTATAGGAAAATTAGAAATAATTTCAAAGGAAATACCAAATATCTGAATATCGAAATGAAAGTTAAATATATTGGTGCAAAATTTTACAAAGTTTTCGTTTAAGCACTAAAACCGGCTCTACTTAACGCAGTCGCACAGTGGCGGAAAATCCCAAAAACGTGGCCAAAATTATTTTTTGTGTTTGCGATGTAAGAAACGCTTTTATTTATCAGATTAAACTATTACGAATGCAAAAGGAACATTTTTTGATTATATTTAGTTTAAAAAAAAAATAATAACGAAAATGGGGCCAAATTTTAAACAACGTATTATTAAGGGCTTAGCATCTTACTAGCTAGCAATTTATTAAACTTTTAGTAATTTACTAGCTCTTCGAAAATGTTAAACCTTTTTTTTTTGCTTTGATAACTAGCAAAATTCGAATTCCCTTTTATTAAAAACGGTGCATCTGAATACGTTTAAATCATGACAATTCTTGAAATTTAACAAAAGAAACAAGATCAAATCTGGGGGACAGATCTAATAGTTTGGAAACTCAAAAGTCAAAGGGACAACCTACAATTTATTTTGTTAGTTGTTTATTTGTGAAAACATTTTTCGAAATGTTTTTTTATCATTTTCCCCATTGTAGACTGGACCATTCCATGTACTGCTCCTATAAGATTAATTGGTGTACAGATACTATATCCCCTGTGTTCTATTAGGAACTTTTTACTGCATAAAACTTAGTCTTCAAACATATCTGTATATCAAAATCTTCGTCTTCCGAAAACATTTTATATTATTTTATTTACTTTTAAGAACAATTAGATAATGAATCATAAAAAAAACACAATTTAACTCTTTCATATAAAATTGCCAAGAGATTTTTTTATGAAAATTCACAGATATCATATAAATTTTTATAAAGTTAAAGTAGCCAGTTTGTTTGATCGTTGTAAGATATTAAAATCGTAAAATTAGCAAAGTCCGTAGTAACTTACTAAAATGGCTTTAACATATTACGAAATCGCTTAAAATTTTGCCCCAATGTTATAAAATAAAGAATTTAAATTTAAATAAACAAAAAACACGCTCATGCCCGTAGTTCCATCGCAACCTCATTTAAAAATAAGAGTAAACTTTGAAGTTGTGATTTCGCAAGTGACTGTTTTATGTTTAAATTTTCTGGATAACATTTTTTCTTGGCTTCGGTAATCGCTTCATAGCTAGGATATAGATTGGCACCATGTTTTTTGGCTGCATCTCTAATAATATTGTATTGAAACTTTGTTAATTTGGCCTGAAAAAATGTTGACAAAGTCTCATCTTCATTAAATGGAATTATTTCGCAATTCAATTTTTTATAAGCTTTTTGGTATTTTCCGGCGCGCGATGGAGTTGAAAAGCATACATCTTTTATTACGGTGGAAGAATCAATTTTCCCTTTTTGCCGAAGTTGGATTTAGGCCGCATAGCTTAATTCTCCGCTGTTTTCGGTCGTCCAGCTACTCTATGCGTTCGGCATGGAAACGGTATTTCGAACTCCAACCAGGTTTTGAATTTATTTTGGAAAGCTCGGTAATTTCTAGATGAAGTTTACCATCGATTCTTATATCCATTTACAAATTTAGGCAATATTTTCTTTGTTTCATCAAATGTATCAATATGGGTGAAGTTTTCAACTTTTTCTGACAAAAACTCAATTTTTTCTTTTGAATCATGTGATAAACAAGTTCTTAAAACCTCACTTAGCTGATTTCTTGATAAAAAAATTAAGTTTGAATGTGACCCTATATCAAAAAATAAGAAAATCAAAAAGTATTTATTGAGGCGAACTTGCATTTTCAGTGTGTTCAACACATTTCATCTACAATATCTCTTAACATCGCAAAATATCGCAACATTTTTTGTTAATAACTTATAAAGGAGATATCAAGGTAAATTAAGAGCTACATTTCATCACGGGATCTCACGGGAAACATAAACTTTTCCATTACTACACAAAGTTCAACATTTTTTTTTTTTGGCACAAAAGGGCGTTTCTTGTACATGTTATACACCAACATATAACATGAAATTATTTAACTGTTTTTTATTTATTTCACTAAACATACCACCAGCAATAGATTCCATATTGTTTTATGAACAAAATATTTACACAGCGAAAAAAAAAGATCAAGAAAACCAACCTTCTCTCACAAACAAAATCCTTAACTGCGGCTTATTAAAATGTTCCCACTTTAGTCACATCGCCTGACTAAATAGATGCAAACAAAATAACGGGATTAATCAGATTATGTACTTAGCTTATCTGTTAACAAGTTGGCATACAAAAACAACAACAATTCTGATTTTTGTTTTTAATAGTTTTGGCCACGTTTTTGGAATTTTCCGCCACTGTGAGTCGTTTAGCTTGGAGACTTTGTCTAATTTTTTCATAATTTTAATCACGTTGGACAACTCTTCTAACTAATGTGGGTTTTACAACAGAACCTAAGCGAATTTGCGTTAAAAAACCCTTAATTTGACAGATACATAACCCACACAACTACAAAAACACAAAAAAAAAAAAAAAGTAAAAAGAACAGACAACTTCAAACCAAATAATTTTTCGACGAAAAAAGTACATTTAATATACTTCCTCTGTACAGATTTTGATTGTTTATAAGTTATTTACATTATTTTAGATGGAAATAGAGTATAAATCGCAAATTCAGTTCATAAAAACTCAATTTGTTGTTGCAAGGTGCAGATTCATTTAGCTATACTCGTACATTATGATATGTACATTTGTATGTACAGATTTGTTAATCGTAGAGCACTTTCGTACGATTGTTTCGAATTTATAATATTTAGTGATTCAGTCTATTTACAAAAAACATCTTTAAAAAAATCGAATAAAACATCAGTAAACATTTTTTCTGCGATTTGCTTTGGTATGAAATGACCATTGTCAATATTGATAAAGTATACTTTTAAAAGATAAACTAGCTATTTGCTGCTGTGAAAGTAAGACGAGCTCTTTAACGTTAAAGTAGAGGTAGTTTATTTCCTTTAAAATTAACAAAAAGTCGCTTCTCGTTTTATACTCAATATTTAGAGTCGACTCCCATTCTAAAATTGATTTAGATGTTTGAAATTTTGCGCCATTGAGTCGGAAAGAGCATTCCACATTCGTTAAGTTCAGCTGAAGAAAGAATCTCTAAAATTAATAGTACGCTGGAAGTTGGACTCTGAAGTAAACTGATGGGCATTACCTAATTACGGTTGAATAAATGCAATTGGCGGTGCTCGAGAGATGCAAATGATTCTTTTATACTTCTTTCACCTTTCATTTCCAAAGACCTTTATTCGGATTATATGCAAGCGACTCAAGTGAGTTTTTGGAGCACCAGTCCAAATGTGGGAGTTGTACTCGAGCCTTGGACGAATAAACGCTTTATAACCCCTTCATATCAGCCAGATTAGAAGAGATTAAAAATTGTCTTGCAGTATCGAAGGAAACCTAAACACTTACCAGCGTTTTAGGCGAAGTCGAAAGTGTGGTTATTCCACATAAAGTGGTCTGTGATGCACCTACCGAGAACTGATAGTTGTTCGGTTGATAGGGGCACACGGGGTGAGCTGCACTTCAACGACAGTGTTTAGTTTTTAAAAGATTAAATTCTACTCGGTTTATGGTTCCCCATAAGACAATGCTATCGAGTTCAGAAGAAATTATCATACGTTGACTTTCTAGATCAAATTCGTCATCACCAAAAGAATTTAATAGATTAGAAGTTTCGAAGAAAAATGATCATTGAAGAATTTTAGAAAGAGGGTCGGAAAAAACGGAACCCCGGCGGTGTACACCGCATTTACACAATGAATATCATGCCTGAACCTGTCCAATTTAACTTGTTCGAAAGGTAATTTCTAATCCAACGAAGAAAAAATTCATCAAGAAGAATGCTTGATGCCAAACTCCTCAAATACTTTTAATATATCATGTGCAATGATCTTATTTTCTCGAACACAATGTGATGTTTTGTGCAACTTTTGTAATAACCTTGGAAAGAACAGACTTAAGTGCTAGTAGACTTTAGTTAGAAGGGGAAGAAGATTCACCTTTTTTGGGCAGGCTGGCGACAGTCTAAATTTTATTTACTCGGAAAGAGATCAGTAGAAAAGGGCAGATGGAGAAGCTTTTGTAATAGTTTTTCCAGCGTTGAAGAACACCTTCTCAGAACTATCCAGGCCAGCGGATTTGTGTGTATAGAGATCTTGCAACTGTTCGATTGCGAAACAAGATTATTCCCAGAAAACCGTATACCCTTTAAAATACAGAGGGAGTCATACAACTTTCAGGCATCGTGGAATTGGCAATAAACAGTGCTGCAAGTAAATTGGCTTCTTCTTGTGAACCGACAAAAGTGTAATTGAAGACGAGCGTAGGAAGCAAAGACGAAGTAGTTTTTCGTAATATTTTTCCAAAGGACCATCAATATTTACTACCTTTGGGACATTTTAATATTTTTACCTTGATCGTTTTTCAAGCGAAAATTCGGTCAGTAGACATACAAAATATAGCTATCATAAAATTTCAATGAGTTTATTCTACATTCATTACTATTTATGAGAAGAAATTGGAGTTGAAAGATGGCATCGCTGCACAAAGAAGCAGCGACTAGCAAGTGGTATTTGTCATTTGATCTGAGTGCTGATATTTTTGTCTGAATTTATAACAAGCCACAGGTGGACAAGGTATCTTTCAACCTTAAACCTTGATTGATAACGTCCTGCCCAGGCCTTTTCTTTGTAGCTTCCATCTCAATACACATTCAAACGCATCACTGACATCACGTTCTATTCAGAGGTTCAGAAATAGGCTTTTATGCGATGTTAAGAAGAATGACTTGTATACTGTATAGTTTGTGCAACACAAATTATTTCCTCCTAAAGGTTCGGGGAAGCAATTTGAAGATTGTTTTCTTTGGGCATTTTTACCTGGAACTATATTTGGTAGCATGGCAGGAAAGACATTAGTTTCGGAAGCTTTAATTCAATAGTAAGATAGATATCTGTCCCTGGTCTATGTTGGATTGACGAAAATGTTTAACTAGTTCATCCAGGTTGAATGATAAAATCTAACTGGTAGCGGAATTCGGTTTAACATCAACGTTTTACAGTTGCAGAAATGATTTTGCCACATATTTAGACTTCAGAATCAACTGCTACAAGTCTACTTTATAACTACCTTTATAATCGTTTGTCATTTAGAACATTTCCACCAGTTAAAAATATGATGCTTATGATATTACCAAACTGCGTAGATATGGACGGTAGGTCTGAGATAATAATACCAGAAACGAATCTAAATCTTCCAAAATTTAACTTAATTTTTACACAATAACATTTCTTGATTTATTTTAAGTTCTTCCGAAATTTTTCTCGACTTTTCAAAAAAACAATTAATCGCTTGAAAAGTTCTCCAAGTGTCAACTTTACCAGCTAAAACAAATCTCTAGCTTGGTCATTCCATTCACTAAGACATTCATTCGAAATTGTTTTCGAAATCATCAGTCTTGAGATCACGACTTCCTGAAAAGATACGTGCTCTCATAGAAAACCTTCGCGTTCAAATATCATCGAAACTTTCGCGTTCGGGCACACATTCAATGATTCAGTAAGTTGTTACATGCCTTTCCAAAACTTGCAGCAAAATGTTTCGATAAAATCTAAGAAAACCAAAACCGGGAAAAAGTTCCATCTAGGCATTCATCTACGAGTAGTTACCCTAACTCATTGGCGAGTGATTCGAAGCATGAAGCAATCTTTCAAAAACCAAATCTATCGAGAAGAGAGAGTTAGGTTAATTGTATAATTCTCAAATCTACTCGGTTCGCTTATGCATGCTTGTTTGTCAATTTCGATTTTCTCTATTTTATAGAACTTTAAATACTTAGAATTTACAAGAACGTTAACGAACCATTTAGATACAAGTAAGAGTCCACCTGACTCGATTACTTCGTCAGCTAATCCGCTGGTTCATCAATATATGTAAGACTCATTTCATAATAAATAGGATCGTGGATGATGGACGCACGATTTTCAACATCGCTCAAAAACCTTTATTTTTACTATTGCTTTTCCAACATAATTTAATAGCAGAACTCTGGTTGATGGATACCAGGTTTCCTTAAACCCTAAAAATAAACCGAAAAATGGAATAATTGAACGTCGATATCAGAGAAATAAATTTAATGAATGATTGATTGGGTTAATCTAAAGTATAGGGACTAGAGAGTATGCGAGAGATGTTTCCATAGAAAAAAAACACAGTCACGTTTAATACTTCAACACAACCGACTGAGCTTAATCCTGGAGGTTGCGTGCGATGTCAAAACCATCTAGAGTCATGATATCAAAAATAGACTTCTATCCTTCAGGTCGTTTTTCCACCCAACCCAACCTCTTTCTGCCTGCATTCATTTTCTTCATGGAGAAAATATTATTATCTTAAATTTCCGACAACTGTCAAAGACAATTTTTCATGTGTCGTTTGCGTTGTATTAAACTTGACAGCATGCTGTGGAATTATGTCAGTCGCGCTGCTATAATACACGAAAACCTACATACATACGAGTACGATGTGAATATTTATACGAGTATGCCAAAGTCGCCTTCGCCTTGAATATATTCGTCGTAGTAGTAAAGGATATAGGGAGCGGAGACAACACATGTGATATGTCCTTTTGTATATCCACTATAAGCTCACTGTAAAAACAAGTGGGTAGGTGAGTGAGTGGATATGATATGGTGAGGTAGGAGGGAGTGGGAGGCGAAGAGGGATGTTGGTTCGAAGGATGTTTTCTATGCAAATGTACACAAGAGTGGAGCATGTATTTATTCTCATGTACTTTATTAAATTATGTCAAGCGTTATGCGTGTCGCATGTCTGTCGAATGTTTAAACAAGAATATTTCCATTTCAAAGGACTCACAGCCAGTGGCGAGGTGAGGTTTCATTATGGGTTTGTCTGGGGTTGGTTTGCGCCTTCGGTTTTACATTGAGAGAAAAATCCTATCTAAATATATATTTTCAGTTCCAATCACATGATAGTAATTTACTCTCTAGAACAAATAGAGGCAAGCATTACGCGAATAATAATTTACGCGTCGGTACCATATGGGAATAGTAACTACATCACATTCACGACTAAGAGGAAATGGTTTGACAAAGACTGTATACAGAACGACAAACGATATTCTTTTCAGAAATTGTGCCAACAAGGAGTTTAAACAGTTACTTACTACAAAAAAAACTTGGCTATACCTAACAATTACAGCAGAGTAAAAATTCTAAAGAATTTTGGTCGAACGTTCGCGAACTGGGTGGATGGACTCGAGGTATGAAGGCATCTGTCGAAGTTGCACATTTTAAAACACTATTATCGGTCGAGAAGAATCTTCATACCTTCAGCAACGCATTTCAAGACTTACTTTTACTTACTCAGGTTCTCAGACCTTTTATGTCCGCGGGGGACCCCTAGTGGGACATAGGGCGTCCACAACGCCAGGTCGCCATTGTGTTCGGTTCCTTAATATGAGTCGCAACTCCCTCCAACTCTTGTCTGGTTGGGCTGACTCCACCTCGACTGTCCTTTTCCATGAGCTTTTCGGTCGTCCAGCTCTTCTTCCTTCTTGAGTGAGCGGATTCCACTGCATTGTATGCGCCGCAATACAGTTGTCACCTTTTCGAAGCGTGTGTACGATCCACTGCCACTTTCGACGTCGTATAATAGAGTCAATAGGTTCCTGACCCGTTTTCCCGAGGAGCTCTTCGTTTGATATACGATTGGGCCAGAAAATCCTAAGGATATTTCGTAGACATCTATTAATGAACGTTTGCAGCTTTTTAGTGACCCTACTGTAAACCGTAAAGTAAAACGCATTCGACGTTCGATCGAAACAGCCGCAGCTTGATTCTTAAGCTTAGAGAGTAATTCCCCCATATATTTCTAAGCATACCGAAAGCAGCCTTTGCCATTTCGATTCGACTGCTAATTTCCTGTTCGATGCTACCTTCAGTAGAGATGATACAAGGTATTGGAAGCTCTGTACTTTCTCTACCGGTTGTTAAGAAATATTTATGTGAGAAGATGACCTGGTTCCTAGGCTGATCATCTTTGTTTTGCCGGAGTTGATTTGCAGTCCTAAGATTTATGCTTCTCTCTCGACCCCTGTTGTCATTTGGTGGAGATCCATGATCCTATGAGAGAGCAAGCATACGTCGGTCGTCCGCATAGTCAAGATGTTTCAGGTGAGACGTCAGAGTCCATCGAATTCCTCTTTTTCCCGTCAAGGCCGCTCGCAGGACATCGCTTATCACCAACAGAAACAATATTGGTGATAGAATGCAGCCCTGTCTGACTCCACTTGGGACTTCAAACTCTTAAATCCATCATATGTTGCCTTAATAATAGCTATTAATTTATCTGGGATACCCCTCCTGCGTAAAGCAAGCCAAATAAATTCTCTATTTACGCTATCGAAAGCCTTCTCAAAGTCAATGAATAGCAGGTGGAGTGGCGATCGATATTCGATGCACTGCTCAATTATGATCCTTAAAGTATTGATATGATCAATGCATGAGGATCCAGTGCGGAAACCTGCTTGTTCGGCATCGAATGTGGCTTCTAGATTTTCTCTGATGCGTTCCAGTACTATTTTTGTTAATATTTCTGCAACGACAGGCAGGACGCAAATCCCCCTCCAGTTTTCGCACTGTGTTAAGTCTCCTTTTTCCACTCATTCGGAAATCCTTCGGAGACCCAAGCTTTCTTTATGAGTGGATGAAGGAGTTCGCTTCATGTCGTCGGTGCCGCTTGTAGAAGCTCTGAAGGAATGCCATCAAGTTCTACCGCTTTGTTGGTCTTCAGTGCTTTGATTGCGTTGCGGATCTCATCTCTATTGGGGGGTGCAGTTCGGATTCGGGAATTTGTTGTTCCTGTCGGCTCAGCAGGTATCAGTTGCGCATTGCTGTCGGTAACTCGGTTTTATACCGACGCAAAATGGTCCTTTTACTTTGTAATGCTGTAGACGGTTCTACTGTCGCATCTGTTAGCAGAATCTTCTGCTTGTTGGGCCAAAGCGTTGATGTGATTACGCTTGTCACGTCTTACACTACGGTGAACCTTCCTCTTTCTCATGCGGTACAGGGATTCTAGCTCTTTTTTTTCTACTACAGTTGCAGCTGCTATGCGGCCCTTGAGTTTTTTCCGTTCGCCAATCCGTATACAGGTTTCCTCAGAAAGCCAAGCGTTATTGTTTCCCCTCGCTCGGCCGACTATTCTTTCAGCACCTGATATAAGAACATTTTTACAGCATTCCAGTGGTTTTCAATGGATTCAGGTTCCGTGCTGCTGATTGTCATCATTCCGTATGAAAGGTGGTCTCTCAATTTTTGGCGTGTTGAGAGATCATTTAGTCTGTCGACGTTGAACCTGGTAAGCGGATGATCTCCGAGCTGCAGCTTTGCCCAAATTCTCATTAAGGAATTATTAAACGCTGATTAGAGGCTAACATGGGCTATTCACATTAATGACAAGAAAACAAAGATCATGATTTTTGAGTTCCGATAGCGAAGAAGAGTACCCGAAGAAGCTTGGCGTCTAAATAACGAGTGTATTGATATAGTTCGCGAGTTTAAGTACCTCGGAGTGTTGTTGACTTCGAACTTAAACCTTAGAAAGCATGCTAAGGATAAAAGCAGTGAAGCTAAAATAGCGCTTAACATGATGTGGCCTAAGCTGTTCTCCAATACAAATATTAACCATTCATCTAAATATAAAGTGTTTAATGCTAGTTTTACAAGTTACAAAAGTTTATTTTTATTTACACTCAAAATATGTTCATATGTTATTTACAATAATTAATTTCTTAAGTCTAATGCTTATTAATCTGCGAGCACAAAAGGGGCTCTGCTTCGTTAGGTTGGTTATGTTTTCTTTTTACATTTGAATAACATTATGTGCCTTAAGTCTAAATTTTTTTTTTATTATTTATGATATTTGCGTCAGCTTGAGTAGTGCTAACGGTCGTTGGCTCATGTGGTGATGAAGGGGTGGATATAGGTCATTGTTGATTGCTGTCTGGTCTTTTGGTGGCTTCAACCTCTCTTGTGCTGCGTCCGTGCAACATCATCCAAGTTTTACTTGTATGTGCTACGGAGTGCAAGCTGTTGGAGTCACCTTCTTTTTTATTTATGAAAATTAGTCACTTTTTATGAAATGTCATATCCGGCAGACGGAATGAATTGACATATACGTATTTTATATCTAAATTTTGTAAATAATTTTTGTTGTATTAAATATAATAATTTAATAAAATCTAATTTACTAGACATTTCGGAATTTCTTACTAGCACACCTGCTCTCGCGCTGCTTTAAAAAAAAATTATAGTAATGTTTTTTTATAACTGCCAATATAGGCGTATAGGCTGGAAAACAACGGACAAAAACATATATTTGAGAGTTTGAAAAAAAAAATATGATAAAATCTGTGCAGTAAAATTTTAAATTTTTTCATTAAATTTTATATTAGGTTCACAGATACGCAGCGGTTTAGGTATATGGAAAATACCATCCCGGTACCCAAGCATCCCAAAGTGCATAGCACCAGCACATAACAATATAAGGGTATACTCATAAGTCCATAAGTCTCTCTATCCCCATTTCAGACTAACCAAAGCCTTAACGACGGGTCGTAATAAGATATCAAATCTCGGTTGCGGGTATCGTGGTTAAACTGAATCTCTCGGTAAGCTGAAGTCGTCGGTCTTTGCCAATAAACGTTAATCGACCAATGCCTTTAAGATGAATATAACACAGGCCATCGCTATAATACAGCAGGATCTTTGCGAAAGAGATTCGTGTCACCATGAGAACCATTTGTTAATTCTTTACACACCGCTTGTTTTTAACTATTTAAACATTTACCCGCCCTTATTGGCTAAACCCTTTTTATAAAAATCGATTACTAGCGATGAACTTTGGCTTCAAGGATATGTCAAACTAATCGCTTCTGATGATCCGAAATCGTGTCATTTCTATAAGTTTGCTAATAGCAGATCAAGAGTATTCTGGCTAGTTGCGAACCTAGATCTTGTTGCTAGAGCAGACGTTTCATGCAGGAAAAACCGTACAATAGATCCTATCCGAACATTCTTGAATGATAATACTTCAGTTAGTCAAGTTGAGTTATCTCTGATTGTCGATTTATAATTTATAATCAAAAGTCACAAAGCACGGGGAGTTAAAGGGTCCTTACCAAGATCAATAGAAAATTTCTTGTCAAATTGGACCAAATCTGCATGACCAGAAGGCTTGCTTTTTCTTTGTGGCTGAGGTAAACTCGTCGGTATCCAGGGGTTCTTCCCAAAGAAGCAACAAACTTGAGTTTGGAGGGTCTAAATCTCTGAATGAAATAAAGTTTTCCGATACTGCTAAGCTCTTAATCAATTTATTTCGGTGTCGGTATTTCATATAATTTTGATTTACAATATTACTTCTTTTCTTAAAATAAATAACACGGTATTTCATATAATACAATATACAAAAGCCTAAATAACTAACACGGTATTTCATTTAAAGTCATAAAGTGTCCCTAGCACGCATTCTAGGGAAATAAACGGGTTGAACTCTAAAAAAAAGAACCTGTCCAATGAGCTACCTTGAAGAGGAGATCAGAGGAAACAAACTGGTTGGTTTAGTAAATAATAATACTACTAATAATAACAATAATAAATATTCCCCCACTCTAGCTAATACTCCTAACAATACTAAAGCTTGCCCTACTCTATCTAATATAATATCCTTCTATTTTATAAAAAAAAAATTTAGATCAGCTTCACCATTACGGCAATGCCTCTCTGTCACCGAAACGCCTTTCAAAGGTTTTTGTTTGCGGCCCGATCTAAAACTCTCTATACACATATTGGTATCCACACTGCACGAGAATAAAATACAATTTTGTCGTTTTCCCAACCTCCACTTATCAAATCTACGGCTAAGAGTAAGTGTGAACTGCAATAATAAATGACCAAATTGCATGTTATTTCGATTGAGTGGTAATCACATGACTCCGGGTGCACACTGGATGTGCAATATGATTATTTAATAATGCTGTATGCAGGTGTCGTAACGCTTTGCTCGTTAATAGGATCAGGAGCCGTTTGCGTCGTAGCGTTTTGCTCGGAAATGTGATTAGTGTATGTAGGCATTATAACACTTCGTTACAATGATACCAGCTGAACTCCAAATTGTGGATTCTTAACCATATTCCTCCGTAGAGGGAAGTTAAGGTCATGTTCAAATCTTATGCTGGTAAATCTTCGCACTTTAGCATGGAGGTTATAAGAACTAATTTGTCTATCATTATTTCTTCTAAAAACTTTTGAACGTTACATGGATACCAAATTTATCAAAGCAACATGCTTTTTAAAAAGGGAAAACATTGCGGAAAAAAAATTACACACACTTGTATGAAACTTGGAATATTCCCACCATAACATAGAGGGCGCTTAAACTATTTAAGCACATCTTCAATTTGATCTGTACTGTCGTCGATAGAGGTAGGTGGCTTGCTTCGTTTATTGATTATACAAATTCTGAATAGAAGAATTACCAAATTAAATCTGGGAGGCTTTTTTCAAGATGATCTCATAATAGAGATTACATGACAAGGGTCTAAAGCGGTGTCCTCCTCTGCTTTAAAACCTAATAGCTAATATGCTGTTGACATGTCTGCAAGGGTGGAGCTATAGACTAATGCTCATGCGGATGGCGTTCCTTTTTCCGTTTTAGGAACAAGTTCTTAGATGTTGAAAGAACTGTTATAAAAATCTTTATACAAGCTAACAAACTGAGCAGTCATGTAGATGGCCTTGGGTTCGATTCTCAGCCGCTGCAAAAATGTTTTTCAGGAGTGTACTGAATGTTCTCAGGAAGTGGCAAATCCTCCAAAAGTATCTCTTGTCATTAAAAGTGATGCTCATTACCCGTTCGGAATCGGTAGAAAATTGTAGGTTCCCTCCATTCCTGCTATAACACACAGTAAAGATTGAGAGTTGTAAGTCACTAGGCTTAGGCTCTCTATGATCCGTAATGCCTTCTAGTTTATTGTTTTCTAACGATCTGTCATAATTTTCCCAAAACAGATCTTGTCTTGTACTCCATCAAATTTAAAATTTCCTTTACAGACCTTCCTTGAATGAAACAAACTAAATAAATGGCTTCTCATACTCATACTTTAATCATCGGCCAATAATAAGCAAAAAGCAATAAATCGTGATAATCACAGTCGAAAGTTCAGCTTGCCTGTCTTAAATCGGAGGACTTTGCACGACTCCTGGACATTGTTTGATCTAACAAGCCGCGATGTATTCAGTGAGCACAGCCACTCTTGTGCAAGCTTTTTTACTGTGAATAAATACTTAGTTTGGCCACTCTGTTATTCTGAACTCAGTTGGATAATTACTTACTAATCTGGTAATGTTCTCCAATTACTTTTTAGCAAAAGCTTTCAAGCAACCATCTCTTGTAGATCTATCTATGCGAGGATGAGGAAGTTTTGGAAGATAAATATATCATTTAATTTTGTCACCGAGGGATCAAACCCGATTAAAGAGTTGATCTTCCTAATCGTTGTAGCATGTTCCAGGTGTAATTTTTAGGGAATTCCGGATTTTTTTAGATAGCCACGCTGTTATTAAATCTCTGGATTCTGTATCAACAAATTCTATAACATCTCTGAACTATCGCAGATGGTGCATCTGCACTTCAATTTTGACCTTTGCTGATTGCTCGGTCATAGGAATAATCTAGGAAATTTTAAGGTTGACAAACTCGCCAAAGTTGTCAAAAACACCATCTATTTTGAGACAAGTCGGATGCTGAAGCAATCCAGATGGACAACATTTTATACATAATTTTTTGCTCTGACTTTTTTTTAAATAATCTTTTAAAATCAAAAGTTTCAAATTTTTTCAAAACTAATTGTTTTTTAAATAAAAGTGTAAAATATTGTAAATTATTTATTTTATTTTGTTTAGTGTATGCAGCGTTTTTGTGATATCTTCTCTGTGATGACATGTTTTTGTCATAAATGTATGGCATTTGTGGGGGGTTGATGGGTGGTGCTGATGGCAATGGCTGGCTTATGGTTTAATTACTATTATATTATTTTTTAAAGACATAATAAAGGAGAACAATTTTATGTTAATTAATGCGTTATAATTGATATTTAATATGAAAGCACAGTGTTTAATGAAATTATAATTAATTTATATACGCGCCTGCCTTTATTTATGATAACCGAAAAATTAAATATTTTATTAAGGATAGCTAAATTGTGATGTGCTCGTAAGTTTTTAGATCTTTAAAATTACATTCGCCGACTGCAACACCTGCAACAAAGGATAAAGTGTTTGGTAAGTAGGTAGCTAAGAGGTGTGAATTCAAGGACCACTAAAGGCGGCATTCTGTAACACCAATTAGATTATATGCCACTTCATTCTACACTGTGCAAACAAAATTTGTTTTTGCAAGTGATTTCAAATTGCAATGCAGGTGGATTTTAAAAGACCAGCTGCTACTTAATGAGATACAAAGTAGAAAATGACAGAGTAGCCTCTGGCCATCTATTGAACACAAGCAGAAACTCTTGACCTGTCATTGTCGGAAATTTCCTTATCAACGTGCTGTTCATAAAGAAAATGTTTATTCAAGCTATGACAAATTTCCTAATGTAATCTTCTAAAATATCATGACAGAACCAAGCTTCGAAATTCAAATGAAAATGTCCTATTTCTGGGCCCAGGGCATTCAAAAATGAGTTTAGTATTATTTGCTGACTATTTTATTTAAAGATGAAGGATTTATATAGCCATTTAATAGCCACAAGGGGTTGAAGAGTAAGAACACCCTATTTCTTTAAACAAAAGGAGTTTTAGTTTTATTATTTTTTTTTTGTGAAACAAATTTAAAAAATTAAATATATCATTGTTTTAATGAAGAAGATAAATCTACGAAGTGAAGACACTGAAAGAACTGGCAACTGAGACCATCGGCTTAGATATTACAACAGAGAGAGACACACAGAAAAAAGGAACAACTAAGATACATACATGTTCGAATAGTATTCGCAAATTTACTACTTATTTACTTAACCTGCTCCCAATACATCAAGGCGGCTCGCTGACCTGAAATATGATGAATTTTCAGCTTTTACGATCTTGAGCACGCTGGTTACTGACATCTAGACCAAGTTCTCTCGAATTCACATAGCTTATACATACTTTAAATTGGAGGTTTAAACGTGGCAGCTTGTATTCGAAGGAGGAGTATTGGCTGTGGCCAAGTCAATTTAGTTTACGTGCCTTTACTTCCTGGAGATATCTTGGTACTGTTCATAGAGTTCACGGTTGAATATTTTCCTCTATTCTCCACAAGACCAAATATTCACTGAACAATGAGATTTCCTTTTTGATCATAGTTCAACATTCCACACCGATGTTGATGAACTCCAATTGCAATTAATGGTGAAAATTTTTGGTTGTTTCCTTGTTGATAGTATGGCCTTTTTCCTGTCCGTGCTTACTTCAAGACCAGTATATTTGTGCCGCAAACCATTTGGTCCTGAAGGAGACTGAAGAAGTCAAATGATGGCGTCTTCTTGCTGCGCATGAAATACTTGAAATATTTTAGAGTATCTATTAGTTGCAGATTGCACCGTGTATTTTCCAATTTTTTGTAATGGATGCTATCATATGCACCTTCTTTTAAGTCAATGAAAATATTTTGATTCCCCGCTTGTCTTAATCTGAAGAATAGAAAGCCACACTGTTATGCTACTTGGCGATTATAATATTGGATAATCAAGTGTTTTTCCAGGTAAGTTTTCTGAATTTTTACACTTGATTACGGCCATATTGTGTAAGCTACATCTGGCCCTTTAGCTGTCATTTATTAAAACTGTTTTTGCCAAATAAACATGAAGATTCTTACAACAACATGTGGAACTCAATAAATCATACTCAGCGACAGGGCTCATTACTGAATGATTGTGCAATTTGACCCCGTAAAACTTCCTCTTGTGGGAAAGTCACAGGTCTAAGCTAATAAAACACAAACCATAAATACACAAAAAGCCAACATTATCAATGCTGTCAGTCAAATTGAACCTGATTTATGCGCCAGAGTCATAGATCATTGGCATTTTCCTGGGTCAGTTGGACCCAAGCCCAAGTCCCAACGCAAAATTGACCAAGTTGAAGTCTGCGAACAGCCGAGCTCTTGTGCACGGCAAGCCGTGTAACGTGTAACTTGTAAGCGTGGCAATTGACATCAGTATATAATTGAATAAAAACCAAAGAGATTTGAAAGATGTCATCAAAAAAAAAAAAAAAAAAAAAAAAACATGGCCGCCACAGGCCGCTAAAACCTAAACAGTATCAAATGGGGATGTAAAGTCTTTTCAATTTCCAAGTAACTTTTTTGAAGTCGTTTTCATTTGGCGATCTGGGTCTTGTGTCTCCTGGTTCTTTTTACGAACAAAAGGAAATTACCGAATTTTAAAAATCCCTTAATTAAAGGGACCCAAGACCCAAATCAAAATCTCTGATCACACGAAATACCTTGGCGTGATTGTGGATAAGAAATTGAACTGAAGTCTCAGCATTAAAAATAGAACAAATAAAGCCATGTTTGCTTTCTACTCCTGCAAGAGAATATCTGGTAAAAGCTGGGGATAACGAAGTCTGGTGGAGAGCATTAGACAAACTAAAATTAAATTAAATTTATTGGTGCAACAGCTCGAAGAGAACCAGGACCTAGATACTTACAACTCTGAAGCATTCCTGTGTGCATGTAACCAGGAATGGAGGGGATCTACAATTTTTCTATCGATTCCGAACGGCTAATGAGCAGCACTTTACATGACAAGTGATACTCGTAGAGGATTTTTCAATTCCACCCCGAAAAACTATTTTGCAACGGCTGAGAATCGAGCCCAAGACCTATGCATGAAAGTCAAACGCACTAACCATTATACCAAGGGGTACTAGACAAAGTTATCAAGATTAAAATTATGACCAAGGTACAAGGAATGGCATGTATTAGAATCATGGGGCGATGAGATACTCAATTTAAAACCTATTATCTATCTGTTTATACAAGAATCGGAGAAAAATAGCGCACTTTAGCTTAGCCAAACTGGTAGCTGGAGACATGGTGCCATAAGTCATGCATATATTCTACAGAAATACAAGGGAAATAGGGCATGTATGTACTGACTCATACGCTGTTAGGATTTTTACAAGCCGTTCAAGACCGCCTTCCCTAGCAGGGAAGAACCTAGCAGGTAGAATCTGCGAATCGATGATAGCAATATATACCGACGTGACGATTCCAAGATGGAAATTGGTGTTCGAGATTCAGAAACCCGTGGATAAGCCAGCTCATTCAGTCTGCCCGATTACAGCAGTGTTTTTTTTAGCTGAGGTCCTGGTAGTGACCAAACCTGCTAGACAAGTCTCAATGATGCAAATAACACAAGCAGATATCACCTTTATTGGCCATGCAAGCCATCTCTGTTATTGAAATCAAAGCTTGTAATTTGTTGTCGCGAAGAGCTAAGGCTTCTTGGTACTCGTATACAAACACAATATAAGGCTCTGTTGGTTTCCTGGTCACAGTGGTGTCAAGAATAGGATCAACAGTTGGTCTTAATAAGGCGGGCAGAACAGTTGAATTCCCACCCTTAAACAGGTAATCGAGAGCAAAGTTCTAGCTATAACAAACAAGCGATTAAACTCGCTCGATTCCTATGTTATAACCAGAAAACTATGACCTAGTTTCAGCAAAAAAAAAGTACTACGACGTTATCATGCAACTGAGTTAAAAGTCTCTTTCTCTTCTCGTGAGCATCGTCACCGGTCACAACTAACCGGTTCACAAGAAAACTTACACTCAGTATTCACGACTTACGCAGAGGATGCGGTGACGAGGAGATACATGAGGACACTCCTCACTACCTGTGTCACTGCTCTGCCCTTTTTTTTTTTTATAATTAGCACACACTCAAAGGTTTTTTGTATACCCTTAATATGTCAGAGACACAGCGTGAGCATTAGGAAAAAAGGGAGGGGTTAGAAAGGAGGTGTCGGTGTACATTGGTTTTGAATTCTTGAACATTGCAATGACTGGGAAAGCAGAGCGTGGTAAGGAATTCCACATTCGCGTAGTACGGCTAAAAAACGAATCTCTGTACTTCACAGTACGACCGAAATTGGGCTCGAGGGTAAATTGATGGGCATTCCTAGAAGTGCGAGTATTACGGTTGAATTGTTTAAGGGGAGGAATGCAACTGGCTATTTCACTAGAGCAAAGTCCGTTAAAATAACGTTAAAAATAAATATATCATCTGAAAAAACAGGCACCTAGAGAGACACATCTTCAACAACTTGGAGGAGCTCTCTGAAATTCCAAGAAAAATCATATTGAAATTTATTAACGATACAAAATGGCTTGAAAATTCCTAAACTCCGAAAATCGCCTAAAAATGGTCACATACGATAGTGAAAGAATAAACAAAAACGACCTAACAATGCACTTGTTTCTTGCAGGAGTGGCAAGCAACGGAGAATAGGCACTCTGCCTATACACCAGCGATTACCACTCCTCCGGTGAACACGAGCGTCAGTGAGTTGATGGGGCCACCTCTCCCTAAGATTGGTAAAACCTTCTTGAGCCTACATGCTCCTATGGGCCTGGTGGAGGGATGATTTCTCAAGTGGGGACACAGGAAAGGACCACGCTCTTAAAAAGGCGTCTACTTCTAATCAACCAGGTGATTATGTGATGACAGACATTTCTTCAATGACTTAGAAGTACCCTCCGATACGAGAGCGGGTGAATAAGTCCGTGACTTTTTGAATTTCTGACCTCTTTACTGAAACAGCAACACTGCTCCTGTCAACAGGCATCTGTCAGTTGACTCCTGTCAAAATTTAAACTTGCTGTGTCATTTAGTTTGTGTTTGACAGCTATTTTTATCAGACTACTCACTAATTTGAGGAGAAAATGGAAAAAAGTGAATTTCGTGTGCTTATTAAGCATTATTTCTTGCGAAAAAAACCATTACTCGTATTTCCGGTCATAGCTTCCTGAAACACATCAACATCCTTAACAGAGGCTTAATTGACAAAGGATTATCATAGGTTATCAATACATGGGCGTCACAACTCCTAGGGTATCACAACAGATCTACATTGGTTTAAGTGTGACGGTAACGAGATCAACTGTCAGCCCATTAACCTAACCTAAAGTTTTTTTAAAATCAATGGCGCAAAATTTTAAACAACCTTTTATTAAGGGCTTAGCAATTTACTAGTTAGCAAATTGTTAAAATTTTAGCAATTTACTAACTCTTTGAAAATTTTAAACCTTTTCTTTCGTTTTACTAACTAGTAAATTATTAATTGCCTTTTGTTAAATATGGTGCAACTGAACACGTCCAAGCAATGACAGTTCGTGAAAAAATACAAATCAAACAAACCTAAATTTGATGATTTGTCAGAAGTCAAAGTGACAACCTACAATTTATTTTGTAGTTCGTATAATTTGTCATCGTTTTTATTAGTGTTGAAGGTATGTGTTTATTTTAAAATATTATTTCAATTCAAAATAATAATTATCTTTTCATCAAATAGCGAGAAGTTTGCTGTTTTCACTCACAGAAGCATGGAGGAGGAGAAGAATACTATTATAATAAAGTGAGTAGATCGTTTGATTCGTGTTTCTTAAAATATGTACATATGTTATTGCTCTGTTTTTTATGTTCAACAGATTCCAACAAACAAGTCTTCCAGGATGTTTTGGTCAAAATGAAGCACTCCTGCGCCTGCCGTACGTAAATCTGTATACTAATGGACAACACTCTTGGACCCCGTCGTGGTACGGTGCGCACAGACGAGAATGTGGATGCTGTAACCAAGAGTGTGAGGCTCAATTTGCGGACTTAAACTCGTCTTCAATCTATCTCAACAGCTCAACATTTCAAGCACTAGCCCGATTAGAATTCTGCACAAAGATCTCGGATTATTCGTTTACAAGGTGCAATTGAATCAGCAATCGAAGGCGCACGACCATCCCCTTCCATAATTAATCGGAATATTTGCTCTTACTAAAAAAGCAATTCCTGTTGAAGTTCAACCAAACAACGCTAATAGACTAAGAGCCCACAGCAATTTTTCAGTGTGATTGATATCAAAAAAAAATAATTAGCATAATTAGATAGGCCTTTAGTTGTTATTTACAAATGTGAACGTCTTGCATGCTCTAGTGGGAGCAATAGCGCATAAAAGTGCATCAGATATGCAGTTCTTTGCAAGTCTAAATAATTGTGACAACTATGCCAAAATGCTGTGAGCTATCGATCTAAAAGGAACTTTTACGAACAATGTGATAAGCGAATGTAATATTCAAGTTGCTATGCAGATGGGATCGGCTTCAACACATGGAATCGGTTACATAATGTATATCGGTGACATCGAATGGGCAGATTGGCCTGAAGTATATTTATCTATATTTAATTTATGTGATTTTGTACAAAGTATTCTTAAGTTTGTAGATAAAAACTAATAAAAAAAATTACTTAAATTACTGTGAATTCAAATATGTCCAGCATTTTAATATAATTCGGTTCTTTTTTCTACTGCAGCTTCTTGAGAATTTAATATGAAATTGCCAAGAAACTTTTTTCTAGGCAAATGACAGAAGTCTGATGGATTTAACAAATTACTAAAAGTTAAAAAGGCCAGTGCGTGATTTTAACTTTAGTAAAATGTTAAGAGATAGTAATATGTTAAAATCGTTTAAAATTAGCAAAATCCTTAGCAATTTACTAAAATGACTTTAACATATTACTAAATCGTTTAAAATTTTGCGCCAATATATTCATATTCATTGAACTGAGTGATTTTATGAAACTTTGACAATCTCTTTTTTCTACAGAGTGTCAAGGCCTACCTATGATAATAGCAAGTTAAATATTTTTCCCTCAGATTTTTTTTCTTAGCAATAGGAATTGAATAAATCGATTGAGAAACATCAAATAAGTAATAATCTAGCTTGTTACCAATAAATAGAATTTATTTGAATTGAATTGAATTGAATGGAATAATTGAACTTAATTGATTTGAGTTGAATTGATTTTAAGAATAAAATTGATTTTAGTTGAATTGAATTGAATTTTATTGAATTGAATTGATAAGAATTGAGTCTGAAACTTAAGAATTCTCACAAACCGGAGTACCAGAACTTCATTCAGTGTTTGATCTTCATTTCTGTAAGTTGATTAAGGATGTCAAAAAATAATTTAAAAATGATATTTCAGGCCACCTCAGAGCATTAGCAAACTACTCCTATTCATGTCTGCCTTTTCAACCACGAAATAGCCATTGTGTTTCTGGAATAATATTGCAACTTATAGCAATGCACAATGTGATTTTACTGTTAATTTCTCCATTTTTTTTTTCATCAAAAATAATAATATTCAAAATACAAGAACTTTAAGTCAAGGGCGGCACTCACTCCACAAACACGCCATCCGAAATCCTACTTAAAAAAACCTCAATAATGTTTCTTTTGCAAAACAAAACAGAACAAACTTTCATCGCCAGAGGTAATTTAAAAGATTTCAAAATTCCAAAAACATTTTCAAAACAGGTATCTTCGTAACTTTTAGAATGTATCTCAATTTCCAATTAACTTTTCAAAGTAAACCACCCACAAATCATACCTAAATAATGTACGAGTATGCATATAGAGAGGAAAAAAGATTCCTAAGCTCTTAAGGTATCTCCAAAAATGGATACAAGAAAAAACTCCAAATTTTCTTACCTCGTTTATTCGGTGTTTGGAATATTTTAGGCGGAAATTCGGCGTGGAAAATTTCAATAATAAATCACCTATTGTGCAAAATTTGGCCCCACGTGAATTTTCATGTATGCCTTACGCATTATAGAAAACTTTGCCTACCCTTAGCACTTTCAAGACTGATATTTATTTTTCTTTATTATTTTTTTGTGGGTTTAGTTCTACATCATTTAGAGTAAACAGTCTTCGAGAGAATAGTTAAGTATTTAACAGGAATATAATTAATTATTGCAGAGTTAGGTTAGAGGAGAAGCTTAAGAGTCCTTAAAGGGTAGAACTTAACCTTTCCATCTCTTTCCCGACCACAGGGAATAATTCATGTTGAAGATATTATGCGCAAGACCATGTCAATGGGTCCTTGTGAGCTTTGTAATTAATGCAAAGTAAATGCTTCACTTGAAGCGGTGTTGACTTTGTAGATTTTTGCTCTATGAAAAGTATACGACTCAAATATTTGTGTTTTGGGTAAGGACGATATTCTTTGCATATTATTATTTTTTTTTTCGATTTTATTTCTTTTATGTTGATGAGAAGAATCGTCTGAAGAAGATGGTTGCCCTTAAAAGCTTTCAAAGTAAATACAGCAAAGATAAGAATGCAATATGAGTTATTAATGTCTGGGGGGCTTGTTTACAGAACCCGAAGATTTGGAATGTTCCGTTCAGAGAATATTTGATATTTCAACTTCAATAAGACAAGATATTTGTTTTCAAAAAGTAACCAAGACTGAATTCTACCCCACTATCGATAGATTAAATGTAAGATTCTTCTATAAATAAATTCGTATCTATTTATATTCTTCTGAATTTGTGTACCTTATGGAAGCTATCAACAGATAGATAAGGAAACAAAATTTGAAAAACCCTGGAGCATGTTCGAATCTTTTGTTTTAAGTTTGAAGCAATAAAATAACTTACACAAAACATACATAAGCTGTGATTGTCTTAGATAGAAAAACAAAGAGATTACAAGAAAAGATCATAATTCACCATGACAAACCACAAGCCCAATGTTAATGTGACATTCTGACAAGATAAGGCCTGTAGAAACAGCTTACAATTTAATTGAGACATTACTCGTTGCTTTATTTAATTGCATTTAGAAGCCCAGTTATTTAAAAATATAGTAGACAGTGTAATAAAAATTAAAGTGCACAACAATTTCTCACATGCAGTTGCGCTGTTATGTACAATCATATTGCGGTTTAAAAATAATTTTACTCTAGACTTATTTATCTGGAATTGTGGACATTCTAACGGAGTCGAAAAAAAAAAAATATGACGTAATAGGTTTTGATGCATTTTCTTGTTGTGGTATGACGTGTATTTGCTTGATGAGAAATTAGATCACTTACTCAACGGAAGCAACATACGCAGCCGAAACCTTCTATACTGTTCCACCAAGCTAGACATCTTGTTGACTGATGCTGAATCAGAAGTTAATCGGATTCAGTGATCATCGGCCTCATATGCACCCACCCTACAACCTCCGTCAAAGCCCTCAGTCTTCTAAATCACAGTCTAAAGAATCAAACGAATATCACTGCACAGAAGCTACTGAAGTTCGTTCTAGAGATATTTCGTTGCGTTGAGAAATCAAGTCTATATTTCGAGAGATCGTCAATATCTGCAAAAACTACCCTTCCTAGTAATTGTGATTTTAGTTTGAAAATGTCTGGACATTTACAGAGGAAATGATTCCTTTTCCTTAACTGGTGCCACAACATAGGCAGTGAGAGTTGTGAGGAATACCTTGCTTTGCTGCATGCTCTCTTATTAGCTGGTGTCCGCTATATATAGAAACGATCCTGTCTCATGGGTTTTCATATCAGTTCAATTGTTCGGGATTTATTACAGGTTGGACTAATCTTCCTTGATATGTTGCAGTTAGTTGAACTTCTCGACCTGCTTTTTGTTTCGATAAGAAAATTGAGAGAATATTACCCTTCATAACTCCGGGATGAATACTGTATATTTCCGCAAGTGAGTTATGAAGGGCTGATCCTTGCCTGGCTAGCTCCTCGGCATCCCTCCACTTCTTCTGCTCGATTTCGAAAACTTCTTGTTGTTTCTGATCGATGGTTGCCTTACGGTTCAGGCGAACTTCCAACTCCTTCCATTTCAACAAGCTCTGCTCATGGTCCAGGCTGTTCTCATGGTCTCCGATTCTTGGATTTAGCTTCCACCATTCGTTGAATCCTTCTTCAGATGCGAAGATCGAGCCCGAATTGCCCAACAGCTTGCAGGAAATACTCTCACAGAAGGATGTGAGACTATTCCTCTTGGCTTTTGTTAGCCCATTGTTGTAGTTAGTCAACTCTGTGGAGGAATTATACTATTCCCTGTGTCTTTTAGAGTTTTATTTTTAAAGAATTTTCTTACCTTGGATCTTAATTTTGACAGAGTCTCAATTTACAATGAGGCTACATTTTGCTTTGTTTTTGGCTTAAAAAGGTAACATACAAACCTACATATATCGCACAACAGTCATGTTAAAAAAAAAAACAATCCACTAAAGCAGTTCAATTTTCTGTCTTTGGAATATGAAATTAAATACAAATTTCTTCAGAAATGGTCACGACTCTTAAAGCTTTACATCTGTGGCAGATACATGTAATAATTTTACAATAGAAGAAAAACACAGTTTATTTTCGGTGTTTATACAAATAAACATACAAATGTCCCTATCCCATAGCTTGTGAGCTTATTACTCTTCCGTTTATACCTATAAGTGTTTTAGAATATTAAATTTCAATTAATCAACATGTCTTGACACACACGTTATCAAGAGGCTTCCTTTTAAAATGACAAATCGTTTCATGCATTTCAACCAGATTTCCAACACATCCTTATGCATATACACCTGACCCCATTCAAATTCAACGAAGCAACCAAACCTAAAGGATATGAGCAAAATTGAACTTTAAGCAAACACAATTTCCATTTCCTGTCGTAAATAAGAAATCAATTTAATTAAGCCCGATTCATCGTTGTGTTTAATTGCATCTCTTGACCCAATTCATCATCATGCATACGTGTAGCTGTAGGTATTGCAGATGAATTTTGACCGAATATTTTTCTGAGTACATAGTAGGTACGGGAAAGTCATTCAAACTCGGAATTGATGTTTTAACTTCAACTGCAATCAATCCTTAAAAAAGAAATAAAAACGGCTAAAAAAAGGAAGAGATGAAAATGATTCCCCGAAATAGTATCTCTGCAGTTTAATGTCAGTTTTTTGCAAACCCAAACAATACCATACCACACTATAAACCGCCGAAGGCCCCGGCTATTATGGAGTTCAATATTGTAGGAACTATCCGAAAGATAAGTTTATTGGCTTCCAAGTGGATAGTCAATGTGCTAGTTCTGTACCAAAATGCGCCCTTCCGCCCCTTTACACCAACCAAAATTATCAGACAGAAAAAAACATAACAGAACAGAATTCCGCACAAATTTCCTGAATTCCCGAAAATTGAAATGGCTTGGAAAGAATCAGAAAAAAAAATGAAAAAATAAAAAAAAAAACAACACCCCTACATGTGCATGGATAGGGATGCCTTTAGTACCACAAAGTAACACTGGATAGTCTGAGCGGTGGTGGTGTTGTGGAATTGGGGTTGGTTAGATTTATTGTTTTAGTACCGACAAAAATATTGGCTTGGTGGGAAAAGAATTCAATTGAAATTCATATACTGAGTGGGCAGATGTGTACATACTAGTGGTGTGGGGGCGTTGTTTACTTTTCCATACTCGTTCTACTGCTTCAGGACTGCAGAACTATACATACTTCGAGTACAGGACCAATATATCCTTTTTTTTTTAAACAAACACACATGAACAAAAGTAAATCACACCAGAACTTCAAGGGAAAAAAACCATAAAATTGAAAAAGACTCAACTCGAAAAATGACGACTATACTATTTGGTGTTTGGTGATGATGTGGAATAATGCCTTCCAACATCGACATTTTTCCCTTGTTTTTCATTCGTTCAATGTAATACATGCATACCATGTGTGGTGGAGATAAATCCTGAAAAAATAAATTTATTTCCAGAAAATAAAAAAAAAATCAATTTGAAAAACCCTTTAGAATTTTCCTGGCTAAAAACAATTCAAATTGACACAGTTTTTTGTTCGTCATTCATCAGGAGGGGGCTTTTTTGAGAGTATCGTTTTATTGAGGTGGAAAATGCATGAACATACTCATACCCACTACAAATAGAATGAGTACAGTCAAGAGGGGTATTACTGGAATGGAAGTTCTTGACAGATCATGAAAACATTATTTTCTTAATTGCCTTACGAAATCATGAAAATTATAAACCTCCTGAGTCGTGAGGAAGTCATCTGTTCTTATTTTCGAAATATTGACGATTTTCTTTGTACCCCATGTCAGTGGTACCACTTTACTTTGATTAGAGTAGATCTACTTCTTTTTTTAATATTTTAAAATCTACTTCCTACTTCGCACCATCAGCAAAATACTGAAATCTACTTCATTTTAAAAATTTCTGTTTCAACTTCAAATCTCAAAGCATTTAAGAAGTCTTTTAAAAATCTACTTCGATTTTTCTCAATTTTCATCACTTTTCTCTTCAAATCTACTTCGACTTTTTTTTCGTAAGTAGTAACGCTGTCCCATATTGATTCTGTAGCGTAATGGTTATTATACTGGACTGTCACGCCGAAATTTCTTCAAGCGATTTCCAGTCAATGCCACCTAAAAACAAAACGAAACAAATGACCTTTTTTCAGGAGTATTGCTTCTGCCGTAGAAGTCATAAATTCTCCAAGAGTAACTCTTGTCAGAAAAATTTTTTCTCACCTTAGGCTCTTAGAATGGGGAAAAAATATAAGTCCCCTCCATTCCTATCGACAAAATGCACACATAAATAGTTAGAAAATTTTAAGTAGGCCCTTGTTGTACAAGAGCGCCTTTGTTTTTTGAAGGACACCTTTCCCTATGCATTTCTCATATCGACGCCCGAAAATTGATTTCTTGTACTACAAGCCAAAATCTCGATTTTGGAAAATCGCATCTTTTACATGTACGACAAATTATACTCAGGTAGGACATTCCAATATTAAAGGGTATAGTATTAGTTCAATACGAATTGGTTTGATAACAATTTATTAAATAAAATTCAATTTTCAATGTTAACACTCTTCATCCATGGAGGGTCTCTGCCTGAGATAATGCGGTCTTCTATCGGTTGCGATCCCTCGCGAGCTCCCTCCAGTCGTCAAGACCAAGCGCTCTTGCGTCTGTAACCGCCTGGTCCCTGCAGCGGAGGTTCGGTCTTCCTCGTCATCCCGAACCTGCGGACTGGGATTCGAAGATTTTCTTGGCTGGAGCGTTGTTGTCCATTCGCTCAATGTGACCGAGACAGTGTAGTCGACGTGTTTTGGCTCCTTGGACTACATCCACATCTTGGTACATCTTCTCATTCACTCGACCTCTTCGCATATAGAACCAAATATCTACCGAAGAATTTTTCTCTCGAAAGTGCTTAGTATCAATTTCCCTTTTTACTTGCGACTTATAGGATAAAGCAGGTTATGCATTCGTAAAAAAATCGAACTCGAGATTTTGATCAAAGTTAACATTACGATGATAGCGAAGACCAAAAAAGTGGGTCTCGAAATTCTGTCAGTCTGTCTGTTCGACTGGCAGCCTAAACGGCTCCGCCGATTTTCGCAACACGTGGTAGATGTCGTTTTTAATTTTTTCCCTTACACGTTTTTTTTTAAGACCAAAAATAACGGTACCTTCCATACGAATTTTAGTTCGAAATTTAATTAATAATTTTTTTTTTCTCAAAAACTGTTCCATAGATTTTTTAAAAGAATTTTACTTTGTGAAAGCTAGATAACGGTTGAAAAAAAATTTAAGAAAAATGGTTACCAATGGTACCCACATGGAAGTATTTTTTTTTGATTCTAAAAGTATCTATTAATAGCACTGTGCATTCAAATTTTCAAAATAACTATAACTTATAAATTATATATAAAAATAAATAATAATAACTTGATAATTCAAAGTTTTTTTTTTACAATCTACAAGATTTGAGAAAAAAAATTATTTTATCTCAAAATAAGGGTACCCACAATACAAAGGTTAAAAAATATGTAGTTTTCGAAAATCTTATTTTTCTCGAAAACGGCGTCTATTTTTTTTTTCTCGATTAATTTTAACGGTCTATAATTCAATAAAAATAAAATGCACGACTGGATCGCACGAACTTGCTCTTATGTGAAAGTACTCGTACTTTGGAATTTAAAATACATTGTTTAAATAAAAAACATGGATTTAATGAGATAAAAATGTTCAAATGCATGGAATTGCCGTCTGATTTTCGGAAAAGTATGAATTTATGCAAACAAAGTTTAAAAATCGTTTTATTATTAAAGTAATTTCTTATAATTTTTTATATAACAAATTTCTTTAAAGTTTTTCGAGGACAAAATTTGGGATGCCAATGCCAAATTTAAGTATTTAGTTGTATAGATTTTAGGAAATAATTTCAAAAATTAATGGTTCACTCTATTTAAAAATATAAATTTTTCAAAAAAAATTGATTTTTTTTTCAAAAATCCCAAAAACTAGTTTTTCGAAAATTTGTATAAACAATATTATTTTAAACTTAAGGGGGGTATTACTGAAAATTTTTGGTTAAAATCGTTAGAGCCGTTGATGAGAAAGTCGAAAATAAAAAAACACGGTTCTATGACAGGTACCGTTAATAACATTTTGCCCCAAATTTTTTTTTACCAAAATATATTCCATGTCTATAATATCACACATAATTTTTGTTTATCAAAATCGTTAGAGCTGTTTTCGAGATAAATTAGATTTTGCATTACAGGTGTATGGGGGTACCGTTAGTTTTGGAGCTAAAAAAAAATTTCAATTTCTCCTCTATCGAATCACCGAAGAAAGACCCTTAAGTACCGAGTTTGAAGAAAATACCTCCAGTAGTTAAGCTGTAGTTCGAGGTACAGACATACAGACAAACGGACATACAGACAGACAGACGGAATTGCCGGAACCACTTTTTTCGTCTACGCTATCATCGTAATGTCAACTTTGATCAAAATCTCGAGTTTGATTTTTTTTCCAAATGCAGAACTTGCCCTATAGTACCTACATATATCGCAAGTAAAAATTTAAATTAAGATATTGCTGACTGTACCTACGATAGAAGCATTTATTCAAATAAGCATACCGGATTTTAATGAAATTTTGTATATGGAAGCTTCCAAAATGTTTGAAAAAGATTGCATTTCAAAACTTTTTTTTTAATTTTGAAAAAAAAAAATATTTTTTGTTTTTGAAAATTCGATATCTCAAAAGCATGTCAGTATTTTTGTTGGAAAAACAAATTTGTATTCGTACAATAATAAAGACATAAAGTTGGCGTACCAAAATATTTTCTTAAAAATGTTTTGAATATTTTGTATACAAAATCATATTTTTTTAAGAAACCGCTAAAAGGACTTAAAATTTTTTTTCTTGTTTACATTCACCTTTTCTTAATAAATCACATGGCATTCTCTTTTTCTCTCTCACTACTGAAACAGTTTGAAAGTGTATTTTATACTTGTGCACAGTTTTCTCTAATATACCTAATTCATTTTTAAAATTCTTAGTCTATTACATGAGAGCAAGTTCGTGTGACCCAGTCGTGCATTTTACTTTTTAAGAAAATCGAAAATGCAATCATGAAAAAACCCACATTAATTCTTCACAGAAATTCTTAAACTAGATTCCATACAAGATAATATATTGCAACTTAGAAGGGTATGAAATCATCTTACTGATGAGCCCAACTGTCATTTGGACTAAAAGTCGTAAAAACTTTCAATTGATCAAATTTGATACAGGAAGGTACAAGCCAATACCCATCTAGTATTTATAAATAAAAGTACAACACTTCCATACAAAATTTCTAATACCCAAATGAATTTTTCGCGTCCTCGGTACCTCTGCTCGTACGCTATTGATATGACACACTTAAAAAAAAAAACATTTGTAACACATCATTTCCCAGCAAAATTTCCCGTCGGAAATTTCATTTATTTCATTCACTGAACCGACAACGCACACAAATTAATCACCTTCCTTCGAACGCCTACATTAATTTTCACACATCCAACCCCAGAGTGATATAATAAAGTGTCCTCATTTCCTCATCAAGAGCGTTCAGTATTTTGCTCCCTTTCATGCCCAACACAGCCTATGCCGCAATAAATGATGAGCAAAAAAAAACCCTTACCTCTTCCGGCTCAGAGATGAGAATATAAATTAAAAATAAAACCCCAGCGCTCGAGCTTCACGCGTCACAGGTGCGTAAACTACTATATCTCCAAGCCATTGCGTATACTCCTTGAATGCGGCAATAAAACACACACAAAAGGACGAACACAAAAAATGGAGGAAAATATAGGCACCTATGTTCATACACATAAAACACGAAACATGTGAAGTGGATAACATTTTAAGTGACTTTAATTAAAGGAGCAGGTGAAACTAAACGCCTCTCGACCCCCTCCATATTCACTTGCTATCAAATATACATAGATACGAACTTCGAGAACAGACCCCAGCCAGGCAATAACAGCGGCAACATCCTGAAGTGTCTAAGATTTTACCTCAGAATATGATGTAGCTATACATACACGTTGCTCAGTAAAAGAATTCGAATGTGATATGAAAAAACCCCCCTTAACGAGAGTTTAGGATCATTTTTCACACAAATACAAAACACAGTGCATATAGGGAGAAATTGAGCCAATTTTGCAAATGCCTCAAGGGCATAGAGAACCCACACACGCTATAACAAAACTCGCCCCCCGATTCTGATAGAAAAAGAAACAATGAACGAGAACTGTTACCGTTTTGTTTGGAATGGG
The DNA here is from genome assembly GCA_963931855.1 of Philhelius festivus. Taxonomy (NCBI): domain Eukaryota; kingdom Metazoa; phylum Arthropoda; class Insecta; order Diptera; family Syrphidae; genus Philhelius; species Philhelius festivus. The sequence continues at coordinate 150,910,443 of OZ007555.1, forward strand.
GAGGGCTTTTGGGGTTTATGCCTGGGCTCACCTTTTGCCATCAATAAACGAGAGATAAACAAATATTTTCCATTCTTCTCCGCCCTGTATTTTGTAGATACTACACCAAATTATAGCGACGTGGATATGGATATCTAGTATCTGGGTTGTATAGATATTGCGGGTAAAATGCGGGACGCATTCTGGGTGTAATGCGAAACATCGAAATCGGCACTAGTAGTAGGGAAAATTAAACCAGACGAAAAACCCAAAATTAAAGTCTTCACTTGGGGTGCTTTAGTGGCTTGGCGTAGATTCACTGCTCACAATATTAAAAGGGTACAAGTTGCGTTCTGCCGAGAGCTATTTATTTTGCTTTATACTTGAGATGAGTGTAATAAGCATTATAGACAAAAAACCTTTGAGAGGTGTGTATCTCCATGGAATGAAAACAAACTTAATTTTATCAGCAACCTGTCATGTTGTGAAAATGAAAAGGGCAAAAGTTAGGTAATAAGAAGGGCAGTTTTTTTTTTTTTTTGGATAAAAATTTCACAAAGCTACATACGTACATAGATATGCGAATATGAAATAAAACTATCAATAGAAATGTAGATGTGGTAAAACTGGAACATTAACATAGTTTGTCTCCGTTCAGTTAAAACTCCGTAGTCCATTTGTATTGGAGATATTGGCTGAAAAGTGTTTGAGTCTTCGGAGTTAGAACAGTTTAGATGCTGATATTGGTTTATTTCGTACTGCTTCTTTTTCTCCAGTACGAGTGACATTGATAGTCTTTTATTACATTATTTAAAGAAGTCTCCATTACTCTCCATTTTCAATATCTTTGCTATCGATAAAATTACCTTGTCTTGTTGTGGAGAATATAAGCAACTTTTGTTTTGCATCAAAGAATATAAGTTCTTTATGGCATGCTATACAATCGGAAGGGAAATCGCACTCGAGATTTTGAGCAGGATTCACATTACGATGATATGCAAGACGAAGAAATTGAGGGTCGCACTTCTGGCTGTCTGTCTGTTCGACTAAAACCTAAGTGACTTAGCTGAATTTTTAAACTCTTTTTTAAGACCAAAGATATCAAATTTTTGTTCAAAATTTTAGAAAATATTTTTGTTGAAAAACAATGAAAAATTTCACAAAACAAAAATTGTTGTAAATTTGTTTTGTAAGAAACTTTTTTTTTCGATAATTTCTCAAAAACGTTACAACTGAATTTCACCAATTTTGAATGAACTGAATTTGAATAAACTTTTTTTTTATAATTTATAATTAGGGGTTGGCCGTGGCACGATGGTTGTGTGCTCGCCTGTCAACCTCATCATCACAGGTTCGATTCCTGCCGTCGTCTATGTCGTTTTAATTCCATTAAAAAACCTTCTAAAATTATCATCCATGGGTCGCTGGTTTACTCATTACATGTTGTTCAGGCATAACACTAACAACATGTAATTGAGTTAAACTAGTATGCCCAACAAGGATGAACATGAATAAAAAATAATGTGAATTATAAACGACATAGTAATAAGACACGGCATTTCTCCGCTTTAGCAAAGCCGCCATCCCTGGAGATAAAAATATCTGAGACAACCACCAACAGTCTCAGAACATCGTGCCACACATTTTTCCTATCCTTCTTTCTCTTCATTAACTTCACGCCCGCGCTGTGTTGAAACATTTAAAGGGTAATCATAATCCCTTGAGCGCGGGTAGATTATAAAAAAAAAAAAAAAAAATACGACAGCGCGTCCCAGGTAATGAAAGCGCTGACGATCTTGTAAGAATAGGATCAACACTTGATCTTAATCAAGCAGACACAACAGTTCAATTCCCACCCTGTAATCTTAAACAGGTAATCGAGAGCAAAGCTATAACAAACATTAGATGTAACTCTCTAGATTCCTGTATATTGCCTATACATAGTTTCAAAAAACATAAGACCGACGTTATCATCTACTCGTAACTGAGCTAAAAGTCACTTTCTCTTCTCGTGAGCATCATCACCCGTCACAACCAACTGGGTTACCACTAGAAAAGATGAAACTCAGTATGGACGACTTCTGCAGAGGATACCCCTCACTACCTGTGTCACTGCCCTGCGCTATATCATCTGAGAAACAGCCTATGACCTATCTGAGAACACTACCTATGATATGGAGACACTTCTTCAGCGACATGGAGGAGCTCTCTGACATTTCAAGCAAAACCATGTTAAAATTTGTTAACGATACCAAATGACTTGAAAATTCCTAAACTCTGAAAATCGCCCTAAGCTACAGTACGATAGTGTAGAACGAATGAAAACGACTTAACGATGCAAGTATTTTTTGTAGGAGCAGCACGAATGGAGAATGGGCACTTCGCCTATATACTTGCGATTCCATTACGGAAAGGACCACGCCATTAAAAGGCGTCTACGTCTTCTCAACCAGGTGATTATGTAAGGACAGATATTTCTTCAATGACTTAGAAGTACCCTCCGACATTTCAGGCTATAGCTTGCTGTAACCCATCAACACCCTTAACGGGCTTGATTGACATAGGATTATCATAGGTTTCAATACAAGGGGTCACAAAACCTAGGGTATCACAACGGATCTACTGTTTATGATTGTGTAAAAATGAATTGCTTAACAAAATTATTTTTATCTTAATTTTCATTAAAATCATTTGAATTGCATAAATATTATTTAAACTACAGCTTGGAAGATTATTTGCGATACTCACTGTACTTACTTAAACCAAATTCTTATAATCCCTTTTAATCCTCACCCAAGGCCAAGAATCAGCATATCTTGCAATGAATTGTTTTTGGATTAGCTGAGATGAAAAACAAATTTATCGTTCGATTTAAGTCAACTGTAAAATAGTCTTTCTTTTTAGTTTGACCGCGGAGAGGTACACATCGCAAGGTAATCTTCCAATCAAGGAAATTACAAGTTGGTAAAATCTTATATTAAAAATAAAATTTATATTTATAACGTTTTAAGAAAAATCCAAATCATTTTCTTTTCGTTCGCATTTTCAATCATCTACATTGATCTAATTGAACAGTAACAAGATCAACTGCCAGCCCACTAACCTAACCTAACCTTACATCGTTTTGGAGAAATTAAGATTATTGCTCTTGATATTTCAAAAGTATTTAATAGAGTTTACCAACAAGCTCTGTTATCATAAATGCGTAAATTTTTTATTGATCAATCTCTTCTTCGTTTGATTTGAGACTATACCTTTTGAACGGCTCAATACAAGTTGGCTTGGATATTTTTAAGACTGATATTCATTAAATAATTACTGGTGTGCCACAGGACTCAATTTTGCCTCCTACTCTCTTTCTCATATTCATCAATGATTTTCTAGTCTGAAACTTCTAATCCATTAAATAGTTTTGCTGAAGACAGTACTCTCAGCTTCTCATATTCGTTTCCAGATTCACGTCCTTGTTCTTCGGATATGGATTTATAACAGCAAAACATGAAATACTCATTTAATTCTGTTCTTGAAAGCGCTGTCAAATAGGGAGCCATGTACCGCGTAGAATTTAATGCTTCAAAAACTCAATGCTGTTTTCTGTCTTAAGAGTGGAACCCATCACCCATGGCGCTAACCATGAGCAGCACTTGCATTGAGAGAACCGATATAGGACCTACATTCGTGTACAATTCCCATGTTTGGGCAAGTCAATTAAGTCTCTTGTACAGAATTCTAAAAGAGCTTCAAAATTGAAAGGTCATAGAACTTTAACAGAAATATTTGAATTCCATTATTTAACTGTTATTTTTATAAACAATTTTCTATAGTGAAATAGCCAATTCCATCTCTCGCCTTAAACATTTTAACCGTACAACTCGCGCTTCAGGAAATGGCCATTAGTTTACCCTTCAGTCCTCTCGAACTTTCCTAAGTGCTCAAATATTTTAAGGGTAGGTATAGTCCCATATTTCTGAGAGTACCTACAAAAGGATCAAAAACCATAGTATCAAAACTAATAAACCGGTTCAACGACTCATAATTTTTGTTCTTAAATATTTTTTTAAATTCTAAGTCTCTAAGACGTAAGAGGAAGTTCATGCGACCCAGTCGTTCATCTTAAACTTTGTACATAATTACTCGTAATGAAGCCATCTTATGCTTATTTACTACTAGAACTAGATTTTGATTTTAATCGCAGAATTCGACTGAAATCCGCTTTTATCACGATCAAAGAAAATCTAAAAAAAGCCCCCATTTTACACATTTACAAAAACTGAAGGACGTTCCTACCCAAATGCGAAATTCAATGTGTTAGAAATTTTTAATAACTTAAGTGAAGAAGATTATAAAAAACTTGGAATTTAGGAACGGTCACCGGATAGATTTCTGGTAGGCGGAAAACGGTAAAATTCCTCAAAAATATAAGATTGAGACATGCCATAGGCCTTGTGCCTTAAACTTCCATTCAAAATAGAGGAACAGAAGGAATAAAAAAAAATTATTTTTTGAAACTACTCGTATTGAGCAGAAGAGTTTCATTGTTCTTACGACTTTTTTAATATAATGCAACAACATAGTAATTTTAGTAAGCAAAAGAAGCAATTTTCTTGTAACACAAACTGTCAAATGAATATTGGTGTCAAGGCTTACAAAATGCGAATTTTTTTCTTATCGAAAAATATTGATGTCCAGGGCTTAAACAAAAATGGCAATAGATTGTCCTCATCCTTTAGGTCCGTTTTTTTTTCGTATGTGCGATGAAGCATAGGATGGGAGTTCAATTTCGATGATTTCCTGGGTTATACACAGAGGTCTGACGGATGACTGCAATTTATGAAAGGAAGCATCCAAGTGGAAGTTGATTTATATCAAATACTCAGTTTGAAGTACCTACTTCCGGCCATAAGATCAAGCTTCGCACCAGTTAGTATTCCTTCCATTTACCACTTTACGACAGAACGATAGAACCCCTCCCCCCCTATCTCTGATCTTTGATGGTCCACAAATCAAAATATTTTCTAATATGAATACGAAGACAAAGTCAATGTCCGTCGCCGCCGTCCATCATAAATCATGGCAAAAATTCCAATTTAATGGTTAAATCCTCGAACCCAGAGCGTACGTATACCTACTCTCTATCCTCCTATATCCCGTTGTCATTTCCCTTTTCCTCTGGGTATATATCTTCCCTACGAGTATATAAGTTTCGCTTATTTTTCGAAAAATTTTCATAAGGTGCTTTGTATGCAAATTTTCCATCAGCGACAGGAGTTTGGTTGTAAGCCAGCCCGGGATCAAGTGAATGTGGCATACACGAGAATGAATCAGGGTTGAGGTTCATTTTTTAGCGCGTACGTTATTCTCGGTCCTACGTATGGCATTTAGTGCTTGCTGCTAAAGTTTAATGCCGGCTTTAACGCTTTGTGATTCTCCCCACCATAGCTGATGTCTACTGCAATATTGGGATGCCCTGAGCAATAAAGAGTTATGTGCTGATGCTACAAACGTTCATCTGTTTTGGGTATATCTGAATCTGTATATTCACCTGAATGGATATTATTTGATGGATGAAAGAGATCTAAATTCGATTTATATCGCTTGGCATTTTTTGCATGCTATATCGAACACATGCTCGCCATAAAGGTTAGAAAATTGACACATTGATGCATGGGGGTTGTTACGTTCAAAAATACAAGATATTCAGATTCAAAGGATTCGAGGTTTCACTGCTTGTAAGGCTTAAGACCTATTGCCAGTATCATAGGTGGTTTCACGGCTCCTGGGCGCCAAGTATAACCACCTACTTAGACCGTGGACACACTTTTTGTTATTTGTAGCAAGAAATGGTACATTTTCTTTTTCCATTTCTTTATACTTAGATACAAAAGAAAATTAGAAGCAGACGAAAGAAAGAAATTATTTGCTTACATAATTTCCCAAATGAATAGCAGCTGAAAGTACAAAATGACATTTGCGAGCTGTCAAAGAAAAATTTAAACCTTACAATAGGCGTATTTTATTGGTACTCGTAATCTACATCTAGCGCATCAATGCAAGTCCGAATAAAATGCTTTATTGACTTCATACGCACTTTTCCTTTAAAATTTAAAATTGGTATGCTTGTCATTTACACCCATGTCAAAATCAGCAGATTTGAAAAAGAAGTAAAATAAAAATGTAATTTCATAAAAACAAATACAAATTTAAATTAAAAAAATCACTTAAGCTATAAACTCGTTTTAGATAATGTTTAAAAAAATCAAAATCGTCAATTCACTCTAAACGTAAAGATGTGGTTTTTGCTGGATTTGGACCACTTACAAAATTGTCTATCAAGCAAATGGCACAATTATTAATAAAATCAAATCTTAAATATATACACAAGGTCAGATAAAGGCTCGGTATTAGAAAAATCATCAACATCATTCTTCCTTATGATGATAATTTGCGATATGGTGGTCATACAATATTAAGTGTTTTTGGTATCCTGAAATTTCGTATACATTTTCACAATCTGGTGTCAAACCCCCCGTACGCAAAAACCAACTTGCAAAGACTTAGTGAAAATCAGTTTCTTATGTCGAAAATAAAAGCAGATCCAAAAGTATTTACACGAAAAATTCACCAGTCTTAAAAAAACAGAAAAAAAAAAATTGTAAGTCCATCAAACCCCAGCAAGAATAGGAAAGATATTTCGGTTACTTTTATGGAAATCATTTTAACTTCTCAGTTTTAAGACATCGCCGTCGTGGATGTTATGGATTTCGTTCCAAATGTCACCACAAAGCTCTCCAATTGTTTTTTCCAGGGCGAAGAATATAATGTCATTCATTAACTTTTATAATGCTTTTTAATCTATTGGCATCGCACCCACCCTACTTCTACTACTACTACTACTACACTACTACTACACTACTACTACTACTACAGTTAGGGAACATGCATCTTTGACAAATATTACAAACCAACGCATTAAGAGATAAAATTGTGACCATTGACCAGCGTTGCCCCCCTACTACAATTGTTGTGTTTTTACTACACTTTTTTTCAAAAGCACTAAACTTTTTTACATCAGAACATAAGAGCAACAGCTGATTGTAATTATACAATCAAAAGAACTCTTGAAAGACTTAGAGGGAATTTTCGAGCTACACGCAAAATTAATAAATTTTGCACACACAATTACGACAATGTAAGTCTTTAGAAAAAAAAAACATATCAGCTAAATTTAAACGTAGTTTTAAAGGCTAGTATTTTTACTAAAAAAAAGTTCAAAATGAGGTTCCTACCATTAGTACTGACAGAAAAATTGACCTTAACATGGGTCAGGTTACACAAAAGTTAGCCTTTTTTTAAATCGTCAAAAAGTGATGTCAAAGTTGAAAATCAGACTTTACTGTAGAACAATTTTTTTACTTAGAATACGACCAAGAGAATTGAAAAAAATTGTAAAATTATTTAGTCACACTGCCATTGACTATTAACGTTCATCGTCTAATCGTAGATTACTATTCCAAACCACATAATTTTGGCTTGAGTGAAAAGCAAACATTAAGTGCACAAAAATCACCGAACGCATCCTCAAATAATCAAAACCTGCCAACCTGTCGCACAAGAAAATCTTTCTGCAATCAATTTGAGCTTCATTCCATTCCAAACGTTCCAAAAGCCAAAACTTTAATCGCACTATCATATCGACTGTTCTTACTGTCTAATTTATCCACAGTATTTCTTTGTTGTAGTTTACTGTATAAAATTTTGCTGCGCTGCTTGTACAATACATTTACCAATAAAAAACGACTAATATTGTATTTTTCTGTTGCAACGCCTTACCACTGTTAAAGTGCAGAAAAAGATTAAGATCAGTGTATTTTCTTGCAGGAGTGTAAGAAAATGTGATACTGTTGCATTTTTACACTTTTCAAAAACATTTACCACAGGATCGATGCGTGTTTTACGAAAGAGTGTTCAATGAACACTGTTCACTCCAATTTTTCGTCATAATTATCATCCCTTAGACAAGCTATGTGGAATATAGTGGATAAATTCGAGTCATCATATTCACTATTCAGTTCGGTATTTTGATTTTACAGTTCAGAAATTCACTCTTTTCTCTGTTCCTTAGTAAAACAGTAATACTAAATCCTTCATTTCAGACCATTATCAAAAGAAGAAGTTAAAAAGAGAAGACTAACTTAAATATCTTACTTACTTTAATAGCTTACTTGCTTACCAACTTAAGCAACTCTCAATCCGTGAAATGCCTCCACCTGGGACATGAAGGCTTTCATTTTTACTTGCTATAGGTACTATAGGGCAAGTTCTGCATTTGGAAAAAAAATCGAACTCGAAATTTTGATCAAAGTTGACATTACGATGATAGCGAAGACGAAAAAAGTGGGTCCGACAATTCCATCTGTCTGTCTGTATGTCTGTACCTCGAACTACAGCCTAAACTACCGGAGGTATTTTCTTCGGTAGTTAAGGGTCTTCGGTGATTCCCTAGAGGAAAAATTGAAATTTTTTTTTAGCTCCAAAACCTACGGTACCCCCCATACACCCGTAATGCAAAATCTTATTTATCTCGAAAACGGCTCTAACGATTTTGATAAAAAAAATTAGGTGTGATATTATGAACATAGGCTAAATTTTGGTCAAAAAAAATTTTGGGGCAAAATCTTATTAGGGGTACCTGCCATAGACCCGTTTTTTTTATTTTCGACTTTCTCATTAACGGCTCTAAGGATTTTAACCCAAAATTTTCAGCAGGAGTCCCCTTAAGTTTAAAATAATATTGCTTATAAAAAAATTCGAAAAAATATTTGTTGGGATTTTTAAAATTTTTTTTTTTAAATCAATATCTTCAAAACCTATGAACGATTATTTTTTGAAATTATTTCCTAAAACTAATATTATTAAATACTTAAAATTCCCATCCCAAATTTTTTTCTTGAAAAATTTTAAAGAAATTTCTTATACAAAAAATGTATTTAATAATAAAACGATTTTTTAAAATTTGTTTGCATAAATTCATACTTTTCCGGAAACCAGACGGCAATTTTATGCATTTAAACATTATTATCTCATTAAATCCATGTTTTATATTTATAAAATGTTTCTTAAATTTCAAAGTACTTTTACATAAGAGCAAGTTCGTGCGATCCAGTCGTGCATTTTATTTAGTATCGTGCTAGCTTCATAATATGACTCTTTGACATTTGCAAACATCAAAAAAAGGTTCGTGTACTTACTTTTTTACACGAAATTTTATTGTTTTAGGTGTGTTCAGAAGCAATTTAGTAAGAAATTTTTTTTAGTACGATACTAGTTAGAAAATGTTTAAAATTAAGAATGAGTTAGTAAACTACTATAAAGTCAGCAAATTGTTAAGTAGTATCATACTAATACATTAATAATAGGCTGTTTAAAATTTTGCGCCATATGCTCTTACTTCTGTTCTTGTGACAAATTAACCTTTGCTGTTTTGAAGAGCTTGTTTTCCAATCTTAAAATAAGCAGTCTTTTTAGCAGTTAAGGTAAATAACTACCGGTATTTTTTCGATCTTTAAAAATAACAATCTAAAAAGACCTTCAGCTGGGTAGGTGAGATGTTATGTATGTATGTTATCAGGCTCAAGAAACATGTTCAACAAAAAAAGTTGCATAACTTTCGGGTCTGTCCTCGAAACCTTAATGTTTTGATAGCATTGCAATAATCAGTTGAAAAATATTTATTAAATCTTCAATAACGAGCCAGCTATTCTTATTTGTTTCTTCTATCAATAGCCATTTTTTATGCTAGTCTTAATGTTAAGTCGAGATACAATAAATAACTTTGATTGAGATCAACTGCCAACTCAAGCCCTCTCTCTCTAAAGTAATCCTTCAATTTTGAAATAATTTGCATTGTACTTCCTTTCAACTAATAACAACAATTTATACACTCCCCAGCTATAAGAACACTCATTTATCGCTACAAGGGATTTCTCAGCTAGGTACCTTTAGTTTCTGATTACTTTCTCGCCCCCATAGCTGCCTCTTACAAAAAAATCTCTCCTAAAGAGCATTAAAAAAAAAAGAAAAAATAGGAATAAACAAACAAAATTAAATAGCTTCTTGATTAATGACTGCAATTTGTTATCACAGGGTATATACTGCAGACTGCTCTATCGCATTCTCCTATTGAAGTCTCAGTCCTATAGGTTAGAAGGAACAAGGACGAGATAGGTATATATCGTTTGCTTTTCCTCTTACTCCATCAGCTACTGTCCCTATTAGGATAACAAGCCGTCCTTTGACTCAGGTCTAAGGATGGCAAAAAAAATACAAAGAACACTGGATAAATACAGACACAACTATATTCCAACGGAATCATTTGAATAAGAAGGCAAAAAACGGATATGCAATTTAGAATGTCAGTTGAAGAAACATTAAAATGAAATTACGCTTGCTTCCTGGCCAATTCTCTTCTGTCCATTCGTGGAACGAAAAAGGAGGAGGAGTAGGAGGAAGACTATGAAAAATTACGCGAGCTCTTTGAGGTCTGTCCAGACGGAGTTTCTTCCGATTTTTTTTTAAACCACAAAGATTTTTAAAAGTGTGGCTGGCAGCAACAGAAACAAATACAATCACAAAAAAAATCACGCCAACCAGCAGATGGAATTTCATTATTTTACTTCTGCGACGGACATTTTTATTTCCCAACTAAAGTGATTATGGCTCTTTAATAGTTTTGATGTGAGATTTAAGTGAAAGGAATAAAGCTATTACTCAAAGTGAATTATTATTAATCATGGCTTTTTCTTTTCATTTTATCCTTGCATCTGGCAAAATTGGGAAATCACTACTGAACGAACGACTTTTCCGTTAAAAGAAACCAATTCTTTTTTTAGCATTTAAATTGAAAGTGCAGAAGATGAAGTTTTTGTTTGTATTTCAGAAAGAATGAAAGGTAATGTCACTACCACTTCAAAATTTTAAAGATGTAATAATTGGATTAATTGTCGTGAATTTGTCGTGAAACGAAAAAATTTGTCGCTCTTTTTTTTTAAGAGTTAACAACTGGTAATGCTTACTTGACAGTCAAAATATTGTAAAATGAACTCGAAAAAGAAAAAGGACAGTGATAATAACTGTCGTAAATTTGTCGTAAATATGTTGTAAAATCAAAAATTTTGTCGCGAAATTTTTTTAAAAAATAACCCTTGGTAATGCTAACTTGACTGTCAAATTAGCATTAACAGAGGCTAATTTTTAAAAAAACAAGAGTGACAAATTTTTTTTGTTTCACGAAAAATTTACGACAAATTCACGACAATTAATCCAATTATTACATCTTTAAAATTTTGAAGTGGTATAGTGCTACTTTCACTGAAAATAAATTCCTAGGTAATATTGATAAAAAACGTTTTGTTGACTTTCAACAAAACAATTTTATCATTTTGATTAAATTTTTGTCAATACGAAAGAATGATTTTGTTGATTTGACAAAATTTTTATAAATCAGCATGATTTTTTGTCAGTTTAACAAAATATACATTAAAAATAATATTGTCAGTTTAACAAACCAAGTTTTGTTAATATAACAAAAGTAAACAGAGATTTTTGTCACATCGACAAACTATTTTCTGATGCTAACAAAATGTTTGTTGTATCTACAAAAAATCTGTTTTGTAAATGTTTGTCAATATCACAAAGTTTTTGTTGATTTTTTTTTTGTCAATTTAACAAAAAATGAAAACGTTTTTGTTAAAATGATAAATATTTTGTTTTGGGGTTGAGTTATTTTGTAATATTGATAAAATAATATTATCAGGGGCCTATTTCACAAATCATACATTACATACAATGTATGATTTTGACAGGTTTGATGTATCATTTCTGTTTCACAGAATTGTTGTATGACCACTGTTATACAACATTGTAATCGACTGGAATATTTCCAATGAGATTCTGTAATTTGATGTAATGTATGATAATCAATTTATTGTAATGATGTATGTAATGTATGTGATTTGTGATTGATTTGTGAAACAGGCCCCAGATAGATAAAATTATTTTGTAAGGAAACCAAAAAATTCTGCGCATATATTTTTTTGATCATGATATTTCTTATGTGTATGATATAGTTCACATTCGGTTTTTGTCAAAAAATCGATGTAAGATTTACTGAACTTGACAAAAATTGCGTATTGTCCATACGCTCTTACAGATGGTTGCATGTGAGATCGTAGGGACGAAACGCCAATTTTTGTGGACTTTAATCCCAAAAAAACTATTTTGACAAAAATAATTTTATGGATTCAACAAAAGAAATTTGTAAAATTGACAAAATATTTTGTTGACTTAACAAAATATTTTGTTAGTTTAACAAATTAATCTGTTAGCATAACAAAATAGTTTTGTGGATACAACAAAATATTTTTTGTTACCTCAACAAAATTCTGTAATTTTTATCAATTTGAAAAAACTTTTTGTTGAACGTATATTGAAAAAAATTTTATTAGATCTACCTACATTTTTGTCATATATACCTTTACCTATATATACGGACATTGAAAGGTACACAATTTTCCAGGAGACACAAAAAACGTGTTTAAACGATAATTTGAATTTCTTTCAATCTTTTGCATTGCAAGCTAAGTAAACAGGCCTGGTTTGACATTTGTAAATGTCAAAGATTCATATGAACTTAGCACGATAACGATACTAAAAAAAATTAAATAGGTATTCGATGGTTTTAACTTTAATAAAAGGCTAGAGAAAGTTTGATGCTAATATCTATTCAAATTTGCAAAACTGTCGTTTAAACCTAGTTTCATATTAAAACAGCTTTTACATCATACTAATTCAACTAAAATTGAGATAAAACAAGATGGACGCCATAAACTTTCAAAATTTGCCCGTCCCTAGAATTAGGAAAAGAATGCACGACTAATTTTTTAATTTTTCGTAATGAATGTATAACAGTTAGTTTTGGAGCTAAAAACAATTTCAATTTTTCTGTAGCGAACCTTAAGTACCAATTCTACAGTTTGATTCTTTTCTATATTTGTGGACACTCTTACGGAGTCATCCAGCTTGGATTAAGTTAAGAAATATAAAAGGATCTATTAGGTTTGGATCCTTTTTTTATAATTCACATGCGCTCAAGGGTTTATTAAGGTCCTTTGTAATGTTAAACACAGCACGGGCAATGGGGAAATCAGCGAGGCAGAGAAAGGAGGTGTCGATGAAAATTGGTCTTGAATGTTTGCAAATTCAGATGGCACTGTCTCTTATTCTATTTTATTTTTTTTTTTTATTTATTTTATTTCAGGTTACAATATTTACAAATTTCATATATATTATACAATTTTTCTATACAGTATCAATTATCAAGGAAAAATTAAATAAGAGAACATAGTTACTCAACCATGAACCAGAATTGTAACATATACACTTTGTGGCAACAAGTGCCAGTATCAAGTGTTTTTTTAAGAAAATTTATAAAAACCAATATGTCATGCGGAGCCTTTCAGGAAGAGAAAGCGATTGTTTTTTTGAGATTTGAAATCGAGGCGAAAAAGATTTTTTTCCTTTTTATTTTTTAGGAGAGAAAAAATAATTATTTTGGATTGTAATGCGAAGTTAGTTCAATACTTGTATCAATATTTCTATATCATCACTATTAAGTAGCCATAATTGAAGACGGCTGAAAAAAATTGATTTACTATCTATTTGCTTGCGCATATACCATGGTAGCTTGTTGTAAATAAAGGGAGCAATTATAGTGACAAACCGTCTATAGTGTTCCGTCCTTATTCTAGGAACTACAACAGAGTTTGAATTACGTAATGAATGAGTTTCATTCATTCGTTGGTTGTGATGTCCCCCTCGTAAAAAGAATATTCTCAATACCTTAAAAACATATAAATAACGAAGTGGCAAAATGTCTAGGGTTTTGAACAATGGGAAAGAGGGCTCCCATCTAGTATTGAAAACCATTACCCTTAGTACCTTTTTTTGAGCAGTAATAAGTGGTTGCATGTTGCTTATAAATGCACTTCCCCAGTAGGTTATCCCATACTCAAGTCGGGAATTTACAAGAGCATAGTACATAGATTGTAACTAAAAGATTCGATGCAACAAATTAACGAAGATGATATATTTTATTCAAACGTATGTAGATTAACTGTTTTACATTAGCAATGTGGCTTTTCCAGTTTAGCTTACTATCAAGCGTAACTCCTAAGTATTTGAATTCACTAACCGGTTCAAGACTTAAGCACTCGGCACTGCAATTAAAGCGATCATAACCTGTGACGTGAGGTTCTATTTCATCCAGATTAAAAGTTTTTGAGAGCGAAAATGACATGACTTTAGACTTACTACTAAGAACCATATTATGATATTTGAACCAACAGTTCAATGAAACAAGATCTATATTTATTTGTAGCTAAAGGTTAACTATATCAACTGCAGCGTAGGCAAGAGCCAGATCATCCGCGAATGCAACAATATTTCCATTTAGAGGCAAATTGAAAACAGAGTTTATATATATTAAAAAGAGCAAAGGGCCAAGCACTGATCCTTGGGGAACTCCAGCTTCTGAGCAGGGTAATACCTCACTCATCATTGCATTTGCAGAAACATATTGCTTTCTATTCGAAAGATACGAGGATAACCAACAGAGGATATTACTTCAAAACCAAATATATAAAGTTTACGTAAGAAGATCTTATGGTTAACAAGGTCAAATGCTTTGGTTAGGTGAAGGAACATACCAGCTGACAATTGAGATTTGTCTAATGTTTTATAAATATTTTCTAAAAACGCTATTATCGTGCCTTCTGTAGATTTCCCTTTCCGAAATCCAAATTGACTATCATTTAAAAGCTTATATTTATCAATAAATTTGATCAATCGAAAGGAAATAATTTTTTCAAAAACTTTTGAAAACACAGATAGCAGGGATATTGGCCGGTAGTTATTCGGGTCACACTTGGCGCCTTTTTTGTGGAAAGGTATAATAATTGATGTTTTAAGGCACTCAGGAAAAATTCCTGATACAAAGCTTTTATCTATTAAAAATGAAAGGGGAGCTTTTACACAATCATCCGGAAATTGGACTAATCAGTCACCATCTACACTGTACCAAGCTAGGCAGCTTGTTGACTAGTAGCCAATTCAATTAAGTGATCATTTCTCCTCCAGACAATCACCGAAGACCCTTCCAGCAGCTTAGGCATTAGGTCGAGGTACAGGACATGCTCTATCATTGTAATGTCAACTTTGATCAAAATCTCGGGTTTGATTTGTTTTCCAAATGTTAAACGTAAACTAAAGTACCTATGTATATCGTAACATCGTAAGTAAAATTATATAAAACGGTATATGTTTCAATACAAAGGCTTAGTGAGTAGGATTTCATAGCAATTGTTTGACCTAAATGGGGATACAAGTGGTTAATATATGTATTCCTGTAGATTTTGTTGTTTGTTGATGTAGATTTAATGAGGTACGATTATTGACTTTTAATAATCATAATCTTTATATTAAGCATCATTTCTGAAGTGTGGCCAAAGCGTTTGCTTGGAAAGCAAGGTATTTTATGAAAATGCCCCAAACAATTTTGATTTGTATTGGTCTCAACAGATTTATTTTATATGATAATAATTTTAACAGAAATATGAGAATTAACAAGAAAATTCTTAGGTGTGTTTGGTAGCGTGAGCTTTATATTTTTTTTACAAATGTATAATAATTTTTGCCAAACCTCGTATGACAAAAAAAATACCCAAGTTTGCGAATTTACGTGAAAATTTCAAGCTGCCAAAGAGGCATCTTACTTATTTTAGTAGATTTTCTTAAGGGATTTTTGATTAACGACACTTTACTATTGCACGAACATTTTCTTTCTGTTATTGTAAACAACTTAACTCTTATTCCATTGTTAAGTAAACTCGTGGAATAAAGGTTTAATAAGCTTTTTTTTATTAATTTGGCTGTAAGCCACCAGAACTAACTATACGAGCATGACAAAGCCATCCATTTTATATAAAAAAAAATCCCAAAAAGGAACTCAACATATTGGCACTGCTCAACTATTACTACTCTTTTCCAATATTTCACAAAACAACACCTTTTTCAGAAAGCAGAGCATATCGCTTTTAGTGCCAGATTGGTATTTTCTTATTCTCAACTTGACACTCAACTGGACTTGTCATTTTCGCATTTTGGAAAAATCCAACCTCAAGATGGTCCAAATTAAGAGATCGCTTTCAATTACGATATGCCACGCTTTCTGAAATATATACCTCTAATAAAGTCCTACGTATCCGTTCCCTAACTATATACATACATTATATCTATGATTAGGTATTTGATTCCACTATTTCCAATTTGTTTGCTAAAGAACTTGAGTTTTTGTTCTAACCTTTTATCTAAACTTTCTTTTAACTTATTCATAAATTCAAAAATTTAATTTTAAAATCTAAATAATTTCAAAACGTTCATTAATATTAAGATTGATTCACATCTTTATAATGTTCTCTACAAAGTTTCTTATAATATCAGCAGAACTGATGATTCTATTATTTCTGTTAAATTTTTCAGTCGCGAAAACTATACCAAAAAGACACTTTAATATTCTGTGTTGCATATACATACATGTGTAAGTAAACTATGAACTTCCAACATTATGTTAACCGCACACAATCATGTTCTACTTTTTACCACAACAAAAAGAAACCTTCTCCATGTTTGTTATTTTTTTTTTAATTAGACCTCT
The DNA here is from genome assembly GCA_963931855.1 of Philhelius festivus. Taxonomy (NCBI): domain Eukaryota; kingdom Metazoa; phylum Arthropoda; class Insecta; order Diptera; family Syrphidae; genus Philhelius; species Philhelius festivus. The sequence continues at coordinate 150,927,190 of OZ007555.1, forward strand.
TTACACCGAGTATTTTAGTGATGAAGTCTTCTTAAGGATGCAACAAAATGTGTGTAGTAAAACACAAAATAATAAAAAAAAAAAAACAGAAACATTCGTCCTCGCTCATCATTCTGCACTCCACTTTACGATTCAAAAGAGCAGAAACATGAACAACCACTTGGCTTTACAACTTCCTCCTTCTCATCCCCGCATATCCCCCCGCCGCCGCCGCGCCGACCAGAGCAAGGATATAATAATATCCTGCATCACCACAATATAAATATCCTTCAAAAAGTAGTGAAGTAGTCCTGTAACTGTAATACAGCAAACTTCAACATACACATAAAAGTTAAGAATCCAGCCAAATACTTCTCACCTCATTCTTTAGCATCCACTCTAACTCAAACCACTTCGACATTTTGATTTCGTGCACATTTCTGACGATGGAATTCATCTAAGTACATGCATATCCCTGCATTCAAGCCTAGATAAACAAACAAGGATTTAGTAGAAAAGAAATATGAAAAACTAAACTTAAAATAATATGCGAAACACATTTTTCAAAAAAAAAAAAATAGCAAAATGGTTCTTAGAACGGCACCAAATTTATAAAGTGAAATGAATCCCTAAAGTAATCACTGTTTTCAACGTTGGTGTTTAACAGGAGCCTTCAGAAATGACTTATATGGCTGTCTACAAGCCTGGGAACCGTGAGCCTAAGTTACAGGGCTGGAGCAAAGAATTTCGAATTGGTGGGAATTATAACCAACAAAAATGTTTCGCCCAATTTTATTTGCTCATTTTAGAATGAAACGAAGTAAATCTTACATGCACGATAGCAGACAAAACGTTTTTGATTCAAGGCAAGAAAACGTGTGTGAAATCATGTGTTTCGTTCCACCTATTGGTGTGTTTGGTGTAAGGAATGTATTAAAAAAAAGCCAATTGCCAAAAATGAGGTAGGGAGTTCAGTACAAAATAAATCTATTACTTCAACATATTATGGGCCTACGAAGGATCGAAATTCTTTTGTTACCTAAGTCAGACACTGAGTCAATAAGTCCCTGAAATATGAAATAAGGAACCGTCTTTTCGGCCTAAAAACATTTTACTTCTCACCAAAGATACCTTTTACCTCGATACACTTCATACAAAATTTCTCCAATTTGTTGATGCCCTCAAATTAATACAAATTCTCGAGCCCCTCCAAAATTGCGCTTGTTTCAACGATGACCTCTTCATTCGAACGAAATCCGTTACTTGCGAGCCATTTCTTCATGAAATAGTCGCAGAGGAACACATCTGGGGAATATTCTGAATAATGGCGTAGACTAATGCAATTTTGCCATTGCGACTGTTGAGTTGTATGCTGGCCCGTTGTCGTTTTTTTTTTCACCGAATACTTCAAATCGGTTTGTAACCGATCCAGCAGCAGGTGATCTTATTCATTTCAAGGTTATCGATGTGAATAACACAGCGCGCATCTCAAAAAAATTTCCTTGTTTACTGACAGACCCACCTTGGCCTTCTTAACCTTCGATTCAGCCAGAGAATTCCGTTATTTGGACTGTTCTTTGGTCTCTGGTGTATTTTTTCATCTACGGTTAAGAAACGCTGAAAAAAACGTTGTCAGAATTTTCTTGAAGCGCACAAAACACTCCTTTGAAGTTGTCAAACGATTTCGTTTGTTGTCGATTGCGAGAAAGATTTTTCATATCTAAATGTTTGTGAAAAATCGAAATCACTAATCCATATGATAAGCCTATGGCACCTTCGGTCTAGAGTACCTTCACTCGCCGATCGTCCATTTGGTGTGGGACCTTGATTTGGCGATTAGAACGTTCAGCAGTGGCGGATTTACCAGCAGGCTAAGTAGGCTTGAGCCTAGGGCGGCAGATTTTAGGAGCGGCAAATCTGAAAACCGATATTTTTTTCTTAGCCGTCTTACAGAAATCGAAAAAATTTCTGTGAGACGGTTTTCTAACATCTCTCTCCACAAGACACTTTTCCGATGACTTTTCCCTCTATTCTTTCATTGTACATTCAACGGTCCGCAAACTTCTATATTCTACGGTAAGACACCCAGTTCACGGTCCCAACCAGAAATCGGCCGTTGCCCACACTTTCTATGAGTGAAATGAGAGCGAAATTGCGGAAAATCTATTTCACGCTCTTCACACTCCCACTTACTCATACAAGTTCGTACGTATTAGTGATTGTGGTATTGGTGTGGTAGATCTGAATAAAAAATTGTTGCAAAGAAAAATGTTTTGTTGGAGATATTCTTCGTATTGAATGCATCAAAAGATTTAAAAATAATAATCGAATTTTATCAATTTTAATCTTATGTGCTGACTATACTCTATACTATACTGACCCAATGTCAGAACGACACTACTTTCTCGTTGTCCATGATTAAGTTGTCATCCAGAGTTTCCATCACACTGAGGTACTTCGGTTCGGGATGTCGTTGTTCTGTGGTCATCCTTCTCATAAGCTGATTCGGGTGGTCGATGATGTTCCCCATTAGTTTCTTTGTTGAATGAACTACATATTTGTCCAGTGGGATTAAATTCACTTCTGTGTAGAGATGCTCGTTCCTGTAGTGTTTTTGTCGTTGACGGTTGAAGTAAAGTCCAGTGCAGATCCTCAGTATCTTCCTTTCGAATGTTTGAGTTCCTTCGATTCCTCGAATCGTTTTTTTCCAAACGGATGGAGAATAGATCTTGAAAAGATGAAACCAAATTCTGAATCATTGGAAATTCTATCTTCGTTTCTGCGAAAACGGAATTTGCAGAACGTTTATCCTAACTTGGACATACCTCTTCGAAGGACATTATGTACTCCAGCGACAAATTGTTCGGGTGAGAGAAGCTTTTCTTCTCTAAAAAAGGTAACAAATTATCTGAGATCGACCTTAATTCAAGAAAAATTAAGACTTTAGCTCTTTTGCGTATGGATTCAGAATTAATGAACAAGATCACTTACGACGACATTATCGATGATTTTTCCAACAAAAAATCGCGCAAAAAGGTATTGTAAGAAACTTTGATAAGTTAATTGACTGTTTGTTAGCGCAATAAAGATTATTTAACTATACGTTTACCGAATGTACATTATTGTTTGAGTGGCATACCCCGCCTTATTAGTCGTACATCATTGAACTTTGATTACCTCAGAAATATACTCAAAAACTATTTCTTGAACCGAATTGTTGGATTGTAAAGATAATCTAGGAACTGACAATTCACAATTGTAGAGGTAAGGGCGGCAGAAATTCAACAGCCTATACTTGGGAAATGTGTAAATCCGCCACTGACGTTCAGCATCACTTGTACTGGACCGAATGCACCGACATTAAATAAACCGGTCTTGAATAGTTCCAATCAATGGTTAAGAGTCCCTATAATATTTGTTAAGCTTTCATTTGGTTTTCGTGATGGTTTTTCTAGCATGAGGAAGGTAAAATATATAGGAATTATACTAGACAGTAAACTCCTATGGAACAAACACTTATGTAGCAGCTATAGTCGGGAAGCCACAAAAGCCCTAATGAGTTGCTAGAGACTTGCAGGCAAGTCATGGGGATGCAATCCGAGCATCCTCAGGTGGATGTACAATATGATGGTAAGACCCATCATTACCTATATGGTGCGGTTGCGTGGCACAATAGAACGGAATTATTAACAACTAGGAAAACCCTAGAAAAAGTTCAAAGGCTCGCATGTACATATCTGTATTACGGGAGCAATAAGAACCTGTCCTACCACGGCTATGGAGGTTGTCTTCCATCTATCCCCTCTACACGTGGTCATCAGAAGTGTGGGAGGTATCTTGAGGTTCTCAAAGGAAGGAACTGGGATAGATAAAATTAATGGTCTCAGAGAAAGGAACTTAATCAGTAGATTTATGGTTACAAACCTTCTTGACATGCCAAGAGATGGTATTGTAATATTTTTACTAGGTTCGTTAAATAAATCTTATCACTCTTTCTAGTATTTCTTCTTTATTTACACTTTTCAAATCAAAACAATAAATCTTAATTTACAATCAACTCCAATACTTTTATTCAAACTTAAATCACACTTCTTTAATTACACTTTCCACAATCCAATAATTCAGCTTTGCACACTTTCATAATCGAAAATAAACTGTGTTCCGCTCACCGTGAACACTCCCTTATATACTCAAATTCGTTGTTCGAGAAGGTTCTTGTCTTAGAATGTTCTAGTTATTTGGAATAAGGGGAAATACATATGACATTGGAAAAAAGCTTTTTGTTCCTTCCATAAAGTAGATATGCAATTTTCAAACAGATGGCGCTGTAGGAGTATAAAGCTCTGTTCGCAACAGTATGATCAGAAAACATAATTTCTAGAAAAACTTAGGGTACTAGAAGAAACAAACTACACCCTCGAAACAAATACCATCAAGTGGTGCACTGATGGATCGAGAACAAGCGAAAGGACTATTGCAGGAATATCTAGGCCAAAAACCAAACTTTCTATACCGATGGGGCAGTCCACCAGCATCTTCCAAGCTGGTTGTGTATAGCAGAGCTAAACGTCATATTGAAATGCGTGAATCGAAATATCGAAAAGAACTATCGCAACAAGAACATTGCCATCATGTCAGATAGTCTAAGTTGGTGTGGGTATGCATAAGCAGGCTAAATGAATTTGGCAAACAGAGTACGTTAACACTTCACTGGGTACCTGGCCACATGGGTGTTCATGGAAACGAAAAGGCAGACTCCTAAGATCATCAACCCCTTTAATAGGGCCTAAGCCCTGTTGCGTAATAGGAGAAAATGTCATCAAAAACAAAATTAAACAAGAAGAAGAGGCAAACAGATTAAGGAATTAGAAAGCTGAGGAAGGCGAAACTCCTACTGGGCAATTACAACCAGCAACGTTTCGAAAATTACATTAACTTGGAAAGTATAAATAACCTAAGAATAATAACAGGTATCCTCACTGGAAACTGTAAGCTTAGAAGACACCTAAGTTTACTTGGTATCGTAAGCAGTGCCACATGTAGATTCTGCAACATGCATGAGGAAAAACCGGACCACATACTAAAACCATCTGGGACAATACCAGTAGGAAGACCTATCCTCTCTGAAGGTGCCCCAAAGCCCAAATACTAAGATTCCTAAGATTAATAGATTTAGAGGATGAGCAATCTCATTAATTTTTAAGTAAATCCTTGAGTTCATTTTTGGACGTACTGTCAAGTTAAGAGATTCTTTCTTTGCGAATTTTGAATGTCTTAACCGACTCTTTCGCGGTTTCATTCAAAGATTGGTAGTGGAACATTTGCTTTTAATCTAAATGACCAAGCCAATTGCACTTACATCCCTTCTTTCAGCATTTCCATGCTGATCAACACTTTGATTAAGAAATATCTCAAAGAACGAAAACTGCTAAATGACCGGCCAGTACGGATTTCGTAGCAATAGGTCCACTAGTGATCTGATGGCATGTCTCACCGAAAAGTGGAACCAATCCTTATATCAATTTAAACAAAGGTTATTTTACTTGAAATTTCTTAATCATTTGATAAGGTTTGGCACGAAGATCTTTTATCGAAAATGCGTGCATTTGGTGTCGAAGAGGCTCTTCTTCGTTGGATTAGACACTACCTATTAGGCCGCACAGAACATGTTGTAATGGATGGTTTCAAGCCTGATTTTCGTAGGATAAATGCTGGTGTGCCCCAATGCTCCGTTTTGTCTCCGACACTCTTCCTTATTTTCATAAATGATCTTTATACAATTGGGTACGAACAACTGCGTGGAAATTAATATTTATTTTTAATGCATGCATGCTTTAATGTTCCATCTTACTTCTATCATTTATCATTGCTTAAGCTCTTTCCTGGATTCTATCCCAGAGACTGAAGTGTGTTATTAGAGCACCAGCAATTGTACTACAGCTTCGATCGAATATAGGCTGCTTAGAGGGTGTAATTGTTAGAAGATCGGGAAGACAATTCAGAGGTTCCTTTCAAGGCTACTCGTACTCAATATACCTTGATTATGATAGCTTAGTACTTGAAATTTCAGTTTGGTGGAATCGACTGGATTCGGATTTGAACTCAGATCTCTTGCATGATAGTCCACCTTTAATAATAATTATTCAAAAACATAAGAACAAGTCCTAAAGGCATGTCAGACGCAATGCCCAAAAAGGACTTATGTGAAGTATTAGTCATTGATCGGATTTTTTGACTTTTTATCATAACAAAGAGAGAACACAACCCTTGAGGTAACATTGAACACTGTTAATATTAATATAAAAATTAACCTGTCACTGTCTTCCTGCACTCTTATCTCCAAAACCACCAAACTGATTTCAATGAAATTTTGTGGGTAGTATCTTTGATTCTAATTTTAAAGATTGTTTTGAAGATTATAATGTACGAGTATGTTTATTTGTTCAAAATTTGATTCCAATAGTCCAATGAATATGAAATATCATAAATTGTGATATTAGGACTTTTCAATGCATTGTGTACAAATTCGAGATCTGCGAAGCTGTACAAAACATGAGTGGAAATATATAAAAAAACACTTTTAAATATTTGTTGCATCCAAGTCTTGCTCCATCCTTGGTATTGAAATTATACATTCACGGTACAGCTCCATTAACAGTAATGTTACCAATTGTTGGGCGCCATTTAATGTTATACGTTGCTCTGGCTAATCGTTTTCTCGCAATCAAAATACACTCCTTATTATTGTTTCACCAAATTTTCCATTAAGTATATCCTAAAATTAAAATATAAATTATTGATATCAAATAAAACGTCAAATAAATTTCAACAGTGCAAGTGACTTCTGTATCAAATGCACGAAAATATTAAAGATGGTCGACATAAAATGGGGTCTATATAAAATAAATAAGTCTGTGTCTGGACAATGTCTGTTCCGGTTCACTAGTATGATATAGAAATCATGAATGAATGAATGAATAAATTGGGGTATAAAAACAATGCGACCTAAATATCTATTGTGCCCCCCATCAAGAACTGGATGAGGTTAGCTCATTATTACAGTTCTTCCTTCTAGTTTGTTCCTTTGAGGAATCGGAGTATTTGGAGTGTTTTAAGCGAGGATAATTCACTCTCTTTTATGTGGTGCTTGCCCAGATACTTATGTCTTTGATGCACGAGTGCATCACATTTCCTCAGTATGTGGTCAGGTGTCTCCTCGTGAATGCTGTATAATCTGCAAGACGCGTTGTTCACTAGGCCAAGGATGTTGAGGTGTCTTCTCAACCTACAGTTGCTTGTGAGAAGCCCTGTGATTTTCCTGAGGTTGTTCCTGCTTAAGATAATGCAGGTTAGTAAACGCTCTCGGTTGTAGTCCCCGAGTAGAAGTTTTACCTGTTACAGCTTAGGGAGTTCTTTCCATATTTTTTATCTGTTTTGGTTTTATTTTATATAACGTTTTCTCCTATTCCCCTGTTAGGGGTGTGGGTGCACCTATTTTTGCTAAGGAGTCTGCCTCTTCGTTTCCCTGGACACCAACGTGGTCTGGTACCCAAGTGACAGCGAAGTGTGACAGTGTTATTATTGCCCAGTTCATTAAGCTTTATCACGCATTCCCAAACAAGTTTGGAACTAATGGCGTAGGAGCTAAGTGCTTTTAGTGGAGCCTGGCTCTGACATGATAGCAATGTTTTGGTTTTTTATATTTTGTATTAAGGTTTCTTTCAGCACATATACCTATGGCATTTACTTCTGCCTGGAGTATGCTAGTGGACTGTCCCATCGGTTAGGAGAGTTTAGTTCTAGGCGCAAGAACTCCAGCACCAGTCCCTTCAGCTGTTCTTGATCCATCAGTGTACCATTTGATGGCATTTTCTTTAAGACTGTAGTTTAATGTTTCGCCTAGCCAGTCTTTTTTGCAACTTAACTCCGTTTTGAAATGTTTTTCGAAGTTATATCTTTTCATCGTACCATATCTTGGGATGTCAAGAAGGTTTGTTACTGCGGACTGGAGTCTTTTTCCCTGTTTCCAATAATTCTACTTGGCAAAACTTATTATGGCTCCCTTAGCAGCATTTTCAATGGCCACGTGTAGTGGGGTTAAATGAAGGATGGTTTCCATCGCTGCTGTAGGGCAAGTTCTCATTGCTCCTGTTATGCATATACATACATGCAAGCCTTTGCAATTTGTCTAGTGATTTCTTAGTTGTGTTTAGTTCGGTTCTTTTATGCCATGCAATCGCCCCATAGGTAATGATGGGTCTTACCATCATGGTGTACATCCATCTTATGATATTTGGTTTGCAGCCGCATGATTTCCCTGCAAGTCTCTTGTATATCATAAGGGCCTTTGTGGCTTTCCCGACAGTTATTTCGATATGCTTCTTCCAGAGGAGTTTGCTATCTAGTGTAACTCCTAAATATTTGACCTCCATCTGTGTGTCGATTACTACTCCCGCCAACCGAATGGGTTTCATGCGAGGTAGAAGTCTTTTACTGGTAAATGGTACTATCGTTGTTTTGGTAGGGTTGATGTTAAGTCCCACAGATATACACCATTTCCTAGTTATAGACAGCCCTCTCTGGACTATATCACAAAGAGTTTTATTCCTACTTCCCCAGTGCCTTTATAACGTTGTCATCAGCAAAAACAATAAATCGAATCCCTTGGGAAGTTAGACTTTCTAATAATTCATCAACTACAAGACTCCACAGCAAGGGTGATAATACCCCTGCCTGTCGACAGCCTCTTGTTGTGCTGACTTTCTGGACGTTTAGCCCTACGTATGCTTCCGCCGTTCTTGTACTAAGCATTTTACTTATCCATCTGACTATTGTGATAGGAACGCTCTTCCTTTCTAGAACGGAATGAACTGCTTCGTGAGAGGTTTTGTCAAAGTTACCTTTAATATCAAGGAAGGCGAGTATCTAAAGCTCTCTGTACTGTATTAGTTAGTTCGTACAGAGCGGTTTCTGTGGATCTACCCACTCTGTAAGTTTTCAGTAAGAAGGATGTTAAGCTTATTGGCCTTAATGACTTATGATGTGTGGTATCTTTTTTCCCCACTTTGAGGATAAAAATTACCTTTGCTCTTCTCCATAGACTTGGTATGTACGCAAGTGCAATACTACTTCGAAGCTATCTTCCAGTCTTCCCGGTTAGACTTTAGAGGTATTCTCTCTATCATATTTCCTACCATATGTAAGCTGCCTAGAAAATGAGTATTTAGCAATACGGTTGACTTTTGCTCCTCGTTTTCATTGAAGCTACCATCGGTGTAACGAAGTGCCCAAGAGGTTAATGTGTTATCTTATTATGTTTGGCTAAAGCCTTGTGTAATCTTGCTTCTGCAGGTGTCAATGAAATGCCCTCACAGGAATTCGCAAAACTATTCCTCTTAGCTCTCCTTATTTCCCCGTTATACGAGTATTTGGTCAATTCTGCAGAGTAGTTATGCCACTCTCGAGTACTCTTTGCTTTATTGAAGAGCTTTCTTACCTTGGATCTTAGTTTTGACAGATTATTAATCCACAATGGAGCATCCTTCTGCCATTAAGGTTTAAGGGGACAACTGAGTTCACAAGCCTCATTTATAGCCCCGCTTAATTCATAAACTAAGTGTTCTAATTCAAGGTTACTGTTTGTCGTTTCTAGTGGACCTATTCGTTTAAGATAGGTCTTGAGGACGCTTTTGTACAGGCTCCAGTTTGTTTTCTTAGGATTCCTGCCAGAGGTATTCTCTGTCAACAGGTTTTCCAAAGTAAACACTATAATTCTATGATCAGACGTAGAAGGTTCGTTGGAGACTCTCCAATCTCTAACTAATCGGCTTAAGTTCGGGGTTGCAAACGTTAAGTCCAGAACTTCCTTTCTTACTCTAGTTACAAAAATGTAGGTGTGTTCCCTACCGTAAATATTTCTAGATTATAAAGTCGATAATAAAGTCTAAAAGGTACTCACCCCTTTGATTTATATCGGTACTACCCCACGTTGTATAGTGGGCGTTTGAATCGCAGCCAACCATCAGTGGTAGTCCTTTATTGTTGCAGTAATCCACTAGCTTCTTGACTTCGATTGGTGGTATTTGGCGTCGTCACCGGCGTAGTAGGCTGATGCTACAAACATCGTGTGGAGGTTGCCCTCGATGTCAATTTGGGCCTGTATAGGTAGGTACCAAGTCCCGCGTCCTAAATTCTGAAAGGCATATAAAATTTATATTATTTCTTATTTTTATGCATGCTCTGGGCGAGTCAATCCTCGTATCTCATATTAATTTAGAGTCCTTACCTGTTAGGCCCCTAACTTATAGAAATCATATCAAAAGCAAATTAATCTGAGAAGTGAAGATTAAATTAAAAGAACAAAAAATTTAATTTTTCAAATAATAAGGATTACTTATTTCCAATCCAACCCTGCATGCAGCTCAAATCAAGCTGCTTGAAGAACCCAACCATGTACCATTACAATTTTCAGTGTAAGTATTTCACACGACTGTTCCTAGAACTCGCAGTCAGGCAATTTCATTGAAACTTAACCTACCCTTGCCATTCTCCTCGCGGAATTGCAAGTCCTGGCAAAGGATAAAGGGAGTATATATTCCTTTAAAAAAAAAAATAAACGCTGAATTTAAAGGAGTGAAACATATGTTTGTCTTTATTTATTATTTTTTTCTTTTTCATTTTCGCTGGTTTTGCTTTTTTAATTTCGACATTCAACCCCATGAGTTAGATTTTTCTCATCCCATCCCATATCAGCATAAACCCAACCACAGTCACTAGTATAGGATGCCCTAGTGCCATTCGTCCTGTGGAGTCCTTACATCCTTAGTGCAGGGAAAACACTCGGGGTTCACTTCCACAGAGGCAAGAAAATAAAACTGCACAAGTAGTTTTTAGCTGGCTCTTCACAAACTTAGGCAAGGAAAGCAGAGAGAGGGAGGAGAGGAAGGCAAACAGGCAGGCACGGTGCCTGATGTTGGAGCTAGAAGGATGAATGAATTATGGAAGCAAGAAAGAATTTCAGGATAACATTTAACTTGAATGAGAAATAATAGTTCAGGCGGAAGAACTACTGTAGTAGTGACTATACCTACATGCCTAACCTATAGAGATATGGTAGAACCCCGGCACTCATGAGGCAGTTGGAAATCAGGAAAAGATAATAGCGAAAATTTATGGTGCACTGCCGCCACTCATGCCGCCAACCATGGCTCACCCATGCCGCAAAATATGGCCAAGGGAATTTCCACTCCAGAATCCATTCTATGCTACGGCTACCTACCTATATTGAAGTTGGAGGAGCCATAGAGTCTCGACTCGACATTGGCATCACAGTGGAGACGTATAAGTTAGAGCGCGAGCTCACTTAATCGAGGATAAAAATGTGGAGAGTGTTCACTGTACAGTTTGCCAGTTTGCAGTGCAAACAAATGTCCTGATTAGTGGAGCTCATGAGTTCGTGATATGAACAAAGTTACACACACCCGAACGGTGATGGATATTGGATCCAAAAAGGATAACAAAAAAAAAAAAGAAAGAAACGCGAATGTAAACGACTGACGAGGACAGAAGGGGATGGATGATGCATTTGTTGACTGTCATAAGGAACGGATTTTAACTGAAGCTAATTTATCATTCTGCCATCATCCTTTTTAGCTTCGGTATTTGAAATGAACGAGCGAAAATGGCCATCAAGCTGCAAGTCGATTTAAGCACGAAACTTGATTTATGATTCATTACGGATGATTTTTTTTGTGTACTATTTCATATGATTTTGATCAAATCCTTAGACAAATAATTATAAACTCTTGTGTAGGTATGCACCATTTGCAGAAATTGCAGAATATATGAAGATCTTCGACAAATAAAAGGCGTTCAAATTTCGGTTACATTTGATTTTTTTTTAATTTTAAATATATCTATATGTGCACTCAAAAGCATATGAATATCCTTTATGTGTTATACAACACAGTGTGAGCATTAGGGCAAACGGAAAGGATTAAAAAGAGAAGCCGATGCACATTGGTTTTGAATTTCCGTTTATCAAGCTGGAAAGAGCATTCTACATTCGTAATGTGCGATCAAAGACAGTTCGCCCGAAATTGTATTCGAGGAAAAATCGATGAGCATTCTATGAAGCACCGGCAGTACCGTTGAATTTTTTAATTGGAAAAAGCAACTGGTTTTTTCACGACTACTGTCTTTAAAAAACGATAAAAAAAATAAAAGACAAGAAACATTATGACGATGTTCAAGAAACGTTAATGTTTCTCTGATTTCAATATACAAGCATTGTAAGGCCTCTTAAATACCATCCAAAAGTCTCAAGTGAGTTGATCGGACACAGCTCTACTGAACCAAATCCGTAGTATTCTATCTTTAGCGAGGACGTTTTGGTTGTAAGGAGCCTCCTATCCACAGTTCTAAAGTCACTTAAACGCACACTTTCATAATAATCGTGGTTACAGAAGTTAGCTTAAAAAATTATGCTGTTGCTCAAGGACATCTCTCGAAATGGATGTTATCAGAGAGAAACGTCCGTAACCATAAATTCACCGCAAAATGTTCTTTCAATTGGCGAAGGTAGGTTTTGGCGGCCATGTTGTTTTGAAGACATCTGTCAAATTTGCTGTTTATTGTTCACTTGCTAATGTCAAGTCAATTAACCATGGAAAGTTACACATTTGAATAGCACGTTCAAATGATAAAACGTTGAGCGAATTGCGACCATTTTAGAGTAGACGTGGTAGCCCTTCACAGTCGAATCTTCAACGCTTAGAGGCCAAATTTGGGAAGACCAGTTTGGTGATTAGATCATCCAGCACTCGTATGACAAAGAAACGCAACATTGGCCGAGAACATTGTCGGGGTCTGTGAAAGTCTACAACCGAACCCGAGATTGTCGATTCCCCGCTATTCACAAGAATTCGACTCGCAGACTTCAACTGAGTGAATTTTGCGTCGGAGCTTCGGCCTACACCCCTTCAAGTTCCAACTAACCCAGGAGCTCAAAATTCATGACTGTAGACAACGCCGTTTGTTTCTGACTGGACTTCGAAGAGAACCCCAATTTGGCCGAAAAAGCATTTTGAACGACGAAGCGCATTTTTGTATGAATGACTGTGTTAACAAGCAAAATTGCCGTATATAGAACGGTACCAACCCACACGATCTTCACCAGGTGACAATGCATCTTCAAAAAGTTACCGTTTGGTGTGGATTTCGGGCCGTTGGTGAGGTGGTCATCTTCAATGGCAAGAGCTACAGAGCGATGATAACCAATTTCTTATGACTCATATTGAACCATATGGACCTAAGATGACATGTGGTTTCAGAAGGATGCCGGTGCTCCATGCCATACAGCGGACTTCACAACCTGAATGAACGATTTGAGGGTAAGGTTATATCTCGCAGAGGTGGCGTGAATTGGCCCCACTAGCGAATAAACCGCCATCGAACGATGCCCTTAAGGTGACCATAACACAATCCATAGCTTAAATTAATCCAGATCTATGCGGAAGAATCATTCAAAATTGGAGCACTCAGATCCTTGCCACAGTAATAATCCGAGGAGAACTTTTTTTAAAAAACCAAAAAGTATTTGTTTTTATTTTGATGTGCAATGCTTTAAGAAGCTGCCCAATTTTAGGAATAAAGATGACTTTAGCTCTATAGACTTGGTTTATACCCAATTGCGATACTTCTTCCAAGTATGCTAATAAGATAGGGCATTAATTCATCTTTGCCTTTCTTTAAAAGGGCTGCGAAAATATCATCTACATCCGGTGACTTAAAAGATTAAAAGGCGCTTCTTGCCAATTCAATCCTTTGTCCTGAGCAGATATTTGAAGCCATCTTCCAGGCTTCCCGGTTTTATACTATCAACCATTGGAATACTACCCGGAAAATGATTATTTTTAGTAGCAGAGTGTTCCTCATCTTACGTGAAGCTTCCATCAGGGTTGCAGGAAATGCCCTCACAGAAAACTATAAGGCTATTTGGCTTTCCTCGATATGTGATGAGTTAGAAGTATTTATTTTCATACTTTGCTCATACTAAATGGATTATGATTACCCTTAAAATGTTTGAGTGAGCGTTCAGGAAAGTTACAGAGGATTTAAGAGGATATGCGGAGATGCATATTGGTTTTGAAAATCTGAATATTGTATTGGGAAGAAAATACAAAGCCCAGAAAAGCATCCACATTCGTGTAGTGCGGCTGAAGAAAGAATATCCTAATTTAATAGTACATCCAAAGTATAGCTTAAGGGTACGTTGAAAGGCATTTCCTAGTATTATGGCTTATGAAAATAATAAAAGGAAAATAACATTACGGTGCTGCAGATGCAAATGTTTCTGTTAGAGTTCTATCACCTATCTTTTTTAAAGCTCTTTTTATGAATCATCCAAGAGCGACAAGGCAAAAATGGACTATTGAAACACTTGCCCAAATATGGGAATCGTACTCAGGCTTTGAACGAATATGAAGAAGTTGTGAACATTTCTTGCATCATTCAATTAAATCTATTCACTTAGCAGCGTTTTTAACAACATCGAATATGGGCTCATTCCATAGTTCGTAATGTTTGTATGTACATACATTCCGAGCACTAAAAGCTGTTTGGTTTCCTGTAAGTGCCGCTGATGGATAGCGACATAGGTGATAGGAGACAGTATTGAGTTTTTGAAGCGTTAAATTCTACTCGGTTATTGATTCTGTCAAGATCTGAATTTAATGATCTTATCACACGTTGCCTTTAGATACACATCGATGTCAAAACGGAACCCTGGGGCATTGGCACTGCCAATAATTATACTTTTAAGAGTGCCAACAATATCAACTGACAATTTTCAGTTTCAAAACATGCCGCGAAAAACACAGAAGTACAACGAAAAGCTCTTCTCCACATACAAATGTGGCCAAATATCCAAAAAATCGGGTTCCAAATAGTTAAATATTCCAAGATCTACATTAAAATTATAAATCTGCTACGAAAAACACATTTTTTATTAATTTTTGGGGTGCCAATAATTGTAGTTTTAAAAAAGAAACAATATTAAGTTAAAGTTTAAGAAAAAACATTTCAAATTTTAATTTTAAGTACAAAATACACCTATCAACCGTTCTTTCAATGCAAAAGTTATTCAAATTTTAAGATGAATATTTCCTTAGGGATGCCAATAACTGAATCCGTTACGCTATTTCGTTTTAAAGCGAAAAAATACAATTAAAAAAAAAAAACCGGAAAAACATTGAAATCATATTTCGGACTGCCATTTTCTTCACAAAAACATTTATACTTCGTTTTATTGAAAGTGAAATCAGATCATACTAGTACCTATTCCAATCGCCTTTTGATTTTGTTTTCTTTTGAAGAACAATTTCCTAGAGAAATCATGTTCTCCCAAATAATTCTGCCTTATTTCCAAATTTTTGACTTCAAAGTAAATGTAAATTAACCAAATCTGAATTCCCAAATCAGCCATTGTAAATTCGTTGATTTGAATTCATGGAATTTAAAGTGGATCCGATTCCAACAACCCACATTTGTGATTGTTTCTTTTGAAGTTTCTGATTCACAACGATTGACTTCAAAGATAATGAGAATTCAATAATCGCAATTTCGAAGCCTTGCGATGAAGTGATTGATGAAATTAATTCAATATAGGGTACTTATAGGCGTTTCAGTTTAAAAAGAAAAAAAAACAAGCCAACAGCTATATCAATTTTAATTTATAAATTTACGTAAAAAAGACCCAAACGTTTTTGATTTTAAGGTAGGTAAATACCAATGGCCTTGTTTATAAACTGATAGCTTATTTTTATTTCTTAACCTCACTTAACTCCCACTTCATTGAATAAAATAAAAATAACCAAGATCCATTTGGGAGACTGAGAAATAAAATTCATGGCCTCATTTCCCCATTGAGCTCGAGCCGCCATTATGCCTATCTTGTTCCACATGAATTGCCAATTGAAAGTCAAAGCAACTTTATTCAATGCTTTCACCGAAAATAAAATACTACAAAAAAGTTCTTCCATTTACAAACGACAAATTGAAATTATTACCCAACAGCAACAACAACAACAACGTCAGCTAGGACAACAGTACAAAAAAAACACGGCCTCAAGGACAACAATATTCAACAGAATCGAATCCTGCGTGCAGCTGGTTTCAATTTGTATAAATATATCTCCCGAAAAAGAACCCTCGGAAAAGTACAAAATAAAGGAACAAACTGGTTGGCAAATAAAAAATTAAGTGACTTGTAGAGGCTCTTGTTTGGTGGAGGAGAAGTAGAATGGGAAGGAGGTGAGATGGGGTAGAAAAACCTTTGTAAAGCCTCGGGGCTGTTTCAATTTTAAAGCAAAGACAAAAACGATATCAAAATCAACTACCGGCAACCAAACCACTGACCAAACAACCCAACTGGCAATAAATTGTAATTTCTCCATTTTCCGAACCGATGAGCTTATGGCAAGTGGAGCCAACACTCAAACAACCAGTCGTCCTTCGCCAACACTATCCACACCTACACCGAACTCTGGACTGGAGCGATGCGGAAAGCTACAGGAGGACAGATGGATTCTGATTCTTTGCCAATGAAATTTGAGAGCCACCTATCATCGCCACTTCCCACAATGACTTAACGATGTAGCCAGCGCGAAGGACACTGATTCCAATTTCAATTTGAGCTTTTTTATTTTTTATATTCTCTATCGCTCTGGACTTGGCGGGTGGTCCTAGGTCGCTCTATTTATATTTATATCCATCATCAACCGTTCCATTAGGAGAATCACATTGAGAATTGAAGAAACAAGGACGAAATGAAAAGGGCAAAAGTGCCAAGAAAATGATTTCGTTTTCTTCGAAACAATGGCGATGACCTCCTGGTGATGCTGCCGCCGCCGCCGCCGACAACGGCGATGATGATGGTGTCAGGACTAAATGTCCAAAAGGTTGGTGTGGCTTTGTATACACTCGACTGTATTCTCCTATCAGGGCCGGTTTAAATGCGGTTGTTGGGGGCACGATAAATAATATGGGGCGCCTATGCTGTACCTATATTGCTTTAGCTTATAGCTAAGGTTAGATTTAAATTAGTACACTTACAAAAAAATGTTTTTTTTTCGACTAGAGAAAATTAGACAAACAAAAATAATGAAATACAAGTTTTGTGCTTTTAAAAAAGATTCTAGTTTTTTTCTTTTTAAAGAAATAAATTCCGAAAAAAATTCTCGTGTAGTAGCTAGATAATTAGGGCCTAGTGACTTACATTTCTCAATCATTCTAGTCCCTCAGTGGGAATGGATGCAACCAACAATTTCTTACCGAATCCAAACGGCTTAGATGGGAAGCACTTTCCATGAAAAAATATACCTACCTACTCTTAAAGAATTTTTTACTTCCTCGCAGGAGGCAGTATCACTGTCAATTTTTTTTTTTTGATTTTAGGTGGCTAGCGGCTGGGAATCGATCACATATACACGGTATGACATTCCACTTAACAAGTTAAACCTCTCCCGAATAACTTTGAGAGCGACTATCCTTAGAACATGGCATGTTAAGTGGCTGTCAGAAAATTCGTTTTGTATAGTAACACAAGAGCTTCTCCACATTTTCATATTCCTTAGCCCCCTGATCTGTACTGTATAAAGCAAAATAGATTCCTAACAGCTTCAAAAACCCTGAATTTTCTAATAAAGCAATATTCTTATAGCACAACTATTCCAAGATGCATTGTGATTGATTGTGCTTTTTTTTAGGTTCTAGCAGAATAAAACAAGACGAAAAAAAAGAAATTTCAATTGGGCGCCATTTGTCCAAGACTGGCCGTGATTATTATTATATTGGGAAATGTCGGAAGAGAAAATTGAAATTTAAACAGTAAAAGTCGTCATAAAGTATTCATGGCTGAGTGTTTTCGTGTAAGTATAAGAATTGTGCACTTAGGGTATTTTTTGTTTTTTTTTTCTTTTTTATTTTTCAAAATTATGGCGTTGAGAGGTTAGGCAATTATATTAAACGAGTTTATTGTAGGTTTTCAGATGTAAAGCAATTTAACATAATTTATTGCTACATTATTTATACAAGTGTAGGTCAATCAACTCATACACAATTTATGTTAGATAATTCCCTTGAATTTTTAATCACAATATGTCAAAAGTAATTGTATATAGAAGAGAATTTGTGGGGTACTAACTACTAAGGGAAACCCAACGTTACAAAAATTTTTACTTTGTATACATAAATATAATACTTAAACTCGTTTTTCTCATTGGAAAGTTTAGGAAATTTATGAGAAAAAACTAGCAATATCTAAAATAAAAAATTAAATTTGGTGGTGCAACAGCTCGAAGTGAACCAGGACCTAGTGACTTACAACTCTCTACCATTCCTGTGTGCGTGTTACCAGAAACGGAGGGGACCTACAATTTTTTGCCGATTCCGAACGGGTAAGGAGCAGCACTTTCCATGAAAAGAGATACTCTTGGAGGATTTGTCAATTCCTCGCAAGAGGCAGTACACCCCCGAAAAAAACTTTCTTGCAGCGGCTGAGAATCGAACTCGAGACCTTCTGCATGACAGTCCAACACACTAACTATTATGCCAAGGGGTAATACAAACTACAATAATACTACTAAAATAATTTTATTACTCTGTACTGTGTTTAAAAAATGTCTACCAGTTTTTGAAATACCGAATTTTTCAAAAACAAACTGATTTTTTTTTTCTTCAAAAATTCCAATAAAAGGTATTTTTTTTAAGTTTTGAAATGCAATTTTTTTAAACAAGCAAACGTAAGCTTTTATATAAAACATTTCATTAAATTCCGTTATGCCGATAATGAGAAATTCAAAATTTGAAAAAAAATGGTTCTATGGTAAGTACAGTCTGTAATATATAAATCTAATTTTTTTTATAAAATTATAGACCGTAAGAATTAATTGAAGGACAAAAAATTTTATCAGAATTCTAGGTGCCGTTTTCGAGAAAAATACGATTTTCGAAATCCATTTTTTAACATTTGTATGGTGGGTACCATTATTTTTAGGTAAAATAAAATTATTTTTGTCACATCTCGTAGACTGTATTAAGAAACTATTATTTGTTAAGTTTTAAAAAAATCGAGCAAAGCGTTTTCGAAATATTAAGTTTTGAAAAAAAAATTGAAAATTTTCTTAAAAATCCAAAAAAATGTTGTTGAAAATTTGAAAACACAATAATATTCAAACTTTTGGGGATCTTAAGTATAAAAAAAAACTATCACAACCAGTTGAACCTTTTTTGAGAAAATCAAAAATAAAAAAAATGGGTTGTACCTACCATTAATAACTATTTTTCGGAATTTTTGTTTCTTTCAAAAATTAGCTAGCCTTAACTGAATGAAATTTTTGATTTTTTCTTTTAATCTGTCAAACAGTTTTTGAGAAAAACAAAATTATAAAATTTTGAAAAAAATCGTATGGGAAATACCGATATTTTTGGTCTTAAAAAAAGAAAAAAAAAAGATATCTACCAAGTTTTTTTTTTTTTACGAATGCCTAACTTGCTTCATAGTACCTTCAAGTCGCAAGTAAAAAGGGGTACAAATTAAAAAAAAAAAGTAGAATTAGCTGAATCGAAGAAAACATGTTGAAGAAGCAAAATTGAAAGTGAAAAGTTGAAGGAGAAGAATGAAATTAATTTCTTAAATTGCTTGAACGACTCCCCCAATAGTAAAAAATAAATGAGTTATGACCAGCGGCTTAGATAGCTTTTCGCTATGGGGGGAATGGATCTATTTCGCTAATTTTTTTTAAGTTTCATTAATTAAAAAAAAACAAGACTTCATTGAATTCATTATAAAATTATATTTTTTAAAGATAATATATTATACGCATTAATTTGAATATTAAAATGGGAATGACACTTTACTATTTTTTTTATTGAATGGCATCACTAATCAGGTAAATTGAGAAGAAAATAAGTTCCGTTATTTTCTCTTGTGGGGTTTAAAAATTAAAAACAGATTTTTATATATTGCAAAAGTATAACCGAACAATGCAAACCTCTCTGAAGCTTCATTCAGTTATGTGCTTCGAAATGATAAGCAACAATGCCGCGTGGTAAACATTTAAGCGATACGGAAAAAGTCAAAATTCAAGCTTTTCGGTTAACTGGCCTAAGCTTAAGGGCTATTAGTAGGAAAATTTAAAAATCCGATCGTGTCGTCCAAAATTTCTTACAAGATCCATAATCTTATGAGACGAAAATAAGACCCGGGCATCTGCAGAAGCTGACACGTCGAGATAAGAGGCGTTTAATAAATGCTGCATCCAATTCGGCGCATTCTTTGCCGGACGTTCGTGACGAATTGGGCTTAGGAATTTCGGTTTCAACGGTTTTTCGTGCCTTAAAAAGCAGTAAAGTGATTGTTCGGTGCAAAATGATGCCAGCTCCAAATTTGACAACAGTCTACAAAAAAAAGTAAGAATTTGCCCAGCAAAACATGAAACGGAATTGGAAAACCATAAGTAACATTCCATTAATTTACACTTAACTCTTGTTATTCCAATGGCATAATCTAATGAATGTTTTTTTTTAGATTATTTTCAGGTGTCAGGTTCAGGTCAGGTGGTTTTAACGGATATTGTCACGATTTGAGAAAGATAAAAAGTTTTTTTCCAAGAGAAACTTTGGCGGTGGCAGTTGTAAGGTTTGGGGGCCTTCTGCGACCGTGGTAAGGTTGCACTTGCCTTCACCTCTGCAAAGATGAACAGTTCAGCTTGCACCCAGGTGCTTCAGGATAATTTGGTACCGTACTTAAGACGATTTCGTCGAGTTCGGCATGTCTTCCAGCATGATAATGCCCCAATTCACGTTAGTCGTCAAAGTCAAATAAAATCCAGTTTTCTGTTCTTTTTAGATAAAACACTTATAACCTCGTCTGCTATTATAGGTATTTCGCGATGAATAGCTAGAGCAGCCAAACCATTCAAACGATCCTGTAAATAAGTAAACATCCAAAGCTTATCACACTGTTATTAAAATAGACATATTTTTAATAATCTCACTTCGTTGGTCATGCTTCTTTGTATTGTTTTTATTCTCTTTACTGACTGGAGAAAGTTCTTTCGGGAGTTGACGTTGAAATCTGCAGTGTAGCTAATATCTTAAATAAAATATATATAGCTGGATGGAAGCTCTTTTTCTTGCACGTTTACCTATTATCAATTGGTGAGAGACGTAAAAAAAAATTTCAGAGTGCGTTTCTTTAACTTATTTGGTTCATGACTGGTTATGTTGAACAATTATCGATCCCAATGGGGGAGGATATATCCCCTTGATCCCCCCCTATCTACGCCACTGGTTATGATAACCTGGAAGTGTTTCAACCCAGCAAAAGCGTTTAGGAAAGTTGGAGAAGATTTAAAAGTCGAAACCGATGCACATTGCTTTTTATTGTCTGAATATCATAATGGGAGCAAAGTATTTGGTCTGGACAAGCATTCCAAATTCTTGGAGTGCGACTTAAGCAAGAGTCTCTGACTTTAGAAGTTCTTCCAAAGTTTGGTCCAAGGGTAAGCTTATGGGCATTCTCTGGAGCGCGGGTATTACGGTTGAATTTCTCTAGGGAAGGAATTCAACTGGGTATTTCACTAGAATACTGTTTATAAAAATATTCATTTTACCGTTACCTTGGTACTCGAGAGATGCAAATTTTTCTGTTATAGTTTTATCAACCATCAGTTTTAAATTCTATCCAAGGGAAACAAAACACAAGTGGATCAATGGAACAACTCCCCAAATATGGTAATTGTACTCGAGCCTTGAACGAACATAGGCCCTATACAGGGTGATTGGTATAAGGTGCACCAAAAAGCTGTAACGAGTAAGATGGGTTAAGACAAGAAAAAAATCGGACGAGAGGGGGATCTATTTCCCTCCGTTTAGGCGGGAGGGGCAATTTTCTAAGAAAATTTACTTAAAACAGAAAAAGCTAGAAATCTCTTCTTTAATTTTCATTTTAAATTAAGTTGCGTTTGTGAATAGTTTTTAAAAAATTAATTTTCAAACTCGAAATTTTGAAAAAAAAATTTTTTTTTTAATTTCAAACTAATTTTTTTCAAAATTTTATGTTAATAAGTATAATTTTTGTTTTCAAAATTAAATGCTCTTAATAACTTTCAATAAAAAATAGAAAACCGGATGCTAAAACGTATTGTAATATTTTTACTAGTTCCGTTAAATAAAACTTATTACGCTTTTTAGTATTTCTTCTTTATTCACACTTTCCAATTCAAAACAGTAAATCTCAATTTATAAACAACTCAAATACTTTTATTCAAATTTAAATCACACTTGTTAAATAACACAATCCAATAAGCAATACTTTTGCACACTTTCATAATCCAAAATCAACAGTGTTGTGCTCACCGCGAACACTTATATACTCATGTTAGTTGTTCTCGAAAATTCGCGAAGCTTCTCGTCTTGGAATGTTCTAGATGGTTGGAATAAGGGGAAATACATTTGACATTGGAAAAGAGATTTTTGTTTATTCCATAAATTAGATATGCAATTTTCCAACAGATGGGGCTGTAGTAGTATAAAGCTCTGTTCACAACATTATCTTAGGTTTTGAGAAATAAAAAAATTAAAAGTACTTTTTTCCAAGAAAAACACCTTTTTTTGTTTTTTCCAAGTTTGATTTTTTATTGCATACCATAAGGATTTTTGCAACGACGTAAATATGGAAACTAACATAAGAATCTGAGAACTATCTTCAGCAAAACAATTTATAGGATGATAAGTTTCTGACAAAAGATCATTGATGAGCATTAGAAATAGGATCGGAAACAAAACAGAGCCCTGAGGCACACCAGCATTTATTTTATCAATATCACACTTTAAGCTTTCTAAAACATTGTTAAGGACAGTTCGAAAGGTAATTTCTAATCCAATAAAGAAGAAATTCATCAATACTAAATGCACGCATTTTCGATAAGTGAGCTTGATGCCAAACTCTATCAAATGCTATTGGAATATTAAGCACAATATTCTTATTTTCTCCAAGACGATGTAAAGATTTGTGCCTCTTTTTGATGACATATTCCATCAGATCACCAATATATATGTACTACCAAAGCCCTACAGCCGGTTGATATTTTTTCTTCAGCGAATAATAATTTATCATCATTTCCATGACCTTAGAAAGAAGGGACGCAAGTTAAATCGGACGATGTGATTTCGAGTTTTTTCTTAAATTATTTTATAAAGAATTTATTTCAAGTCATTTGTACTATTACTAAGGGCTTAGTTTTAAATTGTTTTATATTGAATGGTAGACCACACAAAAAAATCTATTGGCGCCATTTGTTTATATTTTAAAAAAGAGAGAGACATTTGAATGTCTAAATCATAAAAGGAGGGAAATATTGATCCGAATAAAGTATTCCTAATTCGTGTAGTGCAGCTACAGAATGAATCTCTGTTTTTTCCATTAAAACACTGCTTATATAAAAATATCAGTAAAATAATGAAAGACAAAAAACATGGCGGCGCATAGCGGCGGATCGATGGCCAAAACCTATTAAAAAAAATACATTCCAAACGCGGGACAACTTGTTTGTGGGAAGTGAATAAATGCTGAAAAATCGAATAGGCTCATGGATATGTGCTTATGCTAAACATAGTACGGCGACAGTTAAAATTTTTGCTACTCGACTAGAAAATAAATTTCTAACCTACTCGCTGAAATATACAGTAAAAGTGTGTTTGGGCCTTAACCTATTCGATGTACATATTTATACATGAATTTCGAACCTGTGTGTAAATATGTCTTTGTGTCAATAGTAAATGTAATTTTGACCGTTATTTTTCTACTATTAACACATATTGAAAGATTAATATGAAAAATGTGGTTTGGTTTCACTAAATGTTAATTTCAATAAGTGCAAAAGTATCAAAGCCATCGCAATTCAGCTAAGCTAATACGTGCGAATTTCTTTTAACGTCATTCAAAATTGGAATAAAGGTATAAAATAAAAAAAAATCAACTTAATTATTTATTTTTAGGTTAAAACATGGATAACACTCAGGGCAGAGGAAAAACGGTCTACCGCAAACATTTGAAAAAAAATCTTTATTGAGTTGAGAAATTACACAATTTAACATTTCTTATAAGCCTGATGAAGCTTTAGCACTTATTCATGAGCGAAGCTCACCAATATCAATATAATTTCATGAGGCAGTCAGCAGTCACAGAATCTCGAAAAAATGCTATCCCGAGAATTTAGTTATAACGGAATCTTTAGCTTTGATTCCTCTTCAAAATTTACTTGATCACACGGCTCAGAGATTAATGAAGGCTCATGGAGATGCATTTACGTTGTTGTCAGAAAATGAGAGGACATATTTGTGTATGATAACCAAATAAAGCTGCGATGGTACTTCCGGCCATGGTTGCAAATTTTTTAATTAAAAACGCATTAAGTCATAAGTCTGTAGTTACTTGTGAATTAAAAAAAATTTAATTCCTAAGTTAGTTAGTGACTTATGATTTAAAAAAAATTAATTCATTAGCTACTAAGTCGCTTATGAATTTAAAAAAATTTAAATCACAACCTACTAAGTTTAATAATGAAAATGGATACAGTTAAGAACCAGAACATTATTATTAACTACGAATAAATTTTTCAACACTTCAGAATAATCATCATGAGACCTGTCTTATTCCCAGAGTTGCAAAAGCTTAAGTAACTTTTTAGCTTATCTTTGTCTTTAATTCACAAGCTAGCTACTGACTTATGAATTTAAAAAAATTTAAAATTTAATTGGTGACTTCTGAATTAAAAAAAAAATTAAATCATAAGCTTTTTAGTGACTTATGAATTAAAAAAAAAATTATTCAGAATCTACTAAGTGACTTATGAATTAAAAATATTTAAATCATGAGCAAGTTAGTGAATTATGAATTAAAAAAAATCAAGTCATGAGCAAGTTAATGACTTATTCGTAGTCTCGGCACTGTGCGGCGGCGGCGGGTAGTGCCCGAGAGATGCAATTTTAACTTTATGAAAGCTTTTGTATACAAAAAATTCTTTTAAATCATTTAAACCGTTTGTAAAAATATCGAAAATCTAATAAATGTGTCCATCAATTAATATTTTTGGGAAAAATGTTTTTAACAAACAATTTTTTTTTAAATTTTCTTAAATAATTTATTGATATACATGTGTATTTATTTTTTTTTATAAAAATCTGTGCAACGGCTTTAAGAAAAATGTTGTTATTAAGAAATTTTGAAAAAAAAATATGATAGATATCGTTATTTTTGTTCCTAAAAAAACATGAAATTCATGGAGCACCTTCATTACTAACTACACATGTGGAGCCTAGGAAGATGAAGCTTGTTTGTACTTAAACTAACTCAAAATATAAAATGTCAAATATTCAAAATTTTAGGGGAACTGCCTCTTGCACGGAAATGACAAATATTCCGAGGGAATCGCTTGCACAGATTTATTAACACATTTTAAATTATGCGCCACCTACCATAAACCTTATTGCATGAATATATCGCCATATTTATGTCTCATTGTTAATATTCCGGTGGTTCTGATCAAACCCCTGCCCATGCCTGAATTAGATGCTACGGGTAGCGCCAGCCCAGCATATTAATATTGAACCCGTAACCCGACGGGAAATCCGGGTTGAAGGACCAAATGTAAAGAATTCCTTACCACGGGTGGGGGGATTTCTTGACGGATTTTTAAATAAAAGGAAGAAGTGTTTCCTATTCAAAATCTTTATTGATACTTGAATTTCTTAAAACTATTCTATGCTATTTATACCAATTTTACATAAAGGAAAAAACGATAAAGAAAATGTATGCACATTTTATTAGCCAATAGATAAACGAATACAAGCGGGATGATAATTACTTATCTCTTGCATGCTTATCGTACATACACACAAGTAAGAGACAAACAGGATCGTGATTGCATTCGTTTGTTTAGGTACATGGTGTTTAATCTTTTCATTTTTCATTTCATTTTCATTTATTTCATATTAAACTATTTACATTGTACTTCGAGATTAATCTCATGAATAGTATCAAATTAAGATAACAATAAGTTATGTGCACGAGTAAATGATGTAGACGTTCGTATAAATTTTAACATAAATATGTTCTAGAATTAATAAATAAATAATAGATAATTATTATAAGTTAATAATGATAATAATAGTAATAATAAAAAGAACAAACGTTGCAAAATTTAATAATTTAGTTTCAGATATTAGATATTCAGATATTTGAAATTTATTCCGACATGTGTTTGAGTAGCTCCTTTCGAAATCCCCCCGACGAGATGGTTCTTTGCAATTGAGATGGAAGATTATTCCACAATCGAATTGCATTGACAAAATATGATCGCTCTTCAACATTATGTGTAAATCGTGGTAAAACTGACTTAAGGCCTCTAGGTGATTGAAGAAAACTAAGATATTCATTCAAGTACTCAGGACATTTATTATGAATTATATTATGCAGTTTCAGAACTGATCTAAACTTGTAAAAGTCATCCAACCCCATTCCCAATAGCGAAGTTTTATACCGCGAAACGCTTATATACCTTGGCAAACTGTGGATATACCGCAAACAGTCATTGAATGCAACATTTATTTTACGTTTGCATTCAGAATCTAAACAAGAGTATATAATACAATTGTAAGAGAAGATGGGCAAGAGCAATGATTTTACCAGACGCATCTTCATGTTAGGACTCAACAAACTTGAAGACATTCTAAGACTCCTTAGTCCACCGTAAATTCTTCTAATGGAATCCGATGTAGCGTCACAACAACTCATTTTACTGTTTATTATAAAGCCGAGATATTTAACTCGATCAACATAAGGTAAGATAAAGCCATTCAAATTAAGAGAGGGGACATCACATACTAATATTTCGCTTCTTGCACACACCATTCCAAATGATTTCAACGGGTTTAATCTTATTTTATTTAACTCAGCCCATCCCTGAATATGTAAAAGATCTTCATTTACTCGGGCTACGCAGTCTTCTAACAATCCAGGTTTCCTAGACAGATAAATTGTTACGTCATCTGCATAAATATGGACATTACAATTTACAATAAAATCAGGAAGATCATTTATGTAGGCACAGAAAAGTAGAGGACCTAAAACCGATCCTTGTGGGACACCCGTGTTGACAAAAAACGGGCTAGAACTCCCGATTTCAGTTTCGACACGTACTAAACGATTTCTTAAATAATAAGAGATAAGTTGAAGGGCTGAGCGTGAAAATTGAAAGTTATTTTTGAGTTTCCACATAAGAATCGAGTGATCAATGCAATCAAAGGCTTTTGAAAAATCAAGCATCACCATTACACTGATTTCATCACGATCCATTGCTCTTCTTAAGTCAGAAGTTACTTTTAATACGGCTGATTCACAACTATGCTTCTTTCTAAACCCTGATTGCCATACTGATAGGCTATTTCTTCTGTCCAAATTGTCTTGTATCTGTTCAGCCAATATTTTTTCTAATGTCTTCGACAGAAATGATAAAAGACTAATGGGTCTGAATTCCGAGGGGCTTTTTGGGTAAGGGTTTTTTGGGATTGGAACAACTTTGGCATTTTTCCATTGCTCAGGAAATTGACAACTGTAGATACAGTAATTGAATATATGCACCAGGAACGGGAGGAGAACTGGAAGGATTAATTTTATAAATTTCGGTGACATATCATCGGGTCCCACTGCGTTTGACTTGACCGAGCGAACTGCTATCTCAACTTCCAAATCACTTACACACCTAAATTCAAAAGAGTCATCAGAGGAGAACTCTCCAAATTCAAACGAAACCGCCTCAGAAGAGTCTGGCGCAAGAACCAGGCTCATTTCAGTAGGACTATAAGAGCATTTGGGTTTTTCCTTATCAATAACGCCGCAACTTTTCAAATTTTTCCATAGGACCTTTGAGTTTAATTTAGGGTCAAGACGTTTCATAAAATATGAGCGCTTGACATTGCGTATGAGTGAGGTTACGTTGTTACGAGCAAAGGTATATTGACATCGATTATACTCCGTCCGATTTCTTTTGTATTTTTTGAAGAAGTGCTCTCTTTCCTGAATAAGCTTTTTAATTTGAGGGGTAAACCATGGACAGCTATGAGGCTTTAAGACTTTTGTTACCACAGGGACATATGTGTCATAGAGTTCAGCAATTATATGCGTTAATAGAGAAACTTTCGAATCAATATCTGGGGCGTTATATATGTCAATGAGACCAGATCTATTTATGTTTTGATGTAAGTTCAATAAATCAGTTTGGTTGATCGATCTAAATCTTAACGTTTTAACAGAGTTGCTTCTTACATTAAAATTGAATGAACAGAAAAGAAGATCATGTATAAAATCTGATGTGAGCCTTAGCTGATCGTTCCCTAAAACATCCTCTACTGAATTAGTTAAAAACATATCAATTAAAGACGGATTACTTATAGACTGAAAGCAGGTTGGCCACCGTTGGTTTATAACTACGAGCCCGATTTTATCACAAGTATATTGAAACAAATTTGTAGTAGTATTCCTTTCCAAAAAATTTACATTAAAATCACCACCTATGAGAATATTTTTATAAGATGTACTTAATCTGGTCAGCGTATCTTCAAACTCATTTAAATTTTCGTCTTTGAATTTGCATGGTGGGCAGTAAACAGTAACCAGTAAACACTTTTCAAATTCATTTTTAATTTCGATACATAAAAATTCAATAGGGCATATAGAAGATGAAAACACAGATTTTGTTTGCAAATTCTCCCTAATAAACATGCAAACACCCCCTCCAATTCTGTCCCTACGATCATTGCGGTGCAAAGAAAAACCTGGAATTGAGACAAGTCCAGATGAAATATCAGAATTTAACCAAGTTTCCGAAACCATGATTACATCCATTTTTGATGTACCGAGCATTTGATGTAAAATAGTGTGCTTCGACCGAAGGCTTCCGGCATTTAAGTGACAAACATTTAGACCATTATGATAACTACACATAACATTAAGAACGGATCTTAATGTGTCAGGATCCAATCCACCAATCATATACATACAAACTCGTCCAAGTTCCTCCGACAGAAGCACCCCCCACACATATCAAACCAGCAAAAATGTTATAAAAAAAAGTAAAAAGAATCAGTAAAGGCAACATTATTGTTCTCATTATGTACAATTCATTATATCATGAGCAACGCAAAAATATTAAAATATAAAAGGAATTCCAAAAAGAAAAAGAGACAAATAAACAAGAAAAACTAATTTTTTTTTAAATTAAATTACTTTGGCAACCATGATCAGGAACAAACAATCAGCAAATCAATAATTAATAACTCATTATGTACACATGTATATCTATCATAAAAAAGTACTTGAATTACATCTCTATGGCAGCGACATCAGGAGCAGCAGCAGCACCATCAACGTCATCAGGTGTAGGCGAAGAGGATTTGCGTTCGTTATTGAGTCTACTTGTTGCAGAATCCAATGAAAGAATGTTGTTGATGAGGAGTGGTTGGCTTGCAGGGGAGATTTTTATAAAAACTCTCCCGTCTCTTGTGAAAACTGAGTGCAAGCATTTGTTTTGTTTATATGCATTTGCTCTTTTAAACAAGAAATGATTTTGTTTGGTTAAACTCTCATAGATTCTCACAAACTTATTGCTGTCATAACCGAGATCATTGAGAGAAACAGATCTGTTGTTACTTTTGAAAAAAACTGCAGCGGCAATTAATAATTGTTTTTTGATCATCGCATGAGGCAGTTTCACAATTATGGCGCTGTTTGTCGATTTATTCACAGGTGTGGTGCGGAAGATGTGCAAAGGCATTACTATCGTTTGGTCGAGAATTGAACATATTTTATGGAAGATGTCAACAAGGTTTTCATTCTCAGTGTAGGGAATTCCATGAAGAACCACATCTCCAGCTATGCTTTGTCTAGCTAATGTGTCAATTTGTTTTTGTAAGAGATCGTTGTCTTTCACGTAGGTTTGCGTCTGGGACTGCATTAGTGACAGCTGTTCATGGAGAGCATCAATGTTCTTGCACTCGGATTCGCATTGAGTGAGTCTACCATTGCACGCAAGAAGGGCATTATTTATTGAACTATACCGTTCATTAAATTTTTGTTCAACAGCTTCAATTTTAGAATTCAATTCAGTTTCAAGTGACGCTATGCGTTCTGAAATACTTTTATGCAACAAATTTATTTCATCTTTAATTTGCTTCACAATGGATTCACTTATATTTTTTGTCAGAACATCGAGTCGCGTTTCAATTCGCTCCCATAACTTTGTGGTTGATACCGGTGTGGATGCCTTAGGCGATTGGGTGAGAAGTGGGGAAGAGTGAGAAGCTTTCTCAGATCTCAACTTTCTCTGGCGCTCTTGAGTATTTCCACCGGGCATATTTTGTAATTAATTTAACACAAATTTTAATAAGGAAAAATGGTAGAAGCTTAATTTGTTCTGCGTTTTATTTGTTTGTGAACACGGATTTGTTTAACGTTTAGTCTTTGCTTTTATATGTTACTCTTTTTTAACTTTTTAATATCTTACAAACACTTTTTACGGCAATTTTTGCGGAGCTCAAAATAAGGCGTCTACTTCTAATCCATTCGCACTATCGTACACTATCTTTAAAAACTTATAAAAAGTTATCCAAAACTAAACTTACACTACTCGCAGATAAACATACCACATTAAAGATTTCGGGCCAAATAATCCAAAAAAAAAAAGACAGTTCTTCTGACCAACAGATTTTCACTTATTAGAGGCTCTTAAAGCCTTAATCCCACACCGGTGCTGGTCCCCTACTCTCTGTGCCATAATGCATTTTTCACAAAACTGTTTTAAGAATGATGGTATCTAAGGATGCACCGGGAATCCTTAAGCCAAAGGCCTTTAACAAAAAAAAATTAAATAAATAAATAAAAATATTCACCCGGTGTAGACTTAATGGATATCTGCTGTATATTTCATAAATTTTCAGCGGGAGTATGAAAAAGTTAAAAACAAAAAAATAAAAGCAACGAAAAAGACAACGCTAACAACGCGCCTTTTCCAGTCTCTCTTCCTGTCTAAGTTAATGGCCATTTCCTTAAGTAGCTGAAAAGTTAAGGACTTTTGAGTATTTTGTTCTTGGGCGCATTCTGTTGTTCCCCGAACATCCTGAATTCAACCTTTTCCGTTAGTTTTGACTTGACAAAAAAAAAATGTTTATTGTTGCTGTCATGCCGCAGCCATTAGGGACACAAAAATGGTCAAGGGAGAAAATGGAACAAAAGGTTTAGCCAAATGATAATTAATGCACCAAATGCTTTTACCAAAAAAGGAGAAATTAGTTAGAATTGGTCTTGGTGCACAAAGCAGACAGTTTTGGGACCGCACTCTCTTCTAATTTGTTTCATAAGTTTATTCTTTAACTTTGTTTTAAACTTTTAAGGAATTACATTGGATAGAGGTGAAAAATGAGTCAAAAGCAAACTAGTTTAAGGGTTTTGTTTTTTTTTTAATGGTTCTGTTTTCAGTTGAAAAGAACGCCAATTTGGAAAATAATTGCTTACGAATATGAGGAAAAGCAAAGAGGACAAATTGATACATTTTAGTTTAGCATTATTGTATTAAATACATTTGTACTGACAATCCACATTGATGAAAGGAAGACAAAGTAACAAGCAATCCTAAAAAGTGAAAACTCTGCCGACTAGTCTGCTAGTCTTATTGTAAAGGGTATTTAAATATGGACCCGTAAATGTCAATATATGTATATCCAATATGCTTCTTAGGGAACCGATTCGAGGGGTCCAATTTTCAATTAACTACTCTTTTATATAGATCCGGCTGAATTTAAGCGATTGCCTGTGCTAAGTTCACGTTAAAGGCGTCAAAAGATTTTGGTTTATTCGCATAGTGGCGTGCGCTGTGTGACACGTAGCGCCACCGTCCTGTTTGAACCACATGTAATCTAGGTTCATATGGTTCAATTTGGGCCATAAGAAATTGTTTAGATATCATCATTCTTTAGCTCTTGCCATTGACGGTGACGTCTTTTTTCGAAAAAAGTACGGACCAATGACGCCTCCGTCTCTAAATCTACACCAAATGGTAACTTTTTAAGAATATATTGTCACTTGGTGAACCTCGTGTGGGTTGGTTTCGTCCGATATACGGCAATTTTGCTTGTTACCAAAGGCAAAATTGGGGTTCTCTTCCAAATTCCCGAAGCCCTGTCAGCAAACAAACGGCGTTGTATATATTCATCAACTTTGAGATCATGGCTCTGTTGGATCTTGTTTAAGTTTTTGTGCATGGCGAGGAAGCGGCTGCCTCGATTTCTGCTGTACACTTCCACGGACCGCAACTATGATCTTGGCTGATTGATTACAGAACCGGTCGTGTCAAATTTGGCCTCCAAACGTTGAAGAGTAGACTTTTTAGGGCCACCACGGCTAACGTTAAACGTTTGCAGAGACGCACACACATTTGGATATTAAAGATTTATAATTTGGAAGTGCTGTTCAATCATGCATCCTGCCATCGTGATTTGACATCAGTAACTTAATAATAAACAAAATATTTGACAGATGTCACCAAAACAACATGTCTGGCATAATGGTTAGTGCGTTGGACTGTCATGCGGAAGGTCTCGAGTTCGATTCTCAGCCGCTGCAAGAAAGTTTTTTTCAGGGTTGTACTGTCTCTTGCAAGGAATTGACAAATCCTCCAAGAGTATCACTTGTCATGGAAAGTGCTGCTCATTAGCCGTTCGGAATCGGCAGAAAATTGTAGGTCCCCTCTGTACTGGTAACACGCACACAGGAATGGTTGAGGGTTGTAAGTCACTAGGTCCGGATTCACTTCGAGCTGTTGCACCACCAAATTTAATTTATTTTAATACTGTAAGCAATCAACCTTTGCTTAATGAATAAAAATACACAAATAAAACAACGTCTTTCCACTTTCACAGATCTACAACAACTGATCATCATCATATCTTTATTTTGTCATTATATTTTTCTATTCAATATTCAGTCGTTTTATCTTTCTTTGTGTTTGAACATTCGTTTGTTTTTCTTTATTCTTTCGTTTTGAAGTGTTGCCACACTATATATACTTTTTAAAACAAATATATATATATATAAAAAGGCATAAAAAAAACATAACATCTTCACCTTCTTCTAAAGGTCTTACACAACAATCGTTGCAGCTTGTCATAGAATCTCCCCATTCCTATGAATAACAGCTAGTGTTCCCTTGAGATCTGTTATTGGCCCATTGTTTTTTTTTCGTTTGTGTCGAGGCAACACCTTGACTGCTTGAACATTGTTAACTTCGCATGTTTGCAAATGATGTCCACATCAATCGCAGCTGTCCATTTAATAATGTTGCAAGTGCCATAGATGAGGTCAAGAAGAATTTAAAAAACATTCACCATTGGACACATTGTCACAACCCTTCCTTTAATCCAGGAAAGTCAAAAACTGTTAAATTATAAATTACCCAGTAAATATAAAATTTATCCCAGAAAAAAATAGACGAAAAAACTACCGTATTCCTTAAGCATTCCTAAAATAAATACCTAAACTAAATGTTTTTTGGGGGTGAAATTCAGTTTTAAAAAAATAAAAAAGGTTAAAATAAAAAGCTCATATAATTCTACATAAAAAAGACTAGATATAAATTAGAGACAGAGGTCGTATTAGCGTTATTTATTAATGAGGCTGTATAAATACAGAAGCCCTCACAATGTGTTTTATTCATCATCCCAATGACTATTATATTGACTGTCCCTAGTATATCCGCTCTAGTGATCATACAACTTCTAGCATTCGAAACCTAATTATATTAATATATGTAAATATTTTCCTAAAAATAACTCATACTATCCTTTTCATGGTTGAATCTTCGTTAAGTCAAAAGCTTTGCTCAAAATATAACCCTAAGAACTCTTAAAAATTTTAAATTAAAACTCATTGACATTGATTGACTTTGATTGAAGTCAGTAAGCAACGCAACTCAATTGGTTTTGATTTACCGCAGATAAAAAAGAAAACGTCCAAATAACTCGACAAAAGAGGACAGAGTTCCAATCCCTTTAGCCTATCTATCCAACGCAACGTTACAAAAATAGTTTAAACTTTTCCCTTTCCGATCCGTTTGGCATGTCCACAACCCATACTTTGCCCCACTCAATTACTATCAGTTAAAAGTTTAAATTTTTTTTTTCAAAATTCAAAGGACATCATGACATCGTCCTCGCATAAGAACACTTTTGCCTTACAAGACACAACTCGGTCTCTAGAATGAAAAACGGTCAAAAAACAATGATAAGTATACTTTAAGAGATAACAAGTTGAATGAACAAAAAAGCTATTTGTATCTCTATCCAGAGCTTGGACCGTGGAGCATTTACGGGCGCATCCTTTTTGTTTTCCCTCATAATTGTGTATGTGTGTACACAAGGATTTCAAACACACAACCAACGGAATGAGTAGAAGCCAAGGGATATTGCGAAGCCGAAAGTTTTTCGTTATACATAGTTGACAATTTATTATGTGGGCTCGGGAAACATTCGTCCATTTTGTAGCGTTTTGTTGTTTTGGACTTGTTTGTGTCTTGACATACATAGTTGTTGTAGTCCTCGGATAAGCATAGCGAGTCCCAATCCAGTCTTTTTTGAGAGGAGCAACTACTTATAAGTGACAGCAAGGATGCAGGCGGTATGGCTTACTGGTTCAGTTGAGAATAATCAGAGCTAGGCCACTGTGAAAATCAAGAAAATAAAAAGGACCAACAAGGATAGGGCCAGCATGAAAAGCACCCTGATGCTGCTGGATCTCTTCCCATTGTGCAATTGTTTACAAACATTTGGCTATAATTAGTGCGGCTCTTATAAAGAGTATGCTGGCAAGCCCAACTGGGATAGGTACAGCTATTTGGTTGTTTGCAAATCCTGTGCAAGATCCTATCAGGCGTAACACAAAACCCAACTATGTATAAGTGAGTTAAGTTGGTTGGACGAAATTCAATTAATTGCACTTGCCTTAAGAAGTTCCTAAGTGTGATAGTTTGTTTGCAAATGAGTAATCTTTTTTCTTGAAAGTTTTTTCGCTCAAAGTTTTTTTTTTTGTCCGTTTCGTTTATTTTTCTTCTCTGTTGTTCTTTGGGAGGAAAATGGCCAGATAAATGACTTCTACCAAATAGGGGTGATTAAATATTTCAGACGTTGAATTTTATGAATCGCGAATACTTTGAGTGAAAATATATTGTAAAAGTTTGACCCATGCTTTCAAAAATTTACAAAAGAAATAGTTCAGTGTCTGTTTTTTTCTCTCCTGATTTTGATATAATTATAAAGTTACGAAAGTCCTAGAGGGACTATTAATCTATTGAATGACTCTTGAGAAGGAATTATATAGTCTGCTTTTACCTAATTTGTCTTTACAACAGTTCTTAATAGATTTATTGTGTGGTGCGTTAATTAAGGGAGCCAAAGGTTATCCAAAAAAAAATAAATAATGTGCTTAACCCATGGCGAATGAATAAGTGCATTGGGATTGTCACACTGAAGGTCTTGCTATCGATTCCCAGTCATTCTTGTGAGAAAGTGAAAAATGGTTGGGAGTTGTATGTAGAAGCCTGGAAGTGTTGAGCCTTAACTTAATTTTTTTAATATTTTGAAAACAAATTTTATTAAACTTAAGTTAAAGTTCTAAAATAAAAATAATTAAATTAAAAATGAATTTATTATTCAAAAGGCTTTCAGATATTTCTCAGAGTAGGTACTACTATAAACTATAACAATCAGCTCTTTTAACTAGAAAGAATACTGAGCTTTCCTTGTACAATAACACTAGCTTAATGTGAGCCTATATGTATAGAAGCTGCCATTATTTTCAAAAGTTTTTTAATTATTTAACCTTTTTTCTGAATTTCGTATGAGTGGGGGGTCTATGTTGCCCTTTCAAGGCGGAAGAGATAATTTAAAAAAAAAAATACTTTAATAGAAAATAATATAATCAAAGACTATAGCTCTAGGACATTTTAAATTCATTAATTTTTGAATTTTTTTTAAAATTTTTTTTTTTAAATCAAGTAAAAATAAATTGCAATATAAAATTTTCAAACTCAAAACTTTGGAAAACAAATACGGCCCGAAAACTCCGCAACCACCACCGCCGCATGCCAAATCATTACGATGCCCGCCCGAAACCTCATATTAATTACGGAACCGATGCTACCATTTATTTTAAATCAACCAACGTACCAATCTACCGAACCCTGGGTTGCTTTTGCTTTAAGAGCAAACTGGTATACAGTGGACGCTCGTTAACTTGATCACGGACGAAACCAGATGTGTTCGAGCTATAGGATTGTGCAAGTTACTGGATCAAGTTAAAAAATTGTTGTTTTTATTGAAGTAAAACTTCTTTTCCGGCGTTGGGGGTAAAAAAATTTCTATGCAGCTGTCAGTGACATGTCAAACCGTCACGCCATCCGTCAAAGACAGCGACATGTTTTTAGCATGTGCAAAGTAAAACATGAAGTTGGATACGATTTAGAATTTACATATTTCAAATGGCTGCATTCAAAGATAAACATAAAACTATAGGTTCAGACGCGCAATGGCTATGCAACCGAATAATTATTGACAAGCATATTGCAATCCAAATAAATTTTACCAACACCTAACCCTCGCATACAAATTACTGGCCAAAAAGTTGGGTATATCCATTACCATTTGTATTCTTGCTGTCATAGACGGCATGCCATATGACCATCAGGTTGCCTGAAAGTTTTGAAATTATACTTTTTAATAATATTTATTCGCTTAATCGCACACGCCACCGACATTTGTTTTGGTATTTATAAATTTGAACGTCACCCGACTAATCAATCAAATACTTTAATAATTAATTTTACAAGAGTGCCGCTGTCAGTGTACTTGCTTTCCAAGTTGCCTGGATACTGAATTAATGCCAGGTGACTACTAAGTTGCTCGGGTTTGTACGGGTTAATAAGAAATGCTTGTGTACATTACAAGATTACAACATGCTTGCCAATACTTGCACGTGCAGCCCTAGGGTAATACAAACAAAGCGAGGCAACTTGCTTGTCAAGTGGCATGGGAGTTTTGTACTTTTCTTCTCGATTTCATTTAAGGCTAGGCGCGCACATTCAATTTTTTGAAGTAAAACTTCTTTTCCGGCGTTGGTGGTAAAAAATTCTCTATGCAGCTGTCAGTGACATGTCAAACCGTCACGTTATCAGTCAAAGACAGCGACATGTTTTAAAAATACAAAATGTTTGTGAATTATGTGGTCGACCAATTTAACAAGCTGAAACCACTATCCTTAAAAAAAAAAAAACAAACAAACATATCATTTTGATGTTTTTTTGAAATAAAACTTCTTTTCCGGCGTTGGGGGTAAAAAAATGTCTATGCAGCTGTCAGTGACATGTCAAAACGTCACGTTATCCGTCAAAGACAGCGACATGTTTTTAGAATACAAAATGTTTGTTCGTAGGTTATAATCTTACAGAAGCTTTGCTTGAGGAAAAAGAAGTTTTACTTCAACCGCGCGTACGTCAGTACACACAATCTTTTTTTAATAATGATTCATTTTAATGATTTTGAAACATAAATAATGATATTATTAATAAATAATATTAAGTGAAACGTTTTTCGATTGATAAATACGCACGTGTTCAAATGAAATTTAGAAATTCACCGATTATGAAGAATAAAACCTTATACGGAAATGCTAAAGAAATTTCCTGGGATTCCCCTTTACAAAAACCGTTTGCATTCTGTACCAACATCGCAGGTACCATGCATAAATTCAAAAATTTTAAAAATTCAATATTAAACTTTGTTCAAGTTACAGAGTTCGTATAAATTTTACTTGTTCAACTTATAGAGTACTTAGGGGAAAAATTCAAGGTATTGAGTCTTAAAAATAGTCCGTTCAAGGTATAGAATGCGTAAAGGGAAAAAATATTTTTTCAAGTTATCGTATGTTCAAGTTAACGAGAGTCTACTGTATACTTATACTACGCCACCGAACCCCGGGTTGTTAATCACTTCATACCTATATCGCTATATCACACAGAACCCCGAGAACATTTAAGTACCTACATCTGTATAAGGAATACAGCAACCAGATGTTGGATAAGATGAGGATGTATAACGTTGTTGGTAGTTTGCTTACTTCTCTAATTTCACCCTGCCTTTAGACTGAAATATTAATAAGGAGATGTGGAATATATGTAAATACAAATTCGTCTTCTACCTTTGCCTGATGTTTTGTACCAATAAAGGAAGATAACCACGCTGATAACATTTGATTCGGGAACCGAATGCAGGAAGACAGTGCTGGGTACGAAGAGTACTAGATAGTAGTTCCGAAAAACCGTTTTGGTTTCTGAACCCCTACCTATACCTGCGACCTGCCGCTTAATCTAACGAACCTCCCTCGTTTATTTCTACGTTCCACTTCTTCTAAGTGTAGCGTGGAAAAGGCTTAGTCATAACCGATTTTTTTTCTCGTCTTACCATTCTTCAAGGAGTTCCACAGACAGGCTCGTTGCCGCTAACAAAGCACAGATTATTTTTTTAGTTTGTTGCTAGAAGCAAGAAGGTGTTTATACCTGTTTATTTCCACGCTTCACTTCTTTTAAGTGTTGCGTGGACAAGGCTTAGCCTAAGCCGATTTTTCTTCTAGTCTTTTCCCAGGAGCAGGGGCGTAATCCAAATGATTACTTCTATGACTACCCTTCTTCAAAGAGTACCACCAGACAAGCTTCTTAACGTGAACGAAGCCCCGATTTATCCTCCAGTTTCTTGCATGATTGAATGTTAAACCCGTATATTAAGAATCATGTTACTTATTTTAAGAATATTTATTGTTAATTATATACGAAATACTTTGTTATGTAAATAACAAGAAGAAACTGAAGAAATTGTAAAATCTGTAAACGAATTTGTAAATGAATAAATATTGAATTGATTTGGAGCTTGAAAACTTCTACCCAAGTTTTTTTGCTTTCTTTGGGACAAATCCTGTACACCGACGCACGAGCCTATCTCAGCCTCGAATAAAAAACCATCACACTTTTTTAATCTCTTATGGTTCTATCAACTTTTGTCAAATGTCTTAAATCAGATGGTTCTATGAATTCTTCCAGGGATTCCCGACAATTTTTACCCCCTTTCACAAAAAAAGATTATTTTGCAATTATTTACATTTGTATGTATCAAACTGTCAGCAGTAAAGTAAAGGTCCCAACAATGACCCTTGAGGGATGCCCACTCTAAGTTCCAACAGGTCTGAGATGATAGAACCAACACAAACTGCCTGGAGCTGAGATAAGAAATTAAAAATTAATTTTAAGGCACTCAAGGAAAAATCAAATAGAGTCTTAAATTTATGAGTTAAGATTGAATGGTTAACTGTGCCGAAAACATTGGAGAAATCAAGCAAGGTTAAAGTAGATACTTTCTCAGCATTTTACACTAACCGAATATCATCTTGAACTTTTAAGCCGACAGCAATGCAACTGTGCTTCTTTCGACAACCTGATTGTAATGAAGACAAAAAACTATTGGACTCGATGTAATCAGAAACCTGATTACACATAATTTTTTCCAAGCACTTCGAAAAAAACGGCAAAATGCTGATGGGTCGAAAATTTGACAGCTCATTACTGCCACCCTTTTTTCGCAAAGGAACAACTTTTGCAATTTTCCAGGAGCTTGGAAATACTGACTTATTCAAACATTCATTACACTCGTAAATATTAGTAATTCTGGGAAGAATTGAGGTTAGCAGCAAACGAATAAATTTTGGTGAAACATCATGAAGATCCATAGCAATGGAACTAACGGAAATAAGAAAGTTAAAGCATTCATCAAAAGAAACACATTTAAACGAAAGGGAACCATAAGCAAAAGACTGAACAAAGTCATGATTTAAACGTAGATTACTTCCTGTTAAGGACGAAGCGAAAGAATTCTTCTGATTGTTGGCAAAAACTAGGTTTTCACCACCTTCAAAATTTTGCCTTCCAATAGCGCCTAAGTTTTTCAAATTGTTCCATAATATTTTTGTGAAGTTTCTTGAAGCATCCAGTTTGTTAAAATAAAATGTTTTTTTTTTTAGTCTCATATGCATTTAACTACTCTATTTCTACAAGCTGCGTAACGATACCAATCTTGAGCTGACCTCGAATTCTTAAAAATTCTATATAAAAAATTGTCTTTTACATATCAAGTCTCCTATTTCTGCCGTAAACCAATTACAATTGAAGTTAGAAATTTTTCTTTTTATTGCAACATACTTTTCGTACAAATACTTCAATAAGTTCGTTAAAAAATCAACCTTAAAATCAATGGAGGTGGAAAATCTAAATAAATTCCAATCAATATGTGTGACTTCACGACAAAGTTCATTTATACTTATGTTTTTAACATCCGGATACAAAATAAATTTTGGCTGATTACAATTACATACCTCAGAATCATAAATCATACCAACTGAACAGCTTTTCATTAATTGAAGGACGTCAGCAAATAGACGTCATTAACATAAATGAAGAAAAAAGTTGGGCGCAGTATTGATCCTTCTGGAACTCCACTGTACAGGAGTAGAGAGTGAGAAACCTGATTAGCGTTGCCAGACGTCCCGGTTTACCCGGGACATCCCGGATTTCAGATAAAAATTCATCTGTCCCGCCGGGACAGCTTTTTTCCCGGGTTGGGACACAAACTCAAAAAATAATGCCTAGTGTACCTAAATATCTTTCAGTGATAAAGAACAACCACTACATTGCGATTTAACCTTAAGAAATTACTTTTAAAATTTCAATCAAACAAACCTAACTTAAGGAAAAATTTATTTTTGTAAACTGACGTCTGTCATTAAAATTGACAAAAGAAAAATATTTGCAACTGATAAATGACTAAAAAGTCATTTAGTTAGAAACTTATAAAAGAATTTATTTATTTTGATCTACTCGCAATATATGATTTTTACTTGCGACTTATAGGTACTATAAGGCAAGTTGTGCATTCATAAAAAAAATCGAACTCGAGATTTTGATCCAAGTTGACATTACGATGATAGCGAAGACGAAAAAGTGGGTCTCACAATTCTGTCTGTCTGTCTGTTCGACTACAGCCTAAACGACTCGGCCGATTTTCGTTAAACTTGCGATATCTGCCAAGTTTAACGAAAATTGTTTCTCCCATTTGTTTGTTCTTTTTTTTTTTTTTTAAACTAAAAATAACGGTACCTTCCATACGATTTTTTTTCGAAATTTTATAAATATTTTTTTTTCTCAAATTTCATTTAGTTAAATCTAGGCAAGGGTTAATGGTAATGGTACGACCGATTATAATTTATATAAGAATTCTATAATTTAATAAAAAAAAAATTTGAAATCAAGATACGAGTATTACTGACTGTACCTACC
This sequence comes from Philhelius festivus, assembly GCA_963931855.1. Classification (NCBI taxonomy): domain Eukaryota; kingdom Metazoa; phylum Arthropoda; class Insecta; order Diptera; family Syrphidae; genus Philhelius; species Philhelius festivus. The sequence goes on from OZ007555.1 coordinate 150,968,709, forward strand.
ACAGAACGATTTATTCGAATTTTGAATTTTTCATTATAGGGAAGAAGCTTCCAAAAAGTTTAAAAAACATTGCGTTTCAAAACTCTAAAAAAAATATTTTTTTTAAATTTTGAAAAAAACAATTTTTTTTTTTGAAAATTCGATACCTCAAAAACGGCTCAATATGTTTTTTGTAAATTTAATTTTTATTCGAACAAAATCAAAAACTTCAAACTAACGTATCAATATTTTATCTTAAAAATGATTTAAAAATTTTGCATATAAAAGCTTATATTTTTTCAGAAACCACTAGAACGAAGTATAATTTTGTTCTTGCATTGATCAATATTTCTTTGAATCACATGGCATCCTGTGTTTAGCTAGTTGGAGCTTGTCTTAGGAGTTGTTTTAATCATTTAAAAAATAAATTTTTCTCTAATTCATTTTTAAAATTTTTAGTCTTTTACGTAACAGCAAGTTCGTGCGACCCAGTCGTGCATTTTTTTATTTTGTCCCGGGCAATATGATGATATCCCGGGATTTTTCATTATTTAAGCCACTTGTCCCGCCGAAGTGCAGGAAAAATCTGGCAACCCTAAACCTGATCTTCAGCGACAACGGCTTGGTGTCTTCCAGAAAGATAGGAAAAAATTAGCTTCACTGATTCGGGAGAAAAGTTTTACATTTTCAATAGCTTCTTACACATGACATTGTGGTCAATAGTGTCAAATGCCTTTGAAGATTTTTTTTCATTTAACGGATTTCTTTCCCGTTCAATAAAGCCAAGCAGGACATGTACGAAAACCTGATTGTTTTAAAGCTAATATATTATTGCGAGCAAGGAAGGTTTGTAGTTGTTTTTGCATAAGTTTTTCGAGGACTTTAGATAGCAACCGTAGTATGGAAATAGGACGAAAGTCAGTATTTGCACTATTTCTAATAATTGGGATGATTTTGGAATGCTTCCATTGTGATGGAAAAATGTTTTTTATGAGAAAGGTATTATATTAATATTAAATAATTAATTTATTATTAATTAATTAATTTTTTTTTTTGACAAAACAATAATTAATTCATGTACATTTAAATTGGCATAATGGTAAGTGCGTTGAACTGTCATGCAAAAGTTCTCTAATTCGATTCTCAGCCGCTGCAAAAAAAGTTTCTCAGGGGTGTACAGCCTCTTGCGAGGAATTGACAAATCCTTTAATAGTATAATTCTTGTCATGGAAAGTGCTGCTCATTAGCCGTTCGAAATCAGCAGAAAATTGTAAGGGTCCCCTCCGTTCCTGGTAACACACACACAGGAATGCTTGAGAGTTGTAAGTCTCTAGGTCCTGTTTCACTTCGAGCTGTTGCAATCATTTAAAATCTTAATAAAGGGTGGTTAAATTTTAAGGGGCGATGTTGAATGTGAACCACACCTAAACGTCAAGTTTTTTTCTGCATTTCATTTGACATTTCTCAATTTCAGACTAGCTCAATTTGAACCATGAAAAGATACGCAATCGAGCAACGGGTTAAAGTTATTCAGGCTTATTATGAAAATGGGCGTTAAAATCAAAATACATATCGCGCACTACGTGATTTTTTTGGACAATTTAATCGTCCAAATGTGCGTACAATCGGCAAAATCGTGCAAAAATTTGAGCAAACCGGATCTGTAGGAGATGTGAAAACACCAGTGCATGCTCGTACCACTCGTACTGCACAGAAAATATTACTGCTGTTCGCGATAGTGTGGCTGAAGAGCCGTCAACCTTAACTCGTCGTCGTGCCCAACAATTGCACCTCGTCCTTGATGAACATTATGCATAAAGACTTGCACTTACACGCTTACAAGGTGCAATTGTCTCAAGAACTAAAGCCTCTTGACCATTCATTTCAAGCGTCGTGAATGGTCAGAATGATGGCAAGAAATGGCAACAGTGGATGATCAATTTTCGAAGAAAATCATCTTCAGTGACGAGGCACATTTTCACCTCAGTGGATTCGTCAATAAGCAGAGTTGCCGCATTTGGGCGAATGATAATCCAAGAGTGATTGTCGAAAAACAAATGTACCCACAAAGAGTGACTGTTTGGTGCGGTTTATGGGCTGGCGGCATCATCAAGCTGTATTTTTTCCAAAATGAGGCCGGTAGGCAGTTACTGTGAATGGTGTTCGCTATCGTGAGGAAGATATGGATGTGGACGATATGTGGTTTCACCAGGACGGTGCCACTTGTCACACAGCTAACGAAACAATGGCTCTTTTGCGCGACAAATTCAATGGCCATGATATCTCACGTGGTGGCGATGTCAATTGGCCGCCAAGATCATGTGATTTGACACCGTTGGACTTCTTTCTTTGGGGTTCTTTAAAAGAAAAGGTGTACGTCGATAAGCCAGCAAAAATTCAAGAGCTAATGAGATGAGATAATTCGGCACATTAACGGCATAGAACCTCAATTATGCCTCAGCGTCATCGAAAATTTGGACCATCGGATGGAGGTGTGCCGCCGAGGTCGCGGCGGTCATTTGGCCGATATTTTGTTCCTTATATAATTGAACCATACCATATTATCATAATAAAAAGAAATGACAATAATTTCCTAAATAATTTGTGTTCTATTCAAAATCAACATCGGCCCTTTGAAATGTAACCACCCTTTATACACCTTTGTAAGGAGTTTAAATTGAACGCCAGTATTCTGCTTTTATATTAGATGCGAATGTGAGAACAAATCACTTCAAGTTATTAGGACGATATAGAATTCTTCAAGCTTTCGACATATCGAAGAATCCAGCCGGCAATGCTTTGGAGCAAATTCGATCCCAGATTGAAAATAAACGTATGTACTCGTAGTTATAAAATATAATACTTTTCAAGAACTATTTTTGGCACAGTTATTGATTTCTTGATATTACTCGTACTTTCCATTTTTCGTCTCAATGTCACAAAACAAACATCCGTGATTCTCAATCACACTAAATATTTGTTGTTTCTTCATGTTTTCTGCTTCAAAGCTGCAGAAAAGCTACGTACTGTCTACATTACAAAAGAATGACGTGCAATGCTGCCAATTTCTATTAATAGAATTTTTTTTAAACTACGTTCAATTGTACTGAAGCTCAGATTAGACTGTTAAACGGAACAAGTGGAACTTCAAATTTCAGCTGAACTTAAGTTTAAACTTTCACTGTGAAACTGGGGGTAAATTAAGAAAATTGATTTTAGGTATCATAAATCTTTTTTAACAGTGTCACAAGTGTCCGTCCGTCCTAAAAATCCACAGATGTAAATAAATCACAGGTCTTGCCCATTATGTATGCATTTATTTCACTCTTAACGCTGTCACTCACTCATAATGTACAAACTTGGTTATGAAATTTTTGCGTTGCGTTTTATTACTTAACACTTGGAATAATCAAATGAAAGTATGGAATTAATTTGCTTGCCGTTATGTAAAGTTGTCCAGTCGTAGTCATATCCAGCTCCACTAATGGGCTATCAACCTACTTTACTTTGCTCTCGTCCCAACTCGGCATCAGGGGGGCATAATATAATCCTCTCGCATGCCCGACAGCCAGGTCTGTCTACTGCACCGATGGCACTGGTGTCCTTATAATCCAATACTTAAGCCACTTGAAATTCAGAGTGTTAAATGATACCTCACTGAATTTACCATATGAATATCGCAGTTACAACAACAACGACACAAACGAGATGGCAAAAAATACTATGGACCTCTTTTTGAAATTAAGTGCAAATATCTGTGTGCATTTCTGTTGGTTATACAACGAGAATTATCCTTAATTCCCATATGAGCTCTTTTAAACATGAATAATGTATGTATTTGCGTGTGTGTATGTTTTGTCCAAAATGTCGACATCGTTTGTATATTCAAATTCAAGTTAGAGTGAATTTATTTGTTATTTTCACTTCCTCGTGCCCAAATATTGCCCATAGAAATACCTAACAACATTCGAAACAAAAAATGTCCTTTACTCCTTCAGGAAAGGTAGAAGAACATTGACGGCAATACTTATGGGAACAACGACGAGACGGTCAACAAAAGTATGTAGGAAAACCATAAACATCCTTACGATTATTGTATTCACTGTAAATATCGTTAGTTAAAATTGGACGAGACGGTTGCTCTCCGTGCGTCTCCATAAAATAAGTCTAATAATTTCTAACTCAAGTTGTCTCCGTGTTTATTTGCAGGCTTTGCCTATTTTCGGTTAGCCTGTCGTCGTACTGGAGTTTCGGCAGTGTTGCTCACAAAAATTGCATAGCGAAAGGAAACTTAATTTTATACTATCCATATCACTTGATTGAGTTCACTTGCTCTTTTTGAGAAAATGCGAATAAGCAATTAATGGTTTTTGTTAAAACCTAAAAAACTAAATCGAACTTGAATTTACTATCAGAGCGAAGACGAAAAAGCGGGTCTCGAAAATGTTGTCTGTGTTTTTTTTTGAATACTCAATATATAGAAAAGCATAAGCTAGATTTTTTTAATATTGACAACTTATAGTTTCTTTTTAAGATTAAGAAAAAAATATTACTTTATGTAAACGAATTTGGAATGCCTTACCCGATCCAATATTTCAATCCTATTGCGGTGTTCAAACATTCAAAACCATAATGTGCATTGTTGAATTGACTTAAGTACTCTTCAATCACGTTGAAAATGTTAGCTTATTATGCTCGCTAGAGATATTATGGAAAATCATATAGATTGCTCCTATTTGCTTTCACTATATCGTCTATACGCTCCCTCAAGACGCCAACTATTTAGTCTACTGCGGCATTTTACAAACTATGAGAAAAATGAGCCAATAATTAATTCTTGTCAATGATTTAACTCGGTCAGCGATATAGTCTATAGATTTTATTTATCTATTTATTTTATTTTTATTTATTTATTAATCATTATTCTCCACTCGTCATGTTGTTGACTTTCCAGTTTTTCGTACTACTCACTACAGAAACCCAGTTGTATCTTGTAGGCTTTTTAATCGTCTGCCTTTTTATTTATTTATTTATTTATTATATATATATATATAAAGATCCCAAAACATGTTTGAAAAAAAGTTAAATTATGGCTTCTTGATTTTGACCACGATGAGATTGAAGTTTTGCTCACTTACATTGCATAAAAAATAAATAAAAATGTTCAAGATTTATTTGAGAATAATAATCATAATTTATTTTACCTTTTGTTTTTCTTCATTTGATTCAATAATTAAAAACGCATTTTTTTATTTAGTTTTTATATGTATATATATTTCGAGGATTTATTTGCCTCATCAGGCAAATAAGTCCTCGAAATATATATACATATAAAAACTAAATAAAAAAATGCGTTTTTAATTGAATCAAATGAAGAAAAACAAAAGGTAAAATAAAATATAAAAGTTAATTCAGCAAAACAAAAAAAATCATAATATAAATAATCATAATATTTTATTTATTTGACATTTTGAATAGGTTAACTAGTTGTATATAAATTATAATAGTTTAAGCTAAGTAGAAGGTGCTGCCAATGCAACATCTCCCTTTAGATATTAAAGTTTATATAAAATTAAAGTTTAATATTTCATTAATTAATTATAATTTAAGATAAATAAATTTTAGAATTCAATTCAAGTTAAACATGAAAACAAAAGTTGATCAAAAGAAAACAATTGAAATGTTAAGAGATTCCATTTTAAATATTGCCATAAACTTTTTTCCCGGATCTGGTTATTATAGCATCACTGGAACATCGGCGAGCAGGAATCTGCACAGTTTTTGTAGGACACGTAGATATCTCTTTTGCTTCCGACGTAGATGTTGGTAAATTGACGTCGGGTCCCAGGTATACCTCAGCAGAAGTTTTCATCTGTAAAGATTTTAAATATGGAGCTTGAATCAAATGAAATCTATTTCTGCGGATAATTCGCTTATCAGTTTCAACTAAGTAAGACCTATGTTGTACTTTTTTAATAATTTTCCCATGTCTCCTGAGATCGGTTACCCAAACAAACTCTCCGGGCTTTAATTCCACCAGTTCTTTTGCTCTATGTCGTCTATCGTAATTTGATTTATATTTATTTCTATACATTTCTTCCTTTTTAATCAAGTTTCTAAAATCTGGTTTGACAGTTAAATTTACATCCGGAAGGTTGTCGCGAAGTCTCCGTCCAAAAAGCAATTCTGCTGGGCTAAGTCCATTAGAAAGTGGTGTATTTCGGTATGCTAGTAACGCCAGATCGACGTTTCCTGGATTTTTCTTCATTAAAGTTTTGGCTACCTTCACAGCCGCTTCTGCGGCTCCATTTGCCTGATGAAATTGGGGACTGCTCGAAAAAATAGTGAACGACCATTCCTTCGCAAAACGTCGAAACTGGGATGAGTCGAGGTTTTGAAATTGTGTCCCACTATCAGTAAAAATACTTTGAGGTACCCCGTATCGGCTAAACGTAGCTTTGCATACTTTAATCACATCACTCATACGCATTCGAACCAATTCTTGAATTTCAAAATATCTGGAATAACAATCAGTGATAACGATATACCATTTATTTTCTAACTTAAATAAATCCATGGCAACTTTTTGCCAAGGGTAATCCGGCAAGCTTGATGCGACTAAAGGCTCTTGTTTATTTCTTGAGTTCTCGACACATGCTGGGCAACTCTTCACTTTATGTTCAATGTCTTTTGAAATTCCTGGCCACCACATGGTTCTTTTAGCTCTAATTCTTGTCTTTGTTATGCCTAAATGTCCAGCATGTAATTTATTTAACATTGTAGGCCTTAAATTCTTTGGTATAACCATTCTGTTACTTCTTAACAGTAAATCATTGATTACACTGAGGTTGTTTCTAACAGAATAATAGTCTTGAATGTCAGCAGCCAGTTTAATCTTTGCTGGCCATTCAGTTCTCACGTATTGTTTTATTTCCTGGAATTCCTTATCCAATATTTGTGACTGAATAATTTGAATGATATTCTCGTCATTGGTATGAATATTCTGTAAGGATATCTGATGTATATAAGCTTCAATTTCCTCCTCCAATTCTTCTGAATCCGAATTATCATCAATGGGTTTTCTCGAAAGACTATCAGGTATAACTAGATTTTTACCGGGGATATAATTTATAGAATAGTCATATCTCATCATTTGCATACGAATGCGTTGCAATCTTGGAGTGAGATCATCTAAGTTTTTAGTTTTAAGAATTTGTAAAAGGGGCTTGTGGTCCGTTTGTACAGTAAAAATTCTGCCGATCAAATAAGTTTTAAACTTTTCGCATGCCCATGCAATCGCCAATGCTTCCCTTTCTATGTTTGCATAATTTTTCTCTGCTCCAGTTAAGGTCCTTGATATATATGCAATAGGAAATTGATCTTTTCCATGCGTTTGCAAAAGAACAGCACCTAAACCTCGTGAAGAAGCATCGCAAGACAAAGTTGTCTGTTTTCCAGGGTCATATATTTTCAGACAGGGAGGAGAAATCAATTTTTCTTTTATTTCTTTAAAAGCTTTCTCCTGGACACTTCCCCAAACGAAAGCATTTTTTTTACACAATAAGCTTGAAATTGGTTCCACGATTGCTGATTTATTGGGGATGTATTTTCCAATAAAGTTAACCATCCCAAGAAATCTTTGAACTTCTTTTACATTGGTTGGTGCTGTCATTTCCTGAATAGCTTTTGTTTTTGCCCCGTCAACTTTTATTGATCTTTCCGAAATAATATGCCCTAAAAAATGTATTTTTGTTTTACCAAACTCCGATTTTTGTCTGCTAAGTGTAACACCTCCTTCTCTTAATTTTTTGAGTACCACCTCTACTATCTCATCAAGTTCTTGAAAATTTTCCGCCCAAATAAGTATATCATCAACATGGACTATACAATTTTTAACGCCTAACAACACCTTTGACATTCTTTTCTGAAAATACTCAGGAGCAGAAGTAATTCCGAAAGGTAACCTTGAGAACTTAAATGTTCCGAATGGAGTAATAAACGTCGTCAATTCTTGAGATTTTTCCGATAACGGCACCTGCCAAAATCCGCTATTTGCATCGAGTTTTGTAAAAACTTTGCCTCCAGCTAACTGTGACAACCAATAATCAATTCCATGTATAGGATGCACCTGTCTTTTGACACATTTGTTTAATTCCGTTAAATCAACGCAAATTCTTATCCCTTCCTTTTTAGGAACAACAACCATAGGTGCACACCAGTCCGAAGCTTTTTCCACTGACTTGATTATTCCGTCTTTTTCCATTTTTCTGAGTTCTTCCTGAACTTTTAGTCTCAAGTGTATTGGCACAACTCTAGGAGTCGAAATAGCAAATGGTGTAACCTTATCTTTAAGTTCAATTTCATATTCCTCTTTAAATTTCCCCAAACCTCCAAATACATCCTTAAATTCCTCAAACCAATTCCGTTTTGTTACTCCAAATAGTTTTTTTACTAGACCTAATTTTTCTATTCCAGATGATCCCAGCAAAGGTGTTATCTTATCCGCGGTTATATATATTGTTTCCTTAATAGTTTTTTCTTCGTAATGTAAATTCACAGTCGACTTCCCTATAACATCAATCGCCTGGTTTACGCTAAATAATTTTGCTGCAGTTTTTTCTACTTTTATTCCCTTTATATTTTTAACTGCATGCCATGGTACTAACGTTACATCAGCACCCGTGTCGACCTTGAATTGTATACGATCTCCATTGAGTCATAAATTAACTGACCAGCTCATAGTTACAGCACCTACAAAATACTCCTCATCATCGGCTGCTACATTCTCATCCTCCTCTCGTACCTCATTTATTTTTCTTGATCGACACTGCTTTGCATAGCCCCAGTAGGAAATTTCCAAAAATTCACTAGTGAAGAAGTAGGTGTTTCATCACGGAAAAGGAGCTGCACCCATGAATTTCATACGGAATCCTATGAGGAATTTAACACAGGCTTGTCATTGCAAGGAGGTACACACTTTCTCGATGCATATTTTGTTGTGAAATCACTATGCTCACGGCATCTTCGATTTCATGGGTAATTTTTGTGTCTGAAAAAACTGGTTCCATTGATGTGATGCTTTCCTCAATGGAAATAAATTAATGAAAAGTGAGTCAACATTTAACAATTGCCTCAGGGAAAGAATCATTGCTAATACTAATTATTCACTACAGAATTGTGTACATATTTGAAGCTCGTTTTTTCAGTTTTGAAAAAAGGAATACATTTAGGCGATGTTTTATTAAGAGAAGGAATATGATTGAAATCATTATCCATTTCTTTTCTTATTTCATCAATAGAAGAAGCGCCTGAAATATATGCAAATTTATAGTTTGAATGAACAAAAAAAAAAACAAATTAAATTTGTGTTATGTACGTATCTATTTTATTAACTATTATAATACATTTTAAAGAAGTTAGGAGATATATATGTCTTACATTGTCTTGTCTTGTTGTAAGACGTAACACAAACAGTTGGTCGAAAAACTCTCCTTTGACACTTGGTAGAATTTGGGGAGCAGCTTAGGGATTAATCATCTTCATTCTCCTGTTCATTTGAGATCTAAGAAAAAGAGGAATATTTACTTTTTGCAAATCATTCAAAAGAATATAGGGAATTTACCGTTGGTGAATTGTTTTCCTTCTCCATGGTTGTTATTTAATCTTTAGTAAATTGATTGAAAACACAGAAAACCCCGCACAACCGTTTTCTGTGATCACAAAATTGACACTAAATCATTCCAAAACAAAAGAAATAACTCATGACAAAAAAACACCTATTGAGCGTCGCCGACCCATCGCGGGGAAAACCCAAAAAAAAAGGATTGTTTATTGCAGGTCAAAATCTCTCTCTCTCTTTTTCCTCTCAGCTCGCAGACTATTTTGCTCAGTAAACGAAGTTCATGAAAAAATACATTGCTTTTCACTAGCAATATCACCTGATCACCATAATTTTGCTCTATTGAAAGATTGTTTACTGATTTTCAATTCCAAAGAAAAGAAAGGGTTGTTTTCTCTTTCACATCGCAGGCATTAAACACTCAATTGTGGATTAGAATAACCACTGAAAAGATGCAGGAAAAATTATAGCGTGTTCAGCATTGTATTCATTAACATTAAGGATGTGTAAGAAGGATATTACTTTTTTTCATGTTTTCTTTACCTTCTTTCGAGAACAAAGCACAAGATGCTACTGGGATTGCAAACTACTGACTCATTGCATGACTTTTGATGAATGAAACCAATGCAGACCTTCTACTCAATGAAAGTGCCAGGTGATTTCCACGAGGAATTCAACTTTATTTTTCCTTGAGGAGCAAATTTCCTACTGGGAGTGCCCTATTTTTTTGCAGCTTTTACATACAATATTTTTAGCTGGACACCTATCGTATTCATGACGCTCATACCCACATCGCATACAGCTCTGATTTTTGTTTTGTTTGTTTCTATCATGAACTGTATCATTTTTATTTATTTTGCATTTATTCTCAAAACGTCTAACTCTACTGACTGCCGCAGGCGAGGTTGATAAAAGATCTTTTTTCTGCCGATTTAGTTCTTCTAACTGCCTACATGATGTGACAGCCTTCTCCAGAGTGAGACTGGAATCTAATTGTAACCTATCACTCAAGGCTTCATCTTTCATACCTACTACAAGAGTCAATAAAAGCATATCCTCATGCAATGGTCCCCATTCACAATGTTTAGAGAGAGCATGCAGTGCAGTAATGAATTCTTCGGCTGTCTCATCGCCTTGTTTTCTTTTAAGAAATCTTGCACGTTCATATATCACATTTCTTTTTGGTATAAAATATTCCTCAAATTTTTTCTTTGCATCTCCATAAGTTATTGGAGATGGCATGAATGAAGCAAAAATCTCTTCGGCTTTTTCACCCATGCAATATATTAGAATATTTACCTGAGATTGATCATTTGTCTCGTGTAACCCATTTCCCATGCGGTACCTTTCAAAACGCTTTATCCATCTCTCCCAGTCCGAAGGTACAAATGAATATTCTTCTGGTGGGCTAAGTGTCATCTGTCTACTGGAACTAGCCATCAAACCTGGTCTCGAATTGCCTTGCTGTTTCTTATCGTCTTCTTTCGGCGGCATGACACGTGCTTTGCGACGGCGATGTGGGTTTAATATGCGATAGGGATTTTTACGAGTTTTGTTAGAGCTTTTCTTTTTTATTTTTTATTTTGTATTTAAAGAATTTTACCTTTTATTTTTGATCGTAATAATTTTATTATTTTATATTCGTTTTCGTTTTTATTTTAATTTCTTATTGAGGATATTTAAATTTCCGCTGCCACCATGTTCAAGATTTATTTGAGAATAATAATCATAATATTTTATTTATTTGACATTTTGAATAGGTTAACTAGTTGTATATAAATTATAATAGTTTAAGCTAAGTAGAAGGTGCTGCCAATGCAACAAAAAAAAAAACAAAACAAAATCTATAATTTAAAATTGTCTATGTATATCTACTTTACTTTTCTATCATGTTAATTTTGAAGATAAAAAAAAATTAAATACAGTCGCCCCACATTGACTTTGTTTTCCATATAAGCAGAATACAAAATGTCTCTAACTGTTCTCTATCCATTGTAATTATTATATTTTTGTTTGTAAAATTATTTAATTTTTGTAAAATTACTCCTTTAAAATCCTCTCCAACTTTCGTTAACGCTCGCACTGTGCTCAAACACTTTAAGGGTAATCATGATCCCTTTAGTGCTCGCAAAACATAATTTTTTACTTCTCATTATCGACACAACTGATTCAAATTGAATTCTTAAATAGTGATCAGATAAGAATGATAGGGTAAGAAATTTTAATAAAACTACAATATTGTGTAAGATAGAAAATTGTATGGAATAGCCGAATAGCACATCATCAAATGATCGCCTTTGCTTTATGGCAGTGCTTGAAGCTTTATTGGACTCACCAATTTTCGATGAATCGCGGAGTCCTTACGGCAATAACGTAATTCTCCAAGAGGATATCTTGTTAGCGTAGACTTAGGACTTAAGTAGACCAAGAGAAAATTATCGAGAAAAGCGCATGATGGCGGTGGCCTTTAAACGCTTTCTTCACTTTCCTGATTTGACTTTAACTTTGTCAGTATTTGTAGCTCTGACACGCTATTTTAACTGTATGTTACGAGTATTAATTTTTATGTCAGTATTTGTAGCTCTGACAAGGCTATTATGATTCTAGTTCGCTTATTTTAAAAATCTCTTACCACTGGTGGGGGAAAATTTTTAAAAATACTCGAAGGACCATGTTTGAGTAACAATCCGGGTGTAATTCCAAATCATTACTAATGATCCGGCTCGAAGGACCATGTTTGAGTAACAATCCGGGTGTAAATCCAAATCATTACTAAATTTATTTTACAACGTAATCTTCCTTAAATACTATTTACAGATGAATACATTATTCTTATCTCTATGAGTATTCTTATCTTTATTTTATGCTTATCTAATATAACCGTCAGTGCATGTTCACGATGATCCGTGTTATCTTTATTTATTTTCATGCACGTGGGGTTATCTATATTTAGGTACTATGTTCATGTTTGAACACACTCAACCACCAAATTTCTCCTTCACAACTTCGGGCGTAGTGTCGCTTAAAAGTTATTTATTGCACAATCTGATCTTTACAAAATAAATTCTGGTGTCCCTCAGGGCTTTGTTTTGTCTCCGAGTCTGTTCTTAATTTTAATAAATGATCTGTTGTCTAAAACTTCCAATCCAGTTCGACGACTCTGTCCTCAGCTTTTCATACTCGTTACCAAATTCATCTTCATCTTCTTGGAAGTGGAATGGTATCGTATGATAAAAGCTCATCTAACTTCGATCTTTACAGTGTTGTTAAATATGTTATACGTAATCTTGTGGAGTTTATTGCTTCGAAAACTTAATGCGGTCTTTTGTTAATGAAGCAAAATGCACCCCTATATAAAAAATCGAAACCAGTTTTCGGTATGTGTGTCAACGAAGACCTTCGTTGGAATAAGCACATTTTCGAGACTGCCAAAAACCATACTAAATGCTTAGGATTTCTTTATAGTTACTCGTATAGGAAATTTTTCACTCCCTCTGATCGGACTACAATGAATAAGGCGTTTACATATTGAAAACTCGACTATAATTCACATTTTTTTGGCAGGTACAGTAGAACGGAACGTAAACACTGAGAACAATCATGGAATCATACCCATCTCTTGAACACCGCCGGAATCTTTCATATCTTTCCTTCTTTTATTGTTTCCTTGTCAGGCAATGCTAACTTGAACAAAAAACGGTCTGTGGCAAATTATAAGTACTCTCTATCAATTGTAAGAAAAATCGGCCTCGCCCTTTAGGCTGTAGTTGAACAGACAGAATTGAAAAACTCAATTCTTTTATTGTTAAGGTATTCCGTCCAAGACATATTATAATTTAAAATAACGCAAACATATTTGTTTCTTTCTGGAGCTGTCAACATTTACATTTGATATAATTTTTTTTTTAATGTTTTTTTATTCACTAAGATCTATTACAATTTTTATTGATAGCCTAAATAAACTTAAAAACTAATACATATTTGGTTAATTATAATAATAAAATTTGAGTAAATGACCCTTACGGTTTTTTTTTTATTTTTAAATAGTATGATTTGTATTGAGTTTTTATTTTTGTTTCAATTTGTACTTCAAAGTTTTTGTTTTTATATGTATATTTTGTTTGTAGGAAAATGTGAGATAAAACCTATAGCAGAGATGTAACGATTTATAAATAACTATAGGCCTATATCTCTATTACCAGTATTCTCAAAAATTTTCGAAAAAGTCATCAAATGTAGAGTAGTCAGTTATCTTGAAAAAATACATTTTGTCAGCTCAAATCAGTATGGATTTAGAGCTGGTAAATCAACTGAAGATGCACTTTTAGCATGCTGTTCTCATATCTACGAAAGTATTGATCAAAAAAAGTACACTGCTACTTTTTATATTGATATTAAGAAAGTATTTGATACAGTAGATCATGTCATATTAATGAGAAAATTAGAAAAAGCTGGCTTAAGAGGTTTTATGCTAGATTGGCTTTCTTCCTACCTTAAAAAAAAGGAAGCAAAGGGTTAAGATAGGTGGTCATTTCAGCGAAACCAGAAGTATTTATATAGGAGTTTCTCAAGGTTCAGTGTTACGTCCAATTTTGTCCCTTATATATATCAATAGTGTATTTAGTCTTAACTTAAAAGGAAAAGTAAGTGGATTTGCTGATGACATAGCTTTTGTTTATTCTAGTCCCACAATGTTAGATTTGATTTCGGATATCAATTTCGACTTGGAGTTATTCAGACATTGATTTGGCATTCATAAGCTTGTTATAAGTGAAAAAAAAAAACAAGAGTTATGTTTTTCAATTCGACTGCTTTAGATTTGAATCCTACAATTCTTAGACTGTAGAAAATTCTCACTAAGTAGCTCATCTTGTTGCGTCTCTAATAGTGTCGCAACAAATGTAGTGGATGTTGTTTGTTCTCCTAAATGTTTTTGTATCGAACCCGTAGTATCTGAATATAAATCTGTGGCAACAAGGAAAAACAGCATAAGTCGACTTATGTCGAAAATGAGTTTTTGATATCATCCGATGCGCAATAAGCCATTCCGTCTGTCATATTTTTCTCGTATTTTTATCTCAAACCGTTAAGGAATTAAAGACGAAAGAAAAACGACATAAGTTAGTATCTACAGAACTTGCGTATGGAAAAACAACATAAGTACAATTCTTTAATTTTTCTTTTCTACTTATGATTTTATTCCATAAAGAATAACCAAATCAACAGACACATAAGTTTACTTATGCTCTTTTTCCAAAACAGTTATATTTTTTAATCGCGATCATAAGTTTACTTGTGTTCTTTTTCCAAAGTATAATTGAAGCTTACACGCAGATAAGTTGACTTGTGTAGTTTTTGCAAAATCATTTACGTAAAAAATCCAGACACAAGTTGACTTGTGTACATTTTCCTTATTCCTTATTTAAAGTTTAAATAAGTAACAACGACATAAGTCATGTTTTTTATCAAAATTAGCTGTAAATTGACATAAAACTAATTCTTTTTAAATTCAAATAAGATCTTACAGTGATTTCAGTAATTTTCGCGTTTAAACTTTGTCCATAAGTCTTGTACCTGATTTGTAATTGCAAACTAAACATTCAAATCGCTCTCCTGAAAAGTAGCAAAAACTGACTTATGTCGTTTTTCCTTGTTGCCACAGAAATATCTTAGTCTGATAATCTATATAAATAAAAATGAATCGCAAAATGTGTTGTTAAGCGTTAAACTCGAGAACGGCTTGACCAATTCGCCTAATTTTTTTTTTTAAAGTTTTTGTTAAGGTTCAAGGAAGGTTCTTATGGAGAGAAACGTTTATTGCGGCGTTCTCGAGTTTTACGCTTAGCAACACATTTTGCGATTCATTTTTATTTATATAGATTACACTTTTAGTCAATGTTCGAGGCCCAACATTATTCCAACATTTACGAACAGTTAATGGTGAATTATGTGGCTTTTACAGAGAACCCTGTCAGCGTTTGCAACTGTTAGAAAATGATGCTCATTGGGATCAAACTTTAAATGATGCTGTAATTTCTTCAAAAGCTCAACAAATACGAACATTGTTTTCTACGAACATGCTTTCCGTCAAACCCAATTGATTTATGGATCAAATACAAAGATGATAATATGTTTGATAGAACGCAATAGAACAGGAAATCGATATTTACAACGGGGCGTTGATATCAATCGAAGACATGTGCTTGATGATGTCGAACAAATTATTATTATCTCAATTAGGAATGGCCGCGCGTAAATGATGGAACTGGAGGATTTTAGTTTTTGGATGCTCGTGGTGGTACAGGAAAGACATTTTTAATTTCATTGATTTTAGCAACAATTCGCTTACAGAATGCAATTGTACTCGCACTTGCTTCATCTGATATTGCAGCTACATTGTTGGAAGGGGCGGTCGAACAGCCCATTCAGCGCTAAAATTGCCATTGAATATTCAAAGCAACGAAACTCCGACTTACACTCTGCAATGGCAAAGGTTTTTCAGCAATGCAAGTTGATAGTATGGAATGAATGCACGATGGCACATAAAAAGTCTTTGGAAGCATTATACAGAACTTTGAAAAATCTGCGAAGCAATCATAACCGATTCGGTGGAGCGATGATTTTATTAACAGGAGATTTTCGTCAAACATTACCAGTTTTTTCACGGTCTACATCAGCGGATGAGCTGAATGAATGTTTAAAGTCCTCCATTTTGTGGACACAAATTAAGATACTAAATTTGAGTAAGAATATGCGTGTCGAATTGCAAAATGATCGACCTGGAGAAATATTTTCAAAGCAACTAATTGACATTGATAATGGTAAAATCCCTGTAGATGTTATGACATTTCCTTTGTTATTACATTTCCTTTCAATTTTTGTCAGTTTACAGAATCAAAAACTGAGCTTATAGAAAAGCTGTTCCTAAACGTAGCTCAAAATTACAAAGATCATTGTTGGTTGAGTGAACGAGCTATATTAGCTGCCAAAAACACGGATGTAAATGAAATAAATTTCAAAATCCAAAATGAAATTGCCGGTGAGTTAAGAACATACAAATCAATTGATTGCGCAACTAACCAAGATGATGTCGTCAATTATCTACAAGAATTTTTAAACTCATTGGATTTGCCAGGATTACCTCCCAATAATCTTCAATTAAAAGTAGGATCGGTGGTCATAATGTTACGAAATATCAAAAACCGCGACTTTGTAACGACACACGGCTAGCAGTGAAAAAATTACTGGACAATGTGATCGAAGCAATCATATTCTGAAGGGAAAATATAAGGGAGAGGATGTGTTGATACACCGCATCCCAATGGTACCAACTGACGTACCGTTTGAATTTAAACGACTGCAGTTTCCAGTGCGGCTTTTATACCATAAATAAATCACAGGATCAGTCGTTAAGTATTTGCGGCGTTAATCTGGAAAACCCATGCTTCTCTCATAGACAGTTTTATGTTGCCTGCTCTCGCGTCGGAAAACCGACAGCTTTATTTATTTACGCACCAGGTAATCAAACAAAAAATATCGTGTACGATAAGATTACAATGAAAATACCTATTATTACTACTACTAAGGGTTGTCAGATGTGGCGATTTGTCGCCAAACAGGCGATTTTAAATTTCATTTGGCGACACGAAAATCAGTTTGGCGATGTACTCCGAAAATGGCGATATTTTTTTAATTTGGCGATTTTTCTTCTTTTAAGCAAAAATCTAATATTTTTTTGTAATTGGTTTAAACTTTCACTCTTTTTCATTGCCATTTACTGAATGGAACCATCGAAATACTAAAACGGAACGCACCCCAAAACTGAATTTCGTTTTCTTTTCCCTTCCTACAACAATGACGTTTAGCAAACTTCTTTCAGGGAGTTTGCCCATAATAAAGGAAATGAATAAACTCAACACCTATTTTCAAGCTACAAATATCAACTTTTTAAAAGTACAAAAAAGAAAATTGAAATTGTTGCACGCTGCTTTGCAAATAAGGTTTTATCAACTGTTCCGCCATTAAATTCTGACTGTGATAAAATATTACAATTAGTAACGAAGCCAGAAAACTTGAAAGCTTGGATAGATATTGATTTAGTGTCGGAATTTGAAAGAAACGCGGGAGAAAATTGTATTAACACAGAGCATCTGAATGAAGTTAAGAAGCAAATTAACGATTTCATTCTTGCTTTACTAGGAGAAATGCGAAAAAGATTGTCTCAGTGCAATAAATTTTTTGTTTCGATTGGATATTTTTCACCAGGCGCTCATTTGAGCCAACTGCGACCCCGTTTTGAAAGTCTGTCTGTTAGCTTGATACCACCCAAAAATTTACAACTTGCTGAGTCTCAATGGGCAAAATTAATTTCTGTCAATTGATTAAACGAATTTTATCCAGAAAATGTACCAGAAGATGACCCTGTGAAATTTTAAAATAAAGTTTTCAAAACGAAGAATGCCTTAGGACAACCGGAGTTCCTCGAGCTTACGGAATTTGCCTTGAGTGCACTTTCTCTGCCAGCAAGCAATGCAGTGGTCGAAAGAGCCTTTTCATAAATGAATGCTATTAAAACAAAAAACTAGGTCAAAAATAGAAATTAAAGCATTCGATGTAATAATGAGAGTATGGTGAAAAATTTTGAAATTTGGCGATTTTTTGGCGATTTATATTTTACTTTTGGCGATTCCGATTTTCGAAACCTGACAACCCTGACTACTACTACTAAAGTCTTGCAATGTACAAAATAGGACACTTATATTTGTAAGTAATCGATGTTTATCATGGAGACATAAATCTATAAATAAAGTGATCACTCTGAAATATGTTTTATTACTGTTGTTTTATAGAAAAATGGCAGAACAACGTCTGCCGGGGCATCTAGTTAATAATAAAATTAGTTCAATCAAAAATAGAATATGGAATAATATGTTGGGGCGGTACTTAAAAAAACTATATACAACCTTTTTAGTTACTCAAAAGATATTATTTTCTCGACAACCTACCGTTGTTGATTAAATAACCATTTAGTATTATTGAATTAAATATTTTTTTGGTACTGTGGACACTTGTCATTAGACAACAGATCGTGCCTTTACTTTTTCTTTACTTATTTTCAATTGAAAAGCACTTAAAAAAATGTTTATATTGTAAATACTATTATTGTTAAATTTGTTTATACCAATTTTTGTTTTGTTTTTTGTTGTTTTAAATTATTATATTTTTTAATTTTAAAAAACTGTAAAAGAAGAAGAAAAAAAAATTGAAATTGAATTGAAAAAAAAAATATATTATTGGTACGTTCATTGAGTCAAATAGGTAGCCATGTGCATCTCAAAACCCGAATGTCTCTGGGGGAATGCATCCAATGTCCGAGACATTTCTGAAATACCCCGGGTTCGGGTATAATAAACCGGAAATAAGTTCGTTTTCCACCATGCTCGCCGATCGTGCGAAGCGATTTCTCCCGAGGTATAGTTTGACATTGTCAATTCTAGTTTTTTATTAGAAACGTAATGCTGGAAGTCAGAAAGTGCACTTCTATACATTTTCATACAAGCTCTTAAGCATTTTCGCTCGAAAATTCGACGCTTTTCCATATATGATGAGTTAATGTTTCACCATACTGGACCCGCATAAGTCAGAATTGGACTAACGAATGCCTTGTAACAAATAATCTCCACATCGAATCTCAGATAATTGGAATAAAATAGACTTTTGAGGGCCATAAATGCCTTTCTTGCCTTCTCTAACTGGGTATTTATGTGCTCATTATAGCACAAGAATTTGTCTAGCTGATCGCCCAAATCTCTCACAATAGTCTTTGATTCGATGTGAGCACCACTTGAACTCGTTATTCTAAAATTTTTCCATTTGCGTCTCAAATCTGAATTACCGCGTCCAATTGGGGTGCGAAACAGTACGGTATTTTCCATAATTTATTTGAAGCTTACAATTTTAGCAGAAAGCTTGAAACTTATCAAACTTGCTTCGAAGCTTAGTTTGGATGTGTCTTCAGATTTAGAGCCACTTCCATACAGAATTACATTGTCGGCGAACGCCAGTGAATCATCAAGCTCCCTCAGTATTTCAGAAAAGTAGATATTGAAAAGAGCTGGTGCAGTTACAGTGTCTTGCATAAGACCATATTTGTGACTTCAGTGGTCGTGTATTCTCTTTCTGTTACGACAAATTTCTTCCCGTATAGCGTATAGCTACCATTGAAATTATCATTCTTGTGAGATGAGGTGGGAATTCATACCTGATAAGTTTATAAATTAACGCGTCAATCCAAACCGCGTCAAAATTTTTTTCGATATCTAAACCTTTTTGCGGAAAAACGATTTACGAATTTTCTTATGGAACGTACGATCGCTCTATAGAGCTCGAGCTGCTCTGCAGCTAGCCGATGCCCTGTCAAAGTATAAAGCTGACATAACAGCTCTTCAAGAAATCAGATGGACGGGGAATGGTGTTTTACAGAAGAAAGAATATGACATATACCACAGCTGTCATACAAAACACCATGTGCTCGGGGTAGGCTTCCTAGTCAGCGAAAAAATGAAGTCTACCATCATCGGCTTTAACGCTATAAGCGAAAGGCTATGCACCCTTCGCGTGCGAGGCAAATTTACGAACCTAAGTAAGTCCTGGAGCCAGTATGCTGGGCGTAAATGAAAAGTGGACACGTCTTAAAAATACTGTCATTAGTACTGCCAACTCCATCTTAGGCAGCAGTCGTAAAAATCGGAACGACTGGTTTGATGATGAATGCAAGCTAGCGACTGAACGTAAGAATGTTGCGTACCGAGCAATGCAACAATCTTATAGAACGCGGGCACGCGAAGAGGAATATAAAGAGCTCAGAAGAACAGAATAACGGCTTCACAGACAAAAGAAATCAGCCTGGGAGAAGAACCTAATCTGTGAAATAGAAAATAGCCGAGAGCGAGGTCCGCACCAGGCGCGGAAGTTCTACCAATCCGTCCGAAACATGACGCAGTACACACCACGCTGCACATACTGCAAGGACGGAGAGGGAAATCTGATCACCGATCCTGAAAGCATACTGGAGCGATGGGAAGTGTACTTCAATGAATTGCTAAATGGTCAGCTCACTGCAGAAGTGGAGGCTCCACTACTTCAAGAAGAATACCCTATGTTGCCGCCACCAAGCATAGAAGAGGTTGAGAAGGCTATAGGCCGGCTTAAACAGAACAAATCCCCGGGAGCCGATGGCATACCAGCCTTACGTCAAGCAATTCATGATATTATAGTGCACGTATGGGAGCAGGAAGAAATGCCAGAAGACTGGCGAAAAGGCATAATATGCCCCATACATAAGAAGGGAGATGTCACAACGTGCAGCAATTATAGAGGTATCACGTTGTTGAGTACCGCCTATAAGATACTCTCCTCTATCCTACAAGACCGGATAACCCCATACGCTAAAACCGTCATCGGACAATATCAGTGTGGTTTCATTCCAGGCAAATCAACAACTGATCAGATCTTTACCCTTAGGCAGGCGATGGAAAAATGTCTAGAATTTAACATCCCAACATACCATCTGTTTATAGACTTTAAGGCCGCCTATATGATAGCATAGCCAGGGTAGAACTTTACAAAGCCATGAGAGCATTCGGCATCCCAAATAAATTGACACGACTATGTAGGTTGACCATGACCAACGTAACAAGCCAAGTAAAAATAGCCGGATTGCTATCCAGACCAATCAACATCTTTAATGGACTCCGACAAGGGGACGATTTGGCCTGCCTCCTCTTCAACCTGGCGTTGGAGAAAGCAATCCGTGACTCTGGCACGGCAACAAGAGGGACCATCGTCAACAGGTCCAGCCAGTTACTGGCTTACGCAGACGACATCGACATCATCGGAAGAACCGAACAAGCTGTACACGATTCCTTCATCCAGATCGAGCAGGCGGCACAAAATCTGGGGCTGCACATTAGTGAAGGTAAAACAAAGTACATGGTGGCGTCGAATGCGAGAGGAACAGTTGGTCAAACAATCAAGGTAGCGGAGCACGAATTTGAAGTGGTGCAATCCTTTAAATACCTTGGGTCAATAGTAGCAGCCGATAACAATATAGAAGAAGAAATACGCGGGCGGCTTCTCAAATCCAACAGAGCCTACTATAGTCTGTCAAAGCTTTTCAAATCCAGAAATCTCACCATAACTTCAAAACTGCTGCTGTACAGGACCATGGTCCTGCCAGTACTAACATATGGATCCGAGACTTGGGTGCTTAGCAAAAGGCACTCCGACCTCTTAGCTGCGTTCGAGAGAAAAGTCTTAAGGAGAATTGTTGGCCCCATATGTGAGGAAGGACGATTCCGGAGACGGTACAATCATGAATTGTACGCAATCTACCTAGAAGCAGATATCGTGACAAAAATTAAGCTCGGTAGACTCCGGTGGGCAGGGCACCTAGCTCGCATGAGCGAAGAGGAACCTGCTCGGAAAGTTCTTTGTGGTACATTCTATGGTAGACGACAGCGTGGTAGACCATGCTTGCGCTGGAGAGATGGCGTAGACCAGGACGCCCGAAGCCTTGGGGTGCGCAACTGGATGGCGTCGGCTAGAGACCGGGATAGGTGGAGAGACTTGTTGAAAGAGGCCAGGACCGGAACCCGGTTGTCGAGCCGATGATGATGATGATGAAACCTTTTTGCATTTAAATTCCAGTTAATGTTTGAAAAACGGTTTTTAGTTGCATGCACTCCCGGGTGATTTCTTTCAACCCAAATTGGTTTCGCGGTATAATCTCCTATTCTTCACAAACAAACAAAATAGACTTGCTAATAACTATTTCAAAAACCTTCCAATTGTTAGGCAGGAGACTTATCAGAAGCATCCTTCTTCCTTTTTCCTTTGACATTTTCCAGCAACAGCAACTTGGGTAGTAGTAGTTATCAAGCAGATTGTTAAATATAACGCAATACTGCCCTATGATATCGATCGGTATATGCTTTAGTACAATGTTTGGAATGCTGTCCAACGGCCTGACCTTTTAGTATTTAGTTTCCTTAATATTTTAGTCAATTCGTCAAGAGTCGTAAAGTAATTGTTGGTCTCGGTTCATATGTCAGTCTGTCAGCTCATAATCCCTCAGAAAATCTCAGAAGAGTTCCGGTTTCGCTGTCATGAAACCTCACCAGTTCATCACTTACTTCGTCAATCTTGCAGCTAGAGAGTTCTCTAGCGTGACGTAGTGAGCATAATGAAACTTTCTATATGCACTTGCTAATTTTTCTTACTCGTAAAGAAAGTTAGTAAAACAATAGTTACCGATCAACTGACGCGGAGTGTATATTTGAGAGAGAACCATGTGACAATATAGATGACATATTTGAATGAAGGCTTTTTTGAATGCTAAGCACAAAAGTGTTCTTAAGTCTGTGAAATATTTGAGGTCATGTATCTCTGAGCCATTATCCTGATTAAATAAAAATAAAACCCAAATAAACAAACGATTGTTGTTAAATAAAAGCATTCCTATAGCCTCTATCTAAATAGCTTATCATAAATAATATAAATTTGTAGGATAGTGTCACGACAAACCAATATCCCAATAACAGCTACCACACTAGGACGAATGATTGAGTTTGCCACCGTTAGTGTGTTGCAAATATGTTTAATGCATAAGACACGACATTCGTATGCATTGAAATGGATTTTGTATAATTTTCCGATTTTCTCTCTTCGGTCCATATAATGTGAAAAATAGAGAATATGAAGATACCTCAGCCCGTTTTATCCTATTTTACCCTCCTTCACCCTACACATTGTCGATTGCCATAACTTAACAAAGGCAAAATGTTTTATCTCGGTTGCTGTATTTTGAGAGAGTGAGAGTTGTTAATTTATACATTGCAATGAATATTTATGCATTTTTGTTGTTGTCTATGTTCTATAGGTCCTTCTAGCTACATTACATACGTATGCGGATACTTTTTTAAATTCTTTTGATTCGAAAAGTGCAAAAAGATAGATAGATAGATGGCAGCTTTTCAACACACTTATACAATATCATGATACCTACATTTTACATAGGAACTTCATCATCATATGCATGAGAGGATCATGAAAAGCGGGTACGTACCTACACATTGTTTACATGCTCGAGGATTACTTTCCGGGAATTAGTATTTTCAGGAAAGTATACAAAACAAAAAAAAAGAATCAGGTCATTCGATGAAATTCTTTGGAAGGATGTTGTTTCCATGATTATACGAGGTACAATTTTTATAATCCTCTTTTTTTTTTGTTTGATGATGCATTAGTTTAATGAAAAAAAAAATAGGGAAAGAGGGGTTGGGTTTTGGTGCATTTTTAATATTTTTTTTAATGAAAACGAAAATTATTTGTCTGAGTATCCTGATGTCTGCCCAGCTATAATAGGGATATACAGCTGCGGTAAAAAAAATAGCACCATTACGAGAAAAAAATTTCGTTGCAAAATAAAATGTATGCCAATATATCGAGGGAAATTTTGAATATGCAAAAAGTTTATATTAAGTTAAAACAACACATTTCAAAACGAATTTTTATTTTTATTCATCAACTTATTGAAAAAAACATATATTTTCTTCAACAAATCAAACAAATAAGCGGTAAAAATAATAGCACCATTGCTTCAAAGTACAACTTAAAACTAAATCATCGTAAAAATTCAAAATCTTTTTCTATGATTTTATTCCTTAGAGGTAGTCCAACAAAATTAATATTTCGTTGCATAGCCTTTGTTGGCTATTACTGCTTCACAACGTCTCGTCATTGAACTAGCTAAATTTTGACACCTTACAACCGGAATATTCTCCCAGGACGCCTTAACTGCAGCCCAGAGTGCTTCGTTGCTGGTCGGTTTAATATCTGAGACTGCTTTCTTTACGTTGGCCCACAGATTTTCGATGGGATTTAGGTCAGGCGATTGCGCTGGCCACTCCATTACATTAAGTGAATGATCTCCTAACCATTTTTTTGCCTTTTTACTGGTGTGCTTGGGGTCATTATCTTGAAGGAAGACCCACAAAAGCGGCATTTCTTCATCTGCATACGGGAGCATAACATTTTCCAAAATACTCACGTAGACGTGTTGATCCATGATGAGTTTAATCCAGTATATGGGTCCAACTCCATAGTAGGAAAAACAAGCCCACTCCATTATGCTTGAACCTCCGTGCTTAACCACTTTATTTGTGTATTTGGGTTTATATTCCGCTTTTGGAGGTCATCTTACGTAGGAGCGAGATCCTTTACCGCCAAACAACACGATTTGGCTCTCATCCGTCCATAAAACGTTGCGCCATTTCGCTGCTGGCCTGTTCAAATGCTGTCTTGCAAACATTAAACGCTTTTCTGCATGTTTTGCAGTTAAAAGAGGGACTTTTCTGGGACTACACGCTGTTAAATTATGTTCTCTCAATCTGTGGCGAACGGTTTCAACGCAAGCTGTAATATTCAGGTCTTTTTTGAGCTCAGTTGCAGGCTTGAAAAGATTTTTTGGCTTTCTCGGCGTCTGACAAGAGTTTTCGACAAAACTGGTTTTCGCCCACGAGTTTCGGTTTTGGGTGCGTATATTATTGAATTTCGAATCATTTTGTTGGAACAGCCAACAAAACGTCGAACTTCTCCGTAAGTTTTACCTTCTGAAATAATTTTTTTAATAATTTCACGTTTTTCGTTTGTTCAATGTTTTCCACGGCCCATTGTCTTTGAAAAACTGTAATTTTTTTGTTTAAAATGAAGAAACTTATTCAAAATTAACAAATCTTAACATTTGGTTAATTTACCTTGCAATATGACACCAAAAAATGTTTTTTTCTAGCGAAAACTGCGATCAGTGCTATTATTTTTACCACAATAAAAAAGGGTTTTTCGCCAATATGGCCTCGTAAAAAAAGAACCGTTACCATTTAAGTGCCAGAGATACACAATACAGAGAGTTAACACTTCAAGCAATAACAAAATACAGTAGAGGCTGGAAATATGTGTCCATTTACTAATATAAAAAATTTAAAATGAAACTTGTACCGGTGGTGTTATTTTTTTTACCGGCACTGTATATTTTTTTTTCTATTTTTTTTCCTGAAATTAAATTGGAGGAAGCTTTTAGGATAAAATGGCATTGGAAGTAAGATTATGATTCTGTTTTCTGCTAACTATAAAGTTTTAATTTTGAAAGTGAGTCGGTGTGTGTCAGTATGTTTTGAAGTCTAAATGTTTCATGGGAAGATATGATATGGAACTACCTACTTCTCTATAATTTGAGAGCAGTTATTTAGTTTGACATAATCCAATGGATATTACTTTAATGAAGACGATTAAGAATCAACTTTCGGGAATTGGAAGAGATTTCTTGCAAATGATAGCCCGTAGGAAGAATTAAAGTCTGAAATGCTGTTTTTCATTGTCTTTATTGTATTCGGGGGCCTTGTTGCAACCGCTGTAAGGTTTTTGGTATAGTACTGTTGTGTTGTGCGGAAATCAATCCTGCTGACATTGGAATTCCAATTTTTGCTATTTTTTTTTTTGATGAAATTTCAAAAGAATTTTCCACAATGATTTTCCAATAAGCAATATGCAAAATACACTCACATGCACAATCATCCGACCACCTGCATTTTTCGCCCCCATTTATCTTACGGTTCACTATGGTTTATCTGCTGATTTGTTTTTGTTTAACGAATATTTTCGCAAAAAAAACAAAACACTAAAACCCTTATTTCGCCCCATAAAATCATGTCATCGAAAGTTTTTTTTTTTGCAATCTTAGCGTTTTTTAAAATTGTTTCATTTACTTAAACTCCACTACATTTCTTGTTCTTTTGTACCAAATTAAGTAAATTTCGGTTAATTTAGGTTTATACTAGTAATTTATAATTTGTGACTCTGGAAAAATGCGACTGGGTGTAGCTAGAGCAGTGGCTTTAACTGATGTCCGGTATAACCAACGTCGCATTGCTCGTACGCTTGGTGTACCTAAAACTACGATTGGGGATGCCATCAGACGATTTCGGGAAACTCTCTCATACACGAGATGGCCAGGTCAAGATTTTCATCGATGCACTTCAGCTCGGGATGATCGCTTTGTAGTCAGCAACATACTGAGAAATCGGTTTTGCACCGCTACTGAAGCTCGTACACTCCGTTTTGAAGTGAGGAATGTTAGTATGAGTGTAGTAACCATCAGAAGAAGGTTGGCAGAGTTGAATATCAGAGCTTTCCGACCAGCGCGCGCTCCCGAATTGCTCCAACAGCACCGTACAGCAAGATTTCTTTTTGCGCGAGAATATGTTAACTGGACTGCAGAGGAATGGAGGGAATTCCTATAGTCAGACGAAAACAGAATAGGTCAACGAGGTCCAGATGGACGTCAGCGTGTCTACAGATGAAAAAACGACAGGTTTGCTCCATGCACGATAACCGAAACAGTGGGTTACCAAGGAGAGTCTATAATGGTTTTGGAGAGGTATCAGTTATGAAGCTCTCACGGACCTTATTGTGTTCCATATAGAGGCAGTGTAAACGCACAAATATATGGAAAATGTTTTGCAAGACAATGTGATGCCTTTTGCACCATTTATTGGTGATAACTTTCGGTTAATGCATGACGACGTACGCTGCCATACCACTAGTTCTGTAACTAACTACCTAAATTAAGTCGGGATTCCAGTTTTGCCGTGGCCGTCAAGCAGTCCAGATTTTAACCCTATCGAGCATATTTGGGACAACCTCAAAAGACGTGTCCGAGCGAGAACACATGACCCTACAACTCTAGGAGAGCTTAAGACAACTGCAGTAGAAGAGGGGCACAATATCCCTCAGTCGGGTATTTAGGACATCATTGACGGATTGTGAAACCGGCTAGATGAAGTAATTAAAGCCCGCGGCGCACCAATTTAGAGGATGAAGAAGCCGAATTAATAGCTTTTAAGGTCGTCTGGCTATCAGTATGAAAATGTCCGTATTACGGTTTGGATTTGGATCTAGTTTGAGTATTTTGCATGCCTCCCTTATTATTGACAGTAATTCACCTTGAAAATGCTGGCAAAATCAATTAGCCGAAAAGACCTAGAGACATTTCCCACAACTGACACCACACTCCATCGTTCAACAATCATTGTAGATGGTTGTGTCACAATTCTTCCCACCCCAGTCTTTTCTAGATAGAAAAACAACTTTAAAATTCTTACTGATGCTCAAAGGTATAGTAGATCGGCGAACTACTGATGTGTACGTCCACGAAATCATCCCTTCTTAAAACCCGTTCATCAATATTTATTTTCCAGTTTATAGTCGGAGATAGCTCCCAAACATTTCGCACTGGAAGACAGGAACAGAGTTTGGTGGTTTAGCCGAGGTTGAGTGAAGCGCTGTATTTAGGTTTTAGTAGTAAAGAACATCAGCTAAGTTTTAACTTGGTTAACCTCCTGTTCACATTACACGGCTCAGGTGCTAACTGTCCTTAAAGCCATAACCTTGATTTTATAAATTACAGGGGTCAATTTTCCTTACCCCAATAGAACCAAACGCCACATATCTCCAACTTAACCAGGATTTTGTCCATGACTTAAAGCCACAGAAGAGGGTACAAAAACCAACCTGTGGAATTCCTCTACTCACGTGTTTGGTTGAGTTTATATTACCCAACGTAGCTTGGATGCTTCTATGACTTATTAGCAGAGGGAAATAATCCATTCTGTTTTCTACACTAATGGATATATCATTTATAAAAATCTTGCAATTGCATTTCAAATGACGTTTTCGAAAGCTTCCTTGAACTGAGATGTAGAGCGGATGGTCAGCGATGCTCTGCCTGGTAAAGAATTCTGGTACACCCGAAAGGTGACTTCAACCAACTTTACGTGCGTTTCTGGACCTTCTAGTGGTCAAAGAAATTGGTTCAAATCGAACTATAAGCCAGCTAAAGGGTGAAAAGAAGGGCCAGACTATTTATATGGATATTCTAAGGTGGTCGGTGTCGATTTGAGGTTCTTGGAAATTTATATTCCAAGATCTGACAGAGTATTTGGTTGATGGTAGACAATTTTCTGGCGAATAGCAAACAAGTGTGAACCCATTCGTTTGTGTGTACGAACGGCTTCAGGCATTCACATAATTCAGCATAAAGATTTTGTAGACAATGGTTAAGAGGCCAAATGCATTTGTAGATGCTGCAGGTTCAAGGTTCTCCTTTTTTGGAGATCGGACACGCAATGCTTAAGTTCAAGTCACCATGCGGCCCTCTGGCATTATTTTGTACATAACTTCGTGGATACTTCTAGTCAATGCTATTAGGTCTTGTGAATAAAAAATAAAATGCACGACTGGGTCGCACGAACTTGCTCCTATGTAAACGACTAAGAATTTCAAAAATGAATGTTTTTAGAGAAAACTGTTCTTAGGGATAAAATTCATTTTTTTAAATAACTAAAACAACTCCTTTAGCAGTTGAAGCTAAGCACAAGATGACATGTGTTTTAAGCAAAAATTAGTTTATGCAAGAACAAAATTATAATTCGTTGTAGTGGTTTCTTAAAAAAATAAGCTTTTATACAAAATTTTTAAAACATTTTTTAGAAAAAATTTTGGAACGACAATTTAAAGTGTTTATTAATGTACGAATAAAAATTAAATCCACAAAAAAACTATTGATCCATTTTTGAGATATCGAATTTTCTAAGAAAAAAAAATTGATTTTTTTTTCAAAATTCAAAAAAATATTTTATTTAAACGTTTTGAAATGCAATGTTTCTTAACCTTTTTTTGTCCATAAAAAATTTCATTAACATCCGTTATACCGATAATGAGAAATTCAAAATTCGGAAAAATCGTTCTATGGTAGATACAGTCAGTAATATCTAGTAAAAATTTTTTTATTTGATTATAGATCGTAAAAATTAATTAAAAGAAAAGAAATTTTAGCAAAATTCTCGGAACCGTTTTCGAGAAAAATACGATTTTCGAAAACCATTTCTTAACTTTTGTATGGAGGGTACCGTTATTTTTAGGTAAAATACATTTTTTTTCTCATTGCTTGTAAGTTATATTAAGAAACTTTTATTTATCAAGTTTTAAAAAAATCGAGAATGGGGTTTTCAAAATATTGAGTTTTCAAAAAAAAAATTTAATTTTTCGCAACCATTATCTAGCTTTAAATCAATGAAATTTTTTGAATTTTTTTTTTAAATCTGTGGGACAGTTTTTGATAAAAAAAAAAATATTTATAAAATTTCGAAAAAAAATCGTATGGAGGTACCGTTATTTTTGGTCTTAAAATATAAAAAAAAAATCATCCGGGAGGAAAAAATGAAACCCATATCTACCAAGTTTAAAGAACTTCGGCTGAGCCGTTTAGCTGTAATCGAACAGACAGACAGAATTGCGAGACCCACTTTTTTAGTCTTCGCTATCATCTTAATTTCAACTTTGATCAAAATCTCGAGTTCAATTTTTTTCCGAATGCATAACTTGCCTTATAGTACCTATAAGAAGTAGCAAGTAAAAACTTTAACCTTTTTTTGGAGGCACCTAAAGCCCAACTAGTCATAGCTTTTACGAGCAGCTAAAGCTTTACAGTTCTAGCTTAATCATTGTTTTATGTGAATAAAAAAAATGATAACGCTAAAAAGCTTGTGCTAGAAAATTCTAGCTTAAACTTCGTAATTAAAGTTGACTGGGTAGCTTTAGCTAGAACTGTATGACCGAAAGGAAGATTGTTATGCCACAATTTGTTATCCGTTCTATATGGAAAGTATTAGTTTCGGGTAAAAAATGTTTTTATCATATCGTCCGACAGTCCTTACGTCTATACATTTACGGTCTTATTTTTGAGCTATTCTCTTATATTCAATTAACAGCTCGCACATGTTTTGAGTACCTGCTTCATAGAATACTAAAAATAAGACCTAGTCAAAGCTTTCTAGACAGGTCGAAAAAATCTTGAAATTTTGGTAGCTTTAACTATAATATTCTAGCTTAAACTTATTTGTATTCACTAAAAATCTAGCTTTTACTTAAACATCCAAATTTTAGCATTAGCTTTCTTTTTATTCACAAGTCCCATTAACTTGAGCAGCTTGACTTGATTTTGATCGAGCTATTGTCACTTCTTGGGAACCGTGTGCACGGAACTTTTGATCTGCGTGTTCTAGTTTTATTGGTTGAACATAATGAAATTGGTGCTACAACTGGGCTGGAGCTGCAGGCTTAACTGCAAGATTTCGTCAACTTTCAGCTTTTGCGTGCAGCATTTTTGAAAATTACAGATCAACAAGAGGTTGGAGCGAGCTTCAAGTTCACTTTAATTTTTCACATAATGACTAATAAATGAACGACACTTTTTGAAGAGATATTTCGGTTCCAGCATTCTATTCTGTTTGACCATTCAACTGTTCACTCTGCCTAACACCGGAATGTTCTTAATCTTTATTATTCTGTAGTATCAGTAGTAGTAGTAATATTGATTCTATTTTTTTATAAACCGTGTTGTACTCCCACGTTCACTTAATCGTCCTTCGAATCCTTTGAGGCTTGTAATCTTGGGATATGCTTTTCACCTCAAAAAATGTCTGAACTTCCCTCAGTTCGAAATAATCCTCAACAATTTTGAAATTAAAGCCCTCCACATTTTTGGCCTTGAACCCTAGCCTTATTTAACATTTTGACTAAAGGGAATATTTCATAGCCAAATCTTATTGAAAATATGAGGACATAATCCAGTAATTATTAAAAAAAAGTTAGGATAGATCGCAATTCTTTTAAAATAAATTTAATACTTAATTGCTGTATTCCCTTTATTTCTCTTTTTTTTTCATTCTGAGAAATTGATGTGTCTCTGTTTTTGTAGGTAGATCTGGTCATTATGGTGTACTTACTTATATGTAACTATATCAGGAATGCGTCTCTGATGTCTCCTTAGCAATGTTTCCAATTGTTTCCCACACTCAATGGTGGCGGTCTAGAACTTCTTGCGATCTTTGCCCATTTGACGTCAAATTTTCTTACAATATTTCGTAGTTTTGGCTTTCCTCGGGATATCTTTATTAGAAACTGGATGTCTACAAGAATCCAAGTCAAAGCTGGCTCATCGAATCTTCGGGACATTCTTAACAGTGGAGTAGTGCCCTGTATCGATCGCAATGTGGTAAGTCTAATAGACGATTGATTGATTCATCAGGAGATCCTCGTGTCCTTTTATGAATGATTATACATATTATGTAGGAACGTATGCTGCTTACCAAAATGTTTCAGCTCGCAGAAAATTCCATTAACTTTAGTCCGTTACCAGAGGAAATATTGTGCATTCTGTACTCTCCTACTTTGGCACCAAAGATAACCTTCTCTTCTTAGTTTGGAGTTAAGATCTCTTAAGACAATTTTGGTGTCATATTCAGGACACGCCTCATATATTTTGTCCGGGAGCTCACACACCTTCTTTTGCTTCTTAGGGACATGCGCCCGTATGAGAGTTTGAATTTTGATTTGGCACTTATCACGTTAGTTACAACGCAAATTATCTTATCAGTCTTTTAACTTTGCCTCGCCAATTCCATTGCATTTTTCGAAGGTGATATCTGGTTTGCAACGGTCCAGCACTTAATATATCCCACGTTCAGACTTAAAGTTCGCTGTCTTTATTTAGTTTGATTGGCTCGTTACCAATAAATCAGGCCGTCCGAGACTTCTAATTGAAAGTTTCCTTGAAGGCACGATCTCCGGAATGGCTCATAAGCCGTTCTTTATGCCTGAATTAAAAATAGGTTAGGTCACTAGGTTATTTCGCTGCCGCTTGATTAAGAGGAGGAATAAGAACACTCGTTGTTTCTGCGTTTACATGTAAATGATATCTTCGATATTTCTTCGAACATTCTCGAAATAACTCTAGTATTGGACAGTCAGACAGCTTGAGTACAAAAATTAGTTATTTTTGGCTTTTTTTTATGACTTGGTTCGGTACAGCTGTGAGCCATATCTAACTACCAATCATTTCTTGCAGCTGCTACTTTTTTCTGTCACGACATATATTTGTATAATTACATGAAGAGTAGTTCAACCATTTAGGCCATACATACTGTCGCTGTAGTTTTTATACCTTTTTATTTATTTAACCTAAAATAAGGGCTAAAGAACAGATTTAAGTTAAAACTGGTATTCTTTCTGTCTCATAATTATCTACTATTAAAAGTTCAATTTTAAATAAATAGCGTAACTTATGAGAAATCAGACTTCATTTTTTGCTAAAAAATTTTCAAGAGATATTTCAATTATAGGCTTGCGAGGTATTATTTCTTGGCTGCCCGGTATATTTTTTCGTTACGAGGTATTTTCTTGACACAATTTACTCGGTCAGGAAATCCTTAAACAAGCCAAGATGATCTTAGTGAGTTATGATTAAAGAGGTATTGTAATTTATCGGCTTACGAGGTATATTTTTGAGTAAAGAGGTATTTCTGTTGCAAAATTTACATTGTAAAGAAGGACACGGTCCAGGCTTCGGGATATATCACTAAAAACTTAGCTTCTCTCTGAGTTATGAGGTATTAGAACTACACGGACGATACACACTTTTTATTAAAATCATTTAATTTTTATCAAACAACCACCATTTCAACTTGCAGTCTTTTATTTAAATTATATATTTTACCAAATAAAATATAAAAGCAAACCATAACGAATTGCTAATAATCCATTTAAAGTTCCAAAAATCTCTAAATAGAATTCAATTATTATTAAAATCAACTTGAATTCAATTATTTTTCAATTGCACTTCCTCCTATAAGCGGGAATCATTTAAAACATATTTAATAATGCGATACGCAAACCCAAACAAAAATAACTCTATTTCGGTGGATATTTCTATAAATTCAAAAACATTATAAATAATTTCCCCATAAAACGTCATCGTCTAAACAACTAATGACAAATAGCTAGTGAATATTTTATATCCTGCGAATGTGTATGTCCTTTTGCCGAAAATACATCACCTTGTTTTCATAATAAAATGATTGGCTTACCACAACTGAATTAAAAATAAAATAATAATTATCATTCACGTTCAGCGTTTATTGGCAATTCGTCATCATCGTGTTGATTTTATGTCATCCCCTTTTGTTAAACGCATTCATTTGAGTTCAAAAACTAATTTCTATTTCACATTAGCATTAGTATAAAATCAAAAAACACTTCATTTGTATTCCCATCCGGCGCCGCGGCCGCCGGTCACAGCCATAGAAACACGTTGATACGTGGTTGCCGTCGTATTTTGCATTGAATTTCGAAAACCTGGCATTGATTTGGGGGTGAATTAATTAAAAATTAATCACTTCCATCAAGGTTATATCCGGTTCGGCAGAAGTCAGCGACGATCAGAGTAAAAATACATAGATACTATTAAACCAGACGTATAAAATTCCGAGAGGACACAAGCGTGCACAGGTTTTTTTAAAACCCACGGTTGCCTATCAATTCCTTCCATCCCGGCAACAGGGGACTAATTCCCAAGCTGGAATCAACCGTTACATCGACAGCTAGGGTGAACTACTAAGTGAACGACAGGGGTATCACAATTTATTTGGAGCTCAGGCTTGTAAGAAGTGATTTATAAGGCTCCCCGTTCCGAGTTATACTAAGGAGAAGGACCTGGAAGCTGGAACTCCAGGTTTGGAATTGTGCCATCGGGTTGGCTCTTGGCTTTCCGGCCAAATGAAATAATTTAGTAACGAAGCTAAACCAATAAGCCTCGGATACGGATGGATTAATGATGAACCTAGCAAAAGAAACAAGGAGACTAAGCTTCGGAATGAAACTTCTGTTAGTAAAATATTAGGTCACTAAATAATCCAGGTCCACTGCACGTGCGGAAGTCCTCACTGATGCAAAGCAGATATTACTATCATCCAAGAAATGCTCGGCCGGGGTAACGATAACTAAAAAACTGCGATATCTACTACGGCGACTGTTATCGAACGTAAAAGTATCTTTTATTTGTTGTTGGAACTAGGCTCAGGCAAAAAATCGATCCACATTAAGGCTAATTTCATCAAAATAAGCATCATTTTCCCGCATGCCCTAACAGTGAGAAAAGACCAAGACACCAAAGATATATTCTCCGAGCTTTAGCTTGAACATTTAAATTTTCCTAGAAGATTTTAAGGCCAAGCTAGGAAGAGAAGACATCTTTAGTGACACGATCGAAGCATTCAGCCAGCACGATAACTATCTCCTTAAACGGATCCACCTCAGGCTGAACGACTTTGCCATGGAGCGTGACGTTAGGGTCGCAGCTAGTACGTTGTTCAAACATCTTGATATTTACATATAGATTTGCAGATCTCCTGATCAATCAACATGAAACCAGTAACAGGGATGCCCGCACGTTTCCAGGGTCTCAACATCGACTTAAATCACTGCCTTCTTGTAGATAAGTACGGCTGGGGATTTCCCGACTCAAGATAAAACTAGGAAGTATTGTGAGGGAGTTCGACGTTGTCCAAGTCCTTTTCTGATCAAGTCTTAACAACCTGTTAAGTAGTTCTTATCCACTAGCATCGAATATTGAGGACCACTAGCAACATTGCAGAGAAGCTATCTGATATACCGCTTCTGACGTGCTAGGTCTTACACAACCACCGAAACTTCTGTTTTAACGATGAGTGCTTACAAGTGCTACAAAAAAGGAACATAGTTGCGGACAAGCGCTAAGACCAGGAAATGAGAGAGGAACTACGGCTTCTCAGAAAGAAAACGAAGCTGGATCAAGGAAAAAGAGGGTTGTCATATCAAGAATGAGGTTCGGAAGTTTTACTAAAAGGTAAAAAAAAAATAACTCATGGATACAGACCCCGAACTGAAGCCAGCATCGACAATCAAAGTAATATCGTTATAGAAACGCAATTAATGCTGAAAATAGTAAAAGCTCATCCAAACTTTATAGAGACCATTCGACATAGTTAACGCAGACCAACAATACCGCCCATCCGATCTGGTCAAAGTGAACATAGCTACATATATCAAATCTTAAATCCACAAGAACCGCT
Organism: Philhelius festivus; assembly: GCA_963931855.1. Lineage (NCBI taxonomy): Eukaryota > Metazoa > Arthropoda > Insecta > Diptera > Syrphidae > Philhelius > Philhelius festivus. The sequence goes on from OZ007555.1 coordinate 151,004,370, forward strand.
CAAACTGATAGCTTCTCTGCCGGACTGTTCAAAGCAGCATGTGATGACTTGGTTGGAAGCATACCCCCACTCTCATTTAAAATAGGATCGGATGTCCGATGAATGAAACCTCAGCATTGTTTGTTCGCCCAATCCTCAAGAAAAGAGACCTTCTAAACTGCAACAACTCCAGTCCAGAGGCGTCATACAAGATCGTTTCTGCTGTATTATGTAAACGTCTGAAGCTTTTCGTCAACAACCTGATATATACACATCAGTGTGATCCTACACGAGGAAAAGTCTACGATAGACGAATATTCACATTGCGGCAGATCTTGGAAGAAACTCAGGAACTTCATTTAGATTCTAGTGTTGGCATCCATGCCAAACTTGTCCGTTTATGCAGGATCATAAGAGATATCGCCGATGCATATTTGATGTCCAAATAGGTTTTCAACAAGGCCATTATGCTACTTCTAAAACAACGTTTTGGAAAGAATAGTGCATGCTCCCTCGTCAACACTAGAAGCAGAATATTTTCAAAAGTCTGTCCAATTACGCTGACTATGTTTCCATTATTGTAAGAACTAAGCGTAATGTTAGTGGGACGTTTGTGAGCATAGAGACGGAAGCGAAGAAAATAGGTTTAGCAGTGACTGAAGGCAAGACCAAGTATATGCCACCATCAAGAAAGGACACCTCACACCGATAAATGTTAAGACTAATTACAATAAGTCTATCAATGAGAATATATGTTTCATTCAAATGACCATTGCAGTTCTGTTGAGTGGAGCACATCCAAGAGATCTCTAGCGCATACCATGAACTGAATTAAACGAGGCTACGGGTTATGTTGACTTTAAGGGCACTGGGTCATAGGCCATAGTCTTGAAATTTAAAGAAGATTCAAAAGAAAAAGTCAAACTGGATCGAACTGCACAATCAAAGCAATGGACGCTTTCGAAATGTACGGGTCGATTTTGTCACAGGACCACAATCCACATCTAACAGTTACTTTCTAAAGTGACAATACATGTAGATCCATATCACCCAAACTGGCTTTTTCACGTATCCGTTCATAAGAAACTGGCCTTTGCAGAGAAGATGATACTCTAAAATCGGGATCTACTTTAAACTACTCTAGAATCCAGCCAGCGAACACAAGGCGTTTTATATATGGTCGCTGTTACCTTCCTTTGTTATTTTTACTTAGTTGCTTTATATCCATGCGCCCGACAGTAGCTCGAAATATGTACATAGTAAGAGCGTGACACGATTTTCTACAAACTTTCAAGTAATCCTATTATGGGAAAATAAAAATTTACTGAACGTGCATTTTATTTATAGCTATACGCCACCTTGGAATATTTCCAGCACTTTTAATACTGGAAGTGTGGCCCTTTGTTCAACTAAGATACTGATTCTAAGTCTAATTACCTACTCCACGTCAGAGAATGAGACAAACTTATACCGATATTGAAGAAAGATAAACGGTGTTCATCGAACTCAAAGCATTTTTTATCGATCATGTTTAGAAGCACACAATTTAACGAAATACTCTGTGAAAATGGTTGTAAGCAACCCGCATATTTTCCATTTTTTGAACTACTCGTAATTCTAATCAAAGAACCGTTTAAATAATTGTTTAAAGGATTCGCTTAAGACTAGTTTCTCCCTTTCTTTGCATTCCTACACAAGAATACAACTTAACTTTAATATTAAGTTAGTTGCCAGATTCAGATTTGCTGGATTCATTCGTGATTTGCCGGATTCGTCCCTGATTTGCCGGATTCATTCGTGATTTGACATATTCGTCTGTGATTTGCTGAATTCGTCCGGCTTTGCCGGATTTGCGGGATTCATTCCTGATTTGCCGGATTCATCCGTGATTTGCCGGATTCGTCCGTGATTGCCACATTCATCTGAGAATTGCCAGCATCAACCATGAAGTACCAGTTTCCTACGTATACAGTAACAAGACGAATACCAAAAGGATAAACTACAGGGGACGAATAAACATAGAATAACGAACCAAAGATATCAACGAAGAAGATAAATAATTATTGAATATATATATATAAAATAATAAAGTGTAAAAACTTAAAGTGTAAAGATATTTTATATAATTTTATAAATAAAGAATTATTGAAGTATAAATCTGAAGTTAGTACCACTTTAGATAGTACCCCGGTAAACCTTTGACAAATTTATTATATTTAAATTCAATTTTATAGTTTTATATTTGATAATAGTTTTATATTTAATAATAGTTTTATATTTAATAATAGTTTTATATTTAATAATAAATATAAATAAAAATAAAAACTTAAGTTCCTTTATCGTAAAACCAAAATTCTTAACTAGCTATAACATAACCTACACAAGGATAGCCAAATCATTAACGATCTTCTATTCAAATATAGCTTTGGGAGAATATAAGCAATATCTTATAGCAACACCTAAAAATACAAACCGTATTACGTTCTTATTATGTACGGTCTGATGTAAAAACTAAAAATCCTACAAGAAATTTGATTAACTTAAAAACTAATTATAATTAAACTTTGTTTTGTCTTTGCAGAAAATAAAATTTGTCTCACAAAGGACACACGCACATGATGTCAAGTCTTAGAAAAGTTATGAAATAGTTTTTGGATACTTCAGGGATTCAACCCCTCACCACGAAAGCGGATATCGTTTGTTGATCTATTGCTTTTTTTCTAAGCTCTACTTTTAATTCAATACTACAATACAAAAAACAAAACACCTGAACAAAAACTCAACCATTATGTACAGTCAACTTCTAGACTTTTTTGGAATACTTTTATTTATAATCACCAGTAACAGTTATGCCAGCGTTCAGGTGAACCATCAGTCACAACATGTGACAAATGATATCCCGGTGGATAAAATGGATCAATTACCAATACCAAAGGATCAAACACTAATTGTTCGACTGCCATCGAATACACTGCTCAAATACACAGCCTATAAGGATGTTTCCATATTGCATTTTCGCATACCGCCAGATTCGAGAACAGCTTATTTTACATTCAAAGCATTGGAGGAGTCAAAAAGTGCCTTTCGTAAGTATTTATTTATTAAAGAGGTTCAATATAAATGGTGCCAAAGAAAGTAGCCAACTTCTTATTTTTTATGTTCATAATAGACTATGATGTGCTATAATTTGGTTATAATATAACTCTTCATTCAATTGTTAAACAAGAACCCATAGTTTGGTGTCAAAAATGAACGGAACCTCTTAATTGCGGCTCTTACTACAGAAACCATCATAGGTGAAGTGCATAGTAGAATTTTTTTTTTTGTGAAATTATAGTTCGTACATAATTGCTACTGAAATAGAACGAAAGACAAGCTCTTCCATGGTACGAATAGGATTAACACAAAATAGGTCCTTAAGACACTGTAAGGTCAATCGGACAGCGACAGGACCCAGTCAAGCTTTGAAGATGTTACTGGAAAAAATCAACCAAAAAAGCCGCCAAAAAACTCGGCTTGTAAAAGAAAAAGGGCGACATCTCCAATAATACGAAGGAACAACCTACCAAATACATAAACATAAGTGCGACAACGGCTCTTACCATCCTTCCAACGACCTTAGGAAAAACGAAAAGTGCAATGCCACTAATCATTGTTCTCTCTAGAAACAGATTCGCCAAATGGATGCAGTACAGTTTCACCATAAAGAACTCTAATACAACCAAGACCATAATTGGTACTAAAAAAAGAAAGAAATATGGCGAAATCAAGATTTACCTGAAGAATTCAGAACCTTTCTTTCACCTCTTATAGCAAAACAGAATAACTCTGATAAAGCTTACAGGAGTACGTCACACCTACACTCGGAGAGCAGAAAAAGATCAGGTTTGAAAGACTTCCAATAATCAAAGTTTCTTGTTTCAAATCGAGGTGTCATCAAACAAACCAGCTATTTAACTGTTTCGTACTGCAACTTAGCAAAACATTAGATATTACAAAATTTTATACAAAGACTCTGATAATAATTAACTAAAAAGTTCACTGGGACTAATTGCAGTCGCAACTAATTGCTAGAGGAACAGCGTCTATTTTAAATGCAAGGGCAGTCATCTATCAGGTGAATGTAAGCGTAAGGTAAAGGTATAGCTGGTCTGGTGCTCAATATCCAAGACCAAGGGTCAAGGGTCTCGTTACCAAGCAAAGAGCTTCAGAGAATGTCCAGTACCTATAAAGCAGGTTCTCATAAACAAAAATAAAATGCTACAAGAAAACCTGCCTTCAGTTTTGCACCCATTAACAAGCGAAACATTGCATCAGTACAAACTAAACTATCGATTAAGATAGCCCTATCAAAAAAGCCATCCATACCATCAACATTATCACCAACAACAACAAAATCCTCCTTAAACCTAAACCTAGCCGTGGAAGTCAAACACATTATACGGTTTCGAAATACCCGCTATTATAGTGAAAGATTGAAACTCTGTCGCATCCAACTACCAAGCACTGAGTTCGAAGATAAGTCAACGGCCCTTGCTACTTGTTTATTCCAAATATGCAGTGCTTAATGCGTATCAACAAATTGTGAATAGTGGCTTATAATGTAAACTCATTATATAGCCTGGAAAAAAGAAAAGCCTTAACCCTGTTCCTGAAAAAACATAGCCCTGACATCGGGCTCATCAGCGAAACGAATGTCACCAAGAGGAATAACATTGACTTCACCAAGTCAAGGAACCGCTGTGTTCTTAGGTAATAGGTGAATTATTTTTTCCTGGACTGAAATGTTTATAAGCAAACTCCATCCCCATACAACTGGGATTAGACGAAACCATTATAAGCATATAAAATAAATGCCAAGCTTATCGGTTCCAGGGTTCGGACTTTACTTCCATCGGAGTAGATCTACTTCAATTTTGAAAAAAAAATTCAATCTACTTCTCTACTTCTCGTTTTTAAGATCTACTTCTTTTTGAAAAAAAATCCTAACCAACATATTTAAAGACAACACTGATCACTCTGTATTACATAAAAAAACAAGTTTAGGAATTGTTTAAACGTAAGCACCATAGAAAATTTTATGTTTTCGAGATCACTTACAGAAAAACGTACTAAATTTACTTTTATATGTTATGTTTATAATATAATTTTATTTTTTACGAAGTCCTTAGTTCGTGTTTTAGTTATATTTATTTTATTTTACTTCAGTTTTTTTCCGTATTTACTTTGAAAATTTAAAACCTAAGTCTAAACCCTGATTGGGTTTGATTTCAACTCTAGGCACCAATACTATCGTTAATTAGCTAGCTGACAGCAGTGATCAATACTTCCTTATACATATATTATCTCAGAACCTAAGCCTACCTTCCCAAGAACACCATATAACCTGTTCTGCATTTTACCTGAGTTGCGAAACTACGTCTGCAAAACGATCACCAGCTGCTCAGATAATGAAGCCTAATTTCTTTCAATAACTTTCCAGCAACCAGAGGCGGGAACACCACTAAACAGAGCCAAATTCAAAAGAGACTTCGACCAGTCAGTCATTCAATCACCGGAGAAAAGAAACCAGCTAGATATATAAATTGATGCTGCTCTTGATGACCTATACAATCTCATCAGCAGCTCTCTCGTGATCTGGAAACAACAGAAAACCTCACGATACAGATACCAAAACCTATCCGTTTATAACCAAAAAGTTTACCTACTAAGGAACTTGCTCCAACAATCCACGAGCCAGAACGGAAAAACATCAACACAAACAACCAGAAGGTTTTGAAACTCCACAATGACAACCTCTTCCAGAAGAAACTTCAAACAATCAAGTCTAAGCCCGACACCTTTAAAACGATCAACTGAGTCAATGGTTAAAGGTCGCCAAATCCAGAAGCCATAACAACCACTCTTGAGTAGGTTTCTTCATTGAAGAAAACTTCAAAGCAAATCCACCATCAAAACCTGAACTCCTAGATGAAGTCAAATTTCCATAAAATCTGCATTAAAAATCCAAGAGAGCGTATCTACACTTCAGCGACATCAATTCCCACCAACCACCTTTAATTCACTTATTCTGAAGTAATCAAGGATATTATTCACAGAATCGATCCAAAAAAACCAATAGGGCCTAACAATATCTCCAACTTCATCCTCAAGAGACTGCCTCAGTTGGTGATGATCATACTAGCAATTACCCGCAATAACTATGTCAACAACTAATTTCCCAGAAAATAACCTAAATATTGGCTATACCAAAAAATGTCAACAACAGGTACAGGCCCATCTCTCTTCTGTGCAACTCGTGGGAGTTATTTGCGGGAAAAATATTCGACGCTTCATCCACTTCTTAAGTTCCATCACAATGTCATCTTTTCATCAAAAATTATTTGACAGTGTTTGAGTACAGAGACTTGTTCACATGCTATTCCAACTAAGATTCCCACATTTACTGTCAATCAATAGAGAGGACAACAAGAGCAGAAGTTGCAAAAGTATCTAATCTGGGACCATTCCTCTTCAACATCTATACATCAGACCAACCAGAGCCGGGATACGCACAGACCTCCTGTTTGCGGATGACTGCCTCAAGTACGCCAAGCCCATGTCACCGATATTTTTTGCTGGGAGAGCTCACATCAGACGGCTCAACGAGTATAACCAGCACTTAATTTCAAAATCAACTCCTCTAAATACGAATTGATTTGTATCAGACGACCTAATTACTCAAGAAGTAAGATGTCTCAAAAACCAGAAACATCAAGGTCACGTTACCTGACGGAACCCAAGGGAGATAAGTTGAAAGGTAGCACTGATATTTGGCTCTTTCCTAAGAAAAATTCTTCGAAGGATATTTGGTCTTGTGTGCTAGAATGACGAATGGAATTCTATGAGCTGTACTAAGATGTAGATGCAATGAAGAAAACCGAAACACGTCGACTTTATAGGCTCGGTCACATCGAGGAAAGAAGCCACAAGAGTCTTCACAGCGCCCAGTTTCGAGGCGACAATTCAATAAAACAGAACTTCTAGTTTAACAACCAAGCCAAACAGAACTGTAACAACTGTAACCCGCGATAGGTCCAAAATATGTTTGTAGATAAGAATCTTTATATGTTGGCTAAGATTGGTTCTTCATTGCATTAGTGAGTGCAGACGGTGAGAGTTCGCGCCCGGTTGTTTCAGAACGTTTCCTGCGTTGGGATTGAATATTAACAATTCGAGGATTGGATTTATAGGTTCTTTATTCTGCGTAAAGTTCTTCTGAACTTTTTTTCCACTGCTAGGCTCTGGTCATCTGAAGAAAATACCTTCTGATTTGGAGGCGTTGATTTATAGTCCCTACTTATTTTTGTTCTCTAGTAGACTGTGGACGTCGTTTTCAACTTTCCAATAAGCTACGATTATCACTCGTAGTGGTAGATGAATTAGTTATCGGCGAAGAGAAGGTTGTCGCACTTATTTGGACTTTGTTGCTCAGATGCCATTATGCTGCACACAAACTATTCAAATTTCGAACCTTAAGAAAGTATTGTTCTAATGGTTTTCAGTTCCAAGAAGTTCCTGGATGAAAGAAATGTTTGTATATTTAATGCTAGTCAAAACACTTGTTAAGGAAATTTCTGGATCACTTCACTGTCAAATACTTTATCAAAATTCAAAAACATCCGAAGAGAACTCTGGACATGGTTTGGGCTACGATGAGGTCATTTAGGAGCAATTATAGCACTCTACAATTTTTCCCGAAATGGAAACTGGAAGTCAGAAATTGTGATCCTTTATCTCTAGAACTTCTTGATCTTACTTAAGTTGATGAAGAGGGATGTCGGCCTGACACCTTTTTTCGGATTCGCAAACATTTGTCGACCTTTCCACTGTTTTATAAATTAGCAGCTGCTAACACTATTTATAAGATTAAAAGTTGAAACTGTGTTTGGAAGCCTCTATTTATTGAGCTTGAGTACCTCATCTGGTTCAGTTGTCTTCTGTAGCTTAGAGTTGCTGATTATCCGACGATCTTTCCAGGATAGCTCAAGTTCGAGTTGTCAACTGGATGAATCGCAGTATTGCTGTGGTTGAACGTGGTTTCAGTCAAGTTGGGCGCCAGAGATTGTTGGATAGATTCCTCCATTTCGTCAAGTAAGATTGCATCGGCAGATAGATTGGGATAAAGTTTCCATAAAAAAAAATCAGTAAATATCTACTTCAACTTTGTCGTGTATTCTTGTTCCCTCTCAATTTACTGGTGTGAATGGTTTCTGACGTAGGTAATTTTTTTCTACTCATTCTGTTGATCTCCCTTAGTAAGCAGACATATTTTTTCATTATCATTCGCTGGTATCAGCCTAAAAGACATCAGGACTCTTGAAATCGCTTAAACTTAATAAGGGAATCAGGTTATTGCCTTATCGTATTGCCTCTGAAGCTTCTTCTATTAAATGACCAAGTGCTCTAGGTTTTTTAAGTTTTTTCTTGTTCTAAGTCTTTTAAGGATTGTCAAAAAGAAGTCTTAGTCTCTCTGTAGTACTTTTACCTCAAATGGTAAGTTTTAAAGAATATCCCTTTCTGTTTCTGTCTCCGAAACCGGCAAGTCTGCCTACTTTTGTTCTTCTTACTCGAAGCACTCACGAAGGTAGTATAGGTACCTTTTATTTGTTCGAATTATAAAAAGACAATTTACTTGCTTTTTCCAGGACTCATTTCATTGAAATTGATTCAAATCTAACTCGATTTTGTCGATCCATTTAGAGTATTGCATTACACGATTCCATAATTGACAGAAAGCAAAACCACACACATCAAAGAGCCAACTACTCTCTTAGCAAATTAAATCATAATGTCCTTGCAAAGTGTCTTCAAATTGTTACCTCATTTGCACTCAATGTACTCACTGAATCTTAACACTACATTCTGTGTACTTATATGTATGTGTGTAGATTTTTAGGTTTATTCACTTTTTGTTGTACACTCTCCTTGAACAAAAAGGATAAAATCTTCTTTTACTCACACTAGCAGCCCACCTTTTACTCCCATCAATTCAATTTTCTCGTCGCCACTACAAAGGACACACGATCCTTGTGAGAGCTGGAGGAATCATATCTAAATTACTTTTCGGTGGGTGACTTGCCTGGTGAGGTGTAATCTAACAATAATACAAGGTAACGGTAACGGTGTGGCAAGTGAGGTGAATCTAATGAAATATTCCCAAAGCAAATGGGGAATAGGTTAGCTTTTCCAAACAACTGTGCGGCGCGGCGCGAGTCCTTGGAGATGGTCTCATGGCTGATAGCAGGGAGGGTAAATATACAGGATGAATGAAGCCCATCAAAGTATCCACTCAAAGCAATGCAATGAAGCCTGTAACCCCCAAACCCAACCGTCAAAGAAATATGACTTCTATCACTGTTATACTGTTAGATTCGATGGTACTAAGAACGTATATCTGAAGAGGAAGGCAGCTTGTTGTTTGTCAACAAAATGACGTGACGTGCTAAAAGCTATTGATTCCTCGAGATGCCATATGATACGACCTCCCAAGGGATACCACTTCTATGGAGCTTTTTGTTCGTATTATGGTTGATGTGGTGGTTGGTGGGTGCGGTGTGAATCTTAGAAATTTATTGAATGAAGTGCACCGTGTCGTCGCGTTGGTCGGTCGGTGGTCCTTGTCACCGTTCTCGTCGTAGTCTGTCGTAGAATTTATATGGTTTGATCTTGATGAAAATACCATTGAAAAGGTGTAGATAGAATGTAGAATGCGATATTGGTATGTTTTTGAGAGTGGCGATTTGACCTAGTTGGTAGTTGTTTTCGATTGGCAGACATTAACAAAAAGTGAATTGACAAGTGTTGACCGCTTTGAAGGAGTGTTTGCGATATACTTTGACTAATAAGACCAATGCAAAAGATGTTTTAATTTATTTGTATGTGGCTGAAGGGAATTTAATTATAATTAGAATATAACCTTGAACAATAAGATTGATGGATATGAATCATATGAATATGTTAAAGGTTAAAGAGCATAGACATCCTATGGATCGATGGGACTTCTCTGGCTAAGGCATGTCAGTGGTATACAAAATGGACAAAGATACGCTTTACATGCTGATTCCTTCAGTTTTTTTTAATGACAATATTGCCAATGCTGTGCCTTTCTTTCAAGTATTTTGAGCTTAATCTGCGCAAAGAAGATCTAAACCGGTTCAATACGGAAATCACAAAATTATTGACTTATCAACAAAAAAAAAAATATGCACGACAGTATTGCATGACAAATTGGTCTTTGGGTTCAAGTAAACAGATATTAAAGAAGTACAAATTTCACTGTCGAAAAATGGTTTTTTAAGACCATTATAAAGCACGAGCAATGCGGAAAATTACGGAGAGAGTGAAACGAGCTGTCGATGAACATTGATTTTGAAAGTTCGCAAAATGAAATACAAGTAAGGTGAAACAGTGTCGAGTAAATTATTCCATAATCGTATCGTGCGACTAAAAAACGAATATCTGTATTTGACGGTACGTCCAAAATTTGGCTTATGGGTAAACTAATTTTGCATTCCCAACATTGCATTGAGGGGAAGAATGTAACTGGCTACTTCGAAGGACCATTGCTTATGAAAGAAGCTATAAAACAAGGATAATACATGAAACACTAGTTGTACCGCTCTGTTCTGAAGTCGATTGAGTAAATAAAAATTTAGTGGTGCAACAGCTCGAAGTGAACTTACAACTCTCAACCATTCCTGTGTGCGTGTTACCAGGAACGGAGGAGACCTACAATTTTCTGCCGATTCCGAACGGCTAATGAGCAGCACTTACCATGACAAGAGATACATTTGGAGGATTTGTCAATTCCTCGCAAGAGATGGTACACCCCTGAAAAAAACTTTCTTGCAGCGGCTGAAAATCTGACTTGAGACCTTCCGCGTAACAGTCCAACGCACTAACCATTATGCCAAGGGATACTACTCGATCAAGTGGATGGTGAGAATTTTGAATAGCACCTTCCCAAAAATGGGATTTAAATAGAGATTAGGAAGAATGAACGTCCTATAAGGCCGATAGAGAAATGCAAATCAGATTTTTTGGCGGTATCGAAAATGTGGCCATTTCCACAAAGATCGTTGTTCACACACATAGCAAGTACTAAGAGTATTTTGATTTCTTGAAGGAAAATTCAATTTAAAGAAAATGGCATATGGGGTATATTTTGCTTCGACGACGATAAATACGATTGAGTTTTCTAAGCATTAAACTTCAAACGAATTCTTATACCCCATTTAGCAATGCTGTAAAGATCGGAGTTTAATGAACTAATCATACTAGCTTTGTAATTTTACTTCCGAAGGATATGGATGTGAATTTGAGAACGATTATGAAAAGCCGAAAGTAGAGTCGTCGGCAGAACAATGAAGTGGATTAGAAGTTTCAGATAAGAGATCATTTATAAAAATGATAAAGAGACTCCTGGGGAACACCAGCATTTATTTTGTGAAGATCAGACTTGTCCAATATCACATGTATTGAACGATCTAGAAGGTAATTTCTAATCTAAAGAATAAGGGTTTCATTGATAGCAAACGCACTCATTTTTGATAAGAGAGTCTGATGCTTAACTCTGCCAATTGCCTTAGAAATATCAAGCGCAATAATCTTACTTTCTCCAAAACAATGTACTGATCTATTCCACTATTTGTTTTCGGCGTGATATGCCATCAGATCACCACTGGAACGATTGCTGCGAAAGCCGTAGTGCCGGCTATTCAGAAGCTTTCGATCTTCGAGACATTTCTCTGATGATTGATCAGCGATTCCATGACCTTGAAAAGAAGGAACGTAAGTGCAATTGGATGTTAGAAGGTGGGAGAGGATGGGTCGCCTATTTTAGGAACAGGCTGGACAAATGCTGTTTGCTTCTATCAAGATTTCGAAGGGCTCTTGTACGAGTAGAATTCGGGTGCGGAAGTTAATCTGTCCCATTGAAAGATTTAAAGCTCCCAAGTATACTCGTAGGAAAGACAATATTGCTTTCAGGCAACGTAGAGCTAGCAGCAAAATGAGATGCCAGTAGATTTGTCTTATTTGAACAGCTAGATATCTGGTTGTCGTAGTAGATGATGAGTATGATACGATAAGTAACGGCTTTGATTCGAAAGCTAACTGAACTCGAGATTATAATGAAAGTTGTTCCTCCAATTCAGTCTATCTATGTGTCGATAAGTCTTTCAACATATACAGCATTTTTTCTGAACTTTTTTGTTAGGTAATTCCCTGCAAAGGAAAATAATTTTTTTTCCTAAGTTATCGGTTCCTGCCATCTCAGAAATAGTTTGGTCGGTTTAAATAAAATTTAAAACAATGCACTATTGTGAAAAAACAAATATTTTTTTTAAATAAAAAAAATATAATCTAGTTGGGTCTCTTGATACGGAATATTCTTAAGACTTTTATAAATGCCTCAACAAAAACTTTTATCGGTCGACTAAGCATATTGATAAAAAGGCTACTAAATTAAAAAAAAAACTTTAGAAAAAATATTTTTTGGATATTTTTAAAAACCAATATAATCTTTTTGAAAATTATATACCTGTATAACGGTTTGATGAATCATTTTGAAGATAAATTTTCATATCTATCTGTCTAAATGGATCGACAGATGTTCTTTAAGCTTTCTAATAATCCTTTTTGGCATTTTTTTCACACACATGTATCTACTTGTGATCCAATTTTTAAAAATTAATTTGTTCTCAAAACAGGTTTAAAAAAAAAATAAACAAATTAAAATTAATTCAGAAAAAATTTCTGAAGAATGGTTATTTATGTTACCTTCATAGAAATGTATCCCTTATTCATAGTACCTCCAATGTAACCATTTTTAAAAAAAATACTTTTTCGTATGAACCGATTTAAATTAGTTTGAATTGCCTTAACAATATTGTGTTTTATTGGGGTTTTTGTTAGCTCAAACTACTAATTGTTCTATCATTCTATTAAAAATTGCATTTAAGTTACCAGGTTTTCATAATAACAATCTCAACTGTCAATTTGCATATTGAAATTGTCATTTTGGAAACAATGGTTTTCAGTGCAATAACAGCAAAGGACCTAATTTAGGTCATGATCACAGTTGCTGATTATCAATTGTTAATATCACCATTTAAAACTTAGACACAAAGAATGTTAATTTTTTTTTTCTAATTTGCAGATAGAGTTTGTAAGCCCCGTGATGTTACACTTCACTTAAAAGCCGGCAGTTATCCTGTGATAAGTCCAGAAAATATAACATTTCCAAGAAACTTTCTAAATGCCGACCAAAGGTAAGTAAAAATCAATATTGAAGTTTAATATTAAATACAATTTTTGCAAAAACCTTTTTGTTTCTCATAGTATAGCTTGTCACAAATGGTAACACCTTTTAATATAGTCAATATCATAGGTATTGAAGATAGATCCTTCACTTTTGTTCGCATACTTCCAAAACAACCAAATAATACTCGCACCGTTTTAAAAATTGTAAGGCAATTTGCCTGTGATTTCACGTGCTATAGCTCAAATCGGAAACTCAATTAATTTTGTAACAATATTCCGACTAATGTGCATCATGAACTCCCTTCGAAAGACCGTAGTCCGCTTTCTAGCAATCTCTGGAATTTGTCGGATACGAAAATTATTTCCTCCATTTTCGTCTTAGAGCTAAGTTGTCGCGTTGGGAAATATAATCAAGGTTTCTCATCTTCAAATTTATTTACGAACTTGCTAGATAAATGTTGGTAAATAAATTTTGACAGGTAGATTGTATAAACGCCCTAAGAGACAGCATTAGAACTTGTTGACAGTTGAGTGTCAATTCGGCATACATTGCTCATTATCAACTCTTGTTTAAATGTGCATTTTTTCAGCCGATATTGCATTTCCTTGACGTAGGTACGTTTGTTTGCTAATTCTCCAGTGAACCGATTAATTTGGGTTGGCCACCAAATTGTCTTTAGTCCACTGGGAAGGATAGCAATATTAACCTAACTGACTAAAATTTAGTTTTGCCCAATGTAAGAGTGGCTGATCATCGATGTTTTCGATGTACATAGATGACGAATGAACAAAGCTGCCAGCGAGCACCAGCGTGAAAGTATCCAGCTTTTAAAAACTCTTCGAAAGTGAATGCATGATGCCTTATTTAAGCCCGTTTATAACTTTATAACTGTTTGAGATTAAGGCATTAAGTTTTTAAACAATAAACCTGCCATCGGACATTCTGTACAAATAATATAACTATAACATTCGAGCAGAACATTTTCCTTGTGTCCTATTCACGGTAGACGTGGTGGCCCTTGAGACGACCGGTTCCGTAATAAATCAACAAACATTCTTACGTAAAAGGAACACAAGATCAGCCAAGATTATCGCCGCGGCCCATGAAAATGTACAGAAGAAACCGAAGCAGTCGATTCCTCGCCGTGCACAACAACTCGGCCTTTCGCAACCCTCAACTTCGTGAATTTTGAGTCGGGTCTTAGGCCTACACCCATACAAGATCGAAATGACCCAGGAGCTCAAAGTTCATGATAATAGAAACTGCCGTTTGTTTACTAACTGGTCTTTACAGCTTTTGGACGAAGACCCCCATATGGACCTAGACGACATGTTTTTCCAGCTGGCGCTGCGTGTCACACAGCGGAAGCCACGATTAAAATTCTGTATGAACAATTTGAGAGTAAGGTTATCCCTCGCAGAAGTGACGTGAATTAGCCACCAAGGTCATTTGATTTGACCCCGCTAGACTTTTTCTTGTGAGTTTTCCTGAAGTCGCAGGTCCATGCCAATAATACCCTTAACTTGAACATGCCACAGATCATCGCTCCATGGTCCATTGAAAATTGGACCAATCGACTCCGAGCAACCGTAAAAAACTGAGGTTGTCATTTGAATGATTCCATATTCCGAGCGAAATGCTACGACACCTACATACGGCCTTATTTAATAATCATAGTGCACCTGAAGTCATGTTATCATTACTTACCTGAAACTCCATACAATTGTATTTCTTGTCATTTTACTTCACACTGACTTAAAGCCGCAGATTTGATAAGTGGAGGTTAAGGAAATGACAAATTTGTCTTTTTATTCTCGTCCAAGTGTGAGTACGAATCTAGTGTACAAGCCATTCAAGATCGGGCCATAAACAAGAACCTTATATGAGGTGTTTCAGTGACAGAGAGGTGTTTTGGTGACTTGTGAAGCCGATCTTAATGTTTGTTATAAATTGTTAAGGTATTAGCTAGAATCGTCTTTTGGTTTAACGTGAGCACCTGCCGATTATGGCTCAATCCCACGGGAGGCCTACCTCCATCAGAGTCAGATTGGGTCCTGACCATTAACCCCGAAAGAGCCGAAGCCATCTCGGTCGCAAATTTGTGACATGTTGCAGGCATGAACACACCTCTTGCTTAGAAGGCGAGGTCCATCTAACACCTCTTGAATCCAGGCACGCCTGAAAACCATATGTCTCCGCATTCGGAATAAACCAAGCCACCACGATACTCCCACTATGGGGCCTACCTCATAGATAGTCTGAGAAAGAGAGCATGCACGCAACAGCTGCACCTCTCTATCCGAAGATAGAATAGGAGAGCCCGAAGAAGTACGCTATTGCCCCAGACTCCTGGGCACTATCTCCCGTGGAACCAGAATATAGCTTCCGGTCGTGCCTTGCCACCATAAGGTCACTTACAGATGAAGTTCCTGCAAAACTTCAGGGCCTGTCAGCCCAAGATATACACACACCCAGCTATGATCGAGGTAGAAACCATCAACCAAGAATGTGCAAACATCTGGTGAGTTGTTACACACTCCTTAGCAAATTCCTACTTTAAGGCCACCGTCCAGGATGTTCCCATCTAGTTGGTTGAGTTACTTACGTACCCTATCCACAGGTACCACGAGGAGGTCGATAGGAACCTGGAGTGCAGAATTGTCGAATAGTAGCAATACCGGCCCACCGATAAATTGATGGACGAGCCCATCAGAACATCAAACCGCTTCAACACCCACACACGTTAGTGCATGGATTGTGCATCTGCAGCAATACCATCAGAGTTCAACAGAGCCCCGGACAAGCCTTAAACTACTCATGCACGCCATGACCCCCACCTGCGCTCAGGTTAGAAGATAAAGCCACGCAAAGGCATTAAAGACGAAGAATTTTTTTGCAAAATCCATAAAATCGTTTATACGCAACAGTGGAAATTTTAGCCGCGTACGAGCTTTAGTTGCGCAAATATAGCCTTCCAAAGAGTTTTTGGGTGAGATCAGATATACCTTTTTAGGTTCACTTTGGATGCAAATATTTTCACAACAAGACCTTATAGAATGTTTTGGTTTTCAGTGGTATACGATTTAACCTTAATTTTTTCAGCAGAATCGTTATATGAATTCGAAGCGACTCTGAGGATTGCTCCCCACTCTCCGCGCTATATCTCGAGAATGTTTGGAGTTATAAAAAAATGATTGAAATGAAAATTGTAGATAAGTGTATGATCTACAAAATTCATAATAACCTCGAATTCGGTATTTCGCATAGAAAACGAAATAATTGCAAAAAAAAACGATTTACCTGACTTTTGACCTCGAATAACTTGTGGGCGGCTCTGGGCGTGGCGTAAACGAGAACTCTTTTAACATGATTGTATATTTTGCATAACAATTTTGCAGACTTTTGTGGCAATTTCAATAATTTCGATTATAATGTTGTCCTTAAGTATCGAGGTTGTGATGTATGTACATGTCCTTCCAGTACACATATAAAAGACAATTGGGGGACAGTGTGGGCCAGTGGATATCACCACTTTTTAACATAAGGCGGCCAGGAAAAATTTCTATTAAGATTCGCATAGCAGCTAAAGCTATGTGTAATGTGGCACCTTGTTGCAACTACATGTTATGTAGGCCTAATTGATCTAATTCGAGCACAAGAAAGTTTTCCAACATCTCTCAATAGTGAGACTGCTGGCCTTTGTGGCGCACCTTACAGTTTCTTAACGAAAGTGTAGTGGTCTTCTATTTTGCTAATTGACAAAGGCAGCCCAGCCGTTTTTTTTTTTGCCAAAAATGGTGGTCTTCTATAGCGAGCTGTAAAGCTCGAGCACTCCAATCTCACCATGTTCCATCATAATAAATTGATAACGATCACTCTCTACAACTACTGACAAATTTCATGCATACAAAAATGGCAACCACATAAAATCTACCTGGAACATAAATCGCATATCCCTAGACCACAAAAGCAACTTCAAGCGATCCAGTGGTGCCTTTTATTTCTTTAGCTTCTTTGAATGCACCAGGTGGTGTAAGATTATGTAAATAAAAACAAGGACTATGCTTCAGGATGTAAATAAGATTCTTCATTTTTGATATGAGTGTTTTTAATATTTCAAAAATCAAACATTGACACTTTAACCGAGTGAGGCAAAGAGAGAACTTAAATATTAAACAAGTAGTACATCATGATAGCTGTGTCCTGCCGTATCCTTTTTATACACCGATACATCCCGTAAGACATCTTTTAGCCTGCACCAATTTTCATCCTACATTTCTATTTGTACAGCATCTTTGCACCAACAGAATGATGGCTATAAGCATCTTGCGAAATAAATTATTAAAAATTTCTACACTCCAATATGCAAGTAGTAGTGTAATATCGTGCATGCAAAGCACAACCTCCCGAAAGGCGAACCTCCACTCTTTTCCTCGATTATAAATTTATGACGTTCCAAGGAATATGTAGGTACCTAAAATATACAAGAAAAAAGAAGTGAAATAAGCTCAAGGTAGTCCTGCCTGAGTATGTCACAACTTAAGTGCACAGCAATCCTGCAGGAATATTCCAATTTTGAAAGTTAAAAAGTAAACTGCATTCCTAGCTTTAGTCATGCCGATCGAGAAGTAAGGATGATGCAAAAACCCTTTGCATACATATACTATACATGGTTCCCCTTACAAACATATTTGCCATTAGTAATGCAGTAGCAAAGGATATATCTCTCTTCCCTCTAGAGGGCACTGTGTTCTTTTATTTTTATTTTTTGTTTGTGTATGTGTGTGCTCGTGCTGCACTGCTTAGAGAGTCTTAAAGCAGTGCATCAAGATAAACTGACCCAACTGGCTTCGTTATACTGAAACTAAAAACATTTTTCCTCGTAAATTGACAGCAATAACGATGTGAAAAGGAACATCACATGGGAATCACCCACTAAAAAGGATATATGTGGGTTGAAAAAAGTACCACTACTCCGCAGCTTAAGTAGACGAAAAAATACCTAAAACGGTTATATTTTGTATAATAATCCACTTAGTCTTATGTTCCTTCTCCTCTCGTATGTCGGGGTTGTTCTTCCCGTTGTTTCTGGTCGGTTATTTTTTTGGTCCTTCGAGCTAAACTCCTGTTGCCTTCGTCTACTTTTCTAACCCTCCATAAAACAAGAACATATTACATCGTGTTGTTCCGGTTGTGAATATAGACGAACATGTGCGGGTGTCTAGTGGAACGGATAATAAATTGGCCAAATATTGTTCCATAATAACTGGGATACTTTTTAACTGAACTCACGAAGGAAGCAGTAGGTTATCGGTTGCAAAAGCGAATATAACATCCTTTTTTGTTCTATTTGAAGGATATATTATGAAATCAAAGCCGTGTTCACTAAATGTTGAGCAAATAGTAGTATATATTTTGTTCTCCAGAAACCCATACATTTTCTCCAGAACATCCTGATTTTTGCTTTCAAGGATATTTTTTTCCTGTGGTTATAATTCTTGAAGGATATGATTCGTAGCTATAGTCAAGATACTCGTACATGGCTTATACAATTTCATAGTAATGAACATGAATGAGAAAGTCGAAGTCTTATACAAATATAAAAGGACGCTTTCAGGGATCATTCAAAGTAATATGGTTACTATCAAGGAGGACTGAATTAGATTGAAAACAACAACAAAAACACAAGGAATTGTTTTTCCTGGTTTGACAATTTGCCATCGATAATTTAGTGAATGAGAGTTCAGAATCGAGACGTCGACTATTTATCTTCGGGCGTTTTGGGTAGACATGAGAGTATCATGGAGTATAATGGATGTGAATTGATAAAACCGCAAACTGGCTCTTTTGTTCAATTTTTCACGATATAAATTTCTCCGGGTCGATAAAGAAAGCTACTGCGAATTAATGAGCATTTTATACATGTGCCTGAAATCGTTTGATGAGGGATATAGAAAAAGTGGGGAGCCGATGAGTGATTGTTTCGCACATAAAGTGTCAAAGATAGGCACTTAAGATTATTATTAATGGCGAGAGAATGTTTTTTTTCTGGCACATACAATATACAGATACGAGAAATGTTTTGCAAAGATTTGATTGAAATTGTATTCTGGGGTATTCCCGGTGTGAAATAAAATATTAATTTCGATTTAGGAAGTAGCATTAGAGTATTGGTTAATATTTTATTCTTGCTTTCATATTTAAGATTCAAGGGTACTTTTTTTTCACAAAAGTGATTTTATATAGCCCCTGTATATTACCATATTTAATCATCAAGAAAGGGGATAAACAGTTTGAAAGAAGGACAAATAGTAGAGGCAAAACATTATGAAATGGAGTTCTGGAACCATTTCTAGAATAAAACCAAATATGTTAATGGAAGTAGCTCAAAAATCAAACCAACAAAATTAAGACCAATTCTTGAAAAAGCATAGGGTCTTATAAGTCAAACAAATCGAGCTCTTCCACATCAAAATATAAGTAATGCGTAAAACAAGAATACTTTTGCTAAGGCAACAAATATCCTGGAAAAATACAGGTTCATAAGTACTCAAGGAGAGAAACACTCTCCAGATATCGATAGATATAAAGATAGATATTTTAGCTCAAATTCTATGTCAATTTATCAACCATAGACTCTTACAGTCAAAAAACGCTGAAAAATGCTTTTGCGGAGCCGATCTATAGGATTTGATTTAAAAACCAACTGATCTATAAACAAATATCAATACTCGCAGTAGTAGAAAAGTATTTTGTGATATTACCGATTTTAACTGACAAAAGCTCTTCAATGAACAGAATATTACGAGTAGATAAAAGTCAACACTCTCAACCAATGAAATAGTATACAAGGAGTAATGACAGATTGGCCTAGTAACTATCTGCACAATACGATGTTTTTCCTTAACAAAACTTTTAAAATGGAGTTCCTCAACGCTGAAAACTAGGTCCGTTTCTCTTCATCCCTTACATAAACTACTTCGAATAGGCAAGAAGAGTATTCCGTTTCCTTTTTCTTATGATACAGCGGATGTGTTTCATCACAGGTTACCCACCGTGTTGGCGAGAGTATTGCAGGAGGAGTTTAATGCTGCATTATTATGGCTCCAACACTGTGGTAGAACTGCAAATCTCATTAGCATAAGTAGAAAACTACAAATATCTTGGAGTAATCATTGATTCTCTTTTGGAGCAAGAACACATCGTCAATCCACGCATGGTTTTTACAAAGTTTTTATACAAGTGCACTATGCCCTAGTTGAGTCTATGCTAATGTAAGGTATACTTGCATAAAGCAACGTGGCGCCAACTCAAATTCAAAAGCTTTAAAGTCTAAAAAAACTGAACGTGAAACATATCAACTATAATTATTTGGCGAAAAATAAAAGAACGTACAAAGCTCTTCAAGTCGAGCAAATTTTCAAGATGATGCGTCTTACGGATTACTTCGACGATAATCGTTTTTTATTTGACGTATTGACCATGTGGTATGCTTTAATTGTCCAGAAATTACAGCACATAGTATAGTAGAAGTAATCTTTAATGCAGTGTTCCTTCAACAATGACATAATTGTCTCCAGCTCTTGAGAGCATCAATAGCACTTCAAGACTAGAAAGAAACATTCAAACTTTTTCATAAATTCAATTCAGTAAATTACGTATAAAAATGTTTGAGTTTAATTTTTACTTACGGTATAAAAGTACATATTATATGGCAAGTTATGCATTGGACAAGAAAAAAGTGAGTCTCGCAATACTGTCTGTCTGATCGACTACAGCCTAAACTATTCAGTTGATTTTCTTTAAACTTATAGCATTTTTTAATTTTTCCACGATTTTTTTTGTGGGTGTTACCAGCAGTGGAAGGGATCTACATTTTTTCCAGTTAATAGTTTTTTAATTATATCTACACGATTTAGGATTTTTTTTCCAATTTATTTGGCAATAACAGTACCCACCATACACTGAAAATAAATTCCTAGGTAATATTGACAAAATCGTTTTGTTGACCTTTAACAAAACAATTTTATCGTTTTGATAAAATTTTTGTCAATACGAAAGAATGATTTTGTTGATTTCACAAAATTTTTATAATCCAGCACGATTTTTTGTCAGTTTAACAAAATATGCACTACAAAACATATTGTCAGTTTAACAAACCAAGTTTTGTTAATATAACAAAATAAAACAGAGATTTTTGTCACATCGACAAACTTTTTTGTTAACAAAATGTTTGTTGTATCTACAAAAAATCTGTTTTGTAAATGTTTGTCAATATCACAAAGTTTTTGTTAATTTTTTTTTTCAATTTAACAAAAAATGAAAACATGTTTGTTAACATGACATATATTTTGTTTTGGGGTTGAATTATTTTGTAATATTGATAAAATAATATTATCAGATAGATAAAACCAAAAAATTTCTTTTGTGTATGATATAGTTCACATTTGGTTTTTGTTAAAAAATCGATGTAAGATTAACTGAACTTAACAAAAATTGCGTATTGTCCATACGCCCTCACAGATGCTTGCATGTGAGATCGTAGGGACGAAACGCCAATTTTTGTGGACTTAAATCCCAAAAAAAAACTATTTTGACAACATTAATTTTGTTTTTTGTAGATTCAACAAAAGAAATTTGTAAAATTTACAAAATATTTTGTTGATTTTGTTAATGTAACAAACCAATTTTGTTAATTTAACAAAACAATTTTGTCAATTTAACAAAGCAATTTTGTTAATTTAAAAAACAATTTTGTTAATTTAACAAAACAATTTTTTTAATTTAACAAAAAAATTTTGTTAATCCGATAATAATAAAAAAACAATAACACTAACAAAAAAATTGTTAATACAACAAAAGAATTGTTAATATGACAAATTAATTTTGCAAATTCTAGGAAATTTTGTCATATTGACAAAATATTTTTGTTATTTCAACAAATTTATCTGCTAGCATAACAAAATAATTTTGTGGATACAACAAAATATTTTTTGTTACCTCAACAAAATTCTATAATTTTTGTTAATTTGATAAAACTTTTTGTTGGACGTACATATATTGACAAAATTTTTGTCGAATCAACCTAGATTTTTATCATATATACCTAGATTTTATTTTCAGTGTACAAATGTTAAAAAAAGTTTTTAAAAATCGTATTTTTCTCGAAAACAACACCTAAAATTTTGATATTTTTTTTCTTTTACCTAATTTTAATCCAATCAAAAAAATTTTAAATTATAGCTGTTCCTAATATAGAATCAATATTTTCGATTTCTTAATTACCAATCCAAGGGATTTGAATGAATTTTTTTTTTAACAAAGCTTCTAAAAAGTAAAAAAAACATTGCATGAGAAAACTTACAAAAATATATGTTTTTGTATTTTAACTGTTTTAAATTCGACATCACAAAAACTAGTCAAATATATCTTTTTTGAAATGTTATTTTTATTTGTATAAGAAATCGGGAGGTAGCGGGACTTGTGTGTAATGAGGCACCATCTTGTTGGAACCACATCTTCTGTAGGCCCAATTGTATCAAATTCGTGCACAAGAAAGTTTCCCAACATGACACAATAGCGTTCACCAGTAACTTTTACAGAATTTGCTATGTCCATAAAGGCCAACGAAACCACCTCCGCCGCGCCACGCAGTGCGGTATTTTGGTCTAAGACCTTGGCAAAAATGTTTGGTCAAATTTTTCACATCTAATAGGTAGCAAATGACTTAAAAATTATTTGGAAAGGTTGATAAATTTTTAATCAAATACTAAAATCCTCATTCCAATAAATATTATGGTTCCTAAGAAATTAGAAAAAAAACTGAAATATACTTTTTTCACAGAAAACCCATTTTTCGTTTTTTTTTTTATATAGGTGGTTTTACAACCCGAAATTTTTTTAATCAAATGTTCAAATTTCATTCCGAAATTTTCTGTCCCACTATGCAAGTAACCAAGTCTAAAATACCTGCAACCTTCTAAATCCAAAATTCAAAAAATTTGAGATCTGGATTAGTTGTATAATTATTTCATGATTACAGGTCAATTATTCAATAAATAGATTAATCATTTTTTGAATTGAATTTTTAAAAAATTAAAAAAAATTAAAATAAAGAAAAAAATTTTTCATTTAGAATAAACCGTTTTTTATCACAACATTGGCAAGCATCGTTAAAGTCAACCAAAAAAGCCCGAAGATGGATATACAATCCGAAACGCGTCGCTTAGAAAAGTTAAATTTTATGTTGTGATAAAAAACGTTTTATTCTAAATAAATTTTTTTTTCTTTATTTTATTTTTTTTAATTTTTTAAAATTTAATTCAAATATATACACTCAACATGGAGACTAAACCACAACTTCCGCAACTTTTGTCTTATAGGCAGGTACTAAAAAAAGGACCTGGATTAATAAAATTTTCTAGTTTTTATTTTACAAGCCTTTCGCCTTGTGTCGAAATTCGATACAAAAATTATTTGAAATTTAAATTAATTTTTTTTTTTAAATTTTATTTTTTGAAATGTGCACAGTGTTCAACAGTGCAAAAACAAAAATGACCCACAGTGTGTAAATGCGTATCTCAAGTAAATTCTGCACATCTCCGCAATTGTGGCTTTCCAACCATATAAAATTTATCGAAATAGGGTAAATACTTTTGGAGAAAATGGTACCACAAAATTTATTTAAGGCTATTTATATATAGATTATTTATTCCTCCTCCGCCTGTTTTCTGTCTTGCTTTTTGTCCCTTAACTACTGAGATAAAGGACGTCCTAGGGAATTTTCATGAAAAGTGCTCCCTGTATTGACGAAAATGCTTATTTCTAGCTTCCGCGGTTTCTTCGGACAACTGGCCGATTGGCAACAATGCATGGGATATGACACTAGAAGAGTGAATTAAAATCTTATGCACTGTTAGAGACATAGGCTAGTATCCAACGTGAATTTTGGGAATTTTTGAAGATCTATGTATCTCATAACCAGAGGATATCACTTCGCATATAATTTAGTTTTTTTTTTTTAATTAATGACAAAATCACGCTCGTAATGGAAGCTGCTTCTACTTGGCAATTCAAAAATCTACGCGAGGTGTTGCCGTCATTGGTGTTGCCATACCCAGCTTTTGAAATGTCCACCAGTAAGTCCATTTTATCGTGGAACTCGTTACGTAACGAATCCGTATTGGTCTGCACCATCTTGTTGATGAAGAGTGGATGTTTTGCCATATAAGTTGACTCGCATACTTGAGAAGAAGAGGCACAAAAGAACTCAAAAATATATTTACATCATCATCTTCAAATTATTGCTTGTATTGGCTATATTGCTTGAGAAGGCTATAGGCCGGCTTAAACAAAACAAAGCCCCGGGAGCCGATGGCATACCAGCCGAATTATTTCATCACGGCGGGCCAGCCTTACGTCAAGCAATTCATGATATTATATTACACGTATGGAAGCAGGAAGAAATGCCAGAAGACTGGCGAAAAGGCATAATATGCCCCATACATAAGAAGGCAGATGTCACAACGTGCAGCAATTATAGAGGTATCACGTTGTTGAGTACCGCCTATAAGATACTCTCCTCTATCCTACAAGACCGGGTAACCCCATACGCTAAAACCGTCATCGGACAATATCAGTGTGGTTTCATTCCAGGCAAATCAACAACTGATCAGATATTTACCCTTAGGCAGGCGATGGAAAAATGTCTAGAATTTAACATCCCAACATACCATCTGTTTATAGACTTTAAGGCCGCCTATGATAGCATAGCCAGGGTAGAACTTTACAAAGCCATGAGAGAATTCGACATCCCAAATAAATTGACACGACTGTGTAGGTTGACTATGACCAACGTAACAAGCCAAGTAAAAATAGTCGGATTGCTATTCAGACCAATCAACATCTTTAATGGACTCCGACAAGGGGCCTGCCTCCTTTTCAACCTGGTGTTGGAGAAAGCAATCCGTGACTCTGGCACGGCAACAAGAGGGACCATCGTCAACAGGTCCAGCCAGTTACTGGCTTACGCAGACGACATCGACATCATCGGAAGAACCGAAAAAGCCGTACACGATTCCTTCATCCAGATCGAGCAGGCGGCACAAAATCTGGGGCTGCACATTAGTGAAGGTAAAACAAAGTACATGGTGGCGTCGAATGCGAGAGGAACACTTGGTCAAACAAGCAAGGTAGTGGAGCACGAATTTGAGGTGGTGCAATCCTTTTAATACCTTGGGTCAATAGTAGCAGCCGATAACAATATAGAAGAAGAAATACGCGGGCGGCTTCTCAAATCCAACAGAGCCTACTATAGTCTGTCAAAGCTCTTCAAATCCAGAAATCTTACCATAACTTCAAAACTGCTGCTGTACAGGACCATGGTCCTGCCAGTACTCACATATGGATCCGAGACTTGTGTGCTTAGCAAAAGGCACTCCGACCTCTTAGCTGCGTTCGAGAGAAAAGTCTTAAGGAGAATTTTTGGCCCCATATGTGAGGAAGGACGATTCCGGAGACGGTACAATCATGAATTGTACGCAATCTACCTTGAAGCAGATATCGTGACAAAAATTAAGCTCGGTAGACTCCGGTGGGCAGGGCACCTAGCTCGCATGAGCGAAGATGAACCTGCTCGGAAAGTTCTTTGTGGTACATTCTATGGTAGACGACAGCGTGGTAGACCATGCTTGCGCTGGAGAGATGGCGTATACCAGGACGCCCGAAGCCTTGGGGTGCACAACTGGATGGCGTCCGTCGGCTAGAGACCGGGATAGGTGGAGAGACTTGTTGAAAGAGGCCAGGACCGGAACCCGGTTGTCGAGCCGATGATGATGATTGGCTTTGAGAAGATCCATCGCATCCCCACTTATATATGAGCTCAAAATCTTTTTCCCTGTTCCCAAGGCACTGTTGGAGTTCTGGTTCCAAATACATATTTACATATTCGCGATATTGTGTATTCCACTAAATCTTGGAGCTTCACTTCGGCAATTGTCTCACTGGCGCTTTTGCTGGGTAAAAATCTTCTTTAGCTCTATACACGTGCTTTATAGCACGGATATATATTGCATTGGCAGGAATGTTTTTCTTGGTTTTCAGGGTTTTACTGCCGATCGCCGCTGCTTTCCGGAACTTCATAGCCCTGGTTGGAGTTTTAGTCACAACCTGCATCCCTTTTACTATATCAATATTTCCCGTCGCTCTTTGACTCACCTATGCCGCGGATGTCAGTTCATCAACGGACTTTCGAACTTCCACTGTTTTTCGACGTTTTGTTCGGTCACTTGGTTCCCAAATTCTTTGCTTGGGAGACCTTTAGACCTTCCGGGAAGTATGCCAACAGGTATCTAGTGTTTTTTTTTCGCTAAGACACTCTTCGTTCTTATCCAAGGAACACTTTTCTGTTGTTGACAAAAGCTAGTCCAGTCAAAATGTGCTTCGTCGCTCATCATGGTTTTGTTCCATGAAAAAAATGTTCCTCTATAACGATCTGTAGGCTCGAGCACTCCAATCTCAACAAGTTGTTGCTACTCTTGAAGCTCCATAATAATAGTTGTCGATCACTATCAAATGCAACTAAGAACTTCGATTGACACAAAAATGGAAACCAAATAATAACGATCTGGAATATAAAACGCACCCTGTTTGTATTCAAATTCTTTCAAAGTTCTTTTTCGGCTTTTTTACACTTTTACTACAGATTCCTTTTAATTGGTATCTTTCATTTGTCAAGAATAACACAGCGAAATCTGTTTTCCAAGTTTCTTTTGTACAGGTTTTCGGGTTTATTCTTCATCAAGCAGCTCTGAAATCTTTATTTCTGTTGATTTTGTAAGATATTGCTTGGCCTTATAATGACATCCTTCGTATGGGTTTTTATGAAAAATAAAATATTTTTAGCAAATTTCCTAAGTGTAAGAATTTGATCATGATGAATTTTTGTTTGGTAATAGCTTATTCCAGCATTATCTATATCCGTCCAATTTTTAAAAAACAAGTTTTTACTATTTTAATTATTGGGTCTTATCAAAAATAAAACGTAAGTTAGACGAATCCTCAAATCCAAAATCCAGAAAACCCAATATCCTAAAAATAATGAAAATCTAAAAAACCCAAAATTTCAATACTAAAACTGAAAAAAAAAATTACAAATTTTGCAACTGTGCAACTTTCTTAAATGAAACCCTCTGGACATATTTTTTCGTATTTTGGATTTTTTAGAACTCGGATTCCCTGGATTTTGAATTTTCCAGGGTGTCGGTTTCCCAAAGGAAACATTAAAACCTGCTTTCAATGCTTCAATGTTTCAATAGACCATTATTTTAAAAGGATTTTCGCTTATATTTTACGGGTTGTACTCGTACTAAAGAAAGTCATATTCCATAAAACAACTAGGCCTTCGGGATAGTCGTATCATTTTGATTTTTCAAGAGATGGGGATAAAGGTCCATGACATCATTTATGATATTTTTTGAATCCAACTAACATAAATATTTTAGTCTGATAAACGAGCAAGGGGTAAGGGGTTAAATTCTGCGCTAGTACCAGTATTATACTGTTGCAAGAATAAATTACAAGCACAGATAATTATATACAGATGTCTCACCTCCATACAAAATTCTGTCATCGAAAATTTTCTCGAGCAGACAATCTCGAGCAGACAAAAGCTTTCTTAAGAAGGTTTCATAAGAAGAAGAGAATTTTATAGTCGCCGTAAGAAAGCTTTTCTGAATTAAAAAGAGAACAATATAATATTCTCTCTTCTGTTTAAGGACTTTTTTTATTATGCGCAAGAAAGATAATACTGGCAGACAATGCGGTATGTTTGTATCTAATTGATAACTAGAAAATTGTCATCTTTTAATGCATATATATGTACCTATGTATGCACCTGCGTACAATGTATAACTTTTCGTACCTACAGTTATTCTTCTGGTTGCATACATACAACCTATCATATAAAATCTTCGAAAATTACGGAAAATGATACTTTTATTTGTATAAAATAAATAGGTACCTTACCCGTAAAAAAATCTGTATCCACAATTTCTTAAGATTTTATTTTCTTCTTCTTTGTCGCCCTATTTCAAATTGTTTTAATTTAATTAATTTTTTCGGATTGTTTTTATTTTTATCAAACCCAAAAAAGTTAACCACGCTATTCTCGCCATCATCAAAAGATCGCACCAAATCAAAAAAAAACCAACATTCCTGCCTGCAGGTGTCATCATAACCTCATGAACCTGAATGCAAAACACGCACATACATAATGTATCTACGTACCTATGTTATGTAGGAACTGGGACAAGGAGTAACAAACAATACTGTGTCTATTTTTGGCTCTGATAGACAAAATTGAGCAACGAAATTAGAATAATTTGTATGGGAATTGCAAAGAACAAATACCTAACTAAAAAGATAGAAAAAAATTTTTACAAATCCATCAAAGTCTTTGACATACCTACATAAGTTCCTAATTTGCTTCTAAATGCAACAAAATATCTATCTTTTTATGAAAAAAGTTGCCTTATATTCCCAGATAAACACACAAAATACAATTTTTTCTTGCCAAAATTCCTCTATGAACAATGTAGGTATCTTGTGTTCTTGTGTTCATAACAAATCTATTTAAAAAAAATGGTCTGGCGGTATTAAAAAAAAAAACGAAGACTACAGATACAGAGCAGGGATGGAAAATAAAATTTTCCAATTGTACTGAAATCTGAAATAAAATTGTACTGAAATGATGTCAATTGTACCGAAAACGAATTTTGTATGAAAAAAAAAATTAATAATTTTATTTAAAAAAATCAAAGCAGAAATGATCAGTTTGTCTTCTTATAAAAAATATAAATAGCTCCACAGAAAAAAATACTATCTTCATTTTAAAAGTATATACATACATAACTATTGTATTGTATTGTAGTGACAAAACTAAATCTTTTACTTGTCCATTTTTGCGGCACCAACTTAAAGTGATTTTTTTGCTATTTTCTTTTTGGTTAGACAGCTCACGAACGTTTCGGGTTTTGTGTCACTGACAAACATCTTCAGTTTGGTCTATAATTTAACCATGAATCGTCTTACAAACGAACAACGCTTGCAAATTATTGAATTTCATTATCACAATGCGTTAAGAAAGTTCATGGCGCGCTTCTTCCATTTTATGGTCAGTTTAATCGACCTACTGTACTGAGGCGGCTATTCGGGCTATTGTGACTAAATTTCGCACCAAATTTACATTGTTGGACATTAAACCACCAACATTCTTACGTAGAGTGCGAACTGAAGAAAATATCGCAGCTGTATCGGCCAGTTTAAGCAATATTGGGCCTCTGTTACTCCACTACGCACGTGGAAAATTTTGCTGAAGGATTTAAGTGTGAAGTCTTTAAAAAAAAAAACGGCTTGTGCAAGAATTGAAGACGAAAGTCATACCGAATTTTTGGTGAATGGGCTCTTGGCCGAAGATCCACTTTTTTATCGAAAAATTGTGTTCAGCGACGAAGCTCATTTCTGGTTAAATGGATACGTGAACAAGCCAAATTGCCGTATTTGGAATGAAGAGCAGCCAGAAGCATTGCAAGAGCTACCAATGCATCCAGAAAAAGTCACACTTTGGTGCGGATTATGGGCTGGCGGAATCATTGGGCCGTATTTCTTCAAAGATGATGCGTATCGCAACGTTACTGTGAATGGTGAGCGCTACCGTGCCATGATAACAAACTTTTTTTTGCGCAAAATGGAAGAGCTTGACTTGCATGACATGTGGTTTCAACAAGTTGGTGCCATATGCCACACAGCACACGTAACAATGGACCAATTGAGAAGCGAGTTAGGTGAACAGTTTATTTCATGTTTGGGGCCGGCCAATTGGCCGCCTAGATCGTGTGATTTAACGCCTCTAGACTATTTTTTGTGAGGCTATGTTAAGACTCATGTCTATAGCAACAAGCCCGCTTTGAGTATGCCAAAATTGGACCAAGCAGATGGACCATTTGAGGTGCAGCCGCAGCCAACATTTGCATGAAATAATCTTCAAACATTGAATTATATCGACCGTACTACGAGTATCGATTCAAATAAAGATTTCATGTATTTTTCTGAATTGTATGTGTTTTTTTTTAATTTTTGATAGCTCTTAAAAAATCACTCGTTACAAAAAAAATGAAATATAAAACTAAAATTCACAAAGTAAATATCTAAAAATTCACAGACAAAAACCACAATCAGAAATCAAATCAACAACAACAAGCTTACAGTTTTTGTTTAGTAAACAAAGCGAATCGATGTCTGAAAAAAAGCTGATCGATAAAGAGACAGAAAAGCAAGACCCCATCAAGAAATGAAAACTGTAATTAAGAGTTATAAGGGCTTACAGCTCAGAGTTATTGTTCTGGTATGAAACTGAATGCATTTAGGCCAGGATGATGGATTCAACTTTCAGTTTTGTTTTCTGTCCTTTTGTTTTGTTTCTTTTTTTTTTGTAAAATACATAAAATTGGAAATTTTGAAATTGTACTGAATTGAGAAAATTGTACTTTTGTACTTGTACAAACTCAATTGTATCGAATTCGGTACAATTGTACCGAATTTTCCATCCCTGATACAGAGTTGAATACGCAAGAGCAACAGACGAAATAGATTTTACTCGTGAATTCAGAGAGCACACATTTTAAAGAGAAAAAGCACTTCTCACATATCTGAAAATAATAAATTGAAAACAGCTTTCTTAAAAGCTCTTTCAAATGAAGATTTTCATTTTCATATGTCAGTTTTTTCTATGGGCATGCGACATCTGTATATAATTATCTGTGTTACAAGTATGATAAACTTTTAGTCTTGACCTTATTCTCGTATGACGTAAATGTAGTACTAACACCATTTTTAAAACTAAGAAAAAACACAAGAAATAGTAAACCTGGATAACTTTTGAATCGAGTCTCTTTTTTTTCTTTTTTTGTACCGGAAAATATATACAAATTAATTTAACTCTCGGTCAAATAATGTTTTTAAAAAATTTTATTTAATTTTGTTCTTAAGACTAAACTTTCGAAACTAAACTAACTTATTCGACTTACAAAATGAAACTGAAACTATTGATCTTAATAATATTCTTAACTGCTCCTTTGATGTGGAAGGTGATGTCATCTTCAGAATGATGAAATCCCACGATGCATTACTTTTCCAGGAGTATTATATTTCATAAACATTTTCAGACACAAACATTCAATTTGTTTATATGATGTGTTTATCTCAAATTGATATGTCATTTGAATTGGAACTTGTGTATTAACTGAGTATTATATTTCATAAACATTTTCGGACACAGATATTCGATTTGTTTATATGATGTGTTTATCTCAAATTGATGTGTCATTTGAATTGGAACTTGTGTATTAACTCCCCCCTTTGTTTAGGAAGTTTCCTCCGGAACTTCTCCTCTGACTTGGGCCATGATTCGATCAACCCTTAGATTAACTAATTCTTCCTTTGTGAACTTTGGACCCTTTGTTCGTTTAGAATATTGTACTATAAGTATAAGTACTAACATCATAAATAATATCAATCCTGTAGATGATATAATAGGACTATTGCTGACTTCTGTTTTTATGGTTTGTAGTAGGTTAATGTTTTCAAACCTGAGTTTCTCATTGAGTGACTCATAATAGTTTTCTATCTCATATATATCGATAGTATGTGTCTTCATATAATTCTGTATAATTTTAGTTGGGTTTTCATAGATCTTTCCATCTATATTGGTGACGTTCTTAAAATTGATGAGATATACTCCGTTAAGGGTTACATTGTCGACTTTGTGTTGTCCAGATATAAGAATGGTTCCATCTTTGATGATTTCTAAATCTAAATTTTTCTCTTTAATTTTATTACATTTTGTTTTCTGGTCGTTAAGCAACTCAGATAAACAACTTTGATTATTGTTAATTCTACAATAAGTATGTTCTAATTCTTTCTTACAATTTTTAATATTGGAGAATTTAGAATTACATTTTATAATTTCTTTATCTAAAATTAGCTTACCGTCTTCTTGACTGATAGCTCTTGCTTCATATAATTTACATTTATTATATATTATAGGATACTTAATATATATTACAATTATTCCATTTTTTTGTGCAATTTTAAATTCAGATATATCTATCAGATCGCTTATCGTGAATGTTTTAATAGTTTCATGATGTACAATATTTTTTATATCTTTTAGATTAAATATGGCTGGGTTAAGGATTTTTAGTTTGGCTAACGTTAAAGTATTTATCATATTTTGTAATTCAAAAATAATCATTTTACATTTTTCTGTAACCCATTCGTCTTTAATAGTGTGTGTGACAGTGCTAATTGCTTCAAATAATTTTGTATTAGTTACAAATTGTTTATTGCTATTATTTATTAAATCATTAATTTTATTTTCAATAATAATTTCATCATCATGATCAGGTGAACCAGCTATCCATTTCCAGATGGTACCTAATGTTTCTATAGCTCGTTTAGAACGTGTGATCATAAGTTGATCCAGTAATGTTTCTATTATTAGTAAATTGTTATCGTGTCTGGTTTCTCTAGCTGTATCTGGGTAGGCTTCTTCCTGATCTAATCTAATTCTTTCGCGTGTATCGTCAAGAAATTTCTTAATGTTTGTAAGGTTAGTCACATGGAAAATGTTTGAAGTGTTTTCATATATAAACGCTTCGCTATCTTCTATTAATAGGTAGTTTTCTCTCGTATAGTCAATAACTTCGGCGCTGGCCTGGACTACTAGTATGAGTAGAACGAGTTTGATGTCCATTGTCTAGAATTTATAGTTTAAGGTTATCCTTGTGGACGATTCTGTTATTTTGTAACTTGATTTTATTTCCTAAATCCTGAATCACAACTTTTTTCTTAAACTTTGGTTGTAACTTATTACGTACCCCTGGTATTTTCTGGTAGACTATATCATCTGGTTTTAGGTTTTTTTCTTTTCTTTTCTTATTATGTGTATCAAGCATTTTATTTTGAACTATAGCTAGTTTATGGGGAAGGTCTTCATGGAACGTTTTGTTATACAATATCTCTATAGGTTTTTTCTGTGTAGAAGAGTGAACTGTTTTATTGTATTCTTTTGCAGCTCTTATGTAAATTTCTATTGGATCAAGCAATTTATGTTCTTGTTTCAGACATCTAGCTATTTCTTGTAGAGTACTATGGACTCTTTCTATCTGTCCATTTGTTGTGCTATGGTTAGGAGGAGTGTGATATATTAAAATATTTGACCTATTCATTAGGGTTGTAAATACGGCTGAGGTGAATGCTGGGTCTTGATCACAAATTATAGTTTTGCATTCGGGGAAAATTTGTAAGATTTCCAATACTTTATTCGGCATATCTTGACGATTGTCAATAATTTTTATCATTAGGAATTTAGAATATGCATCTATGCATGTTAAAAATTGTAATTTTTCTGCAAACATAACGTCTATGTGAATAGTCTCTCCCTCTTTTAAAGGAATTGGCGCCTCGCCAATTGGTTGCAAGTGGGGGTGTCTATTATATTTATTTATATTGCAAACTTCGCAATTTTTAGCAAATTGTAAAAATTCGTCTTGCATTTTTGGCCAATAGTATTTTTCTATGACTTGTTTCATGTTTTCTCGAGCGTTTCGGTGTGCTCTATTGTGTATTTGCTCTATTATTGAAGTTTGATCATCTTTATTTGTGATGTCATTAGCAAAATATTTGGTTCTTATGAATTTATTTTTGAAATTTATTTTAAGTATGCTTTTAAGTTCATATACTACTTCTGAGGTAGTAAATAATGCTACTATACCTTCTTTTAGGTATTCTTTAAATATAGGAATTACATCTTCGGGATTAGCATAAGTGATAAGATGCCTTTTCTTGTTTGGAAAAGGGGTTAATTGTTCATGAATCGTTTCAAGACCTTTGTTTATAATAATCTGTTGGTTATACATGTTAACAGGGCGTTCGATAATTTCTATATCGTTTTCCTCGCTACTTTCAGCTGAGTGTAACGTTGCAATAGAATCGCTATCGGTAATTTGATTGAGATTTTGTCTCGACAAAGCATCAGCAACTACATTGGTTGCACCTGGCTTATATACCATTTTGGGAGCATATTCCTCAATAAGGGCGTGCCATCGTTTCATTTTCGCGTTGGGATTTCTAGGTGAGACTGCGAATGTTAAGGGTTGATGATCCGTATGGATCTCGAGATTGTTTACACCGTATAGGTAATTTCTCAAATTTTTGAGTGCAAAGATAATAGCGTACAGCTCTTTTTCATTTGCTGCATAGTTTCTTTCAGATTTGCTTAGGGTTTTGGAGATAAAGGTTATTGGTTTGTTGTCTTGTGACAATACTGCACCAACTGCATCGTCCGAAGCATCTGTCGTAAGTACAAATTTCTTTGTATAATCGGGCTGCGTTAGCTCTGTTTCAGTTGCTAAATGATCTTTTAAAGATTGGAATGCACTTTTTGCTTCATTGTCCAAATTAATAATGGTTTTCTTTGCCATGTGTGTGGACATCTGTCCGTTCTCGGTTTGTAAATATTTTGTTAATGGCTTTGCTATCATAGCATAATTCCGAATAAACTTTCGATAATAACCTATCATACCTAGGAAACTTCTAAGTTGCCGTAGGGTCTTAGGTTCTGGATACTCTCTAATTGTAGCCACCTTGTTTGGGTTAGTCTTTATAACATTTTGGCCTATTACATAGCCTAAAAAATCTACTTTTTCTTGATATAGTATGGATTTTTCCACTGAAATTTTCATATTTGCTTCTTTTAGTACATTTATAATAATATTTAAATGCTCGGTATGCTCTTTGAGCGAGTTGGAATAAATAATAATGTCATCGATATATACATGACATATTTTTCCAATGAACGGTCTCAAAATATCGTCCATTGCTCTTTGGAATATTGAAGGCGCGTTCTTTAGTCCAAAGGGTAGTCTAGTAAATTCGTATTTACCATTGTTTATATTGAAACTAGTTTTTTCAATATCTTTGTTCTTTATTTTTATCTGGTGGAAACCAGATTCCAAATCGAGGGTTGAAAAGTATTTAGCTTTTCCTAAGTTTGATAAAATTACATTTGTTTCTGGGATGGGGTATTTGTCGGCTATCGTTTGTTCATTGAGCTTCTTGTAGTCAATGACGAGACGGCTTTTCGGACTACCATCTTCATTTGTACCTTTCTTTGGTACTACCCATACAGGAGAATTGTATGGACTCTTTGAAGGTCTTATGATTTTGTTTTTTAGTAATTTGTGAACTTCTTTGTTCACAAAATTATTGGCACTGTAGGGATAAGGATATTGCTTACTCCAAACAGGATTTTCTGTGTTAGTGCGTATTTCAGCAACGACATCTGTCCTGAAGGGAAGTGTAGTATCAATGTTTTGATGAATACTTTTTATTTTGTTCAACATTGGCGCTATCAAGCAATCAACCTCGTTATCACTTATTTGATTCAATTTTTCTGAATCTTCAAAATAGATTTTTTCTATTCTGTCACCGTATTTGAGTGTATTATTCTCAAAATTTATTTTTGCATTTGCTTGATTTAGCAAATTTATCCCTATAAGTCCTTCATATTCAAGGTTTTTTATTACAAAGAATCTTGTTTTCTTATTTAATATAAATGCTTCGTGGCATTTATCTATAATTATTTCGCCATTAACTGTACAGGCGCGTTTTTTAATTGGTAGGATTATCTCATCGTTTAAAAAATTTGGTTGGCAGTAGTTGCTACTGGCACCGGTGTCAATGAGAATCCTAATTCTTTTATTGTTAATTATTCGTCGTAAGTGGGGTAGGCCCACTCGTTTCCTAAAAAATCACTGCTTTCATTTAAATTATTTATTCTTTCATTCTTTACGGGAGGAGGCTGAATGGATTGTTGAACGCTTGGTTCTCTTCCACGTTTGAATAATGGTCTCGTATTATTATTATAAGTATTATAATTTGGGCGTTGCCAGCGAGGGTTGTTGTTGTTATAATTGTTAGTATAACCATTACCAGGTTGCTTAAAGGGATTTTGATTAGCCTGAGCATGCACCTGTTTATATCTATTCGCATTTTCTATCGGTCTATTAGCGGAGCTGCCTAATGTCATTGGTTCAAACAGTTGGGGTAGTTGCCTATAATCATTTTGCCTATGATGTTGATCTTGCCGTGGCATATGATTTACTTTTGGAAATCTTAAATTATTTTGATTTCTGTTATTAAAGTTTTTGTTTTCATTCTTATGATTAGAGAATTGTAAGGCAAAGTTAGACCTTATATTGTTGCTCTCAAGTTCTTGTGCTTTGGCTAAAGCGTTCGGTAGATCCTGAGGATTTAGTGAAAATAATATTTGAGAAAGTTGACCGTTAAGGCCTGTAATGAATACACGTAGAGCGTTACGTCTATTAATGTTATTTAATTCGCTGGTGACTGGTGAACTTGAGCCATGAGTCATTATAGTCTTGTTTGTTAACAAAGTTAATTTTTTATTAACCTCATTGTAGAAATCTATTAGTGGTAGTGAACCTTGTCGTAAAATACTAAGTTCTTGCTCTATAATGTGTACTGGACGTTTGTCCGCGTAGGCAAAATCGAGTCGAGCCATTATGGCTTCAAAGTTAAGTACAGTACCGTGGTTGGTTAGTACGTCGTTGGCATGTTGGGTAATTTTATTTCTAAGTATTGTTAAGGCTGCAAAGTATCTACTACTTCCTATAACATATAGTTTCATTGAGTTGTGTGCAGCTTCGCGCCAGCTCACGTATGAAGTCTGAATTCCAGAAAATTCTGGTAGACTTTTTATTATTTCTAAAGATTCTACACATACTATGGTTGGGTTAATTGTCTGAGTGGAAAACTCAGTAACTATATTATTAAACCCTAGATTGGATAACATTGATTCAAAGTGATCAATTTTCTGTTTATTTTTATTTTCTTGATCTTCTAATAATCTTTGAAATTCGTTATTATTTGTTTGTAATGCTCTCGCAAGCATTTGTTCGACAGTCGATGTCGACACACTATTACCGTCGAGAGCCATTTCAAATTTAATTTTTTCTAAATCTTTAATTTCAATTAAAGTTTCTAAATTAGTTGCACTATCTATTTTTTTCAAATTATTATTTTTTTTATCTTTCTTCTTCCACATATGTATGTTATTTTAATTTTAATTAATTTTTTTATTGTCACTTTATTTAGTTTACAAATTCTTAAATATATATATTCTTACTTCAATATCAATTAACTTGTTGATTCAGGATAACTGCTATGTATTCTCCTTATTTTTTCTTTCTCCTTGTTGATTCTCCTCGTTGGATGATCTTGTTGCAGGATACTTGAAATGTTGCACTTTTTTCAATCTTCGTTGAATATTTGGCTGGTATTTTTTTGGCGGTAGCACTGAGTTTACAATTTTACTTTTTTGTTTTCAAATTTTATTTAAAACTTGGCTATCCCGGTTGAGCCCCCAATTAATTTAACTCTCGGTCAAATAATGTTTTTAAAAAATTTTATTTAATTTTGTTCTTAAGACTAAACTTTCGAAACTAAACTAACTTATTCGACTTACAAAATGAAACTGAAACTATTGATCTTAATAATATTCTTAACTGCTCCTTTGATGTGGAAGGTGATGTCATCTTCAGAATGATGAAATCCCACGATGCATTACTTTTCCAGGAGTATTATATTTCATAAACATTTTCAGACACAAACATTCAATTTGTTTATATGATGTGTTTATCTCAAATTGATATGTCATTTGAATTGGAACTTGTGTATTAACTGAGTATTATATTTCATAAACATTTTCGGACACAGATATTCGATTTGTTTATATGATGTGTTTATCTCAAATTGATGTGTCATTTGAATTGGAACTTGTGTATTAACTTACATATGCACGTATATAACCCGTATTAGTATCTACATAGGTATAGTATAAGCTATTTCAAATTAAACTTAAACTAGCAGTTCTTCGATTTATTCTCACCTATTTGTTAGTCAAAATGAATTCCAAAAACATTCATCATATTCTGGATAAATTCAATTCCTGATTTCGCCACTAATGAACCTAATTTAACATCGAATTCAATTTTCGAGAGTTCTCTTCACAGTTCACACACATGCCTACGTTCTAAACATCATTTTCAATCCCATCGCATTCAGGAATTACATCACCAACTTGCACAGCTATATATTTATTAATTCCCAAAATGCAAATTAAACGACAAATCTACGTGGAGATGAAGACGCTGAATTGTAATGAACAGACAACGCTTTCGCCAGTGCAAATTCCCACAGCAGCTTCCAGCTATGTATACCATTTGTAAGGATTTCTCAGACCTCATAATTAATATGGCAATCACCGACACGTCATACATACGATACCAGAACTACATGCGGCCTTAGACACTTTCACACATCATATAGGTTATGTGTTGGTTATATTTACCAAAATCAAGTCACCCCGAAGCTGCCATATCATACTCGTTTGAGGTTGAAGATAGGTATGTTTTGTGTAGGTGTTGGTGTAGAGGTGCACAACTGCCAAACTATAAGCCCCTTCGTTGTGAAATGCAAATCTATGTACATCAAGCTTCCGAAGCCGTACAAGTGTATGTATACTTCATTAACATGCGGCTTGTCTAATTCCAACATCATCAAGGACTTCCAATATCCTCTCAGCTCAAGAAGACGACAACGACAACGACGACGACGCACATATTTGGATTTTAATTATGATAAACTGTTGTACAACGTAATTGGGAATCGGTTCGGGCCTGGGATGCGTATTAATTATAATAAATCA
This sequence comes from Philhelius festivus, assembly GCA_963931855.1. Lineage (NCBI taxonomy): Eukaryota > Metazoa > Arthropoda > Insecta > Diptera > Syrphidae > Philhelius > Philhelius festivus. Next base: position 151,043,501 of record OZ007555.1, read on the forward strand.
ACCTACATTTATATAACCTGCAAATCCGCTATTCTGTCTCTCGAATACAATTCTTGGTTCTGTTCCTGTCTCTTGTACAAGATTTCAATACTAATGGCATAATTATACAAAAACCCAGAATCTCACTCACATCTCGGTCTCATGTTGTCGGTATGGTAGACATAGCCATAAACATAGATAAATGAAAATACAGGACATGCCGAAAATGTGTCCTTGCCTGTTTAATTGCCAATTGGATTAAATTTCACAATTCATTTGGTCCTGCAGACAATATAAGTTGTCCGCACAATTAATAACACAAACAAAAACAAGTCCCTTTCGAAAGTTTATAACTTTTCTTACATCCTTAATTTATCCCTTTGTGTATTGTATTCTGGTTGCCGAGGTCAATTTGTTAATATTTATAAGACAAAACAAAGCGAAACACACACACAAAAAACGTCCTCAAAGTCTGTTAATATAATTTACGAACCTCTATAACATGACCGGTCAAATTACCGTTGGTTGGTAAGATGTAACTAATCAAACGCTTGACTGGGTCGCACGTACTTGCTTCGAGAATTTTTGTATTCTTTTTTTAACTTTCCTAAGGAATATTTTCGTATGATTTTTGGACTTTAGGATGAGTGGGTTTCAAATTACTCGTAGTACCGAAAGAAAGAGGTTTATTTTAAAATTGAAAGGAACTCAATTTTTTTTTTTTTTGAATAAAAACTTTTCGAATTGAGATCTACAATTTGTGAAAACTCTGTGGCACATTGTATAAAATATGTGTCTTCTGATAAACAATATGAAAGCCAAAGAAATAAACTAGGACAGTCGGGGTTAGGAGTCCTAGAAGGTTATGAAATATCACTTCGACTTGATAAGTTGCCCTGTGATGTGCTCTTTTGCTTTCCAGCCGAGGTTCTGCTCGCCGGTCTCGCCAGGGTCGTCCTAAAGGAAACACGAAACTTCTGAGTAAAAGGTCTTCAAACCTTATTAAAAAATCATTATTGAAAATAACTCTTAAATCTATAGCACACAATATTCTGCTACTAATACTTCACTTAATTCTGGTAATTGAATGAGTCACGGCATCAACTCGTCAGGGTTCTGGTCAGCAGGTACAAATCGCCCCTGCTGGTACTAAACGCCCTTGGTGGCACTAGAACAGCAGGCTAAACGCTCTGGTAGATCAGCAAGTACAAATCGCCCCTGGTGGCACTAATCACCAGGTACTAAACGCCCCTGGTGGCACTAGAACAGCAGGCTAAACGCTCTGGTAGATCAGCAGGTACAAATCGCCCCTCGTGGCACTAATCAGCAGGTACTAAACGCCCCTGGTGGCACTGGAACACCAGGCTAAACGCTATGGAAGATCAGCAGGTACAAATCGCCCCTGGTGGCACTAATCAGCAGATACTATACGCCCCTGTTGGCACTAGAACAGCAGGCTTAACGCTCTGGTAGATCAGCAGGTACAAATCGCCGCTCGTGGCACTAATCAGCAGGTACTAAACGCCCCTGGTGGCACTAGAACAGCAGGCTAAACGCTATGGAAGATCAGCAGGTACCGAAACCCCTGGTGGCAATTAGTACATTAAACTTCGAACTGGTAGGCGGGAGCCTAAATGGGGGCTATCGTGAACAAAATTTCCCATGGTATTTTCCCTATCTTCGAAAATTGGGAAGGTCAATACTTCTGCACTGTTCATTGTAAGCGGGCAACTGGCCTTTTTAAATGAGAGCCAAATTCACCATGAAACTTAATTCCTAATGTCAATAAATTCCAAGGGAAACTTTCAACATTATTCGAGATGACAATTTTGAAAGTTGGGAACGATTCCCAGGGAAATTTTATTCACGATAGGCCCAAATAAGAAATTGCTGGACAATCTCACCTACCTTGTCTTTCCACGAAGCCTCGCTAAAGCAAGAAAAGCTAAAGTGACCAATTCGTCTCCACTTGTCTACGACTGGATTTCGAATGATTGATGCAATCAATTGTACTGGGCCGCCTGACTGTTTGTACGATCGAAAGGGTGCCTCTCGTTCACCCAAGCAGGTCCTCATGATGACTTTTCAGTAAAAACTGAATGTGAACTCTGTAGGTGGTGAACGAAAAATATTAATGTTGTTGATTTTCCTGTGACGTCATTTGTCTACGGTATGTGTGAATTGCATTTGGAGAAATATAATTCTTGGTATTAACACGAAAGTAATATAGAGTCGAGTATCATGGAACGCTTCGTTACAGCCCTTTCAAAAATCTTACTAACGATCTGCAATGAGACGTGGGTATTATTTCTCATACTCAACCTACTATACCTACTACCTATTTATCAGTTCTACCAGTGTGGTGCCGTAGATAGGCACAACCAAATGGGTTAAGTATTATTTAAACAATTAACAAAATTTTCGGCTTCACATTCTTGTTGTACCTTTAAAAAAAAGAATCTCCAGTTGTATTATTTTTCAAGTCCAAAAACTATTGTTTTCTTACTTTTTTTATAAATTTGCTCGCACTAAAAGGATTAAGAATACTCTTTAAATGTTTCCGCACAGAACGAGAGTTTAGGAACCTTCAAGAGGCTTTAAAAGGAGATACCGATACACATTGCTTTTGAATGTCTGTGGAAATGGGAGGGTAATATTGAGTGCGGTAAGGCAATCCACATTCGTGTAGTGTGACTAAAGAAAGAACCTCCGAATTTAATAATACATCCGAAGTTAATCTCAAGAGTAAACTGATGAGCATTTCCTGAAGGGCGAGTATTATGGTTAAATTTTTTAAGAGAAGGAATTTACTACAATGGAACATGTCAACACATATAAAAGTTGTTTAATTTTCCCAAGTCGGCTTAGCTTAAGATAGAGACCCCCCAACTATACGTTGTAGAAAACCTTTTCCAAATCAACCAGACAGGCACCCGTACAGAAATATTTTTAGATTTGTTCCATTGGATATCAGAAACTATACCTTAGACGCAGGGCCGGATTAACCCTCAACGGGGCCCTAGGCAACCACCAATTTGGGGGCCCTTTTTTCACGTCCGTTCCCTTCTTTTTTCGATTAAAAAATACAAACTTATATCTTTCATAAAAATTTTATTGTCACAATGTAATAATATCAATTTCGGCAAATTCATCAATTAACCTTTTCATGCACTCAACAAAAACAAACACTGCTAGCAATAGCAAAACAACTTTTAACTTTCAACATCAACTCGTTCTCGTTCTCAATCTCATTCATACATGATTTGAGAGCGAAATATATGCACTGGAACCTGGAAGTATGCTCAGATGCTCAGTGAAAAATAAGAAAGCTCACAACTCACATTGTTGTAGCACCCATAACCCATAACGACGTTCATGTGGTTTGAGAACGAAATGTATTCACTGAAAGTGTACACACACACAAAAAAGTATAGCTCGTATCGTACCAACCGGTTCGTTCGAATTAACTGTGAACGGATCCAACCAAAGTGGCGAACAGTACTCAAAGTTCTTACACTCTCACTCAGATAAGAATATGGGAATAGTGTTGTATCTTGACTTTGTTTTGTTCTATTCGTGCTGGAAGAATATGAACAAAATGGGAAATTCGTTTGGAATTTTTGCACTGAATAGTGGAGGTAAGAAAACGAATTTTCTTTAACCTGTAAATAAAAATTTGGAAGTCGTTTTTGTTTATTAAAGTAATGCTTTCATAATTTGCGTGTAAAATTTAACTAGAAATTGGCATCAAGTAGTGAAAAAGTTGTCATTGTGTTATTGAAAAACTTATAAGCAAACCCTTTTGCAAGTGGAATTCAGTAGACAAATCTGCAATTATAGCGACTGAAAGACCTACTCCATTGCTGCCGGATTTGACAACAAAATTTTGCAATAAAAAAAAGTGTTACTAGAATTTTATGTTTGTAAGAAAATTTAAGTAGTGTTTTTCATTTTTCGGGGGCCCCATGCAACTGCCTATTCTGCCTACTTGTTAATTCGGCCCTGCTTAGACGTAGTATACCTTGCTACTACTCGTAAGAAAATTGGTCAAATTGGAAAGGACGTACCACGGTTGTCTTCTACTGGAAAATATATAAGTAATATGCATTATTCAGATGGTTGTGAATCGTTGTGATATAGATGTCAACTACCTACCGAAGTAGAACGTTGAAAACAATATCGACTCATACCGACTTCTTTGTTTTTAGTGAATCAAAGATGAACTGGAAGTCCACCTCCGAAATTAGAAAAAAAGATGGGAATAATGGCATCATTGCAAAGTGTTCTCTAAGCCCGGTATTACTGCGGATCTTTGATCAACGTTGTGTAATCTCGTATCCATGACAGAAGTGATGAAGTAAGGCTCTGGTCTCTGGGACATGATTCGGAAAAACACATACGTAGGCCTTTTACGAACGTTTACTGGAAATTAGCACCTTAGGGCCTCCCCGTTTATTCTAGGACTTTCGACTAAAAAGAGGTAATCTTCTAAATGATGGTAATCTCTAGAGATAAAAGGTGCCCAGCGGAATATTTTCAACTTCAATATAAAAAAACTACATCGTTTTTATTTATTTTTATTTCAATTAAATGCAGAGTAACAATGCGGAAGCGGATTTTATTTTTTAAAATATCGATATCATCCAAACGATGGCCGTTTTTTTTCAATGCACTCTTGCAGTCGGACCCTTACATTTGCGATTACGCGACGACGGTAAAGCGCTGGAGTACTCGTAATGCTTTGAATTTCATGTCGAATATTTTCTTGTAGGGCCTGGATTGTCCGGGGATTGTTATTGTAAACTTTTGATTTGAGGTATCCCCCGCAAGGTGTGAGGTCTGGCGACCGAGGCGCCCATGTAATCTCTCTGTACTTGCTGATCAGTTTATTCGGAAAAACTGTATTTAGCCTTTCCACACCCTAGCTGTGTGCGGAGTGGCACTTTCCTGTTGAAATTGTGTTCGGTTGTTGTACCCTGAATACAGCTGCAATTGCAGAGCACCGGAGCAGTGACCGTCTCACCTTGGTTAAAAAAAAACAAGGGCTAATTACCCCGATCACTGAAATGACACACCAAACTGTCGTTTTTAAACAATTTAAACGTTTTTGATGGCGTTTTCTAGGGTTGTTGAGGCACTAGTATCGCATATTTTGTTTGTCAATATATCCATCAATAGGCGTTTTTCTTTTTTAGCCCCGAGCAGGGCACAGAGCGGGGCCTGAGCGCTTAGAGCTCGCTCCGAACCGAGCGTGACCTGAGCGCTCTGAGCTAATTAAGAAACACATCTGAGCACCGAATTGTCATTGTATCATTTTTCAAGTAAACCAAATGCCAAATTTATCTCCAGCGAAATTTCCTGGAACGCTATTTTTTTCACTGCGGTGTCTATCCGCAACTTGTTCCTTTTTAATGATTCTATCAAGAACAACATCATCTGTTTCGTCCACTTCACCCCTTTGAAAACAAGAAATATTATACTCTGCTCATAATTACATATATTTATTTTTCCTTACCTTCACTGGGAGAACAACCAGCTTCGCCCGCCATTTCCATTGTTTTGATTTTGTATTTCTTTTTTTCTTTTACTATCATCCCTTCCAAAAAAATTAAATGAAGTTAGCCGCGCTCAGCTTTTTGCTCCGTCTGCTCGGTCATTTATTATCGAGCTCATCGAGCGAGCCCCGTTCGAGCTCTGAGCTAAAAAAGAAATGCAAGTTGAGCGCTCAGGGCGCTCTGGGTTAAAAAAGTAACATAGTTCTTTTTTTGACAGTTCAGTGCCCCGCTCGGAGCTAAAAAAGAAAAACGCCTAATATGGAAATGTGCTTCGTCACTGAATTAAATGTTTCCAAGCATAAGTGCTGTCCGAAAACGTTCCAGCATTGTTATTGCGAAGAATTCTCGCATGATAGTCACTTTCGTTGAGTTGAGATACTGAACAATTTGCATTTTGTACAGGTGGAGCTTTAATTTCTTTTTCAAAATAACATACACTGTTGATTTTTTTATTGCTGTGGAGGCGGCAATCTTCCTTATCGATTTACGTGGATTTTGAATAATTTTATTTCGAAATTGAGACATATGTTCTGGCGTTGTTGCTGACGTTGATGGCCCAGGAATAGGTCTATTGACCATTGTGCCTTCTTGCCTGAATATTTGTATCCACGACGAGATAAGTTGCGTGCTCGGCCCATCACTTAGTCGTCGAATATTAAAATGAGTACAAAAAGCGCGACGCTCACGTACCAATGATTCGCCGCACTACAAATATTGCTCCACCACAAACGCGCGGTGCGCTCCCGACCAGTGACTCATGGCGACTAACAATTCCGCAAATCCTGCGCTTTGAATGCTGCTTACCTGAACCCGCAAGTATTTTGATAATCGCAAGTGGGAAACATGGAGCCGGGTAAAGCATTCCACATTCGTGTAGTTCAGCTAAAAAAAGAATCTCTGTACTTGACAGTACGTCCAAAAATAGGCTCAAGTGTAAACTGTACGGGTTATAATCAAGTGGGTTTTTGGAGCACCTGCTCCGATATGGGAATTGCACTAGAGTTTCGGAAGAATAAAGGCTTTATATATAGCAGCCAGATCAAAAGGGGTAAAAAACTTCTTGCATTGGCGGAGAAAACCTAAACACTTATCTAGCAGTGTTTTTGGCGACGTCAAATATGTGCCCACTCCATAAAAGATGGTCTGTGATTTACATACCTAGAGTTACGCTTAAGCGCCAGTAAACAACATTGGGTTTTCAAAGCAATAAGTTCTACACGGTTTTTGATTCCCCATTAGACAATGCTGTCAAGATCAGAATTCAATGATCGATGAGCGTTGTCGTTGGAAGTCCACATCCGAAGGATAAGTATGCGAATCTAAAAACGAATATGAAAAGCTGAGGGTAATGTGCGAAACAATTAAATGGATTATGAAGAGTATCGGAGACAAAACGGAGCCCTGAGGTACACCAGCGTTTATTTTGCGGATATCAGATTTGAAACCGTCCAATACTACTTGTAGTGAACGGTCCGAAAAGTTATTTCTATTTCATCTTCCATCAGGGAAAATTCCAGAGCAATAGGAAAGATGGAAAAGCTTACGCAATGGTTTTGCTAACGATGAATAACAACTCTTCAGAAGAATGGGGGTATATCATCCGGACCAGGGGATTTGTTTATATCAAGATCTCTAATTGCTCTTGCAAATGTACGAGTGCCGAAATATAGCCAACCCATTAAATGATTTACATTCTCAATCCTGCTAAGCGAAAACATATATCTGGCTGCAAATTGAACTGCGGGTATATTTGCCTTACCTAGCAGCTAGTTATCAGGTTGTCGTTATAGATGAGCGTTTAGGCCCGGCCCTAAGTTAGTTTGTAAAGTGAACCTAAAGATGCTTATCATGTTTCTACCCAACACCACAAATATATTTATGTGTAAAATTTATATATCAATGAAAATTTGTTTCCTTTTGACTCAAAAACTACTTCACCGCTTTCGGTGAAGTTTTGACAGTTTAAATTTTCTCTAACGAAACCTATACACATCCTTAAGTGAACAAGTTAAAACACAAAGATAAATTGTTCAAAACAAATAAGTTCGAACACACAAAGGCAGATGGACAGACAGAAAGTTTCTCTAAATGTTAATAGAAATTTTGGTTACTCCTGAGTCTTGGCAGCTCTTGTCGGTCTATAATAGTTGAAAGTTGTTGCTGTTGTCATCGATGTGGAATTTCTCTTCAACAACTATACAAGCACACGTACACACTGAGTTAAGAATGAAAGTTGAGAGAGAATTCATAATTTATTAGCAGGTCCTGGCAATGGGAGATGTTTCATTGTTTTACGAGCATGTAACACGAAAGCTCCTTGTCGAATATGTACCCTGTACAAGTACACATATGTTTATTCCTGACCTATATTATAGCATTTTAAATACTCTTTGACTTCTTGTAATTGCACATTGAGTTAGTTGGTTTATGATTGTTGATAGTTGCAGGTGATGTTTTCTCTGTGGCATATTTGTGCCAAAAACTTTGGATAACTATTTTAGGATCTATTTGGAATTTGCTTTGCGGAATCCACTTGTGCACGTTTTAACTTTTCAGTAAATAAAAAAAAAATAATGTTGTGCAATATTAATCTGAGAGAATGAGAAATGTTAGTTCTTAATTTCTGCCGAAAAATGCACTGATAAAAACAAGAGATTTATTTTGTAATGAGAATTCCCTGCCATTGTAAAATAAATATTTTAAGAATTAAGAACGAAGTGGGAAATAGTAATTTATATGTAATTTATATCTGTTGTAACATTATCATACAAATAACTAAAAAAAAACATTTTTTGAATTTTTTTCTTGATAACTCAGGGAAGAAATATTATTAAGATTCAAAACATCTTAAGAAAGTTTTATTAGATACCGCCACAAGTTTCTTGGACGAAAGTAGGTTCATTATTTTAAAACGACGCCTTCCAGTTCTTTATTCGCACATCTCAAAAATATTATATGATGTAGCTAATCTTGTCATATTTGAACTCGAAGCAGCAAGTAGTCTTTATTTAATTAGTGAATTAGTGCAAGGTTGAATTAAAAATATCCACATTAAGAAAGTTCCTGACAAAACTGTGATATTTCAAATAAAAACGTGAATTGAGCCAACTTTACTGAGGATTACTGGAATAAACTCAAGAAAGTCCAGCCTGTTCCTAAGAAAGGCGACGCTTCCATTCCTTCCTCCTTTGAATAATTGCACTTACGGCCCATCTTGCCAAGGTCATGGAATCAATGAACAATCATCAGCCCAGCAAATCTGGAAGACCAAAAACTTCTTGCAGCAACTGAAGATCTGATGGTATATCTCACCGTGCTTCTTTATGTATCCAGCACTTGAAAAGTAACACCTAATGTCACAAGAAAGCTGCAAACGTTCATGAATAAATGTCTGCTAAACATCTTGCGGATTTTCTGGCCTAACCGTATCTCCAATGATGAATTTCATGCGAGGACAGGTCAGGAACCCATCGACTCTATAATACGAAAACGTAAGTGGCAGTGGATTGGACATACGCTTCGAAAAGGCCACGAGTGCATTGCGAGTCAAGCGATGCAATGGAACCCTCTCACGCAGCGAGGCAGAGGAGTGGGCCGACCCAGAAGTACTTGGCGAAGAACGGTCGAAGAGGAATCAGAACAACTGGGGAAGAGTTGGAGAGAGCTGAGGTAAATCTCCGCGTAGGAGTAGTGGAGGCCCTATGCCCCGCAAGGGGAACTACACGGGTGTAACAGGTCCGAGGACCTAAGTAGTAGTAAGTCTGATCTTTACGAAATAAATGCTGGCGATCCCCAAGGCTCCATTTTGTCTCCGACACTCTTCTTCATTTTATCAATTGATCTCTTGTCTGAAACTTCTAATTTACTTCTCGAATTGACATCTATCTTTTTCCGAAGTGAAATTGCAACTATACCGAATGATAAGCTCATGAAACTCCGATCCTTACAGCATTGCTAAATGGTTTATCCAAAGCGTTGTGGAGCTTAGTGCTTCTTAAAATCAATGCTTTCTATTGTAGTTGATGCCAAATGTATCACATATGCCATTGTCCTTGAATGGTACTTGCATCGAAGAAGCCCTAAGGCTCTCAGTACTCGGTATGTGTTCTCAAAAACTGCCAAATGCTTTAGATTTCTCTATCGGTGCGGTGTCAGATATTTTTCACACACACTCTCATCTGATTACAGTTTATGAGGTGTCACATCTTTGGGTAGGTGCAGCCAAAATCTCTCTTCAATTATCGGATAAAATATAGAACAGAACGTTAAAGCTGATATGAATTAGAACTACTCGTATCATGGAATCATACCCATCTCGTGAACAACGTCGGAGTTTTTCATAACCTTCCTTGTCTTACTGCTTCTTTTACAGGCACTGCTAACTCATAGTAGCCAGTTGCATTTCTCCTCTCAATCAGTTCACCCGTGCTTCCCGTTCAGCTATAGGAATGTCAAAAGTACACCTTCAAGCCTAATTTTGGTCGTGTTGTCAAATATAGAGATTCGGTTTTTGTCGCCAAACACGATATAATCCCCGGCACAGTTTTCCCTTGTTATTTTCATTTGCAAACTTTTAAAACCAATGTTCTACAACACCTTTCTTCCCTTCTTTAATTTTCCTATCGCTCGTGCTATGTTTAACAATATAAGGATCCCAATAAACCCTTGAGCGTATGTGAATTATAAAAGTGAAGACTTATCAATACCAGTTTCTCCATTAATAACAAAGACTCACTCTTCTGCTAAGCAGATATACCGCTTATGATCCATAAATTAAATCCCAGAGATTAAGTTTTTCAGGTGGGTAGATGCATAACTTCATAATAAATGTTTACTTAAATAATAACATCTAAGCAGTTTTTTATTGTTACGAGTATGTTCTCTCATATGAACCACAAATAGCTACAAACACTTAACATTCTTCTGGTAATATTTCGTATTTAATTATTTATGGGAGGGAATTTGTATAAGGGTAGTCATGCTTGTCGAAAATACAGCTTTTGAATAGCAAAACTATCGTCCGGTGATAATCTGAAGAAAAGTAGAAAAGACCTCAACACTCAGGCAGTAAGCTTCTTTTCAGTGATGACACATGCTGGAAATAATTTATCCACATGAATAAAATGCTTGCAATCGTAATTGTATAATTTCGCCAGACAGTTCCTTGATTCGCTATACTAAACGTATGTATTATCTCAAGCGTCAAAAATTCTTTGGAAAAACCTGGAAAATGTGAGTGTGATCGTGAGTGAAAGACCAAAATGGGATTATAGTCCTTTAGAAATGGGCTCAGTTCTTGTTCCAAATTCGACCTCTGCGGTGCCGTTTGAATTTGGAGATGATAACTCACCGATTCTCTGGGTTAAATCCAATGCAATTGGACCTGATCACCTATCACCTTAGTTTATTAAATTAATTCTTCCTGTTCTTCTTCCCTATCTAGTACATATTTTCAAAGTTTTCAGTTTCCCGAAAAATGGAAATATGTCCAAATTATTCCAATTCCGAAAATATCAAATTCTACAAATCCTTCGCAGTTTCGACCCATCAGTTTACTACCATTTCGAAGAAAGCATAGCCGTGAATCTGCAGTATTAAATGTAACCAATGACTTAAGCTATGGATAGTGACAAAATCAGTGTGATGGTGATGCTTGATTTCTCAAAGGCATTTGACTGCAAATGATGTAACCATTTATTTGTCTAGAAGGCCTGGGTTGATTGAAGACTGTGTAGCTAGAGTTAATGAAGACCTATTACATATTCAGAATTGGTCTAATATGAACAAACAACGTCTAAATCCACTTAAATCTGTTGTTATAGTGCTCTCAAGAAGTGAAATTTCTCTACTAGATTGTCCTACTCTATCTCAATGGTATAACTCTACCCTATGTACTCGTACAAAGTGTTAAATATCTAGGTTTTATTTTTAATAGGACATTGAGTTGTTGTAATGCTACCTCCGATACTATAAGAAAAGTTTACAGTGGATTACGAAGTCTTAGATCATCTTCGAGTTTATTGCTTCCGAATATGAAATTATATCTAGTTAAGTCCTTGTTACTACCATTTTTACTTGCGACTTATAGGTACTATAAGGCAAGTTATGCATTCGGAAAAAAAATCGAACTCGAGATTTTGATCAAAGTTGACTTTACGATGATAGCGAATCTGTCTGTCTGTCTTTCCTACTACAGCCTAAATGGCTCGGCCGATTTTCCTTAAACTTGGTAGATAGTATTTTTAATTTTTTCCGCCCCCACGCTTTTTTTCTTTTTTTTTAAGACCAAAAACAACGGTACCTGCCAAAAAATTTCATTTAGTTAAAGCTAGGAAATGGAACCATTTTTTGGTTTTGATTTTCTCACAAACGGTACAGCCGATTATGATAATTTTTTTATGCTTAGGCTCCCCAGCAGTCTGAACATCATTTTGTTTTAAAATTTTTCAAAAAAATTTTGTTGGACTTTTAAAAAATTTTCAATTTTTTTTTTTTAACTCAATATTTTAAAAACCCGACGCTCGATTTTTTTAGAACTTGATAAATAAAAGTTTTTTAATATAAATTATAAGATGTAGGAAAAACAAAATTATATTACCTAAAAATAAGGGTACCCTTCATACAAATGTTAAAAAATGGTTTTCGAAGAATTCCGAGAACGTTCCGAGAATTCTGCTAAATTTTTTTTCTTTTGATTAATTTTAAAGATCTATAATCTAGTAAAAAAAATTAGAGATCAAGATGTTACTGACTTTACCTACCATTGAACCATTTTTTTTTTTAATTTAGAATTTTCTCATTATCTACAAAACAGGTTTTAATGAAATTTTTTATAGAGAAGCTTCTAAAAAATTTTTGAATTAAAAAAAAAAAAAACTATCATTTTGGAAAATTCGATATCTCAGAAACAGCTCAATATTTTTGAATGTAAATTTAATTTTTTTCGAACAATAATAAAAGCTTTAAATTGGCTTGCCAAAATTATTTCTTAAAAACGTTTCAAAAGTTTTTTAGAAAAAAAAGCTACTTTTTTTAAGAAACCAGCGCAGACTTATTATTTTTGTTCTTGCTAAAGCTAATATTTGCTTGAAACACAACTACTAAGGCTCCAGTAATAGCTTTAATTGAAATGCATCATTGGAACAAATCAGTGGAATGCTGACTTCATTTTTCTGACAAACCAGTTATAGGAATCATTGAAAAATTGGTCTCAGTGAAAGATCCTGTCAGTGGCTGATTACAACCAATTCTATGCATTTGAGGTTAGAGTTGATCATTGAAAGGAAAACTGACATTTGAGAATAGAAAGAGAATCGAACACATTCAGTGAACGATTGTGTTCCATATTAAAGAAACGAAAATCAGCTGTTCATTGAAATTGATTTCTATCAGTGAAATAATAAAAGTGGATTTAAAAGAAAGTTTAAATTAGAATTTTGTATTTTATAGAGTAAAAAAATTCTACTACTCATTACCTTCATTTTGGTACCAATTAAAGCCATTGCAGTTTGTTTATTCGTCTCAAAAATGGGAATGAAAATTTTCAATGACGTATTTCAATGATAGCTATAACTGGAACCTAAAGGAGCTGTTTTAGTCTATTAATTTTTGAATAGTTTACATAAGAGCAAGTTCGTGCGACCCAGTCGTGCATTTTATTTTCTTATAATTGTATAGTTTATCCCTGTCTAGATTCTGATTCTGAAAAGAATTCTAAAAACTTGAAGATATTCCTCGTTCAATTAAATAGAACGTCACTTAAGTCAGGGTTAAACATTTGGCTAACGTGATTCAGGTGGCAAAGTTAGACAGCTTTTAAATAAAAACTAAAAATTTGAAATTCATAGCATTTTGAAGTAAGACGGCTGTCTTAAGCTAGAATCCTGTCTAAAGTTAGACAAAGCTTATACCATAGTATGACCTGGAATAAAAGTATCATAACCTAAATTTGTCTTTTCTATTTGTATTTTGTTTTAATCTTTAATTTTAGCATGTGGTACATTTGGATCTTAAACGGTGTGTCAGTTGCTTGAACACTGCACACTGAAGAAGGGCTAATTAAAGTCTCATAAAGCTTCTCATTCCTTAAGAGGACTTTGTTTTTTTTTTTTTTTTTTTTTTAATTTTTGACATTTAAACATTTAGTTTTAATTTTTTTTTTATATTCCGTGTAACTGTTTCTCAGACAATGGACTTTTTTGAATGAATGAGTGCTTGCTTTTAGTTTCTCCAAGTTTCAAAAACATACATACATCCTAATCTCAGAATATTATTCGGTTAGAAAGCCCGAAACACTTTATTAAGGGTGACACTATAGTAATTTATCATACATTAATTAAAAAAAAGGTTTTTCATTAAATGAAAAAGGGATTTTTTTTCTGTTTGATCTATCATCACTGATTTCCATAATCTTCAAAGTGAAGAACTGTGGTCCCTAGGATTAGGATTTTAATTATGACTGCAATCATCATCGTCCTACTGCGGGTGGCTTGGCTTATGCAAGTCGTTAGTCCTTCGAGAAAGATGGATAGGTTAACTATATACGTAAAATAAGGGCTGCTTTGAAAAAACCTAAAACCCATGCAAGAGGAGAAGGGCGATGTTCCATCATCATACATTACTCTCAGGATCAAAATCCAGAATTCAGTGTGATGTGATGCTGATGATGAAAGAGGATGAAGGCACAGCAGAGAAATAGATGGTAACTGATGCCATAGCGAATGTAATTAAAATCAATTTGTTCCTCTATGGAAGGTTCCGTCTGGTTTAGGTTTTTTGTCGGTGTGATATGAATTTTCCTTGGGAGTTCGTGCTGTTGACTTGAAATCGGATTATTTTTTGACCTATTGTTTAAGCTGGAATGAGCAACAACAACTTTCTTATGTAGGATATTTTCGAACAAAAAGGTAATTGCTATGGCAAAGGCTACTTTACTTTTGTAAGAACAGTTTGTTTGAACATTTAATTGGGTTAAATTGGTCGTAAAAAACGGCTTAAATGTATGGAATTCTAAGAATCGTTTATTGGAAAGGTTTGCCACTTGAAATAATTTGAGTGAAACAATACAAAAATTAAGAATTTTGTATCCTGAAGGTTGTTCACTTTTCGTTTATAAATTGACGCGCGTGTTTTCGTTTGTTGCTGAGTACTCGTGATTGATGGAACAGTTTGGGTCATAGCAGAGATTATGCTGTGAGTTCAAAAGTTTTTTGAGCATTTTTCTGACTTTGAAAACGATCTTATATGTACATTTATACGACTTATGTAATTTGAGAGTCAAGACAGTAACATTATTATAATACTTTACTTTATTTTTTAAACATTTAGAATAATGTCTTAGGTATAAAGCTTTTGACTTATAAATGTAAAATTAGGAGATAACGACTTTGTTAAGGAGTTTTAAGGTGTGTAAGTATGTTTCATTTATAAGTCAGTGGTCTGCAAAATAAATTGTCATATACATGCACATATACAAACAAAGACAAGTAAGGACGTTTCCTATAGTTCTTATAAAAGTAGGCAGGTGTATGTCTTTGGCTTAAAGAAAGATTAAAACATCTTTTTATGGATACTGAAAGATTATGCAGCCAAGCTTTTATTTGAAAATGGGTTTGCAAGTGCTAGAAGAGAAGGACAATTTTTTATTCGCTCTAATAACATACTATAATGATTAAATTTTTTCGTACCATTTTAAATTAGTTATAGTCCTCGTTCATTGACACCTCTTATAGCCATATTCACATTTGTAGTCTAAACTTAAATCTACCAACATCTTAACTTTCACTAAAGGCGAAGAAGATATCCTGATCAATTAAGGCTCAATTTTTGGCCACTGCAAAAAAGGTTTTCAGGGGTGTAGTGCCTCTTGTGAAAAATTGGCAAATCCTCTAAGAGAATATCTTGTCATGATGCTCATTAGCCGTTCCGAATCGGAAGAAAACTCTAGGTCCCCTCGACGGCTGCAATCGCAAGATATCACCATTTCATTTCCAATCGATTCTCGAACAATCTGTTAAGAAGCTCTATAACCCTTTCATCAAGCATTGAGGACCAATACTTGGGCATGCTCAAGACACCTTTGGAAATGCCACATTGGAAGTGCTGGATTTTAAAATACCACAAAAAGAAACCCCTGACTTGGCAATGGCTTGCAGCAATCACTACTAAACGAAGTATACAAAAGTGCAGCTATAAAAGAGGACAAGAACTACTAGGGAGCTCTACGAGTAGATGATGAGAGAAAAATCTCGCCTTCGTGAAGCGTGCGTTGGAAGAAATAGAGAGGTGCCATATCAAAAATTAACTATGAATTCTAACAAAAATGCAGAAAAAAACATCTCAATGTAACAAGACCTGGAATGAAGCCTGCATGGACGATCAATGGAACGTCGTAGTAGGATAACAGTTTGTAAAACTATTTCTGCAAACTGATGTTTAATCGAATTCCCCTGGTCGGCAGATTGTACCACAAAACCTTGACGACTTAGACAAACAATACTGTCTACCCGATCTCAATCGAGTGAAGATAGCTGTATCTAAACTTAAATCAACTGAAACCACTTAAGCTGATGACCTTGGGGGCATTGCACTGAGACCTGCAGATCTATTGTGCCCCCAATTGAATATTGAACATTGCTAATCTTATAGTTCTTCCTCCAAATATATTACTTCTAGGAATTTTATTGTTTGGGACACCTTTAGAGAGGATATGTCGCGGATATGAACGCGGTCTTTCACAGACTTCAACTTGGAAAATTTTGCGTCGGAACTACAAGATCCAACCTACTCAGGAGCTCAAGGTTGGTTCGCTGACTTCGGAGCCTTTGGAAGAGGATTTCAATTATGGCTGTGTTAACAAGCATTACATGGGACGACACCAACCCACACAAGGTTCATCAGGTGACAATACATCCTCAAAAACTAGACGTTATGTCTGGAATTAGGTCCGGCAACATTGGTGAGGTGGTCATTATCTATTGCAAGTGCTATTGAACGATGATAACTAATTTCGTACAGCCATATGAACTAGATAAAACCATATGGAGCTAGATAATATGTGTTTTCAACCGGACCAACTACGTGCAACACAGCCTACCCGACGGCTTATATTCTGCATGAACGGTTTGAAGTAAGGTTATCTCTCGCAGGGAACATATGAATTGGGCTTTAAGGTCATGTTTTTGGTGGCCATCCTTGGATAAGGGAACCAATATTAAGGCTGTGAGACAAATTTACATGGCATGTATCGGTACAACAAGTTCCATCAGAAGTGCCGCCAACCCTAACCCAAGAAAATTTCCTCTTGCTTACCCTACTCGATATATTCACGAAGGAGGTGGCGGCCAAAAGTGCTCTACGACTTAAAGAGTGTAAGAATTGTAAAAGGGGCAACTGTGGTCACAGACATCGGTATTAACAGACGATTCCAAAACGAAGAAGACAACCCAGCCATAAATATATCGTTAAAGCTCTCAAGGTTTTGCAGTGTTTTCCTAGCGGAAGTGCTTGCAGGTGCACAATATCTTTCGCATGTGAACTGTCGAACAAGAACATTAATATCTTCATAGATAGCCAGGCGGTAATCAGAGCCATTTCGTCAACTGTCACGAAGTCAAAACTGTTTTCTCGTTGCCAGTGAATTATGATTGCTCGGCGAAACAAATTCAGTCACCCTTTGATGGGTCTCGGAAAACTGTAACATTTATGGAAATGAAATGGCTGATGAACTGGTCAAAAAGATTGATCACTTGACCTGGTCCAAATTTTACACTGGAAACTTATGCCAGTAGAACAGGAAAAGTATAGAATTCACCAAAGTTTCCTCAAGACCGCAAATGATAGATGGTCAGCAGTTAAATCCTGCCGTGTATCAAGGAATCTTTGGTCAGATACCTACTTTAAAGAAAATAAAATGCACGACTGGATCGCACGAACTTGCTCTTATGTAATAGTACTTTGGAATTTAAGATACATTTTATAAATAGAAAACATGGATTTAATGAGATAATAATGTTCAAATGCATAAAATTGCCGTCTGGTTTCCGGAAAAGTATGAATTTATGCAAATAAACTTTAAAAAAACGTTTTATTATTAAATATATTTTTTATATAAGAAATTTCTCTAAAATTTTTCAAGAAAAAAATGTGGGATGCGAATTTTAAGTATTAAATAATATTGATTTTAGGAAATAATTTCAAAAAATTATCGTTCATAGGTTTTGAAGATAGAGATTTAAAAAATTTTTTTTTTTCAAAAAAACCCAACAAATATTTTTTCGAATATTTTTGTATACAATATTATTTTAAACTTAAGGGGACTCCTGCTGAAAATTTTGGGTTAAAATCCTTAGAGCCGTTAATGAGAAAGTCGAAAATAAAAAAAAACGGGTCTATGGCAGGTACCCCTAATAACATTTTGCCACAAAATTTTGTTTGACCAAAATGTAGCTTATGTTCATAATATCACACCTCATTTTTTTATCAAAATCGTTAGAGCCGTTTTCGAGATAAAAAAGATTTTGCATTACGGGTGTATGGGGGCTACCCTTAGTTTTGGAGCTAAAAAAAAAATTTCAATTTCTCCTCTAGGGAATCACCGAAGACCCTTAACTACCGAGATTGAAAGAAATAGGTCCAGTGGTTTAGGCTGTAGGGAGAGGTACAAGACATACAGACATACAGACATACAGACAGACAGACGGAATTGCCGGACCCACTTTTTTCGTCTTCGCTATCATCGTAATGTGAACTTTGATCAAAATCTCGAGTTCGATTTTTTTTCCAAATGCAGAACTTGCCCTATAGTACCTATATCGCAAGTAAAAATAGAGTATCTGCTGAAGCTTAGCAGAACTTATTTATCCTTCGTAGTGGAAATCCTTAAAAATAAACCTTAACCTGTTTAGCTGCATTACAGTTTTTAAATTCAAGTTCGGACAATTCCTCCAAGACAATCTTTTGAATGACATTCTTTTTGATAAAAAAAACTGCCTCTCATCTTTAATGATGGATGAGACTTTTAATTCAGGAAGACCCTTATTCTCCACTATTTGTCATGCTTACAAATTTATTTTATTTTATTTTGTTATATCCAAAATTCTTCTAAGTACTTAGTTTTCATTAGGTAAAAAGAGAAAATTTCGTTCGAAATGTCCAAGTCTAAATTCAACCTATCTCATTTCCCATCCTCGAGAAACTACATTAAAAATTATGTAAAAGAAATCAACCCCGCCTTATTTATCTCCAATTTAAAATTTTTTTAGAGCGAAAATGTCAAAAAAATGATAAATGAAAAATTCAAACGGAAATTCAACTACCTTTCAAATGGAATTAGATGAACAAATTTAGTCTAGCTCCTTTTGGTTGTAACTTGTAAGGACTAATGTTTCTTTTTTTTTTAATTCTTTTTTGTGAATTCGTGTATTTTTAAAAGTTTTAAGTAAGCAGCTTAACAGTTTATAACAATTCCGTACCTTATAACCCCAAACAAACGTAAGGAATCTTTTATATGTATCATAATTGTGGTTGAAGGGATTATCAATCAAACAAACATTCACAAATAGTACCTTTCTAAAATATTCTACAAATGTCCATCATTATCCAGATAATCTGATGTTGACCCTTGTAAAAAGAGTTAAAATAAAAATCCCAAATGTCATCTATATACCTATTTTCATCCCCTTCAACATGGCTTTTCTGTTGTATCTGTTTTTTTCATGTTACTGCCTTATCTTCCATCCCAACTATGTTTACCCTCAGCACTCATTAATACGTGACCCATTTTTGTTCCCAAATGGCTTAACATCAATCCAAAGTTTCCTGAACCCTTCTTATTTTGCCGCCGGAATACAAGAAGGAAAAAGTTTTCTTTTCACTTTATCACCAACCCCCCTTCTCTCTCTTATAGATTATGTAGGAGGGCTTGACAATTACCTTTTTCTCCCGGTCTGCCATCATCGGTGTTGTCGTCGTCGTATCTATACTTGAAAAACATTACCGCCTTAGGTGCCTAATTCGATAGCATCCTTTTTACAACGCCTGAGCACAATTGCACTCAAAGAATACTTAACCCACCACCCCAAGCTCCGGTGCTATTCATCGACAGATTCAGCTTTGTCGTCGTCGTCGTCGTCGATGCCGTGCGACAAAAACGTATCCCTAAGCCAAGGTATAGGAAATGTATTTCCCATTAACATACACTTCCTTTTCCTCCCAACATTAAGTCCCCGTGTTGAGTCGGTCGGCTGGGCCGCCTGAAACCATTTCTCGCCTGGCAACTTTCTCGCAACACTTTCCAAGTATATTTTTTTTTACATTTTCTTGATTTCTTTAGCTTTTCATAGTCGCACTAAGCAGCGTCTTGCTACACACCAACAGTCACAAAGTATCCTTAAGCCGTGTTCGCACAGTCAAAACTGTGAATGAATGGTTACAAAAATAAAAAAAAACCTTAAATATTCCTTAAAACGCGCGAACTTCCCTCCGAGGATTCCACACTACTCTACCCCCTGAATGAAGCAACAGAATAAAAGTTCAAACAATTCTAAAGAAGTATAAAAAAGTACGAAAAAACTTTTCAATATACATCCCAGCTCGTTTTTCAGAATTCTACATAGCTACACCCCGCTCTTCCCGCACCCTTAAGGCCTCTACCTTAATCCTATGGAAGATGAGAAATCATTATTTGTATAGAGCTAACGTAGTCACATATACCAAGGAGCAACGATCAAATATAAATAAATCCGTTTAAGGAAAATATCCTTCGAACAACAAACGAAGGTCTACAAATGCATTTTTAATTCGAGAAAATTGAAATTACCTTCGGAAAAGTTCGTCCTTCTTCTACTACGAACAAGGATTTATACACCCAGCAACAAGAGAATAAACTTGGTCTCCTATTCTATCGCAGAGAACATAATGCTAAATCGGCATGGATTTTCGTCCTTTTATTGAGAACAAAAAAAATTATTTAAAAAAAAAAAAACGGTTAAGGGGTGTTTTTTTTTTTTTTTGTTAGTCCTTAAGTTGATTTTCTGCTTTTTTGTATTTTCTTAGTCTCATTTGCGTAATTTATATTCAATCTTATTTCATTCGAATTTGTTTTTTTTTTTTCTTTGTTTTTATATTCACAGATTTAAGATATACGATCTGCAATTCAAATCAGATGGGAAACAACAACGTATAACTGTCGAAGGACCACAAATGGGCAATTGGTTTGCGGTGGCATTTCTTAGTTGGACGGATCCAAATAACGACCGTATTGAGCAACAAGGTAAGGAAAAACAAGATGAAAAAAATGTATTTGCGTTCAGAAATTCAGCAAAAGAATTAAGTCCTTTACCAATGTGTGTGTGGTAGGTAGTTGGTTGGCATACAGAAAGCACTTTTTGTGGTTTTGTTGACGTAAATGAATTCTACTTAACTATAGATAATAGTCGTTTGTCACACAAAGGTATCACTGGCTAGGAGACACTCCGGGGATCTTGGCACAAGCAAGATGTATTTTTACGACCAAAAATTCAACAAAAACTTTAAAGGACTTAACCTTAAGAACTTTGTTATGAATCATTGTTTTATTTCAATGTTTAAGAATCTTCCTGTTTGAGTAAAACTAAATGGTATATTGTGTTGTTTTTATCCATAAAAAAATTCGAAAATTTAATAATACATCATATATGCTTGTTTTATTTAACCGAAAGGGGAAGGTCAAAAATACACAACTGTTTATTTTTTTTTACTGAGTGATGGTTGTTTTAACTGCAGAGTTATTTGGTTGAAGGAATTATATATATATATTTAATCAAACTACTTGATACGTTTGAAATAAATGTAACGAAGTTACACATTTTATATCTTACAACCTTCAAACTTCCACCATCACTTACAATGCCATTCCATGTACCAATCAAGTGCTCAACAATTTGAGTACCAAGAGAAGAGACATACTGCTGAGTACGTCATATGCCCGATAAAATTGGCTATTTCAATAGAATAGATAGGCTACTCCAACCGAGTAGACGTGATACTCCAAACAATACAATTTATTACTCCAATTGAGTAAGGTGGATAGAGCAACCAAGTAAATGAGCTACTCCAACTGAGTATTTTGTTTCCTCCAATTGAATAACTCGGTTGCTTAACCGAGTAAATTAGCTACTCCAGCCGAGTAGGTTGGTTGATTCAATTGCGAAAGATGGTTGTAGCAACCGGGTAGATTAGCTACTCCAAACTTATAAAAATGACTTTTTCAATTTAGTATACGTTGCTTAAAACAACCGAGTAGATTTGCTCTCAAAAGAAGCAAATGTATGAAGATGAACGAGTAGATTAAAAGTAAGATTATCCTACTATGCACTTTGACTAAAAAATTCTTTAATAAAGTTGAGATTACAGTATATTATTTTGATGTAAATACAAAGTATTTCTTTTATGTTCGGTTTATTTTAATTATCGGGGAGGAGGTTATAATCTTCGAGGCCTCGATATAATTAAGGTCCCAACACATAGGACCAACTATGGCATGCATGAGCCCTTGACACGTTTGGGTAGACTTTTAAATTGGAATTCAAATATTTTGGATTTTAATATAAATAAAAGTAAATTAAAAAACCTACTCAAAACCAGTGGTCCACGCTCCTAAATGTTCTTTGTTTCATGTTATGTTATTGTTTTGTTCTTACGTAATATTATTTGTTTATTTTTCATGTTTTCTTGTGTCAGTGTTAATTGTAATAGAGTTTTCCTACTAACACACTGCACTAAATGATGAGCCGGTGTGGTATAACACAGTTCTCTGTGTTGGCAAACCATTGGTCGAAAGACGGAGCTTGCTATAAGCTTTCTTTGACCAATTCTGATAGTGAAAAAAAAAAAAAAAGTACTGGGGATTGCTAAACAACAATATGAAAAAATGATAGAAAATCTCAGAATTTTGAAATACCTTTATTGCTGGCTCCAACCCTCTTCTTCAAAAATATCAGTGAGCTTACGATTATAGGAAAAAATCCAATAGGACAGTTAACAGAAACACTTTATCCGAGTATATAACAAGAATATTGGAATTTTACGGGAAAGTGCTTAGGTCAAAAGTTCTAAATAATTTTTATATTCACTTGTTTTTTTTTTATTTGATTTAAAATTGGATCTTTATTTATTGGTGAAGCAATTTACTAAATATAAGGGAATTCTTCAAAAACATGACAAATTTTTAAAACTTTGTGTTTTAAACTCCGAGCAAGCTGCGTATTTTCCAAATGGTGTAAAAAAGCCTGGAACTTCGAAAGTAAAATATTTGTCTAAGACAATTCATGCTTAAATCCTCATAATTGTGAATTATGTGAATTTTTCAAAACCCCAAAACGTAGTATTAATTGAAAATCACTTGGGACATCACAGGCTTGACGCAAACCAATTGAAAGTTTTTGCGACCCTTAGCCCAAATACATTTCGCCCAGGTACGACAGTTTGGCTCATCAACGGAAAACTTATCTTGATCTGTTTTTTTCAAACTGAACTGGCAAAAAAAAAATAATAATCTGTAACACATTTGAGAAATAGGTAAAGCCTTTTAGGTTCTAGTTTTATGTACAATGGAGATTCAGAGGCAATAAACACACGCTTTTTTTGGAATTCTAAACGATAGTTGTGTTATGTTTGGTAGCTCGTAAAATCTCGAAACTTAAAAATGCAATCAATACTTGCCCTATAAACCTAATAAAAAGACGCCAAATAAAAGACTCCTCCGAAAATTTAAGATGGTTGAGAGTTGTAAGGCACTTGGTTCTGGTTCTATGGGCTATTGCGTCTTAAATATATGTATAGCTTATGTTTAATGTTTGTTTGCAAAAAAAAAAAAGAAGTTAGGATTTTCTGAAAGATTAACCTTTGAATAAGCACATACAATCGATTCGAAAACTTATTAGGGAATGATAAGACATGTAAGTAAATGACACTATAGACGTTTTTCTTTTTTCATTTGTCAAAAAATAAATTGTGTTTCTTTTTTAGTTCAGAGTTTCGAAAATGTGATTCTTTTTCCGTTCTAAACATGTTCTGAGCGTGTTCAGAGTGCACTCTATGAGCTCAGAGTAAAGTAATTGAGAAGAAAGAGTAAAATACTTAACACAAGCATTTGACAGATGTAAATTAAAAAAAAAAATGGCGGCAGCAGTGTTCAGGTGTGTTCCAAAAAAATACTCAGAACTCGCTTGGTTCAGAGGATGTTCGGAACATGCACGACATGCTCGGACTCTGTTCGGAGCTCTATACTGAACTAAAAAAGAAAAACGCCTTATAGGAATATAAAGGATATTTATATAGAATACTTTGGCAGCTTATTAAATTGCTTCAAAATATTAATCATACAATAACTTATTACCACTTTACCTTCTCGTCAAGAATTATTACGATAAAGGAAGTTCAAAAGGCCATTGATACAAATAAAAGGAATAAAGCGCCTTGAGAAGATCGTTTTTCTTTTGAATTCTTCAAAAATTCTCCCAGCTTCTTTTATAAAAAAAACTGACTGAAGGCTTTCATAATGTTTTTAATACAGAAAGAGATTTAGAACGGATTATAATGTTTTCCTTGTTCAAAATTAGAGACGTAACTAACTCTGGAAAATACTCGTACCCTCTCAAGTTTTGACCAGCATGTTATTAATGCGTATATGTAATAGTATGGCTAGTACTCAATAGGCTTTAAATTTAAAAACACGCTGAATATACATAGATCCAACTATTTGACAGTTCACAAAATTTTTTTTTTTAATTATTGGAAAGTAATATACATATATCTCAAACAAGGTACAAAACTGTTTGCCTCTCTTTCTGAAATAACGCAACAAAGGAATCTCATACGAAATATTAATGATTTTGTAGAGTCTGTACACGAACAAAATATCAGCAGTTTGGGACGGCAATTCTATGTATGTCGGAATGGTTTGGTAGGTAGGTCGGTAAATAGAAATGGTGACCACTTTCAGTCTAACCTTGTGGATTAGTTAGCGCTGAATTGCGCCGTTTTGAAGTTTTGATACCATAACTCCGGAAACTGGATCACTCACTCAGCTGGACATCCACAGTCATCCGACACCACCTACACTGTACCAAGCTAGGCAACTTGTTAACTGGTACTGAAACAGTACCTACCCTCCAATCTCATTGAAGGATAATTCTTTCCCCCCGTTAACCTTCGACAAAGCCCTTAGGCCGCTAGTTCGGAATCTAAGGAGTCAAATGGAGGGCACGGCGCAGAAGTAACCGAAGTTCGTCGCATGGTTTGGTACTTCCTCAGGACTTTAACAGGGTTGCAAACTAAGCCTTATCATTTTTTACCACTTTTTTATGATCTCCTACGAGCCTAGCAGAAGGTATAGAATTTAACAACTCAACAATTAAAGATCTATCGTTTGAAGAAGATATTGTTCTTTGCAGAAACTCTAAACATGCTACAGCCAATGATCAACAGGCTTAAAAAGTATTGTCAACAATGGAGTTTGGTCTTGAATACTGGTTAGCCCAAGATCATGGTATTTCAAAATAATACTGGCAGATATTCGAGGGAAGAAAGGTAAAATGTAGGTTCTGATCACATCGAAGAAGTTTAAGAGTATCGATAGCTAGGAGTAGGAGTAACGCTTACACCAAAACTGGCATTCAACCTAAACCTTCTAAATCAGTTAAGGGAGTCGAAAAAATCCTTACGCTGCGATTTTTTTAAAAATTGTAATCAGCCGAAAAGATAATCCATTCTATTCGAAATGAAAATTGTTTGAAGCAACTGCCAAGTCTATTATGTGCTAAGCATGCAAGGTATGGAGAACGAAGAATACGAAGCGGTGGAGAAGTTACAAAAGTTTTTTTTTTTTTTGAAGCATGTGCTTATGCTTAGGCTGCTAATAAACACACCAACATACGTATGTACGCACATGCTCAATGCTTAGACAGCTTATTAAGAGTAGAGACAACTTTTTTCAGAAATGGGAACAAATGGCAGAGGAATCAAATAGAATTTCCACTACAGTGGGAAAGATTGATTTCGTTGCAACGCAACCTTTGCTCACATTCTGGGAAGTTAGACAAGAAAATTTATCAATGGTTTATTCACAATAACACTCCTATTGTCAGCTCGAAAAAAGGTAATGCAGTTTGCTGTAAATTCGACGCACAGTATTAAGACTCCTCCTGTACTTGAGACCGTAAATGATTCTATGGGAAAAATCTTCTTTAGCACTCGTATAGTCTCAAGGATATTGAAATACATAAATGCGCTGGTCCAGATTGTATATCTCCTTCAGTTCTAAGGAAGAGTTCTTCTACACTGACAATATTATTGCGAAAACTTTTTCATCTATCATAATCTCTGATCTCTGAGTATTTTTTCCAGTAGATGGAAAACGAACGAAGGCTCTTTATAATGTCTTTGATTTCATGGTGGTTATAAAAGTGAGGATAAGCTCATTTGCTTTCAATTTCCGCAGTAGTTATAAGTCCACCAAAACACGCCTTATATTCCAATAAAACTATTAAATTTTACCATTTGCAGAGACTTATTTTACTTTTATTTTTGTTCTTAATATCTTGCAAAAATATAAATGGCTATACTGTTTTTGCATTATATCTCTTTCTCTTCGCTAACTGACTCCTCCACATATTCCTGAACTTTTATCTGTATTTGAAATTTTTAGGAAGCCTTTACCTAGAAGTCCAAGCATGAAGTCTTTGATGTTTTTGGAAACGTCATTTGCCACAAAAATGCAATTTTAAGATGTTCTTAAACGCAAACTGGAAAATTCAACAATTCGAAATTCCTATGCGAAAACATTATTTTCGATAACGCAGTTTGTTAAAGTCTTATGTTTCATAACATCATTTGAGGGAGACACTGCAATTAAAGAATCGACAAAAGAGTTGATAAGCCAAAGAGCGTGTTCGTAAACGTCAAATGCGTTTGCAAAAATGATCAAACAAACCTTGTGCATATTTGACGTTGATTTGACGTTTCAGAAGACGGCCATATTCTACTTCTTTGACTTTTCTGTCAAATACGTTTCGGTCTGCATCTCTTTCATTTTACAGCTGTTAAGTCACTTCTTCTTCTTCTTTTCTCAAGTTTAATCATTTACGTTAATGTTGACGTCATCGTCAAGGAATTATTTTTTTTATTATTCTCTCTTATAGCTTTAGAACTTTTGGTTTCGTTACATTTTTCTCTAAGAGAATCTGCGATATGTTTATTTTTAAAGTTCAACTTCTTAGCTGAGAGATTGAGATTCGGAGTTAATAAAGAAACACCCTTTTGTTCGCTTATAAAATATGTTTCCACTGACAAAAATTAGGTCTTAAAATTTTTAGTATATTTTAACATTTTTAGTGACAGGCAGTTTGAAGTGGAAAATTTTCATGTAAGTGTATTTAAAAGATGTAGGAACCAAGATTTATTTTGAGCGACCTGGAGTGTATGGGCTTATTTTTTGCTCTTCTATGAGGTTTTTCCTATGACTTAAATCTATTTTATTTTTTTTTTAGAAAAGCTAACTATGCAACTCACAAAGCCGTGTTCTTTGGTGGACATTTATTATTGAATAAAAAGAAGTTCTCATAAAAATGTCTTTTGATAAATTTATTAGTATTTGCATGCCTCAAGAATTTTAAATCTTTCAAAGGGAATGCAAAGGGCGGACAAAATCATATAGCTTGTTTTTGCTTTATGTTTCGTTTGACTCCCACAGAAAGGATAATTATCCGAATGCTTTTGACATAAATTATGAAGGTTCATAATAAATATTCCGCGATATGAAATCTTTTATCTGTGATACTTAAGAGTTAAGAATGTGTATTTATTAGAAAATAAAGTGGTTGTGTCAATAGATTCTCCATCGTTATAAATACACGACTTTTAAACATATATTTATTTCAACAGCAAAAAAAATATCAATTAAATTCAAAGGGAAATAAAATGCACGACTTGATAGCAAATGCATAAAATTGCTTCTGATTTCTAGAAAAATATGAATTTATGCAAACAAAGTTTTAAAAACGTTTTAATATTAAATTTATTTTGTATACAATAAATTTCTTTAAAATTTTTCAAAAAAAAATTGGATTTTTTTAAGAACCCAAAAAATATTTTTTTTCGAATATTCTTATAAACAATGTTATTTTAAATTTAAAGGTGCTCATGTCCAAAAATTTGGTCAAAATCCTTTGAGGCATTAATTAATGAGAAAGTGGAAAATTAAAAAAAGTAGTTCTATGACAGGTACCGTTAGTAATATGTTTTCCTAACATTTTTTTGACCAAAGTGTAGTTTCACGCCCATCACATCTAATTTTCTTGTATCAAAACTGTTAAACGCATTTTCGAGATAAAAAACATTTTGCATAACGGCTGTATGGCAGGTACCGTTAGTTTCAGAGCTAAAAAAATTTCAATTTTAATCTTCAACTTCTCTTCAATCACCGAAGACCCTTAAGTATCGATTTTGAAAAAAATAGCTCCAGTGGTTTAGGGGTTTAGGCTGTAGGGAGAGGTACAGACATACAGATATACCGAAACATGTTTTTTATGTACTAAATTTTCCTTTAAATTTCTATAAAATAAAATGCACAATTGGGTCGCACGAACTTGCTCTTATGTAAAAGACTAAGTATTTCAAAAACGTATGTTATTCGAAAAAACTGTTAATAAGCATACAATTAATTTTTTAAATGACTAAAACAACTACTTTAGTAGTTAAAGCTGAAAACAGGAAGCCATGCGATTCAAACAAATATTAGCTTATGCAAGAAAAAAAATTATAAGTTGTAGTTTAAGAAAATAATTTGGTTCGCCAGCTTAAAGTTTTTATTATTGTACGAATAAAAACTAAATTTCCAAAAAAAATACTGACCCATTTTTGAGATATCGAATTTAAAAAAAAATTCAAAAATTAAAAAAATAAGTTTTTTTTTAAGTCTTGAATTACAATGTTTTTTAAACTTTTTAGAAGCTTCTCTATAAGGAATTTCACTAAAATGCGTTGTGCCGATAGTGAGAAATTCAAAATTCGAAAAAATGGTTATATGGTAGGTACAGTCTGTAATATCTTAGGTTAGGTTAGGTTATATGGGCCGACGATTGATCTTGCTCTCGTCCCACTTAGATCATATTTGATCCATTGTGCTGCCCGAAGTATTACAAGTTCTGTAATATATAAAAGAACCTATGAGTCAACAGGGAGTTCTAGCCATTTGGTGGTCTCAATAAATTTCAGGATTAGTTTCAGAGGGTAGTTAGAGAGATCCTCTAGATCATCAAAGAAGTAATATCCTAAAGTCCTATTCCTTATGTGACTGAGTGCTGGGCAGTGGCAGAGGAAGTGAGTGGTATCCTCGACCTCGTCGGCGCTGCCGCAGCCTCTACATATGTCATCCGTGCTAAGTCCTAATTTAGTCTTGTGATAACCTAACAGGTTGTGACCCGTTATGACACTAATAAGAGATTTTATGGATGGTTTCTTAAATAGTAGGATTGAGTTAGATTTTTTCTCGTCCCACTGAGGCCACAGCCTCCTGGTGATACCGCATGTGCCAAGGAGGCTCCATCTTGCATTGCAATTACGCTTGGTTATGCTGCCAACGTATTGCTTGATAGCACATGGGGGGATGTTGATTGTGCGGTCTATTAGAGAGAATTCAAGTGTCGAACCCCTTCTAGCGAGTTCGTCAGCTTTTTCGTTGCCTGGGATACCACTGTGTCCCGGGACCCAGCAGAGTCTAACATTATGCTGCGAGCCAAGAACCTTGAGCTCTTCGCGACAGCAAGAAACAAGCTTCGACTTGGTTAGATTGGCATAGAGTGCTTTTATCGCTGCTTGACTGTCAATGAAAAAGGTGATATCAGATCGTGATAGCGCCATCATTGACACCTGTGTTTCAGCATTCTTTACTGCCAAGATCTCGGCTTGGAAAACACTACTGTGATCGGGGAGTTTGAAGTAGGAAGCAAGATTGAGGCTTTCTGAGAAGAAACCTGCTCCAACCCCAGTATCCATTTTCGATCCATCTGTGAAAATGGAGTGTGTTGTTTCAGCTACGAGCGGTATATTGTTCTCCCATTCCTGTCTGTCGGGGAAGTAGGTGCTGTAGGGTCTTTCAAAGTCTAACTTTGGGGTTATATAATCCGTGGTTGTATTTGTACTAACATAATTCGTCAGGATTTGGGAGTGACCTAATGGGTTTAAACTCCAGCTCTTCGTCTGACTGAGTCGTAGGGCGGTGTTAGCCGCGGATTCTTGTACAAATAAGTCGAGAGGAGTGAGGTTTAGAATAACTTCTAAGCCTGCAGTTTGTGTTGTTTTCATGGCTCCCGTGATCATCATACATGCCATTCTTTGAACCTTGGTAAGTGTTTTAAGGTGATTAGATTTAACTAAGGCACGCCACCAAACCAAGTTGCCGTGGGTGAGGATGGGTCTTACAATTGCTGTATACATCCATTTAATTATTTTGGGATTGGGACCCCAGTTCCTTCCTAGGATCCTGTTACATGTATATAGTGCTGTCATTGATTTACTATACCTATCAAGTATGTTGGGACCCCAGTTGAGTTTTTTATCCAAGATTACCCCGAGGTACTTGGCACTATCGGATAATTCGAGTATTATGCCATTTAGCCTCGGTTTATTAAAATTTGGAATTTTCCTTCTATTGGTGAAAAGTACCATTACTGTCTTTAGGGGATTCACAGCAAGTCCGCACTTCTTTGTCCAATTGCATACTTTGGAGAGTGCGGATTCTAGCTGTTCACTAACTGTGGTTAGGTATTTGCCTGTAGCAAGGAGAGCTAAGTCGTCTGCGTAGGCAACTACCTTAACGCCACTGTATTTCAGTTTAATTAGAATCTCGTTCATTACTAAGGTCCATAGAAGGGGTGAAAGTATCCCTCCTTGAGGAGTTCCTCTTGAAGCGTACATATTAATATGAGCATTATTGAGTTCACTATGAATTTGTCTGTTTTCCAACATATTCATGATCCATGTAACGATAGTCGTATTTACTTTAAGGTCTAAGAGTGCCTTTTCAACCGCATTGCTTTGAACATTGTTGAAAGCTCCCTCGATGTCAAGGAAGGCCGCGAGTGTGTATTCCTTGGCAGCGAGGGATTTCTCAATTGTTCCTACTGCACAGTGTAAGGCCGTATCTACACTTTTACCTTTTGTATATGCATGCTGAAAGGGTGATAAGCAATCCGGATTCAAGTTACAACGGATATGAATATCCAGCAGTCGTTCAAGGGTTTTCAACATAAAGGAAGTGAGACTGATAGGTCTAAAGTCCTTTGGATTTGTGTGGCTGGGTTTTCCAGCTTTAGGTATAAAAACCACCTTTGCCTTACGCCATATTTGGGGAATATAACCCCATTTTAGGCTTCTAAGGTATAGGTTTTTCAGTTTCGGAATAATTAAGTCATTAATTTTCTGAAGCATCAGTGGAAATATGCCGTCTAGCCCTGGAGATTTATAAGGGGAGAAGGAGTTGATAGCCCAATGTAGCCTATCTTCCGTTATAATGTCCCCCGGGACTTCGTGTTCAGAGAGAGGATTGACCGTCTCTTGATAATTGTTTAATTTGCAGCTAGGAAAGTGTGCCTGGATCAAAATTTCTAGACTTTCCATGGATGACTCTGACCAGTGACCGTCCGGTCTCCTAAGAGATCCTATGGACGTGTTAGTCTTCTGTAATATCTTAGTTTCAAAATGTTTTTTAAATTATATATCATTTGAATTAACAGAAAGAAAAAAAAATTATCAAAATTCTAGGCGCGCGCCGTTTTCGAGAAATATACGATTTGTGTGGTGGATACCGTTATTTTTAAATAAAATATTTTTTTTTCTCACATCTTGTAGATTTTATTAAGAAATTTTTATTTATCAAGTTTAAAAAATCAGGCATGGGGTTTGCGAAATATTGAGTTTTGAAAAAATTAAAAAAAAATCAAAAAAAGAAATTTTTGGAAATTTCATACACAATAATATTCAAACTTTTGGGGAGCTTTAGCATAAAAAAAATATCAAAATCAGTTGTACCGTTTTTGAGAAAATCGAAAACAAAAAAAATGGTTCCAAGGTGGGTACCAAAAATAACCATTTTTTGTAATTTTTTTGTTCAACTATTACTTAGCTTTAACTAAATGAAATTTTTTTGAATTTTTTTTTAAATCTGTGGTACAGTTTTTGGGAAAAAAAATATTTATAAGATTTCGAAAAAAATCGTATGGCAAAACACAATCAAAAATAAAAATTCGTCAGTGCTTTCTTAATCAGTGAAACACTGTTTATATTGACTATAGCCAAAACTTCCATCGTTTCTATCGCCTCTCGGTTGACGGGAAGCATCTTTTTTTCAGCTTCTTCAGTTGATATAGACTGGAAAAAAAACATTGTGCAGGGCATTAACAACTGTTCTTAATAATTTTTACTTTATTTCATAAAGACCTAAATCTTAATATAAAGCCAAGACCTTTTCAGGAGTTAAAGTTGATGTTGAATTTGAGCTTGGGCCCGATCCACCTCCATCAGATAAACGCTTAGAAAACTCTGCTGCATATTCGAGTTCTTCGCTAGTTTTCGAGGCTAACAGATCTTCCACTCTTTGGTTCTTTGTTTTTGTAGACGATTCCACAAATTACTTTTTGGGTCAGAAACATTTCAGAAATGTTTTTTAAATGTTTCTGAAATGTTTCAAAAATGTTTCTTTGGTCTGAACACACCTTAATAAACATAACAGAAAAGCAAGTACGCCGATTTTCCAAAGTCTTAAAACGAAACAATAAACACCTTGTTTCGTAAGTTGACATGTCAATATGCCAATTCAATTTAAAGATCAAATATCTAGTAAATTTCTTTTGAACCTTTTCAATTCTACATATTAGATGAGTTTTTATGAAAGGGATTCCAAACCGTACTAAAGTATTCCAACACAGATCTGACCAGAGAATTAAAAAGCGTCTAGAGTGAATATGGATCTTTGAATTCTCTTGTATTTCTCTTTACAAATCCAAGCATTTGATTAGCCTTATTAACAATGTAATCAATATGAGGTAAAAATGAAAGCTTTCTGTCTAAGATAATCCCTAGATCCTTTTTACGTTCAACGCGCTCAAGACTTTTATGATTTATTTCATAATTGAATAGAATAGGCGTTACATGTCTGAAACATGACATTATTTGACATTTTGAAACATTTAAATAAAGAAAATTGTTATAACACCATTCATTTAGTCTTAATACATCATCACGAAGTGAATAACAATCAGATAATGACTCTATATTATGGTCATCAGCAAATAAGAGACATAACGAAGATACAAAAATAGAAGGAATATCGTTAATAAATAAGAGGAACAACAATGGGCCCAAATGGCTACCTTGCGGCACGCCAGATGAGACATAGATATTTTCCGAGTGATAATTTTCAATTTTTACTATTTAAATAATTCTATTTGTAAGGTATGATTCTATCCAACTAAGAAGTTGAGAGTGAAATCCCATGGACGATAATTTATAAAGAAGCACTAGATGGCTTACACGATCAAATGCTTTTGCGAAATCTGTGAATATTACATCTGTTTGAATATCATGCTTATTTTGACATTCTCATGAATAGTCTATTCGTTAGAATGATTCTATTCCTTCGAATAAACTTTCTTAATTTTGAGATTCGAACGAATAACATTCATTTGCGAAAGATAGCATAGAATGAACTTAAAAAAAAATTCATTTTCATTATCAGCTGTTTGAAAATTACTATATTTCTATTTGAATTAGTATGACCGTTTTATATTTTTTTTTTGTTTCTACACATTTTATAGAATAGGCGTTACGTATCTGAAACATGACATTATTTGACATTTTGAAACATTTAAATAAAGCAAATTGTTATAAACAATCAAGAAAAAAAATATATAATACCCTTTTTTTTTTTAACCATAAAGAACTACATATTCATTACATTTTTTGTGTCAACTCAGCTGTTTTGAAACTATTCTTAAAAAAAATAAAATGCACGACTGGATCGCACGAACTTGCTTTTATGTAAAAGTACTTTGGAATTTAAGATACATTTTATAAATATAAAACACGGATTTATTGAGATAATAATGTTAAAATGCATAAAATTGCTTTTTGGTTTCCGGAAAAGTATGAATTTATGCAAATAAACTTTAAAAAACGTTTTATTATTAAATAAATTTTTTATATAAGAAATTTCTCTAAAATTTTTCAAAAAAAAAATGTGGGATGCGAATTTTAAGTATTAAATAATATTGATTTTAGGAAATAATTTCAAAAAATTATCGTTCATAGGTTTTGAAAAAAAAAAAAATTTCAAAAAAACCCAACAAATATTTTTTCGAATATTTTTGTATACAATATTATTTTAAACTTAAGGGGACTCCTGCTAAAATTTTGGGTTAAAATCCTTAGAGCCGTTAATGAGAAACTCGAAAATAAAAAAAAGGATCTATGGCAGGTACCCCTAATAATATTTTGCCCCAAAATTTTTTTGACCAAAATGTAGCTTATGTTCATAATATCACATCTAATTTTTTTTTATCAAAATCGTTAGAGCCGTTTTCGAGATAAATAAGATTTTGCATTACGGGTGTATGGGGGGTACCGTTAATTTCAATTTCTCCTCTAGGGAATCACCGAAGACCCTTAACCACCGAGATTGAAAGAAATAGGTCCAGTGGTTTAGGCTGTAGTGAGAGGTACAGACATACAGACACACTGAAACATGTTTTTTGTGTTCTAAATTTTCCTTAAAATTTTTATAAAAAAAATTGATATGCAAATTGTTAGTATTTAATAAAATAAATTTAAAAACGTAATTTAAAAATTTAATCGTGTATCGGTTTTTAAGAAATTGAATTTTCAAAAAAAAAATTGTATTATTTTTTTAAAAATCCAAAAACTATTTTTTCGAAAAAAATTTTAGTTTATATTTTTTCAAATGTAAAGCAGCTGCTGCATAAAAATTTTGGTTAAAATCGTTAGAGCCGTTGGCGTTGGTGAGAAATTCGAAATTCAAAAAAACCGTTCTATGACAGGTACCCCTAATAACATTTCCCCCCAAATTTTGTTTTAACCAAAATATAATCCATGTCCATAATATCACACCTAATTTTTTTTATCAAAATCGTTAGAGCCGTTTTCGAGATAAATAAGATTTTGCATTACGGGTGTATGGGGGATACCGTTAGTTTCGATTTTTTTTCCAAATGCAGAACTTGCCCTATAGTACCTATATCGCAAGTAATAAGTTGTTCATGACGCGTTCTAAATTTTTATTTTTTTTCGTATACACTTGGTCACACTAAAATATCAGAAACAAAAGAGAAGTGTTTGTGAAATGTCAAAACCAAAAAGTGAAATCTTTGTTTATTTGTAATTGTTTTGTTTATTGTTTAATAATTTAAATTTCTTTGATAAAAACATAAAATAATTAATTAAAAATAAAAATATGGCATTTGTGTTGTTTATAAATGAAGATGGTGTTGAAGAAGTGCAGAGGAGAAGGATAGTGGATGCTTCAAATTTCCGGGTTTTCTTCTATTATTTTGATTAACTTTTCCTTTTGTTCGCGGATTATCCAGTTGGAATGCGACCTTTAAACATAAAACAACAAAAAAATCAATAAAAGTAATTTATTTTCCATGAAATAATTAAAAACTTACAATATTTTGTTGCTTACTCGACAGAAAAATTCAAACGACACAAAAATGACATTTAATTGTATTCTTTCGAATGTAAAAATTGAATTAGCTTCCGCAAATGAATGAACTTTCTATGGATTGGGTGAACTTTCGATTTGTTCGATTGACATTCTAATCGCCGATTATCAAAATTAAGTTTCAACGAATTCGACTCACTTTCTAACGAAAGAGAATGTCAAAATAAGCACCTATGACTTTCAAAATTGTTAATAATATGGTTTGTCATTAATGTTAGATTAGTTGTTGTTGATTTACCGGAAATAAACCCATGTTGATTGTCAGATATGTGGCCTCTCAATTGGAAAGCTAATCTATTGTAAACTAGCTTTTCAAACAATTTAGACATAGCTGAAAGCTTACTAATGGGCCGGTAATTAGTAATGTCTTGCTTAGATCCTGACTTAAAGACTGGGGTTAAAAACGAAAGCTTCCAACAGTCAAGAAACTTACCTTTGGAAAGTGAAGAATTGGCTAATGGCTTTGCACATTTAATCAGTATAATAGATGGAATACCATCAGGCCCTTCCTTTTTATTAGAATCTAGTTTTAAAAGAGCATCTTCAACCTCAGATACATCCAAAACCATAATTCCTATATCAAAAACTCTATTAACTGTTGGTAATACTTGATTTGCAAGAGTTTCCATAGTGTACACAAATTTAAAAAATCTAGCAATTAAGTTGCATAGTAAGTTTATATCGCTCGTTGTTGTATTCAAATACTTCATGCAGCTTGGATAACCCGTAGTTTTCCGTTTGGAGTTAATAAAGTTTCAGAAACATTTACTATTGTTTTTTACATTATATTCAATAGAAAACATGTAGGATTGATATAAAAATTTATTTAGCATGTTAAATTCATGTTGGATTACTCTATAATTGGAGCATTTATCAGGACAATTAGGATTCTTTTTAAATACTTTAAAAGCTTTATTCTTTCTTTTCTTGAGATTTATTAATCTCTTATTAAACCATATCGTATGAGAACTTGTTTTTATTTTTTTATTAGGAACAAACCGACGACGTACAGCCTCCTTAATAGCCATCAAAAGATTTTCATTAGAGAGTTCCAATTGAACATCGAAGTCATATAAAATAGAATCTCAATTAAAGGAGGAAAAATAATCATTCATTGCATTCGTTCTAACGAAGTTTAGAACATATGTATTATTTAAGTATTTTTACTTGCGACTTATAGGTACTATAAGGCAAGTTATGCATTCGTAAAAAAAATCGAACTCGAGATTTTGATCAAAGTTGACATTACGATGATAGCGAAGACCAAAAAAGTGGGTCTCGCAATTCTGTCTGTCTGTCTGTCTGTCGGTTCGATTACAGCCTAAACGGCTCGGCCGATTTTCTTCAAACTTGGTAGATATGGGTTTTAATTTTTCCCCCCGGACGTTTTTTTCTGTTTTTTTTTTTAGACCAAAAATAACGGTACCTGCCATACGATTTTTTTTTCGAAATTTTATAAATATTTTTTTTTTCAAAAACTCTCCCACAGAATTTTTAAAAAAACAATTTACAAAATTTCATTTGGTTAAAAATAGCTAATGGTTGAAAAAAAATTTACAAAAAAATTTTACAAAAAATTGTTATTTTTGGTAGCCCCCCTGGGTCCATTTTTTTTTGTTTTTGATTTTCTCGAAGACGGTACAGCCGATTTAAATAATTTTTCTTATGCCAAAGCTTCTCCAAAGTTTGAATATTATTACATATTCAAATTTTCAATTTTTAATTTTTTGGATTTTTAAAAAAAAATCAAAATTTTTTTTTTGGAAACCCAATATTTCGAAAACATCATGCTCGATTTTTTTTTTAAACTTGACAAATAAAAGTTTTTTAACATAATCTATAATATTTGAGAAAAAAAATGTTGTTTTTTCTAAAACTAACGGTACCTTCCATACAAATTTTAAAAAATTGTTTTCGAAAATCGTATTTTTCTCGAAAACGGTTCTGAGAATTTTGCTAAAATTTTTTTTCTTCTGATTAATCTTTACCATCTATAATTTAATAAAAAAAAATTTAAATCTAGATATTACTGACTGTACCTACCATAGAACGGTTTTTTCGAATTTTGAATTTCTCATTATCGACATAACGGATTTTAATGAAATTTTTTATAAAGAAGCTCCTAAAAAGTTTAAAAAATATTGCATTTAAAAACTTAAGAAAAAATATTTTTTTCAATTTTTAGAAAAAAAAGTCATTTTGTTTTTGAAAAATTCGATATCTCAAGAACGGCTTAGTATTCTTTTTGGAAATTAGACTTTTCTTCGTACAATAATAAAAACTTAAGGTTGGCGTACCAAAATTTTTTCTTAAAAATGTTTTAAAAATTTTGTGCATAAGAGCTTATTTTTTTAAGGAACCACTACAACGACTTATAATTTTTGTTCCTGCATAAATTCATATTTGCATAACATTCTGTTTTTATCTCTTACTACTAAAAGAATTTAAAAAATTCATTTAATCCTTATGAACAGTTTTCTCTAATAACGTTCGTTTTTAAAATTCCTAGTCTATTACATAGGACCAAGTTCGTGCGCCCCAGTCGTGCATTTTATTTCTTTTTTTTAAGACCAAAAATAACGGTACCTGCCATACGAATTTTTTTCGAAATTTTATAAATATTTTTTTTTTCTCAAAAACTGTTCAACAGATTTAAAAAATAAAGACACAAAAAAATGTATGTAATGGTCAAAAAAAAATTCCGAAAAATGGTTATTGAGGATAACCCCCATGGAGCCATTTTTTTTTTTGCTTTTGATTTTCTCAAGAACGGTACATATGATTTTGATAATTTTTTTTTGCTAAGGCTCCCCAATAAGATAAATAGAATTATTGTGTATTCAAATTTTCGAATTTTTTTTTTTTTGTATTTTTAAAAAAAACTTCAAAATTTTGCTTCAATATTTCATATATTCAATATTTCGAAAACCCCATGCTAGATTTTTTTCAAACTTGATAAATAAGAGTTTCTTAATATAGTCTACAAATTGTTGGCCATCTTTCTGATGTTAAATATCCTTCCTTTTGAAGAACCTAACCATTATTAAATACCTCAACATCTAGATAGCCCTAGCATCTCTATCTACTAATGGACTCGAAAAAGTGTAGTTATGTCGTGGTAATTAGATTTGATCTTCCGTCCTTTGATTAGGTTACATAACATTCTTCCATCCATCCTTAAATAACCGAATTTATGGCTAATACTCGGTCCTGAGAACCTAGAAGTTTTCCGAAAAGGAAAACAACTGGTGCATAGTGTCGAAATAAGATCCAGCTTAGTCCATATGCTTATAACCATAAGCACTACTCAATATTTATCCCTAAAATTACCGTGTTTGTCATTTTGTGTTAACAAAATATAGAGCCTACCTAATTCTCTTGCTATTGGCCCACCACATTTATGTTTTCAATACCTCATCCATTTCCATTGACATACTGCATCATAAACGCAATTATGCAAAACAGCCCAGCAAAGCCACATCAGTTTATATCTTGAAGTTACGTTCATGATGTGTCTCTATTTATGTCCTTTTTCAGGATGATGCAACTGCAACTGGCGCTGACTAGCTCTGGTTGGTTTGCTGTTGGTGCAACAGCCGCAAGTGCATCATAGCATATGTGTAGCGTACTCGTATGATATGTAATTCATGGAAGTATCCACACATGTGGCTCCAGCGTGTTTGTGTGTATAAATGTCCTTTTGCAATAATAATCCTAAAACATAATACCAAAGTCCTGAGTAAATATGAGTGAGGGGACTCGCCTCGCCCCTATTAGATTGGTAGCGAGCCAAGAATATGCGAAATGTGGAACCTGAACTAAACCACTTCGGCCTCGTAGCAGAATTTATATAAATGGGAAGGAAGAGGCTGGCGTTTATTGCAAACGTCAGTGGTTATGTCCTGGCTGGAGTTTCTACATTCTATTTACTCATGAGCGGAAAATAAGTAGAGTAGAATTTTGTTGCATGTAGTCAAGTCAGTCCAAAAGCATTGCTTGGTTGCATTTTATATTTTCTGGCTCTATTCTTGGGGTGAGGGGGGTTAAACTCTGTTGGAGACTGCCGGTTCCAGGGTAGGATTATGCACCAAGGACTAAAATCGCTTATGGCATTTGCGGTATACATTCAACTCGTATATACATAATATTTTGTTTGTTTCCTTTTTTTTTATTTTTAATATTTACATCAGTGAAGTGTGTCCCTCAGCATGAGAACGTTTTCGTAAAAAAAAACTGTGACGGTCACAAAAAAACAAGTTGACATTTGCGAATATACATATTTCGAATTGGAAAATGTAAGTACCCATACAACCTTGTGCAACATTAAGTGATTAAATTCGGTATTTTTGTCCCCAATTCTCTTGCTCTTAATGGAAATACATTTTTTTGATTAGATCATTTGCTAATTATTAAAGTAAGGCTCATGTAACTACTAAGCTTTGGCTTGACTTCCTTGAATGATCGCATCAAGGTGCTCTAAGAAAACGATAGTGAAAGAATTCTCTCCATGGAATTAATGGTGGCGATTCCGTTCCAGCTAAGCCGAAGTGCCTGGTGATGACCTTATGTGAGCGTCTCTGAGATATAAAGAGCTGAAGTCAGTAAGGGTTTTCAATAGTTAGCCAGGTTGCTGAAACCAGTTAAGGGTCAATTTCGATGCCTCGTATACCCGTAGTGGGTTATTGGCATCGGATTACCCAGCTACTTTTGCAAGAGCTTGGTGGTTGTACGGTCGGGTAGACTTTCCTTCCACGTAAGCAAATTCGTATATCAGACACACTTTCTACTGTGAATTCACCTACGCCCACAATAATTTTTTTTAGAATCGAGTTATCAGAGAATCATTAGAAACAAGCCCAGAAAAGAACTCGTGACATGATGATGAATGTGTTTAACAAACAAGTGGTAGAAGATTTAGATGTCAAAATAATGCAGTGGCTAACAATAGCAGCGAGAGAAAAGTATTGAGGAAGGAGAAGAAAAGAGAAGAGGTAGAGAGACTATGAGTTCAAGGAGATCGAAGAGTCTTGGGATCGATCGGGTGCTATATCTGAGACCTGAACACAGGTTCTTTGAAACATCGAAAGAAGTCACCGAAGCATAGGAAATAGCAATATTTTTAAACAGCATTTCCAGCAGGTCCCAATTAGACAAAATCTTAAGAACAACAAGGCCACAGGATATTATAGATTATTAATAAAATAAAAATTTGGCTCGTTTGAGAACCAGGACTTAGTGACTTAGAACACTCTACTTTTTCGATGCATGCTACGAAGAATGCAGGGGGCCTTCAATTTTCTGCCGATTCCGAATGGTTAAAATGAGCAGCACTTTTCATGACAGCTGATACTTTTAGATGATTTATCAAATTTTCAAAACAGATAGTACACACCTGAAAAACATTTTTGCAGTGGCTGAATATTGGACCCAGGACTCTCTGCGTGACAGTCTAACGCCCTACCCATTATACTGATGGGTTCTCCGACCTCTCTTCAAATTCTAATGCGATCTTTTGGCAGAACGTATTTCCGATGACAATAGCAACTCCATATGTGCTCTCTCTACAAAAATGCTAATCATATGTCCTTAAGAAATATCAAGGAATATCCCGTTTAAATATGGTATCCCGCATGATGCGCGAAAGTCTAAAGCCGTTCGGCAACTCTACAGTTGGTGACTTCCAGCCCAGCAGATCAACCGTTGGTAAAATTTTCTTCGAAACATCAACGAATTTCAAGTTGAGGATCACCAATTTTCATCGACTTGATGGTTGCATATGATAGTATTCATCGGCAGGAGCTCTATATGCTGAATCCCGTAAATACTAATCTAAGTTGTGTGTCGTGTCGTTGGAAAGTACTTGGTCATGAACTAGTAAATCGCAACTCCTAACTATTTCAAACAGGCACAGGACTAAATAACCATCAGCAGAAGGGTTAAACTTCTCCGACTGATATTTGGTCCTAAGAAGCGCTAATGAAATGTTTATAAAAAATTGGATAGTAGTACAAAAAGTCAAAAACCTCAACTTATATCTCGTCCATGTCGAGCGAATGATCTTCAGCTCCATCTAAGAAAGTTTTTGAACCCTAAATCTCACGTTTCGAGATGACAAGAAAGACTTGTTCAGTTTAAGGATCATACTAGCTCGGATTCCAGAGTGCTTGGTCTGAATAACTGGAAGCAGCATACTCAAGATCGTAGTAGATGAGAATCCAACGTGTCTCTTACCGTGGATTAGGGTCCGGTTATGTAGGTAATCAAGAGGATAATGATGTGCAGTAATGTTGTTGATACAAAGTTCGACTTAGAGTAAGTACGAAAAAATTGAATATCGTATCCATAAACAAATTGAAAGACCCGTATTTGTGAAAATGGATTAAAGAAAAGATACAAAATAAGGTACAGGCTCTAATTTCGACAAAAATTTACCAAACAAGGTTATGTGTTGACTGACTCAAGTAAATGATCTGATTCTCCTGGGGCATCGTCCTGGAAAACGTGCTTGAATCCGACATTCCAATTGTTAGATTCGCATAACATGCGAACATGAACAGCCATTCATGAAAACAGTTCGTGGGTTTAAATCGATCCGATTAACATATAAGAAACCTACTCAATTGGATCGGACCTAAAACAATCTCCATTGTGCCGTATTATCCAACTTGTTGAACTGTTTTGAAGCAAACCCCATTAAAATGTTTGCTCATCTACCCATGACCTCCGTTCAAAAACTCAAAGTCCGGTAACAGCCTTAGAAATTTGACAGAGAAAACGGTCCAGCAATTACCGAAGTTCGTCTTATAGAGTTATTTCGAAATTTTTGTTCTCCAATTAAAAACTGCCTTTCCAAATAATCGTTCATTCATCAACGATTTGATTCGCTAAGAAGAATTGAGAATATAAAGTGTTTTCCAATAGGGACAGGTGATTGTGTCCATATTCCCATGTGGTCATATTGGTTCAAAAATACGTGAAAATAATTTTGCCTAGTGAAGAATCCGCCAACATCCGCAAGTCAACGAAACGCAATACCTCCGGAAAATATCATCGCTGACCACAAAAGTGTGCAGCAGAATCCGAGGCAGTTATCTCCACTCCGCGCACAAGAACTCGGCCATTTGAAGACCACATGATTACACTCGTACAAAAATCAACTGACCTCGGAACTAACGACCATAAGCAACAACCGACGACGCGACGTGTGTTCGCTAACTGGGCTTTCTAGCATTTGGAAGTTGACCCCGATTTCGGTCGAAAAATCTTATTCGAGGACGAGACCCATCTCTGGATGAATGGGTTCGTCAACAAGCAAAATTGTCGAATTTGGGACAGTCACAATGCGCACGAGATCCACCTAATTTGAAAGAAGTCAGTGTTCGGTGTGGATTTTGAGCTGGAGGCATTTTTGGTCCACATTTCTTTGAGAGCGACAACGCACGTTGGCCACGCCATCACCGTCAACGTCGAGCGCTTTCGGTCGATGATAACCAATTTATTTTGCCCCGAATTGGACATTGATGACATGAGGTTTCAAGAGGACGGCGCGGTACGTGCGCTATTCCGCTTTTTATAATCCCGTTTTTTAAAATCCCGTTTTTATAATACCGTTTTTTATAATCCTGTTTCTTATAATCCCGCTTTTTTATAATCTCGCTTTTTATAATCCCGCTTTTTAAAATGCCGCCTTTTTAAAATCCCGCTTTTTAAAATCCCGGGATTTTAAAAAACGGGATTATAAAAAGCGGAATATCGTACCCAACCCAATACTAATAAATATAAAAAATAAAATATAAATTTTAAAATTTTAAAAAGTTATTTAAAAAAAAAAGTTCGACCTGTAACATATAACGCACCCTTTATATCTTCATTAAATGGCCGCCACGGTTTCGCTTGTTGTTTCGCATCTTAAACATCCAATTTTCCATAAATCTGCCGCATAAATCAGGCCGAATTTGAACAATGGCATTGACTAAGTTGAATAAACGGGATTTTAAAAAGCGGTATTTTAAAAAGCGGTATTTTAAAAAAACGGTATTATAGAGGACGGTATTTTAAAACTTTTTTGCGGGATTTTTGAAAAACGGGATTATAAAAAGCGGGATTCCGTTACGCTCCCATTAGTTTTATATGGTCTTTCCAATTGTATTTTATATCGGTCAACGTGGCGCCTCTGGCCGTGGCGCAAAGGTGGGGTCTTGTAAGTACATTTTGCATAACAATTTCGTTGACTTCTGTTGAATTTTACCAAACTCATTTCTTATGTTGCCCTTTAGCATTGAGATTGTGGTTGTTGATGAATATCTTTTCATTCAAGTGCCCCCATAAGAAGAAATTGGTAGGCATCAAATCAGGAAATCGTGGGGCCAGTCAA
Organism: Philhelius festivus; assembly: GCA_963931855.1. Lineage (NCBI taxonomy): Eukaryota > Metazoa > Arthropoda > Insecta > Diptera > Syrphidae > Philhelius > Philhelius festivus. The sequence goes on from OZ007555.1 coordinate 151,087,182, forward strand.
TTTCCCGGGAAATTTTTTTTTGTGAAATTCGCATCGTGGCATGATCTGTGGCACCATCTTGTTGAAACCACATGTTCTCTGGGCCTAATTGATCCAATTCAGAAAGCTTTCCAACATGTCTCGAAACCGGTCAAAAGTAACTGTAACATCATTGCCTATGGCATCCTCAAAGAAATATGGCCGAATGACGCCACCGTGGGCCAAATGGCGCACCATACAGTTACTCTACGATGGTGAAGTGTTCTTTGGTGTATCAATAGAGGGTATTCAGTGCCGAATAGTGTCTATTCTGTTTATTAACAAAGTCGAAATGTGCTCCGTCGCTCATAATGCTCACAATAATGTTTTGCTAAAAATGGCGGTCGTCTATAGCGAGCTGTAAACTTCAAGAACTACAATTCTGCCGACGACGTTAGTGCTCATTTCTCTGCAACTGTAATTAATTGCTTTCGACCACTCTTTCCTACTGTCAAAAATGACAACCAGAAATGACAACCAAAGTAAATATATCTGGAACATAAAACACACCCTGTATTTCATACATAATTTCATACAGGGCCTTCTAAATAAATACAAACAAAATTAGTGACAGCTCACTGATAGTTTGTTCTATTCAAAAAATTAAGGGATGCAAGTGAAACACTTGGTATTAGTTGTAGACAAAATTGAAGAAAATATTGTGATATGTTTATTTAAAACTTAAAAATTACTATAGTCGTCGGGCTATAAACTGAAAGTAGGTATAGTTTTAAATTCATTAAGCTCTAGATCCCTTAGGCTACGGCCACGCACTGAGCGACGAGCGACTGAGCGATTGAGCGACGAGTCGCTGAGCGACGAACCTGAGCGATGGGTGGCCATTTACAGAGCGTCATCGCTGAGCGATTAGTTGCAAAAATGCCATCGTCAAGTGCGGTTCGTAGCTTTTTAGTAGAAAGCCGAGTTGGTATTTATAGATCTGTGATAAGATCGAGAACACGTAGATTTGGTGTTCACCCCATAAATCGCGAAAGGGAAAATTATGGCGAATTTAACCACTTGTATCAAAATCTTCGCAGATTTCCAGATAGATTTTGGCAATATTGTCGGATGTCGGTACAATCTTTTGATTTACTGTTGGCAAAAGTTCGAACAAAACTAACAAAACAAAGAAAATCAATTAGTCCAGAACAACGGCTGGTTTTATGTTTAAGGTAAGTTTTTTTATTATTCTTTATTTTTATTTTTAAGTTTTGCCAAAATAATATTTTGAATGTCAGTTCTTATCTCTAGTTTTTCGAAATTGTCAAATTGAGCCATAAATGGTAAAAGACTTTTGAAATATTGAAGGTCATCATTATCCTCTTCTTTTTTTTCTGCCTCTTGTTTTAAAATTTGGAGTCTTTCTTTTTCTAGCTCTAGAAATTCTGATTCCAAATTGAATGTTGATGCTCTCTTGTTTTTATTTTTACGAACATTTTTGGTGCAGCTAGTACTCGTAGAAGGAGTGTTGGCTGTAAGCGTATCGACACTTGAAAGGGCTACACCTTCTTCGGACAGTAAATCTGATATTGCTTCAGAGTAAAAACGGTTTTGAGCAAATGAATAATCTTCTGGCTCTCGAAGATTCCCCTCAGTTGGGTCTGGATCAATTGTCTCCTTCGTAAAGCTCATCATTTCAAAAAATGGCCATTTCGGTTTGTTTGGTTTAGCTTCGGATCCTGATACTGGACGTGGAACTTTTTGAAGGGCCCTTCGGAAAGTGTCTTTTAGGTTCTTCCACTTTACTTTTGCATTGGCTCCTGAAATTTAAAATATGATTATTATTCTTAAAATAAATTGACTATTTTTTCATTCCCAATATTTTCAGATTTCTTGCAACAGGTCATTCGTTTCGAGATTTAGCTTTTGCTTTTCGAATGGGCAGAAGCACAGTAAGTAACATTATCTTGGAAACTAGCGTTATTATATGGGAACAACTTGTGGAAGAATATATGCCTATACCAACAGCCGACCACCTTAAAAATGTTATAAACGATTATAACCGGCGCTGGAAGTTTCCTAACTGTTTTGGCAGTATTGACGGCAAACATTGCCAAATTCAGTGTCCATCAAATTCTGGCTCTCATTATTTTAACTACATGCAATATTTTTCAATTGTATTACAAGCTGTAGCTGATGCTGATAAAAAGTTTATAACAATCGAGGTGGGTGGGAGAGGAAAACAAAGCGATGGTGGTACTTTTTCCGGCTCTACTTTGTTCAAATTACTTGAAGCCGATAAATTTAATGTTCCACCTCCACAAGCATTACCAGAATCAAACATTGTTGTTCCAAATTTTTTGATCGGTGACGAGGCTTACCCCCTTAAAAATTATTTATTAAGACCTTATCCACGAAGAAACTTAAATGCTCAAACAGAATATTTCAACAAAAAACTTTCAATAGCAAGAAAATGCATTGAATGTGCATTTGGCATATTAAGCAAGAAATGGCGGTTTCTACAAAAAAACATCGAAACGAAGCCAAGCACAGCAATTCAATTGATAAAGTGTGCTTGCATCCTGCACAACTTTGTGAGAGAGTGCGATGGCGACAGTGACCTTGACTATATACAAGTATCAGCAGAAATAGCCAATGATATAGCTCAAACAAATGCAAACACCCAAGAAGAACAGTCCCGTTACAACAGAAGCACACGCAGTGCATTGAATATTAGAAATGAGCTAACACAGTATTTTTGGGAATTTGGACATTGAACAAATAACACTTTTTTTTAAGATAAATTTTTTAAGATTAATAAAATAAAAACTTACCAGAACAATTACAAATTTCTCCAACGTCTTTCCACTCTTTATCAGTGATATTTTTGTTTTTATATTCTTTGTGGGTGTCTTGCCATAGCACTGGACGGCTTTGAACAGCTGAAATTAAACTTTCTGTGTTTATTTTGTCCATCTTATAACTTCGTCGCTCAGCGATCGACTAAAAAATTAAAACAGAATTGATTGCAGAGCGACGTCGCTCTGTCGCTTAAAAAAATCGCTAGTCGCTCAGGGCTTACGTGGCCACCTCCATACAATTTCATGTGTTTTAATTTTTTTACGTCGCTCAGCGACTCGTCGCTCAATCGCTCAGTCGCTCGTCGCTCAGTGCGTGGCCGTAGCCTTAAGATAATACGTACAATACATCCTTATATCGGATCTAATTTGTATCTTGTCAATGTTATAGCTTTTCTATATCCACACGAATTATATGCAGACCAACGCCTTTCCAAATTCATCCTTCTGCTTTGCTCTCAAAATATCTATTTGATGAAATTAAAACTAATTCATGTACAAACCTTCTCATCGAATTGGTTGCACAAAATGCTTTACACTCTTATGACTTGAAGCTCTTTCTTGTATTGCCTCTACACTTTTATGGACAAAAACCATATTAAACACCACTCGAACACTATCAAAAGGACTCACACTTTCGGAACGTTGCTCCCTTGGTTTTCGAAAATCTCTGGATGGTTGAAGATATATCCTAGCTAGTGCGTTTAGATTTCAAATTCAATTTGCTTGCAAATTAACACCTTCACAGGATGCATTAAATGCGAATTCCAATTTCAATTTAGAATAAATGAATTCTTCTCTTTTGCCTGAAATGGGATCTTGTTTTGTCGACCAGAGTAGAAATATCTACGAGTATGTCCTGGACTTAGACGATGAAGATGGCGACGACGACAACGATGACATTCGAGTAATGTCTGTGCTAGTTGTTGGTAGATCTCAAAGGGAAGTGCATAGCACTGCTCTGCACCTAAGCAAATCCAATTTGAATCAGAAAGTAGAAGACGACAACTCGATCTCGAAACCTTAGGATGTATTCTACTCCTTCAAAGGTGCAAAAGCGAAATCACTGCATGAATATCCTTGCAACATGAGCAATCTGAAACTCCACATGAGTGGTAGGCGGTGGTGGCGTAATGCGGTAGATGGACATGTGTGATGGAGAAGCATCTGCAATAACTCTTAATAATATAAGAAGCAAACCCACCGGCATCCTTACTCCATCAGAGGGTCCTTTTTGTAGGGAAATAGTGCAGAGGCCAATACACATCCCTATTGTGTAGAGTGGTTCCTGTTTCCTTAGTCTTTCTTACCACGACGAGGCGACTTGAACTGAATAGATGTGGTTATTTGCTTGACTGAGTGCACCTCCCCTTTACGTCGAAGTATAAGCATGTAATTTGCATTTCCCCATCGACATCGTTGTCGCCATCATCGTCCTGGACATACATTAGAAAACCTGCATTGATTCTTGTCAATATACACACTCGAGAGCGTTCATCCTTCGAGGGATATATGAGTGGTACTTCATTCTGTGTGTGTGTTTATGTGGCTACCTCCTTCTTCGCAGTCTGGGTCTTCATCCTGCGGTATGGTCAGGTGCTTGATATGCAAATTGCGTAATCCTGGAAATACTCATATTTCTTTTTTTAAAGCTTGATGTGGGTTTTGTTGTGTCTGTGTCTAGGGTGCGTGCATAAATGATGTGGGCAGGCTTTGGCTTTGCTTTGTTAAAAGGACTCTTTTGTTGAAGAAATATATTTGCATTTCAAGGAGACCCATAATGTGAGAAGAGGAGTATTCTTCTTATTTTCGATGGAATCTAATGAGATATCCTTCGAAGGAATTTAAATATTCATTGTGATGTAAAAATACTTGGGGCAATGATGATGTGTCAAGAGGGTTTTTATATAAAGAACATACAAATTGGTATTTCTACAATTCTAAGGAATGTTAAGTAGACTATCACCTTTGGTCGTCGTGGTAGTAGTTCGATTAAATTTGTATTGCTTCTTTTATGTTGAGGATTTTTGTTCATTTTACGTAAACGTAGATAAATATCCTGTTGATGCGTAGTATTTTCTACCGGATTACTATAAGTGCCCACTCATATTTTCGTTTACAGACTCTGATTATCACTTAAGGCAATGTATGCATAATCCTATGGGTACATGAGCTATTGGACCGTTCAGTAAAATATGGATTAGTTTAAATATTGATTTGAAGATCATTTATCGTTAGTTACTTGTTATACTTGTAAGCATATAAGGTACATATATTGGAGGGTTAAATTATTGGAACTTTCCGGAATGGTGCCTTACTATTTTTCGGTCGATCACTAGTCTTGTGATACCACATTTTTATAATAGTTTTTAGTAATATCGTTTTTTGTTTTAAGTTCTTTGAGGTTTTCTTCCGCTCCATTAGTCCTCCAGAACTATTTTATTTACGTCATGTTGCCAACTCAAGGTTTTTTTAAGTCTGTCATACAAAACTACAAGATCAATTGATCAACATCAGACGAAGAGATTACATACTTGTCTGAATGTAGTGAAGACATGTATGCGACGGAAACCTGTTAGTCGACCTCTATCACCATCACCAGGGTCGTCTTCAGACGAAAAAGAGTGCCAGCAAAAGGAGCAAGTACTGGGCAAGAAGGTAAATGCTTAACAAGAAGCAAGGCGTGAGATGGTGCGCCAAGAGCAACAAAAGCCGCTACAAAGCTATAGAGCTTACACAGCAACAGTAGGCAAAAGAGAGACGGCTAAAACAGCCAAAACAACAACAGCACCAAATACAGAGCCAACACCAGCAAGTTACAAACCAAAAACGAGAAGGTGCCACCAACTAATATCTACAAGACTGATCTAAAAGACACGATAAATCTTTGTAAGTCGACCACAGGCAATAATTTTATCATTAAACGATTAAACGTATATAAGCATGCAATATAATGCACAACCGTAAAATAGCATAAAATTATTAAAGATCTCTTAAAATCTCATCAACGACTGAGTTTTTCAGTTTCACACCCAAAGCGGATAGGCTTCAAACGGTTCAGCTTAAGAGCATATATTCCTGCACGGTATATCACAGACGCTCTTAAATAAGCTCCGTCAAAAAGCGAGCAATGATCTCTACGTTATCGGAGTAAGACCATTTACAACGGTTAAGGCAGACGGGAGATACGGAAATTACCATTCTTTCTGGTCCGGATTTCGCCCAGCAGCAAACTGCAAAGATCTCCGTCCTCGACTACTAGGTTGTCACTTGGCATAATAAAAAAAAGGCGCGGTGACATGCTTCAACATATGCGCTGCTCAAGGTTTGGTTTGACCATCACGCTGCAACAAACTGCGAAATGCAAACACGCTGCGTCAAGTGCGGTGAGAACCACAAAATAGGAGAGTGTAAGCTATGACAGAAACGGCACTTTGCCGAGTCAAGCAGCACCCTGCAAACTATCGGGGAAGTCCTGTGTTTCAGAAAATCAAGCAAAAAAAAAGCGAAGCAAGCAGTAGTGGTGTATAGAAACGCCTGCAAACGCGCCTCCCTACAATAACGCTCATCAACCCCCAAATTTCCTACGCCCAAACTACATACAGCAGGAAGTGGAAGCACGGTACAACGTGTGCAAAAGGCAGCGCCAAAGGGCATTCGTGCCAAAGACTCCTGATGTACAGGCGGAAATAAGATATTCACTAACTCACAAGATCTGAAGATTAGGACACTGAAGTCGTCAATCAAATACATCAGCCAATTGATCAAGATTCGAAAATTAACGATCTTCTGTATCTTAAGCTTCAGAGGACGACAGAAAACAGAGACATTTCGTCATTTATGCCACGGTTTCGCCGGGTTCAATGATTATCATTTGGCAATCGCCATCATCGCCATCATCGCCGAGCGAAACGGGCCCACTTCCCTATAGTTTCGAAAAAAACTGGCACCGTGGATCTTATAGTTTTAAGTAGTTTTAATTTATTTTAAGTAGCTTTTAGTAGTTTTAATTAGTTTTACTTTAGTTTGTAATTTTTTATAAGAAATAGTTTAATATAAAAATATGTCTTTGACCGAAAGTTATTGAAATTAAGATAAAGCCTTAGCGCAGAGCGGCCGCATAGGGCCAATAAGTTAGTTGTAAGTTATTGGATAAGTAGGCTAGTTTTTATGAATTTTTGTGTAGCTTTAAGATAGTTGTAAGATGAATATTATTTAAAAAAAAAATGGAGGAAGAATGGTTCAATTTCGCCTTGTTCGCTAATCAAATAAATATCGTTTACTCAATCTGATACTTACTGAGCTTAATCTCATTCAGAGTATTTGGAACTTTTTCCGTCACTTCGTTAATTTTTGTCTCAACAGTCTTTCCATTCACACTTATCCAGGTTATAACAGCTCTCAGTTCTCGCGGTATGTATATCACAGACCACCTTGTGTGGAATGACCATATATTCGACGTCGCCAAAAACGCTGCTTCCTTCGACGTTGCAAAAACTTTTGTAACCCTTGTGATCTGGCTGTAATCTATGAGGCCTATATTCGTCCAAAGCTCGAGTACAATTCCCATATTTGGGCAGGTCCTCTAATAACACACTTTAGTCTCTTGGATAGAATTCAAAAAAGAGCCTAAAAATGATAGGTGATAGAACTATAGCAGAAACATTTGAATCTCTTGAGCACCGTCGCAATGTTTCGTTTACTTCATTATTTTACCGTTATTTTTGTAAACAGTATTCTAGTGTAATTAGTAATTAAACCGCAATACTCGCGCTCCAGGAAATGGACTGTTTAATTCAGACATTCTTTCTTTAGCCACACTACACAAATGTGGAATGCTTCACCCGACTCTATATTTCTCTCCCATTTTAATATTCAGACATTCAAAACCAATGTGTATAGGTCTTAAGAAGAAAGGGGAGGACTTGTATTTGCCTGCAGAGTTTTGGTCTAGCGTTGATGAACCGATATTTGGAATGAAAATTACATTAGCATCTTACCAACTATTTTTGAATTCCCATATCCTGACAGTTACTTTTGTTTAGCTGCAATTCTCCAGTATAGTCATTCTCCTCGTTAAGTAGAATTAAATTTGGCAAGGTCCTTTTTATTGTTAGAAGGCATTTGAAGAGTGGTTAAGTGCATTGATGCCTAAACACAAGCTTTCAACTTCCGCAACAAAAAAAAATGTCACCAAACATAAATCTTTTCGAACGATATCTAATGCAAACATTTTTGCTGTCAATGAGATGCCTTTCATGTAAATTTTATGTGGAAGCTGCATACAAAAATGCATCGTGATATATTTGAATATTTAACAAAAACATTTTAAAATCCACTTCAACTATACCGAACATGAAATTCAATGTTGTTTGATTTCTCTCATGCTCAACACGAACACAAGGACACATAATGTGTGAAATAAATTCTGCTAAATCCTTACCTATCACCACCAGAGACAGAGAGTGCACTTAAAATCACAGTACGACCATTTTCCTCTTCCCAAAACATTTAGCCTTGCTGAAAAAATAAACTTTACAAATGCATATTGTAAAAGGTTTTCCAATCGTTTTTAACCTCATGTATATCTTCTCTTTGTCATTTCCAGGTCTAGCTGCTTCATGTGAGACACTCCTGTTGGCCGAAATGTCCGTGTCACGTTTTATTCCAATTATTTTAAATAGCAGACAAGTACATAATGGCACCCTAACAAGTACGGACCTAAACAATGCAACATCGTCCGGATCGGCATCGGCCGCAGCTCTAGCCAATGCCACATCCACAAACCAGGCGGCTCTAAATCGACCGAACACAACAACGTCATCATCAACTCCAAGCAACGAGCCGCAACAGCCAACATCATCATCACCCCCAACGACGAGGTCAACGGCGACAATCACAATGACGACGACATCATCATCAGCTTTTACATCAAGCTCATCGCCGTCGCCGCCGACGACAACGACGACGACGAATGCCACAATCGCCACAAACAGTGAAATCATTTATAAATTCTATGTGCCCGAAAATGTTGGTGTTGCCACCGCAAGAATAACAATTGGCAATGGCTGCCTGACATGTCCGGATGTTGGTTTCTATATCCAGGCAAATGCACTGCCCACTGACACCAATTACATCCAAAGTACAATCATAAAGCCCAACCAGACTGGTGAGATATCCATTGAGTTCTATGTGCACTCGAATGCCTGGCACTTTATCCGGCTTCGATTCGAACAGTTGCAAGAGTCCTCCGCTGCATCAATGTCAGCAGCATCAGCCGAAATTGCTGGATCTGTCGTTTCGGAGGGGACTTTGTCAACAGCCTCTGTCTATACTGCCCCTGCCGCCGCATCATCGGTCAGCAGGTCATCTAGGGCATCATCAATGCATCTTGAGGGCTTTACCAATAATCAGAGAATTCAACATCTGTATGCTGATGATGAGTACCAGAGGTGGGTGGATAGTCCTAGTGGAGTTGCTAGCACAGTCAATCCGGATTCTGCCGATGACGATGTCTCTAACCGCACAACATCGAACACCACTTGGTACGAGATGGAATACTCGCTGCAAATTGATTTCCATAATCTGTCGACGGAGGAAGACGAAGAGACGGAGGGCGAGGTTGGAAGCGTCCCTTGGAAACCAATAATCTACCGAGACATGGAATTCTACCCGCTCCTAAGGCAAACCTACAGAGAGTTCTTCATGTTCGACTACGATCTCATACCGGATAGCAATGGAACAGTTCCGCTTGTGCTAAATCTAACCGCAGGCACACCGGCCGGGTTCAGTTTTGAGGTTGGTGATGTTTATGACATCGGAGGGACTCTGAGCTTTGCCGTTTCCATGAAACATGGCCTCAAAGGACTCGATTTGAAGGGAACACCTCTGCCATCGACCGAACGCAGTGGCATTTTGGCAGAGAAACTAATTGGTCGACCGCCGGCTGGGAAGGACTCAGACGAAAAAGAGGAGGACGATCAGGCACTGCCTCGTAGCAATCAGACTATAATCGTTTGCATGCGAATGGGAGAACCCGGAGAGCCAACTTGGCCTGACAAGTGCCGATACGGTAGGAAAGTTCTGCCAGCCTCTAGCATAGTCAATAATACCGACTCAAACACCAGCACTGGACTTATTCATGTTCCTTTCCCGGAAAGTGGTCAGTGGTATGTTACCATGGGGCTATATTGCCATGGAGCAGAAACTGCTGCTCGAGTCACCATCATAGACAGTGTCAAAGAGTTTGTCAAGAAATACGTCGGGATGTTGGAGTCGATGCGACCACCCTGTGCCTGTGCCAATGCGGCAAATTTCTATCAGACGTGTATAAACGACAGGAAGTGCCTGGCACAAATGAACGAGACAGAAACCCTCAAGATCAAAGAATGTATGATGGATTCGAAATGCTCCAATAACTTCGTTGAAATGACGAAAAAGTTCGAAAGTCACCACAAATTTGCGACGGAGCAGCATTTCGCCTTGGACAATTGCAATACCTCAGTGGTGTTTACGATATCATCCAGTCCATGCGTTGCGGGCCGGTGCGGCCGCTTCGGAAGGTGCTACCATTATATGTCAGGTGGCTTTGTCTTCTCCACCTGCGTTTGTATGAAGGGTTATCGGGGTTGGGACTGCACCGAGGATGCACAGGTCCCATCGAGCATATCAATTCTTGTTGCGTCACTGCTGCTCACGCTAAGCAACTTGCTCTTCATACCCAGCATCTACATGGGCATTCGCAGAAAGTACTACACTGAGTCAGTGATATATTTCTTTGCAATGTTCTTCTCAACGTTCTACCATGCCTGCGATTCCGGTGAAGACGAGTACAGTTTCTGCTTGGTGAAGATCGGAGTCCTGCAATTCTGTGACTTCTATTGCGGACTTCTAGCGATTTGGGTGACACTCGTCGCAATGGCACACATTCGACCGCAATTCGTCTCTCTACTGCATATGTTGGGTGCGATTTTGCTAGCATTTGGAACGGAACTCAACAAGCAAAGCCTTTGGGTTTTCCTAGCACCAGCTCTCACCGGCATTTGCATCATATCGGCGAGTTGGGGACTACGCTGTCAGAAATCACGCAAACTTTTCCCCGCCAAAAAGTACCTCAGCGTATACATGCCCCTGGGGACGGTTCTCGTCATGGTGGGCCTGGTCTGCTACGCTTTCCTGCAAACCAAACAAAACTACCACATCGTTCACTCAATATGGCATATCGTGATGGCTCTCAGCATTCTCTGCCTGCTGCCCAGCCGGAAGTCCTTCATTCCGAAGTGCTAGCATTCGGCTTATACTCGAGAGTTTCTACTCATCGAACAGGAGTTCTATATGTGAATTTCGGAGCACCAGCAACCGTAGCAGCCACAGAGACTCCACTTCTTCTTATATGCCACTATTGCCGCGCAAGCTAAAACAACCTTTAACTAAGCGAACAAAAAAGAATAAGAAACAAAATAAAGCTTATCGTACTACTATAACTACTGATCCGGCTACACAAGTATCGGAACTGCATCCTTTAATAGAAGTGAAAACATGACCTAAACTAGTTTTTTTTAAGCATGAAAATAAGAGATAGAAATGAAGAGAAAAACAGAGAGAAAAAAATATTTTTTGAGTATAAACCAAAGGAAACTTAAAAACAAAAAAAAAACAAATCACAGAGCCTTACTCGAATTGAGATTTAAAATATAAAATAAAACTACAAAAAAATTAACTTAAAACAAAAAAAAAATAACATAAAGTATAAAAATAATATATACAGGGTGATTTGCATAAGGTGTGACAAAAAGCTAGGGCGTGTAGGTTGGACTTAGACAAGAAAAAAATCGTATGGGAGGGGGGGGTCTATTTCCCCCCGTTTAGGCGGGAGGGGCAATTTAAGAAAAAAATCACTTAAAACAGAAAAAAAATTATTAAAAAATAACGGTGATACCTACAGAGTAATGCTATAGCATTTTGAAAAGCCAGAAATACATTCTTTAATTTTGTTTTTAAATAAAGTTGTTCGAGTGAATAGTTTTTGAAAAATTAATTTTCAAAATCAAAATTTTGAAAAAAAAAATTAAAAAATTTTTTTTTAACAATTTTTTTAAAAAATTTTACGTAATTAAGTATTATTTTTTTATTCAATATTCAATGCTCTTATTAATTTTTGACCAAACACAAGAAACCGGATGTCAAAATGTTTTGTAGTTTTTGAGAAAATCAAAAATAACAAAAACTACTTTTGTTGAGAAAAGCCTTTTATTTTAGTTTTTATACGTTTTTGGATTCTTAGGTGAATTTACGATTGAAAGGATTAACTTTCTTTTTACTATTTTTTTTAATTATCGTCTTATAAACATACAATAATGTGACAAAGTACTGGATTAGCCATATTTCACACATTTTTTCATTGAGAACACCTGCGTGAGAGCATTGGTTTAAAATTGACCTGCCACTTTTTTATTATGGTGGGGTCGGCTTGGCGTATGTGCATTTACGAAAAAAAGGATTAACTTTTTTTGTAAATTTTTTTTATTATCAGTCTTATAAGCATACAATAATGTGACAAAGTACTGGATTAACCATATTTCACACATTTTTTCATTGAGAACACCTGCGTGAGAGCATTGGATTAATATTAACCTGCGAATGTTTTTTAAATAATTTTTTGTAATAAGCTTTAGTTAAAAAATAGTTAAAAATTTAAATTGGATTAACCATATTTCACACATGTTAATTTTTTAAATTTTTAACTATTTTTTAACTAAAGCTTATTACAAAAAATTATTTAAAAAACATTCGCAGGTCAATATTAATCCAATGCTCTCACGCAGGTGTTCTCAATGAAAAAATGTGTGAAATATGGTTAATCCAGTACTTTTTCACATTATTGTATGCTTATAAGACGATAATAAAAAAAATAGTAAAAAGAAAGTTAATCCTTTCAATCGTAAATTCACCTAAAAATCCAAAAACGTATAAAAACTAAAATAAAAGGCTTTTCTTAGAACAAAAGTAGTTTTTGTTATTTTTGATTTTCTCAAAAACTACAAAACATTTTGACATCCGGTTTTTTGTGTTTGGTCAAAAATTAATAAGAGCATTGAATATTGAATAAAAAAATAATACTTAATTACGTAAAATTTTGAAAAAAAATTGTTTAAAAAAATTTTTTTAATTTTTTTTTCAAAATTTTGATTTTGAAAATTAATTTTTCAAAAACTATTCACTCGAACAACTTTATTTAAAAATAAAATAAAGAATGTATTTTTGGCTTTTCAAAATGCTATAGCATTACTCTGTAGGTATCACCGTTATTTTTTAATAATTTTTTTTCTGTTTTAAGTGATTTTTTTCTTAAAATGCCCCTCCCGCCTAAACGGGGGGAAATAGACCCCCCCCTCCCATACGATTTTTTTCTTGTCTAAGTCCAACCTACACGCCCTAGCCTTTTGTCACACCTTATGCAAATCACCCTGTATAAATATTTTAGTGTGTAAATTTGGAAATGTAAAGTGTAAATTTTTAAAACAAATTGAGCTCAAGAGTTAAAATTAAGAAAAACAAAATGCAGCAGGCTTAGATATGTGGGAATACCCTGTATCGCCCAAATTCGTAAATGTAAATTTTTGTAATTGATGATGACAGAAAAGACAAAGATGTTATATCTAATGTACAGTGTTCTCTATTTTATACAAGAATTCTAGGATATTTTCGTGAGCGCTGCTAAGCATTATTATTTTTTAAAGTAAAATTTTAAAACAAAATGCTTTCGATAAGCTTTTAGTATATATATAGATAGGTAGATATACACAAACATAAAACCATTATTGTTGTCTTGATTTGTAGTTTTTTGTTTAGTTATTTTTTATAGAATAATTCATCTGATATTATAACTAAGTTAAACGCTTTTAGACAGAATTTATTTAATTGCTTAAGTTTGATTTTATTTTTAAATAAATTTTCTTTTCTATATTTTATAAAGATTTTTTGTTATTTTTGATGAGTAAAGTTCTTATATTCAAAATAAAAAATAAAATAAAAGTAAAAGTAAAAGAAATGGCGCAAACTTTTAGTTGAATAAAAACAATTTTAAAACTGTTTTAGAATGATACTTGGGTAAAACGACGATTTTTTAATTGAGTTAAGTATCATACTTTTTATTGAAGTTAAAATCATCAAATGGTTATTTTCTTTGTTAGTATGGTGCTTACTTCATATGACGATTTGACATTTACAAACGTCAAAAAGGGTCTGTTTGCTTAGTTTTTGAACGAACTGTCATTGTTTTAGGTTTGTTCAGAAGCAATTTGTTAAGAAAATACTTTAAAGTTGGCTTAATGTTAAGTAGTATCATAATAATAACTCAACGCTAGGCTACTTTAAATTGTACGCCAATATTTTGATTTATGTATATTAAATAATTTGTCCACTATTATTTTACAACGATCTCTAGACTATATGTGAGTTTTCAAGAACTGTTCACTAAAAGTAATGACGTAAAATTACTAAGGAATTAGTATGATACTATTTAACAATTTGGTAGCTTTAAAGTACTTTACTAACTCGGTTTTAATTTTAAACATTTTCTAACTTGTATCGAAATAAGGGAATTTTCTTTAAAAAATCTTCTGAACGCACCTAAAATAATGACAGTTCGTGCAAAAAAACAAAGTAAAAACTAACTAAAAACTGAGGCCTTTTTTGACGTTTGTAAATGTCAAATAGTCATATAAAGTTAGCACAATACTAAAAAAAATAAAATAGGTATTCGATGATTTTAACTTTATAATAAAAGGGTAGAGAAAGTATGATACTATATTTGATTAAAATTTGAAAAATCGTTTTTTTTTAACTTAGTTGTATACTAAAACAGCTTTAACATCGTAGTAATTCAACCAAAATTTTGCGCAAATGTGTGCAGCTTGATAATTACGCTGACGTTTTGTAAATTTTATGATTCCATAATTACATAAACGACATCCTCAAATCATGTTTTATCTTTTTCATTTTCTAACACACAAACAAAGATATATTATTCCAGGCAACTTGGCCTGAAATATGTATTTTATTTTTACTCATAAAAAAGCAGACACATCGTTTTGCTCATCACGAATTGCAATCTGATTGTTACGAACTGTCAAAATCTTTTCATGTTCCACACTATCCACATTGGAACGAATCAATTGTGCTTATAAATGGCGTTGTCTATGTTTTTAAAATTTAAGGTCCTGGGTAAATTGGATCTTGTACAGGCTCAAGTCCGATGCAAAATTCGCCAATTTGAAGTCTGCGAAAGGCCCAATTCTTGTGCACAGCGAGGACTCGACTGCCTCGGGTTCTGCTATTCATAAACCGCGACGATATTCTCAGCCTATATATGGCATTCCTTTGACATACGAATGTTGGCTGTTTGATTAGCAAGCCGATCGTTTTAAATAAGCTGACAATATTGAATTTCTTGGACATTCAAATCAAGATTTGATGCTAAACTGAACTTTTGTATGTCACAATTAAAACCAGATTTTTTAAAAACCATTATTAGTCTTATTTTTGTCAAAAAAAATTCAATTCAATTTACAAATTGCTGAACATGACGGTCACATTGCCAATTTGAATTTTTTTTTTTAAGAATATTATGAAGGTCTAAGAGCCTATGTAAGAGCCTATGAGAAAGTGAGAAATGAGAAAAACAGTATAAAACAAAAAACAGTTTATTTCAAAAAAAAAGCACATCTGGCAATGACTTAGGCGTCAGCTATAAGGAACAGGAAAATTCATCGGGAAACAGAGTTGAAACAGAATAAAATTAAATACGTTTTCCTGATGGTCGCTTATAGCTAATAGGAATAGCTAATCAGTAAGGTAATTTCTGTCATTTTGCTCTTTTGCCATTTCTAGTTTTTATTTTTCAAGAAGATTTCTACTTGATGTTTTACTTTTGCAGATCACATCAGTATTTCTTTTTTCCTGAATTCAGTTGAACAGTACAAAACTGAACCACTGGTAAATAGAATGAATTGTTGCATTTCATTCGACATGACAATCAGCTAAAACAGAACAGAATTCTCATCAATAAATTTAATGTTTTATCTCAATTGCATGAAACAAACCCCAGAGCTCTCAGGAACACAAATTCGACGTCGCCAAAAACGCTACTAAGTGTTAAGGTTTCATCCGACGTTGCTGTAATCTATAAGGTCTATATTAGTCCAGAGCTCGAGTAAAATTCCCATATTTGGCGGTTAGGTGCTCTAATAGCCCACTAAGATCTTTTGAATATAATCCAAAAAAGAGCTTTAAAAATGATAGGTGATAGATGTATAAAAGAAATATTTGCCTTTCTCGTTATTTTTATGAAAAGTATTCTAGTAAAATAGCCAGATGCATTCCTCCGCTTAAACAGTTCAACTGTAATACTCGCAATTCAGAGAATACCCATCAGTTTACTCTTGAGCCCAGCCTCGGACCTACTGTTAAATCCAGAGGTTCTTCCTTTAGCTGCACAACACGAATGTTGAATGATTTACTCAAATCAATATTTCCATCCCAGTGCGATATTCAAAACCAATGACGGAATTGCTAAGGTTGTAACAATAACAGAGTTATAACTTTTAACTGCTTTTTTGACTACCAACTCAGAAAGGATATAGTAACTGCTGACAGTAAAGTTAAAGTAAGCTAAAAAGAAGACTAAAGAAACAAATATGATAATTGACTTCACTGCCGTACCAGAAAGAAGATATGAAAATTATTGCGGTTTAAGTGGAGTGAGTGAATTAAAATCAATTTGCTTTTAACTGTACCTGAAAGACTGGAGTCTTTGCAAACTCTGTTGTCTAGTTAGGCAAGCATTTAAGTATTAGTTCTAAATTCTCATTATTCAATTAAATTAAATGTTACTTTCGTCAAAGTTTAGCCAATCAATCTCGTTAGTTAAAATAATTGAAAATGAACTTGAGCAACGGTACTCGAGTCAGGAAAGACAAAGGAGCAAAATTTTAAACAACCTTTTGTTGAGGGCTAAGCATGTTAATAGTTTCTTAACATTTAGTAATTTACTAAGCTCTTCGAAAATTTTAATCCTTTTTGGTTTTTCATTTTAGTAACTAGTAAAATACTAATTCCTTTTTACTTAAAACGGTGCATTTGAACACGTCTAAAAAATGACAGTTCGAGAAAAAAAATTAAAAGAAACCTAAATCTGGGGAACGGACCTAATAATTTGAAATGTCAGAAATCCAGAAGTCAAAGTGACAACCTACAATTTATTTTGTTATTTGTTTATTTGCGACTGGACTGGACCACTCCTATAAGATTAATTGTACATAGGTATATCCTTTGTGCTCCATTAAGAAGTTAACTTACCAACATCAGCCTTATGAATATTTCTCCCAAAAAAACTGTAATGTAATTAGTGCTTGTAATTCTGTTGAAATCGTCAGACCAAGGTTCTTAATTCGGTCTTGGATGTTTAAGTTTTCAACCAATAACCGAACTGTTGTGTTGTCAAATTGTACCTGGAGAAAAATTCTCCCATGTCCAGCTCTTCAAAAGGATTTGCTCGCAACTTAAAACATCGCACTTTTCTGCAAAAAGCTGAGTCTTCAAACATATCGAAATCTTCGTCTAACGAAAATATTTTTTATAATTTTATTTACTTTGAAAAACAATTAGCTCATGATTCATAAAAAAACAGAGTTTAATTCTTTCAAATAAAATTGACAAGAAATCGAGGAAAATGCAGATGTCATATGGATTTAGCGAATTACGAAAAAGTTAAAGTAGTCATTTTGTAATTTTAACTTTAATAAAATGTTAAGAGATAGTAACTTATATAAAATGGCTTCATTATTTTACTAGCTAAATCGTTTAAATTTTTTCGCAAAAGTTATTAAGCCGGAAACACACATTGCTAGTGTGGTGTATTGTGGAGTGGAGCGGTCTATTGCTGAATGTGCACATTTATGTGTAGCCGTGTCATGTTGAAAAAAAAGTATAGATATATGAGGAAATCCAGCGATTTTCGTTAAAAAAAAAATTCAAATCATTAGCACACCAAAACAGTTGATGTTTTTATAATCAAAGTAACGTCAGAAATGTAAATCAAGTCGCGTTACTAAAATTCATCAATGCATCACAAATTAATTGATAAAAAAATGTCGAGTTTCTACACAGGTGCACAAAAAAATAAAAAAGTAGTTAATTTCAAAAACCGAACCTACATATCCTTACGGATTTTGACGCGCTGAATTTAAATTTCAAGTTAGAATTGGTCCACCACCTTCCAGTGAAGTAACTACAATAATTATTTCAATTTTCAGGTGGATCAAACATTGCATCAAAAAGTTACAAAGTTTTGAAATAAAAAAAACATTGAAAGGGACAAATTAAATTATTAAATTTCGTTGTTTTCACGTAATAAAATAACTGTATATATTCAAAATTAAAACATTTTGTGTTGAAATATACATACATATAGATCATCTTTCTATTTAAGTCATATTTAAAAAATTACACCAATAACAACTATTTTAATGAACTATATTTTTATATCTGCTAGTGACATAAAATCCTAAAGTACGCTGGATTTCCTCATAAATGTCATAACATGACAGCACTACAACAGCTGCAGCATATTGTCTCACAAATTCTATTAAATGTTCGAATATTTGAAACACAAATAATTTTTTTGAAAATACAATATTTCAATTAGCACAAAACGGAACTTTTAACAGCTCAAAACTGTTGCCTTTTGACTTTTTTTTAATAATATATAGTGTTTTTTTTCACATTTGATTCGTAATATGGCGCAATCGAAACATCAGCGATTCCTCTACAACAAACTTCACAAATGTGGTTCTAAGTAGTATTGGGCATAATCGAATGATTTAAAGAATCGAGATATTAGTATTCGAATGATTTAAAGAATCGAATGATCATTCGAATGATTTTTGAAGGAATATCATAGTAAAAAAAAAGCAGGAAACAAACACTCAATTTCAAAGCAAAAAAAAAAAAAGCAAAAACAAAACAAAAAAATCATAATTCATAACAATGGTTCTAGCTTCTCGTCTTTCCTTTGCAATTCCATATTCAACCCTCAACGATGCATCGAGTGCAAAAATGAATATAAATATAAACCCAGTCACACACGAAATACGCAAATAACCAAATTCTCGAGTTCTCGATTTTGTGTGTTTTCTTTTCTGTCTTTTTGTTCAATATTCGCTTCTCGGTCTCGAATAGGCACTCGAGTGTTGAATCCTCATTTCGCTTAGAGAAAGTTGATAAGAAAAAATCATTCGAATGTTTTGAGTATTCGAATGATTTGTGTGAAGAATCGAGATATCTCGAGATGTTGCCTGAATCGATTATAATCGATTATTTTATTCGAATGCGCCCACCACTAGTTCTAAGCCTTTTAATCACTGTGAAGCGATAGAGATGCACCACTTTACAACACACCACACGAAATAGGTGTGGTTCCGCCTTTAATGTATACGACTATTTAGCCGCATTCACACAAGTGACAAAAACAGTCATTATTTCTTCGATTCTCTTGCATACCACAATGCTCCAAAATTTTACATTATTTTTACCATACAAAAAGTGACGTTTTAAAACTATGCTAAAAATTGGATAATAAGGAATGAACCTACTCATTTCTGACCACATATTACAGGAGCATCGGAGCACATTGTACTTAAAAAGAGTAAATTATGATCATAAAGCTGACCTCGGAGAATCAGACGTCCAAAACAGCAACAGTTAAAAAATTCCTATATATCACTCAAAGTGAAATAAAGTCACAAACCTTTGGGCTTGGCCTTATGCTTGACCTAACTGAGTTTAATTAAATAACGAGTATAAACTTTTAACCATACACTCATTAGCAGTCTCGTTGAAGGCACATATTAACAATATCATAAGAATAACTCTGGTCTTATGGCATTATCTTCTTTATAAAACTAGAATCTTACACATATTTAATTGTGAACGTTTGGCATGTAGAGTTATAATCCTGCGCCATTTAAAGAATTTTGTTGTTATGATTTCGGAATACAGTTTTATGATATTTTTTTTTTGCTTAAAGAAAGTTGAATAATTTATACGTACATATTTCATATAAAAGCCCACCCTACTACAGATCGTAACTTTCCTTAACGCATCATATCCTTTTGATAACCATCAAAAGCAGAAGCGTTCAATATCCATCAATCATCTGTAGCAATCTTCTTGGAAATTGATTAATTTAAGTACACTAAACACACTCTTCACAGCGTGTATATTTTTGCTGTTGTTGTTATAGATCCATAAATAAAGGAGCTGCGTTCTTATCAACAGGATATTAACACCCAAAGGAGCCTAACCAGAAGTATTATAAATCCTCAATATTACATATGCGAAGCGGGCTCATGAATTACTACTAACACATTTAAGTTTAATCTGCCTTTATGCAACGTTATAATTAATTTGTCACAGAAATACGTTTAGAATTATATAGAAAGTGTAATTAAGCTTTAGAGACTATTTTACATATTATGTGACAAAATATGTAAACTTGTTTGTGCCTATTTTAGGATTTTGTTCCTGAGGCTTAATTATGTACATATAGTTTATGACTTAACTAAGAGGATGCCTGTGGCAACTGGCAGTACCTGCATTATATGACGAGTGTTTTCCAAACATCGTTTCAACCCTTATGAGCATAAATAAGTATGCAATAATTTCTTTGTATCCATAATGCAACAATTCTGTGAAGTAAAAGGATAATGGATTAATTTCTTAAAAAAAACGAGGAAAAAATCTATGCATATTTTTTATGTTTTTTTTTTTATTTTTCCAATAAAGTAAAAGGAATGAACAGCTATTTAAAGCGCTATGGTATGAAGTTTCCTACAGGTATAATGAATTTACTGAATTCATTTTACTTAAACAACAATATCTAAATATAAGAAGACCTACATAGAAACGGTTTATTTATTTTTTTCGTCAATACAAATTGTAGATATAATTATGTTTTTTTAAATGACTTTAAATGTTAAATGTTAAATAATTTTAAATCATAAATGTTATATTTGTATTATTTTACTTTTTTTTTTTGATTCGTTTATTTATGGAAAATCACCTACAAAAAAAACCATCACAAATTAGGTATTGTATATTTAGTATAAGCAAACGTATTACCTAAATATGTATAATCTGCACTTTTGATGTAATAAAGAAATAAAATAAAAAAAAGAAAAAAAAATAGAATGACAAAACAAATATATTGTTATTTCGTACACCAAATAATGTTGTGTTTTATTTTTTTCTCCTGGAACGATTTAATTCTACTTTCAGCCAGCCCATGTGATTTACCCTCAATCCTCTTCAAATCTAGAAAATTTACCTTAAGCCGGAAACACATATGTCCCATGTGGTGGATTTTGGAATGGAGCGGTGTGTTGCTGAATGGGCACACTTGTGTGTAGTCATGTTGATAAAGAAAAGTACACATATATCAATATCCCAAAAATATCAATATACTGAAAAATATCTTTTGCAACAGTTATGCAATGTGCATGTCATGTTGTTGGCGCCATCAAAACATGAGATGGAACAATATTTTGTTTTTAAAAAACGCTGTCAGATCTGTTGATTTTTATTTCTTTTTAATAAAATATAGTGTCGTTAAAAGTATTAAGTATCAAAAGTTATATCAACTTCAACTTTCGCGACATGCTAAAGGGTTTTTGATTAAAAACTGGTAGTTGTTGAAATGGAATAAAAAGTGCTGGGTGTAAGACAGTTATCTTTTTTTTTCTGAAAAGCCCATGTACGTTAGTCGTTACTTGTTACTATATACGGTGCGACGGATCCGAGTGGTCCAATTTTCAATAACTCTTCCGCATAGATCCGTCTGAATTTGAGTAATGATCTACATTATGTTAAGTTCACCTTAAGGGCATCAGTCGATTTTGGTTTATTCGCATAGACCTGCGACTTCAGGAAACCCCACAAGAAAAAGTCTACCTGGGTCAAATGGCATGACCTTGGTGGCCAATTAACGTCACCTCTGCGAGAGATAACCTTAACCTCAAATTGTTCAAGCAGAATGGTCATCGTGGCATCCGCTGTGTGGCACGTACCTCGGTCTCGTGGGGACTGCGTGTAGTCTAAGTCCATATGGTCAATTCCGACAATAAGACATTGCTTATCATCGTTCTGACGGTGAACGCCTCATTATTTTCGAAAAAATACGGACCGCCGCCGTCCCAAAATCCACAACAAAGGGTAATTTTTCGACGATCCAGTGTCATCTGGTGAACCTCGTGTGGGTCGATGTCGTCCTATATACAGAAATTTTGTGTCGAGAAAAAAATGGGATCATCTTCCAAACTCTTCGAAGCAGTCAGCGAACAAACGGTGTTGTCTATCTATGGTCATGAACTATGACCTCATTTAGTTTGGATTTTGCTTTCGTCGCTTACAAATTTAATTTGGTTTGTTAATAACGAATCTCATTTCGGTTCAATAATAGCTATCTACCTCTACAAATAAAATAAAAATTGGCTATGGCTCCAACACTATTTTCGCGTTCTGTTGAATTTCAAAGTGTAGTGGCTTTCTTTCTTTCCACTAAAATTCACAGAAAGAGGAAATAATTTACTCTCTTTAGAGCGCTCTCTTCTATGAAAAACTATGCATTTTCTGCAAACGTCAACAAGATTTGACCCTGAATTAGAAGAATTAAAATTTCGTAGTTTTGGGTAGTTTGTATATAATAACCTATTGTATTATCATAGAACGATGATTTTGTACTGCAAATTCTAGCCTGGTGGTGGCGCTGAAATTAGTGCTAGTGGAGGGTAGGATAAGATTCAAAACAAGTAGTAAAAACGTGAATATATTTTATTATTAAATTTAGCAAGTAATGTCCCTATGCTTAAGATGTCGCCACAATCGTTCATCTTGTTATTTGGACTATAAGTTTTATATACCATGGTACTATCATATTATATAATACGTCAATGACTTGTAGGCAAAGTCAAATTACAGTTACTACGTTTATATAAGCTGTTGAAGCGAGCTTGAAGTTTCCATTAAGAAGTTTTCAACCATTTGGTCATCGAAATGTTCAGTGTTCACAATTTCTTTCCATCAGTGGGTACTCCTTTGCTTTACACAAATCTTTCGATTGATTTTCTGTGGAATATGGGCTATGTAGCTGTTCGTCAACATCGACATTTTCCTTAAATGGAGAGGCAAGATTTGCGATAATCTCCGAGAGTGTTTTTGAATTAATCGCTTTCTGATCCGAATAATTGTCCTCTCTTGTGCCTTCATCTGCGATAATACTTGCTTTTGCATCATATTAAAATAATTTATGAAACTTCTTAAAATAATGTGTTTGTTAACACTCGATATAATGGCTATTGATGAGACATGAACATGAGACGTCATTCACTCAACACCATTTCAACTCAACTTCAAATCGAGCTCTTAACTCAATTGACGAAAAACCTGGGTTGAAAATCTGACCCTAATGCAACTCGATCTTTCGATACTGCATATAAACGTAGTATTTATATAAAGTGTCTTTGCAAAATCATTTTTGTTATTAAGGGTATTCATGAAACGAGATGATTTTCCGCTTTGTAGAAAGATATAACTGTCCGCAACACGTTTTCATGAACACCCTCTAAAAAATACTTGCGTAAATGTGGAAAATATTTTGTGAAATGTCAAATTAAAAGTCAGAATCCATATTTCTTTAGTTTATCAGGTTTATTTCCTTACTTCCTCACAGATTTGCAGAAAGTTTTTTCCATACAAATTTTGACAGCTCGTTTCTGCAGAGATAAAATTATCTGGGGTGAAATCGGCTAAAGTGATAGTTGATTGTGATTTTCATTTTGACTATAGCTGTCTCCATCATATCAATAAAGAAATATGGAGAGAGCGATTGTCAAAATGACAATCACAATCAACTATCACCTTAGCCGATATCACCCCTAGTTTCCGAGTTTTATCAGGGTTTTCCGCGTTTACATGAATACCCTAAATTTCTTTCGTTGAGTATTTCAATTCTCGATGACTTATTGCGTTCAGAGAGCATCAATGGGAAAAATGCATTCTAATAAAAAAATTAATTAAATGTTACACTTATAATAATAAAATAAATTTAATCTTGATAGCATTTTGAATATTTTGCGGGACTCGCGGGACATCATATCAAATTTCGGAAAATGCGGGACATAATTTTACGGCGGGACACTTGCGGGAAAAGTCGTTTTGCGGGACATTCCCGCGCCTGGCTGGACGTCTGGCATCCCTAGTTGGAATGCATTTGTTTTTAGACAAGTTACTGCATTTTGGAAAAATATTCATGCTTATTTTGAGATTCGAACGAATAGCTAATTCGATAGAATAGATATTTTCATTCGAATGAACTTTGCATATTTTGAAATTCGAGCGAAAAAATGTTCATTGTCGAATGATTGCATAAAATGAACCTCAATGAAATTCATTTGCGAAATCAGCTGTTTGAAATTTACTGACATTTCTATCGGATTTAGTATGACCAAGCTGTATTTTTTTTTTTTTTATGATTTTTATTTAAGCCTAGTACTCACCTAGCGTGAAATGAAAAATAAATACGTTCCAAATTACACGCGAAGAATAAAAATGAAAATAGAATAAACTTTTTCACCTGAATTTTTGGTACTCACTTTGAATGAAAAAAAAATGACAATTATTTTTAAACTGATTCGTTCTTTCTGTTTAGAAATTTTCAATTTTTTGTTTTGAAACAAAATATTCAAATCAACTGACAAATGTCACAGTTTTCCACGTTGGCTTAAGGCTCGGTCAAACAAAACGCGTTTTTACGCCGCGTTTCACCGCCGCGTTCAAACGAAGCGTTGTATTACATTTCAATACATGTCCCATGTCACACTGAACGCGTTTTTGACGCCGCGTTGAATTCACCATGGCGTTGCAACGCGGCGGTGAAACGCGACGTTGTGTGAAATTACAGATTATTTCTAACGCTGCGGCAGTCAAAGGAATTTTAAATTTTTTCAAGATGGACAAATTAATTGAATTGGTGAGAAATTACCCATGTCTATACTTTGAAATTGATGTGTGATAAATCGTATAAGAACATCGTTTTACATACATATTTAATTATTAGATATTATTGAAATATGAGACAAATTTGTCTCTCATCATAAATGCCGCATTGATAGGTCTTCTGTTTGTTGGCCTTCGAGATGTGCGACTCTTCTTTTTTTGTTAATTGGCATGTACCCAAAATCTTTTTCTTTTACGGGAATTTCGTAAAATAGCAAATAGAAGCAATAATTCCCCCTCCGACTCTGAGCTGCTTGAAATTATTTTTGTTAAGGAATTATTGTTTCGTTTGTTCATTGCTTGAAAGCTATCTGTTTGACGTCCTCTGACGCGGCGGTTGCAACGTCGCGTCAAAATAATCTTACCGTCGCGTTAAAAAATCTTAACGCGGCGTTGAAAACGCGTTCTGTTTGACCGAGCCTTTAAGCTTTTTCCTGATGGTTGTACATTGAGAAATGAAAATCATAGCGTGGAAAAAGTTGTGGAACATATTTGTTTTTCCAATCCACATTTTAGTACTCACCTCTCGTTGCGGATTTCATGCCAGTGAACCAGCAGTCACTTTAATATGAAATTTTCATTTTCACTTGAACTGAGTACTAGGCTTTAAGAAAAAATATGGTCTAAAAATAGGTGCGTTTTATTATTCACAAATCTATCTGGATCCGGATCTGGATTAAGTTTTAACATGTATTACAAAAACAATTTGGGATCCTGTTTTCTATCGGGATCTATTTCAAAGATCCAAAAATTAGTTATTGCACTGGCGAGTAGATGGCTTTTTATGGTAAGGTAGTGTAAGCTATTGTGTAAAGAAAAAAGACAAGAAATAATTGAAAATTTACAAACCCAAGGATAAAAAGAGACGAACTTATAACACTGCTGTCACTAAGATCCGTATCGTTTTATTTTCAAGGGAAGATCCAGATCCGGATCCGGATAGATTTGTGAATAATAAAACATCGGTAAAAACTGACATTTTAAAATTTGAGAGCATTAGAAAACAGTATGGTAAGTTTATTGATATCAAAAAGAAGTAAAATACGGTAAGAGAAAGCCGCTTACCTGAAACACTTTTTTCATCCCCAAGTATTTTCGACCAATTTCCCTTAAAACACTCCGCTTAAGTGAAACTCGTTTAAGCGAAAAACCCGGATAACTGAAACATTTTTTCAGTTAATTTTTAATATTTTTCATTAAAAAAAACTCTCTTAGGTGAAAAAAAATTGAATCGAACAGAACAAAAATTTGCTAGTTTTCGTTTTTCAATAAATTATTTTTGTGTTGTTTAATCGTTGTTTTATTTAACTTCTTTCAAGGCAAGTCCAAAAGATAAAAACAATATTGTTTCTAGCATTAAATCTCCGCTTAAGTGAAATTTTTATTTTTCACTTGAAATTATTTTTCACTTCAGCGGGGTTCGTCTAAGTGAAAAACCCGCTTAAGTGAAAGAAAGACTGTCACATTTTGCCGATTATCTTAAGCGGGTTTCACTGTATAACTTCTATGTATAATAAAATACTTGATTTATGTTTAAACTTTCATGTAAACTAAATTGTGTTCCAAATTGAAAAACAAAAAAAAAAACAAGTATTTAGAAGGCAACTTCAAAGCCTGTTTAATTTACACATATCTGGTCACACTTGAATTTTAAATAATAATTTGTAAATTGTTTCATAAAAATATTGATAAATTCAAGCGAGACGTTAAAAATCAAAATGGCATTTGTTTTATTTATGAAAAGTGAAGACGGTGAGAAGCAGTTGTATAGGAGAAGGATAATGGATGGTGATGCATCAAATCCATTTTATGCATCCATTACTACTAGCATTATACTAAACTTACATGTTTTATGAATCTATTCGCCAGAAAAAATTGAACGAGAATGAAACGACATTTCTTTCGAACGATTCGAAAGTGAAAATTTGCTTAGTTTTCGAAAGATAAATTAACTTTCCATTGATAAAGTGAACTCTCTAATCGTACGAATCTCAAAACACAAATTATCCGAATTCGACATATATACTTTCTAATGAAATCGAATGTCAAAATAAGGCTGAATTTAAAGTTCTATCAGCAGCACAACTGCCATTTTACTGGCTTCTTTTTCGCCAGCAATCAAATTCACCCCAATTACCGATGTCGTCTCATTTTGTCGTTTTCTCTGTCGTCTCGTTTTTCAAATGGCATTCCATAACTTCTTCGACGCGATGATTTTGTAACAGATTTTAAAACGATGAAAAAGTAACAAACATCTGTCAAAATTAAAGGAAAGTCTACATACAAAATTATTGTTAGATGTTCAATTAAAGTACAATTAAAGTGATAAGTGTTGAAATGTATTACATTTATTTGTTTCTTTTCTTTGTGTTTTTTTTTTTTCTTTCCATCCCATGTTTATAAATTATATGTCAGTTTGTCCTCTTGGATCTTAAGATGTTTTGTGTCTCTCCTAGCAATGTCCTCCTTTAATTTGTATAACTTATATTCCTCTCTTCTTCCCTTGTTTATACTTTCGTTGATACCATTTAAGGTTATTTCTTGGAGTACACACTGCTTCTCCAAAAGCGTAGCTGTTTTCTGTTTAATAACGGAAGCTTGCCGTCGTTTCTTTCCTGCTGGTTCTTCAGTTTTATGTTGCAGTTCTTGTTGCTCCGGAACTTCACCCGCAAATTTGGCGAAATTATCTTCCATATTTAAAGCGCTTCTAAATACTGAAGTGAAGTGCCTGCATCTGCCTGAGTTTGTGTTAATGCAGGCTCAGATGAAGTTGGCAAAGGGTTTGGAAGGCTGGGATACACGATACACTAATTAAATTTCCACTTGGGTTTAACCACTTCCCTAGCTGCTTTTATTTCCTTTAAATTTTTGATTATTTTCTTCTTCGGCCCAAACATAATAAAAGCAAAAACATTAAGGGCCCTATTATGACTCGCGAGTCGAACGTTCGACTAAAGGCGAACGTGTTGGCGAATTACTAGTTGGGTAGTATTACGACTGGCGAACTCCGACGTTCGCCTTTGAAAACAAAACTGCCAACATTAAAAAGTGAAAATGAAATGTCATTGAGTGTCATAAATAAATGTAAAGTGAAATTCAAGAAATTTTATTAAAGAATATTGTTTATTGGCAAAAACTATTAAATAAATTAAACATGCTTAGCAGTGTTGATTTGTTTTTTGAAGATGAAAATAAAAGAGAAGAAAGAATTATGATGTGTAGACTGAGGAGAAGTTTAAGAGATACTTCCAACCCACTTCAAATACCAGATAATTTGTAAGTAGAAAATCAGTAATTCTTTTGCAATTTAACAAATATTTTTTCATAGGTTTGTGTCATATTTTCGGCTTAACAAGCATGCATTTCAATATGTTCTAAACGAAATTATGTCAGGGTTTAAAACAATTCAAAGTTCTTCAATTCCGCCCCTTTTAAAACTTGCATGCGCGCTGCGATTTCTCAGAAGTGGAAGTTATCAAAATGGTATAGGAAATGACTTTGAGCTGGGTCTCTCCCAACCTACAGTTTCAGTAGTTTTAAGCGAAGTACTTGATTTACTTGAAGCTAGTATTTGCCCAGCTTGGATCAATGCAGATATGTCCGCCGCTGAAAAACAAGAAGCAAGAAATTACTTTTATCAAAGAGCAAGCTTACCCGTTATAGTTGGATGTGTAGACGGAACTCACATTGGAATCATCGCCCCTGTTCAGTTACAACATCAATATTTAAACAGAAAAGGGTTTTACAGCTTAAATGCGATGGTGGCAAAGTACCTACTTTGAATTTGAATCTTGCTGTTTAACTACAACTTTTTCTTTTCAAGGCCTGTGACAATAATGGGACTATAAGGTTTATTGATTCCAGATATCCTGGTTCTACACATGACTCATTTGTGTGGAATCATAGTGAATTGAATATTTATTGTTTTCTTTTAATCAAATATTCTTTATTTTTTAAAAATGCTAGGCGATTCAGGATATCCCCTGCTGCCTTTTTTGATAGTTCCATTTAGAAATGCCGCCACAAACTCAAGAGAAGGATTGTTCAACAAAAGGCATGCAAAAGCCAGAAACATTATTGAAAGAACAATTGACATTTTAAAAAGCCGATTCAGATCAGTTTTGAATGATCGCAAGTTGCACTACAGTCCAAAGAAGGCTATTAAAATAGTAAACGTTTGTTGTGCACTACATAATATTTGTAGAAAGTACAACATTCCAGATTCAGAGGCAGTGGAAGAAGAAACCTTGCAATCCACCGAACCAATGGAATTGGGAACGGCAAATATATCGTCAGAAAGTACCCGAATCAGAAATGAAATATTATTTTCTCTTTAAGAATAACAATTGAAAAGATGAAGTGCGCCCAAATTCAAGCAAAGAATACAGAAAACCTGTATCGGGAGCTGGATGAAATTTCTACCCCGACAGCTGGTGCTATTCAAGAGCTACGGCAAAACACGAATAAGGGCGCAACTATCTTCAAAATAGCCGCTCAAAGAAGAAGAAATGCCCAGGAGATTTGTTCGCCAAAGTTCATTAACAATGCTCAAGGCCAACTTCTTGTGGAAGACAACGAAATTCTTCACAGGTGGCGACAGTATTGTGACGGACTTCTAAACGAACAATTTCCAAGGCTGTACTTTCCAATAGCTTCACCTAACTTAAGCGAAGTATCCGACGTCACAGTCGAAGAAGTTAGTGAGGCGGTAAAATACTCCAAAAAGGGAAAAGCTGTTGGCCCAGACGAAATACCCTCAGAGTTTTGGAAAAAGATGGGAGACATCGGGTTTAGATGGCTCATGATTCTTGTCTCCAAACTTATACGAGGTGATCGCATGCCTAATCAATGGAGGGAAAGTTACCTTCTTCCAATTTATAAAGGAAAGGGTGATACTCGAAGCTGTGATAATTACCGTTCGATTAAGCTGATGTCACACACCATGAAGATCGTTGAGCGAGTCTTGGGTAGCCGACTGCGAAAAATAATTAGGCTATCTGATGACCAGTGCGGGTTTGTCGGGGGTAAGTCAACCACGGATGCAATCCAGAGTATAAGAATAATTATGGAAAAACATCGGGATTCTTTGGAGGATTTGCATGTCGTATTGGTTGATTTTGAAAAAGCATTCGATCGGCAACCACGAGATCTAATATGGGTGGCCCTCAGGCAACGAGGAGTTCCAGAAACCTATGTGCGGATAATTATGGACATGTATGATGGAGCAGTTACTAAAGTAAGATGCGCAGCTGGAGTCACCGAAGAATTCGAAATCACAGTAGGTGTACACCAGGGAAGTGTCTTGAGTCCCCTGCTCTTTATTACAGTTCTTGATTACCTGCTTGAAGGCAAAGTGACGGATCCAAAAGTGCATCAGTTATTCTTTGCTGACGATGGAGCCATCATAAGTGAAGACCCGATATCCCTACAACGAGCACTTGACGTATGGGTGGATGTTCTAGAAGGAAGTGGGTACCGCATAAGCGCGAAAAAGACAGAATACCTATGCTGCCCATTTTCTGATCCACACAGGCCTATTCCAGACATTTATTTGAATGGAGTAGTGCTTCCCAAGTGTTAAAAGTTTAAATATCTGGGGTCTATGATAAATAACGAAGCTACTTGTGATGACGATATCAATCATCGCGTAAGCGTAGGGTGGATGAAGTGGCGGGAAAATTCTGCTATCTTCTGTGACCGAAAAATGCCCCCTAAGCTGAAAGGAAAGCTCTACACTTCAGTTGTGCGTCCAGCACTCACATACGGTTCACAATGTTGGACAATGTACAAAAAGTATGAGAGTAAGCTAACGGCAGCTGAGATGAAGATGCTTCGTATGACAGCAGGAGTTACAAAGCTTGATCGAATTAGAAGTACGAAGATCCGAGGAAGCCTTCATGTTAAGAATACCATTTCCCAAAAAATTGAACACGACCGACTCAGTTGGTATTGCCATGTTCAAAGGAGAGATCCTGAGAACCCCGTCAAAAAGGCAATATCATACAACGTTCCAATTCGGAATAAAAAGAAAGGTAGGCCTAAACACTCCTGGTACAAACAAATGCAAAAACACCTGCATTCAGTTGGCCTCAGAAATGGAACAATACAAAACCGGGAGGCTTGCCGCCGATTTCTGAGGTCAACCCGGCGAACCCCACAGGCGGATCACTAGTGTGAAGCAGATACGTGGGAGAGTTATGATCCCCTCGACATCGAGATCATAACAGCGCCGAAACAAAGGAAGAAGAAGAAGAATTGAAAAGATGTTTATATTTTTTTCATTCCTTAGTTTTTATTAATTTGTACTTTTTTCACTTACCTACCTATTATACTTAAAATAAAAACGTAAAACTGATAAAATAAAGATATAGATAACAAATAACAAATAAATAAAAATTCAATTTCAGTTAAAAAAAAAAAAAAAACGAATCCATATACATTTTGTTCAATGCTGCATTCCACGTTCTATGGTTGGTATTGTAACTTGTACTCTAATTTCTTTAATTTTACTTCCATCTTTATGTTGTTGGCTCTGCTCTAGATTCTCTCTCTCCTTCCGCTTTTCTTTTGCTTTTAATAGATCGAGATGTTCCTTTTTCAACTCGTAGTTCTTTCTCGAGTATCTTACAATCTCCGAAAGAGATTTTTGGACGGAATCCGAAGCAATAAGAAGTTTCTCCTGTGTCTCCGTTTGTTTTTGGAGAGGTTTGAAACGCTCGTTCTCAATATTTACCTTGCTTTTAGGTCTTTCTTTTGCTTTTGTACCTTGCGAGGATGTCATTGCTGATGGCGAAACTACAACTTCGATGTCTGCCCCAATTTCGTCTTGTTGTTGCAACAATTTAGGTGCATTTGTCCCAAATGTTTTACCGAAAGGATCTACAGCCTGTTGTAGGCTAAGTAAATTATCAACAGCCTGTTCCAAAGAGGACAAAGATAGCTGTCGAGAAGGTCCTCCACCCGTTGCCACTATATCCTTTTTATTGGCCGCAATTTTCTTTTTTAATTTTAGCTTGTAGTCCAGCCAAACCTGTGAAAATTGTTTTTAACACCGCTTCGAAATAATTTTGGTTTACCCACCTTATGCCACTCTTTTCCCTCTCGTCTAGGAGGCCCTAAGGCGTTGAGCTCAAGCGAAAACAAATCCCAGTACTCCGCCTGATTTTTCTTGGAAGACCCAAACGTCCCGACACCCTTGGCAATGTCTGGGTTTGCCTCCATTATTTCAACCAACTTCGAGAATTGGTCGTTGTTTGTTCTTTTTATGCTATACCAATAAAGATTACAATTATTTTTTGTTTAATATTTTTTTATAATTTATTTATGTTACTTTTGTCGATTTTCACTCATTTTTTTCAAACATTTGCAACAAAAAAGCCCAACCACAACTTTGAATTTAAAAATAAACGGCGATTTTGTTCAAAGTCACCAAGATTTACAGTTCGACCGATTCTGACAGATAAAGGCGAACGTTCGGTATTGGTAATAGAGCCACAATTCAATTCGCCAAATTTTTGACGTTTAAGGCGAACGTCAAGTTGGCGAATCGCAAACAGTAATGCCAAATTGTCACATTCGCCAAATTTTTTAAGCGACTCGCAAGTCATAATAGAGCCCTAAGAATTTGTCTATAAGTATGGAATAAGCGATTCAAAACTTTTGCCAAACATTTCCATTTCTTACTGGAGGACGTTTTTTGTATCCCCTTAGAAAAAAAAAAACCCTAACTGCTCGTCCTCTTGATCAGTTCTACGAGCGTCTTAATTTGGTTTTCATTTGTAAATTACAACATTTTAGTATATAGTATAGTACAACAAATATAGACAAATATGTGCTTGTTTTATTTATCGAAAATAAATTCGATGAAATAAATTATTTAACAAGAATACTTTGAGTTTTGCGACCTTCCATGTCTCTGTCGTGTGTAAATTTTTGAACGAGAGATATCATCGTTTTTTTTTCTTAGTTGTTTCCTTTCGTCTTACAGTACAGAATGCACAAAGAAAGTGATCAACGACGACGTTTGACGTTTGCAGACGACAATAAAACGAGTGACAAAAGTTGGAAACGACTTATGGAATGCAGATTGTGTCAGGTCGTATATTTCGCTGTCGTTTACGACATCGGTAATTGGGGTGATTATTGTTGTTTGTTGAGGGAAATTTTGCTGCGCTAGTTATGCAGCAGTGAATAAAACACACCTATTTATACTCAATGAATTTATCTTACATGCATTGAATTTAATTTATTTAAAATATAAAACTGAAGGTCGTTTGAAGTGACGAACCTTATATATCACCTCTGAGACTGATTCAGATGGATATGTCGGCAGATGCCACACAAATTGTCACGCTTATGAGTACAAAAAAAATCCAAGAAGTTTCACTGTTTTATCCGAGTTTTTCTATGAAAACAACGAATATCAGATTATACAAGTAAATATCTTATATAAGAAAAAAACACAATGCCGGAATCAATATTACATCAACATATTCGTGATGCTTTCCAAACCGTGGTTGTCATCCTATAGAAATGTATTCATGCCAGCGTTTCATATTATGCAGCATTTCAAGATACATTTAAGGAAAAGTCATGGCCTTTTGGATGCTGTTTCTTAAAAGCTAGTTTTTTGTTGTCGTAAATCGCATTGGATGCCGAAGCAAAGTCAAAATGGGTGGCATGCTCCGACGTATCCGCCTGAAACAGATCGCCAGAGAAAATTCGAAAGTCGTTTCTAGTTCAATGGCTCTTAGTAATACATATAAAACACATAGATTCTTATACAAATGCAACTTAACAAATTGTGTCAAAATGTAGATTCATCTAAAAAAAATTCTTAATCCTATCAAAAGACGTACAGTTCCTTAAAAATCTCAGATCAATGATTTAACATCTTGTCAGTCATCTGGGAGGCCGCACCCTTTACCTAACACTGCTGGACCCGTATCGTATCTCCCTTTCAAACTGCTCTGCCTTGAGAGTCCCATCGATGCTTTCGCAATTCTTGTTAAACACGCTATAAGCGCTGGGTTCGTGTTTGGGTTTGGGGCCTGTCCTCGTATTGAAATAAAGCCCCAACAGAGCCGAGAACATCAGAAAAACAATTCCAAACTGCAGTTCAATTGCAATGACAAAGCAAGTGGCCCAGAACAGGAAATAGCACGTCTTCAAGGTGTAATTGATGTACTCCTTGTGATGGTCGATGGGGGCAGGAACCGTTGGTTTCTCGACTCCGGAGCCTGGATCAGACGAAACTTCATTCTCGTCGGAGGATGATAAAATGTCCGATAGCTGGGAGTCTTTTTCCAGCGATACATCTTCCAGTTTGTTGGCCTTTTGAAGAGAGAATCATCGATTTATTAATGTTTTTTTTATGAATTGAGGGCAAATTCTTTTACTGGAACATCGATTATGTGCTCTTCTTTGTCTCTATCCGTCCTGGCACCAGATCCAAAAGAAAGCATTCTCTGCAGAACTCCTTTGAATTGTTCGTATTTTTGTTGTCGTCGTTTTCGTAGTCTGTATGCTTCAAGTTTTGATTCCATTGGTTTTGTTTTTATTTCATAAATATTACATTATCTTTTGTTTTTGATTGAAATTATGAATGGAAATTTATGAAATGTTTTTAGTAAAATTCGGCGACACGTAGACGAAGATAGAACGTAAACAAAAATAAACGTCAAAGTTGACGTTTTGATTTTCTTTCAAGAGATTTCAGTGACATCTGGTTCGCTCAAGTGAACAAGTTTGTTAGTTTGTTCCAGAACCAATTGGCATTAAATCTGTTTGTTTTATTTATATTTTATCATTCTACGTTTTTGAGTTCTCGCAAACAATAGGGGTATTCACGTAAGCGCGGAAAACCCTCGTAAACCTCGTAAACCAGATAATTTTATCTCCGCAGAAACGAGCTGTCAAAATTTGTATGGGAAAAAGTTTCTGCAAATCGCATAAAATTATCTCACAAATTTGCTGCGGAAAGTGCAGAAATAAACCTCGTAAACTAAAGAAGTGTGGATTCTGACTTTTAATTTGACATTTCACAAATATTTCCCACATTTACGCAAGTATTTCTTAGGGGGTGTTCATGAAAACATGCTGAGGAAAGTTATATCTTTCTACAAAGCGGAAAATTATCTCGTTACATGAATACCCTTAATTTGTAAATGCTCAAATGTGCTTTTTAATATGTTTATCTATCATTAGATTAAATAAATCTAAGTTGAGTTTCCACAGCAATTAATATTAACAAATAGATAAACTTGGACTATGGCTTTCAAGACACAAATGTTGTTTTGTTTCTTCTAATTAAACAAAATAAGTCGAATTTTTCCAGTGAATCCATTCAGCATGATATTGGTATAGACAAGTTCGATTCGTAAATCGATTGACATCTATGAAGATTCAACAAGATTTATTTCTACTTTTTTTTTTATATTATACGCGCACTCAAGGGGTTATGAATACCCTTATAATGTTAAATACACAGTGCGAGCAATTAGGAAATTAGGATAGGATTAGAAAGGAGATACCGATGCACATTGGTTTTGAATGTCTGCACATTGAAATGAGTGGGAAATACTGAGCCAGGTAAAGCATTCCACATTCGTGTAGTGCGACTAAAAAAAGAATCTCTGTATTTGACAGTACGTCCGAAGTTGGGCTCAAGGGTAAACTGATGGGCATTCCTAGAAGTTCGGGTATTACGGTTGAATTGTTTAAGGGGAGGAATGCAACTGGCTATTTCACTAGAGCACTACGTTTTCACCAAAGGTAAATCCGGGATTTAAGTGGATTTACCATAAATCTCCTTTAAATCTCGTAGATTTACCATACAAATATAAATCACCTCAAATGAAGATTTAAAATATATCTCCTTGAAATCTTCTCGCAATCAGAAGATTTGCAAAGCAAACAAACCTTATTTTGTAGAACGCACCTATGTAAACCCACTTTCTTCATTGACAATCAACACAAAATTGAAATATCTGTTTTTTTCCTGTTTACTATCCAATTGCAATTTTTTTTCTCTTTTCCAAAGTGACAATTGAATGACAAGACAGAGTGAAAACGTCAAATAAATCTCAGTTTCTTTGGTGAAAACACTTCAAGATTTATTTTAAATCTCTAGCGGATTTACTCTTGGTGAAAACGAAAACGTAGTATGAGTTTCGTATAATAGGTGCGTTTTATTATTCACAAATCTATCTGGATCTGGATCTGGATCTTCCCTTGAAAATAAAACGATACGGATCTTAGTGACAGCAGTGTTATAAGGCCGTCTCTTTTTATTCTTGGGTTTGGAAAATTTAAATTATTTCTTGTCTCTTTTCTTTACACTGTAGTTTACACTACCTTACCATAAAAAGCCATCTACTCGCCAGTGTAATAACTAATTTTTGGATCTTTGAAATAGATCCCGATAGAAAACAGGATCCCAAATTGTTTTTGTAATACATGTTAAAACTTAATCCAGATCCGGATCCAGATAGATTTGTGAATAATAAAACGCACCTATTATCTACGGATCTATGTGGATCCGGATCTGGATTAATTTTTAACATGTATTACATACATAATTTGGGATCCTGTTCTCTATCTGGATCTATTTCAAAGATCCAAAAATTAGTTCTTTCTCTGGCGAGAAGATGTTTTTTTTTTTTTGTATGGTAAGGTAGTGTAAGCAAACATAAGCAAAAATGAGATGAGCATACAAGACAACTGTCACTATGATCTGTATCGATTTATTTTCAAGAGTTAATCTATGTGGATCATTGGCGATAATAAAACGCGGCTAATGGTTGATGAATGAATATTTTCCCCAGAAATACTACATTAACCGTGTTTTTTTGGAAAAATTATCCGTAGTCTACTGTACTACAGCGGATGTTGTATTTGTTTTTCATATAAAATCCTACTGTACTACGGATAACTTTTCCAAAAAAACACGGCTAATGTCATTTATCCCTCGAAAACCTACCTTCCACTTATCAGCACGAAAGTAATGTCAATTTTTGTTTCTGGAAAAGGTTTATAAGTTCGTGTGATGATTTTGGCTCGCAAGTTGGTATTTCACCAGCCTACGTAAAAAAGTCAAATCAAAGTAACATTCTGTTTCATTCCGTTCTTCCGCACTATGTCACCGTGTAAATGTAACAAATTTCCCACAATGGGAAATAAATGGAGATTTTTTTTTTGATATAGGACCGGAAAAAGTTTGATTGCATTTGAAAGTGCTCTAAGGGCCATCTACTCGTGTGTCGGAGAAGGTGGTCGAATGGGTAGTTATAAGCCGTGTTTTATTATCACAAAAAAACGATACGGATCATTGTGAGAGAAGTATTGTATGCTCATCTCTCTTTTCCTTATATTTGTTGATTTTCCTGTCTCTTTTCTTTACACTGTAGTTAACACTACCTTACCATAAAAAGCCATCGATCCAGCAGAGTAAGAACTAATATTCGTATCTTTGAAATAGATCCAGATAGAGATCATGATCCCAAATTGTTTTTGTAATACATGTTAAAAATTAATCCAGGTCCGGATCCACATAGATCCGTAGATAATAAAACGCACCTCTAGTTAGTGGGAAAAGGCTGCACCTAAGTATAGTTTACGTAAAAGTTCGGGGTTTTTTTTCTAAATCTGTGGCAACAAGGAAAAACGACATAAGTCAAGTTTTGCTACTTTTCAGGAGAGCGATTTGAATATTTAGTTTACAATACAAATCAGGTACAAGATTTGTTTTTCTTTTGTGTTATTCCTTAACCGTTTGAGATAAAAATACGAACAAAATATGACAAACGGAATGGCTAATTCCACATC
This sequence comes from Philhelius festivus, assembly GCA_963931855.1. Classification (NCBI taxonomy): domain Eukaryota; kingdom Metazoa; phylum Arthropoda; class Insecta; order Diptera; family Syrphidae; genus Philhelius; species Philhelius festivus. Next base: position 151,124,936 of record OZ007555.1, read on the forward strand.
GGATTGTATCAAAAACTCATTTTCGAAATAAGTCAACTTATGCTGTTTTTCCTTGTTGCCACAGAAATGCATTGTTGGAGTTCGATGTTTTCTTTTATAATTTTCTTCAATAAAATAAGATTATAAATTTCAGTATATGGATAAACGTTGTTCTGACATTAAAATCCACGATGCACTGCAACAATAGCCACGTTTTACTATCGCCATCTCTGCTTATATTTTTGTTGATTTTCAAATGTTTCTTGTCTTTTTTCTTTACACTGTAGTTTACCTTACCATAAAAACCATCGATCCACCAGAGTAAGAACTAATATTTGGATCTTTGAAATAGATCCAGATCGAGAACAGGATCCCAAATTGCTTTTGTAATACATGTTAAGAATTAATTCAGATCCACATAGATCCGAAGATAATAAAACGCACCTAATGTCCTTAAAAAAACTCTTCTTCTTTGCACAGGAATCTAAGAGAATGATGTTAAATAAACAATTTAGGCAAATACAAATTATTTTATTTATCTGCAACCGAAAATAAAAAAATTGTTTTTTTTTTTCAGGAATGTGCCGTCCTGGAGGAAGATGTAAAATCCTATCTACTTCGACAAAACGGATACAGATGTAGTTTAAAGTTGTAAGACATTAGGTTCAGGGACTACGAGCCGTTGTGTCTGTCAAAAATTGATTTTATTTAAAAATGTGCGACTTTTAGGCTAGCCGCGCACTAGCAATTTTTAGTTGCGAAACTGTTTGGTTACTTATAGAAAACAGATGAACTGTTTGGTTGAATGTCCGTGAATTTGCAGATAATTATATGTTCAATAAAATGGCGAACTTATTTTAGGCAATCGTTTAGTTTGTGTCAAAACACAAACTTCTTAGTTGCTCGAACCAAGCAGTTTCGCAACTAAAAATTGCTAGTGCGCGGCTAGCCTTAGTCTTAAAGAGGGTAGACATAGATGTTATGGAATACAATATAAATTAATGCCTCGTCAAGGCAGTCTGTGGTCCTCTTGACGAAATTTTCGATCACAAAGCCCGCCCGCGCTCTCTCAACTGCATCTCCTTTGCATCAAAATAAAACAAATTCAATGTCGTCAAATTACTTGATCTGGGTGAAGCTGCAAAATCTACTTTTTTAATAAATTGTCATCCCTTTGCGTTTTTGCGTTGTAGATTTTCACATCTATGCGCGTCCGTGCATGACTAAGCTGTCAAACAACAACACTGTACGACCGACACGACACCGATACAATGGCGCTTAATTCAAAATAGATAGTATCTTTGTATAAAAAACTCTCATGAAGACGAACGATTGGGGCGACATCTTAAGCATAGCGATAGAGTACTTGATAGATTTGTCTCTGCTAAATTTAATAATAAAATATTTTCTTTTTAACTACTTGATTTTTATCGTATCCAATGTAAAATCGTGCGCTAATTTCAGCGCCACCACCAGGATATTGTTGGTAACACAAAATCATACTCCATGATAATACTATACGTTATATATGCATACAAAGAAAATATGCATATAATGATTTTCCCATTGTCTATGGAAAAGAGCAGAGAATAGCATTTGGTCAGAAAAAATTAATAGATTTTGCCAGTGATAAGGACATTCATGGCCAATTTCATAAACAAACACCAAGGCTAGGCGCGCACATTCAATTTTTAGTTTCGCAACTGTTTAGTTGCTAAAATGAAACATATGGGCTTATATGGGTCACCGCGCACTTAGAGCAACTCGATTCTCGAAACTAAAAAGTTTGTGTTTGGACACAAACTAAACGATTGCCTTCACAACAGTTGAGCTGTTTTCTATAAGAGCAAGAGAGAAGAGTGTGAGCGTGAGTAAAGAGTTGCTAGTGTGCGGTTCTCTTTCAACTGGTGATTAAACTATTTGATTTCGATCACAGTTGCCAGTGCGCGCCTAGCCTAAAAGCACTTTTATCAAAAATCCTTTTAAATTTTATCAGACTCTTAAATATTTTTAGTTTCACCAATCTATAAAAGGGAAATTTTAGGGAAATTTTTGTTAAAATTGAGTTCTCTTCACATCCCTGGAAAAAAGAATTTGGTTCTTTCTTTCTAAAGCTAAGTGTACACGATTGGTAGATCTTACAATATTGTCAGATCTGTCAGTGAAAAACATGCTTACAATGTCTTACAACCGTGTAGTCTTACAATTAATTGTCGGAAAATTTGTCTGACAATTAATTGTTAGATCATTGTCTGACAATTAATTGTAAGAAATCTAACAATCATGTGTACGCTAGCTGACAATCGTGTAATCTTCCAATTAATTGTCAGAAAATGTATCTGACAATTAATTGTAAGACGGTAAATTGTAAGGTATTTGATAATCGTGTACACACACAATTTATTGTCAGACCTGCCAATTTTTATCGTTGTCTGACGTTTCTGGCAATGAAAAAATTGTAAGATGTTCGTTTTTTAGCATCATACAATTTTTTCATTGTCAGAAAATTTGCAGCCAAGGTTGAATTGTCAGTTTCCATAACCAACAAAAACTGACAATTAATTGTGTGTGTACACGGTTGGTAGAAAATCTACCAATCTCTTACAATTAATTGGTAGGTATTAAGCCGGCTATCTGAAAATGAATTGTCAGCCAACTTCTGACAATTAATTGTAAGAGATTGGTAGATTTTGTACCAACCGTGTACACACACAACTTATTTGTCAGCTCATTGGTAGATAATTGTCAGACATTGTAAGATCTTACAATATTGTAAGATCTACCAATCGTGTACACTTAGCTTAACAAGCGCAATGTATGAGAACAAATGAGAAAAAGCGTTATGTGTTGAAACAAATGCCAAGAAATGCAATAAAAAATGTAAACAAAAATATTTGGAAAGATCCTGTGGGATAAAATCGTAATAAGCATTTAATTTTTTTTTTTTTTTGCACTGATGCATTTGTTTCGGTTCCAAATGACGACTAAACAAATTCAACAAACAGATTCACGATTCACAAATGCTTTGGACGTCAGTCGGAGAATGGATTCCTTTTCCTATTCCTGTGAACCCGGAATACTCTTGCTCGGCGTATAACTTATGTATGGCACTTAAGCATTGGATGAAGAATTTTCAATATTTTATTCGAAATAAAAAACATATTTTAAATTTTCAAAAATTAAAAACTGAAATGTTGCAAAACAATAATTTCAGCTGCTACCTATATCCAATTGTTGTGATCTACATCTGATGACATTTCAATGACACTTTTAAAATTTAATGAGCCAAAAATGGGCATTTAGTTTATGCCGCATTTAGTTTAGCCGCGCACTAGCAATTTTTAGTTGCGAAACTGCTTGGTTCGAGCAACTAAAAAGTTTGTGTTTTGACACAAACTAAACGATTGCCTAAAATAAGTTCGCCATTTTATTGAACATATAATTATCTGCAAATTCACGGACATTCAACCAAACAGTTCATCTGTTTTCTATAAGTAACCAAACAGTTTCGCAACTAAAAATTGCTAGTGCGCGGCTAGCCTTAGAAGCCTGTTAAATGTTTAAAAGTCCTTCGTGAAATTGGCCATCAGCCTTATTTATTGTATAACTTGTTTTAGCAACGGAATAAGGCTATGCGCGCACATTCAATTTTTAGTTTCGCAACTGCTTGGTTCGAGCAACTAAAAAGTTTGTGTTTTGACACAAACTAACGATTGCCTAAAATGAGTTCGCTATTTTGTGTAACATTATAATTATATGCACCTGCGCGGATATTCAACCAAATATTTCATATGTTTTCTATAAGCAACCAAGCAGTTGTGCAGCTAAAAATTGAATGTGCGCGCCTAGCCTAGGGTTACATTGAATTTACAATTACTTTAATCCTAAAAAGCTTACGTATTTATATTTCAAATTTGATTATCACATTTGTGGTTATCACATTTGTGAATAGCAAAAAGTAAAAAACTTAGTTTACCCGTTGATTTTTTTGTTGTTTACCAACGTTGACCAACCATGACACTTCCCAATGTGCAGCTTCGTGGGTACTTCAAAATATACAACTTTAATCATGTTATGAATCTTTTTTTTTTACTGCTTAAAAGTACCTCGTCCTCGACGTGCGGTATGCAAATCAAAGGTTGTGTGTCTACGTCATGAAAGGCGGTAGCCGAATTGAGAGAAGAAACATGTGACTTCGTTACAATGCCTAAATCTGTGTTTTATTGGTAATCTATAGCTAGCACAGTAATACTAGTACCAAAAAACGCTCTATTCACTCCTTGACTCAACATTAATAAACAACCAAAGTTGGTTTCAGTGTATTATGTGCCAAAACCTTCATACTTGTTGAATTACCTTACACGGATTTGTTCGAAAGATTTGTATCTCGTTTTTAAGTGGAAGTTAATTACTCATGAAAATGCAAATTGAGTTGATTTAGAGTTTTTCTCACTATTAAATTTGAAATACAAAGAAAATATAACACTTTCGAATTGTACACACTTGAGTACATTATGCTTACAAAAGTACGAAAATAAAATTCTAAACAGCCTATTATTAAGGTATTAGTTTGACACTACTTACATATATATGTATGTATTTCCGAACTTTAAAAACTTATTCTTAATTTTAAACATTTTCTAACTAATATCATACTAAAGCAATTTTTTTAATAAATTGCTTCTGAACACATCTAAAACAATGGTAGGTTGTTCAGAAAACTAAGTAAACAGACCTATTTTGAAATTTGTAAATGTCAGTCATGTGAAGTAAGCACGATACTGAAAAAAATAAAATAGATATTTGATGAGTTTAGCTTTGATAAAAGGGTAGAGGAAGTATGATGCTATATTCCAATACAATTTGCAAAATCATTGTTTAAACCTAGTTTCATACTAAAATAGCTTTAACATCGTTCTAATTCAACTAAAATTTTGCGCAATTTTGTCAGTTGAAACATAAATTCAGCATAATGCGCAGTTACATGACATTTCTGAACAAATGCCAGTGTACTCCAACGAACACACCCTCAAGCATGCCAACATATATTTTTTCGGACACCACCTAAGCACCTCCTACATTTCAATATCCGAAACTCCATCTTCACTAAAATATTCTTTCCCATTACTTACTTTTTTTTCTTAACTAATCTAACACGGTTAGATACTATTAGAATTTAGGGAGTTTTTGATGTGGTAAAAGAGGAAGGTTCAGGACTTTTACAGAACTTACATTTTTTTTATTTTATTCCACTCCATAGGTTCAACCGCTCTTATACCAGACCATGTATTTATTAATTGAAAACGATCAATTTGAATTTGTTTACAAGGCTTCATACCTATCTATAAAATCCACAGCAAACAATAACTAACTTTTGGCTTACCCATTGCAATAATTGCCATTTAAAATCTCTTAAGGTTCGTTGTCCATAAACTGTTCGTTGACATTCTAAAATTCCCATTGAAAATAAAAACAGCAACACAAAGTTCTACTTTTTGTGTATTTATTATTTTTACCAATCGAACTTAATACTACTATAATTTCAATAATCCTAAACATTTTGTTTCATATTTTTTATTTTTCTCCCCCTCTCATCTCTCTCTATTTCTCTCTTTATTTCTGTTACTCTTCCACGTTGTAAGCAAATACATATATATAATATATTTTCATATCAAAAGTATACATTTGTAAAAAAAATCCCTAATCTCTTGTATATTAATTCTTCATCTTAAATTTCCATTTGTTTTTTAAATTCTTCTTTTTTAATAATTAAGAAACATTAATTACATATATTTCTTTTAATATTTCGTATAAGAGAAAACATAATGTCAAATCAGTTTGTATATTAATAACCGTTAAACAAAAAGGAAACAAATATTACTTACAAAACCATTATTCAAAAAAGAAACAAACAAAGCTGTTTTAAACATCAAATTCATATATATGTAATATGTCACTATGTTCTGTTTGGTTGTGTTTATATTTAATGTGTAGATAATCATGTTTTACAGTTTATACTAAAAAAACAAATTCAAAGAGATTGCACTTAACTGAATATGAAAAAAAAACAACATTATGTTCGCCAAAATTTTATAAAACCCACACCAAAATTTTATTTAAAAAGAAAAATTATTACAAAAAATAATTTTATGAAAATTTCGTTATTCTTAAATTAAAAGATAAATTTGACAAAAAAGAAAAACTAAACATAAACATATTTCGGAGTACATATTTTTTTGTATTTTTTTAAAATATTTTCTCTAGGCAGTTATTAAAGTGTACTTAATCTTATAAGACAATTGATTTCTTTGCTCTGAAACATATTTTCTCATTAATTATTTGTTACAGCTTGGGAAAGACTTTAAAAAAAATTGTTATATGAATCAGCATTTATTTATTTTGGTTGTTATATTAAATTGAAAGTAAATTAAATGCTAATTGAAGTTTGACAAATGAAATAAAAAGAAATTGAATAATTTGAATTTTAATTAGACGAGTTCTTAAATAAATGCTGATTTTATTTTTAAAACTAAAAGAAAAAAATAGAAAAAAGTAATTTATATTTTGTTTTAATATAATTTTTTTGTATTAAATTTTAGACTGAAAAAAATTGTCAATTATATAAAAGTTTATGTATTCATGTACGAGCTTAGATTCACACTTCGGCTTATCAGTTATTCTCGGTGAATTCATTCAGCACTTGAGTTAGAGCGTTATCCTCAAGGTATTGATTTTCGGTCATGTTGTAGTCAGCGTTGATTAGGTCTAACAAAAACGGCGTCATCAAAGGAGTGCCATTATCCATAAAGGATATGGAAGTTTTACGAGAGAAGTTTCCTGAATTTGGCAACTCGAGCGGTGGTGTTGTTTCAAGTTGAATGACACCCGGATTGGAGTTTGAATTAGCGATGAGTAGAACTTCGTGTTTGAGAGCGTCATCATCATCATAATCATCAGTGATGTCAAATTTAGCATTGTTTGTTGGTTTTGCTTTCATAATGCTGGTTGATTTTCTTTGAGTGCTGATGTCATCGATGCCACTGTCATTACTGCAATCGTTGTCACTCATTGTGCATAAAGCCGGCGGATTAGAGTCATCTGTGGGAAATGGCGGCGAGGGTAGAATCCTTGGGCCACCTATCATCGGATTTGAGTGTAAACTACGCATTACTTTGGCTCTAGATGTGTCGCAACTAAATGTTGACAGGCTGTCACATGGTGACAGTTGAGCAATGGCTTCTTCATCTGTTATCATGATTTCAGGGAATGTTTTTGCAATTGCATTCTATTGAGATAAGAAAGGAAGAAAAATATAAAAATAAATACGATTATTAATGGTATTGGTTGTAATTTAAATTTGATTTTTAGAAAGAATGAAAAATGATGAATTTTAATACGATTTAATGGCACAGTGCTGTCGACTTAGTTGCTGTTAGAACTTGGGATTATTTGTCCAAACTATGTTAGATACTGCAAATTGTTATTTAAATGTCAAATTTGTATGATTAAGATAAATTATTATAAACAATTAACGGTGTAAGTTATAAAAAATCAATGGTATAAAATAAATAAAAATAAGATGGTTGTTTTACATGGATGTGATTGTATCTTTTTTTTATATTTTGTAAATGGATCAATATTTAACTTAAAATATTTTTATTTTAATTTTACATTATTTTTGTTTGTTGTGTTTCTAAAATATTCAATGTGTTTCACATTATTTGGGTTACTTAAAATATATAAATGTTATTTATTTTATGTTAGAAATATTGCTAAAAAACTTAAAGAAAACTCTTACATTATGTATATGCTATGTATTATTGATATATCCAATGAGAATTTATTTATATAAACTTTAAATAATATAAATATCAAATTAAAAATCTGTATAAAGTATATATAATTAAATAAAAGTTGTGTACTTCAAAGTCGATTTTTATATTCCAAGATCCAAGACTGTTCAATTTCTGTAAAAGAAAATACCTACCTTGAGAGGGCGCAAGTTGCTTATTTCGCGAATTAAAAACAAATGACACATACTCGTAAATATAAACTTCCAATCACAAGGCAGAACTGTGCTCGATGGCATAATGCTTAGTGCATTGAACTGTCAAACAGAAAAATATTTTTTAGAGGTATTACTTTTTGTGAAGAAGAAGCTGAAAATCTGCAAAGCGAATATCTTTTTTGACAAGTGGTTCTTATCTCAGCCGTTCAAATTCTGCATAATATTTAAGGTCATCTTGCCGACAAAACTGTCATAGAAATGGTTGAGGCTTGAGGGCTGTAAGTTATGGATTTCTACGACTTATTGCTTGATTTGTTTTGCTCAAGTACAAACAGTGGACATCTGACTCCAATTTGTTTAAAATAAATTAAAAAAAGGGGATTTTTCCATTAGAAAAATCGCTAAGCTTTCTTTGTTTGAAGAAGCCATTTTGTAAAATGATGACACTGGGTAGTTTGTGTGCAATTTTTGAAGACGTATTTTTGTATTCGTATTGTGGTTTGGGTTTTAATTCGAGAAATTGTTTAAAATGAAATGAAATAAAACACAGCGTTCTGTTTACACCAATTATCAATATCAATCATCTGACATTTTGTCGTTTGTTGTTTGCAGCGGATATCACTCTTCACTTAAGAAAAATAAGTTTCAAGAAAAAGTAAACTAAACGCATTTCTTACGACAACCTAAAACCCATTAAACTCAAAATGGACTTATTCTAGTTTGTCCTCATGACAGGCGTAATTTGATGCCCAAACTTGAAAAGCATTTGGAGAATGGGCCTTACAAATGTTATGAATAGCTGCTTTGTAACAAAAGGATGAGAGAATTACCAAGAATCGAATTGGCTCTATTAGTTATGGTGTCGATGTGGTCTATGAATTCAAGCTTGCCGTTAAATGACAGACATATCGCTTACACGTAATAATGATACACCATTAAACAAACAATTAAAAGTAGATAGTAACGGAAATCTCCCTTGTAGAACTAATAGTTTTACATTTATCGACGTACCTTAAGAATCAAACAGTTCTATGCAATTTGAAATAGTTTTAAAGTTTTCACATCTTCTGCATAAATGACACGCATTGAGTTCTTCAACATAAATAGTAAGTCAATTCTGAATAAAATAAAAAGTAAAGTGCCTAAATGGTTGCCCTGTGGTATTCCAGAGTTAAAGTCTAATGTTTTGGAGGCATCACCATTGAAAAGGACGGAGTATGATCATTGCATAAATAAGATTGAAGTCAAACAACAAAATGGTCGCTTAATTCCAGCTTTCTAAATTTTATTAGCTATATTCGATGCGAGAGTTTACTAAAGTCACTTGATTTCTTCTTTTGATTGAATCAATACAATTTTTGAGTGAATTCTTTAAGAGAAGTACGCGCTCTTTTGTAAACTCATGTTGGTTTCGAACTATAAATGATTTATGTACCATAGAAAGATAGAGTTTCTCAACTTATATCATCAAACATTTTAGGCTTAGCCTATGTATGTATAATGTCGCAATGTGTCTATAAATGCTACCTTTGTATTTTTTATGCCGACAAATTATAAAATAATTTTTTTAATATTGATGGAAATTTACAAGAAAACATTGAAAAGTAAAAAAGTTAAACAAAATGGACAAATGCAACAATAAACGGTTTACACGGGTTTTCAAAATGACAGATGTCAACTCTTAATTTGTTCGAGCAACTGATTTGTTTTCAGTCACCTGAGAAATTTTCCATCACTTATCCGAGGTTTACTTTAATGATTAGAAATGGTAATTAAGATTTGTTGTGGTTCATTTAAACAGGCTTGATTGTATCCCGTTTGTCAGATTGTAAATTCCGAAATGCAAATGCACTGAAATAATTTACGTTTTGTATTCCAAAAGCTGACATTAGGCGTTTTGTCAAAAAATACATTGTGTTTCTTTTCAACTTGTTCAGAGTGCGTTCAATGAGCTTAGAATAAAATAACGGAGAAGAAGGAGTTAACACAAGCATTTGAAACATGAAAATTAAAAAAAAAAAAGTGGTGACAGCTAAGTGTTCAGGTGTGTTTCTAAAATAACTCAGAGCGCTCAGAGCACGCTTGATTCACGAAATGTTCGATACGCTCGGACTCTGTTCAGAGCTCTATTCTGAACTAAAAAAATCGCCTTTAGGCCAGGCGGGCACATTCAATTTTTAGTTTCGCAACTGTTTAGTTGCTAAAAAGAAACAAACATGACACAAACTAAACGATTGCCTAAAATTAATTCACAATAGTTGAGCTGTTTTTTATAAGCGCAAGAGAGAAAAAGAGTTTGAGCGTAAGTAAAGAGTTGCCAGTGCGCGGTACTCTATCAACTGGTGATTTAACTATTTAATTTCGATCACAGTTGCTAGTGCGCGGCTAGCCTTACAGTTTCGCTTACTTATTATTTCCTATAAAATTTAAGTTTTTATAGCAAAATATGTTTTTCTTATAGAAAAGCTTCAATGGAATAAAATATACCTACTACTATTTTATTCCTTTAAACTTTAGTAGAGATTCTCAAGCTTTATACAAAAGTAAGACTTATGGGAAAAAGCTTACTTTTGTGAGTTTCCTATAAAAAGTGAACCTGTTTTGGGAAAAAAGTTGATTGTTTTGCAAAGTGTGGTGAATAAGTTGAAATAAAATACATATAAGAGCTTCGATATGTAATCCTTTATGGTTTGCGTGTGGGCAACAGCACACTATTAAACAAAAAGATACAAAACCGGGTCACGAGAATGAAGTTCATTCAAAAATGAAATTGTATGAATCGAAAGAGTCATACAAGATACTCATATACAAATTGTAGAAATTCCGATGAGGATATTAAACTTCTTAAAAAAAGTGAAAGTCAAGCAAGAAGCTGGTACACCAACAAAATGTTCTGGGGGCTCCCACAGTTATTTCACATACATACATATGTACATACATTTACTAACAAAGAAATTCTTTAAGATTATTTTGGCACATTTTTTTCACATTCAATATCCATTTATAAAATGAACACATCCTTAGGGATTAAAACGAATTAATATTTTGTGATTAAATAAAAATATATATTAATTTTTTGTGTACCAACTACGTATGCATTCAATTCAAGGAATTTAAGGATTTTTTTGGATTTCCTTTTCATGAAGAAAATATTGATTTTATGAGCATGTTCATAAAGTTAATTTGAAAGTTCTTCCTTGACACAGTTGTTGTTGTCGAAGTTATGTAATGCTAATGCAGGAAATATGTTTTTAGATATAGATTGATTGAATATGCATTGATTGTTTGTCTTAAAAGGTTCGTTAATTATTATTATTTCCAAAGAAATATGTTATATATTAATATTTTCGTTCGATGTCACATTAGTGGAAAAGTGGATTTTAACGTAGATATGATCTAAGTTATCAAAACAACATGTCGGTGATAACTAAGCATAACATTAAGAACATTTGGCCTTATAATATGGATGAGCATCATATGAATAAATGAACCAGGGAAAGATATTTCTCACTCCGTTTTCCACCCAAGAAATGTTTTGATTGAGAAATAATAATTTGATTTATTGATTATTCGTTCCAATTAATTTCGAAAGTTCCTCTTTTTTCTTTTTCTAATACCTAACGCCATCGCTGTTCTTCTTCATAAATATATTAAACGACTAAATTGCCTTTAAAGTATTAGATACACATGTTTTTAAAGAAAATTCTACTTTACTAAAATTCAAATAAATAAATAAATTGGGTAACGTGACAGTTCGTGGAGAACCAGGGGTTAGTGACTTACAGCTGTCACCCATTATTTTGTTTTTGTTTTTCGGTAGGAATGGAGAGAACCAATGAATTTCAGCCGATTACGATAGGCTCAGATGGGAAGTATGTACGTTTTCTTTTTAAGAGATATCTACTCTTGCAAAAATAATCATTTTCCCGTAAAGAGCAGATTTCTAAATTGCATCATTTTCTATAGATAGCGTGGCAGGATATCAATCGCCTGTCCTTTGACGTGACAGACCAACACACTAACCATTACTACAATCCTTTGTCATCATCTATCCTTTATATCATCAATTATCTAAATAGCAACACTTTCGCGAATTTCTAATGTACAAAGTATTTTAGGACATTCTTCAACAACTTACTAATGAATCTTCGAAAAATTTAATTTGTAAGGGTCTAAATTTTGTTTAAAAGAAAATCGCCTATAGTTTGCTTATTCCCCAAAAAGGCTGAAAGGGAGATAGAAATTTTTCCAACTCGCATAAAACACTGTCAACAAACACACAATGAACGCACTGAAATATAGAGGGGGTATACAAATATAATGCCATTTAAAAATGGTAGTGTGGTGGAATGGTGTAATGTTTTCCTTAATGTTTTAATCAACTTTGAGTAAATAAATTTTAAGCAAAACGAGGATTTTTGAAGGAAAGGGGCACATTTAATTTGTGATTTTGGAGAATTCCCCCTTATTTTTTTATTTGAATAGGATGCATGGAGGATATGGTTGCGTAGTAATGTAAAAAAAGAAAAAGCTTCAAGTATCTTCCACTTAATTGTGTGATCTAAGTTAAGATAAAGAAACTTTTTCGTCATGGGAAATCAGACAATTTCCAAATTAGATTCATAAGGCGAGTTTTATATTTTATTGAGCTCGTTAGTTTGCAAATAAAGAAATATTACACATTCCTTTAACATGTAAATGCTTTTAAGAAATATAATGTACTTTTAACTTTAAACATGCAACTCATAATATACACATAATAAAATAAAACACGTCTGTTTTTCACGAAAGCTTTATTACAAGTGATTCTTTACATCAATCATCAGATCTTATCTTACAGTTAATACATTAAAAGATTACATAAAAAAACTGTTCTTCATGTCGTTCGATAGAACAGCAATGTAAGAAAGTACTAAATAAATAAAATGAGATGATAACATTTTTATGCGTACATGTTTAGTTAATAGCACAGGGTGGTCAGGATTATTGTTAATTAAATTTACATGATTAGTAATACTGCAGCACATTTTAATATGAAATCTCTTACAACTCGACCATCCTGAATACAAATCGTCCTCGATTTAATATTGCAAGCAAAATACATCAATTTCTATATATTTTCTTATATAAAAAGTACGTAGAGAAATTTTTAAATTTTCATTTCCGAACATTTTAATCTATTATATTTATTATGATTATAAATAATACAAAATGTCACAAAAGAAAATATGATATTATACGATAGGAATTAAAAATGAAATTAAGTATAGATACGTAAAAAATAATTTGAAATTTTAGTTTAAGTTGCAACATAAGGTTTCATATTTTCGGGGCATGCAACTCCTTCATAGGGAATGCGCGAAATCTGAACGTTTTCCAAGTCCTTTATTAGGTAACGATCATTTTTTAACTTTTTTAAGACTTCATAAGGACCTTTAAATTTAGCTAGAAGTTTCTTGTTTACACCCGGGGTAGTTACAACATTTTTTATCATTACAAAATCACCAACATTATAGTCATGCGGTTTCTTATGATGTTTATCATAATATATTTTATTTAATTCTTGACTTTGAACGGTTTTTTTACTTGCTTGTTGCCTGATTGACTCCAAATTTCGCGGTTCTTTAGTTATAACATTTTGGTCTAAGTACTCTCGGATTTTATCGCACACAATTCCCTTTTGCTCGACACCAAAAAGCAAAACACTAGGGCTAAAACCAGTACTCTTATTAATTGTGTTGTTCATGGCAAACTCTACTTTAACTAAATGTTTAGTCCAATCACCAGATTCAGCCTCGCTCTCCTTAGCTAACATTGGAGTAAGGCATCGGTTAACGCGCTCCACCTGACCATTAGACTGTGGGGAACTGGTGGCTATCTTAATGTGTTGGACACAATACTTTTCGCAAAATGAGGCAAATTCTTCTGAAGTAAAACAACTTCCTCTATCCGAAACTAAACGGTTTGGTCTACTGTATGTTGAAAAATATGTTTCCAAACACTGAACAACTTCCTTGGTACTTGTTGTTTTAACCGCAAATAGTCTAGTGTACTTCGAGAATCCATCAACAACTAAGAATATATGTTTCTTACAATTCCGCACAGAAGATGGTAATGGACCATAGTGGTCAACGTGGATTGTGTCAAAAGGTTTGTCACCTTTTGGAATGCTGTGCAAAATTGCCTCTTTCTTACCGTATGTCGGAGAAAAATGTACACATTTTAAGCAATTCTTTATATAACTTTTTATTTTGGCTTTCATGCAAGGGAACCAATATGTTTTTCGTAAAAAGTTATAGCACTTCTCAACTCCAACATGGCACAATGCGTCATGATGTGTTTGAATAACAATTCTCTCCATCTGGGATGGAACATAAAAGTAAACATTCTTATCAATTTTGCGATAAACCAAACCATTGATAAGTTCATAGGCAGAACTCTCCCTCTCTTGCAGCAATTTTACCAAATCTTTGACTACATGATCTCTTTGTTGTGATGCTGCAAGTGCATGCTCAAATGAATCTGGCTCGACAATCAAAATATTATGACACCTGCTTAGGGCATCGACATGTCTCATTCTTTGGCCATCCCTATGTTCAATGACATAATCGTAGTCTTGGAGTTCTAAAGCCCAACGTGATATTCGCGGATTTAATATTTTTTTATTAAGCGTTAGTGTAAGCGACTTGCAATCAGTGATTATTTTAAATTTGATGCCAGTGAGATATATTTTAAATCTTCTGAGAGCCGATATTATGGCCAGAGTCTCTAGCTCATACGAGTGATACTTTGATTCCTGAGTAGTGGTTCTTTTTGAAAAAAAGAAAACGGGATGGAAATGTTTGTCTTCTTGACGCTGCATCAATACTGCACCAAACCCTAAACTACTTGCATCACAGTGCAATTCCGTTTCAGCATTTGGGTTGTAAATGCTAAGTAGTGGTGCGTTCAATAATTTTTGCTTCAATGATTCAAACACTTTTAACTCCGTTTCACTAAAAATAAATTTCGTATCCTTTTTTAGGAGATCATACAGTGGTTTGGCAAACGTCGAAAAGTCCTTTATGAACTTCCTAAAGTAAGAAGTTAAACCTAAGAACGAATGTAATTTTTTTACATTTGAAGGTATAGGGAAATCAGCAACGGCTTTCAATCCACTAACGTTCGGGCCTATGCCACTAGCGGAAACTTCATACCCCAAATAGGTAATCTTTTCAAACATAAAAAGGCACTTGTCATAACGCAATTGTAAATTATGTTCTCTAACAACATCCATAACTTCATTTAAAATTTGAAAATGTTCCTTCTTAGATTCTGTTGCGATTAGCAAATCGTCAATGTAAACAAGCAATTTTCCTGATCTTATTAGTTCTTTGAATAAGTTATTTATATACCGCTGAAATACAGACGGCGCATTTTTGAGGCCAAAAGGCATGCGTAAATATTCAAACTGCCCTAAAGGTGTTGTGAAAGAGGTATATTTTACGGAATCTTCAGCCATTTTAACGTGGTGAAATCCACTTTTTAAATCTAAAAGTGAAAAATACTTCTTTCCACGTAACCTGTCCAATTGATCTTCAATAAGAGGTATTGGAAAGTTATCCTTAATAGTCACTTTATTCAACTGACGAAAGTCTACACAAAGGCGCAATTCGCCTGTTTTTTTCTTTGCTAAAACAATCGGTGAAGCAAAAGGTGAATTGCTTTCGCGAATTATATTATTCTTAAGTAAATCGTCCAGAATTTTTTGAAGTTCTATCTTATGAGCGTAAGGCAATCGGCGAGGCAAGCAATTAAAAATACTGTTCTGATTTGTCAACACTATTTTCATTTCAAAATCATCTGTAAATTTGTGTGTTCTTGATATATTTCGCGTAAACAAACTTCTAACTAATTTTTTCTCATCGTAATTTAGATTTTCGTTAATTTTTAGGAAAACCGATTCTTCATTGTTATCCGACGTATCGATACTTAAAATTTCCTTTATAAATCCTTCACAAGCGTCATTTACTGAATTCTTTTTAATAATATTTTCATCATCTAAAACAAGTTTTATATTATTCTTTTGTAAAAAGTCTCGTCCTAATACAATCGGAGTTTGCATCGTTTCATTTTTTACGACAAATAGACATAAACTTACGTAATTATTTTTAATCTTAACATTACAAAATACATTACCCAACAAAACTAGTTTTGAATTGTTAATACCTACATAATCATGCATAAGAGATTGTACAGGTGTCATCATAAAAGGTGGAATATAGCGCTGCTGCACAAAGCTTATTGGGCTTCCAGTGTCAATCATTGTCATAACATGCATTGTTAAACAAGTAGGTCCAGAGTCGTCATGTTGAAATCCATATTCGAAGACACCATTAAAATCTTCCGAGAAAGAACACATTTGCTTTTGCGTTTGTAGCTCAGTATTCTGGACCACAAGAACTGAAGATGATTGCGGACAATCCTTAACCATGTGGCCTTTTTGTCCACAACGAAAACAGGAACCTTTTTCTCTTCGGGGCTTTTGGCAATTTGTCGATATATGCCCAGCTTCGTTGCAATTGAAACACTTGGTAGTGACCCTTTTACTCGTAGTTGACAAATTTTTCGGATGTGGAGCTATTTTGGGATACACTGAGGTAGAAGGTTGCAGCTCACATTTCATTTTCTCATATTTTCTCAATATTATTTTCAATTCAGCGATGTTATTTGCGGTTAATAAAATCTGTTTATTGAATATTGAATCAGGAATTCCCTTGATGATATAGTTTATAACGTCCTGCTCTTCGATGTCGGCAAGTGATGCAATTTCTTGCATATTGAGCACGTATTGCTGGAAAGTTTCATCCTTGTGTTTTCTACGACCTCGCAACATATTGTGAATATCTGTAGCTGACCTGTGCTCATGGAACTCGGCAAGTAAAGCTTCTTTTAGCTCGGACCAAGAACGACATGACGTTGATCTTAAAAACATTTTTGCTGTTCCTTGCAGCAATCTCTTGGCATAAACAAAACTCTCCGATTCACTGAAGTTATAAAGAAGTTTTGCATCTTCAAAACTACTGATCCATTTCTTAATTCGATAGTTATCGTCTCCAGAAAACATTGACATTGAATCTTCAACATCACGAAATGTGTACGACGATTGAACCTCTTTCGCTGGATTATTTAACTCGTCTAGCCTCTTTTGCAGTGAAATAATCTCTTCTTTTTTTCTTACCATTTCACGCAAATTTTCTAGCCTCTGGGAAATAACACTTTCCTCCTCTTCCAAATCTGCATTATTTTCATCATCGTCTATATCACCCAGAACATCTCTCGAGAATAACTCTTCCAATCGACCATCATCGAGAAGAGCTATTCCTTCCTCTAGGCGCATCTTCAACGTGGCTTTTAATCCACTCGTGGCCAAACCCAACTCGGCCAATTTATTTTTCAATTTGGGTACAGTCGCGCTTTGCACAAAATTAGCAGCACGAATGTGTGAATCCATCATAGAATTATTTAGTTTCAAATTTAATATAAAAACTAAACCGAAATTTAATCTTTAACCATGCAAAAAAAAAAATTACGTTACAGGTACTCTAATCCAACTTCTGATTAATTATAATGTACTTTTAACTTTAAACATGCAACTCATAATATACACATAATAAAATAAAACACGTCTGTTTTTCACGAAAGCTTTATTACAAGTGATTCTTTACATCAATCATCAGATCTTATCTTACAGTTAATACATTAAAAGATTACATAAAAAAACTGTTCTTCATGTCGTTCGATAGAACAGCAATGTAAGAAAGTACTAAATAAATAAAATGAGATGATAACATTTTTATGCGTACATGTTTAGTTAATAGCACAGGGTGGTCAGGATTATTGTTAATTAAATTTACATGATTAGTAATACTGCAGCACATTTTAATATGAAATCTCTTACAGAAAAAACTAAAGCACTCTGTGTGGAACATTTCCATGTGTGCAAAGTAAGATTCTTAGCAAAACACGCCTATTTTCTCATTTGTGTACAAATTCGAAATGAGGTTATTTCCACCATGTTAAAATCCGTTTGAAATGAGTTAGTTAGGCTTTTTTGGAATTCATGGTTTTCAAGACAGAACATATTAGTTTGGTAACACAAAAAAAAAGGACGATCGAACAGTTTTTGAACGAAATTGACAAAATAAGATGTCTACATGGACCAGTTCAGAAAAATAAGATCTCCGCAAACTCAGAAATATGAGCTGGAGCAGAAATTCTCAGAAAAAATGTTCAGTTGTACTGTCATATATTAAGGGAACAATTTTGATTCGTTGGATCTTGTTTTTATGAAATGAATAAATAGTCAAACGGATTGAAAAGTACTGCGTTAGATATAATGCAGATATTTAAGTAACTGTTTCCATTTATAT
Source organism: Philhelius festivus (assembly GCA_963931855.1). NCBI lineage: Eukaryota > Metazoa > Arthropoda > Insecta > Diptera > Syrphidae > Philhelius > Philhelius festivus. The sequence continues at coordinate 151,143,335 of OZ007555.1, forward strand.
CTCTTATTTACCATAGTTTTCATTAAAAATAGATATTGTTTAATAAACAAAGAAAGCCTTAACTTTATTTATTTATACACACGCCAGGGCTCCCTTCCACTCTTGTGATTGCTAATTTTATAGGATCATTCAACAAAAGGTGACATTTTTAATCCGTTATGCACTACTGGCATTGTTTCATCAGCTGTATAGTATGTGGTGCCACCTATAATCAATTTCATTTCTATTTGGCTTTGGCGTTCATTCAGCGAACTTCGATTAACTAAGTAGAGTAAAAAGTGCGGAGATGTGACTCCTTTTCAATAAAACAAGGTTAACTTTTATTAAAAATTGCAGTATTTAAAAGCATTCATGCAATCGGAAGGAAGCCAAAAGAGAAACAAAGATGAAAATCGCTTTCGTGTAAAAGCAGTGATAGCAATATGAAAGACAAAAGGTCTGTTCGTTTGCTTGCCCAAAACTTTCAATTCTCGTCCATAGCTTGTCAAAGTTCACATACAAAAAAATAATTGTGTAGAAATATGTAGTAGAAATAGTAATACTACGTTTTCACCAAGAGTAAATCCGCTAGAGATTTAAAATAAATCTTGAAGTGTTTTCACCAAAGAAACTGAGATTTATTTGTAGTTTTCACTTTATCTTGTCATTCAATTGTCAATTTGGATAAGAGAAAAAAATTTCAATTGGGTAGTAAACTGGAAAAAAACAGATATTTCTATTTTGTGTTGATTGTCAATGAAAAAGTGGGTTTACATAGGTGCGTTCTACAAAATAAGGTTTGTTTGTTTTGCAAATCTTCTGATTGCGAGAAGATTTCAAGGAGATTTATTTTAAATCTTCATTTGAGGTGATTTATATTTGTATGGTAAATCTACGAGATTTAAAGGAGATTTATGGTAAATCCACTTAAATTCCGGATTTGCCTTTGGTAAAAACGTAGTATAAGAGAACAGAAGAAAAATTAGCAGACACATTATATATTGTACTGATGTTCAACCTTTTTAAATCTCACATTTCATTCAATAAAATGAAATTGTTTGAGCAAGATTTACACGCACACACACAAGGACAATTTATTTTACAGATTTAAAAATTTCATTTTTTCTTGTAATTCTGAAAATTTTGTGGAAATAGTGATATTATTGAAAAATTTAAGAGAACTGTGAAATTATATACTATGACAAAGAGTAATCGTCTAAAAACATATCAAAATTCGAAAAATAATTATGATTTAAGAGTCACAAGTATTCATTCAAATTAAATTAAAAAGTTCAAGTGACCTCAACACCAAGGTGCGTTTCGCCCAGGTACGACAGTGGGCTCATCAGTTAGATGCTGTCGTACCCTTCTAAGACGCAAATATTGGTCGATGTTTACCGACTCTAATAAAATTTACAGCTTTAATAGACTGTGAATTTTATCGTTCTAGGGGAATTTGATTAAATTCAGACACCTAGAACAATAATGTCTGACCACGGACATTATTGTTCTAGGTGTCTGAATTTAATCAAATTCCCCTAGAACGATAAAATTCACAGTCTATTAAAGCTGTAAATTTTATTAGAGTCGGTAAACATCGACCAATATTTGCGTCTTAGAAGGGTACGACAGCATCTAACTGATGAGCCCACTGTCGTACCTGGGCGAAACGCACCTTGGAGTTGAGGTCACTTGAACTTTTTAATTGAATTTAATTCAATCACTCCACTTAAACAGAAATAATTTTCATTTCTCTATTGATTCATTCAAATTAGTCAAATTTTAGAGCTTTTAATGAGACAAAACAATGAAAATTCTATAGGATTTTCTTCAAACCACAATCAAAGAATTTTCGGCTCTTTGAAATGATTGATATATGACCTTATCAAAAAGCTTGCCAAAATCTGGAACGAGTAATTTGGCAATCCTTGTTAATAGCCTGGAATCTACTAATTTGAACCTGATAACTATCGAAAATTGGAGTAAGAGTTTTAAAAGTAGCGGCCACCCAATCAGAATTTTTGTAGTAACCAAACTTTACGATAATGCGCGAAATGCGACTTGAAGATTAACTTTCTACAATATAATCATTTGTATATGTTGTTGAGTGCTGTAAATCACCATGTTCATTTCGATAAGACATACTAAATAATTGACAGCCAACAACTGTCAATGTTGCTTCAACAATATGACCTGTCAAAATTTGAAAATTCTGTTTTAAAAATCCTTTATAAGACACCGCAATCAGTTGTCTAAATGTCTTCTAAAGAAAATTTCAATTCTGTAATGAATAAATTTATTTATCTTGAAATGAATGAACATTTAATTGAGCGTACCCAAAGGTTCACTCACATTAATTAATTCTTTCGATAATGAATAATACCCCCTTATTACGGCTGGCGAGTCGAACAAATAAACATGTGAGTGTCAGAAATTAGTATTACGGTTGGCGAATCGAGAACCTTTGATTCGACTTAAATGTTATATATTTGATATTTTTAATAAACAATCAAATTTCGAACTCGAATTGTAAATTTCGTCAACCGTAGTTTGTCGAATGTGTAGTTCGCTAATGAAAAAATCTCACCTCGAACGTTCGATTCGCAAACCGTAATAGGGGGGATAATTGCAGGCATGTCGCTGACTAGAAGAGGTTGAATGTTTTTATAAATATAGAGATAGTTTAAATATTAAGACCATGATTACTTAAACAACTGTCGAATAGTGTTTTGAAGAAATCTTATAAATACTAATGTTCAAGTTCAAGTAAATTAGGTACATACATACATCGAAAATAATTATGTTTTAAGGTTATGATTTATTTTAACGTTGAATTATTTAGTTTCTAAAGGCGTATTATATACACATATATGGCAAACATGTCATATAAATACGGTATGATATATATATTTTTATATGAAAAAATGCATTTATGGAGTCATATTTATATGACAGAATATAATCGTATATGACGTATGTGAGGGTGTTCACATTGGACTTAGTCAACCGATTTATTTATTTAGACGTAAGGCCACCCTGTCGTGTTCACACACAAAAGTAGTGTGAACACTCCAGACTCACTTTGACGTCTTGTAGTTGTCATAATTGGTAATGTTTACAAAATTCGATAATATTTAAAATGAATTTCAACTCAAAACACAAACTAATAATGAATAAATAAACAACGGTGTTGACTGCCGTGTCATATGTCACTAAAACAAATGTCAAAAAAAAAAAATCCATAAATTTTCAATTTGTTTTAAAAATCAGGGCTCACTTTCTCGTCTCATATCATGAAGTGCGAATGAGAAAAAACACAGAGACGTCAAAATAAGTCGGCGGAGTGAGTCCAATGTGAGCACCGTCTATGGAGTCATTTATTCCGCCATCAACCTAGATATATGTCACTTGTGGACCGTATTTATATGTCAAGTTTGCCATGTATATACATATATGATAGTGTAATACCTCCTTAAATAATTTCCTTTTTCTCGTCTTGACACGCAGGATTTGAAAAGGGTTAAGGATGCAGGAATCTATTTAGTTAAAAAAAGTGTTAAATTAGAAAAATTCTTTTTGCTTGTCATCTAAGCTAAGTGACAAGAAGGAGAGGTTAATGAATATAAATTCCCAAGGCTTTTCACAAAAAAAAAACGAATGGAAAATAAAAACAAGAAATACCGTAAGATTCAATTAAACCATCTTGAAAGTAGGTCAGGTACCTTACAGAAAACCCCCTTTTCCATGTGTAAGATGAAAATTCAAATAAAAGTGTCACAAAAAAAAAAAAAAAAACATATAAACTCACATGAACAAATCAATGAAGTGAATAAATTAAAGTGAACCATAACACGCGCTAATAATGGAACCCAATTTATTGGGGAAGTTGACCCTGACCTTAGTGAAGTGAATTTTTAATAGGTTCCTTCGGGGCTACAAGTTTATTTTATATCTTAAAGGCTTATTTTACTCGTATGTTCGTGGGCACATGTTAGATGGTTCAATTGGCTTTACTATAGTCTCAACGTTCTTCTAATAAAAGACATGGACATTATATTGATTTGTTTTCTCTTTTGAGTTCGTGGTTATTGACCTAGAATATATGTACATATTTTGAAATTCTTTAAATTTGAGTGTGCGTACATAATAATAACATAAAAAAATTGTTAAACAAATTTATATCAATAAAATTTGAAGACATTCTTGGACACAATTCCTATAGGAAGGAATAGACTTGGAAAAATTAACGAAGTAGATTTTTGCTAACACAGGTTAATTGCTATTTAGGTATTGATTCATGGTGAACTTAAGGCTGAAAGCGCACTGCATTAGTCAAAACATTTCTTTTTAACGTATGAAACAACAATACATACTTGTATCGACTTAATAGGCTAAAACACATAAAACAGAACAGCCGAAATGAACGAAATTATTTACAGGTCCTTTGCCTAAAGCTTCCAAAAACATTTTAATTTATCCGGTGTGTTTCCAGATTAGAAGAAGTTTCAACAAAAATAAAGAAGTAAGTATTCATTTCGGTAGCTGTTTTTTTTTTTTAATCTAGTATGTTTAAAGTAAAATAATCGAAGCAAAATAAAGCGAACTTTCAAATATTGCCCTTAAACCAGTGCAATAACCGTCACAGAGTAAGGCAAAGAAGCAACCTGGAACTTCAAATCAGTTGATAGCAACCTTAAGACCGGAAACTCACAAAAGTAATTTGTCGTTACGTGTGAGGTCTTGGTATTATTACGTAACCTACGTAAACTCTTTGATGTTTAAGCCTAGTACGCAGATCGCGCTAAATTTTATCTCCCACATTTTTCTCCAAACATCAGCTAAAATCCAAGCTAAATTTTGGCATAAGAACTTTATGGAGAATATGTCACAGAAAACAACTGTTCCCTAAATGATTTTTTTCAAAAATTTAAAAGAATTTGGTTTAAAGTATGATTTTTTAAGAATTATGAATGAGAACGAATGAGAATTATGAAATATGAGTGATTTTCGTTGTGGAAAATCTTGTAAGAGTCCCGTCACAAAATATTCTTCTAAATATTATTCAAATATTATTCCATTTCAAATTGCAATTGAAATTTAGCTCGAGAATAAATGTGCCAGACAATTATTTCGTGCGCTTAATTTTGACAGATAAGTTATGTACAGTTCGAAGAGAAATTTTGATTTTTTAGCTGGAGCAGCGTACCTCTCGGCTAAAATGCCTGGCATAATTTTAGCTTAGCTAAATTTTGGAGAGAATTTTGTATGGAAGATAAAATTTAACGCGATCTGCGTACTAGGCTTTATAAAATGAAGGGAACTTTATGAGCATTGTATAAGTAGAAGTACCCCTTTTCAAGAGTTATGTAGCCAGATAAGTTTTTGAGTCTATTCCTGATAGAAAATGCTACAGAATAAGACACGACTCACAAGTTGACACTTCTACTTTAACCAACTAGATAAGCACCGAACTGGTTAGATCAGGTTGTTGCCTAAGGCTTTGAGTGCAATTGGAGTGTTAACCTGTAAGCGTCGTCGGTCGTCTTCCAAAGTGAAGTGACTTAAGCACCCTATTGTAGGGTAAGTTGGCAGTTTAAGGTTAAGTGATTTTTATTAAAGCTAGGATAGGTCTCTATATAAATATTGAAGGTTTGAATATTAAAATAACAACTTGAATGAAGTACCACCAAGTGTATAGTATAGGCTGGAGTTATAGCTATTTCATGGGTGCCTGTGTTCAAATTCCAGTCAAGGCCATATTACCTAGCTCATTATTTTCCTCCCGTTTTTTCCTCCCGTTATAATATTCATACATTAAAAACCAATGTGTATCATGTGCACCGATATCCAATTTTAAATCCTCTCCATCTCCATTTCAAGGTTAGTCTTAATCCCTTTCGTTAACGCAAAATTCAAAACAAAAATTCTCTTATACAAATCATGGGTACAGTTTTCGAGAAGTTGCTACTAAAAAAAAATATACAAGAAATAAGACTAATCCGTAGAAATAAACATTCTACGATATACCAAATGCATCGAACTACTGATGGTGTAAAAGAGGCACTTGAAAAAATGCTCAGCTCTATTCTTTGATGTTGCTCAAGCCTTTGAAAAGGTTTGTCATTTGGAACTTGAGTAAAAACTGCACAGCAACCTTTGAAGCCAGTAACAGGAAATACTGAAAGCCAAAGTTAGGAACCGACTCTTTACAATACGTACGACCAAAATTACTAGGAACTAAGCAAAATTGAAACCGGTGTCCCATAAGGTAGTATCCTAGGACCAACTGTGTTTGTTATGTATTATTGATATTCCTCTTTACTGACGATACTGCAATATTGGTGACTGATAAATCATTTACGAAGGCTACAGAAAATTTGCAAAAAGCATTCGATAAAGTTGCAGATTGGACGCAACAAAAAGAAAAAGGTGAATGCAAATGGCACGTATGAAAATAGATAAGAACTAATCTTGAAGTTTAAAAAAATGTCCTGGTTACAAGGACAGAATTCTGGCATCTATCCAGAAGAAAATAAACTGTACAAGCAAGTGGTGAAAGCCATTAAAAATTTCCAAAACAAAGTCCTTCGTCAGTAAAAAATACCCATTGGTATATAACAAATAGCGATCTACAAATAGAAATGGTAATAGAAGTAGTCAAAAAATACACTGTATCACACAATCAGCGACTGCGAAGTCATACCAACTCCGAAATAAAAATCGTCTTAGAAAGACCAGGCTTCTAAACGCAATGGGAAAGTATTTAAAAGTTAAACTTGTCTTAATATGATTTTAAATTAAAGAAGAAAAATCATTTGTCGATTGTTTATAAATTTCCATGTTTTTGTGCGTTAAGAGTCCCAAACTATTTGGTACCGAATATTACCAAGAAAATGTTTTTCCTTTGGCATGAAAGTTTAGTTCTGTAGATTTAAAGGTGGTATAAGAAACTATTTTTAGTAATTTGATAACTTTGAAACCTCGAAATTTAAGAGCTTGAAGAGCAAATATCGTGGGTTATTGTGAAAAACACAATTCCTCTCAAAACTCTTGATGGAACTAATTATCATCTGCGGCTCCAGGAAATAGGAGACATGTGCGAATAACACCTGTTTTTTTTTTAAACGGCGGCGTTTTCTTTCAAAAAATCATGGTCTTGACCATTGTTTTACTTGTTTTACTCAATAAACTAAATGTAACAAGAAATAAAACACAATTTTTTGTATTTAAAATCGCATTTATTATTAAATTTAATATTGCATTTATTCGTGTATATATGTATGTAAGTATGTATTTGTTGCATTATTTTTCGTTTTATAATAAAATGCTGCTATATTTATATTTTCGCGATGCTACACATTAAATGTAAAATATATATAAATATAATATATATATAAATTGCTACTAATTACTCATTGTTTGTTTATCAATTTCTAGCTTATTTTTAATAATTATTCTACGAATATATAAAATATTTCGACATTTAGATTTAAAAATTTATCAATATATATATATAATTCAATTTTAATTCCTCTACTATCATTCCCTTAAAATATTATTCAAGTTATGCTAGGCATATGCTTCGTTTATTTTTATTTTTTTTTTACTTTTCATTTTTTTTGAAAATAAGCGTTTAATTTATTTTCGACAATTCAAATTTAATTAACTAAAATTGAAATTATTTTTAAAACTGTCATTTCAAAGGGTTCCATTAATTTTTATCAATTTCTTCATATAATGTTTTGTAAGACATTTTTCTATCAGAGTTTTTATATGACATCTCAATTCTTTCGTAGTTAAAAAATAGTGAATAAGAGGAAATGAATAAAATCAACAAACTACATACGGAGTGACATAGTACTTCCGTCCGATTACTGGGTGCGAAATAATATTTTTGAAACTTTGACATAACGCAATTAGACTGTTGAAGGGTCAACGAAAAAAAAACGGATTTAGCACACTCAGGTTGAAAATAGAAGATTATTTTTTTTAAAACACCAAATCCAAAGGAGAATTAATCAAAGACAAAACATAAATTATTTGAAATATTGACAGTTTGTGGCAGCCATGTTGTTTTTTTTTTTTTATTATTCTGACCCTAAAGACAAATCATAATGGCAAGTAGCAGCACTTGCAAATAAGAAACCTTTTTTATCTGGATTAGTTGAAAGTAAGCACGAATTCAGGAAACGGGGAAAAATCGAGTATAATCTTGAGTGAAGGTGTCTATTTTGGATGGACGGTTAAGTTAAGATTTCTGGATTTGGGACGACACTAATTCACACGATAATGTAGATAGCCACTGTTTGTTGTATATTTTTGAATGGCGGGCGGCCCTAGTTCGATGATATGATATGTGTGGGACATGTATTTCCAACAGCTGATGCCACAATGGATATTATGCACGAGCGATTTGAGAGCATGGTTATTTCCAGCAGAGACGAGATTGTAGATTTGACCTCGTTTAGAATTTTTTTCTTATGGAGTTTCCTTAAGTTGCAGATCTATGCCAATAAGTTGCAAAGCAAACGACCGGTGACTTCAAAAGTCTACATAACCTGTGTTATCACCCAAATTCAGCTGACATGTCAGTAGATCTAGAAATATGCTTCCCTAAAAATATTGGCGCAAAATTTTAGTCGAATCAGTTCGATGTTAAAACTGTTTTAGTATGGTACTAACACCAGTACCATAACCAGTAACGACGATTTTGTAAATTTTTAAAATCATCGAACACATTTTTTGACATTTACAAACGTCAAAATAGGTGTGTTTACTTAGTTTTTTTTTTGCATGAACTCTTATGACAATGAACTATCATTGGTGTTATGTTATGAAAACAACATTGCCTTAGCACGATATTAGTTAGAAAATGTTTAAAATTAAGAAAGAGTTAGTAATAAACTTTAAAGTTAGCAAATTGTTGTTAAGTAGTATCATACTAATACCTTAATACTAGGCTGTTCAAAATATTGCGCCGTTAATTAATTACTGATTTTGAGCCTATTTATTTAATTTTTATCGCACAAACTTTTATGAATGATATTTCTAAATGTCAACAAAGGTTTGTTTCCTAACTTTTCCCAAAAAACTGTCATTGTTAAAGGTATGTTCAGAAACGATTTATTAAATAAATAACCTTAAAATTGTACTAGGTAAAAATTGTTTAGAATTTAGAAGAACAAAAGTTAGTAGTAAATAGGTTTTAAGATTTTATTCGTTATGCAAACAAGTCTACCACAACTCGAAACTTCAAATATTTCTGTGGAGAGAGTTACACTACCTAAGATATTATTCAGACAAAAATACAAGATGTCATCTTTACTTTCATTAAAAAATAATGGACCTAAGCCGGTTTTCGACTTCTTGGAACTTTTTAACTTCTGATGTTAAGTAAATAAAGTTAAAATGTATTTCCCGTTTGATAAAGACAAATATTTTCAAGGATTTATTAATTACGTAGATGTATAAAAATTCCAAAGTACAGTCGTTTCATGTCATCATAAAAGTGGGGTCGCTTGGATCAGTTTTTCTTTTTTCCTGTAGGCAAGGAAGAATGAGTGCGATGATGATGGTAATAACCATTAGATATTTTAAGATGACAACATGATTAATTGTTTGTTCGAATACTTTGTCAGCTTTTTTTTTTAATTTGAACAATTAATGGACATACTTGTTGAATACTTTATGAAAGCTATGAGGATATTATTAAAGGGATTTAAGTAAATAATAAAAAACGAGACTTACTCGTATTTATTTTTTATGAAGTGTCAGATTTGAAATGTGTTAAATTAATGGAAAATTAAGTAGATTTTAATAAAAGTATAAATATTTTGTCAGACTTTGTGTTGGAAGAATAAATTGTTTTTGAACATTGTGTCTAAACGTAAACAGGAAGTTGAACGAAAAATTATCTTTATCATCGCGACTATTGAAAAAGGGAACACTTACCTATAGGTTAAAGTCAAACATTTACAAAACTGTTGAATTGGAGATTTTATTTAAGTTTACTATTGTTAAAAAATTACTATTTCCAGTTGCATTTTTGACTGATTATTATGTTTATTCCATGAGTAATTTCTGTAAATGGGCTATGAACAATGGGACGATGTGTTTTTTTATGAGTCAACGTTGGCGCCCTTTATAATTCGGCCAAAATTAGAAAATTAAGACAAAAATTTTTGTTTTGTACTCTAGACGCATGTATTCTTTATTTAAAAAAAATTTATTTTATTACTTAATAAATGTTCCGAGAAAAAAATTCCCAAAAATCGTGCGTTTTTTTGGCGTTAGACCGTACTAGTACTTTAAGAAAAAAAGAGTTACAAATTCGATTCTTTAAAATTGCTTGAGAGTTTTATGTGACATTTGGAACGTCAAAATATATAAAGTACCTCACAGTTTCAAATCTTCCAAACTTTAGGTATTTCTAGTGAAATTTGAAATGAAATATACGAAAAATATACGTAAGGGGTTTTTCTACTGGCGCGGGTAGATTTTGTCGGCCTGTGTTGCTTTGGTGACATCTTTCAAATCTGTTGTTTATTATTCAGTTCCTATTGCAAAATCATAGCAAGAAACACGATGCGTGCGTAATGTCCATTTTACGATAGACGTGGTGGTCCTTTATAGTCGATACTAGTTCGGTATAATTAATCAGACAACATTCGTACATCAAAGGAATGCAGGATCGTACGAGAACATCGCCGTGAAAGTATACAGCAGAATAAGAGGCAGTTGATTTCTCACCATGCGCAAGAACTCCGCCTTTCGCAGATTTCAGCTTGGCGAATTTTGCGTCAGGCCTTGAGTCCTCACTCGTACAAGATCCAACTATCTTATGAGCTCAAAGTTCATGATCATCGACAACAACGTTTATTGACTAACTTGGCTTCAGAGCGTTTGGAAGAGGACCCCAGTTTTGGCCGAAAAATTAATTGTGGCCACGAGGCACATTTTTGGATGAATGGCTGCGTTAACAAACAAAATTGCAGTTTATAGAACGACTTTGGGCCGGCGCACAGTGCGTCGATTGTATGGTGGTAGTGGACAAAAATCTGCTTTTCAAAAGTAAGGTAACTGTGCACAAAAATTGGTTGGTAAATGCAATAAATAAGGGATTTTACTCAATTTGAGGAATTTTCACGCCCCTTGCCACGCCCACTGCTGACAAAAAATTGGTTTAACTTCCGTACGATAGTGAATTCAAGTATTAATATTCTGGCGTCATTGGTCCGTAATTTTTTTGGAAATCGATTTTGTGAGGCGGTCACCTTCAATGGCGAGCGCTACAGAACGACGATATCAAATTTCTTATGGCCCAATTTTAACCATATGAACTAGGTAATATGTGGTGTCAGGAGGACGGAGGTCCGTGCACAAAACGGACTTCACGTTTGACTCTCTGGATGAACTATTTAAGGGTAATGTTATCTCCAAATTTCATCAATATTTGGATTAAACTTGGTTCCTAGCTTAAGTTTTGACGTTTCCATGTGTACATTAGTGTTAAAAACTAATCCTGATATTAAACTCAATGCAATTTTAACGACACACGGCCTAAATAGTTGCAGAAAACATTATTAATTGTTATTTAAAGGCACCCTTGAAACAAAAACAAAGCATCATTTTACACATTGAACATAAGCTTAAAACTTATTTCTAGTATTTAGGTTTAAAATATAAACGATATGTATATCTTAATTTCAATTACCTATTATTGTTATATTTTATTTTATTTTGTATCATACTGTTGGTTTTGAGAGGAAATTACTATCCTTGAGGTATTTTTTTTTTGTTACTATTTTCTTATTTAAGGGTAAAATTTGTCTATTTGGAGTTTTGGTAAATACAATTTATCTATTTATTTATCTAAGCCTTTTATCTTTGTTGGTAACTCTTTTTTTATAGGATTACTTTTATTTTTATAGTAAACATATGTATAGTTAGTTATATGATTTTGTTCAAGCTTTTATAACTACAAATATTTATCAATTTAATTGTGTTCTTTTTGAGTACTTTTGAGTTAAAATAACATTAAGAGGTAGTTTTTTAATAACTATGTACGACATCTATGAGGGAGGTATTTCTTTAGTGTACTATTTGTTTGCGATTTTATAATTTGTATGTTTTTAATCATCTTAGTTGGAATAAAAAAAAGTAGTAATGTTTGTTTTAACTATAAAATCATTATGGGTAAATATTTTTCTTTTATTTTACAATGCATTTCTGTTTTTTGTTAATTCAATTTTCACAACTCCGGTGGGGAATTTTCCTGGATATGAAAATGTACATACAACTAAGATTTTGTAAAAATAAAATTTTTAAAATAATATTTTCTTTTTTATAAATTTTGAATTTACAATTAATAAAGCTACATATAATACACATTGCAATCGCGAAAAATTACACCATCTACGTTTATGTATGTATAAATTTATTTTTGTCATTTCTACTGAGGGACGTTTTTTTTAGTTTTCTTAAAAGTAAGGTTTATTTAAAATTTTCTTAAAGCATGTTTTTTAAGATTTATAAAAATTGTGGTGTTTTAATTTCTTAATTTTAGCATAGTTATTTTTTTTTACATTTTATACGAAATTATAACGCACATTGAAGGTTTTTTTCACTAATAGTTTAATTGATTTTTTTTTTATGAAATTTTTTAAGAGTGTACGCTCGCAGTCTTTTATTTTTTTTTTAGATAATTTATTATAATTAAATGCAATTCTATTTAATATTATATTTTTTTTATTCTTTAATGTTTTAAAATATTTATTTTGTGTGTTAATATTTATTCCACATGATAATTTATACAATAAGAAGATGAGAAGACATATTTTTACCTTTGGGTTTTTTCTTTTTGAAAGAAAAAAAAAACAGCCTTATGTGAATGAAGCTTTATCACTATTAAAACTTTAACATCGATATTAATAAACGCGATTCAATGTCTTACTATTATTAACTCGTCAATTAAGTGCAAGATTTCATTAATAAAAATAAATGTCTGGTAACTGGCGTTTAGTAATTACAAATAAGGTAATTTACGGGTCAGTTTTCACGCAAATTAGGAAATTAAAAAACCTGTGGGGATGGTAACAGTGGGAGTAAGGACTCTCAGAAAAAAAGACGATAAATTCAGCGTCATTATGTGGTCAGGTGTAATTGGAGACAATTAAATCGGCCCTTTAACCTATCACCCAAGCTGAATTCTACAAATTATCTGGAGTTTTTGCAAAACTAATTACCAGGGCTATTGGAAAACATTCCACTAATTCAACTAGCTTCATCATTTTTCCAACAGGATGGTATTCCAGTCCATTATAGTCGAGAGGTTAAGAATTGGCTAGATGTAGAATATGGTAAGCGTTGGATAGGAAGAAACGGACCAGTTCACGGGCCTGCTAGATTTCGAGACCCTACAGTATTGGATTTTTTGTATGGAGACGAATGAAAGAACTTGTTTGATCAACGTAAAATCAAGTTTGAGAGAACTAGAAGAGCGTGTTCTCGGAGCGTTAGCAATACTTATGAAAAAGTATTCGAAAAACTAGAGGAACCAAAGTTCACTTATGAACATTATGCAAGTAACAACAATAAGTATTGGTATAAGAAAAGAGTTTAAGATAGCAGATGAATAAGACTATGGACAACTCCTAAATTTGCACCTCCTTGTTGGTGGCTACTTCCACACCCACTGTGGACATAATCTATAAGGAAAACAAGTGTTCAAACAGGCCGCAGACCTTATTGACTTTTTCGTAGCTAAAGGATTAAAACGAAATCATATACTTAAGTATCGAAGGTAATTTCGACTAATTTTGTGACTGAGTGAAGTTGAAATGATAGAAAAAAGTAATCCTAAACTCGTGAATAAGAAAACAAACTGGAACGAATTCAGAGAATGCAGAGAAAAAAATAAAATATCCTGCCGAAATAAAAGAGCTGATATTGGAAAAAAGAGGAGTTAAAAGAAAAAGAAAAAAAAAAATGAGATTTCCAGGAAGTATTCAACCGTATTAACAATGAACTAAAAAAAGAATCAGTAATTTCAAAAATGAATCATTGGATAGATTCTTAAGAAGTTTGATGATGGATGCTGCAACCGAATACTCTTCATGAAGAACAGCCAAACGTGTAAAAAGACTGCAGACACAAAATCCGCCAGTAAAAGTCTCAAGATGGATATTGGATCGGAAACCCAAAACAGAAGGCTGACATCTTCGCTGAACAACTTGCGAATGTCTTTGTAGGACGATTTTGTTTATTGAATATACCCAAGAATCATATCCGAAAATATCCTCGACGAATTAGGGGATATCCTGTATAGTCTTTTAGATATTAATAGTAAGAAAAATAAGGAGCTTAGAAAGAGATAAAGCACATAAATAATAGCTTAAGTATAAATGAAATCTAACCAAGAGTATGTATTCTTGCTTATTGTAATAGATTTCATTCAATAAACTTCAGTTTTGCCATTTGAACAAAAGTGATTGATCCGCAGATTAAGATCAATATTTTAACAAATGGCCCTTAAAAAGACGTTAACTCTCGAGTTAACTGTAAGCCCCCTGTGTAGCTATACCGGGAGTACGGTTGATCACGAGAAACCAAATTTTGTACCAAGTATCTCAGAAACGACTTAAACGATTTGGATGACATTATGATAAGGAAAATTCATTTATGATATGACAATGTCAAAATTTTGTTTAGAGTATATATCAACATACGAAAGCGGTCCGATAAGTACTTAGCCTCACCGCCCGATTGTGCCAGTATCGCAAGAGAGATTTACTATCTTCTATTACATTCTCTTAGACGACTACTGTCAAAATTTCAGCCGAATCGGACTCGTAGTTTTGGTTTGACCACGTGTGGAAGCCAGCTTGTCCGCGAATTTTAGAATAGGTAATGAAAAAAGAGCAATAGCTATCGGCCGGTGATTCGATTCTTGTTTCTGGAAGGGAAGTCACGCAGCTAAATCAAAGAGCACTTGGATGCTGTGTATGGTGACTCTTGTTCTTCAATGGCGACCGTCAAAAATCGGTATAACGAGTTTCAATGTGATCGCACATCGGTTGTTGATGAGCCCCGCCCACGTGCCCCGATAATGGCTAACACCGAGGATACCGTGTCAAAAATCCACGAAAGCTAAAGCAATAAGCATCTCAAAAGACCGCGTGGGTCATATCCTCCATGAAATTTTAAGCATGAGAAAGCTCTCGGCGCGATGGGTGCACTGTTTGCTCACTCCAGACAACAAGCGCAATCGTGAGACCAAAGGCCAAATTGGTCGAATTTTTTTTTTTTTTTTTTTATAATCTACCCGCGCTCAAGGGATTATGATTACCCTTTAAATGTTTCAACACAGCGCGGGCCTGAAGTTAATGAAGAGAAAGAAGGATAGGTGGCACGATGTTCTGAGACTGTTGGTGGTTGTCTCAGATATTTTTATCTCTAGGGATGGCGGCTTTGCTAAAGCGGAGAAATGCTGTGTCTTATTTTCTATGTCGTTTATAATTCACATTATTTTATTCGTGTTCATCCTTGTTGGGCATACTAGTTTAACTCAATTATATGTTGTTAGTGTTATGCCTGAACAACATGCAATGAGTAAACCAGCAACCCATGGATGACAATTTTTAGAAGGTTTTTAATGGAATTAAAACGACATAGACGACGGCAGGGATCGAACCTGTGATGATGAAGTTGACAGGCGAGCACACAACCATCGTGCCACGGCACTACGAACTGCTGCCTTATCCACCGTACATTCCAGATTCGGCCCCGTACGACTTTTTTGTTTGCAAACTTGAAAAAATCACTCGCCGGGCAGAAATTTGAGTCGAATGAGGAGGTCATCCCCACCACGGAGGCCTTAATGGCAGACCTCGAGAAAATCTATTTTTTCAGATGGGTTAAAGAAGTTGGAGCATCGCTGGGTCAAGTGTATTTTTTTTTTTTTTATAATCGGCGCACACTCAAGGGGATTTTTGTATACCCTTAATATGCCAGAGACACAGTGTGAGCATTAAGAAAAAAGGGAAGGGTTAGAAAGGAGGTGTCGGTGTACATTGGTTTTGAATTCTTGAACATTGCAATGACTGGGAAAGACAGAGCGTGGCAAGGAATTCTACATTCGCGTAGTACGACTGAAGAACGAATATCTGTACTTCACAGTACGGCCGAAGTTGGGCTCAAGGGTAAACTGATGGGCATTACTAGCAGTGCGAGTATTACGGTTAAATTGTTTAAGGGGAGGAATGCAGCTGGCTATTTCACTAGAGCATAGTCCGTTAAAATAACGGTAAAAAAAGGTGAGACAAGAAACATTACGACGATGTTGGAGTGACGTAAATGAGTCAATGATGTTGTTGTCGCCTATCATTTTAAAAGCTCTTCTTTGAATACTGTCCAAGAGACTTAAGTAAGTAACTGGAGCACCAGTCCATAGATGGGAGTTATACTCAAGTTTTGGACGTATACAGGTTTTATAGATAGTAGCCAGATCAGAAGGAGAGAAAAATTTCTTGCACCGTCTCAGAAAACCCAAACACCTTGCGGCATTTTTGGCAACATCGCGTATGTGATCGTTCCACAAGAGGTGGTTCGTAATGCACATACCGAGAATATCGAGATGTTCAGTTTCACTGATGCAAGTGTCACTCATTGATAGTGGCAAGGGGGGTATATCACTTATCATATTTTCCGAAGAGGAGGAATGTGAGTCTGAAAACGAATATGAAAAGCTAAGAGTACTATCGTCAGCGAAACAATTAATTGGATTAGAAGTTACAGACAGGAGATCATTAATAAAAATGAGGAAGAGGGTTGGGGACAAAACGGAGCCCTGGGGCACACCAGCATTTATATTGTGGGTTTCAGACTTGAATCCGTCTAGTACAACTTGTATTGAATGGTTCGAAAGAAAATTTCTAATCCAAAGAAGAAGGGATTCGTCGATACCAAAAGCACGCATTTTCGATAAAAGAGCCAGATGCCAGACTTTATCAAATGCCTTTGAAACATCATGTAAAGATGTAAAGATTTGTTCCACTTTTCGGTTAGATAAACCATCAAATCACCAGTGGACCTATTGCTACGAAAGCCATACTGCGGGTCATTAAAAAGCTTTCGTTCGTCAAGATATTTCTTGAGCTGATAATTAATCAGCGTTTCCATGACCTTGGAAAGAAGGGACGTTAGTGCGATCGGTCGATAAATTGAAGGAGAAGAAGATTCGCCTTTTTCGGAATCGGCTGAACAAATGCTGTTTTCCAACTGCTCGGAACGAGCCCAGAAGAATAGGATAGATGGAAAAGCTTACGCAGGGGTTTCGCTAGCGTGGAAGAACACCTCTTCAGAATAATAGCGGGGATACCATCCGGACCAGCGGATTTATGTATGTTGAGATCCTTCAAGACTCTTGCCACGGTACGAGTACGAAAGAAGATTTGTCCCATAGAATCATTAACGCGCTCAAAAATTGGGGGAGTCATGATACTAACCGGCAAGGTGGAATTTGCGGCGAACTGCCTTACAAACAAGAGCTAACAAAAGAAGTGTCATAGACAACAAGCGTAGGAACCGAGGAAGAGGAAGAATTCCTCATATTTTTTACAAATGACCAAAAATTCTTACTGCCTTTGGGACATTGCAGTATTTTTTGCCTTGATTTTTGATCATGTAAAAATTTGGTCCGTCGAATATGGGCGTTGCAGGCCTTCCTGGCTTGTTTGAACTTTTTCCGGTTTTCCTCAGTTGGGTTGGCTCTAAAACACCGGAAGCTTACCTCTTTTTCCTTGATAACCTCTTTACAGCTCAAATCAAACCATGATTTATCCTTGGGTCTGATACTTTGAACCCTATTCAGGATAAAATGTTTCATTCCCAAAAGAATTATTTTAGTTTTTTTATTGAGCTAAAAGGAATCGCCACTTTTCCAAAATTTTTGTTTTTCGTTTGTAGGCTAAGCACTTATCGGACCGCCTTCGTATATCATGAAGAACGTGAGGAACGAGCAATGTTTGGAGATTGTAATAATACGAAGTACAGAAAACATCGCAGCCGAGTTTAAAATATGAGAAATCAGTTGATTTTTGGAATTCTTTCTTCTTAATATTCGTACGAGTTTGTTGGATTAACACGTCTTGTACCCTGATAAAATTTGCCAAAGTTCCACAGCCGCAATATTTGAGAAACAATTCAAAATGTCCATGTAATTAATTGTTTAAATGTATTTTAAATTGGAAACATTCAATATTTTCAGCCAAAGGTAAATAGTGTCTATTTTATAATTTCTAATAATAATAATTTATCATAAGTTTTTTCATAAGACGCATCTATTTCAACTATGTCTATTTTAATATGTTAATATTTGTCTATATTTTTTCACTTAAACTTGTTTTATTTTTCACACCATAGGTGGTATGAAAAAATGTTGAATTTTGTTATTTATAATTTTTCAATTGCTCGACAACAATTTTATTGAAAATCTTATACATATTAACAAACTAATTAAAATAATTTTTCTTTTCTGTTGGATTTATTTATAAATTGAGTTATTATCGTCGTATCGTTTTTTTTTTTTTTTGTTTCTATTGTGTTATGGGATTTGTTGTTAAATGCAAGAGGTAGGATTTCGTTTATTATTGAGGTAGATTTGCTTTTTTTATTATTTTAAACTGTTTACTTTGAATAAAATAATTAAATGAAAACAATTTTCCTAGCGAAATAAATAAACAATTTAAATTAAATGCAAAAAGAAATCTGAGCACAATAATTATAAACAAAATAATATGTGAAACTTTAAACTAAAATTCAAAAATATCAAATGTTGTATCCCTTAACCCGAAGTACCCCTTAACGTTCGTAGCCCTTCATTTTAAGCCACACAGCTGATGTCACAATGGACTAAACGTGAGAATTGAGGATATGTTATTTCCGACGTGAGCTGCCTATCACAGTCGCAGATCTACGCCAAAAACCTGCAAACGACTGCCCTAGAAATCAACACAAACCACGTAATAAGAAAGTCTGAGCTATTCACCACAATCATCGAAATGCGCAACAAAGACATTGCTGGTGCGGCAATGGATGCTTAATTTTCAAAGATTCATGTGACCTGCTGTCATTTGGGATAACGAAAAGCGGCAGTAATTTTGAGGAGTTACGACCCGACCCCTTATCCAGGGCGTTAATGGACTGTGCGTATTGGATGGTTTGCAACCAGGGGGTACACCGTAGCTAAGGCCATCCATCCATCCATCCAT
Organism: Philhelius festivus; assembly: GCA_963931855.1. Lineage (NCBI taxonomy): Eukaryota > Metazoa > Arthropoda > Insecta > Diptera > Syrphidae > Philhelius > Philhelius festivus. Next base: position 151,162,582 of record OZ007555.1, read on the forward strand.
CGAATTCATATCGAAACCAGCGCAAACCCCTAACTGAAAACGGATGACCCGTGCCGAATAGGGCTTAGTGGACTGGGAACAAAGTGCAAAGGGGATGAGCCCTCTAGATGCCAGAAAGAAGGTGGGCAAGAGAAAAAAATTACTCAAAGACAGGCTCTCGACAATCCAGGGACAGGTTAAGATGAAAAGCCATAAAATAACTCTTTCTCAAAGGCAAGAGGCAAAAAGACCTAAAGTGCTGGCGTTATTAACAGCGGGATGAAGCACCGCAGTTGCCAAAGTAAGCGCTGAAAGTCAAGCTAAATAGCCAAGATGTATTTAAAGCTTGAAACTCCTATGCCATTAATTCTAAACTGGTACGGGAGTGACATTTCGCGGAATAGAAAAGAAAACGTGATTAGAAATAAAAACACAAGAGGAGGCCATAAGGACGAAATGTGGAAAGAACTCCCAAGAGATTAGTTAAAGTGCTTCTTGAGAGCTACAACCTAGAACTCTTTATATCTTGCATCGGTTTAAGCAAAAATAGACTCCAAATAATCACGGACTGAGAAGGTATTCTTGCCTTGGTGAGCAGTTCCACATGCAGATTCTGCAAAAAACTTGAGGAAACACCGCACCATAGAAGTGATGCACTCATGCATCAAAGACATAGATATTTGGGACATCAATAGATAGAAGAGAAAAAGTATCTCTGAAACTACTCCATATACTTAAGTGTCTCAAAGAAACTAATCTGGAGCAAGAGTTGAAAATGAGTGATCTCATTAAAGACTAAACGGGAGCACAATGGATCTGTTTGCCGCAGTGTACTTAAACTCCTTATTTATTCAATCACGAGTATACTTAGAAAACTAGACTTTCGACTTTTTTGCTAATCATAGACTAAACAAATTGCGATTTTGAGCCATTTGCAGTTGGAAATATGCCTTGAAACTTCACATGCAAAAATTAGGCACTATTTAACGGATTCAATCTTTGCATTCGGTTCGTACTTTTTTCGAACAGCAAAAATAGCCCTTTCGTATGAATACTCCATGATTTAACCTCAACAAATGCTTGCAAAAACCGAGACTTTTTTATAACTTCAAACATATTTCCCGGCCCGGTGAGTTTATGCATCGGCTTACAACATGTCATAATTCTTATCCATTTAATAATAAGGTTAATATATTCACAAAATCAAATAATGGCACTCTATTAACCTGTCAGTGTAGTATCTCTGGCATAGCGCGTTGCACTGTCAAGCAGTGCCGAAGGTCTGACACCGATTCCCAGCCGATGCCATCTAAAATCAAAAACATATTTATTAAGGGGTACTGCCTCTTTCGAAGAAATAAGTAACCCTGAAATAGTATCTTTTATCATGATAAGCGTTTCTAATCCTAATCGTTCATACTCGGGAGAAAAATGTAAGTAGGTACACTCCATTTCTACCGACAAGAAAGGGTGTCTTTTCAAAAATCTTCATTTGTCAAAAATTCCCACTTTTAACTTGTGATTGCATAGCTCATTGCTTAAAGGTAGCCATTTCACAAAATTTCAAGTCGAATTCTTTGCAATTAATTATTTTACTCTTTGCAAATCTTCACATCTATAAATCCTTTTCATATAGTAAATTTCAGCATGTCCCGAAGTAATAGTATTTAAAATCACACTAGCAGAAATATAACATGAAGTTAACACTAACCCTTGGAATAATTCCCCTTTTTCTGTTGTTTGGATTTATTCATTTTGAATAATATTTCTGTCACAAAACTGTGACTTCCCCTAATATTACAAATGAAAACAAAAAACCTCAGAATAATATTCCACCAAAAACACCAAAACGAAACACTTAAAATAATATTCGTGTTTGAACATGTCACATGTTTTCGACTATCACATTATTCCCAAAGTGTAACGTCGCGCCGCTATGCGTGCAATGTCAAAGTTAAGGACTTTAGTGATTGTATTAAAATAGATTCTGTGTTTTGGAATATTTATTTGGTATTTAGCATGCAAATCCACAATTCAAGTCGAATATCCATATAAAATGTCTGTTCAAATCCGATAATATTGGTTTGGCTTAATGCAAAGTGAAGGTATAAAACCCTTTCCAAAACAGTCACACAGTTTAAATGGACAATGACAGTTTCAACTCATATTTTGGTTTTGACTATTCAAAAGATTTACATATTAATTTTAATCTGATTAGAAATTCAATTTTCAATAGAATTAATTTATCCTTATAAATACATAGCAGAGAATAGAATACATACACTGACACAAGCTAAGAAGGACTCGTTTAAGGGAGATAAGGCCCTTAATTCCATCTTGATTCTATTAATTATTACCAAATTAAAGATATGAACCAATTATTCAGACTGTGTTCAGTTGGAATTTGTGGTTGATTTTTTCTACATTTCGAGAACAATAATTATACGATTAGCATGATAGCTTTTTGTAATCGTTATAATTCTTCATAAGGTTTCAGTATAGGGAGTCAAGTTGAAAAACTGTCAAATTTTATTTATCACTAATTATGCTTTCCAACAAAAGGAGTCATTTTAAATTTCTCGTTGTTTTTGAACTGTCAAAATTCATCTAACACTGCGATGACATTTGATGTCTAAGAAAGAGAAAGATTTTAATTTATGTATTAGGCGTTTTTTTAAGCTCAGAGCAGCAAACGAGCTGTCAAAAAAAAGATCTGGGATGGAATCGACTAAGGAGATGATCATCAATTATTATTATTGATTGTCATTTTGACTAATAGCTGTCTCTATCATATCAATAAAGAAATATAGAGAGAGGGATTGTCAAAACGAAAATCAATTAATTGAGTCATCACATTACTCTTACGCGATACGGGCCCTATGTTTCTTTTTTAAGCTCAGAACACATCCGAGTGCTCATGGAGTAAAAAGCTGAGCGCGGCTTTACTTTATTATTTTTTCGTGATATGATAGAATGCGAAAAAAAACATACATATAAAAATAAAGATCGACACCTTCGACAGTTCAGGACTTCAATGTGTTTCATAAATAAATTGGAGAGCTCTGATCAAACTCTGCTCAGAGCGTCCTCGACATGCTCAAGGTCTGCTCAGATTTAAAAAAGAAAAACGCCTAATGACTCTCTCGAACAACGTGTTAAAATATTGAATACTCATGGATGAAAAGGGTCATGGTTTTGAACCCAAAATTATTCTGAGTTCTCAGGCTTATTTCCATTTAACTTGGTACGATATAGAAAAAAAAAATGTCCGGAAAAACCTACATTTTAAGTGACAGTTTGTGGCTATTTTGGGCTTGGCGGGCGGTGATAATGGGGGCTATTGTAAATAAAATAAAATTTCCTTGGGAAGAATTCCCGTTTTCGAAAAATCGCGATCGTGAATGAGTTCGAAATATTCCCGCGTAATTTATGGCTATCGTGATTTTCTTCCATTTCTGAGGGATTTTAATGTTATTGGAAGCATTAAAACTACACATACCTAATTTAAATGTGTTTTTCGACAACAGATGTATGATACTTCTTTTTATCGGAGGAGAAAAGTTTCGAGGGAGATTCACGATTGACGAAAAAAATTCCGTGGGAACAAACAATTCCGAGGGAAACAAAATTTCCAGGCAGATTTGCGATAGGTCCCAATGCGTCATATTTTTTTCAAAATGGAAGTAAATGGATTGCCCCAAGAGTAGGTAATTGTGTAAAACCATTCAATCCAAGTGACAGTTCGTTGCTTTATTTGGGCTGGCAGAAGGTGGCAATATGGGTCATATTTTTTTTCTCCAAAATTGAAGTGAATTGATCGCGTTATCAAAAGACTTTGACTGACTTTTTTTTTGTACAAAATTGATGTAAGACAGGTGATTTATTAAAATGGAGATTTCCATTGGTCACTCCGATTTATCATTATTAAATTATTTTCTTTGAGGCTTTGTTTGTTCATGTATTAATGGAAAATATTGAAGTTTAAATGTAGCCGCAATTATACGCAATAGTGATAACAAATTTCATCTAAGCAATTTGTAGAATTTGTACTTTTGAGTAAAATAAAATTATTATACTACTTTTAACATAAAATGTTACGTTTTTTTATTGACACCTCACAAGTGGATTCACTGTTAACAAGACTGCTGGGGCTTCTACGTTACGCATTCACTCGGAGATATGATAATGATTCACCGCGAAACGGAAACTTTAATTGGCCTTATCATTTTGCAGACCAAATATCTCAAGATTTCTTTAATAAAAAAAAATCCACAATGCCTTGCAGAGTAATAAAAGTGTTATTAATTTCGATATATTGGTCTTGAAAGGTTGCTGTAAGATACCAAAAAAAAGTATTAAGAGGCAATAACTAAAATGTCAGTTTTTAATTTAAGAATATCGGCGACTTCCGATCAATATCCTTTTACTCCATTTTTGTTGAAACAATATTTAATCAACTATCAAAACCAGATATTTTTAAAATATCGAATTCACATGCTGCTTTATTTCTAAAACAATAAATTCCAACATTTTCTAATTCTTGTCAGTAAAAAATAATTTCACAATTGCAATTAGTTCTCGGGCCTTTACTTCTGAAAGTATACATTCTACAAGGAAATGTTAATTAAAAAAAAGAGGGATAGTTAAATTTCCTATAAATATTATCTTAACAACTTTGATTAAGCTATGAACAGTTCTAGAGATATTGTTTAAAACGCATTTTTTAAAATGGCGACTGAAGCGCCCCAATCCAGTCACTTTTCTTAAAAACAACAAAATCTAGCTTTATGAAAAATGTCTCTGTCGACTCATTTATCTCAAAAAAGGCCAAGTCCAACAATGACAAGTTAAACCCCTGTTTAACAATTTTTCTTTAAAAAAAATCTGTTTTATTAATCATTTTCAATTTTGTTAAACCATCAAAAATATGGAAAATAAAGTTAGTATAAATCTTCCTTAGAAACATGACAAGCATTAACTCAGATTTTGAGAACGATTAACTGCCCTTTAAAGGTGACCATACTATTTTGAAAGTAAATTTTCACATTTAAAAAGCTGTTATAAATTAAATATAGACATTAAACCCATTTCAAAATGATCACATGTTTACCAAGTTGAAGTTTCTGAGATCGTCAAAGCTAATAGGCCCATTCTACTTTTCATCGAGGGAAATTTTCTTCGAATTTTCACCCATCATTATTCTGCAAGTCGTTCAAGTCGGTAATATTGTGCAGTATTTTTCTACTCAAGGGAACACACTCGTTCTAATTAATATGGTTCCGTTGCGGATTTGACAGTTGGTGTCTTGTCAAAATTCTCTATTTGAGGAATCCCTTAATCCTCTGTTTGAAAATAGAAAAAAATGTCCAATACTATTCACATTTATTTCTATTATTTAACTTAAAATAATAAACTAATTTATTCAAGCTTCATTTAAAATTAGTTCGAGATAGTAGGTATGTTTGTTGAGCTCTGAAGTCAACCTGGTGACGCCCTGAATCGTTTTTTAAAAAACCTGAACTCAACCTGGTGGGAAAATTCTGTTTTTTTTGAGACCTTAAGTTTCCCTGAACTCGCCCTTAAGTACATCTAGTGGCGCAGTGGCGAGTTTAGGTAACGACTAAACTGTCAAAAGTGACATGAGATTTCATATCTATTTCTTTTGTTGTAGTTTGTCGATTTGCGTGTTGCGTGTTATTGTTTATGTTTGCAATTAAATGTTTGTTGTACTCATTATCCTCATCGGATGAAAAATTGTGTAAAAACGCAAAATTGTTTTTATTCATTTTTAAAACTAATTAAGAATTTTATCAAAAAACAGAATTACTTGTTTCTTGCTTTTAGTTGTCAACAAAACAATTGACAGCCCTTGGGTGTTTCTTGAAGACCGAAAATCCCAATTTTTTGACAACTCTCAGTGTTATCAAGAAAACCTGGGTCAACACTGGGTAAAATTTAACGGACGAACCTAGTGTTGTTCATTCGATAGATAGCCGAATACAAAGGTAGAGCGAAATGGAATCGAATGTATCGAATGTATCCCGGTTGAGCCCCCAAGTTTGTGGAATCGAAATAAATACACAATTATTTAATAAGTATTTAACAATTTATTTAATAATTATAAAAAAAGAACACTCCGCCGAATACTAGCTTCTGTTCTATCTTTGATATTTAAAACTTCTGACTATTTGTTTTACAAAAGAAGGATTGCCAAAAAAAAGAGATGAAGGAGATGGACAATAACAGAATGAAAGTGTCTGCGTGTGCGTGAGTTGGACAAGTAAGCCCAGGTGCGGAGCGAATGCATTGTCTGTCTTCCATCGCGCTTGCGCTCTTGTTTTGGGGCCAATATAACCCACATTAATATGAACAAGCAAATACAATTTTATTTTTCCACAATAGGTGTTCAATTTCTGCAAAAAAAATTCAAATTTCAACAAATTCCTATTTGATCACAATAAAAAAATTGCTCTGTGCAAGAAATATGAAAAAACTACTTTCAAAACACCCTGTCAGCTGTCAGTTTTAATTTAAAATAGTTGAGAATTAGACGTCTGGATAGTGAATAAATTGTGAAATATGTATGTAAATTCAATTTAAATTTTTTTAAATTTAACAAAAAATTGTTAAAAACCGAAATATGTAATGGAATGTGATTGTCGATTTGGGGATTTAAATTTTGATGTTTATTATACAACATTTGGTTCAATGCGTTTATTAGCTTCCTTCTGGTTTAATGAAAGAAACTTTCAGAGAAACTATATTATCGATAATAGAACACCCTTACAATTTCTTCTAAAGAGGATGTGCATTCAGGGCAATTCTTAAATCTGTCTTATTCATTGGAAGAGAAAAGAGGAACGCAAGGGATAAAATTGTTCACATTCACATGTTTGTTCGAAAGAATCCACTTCTTTATTTTGGATCAGAATTTATATGCAACTTTATCAAACCTACTAGGACACTTAAGTTTCACAAAATTGTGGAGCAATTTAAGGATACTATACACAACGAAGCTGGCTTAGTTAACTTATGTATGTACATGTACAAACATACATAATTCAACACACACAACCGTATCATCATCTTACATATACGTGATAAGTTTGCAAAATTATTTTTGCGTTCAGTTGTTTCGATTTAATACAGCAATGCCTTAAAGGCTCTAACGCTTGTGCCTTGTACATAAGGGATTTAAAGATTATACACCTACATTGCTTGCATAGCTGTTTCGTAACTGACCTACTTAATTTCAGTTGTTGTTTAAAAGTTTTATTTGAATTTCTAACGAGTTCCATTGAGAAACACAAAACTGTCGTTTTGAGGATTCTTGTTAATCATTTTAAAATAAACAAATATGTTTGTGTAGGTAGTAATTCTAAAGGAGTTTTCGTAACTTTTGTTTATTTGAAATAAAGTTTGATTTTGTTCGTAAAGTACCTACGGCAAAGTTTTGAAAGTTCTTATGAGATTTTTGAGTGTTAGACGTCTTATATCCACATATATTGGCAGGATATATTTAATAAAAGGTATAAAGACATATCTTTTTGTCATGCCTAATCAATCATAGGGTTTTTAGATTACTCTTTGCGCATTTGAAATTTGCCTATGGCATTTTAAGTTCAAGCACAAATTTTTGAAATTGATAGCGCAGTTTAGATAAGGTAAGGTAGAAGTGGCTCCCGGGCGGCGACAAAAAATTATGGCTTGTGAAATTAAAGAAACCTCAAGAACGATGTGGCGCATTACTACACAAAACCTTTGGCTTGGTGCTTACCGAAGAGGTACTGGGCAACGCTTGTCTGAGGCTCTGCGCAAGATAAGAGCCACGAGATCTTCAAAGACTCGCAAACGGCGGACATAGGAACATTCCTTTCACAGATAAGAAAATGTCATCGTTGAACAGAAAGTAAATCTCCAAAATGACAAGATTTACACTCCTAATTTTGCGGACAACGTTGGAAAAGTCGAAAAATGCATTCATCCACCTTCAGTCAAAGTTTGGTGGGACGTGTCGGTTGATGGAGTTACTAACCTGCATTTCTGTGAACAACGAATAAAAACACGTGATACAAACTATCAACGTGACGTTTTGGAAAAGGTTGTCAAACCCCCAATCAGAACCAGGCGAGAAAGCCTTGGATTTTCCAACAAGATTCAACGGAAAAGACTACTCAACTTTGACTTCAAGACAAATTTACCGGAGTTTGTTCACAAAATCATAATGAGCGATGAGGCCTATTATTACTTCAACGGTTACTTGAATAAAAAAAAATTGTATCATTGGTGATAAATGATAATTAAAAAAGGTGTATTCCAAAAAGCAAAGAAATTTGCAAAAGCTTAAGGCTAATATCCGAGAAGAATTCAGGGTGCTGGGATCTGAAATTCTAAGAAAAGTAATTGTAAATGCTCTGGTAAGAGAAACGTCAGGTCGAAGCAAACAATGAGCACCGTTTGAGAGATATTTGCCCAAAATTTGAGTTGCATTAGTACGATGTTAAAGCTGTTCTAGTATGAAACTAAGTTAAAACAACCATTTTTCAAATTTTAATCCAATATAGCATCATACTTTCTCTAACCTTTTACTAAAGTTAAAATTCTCGAATACCTATTTTAATTTTTTAGGTAACGTGCTAACTTCATATGACTCTTGGAAATTTGCAAACGTCAAAAAAAGTCTGGCTACTGTCATTTTCTTGGGTGTGTTCAGGAACAATTCATTAAGAAAATACTAGTTAGAAAATTTTTAAAATTACATAAGAATGAGTTGGTAAAAATCTTTAAAGTTAGCAAATTGTTAAGTAGTATCATACTGTTTATACTTTATCTTTAAGACATAATGTGAACATATTTCCTAACCGAGTGGTGAACGATAAACAGAAAAGTGGAGTTGATACTGAGTTTCCTAAGAAACGTATAAATTGGTCCTCCAGATGATGTGTTTTAGGCAGTGATTCATAGATCGGAAGTAAGGTTTGTAGACAAATTTAAATACCATAATAGAGACATGAATACATAATTGAAATTTTTAAGTAAAAGTGTGAGTTTTTATTTTTGTCTCCATGTTCAATTTAACAGGTATGAATTGAATGATTCAAATGGAGTAAAATGTGTTAAAGCCGACTATTGGATGAAATGATCCATTCACATACATATCTACACGAGGAAACATTAGGACAAGTTAAGGTTTAAATGTGCCTGTCTGTAAGAAAAAATCATCAAAGCCCAAACAACTTCGATTTTGTTTTTTATTTTGAGTGCAAAAATAAGGAACTATAAAAAATATATACATTAAAAAAGTATAGTAAATAAATTTTCAACAACTTTAATAATTTTTTTGGCAAATAAGCAGAAGAGAAGAAATAGCATATGATAATAAAGAAAACTAAAAATAAACAGCAACAGAGAAAAATAAAACAAATTTCGAAAAAGCAGTTTTTTTTAAATAACAATCAGTTTTTATTCTTTTTTATTTAAAGTATTTTTTTATAAATATAAATAATTTTATTTTTATAATTTTTTGCTTCTTTGTTTTTAAATTTGTCTTGAATATAAGTGAAGAGAGTAATAAAATAATTGTAAGGTAATGCTTAAAAAAACTAATTAAAACACAGAGTAGCTATATTTAGTTAAAAAATATTCTTTTCAAATTTAAATAAAATTTAAATTATTGTGCTGCCTGATCTGAGAAAGAAAAACTAAGCAACTACGGCAGAAGAAAGAAAAAGTAAATTAAAAAGAAAATTGCAATGAAAACCGAAAAATTCAGAATTTCGATATTTCGTTTTGTTCGTATTTTATGGTCGTAAAATAACGATGGCGGTAAATTGTTTATCTGACTGAAGGCATCCAAAAATATTTTTTCTTACATATTTTTTTTTTTTACATAAATATATCTTTACTTTTTTGTTTGATTAATTTTTGAACCTTCGATTCATTTAGCTGAAATGTTTGTTAAAATTTTTAATTTAATGGTATTAAATTTTTTCTATAGAATTTATTATAGTTTTTTTTTGTTTCTTAAAAATTGTCTAAAATTGTTTAAAAATGTTTAATTGTAATATTTTTATTTAATTAGTGTGTCTTTTCTTTGTACCGTCAGCGCTCGAGTTGAATTTTTTTTTATATTTTGTCAAGTTTGATTTTTTTTCCAAAATAAATTTTAAATAAAAAAAAAACAAGAAAAATGTGAAATTAAACAAAAATATATATTTTATTCGATTTTGTTTTCTTTTTTCGTTAAATACAGTAGATAAGGGTAATTATTATAGTTATTTTTATGTAATTTATTTGATTTTCCTTTTGGTTTCGCGTTCTGAGTTTAACAAGAGTAAAATTACTACTTTACGTTATTTTTTTTTTAATATTAATTATTATTTAAAAACTAAAAAAAAACAAAGGAAAATATCTATCACAGTAAAAAATTAAAGTCGCAATGATTTTTTATTATTTATTTTTTTTTTAAATATAATTTAACAGTGATGTATGAAATAACATAAAAATAGCTAAAACAATTTACTTAGCTTTAGTTTTCGGTAATAATTATATATGTGTTATTATTTACAAAAAATTAAAACAAATAAAAAAAAGTATACAACTTTTTATATTTATGTATGATTTTTTTTTAAATCACTACTAACTAACTTAACAACAAAGATAAAAGTGATAATATTTATATTTAATATAATATTTCATATTTTAATTATTATAATATGTATATATATAGTTGTTTTTTTTTTTAACTAACAAAAAGTTAATAATAAAATCGATCCATTTACAAAATGTAAAAATTGTTTTTAAAAATGTTTATATTTTATTTTTTTGTTTTTGTTTTGCTACGCACTGTACAAATAACAATAAAATTTGTTTAAAAAAATTTACAATTTTTTTTACTTAAATTAGATTTTTCGCTTCCATTTTATTTTGTTTATTTTAATTATTTGGTAGAAAACGTTACCAAAAAATTAGTAATGGTGGCGAATGTCGCTCTAAATCATCCGTGGATTTATCCATTTTACAATATGCATTGTAAAATGAATGACTTTTAATTAAAAAAAAATTATAAAATAATTTAAAACAACGCATGGGAAATTGATTGGGATGGGCTTAAGGGTGGGATAAAGGATGTGAACATATTGTGATGATGTGAGGTTCATGCCTTAGCTAACTTTTTCGGTCGCACAGGCACTATACAATAACCGGCACTTACATCGCATCCACTGATGAGAAGATTCTTCAGCACGGAGTTGGATGGTGACGATGACGTCAGTGACTGACTTAGGTGGTGATTACGGTCCTGATTGCGCAGCATTTGTTGTTGTTGCTGTGGTACTCCGCCACCATTTTCAATGTTCCAACGGGAGGATCCCTGGGATTTGTCAAAGCCCCCAGACGTTCTTATTACTACCTTTTGTTTTTGTGGCGCCGGGGCCATCAGTTGTTGCAGCAATGACGTTTGAATTTCCACATTTGTGGAATTCTTCAAACGTTTCGAATCCAACGTCGAGGTACCACCCGAAGTGATATGACGTTTGTGGTTGTTGCCCTGCAATGCTGTCATATTGGTCGTGTGAAGTATGCTTGTCGTCTTGGGCGACGTTTGATGGCGACCAGTGTTGCCACTGGTGTTAATTCGAATCGTAGCAGCTGTATTGCTGGTGGGTACTTTCGGTGATAGTTTTCGATTGGTCTGAATAATTTCTTCGCTTAAAATTAAACTGCCACCGCATTGTTTACTATTGTTGCTGCCGCTATTTGAATTGTGGCAATTTGTAGCTGAATTTGTTGCAACAACTGTCGTTCCCCCTCCTAATGGTGACGATGAAGAACGTTGATCCGATTGTTGTTGCTGTTGATGGTTCAATTGAAGATTTTTATTATTTTGAATTGCAATTAGGGGAACGTGCAGGGTAGAGGCCGGCATTGTCGCCGTATTTATAATTATGTTTTGTTGCTGTTTGTTTGTCTGTTGTTGTAAATTATTATCAATGGCCATACTTGAATCGGTTGAATTAATGTTAAGTAATTCCTGTACCGTCCAGCAATCTAGATTGGAAGCTGTTTGTATAGAAAAAAAGGGAAGAGAAAAGAGTTAGTAAAATTATTTCAATAAAAATGTTCCCATTCATATGCATAGATGAAAATGTCTTTGGTTAAGATTTGGATATTTTCGAGAATTATTTGGAACGTGTCAGTTTTATGCAATACAGCTCATGATACACATTTTCTTTTTTTACTTAATTAAAATTAATTTAGACCTGAACACATAAACTTAAATGAAATACAAACGCTGTGCCTCGACCGTGACATTCATTTTTTTTTTTGAAATTTCAAGAACAAATACGATATACTGCCGTCATTGTGTGATTTTTTTAAGAATCGTTTTATTTTTGGCTCGTGGTTCGATTTATGCAATAATTTTTTTTCATTTGTTTAAATTGTTGCAAATGCAAATATTTCATTTAAATTGGTTTTAACACGTGGGTGTTTGAAAAAAAAAAAATTAATAATATTATAACAGACGAGTTGTTTTTTTTTTTATTATTGACATTGACCGTTTAGTATTATTTAAGAAAATTGCTTTGATATTACTTAGACTTGAAGTGGCCTTGAGTATATCTGGAATGGTTGAGAATTGCATTTAATTTGATTGATGAACAAAAAAATAGAAAATAATAGAAATTGTCTCAAATACAAGTGAAGTTATGAAAATAACGAATTGTGGAATATACATACATATATGAAGGATGCGAATATAGATTGCTTGTATATAATAGTTAACTCTGGAAAAAGGATATATCCTTTCAGTAACGTCAGCGAAATTGAACTGCTCGAGTCTTACAGTTCGCTATAGACGACCGCCATGTTTTTAGCCTTGTTAGTAAACAGAATAGCCGCTATTTGGGCATTGAAAACCCTCGACTGATATACCGGATGACACTACATCCTCCTAAGTTACTGTATACTGGGCCCTTTGGGCCGGCGGTGTCATTGGGCCACATTTCTGTGACGATGCCATACGCAATACTGTAACTGTACAGCTGACCACTATTTGGACATGTCGGAAAACTTTCTGTGCAAAAATTTGATCAATTAGGCCTAGAAAATATGTACGGTGCAAGATCACACTGATTTTACGCTTACCGATTTCTTCTGATGAAGGTACTTTAAGGAAAAGGTGCTCAAGGACAACAATAGAAACGAAATTTCTGAAGTTACAACAGAAATACGCGAAAAAATTGTAATACAAAATGTGTTGCCCGACATAATATACTAAACATTACGTTAAAGAGCATAAAATCAATCAATAAAATATATTCTATAAAATTGTATTCCATTTTAAAGTTAATGAAAAATATTGATCTTAAATATAAAACACACCCTGTACGAGTATTTCGACATCAGCATGAATTGCATTGCTTGCTCTATCAGTTTCTGAAGAGAATGGAATTCAAATCCAAGTAAGCGGAATTCAACATAAAGCACCTGAAATTTTTAACAACTCATTGTCATGAGTACAATGCTTTTATGTACGCATCACATATTTCTGTTATCATTGAGTTAATAGATTTTTTTATTGGAATTTATTTTATTGTGTACATAAAATAGTGAACAAATGCTTTAGTCAGCACAGTCAGCAAAAAAAAAAAAAAATTAATACATTTGAGCAGCAAGAGTGACTTACAACGCTCAACCATTTCAGTTTTCGAACGGCAAAAACAAGAAGAACTTTGTATGACAAGAGCTCCTTTTGGAGTATTTGCCACTTCCTCGTAATAGGCCTTTTGCATCTCAGTTTGCTTGTTGTGTATTGCATAAGTCTATCGCAAACAAAATCTCTAACTGCGAAGCCGTAGTATGTCTAGTATGTTTCAATTTTTATTATGAAAAACATTTTTGAAAAAGAAAAAAAATGACTGATCTTTTTACAAACTACCATGAAGATTATTTTTCTTCAGTTGAGTTTTTTTAAGTAAACCTCCTTCTTTTCCTATCAAAAAAAAATATTCAACGATAAAAAATAATGAACATTGATATATATACATAAAAAATATTATTCCTAATTTTTTTTATTAAATAATTTAGTATTTATTTTCTATGTAATATAGACAATATTTCTTAACGATTATACAAAAAAAAAAAATAACAAAAAGTTTAAGACAGTCACCAAATTTTTTTTTATATTTTGCGCGAACTTAACGGGTTATGACTAACCCTTAAATGAGCAAAGTGCGAGCGTTTAGGAGAGACGTTTTGAATGTCTGAAATATTGGGTCGGGTAAAGCATTCCACATTCGTGTAGTACAGTCAAAGAAAGAATCTCCGAATTGAACAGTACAAGCGAAGTTCGGCTAAGGGTTAGACCGATGAGCATTCCCTGAAACGCGAATATTTTTGATTCTAAAAGCTTGAGCACTATTTTGGCCGGGGCAAAATAATCTTCCAGCGTTAATGATTAGAATTTTCCTCTTGGTTGGATATAGTTCACATTGGATTTTTGTCAAAAAATCGATGTAAGATGAACTGAATTTAACAAAAATTGCGTATTGGTAAGGCCCTCACAGTCAACTGATGAGTCCATGTGAGATCGCCGGGACGAAACGCCAATTTTTGTGGACTTTTAGGCCAAACAAAATAAGCTATTTGGATAAAAAAATAAGTTTATGTGGTAAAGTGCAGCAATAGTATATCTAATGTGTGTGAATACTTTCAATAAAAAGAACAGAGGAATATCGTTATTGTTAGATATTTATTATGCCCTTGGCTGTGTGGCAGGTACATAGGTCATGAGGGACCTCACAATGCCGTGTTAAGTCTGTCTTTTTAGTGTGTATTTTAATGGGTTTTTTTCGTGCAGTGTCTTGTCTTCGGAAATTAATAGGTCTCACTGATTTGAAAAAGCTTTCCCTTAAATGTCGTTTTGATAGTCTGTTGGATAGAGTATAACTGCAGAGAGATTGACCTAGGACAAATAAAATTAAGAATTTCAAGCTGAACATAAAATTTATTCATTCTCTTAGTAGCAGTACCTTTGTATATATGTATAACCTATAGTATTATCATGGAGCGTGATTTTGTATTGCGAACGCTAGCCTGGTGGTAGCGCAGAAATTAGCGCACGCTTTTACAGTGGAGAGTAGGACAACATAAAAAACAAGTAGTAAAAAAGAGAATATTTTATTATTAAATTTAGCAAAGACAAATCTAGCAATTGCAATCCCTAAGCTTTAAGATGTCGCCACAATCTTTCGTCTTCTTGATAGTACTATAAGTTTTATATACAAAGGTAGTACTGTGGAAGAATAAAATTCCAAGTGCAACATTTAAAACATTTTTGTGACGCAACGCAATATTTTTCTAGAGACTAATGGCTGAAATAGATGTCCAGCGAAATTCTATTACTCAGGTTTAAGTTCAGGTATAATTTACACAATAATTTTTTTTTTTTGATGATGTTGATCTATTATTTCGATTGAATCCAAAATAACCTGCTCCACCTATCTACAACAAACCGTACAACTATTAATCCCTTCAATACAACAAAATATTAAAATTCTAAATTTTCAAAACAAAAATTTATATAAAATCATCTCGCATTCCATACAAGATTCCAGTTGCACGGCCTAAATATCGTTGTCTGCTATCTAATACTTTAACTTTGGATGACTAACTTTGTAAACTCAAATTAAAAAAAAAATACACACACTTCCATCACTTAAAGTATTAAGTGACATTTTTTATCGCAAGTTAAAAACTCCGACCCAAGACAAACCCTCACAAAAAAAAATATAGAGTATCAATTTCATAAGCCCGGGCCCATAGTCAGAGCTTGGCCTACATCATTCAAACAACTATTACGAGAAGCTACTAATACTAAGGTAGGTTCTATTCCTTCACTCGTTTTAGTGTACCTACAAACGATAAACCTAACAACCGAATTGAAACTTGATGATATTATTATTGTGAAAAAGTATATAGCTAGCTGCTTGACCCCTTTCTGTCGCCTTCACCTTAAATTTTGCATTGTTTTATTTAGCAACGTAAAATGCATCTCGGTGTGATTTTTTTTTTATGTAAACCCTTTTCTCTACGAGATTATGAGATACAATGCAAGGAGAGTAGGAACATAATTAAGAAAGTATTTTCTACATTCAACAGTGTGGGTTTTAATTACCCTTCTCAAATAATAAATTCATTATATTTCCATCTTAACGTTGGTACAGTCTCTGCCTCCAGCGATTAGTGTTGCCATGGTATTCGATTAGTCAAAAATTTAAATTTATATATACATCACTGCCTGTAGCTTACATTTTGTATGACAGTGTTGCCATACCTATTGTTTGTTAAATGAAATTTATTTGGTTTGAAAGATGATTCAAAATCACTCGATAAAGTAAGTTAGAGTCAGCACCTCTTGTCGTCATCCAACGAAAAATAAATGTATCTTAAACCGACCTATTTCAGGTGATTTGAGAAAGAATGAAATACATTTCCAAGGACGGCGATAATAGATTTTTCAGCGGGATTGTAATTACAGGAAAGCTTTTATTCACACGACAAGATTATGTACTTCAGTCCATCAATGGATAATTGTTCATATACATATGTATATAAGTGAAGGGTAAGGACAAGAATTCATTTCAAAAAGTCCTTCATAATAATTTAAGTTTGGATCTGGCTCAGTATGGACCTACTTACATGGCTCATTCGCTACAAAAGCGTTATATCCCAAAAATTCAAGACTTTAAGTAAAGTGCAACAATATTAATAAAATTTACTTTTGTAGAACATCATACTTTAATATGTTGTTACATCTTTGGGCAGGTGCATCACAAACTTTTCTCTACTTGTTGGACAGAATTTAGAACAGAGCGTTTAAGCTGATAGGAAACAGAGCTATCATGGATTCATTCCCATCTTATTTTATCGCTTCTGCCACAAGCAATACTCACTCGAAGTAGCCAGTTGCATTCCCCCCTAAACCAGTTCACCCGTGATATCCGTTTTGCTAGGAATGCTCATCAGTTCGAGCCTAACTTCGGTCGTACCTTCAAATATAGAGATTCGCACAACACGATAAATAAACCCTTGAGCGCGTGTGAATTATCAAAAAAAAAAATGTCTTCTCAGTTTCACACAAGAGTGTATTTTGTTGATGCACCGTAGTCGTTTTTAAATAGCTTTGTCTCAATAACGAAATTTTGAATTGCATTTATCTCGAAACAACAAATTTAGAAATGTGACGGTTTTTTTTGGAAAATGGGCGATCATAAATATCTTGAAGATATGATACTTAACAATATAATTCAAGATGACATTTTAATGAAGAGTAAAATTGAAGACACTGATGATACAACTCACCACTTGTGGAAAAGGGTGCTAATTTACAGACTTTAGCTTTCAACTCGTTGAATCATTCCATTCTATTGCGTAAACTAGAACTATTTGGACTCAACTCTACATTCCTGAGCTCGATCTCTTCATGCCTCATTGGTGGGCCTAAAAACATTTCTTTTAATTATTATTTTTCGATATCTATTAAATGTAGCACGGTTGTTCCTCAGGAAAGCCACTTGGGTCCCATTTTTTTTTCAATATTGTTAAGCATTTTCAATATTTCATATATATCACATCTGTAATAAGACATTCACAGTGCATATAAGATGCCCTACCTCATTTTCTTTGGTATCAATATATGCACTTTTAAGATCTTCACATTCCAGTGATTTGCTTTTCCAGCCATATCATAGAACCAGCTATGGTAGTAATGAAGTAGTAAGTAGATCAATAAGACACCTAAATAGAGTTTGCCAATTTATGGAACTATAATCTCTAAAGACTTGTTTGAAGCTATTTAAATCCTGTTGTATACTTTTGAATTATATTTATTATACATATGTATTTATTATATAGATGTAAATTTGTCATAATCTGCTAATTTAATTGCTTGAAGATGTAAATAATAAATAAATAAATTGCAGTCACAGTCTTTACCTTACGAGAGGAGGAAGATCAAAGGCTCTGAGCACATGAAACAGCTCTTGCAGGCCCTGGGCCAAGTGCCGTCCAACTCTCAAATATTCTTTTTTGTGTTGTAAGTTGGCAGGAAAAGAGGGTACCTGCCAACTATTTTCTGTAAAATTCGAACTGCTAAGATGAGAACCACTAATTGATGACAAGACATTCCAAACATTCAAATGTCTGTGGACGGTTTTTCAGATTTTTGTTGATTTAAATAAATTTTTCAAAAAAAAAAAAACAACAAGAAAATATCCCACCACATATGGCATCACTGATGCCATATATTCGTTTATTCTTCGCTACCTTCTTCATCACTTTCAATTATTCCCGACGACATTTGTTTTATTTTAGACACACTCATTCTCCGTTGCGGAGCCATTGCCGGCCGGCAGGGAATAAAAAAAAAAGTCTGCCGGCGGCGGCGGCATTACGTCCACAAGCAGACGAATGCTAAAAATATGAAGAGACAGAGAAGGGGACTGCTTCATTATGTGCATATCCTGTGTTTAAGTGTCACCTCCCAGTAGAGTGATGGAGTAATTTACGACTCGTTGTAGGATTTGGAAAAAAAAAAATGTCCATCAGTTTTAAACTTAAATATTTGTTACGTAGGCTTATACACTACATTCCTAGGTTTCACAATAGATTAAGACTAAAAATAAAAAAAATCTCAAGACATTGCATTTCTTTGCAATAAACTTGATTTGTATTTATGGTTCTATCATTAGGGTTTAGGGGTGTTTACGACAATCGACTATATTGTTGGATATAAAATGATCATTAAGAAGAAAAAAAACATAGAAACTGGAGAAAAATTAACGCCACTAGATTCATTGCCAACGGATGCTATTTTTACTCCTTCCACTACTCAGACTGGGTGCCTGGGTGGTGTTGAACAAGCCCACATTCACCACAACGACAACAGTATATTTCTACAATAAAAAAAAACATACGTTCTTGAGTGATGATGAATTTTGTATTTAGTTTGAAAAATACAAAAAAAAAATCCAATTATAAACAGAATTAGATAAATTCAGCGAAACCTGTTAGATGTGCGAATTGATTTTGTTTGGGTACCGTACTTTGTGTTTTTATTTTTCCAAAACAAAAAAAATGCATTGTGAACGAATAAATTAAATTTAATAAAAGAAACAAAAAAAACTATTGTGACTTTTTTGATTCCATATGCAAGTCACAATGAATTTTTTGTTTGATTGCTATTTTCGCCATTATTGTTATTAAATACAAGAACGAAGTCGATTTTTTAAACTCACAAAGTTGCATAATATTGGGAACTGTCTGGAAAATTTAATTCATACGTCGCAACTGGATGATTGGTTGTTTTGTTGATGATTGATTAAATCTAATTTTTGTGTTTCGAAAATTATGAATTTGAAATTATATGCATGCAAACAAAATGTGACTATTTGCTCTGATCTCTACGAAATTTAAGAATTTTGTATCATGGTAACTCTACCGATTGATAAATCGAACATACCTTCCAAGAAAATGACAAGTGATTTTTTTATGTTTTTCGCGCACTAATACTACTTGTACGTTTTCACCAAGAGTAAATCCGCTAGAGATTTAAAATAAATCTTGAAATGTTTTCACCAAAGAAACTGAGATTTATTTGGCGTTTTCACTCTGTCTTGTCATTCAATTGTCAATTTGGACAAGAGAAAAAAAAATGCAATTGGATAGTAAACAGGAAAAAACAGATATTTATATTTTGTATTGATTGTCAATGAAGAAAGTGGGTTTACATAGGTGCGTTCTACAAAATAAGGTTTGTTTGTTTTACAAATCTTCTGATTGCGAGAAGATTTCAAGGAGATTTATTTTAAATCGTCATTTGAAGTGATTTATATTTGTATGGTAAATCTACGAGATTTAAAGGAGATTTATGGTATGGGACGAAAACATTGAGCCCGGTAAGGCATTCCACATTCGTGTAGTGCGGCTAAAGAAAGAATCTCTGAATTTAGCAATATTTTCGAAGTTGGGCTCGAGCATAAACTGATGGACATTCCCTAAAGCGCGAGTATTTCGATTGAATTGTTTAAGGGGGAAACTGGCTATTTCACTAGCACACTACTTATAAAAATAACGGTAAAAATGAAAGACAAGGAGTATTGCGGCAACTTTCGGGAGATGCAAATGTTTTCGTTATAGTTCTATCACCTATCATTTTACTCTTTAAAGATCTTTTTTTTGGATTATATCCAAGAGTGGATTATTAGAACACCTGCCCAAATATGGGAATTATACTCCAGCTTTGGACAAATATAGGCTTTATAGATTACAGCCTGGTCAGAAGGGTTAACAAATTTCGTACAAAGACACGTAAACAGCATTTTTACCGACTTAATCCTGCACGGCTTATGGTTCCCCATTTGATGCTATCGGGATCAGAGTTTTATGAGCCGATCACACACTGCCGTTCTAGATTCACATCCGAGGAACAAGGACGTAAACCTGGGAAGATGTTCAACAAAATAGAACAAGAGCGGAAAGCTTTCGACTAAAGAAATGAAGAGCAAGTAATGTTATTTGAAGCTGTGAAGAACTTAATGGAAGATTATGATTTGAAGTCTTGAATTATGTACATATTTTTATTTGGCTTTCTTATCTGAGAGTTCTTAAATATTTTATGTAGTTTTTAAGGCTCTTGAAATATTAATGTTCCAATCGGGAACTTTTTGTCAGATTGTAGATTTCTCCTAACTGATACATTATCTATAAATGTTATCAATAAAATTTTTGTGATTTTGTGAAGCAATCAACAAGACAAAAAAAAAGCAATATTGTGTAAGTTCAAACTTTGAGTCACGGAGTTCGATTTGTTTTCTTTGTTTTCGCTTCAAATACAAGTTATAACTTTCTTTGGTTTTTATTCTTGCTAAGTGGGGATATGACGATCTTTGAAAAGTTATAGCACACATTCGTTTTGAATATATGAATATCACCAATGAATAGAGAAAAAAGAAATATTGAGCTAGATAAAGCATTCTACATTCGTGTAGTACGGCTAAAAAAAACAAACTTTGACCTTGAAAGTATGTCCCAAGTTGTGCTCAGTGGTAAGCTTATGAACATTTTATATTCTTTTGTATTATACACGAAAAAGGTTGAGTGTTTTTTCCCTACATACTAGCCGTGTTTTTGAAAGAGTGAATAGCCAAGTTAGCAAAATTTTTTACATGCAAAACAATAAAAACATCAAGAGTGAATATAATTTGGTCAGCAATGAGAATGAATATAGAATGGATAAAAACTGTTGATATATTGAGATGGAGATGGCGCTTAAGTCGAGTGCAGAAAAATATTTGCTTCGTAAAGGTTGGTACTGGGATGTGTTCTGGAATGCATCTTTTTTCTCAGAGATTTTTATTGTGTCAAGACATTTGCAAATAAAGATTCATATCTATTTTGTAAAAGACGTATCTACAAAAATTTTAGATGTTAATTGATTGAAAAAACTTCTGAAAAATCTAAATTTTTTCAACGAAAAATCCAAAATTGCGATTTTAGGGCTTTTGGAAAGCATCTAGAAAGAAACACCCTAAATAGGTCAAAATATAGCATATTACCCATTAACCAAGCCATAAACTGTCAAATTCCATTGGAGGATGGCGGAGATCTCGATGGATTAAAAAACATCTACAAGCTTTGATTTTTTTTAACGAAAAATCGATTTTTTTTGCTCATTAAAATTGTAATTTAGGGGCTGACAAGAATATGGAAAGAAATATTCTAAATACGTCAAAATAAATTTGAAATTACTCTAAAATTCGTGTCAAACTTTGAGATTAAAAGACAGTGACTATAATCGTTTTTTTTTTCAATTTTCTTTACTGAGTGGCTATAAATTTGCCATAAAACACGGCTATTGCGTAAGTTCAAACTTGGAATCACGGAGTAATCGTATAAGATAATGTTCGATATGATAAAATCTTGACGTCAAATAAAAATTTTAACTTTTCGTTGGTTTTTATTTTTGCTTAGTGCGCGGCTAGTGGGGTTAATACTATCCTTAAAATATTAAAGTATGTTGCGAGCGTTAAGGAAACTAGGAGAGGACGAAAAAGGAGATACCGATGCACATTGTTTTTGAATATATGACTATTACCAATGGTACATAAATATTGATTCAGGTAAAGCATTCCACATTCGTGAAGTACGGATAATGAAACAAACTCTGATCTTGAAAATATGTCCCAAGTTGTGCTCAGGGATAAACTGATAAATTTACATTCTTTTAAATTCTACACGAAAAAGCTTGCACAACTTTTTCCGTAGCAGCAATTGAGTGTTTTTTTTTTTTATTTTCCCGAAATAATGTTGAAAGTATGTATATAAGAATCTACTTATTTCTTTGGATTATATTTTTTGTTCGTTATTGATTTTAGTATCATATTATTTTTATTATTTCATTTAGAATAAAATTACTCAATCCTGTTCCAAAGACGTTCAAGATAAGTTTCTTCCATTAAGATTGGGAACGAATTATTTTCCAGAAATGTCTCAATAGCTTATGGCCTTAGGCTCACTCAAGAAAAAAACAATTATGGAAGATACGAGTAAAATAAATTAAAATCATGTCATGGGTTCGAGCTATTGAGAAATTAAAAGGACATTTTCTGGTGCACGAAGTTCTGTAGCAGAGTGTGCAAGGAACAAAAGCAGATGTGAGGAAAATTTCCAAAGCCAAGTTCAAGATAATTTTATTGATTGAACCGTACATTGTCAAACATCAGGAACAGCTAAAGATCGGTGGGATCGTTTAGAAGGTCAATAAAGGCCGCTCGTCGCAAGTGCGAGTCCAACAAATAACGTGAGTCTCATGGAAAGAATCCAAAAAAGAGTTTTGAAATGATGGTAAAAGTATAACAGAAACATTTGAATCAAACAACGTTGCAAAGTGTTTTGTCTTTAATTATTTTACGGTTATTTTTATAAACAGTGTTCTAGTGAAACAGCCTGTTGCATTCGTCCCCTTAAACAATTCAACCGTAATACTCGCGCTTCACGGAAAACTGATACCCTTCAGCCCAACTTGGGACGTAATGCTAAATTCAGAGAAATTCAAGAGATTTTTTTTTTAGCCAAGCTACACGAATTTGGAATGCTTTACCCGACTCAATATTTCCATCCCTTTAAGATAATGAGACATTTAATGTACATCTTCTAAAATCCTTTTCAATTTTCCCAAAACGCTCGTATTGTGCTCAAACATTTTAAGGGTAGGGTAGTCAAAATGTAGAAACGAAAAAAGGTGTTAATTTAATAATTCGTGTAAAGACCAAGCTAAAGATTATTACTGTTAAAGATTTCTTCTATATGCCTAAAATATGTGCGAATTTTGTATCAGGCAAATAACAAAACATGGTCTTTTCATTGAATTAAAATTTTATAAATTTTATATGGAAAAGTCATTCACTACAAAGTTAGGCTTGTTGCAAAGGGTTGCAACCCTCGTCATGACATAGACTACGAGACTCTTTTGAGTTAACAGAAACAGGGTTAAAAATGGGGTCAAATTCATCACGTAACCAATTTTTTAACAAAAATATAAAAGCTAAATATATCAAGATATGCAGTAAAATTGAAACTTACATGAGACCACGTTAAAATAACATTAATATTGTAAAAATGAACACTGGGTCATTTCCAAATTAGATTTTGATATAACACGACATCTTTTCAAATCAATTATAAAATGGCAATAAATGGATGAAATACGAGTATGATGTTGGGAAAACAATGGCACCTTGTAAATTTAACAACTAATCTTGTTGAATTTTTGCCTGATGGTCCTCTCTAAGTGCAATACAAACAAACAAACATTTTTCATTATTGGTTAGTTAGAAATTCGAATTTTTCCATGGAAAATTCAAATCAAGAGTGTTCAGACTTTTAAGGTCATTCCTCAAAATATAAAAATCGAAACCACACGAAATTCAAATATTAATGGTTACCTGCTTAAATGGATATATACCCACATATATTTTCCAATGATCTAAAATGTATGACCCATGGCTATTTGGAAAAAGGGAACGAAAGTTTTTCCTTGACGTATATGTTGAAATCTAAGTCTTTCAAGTGAAAATAAAAGATTTGTCTTGTCACTATATGTATATCACTTCTGTCGAAAAACAATTTGTTTTTAATTTAATTTTGTATTTCAAAGAAAAAGAAAGACACATTTAAAAGCATTTGGCAGTCATGTCGGACAGCATTTCATGGTTCTTAAATTCCTTTCACTATCCCTTCAATGTTGTTCTTTTGTCAAAATGACTGGGACTCGTGAATAGACAGAAGTGTCCTTGTGGAATTTCAATAGGATATGAACAAAAAAATTATATCTTAACCTAAGTATCACAAAACTCAAGCTGCACAGAATATAGCCCCAACATTTTTTAAGGTAGAAAGACATTTTCAACTATGAACAAAAGAAATTCCCCCCTTGGTGTAATCCCCATTTTTTTTTTTTTTTTTGATGTGACATCTTAACGAAAATACTTACAATCCTTGGTATACACACTGTCAAAGGCATCAATTGATTCGCACAAATTGCCTCCATCGATTTCTTTTTTACACGTTATCAAACCCAAACCGTCATTTCGAAGTGACATCGGCGAGTGATGGTGTTGCTGTTGCTGTTGATGCGTCTGATGTTGATGATGGCTTAGTTGATGGTTTTGTTGCTGGTGTTGTTGCTGATGTTGTCGATGATGCTGTTGGTGTGTGTGCTGTGGTGACATTGAGTTTATACTACTTATGCCACTGTCACTGTCATCCACACACAACGATGAGCCACATCCTCTAGAACCATCAACACCACCACTTCCACTTCCACCTCCACCAGAACTTCCACCTCCTCCTGCATTACATAACATTGCTCCGCCAAAATTTGATTGATTGTGCATCGATGATATCGATGAATGCGGCGAACATGGCGAAGGCGATGATGCTGCCGACGAAGATGACATTGACATCGGCGAAGCGGATGGTGAAGAATTTGACAGATTCGTTGAGTTATGACAGTTGTTTTGATTGTTATTCAACATTATTCGGTTATTTGTTGTTGTTGGAGATAAATTAATTTGTTGTTTCAGCGTATTATATTGCATGACTTCGTCTTTATGAATTGTCAAGTCCTCGGAGGCAAATCCAACACCCCACATTAGGTCATCGGTGAGAAGGGGTAAATCTTCTTGTTCGTTCATTGGAATATATGGGGCACGCATTGACAGATCGATTTCATCGTCCACATTCATTGTCATGAATGGGAAGTCATCTTCTTGACTAAGCGAATTCGGGCTACATAGTGAAGGTAGACTGCTAGCTTCTGGACTCTGAAAAAATAAACGAAACAAAAATTTTTTTGCAATTAATACAGATAAGTTTAACATTTCTACAAAGGGAAATAAGGATGATTAATATTTTATTTTGCCTGGCCAACGGATTAATTTTTGTATGAGACTTTAAAAAAATTTGTATTTAAGTGACAAACTCATAATGTGCGGAGTATCAGCAAGAATTTTTTAGAATCCGAAGTTCTTCACATAAATTTAATATTTTGACTTATTGGGGTTTGATGAAATATAACACTTGGTAAAGACGTAAGCGAATTTTGACAACGGGTATGGCGCAATATTATTGAGTTTCGCAGAATAATTACGGTTTGGGGTTGGACAAGCTCTGTATTAAATATTGTTAAGGAAAAACTACATATAACTCTATCTGTCAGGCCTACATATAAGTTAAAACTGTCTGGGAAGTTTTTTTTTTAAATCTTAGATCAATTGAGAAAAATGTAGATAGTGGCCAGGCTTGTAAGGCTTTATTGTTTAGTTCTTTGTATAGAAAAACAGTTTCGTTTCAACACTGCTGAAATACCATAAGGCCGTGAACTTATCATAAACTGTTTAAGGGAAGTTTTTGTATTCAAATTTCTAGAAAATGAAAACTAAACGAGACCTTCACTTGAGGAACACGAATATTTTTAATTGCAAGAATAATAAGACCGCAATCAAACTTTGGCAAATTGATATTCAGACTTCAAGACTTCTTATCCGACTTTTTAGACTCATGATCATAATTATTTATTTAATAAACCAGATTGAACTGGTACAATGAAGTCTAACTTGATTTAAAATCTCTACATCTTTCTTACGTAGTTTCAAAGAGTAGAAGAGGGGTTTCAATTATTCAACAAATTGTTTGTTAGGAAGTTTAATTGTTTACAATTTTCGGATATTACTTTTTTAGTTTAGTTTATAGCTGAAGAGTTAGGGACCTGAATAATTTTTATTTCGGTTGTTGCCACTTAATTTTTTAAAGGCTTCTAAAATGGCAAAAAAAAATGGCCAAATTGGCAGAATAGGGCATAAAGGATAAAAGATAGAAGCTTATTGTATTACTAGACTTGGTAGCTAAATTCTAAAGGTTAAAACTATAGCATTTCAAAATGCACTGCAGACGTACAAACAGAAAACATATTAAATTCAGAAAAACAGAAACTTCCAGATTATCCAAGTTTCAGAATTAAATTTTATAAAGCTTCTCAGATGATTTTTTCAGCCAATTTAAAATTGCTTTTTTTTTAATAACATCCGAGCACTAAAGGGGTTTAAACTACCATTGAAATGGGAAACAGAGTGCGAGCGTTAGGAGATACCGATGTACATTAATTGATTTTGAAATGTTATGAATCGAAATGGGAGGGAAAGATAGAAAGAGGTAAAGCATACCACAGTCGTGTTGTTCATCTTACGAAAGAATCTCTGTACTTTTGGATCAAAGTTTAGGCCTATCATACCCATTCTTGTCAACATCCTAAATGGTTTTATCACTCTGGCTCACATTCCTTTGTCATGGAGAGAAGTCAAAGTTATTTTCATTTCCAAAGCTGACAAACCTAGCCATCTAAGACCTATTAGCCTTTCATCATTCCTTCTTAAAACATTTGAACGTCTGATTTAAATCGACTTGAGGGCAAACATTGATAAGTCTTTACTATCCAATGCTCAACAAGAAGTTCACTTTAGTTGCTTTACTAGATATTGAAGGAGCTTTTAACAATGTCCACACACCCGCAATCACATCTGCGCTGTCATCTCTGAAGGTGGATAAATCGATCAGTAAATTGATAAATCATATGCTGATAAGCAGGATCATAAATTCAAAACAGGGCGATTTTACTACTCGAAGAACTGTTAGTAGAGGTACGCCGCAAGGCGGTGTGGACTCGGTGTCAACCCCCACAAAACTGAACTTGTCCTATTTACCAAGAAATATAAAATCCCAAACATAAATCTTCCCTATATCAAAGGTACCCCGCTTAAATTTTCAGACAAAGCTAAATATTTGGATTTTATGTTGGACAAGAAATTAACCTGGAAGACCTATACCCAAGAGAGAATAAACAAAGCTCTATTCTCTTGCAAAAAATTCGTAGGTAACAAATGGGGTCTACAAACTCATATTACACACTGGCTATACATCTCAGTCATTAGACCGATACTTACATATAGAGTAACAGTATGGTGGACTGCGCTGGAAACAGCAACAAAACGCGACAAGCTCAGCAAAAGTCCAATGAACAGCCTGCTTAATGATGGGTGTAGCTCTCCGCTCAACTCCCTCCACTGCACTAGATGCTGTTTCATCTCATACCGCTAGATAATCTTTAGCAAGCAATCGGTTGCTAGCACAGCCATTCGGCTTAAAGCCTCCTTGCATCTGTGGATCAATAATGATATTGGCCACTCCATTATACTGAACTCGTTCAGATCTCTACCTAGTAACGTCGATTACACCACCCCTCATCCAAAATTCAATAAAAACTTTCAAGTGGCTATCCCTTCCAGGTCTACCTGGGAAAATGAGTGATTTTTGGTAGACGAAGCGATTCATTTCTACACAGATGGCTCTAAAACCGATGATGGGGTCGGTGGAGGCGTATACTCCGAAAATTAAATCTTTGTCTCTCCTTTCGTTTTCCCAATCACTGTAGCGTGTTCCAGGCAGAACTTCTAGCAATCAAAGAAGTACTCTCTTGGTTCAAAGAATACGTGATACCAACAACTGATATACTTATCTTCTCAGACAGTCAAGCTGCCCTAAAGTCATTGGACTCTGCCTCCACAAACTCACTAACAAGCCCAAAATTGTCGATCATCTCTGGTGGAAATGTCAAAACAGTTTAACATTCACCTTATCATGGGTGCCGGGGCACAGAGACATTCCAGGTAATTGTAAAGCCGACGAACTTGCAAAAAATGGAACAATCTTACCTTTGTTGGATAGCAAATCTAACATCGGTATACCCCTAGCTACTTGTAAGCTTATGCTAAAGCATGATACCATAAAGAAAGCTAACCATAGATGGACTAGCACCCCAACTTGCCAGTCTACGAAACTAATTTGGCCATTGTTTGATGCTAAACCCTCAAAACAACTAATTTCTCTTGGTAGATTGTATATAAGCTTCGTTATAGGTGTCCTTACATGCTTTTCGTCTTGGAGTTCCTGCAAATGATTATTGCAGAAGCTGCATGGATGAAGAGGAAGACGAGTCAGTTTCTCACCTTCTATGTTCTTGTTCTGCCCTAGCACAAAGACGTAGACTCCACTTGGGAGACTTCTACTATAACGATCCTAGTGATCTAAGAAATTCCGACATTCACTGTCTCAAACGCTTCATTGTTAGCTCCAAATGGTTTAACGAGTAAGCGTGATTTTTGGAATCCTGTGGTATCACAACGGACCAAATATTGGTCTTAGGTTAATTGAGCTCTTCCCGCCAGCAGCCACCTAAACCTAACCTAACCTTAGGCCTATCAGTTAGGGCCTTCCCCGAAGCTCGAGTGTTACAGTTGAATTGTTTTAGAGGAGGAATGTAATTGCCTATTTCACTAGAACACTGTTTATAAAAATAACGGTAATATAATCCGGCGGCGGTGGACGAGTTATGCAAGTGTTTGTATTATAGTTCTACCACCTTCCATTTTCAAAGCTCTTTTTTAGATTATGTCCAAGATAATAAAGAGAGGTTATTGGAGCATCTGCCCAAATAAATGAGAACTACACTTTGGATGAATATAGGCTTTAAAGATTACGGACAGATCAGAAAGGATGAAAAATTTCTTGAATTGTCGGCTCGACAGCGTTTTTACAGACGACGAATATGTGGTTATTCCACACAAGGTGGTCTGTGATGCACAAACCAAGAACTCAAAGCTGTTCGGTTTTCTAAAGGTAAGTGCCGCTCATGGATAGTAGCATAGGAATTGGGTCCCATTTCAACGACAGTAGACAGCATTGAGTTTTTGTAGCATTAAAGTCTACACATCCCAAGGAGAAGAATGTGAATCTAATAACGAATATGAAAAGCTAAGAGAACTGACACTAGCAAAACAATTTTATTGATTGGAACTTTCGGGCAGAAGACAGTTGTTGAATATGAGAAAGAGAGTAGGAGACAAAACGGAGCCCTGAGGTACATCAGTGTTTAAAACCAACCAACCAATACGACTTTTATTCAGCGGTTCGACAGGTAATTTAGCTGACAATTTGTTAGTCTTTTCATGACCTTGGAAAGATGGAAAGTAAATGCAATTGGACAATAATTAGAGAGTGACGAGAATTCGCCTTGTTTTTGGTCAGTTTACTTTGAGTGAATTGTAGATAAATTTTTTAGATCAAGTGAAATAGCAAATATTGTTAACTTATTGAAATGTTTAATTGCAAATTTAGCCAAATCTGGTTTATTTCACCGGAAACTCACTACTGAAGAAGCGATTTAACAGAATTATCTTCAACTCAGAGATTCAATGCTGAGCGTCTTAATTCCCACCTAAGAATTCGTGACACTTATTGACTATCAAGTCAAAATATGAGTGTTAAAAGACTTGGTCAGTTCTTAATCACCAATTTGGTTGAGTCCCTTCATCCAATAGTTTTCGTCTCATATTATCATTCAAGCCAGTCAAACCTATTTATTATCTTAAATGAACTTCAAGCAGTTCAACTTACCTTTGATGCACCACCTGGCGATAGTAAATGCTGTGAACAATTGGTATCATTTGATTCCTCACGATAATTAATAAACGGATCAATGTGTCCTTTATTATTGGATCCACCATTTGTTTGATTGCCGCTGTTTTGCGAGTCCAATGAGTTAATATCATCTTGCAAGAGACCACCATAAGACATAAGTCCAGCAAGCATTTCGTTAAATAACGGTGTATTTTCGTCTAATCCAGTCGGTGTCAAATGTGCCAAATCGTCTGGTTCTTCTTTAAGCACTGCAAAGGCAAAATTGGAAACAAAAATTAAAAACAACAAAAAAACACATACGAGTATCTTTAAGCTAAATTTTTCCATAAGATACGAGATTGTTTCAGTACAGATGCAATATAACAACAAAAAAACGGGACGCAGTAGCAAACCTATTTAGAATTAAAATGATAAATGATTTTCAAGTGCGCAAGCTGTTGCACGGAGATTGGTGTTGTGTTTTTGTTTTTATTTATTTTATTATTTGCAACGAGAGATAAGTTCATACTCGTACATGGATATAGATACTTCTCACAGCAGATACAAATTGCTGCTCATTAACTCCTACCGCCTTAAAGATACTCTAGATAATTAAGGTGTCGGTCGTCTTCGTATTGTTTTCATTGCTTCTGCTTTCAAGCTCAATGATGCTATAATACAAATGTGTTGAAAATTGAACAAACACGAATTATGGAGGAGTATTTGACGAGTATAGGGTTTCATATAGAAGTAGTATCTTAGTTCTAAGCTTCAGTGCAATATTATGTACTATTGCGTTGTTATATACACCATTTGATTGAGATAAAATATCTTTTGGGGGAACGGAACGTTGGAGGCATGAGATATCTTTGACGTTTCGATATTTTTTGTTTTAGTATGGTGTTGTTTTGTTTCAGAGGGAAGGAGCTGTTAATTGGTTACTTCAATTGAAGTTAATTGAAATATCACTTAGAAGAAGATTGAACGTTTTTTTTTTGGGAAAAAAAATTGAATTTTTTTTTGTTTGAATTTTTTGTGTTCATTTGGTTTAATGTGTTTTATATTGTTGAGATTTGTTAATTTTATGATCGAGTAGTGGCAGTTAGTTTGGTTAATTGAGTCACGAGCACAATCACTGAGCATTGAATCACTCGATTGAAGTGTTGAATTCATTTGATTGGCTGTGTTGAACACCTAAAATGAGCATCAGTTAAGATTTTAACTTTATGTTCCCATTCAGAAGGAACTGGGATGATGACATCGTCCCGCAAGACTACGACATAGCTAGCTTTGCTGATGGCTCAAATATGGTGTGTGGTGTTGGGTCAGGAATATTTACAGAGACTCTAAATATATCTGGGCCTTTTCAACGACCCGACTTTGATGTGTTTTTGAAGGTTAATTACTCAAATAAGATCCAAGCCAGATTCGGAATATGGCTATTATCACAGACCATCAGGCGGTAGTAAAAGCTATTAATTCTAGTATATCATCCTCCAAATTTGTTCAGCAAGGCCAGAATGAACTTGCTAGCCCGAAAATTAATGTCAGTGCCACTCTTATCTGAGTTCCGGGTCATAGTGGCATTGATGGGAATGAACAGGTAGACGAACTTGTCAGCAGGGATCAACATTCCGCTCCGAGTTATGGAGCGGAATGTTGATCCTCTCGCTTTTTCTTAAAGAATTGAACATCAGGTGAAGCAGTTTAACTAACTGCATTATATTTAGGAAGATTGAAACTGCCTATAATAAACAAGGAACGCTTGATTTGATATGGTGACCCAGGCAAGACAAAGGCAGGATCGTTGGTCCGTGTAGCGGATAATGGACAACAAGGAGAGCACAAAGCTAGGTGCTCACAACACACCGATCTGGCGAAAATAAGAGCACAATCATTTCGAAAGGCATTTTTTAACGACATTAACGAACTTTCGAACATAAAGATCAGAGACTTGATATCTTTTCTCAACGTTGCGAAATGGTTCCAGGGCGTACTTCGTGTACTTCTGTGCCGTACCAACTGTTTGATTCCTAAGCCCGTGAGCTAGCGGAATGAGGGCTTTGAAGGAAGTCGCCGGATGGTCACTAGATCGGATTAGTTACTGCTTTAGCACCAGTCGGACGCGTGTGATCGCCTGTTTGAGTGAGTGATCAGATTCCTGATGATCGTGGAAAAGTAAACACATCATAGCACAACAATAAGACACATTTATTCCTCCTATATCCCTTTTCTTTTTTTTAACTGGACGAGACCGGGAGAATTTCAACTATTCCGCATATAAGTTCCATTCACAGGTTCAAAGGAGTAATGGTATCGAAATGGCGCCTTTCAGCGCTAGTGGTCGCTATTTCTACCTACCCGACTAAGTATTTAGTACCAGAGCATACATAAGTCTCAACCCATTCCATGGGCGGCTTGATATTTTCTACCTAATCCGAATGACTAAAATGAGAGGGACTATTCAATGAAAACAGATACTCTTGGAAGATTTTTATCTTCCTCGCAAAATGTAGAACCGCTGTTTTTGTTTTATGTAAAAGCGGCCTAAGACCTAACACCATTATTTCAAGGGCACCTACCTAACTATATTTCTTTAAACGTTTTTTGCCCCATTTCATGAATATGGGCAATGCTCTACTAAGCTCTATTTAAGCTAATTCATGTTATATTTTATTTCTCCAATTATTTAATATTTGCTAAAAGCTCACTGTATGTCAATCATTTTATTAAAAACATAATATAACATCAATAGGAAGCCCTCACGTCTCGTAGAGAGCATAAGCCTAGTGACCTACAACTCTAAACCATTCTTGTGTGCGTTTTGGCAGGAATGGAGGAGTATTATAATTTTCTGCAGATTCCTAACGACTAGTTAGCAGCAGAGATACTCTTGGAGGATTTTTCAATACCTCTCAAGACGCAGAACGAGTACCAGTACAGGTCTGAAAAATATGTTTGCTGTTGCTGAGAATCGAACCCCAGACCTTCTGCATGAAAGTTCAACGCACTAACTATTATTCCAAGGGTTACATTTTTAAACATGACCTCTTAATATAAATACATAAATCTATATACTCGTATAAAAAAATACCGTGAATAATAATTGAGTCCAAGTGCTCAATTTTATCCAATAATTGTTATTATTTAATTTTTTATTTTTATTTTTAGAAAATTCCAAGTTTTTATTTTTTGATACTTTTATTGTGTTAATACAAAACTTTTTTTTTATTTTATTTTTTTTTTACCTACATCTCAGGCAATGTAAAAATAAAAAGTTTACAAAAATACATATTAGTTTTTTTATTTATGAACTATGTATATGATAAAATCTCAAAAACATTTACAAGCGTTACAGGTTATTAAGTTGTCAAAAATGTTGCCGAAAATATTTCGAAGCATTTAAAGAACTTGGGGTTTTCTCTTGTTTGTTGTGTGTGTGTTGTAAAGAAAATTTAAATTTCACAAAAATTAAACACAAAAATTCTTTAGTGTGAATAATAGAAAATGCTGAGATGTTTTTTGTGTTATTTTTTGAAGAAAGAAAACAAAAATAAAACATAATTTGATCTTCTTTTCAAGTTTTTTTTTTTTTTTTTTTTTTTAAATAAGGAGAATGCATTCCACGAGAGAAGAATTAGTTTGGAACATTTTCAAAAAAAAAATCTGCATTTTGTTTTATTTATTTTTTGAAATTTATATAGAACATAGGCATATGTGAGAAAAAACGATAGATATTTTTAAGTCAAGGTTTTTAGAAAATTTAAAAATCAGGTGATTTTTGAAAATGGGATTCATTTTTCAGACTCAATGTAAATGCATTCATTGAGAACGAATAAGAAAATTGTGTATGTGAACTAGTTGTCGATTATAGTATTTGAATATATTATTAAGTTTATTTTTGAAAAAGATTACTTTAATCAAAACGTTTTGTTGTAATATTTGAAAATTCTTTTTGCTTTAGGGGAATTATTAGCTTTGAATAGATAGTACGCAGATTTCCCTCTCTCTCATTTGTCTCTAAACGTCAGCATAGATCATAGATCAATTTTGACATGTGTTTTCAAGAATTTAATTGAATAAAATAAAATAAATGAATGCCCTAAATATTTATCTATTTTCGCAAAGTAAAGCTCATAAAAGTTATAAGAATAACAGAATTTGTCAAAACTTTACTCGGGAATAATTTGACCAACAGCACTTAATACTGACAGATAAGTGATGTGAAGTAAAATATAAAAATTAGACTTTTTTTGCTGGAAACAAAATTCTATCAGAGCTAAAATTTAGTACCTGCTGTCCATCGATCTAGAGTCTTAACTCAAACCTGACTCTGACACATTTAAAAAGACCAATCTTACTATTGAAAAATTGAAAATCCTTCACGGATACTAAGTTTTAATATCTTCTGCTGTGGAAGCTGAAGCGTTTGTCAATCTCTTTGATAGTAGTTGCAAAGACCACCCTCCCATACACCTTCGCGACTTAATTGAAGAAGTAGAAACTCACTTTAAGGAGACACACAAACAATGACCTTCTTCAACTAAGAAAACCCATCATCGCAGCCGCTACTGCGAGATGTTTTTATTTCTCCTGAAGAAGTGGTCGAAATGACCATCATCGGAAACTCCAAGAAGTCAGCAGTTAGCTATAAGATTTCGAATAACGAACTAATCTGCTTCAAATCATCAGCGAAGTACTTCGGATTCAAATTTTTCATAAAACTGAAATTCAAAAGGCATGCAGACTTGATGTTGAAGAGAGCCAGCTATTCTCTGCACTTGGTCCATCCGCTATTCAGGGTGCGAAATGGACTAAGTAAGAAGACGTATGTAGTTGATTGTATACAAACAACTTATCCGAGCTTTTTCCATTTAGTCTATTCTATTTTCTCGCTGCTTGTTCAGCTAAGAGATTTAGACAAACTAAGAAAACTCTAGGGAGTAGTAGGGTCATTACGGGTGTGTGTTGGTAAAATCTCCGGCTACTTACGTGGCTCGGGATTTTTAAGGTACTATCCAGGTTTTTGAAGGTCTACTAGGGAGAACTAGGTTGAAATTGTGAAGCCTTTGGTTGCTCGTGTTCGGGCTCTGGAGGGATTGACTGTTGAAGTGTATTGCTACTGAACTACACATCGGACCATGGCAGCAAGCGTAAGTCCAAGATTATGGTCGTGGTGGCATACCCTCCTAAGTGTGGCTTGCGTAATTCCCACGATCATAATGGGTGGCGGGGAAGCGTAAGGCCATGGTTGTTGGATGGTGGTGCAAGTGGTTAATGCATGGATCTTGGTTGGTAGGGGGAGTGGGACTGGTGAAGTCTTCGGCTGGGCAAGCAGCTGGAGTTTTCTAAGGTCTTACTCGAGGGAGCAGTGAAATTAGTAGTGTCCCCGGCTGCTTTTGTGGCTGGGTATTTCGAAAGTTTCACTGGAAGGGTTGATCTTGGTTGGTAGGGGTAAGATGAGTAAAGTCTCCGGCTGCTTATGTGGCTGAAGATTTTGAAAGTCTTACGTAGGGAGAAGGACTAATTTAGGTTGATCTTGGTTGGTAGGGGTAAGATTAGTAAAATCTCCGGCTGCTTATGTGGTTGGAGATTTTGAAAGTCTTGTTAAGGTTCAATAAGGGTTTCTTATTTGTTCCTATTTATAGTAGCAAATAATAGGAGGATCGTCGTCCTCGTTCTTTAGAACAAAGACTAGGAGCGTCTTTCCTAGCTTGCCGTAAGGTGAGCAATGACAGGAGCGTCTTTCCTTGTTTGCCGTAAGGTAAACTAAAGACAGGAGCGTCTTTCCTTGGTTGCCGTAAGGTAAACTAAAGACAGGTGCGTCTTTCCTTGATTGCCGTAAGGTAAACTAAAGACAGGAGCGTCTTTCCTTGATTACTGTAAGGTAAACTAAAGACTAGGATGCATATTGAGTGTTGGTTTCTACCCCGACCGACTTCTTGGTGTGTATCCTAAGGGTTGACAGGCCCAGGGTTTTGCAGAAGCGCATCTGGAAGTGGCCTTGGTTGACCTCGGTTGACCTTGGTTGCGAAGCTCCACCGGAAGCTATATTCTGGTACCATGGGAGATAGTGCCCATTCAGGCCCTAGGCTTGAACCCTTTTGAAGCCCCATGCGCATACAAAAAATCTGATATTTTTTACTTGAGATATGTCATATCTCTTCTTACGAGCAACCCCACCAGGCACGACAAAAGATGAAACTTAGAATGGTCAACTTATGCAGAGGATGCGGTGACGAGGAGATAATGGAGGAGATAATGGATAATGGTCACTACCTGTGTCACTGCCTTAAGCTTTATCATCTGAGAAATAGGCTTTTAGGAAGACACTTCTTCAAAAACTTGGAGGAACTCTCTGACATTCCAAGCAAAAACCTGTTGAAAAGTTCTATTTCATAAAAAATTAAGCATGCTATTGTTAAAATGGACCACGTTTTGGTACAAAAAAATAAAGATTTTCTCATTAACAACAGCTCTAAAGATTTTTTAACAGGAGCTCCTTTGTATTGGAGAAACTATTGTATATACAAATTTTTAAAAAAATTAGTTATGTATAGATTTTTAAAAAATAATATTTTTTTTTTGAATATTCGATATCTTGAAAATGGGTAAACGAATAATTTTTCAAATGCTGTCAATAAATATTAAAAATATATCATATATCAAATTCTTTTTATAAAAATTTTAGAAAAAAATTCGTATATAAAAACAAATTTTAGTAGACAAATCTTATTTATCTCGAAAACAGCTTCAATGATTTTGTCAAAAATAATGATGTGTACTAACACAACCATGGCTTGTAATTTTGGTAAGAAATATTTCAAAAAAATGTTATCAACGCTATTATAAAACCCTTTTTTTAATTTTCGATTTTCTCATTAACGGCTCCTTTAATTTCGATCAATTTTTATTTTTATACTAGAGCGGATTCAAATATGAAAAAATATCGGATATACAAATTTTCGAAAATACATTTTTTAAATTCCAAAGTACTTTAACATAAGAGTAAGTGTGATCCAGTCGGGCATCTTATTTCGTTTTTATTAGTTAAATAAAATATATTTTTTTTTAATTTATGGCTATAACCAATACCAATACGAATATATTTATTTATAAAAAATTAAATGCATTATGATATGATTATGAATATGGCATATTTCCACAGATGCTAATTAAGGACTATTATTATTATTTTCTTGAGCAAAATTGTTTAAGCTTAAAAGCTCTTTGGATCAAAAATATAAATAGATATAAAATATTTTGAAACACTATATTCTTAAAAAAGAAATACAAATTAAAAGAAAATAAAAGGATAGAGTGCACAGAGGTCAACATCAACTTTATTCTCAGTTTTCACTCAAGCTAAGACATTTCAGGGAGTCCACCAGAGATATTATGTACACTTGATTTTGAGTGACTGTTACCACGACAAAAAAACAAATAATTTTTTTATTATTTCAATATTAAGCAAAAAAAAAAATCTCGCATCTCAAAAATTTGTTTTTTATATTTATCCCAAAAAATATATTTTTGTTTCATAAAAAGTTAAACATCATTATAATTGGCATGAATTTGATTTTGAAAAAAAAATTTCAATAAACATCTCTTTGATATTCAAGTAAGACAAGCACACATTCCGTAGAATACCCAAGGGAAATTGAAATGTTGATTGACTTAAATGTATCAATTTACACTAAATCAAGATGAGATACAAGGTGAAAAGTGTCACCTTCAATGAATTTGGTGTAAGGTAGATAACGACTTTTGCTTTGTAGATCTTGTCTTTTGACCTACAATGCACACTAGATTTTCAATTTTCACATTCAAGACGCTTTAATGCGTTTGAAATCAACAAACTTTTGAATAAATTAGAAAATCTTAAAGAGGCACTGTGGCGTATGAGTGTTATTTTATTTAATCTTTTAGTCACGAAATTAAAAACGATCTAAGGATTAAGAACTTCTAATCTTACAGTTTCGTAAACAAATAAACTAAAATTTTGAGTACAAAAACAGAGAAAACATTCAACAGGGTGGATAATAACTATTGATTGAATTTTAAGTTTTCTCAACTTTGTAACGAAACAATATTTTCTAAGAATTTATTATAAATTAATAAATAAATAAATTAGGGGCCATAATGGAGAGCCTAAGCCTAATGACGTACAAGTCTCAACCATTTTTCAATTCAATTCAATTCAATTCAAGTTTATTGGTACAATACACTAAGACATAGTCTTTTAAAGTATTTTACATGTTGGTTATACAGGGTGATTGGCATAAGGTGTGACAAAAAGCTAGGGCGTGTAGGTTGGACTTAGACAAGAAAAAAATCGTATAGGAGGGGGGGGTCTATTTCCCCCCGTTTAGGCAGGAGGGGCAATTTAAGAAAAAAATCACTTAAAACAGAAAAAAAATTATTAAAAAATAACGGTGATACCTACAGAGTAATGCTATAGCATTTTGAAAAGCCAGAAATACATTCTTTAATTTTATTTTTAAATAAAGTTGTTCGAGTGAATAGTTTTCGAAAAATTAATTTTCAAAATCAAAATTTTGAAAAAAAAAATGAAAAAAATTTTTTTAAACAATTTTTTTTCAAAATTTTACGTAATTAAGTATTATTTTTGTATTCAATATTCAATGCTCTCATTAATTTTTGATCAAACACAAAAAACCGGATGTCAAAATGTTTTGTAGTTTTTGCGAAAATCAAAAATAACAAAAACTACTTTTGTTCTAAGAAAAGCCTTTTATTTTAGTTTTTATACGTCTTTGGATTCTTACGTAAATTTACGATTGAAAGGATTAACTTTCTTTTTACTATTTTTTTAATTATCGTCTTATAAAAATACAATAATGTGACAAAGTACTGGATTAACCATATTTCACACATTTTTTCATTGAGAACACCTGCGTGAGAGCATTGATTATTTTAAAATTGACCTGCCACTTTTTTATTATGGTGGGGTCGGCTTGGCTTAGGTGCATTTACGAAAGAAAGGATTAACTTTAAATAAACAGTAATTATGTATTTTATCTAAATATGCATGTATTTATTATTTAAATTGATTTCAAGATTCAGGAACATTTTTGTTCTTATTTCGCAATTGCATTTTTCTGTCACTAGTTAGGGCGTGTAACGCTGCATTATTTAAAAAACATTCGCAGATCAATATTAATCCATGCTTGTATGCTTATAAGACTGATAATAAAAAAATTTTACAAAAAAAGTTAATCCTTTCTTTCGTAAATGCACCTAAGCCAAGCCGACCCCACCATAATAAAAAAGTGGCAGGTCAATTTTAAACCAATGCTCTCACGCAGGTGTTCGCAATGAAAAAATGTGTGATATATGGTTAATCCAGTACTTTGTCACATTATTGTATGCTTATAAGACGATAATTAAAAGAATAGTAAAAAGAAAGTTAATCCTTTCAATCGTAAATTCACGTAAGAATCCAAAGACGTATAAAAACTAAAATAAAAGGCTTTTCTTAGAACAAAAGTAGTTTTTGTTATTTTTGATTTTCGCAAAAACTACAAAACATTTTGACATCCGGTTTTTTGTGTTTGATCAAAAATTAATGAGAGCATTGAATATTGAATACAAAAATAATACTTAATTACGTAAAATTTTGAAAAAAAATTGTTTAAAAAATTTTTTTTCATTTTTTTTTTCAAAATTTTGATTTTGAAAATTAATTTTTCGAAAACTATTCACTCGAACAACTTTATTTAAAAACAAAATTAAAGAATGTATTTCTGGCTTTTCAAAATGCTATAGCATTACTCTGTAGGTATCACCGTTATTTTTTAATAATTTTTTTTCTGTTTTAAGTGATTTTTTTCTTAAATTGCCCCTCCCGCCTAAACGGGGGGAAATAGACCCCCCCTCCCATACGATTTTTTTCTTGTCTAAGTCCAACCTACACGCCCTAGCTTTTTGTCACACCTTATGCCAATCACCCTGTATATAAGAAATTAAAAAAAAAAAAATTATGTTATATAGAATACTTAGATACTTAAGGACAATTCAAGTTAATCTTAAAATTAAATAAAAAGCATGTACAGATTTTAATATTAAAAACAACTACATACTTTTCCGAAATTTAAATGTTTTCTCTATTACCTACGAAAATATATATTTTACAAACGGTTACTAAAGTGATTAAATACTGCACGTTTAAAATTTGTTATCTCTCTAATTTGTTTAATGTCGAATGGCAAGGAGTTCCAAAGGCGAATGCTATTTGCAAAGAATAGTCGTGATGAATTAAGATACTTAAAGGTAGGAATTACAATGTTTACTGTTCTGGAAGAAAAACAAAACCGAATTTTTTCATAAAGGTAATAAGGTGTTTTTGTTTGAATTATTTTATGCAAAAAGATACAATTCCGGTAATTTGTATATTCGAGGAGAGTACAATTCAGAATACTTGAGTTATAGGGAGAAACATGGTCATATCTTCGAAGCCCGTGAACATATCTTGTCATATCGTTAAACGCCACTCGGAGTTTATGTTCAGACAAAGAATCAAGCTTAGGATATACAACTTCAGAGAAAGATATTATTGGAACTAACAAAGTTCTCATCAAATGAAGCCTCGTTTCTTTAGGAGTAAAATTATTTGAAATCCATAGTTTCCTTAGAGTTCCATATATTCGCCCAACGACATAATTTATATGCTCTCTACAGGACAAGTCATTAGTTACTTTGTAACCAAGACTTGTCACAGAGTTCACATATGATATTGTTTTTTTATTTAAAGTAATCAAGGGAAGGTCTTCATTACAAAGCGCCTTCTTTGAGATCATTAAAGCTTGTGTTTTCTCAGGATTAAGGGTGAGGCCATTAATATCAGCCCATTTTCCAATACTACTGAGATCCTCATTGATGCGAAAAATTAAATCTTCAATGAGACCGGATTTTCGAGAAAGATAGATTTGAATATCATCCGCATACAAATGAAAACAAACATTTTTACAAACAGAGGGTAAATCGTTAATAAACATACAAAAAAGGATTGGGCCCAAAATAGAGCCCTGTGGTACACCCATCTTCAACTGTGTAGGTTGAGACAGATGATTCTGGACAGCGACACGTTGTGTCCTGTTTGTTAGAAAACTCTGGATAAAACGAGCTGCCAAATTCGAAAAACCAAAGTAATGTTTAAGTTTTTCATAGAGAACGGAATGAT
Organism: Philhelius festivus; assembly: GCA_963931855.1. NCBI lineage: Eukaryota > Metazoa > Arthropoda > Insecta > Diptera > Syrphidae > Philhelius > Philhelius festivus. Next base: position 151,203,836 of record OZ007555.1, read on the forward strand.
TGACTCTATCGAACGCTTTAGAGAAATCTAATAAGCACAGAGCAGTGAGCTTATCTTGATCATATTGCAGTCTTATATCATCCAAGATTTTAACCATTGTAGTAGAACAAGAGTGATTAGCTCTAAAACCTGATTGTAGAGGAGACAGAAGATTCCTTGAAGTAAGATGCTCAATTATTTGCTTCGAAAGCATTTTTTCTAACACCTTAGACAAACAAGGTAAAATACTAATCGGCCGATAGTCTGAAGGTTCCTTTGGCAAGATTTTTTTAGGAACAGGTGTTATCCTGGCTGCTTTCCATGCATTAGGAAAAGTAGAAGACGCAATACAGTGGTTGTAAATATGAGTAAGGGCGCTAATTACATATGGTAAAACAAGTTTCACGAAACGAAGGGAAATTCCGTCTTCTCCAATTGCATTAGATCTTAGAGTTTTAAAAGTGTTTAATACTTCATTTTCGGAAACAACTTCAAAGCTAAACAGCGCAACATCGTTGTAAACTAACTCAGATTCGGGTTCGAAACAGGTAGGCACTGGAGTCATGGTTGTGAAGTGAGTGTTGAGTACATCCGGGTCTAATTTACATAAAGAGATTTGCCTTTTTCCAACACCAATTTCACGAAGGTTAGTCCATAGTTGCTTAGAAGAAAGGTCAGTATTAAACTTTGAAGCGAAGTAATTTCTTTTAGCTAAACGTACAATAGAAGTGACTTGATTTCGAAAAAAACAATATATTCGCCAAGTTTCAGGTTGTGGTGATTTTCTCCATTTATGATAGTGTTTTCTTCGATTTTTTATTGCATTCATAACTTCATTATTGAACCAGGGACACTTTTTATTTTGAATTCTTACCGTTTTTAAGGGAACATGCCGAAAAAATAAGCTTTTTAAAAGGTTTTCTGTGTAATTAAGTTTGTCATCAACATGCGCAATGTTCAAACAATCATACCAAGCCAAGCTACTCGCATCAGAACACAAAGATTCAATATTGGTTGAATTGATATCTCTATATGAAAAAGTTAAAGGAATTTGAGAAAGAGAGAAGTCAATATTGTATGTACAAAAAATTAAGTCATGATCAGAAATGCCATCAAGAAACAATTGGTCATTCAAAAGAATATTATTAGGATCAGATACAATAAAGAGGTCAAGAAGACTAGGGGAAGAGTTGGGTGCATATCTAGTAGGGAAATTATTTATAACTTTAAGACCGGAAGAAGCAACAGAATCAAGGAGTTGAGAAGAGCGAGAATCTACTTTAAGAAGGTCAGCGTTAAAATCACCACAAACAATAATGTGTTCATAAGAAACTAGAAACGGTTGTAAGGCAGTAAAAAAGGGGGCAGGTGAGCAGCTTCTATTAGGATTATAAACGCAGGCCACTATACAATTTACACTCCTATCAGAAATTTCCAAAATTAAAAATTCGATACCAGTAGTATCTGATTTGCTTAAAATCTTACAGTTCAGAGATGATCTGCAGTAAATTGCAACCCCACCACCAATTGTAGTGGTGCACCTATCATTTCTAATGAGGATGTAATTAGTAAGGCTACGTACGTTATCAGGGACATCTGGATGAAGCCATGTTTCACTCACACAGATAACATCAATACTCACTCCATTGAAAATCTCCTTAACATAGTCAAATTTGTTATATGGACTCACTTTGTTCACTTAATTTACGTAGAAGTTCAGTGTGTGTTTCTATTAAAACAGACGAATTGGTGACATTCGAATAGTGAGAATTTACAGCATCAGCCGGAACAGCAGCAACGGGGACAGCAGTAGCAACAGGTATAGCAGCAACAACAACATCAGCAGAAGGGTAAGAAGGGGTCTCATTTTTACTTTTAGAAGAAGCATTCGAAGAAGAAGTTTTGGGAGAAGTGGTTTTAATAGAGGTTTTCCCATTCTTTTTAATTGAGTTAGTGGTGGTGCGAGGGGTAGTAGGTGTATTCATCATTGGACTAGAGAGTGCTTTTCTGGAGCGAGTTCTTTCAGAAAGAGGCATGGATTTAAGAGATTAGTCAACAACAAAAAAAAAGTTTTGAGTTCTTTGTTTTTCGTTTTAATTTAATTTAATGTTAGTTTACTTTTCTTTTTTTTTTTTGTTTTCCGACTCTTTTATTTAAATAATGAAACACTTTTTAAGCCAAATACAATGATGGCAATACAACCACTTACTTTTACGTTCAGTTTATTTATATAAAAAAACACTTTTATGGAATTTAACACGGTTGGGGTTAGGAAATCTCAGACAGCAAATTAAAGCACGTCTATTCACTAGCACATTAGAAATGACATTCATTTTTGTGTGCATTTTTAGAGAAATGGGGGGTATACAATATTCGGCCGATTCCGAGCAGCAATTTCCATGACAAGAGATTCCGTTGGAGGATTTGTCAATTCTTCTGAGAAATATTTCGGCGTTTTCAAGAAGAATAATATTAAAAAGATAAATATACTCATTACCTACCCGGATTTAGCCTTCTTCCAGGTTTAAAAAATTTTTTAGCCTCTTGCAAACCTTTGAACCAACCCTGAGTTTCGTATATGAGGCTACAGTAATGGTAATTTTTATACCAAAAACTAGAAATGAATACGTGAGAATCAAAGTTTCAATATTATTCTATAACGTTATCAAAATTCATAAATTAATTAATTTTTGGTCCACCCTGTAGATATAAGATTAACATAATTTTAACTTTGTTAGTAAACAAACAAAATTTAATAGTAAATAAATTCGATTTGAGAATTATCAAGAGTGTTTAAATGTTTTCATTTAATTCATACGAATTATTATTATTTAAGCTTCGATAGTAAAGAAAACAAAACTGCCAAGACTCTTGTAAAAAATAAACGTTTCATTTTTATGTCAACATAGTGCCTATGCCTTTTTTCAATTCAATGAATTCAAATAGCTCACAAGCATCTCTCGAGTTATTGCGTCAGAGTATATCAAAATGCAATTTTTAAATGCCTCGTATTCAATCATTAATCTTGTGTCTGAAAGTCATAATCACACATGTTGTAATGGCAAATTGCACGTACATGGTTCAAAGTAGACGCCGTCGTCGTCGCCGCCGCCATCAAACTATAATGAAACAGCTCAACTACGTCCGTCCTCGTCAATATAAATGTTTATGTAGTTTGCAATTTTCAACGTAAATTGTAACTATTTTTACTTAATTAAATCGAAAAAGCAAACATGAATGCAGTCACGTATCTTATTGAGGAAGGTCTAGAAATATAGTCAGTTAAAGCACAAGATATTTACTTTGCGAAAAACGAATAAAAAAAAAAACAAACAGAAATTTAGTTTTTGGGAAATTTAAAGAATTCGCCTGCATTTGGCCAAAATGAAAAATTAAAATGTTTTTGTTATGACTAATGCAATCGAGTGACGGAATGTTTTGTTTACATGAAAGTCAGCAAAAGGATGCCAGCCATAGTTATAAACATTTAATTTATTATATTCGAATTTTAAATTTAACTTTTAAGACATAAAACAAAAAATAATAAATCTCCGATTGATGGGTGAATTTTTATCTTGAATTAAGTTCAAGTTCTCCGGTTTGATAAAACTCGAAATATAACTTCAGTTTGCTCCTCGATCAACGAAAACTAAAGACTACAACTAAACTCCGATTTGACACACAGAGTTTGTTGGAGCTTTACAGATTCGAAGTACAGCGAATAAGTTTGCAGTTTTAAGGCAATGTAATTCATTCATCAGGGTCCAACACCATCAGGCACAGATTTTAGTATTTCATTTTGAGAATGCAGAGGCATTTTGGCACGTAGCGGATAGCAATGTGCCTGAAACTCCTTTCTAGCGCTTTAATATATTTTTGATTATCAACTTGTTTTCAAAAATCAGATTTCAATTCTTATCAAATAAATGAGTTCCAAACCGACTTTTTGCTTGAGATTGAAATATCAAAACTTTAAACATTCTAGCCGATAGAAATCTTAGAACTTAGTGATCAAGTAAATTTTATAATTCTGGGCGCCTTAATGGGATTATGACTACCCTTAAAATGTTTTGGCACAACACGAGCGTCTAGGGAAGTTGTAGATGATTTAAAAGAAGATACCGATGCAGATTGGTTGGTTATATGTCTGAACATCGTGATGGGATGGAAATATGAAGACTGGTAAGGCATTCCACATTCGTGTTGTGGGGCTAAAGGAAGAATCTCTGAATTTAACAGTACGCCCGAAGTTGGGCTCAAGGATAAACTGCTAGGAATTCCCTGTGGCTCATTTCTAGAAAATTGTTTATTAAAATTTCGGTGCAATAATGAAAGACGAGACACATTGCGGTGTGGTCCTTGATAGATGCAAATGTTTAATGTTTTACTTCTTTCACAGCGATTGCTGTATGGAGGAAGATGATTTGGATCACTCCAATTAAGATGACTTAATGCGAAGCGTAATTATTTACGTTGGACAGATTCGATTCGATCAATGTGTTGTAAGTAAAGTGGCGACCATACAGAACTAGCATATTTTGATTAAGGACAAAAAACGGTGTTGTACAACGAAGATGTTACAAGACTACAAGAAAATTCCTTACTCCAACGCTTAATAAATCCAAGCATTGAGTTTGCTTTACTGACAATTTTCTCAATGTGGAGTGAAAAGTCTAGATTTTGCGAGGTCTCATGTTGTTTCTACATTAATTAGAATGGCTTGATTTATGCTGTAATTGTAACATATTGGGTTTTTTCTTCTAAAGAAGGACATTGATTGGCACTTTGAAACATTTAGAAAGAGATTGTTATATGAGCACCATTCAGAAAACATATTTATGTCATTTTGAAGAGAAACAGAATCGGATTGGTTTCTGATGATTTTAAATAATTTAATATCATCTGCGTAGATAAGAACCCTACATGATTTTACAATTGAAACAACATCATTGATTTTATACTCTGAAAAGAAGTGGACCAAGGTGACTACCTTGTGGAACACCAGAGTCAGCATTAATTGGATCAGAAACGATTCCTCTAAAAAGAACTTGGTATGTGCTTCCCTTCAAATAAGAACTGATTCATTGAACGAAAGCAGAATGGAATCCAAGTGATGAAAGCCTAAATAAAATTAGACAATGAGACAACTTGTTGAAGGCCTTACTAAAACCGGTATAAATACAGTCAACTTGATGACCATCCTCGATAAAACTATCGACGTGAATTCAACGAGATTAGTAACAGTAGATTTCTTTTTCATAAACCCATGTTGCTCGCTCGCAAGGAAAGGTTTGCAGCTGAAATAAAAACTCTTAATTATGATAGCTTCAAATAGTTTCGGTAAGCAAGAAAGTTTGGCTATTGGTCTATAATTAGAAATATCACCACGATTTCCTTTTTTGTGAATAGGTATAATGAATGAATTTTTCCAAATTTTAGGAAATTTTAAAATAGAAACATTAGGGGGTTTGCCAGAGGTTTGCAGCAATTTTTTAGAATATCGGCCGGAATTCCATCTGGTCTACTGGACGTGTCGTGGTCTAAGCCCGAAAGATGGTCTAATACATCCTCAACTGTGATAACAATACCACTCAATGAGTAAAATTACTCTTAAAAGGTTCAAAATCATCATCACAAAACGAAAGTTTAAAGAAGAAAGAAAACATATTGCAAATGACAAAAGGGTTGTTGCTGGTTTAACCAAGTACTTCATAGTAGATGGATATCCGTCAGATTTTTTCTTGCTATTAACAAATTTCCAAAGAGGTTTCGGGTCAACAAGAAGTGAAGACCGCATTTTTAACATATAACAATCATAGAGGATTGTGCATAATGATTGGAACTCTTCATATAACGATAAATAACTGTTGTAATCATCCAATTTATTAGATATTAGGTCCTTTTTCCATGCTATATTTCATAAGTTACGTATACTACGAAGCTAATGGGTGTACCAGGGGAGTGTTGTTAGGGCCGAGTGTCTCGATTTTTTTCCAGATAGAGATGCAATGAAACATTCAAAGATACTTAAGTAGAAATTGAAAACCATCACATCCAATGCTCCCATTCAAAAGTAAGTCAAAATCAATGTTTTAGTTCATTGAGCAAAGGGAAGTTAGTTCTCTGGAAGTCAAATACAAGAGAGCCACTATCAAAATCAGAATCGGTTGTATGAGCATGGGAAATAAAAACAGAAAGTGGGGAATGCTAGCTATCAACTTTCGTCATGGGAATTGGACATAGTTCAACAACACAATTACGAGGGTTAGAAACGAATATCAGATCTAACTGGCGAGAAATACTATTTTTTATACAGCTCACTTGCTGTAAATCAGAAGATATCACTTTGTCTATACTCTGTCCAACAAAACATGTCAGTACAGGGAAGATAGGACGTTTGTCTCTCATTCCGGTTGCATTGCCATGTAATATAAGTGTGTCGCCTTTTAAAGCTCTCACAGGGATTCCGTAGTTTAAATTATAAATCGCCGCAAATGAGAGTAAAAAACGCGTAGGGCTACCGTCTGCCGATTCAAAATGACTGAAAACAATATTCAATTTACCTTTTCCCACAACGCCAAGTGGTAAGATAATAGGCGCGTTTTTTTTCAAGTTGAAAAGCAATACGACAACACTCAACATATACTCATCTTCTTAAAATGTGTTCTCAAAAGCTTCAAATCCCAAAAGCTCCTTAATAAAAACCACTGAAAAAGCTCCTTGCTTGCAATTGAGAATGATAATGGTAACTCTGTTTTGATGTAGATAAAGAGCGCACGATCGTATTGAGTGGCACTTGACAGTTGTTGACACTCTTGACAGTATCTCATCAGCAGTGGGATACGACGGTCGTGTTGGGGTGTACAACTTTTTGCTAAGAATTACAACAACAATTCCTTAAGAAAAGTCAGTGGCTCGCTCTTTTTTTAGTGGCATTTTTCCTAACGCATTGTAGTGAGGGTGCATCAGGCGCCACTGCTTTAGAAAAAGCTCTCCCATAAGGCCTGTACTGACAATTTTTGTTGGACAAAGTATAAAAACAAAGCTTCCTGCGGAGAAGAGACGTTGGTGGGCAATAAACATATTTCATCATCAGAAAGAGTCCATTCTAGATCAGGAAGATTAAAGTCTCCTACAAGAAGAACATCGTCAAGAGGATCACAATTATCAGAAATATAGTTAATGGCATATTTGAAGCAATATTATATATTTCCAATGGGCTTTTTGGAGGGATATACATATTTATTATATAAAGGAATTTATTTCCGATACATACTCGTACTTTAACACAAATAATATCAACTGAGTCAGTATTAGGGATTGGGAATATACAGCTATGAAAAACGCTTCGCACAGATTTTATAATTCCACCATCCACGGAAGCTAAGGGATCAGAATATCTACCTTTACGGTACACCACAAAATCGGTGGAAAATACGAGTAGTTCATTATTTAGAAATGTTGAGTTCAGACAAGTTTCTGTTAACACAATTACATCGAAATCAGACGTATGAGATGCTAAAAGAAATTTTTGAGTTTTCGACCGAAGTCCGTTTACATTTTGGTAGTAAAGGAACAGACGATCTAGTTTTCGAGTTTTAGACCTAAAATGTTAGTAGAATTTATAGGGACGTTTGGTCATTTCACGCAAGGTGGAGTGTAATGCACCTACTGAGAACTCCTCCTCAATGCAAGTGTCGCTCGTTGATAGCAATATCGTAAAGCAATAAATTCTTCGCCATTTTTGGTTCCCCATTTCAAAATGCTATGGGGATCAAAATTGTTTGAGCTTATCATTCGCTGCATCCGAAGGACAAGGTCAGAAATCTGGAAACGAATATGATATGAAAACTGAGTGTTCTATCGTCGGCAAAACATTTTAGTTGATTAGGAGTTTTAAAGATCATTGATGTGTATAGAAAAGAGAATCGGAGATAAAACTGAGCCCTGTTGCACACCGCTATTTATTTTATCAATAACAAACCTGTAACCATTTAATACGACTTAAAGTTAGGTGTCCGAAAGGTAAGTTGTAATCGAACGAAGAAGAGATTCATCGATACTACATGCCCGCATTTTCAATAAGAAAGCTTGATGACAAACTCTATCAAATGCTTTTGAAATGCCAAGTGCAACAATCTTGGTTTCTCCAAAACGATGCAAAGATTTGTGCCACTGGTCGGTGAGATAGACCAGCAGATCACCAGTGAACCTATTGCTACGAAAGCGATTGTCGAGATAATTGATAAGATTTCGTTCTTCAAGATATTTCTATATTTGCCTATAAAACAATGTCCTGGGGTCTATTTCACCAACTACAAATTACAAGTACAAATTTGTGATTAAAAAAAACTACTTATGAAAAAAACTCGATTTTTTACAAATTTGTTAAAAAAATGCTTGTAATCACAATTTTATAAGATGGTGAAATAGGCCCCTGTTATAACACCTATTGAGGAGCCTATGTGTTATAATTAACCTTTATTTTTATTATTCATGGTATTTTTTTCTTTAATTTATATATAAATAAATAAAACAAACAAAGCTATGACACTTAATTTCGAATTATGTACTCGTATATGGTCTTACGTACTTTCGCTTTTGTTGAAAAAGCGTCCAACATCAACCATAAACCAGAGTCATTTAGTTGTTTTCTTTTGTTGCTAACTTTAAATTTCAATTCGAATTTGATTTTGAATTTTGAACTAATCCAACACAACTGTATCTATAAACGTCAGGTATTCATAAAACCGTTAATCAAATTCTGACTTTTTTGTTTAAATAAATTTGAGCAAAATCTTATGCACTCATCAACTAGATCAATAAAAAAAAAGCATTTCTTTTTCTACTTCTCTCTCTGAACTGATTAGCAATTTTTCTTTTCAGCTTGTTAAATTTAAGTTTAAAGCTTAACACCATCACACTAGCTAGCAGCGGCTAAATGTATAAAACTTTTAATTTTTTGTTGTATATTTCTGTATTTTCGTTCAGCTCAGTATGACGTGAGAGGAAATTGCAGTTTAAAATGTAAAAAAAAAACAAATAACGAAAACAAATTATCAAACGGGTGCGCTTAGAATTCTCGCCTTGCCGACCACCAATAGCTTTTCATCAAATGGCGTGATATTGACAAAAGAAAAAACCTTTTAAGTATGTACTTGTATATCTGCCGTATGGTGTGGGTTTAGCTTGTTAATTGTTCGTGCGCAGTCAGCTTTATTTTAGAGATTATTTTTATTTTAGTTATTGTTACAAAACAAACGACTTTCCGAGCATTAATATAATTGTTTTGATTCAAAATAAATGATTATTATCAATTTGTCCGAAGATTATAATTTGAACTACCAGGGAAAGGGAATAAGTAAATTGACTGTGACAGTATTTAGGTCTTTATGATGTCACCAGATGTCACAAATAGTCCAAAGAGACGTGATGGGTTGCCAGACATTAAGTGCATCCTATTTTGGAAAGGAAGTCTATATTTTAAGAATAAAACGGAGTGGCAGCTTTAATTATGCAAAATTTTTTAAAATCAAAGCTATATTTCTAATAAAAAAATTAAACTAACTTTCATTGACAGGGTTGCTAACCCAACTAACAATTTTGCTTCCGATTTCTGAAATTAAAGAATCATTCGTAGCTATAGCGCTCACATAACCACATTCTTGTTGGAAGTCAAATAGCTTTAGGAGTAAAAATTGATATAATTCATGTCCTAGACATTCTCTGGGTCACTTTTTATCACCTTTATAGGCGTAAAGACTCAATATTCCTTTAATCATTCTATATTTATACTATTAGATCATAGGCAGCTCATACTCCGATAGTCATCCGAAGAAACTGCTATAAAAGTCCTAATTTGGTATTCGTTATCTTTATAGAATCATTATTGGACAGTTTAAGTCAAGGTGGAGTATAGTTCCTGTAGTACTTTTATAAAACTGTGCAAATATATGCAGTCAAAATGAGTCATTGACCCAGAATGCACCACGTGCTTTTGTACACATGAGGGACATATATGCTACACTATCAAGTACAACAACAAAATGCGCAATCTGTATAAATTAAATGTACGACTGGGTCGAACGAACTTGAACGAAAATGTAAAAAATGCAAATTTTAACAAATTTAAGTTTTTAAACTAAAAAAAACTTTTTTTAAAAATTGTTTAAGTACGGCAAATAAAAATGAAATGCCATATAATTTTTTAGAAAATGTGAATTTATTAAAAAACAAAAAAAAAACAAAAATTGAAAAATTAAAAAATTTTAGCGGATTCTTAAAAAAAATAAGTTTTTATATACAAAATTTTTAAAACATTTTTGAGAAAAACATTTGGTTTATCTACTTTCAGTGCTTATAATTTTACGGATAAAAATTAAATCTAAAAAAAATATTGACCTGTTTTTTTTTAATTCAAAAAAATATTTTTTTTAAAGATTGGATAGAAATTTTTTTAGCTTTTAACAAGCTTTTCTAAAAAAAAACTATTATTAAAATCCAACAAGCTGTTACTGAGAAATTCAAAATTAGAAAAAAAAATTATGTGGTAGGTAGCCAGTAAAATCTTAGTTTAAACCTTTTATCGAATTATACATCGTTAAAATTAATCGAAAAGAAAAAAATTATTAAAATTCTCTAGGTGCCGTTTCCCATAAAAATACGATTTTTGAAAACCATTTCTTAACATTTGTAATCGTTTTTTTTTTCATATCTTGTAGATTGTAAACAAATTTTAATTAAGTTTTAAAAAATTAAACCATGGTGTTTTTTTACGAATGCGTAACTTGCTAAATAGCAGCTATGTCGCAAGTAAAAAGTCAACATTGCAATTTATTTGAAAAAAATAAATTAAAGTTTCATTCATATAAAACTTAGAAAGCATCTATGTATAAAGAAAGTCTATGTGGCTTTATAGGAGATAAATCACGATAAAAGCGATCCCAATTCAACGCCGCCTCTGACATATACCAGTTTGGCCGAGCGGTTAGCGAGCAAGAGATTTGGTGTGAGAGGACTCAAGTTCAAATCCCAGGTCCGCCTATTCATGTAAGTAATTTTTAAATTAATTTTAAAACTAAAAGTAGAAATTAAATCATAAATAATAATCAGCTCTTAAGATCTTCACAGAAATCATGCGGAAAAACCCGAAAAACATATGTAAGAAAAGCATCAAAATAAAAATGAAATCAAATAAGCACAAAATAAATATTTTTTTTTTATTTTATGCATACTCCTATAAGTATTTTATTCTTGTGACAGTAAATCTTCTTTTCATTGCCACTATCGATGCAATTGCTGCAATAAAGCATATATTACCTCTATAACATAACGATAAGTATGTTCTTCGGAGTAACACAATTTACTCCATAAAGGTCCAATAGGAGTTAAAAAAAAGTCGCCCTTTTAACTCTATGGAGTTTTATATAACCCTTAAATGTGTGCAATAGACAGTAACAAGAAGCTTCTCTACATGAATATAGAAGTAAAATTGTTAGTTGGGAAATACATATGTATATTAAAATATGACACAATTTTGTTTTGTTAAGATCGAAAATGAAAGAAATACAGGTTATATTTAAGTCTATTAGCCATATTCTGCTGACTTTAATCGTTCATTTGATTTACTCATTCGATTCCCTTTCACTTAAGCTTGGTATTCTGTGAACGGGGTGAAATGCAACTTGTCTGACATTTACATAAGCAGCTGTTCATGAGAAAATATTTGAAAATTTGAATAAATTGTTTTGGTAAATACTTAAAGTTAAGTAATAGAAATAGCCAATAGTATTGGACTTTTGTTCTATTTTCAAACAGAGGAATTTTATTCACATTTTATGATGAATCAAGCTCATAGAGAGCCTAAGCCTAGACCTAAGCAACTATCAACCATTCCTGTGTGCGTGTTACCAGGAATGGAGAAGACATACAATTTGCTGCCGATTCCAACAGATTCAATTCCTTATTTTAACTGAATGAAGATTTTCGAAATTGCACACCAATTTGGTTAAAACAATTAATCACTCTAACCGAGCTGGCTCATGTATTTTTAACCGGGTAAATTTGTAGGTTGTATGTAAGCAGCCTCACTTGTTTAATTCAATACGGCCATTTTTACTTGCGACTTATAGGTACTATAAGGCAAGTTAGAAATTTGAAAAAAAAATCGAACTCGATATTTTGATCAAAGTTGACATTACGATGATAGCGAAGACTAAATAAAATGCACGACTGGATCGCACGAACTTGCTCTTATGTAAAAGTACTTTGGGATTAAAAATACATTTTATAAATATAAAACATGGATTTTAATGAGATAAAAATGTTCAAATGTATGGAATTGCCGTCTGATTAATCATTTTAATATTAAAGTAATTTTTTATATAACAAATTTTCTTAAAATTTTTCGAGAACAAAATTTGGGATGCCAAATTTTAAGTATTTAGTAGTATAGGTTTTAGAAATAGTTTCAAAAAATAATCGTTCACACGTTTTAAAGATATTAGTGTTTCAAAAAAAAAAAACTTGGAATTTTATTTTCAAAAATCCCAAAAAAAAATGTTCGAATATTTTTATATACAATATTATTTTAAGCTTAAGGGGACTCATGCTGAAAATTTTTGGTTAAAATCGTTAGAACCGTTGATGAAAAAGTCAAAAAATCAAAAAACGGTTCTATGACAGGTCCCGTAATAACATTTTGCCCCAAATTTTTTTTAGCAAAATGTAGTTTATGTCCATAATATCACACATAATTTTTTTTATCAAAATCGTTAGAGCCGTTTTTGAGATAAATAAGATTATGCATTACGGGTGTAATGGGAGGTACCGTTAGTTTTAGAGCTGAAAAAAAATTTCAATTTCCCCTCTAGAGAATCACCGAAGACCCTTAAGTACCGAATTTGAAGAAAATAGGTGCAGTGGCTTAGGCTCTAGATCGATGTACAGACATACAGACAGACAGACGGAATTGTCGGACCCACTTTATTCGTCTTCGCTATCATCGTAATGTCAACTTTGATCAAAATCTCGAGTTTGATTTTTTTTCCAAATGCAGAATTTGCCCTAGTATGTACCTATGTATGTACTGTACATATATCGCAAGTAAAAAGTGGGTCTCGCAATTCTGTCTGTCTGTTCGACTACAGCCTAAACGGCTCGGCTGATTTTCTTTAAAGTTGGTAGATATCATTTTTAATTTTTTCCGCCCACAAGTTGAGGGTACCCCATGGAACCATTTTTTTTGTTTTTGATTTTTTTCAAAAACGGTAGCACCGATTTTGATCAGTTTTTTTATGCTAAGGCTCCTTAAAAATTTAAATAGTATTGTGTATTAAAATTTAAAAAAAAAATATATTAATTTTTTTTTCAAAAATCAATATTTCTAAAACCCCATACTAGACTTTTTTTTTAAACTTGATATATAAAAGTTTCTTAATATAATCTACAAGATGTGAAAAAAAAAAGTTATTTTACTTCAAAATAAAGGTACCCACCATACAAATGTTAAAAATTGGTTTTTAAAAATCGTATTTTGCTCGAAAACAGCGCATAGAATTTTGAAAAAATTTTTTCTTTCAATTAATTTTTATGATCTTTAATTTAATATAAAAAATTTTGAAACTAAGATATTAAAGCTTGTACCTACCATAGAACCATTTTTTCTTATTTTGAATTTCTCATTATCGACATAACGGCTTTTAATGAACGTTTTTCATAGAGATGCTTCCAAAAAGTTTAAAAAACATTGCATTTCAAGACTTTAAAAAAAATATTTTTTGAAATTTTAGAAAAAAAAGTTATTTTTTTTTTGAAAATTCGAGATCACAAAAATGACTCAATAGTTTTTTTGGAAATTTAATTTTTCTTCGTACAGTAATAAAAACTCAAAGTTGGAGTACCAAATTTTTTTCTTAAGAATGTTTTAAGAATTTTGTATATAAAAGCTTATTTTTTTAAAGAAACCGCTACAACGGCTTAGAATTTTAGTTCTTGCAAAAATTCCTATTTGCATAACATTCTGTTCTATCTATTACTACTAAAAGAATTTAAAAAATGAATTTTATGCTTATATACAGTTTTCTGTAATAACATTCGTTCTTGAAATTCCTAGTCTATTACATAGGAGCAAGTTCGTGCGACCTAGCCGTGCATTTTGTTTATCCTTGTACATCAGCTGTTTTCGAAATGTTTTTTATTTTCAGTTTGTAGACAGAACCAAATGGCAGCAAAGATTTGATATCTTTAAAATAAAGTGTTTTTGCTCAACTTTAAAAAAAAAGGTGAAAAGTTTCACTTACAATCACCACTAACAAAATGTCCTAATGTAAAATAGGGCCTTAACTAGTTCATCGATAGTAAATGTTTAGAAGAATTGAAAAATTTAAAACGTTTGTTTCACTTTTCGACACCCTATTAAATAGATAACGTATAGAAAGTCTTAAATGGAATACAAGTTGCTTAGCTGGAATGAACTTATGGGTGTGCGATTAAAATATTTGTTCTCCACAATGAGTTCTTATTCTATTCTTATTTATAGGTATGTCATAAAAAAGAAATAATCTATATCTCTGTGAGATTGCTTTTTCTTTTGAAGTTCCAATTTGGTCAGCCATTTTTCGTGATCGCATAAAAAGCCAAAAGCAATTGTAGCAAACAAAAAAAATTAAACGCTTTTTACGAAAATTGGCATTTTCAGGGTAGGAGTCTTCTCTCCCCTCACCAATCTATTCAGATCTAATTCCATTAAGAAACTCATGTCCAGCAATGAAGAATATTTTATTACGTCTCGTGAGTAAATTATTTTATTTGTTCGAGAAGAATTTCAGTTTTACGTTCTTTCTTTTTTTATTTAGTTTATAAAAGTAGGTATTTTATGGTTACCTAATTTTTTTTTCGCTAAAATACTCATTTTATTACTCTCGCAGATAATTTGACAGTGTGGTTAGTTTGATAAGACCCAATTGTAAATTTCTAAATGTGTTTTCCTTTTATTTTAAACAAATCCCTTTTTTCATATTTGTTTAAGTTAAACTATACCACCTAAACCTATTATAATTTAAATACATATTTTAAAGGATTTTTTGTGAATTAATGAAATATCAATACATAAATATTTTTGAAAAGGACCAACCAAGTGAATCGTACTGTAAGAAATATAATTTTGCCTTAATTATCTGCAACAGGTGTAGGATGAGCTGATAAAGTGCTGATTCATAGTCAAATGACAATTGGTCCGAGTGAAATAATTACTTTTTTTTTGACAACAATATTTATGAATTTAAAAAGCGACAATAATTGCC
Organism: Philhelius festivus; assembly: GCA_963931855.1. Lineage (NCBI taxonomy): Eukaryota > Metazoa > Arthropoda > Insecta > Diptera > Syrphidae > Philhelius > Philhelius festivus. The sequence continues at coordinate 151,219,117 of OZ007555.1, forward strand.
AAGAGGTAAGTTATTGAGATTTTATGTTAAGCAATTTGTTGCAATCAAATTGACGTCATAATTACTCATGTCAACATCAATTTGGCAATAATTCGTTATAGGCGTAACAATTAATCAATTAGTATATTTTATATAATGAATTTTATTTGCGTGACTGAAACCTCGTTTGTGAAAAAGAATTTTGATGACTTAAACAGAATACGAATATCAATAGTAATTTCATCAAAATGAAATGGAAAGGTTCAAAGATCGAATTCCGGTAAAAAACAAGTTGGGGTAGGTGATACTGATGTGAATTGCTTTGCGAAAATTTAATCGAAATAATGATATCTATTTCTGTCTGGAAAGATGAAGAACTCTTGCACAGCTTATCAACGAATTATTACCCTACCAAGGCTGAATCAAGATTTCGTATAGAAACTGACTGTATTCTGCGAGTTCTTCTCCTGAAGGTTCTTAAAAAGCTTTTTTGTGGGCAAATGTGATGCAAGATTAGATTGACAAGAATCTTAACTAGTCTACTAGCCATTGGTTCTTAATATTTTGAAAATTTCGAGTTTGAAATAATTTTATTTTATATTCCTCTAATTTGTTGAAAGTGTGCTTTGACAGTCGTGTACTTTCCAATTGTGCTGATTGTATGGTGAATTTAAAGCCGTTAATAATTATGTACTTACTTCTACTATTAATTAGTGACAAGTGTCACAATCGTAACAAAAATGTGTACAAGTTTTATCACTACAAAAAAAAATTTATCAAAATAATTTTGATAATTGTGATCTACAGTGAGACAAAAATTTTATTGGATATCATGCCTTAAATGTGCCTTAATTTCTTTATGTCACAAACGTAACAAGCAGACGTTTCAAGTTTTAATCTATCTTATTTTAAATAAATGTTGTGATTTTTTTTTACGTAATTTTCCCAAAATCTTTTCTGCATGGTAATTTATTACCTTTCTAGTTATTTCAACATTAAAAAAAAAAAGAGAGTTATGTTCACGAGTAAAAATCGTCACACCCGTAACACTAAATTGAATTCAGTAAAAAATTCAAATTAAATTTTTTACAGTTGTGTGTATTTTTTTTAAATTATAGAAATTGCATTTAAGATGAGCTTTGAGGAAAATATTAAAATAATAATGAATAAAAGTTTTCATAAAATATTTCCTATCACATGGTGTCAAGCCAGTCGAAAATTACCAGCTTTATAAAACACCTGAACGCAACTGAAATATAACCCTTACCCACGTTTTTACTTGCGACTTATTGGTACTATAAGACAATTTATGCATTCGGAAAAGAAAATCGAACTCGAGATTTTGATCAAAGTTGACATTACGATGATAGCGAAGACCAAAAAAGTGGGTCTCGCAATTCTGTCTGTCTGTTTGTCGGTTCGACTACAGCCTAAACGGCTCGGCCGATTTTCTTCAAACTTGGTAGATATGGGCTTCGATTTTTTCCCCCCACACGTTTTTTTTTTTTTAGGACCAAAAATAACGGTACCTGCCATACGATTTTTTTCGAAATTTTATAAATATTTTTTTTTTCGCAAAAACTGTCTCACAGATTTTTTTTTAAAAATTCAAAAAATTTCATTTAGTCAAAGCTAGGTAATGGTTGAAAAAAATTTTCCAAAAAATGGTTAGTTTTGGTACCCCCTTTGGAACCATTTTTTATGTTTTTGATTTTCTCAAAAACGGTACCACCGATTTTGATGATTTTTTTATGTTAAGGCTCCCCAGCAGTTTCAATATTATTGTGTATTCAAATTTTCAAATATTTTTTTTTGGATTTTTAAAAAAAATTGCAAATTTTTTTTTGAAAACTCAATATTTTGAAAAACCCATGCTCGATTTTTTTAAAACTTGATAAATAAAAGTTTTTTAATAAAAATTATAAGATGTAAGAAAAAAAATTTATTTTACCTAAGAATAACGTTACAACATTTGTATGGAGCAAATGTTAAAAAATGGTTTTCGAAAATCGTAATTTTCTCGAAAACGGTTCCGAGAATTTTGCTTTAATTTTTTGTATTTTGATTAATTTTTACGATCTAAATACATATAATCAAATAAAAAAAATTTGAAATCGAGATATTACTGACTGTAGCTACCAAAGAACCATTTTTTTTGCAAATTTAGAATTTCTTATTATCGACAAAACGGATTTTAACAAAAAAATTTATAGAGAAGCTTCTAAAAAGTTAAAAAAAAGAACATTGCATTTCAAAACTTTAAAAAAAAATAATTTTTGAGTTTTTGAAAAAAAAAAAATCTATTTTTTATTTTGGAAAATTCAATATCTCAGAAACGGCTCAATATTTTTGTTTGTAAATTTAATTTTTATTTGAAAAATAATAAAAACTTTAAATTGGCGTACCAAATTTTTTTCTTAAAAACGTTCTAAAAATTTTGTATATAAAAGTTTATTTTTTTAAGAAACCAGTATAGATTTATAATTTTTGTTCTTGCATAAGTTTATATTTGTTTGAATCACATAGCATCCTGTTTTTAGCTCCAACTACTAAGGGAGTTGTTTTATTGTCTATTAAAAAATTAATTTTATGCTTATGAACAGTTTTTCTCTAATAACATTCATTTATGAAATTCTTAGTCGTTTACATAAGAGCAAGTTCGTGCGGCTCAGTCCTGCATTTTATTTATTTAAGTCTATGCCTCTAGACATGTTAAAAGTGTCGCTGTCTGCCAGTTTCTCATGTATCTTTGGCAATTTAAGTGCGAAAGTGTGACAGTGTACGTATTTTTGGTTTTAAAGCGGCCATGTTACAGTGTTGTGCATGTAACGTGGAAGATTGGCATTGCGACAGATTTGTCTGATAGTGTGACAGCATGATGAGTCTGAAGGTTTTAAAGTTTGACAAAGTGAAAGTGTGACAGTGAAAAAAGTGATTTCAACAAAGAATCTTCTTTTCAAAACTCTAAATTTCTAAAATTTATTTTTCATAATGTAGATTTAGAAATCTCTGCAAAATAATGTACTTTAAAAGTCGGTGATTCTTTTTTAAGCCGCACTGCACGAATGTGGAATGTTTAACCGGGTTCAAAATTACACTCTCATCTCTCTCTCCCTTATAAATGCTCTCCAACTTTCCTTAACCCTCGCACAGTGCTCAAATATTTTAAGGGTAATCATAATCCCTTAAGTGCGCACAAAATTATAAAAAAAATCTTTCATATTGAAATTCTGTCGCAAGTTAATATTGTCAGATTTTTACTCTGCAACGCAGATCATTACTAATCTAGGTTTCACTTTAACAATGATGGAACTTTCGAGAGCTTTAAAAAAATGTAATATAATAAAGTATCAGGTATGATGGAATTCCAATGGAGTTTTATAAACAAGCCGCAACTGAGTTTTTAGATAGTATCTTATACTGCGTCTCCACTGAACGTTAATCTGAGATTTACTCAAATCTACTTGAAATCTTCTTGAAATCACTAGATTTACCATACAAAAATTAATCACCTCGATTCGAGATTTCAAATAAATCTACTTGAAATCTACTGTACTGAACGGATTCACTTTTCCATTTTCAATGAATCTGACAATTTGATGGAAGAAAAAAGAAAAAAAAAAAAACAGTCTGTTGACGAACTGAACAAAAAAAACTTTCTAATAACTGGCACTACTTGTAATAAAGATTTTAGATGTCAAAATAAATCTAACAAGCCCAGTGGAAACACTACTAGATTATTTTAAATCAAACTGGAAAATAATCTAGATTATCGTTAAGTGGAAACGTAGTATTAGAACTTTTAAATAGAATATTTTGTGAAGATATAAAATCCGAAAACTTTCGTTTGTCTAGAATTTCAGCAATTTTTAAAAAGGGTGATAGTGATATACATGAAAACTACAGGGCTATAGTTGAATTGAATTCCTTAAGGAAAGTGTTAAACAAATATATTATAGACTTAGGAACTGGGTTGAGCAAAATAATATCATAATTTGTTCCCAAGCTTGTTTTCGTGTCAACCTATTAACTATTGATCAAATTTTTGTTCTCAATACTATTTTTTGACAAAAAGAAATGTTTGTAGGCTTTTTTCGTTGATTTGAAAGCGACTTGCGATACAGTTAACAGGAATTTCTTACTTTTTAAGCTGACAGGAATTGGCCTGTCGACCAAAATCATAAGAGTCTATCAAAATCTAAACAAAAATATTACCAGAGCTGTGCAAAACGAAGTTAAGAGACAGAACAGAGACATAACAAGAGTCCCTCAAGGATGTGTTTTAAGTCCACTTATATTTACGCTCTTTATAAACCGATATCGAAAACCACATCCTATGTAGTATTCTGTTTGGAGATGTTAATTTTAAAATTTTGCTTTATGCAGACGATTTAGTGATCTGAACTTATTGTCTTCTTACTCTTCACCTTCAGAGCAACTAGCTAAAAGATTACTGTGATTTTTGTGACCTTAGTATAGATACAACAAAATCGAAAATAAATCTGAAGATCCAGTGTCAATTTTTTTTTTAACTTTACAGTAAATAATTGTTGTTATTATAGGAATTAAGTTTACGGTTATGAGCAATTTGAAGATATAGAAAAAATACAAAGGTATTTTTAAGGGTAATTTTCGGTTACCTTTCAAATCGAAAATGCGTGCATTTGGAATCGATGAATCTCTTCTTCGTTGGATTAGAAATTACCTTTTGGACCGTTCACTGACGACAGTACCCTCAGTTTTCATTTGTTTTTCTATCCACATCCTTGTCCTTCGAATGTGGACTGCCAACGGCAGCGTATGCTAAGCTCAATAAAGTCTGATCTTGACAGCCTTGTCCAATGGAGCATCAGAAACCGTATAGAATTTAATGTGTCGAAAACTTAATGTTGTTTATTGTCGTTGAAGCGGAATCCTCCCCCAATGCCACTTTCTATGAGTCGAATTTGCATTGAGGTGACATAACAGCTTTCAGTTCAAGGTATGTATATCACAGACCATCTTTTGTGGAATGATCACATATTTGACTTAGCCAAAAACGCTGTTAAGTGTTTAGGCTTTCTCCGCCGATACCCTCTGATCTTGTTGTTATATATAAAGCCTTTATTCTTCCGAAGCTCGAGTACAATTCCCATATCTGGACAGGTGCTCCAAAAAGTGTCTCTTGGACAGAATTCAAAAGAGAGCTATATAAATGATAGTCTAACTGAAACATTTGTATCTATCGAGCTTTGAGTTTCATGAAGATGAAAATTTTTAACTTATTTAATTTAAAATAAATATTTAAAATTCTATACACTTCCTTATTCAACAACTTAAATATAATATGTATACGAAATTTGAGCTAAAGTTCTTTGACGTTTTTTTTTTTGTTTTGTTGGACAACTGATGGTTGATCTATTGATAAAAACCACTCCCAGGCATTCAAAAATTAAAACAGGATTCCGGTTGCTTGAGCGAGGCACCCTATACTTAATTCTCAGACTTATTTTTACTTCTAATCGTTATATCAATTAAATTTATCTTTAAATAAAAAAACCCCAAACCTTTCTTCCATCAGTGATCTTAAAACAATAAAAGCGGTTAAAGCAATTATATAATTAAATTTTTTTTATACTCAACACAATTTGCTGTAATACATACATAAACAGAAACCGACAAAATATTGACTCAACAAAACTCTCCTATTACTCAGAGTTGAATGTTTTGCTAATAAATCTTCATCATCTTCTATAAGATTACAACTTAGTATTAAACGAAAAATCAACTGCGGAATGAGTTTTCAACGTATCGCATAGCAGAGAATAAATGTTAAAAAATTGTTTTGATTGGTCTTGGTATTACAATTCAAAAGGTGTGGCGCATACTTAATGCACTACTTAATAACAACAAAGATGTTTCTTATTGCATAACCTACTACCTTTCCAGAGTGAAGGATATTTATCTCGGCCTTTTCGTACGGTTGAGTGACCAAAGTCGTCCGGTATATATATAGTAGGGCAAAGTACATCACAAAGTCGAATTAAAACTGCAGAATAACTAGCTTAAACGTTAATAGATTATTATTTAAACGTCTAGGTTGTTGATATCGAAAATTAGCGAGGGCAAATTTATGACAATACTAGTGACATGAGCGGAAAATACATCAGCTAAGGAAAATAAGTAGGTGGAATAGTTTCCTTGCTTCATACATTCTTCAAATTTAGTTTGCAAACTGCGCTGCAGTATGCTTTACTGAAACATCCATTTATTTCTATTTCGTTGACAACCTGTAATGATTTTTTTTTTTGAAGAGTCAAAATCTAGCTCACTGACTCGTTTCCAAGATGCATAAATGACTGAGTCAGAAGCAGGAATAATGACATTTGCGTGAAACGAAATTCTAGAACGCTACCAAGCGACTTATGATACTCTGCAGTTTTCTAATCAACATATGCACACGCTCTTTATAAATCCCTACACAGATGCTTCGAAGCAGTGGTCCACACAGGAAAAGGCTCAAGCTCTATCTGGTTCTAAAAACTATAAACAATTAACTTCAAGAGCTCTTAAAAAAATACAATGTACGACAACCATTTCATCGGCTCTTAAACACTTGATGAAGTTGTAGAAAATCAGACACCTCGACATCATTTTGAAATTCAAGTCAATATGGTTATAGTCAATAATGTTCTATCAACATTAAACATACACATTGAAGCCACCAAGCTACCAGTGTATTTGGAATATTTCGACAGTTAATTTTACGACAGGAGAAATTTAGAAAAAAAATGCTTCAATTATCGTCAGTTACTATCCAGACAAGGCAAGACAGTCCGATCAAGGAATTGGTGAAGTTCTGCTAAAAACAGATTTGACTACAGCGATTAACAATAAATTTCAGGAGGCTGTGAAGGTTCAGTTTTACCAAAAACACATTAGAATCTTATTTTTCAAATATTAAAATATTGTTATTAATTTGATTGATTTTGCGAAAGAAAACTTGGGAGAACTGCAACGGGAAACGCTTTCATTTCGACATTAAAACGCACTAAAAATGCAATAAAAGAACACGTCATAATGATCTCATTTAATGTTTTGTCGAATTTAATACCTGAATTTGTGAATTTGTACTTATTAAATCCCGCAGAAAGAAAAGAGCAGGCGCAGCTTCTCAGCTCAGGTATCTCGAGGAGTCTAGCACCGCCACAAACACCCGTCGGTTCTACAAAACAGCCAAACAACAGGCATCAGGTTATAGGACCGGTACGCAAGCTCTTCGTAACAGCGAATAGAACCTAGTCACCGAAGCACAGGGAATTGTAGACGTGTTTTAGCAGCATTTCCAGCAGCTGCTTAATGGGCATTGTTTAGACGAAACCACAGGGGAGCAAAGAAGCATAAGACCAGTCAATGAAGATACAGTCCCACTACCCAGTACCGAAAAAAGCAATCCGCAAGCTTAAGAACAACAAATCCGCAGGCTCGGAAGGCCTACCTGCGGAACTCTTTAAGTATGGAGGAGATGTCTTGATAGCGTGCATGCATCAGCTCATCAACCAAGTCTGGGAGGAGTAAAGTATGCCCGACGACTGGTCAAATAGCTCCATACGCCCAATCTACAGAAAAGGCGATCCTATGTCCTGCATATCCTACAGAGGCATATCCCTGCTTAATGTTGCCTACAAAATCCTATCCACCGTACTATGTGAGCGTCTAAAACCTTTCTGCAACACTATAATCGGCACGTACCAGTGTGGCTTCAGGCCAGGCAGATCAACGATAGACCAAATTTTCACATTGAAACGAGTCCTGGAAAAGACCAACGAATTTCAAGTCGGGACCCACTATCTTTTCATCGACTTTAAACCCGTATATGATAGCATAAGTCACCAAGAGCTTCAATTGGCGATGTCGGAACTCGGGATCCCGAAAAAACTGATCCAGCTATGCCGCATGACGTTACAAAATACGCGGTGCAACGTGCAAATGGGTAACAGCTCATCCGAGCTATTCCAGACATGTACAGGGTTCAGACAAGGAGATGCGCTATCATGTGATTTCTTCAACCTAGTCCTGGAGCAGATAGTGCGCAAGAGTGATGTTTACCTGGGAGGCACTGTCTTCAACAAGTCTTCCCACCTGCTTGGCTATGCGGACGACATCGATGTCATCGGCCGCTCCAAGCGAGCTGTGCTAGAAGCGTTCACAGCTATTGGTGAACAGGCGAAACGCGTTGGTCTTGAAGTTAATTAGGACAAAACAAAGTATATGCTATTCACAAACAAAGCCTCATCTGTCCATCGCCTAGAACAAAACGTCGCTGTTGGTAGCAGTTATTTCGAGGTAGTCAAGGAGTTCACCTACCTCGGAACAAACATCAATCCCACGAACGACACCTTAGTGGAAATCCGACGAAGAATTACCCTAGCAAACCGCTGCTACTTCGGTTTGGCCAAACAAATGGGTTCAAAACTCCTTTTTCGAAAGACAAAATGAACGCTATACAAAACGCTAATTTTACCAGTTCTACTCTAGGGCACCGAGTGCTGGACCCGCTGGACGATAAGTAAAAAAGGGGAATTGATACTGGGCACTTTCGAGAGAAAAATTCTTCGGCGTATATTTGGTCCTATATGCGAAAAGGGCGAATGGAGGAGAAGATTCAATCTTGAATTATACGAGCTGTACCAAGATGTGGATGTAGTCCAAAAAGCCAAAACACGTCGACTACACTGGCTCGGCCACATCGAGCGAATGGACAACAACGCTCCAGCGGAATCCCAGCCCCCTGGTTCGAGACGACGAGGAAGACCGAACCTCCGCTACAGGGACCAGGCGGTTACAGACGCAAGAGCGCTTGGTCCCAACGACTGGAGGGAGCTCGCGAGGGATCGTAACAGATAGAAGACCGCAATATCTCAGGCAGAGACCCTCCATGGAGCCGGGAGCCGCATAAGTAAGTAAGTAAATCCCGAAGAGTTTGTTTTTGTAAATATACACTTTTATATTAATATATTTTCAAAAGTTTAGAAAGCTAGGAACTGGTTTAATCCGGCACTGAATATACATCTCAATGTATAAAAATGTACTTATTATAATGTCAATTTATATAAAAAAAATGTATCATGATGAATTATTGTTCGGAAATAAGAAGGCATACTGTTAAACCAACACTGTTTTCAGCCTATATATACTTATGCAATTTAATAACCTGATATTCTGTTTAAATGAACTAATTTAACTCAAGACCAGTTTAAATTCATCTGATAATTAACAGTAAAAATAACTACATTTATGAAACCTTAAGTCAAAAGGATATGTTGTTAAATTTAAATTAACAGAACACCGCGTTAAAATAACACAAACTTTGTAAAATATAAAAACGGCATCATTTCAAAAACAATAATTTTTCTTGCTGATCTGTTCTGCATCATGCTTAAATTAACTATGAAGTTATACAACAAAATTTTATTTAAATTGTATAAATATCTAAATTTACTTTATATGGAAAAGTGCACCTTCTAATTTAACAAGGCACTTGTTTAATTTTTACCTGATGTTTTCTTCCTCATTCTAAAATTGATTGCTTATGATTTAAAAAAAAAAAACATTTTTATCAAAATTTTCAACTTCTAACCTAGTTTATTGATTCATTCTAGATTTGACGCAATTTTGCCCCATTGTAATTTGGTATAAAAAAAAACCATTGGAAGAAGGTAACATCCACTTTTAACTTTTTTTTTTTTTTAATTTAAGAGATGTATGGAGTATTCTTTCTTTTTATTTGCATTTTAAATACTTACACAGCAGTACAAGGAAGTTCATTTGTGTAAACAAGTTGAATAAGATGATGCAGATGTACATATATACTTGTACAATCAATTTATTTCGTTATTTGAGTGCTTAAGGTTTTTATTATTTTCAAGAAAACAAATTTTTTAGAGTCATTTTTTGTTTACTTACGATTTAAGTAAATACTTAAGAAGAAGTTTTGAATTCGTAAGAACATCATAACTCGAGATTTTAATGAAACCAAACATTACGACGATAAGAACACTAAAAAGGTGGATGCCGCAATTCTGTCTATCTTGAACTCGACATACATCATATGCAAATGAACAGATTCCCTTCACACTAGGGACTTAAAGTTTTTAGGTGAATTTCTGGGAGAATATTTATTTTATTTTCAAGTCAAACAAAAAAACGGTTCCTACCACACAACCACAGTGGTTTAAATATCTCCAAAAAATCCATAGAAGTGGACTTTGATCAAATATATTCTGCTACTTTAGGTAGACCAATATTTTAAAAAATAAAATTTTAACTTAAAAAATGTTATTAGCGAGCGAGAACACATTCCCTTACAATTCTTGGAAAGCTTAATACAGCTTCAAGAGAGACGTGGCACAACATCCCTCAGTCGGATATTCAGGACATCATTGACGGATTGTCAAACCAGCTCGAAAAAGTAATTAGATCCCGCGGCGCAAATCCCCATTATTAAAAATTTTGTTTTTTTAATAAATTTACCACATTTTTAACAACAAAAGGTAACACCTTTTTGAGTATTTTTTTTTAACTTGTTTTTTGTGTTGATTCTTTTATAAACGTGGTTTTTTTCTCAGAAGTTTTTTTGTTTCTCGTTTGCTTTCAACATTACTTACACCTAATGTGGTCTAAAGTTGACGGTTTCTTTAAATTTACAGGTCGGTTAAATGTTAATAAATTATTTACCAGATTTTTTTATAAGACTTAAGTGGACCACTATTTGCTGATGATTTGAAGATATTAAGACAAACTAAATCTGTTTTTGAAGACCCGAAACTTTAACTAGATATTGAAGGGCTTAAAATTTGGTGGGATATTAATAGCGTATGAATCTTAATATTTCTCAATGTTCGGTTATGACATTTACACGATCCAAAAGTCTAATAACTTAGATGTCAATCAATTGATTTAAAGTCGCTTCATACGAGTAGCACAGAGTTCAATATTTCGCAATTATAGCTAGGGACATTATGCTCCAGGGCATTCCCTACGACCTGGAGAAAATGTTTTCTTTTGTATCCGAAGATATAATACTAATTACGGTTTAAATAATCCAATATGCAATGCTGCTTTCTATTACAATCAATTTGAAAGGGTTTCATTTAAGTCGGAAGAATGTAAATTTTAACTTTTGAACAATATTTTATTAATTAGATTTAAGATAATTTGTAAGATATTCTATGAAAGTGAATTGTACTTATAAGAGTTTAATAAATAAATTAATATTTTGGCTTCGTGTTCCTGAAGCATTAAATTCGAATCGGTTGTTAAAACTCCATTGTATAATTTTGTCGAAACCGTAATATACTAAGCTAAGCATACGCTACCGTTTCAGATGCACAACCAAAGAACAGGGTTGGAAGTCTGGGAACGAATATAAGAACAAGAGATCACTTATAAAAAAAAATAAGGAACAGTGTCGGAGATAAAACGGAGCCTTGGTTCATACCAGCACTTAATTTATGAAAATCAGCTTTAATTCTAATTCAATTTCAACGAAGAAAAGGCTCGTAGATATCAAATGGACGCATTTTCGATAAAAAAGCTTCGTGTCAAACTCTACCAAATGCTTTGGAAATATCGAGTGCATTTACCTTTGTTTCTCCAAAATGATGTAAGGATTGGTTCTACTTTTTAGTGAGACATGCCATCAGATCCCAGGTGGATCTATTGCTAAGAAAGCTTTACTGTCGGTCATTAAATATAGCTTTCGTTCTTCGAGATATTCCTCAAGCTAAGTGTTGATCAGCGTTTCCATGAGCTTGGAAAGAAGGGACTTTAGTGAAATTGGTCGGTAATTCAAATTTATTAAATAAATCAGACGGAATTAGTTTTTTTTCGTGCTAAATTTTATTTAGGAGTTCTTTGGAAGTGTTAATTAAGCTTTATTTGTTTGAAGAAATCGAAATAGGTTCAGAAACTTTTCTTTTGATATTATTTATATGACAGTGATCCAAAAACACTCAACCGATCTTGTTTTTCTATACTCTTTCAATAAAACAAACATAATTTCGTAGTAACCAGTATTCAGTATTCTGTGATCCATGACTCATCGACGAACTTGTGTTGTGATATCAAACCAAAACTGACAGTTGTCGCCATTTGCAAAAGTACTCGTATCTTACGATAGGGTGACATGTTCACTTTGTATTTCCTTTGGAATCTCATTAAATGTTGATTTGAAATTTCAAAACCAATGAATTTGTCATTTTAAATTTAAAATAGAAGCTAATGAGACAAAATTTAAAATTTCACAAAATTTCACAAAATATAGATTATAAAGACCTTCCCCTTGACTGCACAGTAAACATAAGTTCATTGACTTTTAAAATCAATTTAGAACAAAAAACTATTTTATAATAAATAAGAAAATCAAAAATAAATATTATTATAAAATATATTTCTTGTCCTTGGCAATATCTAGGTATATAACATATAGACAATATGTGACCATGTGACCAACAAATTATGTCGCCAATAAAAAATTAAAAATCAAATATTTCCACGCATAAATTTTCCAAACCATCACCGCCTACATTAGATTAAATTTATATAAAAAAGAATACTGTCAATCCAACTTAATTCAACAAAAAAAATATTTAAAAAATTTGGAAGCAAAAAAAAAAATCTTAAAAAAGTACATTTTGGACCTTCAACTTGACATTTGATTCGGGAGCTTAAATCGTTTTTTTTTTATGTTTGAAATTATGCATGAGATGTGACACATTCTTCACCAAAATGATTTATTACATTATTTGTTGGGAAAAAATTTCAAGTAAGAAAATTCCAACAAAATTTTGATATAGCACATTAAGCAATAATTCCGACCTACATTTAATTAACTGTTTGTTGTTTGTAAACTTGTATTTGTTTTTCTCATTTTTGTTTGTTTGTTTCTTAATATTCCATTGTCTTGCAAAATACAAGAGTACTTTTGTGTTTTTGTTGAATAAATATTTGCATAGTGAAAGACAAAAGCCAACCACCACATACAGATTTAAAATGGGGGATGTTAATTGTTTACTTAAAAGTCTTTTGTTAATTTCTGGTGAAATTTGCATCCCCGATACGATAAAAATGTAAACTTTTATTAGGACTCGTAGGTACGTAAGTACTCGTATAGTGTGTATGTGATCAACAAAGAGGTTTTTATCTTGAAAAAAATCACAGCGAATTTATAAATGATTGACCATTTTAACCATTTTAATATTATTTTTAAGACTACTTAGACTATTTATTTATCGTGTAATTTGTTAATTTTAAAGGCAGATGATTCTACCGAGCAATTTTTTGTAATTATGCAAGGGATTATGACTACGCTTTAAATGTTTGAGAAGAGTGGAAGCGTTTAAGAAAAGTTGCAGATGATAAAAAGGAAAGAAATGTTCAAATGCATAGAATTCATTGTTTAAAATTCCGGGTGATTTTTGGAAAAAAATAATTTTTAAAATTCGATTTCTTAATAAATTTATTTGTTTTTTAAATATGAAATTTTTTTCTAAAAAATAATTGTTATGCAAATTTTAAGTATAGGGTGGGCCATCTAGTGGTTGACTCAGCAATTGAAGGCGCACGACCATCTGCTCAGTTATCGCTTCGCAGTTTTGGGCCTTAGAGCAGCTTGAATTGGAAAACAATTTTGGGCGAAAAATCACCTTTTCTGACAAGGCGGTTATGTTAACAAACAAAATTGCCGCACCTAGGGCTCGAAAAACCTGCACATTATTGTCCAGTAACCAATACATCTATACAAAGAGTGACACATCGGTGTGGATTGTGGAATGGTGGCATCATTTGAATATTTTTTTTCGAAAATGAGGCTGAAAGCAAGGTTTCGGTCATTGCTGGGCGTTACAGAGCCATGTTAACTGACTTTTTTTTTTACTGTAATGAAAAAAATGGATTTGGGCGAACTCTGGTTCATGCAGGATGACACAGCTTTTGCCACAATCGATCTTTTGGGCACCAAATTCCCAAATCGTTTTATCATCCGTCTTGGTGATGTCAATTGACCGCCTCGGAGCTTCAATTTCACCCCATTGGATTTCTTTTTATGGGGAACAGTGAAGGACCGATGTTATGCCAACAATCCGGAAGCGATTCAAGCACTTAAGGCAATATCATGCAAGCAATCAGTGAGCTACTGCCTGAAACCATCAACAAGGTCTTGGAAAATTGGAATTATAGAAAACGCTATGCTGCGAAGCCAGCCAAGGCAGCCACTTGAAAGAAGTTGTGTTCCATAGTTAATGGTAATGTTTGCTCTTACTAATAATGCCATAATACATGGAAAACATTGTATTGTGTTTATTTCATTGCATTTTTTAAAAGAAACTTGCAGTTGGCCCACCGTTTATTGCATAATAATCATTTAAGGAAATTATTTCCAAACTTATTGTTGACTAGTTTTCAAGATAATACATTTTGAAGAAAATGTTTTCTTTCTTCAAAATCCAAGAAGTATTTTTTATTTTTTCGAAAATTTCAATTTCTTCTCAAGAGTATCACCGAACCCTTTAATTATTGAGTTTGAAGAAAATAGGTTAAACGGCTTACACTTTAGGTCGACCTACAGACATTTATATATATTAATGAAATTTTCTTTAAAAAATAAACAAACAAAAGACTGGTATGCCAATTTTAAGTATTTAAGAGAACATTATTTCCCAATACAATCTTTCACCATTCTTCAAGATATTGAATTTTCCAGAAATAAATTTTATATTTATTTCCAAAATCCAGAAAATATGTTTTCGAAATTTTGTAAGTACATTATTATTTTAAGTCTAAAGAAGCTCCTGTGAATTTTTTTAATTTTTTTCCCCCACACGTCCCAAAAGTACGGTACCTTCACTGTTATATATTTAAAAAATTAAAAAAAAAAAATGTTTGTTAGTTAAATACTCGAAATTATTTTTCGAAAAATGTTTTTTTTTTGTTTTTGATTTTCACAAAAAACCACACAACCGAGTTTGAGCATTTTTTCTATGCTAAGGCTCCCCGAAAGTTTGGATAGTATTGTGTATTGAAGTCTACAAAAAAAAAATTATTTAATTTTTTTTTTAAATCCCATGCTCGATTTTTTTAAAACTTAACAATTAAAAGGTTTTTGATACATACAAAAAGATGTGAGACAAAAATTTATATTTAATTTAAAAATAACGGTACCTACCATACTAATATTAAACAAATAGATTTCGAAAATCTTATTGTTCTCGAAAACGGCATCAAGAATTTTGATGAAATTCTTTTACTTTCGATTAGTTAATTTAGAATTTATAATTTTTGTTCATGCATAAACTAATATTCGGTTGAATCGCATAGCATCCTGTTTTTAAGTCATTTAAAAAATGAATTTTGTGTTTTTTGAACATTTTGAACATAAGAGCAAGTTTGTGTGACCCAGTCGTGCATTTTATTTTTTTTTTTTTCAACCAAAACGTGAACCATGCCTTCAATAGTTTACATATTTTTTTTTATCAATATCGTAAAAGGCATTTTCGAGATAGATAACATTTTTCATATTGGCTGTATAGCTACACAAAATTTAAATATCTCCTCTAGGAAATATTCGAAGAGACTTAACTGCCAAGTTTTAAGAAAATCGCTACAGCGATTTCGATCTTTTTTTCCAAATGAAAAACTTACCCTAAAGTACTTATGTATGTATAAGGCTCAAAAAAAGGAAATGAAAAGTTTGTAGGGCTTTCAACTCTCTATAATTCTGTTGTACATCTTTGTTCTATATTTAAAAAATTTGTTTTATTTAAAAAAACACCGTTTTAATTCAAATTCAAAACTTTAGTCGTAGGTTTTTTTTTATTAAAATTAAACAAAACCAATTTTTAATTTAAGAAGCCAATGGGTCTTTTTCTAATGTGTACCAAAGAGAAATTTTGAAAAAGTGAAGTTTGTTTAAAACGAATTTATAAAATTTTTACTTGTCAATTGTCCAAGCGAAATTAAATTTTTAATAATTTAATAAAACGTTATACAAAAAATGTTGGAAAAAATACGAAATCTTCTCTTATTCAACTTTGATCCAACTCAACCCGCATGTACAGACATTAATTTCAACTCTTAACCAACTCGAAACAAATACATTGCGAACACATCCGTCAACAGCTGATTTTGAAACAAGATGGTTTTAAACTAAAGGAGTTTAGGTAGGGAGAGGTACCATACAAAGACACTCGTATACGGTTCTAATAGGGCAATTATTACTGCGCTAGCTATTATATATTACCATTTAAACAGATCGGAACTATCGCCTACGCAACACAATCAGCAAGACTATGTTATCCACAATACGATTATTTGTGATTGCACAACGATAGCAATCATTGTGTTTTTGTTGTAAGAGGTCGTGTTTGATTAAAGGTATCTTAATGAAACATTTTAATTGCTTAGATAGGAAAGCATGCAATCAGCGTGATACTATCACTCTACAAATCTGCGAGAGCTAATCGTTCTATAAGTTTCGAAAGATTATCTTTTCAAAATGTTTATTTTATTTGGAATTTGAATTTTATTTATTTTAACAGTTATATCAAGAGAATCAATGCATTTGCTGTGTTATCACAATGACCTTGGATCATATCTTATACAGCTATTAGGGTATTACACTTTTGAAGTTGTTGTTATGCATTTAGTTGAATAGAATTATTTAAAAATAGTCTCTTCATACGTCAGCAAAAAGCGGTTTAATTCAGAAAAAAATAATCTTTTGACTTCTGTTCGAGCTGCACTTTAGTTTTTCTTAATCTGCTATGACACGGAGACTTAAGAGTAATTGATTCTTTTCGAACTTCGACAAAAATGTCAATTTTACACAAAGCCTACTGGGCAGCGGTGTTTTATATATTATTCTTCTTTCGCATTTGCACTCGTTGTATTTCGAAAAGAGCCATGACTCAAAAGCCATCGTGCAACAGTAGATTTTGTTTAGTTTTCAAGATGGAGGCATGAGACACTTTTGACGTCTTTCTTTCCTACCTATACAAGTTAAATTGCTACCCATATTCAAAAGTTTGATCGAAAACGAGTTGAAATATTTGTGACGATTCCATGTTTCGAATTTCGGTTCGTCCGACACCTTGGAAAGGGCTTTGAAGTGTCACAAAAAATTAAAGAAATGTAGCAAAAGCAGAACACCAAATTATATTTTCGAAATTAAAATTCGCAATTTCCACTTCGATCGAATTGTGGAACATCCAATTCAAGTTGCATGATGTGGAATGAGTGGAACACAAAATTTCATTTTCGAAATTCCAATCAGACCAAAAACATAAATGTTAAAAAAAGAGCCAAGTTCTTCTATACAAAAACCTTTGTGTAACAAGTCAGCCGTGAAAAGTAATGAGATCTAAAAGTGCGCCAAGTTCTTACTTCATGAAGATTTAATACCGAATATTTAAAGTAGAATAATATTGAAACAGCTTCAATGTAATAAAGAAATTTTATTATTTAATGATTACTGAGTAAAATTTGATGGACTTACTGGTCAAGTTTTTAAAACCGTTTGAATTGGGCATAAAAAAAAAACTTGCCAAGTAAGCCCATCAAATTTTACTCAGTAATCATTAAATAATAAAATTTCTCTATTACATTGTAGCTGTTTCAATATAATTGTACTTTAAATATTCGGTATTAAATCTTCATGAAGTAAGAACTTGGCGCACTTTTAGATCTCATTACTTTTCACGGCTGACTTGTTACACAAAGGTTTTTGTATAGAAGAACTTGGCTCTTTTTTTAACATTTATGTTTTTGGTCTGATCTCACTCCTTTTTGCAAAGATTTAAATATTTTGCCATGTCAAAATCTCGAAAGATAAGGAAAGATAGAAGGGTGGACTCTTCCTTCTAAAATCAACTTAGTTTATAGCTTCCTATTTCTTTTGGTATATTTTTTTTTTTGTTATTGGTTATTTTAATTTGCGCTTCAATTATTTCTTCTTATCCTGGCAAGATACATAACACTAACATACCTACCTTAATTACAGCAATCGGAAGTGCTCCATATAAATTAAACATACCACGCCCCCTGAATGGAAAATCTCAATTTTTATTGTTGGTCCTTTATATGCGACTTGAGCCCTACCGTTCTACCAAATTTCATTGTTCTACTGCAATTGGAAGTGCGCCATATATAATTTACATCAGTTCTGAGGAAGTGGGCGGATACCACGCCCTGAATGGAAAACCTCGATTTTTATTTTCCGTCCTTTATATGCAATTTGAGCCCTACCATTCTACCAAATTTCATTGTTCTACTGCAATTGGAAGTGCGCCATATATAATTTACATCAGTTCTGAGGAAGTGGGCGGATACCACGCCCCTGAATAAAAAACCGCTAATTTTATATTTTTTTCTTCGAATGCAATTTGAGCCCTACCACTTTACCAAATTTTATCGTTTTACAGTAGTTGGAAGTGCTCCATTCAACCAACACCAATTCGGAGAAAGTGGGCGGATACCACGCCCCCCGAAAGGAAAATCTCGGTGTTTATTTTTGGTTTTTTATATGCAATATAAGCCCTACCGGTTCACCAAATTTCATCGTTTTACAGCAGCAGGAAGTGCTCCATTCAACCAACACCAATTCGGAGACAATTCGGAGAAAGTGGGCGGATACCACGCCCCCTGAATGGAAAATTTCAATTTTTCGATTTTTTCCTCTGCTTACATGACAAGACCTACCTTTGTGCAAAATTACAAGATTCTACGATGTCGGGAAGTGCTCCATAATTTTGATGATCTGTCAGTCAGTCAGTCAGTCAGTTACGGTTTTTGTGATTTTTGAGGCCTTATATCTCAGGAACCGCTTATGCTAGAAAATTGAAATTTGGTCAGGCGCATGTGCCTGACTAGCTTAGCAAATATTCGGAATTTCAAATTTCTGACTTGTTTGGTACTGAAGATAGGTCGGGGTCAAAAGTCGCCTGAGTTTGTTCCTGTAAAAAGGGTGTAGTGCTAGAACTTGGCTGGGCACTACCGTGCCCTTTGATTCGATCGAATTGTGGAACATTCAATGTGAATTTTGACAGGCAAAAGTGGAGAATGATTTTTCTCTCCACATTTAAACTTCTCTACTGAAACAACTACATTTTGGAAAATATAATAAAAATAGTTAAGTAAAAAGAATCACAAAAATTTACTCACTTGTTAGTCCTGTTGTATCCTCAGCAAATGACATATGATATCCCTTATTCATTTCAACAGAACGTTGCCCCGTTGAAGATGACAGTTGCTGATTTGTTGTTGCTGATGGTGGTGTGAAATTCTTCTGCGATGTACGCAACTGTGAGAATGGTGTAAACACCGATGCTGTAACCGACTGAGCACTCGGAGCGACGTTCAACTGTGGGAAATTCGATTGGTTCAATGCGATTGTATTTGAATTTGAATTGAAAACGTTAATGGGCAACTTATCGGTTGCCACACGGAAAACAGATGCCGTAACAGATTTGGGGCGTTTTTCTTCGACGAATTTCGGTGGGTTTGTAATGACCGACAAAGGGGGTGTATTACGTCCGAAAAATAAATCAGGACGTTGTTGAATGCTGCGGAATGACGACGACGGCGGCGTCACCGATGGACCGTATTTGGTTTGATCAGAGCTTTTTATTATATTAATTGGTTTATCGAGAGATTTGTTGTTGTTGTTTATGTTGTTGTTGTTGTCGTTGATATTATTGGGATTTTCACGTTTTAAATTGTTTTGTAATTCGGCGGCGGAGGTGGATAATTTCTCGTCGACGTCTACGCATGTCTTCTTTGACAATTTAGGCACAAGATCTGTTTTTTCAAGATCAATTGTTTTCGATAGATCTTTTTCTTGTTGGTGTTTCTGTTGTAGAATGATGATAGGTTTGGGTTTGTTTTCAGTTGTTAATTCAATAGATTGTTGTTCTTGTGCTTGTTGTTGTTGTTCAATGACAATTTGTGGTTGAGGCGACGACGGCGATGTGCTAATTTTGACACTTGAATCGATCTTATCAAGTTGTTGACTTGCTTCGTATTGAGCAAGTGAATAAATCTCATTGTTGTTCTCAAGATTACTGTAATAATATTACACATTCGCAAAATAAATAAACCGGCACTTTGATAATGAACGAGTATAGATATCTACATAATTATAATTTATCACTTAATTAATTAAAAAAAAACATTAAAAACTCATTCAGAACCAAAGATACAATATTAAATTTATCGTTTCACACTTTTCTCAACTTTTTTCTTTTTGACACTTGACAGTTCTTTATTTTTTTTTCGCAGAAAAAGCACGTGATTCTCGTTGATTTGACAATGAAATGAGAGAATACAAATACCACCATAATCAAACAAGTAAAGGAGAGCCCGATAAAAGTGATAATAATTAAAAAAAAAGGTGGATGACGTTTTTTGACGTGTAATTGAGTGCGATTGTAATGTGAGGCGCGCGCGATAAAATGCAATATATCCACTCAATTTTTTAAGCTCAAGTTTTACAGCTTTTTCTCTTTATTTATTTTTTTTTTCATTCACTTTTTGACGTTGTAAAGTGCACTCGCGTTTTGTTGCTCTTCTCTTTCTCGGTGTGTGTACATACGTGAATATATGATACCTACTTATAGTATGGTATACAAGAGATCAACACCACACGTGTTTATTTACTTATTTGGATTAATTATAATTCTTTTTTTTTACTTTTCTTTGCTACACGTAATAACTATTCTTTAAATTTATAATTTATTTCTTTTATTAAATTCGAAGACTTTTTTTACAAAAAAAAAACTTAAAAGATATCTTAAAAATGTTAATGATTTAAAAATATAAATTGTCAGCAGAAAAAAAACAAAATAATAGTAATATATATGTATACGTTTTCTTGTCTCACATTATGTGCATAAATATTTATGTGTACTTTATCCGAACGTGACATGGAAATGCAGGGCTATCAATTACTCTGCAGGTAACTATGCTACAAAAATTCTTGTTAAACTGGGACTCACTGAATGGAATTTATTAAATACCGGCTATGAAGTTGGGGGTTTTTCGCATATTTAACTACGTATTTAACTTTTATTTACAGAATTCTCTATAAGACTAAATTTTTTACAAACAAAAATTCCGTCATTCTTAATTGAGTATAAATTAACACCATATTGATGAAATAAGTCTTTTATCGTTTTTCTAATGCGCTAATGTGCTATGAGTACATATTGGAATGGTTGTAAAGTTTAAGTTTATTTTTCTCATTTTTTTAATTGACTTTATTTGGTGCAACAGTTTATTTAAATGGAAAACCTATTAAATTTATTCCAAACGAGAGGTGCATATAGACGAGGTTTGCTCTGATCTGAGACCGTTTTTCATGATTTTTTAAAAAGTTTAAATTTATTTAAAATCCAACAGATGCATTCTTACTTCGTCAGACTTGTTTTTTTTTTGGTAGGAAATTCTACGAGTAAGATGGCATATTTATAACCCTGTAGAAATCACAACTTTTTTATGGTCATTATTATTTTGGACTTTACTTATATATTTTTCGATGGGAGCGTAACGGAATCTCGCTTTTTATAAGTCCGTTTTACAAAAATCCCGCAAAAAAAGTTTTAAAATACCATCCTCTATAATACCGTTATTTAAAATACCGCCTTTATTCAAAATCCCGTCGTATTATAATCCCGCTTTTTTAGACCCCGTCTTATACCGCTTATCCCGTTTTTTAGAATACGTAGCTAAAACTTATTCATTTTATGTTGGTTATTTTCCAGATTCTCTAAATGCTAAAGAAACTTTGCATACAATCAACCTCGCACCTACCCTTAATCGTATAATGTGCCCAAGCACGGAGGTTGCAGGGGAGTTGCAGGGGAGTTGCAGGGGGGCATACCCAACTGTTTATACGTCGTAATAAGAAACGAGATTATAAAAAATGGGATTATAGGAGACGGTATTTTAAAAAGCGGGATTTTCGAAAAGCGGGATTATAAGAAACAGGATTATAAAAGACGGGATTATAAAAACGGGATTTTAAAAAAACGGGATTATAAAAAGCGGGATATCGTACCCAACCCTTTTTCAATCATGTTCAGTCATATGTTCCTCATTTTGAGTTATTAAATTTGTCTATTTTGTTATAATATTTCTCTGTGTTCTTAAAAATAACCTTAGAATCTTGTGAAAAAAAAAAAAAAAATAAAGCTAAAACTAAGATTTGTATGCAAAAGCTGTGTTTTGCGGGATAAAAAATAAGCTTAAGTTATAAGGAAGTAAAAGAAATGTTTTAGTAATAGCTATTGAAAAAAAAAGCCAAAGCTAAATTCATGGATCTTAAGCTTAGTTTTTCAGCTTAACTTTAGTGTTATTAAAAATAGCTTAAGCTAGAATATTTTAGTGAAAGCTACAAAATTATCAAGATTCCTGGACTAATGACTATAAAGCTTTGACTTGTTCTATTTTGTATTTATAAATATCTTCACTTGTATGGCCGAGTTTATACGCATACGACAGCCAAAATTTTAGAGAAAATGCCCAGAAATAAGTCTAAGATAAGACTTTTGAGCAGAGAATGCAGATACTTTGGAGATATCTCAGACAACCTGGATTTCAGTTCGGTGTAGGACAAGATGTTGGAGTTGAACGCACTAAAATATGCAAAACTGTTAAGCACGTGACCAGCAAGATTATCGGAAGGACTCACATTAATATTAGATTTCCGTCGATTCGCAGGGAAATCGAAACAGAAAACGCAAAGTAGCCGGATTGGTTTTCCAGAAAATTTTAAATTATAAAAGCCGTTTGTTTGAAGCTACACGTCGTAGATGAATTAGCAGAACAGTTTGAACTTTTTCTATATAGAGAATGGCATACAAATTCCGTGTACTAACCTTGAAGCAAATCGCTAAATCCGTTTAGGCTCTAGCTCGATGTACAATGGACGTACAGACGCACGGAATGATGGATAATATGATAGAAAACATCTTTTAGACTTATCTATCAATCAACAAAATTGCGATGGTTGCTGGATAAGTTTGATTAAAAACTCCAAATGTTCTTTTGACATGAAAACAATACTTGCAATATACTCGTAGACCAAGTAAACAGTATTGGCAAACCAAAATCCCTGTACTTTGCATTTCGGTTCCGAAAATAGCAGTTTTTTCTACAGCTCCTAAACCAAAACATATGAAAACAAACGAACGAAAGCTAAATATAAAGCTTAAGCTAAGATTTTCTAGCTAAAGCTGCTAAGGGTTATCTTTTTTCTCATAAAACAACATAAGATAATAAAACTTTTTGGAAAACAAAACTCTTTCTAATTTTTCGCAAAATGGAAGAAGTTGTCTTCAAAAGTGGAATAGAGTAAACCAGCTTTATGCAACATTTTGGTAAATCTAAATATGATACCAAAGATTTAAGGAAGAATAAGGGAACCAAATGTATTAATTAACGATTTTTGTATATTGGAAATCGTACAGGATTACTATTAATTTTGGTTGACTGAGTTTAAGAATATTTGGAAACGAATCCAAATTATATTCTGGTAATAGTCCAATTTTTGAACGAAAGTATCTCTCAAAATCAAAATTGCTGCATTTTGGGAAGATATTGCATCCGTGGAAAGTCGCTTTTTGGTGAGGATTATGGGTCGCGGCTTCATCGGTCAGTATCAGTATTACTTCGCAAATGACGATGATATTGCCAGTGGGGAAAGCTACCGCTCGATTATAACCAACTTATTTTTGCTTAATTTTGATTCGAACGACATATTGACCCAACAATAGTCGTGTTTTGGCGAAACTTATAACCAGCACAATAATTAAAAGTTAATAAAAGACTTATGCTCACTCTTATACATATACTTTTTTTTTTAAATGAGCGCAGCGCCACATTTCACATTTGTTCTGAGTGAAGCGCCATCTAAACTCTCAAAATTTCAAAAATTTAAATTCTTTTTCTCAGATTAACTTTGATTGCTGACTTAAATTATATTCACTTTTAGTTTTATTGTTGTTTGCGTGTTGAAATTTGTTGACCTGGCTATGCAATCGTTCAAAAAACACGACTAACGGCATTGATAGGACTTTCGAATAATACGAGTATGTATATAGTTCATTAACTTCAATTTTATTATTATTATCTTAACAAATTAACGCCCCTAGTTAAAAATACTCTGCGTAACAGCTTAGTCACAATAGGCGTATTTTATTGGTAATGTATACATAGTGCAGCAATGGAAGTCCGAATAAAATGCTTTTTTGAGTGCATATACACTTTTACTTTAAATTTTAAAGTTGGTATGCTTTGCATTTATACCCGTGTCAAAATCAGCTGATTTGGAAAAGAAGTAAAACGAATATGTAATTTCTTACAAATACATAATACAAATTGAAATGACTAAAGATCCAAAACAGAAAAGGGCTATACATAATTTCTGAGTTTCTTTTAACAAATCATCTTAATTTAGTAGATATTCCAGACTCATTAAGTGAACAAAGTAAAAGGAAACGAAAACTAAAAATGAAATATATACCACGAATAAACAATCCACTTTTGAATAAGTTAAGGGATGCGTTGGAAAAGTATACGTTTTGATGTGGTTTATGCTGAATTAACATCACTTAAAATTTTGTTGTCAAACAAGTGGCAAAATTATTAATAAAATCAAATCTCAATGGCATGTATGTACACAAAGTCAAATAAAGGCTCGGTGTCAGAAAAAAATCATTTTCATGTCCTTTTTAATCGTTTGGCATCGTAGCCATCCTTCGATGAATTTCATACTCTCACGTGACAGATAGGGAACATGCACACGCATCAAGAGGCAACATTTTGAACATTGACTATTAACGTTTACCGTCTAATCGTAAATTAATATTTCAAATTACATAATTTTGGCTCTTGTGAAAATTTACCATAAAATGAACAAATATCACCGAACACATTCTCGAATAATCAAAACCTGCCAACTTCACGAAAAATAAAACTTTTGCAACCAATTTGAGTGTCACTGTAATCCAGATGCTCCAAAACTTTATCAGCACTATTACGTGCACTCTTATTACTGCCTAGTTTATACGCACTATTCCTTTGTTGTTGTTTACTGTGTAAAATTTTACTGCGTTGCCTATACATTTACCAACAAAAAACGACTAATGTTATACTTAGTTCAAGATTGTTAATTTTTGAGTAATGCCGGTTTTTTAGAATATGATCAATACTCGTTTGTATATCAATTTGCATCTTTAAAAACATCTTGAAACAACTAGTCATTTTTAAATAATTCAGTTGCTGTCTTACGTAAAAAACATTAGGCTCTAGAAAACGTAACGTTTTAATGGTAAAAAGGCTGAAAATAATAGAAAAATAACGATTAAGCTTTAGATAGTTTAAAATGCCAATTGTTGCATTTCGAAATCGTCCTTTCACAGTTGTGAATATTTTTACTTATAAATGGTTTTCCAATAGGGATTTCCAAACTTTGGGAGGTGATTGCGGCTATATTTTTGAAGCTATATCTGTAAACTTGGCTGTCTATTATTAAGTCTGTCTTGCCACATCAACATAGATAGTTATATCGTATAAGAACGAGTGAAAATGAAATGATTAAATTATTTTATTTTCTATTTGAGCAACATTTTACGGGCTTCGAAAATTAATATTCCTCATTCTGGATGAAGAGGTTCGTCAACAAGCAAAATTGGCAATTTCGGGAAGATTAGAATCCACACGAGAGGCAGAAAGTCACTCTTTGATTTGGATTTTGGGTTGGCGGAATAATCGTTTAACTCGTCTTTGAGAACGACATTGGCCAGGCCATCACAGTCAACGGCGAGCGCTATCGCCCGATGATAACCATTTCCTTTTGGCCCGAATTGGAAGATGTGGACATCAACGAAATATGGTTTTAACAGGATGACGCGACGCTACGTACCACATAGCCCGTGCAACAATGGACATTTTGAACTACCTATTTCCGAACATGGTTATCTCACGGGTGGCTATCTGAATTGGCCACAAAATCGTGCGATTTGGCCCTGTTGGAGTTCTTCTAGTGGGGTTTTGTTAAATCACAGATCTATGCCAATAAACTACAAACCACTACTGCTCTGAAAGCCAACATAATCAATGCCATTGTTCAAATTCAAAATTATGATTAGAGAACTAGCCAGACGATATGTATTGTTTCAAGTTCATGAACTTGAAAGTACTCGTAGTTATATTTTATATTTTTTTATAATCTGTGAGAAGATAAGGAAAAAGTTTGGCTATATTTAAAATTTTCCATAAAACGTAATTTCTGATTAAAGTATGTGTATACGTGAAGTAAGATATCCACCAAACAAAATCCTCAAACAAAAAAAAACGTGTATCGTTGAATGTTTACATAAGAGCAGACAGTTTTTTGTTTTTTTTTTTTTAATTTTATGATATTATGATTAATCATACTAGTTAAACTATTTTTTCAAGGCGAACAGAAAGGTGTGATTAAAATAGTAACTGATTTTATTTGAACATCTGATATGGATCGACTCAATCGAATAAACATTTAGATAAGAATGAGACACCCATTCTCATAACATAGCCATGTTTTCTATTATTCACTAGATAAACTTTTTAATTAGCGAATGTGAAGAAAAAATAAGGGTTGTGAAAAAAAAAATTAAACTACAGGTAGTTCGCTCTATCTCAAAATATTTTGTCTGTAAAACAATGCTATGTTCTAATTAGAGTTTTGTAACTTTGAACATCCTTAAATCAATTACCAAACTGTCAGTGTCAAGACATTCAGTAATAACAACGGTTTCAATAGGGCGAAGTTCAAGAACGACGAACGTTTACGAATAATTAAAATCTATTACCAAAATTTCAAGTCAGTGAAGCTTACAAGTTTTGATCGTAATTCGTGTAAGCGCATCTTGGGCTTAACGGCTTCGTCAACAAACAGAAAGTGTATTAATAGTCAGGTGAAAACTCTCTTACGTGTGCTTAAGAAACAACACTTCACCCACAAAAAAAGTAAGGTATACTATGTGGTTTTCATACCTTTGGATGTGGTGTCATTAGGCGGTTTGTTTTCGTTGTTGAAAATGAATGTGACGTTACAGTCTATGGAGATCGTTACAGAGAATTGTGGCAATGATATTTCTTTGCTCAATTGCATCAACTAGACATTATTGATATGTGGTTTTAACAAGACCGTGCCACAAGCCACACAGCGGGGGTAACATTCGACTAAATGGAAACTCAATTCTATAAACGTGTTATATCGAGAAACGCCACTAGATCGTGTAGTACGCCTTGGAATAATGGTTAGTGCGTTGAAGTTCAGGGGTGTATTACATGTTGCGAGATATTGACAAATCTCCCAAGAATATCTCTTGACATGAGAAGTGCTGCTCATTAGTCGATCGGAATCGGCAGAAAATTGTAGGAGACTTGTAAGTCACTAGGTTTAGGCTTTCTATGAGTCGTCATGGCCCCTAATTTATTTATTTGTTTATTTTTATAGACTGTGTTAATTTACACGTCAAGACTAGCGGCGGTATATTGTTAGAAGACTTCAGAGCAAACATTGAACGAGGCGAGTCATTGAAAATTGGGTTCAACGAGTCGACCGCAGCAAATGTGCTCTGGTTGACATATGAACGAAGTCGAATTAAGTCATAAAATTATGGTTTGCGTTTTATTACAAAAAAAAAAATATATTATTTACAGAAATAATTTGTCATTTAGTATAGTGATGAAGAAAATCATTGTTTTTTCAATAATTGATGCACTTCAAATTGTGTGTGATCAATCCTTAACTCAGTAACAAATGAAAAGAACCTACAGCAAGTATCTATGTTCCAGGTGTTTTTTCGAGAAGTATGGTTCAATCTAAGTATATGAATCATGAGTCTACTTTTTAATGATTGCTCTTTTCAGGCCAAAACCTCTTTCTTCCCCTGAAAACACCATTGGACTCTTATATTCATACCAAATTTCATGACTTTTTAGTTACTTTTATATTTTTCTTCAAACGAGCATCTTTTAAAGGTCTATTAATAAATAAACACTATCCACTTCATAAGAAACTTATAGAAAACTTGTCGTCAGAAATTTGTGAAAAGGTTTTTAATAGAGAGATAACAATTTTGAATTTTAGTACGAGCGCATCATTAAGCATTTTTATGAACTGCAATGTCAAAACGTCAGCCACGGAAGAGCTACGTTTAGGAGTTACTTCTACCGAAATTCTGAGTGCAGATGTAGTACTAAAATTTAAAGTCGTATCTAATAGTTCTCTGAGTAGACATAGTAGATAAATTCGAATCAACATTTTCACTATTGAATGTTCCTCTGCCAGTGAGATAGCAGACTTTTCAAAGTATCGAAAATATCGCAGCTGTAAGTGTTTCAGTTCAAAAGGAACCAAAAAAAAAATAGAGGCTCATGAACATTTTCCAAAGAATATAATGGAATTACAGGATATATCAACCTGTTATAAGACATACAAGCACATTTATCGATATTTAATTAAGATCATTTAGGGTACAACACTTAGCAACCAATCATTGAAACATGAAATAACAGCTAAAAACTTTATGTCAGCCGCGAATAAAAGGCATTTGCAGAACTTTAAGATATTCGGCATTTACATGTAACAGAAATATAGAAGGACCTAAATGGCTTCCTTCAGGAACTCCAGAGGTAACACAAATGTCTCTTTAGAACATATGTCTTCAATAATGACAAATTATTTACGACCATATAAATATAAAGCGAACCAGCTCAATACTGATCCATACACCTCTAGCTTCCTTAAGATGATTTTTAAATCGCATCCACTGAATGCCTTTTTAAATCAGTATATTCTGCATGAAACTTATATTTTTCTCCAAAGAGTTTATACGGAAATTTGTGAATTTTAGTATATTTGAGACCGTTGAGAATTCGATACATACATACTCGTACATTCGATACATCCGTTCCTTGAACTCTAAATTATTATTCGCCGAGTAAAAGTTATACGTCACAGGCTATTAGACAGTTATTAATAAGAATATATAGATGGATAAGTTATTTTAATAGTCTTTTTTGTTAGTCGCTTTTTAATAGGAGGTTTAGTGATTACCTCAACGCAGAAAAATTATCAGTTAAAAGCAACGTTAAACTCGTTTAAAATCAATAAGTAAGACTGCTAATATACAACCTGCAAATTTTCTCGTTTGAAAGCTTTTGAAGAGCTGATACTAAGGAAACTTAAGAAGTTTTGCTGAGAGAACGATTTAATACTTGAGATACAGTTTGGCTTAAGGGGGAAGCACTCAACACATAGCTCTCAACAGTCATGGTGTAACATTCGGATGCTTTCTGGATGTCAAAAAGCATTCTATAGTATCTGGCAAGATGCTCTCATACAAAAACTACAACTGCTACATCTACCCCAGCCACTAATAAAAATTCTTTTTTCTTTTCTTTCTTCCAAGAACTTCGTTGTTCAATTGGGAAACTGCTCATCAACTGCGAAAAACACCCCAGCCAGAGTCCCAAAAGGTTCAAGACTTGGCCCATTTCTCTACAGCCTGATGACATCAGACCAACCCATATCACAACCGTCTGTGAAAACCTGCTGTTTGCTGATGACTTGCTTACGTATACAATGTCTATGCCACCACTAGTCGTTGTCCAGATAGTAGAGGCGCACATCAACAGACTGTTCGATTTTTAACAGAAATGTGGCATCTGCTTCAGGAGACCCCGTGATGGCAAATGTCGGTCAGCAACCACTTGCAAAAAGTTAGTTCTGAAATTTCAAGATGGATCCACCATTGCA
This sequence comes from Philhelius festivus, assembly GCA_963931855.1. Classification (NCBI taxonomy): domain Eukaryota; kingdom Metazoa; phylum Arthropoda; class Insecta; order Diptera; family Syrphidae; genus Philhelius; species Philhelius festivus. The sequence goes on from OZ007555.1 coordinate 151,248,935, forward strand.
GTCAAAAGGAACGTCAAATACGTTTGGATCAACTTCAACGAATTGCTAAGGTTCAACCAGCACTTAAAAAGTGTACTCAGAAAAGCAAACTGGGCATTCCAACGACTACACCCGTTGATGAGGAGAAGATCAAGACTTATCCAACAGACAAGGTACTCATGTACAAACAACTCCTGCGGCCAGTTATCAGCTGTTGTTTCCCAGTCTGGTTCACGATTTCAAAGACAGCGATAAAGAAACTCCAGGACGAAACGCCAATTTTCGTGGACTAAAGGCCAAAAAGGCTATTTTGAATCAGGCACTCTAAACCTTTAAGAATCTGCACGGGATTCCTCTTCGACCGGCAGCGCGAAATACATTACAGGAACAGGAGCATCTCTACAGAGAAGCGAGAATAATATCGCTGCACCTACTTCCTACTAAATTCGTCAGAAAAGCTAGTACAGAACACCCTCCATCACTTTGATCAGCTAATGAGAAAGATGGCTACCGAGCAACGACATCCCGAGCCGAGTTACCTCAGTGTGATGGAAACCCTGGACGACACTATTTTCACGTACAATAACGAAGCAGCCTCTTCCTTCTAAAGGGGGGTTAAATTTTAAGGGTCGATGTTGAATGTGAACCACACCCAAACGTCAAGTTTTTTCTGCATTTCATTTGACATTTCTCAATTTCAGACTAACTCAATTTGAACCATGGAAACTTACACAATCGAGCAACGCGATAAAGTTATTCAGGCTTATTATGAAAATGGGCGTTCAAATCAAAATGCATATCGTGCACTTCGTGATTTTTTTCGATCAATTCAATCGTCCAAATGTTCGTACAATCGGAAAAATCGTGCAAAAATAGCAAACCGGGTCTGTAGGAGATGTTAAAACCCCAGCGCATACTCGTACAGCTCGTACTGCAGAAAATATTGCTGCTTTTCGCGATAGTGTGGCTGAAGAGCCGTCCACCTCAATTCGTCGTCGTGCCCAACAATTGCACCTCTCACGCTCGTCGTTGATGAACATTATGCATAAACTTGCATTTACGCGCTTAAAGGTGCAATTGACTCAAGAACTAAAGCCTCTTGACCATTTTAAGCGTCGTATATGGTCAGAATGATGGCAAGAAATGGCAACAGTGGGTGATCAATTTTCGAAAAAAATCATCTTCAGTGATGAGCCACATTTTCACTTCAGTGGATTCGTCAATAAGCAGAATTGCCGCATTTGAGCTAATGATAATCCAAGAGTGATTGTCGAAAAACAAATGCACCCACAAAGAGTGACTGTTTGGTGCGGTTTATGGGCTGGCGGCATCATCGGGTCGTATTTTTCCAAAATGAGGTCGGTCAGGCAGTTACTGTGAATGGTGTTCGCTATCGTGAGATGATAACGAACTTTTATGGCCCGAGAACATCAAAATCAACCGACTTTTAGTTTTAAGTTGTATAATATATACATATATTTTTTTAAATTAAGTCGTTATATGAGGTTTGGCCGCCTTTGTGCCAAAAGATTTATATTTTTATTTTTAATGTATTTTATAGTTGTAAGTTAACACCAATTGTATATAAATGTTAAATAAAAATCATTAAATCGGTTGAAAATACCCGAGTCAACTCGGTTAATAAATTCAATAAATCTCATTGATTGTTTGAACCAAATTGGTGCACAATATTAACAATATTCGGTCAGTTAAAATAAGGAATTCAAATTGTTATTTTGACCATCATTAGTTATGTAAATAAATTAATAAATAAATAATCCTTATTCGGTTAAATAAAATACCAAATTATTTAATTTTGGAAATTTTAACTCATTTGCTTAGTAAGATTTCTTAAATCTTGTTAATTGTTTTAACTTGCTTCCCCTTTTCTATACAAAAATTACAATTGATTAAATTTAACCAAGAAGATTGTTTAATATTAAATAAGATTTGTGTAAAGTTATTAATTTGATTTAAACACGTTACTCGTTTAAAGTAAACAATTTTGGAAATTGCGATCTAACCTTCATAGTTTCTCAATTAAATAAAACTTTGTTTTTGATTAAATTAACATTTTAGTTGTTTATTTTAAACACTTTAATTTAATCAAGTTAGCTTCGTTACTTTTAGCAACATAATCTATGCAGTTTTTAACCGAGAATACGTTGTTCTTAAAACATTTTTATTTAACGCACAAAAAAATTCTTTCGGTTAGATTTTATTTGTCTGCGTGTAATCAACTTTTTTCTTTTCAGAGTGAATGGTGTAGGTACAAGAAGAGTTCCACTCGAACTGTAGTTTTGCTAAGTCATACATCCAAGAACATATTATTGTGTTCAACAATATTCATGTCTATTACAGAATTCGCAGAATTTTACTCCCGGTGAGTTGACTCGATTCGCATCCGCTGTAAAACTCAATTATGAAATTCGTCGGATGAACTACATTGTCGATTCCTAAAATTATCTTATCATTTATTAACTTTCGTATCGACACTTTCAGCTACAAACATTTACTTAACTGGCCTAGGCTATCGATCAACGAAATCAAGCATCGTTGAGAGTGGTTAGTACGAAGATGGCGGACGGTTCAAAACCAACCGTGTGCTCTTTTTTTTTTTTAGATTTCTTGCTTTCTGGTTGCGTTGTTATTTGTCCGTTTTCTAAAACACTTTAGCATTCAGTATGATAAGCTTTTGACATACATTTTTGTACTTTCCATTGTTTATTTTCGTTTAATCAAAAATTCACTTCAGATTCGTCTCGAAATTGGTGCGAATGTAAAATGATAGAAATTGTATGGAGTGCGAATGGATTGCGAGTTCTGTAATACCATATAAGTTGAACAAAATGTCAGTGGTGCAGGGATTGTTACCGACATTCGTTCAACTTTCATTCGGATTGAGTAATAGCAAAAGTTTGGAAATTAATTGAAACTGTCACTTTAGCTCATTCGCCGAATTCTGTAATAGTGGTGATTTCCTTATTTTCAATTCACCATTTTTCATAGCGATCTACATCGTAACCTTCAAATAGAAATGGTCACAGAAGTGGTAAAAAAACACGCTGTATCACACAATCAGCGAGTGCGAAGTTATACCAACTCCGAGATAGAAACCGTCTTAAATGTAAGAGACAATGTTCGGAGACTTAGGAGAACCAAGCCTCAAGCTATGGGAAAGCATTAAAATTTGAAACTTCCCCCCATGTGATTCTAAAATAAGAAAGAAAAATCAGTGGTCAATCTTTCATAGATTAGTTCTGATCCCAGTGGATTTCGTGCGGTAAGAATCCGACACTGCTTTGGTACCGAATATTACCAAGTGTCTTTTGAAGATTTCCACCGACAAACAAAAAAAATATTCTTTATACTTCATATTAAAACCCAAAAAGTATTATTATGGCAAGCTCGACCTCCATACAATTTCTATAGAGCTTCAACTGAAGTTAGGTATTTTGAAAAATTCTTGATTCTTAAATAATTTCTTTACAACCCTCTTGTTTCAAAATAGACTTCAGAAAATGTGTTTGTTTGAATTCATGACGAACTGGCAGCTGTATGAAAACTAAAACATCAAGTAGCTGACAAAATGATAGGCAGATTTTTACAATCTTGTTTGCTAAGAAACAACATCATTAATTTTGAAAAAAAAAAAAAAAAATTCAAATAAAGCTGAAATATTTTTCAAAGTAAAATTATAAAATCCATAGACTCATTTTAAGGAGTCAAATCAGGTGTGTATTTAAATTCAGCTTTAAATATTACTAAAAACCTGTTAACAGATTGAATAATTTCACACCTTTCTCATAAGTTCGATGATCTCAACAAAACAATAAATCATATCATATCAACAAAAAAAAAAAATTCAATATTTATATACCAAGACAAATTGTTTTCCAATACCAATACTATAATGCAAGCAAATTTACTTATAATTTATTTCGAATACGAGTAAAAACGTAGTTGTTGGCAATTCCTTAAGTGACTTAAATCAACTGCATGCATCTACGCAATTGCAAATAAAATAAATACCCGACAGCTTTGAGGTCTATCCAGTATTTTGTAGCTACATATGTATGTGTTCGTACGTGTTTATAATTTTTTTTTTATTTTTTGCAAACAAATAGATTCGATGATTAACAATAATTTCGTATTTGAGCTTGGAATGTTTGTATGTAGGTACACACAGCCACCACATAAAATATCACGCGATATATTGAGCCGCGGTTTATTCATCTCTCATCCGCAATATAAACACAATTATTATTATTATAATCTTCCCCTTCCGTTCGCCTCTTTCTGCATTTCTGTGGGTATCTATGAGATTCAAATTATTCTGTACAAATGAATGTAGTATAAGCTCCCGGTAGCACACACATCAGAAGCATGTCACATGTGACTTTTTGATAACCAGCTTTAATAGAGCTCGAGATCAAAAGATGGCAGCACAACAAAACAAATATACACACACATTATGCATACCTACAACTCTCGATGTTCATAAAAAAAAAGAAAAAAAAAAATGCGAATGAAAGGGTTTAATAGAGAAATTTATGCAAAAATAAAAATAAAAAAAGCATCTATCAGATACAAAGAGGGAGATGAGGATTGAGGATGACTATTATGTGAGCACAAGGATTATGTAATAAACAATTCGAGCAAAACAAAAAAATTCTTGATATTCTTTTTTCATATTCTACTCTTCTCAGCTTTAGTCAGATTGCGAAGCATGTAAGCTTGTCAGCTTAAATCGTATTTATTAGAGAGTGACGGGAGGCTAAGTCGTTAAATGCTCAACGCAAAACATCAATCTTATCGCTTTCACAAAAACAATAATAAAAAAAAAAATAATAAAAACATATCTAGATTTTTGTTTTTGCAAATACATATGCGAGTATGGCTATCATTTTCGGGCATTTGATGTTTGCATGACCGTTACATAAACAAAACATGGCTGCTTCGAGGAGACTGATATATTTTTTTTAATTTTTAATAATAAATAAAAAAACTTTTGAAAGTTCGTTAAGTGGAATGGCCCCACCACCATCAGGGTAGGTAATGGATATTGTGGATTTTATTGATATGCTTTTAAAGATTGATTGTGGAATAATATTTCAGCAAACATTATCTGGAACTGCTATTTGCTATCAAGTATACTAAGTGCGTGCCACAAATGTCTAGTTTATTTACTAGTTTGTTTAATTGATAGCCAAATACGCGGACTTGGAATGGAGAATTAATTCAACAAACAAAAACCTAAATCAATATGGGAAAGAAGAGCATTTACGAGACTGTCTTAAGACCGTTGTTTCAGTTATTTATTGAAAATATAAATGTTGGTCTTAACAGGTGGCTCTAGCAAACATTGAGCACGAGAAGCTGTCTGTTTTATAATTTTTACTTGCCCTACAGCAAATGTTTTTCGTTTTGAGTCTTTTATTCAAACCTAACATTACAATGATAGTGAAGTCCAAAAAGGTTCTTTTTTTGTCATTCCGTTTGTGAGTTCATATAAAATGTGGCCAAATACAAGTTTCTTTTTAAAAATGTAATAATTAGTAAGAACAAACATTCCCATTAAATATGGAACATAACATCGTTTAAGTGGTTGCCTTGACGCCTTCAATTGCTGAGTCAATTGGACCTTGTAAGCGAATAATCCGAGATCTTTCTGCAGAACTTTCCTTAGGCCAGCGCGTGAAATGTTGACCTATTCAGATCGATGGTGAGTTGATCTTCGGGAATTGAGTATCACACTCTCGGGTACGGCAGCTACATTCTAGTCTGTGCGCACCATATGACGACAGCGACCACACTAGCATACCAGTCTCACAAACTTTTTGGACAAACTTGGGTACAACAGGAGCGGTGGGTGATTCATTTCGGCCAAAACTTCTTTTCAAAAAAACGCACTGCTTGGGATACCCAGCACTTACTTAGGAAATAATTTTTCAATATTTCCCAACGTTGTTGTTCAAGCGTAAAGCAACTCATTTCGTTCCGCGGAGTACTAAATTTCTGTCAAGATTTTGAGCGCGAAACTGCTGTCAGTGTCAAAATTTAAGAAAAACCACTTAGTGGCCCACCCTGTATACACACATGGAACTAGGGCCTAAGAGGTAGACAAGAGCTGCTTCCAATTTTGTACATACTCGTAGCATTTGAAAGCTGTTCGATAAGTCAGTGACTGCAGTGATAGGTGGCGCTGCGATCACATGTGAGATTTTTTGATTTTTCGAAGACATTCGTTTTTTATCTAGGTCTAGATAAAACAAATCTCAAATAGATCTGCGAAATATTAAGCCTTTTTCGGTTATATAAAAAACTAATTTCGAGGGATTTGCAAAAAATGGAAGAATTGAATATCGTGCTCTTATAAGACATTACTGTTTCCAGGATAAAATCATCAATGAGTCCGAAGACGTCCTCAAAGAATACTATGGAGATTCTGCACGCTCAAATGAAATGGTGCACAAGTGGTTCACTGATTTTCGTTTGGATCTTATGACGAACAAATGACACCATAGCTGAAGAAATGGTTTAAAGAGTGAAAAATATTGTAGAAGTCGTTAGATAGCTTGGGATGACGAAGTAATGGCAACGTTTCTCTGGGATTTAGTGCTCTACATTTACTAAATAGAAAAAGGAAGCATTTCTAATGGACAGTGCTTTGCTTTGAGGGAAAACGATATCTTTTGAAAAAAAGAAAAAAAAAATGCTGATTCTCACGACAATGCATCAGCACTTTCTTCTGCAGTAGTAACAATAAAAATATCGAAACTGCGCTATGAACTATTCCCTTCAGTCTTCAGATTTGGCTCACTGTGATTTTTTTCTTATTTCCAATTAATAAAAAAATAGTTCGGTGGGAAAGCTTTCAGCAGTTTGAAAAATCTCATTTTTGGGAAGCTTCAAAAATGCTAGAATAAGTGTTGAATTAAGAGCATAGTTCTAATAGGAGACTTTGTAAAAGTAAAATAAATTTTAGAGTAAAAATTAAGTCATTTCATTTCAAAGTCACAGACTTATCGAACAAGTTTTAGTTTTTGCTATAGGCGTAGTTCTAATTTTGGTTAAAATTGGACGCGCTTATTATACAACGATTTTGAGATTTACAAATTTTTCTTAAAACGACCGTAACAATTTTGATGAAATTCAAATTTTATATAATAAAATTACTTTTAACGTTTTTGGCTACAATTTCATTTAAAAGATAGAGTTTTCAACTTGATTTTGTTTTTTTTCTTTTTTTTGACAAACTTGACTTATTTTTAAATCATGTATAATTTTTCTAGGAGTTCTAAGACTTTGTATTTGAGAATTTAAAGATAAATTTTTAAGTGGTTGTCTGCATAGTGTCTACATAGTATATTCGATCCTGTTTCTGTGTGTTTTCTATCTCAATCTCAGTTCAGAAAATCTTATCTTATCTTATCGCAAACCATTTTTGTGTGCGATTCCACGTCTCGCAAGTTATTATACAGTTCTTCAAAAACAAAAACTTGTTAACAAAATCGTGAGTTGAGCAATTATGACTTTCTTGTAGGGCGAGTAATGAGTTCCTAAATTCTTAATTCTTCGATGATGGAAAAGTAAAACAAAGCGGTTTTCGTCATACCGTTCGTTGATTTTTTTTTTTTGTCTTTAAGTCCACTGCACTGTACATTTGTCTAGAGCCTAAGCGCGTAGCCCTATTCGATTCAAATTAAATATAACTTTTTTATATAATTCCATAAAGGAAAACATATGATTTTTGTTTGCTTGCTGCCATTTAACAATTTTGATTTTTTTCTAAGAACTTAAAAAATAAAATGCACGACTGGGTCGCACGAACTTACTCCTATGTAATCGACTAGGAATTTTAAAAACGAATGTTATTAGAGAAAACTGTTCATAAGGATAAAATGATTTTTACTTGCGACTTATAGGTACTATAAGGCAAGTCATGCATTCGGAAAAAAAATCGAACTCCAGATTTCGATCAAAGTTGACATTACGATGATAGCGAAGACTAAAAAAGTGGGTCTCGCAATTCTGTCTGTTCGACTACAGGCTAAACGGCTGGGCCGATTTTCTTTAAACTTGGTAGATATCATTTTTAATTTTTTCCCCCCACGCGTTTTTTTCTTTTTTTTTAAACCAAAAATAACGGTGCCTGCCATACGATTTTTTTTCGAAATTTTATAATCATTTTTTTTTCTCAAAAACTGTTCGACAGATTTCAAAAATAAAAATACAGAAAAATTTCATTTAATTAAAGCTAGGTAATGGTTTAAAAAAATTTTCCGAAAAATGGTTATTGAGGGTACCCCCCATGTAACCATTTTTTTTGTTTTTGATTTTCTCAAGACGGTTCAACCGATTTTTTTCATATTTTTTTTGCTAAAGCTCCCCAAAAACATAAATAGAATTGTGTACTCAAATTTTCAAAAAAAATTTTTTTGGATTTTTAAAAAAAACTTCAAAATTTTTTTTTCAAAATTCAATATTTCGAAAACCCCTCGCTAGATTTTTTTTAAACCTGATAAATAAAAGTTTCTCAATATAATCTACAAAATGTGAGAAAAAATTTTTTATTTTACCTAAAAATAAAGGTACCTATCATACAAATGCTAAAAAATTAAAAAAAAATGGTTTTCAAAAATCGTATTTTTCTCGAAAACGGCACCTAGAATTTTGATAAAATTTTTTTTCTTTCAATTAATTTTTACGATCTTTAATTTAATAAAAAAAAATTTGAAATTAAGATATTACAGCTTGTACCTACCACAGAACCATTTTTTCGAATTTTGAATTTCTCATTATCCACATAACGGATGTTAATGAAAATTTTTATAGAGAAGCTTCTAAAAAGTCTAAAACACACTGCATTTCAAAACTTTAAAATAAATATTTTTTGAATCTTTGAAAAAAAAAATCTATTTTTTTTCTTTTTTTTTGAAAATTCGATATCTCCGAAACGGGTCAGAATTTCTTTTCGTAAATTTAAATTTTATTCGAACAATAATAAAAACTTTAAATTAGCGTACCAAAATTTTTTTTTAAAAAGCTTTTAAAAAGTTTGTATATAAAAGCTTCTTTTGAAGAAACCACTACAAGGACTTATTTTTGTTCTTGCATAAATTCATATTTGCATAGCATTCTGTTACTACTAAAAGAATTTAAAAATTAATTTTATCCTTATGAACAGTTTTCTCTAATAACATTCGTTTTTAAAATTCCTAGTCGATTACATAGGAGCAAGTTCGTTCGACCCAGTCGCGCATTTTATTTTAATTTTTTTTTTTAAATCTAAAAAATAAAAAATTGAAAATTTGAATATGGTTTTAAACTTTGGAGGAGGTTTAGCATAAAAAAATGATTTAAATCGGTTGTACCGTTTTCGAGAAAATCAAAAACAAAAAAAATGGAGCCAGGGAGCTACAAAAAATAATAATTTTTTTCAATTATCACCTAGTTTTAACTTTATGAAATTTTTCAATTTTTTTTTAAGAAAATTCTGTGGGACAGATTTTGAGAAAAAAAAATATTTATAAAATTTCGAAAAAAACCGTATGGTAGGTTCCGTTATTTTTGGTCTTAAAAAAAAGAAAAAAACGTGTGGGGAGTAAAAATCAAAACCTATATCTACCAAGTTTGAATAAAATCGGCCGAGCCGTTTAGGCTGTAGTCGAACCGACAGACAGACGGACAGAATTGCGAGACCGGTGGTCTTCGCTATCATCGTAATGTCAACTTTGATCAAAATCTCGAGTTCTTACTATACTTACTATAAGTCGCAAGTAAAAAAAACTTTGTTCCTACGACCAACTATATGATTGCAATAGAATTACAGTTATGGTTATTAACGAAAATGCGAAATACGCATTTAAAAATTTTTCATTCAAAACCGGCGCTGTCGTTGCCGTTTCGGTCACCTTTAATAATCGTGCTCAGTAAGTTGGATTAAGAATTATTAATTTGGGTATTTTGAAAGCCCAAAAAAAGTTCCTTTCCATAATTTTCAAACGGAAACCTTAAATTCAAAAAAATTAAACAATAGAAAATCTTAGCATATTTTAAAAGTTTTATTTTTCTACATCAATGAAAAAAAGATTCGTTTTTGTTTATTTGCTTCAAATCAAATGGTTAACCTTTTCAACTATAGTTTTCTACAAAGAATGAATAGCCTTACTTCTTCCTAACAATGCATTGTTAAATATGGACACAGATTTAGTTAGATTAATGCGACAAAATCATTGACGTTAGACCCCCGAAAAAGTGTCCTTATCTTTGTAATCGACAACCAATTGAACGATAATAAAAAATGTTCGTAAAATAAATCCAAAAATTAGTTAATATCTCACACATAATATTTAAAAAGCAAGAGTCCACAAGAGTGACCATTTGTTATAACGACTGTCAAAAATCAATCATTTAAAAAAGTTATAAAATTCCTCAATCAAATTTTGAGCATTAGTGTCAGTTGATAAAGTTCACTTTGAGATTTCAAATTGAACTATGAGCAAAGTGCAACGATTGAAGATAGGTTTTTTTTTGCTTATGGACTTGAAATTTCTTTTGCAAACTCAACGCCTCGTGATTTGTTTTTGAAATATGTTCGAATTAAGAAATTAAGATTAGAAAAAGTACATAAGACGACAAAAGATTAAAATAAATGTTATTCGCTATAGTTAGCGAATTGCAACTCTCATGGTGGGGACCTTAAATTTTCAGCCGAAATGGGAAGCACTTTTCATTGAAGAGGTGGCAGCTCCAACGAATAAAACCCAGACCTCCGAAACATCCATGTTCCGTTAACTTATGTGATGGTCAATTGGACTATAAAATACTTTGTGTTAAATATGTACACGTTATCGGTAGATTAAAAACCTCGTTCGACTTTTCGTTACTATCTCGTTTAAAATAGATTCCCAATTTGTACACAATCAGTAGATGTTTGAAGTGGAAGTATACCTGATAGTCAGGATACCACAGGGTTCTGTTTCGGGAACATTTATGTTTCCAATTTTCCTGATGTCGTTAGAGATTGCTCACAAGTATTTAGATGGCGTTTAAATCTATATCAATCGCCTGCTTGGATTAATAGAAGAAGCTGTAAGGCGAACTAACGAGGATCCTAAACGACGAATTCAGCTAAACTTAAAACTGAACTTTTCAAAAACTGTTGCTTTGACTTCTTCTGTAAGTAACAAAATTCTGCGATTTTGTCTACAATTGTTCTCAGGGGAGATAGAATTCTTCACTTAGCCAAGGTTATCTATTAAGGCCTTACCTTTAATATGTGTTCAAGTTGCTGCGATGCAAATTCAGTCTCTATTTTTCCAATTTACATGAGCTCAAGGGATTCAAAGGACTCTTATTATGAAAAGCACGAGCGTTGGCGGATTGAGGGAGAGAAAAACGGATGTGTAGAGCATTGGCTTTGAAAGTTTGCAAATTGAAATGGCAAGGCCAAACAGTGCCAGGTTATTTACTGATCAGGTTATGCGTTTAAAAAACGAATATTTGTAAATAACGGTACGTCTAAGACTGAGCTGTAGAATAAACTGATAATCATTCCTAGCTAAAAGAATATCACGGGTTAGTTGATATTAGGAATGTAATCAAGTTGGTATCTTAAATCCATCCAAGTTTTTTGCATGCGTTTTTAATTTTATAAGAAAATCCATATTAGTACTTAATTAGGAAAAAATTAAAAACTTGTTTGAAACAATTTTCTCAAGGAAAGATATAAAAATACCACTTAATAGTCAAAGACTATATAAAATTAAAAATTCATTGCTTTATTCTTACTCTTGCGGTTGTGATGGTGTCTCAAATCTTATACTCAAAAAAGTAGCATTAATTTTTAATATAAGTATTCTCACAGGCAACTTTGTAGTAAATTTAGCTGTAGTCTTTAATTTTCGAAATTCGAAATATCAATTTAGTTTAGGTTAATGGAATAATAAAAATAAAGTTTTTAGGTCCAGTTCAGTTCAGTTCATTTCGAGTTTAGAGAGGGGCTTTATAAAGGAAGATGCCCTTTAGAAGTTCTTCTCTATATAAAGCACTGGATGATGAAAAATACCCTGTGCTGGTCACTTTGTGGGCATAACCAAGACATTTGAGATATGGTGAACCAAAGTCTATTTATGATTGGTTAAAAGTCTTACCTAAGGGATAGCAAGCAAAAAGTTAAAGTCAGAGATGGTTTTAATAACTCAAAAGTAATAAATCTAGGTGTACCCCAAGGTTCAGTCCTGGGGCCTATATTGTTCTTAATTAACATGAACTCTCTATTGAATTAACCCGTTTAAAGGCAACATTACATCCTTTGCTGGTGATTTTGGAAATGTCTTCAATTCCGATAGTGCCTTACATCTAAGTGTTTTGTTATACTTAGGTATACTGATCGAAAAATAAAATGAGATAGTTCGAAAATGTTTCAACCGAAATATTAACACTATTATATTTTATTTTTTAAATAAAAAATTCACTAGCTATTCTGTCCTTATCTTTAGATTTGTAACGTTGTAAAGGGTTTTTCACCTGGCGCGGGTAGATTTTGGTGGTCTGTGATGGCCATGTTGTTTTGGTGAAATCTGTCAAATCTATTTTTTATTATTCAGTGATGCCAAATCACCATGGCAAGTTACAGAATTGAACAGGACGTCTAAATCATACTATTTTGCGGTAGAGGTGGTGATCCTTCACAGTGGACTCTTCAACGTTTGGTGACCAAACTTGAGACGACTGGTTCGGTAATCAATCAGCAAACATTCATACGTGAAAGGAACGCAAGATCCGCCGAGAACACCGCCGCGCTCCGTGAAAATGTACATGTTAAGCCGAGGTGGGGGATTCCTCGTCTTGCAGAAGCACTCGGCTTTTCGCAAACTTGGCAAATTTTACGTTGGGACCTGGGCCTATACCCGTACAGATTTAAATGTTCCAGAAGCTCAAAGTTCGTAACGATAGGGCTTCGGAGCTTTTCGAAGAGGACCCTAGTTTTGACTGAAAAAACATCTTTAGCTACAAGGCGCATTTTTAGATGACTGGCTGTGTTTACAAGCAAAACTGTCGTATATAAGACAACACCGACCCAAACGAAGTTTACCAGGTGCCAATGCATCTTCAAAAAGTTACCGTTTAGTGTGGATTATAAGCTGGCGGCGTCATTGATCCGTTCTTTTTCGAAAACGACTTTGTTGAGGCGGTCACTGTCAATGGCGAGCGCTACAGTTAGATTATAATTGATTTCTGATGGCCGAAATTCACCATATGCACCTAGAGGACTGCCTTACGTGCTACAAAGAGGACGCCAGGATGTACATTATGCATAAATACAATTTGAGGTTAAGGTTATCTCTCGCAGAGGTGACTTGAATTGACCACCCAGGTCATGCGATTTGACCCACTAAACTAACTTTTTGTTGTGGGGTTTCCTGAAGCCGAAGGTCTATGCGAATAAGCCACAATCGACCGAAGCCCTTAACGTGAACACAAGACAGGCCATAGCTAAAAATCAGCCGGATGTATGGTGAAAAGCGATTGAAAATTGGTTCATTCGGATCCATGGCACTGTAAGAAGCCAAGCGCGTGCTTTGAAAGATGTAATATTTTACAGAAAATAATATACAAATGCCTTTCAAGTAAAAAAAAGTACGTTGTTACACATAGCTACATAGCTTGTTTTATTCCATTTCAACATCGACCCGCCCATAATAAAAAAAAACCCTTTTATAAAAACAAAACAAACATTTCGTTAAACAATCATCAAAATCGGATCTTATTAACTGCGAAGTTTTAACAACTTTTGCGCTTTATTGACTCGACTTAAGGTCACCAGTACCCCTTGGCATAATTGTAAGTGCGTTGGACTGTCATGCAGACGGTCTTAGGTTCGATTTTCAGCCGCTGCAAAAAAGTATTTCAGGGGTGTACACAGCCTGTTGCGAGAAATTGACAAATCCTCAAATAGTATCTCTTGTTACGAGAAATGCTGCTCGTTAGCGTTTCGGATTCGACAAAAAACATTTAAGGCCCCCTCCATTTCTGGTAACACTCTAAAGGCAGTTTTGGCCTCCTAATTATTTTTTTTAAGGACACCAGAACTTGCGCTATTATAATAATTTAAAAAAGGGGCTAAAGTTCATAATATCTACAGAAAATAAAGCATACAAGGCTCTACAACGATAGTAGAGAATCAGTTAATGAAAAATCTGCACACATATTCTCGCACTATTTTTTGTTTCATTGTTTCACTCGTTTTATTTTTGATAAAATTAAAAATAACAAAAATAAGGAAGCATTACTGGGTGATCATAAGCTCCCTGACCCTACTGTTTGTATCCGCCCCTGCTAACAAATAAATAGATAAGGGTGATTGCTTATGGTTTTATTTTTTTTACGAATTTCTTTGATCTGACTAAGTACGAACTACCAACAATGTACAGATCTCAAAGCAAATTTGAACTTTTTTTTATTTAAATATGTAAATTGAAAAAAAAAAAAAAACAAATGACGATAATAAAAAATTCATTATCAAAATGAAGGTTGTAGCTCAAAAACAGAAAATCATAAAGTTCCAATGTACACAAGAAAACATTGAGCCTTATGTAATCCAAAAGCTAAGTCTTCTTTAAAAATTCAAAATGCTCATAAATAAAATAGAGCACCAACCTACTCCAAGTTTTATCAACTTGAAAAGGTCAAGTTTCTAACCCAAAAGCAATAAAAACACTACAATCAATCATTCCTGCTGGTTTTTTTTTTTTTTTTTTTTTGAAGTCCTTTAATTCCCATGAATTTCCTAATATCCTTCCTGTTATCTCACAACCATTGGCTTGGCAATACCGTGTTGATTACACACCCCCTATGCCTTTATGATGTTGTGCTTCCCCCTACCAATCCTGTTTTTCATTTCGAAGCCACCCAAATAGGCACACATACCCTACTAACATAGTTTTATAGATTCTCTACCTCGTCTCTGGTTTCTGACTCGGCTACTGCTACTTCTGATTCTGTTGCTGTTCGCTGTACTCTTTGGTATAACTCGCCTTCATATTCTGCTTTAGGTTTTTTTTTTTATTTCTCTTATTAGATGCTATTTTGTTGATGATGTATCTTCATCTGGCTTTTCTCGTTGTTTTAAATTAATGCAGCACATATTCTCGTACCCACCGAAGTACACAAGGCGAGAGAAAAAGGATGAGGCAGTTCTTCTACATACAAACATACACTCCGCCTCCGTTGTTTTTTTTTCATTGAACAATTGTAAAAATAAAAAAAAAATTGTAATAATAATAATAAAGAGACAAACGACATAACCAAAGAAGAAGAAGAACAACAACAACGTCGACTACGACGACGATGAAGGCACAAAAACACAACGCGAAAATTATTGTGTAACAGACGTTTAAATCTTTTTTTTTTCGTTTTCAAATGAGCAAAATAAAAAAACTAAAAATACTAATTGTATAACAATTTGAGGAAAAAAATACTTTTTCTTAAATATCACAAATTTTTTTGGTTTATCACTTGCAGATTAGCGTATGTATTTTCTCATTTTATTGCGTTTTCTTTTGTTTAAAAATTATTTATATGAATTTTCTATAAATTGAAAGAATCACTGAACTAATCAAGCACAGATCTCGAAGAGTGTAACCAACCTTTGTTATGGCATTTTTAAGAACTTTCAAATGATCTTAATATTTTTTTTCGATTTCAAAGGAAATTCACTGAACAACTCTTCTTTTTTGCACAAATTGTGAAAAGTGTGAAATTTTCAATTAAATGAATTTCTATGTTCACCTTTTCGAACTAACTATCACTGCATAATCTTTAGCAATTTTTTCATCTCATTGAATTGGAATTTAAAATTTTTCAAATCGAAATTTGCTGCACACACTGTGATTTTTTTTTCTCTCTTTATAGTTTTATTCCTTTTTTTTTCGGAAAAAAACCAAGAACTTCTCGTTATATTTGCACAGAGAAGAACAGATTTTTGAATTAAGCAAACAAAAAATTCAGTTTAATTTGAATTCAGAGTTTGAATTATTTAAAACATTCTAGCAGTTTGCTTCTGGAGCTGTATTAAGTTACGAGATAGAGAATGAATAAAAAAAAAAACAAAAAATCACTTTGTAGCGAGTAGTCTAATGAGCAGCAGAGAAAAATTAAAAAAATAAGAAACTTAAGAACGTGTGCGGTCCGATAGAACGCGGCTAACAGAATCAGAAGATTATTTTCGAGTGCGAGTGTTTGCGGCGATATATACTCGAATCTCGAAGTCGGAGAAGAGTTGAGTGGTATTGCACTCGAATTTTCTCTTTCGAGCAATATTTTGTGTGCATGAAGAAAAGCTTTCTAATATCGAGTGGAGTTCAATTGGGTACATTTTATTTGAGTTGCGCATGACATATGATTAGAAACAGATGTTATTTGAGTGGAATTTCTGAGAATCAGCCATTTTTTTGCAAAAGACCATTTATATCATCTGAGGGACGAGTCTCGAATTACACATATTGTTGGACTGTTTTGGTTGTATTGTATGGTAAAATAGCGACGCAGTAAATGTAAACAAAACTATTTTTTTTCTTCACTTTTGCAAAAAGAGAAATAGAGAAAGAGAGTGAAAGAGTGATAGAGAACGAGTTAGATGAGTTAGAAACTAAACACTCAAAAAATTATGTCCATACCTTATCAATTACACCCCAACCCCATTGCCAGTTGCCGGTCTTGCAGAGTTATTGAATTGTATTTTTCTTTTAGAGAAAAATATCTGTTATTCAATTGAGTTTTTGACGTCTCATTCATTGAGATGCGGGAAAATAATTATGTTAGAGTTATTTTATGAATGATAAGATAAGCCCTTATGTGGACATATGTATACCCACTTCAATATGTACTTATTTGTTTAGTGATTGTGTCGACGGATGAAAAGTGTTTTCTTTCGATTAAAAAATAAAGTATACCTAATCAGTCTTTTTTTTTAAATCAAATGTTGGGTCGATTAGTTTGTTTATTTGGTTTTATAAAAGATCTTAGAAAACATATACATATAACAGTACAGGGTGCGTTTTATGTTACAGGTCGATGTTTTTCTGATGTGTAATAGAGCTGTGTCAATCGCAATTGATTCGGTCTTTGTGACCCGTTCACCAAAAAGATTGGGCGCATTCACTAATCTAGTCACTACGTAGTCGACTCGTTCTGATTGGCTAAAGACAGCTAAAAATGTAGTTGAAATTTCCCCTCAAACGTAGTGTACAAATTTCTGCTTCAAAGCTTGTGGATATTGATTTTGACATTTCACAATCAGCTGTTCGTTAAAAATACAAATTTAATTTTTGGTGGAAGATATTTTCGAAGTGAAATTATTAAACAAATTAATATTATATCTTAGTATTATATTATATCTTTCTAGGGCCCATTCACTGAAAATTCGACGTTGTGGCAGATCGTTCGGCTTCAGTTCTTGCACGAGCTGTATTTTATACGGTTTTACACCAAGATCTTTGCGTAAAATCTTCCATGTGGTCGAATAACACAAACCCAATTGCTGCGAACGGCGACGAATCGACATTTCACGGTCTTCAGCAACACTCTCAGAAACAGACGCAATATTCTCTTCTGTACGCACTGTACGCATTCGTGTGGTTGGTTTAATGTCCAATAAAGTAAACTGAGTGCGAAACTTGGTCACAATCGCATTAATTGTTTGCTCACTTGGTCGATTATGTAGACCATAAATCGGACGTAAAGCGCGAAACACATTTCGAACCGAACACTGATTTTGGTAATAAAATTCAATGATTTGCAAGCGTTGCTCGTTAGTAAGTCTATTCATGATGAAATGTCAAAGCATACTGAGCATCTTTCTCTTTGACATAATGTCTGAAATCCCGCGTGATCTGTCAAATACTAATGCATGAAAATCCTAACCTCAAAAAAATCACCCGTTATTTGATGTAATTTAATTTAGACTGTAAAAAAAATTTATTAAAAGTTCTCAAAACACAATTTTCCTTATTTTATATTCTTTCATCTGTCATTAATATGACAGTTTGAATTGACTAGCTTTGTAGTGCAATTTTGCGTTCACAAAGCTAGTTGAATTTTTGACTACGCTACGTAGTGACTGGATTAGTGAATGCGCCCATTGATTGATTGCAATCACCACATATGAATTAATCATAATGTCAATCTCTTGCCACCGAAGCCGATGAACATAAAATGAACGAAACAAACGAAAAAAGTTATTTTTCGTTCATTCAACTTGTTCTCAATCATTTCACAATACCAAATAGGAATGGAAATGAAACAGAAGGTATATTCTTCATTTTATATACAATGGAAGATGGCGTGAAAATAGTCGAAAAAGTCAAACTTTCGTTTATTTTCGCATTGTTTCGGTCTCGGTCAGAACGAAACAATTGGAAAAAAAATATTTTTGTTGAATGAAGGAATGAAAACATTTCATGTCGGTCTTTATCTCGTTCGGAACGAAAAAGCTAGATAAGGAGTGATTATGATTGAATGAATGAATGATTGATTGAAAATATCGAATACTTAAACCAATCGATCAATGATTGATTCGATCTTTTAAAATGAACGATTGGCACAGCTCTAATGTGTAAACATCTATGCCCGAGTTAGGGTAAACCAAAAACGTGGGTCTAACGCATACGTTCCATATAAGCCATTACGCTGGCACGTTCCGTGTAACACGTTAAGTTACAGAAGATTGCATTTGTAACACTGTTTACATTGGGAATGTTGCGTACTTTCTACATCGTGCTTACATACATTGGAAACTTTGTGGGGCCCCAAAAAAAGTTCATCTATGGTGTCAATGAATTGACTTTTCGATTTTAGTACTTTCCGTTGAAAACTGAACTGATGCTATTTTTTAGTAAAACTTAGATGTGCCCCCTCGCTCTACACTGACTCAACGACCAAACACTTTCGGTCGCTTCCAGTGCAAAATACTTACATATGTACATAGGTGTTATTCCAGAGCCTAAGTTCAAATTGAATTTGAATATCGAAAGGTTAAGATGGCCTGGCTAGCTTTCTACGCCTGTAGTTGAACCTTTGTTAAAAAGTGGGGTCTTCAATCTAAGATGATTTCGTGGACATACGCAGCTGTGGTGCGACCGATCCTCACGTATGGTTCGATTTTATGGTGGCCAAAGCAAATAACACCGATAAACTGAAGAATGTTCAAGGAACTGTTGGCGTTGGCACCGAAGGGGCCTTAAGATCTTGCCCAACTGATGCTTTAAGTGTTTTTCGGAAACTCTTACCACTTGATTTATACAAAATGCATCTAGTATCTTGCGGTGCATTAAGACTAAAGGAATTGAACTCTTGGATTGTCGAACCTTATGGTCATAGATAGGTTTAATAAAGTGTTGATTTCAATAAAGATTTTTTCGACTCCCACTGACTACTTCACCTCTAAAATAGATATCAGTAAAGATCTTAAGGTTATGTTCCCATCAAGAAGGGACTGGGGTGAAGACGTCGTGACGAAAGACTTCGACAGAACTTAAATGATGGCTCAAGCATGGAGTGTTGGTTCAGGAATCTTCTCTGTAACTTTGTATATATCTAGGTCGCTTAGGCTATCCGACTTTTCTAGTCATTTTCAAGCTGAATTACTGGCTATTAGAGAAGCATGTAAGGTACTTAATTAAGATCCAAACCAGACCCGGAATACTGCTATTATCACAGACAGTCAGGCGGCTGTTAAGGCCATGGATGAACTTGCTATTCTCAATATTAACCACAATGTTACTGTTTTCTGGGTTTCGGACCATTGAGACATTGAAGGCAATGACCGGGCGAATGAGCTGGCCAAGCAAGGATCAACCCTTCATAACTTTTTCTTTTTTTTTTGAATTCTATCTAAGAGACTCAAGCGAGTTATTGGAGCACATGCCCAAATATGGGAATTATACTCGAGCTTTGGACGAACATAGGCCTTATAGATGACAGATGATCAGAAGGGGTAAGAAATTTCTTGCAACGTCGAAGGAAACCTAAGCACTTAGCAGCGTTTTTGGCGACGTCGAATATATGGGCATTGCACACAAGGTGGTCTGTGATACACATACCGAGAACTGAGAGCTGTTTGGTTTCCTCAATGCAAGTACCACTCATGGATAGTGACATAGGGTTCTGCTTTAACAACAGTTCTGCTTTAACAACAGGAGACAGTATTGAGTTTTTGAAGCATTAAAGTCTACACGGTTTTTCATTCCCCATTTGACAATGCTATCAAGAACAGAATTTAATGATCTTATCATACGCCGCCGTTCTAGATTCACATCCGAAGAACAAGGACATGTATCTGGAAACGATTATGAGAAGCTGAGGGTACTGTAATCAGCAAACCAGTTTAATAGATTAGAGGATTCAGAAAAAAGATCGTTGATAAATATCAGAAAGAGAGTCGGAGACAAAACGGAGCCCTGTGGCACACGAGCATTTATTTTATGGACTTCAGATTTAAAACCGTCCAATACAACTTGTATTGAGCGGTTTGAAAGGTAGTGTCTAATCCATCGAAGAAGAGATTCATCAATACCAAATGCAGGCATTTTCGATAAAAGAGCTTGATGCCAAACTCTATCAAATGCTTTTGAAATATCCAGTGCAATAATCTAACTTTCTCCAAAACGATGTAAAGATTTGTGCCACTGTTCGGTGAGATATACTATCAAATCACCAGTGGACCTATTGCTACGAAAGCCATACTGCCAGTCATTTAGAAGCTTTCGTTCTTCAAGATATTTCTTGAGCTGATAGTTTATCAGCGTTTCCATGACCTTAGAAAGAGGAGATGTAAGTGCAATTGGACGATAGTTTAAGGGGAAGAATATTCGCTTTTTTTAGGGACAGGCTGGACAAATGCTGTTTTCCATCCTCTAGGAAAGAGACGAGTAGAGTAGGACAGATAGAAAAGCTTACGCAATGGTTTTGCCAGCGTTGAAGAACACCTCTTCAAAACAATTGGGGCGATACTATCCGGCCCAGCGGAATTATGTATATCGTGATCTTTCAGTACTCTTGCAACGATAAAACAGTGATAGACAAGAGACATTTCGACGATGTTCCAAAGAAACAATTGTTTCGGAAATTGCTCTGTCACCTATTAGCTAGAATAGACACCTATAATAATTCCCGAGCGCTTGATCTGATATGCTAGACATAGCCGAGAACGTGGCTACCTATAGCAGACACTGCTTAATAGGAGAGCATGCATAGAATTTAGGCATTCCTCACAGCACTCACTGTCATAACTGTGGGGACCAGCAGAAAAGAAACAGTCTTCCACTTCGACTTCCTCTGCAAATGCCCTGCTCTGGCTAAATTTAGGGCACAATCAATAGGAAGTGCATTTTTTGATGACATTGACGAACTTTCCGAAATGAAAATCAAAGACTTGATTTCTTTTCTCAACGCGACGAAATGGCTCTTGGACGAACTTCGGTTACTTCTGTGCTGGTGCCCTCCGTTTGACTCCTTAGATCCCAAGTTAGTGGACTATGGGCTTTGTCGTAGGTGGGACCGGATGATGACTCAATCGGATTGGCTACTGTTTCAACACCACTCAACAAACTGCCTAGCTTGGTACAGTGTAGATGGTGTTGGATGAGTGTGGTGGTACGGTTGAGTGCTTGAGCAAATTTCCGGATGATTGTGCAAAAGCAAACACATAATAAAAGACTTCAAAACCTATAGATCCTTTTATATTTTTGAATTTAGTCGAAAATGAAAGACTCCGTGGGAGTGCCCACAATTTCCCATATAAATTCCATCCACAAGTTCATGCGAGTTATGTTATATTAATGGCGCACTTCAGCTACCAACTTTTCATTGATAGAACTACCTAAATATCTAAATATGTTAAAAACACGAAAGACGAAACAACTTGTGTCAAATTGCATTGCAAGTTTTATTCAAATTCGCTCGTTAGTGATGGACAATTGCATTTTATTTTATGATCCGGAAAATTTTTAGAATTAACATTAAAAAAATCCGAAAAAGTTGTTTTCTATTTTCTGCTCCGAAAAAGGCATTTTTAGGGCAATCGGTTAACATTATTTGCAACGAAATATTCGCTATACATCAAAATTTATTTTATCCCTTATCTGTCAAACCATATAGTGCCAAACTTCGAATTAAACATTCTCTATATATTTACAGCAAAATTTACATAATCGTTCTCCATCTGTCAACATTTTAAATAAAAGGACAACAATTGACTACGAAGCTTAAGATGTTAACTTGAGAAAATTTATAATGATATCATGAAAAATTGGGTCTTAATAATTAAATTCTATCACGAATGTTATTTTATTTGAAAAATTTTATTGCTAGAGATTTTTTTTATCTTTTTCAAAACAGCTTAAAAAGCTGTCAAATTCAAAAAGGCGTTAAATTGAAAACTTAAATTATTTTTATTTATATTTTTTATTCCTCAATTACCTACATAGTATATTAGATTTTTAAAATTTTCTCATAAATTACAAAAATAAAAAAAGTCAACGTGATGAAAATAGTTGTTTTGACAAAAACAAACTCAATGTCATTGATGTACATGTACATAAGTAACAGCGATAGTGCGTAGATGTATCCCTCATGTGACAGTATCTAAATATACATATGTATATTATAATTGTTTTCAATTTTAGTTTTTAGGAGGGCATGCCCTCATCATATCGATTCTTAATTGAAGTAAACAAATATTTTGGTAGTTTATTTTTTTTGATATTTCAGAACGTCAACGACTATTCGATTAAATGGAACTTGAGTTATTGAACGCCGCCGGCCATTGTAGTGGAAATATTGGACAACACTACGAGTAGTTTACTATTTTTCTAGTTTATATTATTTATTAATAATGAAGCAATAACTCAAGTAGTCGTGTTATATGAAAAGTGATTGCTGCTATATTGCTTTGACTAAATTAAAAGAAACTTAAGGGAATAATTCTTCGCTTGATGAGTGTTTTTGGGATGGTGGTTGTGTATTCTAAGGTTATGTCATAGCAGATCAAATACAATTCATTTTCACAAAACTAATGTCTTCATGGAAAAGGTGCAAAAGCAAGACTATGGTTTAATTATTGTTGTAACACTAAACTTTAGATACTCTATCAATTGATAAATGATAAATTTGTTAATTTAAAACTCTATCTATTACAAAAAAAAAATAATAATTAACAATTTCGTTGTAATTGACAACGATCTTCTTCATTCATCAATTTTCAAAATTACTATCGATTTTATATTGGTATCTATATTTATAAATTATCAACGGATATTGAATTATTGATGGGCTTAAACTCACAGTGTCATCATACCTCCTTGGAACGAAATGAGTGGCTTCCCGCATGACCAATTTTGGGAAATATTGAAAAATTATTTCCTAAGTGAGTGCTGTTTAGCCCAAACAGTGTTGAAAAGAAGCGTTTTGGCCGAAATGAGGCAGCTGACGCACCTGCTATACGCAAGTTTGCGCAAAAAGTTCGTGAGTCTCGTATGCTAGTGGACAATACTTATGGTCCCCGTCGTCAGCCGAGAATGTGGCTGCTGCAGCCGAGAGTGTAAGACTTAATTTACGAACATCAACTCGACATCAATCCCAACAACTTAACAACTAGCCTGGGGCGAATTCTGGACAAAGATCTCGGATTATTCGCTTACAAGGTCCAACTGAGTCAGCAATTGAAGGCGAAGCCACGCGAACATCCGCTTTGTTATCGCTTCGCAGTTTGGGCCTTAGAGCAGCTTGAATTGGACAAAGATATTGGGCGAGAAATCATCTTTTCTGACAAGGCGCATTTTCATCTCGGCGGCTACGTTGACAAACAAAATTGCCGTATCTGGGGCTCGAAAAACCTGCACGTTATTGTCCAGATGCATCCGCAGGAAGTGACAGTTAAGTGCGAAGTAGTGGAGTGGTGGTTCAGTACAGTGGGTTGTGGGCGTTACTAAACTGAAGATATGGATTTGAACGACCTCTGGTTTATGCAGGATGTTGCGTCATGCTACATAGCCCATGCCACAATCGATATTTTGCGCACCAAATTTCCAAATAGCGTTATCAGCCGACTTGGCAATTTAAATCGGCCGCCTCGGTGCTGCGATTTGACCCCTTATCTTTTTTTTTTGTTTTTTCTGATAACCGTGAAGGACCAGTATTATGCCAACAATCTGGAAACGATTCACGCACTTCAGGCCAATATCATCCCAGCAATCCGTAAGCTTCAGCCCAGAACCATCAACAAGGTCTTGGAAAATTGGAGTGACAGAATGCGCTACTGCGAAGCCAGCCGAGGCAGATACTTGAATGACTTTGTATTCCATAATTAATGGGAATGTTTGCTCGCATTAATAAGGCCCTTATACATGAAAAAAAAAAACAATTTTGTTTATTTTACTGCATTTTTAAAAAGAAACTTGTATTTGGCCCACCAAGAGACTTGGAATTTTAAAATGGAAATTATTAGAGAAAAATATTCATAAGCATGAAATTCATTTTTAAATGCCTACAACAATTATTTTAGCAGTAAAACCTAAAAACATAATGCCATGTGATTTGTTAAGCAAATATGTATTAATGCAAGAAGAGAAATTATAAATCATTGTAGAGGTTTAAGGTACAAAAAAAATATATTTTTTCTATATATAAGCTTTTTAAATCAGTTTAAAAAAATAGTAAGCCAATTTTAAGTTGTTATTATAAATTAATTACAAAACTTAAATAAAAAAAATAATTGATCCGTTTTTTTGAGATATAGAAACAAATGTTTGAGATTAAATTTTGTATTTTTTACTTGCGACTTATAGGTACTATAAGGCAAGTTACGAGTATGCATTCGTAAAAAAATTGAACTCAAGATTTTGATCAAAGTTGACATTACGATGATAGCGAAGACTAAAAAAGTGTGTCTCACAGTTCTGTCTGTCTGTCTGTCTGTTCGACTACAGCCTAAACGGCTCGGCCGATTTTCTTTAAACTTGGTAGATATCATTTTTAATTTCCCCCCCCCCCACACTTTTTTTTCTTTTTTTTGAAGACCAAAAATAACGGTACCTGCCATACGAATTTCTTTCGAAATTTTATAAATATTTTTTTTTTCTCAAAAACTGTTCGACAGATTTTGATAATTTTTTTTTTGCTAAAGCTCCCCAAAAACATAAATTGAATTGTGTACTCAAATTTTCAAACAATTTTTTTTTTTTTAAAAAACTTCAAATTTTTGTTTTCAAAACTCAATATTTCGAAAATCCCATGCTAGATTTTTTTTTAAAGTTCATAAATAAAAGTTTCTCAATATAATCTACAAGATGTGAGAAAAAAAATTAATTTTACCTAAAAATAAAGGTACCTACCATACAAATGCTAAAAATTTAAAAAAAATGGTTTTCAAAAATCGTATTTTTCTCGAAAATGGCGCCTGGAATGTTGATAAAATTTTTTTTTCTTTCAATTAACTTTTACGATCTTTAATTTAATAAAAAAAAATTGAAATTAAGATATTACAGCTTGTACCTACCATAGAATCATTTTTTCGAATTTTGAAATTCTCATTATCCACATAACGGATCTTAATGAAAATTTTTATAGAGAAGCTACTAACAAATCTAAAACACATTGCATTTCAAAACTTTAAAATAATTTTTTTTGAATTTTTGAAAAAAAAAAATCTATTTTTTTCTTTTTTTGAAAATTCGATATCTCAGAAACGGCTCAATATTTTTTTTGTAAATTTAATTTTTATTCGAACAATAATAAAAACTTTAAATTGGCGTACCAAAATTTTTGCTTAAAAAGCTTTTAAGGAGTTTGTATATAAAAGCTATTTTTTAAGAAACCACTACAACGACTTATAATTTTTGTTCTTGCATAAATTCATATTTGGATAGCATTCTGTTTTTGTCTCTTACTACTAAAAGAATTGAAAAATTAGTTTTATCCTTATGAAGAGTTTTCTCTAATAACATTCGTTTTTAAAATTGATAGTCTATTACATTACAGCAAGTTCATGCGACCCAGTCGTGCGTTTTATTTTTTTCTAAATTCAAA
Organism: Philhelius festivus; assembly: GCA_963931855.1. Classification (NCBI taxonomy): domain Eukaryota; kingdom Metazoa; phylum Arthropoda; class Insecta; order Diptera; family Syrphidae; genus Philhelius; species Philhelius festivus. The sequence continues at coordinate 151,275,005 of OZ007555.1, forward strand.
AGTTTTGCGTTTTTGGTTTAGTTTTATCGACTTACTTTTCAATGAATTCTGAATTATTTTATCAATTTTTAAATAAGTTAAGAATAGTAATAAAATTAATGATAACAATTTGAGGACTGATATATTTTGAGTTCTGACCAATAACTAACATATTTTTGAACTAGTCATAATTGGTAAAACTTATTTTTTTACTATGTATGCAAACAAAAAATCATTTGATGCACATACGAGCCAATACAAGACAAGAAATTACGTCTTTTTTAATTCAGCCAAGCCCCCAAAAACATAATATGTGGCATGCCTAAGGGGGCCACACATTTCGTTTGCAAAGAAATGGTATGTTTATTGTATATGGATAATCCTGGAAACATATAACTTATAAAACCAATAAAATCCTTTCTCATAACATGAAACCTCGTCCTGTGTGCGAACAGCCAAGAAGTCTGTGTGTTTCGAAATGAAAACCACGTTTATAGACGTCTGTCTGCTTGGGCTAAACTACCAAGACCAACCGACTTGGCTATGCGGCATTAACGTAATCACCTCTGTGGCGAATTCAAATTTATTGATTATATCGCAACGTTTGTATTGTTAAGCCCCTTGTAGTGTGTCAGCCCAGACTTGTATAACCAATACTACCACACAAAGTCGTATCCTTTTTCCTTCTTGTGAAACTAAATCATTCTAAGAAGATTGGATGTTAACCCACTAAGGTTTTGATTTGCCAGTCGTTGGTGCTCTTTTTCTTTTGTGTGTTGTGTCACCCACAGGATTTAAGGAGTTTATTCTGTCTTGAAAGACTCCCATTCTATTTGATCAATGGATGAGAAACGAAAGACACACATTTTATTTTCTCCCACGTGAATTTAATTTTAAAATTCCTTAAAATAAGACAAGACATTTGTTCTCCAAAGAGGCATTTCTGTCGATTTTTTTTTGTCACATGATTTCTTTGAGAACTTAAAAACTTTGTGTGCAGTACGAAATTTTCCCAGATAGATACATTATGAATATTTTTATCTCGCGCGTTAAAGATATTGGAAAACAAAAATAAGCAGAAAAAACTGGATTTTCGTGGAAATTATTATTTTTGTTTGTTCTCGTTGCGCAACCGTTGCACATGACATGGAACGGTTTGGAGAATGCCTAAGATATTTTCGTAGTTTTGGCGAAAAAGTTTGATATGTAATAAATTAGAGTATCTTGTCTGGCTAGGGGAAAGTAATGAACGACAAATTATTTTCTATTTGTTCTTCGAGCAAGATGTTAATAAGACTTTTATGTATCTTATGGGCGAAGTCGACATAGGCAAAGTATTTGTTAAGTTTTAAGTTTTGAAATAAGAAGAATATCACATTTTTATAATTTTTTTTTGATGAGAACTTTTTAACACAAAATAAGAACGATTAAAATCAATAGCATGATATTAATTTGGGTAAAAAAATGATCTTTGTTCATTATTGTTAATGCTTGCAAGGCATGGAAAATTGTCACTAGGTTGACGTTGTTTTTACTGATTTTTCTACCGTCCATACAACATGAAGTTACTATTTTCAAATTGACTTAATAGCCCGGTCAAATTAGCTTCAAAAATAAGGGTAAGGTTACATTAATTCGCACAAAGCTGAAAATTGGCATGAATGTTGAGAACACTATTACAAACAATTTGTCAAAAGTCCCCATCGATCCGACGTGTGCAAAAAAAATTATTCAAGGTCAAATGTTGCAAAAATCGGTTTTTTGCATTTTTCAGCTGAACGGCAAGTTTTATCATAAGATAGGTGAGACAAAAGTTATTCATCATGCAATTATCTAAAGAAATTGTCTTAACACTTTTTCTCCTAAGAATCACCATTTTGGAGATATAGCGAAGCAAAAAGTTGAAAAAAAATTATTCAAGGTCAAATGTTGCAAAAATCGGTTTTTTGCATTTTTCAGCTGATCGGCAAGTTTCATCATAAAATAGGTGAGACAAAAATTATTCATCATGCAATTATCTATAGAAATTGTCTTAACACTTTTTCTCCTAAGAATCACCATTTTGGAGATATAGCGAAGCAAAAAGTTGAAAAAGTTGTATTCTTCATAATATGCACACGGTTCCGCGCCACCCGTGAAGTAGTACACTTGGCGCGTTTTTTTAAAGGTGGCTTTCCCGGTAGGCCTATTCAACGATCTATTGTGGTCCTATTGAATTGAAAATTTTGTATCTAATTGAAAAATACTACTATTGGAAATGACGAAAGCGATTATGAGTATTTTTTACAAAAGATAAGTACCAAACTTATCTAAGCACCTAATTACATTACAAATTTGACGCCGATATTGCAGTGCTTTTTTTCATTTCAAACGCTTTATTCAATTCATTGCCACAGAATAAACAGCACTCTTTTAAACAAAAAACAATTCTGACATTCACTGTCTCAAATGCTTCATTGTTAATGGTTTAACGAGTAAGATTGATTTTTGAAATCCTGTAGTATCACAACGGACCAAATATTGGTCTAAGTGTTTTGGCTTTTCCGGTCAGCAGCCACCTTAACCTAAGGTAACGTAACCTAAACAAAAAACTGATTCATTTACGCGTGCTCTAGTACGAGGAGGACTTATTATTGATGTACCAGCTTGTTCTTGTTCGTGACGTCTTTTAACTACGGTAATGGTACTCTTCCGAGTGTACTTTTTCCGCCAAATGTTTACTACAAATAAAGCAAAATTGATACATTTCTCTTACAAACAAGAAACTGCACAAATTCTGTTTGCAATAACTACTTGTTCTTACTACGAAGGAACGCTTGGGACTAATACTATTTTGTTTGGGCCCTTAGAAACGGAGCTGGTATACGAGCGTCGCAGACAGATGCTGCTCAAGGCCGTACGGTCACATAAAATGAGGGACTGGGTTTTCTTTCGAGTTTATATTCTTAAGCCAAATATACATTGTGCAAGTGTATTCGAAAATTCGGATTAAAGTTGCATATACACACACCAAGCATGAGTCTTCAATCTTTTATTTTAACATGGACGGTGTGGTGGGAGGACGTTGCGCTTTGTGAGTTTTTTTTCGGCGAAATTGTGAATATAAGAACGTCTTTGAGATTTTTTCAATTTTATCCGAGTAGGTAATTTGTTTTATTTTGCCTGTCCATTTCATCATACATTTTTTGTTTACTATTTTAATATTTCAATCAGTGCTTATGTTGTACTGTGTTCTCATCTCTTCAACGAACTATACGCAAATGAACCAATAAATGCATAGTCAATCATCAATCTTGCATATACACTACTTCAATGCAGGACGCTAGATTGAAAGAAACTCAAAAGATTTTCATTTTGCTTTAATCCTAAATCCAATCTATACGTGTGATTTTTTCACCAATACACTTGCGCGTGCTTGTCATGCATTTGAACAGTGTATATCTGGCTTTAGAATTGTATAATATGTATCTATACGCCACGAAAACTAATATTTTTACTTGTATTACCGTTGTGTAATGTATATAACGGTAATTGACATACATATTATGAAGAACACAAATTTTTCAACATCGCTGTATCTCCAAAATGGTGATTCTTAGGAGAAAAAGTGTTAAGACGATTTCTATAGATAATTGCATGATGAATAATTTTTGTCTCACCTATCTTATGATAAAACTTGCCGTTCAGCTGAAAAATGCAAAAAAACGATTTTTGCAACATTTGACCTTGAATAATTTTTTTTCAACTTTTTGATTCGCTATATCTCCAAAATGGTGATTCTTAGGAGAAAAAGTGTTAAGACAATTTCTTTAGATAATTGCATGATGAATAATTTTTGTCTCACCTATCTTATGATAAAACTTGCCGTTCAGCTGAAAAATGCAAAAAAACGAAATTTGCAACATTTGACCTTGAATAATTTTTTTTGCACACGTCGGATCGATGGGGACTTTTGACAAATTGTTTGTAATAGTGTTCTCAACATTCATGCCAATTTTCAGCTTTATGCGAATTAATGTAACCTTGAATGTCTATTTTGACCGGGCTATAAATAGGATTTCACTCAAAACGTTAAGAGTTGTTTAACAAAACAGAGTCCATCTGGTGGTGCCTCTTCAAAAATTAGAAAAAAAAATCAGGAGTGCCACAGGGTAGGCATTTTGGTCCACTACTTTTTTAATTTGAATTAATTACTTGCGTGCTGTTATAACAAAAGCAGTAAAACTTATATTCGTAGTAAAATTTTTCTCAGATTGTTGGCAACTAAAAAGTTTTTATTTTCATCAAAATATTCATTTATTTATAAATGTTGATTTATGTCAATATGTCGTTTAAGAAATCCAATTTTGTTTGAATACATTATTTCTAACAATCCTGTCAAGAGACGTTATGAAATAGGAAGACCTAGACGATACTTTTGACTTGGAGCCTAAATCTTTATAATCTCATTGCAATGCAGTGCTTGGTTTTATTTTCAGGATTTCGTGGAATTTAAATGATCCTTATACTCTGAAGTCATTGTTCATTGGTTATAGTTTGACCAATCTTGGATTATTTTCCGATGCCCTAACCGAAATGTCACAATGTCTCGAAATGATGATGTCCAAAAAAATTTCACTTAATTAGCATCTGTATCCACACATGCCCACATATGAAACTACTCTTATATGCTTAAAAACTCGTAAGACTCGTAGTAGATGGTCTAAAAATTTAGCTCGGCTTGGTCAAGATATTATTTGTGAACATATTGATTTTTTATCCCTGCTTGCCATTTCTTAGACCTACTAATCCTTAATCCAAATCAATCCATTGACTAAATCACCCGGAAACCTGTGAATATTCAAACTTTTCAGTACTTAAGTAAAATAAAACGGTTGTATTGGAGGTATATTGTTAAAAGGCTTCTGGTAAAATTGATTCTGACGAAAAGGAATATAGTTATAATTTAAAAACACAAAGAAACGTTAAAGAAAATCGTAGCAGCCATTTTCGAGAAATTAGTAAAAGGTGCGTTGAAGCCTGAAGCCATAAGAGGTACGGTGGATAGGCAGATAGAAGACACGAAAATTTCTTAGATTACGGCAACAAGTGCTGAAATTGATGGAATTATTAAGAGTTGTGCAGGCAACGTATCCTGAAAGTAGTCGACGAATGAATACAATGTCGGTTATATTTCTTCGTTCTTCCAGCGTATTCAAGTTAATCAATAGAAATCGGTTTTGATACGGAGGTAGAATCTAAGGACTAAGCCAAGACAACCAAGACAGACACGAAGGACGTTGAACGCTATTGATTTGTTGATAGTTCGTATTAAAGAGGGCAAGCAAGGAATATGAAAAGTGATCAGGTCACATAGGTGTCAGAGAATTCTTAGGACCATCGTTTCATAAATAGTAATGAGTTTGCTTTTAAAATTTTAAAATAATCTCGTCAATATGTGTGAAAAAGTTGAGCTCTCTATTAGATAAAACACAAAGATTGCGAATTGACTCAGATGCGATTCAACTCTTTTTCAACTCGATTCCCTAGTGAGTGCCTAAAAAATGTCTTAGAGTGCCAAATGACATTCAATCACTTTTTTACGAAAACGCATCAAATTCAGGTCTTTACCGCTATTGTGAAAATATGATCTGTTGACATTTGGCAATATTGAACTCTAAGCAATTTTTCAGGCACTTGACATGGAAACGGTAGAGATCAAGTTAAAGAAAATAGAATCATATGTGAGATATGGAAATATAATATAAAAGGACAGTACCTAAGTGGCTGCCTTGTGGGACTCCCAGAGGTAACTAAGAAATCATCGAGGAAGGTAAATCTGAATCGAAATTTGTAGTAACTGATTATTAGGTTAGAAGAAATCAATATTAAGAGGACAGGTTCAAGCCCAAATGTAGACAGTTTGAATACAATAAGATTATGTAAAATTTTGTTAAAGGCATATCTGAAATTGGTTCAGACAACGTCTACTTTCTTTCCGTTCTTTTAGACTCAGAGGCTAAATGATAGGAATTCAACGAGGTTAGTCATTGTGGACATTTATTTGATATAAATTTTTTTTTATAATCTACACGCGCTCAAGGGATTATAACTACCCTTTAAATGTTTCAACACAGCGCGGGCGTGAAGTTAAGGAAGAGAAAGAAGGATAGGAAAGATGTGTGGCACGATGTTCTGAGACTGAAGGTGGTTGTCTCAGATCTTTTTTATCTCCAGGGATGGCGGCTGAACTAGTGCGGAGAAATGCTGTGTCTTATTTTTATGTCCCTTATAATTCACATTTTTTCATTCGTTTTTCATATTTGATGGGCATACTAGTTTTACTCAATCACATGTTGTTAGTGTTATGCCTGAACAACATGCAATGAGCAAACCAGCAACCCATTGATGACAACTTTATAAGGTTCTAATGGAATTAAGACGACATAAACGACAGCAAGGATCGAACCTATAATCATAAGGTTGACAGGCGAGCATACATCCATCGCGCCACGGTCACCCCCTAGTTTGTAACTTCACACTTTAGGCTTTTTTTATGTGTTGGGGTTGTAAAACAGGTCTTCCATAAATTAGGGAATGCTCCTTAAAAAAGGAATTAACCGATGATTTTTGAGAGGGGAAGACAGAAAGCGGAAGAGCAATTTTTGAGAAATATGGCGGGGATACGGTCTGGCCTGGGAATTAACTAATCATTTAAGTAAATTTAGATTATTTTCGATGAGAAATACTTCAATGGTTTGAGGAAGAAATGTGCCGAGGGAAAAATTCTGCAAATAATAACAATCACGTAAACAGGAGTAAGTTGGCAAGATATTTTTTAAGAAAATTTGCAAAAGAGGTGGCGATTGTTTGCGGCTTCTATGAAGTTTCGATTTTGTAAGAGAAAGAGGGAGGGTAATCATTTTTTGCTTTTAGGAACATTTTTTTTTTAATTTTTACATAGTTTCAAGACAGTGCCGGATGCCAGGTTCAAAATAAAGCGGAATGAGTCGATTCCTCGTCGTACAAATTAATAAGAAATCTCCTAATTCACATTGTGGCAAATTTTACGTAAATATTTTGGGATGCACAAACTTGCTAGTTAAAATTAACTAAAAGAGTTAAGCCTCTCGATCAGAAAATGAAAAATTGAGTTTCAGGCATATTTGGAATAGTAAAATATTAACAATCTTATTTGTGATATTGTGTGTTATTAAAATAAAATGCACGACTGTGTTGCACGAACTTGCTCTTATGTAAAAGATCAAGAATTTCATATATGAATGTTATTTGAGAAAAAATGTTCATAAGCATAAAATTAATTTTTTAAATGGCTAAAACAACTTCTTTAGTAATTGGACGTAAGAATAGGATGCCATGTGATTCAAGCAAATATTGATTTATGCAAGAAGAAAAATTATAAGTCTTTGTAGTGGTTTCTTAAAAAAAATAAGCTTTTATGTACAAGATTTTTTAAAACATTTTTAAGAAAAAAAGTTGTTGAGCCAACTCAAAGTTTTTATTACTAAACGAACAAAAAATAAATTTCCAAAAAAAAAATATATTTTTTTTTGTTTTTTGTTTAAAAATTCAAAAAAATGTTTTTTTTTTAAGTTTTGAAATCCAGTGTTTTTTAAGCATTTTAGAAGCTCTCTATTAGAAATTTCATTAAAATCCGTTATGCCGATAGTGAGAAATTCAAAATTCGAGAAAACGGTTCTATGGTAGGTATAATATATTAATTTCCAATTTTTTTTATTAAATTAAAGATCGTAAAAAATAATCGAAAAATCTCGGAACCGTTTTCGAGAAAAACAAGATTTTCGAAAAGCATTTTTTAACATTTGTATGGTGGGTACAGTTATTTTTAGGTAAAATAATTTTTGTTTCTCACATTTTGTAGATTATATGTATTAAGAAACTTTTATTTACAAACTTTGAAAAAAATCGAGCATGGGGTTTTCGAAACATTGAGTTTCCAAAAAAAAAATTTTGAATTTTTTTAAAAATCCAAAAAATAAAAATATGAAAATTTGAATATATAATAATATTCAAACTTTGGAGGAGCTTATGCTTAAAATTATTTAAATCGGTGTTACCATTTTCGAGAAAATCAAAAACAAAAAAAATGGTTCCAGGGGGGTTACCAGAAATAAGCATTTTTTGGATTTTTTTTCAACCATTACCATGCTTTGACTAAATGAAATTTTATGAATTTTTTGTTTTAATTCTATGAGGCAGTTTTTGAGAAAAAACTAATATTTATAAAATTTTGAAAAAAAACTCGTATTGCAGGTACCGTTATTTTTGGTCTTACCAAAAAAAAAACGTGTGGGGGAAAAAAATTAAAAATGGTATTTACCAAGTTTAAAGAAAATCGACCGAGCCGTTCAGGCTGTAGTCAAAAAGAGAGACAGACAGATTTACAAGACCCATTTTTTTGGTCTTCGCTATCATCGTAATGTCAACTTTAATCAAAATCTTGAGTTCGATTTTTTACGAATGTAGAACCTACCTTATAGTACCTATAAGTCGCAAGTAAACATAAAATTTCAACTGAAAATGGCGAAAATAACAAATGAAAATTTTCTACTTTTTCCTACTCTTATCCTAAGACTTATCAGCCATTTACTAAGTAAAAAGGTTCATCATTTTTTAAAATCTTCAAAAAGCATTTACAAAAATGGAAAAGAAGATAGGTACTTCTTTTTTAGGACTGCAGTAAAACTCTCAGCCAGAGCTATGTGCGTGGTTAGCAGAATGCAGGGGGCCTACGATTTGTTGCTATTCCGAGCGACTAATGAGCAGCACTTTCCATTGCGAGACATACTCGTTTGAGAAAAAGCAGCGGCTGAGAACACATAATTCTTTAGTGCGCGCAAATCATTAAAAACAAAAACATTATTTTTTGAAGGACGATGTTTTTTTTTATTCTCACTTTGGTATGAGAATAACATATTTGATAAATAACAGAAATCATATCCAGTCAAAGTCATTAAATCCTTGGGGATATATTTCGTCAAGAATATACACAATATTACATAATACAACATTTGTGTGTCCTTAAAGGTTTCCTTAAATGAAATATTTCACCATAAATGATAAACTGTACGTGATCAGCATGATGCAAACAGCAATTACTCGTAGCAAATTCATTGTGAAATTCAGCTTGAATAGTAGATGAATGAGAATAATTCGTTGGCTTAGTGTTTCACAACTTGATGGTCATCTAAATCGGCATCGTTTAAAATATTTTATCATTGATACAGATGTAATAGAAGAAAAAACAAACTTAAATCATTTGAAAAATATTTATTTTCGATAAACAACATCCGGTTTTTGTGACTATGGTGATTTTTCAATAATGATAACCCGAAGGATACTTTGGGCATAATTCTACGATTTACAAATATTAAATGCAAGACTGTTTCTCGCGTTCTTGTTCTTATGGATCAAGACTTTAAAGTGTTCCATTAAACCATTAACGAGAAATCATGAAATAAGTGAAGACATTTAGATCCTATATCAGTGTAGAGAACGGATGGATAGACCCACCGGTCAAAATGACTTCAACCATATTGTTGGACTTCATTCATCAGTTTCCATTGAAATGTAAAATTAAAAAAAAAAATATTTGTAAAGCATCGAACTCCACAGAACTTATTACTCAAAGAGCCAAAATATAAACGGATGCACGTGTACTTGTATGAGGCACCAACAAGTGGAAACATCGAGAAAAGATTTCAGATAGCAGTTAAAGGAAGGAAATCCTTACATTCACTCTGTTGTTGTTGTCCATGTTGTTTCAGCTTATACAACAGTCATATTGAAAAATCAACAACAGTAATTAGTATTCTGATGATGTAATTCATTTTGTTGCTCATCGGAATAATTAAAACACAATCAAACTAATAAATAAAATCAACGACTGCGTCGCAAAAACTTGTGCTGTTTACAAAACGATCTTACAGTGTACAAAAGTTGATCCAAAAGTTGAGGTCATCAGAATTCTTTTGCAGCGTGACTTCGACCAGATTCAGCGATATTGCGATGACTGGAAGTTGAAAACCACCTTTGGGAAATCTGAAACTGTTCTGTTTAGGCCTTCGTTGCAAGGATTCTCAAGGGCTACGAGAGAGAACTGGCGCAAGCTAGTGATAAAAGGGCCATATGGACAGCCACTAGTGTGTAAAAGTTTAGTAAAGTACCTTGGCATCTGGATGGATCAGTATGTGTATTTCGACCAATACATGAATGCTGCCCTTGCCAGAGCTAGGGGAGCCTTTGTCCTGACGAAACAGAAGCTGGATTGATAGAAGGATAAAAGTGATTGAATACGTGGCCCTCATCCGGCCGATGATTGCTTATGGGTGCCGGTGTGGCCCAACGTTGCCTCATCTCAAATGGTAAAGATTCAACGTTGCATAAGATTACATAGAATACCCACTAGAGCCGGAGCACAGGCATTATTATTAAAACCTCTCTACAACGGAGCCAACACAAACAGAGTTTAATATTTTTTGATTCGAGGTCACATTGAAAGAGCGTTGTCCTCGACCAACAACCTAATTGTCGGGGTTTTCTACCCTAACCATTGGTACTATAAGTGTCCGTCTAAGCTGCTTCATCCTCCCCGATGCATTGCTCTACTTAGACTATCGAGGGCTTGTTCAGGTTAGAGAACAGCAATTCCGCTAATTTACCACGTCGGAAGATGTTAGAATTTTTGCAAATGGCGTCGTACGTCAATCATATTTGACATGAACTAGACAGCTGCAGTACACAAACAGACAATCAATAGAGGGATATACTCTGTAAGAGCGTGGAATAATTGTGTCGATTTTTTGGCAAATAATCCGGTGTACAGCTTGAATCTCGAAGTCGGTCGATTTCTTAATTGTGTCACGCCAACTTGGCAAACATTCCGAGGCTTAGCTACTCAACTCGAATATACTGGAACCACAGGGGACCATGCAGGGCGTGACCGCCAATGAACTGGTCGTTCGGCCGTACAAAGTGCAAAAAGTGCATCAGTTAAGCCTGCTGACGGTCCGTCGCTTGTGAATTACTGTCAAGCCATACTCAATCTCAACAACGAAGAGGACGATTTTGTGTCGAAAATCATCATAAGCGGAGAGACGAGGCGCATTTCTATTTAAGCCGTTACGCCAATAAGCAAAATCTTCGTTTCTGGTGCATCGAAAATCCGCGTGTGATCAACGAAGAGCCATTACACCCACTTAAAGCAACTGAGAGGTGCGGAGATCACGCGGGAGGAGTGATTCGACCGTATTTTTTTGAGGACGCTACTGGCAATACGGTCGCTGTTGCTGGCGAATGCTGCCTGACCTTGATAAACCACTTCTTACTACCGGAATTGGGTGAGCGGGGTTTGGTGAACATGTGTTTTCAACAAGACGGTGCAACCGCACATACAGCAGGAGCCACAATGGATGTTATGAAGGAAACGTTTCAAGATCGCCTGATTTAACCTACACAGACTTCTTTCTTTAGGGCTACTTGAAGTCGCGGGTTTATGCCAACAAGCTTCAGATAATCGCAAACTTTAGGGAGAAAATTCGACAGGAATGCGAACAGTTACCAATGGAAATCTTGCGGAAAATCATGGAAAAAATACGATAAAACGGGCACAAATGTGTATCAACACAATGACGGCAGGCATTTGGCGGATATAACCTTTTCCACTAAACCGACAGAATTGTAAAGATTCAAATAAAGTAAAGTACTTTTATTTAAAAAAATGTTCCAAATAAGGATTTTCATCACTCAAAATCGTGTTTTTTTTTAATTTAGTAAAGAAGTAATTCAACAACAAGATTGAATGACTAATTGATTGTTTGTCTCGGATTTAAAGAAAAAAATATGTTTCTTTGCCCACTGAGGTATAATTTTAATCCCTGACTAAATTACCTATATAATCCATCAGACTACATAAGTATACTTGCACTTTATCAGCGGACATATGGACTTGCGAAATACTTTACTAGACTAGGAATTTCGTTAACATACAAGGAAAACAATAGTGGTCGAAGAATAGAACCCTGAGGCACCCCTGCAAGATATGAGGACAACTGGTTTCCCACTGCCACACATTGCCAACGATTGATTAAGTAAGGAAAAATCAAAATCTACCCTTAGTTTTTTACAAAAAATCAAATGATAAACCTTATCGAAAGGTTTAAGGAATTTTGTAAATTCTCCTAACGATTCGAGAAAACGAAACCGAATACTTTTACATGATAGCTGGGTCGTCAAAATAACACTATTTGAACTAAGTTCTAGTTCAGAAATGCTTAATAATTCACAGTTACCCCAGTTTAATCCTATATAAAAAATAAAACAAAAATATCTAGTTTTAATTTAAGTTTAAAATAAAAAAAATAAAAAAGTATATTTTTTTTCGAAATGCAGTAAAAGATGCAGAGAAATAATTTTACCAAAATTGTAAAAGCCGTTTTTGAGAGCAAATAAGCTTTCCCAATTTAGTGAATCACTAAAAAATCACGCTTAAAGAAACTGAAGATGGAGGAACAGACAAAAGACAGACAGATAGACAAGCGATGCTAGTGAGGTGACTGCTCAGTGCTTTTCGTGATTTTATCATCATATTTGCCAGGTATGATTAAAACATTGAGTTCATTTTTTTACGAGTTCAAAAAAGTACCTTAAGATATGCTCAGCAATCTAAATTTCAAGCAAAATTGATCAAAACCGTTTGGACTGTTAACGAGGAGGAAATTATGAAAAAAGTCACCAAATCTGTTTTTTAAGGGAATGCAAATTCGGATTACTAAACGGATTCTTAATTTGATTAAAGTCTTTACTTTGCCTTTATAGCATATCATTACATAAGTAATTTCTTTACTTTATACATAGATGGAAAATCTTATAAAACCATTAAGGTAGATCTGTGATTGACTTACGAGTATTCGATTGTTAGGACCATAACCGCTAACATTAATAGACAAAATGAAAGAAATTCATTTTTGTTCGTTTCCAAAATTCTTTATTCAAATGAAATTAGATTTTTTTCGGATTCATAAACCATTAATTTCATCTGCAATTTAAAGTATTTTTACGAAATAAATTATAAGAAATATCCAAAGAGACAACATCATTACTCATCCGATTAAAAATAAAGAAAAAAGGGGCACCACACGGCCGTTTTTGTAACCTGCAAAACATCACGTTTACCATTTTTACAACATTTCCCCTCCTTTCACTATAAAATTAGCACAAAATCAAAAATCGAAACGCATGTACGAGTATGTCGTAGTTTTATTTTTCTTTCTTTTTTTTGCAATTATTTCTTCTTTTACCGGCCTTTTTCCAGACACTCCCAATCAAAAATAAAACAAAACCACGTACAACAAATACAAAAAAAAAGAACCTACAAGATAACGAAACATGTTCAAAGAAGTGAATTGTTTGCAAAAAGTACCGGCATGACTGGTTTTCTAATTTTGCAATATCAAAAAAAAAAAAAAAAAGATACAAAAATAAAAGCTCCATTTAAAAGTCGAGAATGCCGGGACGGGATACAAGAAATCACTCAAAAAGTGGTCTCAAACTCAAATTTCAGTCAGCCGGTTATGTCGTCGTCGTTGTCGATTAGCACACATAGCAACAAATACGCCTCCCCAGTCATGCCTCCAAATCATACGATTTTTCTCTTTAAAATATCTTGACGGGCCCTCTTGTTGTTAGGGAGTTGGGGGCAGTTACATTTTTTTTACAATTTCCAAAAAAAATTAAGGCTCGAAATTCATTTAAAAAAGATCAAGACCAAAAACAAATTAAGCAGAAAACTCCAACATAGTTTTCCCTTAAATTTTTTTAAATTGATATTTGGCAAATATTGAAAACTTACTCGTATTTCCAAAGTGAGTGCTGCGCAGCCCAAACAGTGCGTTTTTTGAAATGAAGTTTTGGCCGAAATGAATCACCCACTGCTCCACCTGTACGCAAGTTTCTGCAAAAAGTTCGTGAGACTGAATAGTACGGTCCCTTTCGTCATACGGTGCGCACAGACGAGAATGTGGCTACTGTAGCCCAGAGTGTAAGACTCAATTCACGGACATCAAATCGCCATCGATCTCAACATTTCACGCACTAGCCTGAGGAGAATTCTGCACAAAGACCTCGGATTATTCGCTTACAAGGTCCAATTGACTCAGGCACCGACGAAGACATTAATTTCTCGTATTGCCTCATGTTCAATCACTAAAATGCCAAAATTGTTAATCCACATTTCAGACATTATTGCCGTACAGAAATTTTTAATGTATTTCAGATTTTTGAAACTTCTCTTACATGGCGCACAACTGATACACATATTATCATAAACATTTTTAATCTGACGATAAGATTTGGAAGAGATCCCGTAAAATCCTATTCTACGATGAATCTTAAAAAGTCTGGAGATAACAACTTAGGCTAGGACCTCACTTGGGATTTTTTGTCGAGACGGTTAAAAAACCCCGTTCGCCACAAATTATTATCATGCACTCACTTGTGATTTTTTGCCGCGCGATTATTTAATCGCAAACAAATAAAACGCATTAGGCTAGGAACGGACTTGCGATTTCAATCGCGCGGGGTATTAGTCGCAAAAATAGAACACATTAGGCTAGGACCGCACTCGAGATTTTTCCTCGAGGCGATTAAAAAGTCGTAGTCGCGCGAAAAATAAAACACACTACTTTTCATGTGAGTGCACGCATTTGCTACAAATAAGTAGCGACAGAAAAATCGCTGGAAAAAATAGAACTTGTTTCATTTTTATAATCGCTACGATTTTTAAGTCGCATGTGCGTGCATTCACATTTAAGGCCATGTGTCTTACTTTTTGCGACTAAAAAACCGTGGATTAAAAATCGCAAGTGCGTGCATGCCAATTTCTCTTTGTGACTACGATTTTTAAGTCGTAGTAATTTAAATCGCAAGTGTGGGCATATCCATTTGAGTACATGTGTTTCATTTAAGTTTACGACAATCGCATCGCAAGAAAAATTAAACAAATTGCGACTTTTAAATCGTCATGATGTGTTGGTAGCAAATGCGTGCATTCTCATTTGAATTCATGTGTTCTATTTTTGCGACTAAAAACTCGTGCTATTGAAATCGCAAGTGCGGTCCTAGCCTTAATTAAAATGAGCATGAACGCACTTGAAATCAACAAATCGTAACGATTTAAAGGTCACAATCTGTTCCATTTTTCTTGCGATGCGATTGTCGCACGTTTAAATGAAACAAATGCACTCAAATGGATATAATCACACTTGCGATTTAAATTACTATGACTTAAAAATCGTAATCGCAATGAGAAATGGGCATGCACGCACTTGTGATTTTCAATCGCACGATTTTTTAGCCGCACGAAATAGTACATATGGCGTTAAATGTGAATGCACGCACATGCGACTTAAAAATCGTAGGAATTATAAAAATGAAACAAGTTCTATTTTTTCAGGCGGCTTTTTTGTCGCAAAGCTAAAAAGCTCAAATGCATTTAAATAATCCTACACGCACTTGCGACTTTTTAATAAAATTCTTTTCAGTAGGTATTAAAATGGGTTTTATTAGGAAGTGCTGTGTAGTGGCTCTTTCGTTAAGTCTTCTGAAAAACGTAAAAAATATTGGGTGTATCCGGTGATAAGTGGCTACTTAACAGTCAGTTTCATAAGATCCACGATAGTTTAAAAGAACAGCCACAGAAATTTGTACAAAACTAAATAATAAGTATTGAATGCTTTAAGGAACTACTGAAACTAGTCCCACCCAGTATTGTATATAAAAATACAAAATGGAGAAATTGAATATCACCTGAGGAACGATTATCTGTGACATTGAGCTAAATAACGAAAAAAAAAACTATTTAATCGTTGCTATTTATCTGTAGCAAATGCGTGCACTCACATTAAAAGTAGTGTGTTTTATTTTTTGCGATTAAATAATCGCGCGGCAAAATAATCACAAGTGAGTGCATGACAATAATTTGTGGCGAAGGAGCTTTTTTAATCGCTTCGACAAAAATCGCATTTGCGTTCCCAGCCTAACAATTTCTTATTGCGACTGCGATTTTGAGGTCCTAGTAGTTTAAATCGCAAATGTGAGCTATCCATTTAAGTGCATTTGTTTCATTTTAACTTACGACAATCGGATCGCCAAACAAACGAAACAAATTGCGACTTTTAAATCGTCACGATTTGTTGGTATCAAGTGCGTTCATTCTTATTTAAATCCGCGCAATTGAAATCGCAAGTGCGTTCCTAGCCTTACCCCCAAATCGCTGACACCCGGGGCGGACCTCCCCACATTACCTACGCCACTGATTTCATGGCAATATTTCCAACTGCTTTTGTATGAAGATTTTATTCAAAATTTTGAGTTTTTAAAAAGTGAACAAGTATGAAAATATTTTTTTTTTAAAGCGGCCTCACATCATTTTAATAAATTCATTTCACAAAGATGTTTCTCTTTAAAATTATTTATCATGCTCATCAATTCCATGTACAAACAAAAAAACCTGCCACCAGCTCCCTTACAACGTGTCTTGTGAATTATCTTTGGTTTTCTGTCGGTCTTAAGCAAATTGCGTTTGCGTATCTTGCAGATAGATCGATACATACTCGTACACTTGGTGTAGATAGAAATATGGAATGACTTGCATTTCATTCGCGTTGGCCTTATTTTATTTTTAAACACATTTTTGTTTTTTTTTTTTGAGAACTTTCATGCTTAAGACTACTTAGTGATTGCTGTTTCGCAATTTCTGGAATTGGGAGCTCCAACCAGATTCACGTAAAAGTTCATTGACTTTTCTTTAAAAAAAAAATACAAATATGTATTCCGTTATTTTACAAGATCGAACTACACGTTACATCAGACTTTGTAGACATATTGAATGACGAAGACGACGAATATTAAAAAAAATTAAAAGTCAATTCTTTTATGATTCACATGGAATGCAGCTGTTGATAAAAGAAAAATATGCGCGCGCATATAAAAACATTCAAAGCAATTAAATTGCAATATAATTAATGAAGATAATGCGATTGAATGTGGTTTGTGATTTCTCTAAAGGAAAATTACTTACGTGAAGGAATTCAGTTGGTGTTGCTGCTAACCAATCAAACCTTTTTTTTATCTAAAATTAATTCAAGAATACAGGTTTGAATATTTTCATACACGAAATTGGGAAACATTTCAATATACTAAAACTAATTTGTTCTTGTTGATTCTCATTCATTCTGGAATAGTCCAAGTATTTGTGAGATTTTGGAATACATCAGACACAAATTTAGGTAATTTTTTTTTGAAATAATGCCAATGCAGAGAAGTTCACCAAGGGGAAATGCATTCGGAGTCACTGTTTTGGAAAGAATTTTGGGTCGGAGGCATTATTGGTGATATTACCATTACTATCTACAACGATCGACAGAACGACCAATAGATGACATATAATTTCTTTTAGCTGGATTTGGATGATATGGGTGTGAACGAACAAATCCTTTATAGTATTATGAGCTTAAGAAAATGTTACAAAGAAAATACAAACTTGTGGAAATCGTTGTAGCGATTTTTTTTAAATAAGTTTTTTTATGAGTAAATCATTTTTAATTTATTTTTAAGAAAAATTGTCGGTACACCAATTTTAAGTCCTTACTATTTAATAAAAAAAATCATTGAATCATTTTTGAAATAACGAATTTTTGTTACAAAAAAATTGATACTTATTTTAAAAATCCAAAAATTATTTCTCTTTAAACTTTTGAGAAACTTTTGTACAAAAATATTTTCTTTAAATGATTGTTCTTTAAACTTTTGTACAAAAATATTTAAATCGAATCCGTTACGCCGAGAATGAGGTAATACATAAATCAAAAAAATTTTAAATTGTAAATTTTTCTTTTATAGATATTTAAAATTAAGCTATACAATAAACATTTTTTCAAAATTCTAGGAGTCTTTTTCGAGAAAAATGCGACTTTTGAAAGCGATTTTTTAAAAATTGTTTTGTGTGTTTCGATATTTTTGGAACTTTCCAAGCTTGGGTTGTGCTTCAAACATTTTTCGTTTTAGTACAAGACATTTTTTGTTGAAACTGCCAAAAAAAAAAAATTTTTTTAATTTTTAAAATTTAAAATTTTCTTCAAATCACAAATCACAATCAAGTCAACCTTCCCGATCTTCTTTCAGATCTAACCACAGTTGTTCGACTGCCATGGTGAATATATTGGACGATTTGACGCAGAGTTATGATTAAACCACAAAAAAAAAATTTCTTGGTTTCGGTAATTCAACTGTAAGAGTCCTAGAAAGTTATCTCTCCGACAGACTTCACACCAACGATTTAAAAAAAAAACTTTTTTTCTTGTAGAACAGGGTGTTCCACAAGCATTAATCTTGGGTCTTATTATTTTCTGAATGTTCATTAATGATTTACCTTCTGCACGTAAACATTCTAGAATACACCTTTATGCTGATGATGTTCAGTTGTACTTGAATCTGTCACTTAACAATATAGATGAACTTGTAAGCAATCTTAATGAGAACCACCGTGAAATTTTCTCTTGGTCTAAAAAGGCACAAGTTATACCAATATCTAGAAATAGAATGCACGACTGGGTCGCATGAACTTGTTCCTATGTAATAGACTAGGAATTTTAAAACGAATGTTAATACAGAAAAATGTTCCAAAGGTTCATAAGGATGAAATTAATATTTTAAATTCTCTTAGTAGTAAGAGATAAAAACTGAATGCTATGCAAATATGAATTTATGCAGGAACAAAAATTATAAGTCGTTGTAGGGGTTTCTTAAAAAAAATAAGCTTTTATATACAAAATTTTTAAAACATTTCTTAGAAAAAAAAAATTGGTAGTTTTTATTATTGTACGAATAAAAATTAAATTTTCAAAAAAAAGATTGAACCGTTTTTGAGATATTTAATTTTCCAAAACTTAAATTCAAAAAATATTTATTTTTAAGCTTTGAAATGCAATAATTTTCAAACTTTTTAGAAGCTTCTCTTTAAAAAAATATCATTGAAATCCGTTGTGTCGATCATTATCATCATCTCATTAGAAATTTAAAATTTAAAAAAAATTGTTCTTTGGTAGGTACAGTCAGTAATGACTTAATTTAGTTTTTTTTTTTATTAAATTATATATCGTAAAAATTAATCGAAAGAAAAAAAAATTTATAAAAATTCTACCCGCGCGCTGTCTTCGAACAAAATACGATTTTCGAAACCCATTTTTTAACGTATGTATGGTGGGTACCGTTATTTTAGATAAAATCAATTTTTTTTCTCACATCTTGTAGATTATATTGAGAAACTTTTATTTATCAAGATTTAAAAAAAAAAATTAGCATGGGGTTTTCAAAATATTAAGTTTAAAAAAAAAAAATTAGAAACTCTTTTTAAAAATCCAAACAAATATTTTTTTTTTGAAAATTTGAATACACATATTCTATTCAAAGTTTTAGGGAGCCTTAGCATAAAAAAATGATCAAAATCGGTTGTACCATTTTTGAGAAAATCAAAAACCAAAAATGGTTCCAGGGGGCCACCATCAATAACCATTTTTCAGAATATTTTTTTCAACCATTATCTAGCGTTAACTAAATAACATTTTTTTTATCTTTCTTTTTTAAATCTGTAAATTAGTTTTTGAGAAAAAAAATATTTATGATATTTCGAAAAAAAATTCGTATGGTAGTTACCGTTATTTTTGGCCTTCAGAAAAAAGAAAAACAAAAAGACGGGGGGAATAAAAATGATATCTACCAAGTTTAAAGAAAATCGGCCGAGCCGCTAAGGCTGTAGTCGAACAGACAGACAGACAGAATTGCGAGACCCAATTTTTGAGTCTTCGCTATCATCGTAATGTCAACTTTAATCAAAATCTCGAGTTCGATTTTTTTTTCGAATGCATAACTTGCTTTATAGTACCTATAATCGTTCAAACAGTCACAAGTCTGGCTTTTGTATTGAACTCATGCCTAACAGGATAAGATCATACGAACCTTGTTAAAGGTAAAATATATGAATGTCTTCGAAAGTAGTGGATGGCTGCTTGCTTTACTCCTTCTGATACTAGGCGAAGGCTTTTTAAAAAATTGATTCTACATTTACTCTAAGGTTGTATGTATATCACAACGTAGAGTTTTCAACTGGGTTAGATATATTCATGGGCTTCACAGACATTTCTCACCTTTACAAACAACTATGTATTTGGGAACAAGTTTAAATCCCTATGTTGATGCCAGAAATTGTATTGAAACTTTGTATGAAATGTACTCAAAAGTACGGCTGACATGTTCATAAACATGTTAACATTCATATGAAACTGATTCCAATGTAGATTTGCACAAAATTAAAAAAAGCAAGGCTAAAATTTTGGAGAGTTTTTTCAAAAGATTTTTATACCTAACTAATTTTTGTCATAAAAATACACAGTTCGATATTTTTTTTTGTTGTTGTTTAAAATGATTTTCAGATCAACTTTGATGAAATCTGATAGAAATTTGTCAATTTAAAGTTTACATTTTGAGTTTTGATCTTTTGGAATGAACGATTACCATACATGCATATTGCGTAGGTATCATTTAGGGCTAGTATTAAAGGTTTTCGTCATCCGTCTATTCTTGCATTTGTGCGTCTGTTCATCCACTGTCCATCGAGCTAGGGTCTAAAAAGGAGAACTGATTTGCTTAAAATTCGGTACAGAATATTTGTATGTGCTTTCTTAAAATTAAAGGTTTGTGATGCAAAATTCTCAATAAGATTTTAAAATTATTTTTGAAATAAATGTTTTATTTTTGTATATTTCGTTATTAACTCAAACAATTTTGTTCCAATTTCGTATAAGTCTACTTTTTGCATACTTTTCCTAGTTATTGTCTTGATCCGCAGGATCAAGTTCGTGGATATTTTGTCTTATCGCAACGTTATGAATAACTTTTGTCACAACAAAAAACATAAATGTTATAAAACAAAACCAAGTTCTTACATGTACACTAGGGTGGCTCGATTTTTTTTTTTAATTCAGTTTTCGGGCACTACCCAAAAGTTGTATTTATATATCATGATGTCAGGTAAATTAAAGTTTTGGAAAAATATTGCGATCTTCTACTGCCCCAAGGTCATACGAGTAGAATCTTCTCATGAAACCAAAAACAACCTAGAAAAAAGAAAAATTTTCCGTACCAAAAAAAAAACAAATTTTTTGAAGTTCAGTGGTAATAAAATATATTATTGATGATAATGAAGAATATTTAAAGCAAAAACAAAAAATGAAATATAAAAAAAGTTAAAACAAACATTTAAAAAAAGTGAAAGTTTAAAAAAATAGTAACAAAATTTTGAAATCTTTTTTAGAATTAAAGAACGGCATTTTTTCGCGATTCGATTCTTGTTCTTATGAATCCATCACGTCTCATCGGACTACAGACAGCAGCTGAAGCTTCAGTTACAATTTTAACGCAACGCTCCGTCGCTTGAGTATGACAAGGGTAATCCTTTATGCACGGTAAAATAATAGTTTCAATAAATTTAGGATTTTGAGTGCAATCACTTATGACATCCAAACTAATGTTTCTTAATATTGGTGGATCACATAAAATACCAACAACATTCCAGTCGATTATGTGAATGTAGTCCTCAGCATTAAAGTTGAACTTCGGCAAAACGAAAGACCGTACCGAATTTGAGGATGTTCCAAGCTGCTCTCGTGCTTTCTTAAAGCTAAAACTCGAATTGTTTCTCTCTCATCGAGCGCCATCAATACAGTAAGGTCTAGTTTTTATTTGGAACCACATTGGCGCATAGACTTGCATTATAAAATTGAGCAACAAAAGCATATTTTCGGATGGAGTCAAAGTAGAAACATATAACCTTAATATTCGATTTCCAGTTGTAAGCCACCTTGAATGAACGATTTTTCCCGGATTTCTTTTTGTAAACCGTCACTACAAATTCCTGAACTGATAGCTTGACAAATTTCAAACAAGTATCGTTGATCAGTGCTGAGATCATTAGTGTTTGATATTTCTGGAAGGTTACATTGAATAGCTTGAAATGGCACTAACAACAAATTTTCACTATCTTTCAATTTGTTTCCCAAAGGTCCTGTGAAGCTTCCTGATCCGGTTGTAGTTCCATCAAGATGCTCAAACATGTGTCGAAGAATAAGTTAATTTGCATGTAACTGGCATATGAACCATTGAAATGGTGTTCTTAGGTCTAGTTCCAAACGACGGATAGCACCTCCCTTCGATCCTGTGTTTATAACTGTGCCATCACTTCCAATAACCACAACTTTTGATTTATCAATCCCCTTTTCATCAAAGAACTCCTTCAATTTCTTACTCACGGTTTCAGCTTTTCCATTTGGAAGGGAGAGATGCCCTAAGTATTCGGATCCAGGCTCTTTCACTAAACTTATATGCTCTTCAACAATTGATTTTCGTCTGTTATCTATCATACTGTGTGTTTTTTCTTTTCTTCCGTCAAAATATATCCCAAACTGGAGCTCTTGAAATGACATTGATAGTGACAAAGATGATAACGATGCCCTCTCTTTCTCACGGGCACGTCTGATTTTGTGCCTATCTACAACATTGGTAAAATTGTCCTTTGAAATCATTCCAACATCTTGAAGAGTAGCTGAAACAATTGCAGCTCCTGCCCTGTCCGAAATTCCAAATCCCACCCACTTCTTACTGAAATTGCTTAGCCTACTAGCTTAAACGATAAAAGCCCGCTGCAAACTGAAATTGGTAAGTCTTCTTAACAAAAGGTTTATTTTTTGCATAAATTTAGGTTCCTTCGATTTGTATTTTTAAATATTCTATTCAGTAGGTATAACGGAATAATGGATTTTAAAATGCATTTAGAGCAATATGTAATCCCATAGATTCTTCCAGGAGATTCGTTCCAAGGTGAGGGGCGGGGAGGTGCAAACAATAAATTCTAACAGAAAAAAAATAAAAACCAGTCGGAATTTTCAAAAAGACATTGTAAAAAGCAAAACATGTTGGAAATGTGGTATTTTCCTGAGCCAGAGGAGGGGGCAATTGACCCCCCTTGCCCCTTTTATGTGGGCGCCTTTGGATAAGCCTGCTGATTTTTAAACAAGGTTTTATATTCAACTTATGAAACATAAGCCATTTTTTAAACGATTTTATATAAATCTTTTTTTTTAATGTATGTATCATATTTCGAAAATCTTTAAGGTCCTTGGGGCAGTATTTAAAATTGGAATTTTTTAAAAATATTTTGGATTCCTATTGAAGGACTCTTTTACAACTTTTGTATACCGCCCGAACACGATCAAACAAAAAATTTTTTTTTTCATGCAATTTTTTTATCAATCGAGCCAGCCTAATGTACACAAACGTGTAACAAGTCAGCCGTGAAAAGTAGTGAGATCTAAAAGTGTGTTCTTCATAATTTGGAGTTGTTTTATTATTGAATTGAAATTTAATCTTCATTAGCTAAGAACTTGGCGTACTTTTAGATTTCACTACTTTTTACGGCTCTCTTTTCCAACAAAGATTTTGTCAGGTAAACATTTCGAAAGACATCATTGAAGTTAGTCGTGTAAAATTCTTACATAATACTGAATTTTTGTATTTTTGATGTAACGCATTTGAATGGAAAATCCCAAATTTTGGATTTTTTCCTTGGTATGCATCAAAAGATCTATCGTCTTGCAATATAACAAGGTCCTTCGGTGCTACAAAATCTGATCTGTCAGACAGTTACTTTCAGAAACCACAAATGCTAAGGAGTTGAAATTTGGTGAAGCCCCTGTTCTTGATCAGCTCAGCTGTGAATTTGAAGTTTTTGACTTCATTGGTACTGAAGTTAT
This sequence comes from Philhelius festivus, assembly GCA_963931855.1. NCBI lineage: Eukaryota > Metazoa > Arthropoda > Insecta > Diptera > Syrphidae > Philhelius > Philhelius festivus. The sequence continues at coordinate 151,298,866 of OZ007555.1, forward strand.
AAGGGGCTCTAAGATTGCATGAGTTTGTTCCTGAAAAAGGGTATAGTCCCGCGAACTTGGCCTGACAATACCATGCCTTTTAATGATTTTGTTTTATTTTAGTTTTTATTTTCAGTTAGTTGATTATATTTAATTTGGAGGAAAGAAAATATTTTGGAAGTTTTTTTTTCGAGAAAAAAAAACGACAAAAAAATGCGTTGATACATTATTATTTACGTTATCCCATCGGGCTTTTATCGTGTAAATCAACAGATTATTCTAACCATACCAGATTAATTTTTGTCTGGGCTTAAAGAGAAAACAAAAATTATTTTGAATCAATGACTCAACAAATAATGCTGTGTCTTCGTATCCGTTGTTTGATACCAGTATTGTTTCTAAGAAATTCTAAAAAAAAAAAATTGTTTTCAACCGGAGGCAGTCGATACAAATTTTTGCTAAAAAAGTAATAAGAAATCTTTTACTATAAGATAACAAAACAGAAAAAAATAAACAATAAATAGAATCATTTGTAATCGTAGAATTAATTTTTTATCAATATAAGGAAGATACAAAATTATGCTGAACCATTGTGTACGCCTTAAACTAATACAAATAGTGACAGGCATAAATTGATATCTCATCGCTCATCACTTATCAAAAGATATTTTTGTATTAAAATCGTTGGTTTTTTTATTTTGGATGAAATTAATAAGGGTTTTCCAATAGGAATTGTCGAGCTTTGACAGGTGGTTGCGATTATATTGTTGAAGCTACATCTATTAAATTGGCTATAGTTTATTAAATATGTTTTGCCAAATCGACATGGAAAGAAATAGTGTTCAACAACATGTGCAAATGATTATATTGTTTTATTGCAGTGGGTCTTCTGTTCGAGCAACATTTCACGCACTTCGCGATTTTTAAACAATGCGTCCACCCACGTTTAAACTCTACCTCAATGGACAATGAAAGTACAGACGAACAGAACCGCACATCATCATATTATATTTTCTTTGACATAATTGTGATAATTTATTCCTACTTCAAGACAGGTAAGAGAAATTTAAACATTTCTAATGCCACCCAAACTGTCAAGTCAAACCCTGATTAAGGGTCGCATTGAAGATTTAAGTAAACATTAATGTTTATGTTTCATTAGTTTACCTAAATATGTATGGGTACATACAGGTATCTGTGTCCTAGCAAAACAGTTTATTAAAATGTTTGCCTTTCTATTTTTGTAGGTTCTTTATAGCATGTTTTGTGTATTGCTTGAATGTCTTATTGAAGGCCGAAAAAATTTGTAGAAGGATGAAGAGAAAACACTTCTCAAGTTTGTTATTAGAATTTTCAAGTGCTCTCAACAAACGTTCATCAAACACATTCTGAAAATACTACCGAATTCTTTCTATATAATTTCAATGCAAGATATGGTAAAAGTCTGGTGTATCTATTGTCTGTACCATTAAAAACGAACTGATGAATTTAATGCAAAAGGCTCTATTTGAAGAAACTCTCTCTTTCTACAAATATTATTACCTATTGCAGGGTTTCTTGCATCTTGGTTTAAAGAAGGAAATCTGTTATCAGCAAGTTTTTTTTTAAATACAACATTCGCATATTAACACAAATATTTCAAATATTTTTATATTAGTGCTATTCATAAATAGAGCCATGGGAGGTGGGCTTATACTCTGAAGATAGGTGAATTCATTGAGTATATTATTCAGTTGGGTTTATTCTAAACGGTTTTTGATTTTTAACTGGACAATGCTGTCAAGATCAGAATTTAATGAGTGAATCATTGGCTGTGGATGGAGTTCCACATCCAACGAACAGGGATGTTAACCTAGAAACGAATACGAAAAGCTGAAAATACTGTCATGCGTAAAAACAATTAAGTTACTAAAACATTTCAGATAAGAAGTCAGTTAATGAATATGAGAAAGATAGTCGGAGACGAAGCGGAGCCCTGTGGTACGCCATCATTTATTTTATGATTTTCAAGCTTGAAACCATCCAATATAACTGACTAATCGAACGAAGAAATGCTGTGAAATGATGTGAATCTCTATCAAACGATTACGAAATACCAAGTGCAATGATTAATTTTTGCAAAACGAAATAAGGATTGGATTGGCTGTTCGTCGAAATGTACCATCAGATCACCTATTGCTGTGAATTTCGCCCTGCCGGTCATAAAGAATCTTTCGTTCCACGAGATATTTCTTAAGATGAAGGCTAATCAGGGTTTCCATGACCTTAAAAAGATGGGACATATGTGCAATTAGAGGAAAGTAGGAGCGGGGAGAAAATTGAATTTTTTTAAGAACAGCCTAGAAAAATGTTGTTTCTCATCCACTACGAAAGAGACCTGTAGAATAGGAAACAAAATTTTACACAGTGAAATTAAAGCCTAGAAGAGCGCCGTTCCAAAATAATTGGGGGGATTATATCCGGGCCTATTTTTATCAAGAAACATGACGCCTGTGTTCAAGAGAAGTAAATTTGTCCAAGTTGCTAATATCTCCAATCATTTTAAGGCTCTTCTCTGGATAATATCCCAAAGACTCAAATGAGCATCAGCACATATATGTGAATTAGGCACGGACTTTCGACGAACATTTCTTGCACCGACTAAGAAAACCCAAACACTTTTCGGAATTTTTAGCGACATCGCATAAGTGCTCATTTCACAAAAGGGGATTGGTAAAATACCGAGGATTGAAAGTTTGCGACCTTCTTCAATGAAATTCACACTCATAGAAAATTTCATCAGGGGTAGGTTTCACTTCAACGATAAAAGACAAATTTGAGTTTTCGAGGCATTAAATTGCCCACCTTTTCTTATTGCTCATTGGACAATAATTTCAAGATCAGAATTGTAGGAGCTTATCATACGTCAAAGTTCCAGTACTCCAGTACTACATGTATTGAACAATTCGAAAGGTAGTTCCTAATCCTAATCCATCGAAGAAGAGAGTCATTGAAACCGAAGTACCGCCTTTATTATAATAGAACTTGATACAAGAATCTATCAAATGGTTTTGAAATATCAAATGCAATAAACTTACTTTCACAAAAAACGATGTAAAGATTTTTTCCACTATTCGCTAAGACATACCGTCAAATCATGAGTGGGCCTTTTGCTACGAAATTCATACATCCATTGAGAATCTTTCGTTCTTCGAGATATATGTTGAGCTGAAAATTGAACAGTGTTTCGATGACCTTGGAAATAAGGGACGTTAGTTCAATATCCCCACAGTAAGAGAGTGAGGAGTATTCGCCTCTTTCGGGGAGTAGCACAGATGGAAAAGCTTGCGCAGTGGTTTTGTCATCCTAGAAAAACACCATTTCAGAATAATGGCAGGGCCAGCGGATTAGTGTGTGTCAAAATCTTCCAGGACTCTTTAAACTGCAGGAGTGCGAATAAAGATTGGTCTTATTGAATCGTTCAGGCGCTCAAGTACCGGAGGAGTGATAACATATTCTTGGAGCGTAGAATTTTTAGCAAACTGACCCACTAGGTGATTAGCTTTTGCGAGTGAGCTAACAAAGAGAGTGTCATTTAGGACGAGCGTTGGAACCGAAGACGAGGTGATTTGTTTACAAATTACCAACAATTTTCACTACCTTAAGGACATTGTAGTATTTTGGCATTAATTTTTGGTGTATATTAACGTTGCATGCCTTTCGTGTTGGTTTTAAATAATCGGAAGGTTACTTTCCTGCCCTTAGTACCCTCTTTTTACATCTTGAATCATATACCACGAATTTTTTTCGGTTTGAAACTTTTAGCCCTATTGGACATATACTCGTAAGTTCTCATACCCGAAAGAATTACATTTTTAACCATATCTGCAATGGAGTCTATGTCGCTATCGAGAAAACATAGTGACCAGTAAATGTTCTTAGAGAAATTATTCTTCTTACTGGACATACTAGTGTTTTCTGTTCACAGTATATACTTTGAAAACAGTTTAATAATACAATACAAGACCATTTGAGCCACTATTGAATTCTCTAATCATATAGATATGTATAAGAAAATGTCGTTAATCTGTATACAATAGGTACGTTTTCTACTCCTAAAAGTTGAAGAAAAATATTTTATAAAATACCACAAGAACTAGGCTATATAGATTTTCTTAGGCTTAGTGTCGATTGGGACTCCTTTCCTAAGCTTGTATTGAAACGAAGCTTTCTATGTTGCTCCACTTTATGTTACTTTGGTATAACTAGTGACAATTGTACTTCAACACATTCAATTCACACGCACAATGGACACATTGCACGTCACATAAAAATCTACAACACTATTATTTTTCGTTCACACATACAGTTCACATAAAGCCTTTATCGAAAATGGAATATAAAAACCTTTGGGTGAAAGAAAATCAAATCACCCCTTCGGTCATTCGCAAAGTCAGGCGACAAAATTCGAGTAGATCTGAATTTTTTGATCATTCTAAGTGTAGACGGTTAGGTCATATAGCTTTAATTGCTTTCTCGAAGATTCCCCCTTACCAGTGGTACGGGGTTTCGTGGAAAGACAAAGTAAAGCAGGAGAGATTGTCCAGTCATTTCTTACTTAGGCTTCCCCCCACCAGTGGTAAGGAACCTTAGTTCGAAGTCAAACGTCCTAATTGCCACCAGGGGCGTAGTACCTGCTGATGTAACAGAGCATTCAAGCCTGCTGTTTTGAGCGCCACCAAAGGCTTAGTACCTGCTGATGTACCAGAGCCTTTTAGCATGCAGTTTTCAGTGCCACCAGGGGCTTAGTACCTGCCGATGTACCAGAGCCTTTTAGCATGCAGTTTTCAGTGCCACCAGGGGCTTAGTACCTGCCGATGTACCAGAGCATTCAAAGCCTGCTATTTTAAGTGCCATCAGGAGCGTAGTAACTGCTGATGTCTCATAGCGCCTTAGCCCGGTGTTTTGAGTGACGCCTGGAGCGTAGTAACGTCCGATCACGTCATAAGCCCAACGTCAGAATAATAGGACCAATTTTTAAAGCCGTATTGCAAGAAGCCAGATTACCCGGAACCGAATAAAAAATATTTCATATTTTTGTCAGTTTAGTAAATTCTCTGACCTGTTAGCTTTCATTTCCAATCCAACCAATAGCTGTTCAGCTAGGTATCTAAAAACTAAAATCTATTCTTCTCTCCGATATCGCTTTGATTCAAGTTTAGAGATATATTCTTTTAGAATTGTATTTCTTCACACTTCTATCAGAAAAGTTTGGGTTTCCTTTCAAATCCGCTTCAGAAATATAACATGCTTAATCCCTTAGGTTAGGTTAGATTAAAGTGGTTGTCATTAAAGCGGATTTCAAAACAGCCTGACTATCTGAGAAGATGCGGATATCCGTGCTAGATATCAGGTTTTCTTTAAGGTTTAGTCCATCTGAGTGCACTCCAAAACCCACTCCGTTTTCAGTCTTTGATCCATCTGTATAAAAGTTTACTGATTTATTTCCTGTCAAAGCCCCTTCCTCCCAAGCTGACCTTGAGGGAATGGTGCCTTCAAAGTTTTTATCGAAAACCAAAAAGAGAGTGATGTAGCCAGAGTGACTTGGGAGAGTTCCGAATAAATTCAGAATGGTGGTGTGGCCAATAGAGTTATTGGTCCATTGAGAGATGGCTTTGAGACGTATGGCTGTGCTCGCGGCCATTTGTTTGCTGTAAATATTAAGGGGTGTCAGATTGAGAGGTGTGTCTAGTGCAGCGGAAGGTGTCGACCGGAGAGCTCCGCTGATGCACACACACGCTGAACGCTGTACTTTGCTTAGTTTATCGCGATTTGTCGCTTTATCTAAGGCCGTCCACCATACGGTCACCCCGCAAGTGAGTATCGGTCTGATGACCGCAGTATATAGCCAGTGAGTAATTTGTGGAGACAAGCCCCACTTGTCCCCCACGGCTTTTTTACAAGAAAAGAGAGCTACCGTGGCTTTCCTTGCTCTTTCCTGTATATTAGGTTTCCAACTTAACTTTTTGTCTAAAATAAGACCCAGGTATTTAGCTTCATCTGAGAAAGTAAGTTGAACACCTTTAATCGATGGAGGGTCTAGTTGAGGAATTTTGTATTTCCTTGTGAAGAGGACTAGTTCAGTCTTGTGGGGGTTAACACCTAAACCACAGCGATCTGTCCATTTGAGTAGTTTGATGAGAGCGGTTTGTATAAGTTCTGTTAGAATTTGAGGATGCTTTCCTGATACAGCAATGGCAATATCGTCAGCGTATGCAATCACTTTGAATCCCTCTTCTTCTAGGTCTATTAGCAGTTCATTAACTACCATGTTCCATAGAAGTGGGGATAGGACTCCCTGTTTATATGATATATCAAAACAAAAACACTTATCAAAGACCCTGTCAATTAATCAATTCAGCTTTTATAAATAAAACCCCAATTTGCCTAATAACTGAATAAGTGTACTTTATAAATAGAAAGTCCAATGTTCGTTTACCTCACACAACAAAAATGTCTACTTATGAAATTCAATCAAGCCCACTTAATTTAATGACTCAAAAGTGGTCTTTCTATTTGGCTACCTTAAGAGTGAAAGAAATCCCATACCGAAACTATTACGTGCGTCAATGCACGAAGAAGCAAACATTAGCCGGCTGGTCAATGGCACAGCAACAACCATTTTCAAATATCACAGTCAGGCAGCAAAGACTCTTATCAACTCTCAGTATTTTTGCCAAAAGATTCAAGGGATTTCCTCAAGAATTACACACGCACACAAACATACCATTTCGAGTTTGCCATCAACAGACAACTTCTTAGACTAAAGGCACGTAGCTATTTTTTCATGGAATCCAAAGCTTCTTAGCACCTCCAATCTTTCCATTCCTAAAATGATGACGAAGACCAAACCAACTTTAACCAATATAGACTGGGCTCTTAATGGTTGTTGCCGTTTGCCAGCGTCATCGCCTCTTGGAATAAATTATTTCATCATAACTCTTTTCGCAGAGTCATCAACTCGAAACTCAACCATCGGACTCTCGTGAGCTGAGAGTGAGTTTTTTCGATGAAGAGTGGTAGGAATAGGACTGTTTATTTATGTGTGAAAACCTTTTGGTGCACTTTTGTTACTGAAGTTTATTTTTTTTTGGAATTTCATCGTGGAAAAGTTTATTGCTGGTTAGGTTTTTCGAAGACATAAGTTTCAACGAAAACTTTGATATCAGTTAAGTTGAAATATAATACAGTCAGAGAACGATTATTCACACTCATGTGTATCTTGTTTAAACAATTTTATATTATGATTTAATCACAACACAAATAACAGTGGGATGTTTTCTTTTAATATAAAAAAAATTAAAATAAGTGTAATGATTCGTTAAAAGTTATTGACGACTAGTTTACAAAATGACGAATGGTATAAAAGGTGTATTTGCGACTGTTGGTCTTCTTGAAGACACCATTTATTTTTACTGCTCGCTTGTATGAAAAAAAGTGTTATGAACTTTTTGGTACAAAATTTTATGATTGAGTTAATTTAGAATAAATTACTAAGCGACAATTAGGAGTACTGGCTAAGGCATCGTAAAACCGTTTTTAGTATTGGTCATTTCAACTGCCAAAATGTTTGTCTCAACAATAAAAGTTCCAAGTTTATTGAAGTTAAATCCATTTTAAGTTGCCTCTGTTTAGACTTAATTGGTGTCTGTGAAACATGACTTACAAGCTATTATAATAATTCAGCTGAGGATATCCCTGGCTATAAATTTCACAGAATGAACAGCTTGAGGTGTTGGTAGTGTGGCATTGTATAATTGACACACAAATTCGACCTTCCAAGATTCTGAAAGGTACTGAACTTTGTATTGAGTTAAAATATAGCTACGTCCAAAATAACAGTAGTGAACCTTTTCACACAACAAAAACTAAAATAAATTAATCTATGTAACATACTAATTTTAAACAAAATAAATAGTCATCTGATTTTCAAATTAATGCTTTTTAGGCTTTTAATTTAAAAAAAATCATTTTCAAATTGAATAAATTAGTTAGTAAGTCATATAGAAAAAACAGCGGTCAGAAAAATAGTAGCGCATTCAAAATCCACATTTAAATATTACAAAAGAGAAAATTAATAGACAATTTCTAGAATAAGTGATAGTCGAGAGTTTGAACCTTAAATTAATATTTAGCTGCATTTCCCTTGTTAGAAACAACAGCAGCACAACGAGGTTGCATCGAATTAATAGGATTTTCATATCTTTTACAGGTATGGACCTCCAATACTGCTGTATAGCTTCCCAAAGGGCTGTGTTAGTAGTTTGCTTACAACTAGCAACATACTTTTTGACATCGCACCAAAAATTTTCTATACGGTTGAGGTATGGGGACTGCGCAGGCCACTCCATGATGTTAACCCTGTTTTTTTGGAACCACTGCTTCGTAAGTTTACTTGCATGCTTTGGGTCGTTGTCTTGTTTAAAGGCACATTTCAGTGGCATTTCGTCTTCAGCCCATGTGCATTTAATTGTCTTGGCTGTGAAGCGTGGATTATATTCTGTGTTTGGAGGCCTTGTTACATATTGACGTGATCCCTTTCCACAATCTTGGACTCATCTGACGACAGAATATTCCTCCACAAAAACACGAACATTCAGAGACTTTATCAATGATTTTATGTACACAACTATTATTTTGGCCGCAACTTTATATTCACGGAGATCTCATCTATTCATAGGAAAATTCTGGTGTGTGTTACCTATCTTTCCAAAGAAAGTTTTTTTTTAAAATTAAGACTATTTGACGAATCTCACACATAGCAGCAAGAGAAGCTATTGTGATAATCTTTGAGGTAGATGTAACGTGCGCACCCAAGATATTTTTACTTGCGACTTATAGGTACTATAAGGCAAGTTATGCATTCGTAAAAAAAATCGAACTCGGGATTTTGATCAAAGTTTACATTACGATGATAGCGAAGACCAAAAAAGTGAGTCTCACAATTCTGTCTGTCTGTCTGTCGGTTTGACTACAGCCTAAACGGCTTGACCAATTTTCTTCAAACTTGGTAGATATGGGTTTCAATTTTTCCCCCTACACGTTTTTTTCTTAAGACCAAAAATAACGGTACTTGCCATACGATTTTTTTTTTCGAAATTTTATAAATATTTTTTTTTGCTCAAAAACTGTCCCACAGAATTTTAAAAAAAAAAAAATGAAAAATTTCATTTAGTTAAAACTAGGTAATGGTCGAAAAATAATTTCAAAAAAATTGTTATTTTTGGTAGCCCCCCCTGGGTCCATTTTTTTTGTTTTTGATTTTCTAGAAAACGTTTCAGCCCAATTAAATCATTTTTTTTATGCTAAATCTCTTCCAAAGTTTGAATATTTTTACATTTTCAAATTTTCAATTTTTTGGATTTAAAAAAAAACTCATTTTTTTTTGGAAACGTAATATTTCAAAAACCCCAAGATCGATTTTTTTTTTAAACTTGACAGATAAAAGTTTCTTAACATAATCTACAAGATTTGAGAAAAAAAAATTGTTTTATCTAAAACTGACGGTACCTTCCATACAAATTTAAAAAAATGGTTTTCGAAAATCGTATTTTTCTCGAAAACGATTCGGAGAATTTTGCTAATTTTTTTTTCTTTTGATTAATTTTTACGATCGATAATTTAATAAACAAAATTTGAAATCTAGATATTGGGTGATATGCATAAAACGGAAGTATTTACTACAAGTAAAAGATAATAGTAAATACTATAACTTAAAGCAAATGGTTAAATTTAAAGTATTTACTTCTTTCCATATGCATAAAGTTTAGTACTTACTAACTGGCAAATACTTTCAGTATATACTAAATTCATCCAAGTAAATACTAGAATTCATCGGAAATTGATAGTAAATACTTTTTTTTTCTTATCGGGTTAGTAAGCAAATAGTTTTTTGCCAGATTAACCGTTTAATCCCTATATTAAATTACTGTTGCCCTTCTTGTTGTTTTGTAAACATCTGTTACAAGTTGCCTGGATATTGATGGAAGCATATCTATCCTTTTCGGTTAATGTATTCTTCCGAATGAAATCTAGGTTGTAATATTTCCACGTGAGTACAGTCCAAGGCTCCTATGCATAATGGGAACCTGTATTTGCTTAGCCAATCATTTTTTGCTCCCAGCTGTTCTTCATAGCTCGATGGAAATTTTATCCAATGAGAAGCTTTGTCTTTTATTAACTTCCCATAGGGAGTTATTGTAATCGGTCCGATTTGTCAAATTGGAATTTTTGAAATTTCTCGACGTTTCAAGGTCCCTAGAGGCTATATCAATCATTTTTAGAGAGATGTCTGTGTGTGTGTGTGTACGTACGTTCGTACGTTCGTACGTTCGTACGTTCGTACGTTCGTACGTCCGTACGTTCTTGTACCATTTTTCGTCGTCGATATCTCAAGAACGCGTAAAGATATCGACTTCAAATAAATTTTGTTTAATAGATAATAACTTCAAAAGAGGCTGAAAGGGCGTTTATTAAAATTCAGTGAGTAGTTTTTTCACTATAACGGTTTAAAAAAAAAGTAAAAATTTTGGTTAGTTTCAAATATCTCACGAAAAACTAATGCTATTGATTTCAAATAAAATTTAATGTACGCATTATAAGGTCATACAGATTTGGTATGAATTTGGAAAAAAATGAACACACCGTTATTTTTTTAAATAAAAAAAACTGAAAAAAAAAATTTCATAACCCAGATATTCTAAGAACGGAAAACAATTTGAAACTCAAAATAATTTTATTTTACGAAAAATAATGTGTTTGACAACTGGTGAAAATTTCAAAAAAAATCAGTTTACAGTTTTTTTAGAAAAAATAAAAAACTATATAAAATTCTATTGAAAATTGGTAAAAATTGTTTTTCGACTCAAATTTCTCGAGAACTAGTAGTGATATTGACTTCTAATTTAGTTTACCTTATACATAGTATAATTTTGTACAATTGGTAAAACGTTGACAAATATTGAATTAATAGTTTTTTTTTAATTAAAAAAACTATTAAAAATTCTAGTGAAAACTAGTTAAAATTGTATTTTAAGTCGAATTTCTTGGGAATGAACACCGATAGTGCCTTCTAAAGTATGTTGTTTTATACATCGATACCTTCCCGTAAGAATGTTTACTAAGCGACATTTCTAAAATTGTTCAGGAAACGAAAAAAACGAAGAAAGTTCTAGTTGAATCATAATGTGCTAAGAGACAATTTTGGTTAAACTAAGTGACATCTAACAAAATTTTTGTTGCTCACGACAATGAGATCTTTATTAATGTCGCTTAGCATAATTTTTTTGGCGGATAATACAAATTTGAGGGGGCAACATTATTTTAATGAGAAAACATGGCAGTTGATAAATTTTTTTATTTGTACTCTAGTTTCCTTTTCATGCATAATAGGTTGGCGAAACCCAGGCCAAAACGTGGCCGTTAACATATAGTATATTTCCTTATCAAAAAGTCATTTTCGAAAAAGTGTCGCTTAGTACATTCTTACGGGAAGGTATCGACATAATACAATTTCTAACAAATGGATTATATTTGACTTATATCTTGTTTTAGAGCGGATATATTTTGTAAGTATCCTTCCATCAATAACCAAACCATATCTTTCATATTTGAATTTTTCGTTTTTAAATTTTTTTTCAATTTGAATGTTTGGAACCGAAATAATATATTTCTATAATATAATACATAATTTTATAATTTTATTATCAACTTAGTTTTTAGAAGAATGTATGTACTGTACATTATGTACGTATATGAATAAGGTTGTTCAGTTGTACCCAAGTCCCACATATTAAAATTCCATTGATAGCTATGGTAAAATTGAAGAAGACACAATATATTTTTATCTTTTTGTTCATGAAAAAGATGTAAAATTCTACTCAAGGTTATCTTACCACAATGGGAAGTTATCAGTGTGGGTCGCACCCAGCCTCTTTTTAATTTTGCAACAAAATTAACTGTTCTGTATACAGTACTCTGATCTTCACCAACGCCAACTTGAAATCCAGGATCTCCAACGTATCGTTAAAAAAATTCGCATCTTTTCTTGATGAGTGATTGCCCCTCCTCTTGTTTCAGTGTGAGCTCCTTAAAAAGTATTATATATGTAAGTTTGTTGCTATCTATCACCCAAACTTAGCCACCATCATGACTACTTTTGCCTCACCTCGTCTCCTCACTTTGTTATAAATACTCGATATATTTAGATCAAGTATAATTGATCTTACTTTTAAATATTAATATTTTATTATTTTATATTATTTTTCAATTGTTCTTGAATAGTCTGATAAGTTGGATCATAGATCCCAAAGCCGACATAATTGTTGATTTAGGTAAATCTATATTATTATTATTGTTATGTTTTAATTTGTTAATTTGTTTTATTTAATAATGATTAATTATAGTTCTTTACTACATCAACTTGTGTCTCAATCCGTATTATTCGAAGAATTCCTGTCTTGTCTTCAAGGTTTCAAGCTATATACATAGTTGAAATCTACATATATATGAACCATTTGTTCAACATAAGACTCTATATAAACTTGGCGACTAAGGGCAAGTTTTAAAACTTCGCCAGTAACTAAAAACCACTAACTCCTTTAACTAACGGAAGCCTATTGGTATAGTATCGCAATATACATATATAACAGTTTTCATAAGTGTTTGCTTCTTGTAAAATTATAAATTATATTTTTAAGTTAACAGGCGTATAAGAAAATAGAAAGTTTTACATCATTTCCGCGAACTAACAAAAGGCTCCAAATAGTAAGGGTATGTCAAGTTTTAAAACTACAAATTACGATTTTGCAATGACTTACCAATGAAGTATTCACTCAACCAATCTACGTTTTCCCTCTCAAAACGATAGAGTTGTTTAAAATTTGATTCTGAACCCGATCTTCGACTTTTATAGACTTTTTGTGAACTAATGCGTACAAATTCCGCCATTTCAGTACAGTCAGCAGTAACTTAATTTTAATTTATATCAGCGACGACGTGAATCCTTTGAGAAAAGACTCAACTTACAGTTGAGAAAGACTGTAAGTTTTTATGGTTTCGAAGCTACATAGTTATGTGTTTAAATCAAAAAAAGTATGTACTTTTAAATTTTCATGTTGCTATCCTTTGACTTTGAAAAAAAGAAGTAATTCCTACAGAAAAAAAGTACTTGCTACTTTTTATGCATACGGAATAAAGTATTTACTGAAAAAGTTCATCCGAAAAAAGTAAGTACTGTGGCCTCAAGTAAATACTTTATTTTCAGCATTTACTGCATTTTTATGCATATCAAAAAAAGTAATTACTTAGAAATTCTCAAGTAAAAGCATTTACTATTTTTTATGCATATCACCCATTGGGTGATATGCATAAAACGGAAGTATTTACTGCAAGTAAAAGATAATAGTAAATACTATAACTTAAAGCAAATGGTTAAATTTAAAGTATTTACTTCATTCCATATGCATAAAGTTTAGTACTTACTAACTGGCAAATACTTTCAGTATATACTAAATTCATCCCAGTAAATACTAGAATTCATCGGAAATTGATAGTAAATACTTTTTTTTTCTTATCGGGTTAGTAAGCAAATAGTTTTTTGCCAGATTAACCGTTTAATCCCTATATTAAATTACTGTTGCTCTTCTTGTTGTTTTGTAAACATCTGTTACAAGTTGCCTGGATATTGATTAAAGCATATCCTTTTCGGTTAATGTATTCTTCCGAATGAAATCTAGGTTGTAATATTTCCACGTGAGTACAGTCCAAGGCTCCTATGCATAATGGGAACCTGTATTTGCTTAGCCAATCATTTTTTGCTCCCAGCTGTTCTTCATACTCGATGGAAATTTTATCCAATGAGAAGCTTTGTCTTTTATTAATTTTGCAACAAAATTAACTGTTCTGGATACAGTACTCTGATGAACGCCTATATCTTCACCAACGCCAACTTGAAATCCAGGATCTCCAACGTATCGTAAAAAAATTCACATCTTTTCTTGATGAGTGATTGCCCCTCCTCTTGTTTCAGTTTGAGCTCCTTAAAAAGTATTATATATATATGAACCATTTGTTCAGCATAAGACTCTATGTAAACTTGGCGACTAAGGGCAAGTTTTAAAACTTCGCCAGTAACTAAAAACAACTAACTCCTTTAACTAACGGAAGCCTATTGGTATAGTATCGCAATATACATATATAACAGTTTTCATAAGTGTTTGCTTCTTGTAAAATTATAAATTATATTTTTAAGTTAACAGGCGTATAAGAAAATAGAAAGTTTAACACCATTTCCGCGAACTAACAAAAGGTGTGTCAGGTTTTAAAACTACAAATTACGATTTTGCAATGACTTACCAATAAAGTATTCACTCAACCAATCTACGTTTTCCCTCTCAAAACGATAGAGTTGTTTAAAATTTGATTCTGAACCCGATATTCGACTTTTATAGACTTTTTGTGAACTAACGCGTACAAATTCCGCCATTTCAGTACAGTCAGCAGTAACTTAATTTTAATTTATATCAGCGACGTGAATCCTTTGAGAATAGAGTTAAAACTGTAAGTTTTTATGGTTTCGAAGCTACATAGTTATGTGTTTAAATCAAAAAAAGTATGTACTTTTAAATTTTCATGTTGCTATCCTTTGACTTTGAAAAAAAGAAGTAATTCCTACAGAAAAAAAGTACTTGCTACTTTTTATGCATACGGAATAAAGTATTTACTGAAAAAGTTCATCCGAAAAAAGTAAGTACTGTGGCCTCAAGTAAATACTTTATTTTCAGCATTTACTGCATTTTTATGCATATCAAAAAAAGTAATTACTTAGAAATTCTCAAGTAAAAGCATTTACTATCTTTTATGCATATCACCCATTATTTCGAATTTTGAATTTCTCATTATCGGCATAACAGATTTTAATAAATTTTTTTATAAAGAAGCTACTAAAAAGTTTAAAAAACATTGCATTTAAAAACTTAAAAAAAAAATATTTTTTCAATTTTTGGAAAAAAATTTGTTTTTTTTTTTTGGAAAATTCGATATCTCAAGAACGGCACAATATTTTTTTTGGAAATTAGACTCTTATTCGTACAATAATAAAAACTTAAGATTGGCGTACCAAAATTTTTTCTTAAAAATGTTTTAAAAATTTTGTACATAAAAGCTTATTTTTTTAAGGAACCACTACAACGACTTATAATTTTTGTTCTTGCATAAATTCATATTTGCATAGCATTCTGTTTTTATCTCTTACTACTAAAAGAATTTAAAAAAAATCATTTTATCCTTATAAAAATTCATAGTCTATTACATAGGAGCAAGTTCGTGCGACCCAGTCGTGCATTTTATTTTCAATTCACTCCGAATTTATTTTCGAAATGTCAAAATCAACTGAAAGACAATTTGCATCATTTAATGAAACATTGTTTCTTGTGCAAAACGAAAATAGATTCACTATTATTATTAATAAGTGGTAGAAGGGACGAAAATCAAGGATAGAGAGTTCGTAGAAATGTTTTACGTGGTAAAGCATTTCAGATTTTCCAGAAGCAGTGTAAGTTCCTTAACTCATTTCGTAAATTGCTACAAAACTTTTTTGTAGTGAGTTCTTGTGTATTCCTCTATGAGCAACAATTTATTTTAATAAAATCAAGGCAGAATTGCAAAGCTTTATTTACACGTTTGTCGATTGTCGCGCAAATGTAAAGTTTCACCAAAAAAAACCAAGTGAATTGAATTCACCGCAAAACACTATGTTCTCGAAATCTAGAACACGAATTTCCATCTCCGAAAACTCAATTCACAATGTTCATTTCGGGTGGAATTCAGAACACCAATATTTCACATTCGGAATAAAGAAATCACAAAAGTCGGAGAACATCAAAATTCACTTTTGTTCCTCGAATTCAGAATAAGTGAAATGCAGAACATGGGTGATTGAAATGGAATAAAACGAGCTGTTTGTGAGGTATTAAAAAAAGGCCAATTTATGCCAACATGACATCGTTCAAATACTCGCCACGGCTTCTTACGTTGGCAGAGATCCGAGTGGTTTACATTTCTAATGACTCTACAGCCTAAATCCAGCTGAATTTGAGCGAAGGTCTGTGTTATGTTCATATACCTTAAGGGCATCGGTATAGATTGTGCTTTATTCCCACAAAAAAAAAATTTAGCGGGATCAAATGTCCGATTCACGTCAGCTTCGCGAGAAATAACCTTATCGTCAATGCAGAATATCAAAACTGTCTTCCGCTATGTGGCACGTAGCACGGTTCGCTGGAACCGTATGTCGCCTTGGTCCATGTGGTTCAATTTGGGCCGTAAAAATTGGATATCATGTTCGTTTTCGAAAAAAAAAACCGATCAATGACACCACCGACTCAAAATCCACACCAAAAGGTAGCTTTTTGAGTATGCATTTTCACCTGGGGGGTCATTCCGTAACTCGATTATCGTCAGACGATATCGTTCGAACGAAGCGTTGCCTTTCTTTGATTCACGTAAGTCGATAATCGTCAAGACGCTATCGCCAAAACGATAGCGTTTGGACTATAGCTAAATAGGTATCGTCTTGCATTAATTATGAATTTTGTAGGTGACTGTAGTTGAGTGATTGTGTTTCCACTGTAAATTGACATTTTGTATTGTTTTCTATTGGATTGACAGATTGACTACAGTTTGAGAGTTTCTGAAATGCATACAACTCTCTAAAACTGTGATCGATTGACGAGACGATAGTAGTCGAGTTACGTGAAGCAAATCATGGACGATATCGTCGACGATTATCATTTTGACGATTATCGTTTAGAAAATTACGGAATGACCCCCCTGGTGAACCTCTGTGGCTTGGTGTCGTCCCACTTACGACAATGTTGACTGTTAAGACAGCCATTCATCCAAAAATATGCCTAGTCGCTAAAGATGATTTTTCTTCCAAGCCCAGTCAGGGAACAAATGGCGTCATTTATACCATGAATTTAAAGTTTCTGTGTCCGTTGCATCTAGGCTCAAGTCCCGACGCAACATTCGCCAAGTTGAAGTCTGCGAAATGCCGAATCCTTGTTTTGAATAAAAAAACAACAGATTTGCCAGATGTCACCAAAAGAACATGGCCGCCACAGGCCGCCAAAATCTTCCCGTGCACAAACGTGCTCAGGATCGTTCATGAATCCGAAGCCGATTAACTAATTTAGTATGCTAGTCATGTCTCAGGGGAGACCACTGTTTGAGCCACAATTTTCAGCTTCACATTTGTTTTCAGAAGAACTGACAATTTTCGAGAAATCCTAATGGACTCATGAAACTGAACATTGCACTGTAGGTCGAACTTAAGTCGAGAATTTGCAGAAAAAATCCCTTAACATTTCAAGGCCCAGCAGAAAATATCAGTTTTGAAGCTTATGGTATAAAACCAACCTTTGGATCTTGTACGTTTACAAATTTAAGATTCCGATTGCAAGAGTTTGTTCAGAGGAATGTTTGTATAAAAGAAATATTAAGTTCTAGTTCTTTTGTATTAATAATAAAACTTGAATAGAACCCTTTACAAATCAATCAGACTGAGACGACAATGTTTCACTTTGGAACTTTTTATATAAAGCTCAGTAACTAAATCCAGATTCGTCCTCTTTTTCATGACTTTTTTAACTTGTTTTCCATCAGGGATATAAGTTTTTCTATTAAAAAGAAATATTTATCTAACAATTTATATACGTTTGGCCCACTGTTTGTATTATCGCATTCGATTCTGCTTGACGAAAATAAAAAAAAAAATACCTACCAACCTAATGCGCAAATAGTATCTACCTACCTATCCTACCTATACCTATATATATCTGGTTCTTAATTATTGTTTTGTTGATTTTGCTGAAATATGAACACAGAGTCGATGTGACGTAAATTGTATCAAATTTGTTTCTCTAACTTAGGAAGGTTGTAGTGGTGTGCCTAACACGAAAAGGGGGCTCGTCATAGAGGTATGACTCAGGGCAATTAATTCCTAAGTGGTTAGAATTTACGGTGTATTGATGGTTGAAGGTAAAACACTAGTTCTCGAAAATGATTGAATTGCGATTGTAATTAAATATCTCACCAGCCAGCAGATATACGAAGTATTATGTAGGTACTCGAGCGCACCTAAGTGGAAGGAAAAATTTTGTAATTTCAATGCAAATTTAATTTGAGTCTTCTATAGATATACAAACCAAAAAAAAAAAAACCGGAGGCACCCAACAAATATGTAGATTGCAACTAGTGGTTCGCGCTTTTCCTAGTACGTAGAGTAGCAGCGTAGGGGTGAAAAAAATATACTGCGGTTTTTTTGTTTCAGAATTGAGATTGAGGGGTGTAATTGTGTTAATTAGAATATTCATAGTTTGTAAATGTTTCCGTGTGATAAGTAGGTGTTGTTTTATTTTTCCTTATTCTTTCCAATTAAAATCATTTTGCTTAGTAATGTAAATTGGTTTTGGTTGGTAGTTGCTAAAAATTTACGTTTTTATTGCATCGTGCTGTCTAATGGATATCTACCGTCATTTTGGTAGGTGTGGGCGTTAAATAAGAAGTTGCAATATGCTGCAGACGTCAGAGATAATTCTTTTTTAAATAGTAGGTAATTTGCATATGCATATTTACTCGAATGCACATTGACTGAAGTTCATGTCAATATGGCACATTGTCTATTTGAAAAGTCAATGTTCGATACATTTTATAGAACAAATAAGAATCAGATTTAACAGTTTTGTGATTAGGATCGCAAATTTGAAAAGGGTAAATTATTATTTTTTTGCTTACACTGTGAGAAATTGAGTCTTTCCAGTAATCAAATTTGAGTCTGCAAGCTGACATAGCAATCCATCTAAAGTAATTCAAAGATTGCTCCGTAAAAGGGGATTCAGACGCCAATAAGGGTTCAGAAGAGTTTAAGTCGCACATGTTTAATTAAAGCCAGTCCGACACATAGTTATGGTTTAAACCACACTTATCCCAGCTGTTAAAACTAAAAAAAAATATTTTTTTTTTTCACGAAATCCAAACTTTATATTATAAATAGAGAAAGCACACTGATAAAGACGGAGTTCATTACCAGCCTCCATACAATTGTACTCCACTCATTGTCAAGGTGGACGACTTGACTTGCGTAGAATTATCAAATCAAATATACTTTCTATTTTGTTCTCGAATCAAAAGGCAATTAGTTAGAACTATGAGTAACAAACATTTAAATATTTTTCAAGTCATGAGGGCACTTGTGCCAGTTCCTATCTTTACATGCATATTGGTATGTCATATGATGGCGATGATAATTAAGATACATATATCGCTTAATCGATTCAATCACAATTTAATTGGATTTTCAATGAAACAAAATACGTATAGCATTTAAGGTAAATTCCTTTTAATGGAGATAAATGTTTTTTATTATTTTTTTTTTTTCAATTTCCAGCTCTGACTCTCTTTCATTAAAAACTACAATATCTGGTGTTTTTTTTTTTTTCAAATCAACAACGTCAAAAAAATAAAATAAAATCAATATAACAACCAGCATCACAAACAACATCAAGAATTAAAAAGAACACTGTCGTTTATATTTTTAATTCAAACAAATTCGATCAATCGATTTAGATCATTAACGTTGGCCCAACACCAACCATACCAATGGGGGCCAGTAAACTTCAACTTACCACACATAGATACACTCACAAATACTAATGTTTTTTTTTTATTTTAACAATAAATTTTGTTCTATGTAATTATTGTTGCAGCTCGCAACTAGCCATAAAGATAGCTTCGTGTTTGTCTGAGTTGAAATAAATTAACTCAGTGCACACCATAGGCGCTTCGACCTGATTAAACTAATTAAGAACAAAAGCAAAAAGCTTTTTGCATTGTATGCTACGAGCAAAAAGTTGAAATGACCGAAAAGTCTGAAAACATTTTTAAAAATTTACACGAGTTAACAGGCTGTAGGATGGCGTTTATTATTTTTTTTTTTAATTTTAATATGAACTCATTTCGAAATTGAATGGAAAACAACTAAGCTGCAGGGAAGTAATTTGAATCTGACCTACAATTGAAAGGAATTGAATACAGTCAGTGTAATTAGTCATGATTCTCATACGAGTTTACTATTTCAATGGCGATTAAATGATTTGTATGCTATAGTTGGAGTAAGTCAAAGGAAGCGCAAATCCCTGTTTCGGATCATCAACTCCTTAGAGTTAGAGTATTTCCGCCATCTTGATTTGTACTGGTATTCGGAGAAGAAATAAGTACAGAAATATTTCTTTTGTAATCGGTGCCTTTTTTAAATATAAATACATAAAATGTACGACTGGGTCACTCCTATGTAATAGACTAGGAATTTTAAAATACGAATGTTATTAGAGATAACTGTTCATAAGGATAACATTTATTTTCTAAACTCTTTTAGTAGTAAGAGATAAAAACATAATGCTATGCAAATATGAATTATTTATGAAAGAACAAAAGTTATAATTCGTTGTAGCGGTTTCTTAAGGGGAGGTTTTCCTTTTTCGGCGACCAAAAACGCATTTTTTCCACTTTTTTTCCTAGTAAAATATGTGTAGAACATATAGCTAGAACCGTTTGTCCGAATACTTTTTTTTTTCAAATTTATAGAACAAAATCGAGACCTACCTTCCTGTCTCGGAAATTGACATTTAGCGGTATTTTGAGCGCAGGATGTTTTACATAAAAATTTTTGAATTTGGCGCCTATATATCCATACCATGGTAAGCAGAGGTACCATATGGGCCACCAGGAGTCTGGACCAAAATCAGGCTGATATATTTATATATATAACCTTTTATTTGTACAGCGCTCAGAAAAGCGAAAAAAGTGAAAAAGACGAACACTAAAATTCAAGCGTCCGCCATTTTTTTAATTTTTGACTTCGGGCAATTATTTTGGTCCAGACTCCAACTACACTCTTCTGTTTTATAAACAACTTTGAATTTTTTAAATTTTCCATCATTTTTGCTGGAGCTAGAGTGGCCAACAGCGAACAACTTATTTTGAAGGTGGTCTTGTTCCGATGCACATTGTTTTTTAACGGCCCGATATTTTTTGATGAACAAATTATTTTTTGTACTTAATATGATAATAAACAGGTAAAAAAAATTTTAATTGATTATATCATTCCTTCCATGAAAAAAAAATTCATGAAAAAGTGTCATTTTTGACACTGCAAAAGAGACCTCCCCTTAAAAAAATAACCTTTTATATAGAAAATTTTTAAAACATTTTTAAGAAAAAAATTTGGTACGCCAACTTAAAGTTTTTAGTACTATATAAATAAAAATTAAATGACGAGTATCAAACAAAATATTGAGCCGTTTTTGAGATATCGAATTTTCCAAAAAAAAAATGTTTTTTTTTTCCAAAAATTCAAAAAATATTTTTTTTGTTAAGTTTTGAAATGCTTAGTTTTTCAAACTTTTTAGAAGCATCTCTATAAAAAATTTCATTAAAATCCGTTTTGTCGCTAATGAGAAATTCAAAATTTGAAAAAAATGGTTCTATGGCAGGTACAGTCAGTAATATGTATCCTAATTTATTTTTTTTATTAAATTATAGATCGTAAATATTAATCAAGAGAAAAAAAAATAATCAAAATTTTCAGTGCCGTTTTCGAGGAAAAATCGATTTTTGAAAACCATTTTTTAACATTTGTATGGTGGGAATCGTTATTTTTATGTAAAATGATTTTCTTTTTTCATGTCTTATAGATCATATTAAGAAACTTTTATTTATTGAGTTTAAAAAATCGATCAAGGGGTTTTCGAAATATTAAGTTTTAAGAAAAAAGACTTTGAAAAAAATTTTTTTAAATCCAAAAACAAATTTGTTTGAAATTTTGAATACACAATTACATTCAAACTTTTGGGAAGCTTTAGTATTAAAAAAAATGATCATAATCGGTAGTACCGTTTTTGAGAAAATCAAAAACAAAAATAATGGTAATAACCATTTTTTGCAAACATTTTTTTCAACCTTTGCGTAGCCTTTACTAAATGAATTTAAAATTTCTTTTTTTTAATCTGTGGGACAGTTTTTGAAGAAAAAAATAAAAAGGGAAAAAAATTAGTAGGGCAGGTACCGTTATTTTTGGTCTTAAAAAAAGAAAAAAACGTGTCAGGGGTTAATTTGAAAACGATACATACAAAGTTTAATGCAAATCGGACGAGCCGTTTAGGCCATAGTCAAACAGACAGAATTGCGAGACCCACTTTGCTTTCATCGTAATGTCAGCTTTGATCAAAATCTCGAGTTCGACGAATGCATATAACTTGCCTTATAGTACCTATAAGTCGCAAGTAAAAATTCCGAAAACGAGCATTAGACATTTCAAAAGGATCATGTTACACCTCGAAAGGCAAAAACCATTCAACTACTGGCTCAAAAACAACGTATAGGATCTCCAGAGAATTGACTAGCTGGTAATTCAGACATAAACTAAATCAAATATAAACTATGATCCGATTTAGTCCGTTGAAACGAGACCTTGTCTGTGTACTGAATTATCCAATATATGAGATGCCTAGTTCGATCGATGATCTACCAAGGCATTTCTGGTCGTTCAGTAAAAGAATTGAGGGTCATTTCAAATGACGTCTTGTATAAATTGTAGGCACTGCACTAGGTTTCCTAATAAAAAAATATACAATCTTTTCAAGAACATTAACATTTGATATACATTTTTTTTCTGTATCAATATTTATCACTGAATTACGTAATTTTGAGAATTTTTTTAATAATTCTTGTTAATGATTTATATTTTTTTTTTCAAAAATTCTGATTAAAAAAATGAAAATCATCAACTTAAATATAAATCGTGATATTTTAATTTCACACTTTAATTTCAGCGCATAAAATCCAAATTGAAGTTTTTTCATTTAAAAGCTGATATGTCTTAAGCGATTTCATGTATGGATTTGGGATTTGAAAAATATTGACTTTTTGAAGAAGATTGAGTAACAGTTACACGTTACTATACTTGCTTCGGAATCTTTAAGATACTCGTAGTATTTGTGGAGTTCGTTGAATTTTGGCATCGTGTATATTAAGAACTTGGCGGTATCTATAGAACGAAAAGGCTGAGATTTTGATTTTTGACTAAAAAAAACAGTTTCATAAATTTTATTTTATAATGCGGGGTTTTGAATGACTACCCCCAAAATATTTAAATGCATTTCAAGCGATAAAAATAAGATTGAGAATTTTTAAAGTTCCAAATATCAAAATGAAGGGTAAAATGGAGAGCGGTAGAACATTCCACATTCGAATAGTTCTAATTTTATATTTTGCGCCCACTAAATCGATTATGACTACCCTTAAAATATTTGAGCACAGTGCGAGGCTTTAGGAAAGTTGGAGAGAATTCAAAGTAGATACCGATGCACATTGGTTTGAAATTTCTGAATATCGTAATGGGAAGGAAATATTGAGCCGGGTAAAGCATTCCACATTCGCGTAGTGTGGATAGAAAAAGAATCTCTGAAAGTACGTACAAAATTAGGCTGTTTCCTAAAAAACTATTTAGAAAACTGCCACTCTTTATAGACTATCGATATAATAGTGGGAGACATGAAACATCTAATGCATACATTATATAAAATTTTTACCTTTGATTGGTATCAATTAAGTAATAGAAAACGCCTGTGCAGAAGTGTGATTTACACTGAAGCTTTGAGAAATGAACGCTTTATAGACTTCAACTAGACTAGAACGGGTGACAAATTGCCATTGTCCAAGAAAACCGTAACACCAAATATTTAATCAATTAATTAATAAATATGAGAAAGAGAGTCGAACCCAAAACGGAGTCCTGTGGCCCCCCAGCATTTTATTTATGAATTTCAAAATGTAAAACCACAACCAATAGGGCTTGCATTAAGCGATCCGAAAGGTAATATCTTTGTATATATAACGTGAAATTAGCGCACGATTTTACAGTGGAGAGTAGGATAAGATACAAAACAAGTAGTAAAAAAGAGAATATTTTATTATTAAATTTAGCAGAGACAAATTCAACAAGTACTATCGCTATTCTAAAGATGTCGCCGTAATCGTTCGTCTTCATGAGAGTACTATAAGTTTTAACGGGTGATTTTTTTGAGGTTAGGATTTTCATGCATTAGTATTTGACAGATCACGCGGGATTTCAGACATGGTGTCAAAGAGAAAGATGCTCAGTATGCTTTGACATTTCATCATGAATAGACTTACTAACGAGCAACGCTTGCAAATCATTGAATTTTATTACCAAAATCAGTGTTCGGTTCGAAATGTGTTTCGCGCTTTACGTCCGATTTATGGTCTACATAATCGACCAAGTGAACAAACAATTAATGCGATTGTGACCAAGTTTCGCACTCAGTTTACTTTATTGGACATTAAACCAACCACACGAATGCGTACAGTGCGTACAGAAGAGAATATTGCGTCTGTTTCTGAGAGTGTTGCTGAAGACCGTGAAATGTCGATTCGTCGCCGTTCGCAGCAATTGGGTTTGTGTTATTCGACCACATGGAAGATTTTACGCAAAGATCTTGGTGTAAAACCGTATAAAATACAGCTCGTGCAAGAACTGAAGCCGAACGATCTGCCACAACGTCGAATTTTCAGTGAATGGGCCCTAGAAAAGTTGGCAGAAAATCCGCTTTTTTATCGACAAATTTTGTTCAGCGATGAGGCTCATTTCTGGTTGAATGGCTACGTAAATAAGCAAAATTGCCGCATTTGGAGTGAAGAGCAACCAGAAGCCGTTCAAGAACTGCCCATGCATCCCGAAAAATGCACTGTTTGGTGTGGTTTGTACGCTGGTGGAATCATTGGACCGTATTTTTTCAAAGATGCTGTTGGACGCAACGTTACGGTGAATGGCGATCGCTATCGTTCAATGCTAACAAACTTTTTGTTGCCAAAAATGGAAGAACTGAACTTGGTTGACATGTGGTTTCAACAAGATGGCGCTACATGCCACACAGCTCGCGATTCTATGGCCATTTTGAGGGAAAACTTCGGAGAACAATTCATCTCAAGGAATGGACCGGTAAGTTGGCCACCAAGATCATGCGATTTGACGCCTTTAGACTATTTTTTGTGGGGCTACGTCAAGTCTAAAGTCTACACAAATAAGCCAGCAACTATTCCAGCTTTGGAAGACAACATTTCCGAAGAAATTCGGGCTATTCCGGCCGAAATGCTCGAAAAAGTTACCCAAAATTGGACTTTCCGAATGGACCACCTAAGACGCAGCCGCGGTCAACATTTAAATGAAATTATCTTCAAAAAGTAAATGTCATGGACCAATCTAACGTTTCAAATAAAGAATCGATGAGATTTTGCAAATTTTATGCGTTTTTTTTTTTTTTAAAGTTTTCAAGCTCTTAAAAAATCACCCGTTATATACAAAGGTAATATTTAATTCAGCGCATAAGGAATTCATTGGTAACAAAGGTCCGCATTTTCGATAAGTCACTCTGATGCAGGAGCTCTATCTTAAGCATCATTAACCCTATATACGTTCTCCAAAACGAGTTAAAGATTTGTGCCACGGAAGGAAACCAGTAGAGTATAACATAGTAGTTTGACCAGCGTTGAAGAACACTGTAACGAAGTCACATACTTCAGCCGCTGCGGCACGCCTACGCTACTACTCGTCTACAGTTCTGACGCACGACACAACATAACATACATGGAGGATTTATCTGGCAATATGTCAAAAACATTGCATACCTTGAGGCGCCCACGAAGCTGCACATGGAAAATATACACAACCTTGGTAAAACAACAAAATACAGTAAGCTGATTTTGTTTAATGTTTAGTGTTCACATTTGCTGTTTACCACAAATGTGATAAGGCAAGGAGAAAAATCAGGTAAGACCGGATTGGATTCCCCTTGCCTACGCCTTCGCCTACCGTTGAAGTTGATTGTATGATAGCAATACAGATACAGAGTACTGTGGTAAGAGGTTATCCCTTGAAACAAGCTGTTGGGTACGTAGTGTACCAGTAAGAAGTTTCTAGACTTTTAGGTTTCGGCCATAAATTGTGTGTCTTGTTTGTTCTGCCTTTTCGGCACCCTCCCCTTATTTTGTTTCGAACTTCCTTTGAGGCCAGGGATTTAATCTTACTTTTGAACCGTACTCCGATTTGAGCCAGGCAATTCAATCAAAGCTAGGGTTTTAATCCTACCGTCTGTCCGTGCCCTGTCGTTGTTTTAGCCTAGGGATCTAATCCCACCGTTTGCCCCGTATATAAAATATCGTGTTATACTCTGTTCAACAAAAACTGTCAGTACAGGCTTCATGGGAGAGCTTTTTTTCAAAACAGTGGCGCCTTACACTTACAAAAGAGCAAGCCTTTCCTTAAAAAATTGTTGAAATTGAGTATGTTGAGTGTTGGCGATTTATAATGTAAACTAGGGAAACCCTGTAAGAGCTTTAAAAGACGACCCACTTATGCAAGCCAATGAAACAAGAGTGAGAGGCAAATGTCCTATCTTCCCTGTACTGTACTGTATACTGCAGAGTATAGTTATTTAAGAACATGACAAATGTATAAGAATATGAAATAACTTGTTATATTAGATTAAGTTGAATTGAATAAAGTCAGACATTATTTGGAGTTCTGAACTTTCTAAAATCGAGTTTTGTGCTTTCTTCGGACTGACCCTGGACACGCTGACGCTACCTCATCCTTTGATTTAAAAAGCATCAGAACACCTCTTTAAAACTTAAGAAGGTGTACTATACGAGTAAGGGAGCTTGTGTTTATCATAGTTTCTGGCAGCGTCGAATTAGCAGTGAGCAGGTGCTGCCAGAAAATTGGCTTTCTCTAGTAAGATAGCAAGATAGTAAGAGTATCACCGAAGACGAGTGTTAAGACAGAAAACAAAGCAGCTAATATTGGTTATTGCTCGTTAACTATTGAAAATATGGGTAATATCAAAGACTCGTAGAAAAATTGATAAAATCTACTTTGAATATTTTATTCGCGTAAGTAAAAAGGCAACTTCAATTCAAAATAGGAATAACCCTATAAGAGATTTATGTTCGAACACTCACACTAGTACTTACCATTCGAACTCGAAAAAACTTTATATACTGGAATAATAAATAGAACTCTTACAAAAGGTATTATTTTTATGAGTCACAAATTCGACCTATTGGTCGGTCATGTCAATTATTTCCAAGCTTGGTTACTTTGGTTCAAACCCTGCGTCGTTCTCCAAAAGTATAATCTTTTTTGACACGAAAAAGTGCAAGTCTCTAATATTTTGGAAAACAATTCAATATGTAGTTTTACACATTTTCGAAATTTAATTGTATATTTAATACATTTAGTAAGATGACGTTTGAGAATGTCAGAAACACTCGTTATATCAATTCATCAAAAAATCAATCAATTCTTCAAATGATATGATTGAAAAGGCATACGGGGCAGCAAAGGTCATTTAAATGCTTGAAAGAAAAACGTAGAATATAAGTCTACAAAATCAATTAATTAATTGAGTATTTATTTGACAGTGACTATAATTTAAGTCATTACACTTACAATACTGTCATTTGTCACGCAAAGTCAAACCATGAAAAGTGAGTATTTTCAATTAAGAACTGAGACTATTTTTTGCTTTAAATTTACCATTGGCTTAATGTTTGTTTGTTTTTTTTTTACCAAGGTGATTAATTTCAAATGGTCAATCTTTTGTTTTTGATTAAAATAGGAACAAAATCATGGAGTTGGGCTTATTTTATTACAACACGCAACCCTCGTTACTGTTTTTTTATGTTTGTTTCTTATGATTCAACTTTTACTTTAGGTTTATTTCAATTAAAACTTTCTGTTCGCTGTAAAATAAAATTGCCTATGCAATTTATTTGCAAAGAAAAAAAAAAACATTTTATCCTTTTAGTGCTTAATTTGTACGATTTATAGAAGACAACTTTATAGCTGGCCTCCTACAGCTATAAAGTTGTCTTTATGAAAGCTGAATTCAAGCAAAATTGAAAGAATGGGATGAAAAGATTTGTCAGACAAGAACTCAATGACTAATAGTCATATTTCATTTAAAAATTATTAAAGAAAATATCGACCTGGAACATAAAACGCTAAGGGGTGCGTCGAATATTTTAGAGATATTTTAGATGATTATCCATGGAAAGTCGACCACCGACAAAATGTCGGACACATAAACTAAATTTGCGTAGGTTAAAGTGATGAGATAATAATGTTTAATTTTGTGATGAAATTAATTTTTATTAACAAGGTGCACGTGGGAAGCTAAATTCTTGAATAGATTTAACACGTCGAGTAAGAAAATGTCCTCAGGTGTTTTTTATTCTTTGTTTTTGTCAAACTTAATAACAAGAAGTTATATTAAGTTTAGTAGCCATTTAAACTTTATTTGATTTTTTTTTATTATTTTTATTACAAAGTAAAAACTGTCGTAAGCTTAGAAAAAACTGGCTTAAATCAGCACTGCTTTAGCCCACGCACGATCGCTTTTATTTCCTACTTTTTAATAAAAGAAAAGTATTCCTGAAACTTAATTGACATGTTCCCGATATTCCTAGTTTTTCTTTTTGTTTCCCTTATCTTTAACATACCTACACTTATAAACGAAATAAGGAAAGAAAAAGGACATAAAAGTAACTTGGGAATTTTTTGAGCACGTAATGAAAAACGTGCAGCAGACCCATATCCATAAGATACATTGTGAGCGTTTCTGTCTGTAGCAGCCTAACTTTTTGTGTCCTTTATCTATACAGGAATAATGTATGGATTTATTTCTTCTTTTCATTCCATGGATATCTATCTGGTGGTGATGATGATGATGATGATGATGACAGTGAGAATGGATATCGGTTGAATATAAAATTCCTTTCAAATTAGTTATTAAGATCGAAAAAGGAAAAAAAAGATTCTTTTGACCTTTAAGCGAGTAGTCTCTTGAAAAAGATTAATTTTCATCAATATTCACGTTGAATTGACCAGATTCTTCAATAAATAAAGATGAATGACTTTTTATTGTGTTTATTTATTTGATTTATTTGGACTTAATACGTAAGAACATAAATACGCATTGGGTTCATTGAGGATCTGAGACAAAATTTGTTTGAGCATAATGCGAGGGCTTAAGAAAGTTGGATAGGATTTAAAATGAGATATCGATGGTTTTGAATGTTTGAAAATCGTAATGAGAGGGAAATATTGAGCCCGATAAAGCATTCCACGTTCGGATAGTGCGGTTGAAGAAAGAATTTCTGACTTTAACATTACATCAGAAGTTAGGCTCTAGGGTAAACTGATGGGCATTCCCTGAAGCTTAAATACTACGGTTGAATTGTTTAAGGAATACTATAATTGGCTATTTCACTAGAAAACTATTTATAAAAATAACGAGGATTCAAATGTTCTTAGAACAGTTCGATCACATACCGTTTTTAAACCTAATTTTTGATTATATTCAAGAGACTCAAGTTCATTATTGGAGGACCTATCTATATACCTATGGGAATTGTTGTTTTGTAGTTATAGTTTTCCAGATCAGGACGAAAATAGGCTTCATAGATTTATTACAGCTAGATCAGAAGGGATGACAAATTTCTTGCAACGTCGGAGGAATCCTAAGCTCTTGGCAGTGTTTTTGGGGCCGTCGAATATGTATGCATTCCACACAAGTTGGTCTGTGATGCACATCCTGAGAATTGAGCATCCCAGTTTCTTATATATGCCTATATGCCAGTGCGCCGCTCATTGATAGCAGCACGGGGTCGGCTTCCGCTTAAACGGCAAAAGACATCATTGAGTTTTTGAAGCGTTAAATTCTAAGTGGTTATGAGCTTATTATACGCTGAAGGTCTAAATTGACATGAGAAGGACAAGGATGTAAATCTGGAAACGAATATGAGGCGCTGAGAGTACGGCCATCTGCAAAACAAAAGATCATTGATGAATATGAGAAAGAGTGTCGGACTGAAAATGAAGCCCTGTGGCACACCAGCATTTATTCTTTAAATCACAGACTTAAAACCATCCAATTACAGATTTTATTGCGCGGTTCGAAACGAACTTTCTTATCCAAAGAAGAAGAGATTTATCAATACCAAATGAACGCATTTTCGATCAAGATGTCAAACTCTATCAAATGCTTTAGAAATTTCAAGTGCATCAATCTAACTTTCTCCACTGCTGAATGAGCTCCCTGAGTTCAAATTACCAGTGGTACTTTTGCCACGAAAATTATACTGACAGTCATTGTGAAGCTTTCGGTCTTCAAGATATTTTTTGAGCTGACAATTTAACATCGTTTCCGTAAACTTGAAAAGAAGGGACATAAGTGCCATTGGAGGATAATCCAGGCCAGCAGATCTGTGTAAATTGAGATCTTTCTGTACTCTTGTAACTGATCGTTTGCGAAAGAGGATTTGTCGCATAAAATCGTTTACACTCTAAGGACAGCGTCGAATTAATTGCTAAATGTGCTGCAAGCAAATTAGATTTTTCTTGTGAACTGACGAAAAGAGTGGCATTGAAGACCAGCGTTGGAACCAATATCCTTATTTTAAATTCCGTCAAAAATTAAGTTCGCACATTGGAAACAATTAAGACGGAAGTACTCGTAAACACAGCTCTTATTACCAAAAAGAAGACTTCGAATATTTTTTTTAAGCAAACATATAAGATATAAAGAGTTATGTTATTAGGGCTAGACAACTTTGAACTTTCATCATGGGAACCATTTGCAAATATGTTATTGAAATTTGTTACCAAAATGCAGAGATGGTGACGGCAACTTTAACGCCATATTTTGGTCGTAATTCACTTAAGCAGATTTTTTTCTAAAGGGCCACGTCAAAAAAACGGCAAATGCCCTTTTTCAGCCGGAAACCCTGAAACACTTTATCCACAAAAAATAACTTAAGAGCGAATCGGTGGTGTCATTCGGTCGTTATCTTTCGTAGATGAAAAGCACCGTCATGTTAAAGTGAGTGGAAAGCGCTACAGAGACATGTTGCAACGATATTTCTCTGCTCAATTTCATGGACTAGATAAAGTGAATGATATTTTGTTTCAAGACGGTTAAAATCAATTTGAAATTCAATTAGATGAAGTTACTACATACGAGTATTTGGAGAAATGGGTCTGTCAATTTGCCGACTCTACCCTTCGATTTAAAGACGGCGGCGGCATGCTTTTAAGGAACTCAGAGCCAAAGAGATATTGGTCGTTGCCATTAAAACGTGTGATAGTCATCAAAAGAATCGACCTCTGCAAACATCTGCGAACATCCAACTTCACTTGTACTAATATTGGGAAACGAAAAACATCGCATACGACTGTTCCTACGACTGTAGTCGAATACGAGTTTCAGAATATGGGTGATTGTTTTAAAACCTGGACAGACTCCAACCTCGCTTAAAGTCGAACATTATTTGGAATGTTGAGGCAATTAAATGTGATTATTATAATTAGACCAACTAGCAAACGTTGGTTGGGAAATTGGTTTCATAGACAATAAATAGAAAGATGTTCTCGCTGAAATGAAGTTCGATAGTCCTACCAAAAGGTTAGAGACCTCTAAGCGAAACATACTCGTACAAGGACAATGAAGGGAACATCGTAGCCGGCGAATAGCTTTTGTTCAAAACTTCAGGTGATGACTTGTTCTGCAAAATATTGTCGGCGGAAAGCTTGAAACCATATCA
This sequence comes from Philhelius festivus, assembly GCA_963931855.1. NCBI lineage: Eukaryota > Metazoa > Arthropoda > Insecta > Diptera > Syrphidae > Philhelius > Philhelius festivus. Next base: position 151,330,624 of record OZ007555.1, read on the forward strand.
ATTGTGACAACTACAAATGCGTCAATATCAAGAAGTTTTTTGCCAAATTATGCGAAAGCAAATTCCTATCTCCAGCAACTAATTTGTCCAAACGAAGCAAGGACAAAATTCAACACCGAACTGTACAATCACAAAGACTTAGCCTAAATTCTAAAAGTCTAGCAACAAAGATGTAGAGCAAATGGACGCCCCAAGGGCAGTGCATTATACGTAAACCGTGATTTAATTCAAATAAAAATTACATCAACCCACTTGGCGTACAAAATAGGAGGAAACTAGAGATAGGAAGAAAACTGGATGATGAAGCTTTTTGGAAAGTTAATAATGCTTCAAGAGTTGTTCGATAAATAAAAGAACCATCATCCATGAAGCTGCTATAAAACCTGAAATTGACTGGTAAAGAATTTTATGAATTACTAATATCAAGGCTCCATTAAATTACTAGTATACGCCGACGATATTATCGTAATTGGAAGAACAAAGCGGGATGTACGTGGCGTCCTTCGGAGCATTGACAAGCAAGCGAAGAAGATGGGTTAAGCGGTCAATGAAGACGAGAACAAGTATATGCTGTCATCAACAAGCAACACACATTATCGACGCCTTGGGCAGAACGGCACCATACACAGCTATAACTATGAGGTAGTTGAAGACTTTGTCTGGCTGGGTGCCGCTATTAATTCAGACAATGATACCAATGCTAAAATCAATCGGAGAATAACTTTTTCCAATTGCTGCTTCTTTGCTTTGTTTAAGAAGCAAATTGAGTAGCAAGAACATCTCTCGAGCAAAAAAAGTATCCGTTCATAAGACTCTTCTTATCCCGGTCTTTTTATATTGTAACGAAGCGTTCCATGCTGCTGCACTCTATAGGTTAGGTTAGGTTAAAGTGGCTGCTGACCGGAAAAGGACAGCACACTTAGACCAATATTTGGTCCGTTGTGATACCACAAGGATTTCAAAAATCCCCCTTACTCGTTAAACCATTTTGAGCTGCACTCTATACTACTTCTGTATTAACACCGAGAAGTGTAATTAATACTAAGAATTATACTTCGCCCAAATACGATTCACACACGCCATAGGCATATGACGTCACGCAAAAATCAAACATTAATATTTCTTTCGTTCGCCACCTACATAGTTCACATTCAGTTTCTACTGAAAAACCATCAAGAGGACCTACTTGGCTGAACGAAAGGCACCTCTTCGCTCATACATACAGTCAGGCGGCACAGTAAATTGGTTGCATAAATCTTTCGAAGTCCAGTCGTAGACAAGAAGTATAGACGAGTTGGTCATTTAGCTTTCCTTGCTTTTTGCGGAGCTTCCCCCCACCAGTGGTAAGGGGTTTCGTATGAAGACAAGTTAGGTAGTTGAGATTGTCCAGCTATTTCTTATTAAGGCTTCCCCCCACCAGCGGTAAGGGGTTTTAGTTCGAAGTTTAATGTTCTAATTGCCACCAGGGGCTTCGGTACCTGCTGATCTACCAGAGCGTTTAGCCTCCTGTTTAGTGCCACCAGGGGCCTCGAACCTGCCGATCTACCAGAGCGTTTAGCCTGCTGTTTAGTGCCATCAGGGGCCTTGAACCTACTAATCTACCAGAGCGTTTAGCCTGCTGTTTAGTGCCACTAGGGGCCTTGAACCTGCCGATCTACCAGAGCGTTTAGCCTGCTTTTTAGTGCCACCAGGGCCGTTATACCTAAGGATCCCGTCAGGAACCAGATATCCGAATGAAAGGGCCCGTTTGAATCCGAATTACCAGAAGCCAGAAAACCCGTAATCAAATACCAGATCCAGATCATCAGCAAGCAATATAACCGATTCGAGGCAGATAGACTAGAAGCCAGAAGAGTTGATGCCCGTGAATATGGTGCAGAGACATGGACCTTGTCAAATTTAGATGATAATGCTTTAGGACATTTTGAGAGGAAAATTCTCCGGGTGATTTGTAGTCCCGTCTGCACGTATGGAGAGTGCAGGAAACGATATAATCTCAAACTTGATGGGCTTTATAGCGAAACTGACCTAGTCAAACGAAGTATGATCTAAAAATTGAGATGACTGGGTTATGTAGAGCGAACGAGTCTAAACGCGAGTCCAGTTTTAAAGGACGGCTCAGTGAAGAAAGACCACGACACAGTTGGGCGATACTTCAACCAACTTAGCGTGCGAAACAGTATACAGTTATCCACCAAGCTTGCTTGAGAAACTTTATGCTTGAGGCCCTGGTCTACCTGACACCTTAAGTAAGTGAGAAAGTAACTCCCAGGGTCTAATTTTTTCACATTAAACTGTTTTATCGTTTATAAAATCCTTTACCTATTGATTTCTAGTAAACTCAATGTTTCGGAAAGAACACAAGTCGAAATCGGGTGAAATCTAGTGTGCTTAACATATGTACATATATCTTTGAACCCTGTTAGACCTTCATTCATAGTAAGCGCAAAATTATAACGAAAAAACTAATTAAATTTTGAAGAATAAATGTCGGAAAACCTATGAATGCTGCTAATGACCGGGGATATCGTCGAGAAAGAATTCTTAAGGAATCTGAACATTTCTTGTTCTTTAATCTTTTTATTCATATTTTGTTTTCCAAAATTTTTATTTAAAGTGTTCTCTTTTTAATTGTTTTGTATGTCTAGAATAGGCAACAACGAACTGAAATTTTCAAAATCGAGGATTGTAGCAATTGGCAAAAATGTATTCTTAATTCTTCTTGGAGATTAAAAACAAGTCTTCTCGAAGTATTGACCCAAACATGGAAGACGTCCTTAAAACCTATTACGCATCAGTTCAAACGGTGCCCTTAACCATCTTATACCGGCTAATATAATGGACTAAAGTTGATTTGTAAAGATATCTTAGAACGGTGGTTTAGTACAGGGTGAACCATATAGTGGTTTCTTTTTAAATCATAAGTTATTTTGACACTGACAGCTGTTTTCCGCTCGAAATCTTGGCAGAAAGTCAGTGTCATAGTGAGTGCTGTGTAGCTTGAACAGTCCGTTGTTTTACGAGGTCTAATTGACTCAGTAATTAAAGACGTACGACCATCAGCTTGAACGCCGTTGTGTTCCATTATTAATGGCAATGTTTGCTCTTATTAACAAAGCCATAATACATGGAAAACAAATTTAATTTTGTTCATTTTATTGCATTTTTAAAAGAAACTCGTATTTGGCCCACCCTTACATATATATTTTGTTTATTACTTTATTCTTAAAGTTGGTTTATTTTTCTGATTTTAATAAGTCATAACTAAAGTTCCTAGATAATAAAAACTAACTGTTTTTCTTTTTAAAGTTTTTTTTTTTACAATTTAAATTTCTTTGGCTTTAATTAACTAAGGTTAACATTTAGCAGGGATATTAAAAAATCATCGTAAGATGAGAAATTTGCATGGGAAGCTACGGGAAAAAAACTAAGGACATGAATCCACGTGATTGCAGTAAATTTCCTAACCGAAAATAAGGAACAGCAAAAAAAAAATGTTCTCTTAAAGTTAAAAGTACTTTTATATTATAACCTTCCTAATGCACAATTCATCATCAGAAGTCAGAACAGAAGACGTAAGCAAAACATTAAAGTCTCCCTGCTCTTTTCTCCCTTTTATTTGTGTACGTATCTCTGTTATTTATCTTCTCTTTTTCCCGAACTCAACGGCAAAAAGAGAAGAAATAAAAATAAAATACAAACCATGAAAGTCTGCTCACAGCCCAGCATAGACATTCTGGAGGCAATTCCTTTACACTATCTGTTATGTCTGTAGCAGGCATGGAAAATTCGGTACAATTGTACCGAATTCGATACAATTGAGTTTGTAGAAGTACAAAAGTACAATTTGTGTCAATTCAGTACAATTTCAAAATTTCCATATTTTATGTATTTCACAAAAACACAAAACAAAAGCACATTAAAGGCAATTGAAAATTGGATACATCATCCTGACCTGAATGTATTCATTTACCAGAATAATAGGTGCGTTTTATTATTCACAAATCTATCTGGATCCGGATCTGGATCTTCCCTTGAAAATAAAACGATACGGATCTTAGTGACAGCAGTGTTATAAGTCCGTCTCTTATTATCCTTTGTTTGTAAGTAAGAGGTACAATTTTTCAAAAGTTAGTTCAACTGCTTGCTTATGCGGATGATATTGATATCATTGGGAGGACGACGCGAGCTGTTACCGGTGCGTTTGCAAGTATTGAACTGGAGGCGGCGAAAATGGGTTTGGCTGTTAATGAGAAGACGAAGTATATGCTATCATCGAGAAAGGAATCTCAACATCGTCGACTCGGGCAAAACATCACGATGGATAGGTATAACTTCGAAGTCGTCAAAGACTTTATCTACCTGGGCTCCACTATAACATCGCAAAACGACATCAGTGCAGAGATCAAGCGAAGAATTACTCTTGCCAACCGCTGTTTCTTCGGGCTAAGAAGGCATTTGAGTAATAAAGCCCTATCTCAAAGAACCAAGGAGACCTTGTATAAGACCCTCATCATCCCGGTCCTGATGTATGGGACAGAAGCATGGACACTGTCTACAACGGATGAAAATCTGATTGGGTGCTTTGAAAGAAAAGTTCTTCGTTTGATCTTCGGTCCAGTCTGTATCGATGGAGTATGGAGGAAAAGTGTTCAACAACGAGCTGTACGGGCTTTACAGTGACGTTGACCTAGTCAATAAGCTGAAAATACAACGGCTGAGATGGCTGGGACACGTGGAGCGTATGGACACCGACGCACCAGCCCGTCGAATCTTCGAATCCACCCCTGATGGTCTGTGTAGCAGAGGAAGACCCCACCTCAGGTGGCGCGTACAAGTGGAGAGCGACCTCAACCAAATTGAAGTGGAGGCAGCTAGCTAGGGACCGAGCTAGCTGGAGGGGCTTGTTGGTTGAGGCCGTAGTCCACCCTGGACTGTAAGCGCCATCTAAAGTAAAGTAAAGTAAAGTAAAGTAAGTTGTCAATTTTCAATTATTTCTTGTCTTTTTTCTTTACACTATAGCTTACACTACCTAACCATAAAAAGCCATCTACTCGCCAGTGTAGTAACTGATTTTTGGATCTTTGAAATAAATCCCGATAGAAAACAGAATCCCAAATTGTTTTGTAATATGTATGTACATGTTAAAACTTAGTCCAGATCCGGATCCAGATAGACTTTTGAATAATAAAACGCACCTAATAACTCTCAGCTGTAACTCTTAATTACAGTTTTCACTTCTAGATGGCGTCTTGCTTTTCTGTCTCTCTATCGATCAGCTTTCTTTCAGAGATGGCTTCGGTTTGGTTACTAAACACTGGCCGTGTTTTTTGTGCAAGTCCATATAAAATCGTAGAAAAAACGACATCGGGACTTAGTAACTTCTTTCTAAAAAGATAGAAGCACTGGGCAGTGTGCATGCTATGGCATTTGTCAGCTGTATTGACGATAGCATTCAAAAACGTCACTTTTGACTTCTCTGAACAAATTTATCGATAACATATAGATAATATTATTCTGCATCACAGTTTTTGTCAGGACTTATGTTAAGTCTCGAAAATTATCTGGACTTAGCTAAGTCCGTATAGACTTAAGTAATTGTTGTATTTACATGTAAGCTACGCCTACTAAACTATAAGCTTGTGAATGTGATTTGTGATTGCGGTTTTTTGTCTGTGCATTTTTAAGATATTTAAGTTGTGAATTTTAGTTTTATATTTCAATTTTTTGTATGATTTTTTTTTTTAAATGAAGATAGTAGTTTTTTTTCTACGGAGCTAATTATATTTATTTATATTTTTTATAAGAAGACAAACTGATATTTTCTGCTTTGATTTTTTTTATTAAAATACTTTGTAAAACTTTTCAATAGTTGAATTATTGATTTTTTTCATATAAAATTTGTTTTCGGTACAATTGACATCATTTCAGTACAATTTTATTCCAGATTTCAGTACAATTGATAAATTACATTTTCCATCCCTGGTCTGTAGCCTGTGCATCTATACTATACACTATACAGTCCCACTTTTTCTCTTTCTTCTCTTTTCGTTCCTAAGATCTAGGACTATACCACATTTAAACTTTTATTAAACAAAAACAACAAAACAAAATTTCTCGTTTATGGCCGTAATAAAAGCTCTTAACTCACTTTCATTTGAAGCTTAGGAGTGGGTGGGAAGTAACAGTATTACACAAGTGGAGGTATACGAGTATAGCTGTACATTCTCTGGGTAGTTTGTGTGCATTTGTATAGGTCGTGGGAATTGTAGGCTTTCGTGAATAGGAATGAGAAAAAAACCTTCTCAAGGCCTATTACTCAGATGTTGTTTTCAATTGTGTGTGGGATGAGTAAATTGTTGTTATACAATATTCTCAATGTCTGTTTGGAGCATGCGGCCTTGACAGGACCTTGAACTCGAGAATACAGTGAAATCTCAAGGGTATATTATGTGAGTAGGCTTTTTTCGTGAGTATAAGTAGGAGTGTACAGTATACACTGACACTTTGCGATAAATGCTTTCACTTTCATTTGCAAGTAAATTATGTGTAGGCAAATATAAACGAAACTTAAAAGGGTTGCCAGGTGTTTATTTAAGGCTTTAAATAAACTCGAGTTCAAATGAGGGAAGAAACTTATTAATAGTTGGATCCATTTTTTCGGATTAATTTTTTGAATCAATCCTTAAGCATGTTTAGACTTCAAATCCCCAAAAATTATATAACCAGGAATCAAAAATTATAAAAAAATCCAACTGCTTGAAAATTTGGATCCATTAAGTATCCAATTCAAAGAACCATTCACGTGAATCGAAACTTTCATTCAAGCCGAAAAACAGAATGGGGATGATGAAGATGGAACGCTACAAGTTCGGTCATTTTTACTTTGAGAGCTCATAATTTGCATGGTTTATATGCCTGTAACCTCTGAAACTAACATCACTAACTGTACTTTATATTTTGGTGCTTTGGTCTTCGTCTGAGTTAATATCTGGTTGATCCCCAAAACCTACATATAAATATAGGAACGGCTGGTCGAAAGAGAGAGCATTAAAAACGCATTACTTCTCCAGTAAGCTAAGAACTGTGGATTAAATTACTTTCAAATGTATCTCTTTCTAAAAAGTTCATAACTTCAGACTGTTAAAGGCTCCAAACACGCACCTGCATTGAGATTAGATCAAAGGGCGGAGTTCTGTCCTCTCTTCTATGGCTTTTATCCTTAAGTTGGAACGATGTGAAACTAGTTGCGTATAAAGATGATTTGGTATTACTAGTGTCGGAAGAATTCACTCAGGTTAAATGAAATCACGTGAAATTAAAGCTTAGCTTAGTTAGCAACAGGGCTACGAGTTGTGTACTCGGTGCGAAGCAAAACAAAAACTAACTAATGATATTTACTACCAAAACTAAGATTCACCCCTCCGTTCTGTCGGACTCAAGCAGTGCAAAATTTCTAGGTGTTATTCCTGACTTTAAAATAAACTGGTAACCAACTACTGAAGAAAGGGTTAAGAAGGCCTGTATAGCTTTTATAACTTTTTGGTAAAAAGTGAGGTCTCCAATCTAAGATGATTTTTTTTTAGGAAGATTAGGCCCATCTATAATAAATGCCGAGCACTTGAGACCCACGCCAGGCATAGCCAGAATCGTTGCCACCTATAGCGAACACTGGTCAATAGGAGAGCATATCGCCAAGCTAGGCTTTCCTTTGTAATAGCTGTAGGACCATTCATTTTGTCTACAAATGACTTGCTCTGGCCAAATGTTAGAGCACAATCATTAAGAAGCTCTTTTGCAAGATTCACGAACGAACTTTCAGAAATGAAGCTCAAAGACTTGATCACATTTCTCAACGCAACGAAATGGCTCTAGGAGGAACTTCCAATGCTTGTGCGTCAACCGGACTGAGGGCTTTGACGGACGTTTACTGTACGGATTCGTTGCAGCTTCAGCACTAGTCAAGAAGCTACCTAGTTGGACACGGTGTAGATGATTTCAGATGTGTATTGTAGTCCAGCTGAGTGAGTGATCAAAAGCAGACAAACTTCATACAAAAATAAGATACATCAAATTCTACTATACATCCTTTCTTTTTGAAGCCAGTCCAAGTTAGACGACTCTGTGATACTACCGAGTTATGGAATTCAAATGGCGCATTCCAGCGATAAATCGGGCCACAGCCCTAGACTGCCAGTTGTTCCCATTTCTACCTACCTACCTACCTATCACCTTCAAAATGGCAGAAAAAACGCAATCATAAGAAGACCCAGTCGATTTCTTATTGATTTTTCTTGTTATTGGTTTTTCATAAAGGACGAAATGATTACAAACAAAATATCCAGAATGTAGATCAAGAAATGTTCAGTAACTGTGAAACAAGTGGAACCACTTGGTGTCTGCTAAATTTCAGAACTTAAAGGCTGCTTAAATTAAATTTGGTGGTGCAACAGCTCGAAGTGAACCAGGACCTAGTGACTTACAACTCTCAACCTTTCCTGTGTGCGTGTTACCAGAAACAGAGGGGACCTACAATTTTCTGCCGATTCCGAACGGCTAATGAGCAGCACTTTCCATGACAAGAGTTACTCTTGGAGGATTTGTCAATTAATTCCTCGCAAGAGGCAGTACACCCCTGAAAAAAACTTTCTTGCAGCGGCTGAGAATCGAACTCGAGACCTTCCGCATGACAGTCCAACGCACTAACCATTATGCCAAGGGGTACTTAGTGCTTATATTCACTTTTTAAATATTTATTTCAGTATTTTCTTAGAAAATACACTTTGGAAATGTATCACTTCCTTGCAAGAGGTAGTACCACTGAACACTTTTTTTAACAATTTAACAAGTTTGGAGATCAAACCTAGTACCAATACCAGTACTATACAGGGTGGCGCATAAGTAATTTTATAATTTAGTCATTGAATAATTTTTTGTGTCACAACGTGCAGCAATTATAGAGGTATCACGTTGTTGATTACCGCCTATAAGATACTCTCCTCTATCCTACAAGACCGGATAACCCCATACGCTAAAATCGTCATCGGACAATATCAGTGTGGTTTCATTCCAGGCAAATCAACAACTGATCAGATCTTTACCCTTAGGCAGGCGATGGAAAAATGTCTAGAATTTAACATCCCAACATACCATCTGTTTATAGACTTTAAGGCCGCCTATGATAGCATAGCCAGGGTAGAACTTTACAAAGCCATGAGAGAATTCGGCATCCCAAATAAATTGACACGACTTTGTAGGTTGACCATGACCAACGTAACAAGCCAAGTAAAAATAGCCGGATTGCTATCCAGACCAATCAACATCTTTAATGGACTCCGACAAGGGGAGAAAGCAATCCGTGACTATGGCACGGCAACAAGAGGGACCATCGTCAACAGGTCCAGCCAGTTACTGGCTTACGCAGACGACATCGACATCATCGGAAGAACCGAACAAGCTGTACACGATTTTTTCATCCAGATCGAGTAGGCGGCACAAAATCTGGGGCTGCACATTAGTGAAGGTAAAACAAAGTACATGGTGGCGTCGAATGCGAGAGGAACAGTTGGTCAAAAAATCAAGCTAGCGGAGCACGAATTTGAAGTGGTGCAATCCTTTAAATACCTTGGGTCAATAGTAGCAGCCGATAACAATATAGAAGAAGAAATACGCGGGCGGCTTCTCAAATCAAACAGAGCCTACTATAGTCTGTCAAAGCTCTTCAAATCCAGAAATCTCACCATAACTTCAAAATTGCTGCTGTACAGGACCATGGCCTTGCCAGTATTCACAAATGGATCCGAGACCTGGGTGCTTAGCAAAAGGCACTCCGACCTCTTATCTGCGTTCGAGAGAAAAGTCTTAAGAAGAATTGTTGGACCCATATGTGAGGAAGGACGATTCCGGAGACGGTACAATCATGAATTGTACGCAATCTACCTTGAAGCAGATATCGTGACAAAAATTAAGCTCGGTAGACTCCGGTGGGCAGGGCACCTAGCTCGCATGAGCGAAGAGGAACCTGCTTGCGCTGGAGAGATGGCATAGACCAGGACGCCCGAAGCCTTGGGGTGCGCAACTGGATGGGTGGAGACTTGTTGAAGGAGGCCAGGACCGGAACCCGGTTGTCGAGCCGATGATGATAATTTTTGGTGTATGTATTGTTTTTTTTTTTTCTCAGAATTAATCTTGAAGAACTTGTGAAATGTATGATGAAAGGACTCACCACAGAACAAATTTTATTTTGAAAGTTGACATTCAATTTATCCAGACACAAAGGTCATATCGAAGTTTTTTTTAACGTTCTCAGCAGTTGGTATGTCTAATCCGTCTTTACAAAGCACTTTACAGCAGTTACACCTTTTTCCATATAAGATTCAATCGGTCCACGAGCCAATGAGCCACAAGTTCGCATTCAGTATGTTCGGCGTTCGTCAAGAATTGTTCCGAGAGAACAACGGGTTTATTCACAGTCATAATGAGCGATGGGGCCCATTTTGACCTCAACTGTAACCTGAATAAACAAAATTGCAGAAATCTACAAATAATTGTTGAACGTCATATACACCCACTTGTGTGGAATAACAGCTTATGCAACTATGGCTCTCTTGAAGGAAATTTTGAGTGATCGGATAATATCGCGTTTTTCTGATTTTAACTGATCCTGCTTTCGCCCGATTTAACAGCTCTAGATTGTTTTCTTTGGGGATACCCAAAAACTAAGGTGTATTTTATTATGCAAACAACCGTGCAACGGCTTAAAGCCAATATCCCAGAAGAAGTGAGGGCGCTGGGATCTGAAACTATTAGAAAAGTAATGGAAGAAGCTCTGGAAGAAGCACTTCAGGTCGAAGAAATCAAAGGGCATCATTTGAGAGATATTATCTTCAAGACGTGAGGTCAACATAGTTTCAAGCCAAAATCTTAATTTTAATAAATGCCAAAGTTCAAAAAAAAAAATCTTATTCATCAAAAAAAATCATAACCTTACTTATCCGCCACCCTGTACAAGTGATGAATAAGATATACGACTATTTGGTGGAAAGCTAAAGCCTTAAAAAGATTATCGCAATAGCACTAAATAACTCACAATCGATGAGAGCCGAATAGACTACTTCGGTAGCAAGACTCAAAACATCTATTTTTAAGTGAATAAATAGAATTTCTCTACTAGGCTTAGTCATTTGGCAGCCCTAAGCAAAGCGAAACTTTTAGCTTTCAATTGACCTATACCTTCACAAATAGTCCTTCGAAAAGACACAGACAAGAAAAAAGCTAAGCTATTCCCCAAAACATGCACAAATACTAGTATGTACATTTCCACTTCAAAATTCCTTCCAATAGGCATATACAAAGACTTATGTACCTCAATCCATGCTTATCCTTAACACCTACTCATTTAACGTGCTTTAATTCGAGAAGAATATTTTTAGCAACAATTGCAAGGGAAGGTATACAAGCGTATGTTGTATTTTAAGCTCGTGCGTATGCACCACAAATGTCCTTGATTCCTAAGTTATTTATAGAAATTAAGGTCTGTCATGTTACTTTATACAAAATGAGGGCTATAGGATACTTTATGACACACAAAATTAAGTCTGGCTGATGGAATGTGGCTCGATATCAAAAATAAAAAAAAAATCTGGTGAGAAAATGAGTATTGATCAGAAATTTATGTAAAAATTACAAATGAAGCTAAAGGAATTCAATTTAGCTTTTTGGCTCTGCCTTCGAAATGTTTTCACTTTCACTTTTGCTTGTTAAGGGTGAAAATTCTACCAAGGGTGAGTGGTTCGATATAGAAAATGGAAAATGATTTCATTTAGAATGGTGAGGTGGTAGAATTATTTACTTCTTTGCCGCCCTTCGATCTCTTTGTATGGGGACGAAAAGTGAAAGTGGAGTTTGTTTTTGGGAATAGTTCACCCCCTAGGTGTTCTATCACACCACTTGACTTGGGTGTCTCAAAGTCAGACATTTTTTTAGCCCAAAAACAAAACAACTAACAATGATAAGTCAATATTGATTTTAAATGGAAGATGATTTCAATCTTCGAAGACTTAACCCTTCCGACAAGGATTAGGAGAGATGTTAGCTCTGGGTCAGGGTGGCAATTAAATTCATTTATTTATTCTATTGAAGGAAATGAAGTAAAGGTTAAAAAATAATACACACACTCTTCTCTAGAGAGAGGGTGGTAGATCTTTCCACACGTCCATCATCGTCATACGTTGATTCATTCGTTCGAAAAAAAAAAATAAATCAAAAAAGGAAAGGCTTTTTTTATTGCTTTGGCCAAATTAAAGATCTTGGGTGTGGATTGTTTAGATTTCACCAAGTCACGTACACCCATCTTCTGTTTCTTCTTCCAGCAATAGCCAAAATCAGTCTACAAATCTTTATAATAAAATCAAAAAACAAATATCGTGACTAATATTAAATAAAAAAATCAAAAAAAATCTGATACACATTTGATCCTTTCGTTTTGGCTGTAACCAAGGAGATACCCGTCGAGCAGGACATTTCACCATCATATCAAAATATGACACCAAACCGCACTCAATAGAAAGTGATGACGAAGTCTAAGCGGCTATAAAATTCCAATTTCAACGAAAAATTTTATGCATGCAAAATGAGATTACATCCTCGAATTTTGTGACGGTCACCAGGACCACAATAATACCCAATTATTTCGGATTATTCTGTGCCATTGGGCTGCGGTTCAAGGGGGTTGTATAATTTCATTGGATTTTTATTTTTTATTTATGGTTAAATTTAAGCGATTTTCTAAGGTACACATTAGAGAGATGAAGGCAACAAAAAACCAATAGGCACACGCACTTGCACTTTCGTAAAGATTTTTCGTCCTTTTGAAAGGATTTATTTTATTTATTTTTTTTTTTATTAGAACTCACTTAACGTTTTATATCATTTAATAAATATTTAAGATGCATTTGAGTTTAATGCTTTTGTTTAATAGGATTTGAATTTCGATTTGTTTCTAACACTTCGTATTGTACCGTAACAGATACACGCACAAGAATCATGTTCGCAGGATTCAGCTTAGTTATGAACTGAAGTCAGTAGATTTTTTGTCTGGTATACAACATTGGGTGGAAGCTTATTACCTTCTATCTCAGCTATTGGGTGCTGGAGAGTTGGGTTTGATGTAGGGATTGTTGTATTGTGAAGGATACTACGCATCCACGCATACAGAGGAGACAACAGTGGGAGCCTAATGTGTAGGAACATGTAGACTTATTTTTTTCTACAGAAGTAGGAAATTCATAGAATTTATTTACATTCAGTTTGAGTATATTTCACTTAGCAACAGACGACCTTGTTCGGAGCAAGGGTACGTTGATTAAAGAGCGTCTTCAGGTATAATACAAGTATTATAGGGCATGTTGTGCATTTAAAAAAAATGGCGAACTGGTATTTAAATCAGGCTTATGGGTCCCACGATTATAAATGTTTTTCTGGATTTGTGGGCCATCTAGTGGTTTCTTTTTAAATCATAGGTTATTTCGAAATCTTGACAGAAAGTCAGTATCGTTCCTCCGCGGAACGAAATGAGCCGCTTTAAGCTTATAGAATGTTGGGAAATATTGGAAATACGCAAGTTTGTGCGAAAAACTCATGAGACTAGTATGCTTGTGGACAACACTCATGGTCCCCATCACCGTACGGTGTACACAGACGAGACTAGCTTGCGAAGAATTCTGCCCAAAAATCTTGGATTATACGCTTACAAAGTAAAATTGACTCAGCAATTGACGGCGCACGACCATCCGCTTCGCAGTTTGGGCGTTAGAGCGTAGCTTGAATTGGACAACGATTTTGGTGAAAAATCATCTTTTCTGAAGAGGCGCATTTTCATCTCGGCGGCTAATTAATTTATCCAAAAAAAGAGGCTTAAACAATTGATATCAAAAATTAAATGTAGGCATGAGAAGATTAAGAGGAAGGATTAGTAGAAGTCGTAGGTATGGTATGCCTTCCTGAACCATTCTGAATTCTGAATGAGGTCGAGAATGCTTATTAGTGGCAAAAATGAGTCGGAACCTAGTTCGTCGAAAAAGTATTCTACGAGGGGAGTTTTTCTAGTTCAGGTTAGGCTGGGGAATTCACAATGAAAGCGAGATGAGCCCTCTTTCACCTCTTCGTCATGACGCCCTCTACATAAGACAGATTAGCTGATGCCCATTCTGCTCATGTGGGCTCTTGTTGAGTTGTGACTGGTAAGGATTCCATTCAAAGCAATAGAGGTCTGCTAAGCTTCAGTAGACACCTTGTTTTGTCTTTGAAATATCTGTCAAAAAATTCATTGAAATCCGACAGGTGTTAATTGATGACTATCTATTATTTGCGGTCTTGAGGAAACTTTGGTAAATTCTATACTTTTTTAGCTCCAGGAGCATAAGAATATTATTTGGCTCGGTTCAAGTAATGAATAGATTTTGGCCAATTCATCAGTGTCTCGACTCGGGACTCATTGAACGGTGACTGAGTTTGTTTGGCCGAGCAATCTTAATTCACTACGGTAACGATCAACCAGTTTTTACGTGCGTCGTGACAATTGACGTAATATGTAGGTCTGATATCCACCTGGCTATCTATGAAGATATCGATGTTCTTCTTCGTCAGTTCACATATGGAAAGATATTTTGAGGCCTCGGAAACTGAAAGCACTTCCGCCTGGAAAACGCTACAAAAATTTAGAACCCTTAATGATCTTTTTATGGGTGCCTTTTTCTTAAATTTTAAAGAAATTTTATAGGTGGATAAACAATATTTTTATGAAAACAAAGTGTGGGAAAACGAATCTGAAAACAATTTATTCACTTTTCAATTTTTCGAAAAACCACGACTTTTTACGAAAGTAGCTGATTGCTAAAGCAAAATATATAAGGCTAGTCCAATTTTTAAGTGATAAGGCATTGTCGATATTCCCTGAATTTCCTCTTTTTTGTAAATATTAGAAACAGAAAACGAGCTCCTATGTCTTAATTGAAGTCTAAATACGTACATATTAATGTATTTAAAGAAAATTGAAAAACGTAAGCAGATAGAGAAGACATAAATATGTATGTCTAATCCAGAACTTTATTTTTTACTAGCCGATACCCTATTCGTTGCGCGAGTGGGACAAAAACCTAAAGGTTAATAACATATAAAAAATGTACTGATATGATCTTGTAAGCTTTAAAATTCAAACTTGTGCAACATCGTGATTGGGATGTTGTTTATACATTTGTATAAAGCATAGCTTGTGGTGTGATAACGAAAAAGATAATTGTGTTCCTCGATTTTTACTTCATAACAAATAGATTGCCTAAGTTTCAGTAGCCCAATCAGATGATTAGTTTTTTTTTAATGAAAATCTCAAAAACTTTAAATTTACTTGCACTTCATACTTCATAGCAAAAACATTGTGTAAGTTTCAAATCGTACAAATGAACCGACTTAAGATTTTATTTCAAATGGCTTTAATAAAACTTCGCAGGCTGTAACTGTCTTCGATGATGGTATAGCACGCGAAATACTGTTGTCAAAGATAGCCATTGATTTCTAACCTCGATGATTCTTCAACGGATGAAATCTCTCGGCACGTAGTGTTTTAACAATGATATTTTTGAGTAAATTAAAGTTTAGAAAAAAATATATTCTTATAAGAAACAGTCAAAAATATTTTACATATTTATTTTCACAACCGTTAAATGTGCTTCAAATCTCATATATTATGCCAAATGGCTTTTGAAAAAATTAAATGTACATCATTCAGAAGACCGACTACGGAAATGATCCTATGAAGAATAGTCTTCAGTGCACAATGGTCACCAGGCAGTAAAACATCATCAGGAAAATTATTTCAGGAAGACACCCGTAGATATCAAACCTATCCCTCACACGCTTAAAAAGATCAATCTGTTTGTTGGAATAGCGAACTCAAATTCAGACACTATCCTTCACAGACAAGAAGTTTCAACAGCTTCTTCTAAGAAATCTGAAGCGTTTGCCAATCACTTTCATGATAGTTTCAAAGACCGCCCTCCCATACACATTCCTGACTTCATTAATAAAGTAGAAACTAGCTTTCAGGAAATATCAGCAACCACCGAAACCGTGACCTTGTTCAACCAAGAAAACCCATCATCGGAGCCGTCACGGACGGATGTTTTCACTTCTCCTGAAGAAGTGGCTGACCTTATCTTCACCTTCACTGGAAACTCCAAAATATCAGCAAGAAGCGACAAGGTTTCTAATTACGTGCTTAAAAAGTTACCAAATCTTGTGTTCTCCTGTTGACTATAATCCTCAACAACTGTCTAAACAGCAGCTATTTCCCTGCAGCCCGGAAAACTGCAAAAGTTGTGCCTATTCCGAGGAAGAAAAACCTCGCAAATGTGAAAGGATATCGGCCAATTTCCAAAAATGTCCTAAGCCATATACTAACCCATGTACAGGCAGCAAAATATGTATCATCAACCAAGGGAATCAACGCTGGACTTCCTCAAGGATCAAAACTTGGACCGCTGCTGTTCAATATTTACTTTGCTGATCAACCAGTCAACATAGCAGGTACACAGAAGAGACTTTATGCAGACGACCCCATCACATACGTCACCGCCTTTTCACGAGATACTGCTGCCCGAAGGGTGCAAGAGCACATGAAAAACCTATAGGAATACCATGTTAAGTGAGGACTGAAGTTAAACATAGAAAAGACCGAACCCATCTGCTTCGGAACTGTCATTCGAAGACGAGCGTTTGCAACACGCTGTGATGCAATCAACGAAGCACTTGGGTATCAATTTTTCAACAAAGTCAAATTAAAAAGGCATGTTGACTTGATGTTGAAGAGAGTCAACTACTCACTGAACTTGGTTCATCCGCTACTCAGGACGCGTAATGAACTAAGTAAGAAGGCTGCTTGTGTACAAACAACTTATCCGACCCGTTCTGACCTAAGCCTTTTGCATCTGGTTTACTATTTCATATACAGCAATGAAAAAGACGAATCATTTTGAAAGAAAGGTGCTCCGCATTTGCATTGGACTGTACCGTAATTCACTGACGAAAAAGTATATACCAACTAAGCAGGTATACGAAGAAGCAAAATTTATACCATTGGACAAGTATTTGATGCAGCTCTCCGGAACCTTGAAGACCATCCCAACTCAGAAGTGTAACAACTCCTTCAACATGAACTAGGACCTAGTGACTGGTATCTATACACCCGAGCCATCACTGAACTTATGTGTTAACGAATTACTTGATTATAATATGCTAGAAATTCAAAAGAAGAACAAGAACACAAACAATAAGCAAATTGTGGTTGTTTTTGCGATAAAAAGTTATTTCGAAAAGCTAAATACATTTCCTTAGAAAATACAAACCATCAAGTTGGCTATACATATACTTTATTCCAAACATTGACAGGGCTTCGGCAAGGAGATGCACCCGCTATCATGTGATTTCTTCCATATCGTTCTAGATTAGATTGTGCACAGGGCAGGCGTTAACATAGAGAGCACAAATCTGTCCAACTGTTGAGGTATGCGGACGATATCGACATCATCGGCCGTTCCCAAAGATCTGTTGAAGATAGGGCGAGACTTGTTGGTCTCGAAGTAAATGGGGACAAGACCATGTATATGCTATCAACAAACAAAAAAACATATGTTTACCGGTTATGGAAAATCATCACTATTGATAGCAAAAACTGCGAGGTAGTTAAGGAGTTCATTTACCTTGGAGTATATATTTTCTTCATGAACGACACCTTAGTGAAGATACGACGAAGAATTACTCTAGGAAAACGGTGCTACTTCGGTTTAGCAAAACAAATGGGTGCAAAACTCCTCACTCACGCACGCTCTACAATACCTTTATAGTTTATGCTACCAGTC
Source organism: Philhelius festivus (assembly GCA_963931855.1). Taxonomy (NCBI): domain Eukaryota; kingdom Metazoa; phylum Arthropoda; class Insecta; order Diptera; family Syrphidae; genus Philhelius; species Philhelius festivus. The sequence goes on from OZ007555.1 coordinate 151,348,536, forward strand.
CCGTTTTACGGTACAGAAAGAGAGAGAACATACTTGACTTTTCAAAAGAAACATTCTGCGACGGATATTTGGTCCTGTGTGCGAGGAGGCGAATGGAAGAGAAGATATGACCGCGAATTCTATCAGGTGTACCATAATGTGGATGTAGTCCAGAAAGCCAAAACACGTGGACTACATTGGCTCGGTCACATTGAGCTCATGGGACAACAATGCTCACGGTAAGATAGTCTTCGAATCCCAGTCCAAAGGTTAGCGGCGACAAGGAAGACCAAACCTCCGATTTAAAGATCAAGTCATTGCGGATGCCAGAGCGCTTGGCATAGATGACTAGAAGCAGTGTGCTCGAGATCACAAAGGATAGAAAGGTGCCGTGTCTAAGGCCTTTCATAGATCAGGAGTCTGTTAATTAACTAAGTAAATAATTCTTTATACAATTCTCCGAAGCCGTGAAAAGTTTATTGAGCTATTCCTCAAAGAATAAGATATATTTTGACAGATTATACGAATCAAGATATGTCTCGCAGAACAAAAAATTCTGAAGAGTCCACTAGTGATTTGTCTGATGGTATATCTCGACGAACAGCGGTACAAATCCTTACATCGATTTGGTGAAAGTTTAATTATTGCACTTGATATTTAAAAAGCAATTGCAAGAGTTTGGCATCAAACTCTCTTATCAAAAAATTTTTGTATTTGGTATTGTTAAATCTCTTCTTAGTTGGATGAGAAACTTCCTTTCGAACCCCTCAATACAAGTCGTATTGAACGGGTTTAAGTCTCTGATATATAAAATAAATCCTGGTATACCACAGGGCTCCGTTTTGTCTCCGACTCTTTTTCTCATATTTATCAATGATCTTTTTCCTGAAACTTCTAATTGTTTGGCTGATGACGCCCTCGTTTCTCGGATGTAGATTTAGAGAGGCAACGTATGGAATTCTGATTTTGCTAGCATTTTTAGATGGGGAAACTTAAGCTACGTAGAATTTAATGCTTAAAAAACGCAATACTGTCTTCTGTCGTTAAAGCGGAACTCACTCATCTTTTTGATCTGGCTGTAATCTATAAGAGCTATATTAGTCCAAAACTCGAGTATAATTTCTATATTTTGGCACGTATTCCAATAACACATTTAAGTCTCTTGGACAAAATCCAAAAAAGAAAAAAGAGCTTTAAAAATGATAGGTGATGACTGATGATAGGTGAACAGAAATATTTGAATCTCTCGAGACGGTAGTTTTATAAACAGTGTTTTAGTGAAATAGCCAGTTACATTCCTCCCCTTATATAATTCAGGGAACGCCCATCAGTATACCCTTAAGCCCAACTTCCTATGAACTGTTCAATTCCGAGATTCTGTCTTCAACCACACTACACAATATTGAATGCTTTACCCGGCTCAATATATCCCTCCTATTACGATATTCAAACATTCGAAACCCATGTCGTGGAAAACAGCCTTATATTTCATGTAAGCCCTTCTAAAGGTTAACAAACAAAACTTGTCTAATATTATTATAACTTTAAAAAATATACACTCCGACCTGGCTAATAAGCAACACTACCTTCTAAACTATAAGTTAAGCTTTCTTAGTGCGTATTACGAAAATATATGTAGGTACAGCCTACAACTACTATAGAAACAATTTTTACATAAAAACAAAATCAGCTGATTTGATATTTCCAAGAACAAAAACAAGCCCACCACAAATTTTCATTGGCCTTACATAACACATTGTCAATGTGTTGAGGTAGGTATAGACATATTATTGTGCCGTCGCGTCGCCTTCTTCGTGCTGTTATTGTGTATGTAACGCTAAAGCTTTTTTGTTAATCATTCTTCTTTGGTAGTTGTTTCATTTATGGAAGTGTTTGTATTCCCAAAGGAATTTGCAATCAAAACTGCGTTTCATGTGAACAATTTTAAACAAACTCACTTTTTCGGGAATTATAAAGGGGGTGCCTTTAAATACGCACCAAACGAATCGAAAAATTGCCTTAATTTGAAAAGATTAGTGTTTTTTGTATCTTTAATAGTTAGAAGATAGCGAAAAAGTAGCCTTGGGCAAGTTGAAGAAAAAAATAAATACATTTGAATTGGCTTCCCACAGGGGGGAGGTGTAAATTAGGGGATGAAATGAGGTTGACGGTTCAAAACTTTGGAGTGGAAAATGAGTGGAGTAGGTTATTTTGAATGAAACTCACATTCAATGGAAATTGACATTAGAAAGAATGTTTGTTCGAAATGTCGAGCAAACAAGAGTTGAAGTATGTTTTGTTTACGGATAAGGACTTCTATTTACGAATATTTTTCTTAATTATTTGAAAATGAGACATAAAGAGGATTTTTGGGGGCTATAAAGGAATTAAAATTCTGGATTTGGTATTTTGAATAAAGTAGGAAGACGACACATGTTATATATAGAATTTTATTTTTGTTCTAGGCTTATAACACTTTTTAAGAAGTAAGAATTTAGGGATCAAAAATATTTGACTTTGAGTTTGAAACGTGGGGTTTTATTTGTTCGTAGGTTTGACATTAAATAAGTAAACACAGCTTTTCTGTTAAAAATATTTGCCTTATTATTTATTCAAAACAAATAACGATTACATATTAAAATTAAGTAAGTTCAGGACTCATCAGCCTATAGAGAATGCGGAGGTAGTGATTTACAATTCCCAACCATTCCTTGTGTACTGAATCTGAAGCGGGAGTGCCACAGGGCTACGTTTTAAGTCCTTTAATCGTCTCACTCTTTATCAATGATAGTGAAGATATGTATATATATTATATATGTATATTATATCTAGGTTCTAGGTGGTTGGATATTGTAGGAACTGGGGACTTCGAGCTGTATCTTTTCCTACACATCAAGAGCTTACACTATATCCACGTTGGTAACCGCCGGATACTGGTCTTGGCTCTATGTCATGACTTGCTAAGCTTGTAAGTGCGACTGTTGATCAAGGAAAGAATTGCAACACCAAACCCATGGCCCTACAGATTGGAGGTTAGGGCGTCGGGCTAACGACCCGGCCACAGTAAAAAATACCAATTGTTATGAGAGAGACACCTTGGATAACGACCCCTCTCAAATCGCAACCAGATCCGGAACGAAAATGGACTACGATTTACGAGTATGTACCTGAATCTGTCCTCTCGCGGTACAAGGCAGACATTACCGCGATCCAGGAGATGCGATGGACAGGATCAGGAATAGCGAAAAGAAAAGATTGCGACATTTATTACAGCTGTCATCAAAGATTGCAGATGTTAGGATGCGGATTCGTCGTGGGAAATGGACTCAGATCGAAAGTCATGGATTTTAAGCCGATTACCGCATCAAAGCTACTTTTCAAAACATCAGCCTTATATGTGCACACGCCCCTACCGATGAAGCTCAGGAGTCTAACAAGGAGTTTTACGACCTTTTGGACGGAGCCTACGGAGCCTGTTCGGAGTACGATGTCAAAGTCGTGCTCGGAGACTTCAATGCTAAAGTCGGGAAGGAAAGCACAGCCTCAACAAAACGACAACAGATAACGGCTTCCGAGTAATCGACTTCCTGCAGCTCGGAATACGGTGATAAGTAGCACTAGGTTTCCCAGGCGAAGGATACACACAGGAACCTGTCGATCTCCAGATGGTCGAACCGCCAACCAAATCGACCACGTGCTAGTTGGCCGCAAGGCACGCGTCGAACATCTTGGACGTGCGAACTTTCCGGGATGTAAACGTGGAATCTGCCCACTTTCTTGTTGTGACAAAGTTCAGAGCCCGACTGTCCAACGAAAAGAAAGCGAGGACAGCTCAAAGGAAGAAATTCAATATTGCATGCCTTAGCAGACCTGAGAAAGCCAGAGACTACAGTGAGCAATGGACCGGGAAACTCTCTGCTGTACCCCCAGCCACAAGCGTCAACAACCAGTGGAACCAGTATCGCGACATCATTAAGGAGGTAGCCGAGACCACCATAGCCTATCAACCAGGTAGGAAAATGAACCCGTGGTATGATAATGAATGCGAGGTATTAAAGTAGGAGACGGAAAATGCACGAATGCAAATGCTGCAACGGAAAACAAGAGCAGCAAAAGAGGATTACCGTGAAAAGAGAAGGAAAGAGAAAAAAACCCTGCGCAGAAATAAAAGATCATCCGCAGCTTCTCAGCTCAGGTATCTGGAGGAGTCTAGCACCGCCACCAATACCCGCCAGTTCTACAAAACAGCCAAGTAATGGGCATCAGGCCATAGGAGCGGCATGCAAGCTCTTCGAAAAAGCGAAGGGAACCTAGTCACCGAAGCACAGGGAATTGTAGACGTGTTTTAGCAGCATTTCCAGCAGCTGCTTAATGGGCATTATTTAGAGAAAGCTGTAGGAGAGCAAAGAAGCATAAGAACAGTCAATGAATATCCAGTACCACTACCCAGCACTGAAGATGTTAAGGAAGCAATCCACAAGCTTAAGAACAACAAATTTGCAGGCTCGGATGGCCTACCTCTGAACTCTTCAAGTATGGAGGAGATGTCCTTATCAACCAAGTCTGGGAGGAGAAAAGTATGCCCGACGACTGGTCAAATAGCTCCATGTGCCCAATTTACAAAAAAGCTTAATGTTGCTACAAGATCCTATCCACCGTACTATGTGAACGTCTAAAACCTTTCTGCAAACACTATGATCGGCACGTACCAGTGTGGCTTCAAGACCAACGAATTTCAAGTTGAGAGCCACCATCTTTTCATCGACTTCAAAGCCGCTTCTATTGGCGTTGTCGGAACTCGAGATCTCGAAAAAACTGATCCAGCTATGCCGCATGATGTTAAATAATACCCGGTGCAACGTGCAAATGGGTAGCAGCTAGTCTGAGCTATTCCAGACATGTACAGGGTTCAGACTAGAATATGTGCTATCATGTGATTTCTTCAACCTAGTCCTGGAGCAGATAGTGCGCAAAAGTGTTGTTAACCTGGAAGGCACTATCTTCAATATGTCTTCCCAACTGCTTGGCTATGCGGACGACATCGACATCATCGGCCGCTCCAAGAGAGCTGTGCTAGAAGCTTTCACAGCTACTGATGAACAGGTGAAACGCGTTGATCTTAAAGTGAATGAGAACAAAATGCTATCAACAAACAAAGGCTCAGCTGTCCATCGCCTAGGACAAAACGTCACTGTTGGTAGCAGTAATTTCGAGGTAGTCAAGGAGTTCACCTACCTCGGAACAAACATCAATCCCACGAACGACACCTTAGCGGAAATCCGACGAAGAATTACTTTAGCGAACTGCTGCTACTTCGGTTTGGCCAAACATAGGTTCAAAACTCCTTTCTGGAAAGACTAAAGTGCACGCTATACAAAACTTTAATTTTACAGGTCCTACTCTACGGCGGCGCCGATTGCTGGACGATAAGTAAAAAAGGGGAGTTGATACTAGGCACTTTCGAGAGAAAAATTCTTCGGCGGATATTTGGTCCAATATGCGAAGAGGGCGAGTGGAGGAGAAGATTCAATCGTGAATTATACGAGCTGCACCGAGATGTGGATGTAGTCCAAAGAGCAAAAACACGTCGACTACACTGGCTCGGTCACATCGAGAGAATGGACAACAACCCTCCAGCCAAGAAAATCTTCGAATCCCAGCCCCCAGGTTCGAGACGACGAGGAAGACCGAACCTCCGCTACAGGGACCAGGCGGTTACAGACAAGAGCGCTTGGTCTCGACGACTGGAGGGAGCTCGCGAGAGATCGCAGAGAACCTCCATGGATCGGGAGCCGGATAAGTAAGTAAGTAGTATATCTAGGTTCTCACACTAACACAAAATTTGAATCTTGGCGTTCACATAAAAAATAAAGTATTTGTAACCATCTGGTCAAATTTCTTTAATAACGAACATCTAGATTCAGCTTCTAAGTTCGAAGTGTTTGATGTAACCAATGAAGCTTATGGATACAAGCAACTGGATAAAATTGAAGCTGTCCAAAGATATTTTTCAAGCGTGTATTTGGGCTACCATCAAACTATTATGTATTGCCTACTTATGCAATGCACGTCGAATAGGGACTGCCTCCAATTCTTCTAAAGATTTTAAAGGCAAATGTAGTAGTCTACAACCATCTGCAAAAGGGGATTCTCTTAGCCTTATTAAGGTGTCAGTACAAGGGCAAGGAATTCCACATTCTAGTAGTGCGGCTAAAGTAAGAATTTCTATATTTGGCAGAAGGTCCGGAGTTATGCTCAAGGGTACATTGATGAGCATTCTCAGCTGTTTGAGGGAAGGAATGTGAATGTAACATGCTATTTCAATTGATTATTGTTGATAGAAAAAACGATAAAACAATGAAAGACAGGAGACGTTACGACTTTGTTCAGGAGAGACAAAATTTCCGCAATAGATGTATCTTCAATAAGTTTTAGGGCTCTATTCTGAATTATATCCAACATATTGATATGAGTAATGGGGCACCAGACCAGATATGAGAGTTGTACTCAAGTTTTGGGCAGATGATGCCTTAAAGTTGGTAACCAGATCAAAAGAGCGAGAGATGTATTGCATCTTTCAAGAAAATCTAAGCATTTCGTTGCGTTTTCGAACGTCGAATAAAAAAAATGATCAGTATCATAAATACCGACAAAAGAAAGCTTTCTGGCAAATTGATACACGTTGAATTCATGGATAGTTGCTGACAGAAGACGGCCTTGTGTTTTCCAATCACTTAATTCCATTCGGTTGTTAAAACTCTTTTGTATAATGGTGTCAAGATCGGAATCCAATAAGCTAAGCACACGCTGCTGTTTCAGTTTCACAGCCGAAGAACAGGGTTGTGAGACTGGAAACGAATATGAAAAGCCCAGCGTGCTGTCGTCAGCAAAACAATGAAGTGAATTAGAAGTTTTAGACACGAGATCATTTATGAAAATAAGAAAGAGTGTCGCAGACAAAAGGGAGCCCTGCGGCACACTAGAATATATTTTATGAACCGTCTAGAACAACTCGAATTGAACGGTCAGAAACGAAGAAGAGACTCATCTATACCATATATACACATTTTTTGTACAACTGTAAGAATATCAATCTTCACAATCATTTTGAGCTGTTTAAGCTTTTAGAGTGCGGCGAAAATTGTATTTACTTTTGATAACTCTAAAACAAAATTATTTCCCATGCCTCGTTAAAGCTTAAAACCGACAATTTAATTTTGTAAGAATATAAGCAATGAGGCTTATCGATAACAATTAATTTTATAACTCTCCAAGTTCATCTGTAATATCTTCGTAGATTTTTTTTATAGATAAACACTATTTTAAGGGAACATAATTTTAAAGTATACAAACACCTAACGAATGGAGTTTGTTTTTTAATTTGAAAATACGTTGACCATTTGCTCATAAGTTCAATCCAAATAAACGGAAACCCTGTTATACAAATCCAAATAGCATTATCAGCAATCTAATTTCATTAGAAAACCTACCACAATCTATGATAAGTAATCTATCTATCTATAGTTCCACTTATATAAACCATTTTATACACATTTTGGACTTCCTATCACAGGATATCAATAAAGTAGACTCTAATCTCTGTGATTTAATCACTTTAGTCATCAGTATTTTTTTTTTCTTGGACAGTTTATAGACTTTTCAATGGTTTCCCATTGAATTTTGTGGATTTTCAGGGGAAGTGCCGCTAAGTGTAAATAGGTCATTGAAATGTCTTTAATACGAAAAAGCACTTATCGGAGATTCGTTTGGATTTTTTTTCCTTGATGTCGAATTGATACCTTATTATATGGATAGAAGAATCAAATAAGGAACATTCAGCTTGAATTATTTTATGGTTTTCTTCCTTTGGGAAGAAGATAAAATGCGAACAATTCGATTAGCTATTAGATTATATTTGCGTTTATGATTTTCTCCTTGAAATCTGCTGATTTTGATTATAATGGAACATCTTGGAATATGACGAACATATTTTGGCAGAAATACATAAAGATTTTTTCTTTTTTTTTTTTTTGAAAATCTGTTATACGCGTAAAGTTGGGTATTGTCATAATTTTTGCATGGAGGATGTAATAAAATATATTGTTTTATGGAAAGCAATAAAAAACGCAGTTAAACTTAAGACTGGGCTTTTTTTAAATTATGGTACTTTATGTATAAGTAGGATGTGTATTTGAAAATATTAGGGTTTTTCAACTGGCGCTGGGAGGTTTTGGAGGCCAGTGGTGGCCATGTTGTTTTGGTGACATCTGTCAAATCTTTTGTATATTATTTAGTTACTGATGTAAAATCATCATGTCAAGTAACAGGATCGAACAGCACGTCACAAATGATGAACCTTTATTATTAAAATGAGTGTTCGTAAGTGCAAACGTTGCACCTATTTTACGGTGGACGTGGTGGCTTTTCTCAGTGAACTCTTAAACGTCTTGTTGGCAAATTAGAGACTACCGGTTCGGTAATGCATCAGGCAACATTTGTACTTCAAATTAATGCAAGATCAGACGCTGTCCGTGAAAAGCAGTCGATTTGCATTTTGACTTGGGCCCTTCGGATCGCTTGGAACAGGACCCCAACTTTGAGCGAAAAATCATTTTTAACAACTAACAGCATTTTTGAATTAATGGTTGTGTCAACAAGCCAAATTCCCGTATATTGGACAAAACCAACCCACACGAGGTTCACCATATAACAATGCATTCCAAAAAGTTACCGATTTGTGTGGATTTTAAGCCAGCGCGCGGCGTCATTGGTCCGTACTCTTTAGAAAACGACGTTGGTGAGGAGGTCACTGTCAATGGCCAGTGCTATAGAACGATGAAAAAACAATTCTTATGGCCCGAATTGAACAATATCGACCTAGACGAAATGTGATTCCAGCAGGACAGCACTATGTGCCACACAGCGGAAGCCACGATTGACACTATGCATGAACGATTTGATTTATATCTAGCAGAGGTGACACGAATTGGCCAACAATATCATGAGAAGTGACTCCGTTAGACTATTTCTTTTGGGGTTTCAATAAGTCACAGGAACATAAGAATAAACCACAGCTGATGGATGCCCTCAAGGTGAACATGACACAGGTCATCGCTCAAATTCAGTCGAATCTAAGCGAAAGTGTCATTGAAATTTGTGCCACTCGGAGCCGTGCCACCGCTAAAAGTCGAGGGGACAATTTGAACCATGTCATGTTCCAAACATAATGGCATACATGGACCTTTCAAATAAAAAAGAATGTTGTTAATACGTCAAACACAGCTTGTTTTATTCTAATTTAACATCTACCCGCCCTAATTGAAGTACCCTTTAATATTGTATGAAAATTATTTGCGAGAGGTGAACATAATGTGGAATGTAAAGAAGCAGCATTTTGACTTTTTAAAATTTTAAAATCAAAAAAGAATTTCACAATTTTAATTAAATTTTACCCAGTTGTTACCTTAACCCTCTTCTATAAAAATGTCTGTCACTAAGCAGATGTCAATTAAACAGAAAAGGCACCAGGATACTTTAATCAAAATCAAAAATCTAGGTTAGGCTTATAATTTTAATGACCTCATTTTTAAAATTAGCTGTCATGCAGAAGGTCTTGGGTTCAACTTTCAGCCACTGCAAAAAAAAATTGTTCTGGGGTGTACTTCCTCTTGCGAGGAATTGACAAATCATTTAAGAGTATCTCTCGTCATGAAAAGTCCTGATCATTAGCCGTTAGGAATCAGGAGAAAATTGTAGGTCCCTCCATTTCTCGAATCACGCACGAAATGGTTGAGAGTTGTAAGTCACTAGGTTTAGGCTCTTCCTGAGCCGTCATATCCTTTAATTTTTTTTTAAATAAGGATACATAATCAAACGCAAAAAACAATAAGTCGCAAGTAACAAAGCGGCTTTGCGGCATAACTGGAGGCGGCTAGGGACCAGGCTGAATGGAAAGGCTTGTCAATTGAAACCGTGTTATTCGTGAACAATATCTTTTTCAAATAAAATATGTTAGTGGTAGAAAATATCTTTCGCCATTGACGCCATTGATTGCAACACTCTAACTTTAATAAGAAAACTAGTACGGGATTGGTTTTATTACTCAATTTCACGGTTCCGATTTTGCATATGTGACTCACAAGTTTATCATGTGATTCTTTTTACGAATTTCCTTAACCAATAGAAAATAACTTAATTTACCTCACTCTGAAATATCCCTTCTCTGGGCTGGCTGATCCGTATACTCTGTCAACATGCCAATGAACATAGATACAAGCTCTTAATATCAATTAAATTTTTCGCATTTCTTCATAGAACTAATAATGACACTGATGAAATTCTTCTTGTTTATTACATTTTTTTTAGTTTCAACGAGAAAGTATGAAAAAGGTAAACCACTACAAGAACCGATTTCCAAAAACCTTAAACAACCCTAATTCCGTTATGCGATTTTTTTTGACAAAATTCTGAAACATGAACGAAGTTTAATTAACAAGATAAGAAGAGTTGTAAGAGACTGCAATCTTCGGTGAATGCATTAATTCATTGAATTCAATAAGAAGATTGATTGAATTCACTTTAAGACTGTAACTTCAAGTTTCCAATCAATTGATTGCAATCTTTTGAGAGTGCATGCCTTCATTTCAATTCATTTGAATTCTTTTATAGTTGTTTCTCATTTTGAAAGACAAAGCATTCAAATGATCATTGCAGCATTTTTCCTGAGGAATAATTGTGTTCCTACATACTTATAAAATGCTCACATTTCTGTGACATAAAAAACTTTATTTTTTCGACAATTTATATTATTTATAATAACTTATTATTTAGATAACTAAGCAAAGTTTTGTATCAGTGAGAAAATTTTAAATGAAAGTTCGAAACTTTTTTGATAATTCGAAAAATCGGTAATATAATTTATTTTATGATCAAGAAAATTAAATACTTTTGCTGATATTGTTTTTAAAATCGTCAAACTTCTTTTGTATGTAAATTGGCGATTTTCAAGATGAGTTTTATGTACTTTTTGAACCTTTCATTTCATCCCATTAAAAAAAGGAGCAAACACGTTAGAAAAACACTGGCTCATCATCACCATTGGATATGTGCGTAGGAAAATTTGTGTATGTTTCATGACGTTTTGACGCAGGATTCGTATGCTTCTTATGGCTTTCTCTGTATAAGTGTCTTTTTTTCGTTGAAGGATAGATTTTCTTCTTATCTTAACCGATTTGACAAATCACTACACACCTTCATGCAATAGTCAGCAAAACGATAATTTTTTCGAGGAAGGAATTTATTGAGGCCAAGTGGTAGTCGTAAAATTTGTGTTAACAAGTTAAGGAAGTAGACAGCATTTCCGTAGTAGTTACATTTCACTGCCTATAAATTATATTGAATGACTTTTCTTGTTTGTTATTCATTGCTTGATAACATGTGTTGATTCCGGAAACTAAATTTCTTTATACATATGTATGTATGTATGTGTTCTGAATTCAAACTAAGGTCAGGAAAAATAGCTGAAAATTCAAAACAAAAAGGAACATCATTTCTACAGTTTCTTTGATGAAGAAAATTTTTCAAAGAAAAATTGTGTTTAACTTTTTAAGGATTTTAATTTCCAAAGTTCCAAATGTTCAGATGACATCAACTTTAATTGAATTACCTATACCTATACTTCGTATTCAAACACTCAATTTGAAGAGAAATATTTTTCAACTTGCAATATTGTAGGTAAGTAAGTACGTTATACATTCGCAAAAAAAATTAACTCGAGATTTTGAACAGATAGGAAAGAGTAAAAAAAAGTGGGTATTCTAATTCTGTCAGTCTGTCGGCACATATTGTTATATTTATTTATTTATAACTAAATAATTTACAAAATGAATTTACAAACTGTTTTTTTTTTTTTTTTTTTTTAATGAAGACATCAGGGTAGCAGAGCCATATGGTGTCATCTTTTGAAAGGAACAAATGATTCAAGTACATTTTAACACAAAATTATCAGAATTATGACTCTTAGATATTACATAAAATTAGAAAAAGTTAGATTTAAAATACAAAAATGAAGATAATAAACAGAAGAAGTTAAATTGAAATGTTTTTTTTTTTAAAGCAATTAGATCTAAATATCGTTAAATTTATTGTGAAGTGATGTTGCATCTTTGATGTTTTTAAGTGACTGCAAATTAGCTGGATCTAAGATTTCAGCGAGTTGTTGCTCAATAAGTTGTGGATCATTTATACGTTTGGAGATGGGACAAGTAACTAATACTCGTATGTGCCAAATAGTAAGGGCAGTTCCACAGTTCTGGCATTCTTCTGGAGTTTTTTTTTATATGTTTCCCCTAACAAATATTTATTTTATTTTTTAAGAACAAAGATAACGCTATCTTTCAAACATTTTTGTTTTCAAAATTTCAAAATTTTTTAAGATTTTTTAAGAACAAAGATAACGCTATTTTTCAAACATTTTTGTTTTCAAAATTTCAGAAATATTTTCAAAAAATCGGAAAAGTTTTATTTAGATAGAGATAATGACGAAGAAAAAATTTTACTTGACCCTATCCATTTTAGGCAAATGTAACGAAACCCACGATAAACTATCGAAACTCAATTACAATTTTCTATACACGGATGGATTTGAAATCAATAACAGACTTGCTTATGCGATAGTTGACCAAGATTTTAAGACGGTACAAGCTTGCAGCCTTTATGAACACAACAACATTTTCACCCCCAAATCAGCCGCTATTATAGGAGCTATTGAATATGCAGAACAAAGAAGAGGCAAATTTTGCATTTTCTCTGATAGTCTCTCAACGTTTAACGCCGTACTCAATCTTAATTGCAACCTCATCCCAATTGTAAAGATTCGTAACAAAATTTGCCAATACAACTCCAAAATTAAGCTGGATACCTGGACATGATACGAGGGAACGAAGCAGCTGATGCTGCTGCAAAATTAGCCACTAACTCGCCCACAATTTCTGTAAATGTATCTAACCCATACGACTACCTAAAGAAAATTAAAAACTCGCAGTTGGAAAAATCGCTAAGCAATTTCAAAAATATAAATAATTATTACACTAACATTATTAACCCCCTATGCCTTCCAGTTCACTTCTCTTCCACCCTTACCAGACCTGAAACAAGGGCAATCATCAGACTGAGACTTGGCCATACCCGCCTCACCCATATCCACCTAATCGACAAAAACTCAACCAACAATTCCTGTCTATTCTGCAACAACCCACAGCAAATGACCATCGACACCTCTTAAATAACTGTCGCAACTTCCAACCAACTGACCACAGGATCAACCGCACCGACATATTGAAAAATCCTAATCTGGAAAATTCATCGAAAATACTTGAATTTTTAAGAAAAAACGATCTTTTACGTAAAATCTACAAAAAAAAAAAAAAAAAACACTAATAAATAAAATTAAAACTATAACTATGTATCAAAAAAAATGTTATATTTTGTATGAAAGCTGATTGCTTTACTGCTAATGCTCTCCCTTTTAATTATCTTTACGATTTTATATTGTAATTATAATAAATAAATAAATAATTAAAAATAAAATTTTAACAAACTGTGCAACGAAGTTTTATATTTTTTCTATGCTTACGCTACTAGTTTGAAGTTTGAAGTGTTGTGTTGGTTTATTTTTTTTTGTATTTTTACGGCACCTACAATTTTGATGAAAAGGTAACTGAAAGTTTCAACCATATTATTTTCTCTTTATTAGCATAATGAATTCAAATGAATTTTTTTCATAGAGAAACTTCTGAAAAGTCATATTAGAACTTTAAATAAAAATTCGATGACTCAAAAACAGGTAGACGATTTTCTTTTTGAATTCAATTTTTATTTGAACAGTAAAAAAAACTTGAAATTGATGCAGTAGTTGTTTTAAAAAATATACATATTTATAAAACCATAAAACAAATTATAATTTTAAATATTTTGAATTTTTAATATAATGTTGGTTCTTGTAGAAATCATATGACATTCTTATTTCAGCTTCAACTACTAAAGGAGTTGTTTTTCCACTTGATAAATGAATTTTATAATAATCTTAGTTTTTTTAAATTCCAATTCTCTTAAACATGAAGGAAGTGAACTTTATGAGAATTTCAAAGGATGTTTTAAAACTAAATCTGAATACAAATAAAATGCAAGAATAGATGCACATTCTTGCTCTTATGTTAAAATACTTTGGAATTTTTAAAGTGTTTATAAAAATATAAAAACATGGATTTAATAAGAGAAAAAATTTCAAATTGCCGTCGCATTTCTAGTATGAATGTATGAAAACAAAGTTTAAACATTTGTTTTATTGTTCAATAAGTTAATGTTTTTTATAATAAATTTGTTTAATTTTTTTTTTAATTCGGAATATCCATTTTAAGTATTTAATAAAACACATTTTAGGAAATAATTTTAAAAACGATTCCGTCAGACGTTTAAAAATATTAATTTTTCAAAAAAATTTGATTTTTAAAATAAGTACAGTTAAATTATTTCATATTCAAAGGAGCTAAACAAATTTTGGTCATCATCATCATCATCATCAGTATAGTCGTTAATGAGAAAGTCGAAAATTAAAAAAAAAATGCACGACTGGGTCGCACGAACTTGCTCCTATGTAATAGACTAGGAATTTAAAAAAACGAATGTTAATAAAAAAAACTGTTCATAAGGATAAAATGAACTTTTTAAATTCTTTAAATATTAAGAGATAAGAACAGAATGCTATGAAAATATGAATTTATGAAAGAACAAAAATTATAAGTCGTAGTAGTAGTTCCTTGAAAAAATAAGCTTTTATGTATAAAATTTTTAAAACATTTTTAAGAAAAAATTTTGGTACGCCAACTTTAAGTTTATATTATTGTACGAATGCGAGTTAAATTTCCAAGAAAAATATTAAGCCATTCTTGAGATATCGAGTTTTCCAAATAAAAAAAAGGCTTTTTTCCTAAAATTGAAAAAAATATTTTTTTTAGTTTTGAAATGCAATGTTTTTTAAACTTTTTAGAAGCTTCTTTATAAAAAATTTCATTAAAATCCGTTATGCCAACAACGAGAAATTCAAAATTCGAAAAAATCGTTCTATGGTAGGTACAGTCAGTAATATCTAGATTTCAAATTTTTTTTATTAAATTATAGATTATAAAAATTAATCAAAAGAAAAAAATTTAAGCAAAATTCTCGGAACCGTTTTCGAGAAAAATACGATATTCGAAACCTATTTTTTAACATTTGTATGAAAGGTACCGTTGGTTTTGGATAAATCAAAATTTTTTTTCTTAAATCTTGTGGATTATGTTACGAAACTTTTATTTGTCAAGTTTGAAAAAAATCGATCATGGGGTTTTCGAAATATTGAGTTTCCAAAAAAAAAAATTTGATTTTTTTTTAAATCGAAAAAAGAAAAAAATGAAAATTTGAATATGGAATAATATTCAATCTTTGGACGAGCTTTAGCATAAAAAAAAATGATTTGAATGGGCTGTACCTTTTTCGAGAAAATCAAAAACAAAAAACATGAACCCAGGTGGGCTACCAAAAATAACAAATTTTTGGAAATTTTTTTTTCAAACATTACCTAGTTTCAACTAAATGAAATTTTTCAATTTTTTTTAAACATTCTGTGGGACAGGTTTTGAGAAAAAAAAATATTTATAAAATTTCGAAAAAAAAATTGTATGGCAGGTACCGTTATTTTTGGTCTTAAAAAAAAGAAAAAAACGTGTGGGGGAAAAAAATTAAAACCAATATCTACTCGTACCAAGTTTGAAGAAAATCGGCCGAGCCGTTTAGGCTGTAGTCGAACAGACAGACAGACAGAATTGCGATACCCACTTTTTTTGTCTTCGCTATCATCGTAATACTCGTATCAACTTTGATCAAAATCTTGATTTTAATTTTATTACAATGCATAACTTGCCTCATCGTACCTATAAGTCGCAAGTAAAAAGTGGTTCTATTACCGTTAATGACTTTATTTTTAAAAAAATTATTTGACTAAAATATATTCCATGCCTATAATGGTACACCAATTTTTTTTTATCAAAATTGTAAAAATTGGAAAAAAAACTTTTAATTTATTCTCTAGGGAATCACCGGTGACCCTTAAGTGCCAAGTTTGAAGAAAATAGCTCCAGCGGTTTAGGCTACAAGTCGAAGTACAGACATACATACGAGCAGACCAAATCAAAATCAAAATTGTAGGGATAGGTGCCATTAACTTTGGGTCTAAGAACATTTTTGTTTTTGAATCTTTCAGATTTTGTTAGAAAACCACTATATGGCAAAAAAACGCATAAATCATATTTAAAATGTTTTAAAAAGAAATTATTGAAATTTTTTCTAAATCTAAAAATATTTGTTTTATAAATTTTCATATAGAATAATATTTATACTTACTTTCAATAAAAAAAAAATTGGTTAAAACTCTTTATACCATTGCATGTAAAAGTTAAGAACCAAAAAAAGTTTGAAAAAGTGTAAATTATTGCTGAAGTAAATTACACAACATCCCTGTTCAAAATAATGTAATTCCTACCTTAAACTTAATAGTAATTTTATAAGTCACATATATTAAAAATCAATACTAAAATGTAAGCTTATGAACTTCTTCCCTTTTAATGAATTGAAGCCATTGGAACAGGTGGTTATGCGTTAATTTCTTTCGTTTTTCTTTTTAATATAGAACACAATCGTTCTACTGAATGTGTTCTATTTTCTTTCTATTCTCGTATGTCGGTTTGGCTTTTAATGATCAACTCTTACATCAGATACCTAGAGTAGGTTGATATTAGTCACCGACAGAATCTTTTACTTAAACTAATTTTTCATGATTGCTTGGAGGAGGTGGAAATATGACTTTTGTCTTTTTAAATTCATTAAAAGAGACTAATTTAACCCTCAAAAAAACACTTCTATACTTGGGTTTAAAACAAAAATTAGTGGTGTTCCGCAAGGAAGTGTTCTTTGTCCGCTTCTGTTTCTGAGTGAGTCGCGATAAATGTATGAATTTCAAGAAGAGGATATTGAAGCTTCATTAACGTATAGTTCTTGTTTTATAAAATGATTTTAGAAAGATATAGGAGATAAAGCAATCTTTAAGCAGTTTCTGCACCAAATCTGCTTTGCGTTCGAATTTAGTTTCAACAAAATATTCCTATCGGAATGTACGCCGGTACGCAAAAGACATATTATCCCAACTTAATTGCAGATTTAAGTTCAAATTAGTTATGAACAGGGCTCAGTTGGTTCGTCTTTTTTGTTTAAATAGATTTTTATAGTTTATTAAAGCGAGTAATGCAATACATTAGAAAACATCTTATTCAATTTAAGTTGGGTAAAGTCTGATAGAAAACTAAGGTGCAATCGAGTAGGAATTAAAATAGAAAATATAAGTATTTTAGTTACTAATAGATAAATTCATCTATCAGATATCCCTTTACAAAGTCTTCTGTTCGTGTTGACAATAATTATTAATTTATAATTAATGTTCATGTTTGCCAGTACAATTATTCCAATTACATCGAACGCAATCTTGCGTGTTTAATTAACTTCTTTATCAAAACGAATGATAACTTTGTGCCGACAATTTAATTGGTATCAATAAAAGCATATCTTGCATGTTCAATTAAAATGCATAATTCAAATATGGAACTATCTTTTATTAAATTTGAGAAATAATTGTGTTGTTTTGGTAATTTGATAACGAATCAAAATTTATCAAATGCATGGTTGGTCGACTGTGAACTTTTCACACAATCAAAAAAGTAAATAATAATTGAATAGGTAGATGATTTTCTTCAATAATTATAAGCAGTAGAAAGGACTAAATGTTAAAAACAAAATAACCTGAAGAAGGTAAGAGAAACTGAGTTTCTAGTCTTTTAATGCTATTGATCAACAATAAAACCTGCATTGACATAAGCCTGTTCATGTGACCTTAGGCACATTAGCGCATTGGCTTCGAAATAAAGTAACAGCTAAGTTCTTAAGCATTAGGATAAGCCCTGCAAAAAGGAGCCTGACGAGTGGCTTGGCTTGCTTGAAATAGCTATAACTCCTGAATAAGTTAGTGAAAGCACACTTAAGTTATATATTTTTTTTATTTATTCAAAATTGTTCAAAAGAATTTCTTTGAAACATCAATGCTACTTACCTTATCGATTTTCAGGTTTTGTGCTGACTGATGGAAGCAACTCACAATCGATAAGTTCCCGAAAACTGTTTGCGGTTTGAGACAATTAAGATGATAAATGAACCTACTCTCTCACAACATTCACTCTAACTTGATAACAACTATGTGCTGTTTACGTTTAAGTACATGGACTTGAACGAGGGTCACTTGGTACGGTTTTTATTTTCAAAAAAAAATGGCATACATTTTCAAAACAAAAGTTTTAAAACTAAGAACTTTGTCTTCGAAACATGTGTTATGGATTTTGTCAATAGATAAAGAATTGTTCTATTTTCTTCATCCGTTTTATTTAATTTGAGGTTTAAGTATTAAAAAGTTGCACCTGCCACTTTTTCTTTTTTGAAATTAAAGAAGTTTAGTTATTTAACAATAGATAATTTGTTTATAATCAACATTATGACAGCGGATTGACAGCAAAAGCTTCATCGAAAAACCACCTCGCCATCTTGTAATTGGATAGATCCTTGTACAATTCAGCAATTCTTCGTAAGATTCTCGGATCATTTACATAAGAAAGTCCAAAAATCTCCAAGGTAGACATTAAATTCTCAAAAACAGATTTACGTTCTTCATTGACAATCAACAATTGATACTTAATCATTAGATTGTAAGGAAATGGATATTGTCCAAGCAATTGTTCATAGATTTCCTGGGACTTTTTTAAATCACCCAATTTTCTTTCGACCAATGCTAAATTGTATGTTGATTCAAAGATCTTTCCTGAAGAATCAACTACTGATTTAAAAGCTTTCTGGGCTGCAATGAAGTCTTTTTGTATGAATTTCAAAACACCGTAATTATTGATGGCCTTTGGTTTTTTACAACCTTTCAGGAGATCTTCGACTTGTGGATACTTTTTCAAATATAAATAAACAAAACTTAAGTTGATTTTTGAATTTTCTGTCAGATTTTTGAGATTAAGTTCGAATTTCTTAAGAAATTTGAAAGCTTCTTTCAAGTTGCCTTTTCGCATGAGTTCGACTAATCGAACAACTTCTAAATTATCCGCCATCCAAGCATAGTCTGTGATTCGAATAGCATCCACACACCACATGAAGCCATCCTCTTCGACTTCTTCAAGGAGTGGTGAAATCAGGAAGATCAATTCTGCGATTTGGTCGACTTTATTAAGTTTCGGTAGACTGAACATGTCTTGAAAACAACGACGAATTTTCGAAGTCTTCCGCAAGGCAAACCAACATAGAATCAGATGTACATAAGCTTTGAAGTCTGGATTCTCTTTGACAATGTAGGCAAAGACAAAAGCGGCTTCCGAATAGGATTTTTGTTGAACCAATGACAACCCGATGTTATGCATGATTTTTGTATAAATAACCTTTTTATTCTGTCCAACTTGATCCAGTGCCATTTTATAAAATTTAATTGCCAACGGATAGTTCTGAAGTTTGAAATGCACATTGCCGACATTGATTTTGACACGAAGTGATATTTCTGAATTTCTCACCAAAGACTGATAAATATTCAAGGCTGGTCGATAGGCTGATTTATTTTCGTAAGCTTCGGCGAGTATTAGGGCTTTGTAGGGCGGCTTGATAGGACAAATGTTTTTCATTTTTGTTTTTGAAAATATTTCTGAAATATGAATTTGGGAAAACTGATTAAATTAAATTGTCTGCTTCTTTAATTGTTCAAGTATGTTGTCAGTTTTCTCCAATAGCCTATATGAAGACACAATGTTTGTCAACGTACGAGTACACTTTCATCTTAACGCGGTGAAACCTGGATAACCAAAACCTTGTTCCTGATGTTTCTTGGTGAATATTGTTAATTATCAGAGAGAGCTTCTTTTTTTATTGGGTTGGCAGGAGAGAAACTGCTAGAAAGAAGCCAAGGGGTGAGGAACAATATTACTTTAAGATGGATGAAGTGCAATGAACGATAGACTGCTGGATGAGCTTATCTACATAATAGGTTGGATCTGTAATAATAGCAGCTAAAAAAGGTTTCTGTATTCTAATGTAAGTTTGTCACAATTCGAGGTAACGAACGCGTTTAATCCGGTTGGAGACGGTTGTTTGAAGCCTTTTTAAATTAGTGTACGGGTGGTGTATGCGTTTGTGTTGCTCGTTGGAGGTCGTAGAATAATGCAACGACTTCACTAAAATGTGCTTAAAACTATCTTTATAACTCATTGCTTACCTTTCTAAATATGTTGTTGGCTTGAGTTGTATTGGGTGTACCTGGATTTCGTTAATATTATGAAGAGTTAAATTGAGGCCTAAACGCTTCTTAACATTGGCCAGCGTGTAATTGGAAATAATTACCAACTTTTGAGATCTGTGGGTCTTCCGAGTTTCCAGTATTGCTAACAATTCCCCAACGATTGCCGAGATCAAGAAATACTCGTATGATTCAGCTTTTAAAGACGTACAACTCCGGCGTGGTATCACCATTTTCTCCATGTTTCAGATATTCAAAAAAAATAGTTTTTGGAGTTCAGCAATGTGTGGGATTTGATTGTAGAGTATGATCGAAGAAGCTTACGGAGAATGTGGAACATGCTACATGAAGAGAATGTTGCTATATGTGGGACAGTAATAGCCTCCCAACAACTATTGCCCACTTTGAATTGCCTAAAAAGATAGTGTTTGTTACACCATTTAAAAGTCATTCTCAGCTAAAGTCAGCATTGTTTAAACTTTAAAAGAATTGACAACAAACTCCAATTCATAAAACAAAGGTAAGTAATTGTAAAATTGCAGAATTCGTTGCTGTGTCTCAACAAGATGAGCCAACAACAGCTGTAAAATCTTCCAAACCATTAATTCTTGTACCAATTCTCCCAATAGTTTAAAAAACAAACTGGTCTTGAAGAGGCTTAGCAACATAATAAATTTAGTTAGTGACTATTCTGATACAGCAGAAATCTAGAAGACTTTCTCCCAACCATTTGAAGTTCTTTATGCAGCGTGTCACACAGCTAATCTCAATATTTACCAGATTACTTAGGATCATTGCAGTAAACATTTCCATTTTGTCTTTGAGATAAAGCTTGGCAAGTTCAAAGAAGATAAAGAATAGATTCTTCCTCTTCATCTTTAAGGCTTCTGAGAAAGCAGAAAAAATAGAAGAAAGAAGACTAATTACAAACCATCAATTAAGTTAAGTGTACACGATTGGTAGATCTTACAATATTGTCAGATCTGTCAGTGAAAAACATGCTTACAATGTCTTACAACCCTGTAGTCTTACAATTAATTGTCAGAAAATTTGTCTGACAATTAATTGTTAGATCATTGTCTGACAATTAATTGTAAGAAATCTGACAATCATGTGTACGCTAGCTGACAATCGTGTAATCTTCCAATTAATTGTCAGAAAATGTATCTGACAATTAACTGTAAGACGGTAAATTGTAAGGTATTTCATAATCGTGTACACACACAATTTATTGTCAGGCCTTCCAATTTTTATCGTTGTCTGACGTTTCTGACAATGAAGAAATTGTAAGATGTTCTTTTTTTAGCATCATACATTTTTTTCATTGTCAGACAATTGGCAGCCAAGGTTCAATTGTCACAGTTTCCATAACCACAAAAACTGACAATTAATTGTGTGTGTACACGGTTGGTAGAAAATCTACCAATCTCTTACAATTAATTGGTAGGTATTAAGCCGGCTATCTGAAAATGAATTGTCAGCCAAATTCTGACAATTAATTGTAAGAGATTGGTACTCGTAGATTTTGTACCAACCGTGTACACACACAACTTATTTGTCAGCTCATTGGTAGATAATTGTCAGACATTGTAAGATCTTACAATATTGTAAGATCTACCAATCGTGTACACTTAGCTTTAGATTTGAAAAGTTCGCTAAATAAGTTTGAGTACCTAAAAACTTCAGATGTACCACAAGGAAGTGACCAAGGACCAATTATATATTTTTGTATATGAGTATTCTAGGAATATTCCAGTAGAAAAAAGTGATATCATGACCACTTTTATAGATGATACAGCAATATTGGTACCTGATAAATAGGTTCAAAAATAATTGAAAATGCAGTGAATGATGTAAGAGATCGGTCGGAAAAATGACAAACATCCCATTTCCCCTTGGGTCAACTTGATTTCAAGTAAAGAAAAACAGATAAATAAACAGAAGTATTCCGTTCTTTACCAAATCTTTATTTTCTTCATTTATTGATCAGTGCAATTTTTATTTTCCAGCTGCAGTATTTGTTTCATCATGTTTTTAAATTCGATTATTTCTAAGCATGGAAAAAATAAGAAAGAACCTATTGATTTTACAAGAAATTGTTTTAACATTTTTTTTTTCAAAGTTGCGATTTGTTATTTCGCGAATATTTTTTTTAAAACTATGCCTGTTTAAATGACATTAGTTTAAAACTTCAATCCAAAAACTTCGTAAAGAATTTTGTAAGTACCAGATTTATTAATGAGACCATGTTAATTCCTTTTTTTTTTAACTAAAAATGGAAACTCAAACTTAATTTACTAATGCTTAGTTTAGTTTGGTTTATTGAATTCAATGAATACTTACACATTAAGAATATACTTCTTTTAAATTATTGTAGAGAAAAGAAGTGTTCAGAGCACTTAATTTTAAAAAAGTTTTAAAGAGTTTAATTAATTAAAAAAAAATTACAATTATATCTCCATTTAAAATGAAAAATTAGTTATTTTTGTTTTTTTAGTTAAGAAGAAAACCAAATCAATTTTGAAAATAAGTACGTAGCTCCCTACGAAACTGTGCTTCGCCACTTACTCTCCTTATGTGCCACGGAAGGAAGTTCCACAGTCGTATGGCGTTGACGAAGAACTGTCGCTCAGAACTTATACAAGCATAGCGGGGATGTCTGAGATTTTGGGATAAATTCGAGGACCCGGACTGTATCCTATAGAACAGACTACTTATATGTATTACACAAGAGTTCGGAAGCGCAATAAGTTATCAAGGGAAACTGTATATATTTGTATAGAGAAATTTGACACAGGGTCAATTCTATGTAACCCGAATATATGTATAATTATAACGTCAAACTTGCGTTATTGTTAAAAGCTATCTTAAGCCTTCGCCTGCTGACTGCATGGCAATAGACTTGCATATGTAAGCATTGGTAGATATAACTAGCGTTCCTACTTATAAGTATGCATTTGGATTTCATAGGGTTCAAAAACAGACCATTAGATATTGACCAGCGACAAATGTCTTCGAGGACCTAATTAATTAAGCATGCGCAATTTTCATTAAGCCCAATAGGACAACTTTTGTATGATTGAACATCGTCAGCATTCATTTGGGTGAATTAATCTTTTCGGGAAGTTCATTGAAATAAAAATAGAAAAAGAGAAAAAAAAAGAGGTCTTAAGATAGAATCCTGAGGGACTCCTCTAATTGTAGGATGATAATTAGAGTACTGCAAAAGGTGAAAAACGATAAAAAAAAACGATAAGCTTGTGATATAAGTAAGTGTCGTGAAAAGTGTTAAATGATTTAGAAGAATCAATCAGTACAAGGAAATACGGAAGCAGAGGATGTTTTGAGCTCTGAGGTGGATATTGAGTTTGTTTTGCACAATCTTCTCAAATACTTTTAAAAAAAAAGGAAGTATAGATATTGGTCTAAGCTCATTTCTTCTCCCATTTGTCGGTATTGGCAATATTTTAGCATGCTTCCATTGAGTTGGGAATAAACCTGTCATTAATATTGTAGATGCTGAATTTCTAATCACGTTGCAATATAAGTCTTCGAATTTCATTGTTAAGCCACCGGCGTTCACCATTTGTAACAGCTCTGGTTATAATGGGTGATTTTTTTGCTGTTTTCTTTTTGGCAACACTGATTTTGACAGCTAACACACGTTTCGTGTTTTGTGTCACTGTCAAACATTTTCAGTTTGGTCTATAATTTAACCATGAATCGTCTTACAAACGAACAACGCTTGCAAATTATTGAATTTTATTATCAAAATGCGTGCTTTGTTAAGAAAGTTCAATTTTATGGTCAGTTTAATCGACCTACTGAGGCGGCTATTCGGTTTATTGCGATTATATTTCGCATCAAATTTGCATTAAACCACCAATACGCTTACGTAAAGTGCGAACTGAGGACAATATCGCGACTGTATCGGCCAGGGTTAGTGATGACCGTGAATTATCGATTCGGCGCCATTCGCAGCAATTGGGCCTCTGTTATTCCACTACGTTAAAAATTTTGCGGAAGGATTTAGGTGTGAAGCTTTTTGAAATACAGTGCAAGAATTGGATCCGAACGACCTACCACAACGACGAATTTTTGGTGAATGGGCTCTTGAAAATTTGGCCGAAGATTCACTCTTTTTACCGAAAAATTGTGTTCAGCGACGAAGCTCTTTTCTGGTTGCATGGATACATGAACAAGCAAAACTGTCATATTCGGAGTGAAGAGCAGTCAGAAGCATTGCAAGAGTTACCAATGCATCCAGAAAAAGTCACCGTCATTGGGCCGTATTTCTTAGATGATGCGAATTGCAACGTTATTGTGAATGGTGAGAGTTTTGCGCAAATTAAAAGAACTTGCATGACATGTGGTTTCAACAAGACGGTGCCACATGCCACACAGCACGCGTAACAATGGACCAATTTAGAGGCGAGTTCGGTGAACAGTTTATTTCACGTTTTGGGCTGGTCAATTGGCCACCTAGATCGTCCGATTCAACGCCTCTAGACTATTTTTGTGGGACTATGTTAAGGCTCATGCCTATAGGGACAAGCCCGCTTCGATTGTCGCACTGGAAGCCAACATTGAAGCATTTATTTGTGAGATACCGGCCGAAATGTTAGAAAGAGTACGCCAAAATTGGACTAAGCGGATGAACCATTTGAGGTGCAGCATTCATGCATTTTTCTGAATTTTATGCGTTTTTTTTGTAATTTCCGATAGTTCTTAAAAAATCACTCGTTATTAGTAGCGAATTATATCGTACCTCGTTTTTTATGTTTTCATTTTTAAACATATGTTTAATATAGATTTATTTGACCTTCCTACGAAGTTAATATAAATTCAAAATGTATGCAATTATCTTTCTATATCTTTAAGGAATATATATGTTTGACATTCATGTAGTATTATCCCTGTTTACACTATTAAAAATTTCGATTTAAAAAAATGTATGTTGAATAGATTTTGTGTTCTCTTGATTTTAGATACAATATACGAAGAGGTACTTTTTACAAAACCTTACAATCTATCAAATCGTAAAGAATCTGTCGCAAGACAAAAACAAAGCACTTGCAATACTTGCATCTTAAAAAAAAAAAACAAGCATCTAATAGAAAAAAATCCAAATCAAAAGTCCAATGGATTGAAGTTTTTATATAAAGTTAAAAAAATTATGTTAACGTCAGTAATCAGTTTGTTTTCCTATTCTAAAACCTCACAACAGATAGAAAGAAAACATTTCCAATTCAATTATTAATTTATTTACAAGTTTTTTTTTTTTTTGAAAATAAAAATATGAGCATACGTACATAACACATCGTCATCTGTCATCAGATAACCCCTAACATCACCCGCAAAATAGTTTCAACAGATAAATACTTAAACGTATATTATGTAGTATTAATGGACGTACATATTTTTCAAATAATTTATTTTTTATTCAAAGCAATATTTTTTTCCTCAAAATTCCATCCGACTTTGCCTTCGTGGTTATCGTCGTTGTCGTCGGATCAGTCTCAGTCTAATCAATTTCTATAATTTTATAAATTTTAAAAATACACTTTATAAAATCCTTGATTTTAAATCGAAAAGTGTGTTTTTTTCTACGGCACGAATATTATTAAATTATATGCACAATTTCACTAATTGAAATTAATTATGGAACTTTTTAAAGTCTGACAATATGTCATGAATTCTTTAAGGAAAAATGCCAAGAAAATAATGACGTATGTATATTAACACGACGTAAAATCCTACAGTGCTTATGTTCTGTCAGAATTAGATCCTACTTCAATATGTCAATAAAGAAAAAGAGTGGTTTCCAGTGGTCTGCAATAATTTTGAATATTAGATCAGTATAATAGTTACACGAAGCCACCATGGTGTCAAAATTAAACCTCGGTGTCAATTCTTTTACTAATTACACTACTATCAGATTTCTTTAACATTTACGCGTCGAAGGTACAATTTGTAAAAATGCTATAAGGTACGACTTGTTAGTTGAGTTGATCCAAACAACACAAAAATGAATTGATATTTTGTCACATTTCCAAGTGACAGTTGAAAGTTCTTTAAACAAAACAAAAAAACACCCTCTATAAGTAAATTTTCTAGTTCTGTCACGAATTTAGTTTCACCCAATCGTGCCTACAATGAGATAGGTCATGGCTAGAGCACGAGATAAATAAATTACAAACAAACAAATAAAATATCTCGTAGATGTAAAATAATTACCGCCCGCTGCATGCCGCCACAATGACTGAAATTTATTGCATACAATGCAATTCTGCTTTCCGTTTTCGAATGAATTTTGTCGGCCAATGAAATGTTAATTTACCTGCAAGCTGCAACTTAGTTTATGGTCGACAAAGTGCTTGGGCGGGGTTACGTAAATTTAAGCATTCCTTTGTTCAATTGAGATAAATATTTGCAAAAACAAAATCTTTTTTTTTTTTTTTCTTTCTGTAAATCAAATGCGATTTCGAGTGAGGTTGTTTATGTATGGCGCCTAAAAATAGATTGTATTTTGTTTTTAAGGAAGTGTATCGATTTGTTATGCAAATAATTTCTCTGTCTAAAGAGGCAGAAAAATTTCTATTTTTTTGCCACAGATGGTGAATGAAAATGACACATGAAATATAAATATTTATTCAAATGATAAACAAAAAAAAAAGAAAATAAATAAATTGTTTTATATTTAGTTGGCCCAAAAGTATACAACATCGCACAGCATCATAGCCTTGACTTTAAATACAATTGAGATTTTTTTTCTTTTAGTGCAAACTACTTGCCTTGAGCTGCTTTGTCTCACTTATTTCTAGAACAGTGCGCTTCGCTCTATATTTTATTTTATTTTTGAAAATAAATCGAAAATGTCTATTTAAATTGTCTTTATGTAAATTTCAAATCAACCACCCACCATTTTCTTTTTTACATCCACGATGCGATGTAACGATTTGTTTGCAATGCAGGTCAAGTGGATTCAAGGCTATTTAAAAAAAAAAATAAGAGAATATTGTAAATTAAAGACAAATGGCGCATAGTGCAAAGTGTCTATTTTCAGTGAAAGCATAACGTCACAATAAAATTTTAAAGAAACTTTCTCTTTGATTTGATATAAAATCAGTCAGCAGACAGAGATTTTAGATTTTTGAAAACAATGCATAACACTTTATAATAAAGTCTGATCTAGTTAGCTGTCTCGAGAACCACTGGAGTTATTTCTTTAGAACTCAAGCAAGGTGCCAATTAAGTTAGGCTCCCTGAATGGATTAACCCGAGTTCTTCAAGTAACTTAATTCAATAAAACATTGCCTATAACAAATGGTGCAAGGAAATAAGTCCACGGGAACTAAGTCCACTGAGGGACTCAGTTCTCACTTATTGGGAACGAAATCTACTTTATTAAAGTATTGTCTTTGTTTCCATGCAAGGTGGGAAATTCGTTACAAAAAACTGTGGGTTTTAGTTCCCTTGGAATGTGAAATAAATTCCCATGTTAAGCCATGGGAACGACACGTATAAACAGTGAGGTATGTATGGTATGCAACACCCCTGCTTGGGCAAACTATAGCATTTAAAGAATCTGGAAAATAATCAACATAAAATCAATAAATTTTTGTTGTTGGAAATTCATTCCCACTTTATACTTTCAAGTGTTTACTAATTTCCCATAGGAAAATGGACTTAGTTCTCACTTAATGGAAACAAAGACCACTTTAGTAAAGTGGATTTCGTTCCCATTAAGTGAGAACTGAGTCCCTCAGTG
The DNA here is from genome assembly GCA_963931855.1 of Philhelius festivus. Classification (NCBI taxonomy): domain Eukaryota; kingdom Metazoa; phylum Arthropoda; class Insecta; order Diptera; family Syrphidae; genus Philhelius; species Philhelius festivus. Next base: position 151,376,699 of record OZ007555.1, read on the forward strand.
GACTTAGTTGCCGTGGACTTATTTCCCTGCACCATAATAAATTACATGGTGTCACAGGAGACTGGGAAGTATTAACTTAACAATTTCCCCAACCAGTCATGAGGGCCTGTTGTCGGCAGGAACTAGTTAGAAATTAGTGCACTAAACTTATAAGACATTTAAACTAAAATATTTTTTGAATTAATGATTTCACGCAAACGAATCACATGATTTCGATGACATTAACATTTTTAACCCACAAAAATGGTAACAAATTTAGTGGTTTTTGAAAATATGTATCTTGAAAACTATGAAGATTTGTAGACCTTCTTTTTCGTAAGAGCAATATATATTTTAGAAAATGAATACACAACAATATTTGATTTTAGTGTGGTGGTTGGATGCTGTGGGTGGTTGGATGCTGTAGGAACTGGGGGCTTCGAGCTGTATCTTTTCCTACACATCAAGTGCTTACAATACCTCCTCGTTGGTAACCGCGGATACTGGTCTTGGCTTTATGTCATGACTTGCTAAACTTGTAAGTGCGAGTGTTGACCAAGGAAACAATTGCAACACTAAACCCTTGGCCCTACAAATTGGAGGTTAGTGCGTCGGGCTAACGACCCGGCCACAGTAAAAAACACCAATTACTATGAGAGAGACGCGAGAAGCCTCGGATAACGACCCCCCTCAAATGGCAACCAGACCCGGAACGAAAATGGACTACGATTTACGAGTATGCACCTGGAATGTAAGGACACTCTACACACCAGGTGCTACTCAAAAACTTGAATCTGTCCTCTCACGGTACAAGGCAGACATTACCGCGATCCAGGAGATACGATGGATAGAATCAGGAATATCGAAAAGAAAAGATTGCGACATTTATTACAGCTGTCATCAAAGATTGCACATGTTAGGATGCGGATTCGTCGTGGGAAATGGGCTCAGATTGAAAGTCATGGATTTTAAGCCGATTACCGCATCAAAGCTACTTTTCAAAACATCAGCCTTATAAGTGCACACGCCCCTACGGATGAAGCTGAGGAGTCTAACAAGGAGTTTTACGACCTTTTGGACGGAGCCTGTTCGGAGTAAGATGTCAAAGTCGTGCTCGAAGACTTCAATGCTAAAGTCGGGAAGGAAAATATCTTTGGCGGATTAGTTGGAAAACACAGCCTCCACGAAATGACAAAAGATAACGGCTTCCGACTAATCGACTTTGCTGCAGCTCGGAATACGGTGATAAGTAGCACTAGGTTCCCCAGGCGAAGGATACACACAGCAACCTGGCGATCTCCAGATGGTCGAACCGCCAACCAAATCGACCACGTGCTAATTGGCGCAAGGCACGCGTCGAACATCTTGGACGTGCGAACTTTCCGAGGTGCAAATGTGGACTCTGACCACTTTCTTGTTGTGACAAAGTTCAGAGCCCGACTGTTCAACGAAAAGAAAATGAGGACCGCCCAAAGGAAGAAATTCAATAGTGCATGCCTTAGCACACCTGAGAAAGCCAGAGACTACAATGAGCAATTGACCGGGAATCTCTCTGCCGTACCCCCAGCCACAAGCGTCAACAACCAGTGGACGTGGAGCCAGTACCGCGACATCATTAGGGAGGTAGCCGAGTACACCATAGGCTATCAACCACCTAGGAAAAAGAACCCGTGGTATGATAATGAATGCGCGGTATTGAAGCAGGAGACGGAAAATGCACGAATGCAAATACTGCAACGGAAAACAAGAGCAGCAAAAGAGGAGTACCGTGAAAAGAGAAGGAAGGAGAAAAAAACCCTGCGCAGAAAGAAAAGAGCAGCCGCAATTTCTCAGCTCAGGTATCTCGAGGAGTCTAGCACCACCACAAACACCCGCCGGTTCTATAAAACAGCCAAAGAACTGGCATCAGCTTATAGGACCGGCACGCAAGCTCTTCGAAACAGCGAAGGGAACCTAGTCACCGAAGCACAGGGAATTGTAGACGTGTTTAAACATCATTTCCAGCAGCTGCTTAATGGGCATTATTTAGACGAAAACACAGGGGAGCAAAGAAGCATAAGAACAGTCAATGAAGATCCAGTCCCACTACCCAGTACTGAAGAGGTTAAGAAAACCATACACAAGCTTAAGAATAACAAATCCGCAGGCTCGGATGGCCTACCTGCGGAACTCTTTAAGTATGGAGGAGATGTCCTGATAGGGTGCATGCATCAGCTCATCAACCAAGTGTGGGAGGAGGAAAGCATGCCCGACGACTGGTCAAATAGCTCCATATGCCCAATCTACAAAAAAGGCGATCCTATGTCCTGCAAAAACTACAGGGGCATATCCCTGCTTAATGTTGCCTACAAGATCCTATCCACCTTACTATGTGAGCGTCTAAAACCTTTCTGAAACACTATAATCGGCACGTACCAGTGTGGCTTCAGGCCAGGCAGATCAACGATAGACCAAATCTTCACATGGAGGCAAATCCTGGAAAAGACCAACGAATTTCAAGTCGAGACCCACCATCTTTTCATCGACTTTAAAGCTGCATATGATAGCATAAATCGCCAAGAGCTTCTATTGGCAATGTCGGAACTCGGGATCCCGAAAAAACTGATCCAGCTATGCCGCATGACGTTACAAAATACGCGGTGCAACGTGCAAATGGGTAACAGCTCATCCGAGCTATTCCAAACATGCACAGGGTTCAGACAAGGAGATGCGCTATCATGTGATTTCTTCAACCTAGTCCTGGAGCAGATAGTGCGCAAGAGTGGTGTTAACCTGGAAGGCACTATTTTCAACAGGTCTTCCCAACTGCTTGGATATGCGGACGACATCGATATCATCGGCCGCTCCAAGCGTGCTGTGCTAGAAGCGTTCACAACTATTGATGAACAGGCGAAACGCGTTGGTCTTGAAGTTAATGAGGACAAAACAGACTATATGCTATCAACAAACAAAGCCGCATCTGTCCATCGCCTAGGACAAAACGTCACTGTTGGTAGCAGTAATTTCGAGGTAGTCAAGGAGTTCACCTACCTCGGAACGAACATCAATCCCACGAATGACACCTTACTGGAAATTCGACGAAGAATTAGCCTAGCAAACCGCTGCTACTTCGGTTTGGCCAAACAAATGGGTTCAAAACTCCTTTCTCGAAAGACAAAGTGCACGCTATACAAAACGCTAATTTTACCAGTTCTACTCTGTGGGCACTTTCGAGCGAAAAATTCTTCGACGGATATTTGGTCCTATATGCGAAGAGGCCGAATGGAGGAGAAGATTCACTCGTGAATTATACGAGCTGTACCAAGATGTGGATGTAGTCCAAAAAGCCAAAACACGTCGACTACACTGGCTCGGTCACATCGAGCGAATGGACAACAACGCTCCAGCCAAGAAGGAGGTGTTCAATTATCGCCTATGATTTTTTAAGCTCTTTTTTGAATTCTGTATAAAATACTTATTGGATCTGCCTAAATATGAAGATTTTACATGAGTTTCGGACGAATAAAGGCTTAATAGATTATAGCCAGATCGGAAGGGATACAAATTTTTGCATCGTTAAAGAAAACCTAATTAATGAGCAGAGTTTTTGGCGATGCGTTGTAATGTACCTCCTCGGTTTCCTCAATGCAAATGCCATTCATGAATCGTATCACCATCGGATGCTTACTGGATGTCGAGATAGCGTGTGACTTCTTAATACACAAAGTTCATCTTATGCAAGTACCTCCGCCATTAATAAAAATTCTCTTTTCTTTCCTATCTTTCAGGAAATTTTTCGTCCAACTAGATAACAACAAGTCAAACATGAAGACCATCAGAGCTGGAGTCGCCCACGCTTCAAGACTAGGTCCCTTCCTTTACAACTTGATGACTTCAGACCAACCTTCTCCAATTGCATGCGAGAACTTTCTGTATGCTGATTCCTCGCTCACCTACGCCACATCAATTTCACCACTAATCGCTGTCCAAAAAGTAGAAACCCACATTAACTGACTCTTCCAATTCTACCAGAAATGGGGCATCCGAATAAACACTTCCAAATCGGAACTGGTAGAGGCCTTCGCACCGCAACAATTTGCAGAAATCTGGAGCTAAAACTCCCTGACGGATCCTTCATAGTGGCAAAGCCAAATGTCAATTACCTGGGAGTGCACTTCAACGAGTTGCTAATATTTAACCTGCACTCAAGAAATGTTCTGAAAAAAGCCAGCCGGGCCTTCAGCCGTTTGCACCCATTGCTGAAAAGAAGATCAGGTCTTAGCCAACCGACAAAGATATTAATCAACAAGCAGCTCCTGCGACCAGTGATCAGCTTTTCCTTCCCAGTCTGGTTTTCCATCTCGAAGACAGCTATGAAGGAACTTCAACTATTCGAAAGGAAGATACTGAGGATCTGCACTGGACTCTACTTCGGCCGTCAACGACAGAAACAAAACGGGAACGTGCATCTCTACACAGAAGCCAATTTAATCCCACTGGACAAATATCTAGTTCTTTCAACGAAGAAACTAATGGGGAACATCATCGACCACCCGAATCAGCTTATGAGAAGGATTACCACAGAACAACGACATCCCGAGCCGAGGTACCTCAGTGTGATGGAAACTCTGGATGACAACGTAATCATGGACAACGAGGAAGTAGTCTAGTTCTACGCTGACATTGGGTCAGCCTAACACCGCGGCTAAACGCCATCCCTGCCCACAACCTACAAAAATCACAACTGACAACCGGGAATGAACACCCTGAAGACGATGCAGTCAACTGACCTTTTAATTTTTTTTTCGTCATGTGAATTTTTTATAAAAAAAATTAAACTTAAGTCACTGTATATAGTTAGGCCCCCTATTAGTCAACAAATGTAAATTTTTATACATATGTAGTATCTTATTAGTTGTAATCCAAATTGTTAATAGGATGCTCAATAAAACAAAAATTGAATTGAATTGAATTAAATAGTGGCATAAGAGGAGGATTTCGTTTTAACGAAAGAAAACAGCATCGAGTTTTTGAAGAGTTAAATTAAACGCGGGTTTTTATTCCCCAATTGATTCTCATGCCGTTCAAGGTTCACACGCGAAAAACAAAGACATGAATCTCGAAACGAATATAAAAATCTGCGGGTACTGTCATCAGCAAAACAATTAAATGGACTAGAAGTTCAGACAAGAGATCGTTGATATACATACTACATGAGGAAGAGAGTCGGAGAATAAACGGAGCCCTGCGGTACACCAAGATCGATTAATTGGAAACATTTTTCTCAAAATTAATACTTCGAAAAAAATGTATAGATTTAAAAAAAAATGTTTAGTTTTTGGAAAGCAGTACCAATTTCCGATTTGACGGAAGATAAATCATCGAAATAAAAGTTATATTTTGAAATTAGAAAACGATTTGCAAACTTTTTCTGAGGGTTATAATATTGGGAGTAACTATCAGTGGATTAAGCGCTTGTATATCAGTTAGTTCTTCTTAATATAACCCCCCACTGGCAGCATCTGTAATATTTTATAGGACAATAACCATATAATTCACCTTTTTACCAACAAAAAATCCTTAAATCTTCAATAAGAATACATATTAAACAAATTAAGTTTACGAATTCGCATTTAATATGCTTAGCAGCCCGATTCTCCCCTTTGTAGGGAGTCACAAGCCTTGTGACTATTCCTCGTGAGGATTGTTGTGATTCGATAACATTTTAGTATTCTCCCCCTAATGGTCACAACGAAACTCACCACAGCATGGTGAGATTTTTAAGTGTCATTATTTGAACAGCTGATTATTCAAAACGAAGAAATTACTTTATCAATGTTTTGTTTTGGAGAGCGATTGGATCATTTGTATCTCTCAAAGTTTTTAAAAGCCGTCGGCGCTGCAAACTTCTTGATACGATTAGTTTCTTAAAAAAAATTTTGTTTATGTAAAAATGTTACTTTTCATTTTCGTTTGAAAGATCAGCAATAATATTCACTAGAACAAAGTCCACTTCCATTTTTGTGTACTCACAATTATTCATAAATCTAGAAAATTTTCTTACAATATATACTGAATGTCAATCTAAGAAACTTTAAAAAAATTATGAGTTGTAACCTGCTCTGAAGGAGATCACAGTTTCAATTGTTTTTGTGACTCTCACAAGTTGTGAGGTTGTGACTGAGCGGCAGAATTCGAAAAAGTCACAAAATCAATTTCACCTATTCTTGTGACTTGTGAGGTTCGACGGAATCGGGCTGTAAGTCCTAATTTGTAATCGAAAAAATGCTTCGGGAACGGTGAGTAATAACACAGTCGGAACGTTCGTTTGAGATATCATACATTAATACTGTATTGTTTTATTGGTAAGGGAGGGATTCTTACTCATTTGCGTTGACTGTCATTTTGATTTTTTTTTTTTTGTAAATTTGTTTTTCTGGAAATACTCGGACATTTCCAATTTTTACGTAAAAATGAACAATAGGTATTGAAGGAGATTTAATTTTGTTCAAGTTTGATTAATACATATTTGTGTTTTTTTTTACTAAAAAAGGACTCTAGTCTTTTCCCACTTAAGGACTTTACTCTCAAACTACAAAATTGTCATGCTTGAATTTAATCAAAAATATAATACAGCGATATAACAACTTTAAACTAAAACTTAGACTTCTCAAGATCCCCCTAAGGATTCAGACAAAAAACCTTACTTACATAATATTGTTATTTCAGTAAATTTGGTTCCAGAGAACCCGAAAAACTTTTTAGATTTCCCAGAAAATCTTGCTCATTGGATAAGGACTATAAAGTAATATTTCCTTTCAAGGAAGTCCCATAAAACGGCTTCGTTACTAATTTTAGGCTCGTTAATTTAGACTAGAGCTCGAGATACACCTGAGGCCTGTTTCATAAGACTACAAGACTAATAATTATTTGTGAGTTTACTTGTAGTTTGTAAATTTTAAGCCAATTTCTGTTTCATAAAAAAAAATCAAATAGACCTGTAACTAGAAGTGTCCCAGACTTGCAGTTGCAAGGAAATCTACAATTCCCTAAAAAGTAAAGTGTTCGAGGAATTGTGTATCTCTTTTCTGGTCCCAACTTTAACTTTCACTTTGTCAGTGCAAGATGGCCATAGAAGTGCTCACGATGCTATAATTTTTCAAATCAATTTTCTATGCTTTAAGATGGATTCTGAATTCAAGTCCACAACCGATTCTATTAAGTGAGTTGTAACCGAAAACTGCTCGAGCTATACATTTATCAAACATCAAACATTATTTCAGATGAATCTATGCATTTTCTCAAAGCCACTTTTTCTATTGGCTTGAGCTAAAGTTAACTAATGGGCATTTCCGGAACCGCTAGTATTACGGTTGATTTGTCGAACGGAAGCAATGTGACTGGATATTTCACGCGAACACTGTTCATAAAATAACTATAAAATAATGAGAGACAATAATAACACTGCGGCGGTACTCCAGAGATGGAAATATTTCTGTTATAGTTCTATCATCTATAATTTTTAAAGCTCTTTTTTGGATTATATCCAAGAGACTCAAGTGGGTTTTTGGAGCATCTGCCCAAATATAGGAAATGTACTAAAACTTTGGAGGAATATAGGCTTAATAGATTTCATATAGAGAGTATTGTCGACAGCAAATCAATCAAATAGATAGTAAATTTAAGTCAAATGATTTTTGATGAATTAGAGAAAGAAAGTTGGAGCCAAAACGGAGCCCTGAGGCACACCATTAGTTATTTTGCTGTTTTAGATTTAAATTCGTTCAGTACTACTTGTATTGGATGGTTAGAAAGGAAATTTTTTATCCATCGAAGAGAGAGTCATCAATACCAAAAGAACACATTTTCGATAAGCTTGATGCCAAACTTCATCCAAAGGGACATCGACTCGGAAGGAGACTAGCACAGTATCATAGATGAAAAATTTTACGCAATGGTTTTGTCAACGTTAAAGAACAACTCTTCAGAACAATAGGAGGGCAACTGTATGAGTGTTAAAGAAGATTTGTCGCCTAGAATCGTTTGCTCTATTAAGTACAGGAGGTGTCATGAAACTGTCTGGAACCGTCGAAGTAGTATTTTGTTACTTTTCTACAAATACCTAATACTTTGCACTACCTTTGGGACACTTTAGTTTTTTTGCATTTATTAATGGCTAGTAGAAATTTGGTTCGTCGAATATGATCATTCCTGGTCTTTCTAGATTGTTTGAACTAATTTTAATTTTTCTCAGAAATGCTGGCTTTATATCATATCCGTCTTAAAACAAAGACAAATATTAAAGTCGAAGGAAATTCCACTGGTCCCGTTTGGTGTTTTGTGGGTTTGATATCCATCCAATACATAAATGCGTCTATTACATTTCTCGGAAGTGATGTGATGTGATGTGGAGTGGTTTTGTGTCGCAATATCTATAGTTCTCGAAAAGAGATAAGCAACTCTGTGCAATACGGAGCGTAACCAAATATTAACCAGCGCATATAAGCTTAGTGATTGAGATTACAAGCAACTCCTTACCAAAAGCTACGAGATAAATTTGATTCTGACTTAAGATGTCATGTTCGATGGAAGCATCTTTGAAATAATTGTTTTTTTTTTCTAATGATTTTCATCAATAGTTCTCAACAACTTTACAATAGTAATGGTAAGCTTAAAAGTATTTTGAAAAAATATATATTTGTTGGTATTAAAAAATATACTAAAAGAAAACACTCACAAAGGTGGATTCTTTTTTTCATCTACCACATCGTTAGCAATTTAACTTTTTCAATACCCCAAAGCCAAAATCTCTTGAAAATTTTGTTTACCTGTTATGTGATGAGAAGTAATGACAGATGGTTTTGGTTTTGCTTATATAAGAAGATGAGTAGGATATGAAATTTGAATGATGGGTTAGGAAGATTTTTTGATATCAACTTCATCGTGAAGAAAAAAAAATAAAAAGTTAAATTGAGGCTTATCTGTACTTCTGTAGCAGCTAAAGGGGTATTACAAATTTAAACTTTGAAATACTTAATTTCTTTTTTTATTTTTTGGCTTATCTTTTGTATTTCTCTATTACAAAAATATCTTATCATATAAAGGACATATTTTCGACAAAAGAATAAATAAAAGATGCTTCTCTTTTGGATCTTTGTATGTGCTTAAATTATTGATAGAATATTGAGGAAGTGTACGTTTAATTAACAACAAGAATATTGAAAAGATTAGGGGGACATATTACTCGTATGTAGATACATCAATCTATGGGTTTTGAAATAAATACTGAATACGACGTTCAGATATAGTCGTAATTTTAAACTGTCCCTGTTCTAAATATTTAATAAATTTTGAACAGAATTATCATACCTACAAATTTTCTGCTGACAATTTATATATTTATATTTTAATGATGGTCTCATTTCAAATTTATGTACAAAAAAAAAACAACTTTACAAGAGAGTTGCATTTAAGCATTAAATATTAAACCTTAAATTTAAAAAAAAAATGATATAAAATAAATTGTTCATTCCGTGGCAAATGTACTAATGATTTCTTTTTATAATAAATAAAATTCTACTTACCCGCTCTGAAAACAAAAAAAAATATTCAATCAAAATCAAATCACTTTCACATACACAATCTCAACAAAAACATATATTTCACCCTAAAATAAAATTTAGGTGCAAAAATGTCTGAAAATCTAACAATGCATATTAAAAAGGTCTCACTTTAACACTTATAATAAATCTAAATAAAATCTTTTGTTTTGTTTTTTTTTTTTTTTTATTAAAAGGCTCATAAACCACCAAACGCGCCAAAAGCTGAATGTATGCTACTAATGGCAAAAAGATATTTCAACAGCTTTTGTTTACGAACTTTTAGGGCTCTTTAAGGTTTAATCCTAATGTATATTTTTATGGGCAACCACACAAAACATAGATTTAAGTAGGTATCTATATCGAGGTAGGTTGGTGTACATAACTACACCCTATTAAAAGTTGCCCCCAAAGCCTAAAGCCATGTACGAAGCTATACATTTTTTAATAGCCACAAAAGTTTACCAAAGGGAAGGTAAATCTTGACCAGGAATAGTTATTTGCGTGATTTACGCCTCAATGTATAAAAATACTAATTAAGGAATGAATACAGGATTTGAATGGGACCAATAGGGCAAGTGTTAACGTATCCGCAGTCTAAGTTGAACATAATTCTAATCATATAGCATACCATGGTACTAAGAACAATAAGTCGAAATATTTAGATTTTTTTTTTGTGGGACGAAATCCCATTAATATTAACACAAATTTCAACCTCCACAAAAGGTGTGGAAATATTTAAAGATGGCGGACAAGGTATCTTCATCATCGGAGTGCCTAAAACATTTATAAAAGAAATTGAGAACGAAGGATTTCTCGTTAATGGTATTTTCTACCGCCATCATTCCCAAATACAATTCCACGAGAATCAAATAAAAATTCTAACCGTAAATCTTAAAAGGTCTGAGGCTTCCGTGGTGAGGTGTTCAAGCAGGGATACACAGAGAGAAATTTGCAGATATTAAATGCACGTCAAGTTCTCTTTGTATACCTTTAACACTTTTATTTAACTTCACTTCACTTATTAAGGGTGGATTTTTAAAGGATTGAAAAATTTCTTTCATAATTCCTATTCATAAAGTAGGTCCTAAACAAGATGTCTTAAGCTATCATCTAATTTTCAAGCTCTCGGTTATCGCAAAATTATTTGAAAAAATCATTTACAATAAAATGTCCTTTCTTTTCAAAAGAATTATCTCACCATACCAATATGGATTTGTCAGTTGAAAATCAACAACGACAAATCTTATGATTTTCAGTAATTATGTTGTTAGTTGTTTCGAAAGTGGATCTCAATATGATGTCATCTACACCTATTTCGCTAAGGCCTGTGATCGAGTAAGCCACAAAATTCTGATGCAAAAGTTGGTAAATTTAGGTTGTCATTCCAATCTCTTTGAATTGGCTTTAATCTTATTCATGCGATCGTATTATAAATAATTTTAAGTCTTGCCAAAGTAATGTTACCTCTGGTGTTCCTCAAGGAAGCCACCTTGGACCCCTTTTATTTTTTATTTTAATAAATGATATTCCACTTCATATTCGATTTTCTGAAAAATTCTTCTTGCTGATTACTTAAAAATATTCTGTCTCATGAAGTCTATTTCTGAATGTATTCGCTTCCAAGAAGATCCCAGAAATTAAGGACGTAGCTCTTTACAGAATAGAAGAGAAGAAAGATCTTGGCGTTTTATTTAATCCTAAACTTAATTTTAATCTGCATATTGATTACATAGTAGCTAAAGCTAAATCTATGCTAGGATTAATTTCTAAAAATTCTATGGAGTTTACTTACACTTAAATCTTACACTCTTAAATCTCTCTTCATTGCCTTTGTTCGTTCCGTTTTAGAATATAACAGAACAATGTTTTATGGAGTCCTTTCTACAAAACAAATTCTCAAAGAATTGAAGATATTCAAAAACGTTTTACAACAATGGTAGTCAATCGTTTACATTGGAATATCAGAATGGCCGCTTATTTTCGAACTTTGACAGGTGATTGCGGCCATATTGTTAAAGCTACAACATGGTGAGTTACAGCGTTCAAAAACATATGTATATGCAAATGATTAAATTGATTTATAAAACAGGGTCTTCTGTTCGAACAACATTTCGCGCACTTCAATCGAAAAATCATATTCAGCAACGAGGTTCATGTCTGAAGGAATGGGTTCATCACTAAGCAAAATTTTCGAATTCGGGACAGTCACAATCCACTAAATTGCAATGCATCAAGAGAAAGTCACTTTTTAGTTTACATCATTGGCATCATCAGACCATACTTTCTTGAGAACAACGTTGGCCAGGCCATCACCGTCAACGGTTGGCGCTATCGGTCGATGATTACTAATTTCTTTTGGCCCGAATTGGATGATGTGGACACCGACGACATGTGGTCTAAACAGGACGGCGCTATATACACCACAGGGACATTTTACACGAGCGATTTCAACACATGTTATCTTACGCGGCGACCGATGTGAATTGCCCCCTAAGATCATGCTATTTGACCCCGTTAGACTTCTTCTAGTGAAGTTTTCTTAAGTCACATACATATCTATGCCAATAATCCACAATCCATCACTGCCCTGAAAACCAAAATAATCAATCCCATTGGTCAGATTTAAGCTGTTTTACGCCAGAATCATGGAAAATTGGACGCTTCGAATGCGTTCCACTCAGTCCAGGAGCGGCGGAAATTTGAATGATGTTATATTTTATACATATGGGCACAAATGGGCCTTTTGAATAAATACAAAACATTGAATAATATCTCACTCAAAGTTTCTTTTATTCAAATTTAAATGTAGGAAATGCTTAATTAAAAACCATTTCCATTTTCCAAATCCTTTTAAAATATTTATAATCTCCAATGCCAATCGCGAAAACCCAAAATTTCGAATTCGAAAATCTTGAATGCCAAAAAAACTCGAATAACTAAAATCTCGAATGACCAAACTCAGAATCTCTCTTTTTACGTGTTCTGATTTTTTTTTATTTTTGTGCTTATTCTTAAATACTTGTCATTATGAAAAATGCTTTGCAAAAGTTCGTTCTTGTTGATTCTCATTTGTTGCTATTAACCTGAGTTGTAATGATTTTTGCCAAACAAAACCAATGGTGAATTAAATAATGTAGAGTTATAATTTTATTTCAAGGCATCGGAAAGGAGCAAGAAATGCAAGACTTGAAAACAAATTAAAGGGCATTTAAGGCTTCTGAGAGTTTCGAATTATGTGATTCCGGATTCTCAATAATTGCTCTTGAAGATTTTGGAATTATTTCGATTATTTGCTTATCTACTAAGTATTTCTCAAATTTTGTGAAAAGGCAATATAAAGCCCGTAGCCCGTGTTAAAATGGTTCATTAGAACTGAGATTTATTAACTTTCGCCATTTTACTTAACAAAACAATTTTTTGCTAAGGAAACTGAGTTATTTGAACGTAGATTTGTATGTAACAAACTCATGGTATTTTGTGTCACTAAGAACACTAATTGAATATTTATTTATTTAAAAAAAATTTAATTTGAAATACTAATTCATAGAAAATTTAATTTAAAGAGGTGATTATTGGAATCTATCAGATCTATGGCTTCGAAAATATGACAAAAAAAGAAGAACTTTATGTCGGAACTAAATCTCTCAATTTCGAAACATAAGGGTTATTGATTTTCGTATTTTTTGGCAGTGTTTTTTACATTTCTATTTAAATTCAAAATAATGACGGAATACATTGATAATGGTTTTGTGACTTCAAATTATGTATCTGCCGTTACACTAACAACTTTGAAAATTTGTTTGTAGTTTGAGAGATTTTTTAGGATTAATTTAAAAAAAAATATGGGAGTTACATTTCGTTGATGAATAAATGAATTTAATTCGTTATGCAATGAAATATTAAAACAAAACTAATTCAATGAAGGTTTAGTAGAATATTATACAGAAAAAAAAAACTGTTTAGGAAAATTAATATGACACGGAATGTATTTAAACTGGCACATTCATAATAAACTTTTGTGATTTTGAATTTTAACGTAGGTTTTATGCGGATGGTACTCTGTTAATTTATTTTGCAAAATAAAATCAAATCAATAATATAAAAAACAGTTTGGGAAGAATTCTAGATTTAGTGTTTATAAACAATGACTTAAAATACGATTTAGCAATTTCGGATTTCCCTCTTCTTAATAACTCTGTTCATCATAAAGCTGTAAGTTTGACATTTGAATATTATAATTATGCTTATGTTTTGCCTAATAACAACCTTAAATATTATAATTATGCAAGGGCAGACTTTATTGCACTCAATAATTTCTATAATTCTTTTAATTGGAAGAATTTATTGGGAAGTGAATCCTTAGAAGATATTTATAATCGTTTTAAAAATGTTGTGTTTGAAGGCGTTGAACGTTTTGTTCCTACCTCATTCAAGAAAAAAACGTTTAAGCTTCCCTGGTTTAATTCTAGGATTAAAAATTTAGAAAATGCCAAAAACAAGGCATTTAAGCATTATAAAATATCAAATACGCAAGAAGATCGGGTTAGGTTTTTCCAGTTACGAAAAGAATTTGATTTTTTGAATAGGTTTTTATATAGGCAGTATATTAATAACACGGAGGCTAATATAAAATATAATTCGAAATCATTCTGGGTATACTTAAATTCCAAAAGGAAAAATTCATCGTTTCCTCAAAATATGGAATTTGAAAGTCTAAAATCGTATGATACTCAATCTTCATGCAATCTCTTTGCACAATTCTTTCAAACTTCATATAACAGTGATTTAATAGATGATATTGATGAGCTATATCCAGATATAAATCCTTTATTCGATTTTTCCCTACAAAGTTTCTCAGAACAGGATGTTTTGGAAAGTTTACAGGATATTGATACGACAAAAAAAGCTGGATTTGATTTAATTCCTCCTATTCTCTTATCAAAATGCTCAACTTCTCTTTGTTACGCTTTATCCCATATTTTCAATATATCTCTCTCGACTGGTGTATTCCTGGATGAATGGAAAATTTCATTTATTGATCCTATATTTAAAAGCGGTCTTAAACATTTAGTGAAGAATTATCGACCTATTTCTAAACTATCTACAGTACCTAAGCTTTTCGAAAAAATGGTAACTCAAAGACTTTATTTTTCTGTTAAAAATTCAATATCCCCGTATCAACATGGTTTCTTAAAGGGTAGATCAACTTGCACAAATTTAACCCTTTATACAAATTTCTGTAGCAGTCAATTAGAAAATGGAAAGCAAGTTGATGTTCTTTATACTGACTTTGTAAAAGCGTTTGACCGAATACATCATGGTCTTCTCCTGCAAAAATTAACAAGATTGGGCTTCAATAAAGCTTTCATAAAATGGTTAAAATCATATCTATCAGATAGAAAGCAGATTGTAAAATTAGATGGCTTCACTTCTAACACTATGGAAGTTGTATCGGGTCTTCAGCAAGGGAGTCATTTGGGCCCATTGCTTTTCATAATTTTCACGAATGACTTACCTTCTGTACTGAGATATTGCAACTGTTTGATGTATGCAGATGATGTAAAGATTTTCCTTCCAACATCTTCACTCACCGACTGTTTATTTCTACAATTGGACATAACCAATCTTTTAAACTGGTGTAGCTATAATCGCCTGAAATTGAACTATTCCAAGTGTAAAATTTTTAGTGCTACAAGATCTCCATCTCTTATTAATTTTGATTATAAATTCCATGATTTTAGCCTTTGCAGAGTTAATGTTATAAATGATCTTGGCGTACATTTTGATACTAAACTTGATTTTAGAGTGCACGTTGATTATGTTGTCTCCAGAGGTAATTCCTTGTTAGGATTTTTAAAACGTAATTCAAATGAATTTAAGGATGCGTATACACTAAAGACCTTATTTATGTCTTTAGTTTTACCTGTTTTGGAATATTGTTGTGTCGTATGGTCACCTTTCTATGAAAATAATATTTTTAGAATAGAGAGAATTCAAAAAAGGTTCACCACGTATGCCTTAAGAAAATTTAATTGGCTCGGACCCTTACCAAACTATATGGCAAGATGTTCTCTTATAGATTTGAAAACACTTAAATGTCGCAGGGAAGTCCAATGCATTTTATTTGTAAAAGATGTCATAGATAATCGAATATCTTCTATGGAATTGCTTTCCTTAATTCCCTTCCATGTCCCTATACGAATGTTTCGAAATAAAAGTGATTTGTTCTACATCGTCCCTCATAGGACTAACTATGGGTTAAATGAACCAATAACGCGTTCTTTAAAACTTTTTAATGGAGTTTGCAATGAAGTCGATCTTTTTATGAAGAGGGATTTTTTCAAGAAAAGAATACTCGTTCTATGTAATTGATTTTTTTTTATACTTGTTTCTATTCTTTTTGTTTGTAATAATTAATTGTTATCTTAATTTTTAATTATGTATATATTATGTAAGTTATGAAAACTGTTGTATGTATGTATTTTATTTATTTGTATTGTATTTATTTTGCCCAAACTATAATTGTTCATGGCTTAAATTTTGTTTTTTTTTTTTGTAATCAGCAGATCTTTGCAATCAATTGATGAAATAAAAAAAAAAATAAATAAATAAATAAAATACATATTTTTTCATAAAGAGATGTTTGAATGGTTTAATTCTTTACAAAAAAAAAACTCCAACTCAGATTTTTAGACTAAAAAATATCGGGTTTACGTCTAAGGTTTATTGAGAGAATTATAATGTTAAAGACAGCAAGACGAACAGTGAAACAGTGAGGAAGAGAAAGGAGGCCTCGATGAACATTGGTCTTGAATAATTGCAAATTGACATGGCAAGGGAAAAACGTACGGGGTAAATTATTCCATAATCGTTTTGTGCGACTAAGAAAACAATCTCTGTACGACTGAAATTAAATTAGATGTTCAATTGATATAAAATTACGACCTGCAAGAAATTGTCTTATCTAATTACCTTTCCTAAGAATGTACGTTTTTCAGAGATTGAATTTTGTTTAAATAAACCAAATTGTCAGTATTCCTTGTTAAGATTATGATTGGGCACGGATGTATTATACCAGAATCAGAATCGAGAGCATTCAACGTCGTTTCCTACGCTTAGTACTTCGTAGTTTGTCTTGGAAAAACCCTTTTATTTTACCTCCGTATCGAGACCGACTTAAATACGCTGGAAGAACGAAGAGCGATAAGCGAAATTCTCTTCATTCATCGTCTTTCAGGGTCTATTGACTGCAAGACTTTCTACAACTCCATCTTTTTCAACGCTAATTCCCATAATAAAAGAAATCCTTATCTCTTCTATTTACCAACCCACCGTATACCTCTTATGGCTCCAACGCACCTAGTAAATGTTTCGACTTAAACCTCAGTTCACCCTGCCTGAAACTCCGTTTTCATCATCCAATCCTAGATTTAAGAACTATATTTAAGTTAGATTAAGAATTAGCCTGTAAAAATTAAATTTGGTGGTGCAACAGCTCGAAATGAACCAGGACCTAGTGACTTACAACTCTCAACCATTCCTGTGTGCGTGTTACCAGGAACGAAGGGGACCTACAATTTTCTGCCGATTCCGAACGGCTAATGAGCAGCACTTTCCATGACAAGAGATACTCTTGGAGGATTTGTCAATTCCTCGCAAGAGGCATTAACGCACTAACCATTATGCCAAGGTTTACTCAAGAATTAGCCTGTATTAAGCCTAAGAATTGGTGGTATTGCCCCACCAAAATTAAAATTATTAAATTACCGTCTTACCAAGCCGAAACAAATTTGAAGTAAGTATAAGCAAGTTTTTTTCTTGTAAAAATAAAATAAAAATAATAAAAGACGTGTTGACCTTGCTTATTTTCAAAGCGGTGTATTTAGGAAGGGAGGTCTACTATGTGCATGACAGAGCGCCATATAGTAGTGCTTTCTGTTTGGGAAAGCGGACATAGCTCCATAAAATCTGACCCAATTCACCGATGAACTTGTTAGTAATGAATAGTATGAGGAATCAAATCTCACGCACTGCCACAGTAACTCTAAAAATAAAATGCACGACTGGGTCGCACGAACCTGCTCCTATGTAATAGACTAGGAATTAAAAAAAAACGAATGTTACTAAAGAAAAGTGTTTATAAGGATAAAATGAATTTTTTAAATTCTTTTAGTAGTAAGAGATAAAAACAGAATGCTATGCAAATATGAATTTATGCAAGAACAAAATTTATAAGTGGTTGTAGTGGTTCCTTAAAAAATTAAGCTTTTATGTACAAAATTTTTAAAACATTTTTAAGGAAAAATTTTGGTACGCCAACTTAAAGTTTTTATTATTGTACTATTGAGAGTTAAATTATGCCGATAATGACAAATTCAAAATTCGAGAAAATCGTTCTATGGTAGGTACAGTCAGTAATATCTAGATTTCAATTTTTTTTAATTAAATTATATATCGTAAGAATTAATCAAAAGAAAAACCATTTTAGCAAAATTCTCGGAACCCTTTTCGAGAAAAATACGATTTTCGAGAACCATTTTTTAACATTTGTATAGAAGGTGCCGTTAGTTTTAGTTTTAGATAAAACAAATTTTTTTTCTCAAATCTTGTAGATTATGTTGAGAAACTTTTATTAGTCAAGTTTGGAAAAAATCGAGCATGGGGTTTCCGAAATATTGAGTTTCCAAAAAAAAATTTGATTTTTTTTTAAAAATCCAGAAAATAAAAAATTGAAAATTTTAA
Source organism: Philhelius festivus (assembly GCA_963931855.1). Taxonomy (NCBI): domain Eukaryota; kingdom Metazoa; phylum Arthropoda; class Insecta; order Diptera; family Syrphidae; genus Philhelius; species Philhelius festivus. The sequence goes on from OZ007555.1 coordinate 151,395,001, forward strand.
TACGTAATAATATTCAAACTTTGGAGGAGCTTTAGCATAAAAAAAACTGATTTTAATCGGCCAAACCATTTTCGAGAAAATCAAAAACAAAAAAAAATGAACCCAGGGGGGCTACCAAAAATAACAATTTTTTGGAAAATTTTTTTCAACCATTACCTAAATGAATTTTTAAAATTTTTTTTTTTTAATTTTGTGGAACAGTTTTTGAGAAAAAAAAATGTTTATAAAATTTCGTCAAAAGACAGACAGATAGACAACTATCGTCGTAATGTCAACTTTGGTCAAAATCTATAGTTCGATTTTTTTACGATGCATAACTTGCCTTATAGTACCTATAAGTCGCAAGTAAAAACGTGATCTTGTCATTAAACTTGATATGTACGTAAGTTTTCTTAGTTAGGTTAATTTTTTTTAAGGTTAGGTTAGGTAAGGTTGAAGTGACTGTCAGCAGAGCCAACAAACTTAGACCATGAGTTGGTCCATTGTGATACAACATTGAATCTAGGAGACTTTCCCCCTAATCGTTAAACCCATTCTCCGTTTGAATCGAAGAGGAGTATATGTATTTGGGATAAAGCAGGACATGTAGAGAGAAGATGAGAAATCGATACCTCTTCTTCTTGGTCCATGCACGCTCTGCAGAAATCTCTAAAATAAACTGCAAGCCGCAGTGTGTGCTTGCCTATAGAATGGTATCCTGTACTAACAACTATTTCGGAGACTATATGCGAAGCGCTTCAGATTCAGTATTGGCCCTATCTGTTGTGACGCCAAGCAGGTGGTGATATTGTTTCACCTTAGTTTTGTTCTCTCTTCTAGCTTTACAAAGTTTACACGTAGTGATAGGAAAACCTATATTTTCCTTATCTGGCAATAACGGTATCATTGTTCCACTTCTGGCGGAGGGAGTTGTGCAAAGTAATCCCCCCATGCATAGACAACCAATTAGTGTGTTTGGTTAAAGTTGTCCACCATACTTCCATGACGTACGTTAGAAGCGGTCTGATTTCCGAGGTGTATAGCCAGTGAGTAATGCGGGGTTCGATCCCCATTTATTCCCAATGGCTTTTTTGGATATTTGGATTTTTTGTCTATAATGTAAGGTTTCCAACTTACTTCTTATCTAAAATAAGACCCAAGTATTTTGCTTTGTCGGAGAATGTTAGTGGTATACCTTTAATTGAAGCGTGGTCTAAGTTTCTTAGTAAGCCCATAGATGTTTAAGAAAATTATTAAATTAAAAAGCAGCTCCTATGAAATCAGAGTTATTAAGCAAATTTTGATTAAATTTATAGGACTGGACTGTTGAATTTTTTTAACAAAAAATAGAAAATAAAATTTCTTATTTTTCAAGTTAAAAATAATAAAATGTTCTGTACGAGTATTTCTTAATATCGATTTCTCAAACTTTAAAAAAAATAATATAGACATTATTGTATGATACTTTATTTCCACACCAAACCGAAATCTGAGAGTTCAGCTAAAATTTGTTGAGATTTTAGTGTGGCAAGATTTCATTGAGATTTTGTTAAAATCTCTTGTAGTTTCGAAGTGTTTATTTTTGAAGTGTTTTTCACCTTTTGCACCAAAAGAGCCAATAGTTTAATGAATAAACGGCTATTTATTAATTGACAACTAGTTGTAGCAATAAAATTTCCAAAAATATAAAACGAAAAAAAAAAACCCTAGGTATTCTCATAAATAATAAGAATTGTATCATTCTCATCAAAAACTCAAATATTCTTACAATGATTCTGTGTGTGTCTATATTTTTGTCAAAGTTATTTTTTTTTTTAAATTTTAACTTAATCAAGTAATTCGATCCCCATTAAAAGAAAACTACATACATATACACATGTACCAACACCTATTGGAATGAACAATTTATTTAAATTATTTTGAAATGAGAGCCATTTTACTCATTAACATTGATACCTTTGTTAGATTTTTCTTATTAAATAAAATATATTTTAATAAGAAAAAAATAAAAGTTTGTCACTTACCTTATGACATAGTTAACGCAAACAACACTTTGTGGTTTTTGTTTGTCATAAACAATTGTGGCTTGTGTCACAATCCAACAATAACCACCACATTTTCCCAAGAAACGATAACGACATGTCTCACCTTGTCCTTTACTGAGTGCTGTAAAATATTAACCAAAAAAATTCAAATAATTATTTATGTATATATTGGGAGAAAAAAGAAAAATTAATTTTAATTTATTGAATTGAAATAAATCTCAATTCCGAATTAGGTTTAATGAATTCAAAGACCATAATGTAAATAGATGCGGTTGAGTTAAATTGAAGTTTGAGTATCGAATTTCTTTTGCGGTAAGGGTGGGCGCCAGAAATTAGAATTAATATGCAAATAAAACAATGTTACAGAGAGAAGAACAAAATACATCAACTTGACAGTGAAAAAAAAAAATCAGAGACAAAAGTTAAGAGCACAGAAATATATAATGCACAGCTGGGTCGGCTGAACTTGCTACTATCTTCACGAGCCGAGATCTGCTCTCGGCTCTCGTATTCGGTATGAGTTCTTCAAAAACGCTTCACACGAGTTCATTGAGTATCTCGAGGATTCATATTTCATTACGGAAAGGTGCCAAGCAGCTTCTCAAAAAAGGAGATGCAACGGTCATGTTAACTATAAAGACATTTCATTTACAAATTCGGTTATGAAAATATTTACAGGAATCCTCTTAAAGCTTATGACAGAGTGTCCGGGAAAAAATGTACTAAATGAATTTCAAGCAGATTTCAGAAAGAACTACACGACAGTGGAGTACAATATTCACACTCATTATATTGCCCAAACATATTTTGATAAAGGCGAACAAAACTCTCAGGTGCTGTAAGTATAATCGATCGGTCGCAAGGAAGAAATACTCCCTAGCTTTCGGAAGAAACTTGGGCTAGGATCGAAGAAAGAAAACAGCTCAAAGCTCGCATTGCAGCAACGTCAGCAGCAGGCAGAAACGACCTACAGTCTGCATACCACATGAAGATGAGAGTGGAAGTTCACCGTAGAGTGCGACGTGACAAGCGTAACTATATCAACGCATTGTTAACAGAAGCAGAAGAAGCCGCAAGTAGGTGCGACAGTAGGACCGTCTACAAAATTACCAAAGAGCCAACAGGTGTCCAAAGCTCTAAACAACACCTGGTAAAGGACATAGACGGATCGCTGCTAGTTTAGGATGAGGACCAGCTCAAAAGGTGGAAGGAACACTTTTCTGCGTTTTCACCAGCGAAGTCAACCTAACACCCAATGATTCGTCCGTAGAAACAAATTCCCGAATACGCACTGTATCCCCAAGTAGAGAAGAAATCTTAGCCGCAACCAGAGCACTGAAGAACAACAAAGCGGTTTGACCTGAGGGTATTCCCACAGAGCTCTTAAGAGCAGCGCCAACAACATCGTCTGAGCTCCTGCACCCACTCATAGAAAGAGCTTGGGAAACAGAAAGTTTTCCTGAGGAGTGGAAAAAGGGGATGATTGTCAAGCTTCCAAAGAAAGGAGACCTTACGCAGTGCGAAAACTGGAGAGGAATCTGCGTGCTTTGAAGGTTATAGCACGAATCGTCCTAGAGCGAATAAAAGACCACCTAGAAGACACGCTTGACGCCGAACAAACAGGTTTCGTCACTGGATCTTCCTGTGTGGATCACATCAACACCTTGTGGATCATCAACGAACAGTGCGTTGAATATCGATCACCACTTCCCCTGCTGTTCACTGCTTTCGAAAAGGAGTTTGACAGTGTCAACAGAGAATTTATCTGGCTTGCCTTGCGCAGGAAGGGCATCTCAGATAAATTGATCGCTATTATCAAGGCTACATATGAAGGATCCAAATGTCACATTCTGCATAAAGGAAGGTTGTCAGAGGAGTTTGAAATCCAAGCTGGTATTAAACAGGGTTGTATACTGTCACCAATACTGTTCCTGTTGGTAATAAGTGATGTGCTGCATGCAGCTTTGTCGACTTTAAATGGAGGAATTCAGTGGAATCTGCTATCACACCTGAAACATCTGGAATACGCGGATGACGTGTGCTTACTCTTTCATAGGATCATGGATCTCCATCAATGACAACAAGGGTGGAGAGAGAAGCCGAAACCGTCGGGCTTATGATGAATACGGCAAAAACTAAAAGGATCAGCCTTAGAACTTCCTCATCTACTCAAATAGATATTTCTGGACAACTAGTAGAGACGGTAGAGAATTTTCAATACTTTGGGAGTATTGTCTCTACTGATGGCGAGCCCGAACTAGATATAACCAGCCGAATCGGGAAAGCAAAGGCTGCGTTCGGAATGTTTTCCAAAATATGGAGAAACAACTCTATACGCCCAAAGACCAAGCTACGATTGTTCCGCTCCAATGTAGAATCCGTGCTTCTTTATGGATGCAGCACTTGGAAAGTAACACCCACTGTCACAAGAAAGCTGCAAACGTTCGTGAATAGATGTCTGCGAATCATCTTGCGGATTTTCTGGCCCAACCGTATCTCCAATGATGAACGTCATGCGAGGACAGGTCAGGAACCCATCGACTCTATAATACGAAAACGTAAGTGGCAGTGAATTGGACATGCGCTTCGAAAAAGCCACGAGTGCATTGCGAGTCAAGCGAGGCAGAGGAGTGGGCCGACCCAGAAGTACTTGGCGAAGAACGGTCGAAGAGGAATAAACACAACTGGGGAAGAGTTGGAGAGAGCTGAAGTACATCTCTAGAAACTGTACACGATGGCGCGTAGGAGTAGTGGAGCCCCTTTACCCGCAAGTTGAACCACACGGACGTAACAGGCCCGAGGATCTAAGTAAGTAAGTAAGTAAGTAAAAAAACTCTTTCTATTTTTCGGGGACTTTAAAGCAGGTTCTGAATCCATAGACAGAAGATCACTCTTTATAAATCTTAGTAACATCGGATTATCTTCAAAAATTATTAAAATATTATAAAGTCTCTACAAAGAAAATTGTACTGCAGTTTTTTAAAACAGGCTTGGGAGTAAAACGGCGATGTTTTCTTAGCCTACTGTTATTCTCAATATTTTTGGACGATCTGGTAACATTTATTCCTGGAAGAATCGGCTTCAATGGTAAGACAAAATGAGGAAATCGAAAAGGTCCAAGAGTTATCATCACATCTTATTTTTCCTTTAAAAAACACCTTGAAGAAAAATTAAAAGAAGGCGCAAAAAAAGCAATTCATTGTAGCTGAAAGAGTTTTCTAAGGAATATTACGGCGGATACCAAGTATAAAGTTTTCACAGTGGTTGTCAAATCGATCATGTGTTATGCAGCACAGATTATTTTTGGTTTAAACTTCAGTTCAACAACAAATTTGATTGCACAGTTTCATTCAAACCTTGAATAGGGTTCATTCTGCAGTTTAAGTAAGTTAAACGACACTATTCTGTCGTTTAAGACTCAGTTCAACAACCCCTTCAAACATTTGAAAATAGAATTTATTTTATTTTATTTTTTAACGTTTCTTTCTGTCACAGGCCACAACTGAAACAAAGAAAACTTTTCTTTATTGTTTTTTCTTTGATTCAGATAGAAAGAGAAAATAATTTACTTAAACTACGTTCAAGTTCAGATTAGACTGTGAAACCGGACAAGTTGAAGTTCAAATTTAAGCTTTAGTTCAGGTTCAGCAGAACTTATGTTTAAACTTCCACTGTGAAACTGGGGGTTAGTATATAAATTTATATTGATTTGCTTATAGTTGAGGTTGGGTTTTATCTATATAATTAAGGTTAAATTGGTTTTAAATTTTGATAAATAAATTTGAGAATGGTACAAACTTATTTTTTCTTAATTACTACAGCGATTTAAAATTTTTGTGCTTGCATAAAGTTCATATTTGTATACAAAATCACGTCATTCCATTTTTCAGCTCTAACTACTAAAGATGAAATGAACCTTTAAAAAAATGCATAACTTGCCTTATAGTATACCTATAAGTCGCAAGTAAAAATATAATTTATGTTTATTACTAATTTTAATTTTAAGTCTCTGAAACATAAGAGCAGGTTCGTTTGACTAAGATTTACAATTTGTTTTGTATTGCAATCAGCACTCCACTGCTTGCTCTTATGTTCTGCTGAATTGAGAAGCATTTATAAAAAACAAGGATATTTTGAAGTCCTTACAGTTTTCTTCCTACAAATAATAAAAATTTGTATGTTTATGTATGTTTTCTATGAACTCCAAAACATCGTGACCGATTTTGATGAAATTTTCAGGAAATCTTAAGATTACCGCAGACATCGGATCAACTGAATTTTTGTTTGCTTTTTTTTCCACAAAAGAAACATTATTTTTTATTTAGCTTAAATAAATGTGTGTTTTTTTTTTCTAGCTGACTGGGGCGGGCGTAGCAAGGCACTGTACCATTTGTATTGATATTGTCTAAGACCTATATCTGGCTATATATAAGTGCTGTCCGTGCAAAGCCGAGGCGAGTCGCTAGTTATTTATAAAAATAAAATACATATGTGAAATAATAATTCTTAAAATGCAATTTTCAACAAATTCCACAGATTTTTTTTAAACAAGAAATAGCTTAACGCTTGTTGTTTAAAAGAAGTCCATTTGAAATATTGTCAACAGGTTGGACGTGAGTGTTTGAATTTAAAAAGAAAACCCCAGCAGATGTGTCTCGTAAATGTCAACGTTAAGCAGCATTTTAAACAAAACAAAATTTTAAAATCTTAATCATTTTCAAAATTAAGGCAATAAAATCGTTCATTTGTTATTTTTAATTAAAGAAGCATCGCCTATAAAACCTCGAGGATTTGAAATTAACCATTACATTGTATGTTTACGATTGTCAAAAGTTCACTTAATTTCTTGCAATAGAAGTAAAATTACTTCCGCAAAAAAAAAACCATGATCCATTAACTTCAACACTTAAGGGTTGCGAGCAAGATGTTGTTTGAAATTTGTATTTAATGTGAATTCCTAGGCGTGTCAACATAAAAATTTTGATACATATTAAAAAGAGAAGAAAAAACAGATGACAAACAGGTTGCGAGGTAAGATTTAATTTTGTCGAGAATGTCTATTTTGTGATGTTTTTGAACCTTGAAACATGGGATTTGATGTCGTCAAATAATATTCTTTTTTTTTTATGTTTTAAAAAAGTCAGATTTATTCAGAAAGGCTTAAGGGTTGAAAACTCTTCTTTATTTATTTCATTTGAAAAAAAAATTATATTTGAATTTTTATTTTTTTTAATGAATGGCCGCTACATTCTTGAGGGCATCGACCATTATTAGAGAGATAAGATACACTTTTACTGTTGCATATTTATATTCATAGATACTCGTATATTAATTTATTCATCACATGGTTCAAGCTTCGAACAGAACGCGAATGACTTTTTAAAAGGGTGGTCAAATTTTAAGGGCCGATGTTGAATGTGAACCACACATAAACGTCAAGTTTTTTCTGCATTTCATTTGACATTTCTCAATTTCAGACTAAATCAATTTGAACCATTGTAAGATACACAATCGAGCAACGCTTTAAAGTTATTCAGGCTTATTATGTGGGTGTTGAAATCAAAATGCATATCGTGCACTTCGTGATTTTTTCGGTCAATTTAATCGTCCAAATGTGCATACAATCGAAAAAATCGTGCAAAAATTTGAGCCAACCGGGTGTGTAGAAGATGTGAAAACACCAGTGCATGCTCGTACAGCTCGTAAAGCTCGTACTCGTACTGCAGAAAATATTGCTGCTGTTCGCGATAGTGTGGCTGAAGAGCCATACCTCAACTCGTCGTCGTGCCCAAAAATTGCACTTCTCACGCTCGTCGTCGATGAACATTATGCATAAAGACTTGCATTTACACGCTCACAAGGTGAAATTGACTCAAGAACTAAAGCCTCTTGACCATTTCAAGCGTCGTCAATGGTCAGAATGGTGGCAAGGAATGGCAACAGCGGATTTTCAGCTCAGAGGTTTCGTCAATAAGCAGAATTGCCGTATTTGGGCGAAAGATAATCCAGTGATTGTCGAAAAACAAATGCACCCACAAAGAGTGACTGCTTGGTGCGGTTTATGGGCTAGCGGTATCATCGGGCCGTATTTTTTTCAAAATGAGGCCGGTCACGCAGTTACTGTGAATGGTGTTCGCTATCGTGAGATGATAACGAACTTTTTATGGCCCGAATTGGAAGATATGGATGTGGACGATATGTGGTTTCAACAGGACGCGACGGTGCCACTTGCCACACAGCTAACGAAACAATGGCTCTTTTGCGCGACAAATTCAATGGCCTTGTTATCTCACGTGGTGGCGATGTTAATTGGTCGCCAAGATCATGTGATTTGACACCGTTGGATTTCTTTTCTGGGGTTATTTGAAAGAAAAGGTGTACGTCGATAAGACAGCAATAATTCAAGAGCTAAAGAATGAGATAATTTGGCACATTAACGGCATAGAACCTCAATTATGCCTCAGCGTCATCGAAAATTTGGACCATCGGATGAAGGTGTGCGGCAGAGGTCGCGGCAGCCATTTGGCCGATATTTTGTTCCATACATAATTGAACCATACCAATATTATCATAATAAAAAGAAATGACAATAATTTCCTAAATAATTTGTGTTTTATTCAAAATCAACATCGGCCCTTAAAATTTAACCACCCTTTATTATAAAGGTAAGGTGGTCGACCTGTTTGCAAAACATTGTTTAGTAATGTTAAGTTCTTGGCTTGAATAGATTTTCAAGTGTGGTGTGTTGGCCAAGCTAATTCGTGTTTTTAATAGAATTATCTTATAACTGACCAACAGTAAACGAAGTCCTTTATAAACCCTACCGAATAGAAATCTGATATGGTTATTCCACAAAGTGTATTTGTGAATGTGATACCTAAGTTTTTAACACATTCGACACATTTGATATCCTTATTATTTAAGAATATTTTTGGAAAGTCAAACATGTCAATAGACTTTTTTGAAATGTCCAAGCACCTAGACTTCTGCAGATTCACGCATAGTCCAATTTTCTGAGACGGAATATGTCCCTCATTAGCCTTAATTGCTGCGGGCTCTAGTATTGAACCCTCTGGCACACCCCTGTTCAAGACAAGAAGTTCAGACGCGGATCGATTTGCTACAATTTCCTGAGATCTGCAATTCAGATATGACTGGATAAACATAGCTCAAGGAAATGAGAAATTAAACTATTTCATCAGCTTGCTACAAGGACTATATATTTAACTGTGCCAAACGCCTAAGGAACACCATTCATAACAACACCATTTATAAGACTTGTAAGGTATCTTTTGAACAAGAACCGGACTGATTTATAGATAACAGATTGTTGTGCATCTATTGAAATGTATAACAGTTCTCGTTGTAGTGTTCTGCAGCAGTTAAGAACGGTTCTTGATGCCTTGATTGCACGAAAATAAAATTGAGGACAGTACCTACTTGTTATGTGGCTTTATTATAGCGTTAAAATTGTTTATTGTACTAATTGTTGAAATATTTTTTTCCAAATCACCTTGCTCTCTTGAGATACATTCACCTAAATTCTCAGCCTTAATATATAATATTACATCACCTGCAAGCACAGCAGGTTCACTACTATTTATTGAACTACTGATATCGTTAATATTAACATTAAAAAGGAAGGTCCCGAGGATAGATCCCTGAGGTAAGCCAAAGTCAATTGAAATTTCTTCGGATAAGGTGTTTTTTAATTTCGATTTTTTTCCTATTTGTTAATATGAGAGCATCCAAAAAAGTGACTTACCACGCAAATCATAATGTTTACAATTGTTTGCTAACCACCGTTTTAAAATCTCTTTTTAAGCCAATGAAAACACAAATCACTTTAGCTTTGTTTACAATTTTTAATAACCATATTGACTGCCATCAATTATTGGTTTTCAATTTTTAAATTACAGAATTCGAAAAATGATTCTATTTGAAAGTGTACAGTTTTTCTCATAGAGACGAAGGGCATTAAATGGTCGCAAATCTTCACACTGAATTGAATTTTTGACTTTAGGTACGAGCATATTTGTGACACTTTCCAAAGAACTTGAAAAAACGCCGGCCGTCTTCAAATGATTTGTAAGGAGTGGGCCATTTAGTGGTTTATTTTTAAATTATAGGTTATTTTCAAACTGACAGCTGTTTTCCGTTCGAAATCTTCATAAAAAGTCAGTATCAAATCTCCGCGGAACGAAGTGAGTCGCATTACGCTTGAACAACATTGGGAAATATGCTTTGAAAACTTGTTTGCAATTCTCTACTATTGCAAATTGATTCTTTGAGATTTAGTTTTATTCCTTCGGGCCTGAATGAATGAATGAATTATCTGTTGGAGGTATTGCACTGCGTCCTAGAAATCTATTGTGCCCCCACTTAAAAATGAATGAGTTTGCTCATCTTATAGTACTTCCTCCAAATCTATTGCTCTAAGACAGAATAGGTCGCTCTCTTCCACCTGGCGTTGTCCCAGATGGGTGCATGAGTGGAAAACATCTTCCTAGTATATGGTCCGGTGTTTCCTCAGGTTTTCGGTGTTCAGTTAGTATACCTGTTATTATTCTTAGGTTGTTTCTACTGAATTTAATGCAGTTTTCGAAACGTTGCTGGTTGTAGTGGCCCAGTAGTAGTTTCACCTGCCTCAGCTTTGGGAGTTCTTTCCACTTCTCGGATCTGCTTTCCTCCTCTTTTGGTTTCATTTTGTTTTTGATATTTTCTCATATTCCACAATACTGCTCAGGCCCGGTTAAAGGGGTTGATGAACCTATTTTTGCTAAGTGTTCTGCCTCTTCGTTTCCATGAACACCCAGATCGCTCTTGCTAAAATAAAGCCTGCATATTTTTTTGGCAAAATAGAACATATTGATTTAAGTTTTAAGGGCAACAGGTCGTCTCTTCGACATGGTCTGCAATTAAATTCAAGATTTTGAATTCCGACTTGAACGATAAGACTCATATGTATGTGCTACAGATAAATCTCTTTTAAAATAGTTATTTAAGCCCATATTCAGATTTAGATTTGTATTTCTATAAACCCAGGTGAACAAGTATCTCTGGATTGTTTCAGCCTTGTCCAATCATTCACATACGTAAAATTCCTTATCAAGACAAAAGCAAATATTTTTTTCTGTGGTCGAATCCTTTCGTTAATAAAAGTCTTGGTAAATAATTGGGACCACATAGACTTTATTTCTGACTTGTCTAAAGCTAGTTTTTCTCTTATATCAACCCTTAAGCTCAGTTTGTGTGATATAGCAAATTCAAGATATTTAAATTCATTTAAAACATCGCCATCTAATCGCCAATTTTGGGATCACATAAATCTCACAAAAATTTTAGTTTATTCTTTGGTGTTGCATTGTTGCTGGATTGGAAACATAAATGAAGACGTTATTCTTATACAACAAATATTTTACAAAATGTAAATGGCTCTCGATGTCTCTGATGAATAAAATAAGAACATCAACGGACTTAAACCACAGCCTTGTGGGACACCTGTTTCTGACATTAGCAATCTTGATTGACTTCTATCACTGCAAATTATTTCAAACAAATTTAGTAAGAATTGTTCAAAGCTTATTGTGCAGTTTAAGTGAAAGGAAATTTCCCCTAAAATAATGACAATAAATATGGTCTCCACTATTTTCTCACACATAACTATCGTTCTCTACAGTTGGAAATTGATTCATTTCGTGCACTGTGGCGTATACGCATCATTTCGTATGTTATGATTAGTTTTTGTTTTTTCAATAAAACCTTATGCTTTAAGCGATAACGATCTTGCAAAGTAGTAACATTTATGCAAGAAACAAATGTTATTTGGTTTATCGTTCACAAGACTTCGTTCATTTAGGTAATTAAGCTGTGTTCGTATAAAACTCTCTTCAATTTAGACTGCAAGAAAACATAAAATACCTAATTATATAACTACATGTGTGCAATCCTTAAATAAATGTGCATATCTGTGTTGAAAACATTTCAAGAATTTCCTTGAATCCTCATACAAAACTTAAAGAAAATCCTTAAATGAAAAGAAATACGGAATACGAGTAACTATCGCGAAAGAGCCATTTCAGTCAGATTAAATGTTAAGAATAAATCCTTGGCGCTTAAGAAGGATATCCCTACACAGTCACATATCACATCATGTGCATTGCACCGGCACACACTTCCCACTCGCTTCCGTTCAGTGCTGATTGTGTGTAATTTATCTATTGCCAACAATTTCACGTTCGTTGAACAGATACTGATTTGCTTTTTGTTAGGACTTCTTAATTCCTAGATACTCGCCGGATTAGGAATGTATGGGAAGACCTTTTACGACCGAAAATGTGTAATGGATGAAAAAGTCTTGTTCTTTTTCCTGTTCCCGGTCATGTTGTGTAAGCTTATAAGGATGTTTTCTTTTTCATATACAGATACATCCTATAAGTAGCCTTTTGCCAGAATTTGGGTGCGGCCAACTACTCGTATATTCAAGAACGACGCACTTTTGTTTTAATAAATTAAGCCTCGGAGAAAAGTTTAATTTCGGATCTCTGAATTTTGCCATCTAGTTGGATCCATTAAACAAATAATTCATTTGGAAATGTTAATTTAAGGCTCTTTCTAAAATAAATCGACGAAAATGTCAACGACTTATTCATCGGGTCGGTATGTGATGGCATGAAATGTGGGGGAAAATTTAAATTTCCAATTATCTCCCAAGTGAAAAATAAGAACGAAATATAAATCAAATTCAATCTAATGGCTGCAGTCGAAATGAAAACAATGAATTAATGGATCTTCTGAGCGGTTGGAATTTAAAATTCTATTAAAGATATTTTGTTGGGTTCGTTGTTGTTCTAAAAAGCAAAGTATTTTTGGTAACAGAATTTAGGCATAAAATAAAAATATAAAATTGTAAAAATGAAAATGATTTCAGATGTTGCTATTTTTTACTGTTGCGCATTGATCTACGGTATTGCATATATTGATTTTTCTCAGGAAATTCTTAATGATGAGACTCCTAGCCACTAAGAATTTTCAAACTACCGTAAAACTGATTGGTCTAAATAATGAATAACACTTAGAAGTCTGCTAAAACTGAACTTTTATATCTTTTTTCGAACATAATTGAAATTGTAGGTAGCTTACCAATGGTAGGAAATATGATAGAGAGAATACCTCTAAGGCCTAACCGGGAAGACTATCTGTTCAGGCAATAGGATTGAATGGGCGTTAAGTACCTTTCAACCTGCACTTTTGCAGAAAAGTAAAGAGGAACTAATGCCCTATTTTATTAGATTGCTTCGAAGTAGTATTGCACTTGGGTACATACCAAGTCTATGGAGAAGAGCAAATGTAATTTTCATCCCCAAAGTGGGGAAAAAAGATACCACACATCCTAAGTCATTCAGGACAATAAGCTTAACATCCTTCTTACTGAAAACTTTGGAAAACTTTATTAGATCGGAAGTATTAGTAAACATGCCCCTTATTAACCGTCAGCATGTTTACAAAGCGGGTAGATCTACAGAAACCGCTCTGTACGAACTAACTAATACAATACAGAGAGCTTTAAATATTAAAGAAACGGCATTATGCGCCTTCCTTGATATTGAGGGGGCCTTCGACAACACCTCTTACGAAGCAGTTCATTCGGCTCTAGAAAGGAAGAGCATTCCTATCACTATAGTCAGATGGATAAGTAAACTGCTTAGTACAAGAACGGCGGAAGCACACGCAGGACTAAACGTCAAGAAAGTCATCACAACAAGAGACTGTCCGCAGGGTGGGGTATTATCACCCTTGCTGTGGAGTCTTGTAGTTGATGAATTACTAGAAAGTCTAACCTCCCAAGGGATTCGATGTATTGGCTTTGCTGATGACATCGTTATAACGGCACTGGGGAAGTACGAAGAAACTCTTTGTGATATAGTCCAGAGAGGGCTGTCTATAACTAGGAAATGGTGTATATCTGTGGGACTTAACATCAACCCTCCCAAAACAACGATAGTACCATTTACCAGTAAAAGACTTCTACCTCGCATGAAACCCATTCGGTTGACGGGAGAAGTAATCGACACCCAGAGGGAGGTCAAATATTTACGAGTTACACTAGATAGCAAACTCCTCTGGAACAAGCATGTCGAAATAACTATCGGGAAAGCCACAAAGGCCCTTATGATATGCAAGAGACTTGCAGGTAAATCATGGGGCTGCAAACCAAACATCATAAGATGGATGTACACCATGATGGTAAGACCCATCATTACCTATGGGGCGATTGCATGACATAAAAGATCCGAACTAAACACAACTAGGAAATCACTAGACAAATTGCAAAGGCTTGCATGTATATGCATAACAGGACCAATGAGAACTTGCAGCGATGGAAACCATTCTTCATTTAAAGCAACTACACGTGGCCATTGAAAATGTTGCTAAGGGAGCCATAATGAGGTTTGCCAAGGAGGGTACTGGGATCGGTAAAATTATTAGAAACAGGGAAAAACACTCGATACTCCAGTCCGCAGTAACAAACGTTCCTGACATTCCAAGAGATGGTACGATCAAAAGATATAACTTTGAAAAACATTTCAAAACGGAGTTAAGTTGCAAAAAAGTAAACTACAGTCTTAAAGAAAATACCATCAAATGGTACACTGATGGATCGAGAACAGCTGAAGGGACTGCTGCTGGAGTTTTCGGGCGTAGAACTAAACTCTCCTTACCGATGGGACAGTCCACTAGTATATTCCAGGCAGGAGTAAATGCCATAGGCATATGTGCTGGAAGAAACCTCGATAGGAAATATAAAAACCAAAACATTGCCATCATGTCAGACAGTCAGGCTGCACTAAAAGCACTAAGCTCCTACGCCATTAGTTCCAAACATGTTTGGGAATGCGTGATAAAGCTTAATGAACTGGGCAAGAATAACACTGTCACACTTCATTGGGTACCAGGCCACTTTGGTGTCCAGGGTAACGAAGAGGCAGACTCCTTAGAAAAAATAGGTGCATCGACACCCCTTACAGGGCCAGAGCCCTACTGCGGAATAGGAGAAAATGTGATCAAAAACAAAATCAAAACAGAAGAGGAGACATAAAGATCAAATATCTGGAAATAACTCCCTAAGCTAAGACAGGCAAAACTTACGAGTATACCCGGGGACTACAACCGAGAGCGTTTTCTAACCTGCATTAGCTTAAGCAGGAACAACCTCAGATCTTTGGGTGCAGTGTTTTTATACCCCAATTTTTTCATTCATTCATTCATAAATATTCTGGAGACAATGTTTCACAGTTGCTTGAGTCTGGTCTACATATCTCTGCTATGTAGGGAATTTAAGGCTGAGGCGCGCCCAATTACTACTTGGTAAGTATAACAAATATCATTTCATGAATTGTATCAGCCAAAGTAGGAACAATCTACTAAATAGTAACGGCACTCCTCTCGGGTCACTGTACTCCAAGAAAACACTTTAGTATTATTGACCTAAAAAGCAATACCACATACAGATTCTGCAATACTTATGACGAAACGCTCGAACACATACTTGGCAGATGCGAAATACTAGTGCACCAAAGAAACAAATACCTGGAAAACAAGTACTCAAACCCATCAAAGGAATAAACTTGGAGCCAGAGCTGTAGAGTTAGCAACTCAACTAGCTCTGGATGGGGACACAATAGATATTAAGTTGCAAACCCCGTCTCAATATTCATTTACCCATTCGTGCCAGCATACTGAAAAAAACAGGCCAGCAGTTTTTAACTTAACGAAACCCAGGTGGGTGAAAGTGCTGATCCGAAAGAATTCAGCCTGCTTGGTTTAAGCCTCGCAATATATAAAGTTCTACTTCATCTTCGGTTTCTTAACTATAATATACTCTTAAGAATAAGCCAATTTGATTTGCAGCACAGTTTGCTGTTAGTTCGACCGACGGACGCTTCCAGAAATTTTCCTGACTCCTCCTGGACTTGAGAGCGTAAACGATTTTATACATAAGTCTTCTTTCGCACTCGTACAGTTTTAAGAGACTTGATATACACAAATTCTCTGAAGGCGTGTTCTTCAACGCTGGCAAAACCATTGCGTAAGCTTTTTCACCTTTCCTATTCTATTGGTCTCTTGGTGGATAGAAGACAACATTTGTCCAGCCAATCACTCACTTGCTTTCAAAGTCATGGAAACCCTGATAAATTATCAACTAAAGGAATATCTTGAAGAACAAAAGTTACTCAATAACCGTCAGTATGGCTTTTGTAGTTATAGGTCCACTCATGACCTGAAGGTTTATCTTCACATCATTTTGAAAAAAATAGAATTATTGTATTTGGTATTTGAAAAACATTTGACATTTTTATCAAGATATGTAATCGAAAATGTGTGCATTTAATATTAATGAATTCGTTGGTTTAGAAACTACCTTTCGAACCACTCAATACAAGTTGCTTTGGGCGGTCGGAAGTCTTAAATTCATGGTATGCCACAGGGCTCCGTTTTATCTCCGACTATCTTTCTCATATTCATCAATGATCTTTTATCTGATAGTTCCAATCCATTTAATGGTGTTGCTGACCACAATACTCCCAGCTTCTTATATTCGTTTCCAGATTCATGTCCTTGTTTTTCGAATGTGGATTTAGATAGGCAGCTTTTGATAAGCTCAATAAATGTATATCTCGATAGCATTGTCAAATGGGGAACGATAAACCGCGTAGAATTTAATCTTTCAAAAACTGAATGCTGTCTTCTTTCGTTAAAGCTGAACCCACACTACATGAGCGGCACTTGCATTGTGGAAACAGGACAGCTTTCAAGAAATTTGTCAGCCCTTCTGATCTAAATGAATATAAAAGCAATTTTTTTTCTGTTATCACTTGTCACTTGACAAGCATTTCTTACAAAAATAGTTCAAAAATATTATTTTTGTTCGTTAAAATACTTAAAAGCTTACCTCATCAAATCAGAAAATGTTTAAAGCTAAAGCCAAACTTTTATACTTCTCTTCTTTTCTACTATTAAAACCTAATAAAAGCCATAAGCGTAGAAGTCACAATATCACATATCCCGTCCTTGGAATCTATTTTTCCAAGTTAGTCGTTTTAACATTTCTTTTTATGCGAATCACGTTCAAGCACATTGTCATAATACCAACTATTTGTATAAATGACGAAAACTATATCGATGGTTAAGTTAAAAGACGAAAAAAATAAAAACATCACCAGCCTGATTCATGATCCTTAAACGACTTCAAAGTTATCCTAGTTGTCTAGTGGAATGTGGGAGTATCGTGATTTGCTCTAAGCATCAACAAAGGATATAACATTTAAATTCTCAGAAGAGTCCTCTAAATTTCCATAAGACAATGCGACATAAATTTTGTGAGTGTGTGTGTTTTTTTTTATTATTTTTCAATAAGGACTGGAGAATTTTATTTTTTTGGTTATGGAAATACACATTTACATCAATCATGCGTCATTTTGTTTCTTGCTCACCTGGAAGTTTATATCTACTGGAAAATTTCCATATCAAGCAAATGTAACAATATCCAAAAAAAAGAAAACAAAAATCTTCAAATGCAATTTGCAATAAAATGCAAGGATGCATGTGAAATCCAATTTTACCTCCAACAACGACGACGACGTCGTTTTATACAAAAAGATGACAGATATCGCTTAAGTGTGTTACACACTCCTGTTTCATTGTTTATCTGAATAACCCTTCCAAGCAAATCCACAAACCAACAAAAAAGGACGAAACAATCTTCACTACTTTCTGTGCTATCATCCTCGGTGCACTCTTCTACCTCAAGGATGCCAAACAAATCCTTGATTTATATGATTCGTTTATGTCCTTCCTTGGGATGTCGATTTCTCTTTATATTCGACCATCTACACACTACACAGTGCATCTTCCTGTCTGTTTGTCTGTCTGACTCTGTCTGGAGGTATAAGCTTGTGTGGGATTTAAAGGATTTGCCAAAATCAAACGATGTGTGATTTGTAAGCGCGGTAAGAATACTATATCAAGCTCAGCCAATCTATATTTGATATATTATTCCCAAGCTTTAAGACAAAAAGGATTTCCTTGCATCCGTTTTTGGTCTTCAAATGCGTTGGCATTCATAAATTCTTGTTACCCAGTCAAGCAAACGAAAAAAAAAATGAACTAAAACTTAAAAGATGCCGGTATCGTCCTTGAATAAAGGACAAACCAACTGGAAAAGTGTACCTACCTATGAATACGTGCACTGGATACCACCACTCCATGACTCCATGTGCAATGACCCCTGACTCCTTTTAACTCGATATTGGCGGCGAAGAAGAAGTCTTGTGTTTCTTGGTTCGTTCGTTTATTCGGTAACGGAAGGAAAAACTCCTTTTCCTTCCTTGGGAGATATGGTATGGGAATAGAAATACACAAAGTTCCGTGGTCGATTTGAGGACAGAGAAAAACTAACTCAGAATAAACATCTTGAGTAAATGTTTGCTTTCATTTGTGGATACCGATACCAGTTGTCTTTATTATATCTCATAACGAATGCATGACTCCTGCTACGAGTATTTGGTTTTATCTGGGATCCTTTGTGCACCAAAATATTCTATCTCGAAGTTCTTCTGGTGCTAGTTTGCATTTGCAAGGATGCAAGGATACCTATATATGTAGATAGACAAGCTGGAAATTCATCTCTTTGGGAAATTTGCAAGATTATAGGAAATAAATATATCAACTTTGGAATGATGGGTTTAGTTTGACTTTTGAGTTGCTTCTAAAGTTGCACTTAGCTTTGTGTGACAGATTGCTGGTTATTGTTTGAATATGTTGTGTTTTTTTTTTAAGGGAATTCAAATTCAATTAGAAAAACTTGTATCCTTTTATGAAATAAGTTCATGCATACTGAATGAGTGGAAAAGGAAATTGTAGTCGAACTAGAAGACAAGATTATATCTTAAAATAAATGTCGTTGGATTTGGGTTTGCAACTATCTGAATTTTGAGCGGTTTTTAATTCCGTCCAAAATTAAAAAAACACGACTTAAATTTATCTTAGTTAACGTCAAAAGCCTTTTCCATTTATTTGAAATTTTCTACAAAAAAAAAATTTAAGCAGTCTCATTGCAATTTTTGGGGCCGTTTTGAACAAAAAAAAAAAAACAAAATTTAGAATTTCTTTTCCAGGGTATAACATTAAAATGTTTCGTATCTTAGCAGAGACTGACATCAGGGAAGGAATGACAAAACCCACTGTTATAAAATTATCCGTCAACATTTTTGTTTTCATAAAGGCTTATGAGCAAGCAGTTACTATACTCATTTAAAATTTTGGAATTTTTAAAAAAATAAAATTGACTTTTAAATAGTTACCAGAAGGTCTAGGTTCGATTACCAGCTTACCCCTTCTAAGCCGTTCGAACTCGGAAGAAAACTGTAGGCTTTCGGTTTCTAATTTATTTTTTTTTTGGAGAGGTTTAAATTATCTTTCGATTTTCTTGAGATCATCAAAAGCTTGTTAGCTGGGGTTCTTAGAAAATACTCGAAAGATATGAAGTCAGAATTTATTAGACTGCGAGATTAGTCATCGCCATTTTGTTTTTGGGCAAAATAAAAAAAAACTTTGGAATTAAACTACCAGATAACCGTTGAACTTTGAAAGAATTGTTTGCCCTCTATTTAAATTAAAAAAATAATGTTGTAAAAAAAAAACAAGGTATTAACCATTAAAAAGAATAAAAGCAACAGTTTTACACATACAAATAATCAGAGCTTAAGTATCTATAACTTTCAGAGAATTACTTTTTTGTTACATGGACAGGCTTTGCATATGATATGACCAACAAAAGTTAATTTGGAATATTATTATATTTTTTCACAAAAATATATATTGCTACTTAAAAAAATAAAAATATGTAGTTGCAAAAACACTTTTCAAGTTCGAAGTTTTAACGTTTTTCCACCAGTCATATAATTTAAGGACTTAGATACATTGCTATCCACTATGATCGAGAGTGCTTGAAATATATTAAAAAACGCATTCTTTGAAAACATTAACTCAACCGATTAGTCATTAATAAATAAAATATAAGCCGCAGGCCCTAGAAGAGTACCTTGTGGTATTCCAGAATTAACTTTTTAATTAGCTAAGTATTGAGTTACTCAATTCGATTACGATTTACCGAATAAATAAGATCGAAGCTTCATTATTTCTGTGCTCGAAATGTAAAGGCTCTTAATTAATATATCGTCGTCGTTCTATGAAAACTCCCTAAGTCCATTTTTTGTTTTTTGAGATATTTGCATTTGCACTTGGAAATTAATATAAAAAAATCCAAAAATTATCAGAATAGCAAGATCTCAGGCTTCAATTGTAGAATGGGCTTGGTGTAGCCATTGTTCAATAAAAATTTTTGCAAATGGTTTATCCGAAATGAATTAAATAAGAAATGAATCACATTTTTTTTTTAAATGGACTTAGGGAGTTTTCATAGAACGACGACGATATATTATATTTTGTCCGCAAACTATTTTTCACTCTCCGCATCATTGATAAATCTTTAAAGCAAGAATAACATTTGTAAAATAGTCTAAGTGACCTTTGTAACAGTATTGGATGCTCAGAAATTACAATAAAAAATGCACTGCTTTTGCTACTGGTCTTATTGTTGCATCATAAAAGAAAACTTACGCACAAAATTTTTGTTCTTCTTGAAGTGAAGGGATACAAGCACGACGCCGACGTATGTCAAAAATGCTTTAGTTTTACTTTGTGTGAGACGAAGCAGTTAATTAAAACGGTGGTAAAGTAGAAGCTTGAATACCCTAGCCCAACCATTTCTAAACAAACTAACTAGCTTCGAAGAAAATTAAGTTCGAAAGAATATTCAAAGCTTTCCAGCCTATAGTATCGCACCATTCAAGAATACAGTCTGCCTAGAAATTTTTCCACGAAAAATCATCGATTTCTAAGATGAATTGTTTATGTGTTTAAAAGGTTCGGAGGATCTGCTTTCATAACAAAATATTCAAACATTTTCAAGACAATGCATATTAGGTTCCAAAAGCCACAATAAGACACATGTAACAAAAGTGAAATATTAAATATAAAGACTAAGTCCAGTAGTCTTACTGAACAGGAAAACGATGCTAATCTAGCCTAAATGACTCAAAATAAAATGCACGACTGGATCGCACGAACTTGCTCTTATGTAAACGACTAAGAATGAATGTTATTAGAGAAAACATGTTCATAAGCATAAAATTAATTGTTAAATTAATTAATTGTTAAATTTTCTTAAATTTTCTAGTGTTAAAGTATTAATGTCAATTAATTGTTCCATATATCAATATTTTATTTAAAATTTTAACAACATAAAATGTAAACAAAAAGCAAAACTTAAAGTAAGTGCAATATTATATTTAAGCATTTGATTCGAATTAATTATTTCATATTGTTTTTTAAGATTAAATAAATAAACCGGTGAAACGTTGGGACAAGAATGAATTAGTTTTTTAAATTAATTGCATTATTCTTAATAGATCATTAAGCCCGATTGTCTACACAACATACGTCACATTAAATGATCAAATACCATTACAAATATACATAAAATAAATTTTTTAATAGACTAAAACAGTAGTAGTTGGAGCTAAGAACAGGATGACATGTGATTCAAGCAAATATTAGCTTATGCAAGAACAAAAATTATAAGTCCGTACTGGTTTCTTAAAAAAATATGCTTTTATATACAAAATTTTTAAAATATTTTTAAGAAAAAATTTTAGTACGCCAATTCAAAGTTTTTATTTTTGTTCAAATAAAAATGAAATTTACAAAAAAAAAATATTGAGCCGTTTCTGAGATATCGAATTTTCCAAAAAAAAAAAATATTTTTTTTTCTTTTTCAAAAATTCAAAAAATATTTTTTTTTTAAGTTTTGAAATGCAATGTTTTTCAACCTTTTTATAAGCTTTTCTATAAAAAATTTCATTAAAATCCATTATGTCGATAATAAGAAATTCTAAATTTGAAAAAAATGGTTTTATGGTTGGTACAGTGCAGTAATATCTTGATTTCAAATTTGGTATAAAATTATAGATCGTATAAATTAATCAATAGAAAAAAAATTTAAGCAAAATTTTCGGAACCGTTTTCAAGAAAAATACTATTTTCGAAAATCATTTTTCTTAAATTTGTATGAAGGGTACCGTTATTTTTAGGTAAAATAATTTTTTTTCTTACATTTTCTAATTTATATTAAGAAACTTTAATTTTTCAAGTTTTAAAAAATCGAAAATGAGGTTTTTGAAACATTGAGTTTTGAAAAAAAATTGATTTTTTTTTTAAATCCAAAAAAAATTTTTTGGGAAATTTTAATACCCAATAATATTTAAACTGCTGGAGAGCTTTAGCATAAGAAAAATTATTAAAATCGGTTGTACCATTTTTGAGAAAATCAAAAACCAAAAAAAAATGATTCCAAGGGGGATTCCAAAAATAACCATTTTTGAAAAAAAAAAATTCAATCATTTCCTAGCTTGAACTAAATTAACAGACATACAAAATTGTCTTCCCTTTCATCGTTATGTCAACTTTGATCAAAATCTCGAGTTCGATTTTTTTCCGAATGCATAACTTGACTTATAGTATCTATAAGTCGCAAGTAAAAATTTGATAAAACAACGGCTTACCAACTCCGTTCTAAAGAACAAACATCGCCTTTTATAAAAGGCCGCTTCGGACATTTAGGGCCCTATTATGACTTGCGAGTCGCAAGAAAAATTTGATAAATGTGACTATTTGGTATTACCGTTTGCGAATCGCCTAATTGACGTTCGCCTCAAAAGTCAAAAAATCGGCGAATTGAAATCTCGCTCTATTACCATTAGCGAACGTTCGCTTTTAACTGTCAGAATCGGTCGAACTATAAATCTTCGTGACTTGAACAAAATTAACAGTTTTATATTTGAAAGTGGTGTTTTTTGTCTGAATATAATTTGTTTTACGCACAATAAAATGAGTGAAAATAGAAAGAGGTAATATGTTTAAAAATAATTGAAACCTCGTGGAAAAATAATAAACAAATTTTAATCTTATAGCATAAAAAGAACCAACACAAACCAATTTTCAAAGCTTTATCTGCCTTTATCCAAACAGGACAAATGTTCACTTCAATTAAATTAAGCAATTCACTGAGAACTACCGAAACTGTAGGTTGCGAGAGACCCAGCTCAAAATCAGTTCCAATACCATTTTGGTAGCTCCCACTACCGAGAAAACGCAGTGCACATGCGAGTTTTATGTGTGGTGGAATTGCAGAACTTTGACTTGTTTTGAACCCTGATCTTATTTTGTTTAAAACATAACTAAATGCATGTTTATTAAGGCGAAAATATGACACAAACCTATAATAAGAATAATTCAATTAGAACTGAAATAAAATTTACGATTTGGTTCTTACAAATTATCTGGAAGTTGGAGTGGGTTGGACGTATCTCTTAAACTTCGTCGTAATCTACACACCATTGTTTTCTCCGCTCTCTCGTGTTCATCTTGATCTTCAAAAAACAAATCAACACTGCTAATCATAGTTTGTTTTATTTCGTATTTACTTCTTTTCCAAATTATAAACAAATATTTCACAAATATAATTCTGATTGACTAACGTTTCACCTATTCATGACATTACATATTTCGCTTTTTAAAGTTGGTAGTTCTGTTTTCAAAAGCGAACGTCGCAGTTCGCCTTTCATAATACCACGACTTAGGCAATTCGCCAAAACGTTCGACTTCAGGAGAAGGTTCGACTCGCGAGTCATAATAGGGCCCTTAATTTTACCATTCATGATGAAGGAACAAATCAGTCCATTAGTTACAATTTGTTTTGTCAAATATAGAATTTCAAAATGCCCATAGTTTATGCTTTCTTGTCAAATCAATCACGTTTATTTATTTATTCATCTGCAAGCCTGGCTTAACAGATTATAATATTGATTGATAATAACTATAAACAATTTAAATATTTTACTAAGGTTTGTAATTTATGAATTAATATAGAAAATTAAATTAATGTAAAGAATCAAATAAAATATTTTTGAAGCAAACCCTTGAGATGTGTTAGTCAAAATTTCGACATACTTTATTGAAAGACTTTATAGATCTTGAAATTGTTTGGCTTAGACCGTAATTTGTTCTGTGCAAGGGTTGGAAAAGAAATTGTCGTTCCCTGGGTGGTCTAACAGGAGCGTAAATAGATACTTGAGATAGAAGATTGAGACTCTTAATATGATTTCAAAGCAGATTTCTTATGAGCATAGTTTAATGTACGTTCTTTCTAGATTTCAGTGAATGTATACAGAGAAGCTGGCATCTTTCTTCGTAAGATGGTGAAAATTTCCAATTTATTTTTCTAAAAATATATCTTCTAAAACCCCTTTGAACTTTTTCAATTCGAACAGAATGTACTTCATAAGACGGGCTCCAAATAATATCACAAAACTCTAGAATGGACTTTAATAGAGAAGTATATAACATTAGAAGTAAATTTTTTTGAATTTCGTTTGATAAAACCAACCATGGAGCTTGACTTTGCTACAATATAATCAATGTGATAATTATAAGTTAACTTTGTGTCTATTATTACACCGTGATCTTTTATTTTATCAACTCTTTTTAATAAGTTATATCCAAGGTTATAATCATACGAGATTTTTTATCTATAAAACGAAATTGCACTAGATTCATTGATATTTAAATTAAGGCAATTTAGAGTACACCATCTGGATAGTAGATTAATGTCTAACTGTACTTTCATACAGTCATTAACATTTTGTATTTTTAAAAATATCTTTAAATCATCTGCAAAGATTAATGAATCACAAAATTCAAAACAGAAAATAAGATAGATAACAGAGGACCAATGTGACTACCCTGTGGGACACCCGATGGATAATTTATAGGCCTTGAAAAATTCTTATCGATCACTACCAACTAAAAATGAAGAGATCCAATTAAGCATTGAAGAATGAAAACCAAAAATTTCTAATTTTTTATGAGAACTCTATGATTGACTGAGTCAAAGGCCTTGCTGAAATCAGTGTAAATTGGATCTACCTGAAACCCTTTCTCAATTGCAAGAGAAATATGCTCCTTAATTGGAAATTGAAGTTTAGTTTTTACTATACTTTCGAAAGCTTTCGGTATTGAAGAGAGCTTACATATCCATCTATAATTTTCAAAAAAAAAATTAGAACACGATTCAAAGATAGGGATAAGATATTATGATTTCCAATCTTCCAGAAAAATTCCAGATAGCAATGATTCGTAAAAATAAGGCAGAGTGGATAAGATATAAATTGGAAACATTCTGTTAAGATGATTGCAGGTATTCCATCGGTTCCTGGTTTGAAATTCGGTTTAAAATCTTGTAGTGCTTTTTCAACTTCGTATAATTCTAAATGAAGCGAGCCAATATCGGCTTTAGAATATGAATTATGTTCAATAAGAGATATAGAATCAGAATGCGAGTACACTGACTCAAAAAACGTTGCAAAGAAAACTACAGTTTTTTGATTATCATTAGATTTGGCGTTATTAAAAAATATCATAGTTCAAAGTATCACAGTTGAAGTTAGAACTTTGAAAGAAATGTACAACTAGTGTTCTCATATCTTGAGGGAAATAAATTGAACTTATTTTTATGAATTTATGAAATTTTATTTTCACTTCCGGAATTTAAAATATCAGCAAGCACTAAGTCCTTGGTAACACTCAGAAAAGCACACTAAAAGGCTCTTTTTTGGCAGAATCATGCTTCTGGTGGCACTTGAAACAGCAGGCTTAATGATCTGGTTAAGCCCTCACTGGTACTCAAAACAGCAGGCAAACAAAAATTGTTTCAGCAGCAGACACTCAGCTCTTGGTGGAGCTCAACAAAAACCTAAACATTATGATACATTAGCAGGTACTAGGCCCCTACCACAACTCAAATCAACAGACTCAAATAGTCTTTTATAAACCACCTAGTATTAAACGACCAACTAGTATTAAACTTATGGTGGCACTCAAAACAGGGCTCTAAATAGTCTCGTTAATCAGTCGGTAAAAGCAGGCAAAATAGATCTGGTACAGCAGCAGGTAATCAGCCCTTGGTGGCACTCGACACAACAACCTTAAACGAAATGGTACATCAACAGGTACTACGCCCTTAGTCAAACTGAAAACAAGAGGCTTTAACATAGCTAAATATCGACAGGAGCTACTTTTTGACCATGGTGATACTTAACAACCTATGTTTGTGTTTACATGAATGGAGGGGACCTTCAATTTTTAACCAATTCAGAAGGACTAATAAGCTGCATTTTTTATGACAAGTGATAAACTTGCAGGATTTAAAACTTCCTCGTAAGCTGCAGAGTACCCCTGCAAAAGCATGAGAGTATCTAAGTCCAACGCACTAACCCTTATGCCAAGGGAAATTACGCCCTGGTGGAGCTCAAACCGCACGTTAAGCACTTTCGAAGATCATTAGATCCTGAGGTCACTTGGTTACATCATTACCTAAGTAGGTTGAAACGCACTGCTAAATGAGCAGGTACTATTAGGTGACACAGTTAACAGCAGGTTCTATACCCTAATGACAATCAAACACCACTCACCAGGTTCAACAATTTAAGACTATATACAGTTGAGGTCACAAACAACTTCCCAAATTTAAGACCCCTAATCACTGGTGGGATGAAGTCTAAGTCAGAAATAGCTGACTACCTAAATTTGTATTCTACTGAACACCCTCAATACTGTTAGGGGTAAGCTCTTTAAAATAAAATAAAATAAAATAGAACAGGTAAATCAATTAACCTCATTTCGATTAAACTTACCAGAAGAAGTTCGTCCAACCGTATATGATAATTGCCATAAAAAGTCGATGTGAAATGTATTAAAAAAGAACAATACATTTAGTGCTGAATTACATACTATGAAATTTCTCAGCTTTCTGATTTGAATCGATATTAGAGAAGGTTCGCCAACATAACTTCCTTGAGGCTTTAGGGAAAGTAACAGGGCGGATGGTGTTATCCTGACAGGCGTGTATCATTAATATCGTTTCATTCCAGGACATGTGCCATCAGGCATTGGAACAGCAGCGTTCGTTTGCCGTTTAGGCCTCGAAGTCTTCGCAAAGGTATATGTTATGAAAAAAAGAAAGTTATTTTGCCGCTCCCTGTTCTTACAACTCTCCTACGAAAAGCGGAGGTTATTTTTGAATATATAATACGTAATTGCAAATAATACTACTAAACTAAGATTAAAACAAATAGAAACGCTTCGTTTCAAATGAAGGTATAGCAATAAAAAAGGCAAACCCTTTCAAATTCCTTGAAAATGGTAACTACCATTTTTATTTTGATAATTAGCAATATTTTTAGAAAATTAAGAAATTAATGTTTATTCAATATCCCCAAGCAAATGGAATTAAGTCGAATCGCACACTTAGAAACGTGCATCGCATAACTCTATTTGCACAGAAAGTAAAGGGAGGTTGATTCCTATTGAATTTACACCAAGAGCAAACGTATAACTCTTTTATAAACCTCTTTCAAAAGTACTTAATATTCATCGTAAGATTTTACAACGTCTCTTCATTCACTTATAACGTAGATGACTTCTCTAGATACATCTTTAGGTTAAATATCCCGAGAAGAACACAAACAAAATCAACACTTCGACTTCATTAGATTTTTATATCTTTTCGTTCCCAATCGTTGCTATAGAAAAATTGCAATTCTAAGACGACAGACAATGGAAAACGTCATTTGGAATTTTTGACTACAAACAGAATCTCCTGCGAACACAGCAAAATATTTGAGTACTTCGTATCTATTCAAAAAAAATTTAAAAAAAAACTCGTTGTACTCCAAGACTCGTTAATTTTTACGATATTTTCAATTGTACACTGTGGACCAATAAGACCGTTTGTTCGGGGTATCCCCTCTCAGTTCAACTGCCAATGAAGATCCGCAACAACCAACCAAAAAAAAAAGGTCAATAGAATGATTGAATTTTATGATTAAGTCAATTTCCTTGCGCGACTCCTGCGAACCGATAAAAGATGCACATCCTGGATATAAACCGATTGAATGCGTTTGTTTTATAGTGTGAGGGTGTTGTGCAGCGCAGTTGTGAGTCTCTTGGGCAACGTGACAAGGATCTGAATCACGTAATCTTCGCTCTCCATATAGTACATCCGGCCCGTCCTCTAGTTTTAGAATCAGAATCCTTTTCATCTATTTAAGTATCTTTTGTGCAATTTTCGGTGGTTTTCATATAGATACGAGAAGCTGCTTACTGCTCCGACTATACCCTGAGCAGCACATATGGGCAGGATATGCATGCATGCGATGAATTTTAAGTTTTTTCTGTTTCTTGAATTGTTGCTTAAGAGATCGTAAACATGCAACATATGCAACACAAGATGTTAAGTAGAAGATTAAATTTATATTTATTTCATTTTTACAAGTCGTCCTTTTATGTGCTTGTCCTTGCGACTGCAGCCTGTAAGATTTATGGTTAATATTTTCAAATTTTTTCTTCCCCATAACAACAACACTGTTGGCTTCGTAAATACTGTTGCAACTTGTTACAGGGTTCATAGAACTGCACAAAGAAAATGGCTAAAAGCATTTTGCCATTAATTAGGTGAGAATTTTACAAACGAGAAGGTATTTAGGTAGGAGAGATGGTATGGAGGAGGCATAAACTTTGTAAACATTTTCTAATGAAAATATCTTTTCGTTTTTCCTTGCTTCCGTCAGGGAGTTTTCTTTCGGGACCAAAGTCAAGAATTAATTTTTCATATTTCTTCCTTATTCTTAGTGTTGCGCTGAGTTTTGTGAATTTTTAAAATTAAAAACTAATTTTCACGTCAGAGTCGCATGGTATTGCAGGTTTGGTGTAAGTTACATAAATTTTAAAAAGGCTTAAAAGGCATTGCCACTAGTATTCAGTAAGCCAGAAGAGAAAGATTGTATAACGAATTCATAAGACCGGTGATTACCTACTGTTTTGAGACAAAATGAATGATCAATTAAGCGAACATAATTTAACTGAACCGGTACCTTCTCTAATCAAGGGAACATCTTGGTCGAACTTGGTTGGCTGATAATATGGAAAGACCATTTTTCTCATAGAAATCTAGGTTAGGTTAAAGTCGATGTCATTAAAGCAAAGGAGACTTTCAATATCTGTGTTTATGAGATTGCTTGGTTCATTATAGAAATATTCTCCTAGATGAAGTTTGCGTCTGTAAGAGAGAGAGAGAGCAGGGCATGTACAAAGAAGATATGTGATTGTTTCCTCTTCCTCCTCGTCCAAGCGACTCCTGCAAAAATCGTTTGATAGTACACCGAGTCGTGCGGCGACAGTATAAGACAGTATAAGACAGTGCCCAGTTATAACACCTATTACGCAGCTGATCTGAGTTCTACTGAGGGACAACAAACACTTTGACCACTTCAAAACCAGTTTGGGCCAGGTTTGTTTGCTCGCAAAGCAAGTAGTAGTGTTTAACCATCTTTATTGTTCCAGAGCAATTCTCTTCAGCATTAGTTTACTTGAAGCTATAGACATACCTATATTTACCCTATCGGGCAAGATAGGCAATTCCGTTCCAGTTCTGGCGAGTTCGTCGGCTTTACAATTCCGCGGAAAGTCGCTTTGTCCCGGCACCCAGAATAGGTGAATATTAAACTGTTTTGCCATTTCCATCAGAAACGATCGACAGTCTTGGAATGTAATAGAGTTTGAAGAGACTGATGCGAAGGATTTCAAAGCAGCCTGACTATCTGAGAAGATACGGATATCCGTACTAGATATCACGTTTTCTTTAAGCCAAGACAATACTTCCTTTATCGCCAGAATTTCCGCTTGGAATACGCTACAATGGTTTGGTAGGCGGAAAAAGAGACTAAGATTTAGTCCATCTGTCATCTTCTATCAAAGCCCGTTCCTTCCAAGCTGACCTTGAGGGAATGGTGACTTCAAAGTTTTTATCGAAAACCAACAAGGGAGTGATGCAGTCGGAGTGACTTGGAATGATGGTGTGGCCAATAGTTATTGGTCCATTGAGAGGTGGCTTTTAGACGTACGGCTGTGCTCGCTGCCATTTGTTTGCTGTAAATATCAAGGGGTGTGAGGTTGAGAAGTATGTCTAATGCAGCGGAAGGTGTCGATTGGAGAGCTCCGCTGATGCACATACCCGCATCATACTCGAAATCTAAGAAGAAGATAATTTCACTACTAGGGAGAAGCATCATTCGACTTAGGCGACGCAGACCAATGTTACCGCCCTCCCGACCTGGACGAAGTTAAGATAGCAATACCGAATATTAAGTCCAACAAAGCCTCTGCTTCACTGCCGAACTGTTCAAATCGGCGGGCGATAAATTGGTTGGGCGTAGCTCATATGGAAAATATAGTCGGCAGAAAGCATTACCCCTTGGCATAATGGTAAGTGCGTTGGGCTGTCATGCGGGAGGTCTCGAGTTCGATTGCCTCTTGCGAGGAATTGACAAATTCTCCAAGAGTATCTCTTGTCATGGAAAGTGCTGCTCATAAGCCGTTCGGAATCGCCAGAAAATTGTAGGTCCCCTCCGTTCCTGGTAACACGCACACAGGAATGGTTGAGAGTTGTAAGTCACTAGGTCCTGGTTCACTCCGAGCTGTTGCACCAACAAATTTATTTAATTTTTAGAAAGCATTTCTGATGAATAGAACATCAGCATTGATTGCCCGATCCTCAAGAAAGAAGACCGTGTGTACTGCGCCACCTACAGAGGGGTGTCAGTCTTTTGAACATCACATACAAAATCCTTTCTGCCGTATCATTTGAACGTCTGTGGTCTTTCTTCAACAGCCTGATGTGTTCATATCATCGCAGCTTTAGGCCAGGAAAGTCCACCATCAACCAAATATCCACATTACGGCAGATCATGGAAAAAACCCATGAATTTCGAATCGACACCTACCATATTTATTCGATTATAAACCGTGTTTGATAGCATAAGGAACGAACTATCTACATCTATATGCAGCAATGTGTAGTTTTGGCATTCCTGTCAAACTTGTCCGTTTGTGCAGGATGACGATGGAGAAGTCACGATCAAGGATAGAAAAAGATCTCACCGATGCATTTGATGTCAAAAAAGGTTTAAGGCAAGACGATGCTCTGTTATATGACTTGTTCAACACCAGGGGCCCAAATTTTCCAAAAGTCCGTCCAATTACTCGTATATGCCCACGATATTAACAGAATTGGAAGAAAATAGCGTGCTGTTTATGAGCTTGTTTAGGAGCATTGAGATGGAAGCGAAGAAGATGGGTTAAGTAGTCAATGAGGGCAGGACAAAGCATATGCTATCATCAAGAAAAGACACCCAATACCAATGTCTTGGACAGAACGTCACCATAGACAGCTAAAACTTATAGGTAGTTTAGGACTTTGTCTACCTAGACGTGCCTATATATCCGAGAATGAAACCAGCGCTGAAACCAAACGGAGAAAAAACCCTTACTTGTCGATGCTCTTTTTGAGTAGCAAAATCTTCTCTCGATCAAATAATGTGTCCCTTTATCATCTTAAACCAGGAATGGACCTTGTCTAAAGTAGATGAGAACTTTTTGGGAAGTTTGGAGAGGAAAATTCTCAGCGTGATTTTTGGTCCTGTCTGCATCTCTACAGGGAGTGGAGAAGAAGATACAACGAACTGTATAGGCTGTGAAGTCAAACTGACTGACCTACGCGAACGAATTTAAGCCCTACATCGCGGAGGACCTGAACTAACTTGGCGTGCGAAACTGGAGACAAATAGCTAGGGACCTACGTGCTTTAGGAACTGACCTGTTGAAACCCTAGTCTACCCAGTAAAGCCTTAATGAAATGCAACTTCTTATTTAAGATCGAACACACTTCCACGTCGAAGAGGAAATAACATGCAAGTCTGAGTCTAAGGCCAGTCCATTACATGAGGATCACCTTTCAATTATCCGGTTTGTAAGGCTAGGACCGCACTTGCGATTTTTTTGCCGCGCGATTATTTAATCGCGAAAAATAAAACACACTACTTTTTATGTGAGTGCACGCATTTGCTACAAATAAGAAGCGACAGAAAAATCGCTTGAAAAAATAGAACTTGTTTCATTTTTATAATCGCTGCGATTTTTAAGTCGCATGTGCGTGCATTCACATTTAAAACCATGTGTCTTACTTTTTGCGACTAAAAAATCGTGGATTAAAAATCACAAGTGCGTGCATGCCAATTTCTCTTTGCGACTACGATTTTTAAGTCGTAGTAATTTAAATCGCAAGTGTGGGCATATCCATTTGAGTACATGTGTTTCATTTAAGATTACGACAATCGCATCGCAAGAAAAATGAAACAAATTGCGACTTTTAAATCGTCATGATTTGGTGGTAGCAAGTGCGTTCATTTTCATTTAAATTCATGTGTTCTATTTTTGCGACTAAAAAATCGTGCGATTGAAATCGCAAGTGCGGTCCTAGCCTAAGACCAATTATAATAATTGTTACCATACCAATACTGATCCCTTTAAAAAGAAAATATGCACTTTATTAAAATACAAAACAAGTCTCATCCCCTAAAATCCACATTTTAAACGTGAATGCATTTTTCATTTGACTCCAAGTAGAGATAAGGCATTAGCTCATGTACACAACGTTGAATAGTACATAAATACTAAGGACCAAGTCGTTTCTCATTCATTTTATTTCATTAATCCAACTACAGTGGGAAGGAACCAAAGTCCCGGGACTCAAGGTTGGTTTGCTGTCATAGAATATGGAAGGAAGCAACTGAAATATCCCAACGTAGATGTATTTATTTGTGATGATGCGATTCTAAGAAGCATTTTTGTATAGTTAGTAATTCACAGGAAAGTCCTTTTGTACAGCCAACGCTACCACCTCCGCCTCACCATGCTTGCCAGCAGTTTGAGGAGAAATAATTTAATCCTTGACAAATGTATTTTTCATTTGGCGCTATGACTTATGATGATAAATGAATTTTGCGTGATAACGTGCATGGATTACATATCTACGAGGATATAATGTCCATCGCATACCTATACAATCTGCAAAAGGTGAGGGTAATGGCATTTCTTTGTGCAGGTACACATTTAAAACGCAGACGAAATGAGGTTCTGAAAGATCAAATGGTCAAGACGTTTGATACGACAGCAAGTATATAGTTAACCAAAAATATAGTTAATACATGAACGTAATATAGTCAAAGGGTTGAGGGGAAAACTTACTGGACTCCCCAGACAATGCTTTCTTGAAATATGATTAATCACACACACATGCAATCCAGCCTTGCAGATCATAACCATTTAAATCAAAAGCTCTTTAAGTTTAAAAGATGAAAGAGCGTCTTTTCTCAAATATTTTTTTAACATGTCTTACACTTGAAAGTTTGGATTAATGGACCTAGTGAGCTTCATAGCACGTAAAACATTGTCTATTACTCGCAAAATAATTAACGTCTTTAATTACAGTGTTACAGGAACCATAGAATTAAACAAGAGCATTCAACATTCTTGCTGTCCGGCTAGAGAAACCATATTTAAACTTGAAGTTGGCAGTACCGCAAAAACTGTTCTTAAGGAGAAACTTTAAGTAAAAGGAAAAGCTGGCTAGATTTTTTTGTTTATAACTGACGCGTACTGGAGGGGTTATGAGTACCCTTTATATGTTAGACAACACAGTGCACGGATTAGGGAAAGTGGGGAGGATTAAAAAAGAGGTACCTATGCCCATTAGTTTTGAATTTCCGTATATAATAATGAGAAA
Source organism: Philhelius festivus (assembly GCA_963931855.1). Lineage (NCBI taxonomy): Eukaryota > Metazoa > Arthropoda > Insecta > Diptera > Syrphidae > Philhelius > Philhelius festivus. The sequence goes on from OZ007555.1 coordinate 151,428,883, forward strand.
AACAGATCTGGGTAGAGCATTCCACATTTGAGTAGTGCGACTAAAGAAAGAATCTCTGTTCTTAACAGCAGGTGCATCCGAAATTACCTTCAAGAGCAAATTGATGGATATTCCTAAAAGCGCGAGTATTACCGTTAAATTGTTTGAGGAGACGAATGCAATAGGTTATTTCACTAAAACACTGTCTATTTATGAAACGATAACGAGGGACAAGAAGCTTACAACAGTGTTCAAGAGAAATATATTCTTCAACGATGTTAATATCTCAATCAGTTCAAAAGACCCAAGTGAGTCGAAGGAGCACCAGTCCTGATATGAGAATTTTACATTCCACAGAAGGTGGTTGCTAATAATGGACGTTCCATTGATGAGCAAGAGACAGCATTGCATTCTTAAATCATTAAATTTTACGGGGTTTCTTATTCCCCATTCGACAATACTTAATCAGATTTGATGAGCTTATCGTACGTTGCTGTTATAGTCCCACATCCTAAGGGCAGGGCTGCAATTTTCCAAGCAAATACGAAAAGCTGAGAGTACTATCGTCAGCAAAACAATTTAATGGATTAGAAAATTCATGAAAATGAGAAAGAGTCTCGGAGACAAAGTGGAACCCTGTGGAACACCAAAATTTATTACGATTGCGGTCCCTGTCCCTCACCGCCCGATGGTGCCAGTATCGCAAGAGAAATTTACTATCGTTTAGTACATTTTCTTAGATGGCTACTGTCAAAATTTCAGCCGAATCCGAATCATAGTTTTGTTTTGACCACGTGTGGAAGCAAGCTTGTCCGCAAATTTTAGAATAATGGAGAAAAAACAATATCGGTCGGTGGTTCGATTCTCGTTTTTGGAAGGTAAATCACGCAGTGAAATCAAAAAGCTCTTGGATGTTGTGTACGGTGCCCGAAAATGGCTACACGGACGATATCGTATCAAAAATCCACGATCTCGTATTGCCAGACCGCCGATTGAAAGTGCGCGAGATAACTGAAACAGTAGGCATCTTAAAAGGCCGCGTGAGTCATATCCTCTATGATATTTTGGGCATGAGAAAGTTGTCGGCGCGATGGGTGCCACGTTTGCTCACTCTGGACAACAAGCGCAACCCTGAGACCAGTTCAGAGCAGTGTTTCTGCGTCGTTTCGTGACTGTTGACGAAACAAGGATCCACTGGTACACACCAGAGACCAAGGAACAGTCGAAACAATGGACTTAACCCTACTTTGTAGACCTCGAGAAAAAGTTGGAGCATCGCTGGATCAAGTGTATCGGTCTAAAAAAGAGCCTATGTTGAGGAATAAACCGCCACTTTTCCAAAATGTTTGTTTTTTTCTTTTATAGGATAAGTACTTATCGGACCGCCCTCAAATGTGGGTTTTTCTTATCCATCGAAGAAGAGTCATCGAAATCAAAGGCACGCATTTTCGATAAGAGAGTTCGATGTCATTTTATCAAATCCTTTTGAAGTATCAAACGCAATAATTTTACTTTCACAAAAGCGATTTGTTCCACTGTTTGGTGAGATGGACCATCACATCACTAGTAGACCTCTTGCTACGAAAGCGGTAAAGCCGGTCATTTAGAAGCTTCCGTTCATGAATGAATGAAAGTCGATCAGCGTTTCGAGGACTTAGGGAAGTAGGGACGCATGTAAGTGCAATCGGTCGATAGATAGAAAGTGAGGAATGTTCGCTAGGACAAAGGCAGTTTTTTACCCACTGGGAAAGAGACCCGCAGAATGGCATAGTACAAATGTGGGGATACTATGCAGACCAGCGGATTTATGTGTCAAGATCTCTCAGTGCGAGATTAGTCCTATTAACACGCTCAAGTAGCGGAGGATTCAATACACCTTCTTGGAGCAGCCTCGCTAGAAGATTAGCTTTCGCGAGGGAGCTAACAAAAGGAATATCATTGAGAGCAAGTTCTCATTTGTTCCAGTGATGCATATGCATGCGAGCCTTTGAACTTTTTTGAGTGTAATTTTAGTAGTTGCTTATTCGGTTATTTTGTGTCACGCAAATTCACCATATGTACAGATGAGTACATGGTGTTAGATGTTTAATTTGCAACCCATGATTTGCTGCAAGTCTCTTGAATGTCATATGAACTTTTGTGGCTTTCCAGACAGTTATTTTGATCAGAATTGTTTGCTATCTAACGTAATTCTATCTGGAAGTAGATTGCTTAGCCACCTTTCCTTACAACTTAAAAAAAAAATGTGTTACGAAAGAAACTCGAGAACTCTCAAACAGTGATTACTCATTAATGTCAACAACATCCGAAACATCAACATGAGTAGGTTGAACTTAGAAAACAATTTGAATCCGACATAACTTGGTGAGACAGGATCACCAAATAGAAAATATTGCAAAATTTATTGAGGCTGCGTTAGAAGATTGCAAATGTTAGGAAACTTGTTCATCGTCGGAAATCGGCTAAAAAACAAAGCTCATGAGTAATTATCTGTGTTGTCACTGATCCGAATCGGAGCTGAATTCCAAAACTTAAGTCTAATTAACGCACACACTCCTACCGATGAAGCCAGAAATCGTATCAATGAGGAGTGTTACGATGTTTTGGGTGGAACTTATCCGAAGTGTTATGTCAAAGTTATGCTCGATTTTTTCAATGATAAAGCCGGATAAAAAGACATCTAAGATGGATTAGTTAGTAATGGTGAGTGTCAGTAGACTTAGCAGTATCTCATAAAATGGCGATAAATTGTGAAAGGTGTCAAAGGTTAAGGATCTAGAAAACTGGAAACGTCCGGATGGTCGACAATGTCCTAATCAACACAAGAGTCGTATCCGACATTTTAAGCTTATGATTATTTCGAAAAACTTCGACTCCGAACATTGCTTCATTTCGATAAAATTCAAAATTCGACTATCGAACTATCGAAATTGCGAACTGCCCAGAACATGGAGTCCGACATTGAACGCCTTGGCATACCTGAAATTGCAAGAGTTTTTAAAGATCTCCTAAGCAAGAAGCTCTGCGCTGGTGCATTCACCTATCACAGACGCCAATGATAATCAGTACTCCTAGCCTTGTGTCGATATATCATAAAAGAAGAAACCGATTACACCTACCAGGCTACAAGACACTCCAAACAAAGAACCCGTGGTATGATGTCAAATAAGTTCAGCTGAAAAAAGTGACAGAAATTGCACATCCAAATATGCTTCCACGCAAAAATAGAGCTGCCAGACTAGAGTATCGGGAAAAGAGAAGAGATAAAAGATTCTGTGTAGAAAGAAGTGGACCTGCATAAAACGATCGAAAGGTTTCGCAATCAAAACAAGAAAAAAAGGTAGTCAACCAAAAAATCCAAGCAATTTACTGCTGTTTATAAGATCGGTATGTAGGCCTTTCAACAGTGAAGTTAACCTAGTTTTTTGACCGCACGTAGTACTAGTAGTGCGTTAAAGCAATGTTTCTAGCTTTGAGTCAATGAAGACCCGGTTTCACCAGAAGACGTAGGATAGGCTATAAGCATAAGCTAAGAACAACAAAACTGGTGGTTTTGATCTTCGGTACGGTAGTACGGAGGTGATGTTTTTGTATGTCTTCTAAGTGTGGGTAAAAGGAAACCTGCCCAATGAATTGAATATCGCTTCGAATGATACATGTACTAGGTGATTCTGCCCTTCCAGAACTACCAATCACCGTAAGCTTTTATCAAATATTCTGTGTGAGCATCTCAAGTTATTCTGCAAAACTCTAATCGGCAAGAACAATTGTAATTTTTGGCAGATCGACTAAAGATTTTATAAAGGGAGGCGTGTCAGAAAATTGGTAATTATTTCTTGTAATATTCATTGTCAATTGTGTTCGATAGTATGAATGAAGTGTTATGGAACTAAGGTCACCATGTGGTAAGCTCAGTAAAAATAATAATATTAATAGTATTAAGAATAACGGTCTGTGCCATACAAAAAAAAAGTGTATGGCCGGCCAAATGTTTGATATATTTTTGAGGTCGACATGCTAAGGAAACATTAAAACCAAACGCCCTATCTTTTTATCAGCACGCCGACTATAACAATATGTCCGAAATTCTACCACGCATTTTGAAGGGGTAAATAGTTTCCTATTAAACTGAAAAATTTGCTATTAGTACCTCTGTTCACATTCCGTCGGTCGTTCGCCCAAACACGTTTGGTTAGTGGTTCAAACTATGGCCGTTTTAAGCCATTCCCAAAGAATCAAGATCAATATGTCGACAACCGAATTGAACAAGCTAGAACTCTGTCTATTGGATAGAATAATATCCGAACCGAACCCAATCGCAATCATTATTTCGTAAAAACCAAACTATCCTCGCGATTACCCCACAACTTTTGGAACAGCTTTTCGGACTTTAACAACTCTACTCAATATTTCCGATCGTTAAAACCCACAACTTATTAAGACAGCAAACATTTCAAAGCAAACCAGTTTATCTACAAACTGTTTCCAGCCAGTTAAATCGGTATGACTTGGTATAAAAATGAAACCGTAACGGATGCTACATACGATAATATGACGAAAGTAGAAAACTGCATAACGGCAGCTCGATGAAAATGTCAAAAGATTCCTTTCGGGAGAAAACATTTCATTTGCAGATATCATTCTGTCATTTAATAATAACAAAAGGATGAATGAACAGAAAAAAAACGGAATCCCACTTTGTTTGGTGCACATTGGATCTCTTAACATCACACAATCTCCCACACACACACACATGTCTTAGGTGAATGCACCCATTGCCAACGTCATGGTCTTTTCCAGGACGAAAAAGAAGAAGAAGAAAAAAAGCCAGAAACCATCATCACATCAAACTATTACCAAACATCCAAGATGCGAAAGGAAGGTATGCTGATGGAGTTTCATTGTATATATCCTGACTGTTCATTTGGCGAATGGTTTTTGTTGTCGGAAGGAAGAAAGGAAGGATTTGGGTGCCCGACTGGGATTTGCTCCCTAACTGGCTCAATATAGCTGTCTCCTGGTCTTGGCTTGACTGGCACGAATTGACGGCTCTTTTTGCATTTTGCCAGTCAAGTAGAAAAGCGCTCGCGATTTCTTTCCTTAAACATGTTTCCCTTAATCCTATTAAGGAAGGATTCATTTCGGTGTAGGTGGCAGCATCTAGCATCTGACTTAGGCTAAAGTGTGTAGCAAACGAAAGCACTTCGGTTGGAGAAAGTTTGAGGCAAATAAACGCATAATAGTTTCACGGTCTTCTCAAAGATTTTCCACAATTTTCCTCTCTCTCGGATTTTCATATAAGGCGCAACCAAGTGAAAGCTATGGTATTCTTTCTTTTTTTTTTTAGAATTTTCCGTCTTTATGGAAGCAATTTGGATTTTTATTTTGTAAGTCGGTGATTGTGTGCGAGTAAGTTAGATTAAGTTAAAAGATTTACCTAAAAGAATTTTTCGTTCTGCTGACAATTGCATGGAGACTTTTTGTTCTCGTTGCCGCAAAGGAAATTCCTTTGGGTGTCAAATTAAATTTAACATTTTTTTTGGTTTTAATGAAGTTAAAGGAATAAGTAGTTGGGAACTTTTGTCAGTTTTGTAATCAGTTAAAGAAATCTTGAAAAGGTCACACATACAGTGGAGAGGAAAAAAAGCAGGACATTTAAAAAAAATGTATTAAATATGCATTGATTAAAAAAAACTCTATACGCTTTTTGGCACACACGTAGCTGGCACAGGCATGGAAGATATACAGGGTGTCCCACAGTCACCGCCCCAAATGAAAACCATGGATTCCTGAGGTCATTTTAAGTCGAAAAACTTAAGAGGTCATTTTCTCGTTTTCGTCCCGTTTTTGAGTTATAACGGTTTTTATGATTTTTCCCTGAACTGGCTTTATCTTTGCCAAATTACGTCCGATTCGTAAGATTTTTCTTATAACCAATCAAGAATTTATTACAGTATTAGTTTGTCCAAGGACTTTTTTTCTGCGGACAACCGTTTCTCCGCAATTTTGCACCAAACCCAAGTTTTTCGTTTTTTAAAGTAGTTTTTTCACTTTGATATCATTTTATTCAAAAAAACACGTTAATGAGTATTAATTTTTTTCACTTATTATTAAAGCCCAGTTCATTTTCTAAAATTAAATATTTTTTTTTCCTTAAAAAGAATACTAAATGTAATTAACAAAAAATAAACAAACTGAGTGAATTTAAAAAAAAAAATAATTTTTAAATACAAAATTAACTTTTTCTGAGCTATTGTGGTTAAGAAAAGGACAAATAGATAAAGTTGTCCCATTTCAGCGTATATAAATAACATTTCCAGATATTCTTGATTAGTGTAATCCATTGTTTGCAAATAATTGAAAAAAAAAACTACAACTTGAATAACAAATCCAAAATGGAGTATCAAGTGAAAGAACACGACGCGGATACTAGATCACGCGAGAAACAAACTGTAATAAATTCTTGATTGGTTATAAAAAAAATCTTACGAATCGGACGTAATTTGGCAAAGATAAAGCCAACTAAGGGAAAAATCATAAAAACCGTTATAACTCGAAAACGGGACGAAAACGAGAAAATGACCTCTTAAGTTTTTCGACTTAAAATGACCTCAGGAATCCATGGCTTTCATTTGGGGCGGTGACTGTGGGACACCCTGTATACTACTACCTATTACAGACTGTTAACATTTTTAAATAAGAATTAAAAGCTAACAAATGAATAAGTGCTGGTTTTACTAGGATCGATTCCCGGCCGCTGCCACCTAGCTAGGTAGGTAAAAATGGCGACAATGAGCATGTCATGCTCAGTGTTCTTATTAGCACTGGAGTGTGCCGTTTTGATACGAGAAACTCGTTTAAGCTGTTGATTTTATGAGTTATGATGAGGGATTTATGAGCCTCCTTCTACCTAAAGTTGCCTAGCTAGCAGTTTTAAGATCGAGCATTAAGGGTTACAGAAGTCTTAAGACTTCATCTCAGAGCCACTGATTGTTGGTTAAGCTTGTCGAGAAATAACTTCCACATAGTTTGGCTCTCATTCTATCGAAAGCAGAACAATTACAAAGAAATTAATCGGAAGCGTAATTTAATTTAATATTTTTAATTTAATTTTTATAATCACGTTTTTTTTTTTTTTTTTTTGTCAAAAATCCCGCAAAAAAAGTTTTAAAATACCGTCCTCTATATTACGTTTTTTTTTTTTAAATACCGCTTTAAAATCCCGTCTTATACCGCTTATCTCGTTTCTTAGAATACGTAGCTAACACTTGTTGATGTTATGTTGGTTATTTTCCAGTTGTCGTTAATCTTTTACGACAAACTTTTTTTCGAATATCATGGATATATAATCCTTGTCGGATGAGGTGGATATTCATTCAGGATAAGTTTATAAACTAACCCGTCGATGCAGACCATGCAAAAGGCTTTTTCGATATCTTCATTGTTTGTTTTCGATTTTCTCAAAAACGGTACAACTGATCTAATGCTGAAGATCCTATGGCTTAGAATAGTATTGCATATTCATATTTTGAATTTTTTTCTTTTTTCCGATTTAAGAACAAAAATGTATTTTTGAAAATTTAATATTTCGAAAGCCGCATGATCGATTTTAATACCAATTAAAAGGTATTTTTTTTTTTTCAAAAAAAGCGCCTAGAATCTTGAAAAAAAAAATTGACAATCTGAGTAAAAACATATTTTAAAATGAGACATTATTGAAACATTTTTGAAACTTAATTTTTATTTGGACAATAATAAAATTTAAAACTGCGATACCAACATTATTTCTTAAAATTGTTTTAAAAATTTTATTAATATATTTTTTCTTTAAACAACGATTTACATATAATTATTCTTCTTGCATAAACTCATATTTGATTTAACTATATTTTATTTAGACACATACAAAATTAATGTTTTACATTTTTCTCTAATAACATCCATTTTTTAAAAGTCTAAGTCTGTTAAACATAAGAGTATGTTCGTGCGATTCAGTCCTGCAATTTAAAAATTTCTAACTACATTCTAATTTAAATTAAATAAGTCAATAATTCTGAGAGGTTATCCTACTAGATAATAATTTTATTAATCGTCTACAAGAATTGGCTTGGAAAAAATTCAACAAAGTCAAAAAAGTAAATGACAAATAATAACAGGAGATATTCTTATTATTATAAATTACTTCATATCCAAGCCGTTCGGATTTGGCAGAATATTCTACTGATGCGAATATAATGTTGTTGAATGTTCTGATTCACTAGACTAGACCTTTAGCGCCACCTTTACTTTTTAATATTTCCGTTGTAATTTTTAAAAGTATTTTTGTTTCGATGTCCGTTCTTCAGTCACACTCCAAATGCTGGACGAATTTAGATGACGTTTAGCATATAATATTGCAAGGTGAACGCAGGATCAACTTTTATTTATGGTTTGTAGTTTTTTTTTTCAACAAACAGATTTTCCACACAAGCTTATATGTCTGCTCTTTTTCTAAGTAAAACTACCGCTTTCGAAAAAAAAACTTAAAAAAAACAATGGCGCCCAACGATACCAACGGCTTGAAGATTGATTGGGACTCCAAGGAGATGATTTAAGGTCATCCCCTTGGACTCACAACAATTTTCCTTTCATTTTTTTTTTTTTCATTTTTTTAAATTCTTTTTCCTATCCTTAAAGCACAAGCTTGGAGACCGCAGAAGCTCCTTTCTTAACGGTAGATGAAAGTCAGCTGTCCGATCTAACGGGTCTAGAATCAATAGATTTTGTGAGGTAGAATGAAGACTATCGCATTGCAGGGAGCGGAGTAGAATGAAATAACAAAACGGTCATTGCTATCCATACAGTCAGGCCTTGCCAGACGTATTGGGTGGCGTGAGTGAGATGTTTTGAAAATCTACTCGTGTGGAGGGTTATTTCTGTTAACCAACTTTCAGGTTTAACATCAGAAAGTTGATGTGGTAGGAAAACTAGATTTAACCTGAAACACTTACGATAACTTAACAGGACGTAAACTTGACGAAGGACAAGACCTGACACAACATTTTTTTTCTGTTTCTCTCTTAAATCGTTTGGAAATTCAGTTGTAACTTCACCTACACTTATTTTAACGACTGTATATATCTGCTTGCTTACTGACCGGAACTATGTTCTTCACTCTACTTTGTAAAGATGAGAAGATTTTGGTTTACAGATATTACTAGGACGATAATGACTTAGGTTCCGACTGGAAGTTTAAATCGGTGGCTATTTCCAATAGACATTTGGCCAAGGATATAGCAATATCTTCGATACAAGGGAGGGTAGGCCAAACCTTTGCCATCAACACCAGGCAATGTCTTTGTGGGTTCAGCGAACTGCTGTGTTGGTGAGACAGTGTTGAATTTTGGGGATTTTTGGTGAACAGAAAAACAAATAAAAAGTTTTTTTTTAGTTACAGATTAGATAGGTTTTGATTTAAGATTATATCCTTCAGATATAAACTTTTATTTTTAGGGCTTAGTTATAGTTTAGCGTTAGGTTACTTTTACTTCAACTTTCTTTTTTTTTTTTTTTGTCTGTTTTGCCGAGAAGTCAGCTTTAAGTCTCACCCTTTCACCAATGCAGTGGCATAGGTAACTAGGTTTGTGCTATTCCTTCGTTTTTATTTCCTTTCCCAAATACATATCCTATAATCCGATTTTCTTTTCCTTTCCTCATCCTTTGACCTACATTGAAAATAAAATCTAGGTATATATGATAAAAATGTAGGTTGATCTGACAAAAATTTTTTCAATATACGTCCAACAAAAAATTTTATCAAATTGACAAAAATTATAGAATTTTGTTGAGGCAACAAAAAATATTTTGTTGTATCCACAAAATTATTTTGTTATGCTAACAGATTAATTTGTTGAAATAACAAAAATATTTTGTAAATATGACAAAATTTCGTAGAATTTACAAAATTAATTAACAATTCAAGTAATCTTACATCGATTTTTTAACAAAAACCAAATGTGAACTATATCATACACAAAAGAAATGTCATGATCAAAAAAATATACGCGCAGAATTTTTTGGTTTCCTTACAGAATAGTTTTATCTATCTGATAAACCTCTCGTGTCAAGAAGAAAGTTAAATTCGATTCTTTTTGCTTACGATGTAATTAATTCTAACATAAATTGCCCGGTTTTGTTATCTATGTTCAGTATATACGTTCCTACCCGCTGTTTACGACCAAGAAATGGTGATTTTTTTCATGTTCCATTCCATAGTACAAGTTACGCTAAGCACAATCCAATTACCAATGCCTGTTTAAATTTTAATGAAGTTGATTTTGCCATTGATTTTAATATTAATAGAAATGAAATTAAGAAAAATATATTAAATTTATTGTAATTATTACTATATTATTTATTTATTAAATGTGTAAGATTGTCAATACTTAATTTAAGCTCTTTTGTAATCTTTATAAAGTTTGTTAACTTGAAAGATGGTAAATAAATAAATAAATAAATAAATATTATTTTATCAATATTACAAAATAATTCAACCCCAAAACAAAATATTTGTCATTTTAACAAAAATGTTTTCATTTTTTTGTTAAATTGACAAAAAAAAAATTAACAAAAACTTTGTGATATTGACAAACATTTACAAAACAGATTTTTTGTAGATACAACAAACATTTTGTTAACATCACAAAAAAGTTTGTGGATGTGACAAAAATCTCTGTTTTATTTTGTAGTATTTTGTTAAACTGACAAAAAATCATGCTGGATTATAAAAATTTTGTGAAATCAACAAAATCATTCTTTCGTATTGACAAAAATTTTATCAAAACGATAAAATTGTTTTGTTAAAGGTCAACAAAACGTTTTTGTCAATATTACCTAGGAATTTATTTTTAGTGTAGGCATGTTTTTTTTTTTGTTTGCTGTGTGGGATGAGATCGAAAAAGGGCAAGAACCATCCCAATCCATCGAGCTTAGCCGAGCTAGAGCAAGATTTTTTTTAGAAGACAATTACCTAAGTATGTCTTATTTATATAAAAAAAATACTGATTACAAGTCTAAACGCAACCTTATTTGTTACACATTCTTCATCTCACGGATATTTAACCTGTTATCTTTACTCTCATTATAGTGGAAAAGTTTTTTTAATTTCGGTCGCAAATGTTAATGTATGATGTGAGTTATGATGCTTCATTTCTGTGAGAACGACTTTTTTTATAGACGTTTTCTAAACTAAAACAATGTTTGCCAATAAGCACTGAACATTTCAACAAGACTCTGCCTTAGTTCACAAGAACCACTCAAGAGTGTATGATTAACCAGCGGGTAAGACCTACACCCATCGGATTACAAGCTGCGGTTCATTTTAGAGGGTATATATGCTGCTGTTCATGTTCAAATAAAAAAATGGATTTTCTTATTCAATTCTCTAAATATCAACTTCTATTTATTAGGATCATAAAATTTGAAATATTTTTTTGGAGATAAAATATAATTTTTCAAAATTTTATATGAACATAAGGTTTCAAAAATATTTGTATTAAAGAAACTTAGAAAAATATCAAACAAAAATTAACAAACGAAAAATTCGGTTTGGTTTTGTGATGCTAAATGGTTATTTTGTCGGAAATCCTCACTGCTTAAAAGCTGCTGCACAATCTTCTTTGAATTGACTCGATTACGTATTGGTATCTTTTAACTGAAATTACATGCCAGGCTACTTTTTGACTTCTCTTCATTCTCGATGGGATTTAAATCTATTTCAACATATTTCCCTATGATAAGAATTACCTCATTAGGATGAATAGGTCCCACGCCGTTAGAAGAAGAACATGCCTAAACACAGATTGATCCAAACCGCCTTGTTTGTTTGTTTGACTACGGTGAAATGTTAAATATTCACCATGATGAATAACGTTATAGAAAATGGTACGAGTATAATACCTGAACAGTTTAAACAAGCTTTAGTGTTCCCAATTTACCAAAAAGACTTTACAATGAATCCTGCGAATACAGAGGTATTTCCTTCCTAAGTGACTCCTACAAAATTTTCACCACAGTACTTCAGAATCGGTTCAAAATGTGTATTTCATCAAAAAATCTTTCAAGTGGGCTTCAGATCGGGTTACTCTATTATTGATCACATTTTTGTGCTCAAAAGTATTGCTGACTCATATGTACCTTGCAAGAAGTAAAAAGCTGTATGTCGACTGGCATGCCCTATTGTATAAGCTGTATGGGCTTGGAATGTCCTTAAAATTTGGTCAACTAATTCAAAATATCTATCGAGATACGAAATCATCAGTTTGTAATGGTGCTGATAAATCGGAGTGGTTTACAACCAAAACCGGGGTTAGACAAGGCGGCCCTTAGTTCTGAACTTTTTGCACTTTTTATAGATGACTTGGTCTATTGTCTACCTGGTGGCATAGAATTTGCGGGACTGCTAATTAAAGCCCTTCTTTATGATGTAGTTGTGATGGCAAACTCACCTGAAATTCTACAGCTTATGTTAAATAAGCTCCAAGAATTCTGTAAGCTGTGAAATCTAGTGCTTAATCCGGACAAGTCCAAAGTTATGGTAATTAGAAAGGGAGGAGGCAGAACTAGCGCAAAAGAGAAATGGTTTTATGAAGAGAATACAGTAGAGATTGTAAAAGAGTACAAATATCTTGGTGTTCTATTCACTCAAAATATGAAAATGCAGAAACATTTAAAAGATAAATTATCCAAGGCGAAAAGCGCATTAAACATTACTTGGAAAAATTGCTTCATCAACAAATTCATAAGGCACAATAGTAAATATCGTGTCTTTGAAACTGTAGCGGAATCAGTCCTCTTTTATATGAATTGTGTTTGTCAGTGAACACAAATTGTAATTTTATCGCAACGAAATGTAAATTTACATGGAAAGAGTAAAATTACAATAAATTTTTTAATTTTAAATATTATGATTTCTGATTTCGTGTTATTTTCGCACCACTATTTTCATTCAGTAATTTTCGAAAAGCATTTATCTTTGTCTCAGAAACTATTGAATTTCCATGAGCAAATGTAAATTCCAAAATCAAATGAAGCGAGAAAAATAAATTGCAATGTAAATTATTATTCGTTCGTCTTCATTTCACACATATATAAGCTCAAATCTTCTGCGGTAAGCAAAAACACACATCCCATAACTTTTCGCTATTCTATTCTATTCCAAATGAAATGTCCTGCGATTCTGTAGCAAATCATGCATCTCCTTTGGAATTGACAATTCTTGAGTAAATGTGAATACGAATGTGTGCATGGTGCCACTGCAAAAATTCAGCTCGCACATCTAAAAAGCTTAAAGTCTCAGACTGGCAAATTGCAATTGCATTCATTGAGATTTTTTTTGTATTCTAATTTTTTTTTCACAAACCAAAAAGAAGAAGAAAACTGATGTGAAGTGAAACGAAACAAAAACAATAAGAAGACACAAAAAATATATATATTTTTTCACTCTTTCTGCTTTCCTCGTTTCTGTTCATTCCCCCATCTGATAAAACGAATCGCTAATTTAATGAAAATTTTCCACTTCACTAAGAAATGAAAATTGTCCTGAATTTGAATATTTTTGCATAACATAGAATAATGTTGAAAAATACTACGAATTTAAAGTTTCAGATGAAGACGGTTGGTTTTATTGAGAAAACTTGATGAGGTGCTTTTTTTACTAATGTTTTTTTTTTTTTTACCAATTAAAATACACCAGTTAACCAAAAAAAGGACCCCTTGGCATAATGGTTAGTGCGTTGTCATGCTGAAGGTCTTGGGTTCGATTCTCAGCCGCTACAAACATTTTTTTCAGAGGTGTATTGCCTCTTGCAAGGAATTGACAAATCCTCCAAGAGTATCTCTTGTCATGAAAAGTGCTGCTCATTAATCGTTCGGAATCGGAAGAAAATTGTAGGTTCCCTCCATTCCTGCACCCTTCCCCCTAAAAGCACCCAAAAATGGTTGAGAGTTGTAAAAGTCACTAGGTTAGGTCTTGGTTCTTTTTGAGCTGTTGCACCACAAAATGTATTTATTTTTAACCAGAAAAGGAGAAAACTCTGTGACAACATTAGAGAATTAATTTTGAGATAATGAAAGGCAGTTAAAAAAAAATAACAAACAAATCACTAGGTTCTCAAATGACAAGACTGAATTCAATCATTTAAGGAATGAGCTAAAAAAGTAGTTAGTTATTCAAACATATTATTAAAGTCGTTTTATAGACTCCAACAGAGCTTACTTATTTATGGATGGCTCTACACAAGTCTTACGAAACTTCAGTTAAATATTGTCTTTGAAAATACCAGACAAAAGCCGAAGCCATAAATCGTAGACCTATAATCTTTCCTGGCTTCTACTTTTACTAAAGGCCTAAAACTTTGTTGGCAAGAGAGACATGAAACAAAATTCACTTGCCACACAGAAGGAAGGATACTCTTGTGAAAACACAAGTTCTCATATCAAAAAGACACCAAGGTACGATTCCTTCCAATTGATTTTAGCCAAAAGCTAAATTATTTCAAGACTTTTGTGTTGACTTAAAGTTAAGCCAAAATTGTACATTATCACGTTTTGCTCACGTTTCATTTTCAGCGTCAGCATCAATATTAAATTAACCCATTAGGACTAACAACAGCGCAGCGCCTCGTATAACTTTTGTAGCCATTTTTTTTTCTTTTATAAATATAAATCGGCCTTGTACTCGCACAAACGAGCATATGGTGTGAAAATAATTTAATTCGAAGCCAAATTGGTCCATTCGTAGTTCACAAAAAAAAAAAAGCACACAATATAATTTCGACTTTTGTATATTTTCTTTATGATGGAACACCCTCTCATATAATGGCAGAGGTTTATATTTTCCAAGTCTCTACAAAATTATGTGCTTAGCTTTTAGTATCAAACAAACCCAAAAGACATCCTTTCAACAACAAGAACAACACGAAAAGTACTATCCTACACTGCGAGAAAAAAAATGTGTCAGTACGAGTAAAATGAAATGCCAATGGAACTCTCTAATACGTATTATATTTATATAAACATTTTTCGAAACCAAGATATCTCTGGCCCCAGTTTCCGAAATTAAGATGCATACTAATTTGCAGTGTTTTTAAGGACGGATTTATTTAAAAAAAAAAACCTTTTTCAAATATTCAAAATTTCGGCATTATGAGCTATTTTAAGTAGAATATTCAAATATTGTGTCCTTTAAAACAGAAACAGAAACTCGAAAACCTAGGAAAACTGATAAAACTGTGTCGCCTGACATTGAAATATACGCAGTAAGATGTGCAATTAGGGAAAAGCCCCTTCGACTTAACATGCAAGCCTGGGCATAGGCAAGGCGATTCAGTATCATGTTCTGCAATCTAGTTCTAAAACAGATGGTGGGCAGTCGTTAAGAACGAGGGAACTGTTTTAAGGTAATCTGTCCAACTATTGGAGTATGCGCATGATGTCGAAGTCATTAGCAGTTTTCAGCGTAAGAACACTTAAACAACGTTGGAAAATACTAAAAACTTATTTCCAAAGTGAGTGCTGTGTAGCCCAAACTGGCCGAAATGAAGCACCCACCACGCCTAATGTACGCAAGTTTATGCAAAAAGTTAGTGAGACTGGTATGGTAGTGGACAACACTCATGGTCACCGTCGTCGTACGCTGCGCACAGACGAGAATGTGGCTGTTATAGCCGAGAGTGTGAGACTCAATTCACCAACATCAACTCTCTATCGATCTCAACAGCATCAACATTTCACGCACTAGACTGAGGAGAATTCTGCAAGGTCCAATTGATTCAGCAAGGGGCACGACCATCCGCTTCGTTATCACTTGAACGACGTTGTGCATTTTTAAAAAGAAACTTGTATTTGGCCCACCCTTTACATGGCATCAACAAACAATCAAACATCTATCGACCGACTAGTACAAAAAGTCACTATTGATAGCAAAGACTTGGAAGTAGTTAAGGATTCCTCGCTGTGCACAAGAACTCGAACTTGCGAAGACTTCTACTTGACGATAGAGCGACTAGGGCCTATACCTATCCAATAGGCCCATGAGCTCAAAGTTCATAACCATAGACAACACCATTTGTTCGCTGGCGGGGATTTGGACCGTTTGGAAGACGACTCAAATTTTGGCCGAAAAATCATCTTTAACGACAGGGCACATTTTTGGATGAATGGTTGTGTTAAGGTACTAGTACGGTCTAGAACTCCAAAAAACGCACGATTTTTGTGAATTTTTTTCTCAGAAACCTTATTAGGTAATAACATATTTTTTTTTAAATGATGAATACATGCGTCAAGAGTACGGAAAAAATTTTTTTTTTTAAATTTGAGAATTTTGGCCGAATTATAGAAGGCCCAACGTCGACTCATAAAAAAATACATTGTCCCATGGCGGACAGTTAATCTCAGGATTGGCTGGACTGAAACAAAAAAACCAAAGTGGGTTATTTAAAGGAAGGTTTCTTACGAGACAATTTACCACAATTTGTTTAAAAAGTCAAAACAAAAAAAAATCTCGAGCTTTAAAAAAAAAATTTTTTTTTGGCAATTTGTTTTGCCATTTTTGGGTCGCCATTTTTTTTATTCATAACTTTTTGGTCAAACTGTGGTAACTTGTCTTCGAAAACATAAAAGCAATCTAGTTGCAACAAGTTTTTTTGAAAATCGGGTCAGTAGATCCGGAAATTAACTGTCCGCCATGGGAAAATGTGTTTTTTGATGAGTCGACGTTGACGCCCTCTATAATTCGGCCAAAATTCGACAAACAATTTTTTTTCGTACTCGTGACACGTATATTCATTATTTAAAAAAAAAAATTTGTTACTATCTTATAAAGTTTCCGAGAAAAAAATTCCCAAAAATCATGCGTTTTTTTGGATTTCTAGACCGTACTAGTACCTTAACAAGCAAAATTGCCGCAAATGGGATGACAAGATGTTCACCAGGTATCAATGCAGCCTCAAAAAGTTACCGTATGATATGGATTTTAGGCCATCGGAGTCATTGGTCGGTACTTTATCGGAAACGACAATTGTGAGGCGGTCAACCTCTGTTGACGCCGAAATAAAAACTTCGTATCATCAAGAATCAAGAGATAAAACCCACAATTAATTTGCCTACTTTTAGGCGCATGTAAAATTTAGATATGATTGAGTAATTAACATTAAACTTAGTTATTGAAATTAATGTTAGTTACTCAATCATTTACTAACTTAATGTCAATGTATTTTTAAGCTAAGGTCTTATTGGTTATTGTTAAAACTTGATGTGTTTAGTTTACAAATATTGTTTAAGGAGAACGGTTCGAGAAAAATAAAAAAAATAGGAAGGTAGAAATAAAACTGTTTTTTCTCTTGATATTATTTCGCACTGCAAATAAACTTTTTCACAGCATATACTTGGATTTTTGGAATTTATGGAAAGTGCCTACCCATAGCGTTCTACATATAGCTGTCTACTCATAGCAGCGCACCATAGAGAAATATTGGCAACTAGGATTCAAGCGAGGAATCCGCCAACAGCGTCAATAGCGAGCGCTAAAGAACGATGATAACCAATTTCTTATGGCCCACTGAACCATATGAACCCAGAAACGACTTGTTGTTCCATCACACAGCAGACGCCAAGATTGACATTCGTAGAGGTTAAATAAATTGGCCTACAAGGGGTTTTGATTTGACACCCTAGTCTTTTTCTTGTGAGGTTTCCAGAAGTCGCAGGTCTATGCAAATAAACCACAATCGACCAATGCCTTTAAGGTGAACATAACGCAGACCATCACTCAAATTCAGCCGGATCTATGAAAAGAGTCATTGAAAATTGGGTCACTACGATTCCTGAAACAATAAGAAGCCGAGGCAGACATTTGAACGATGTCAGATTATATACATAGGGCTTTCAAATAAAACAAAAAAAATTGTATTGCATTTCAACATGATGCAGCACTTATTGAAATAGCCTTCAGGTATATCCTTTTATGTCAGTTAAGCCTAGTTAATCTAACTATCTAACTTAATGCATAACGTTGTTGTTGTAAAAATTACACCCAGCGACAAAAAGACTCGCATTGATCTATTTTCATATTTTTGTGTTTTAACGGTAAAATTCTAGCTTTTATCCAATTTTTGTCTTTTATTTTATTATTTTGGCATTTGTTTTGACAAATAAGCAGTTAATAGAATTAAGTACGTGTTATAGCCTTAAAGATTATTGAAATTAGTAAGCTATTTGGTATCACTTGTTTTTAGCAATAAAAAAGCGATGTACTTTTTTAATATGGCGCAATATCTTCCTTCTTGCTTAGACCACCAACGTGGTAACATCATTACAAAATAAAAGTAACTATTTAAAATATAATTGCAGAAATGTTTCCTTTCTTTCACACCACGAGTACAACAATTTGGCGACGAGGATTCGTATTGAAAGAAAATTGATACAAATTTTAATTTCATCGATTGAGTACATAATCATACATAATTACGTAATATGACTGGTGGTGTTGCTGGTGGTGGTGTTGCTGCGGGTGGTATTTCTGCTGTTGCTGCACCTACGTACGTCGGCGGAGTGCCGCCTAATTTTTCCATAGAATTCTTTGACGAGACTAAAAGTAAATTCGAACGCTGGTTGCAACGTCTTGAAGGAGCGTTTACAATCTTCAACGTCAAAGATTCGGTGATGAGACTAAATTACTTGCTACATTATATTGGGCCAAATACTTTCGATTTACTTTGTGATGGAATCTCCCCAGCGGTACCTGAAACCAAGACCTACGACGAGTTAGTCAACGTGCTCAAGGAGCATTACAATCCGCAGCCTTTAGAAGTAGCGGAGTACTACAAATTTCACCATCGGGAGCAGTTGGAGGGAGAATCCGTCCGCGAGTACGTAGCCACGTTGCGTAAAATGGCCATACATTGTAATTTTGGTACTTATTTGACAACTGCACTGCGAAACCAACTTGTTTGTGGCATTCGAGATAAACGAATAAAGGACCGATTGTTGGAAACAAAAGACCTAACGTTCGAGAGGGCGATCCAAATTGCTACGAGCCTAGAGATTTCACAACAAAATTCTACTCAACTAAACGAGACAGCAATTCATAAAACTTCAGTACATTCAATTAACTTTCATAAAAAAGAACGGTATGCTAAGATCCAGAGCAACCAGACGATGAGGAACAACAACAATCAACACTCATCAGAGAAGTCACACGTGTCAAATTTTAATAAAGGCCAAAGCCAAAAACAAATACATTGCTTCCGTTGCGACGGCCCCCACCTTGCGAACAATTGCTCTCACATAAATACTATTTGTAACTTCTGCAAGATTCGCGGTCATCTGTCTAAAGTGTGTTTTAAAAAACAAAAAAAGAATAAGAAAAACAGTACAGTTAACCACTTAGAAGATGATTGCGAATTGATCAGTGAAGAACCAATAGCTTATATTAACACAATATGTGAGAGCAATGATTTTACAAAAAAAATGTGGATTAACGTGTATATTGAAAATAAATTAATTAAAATGGAAATTGATAGTGGGGCCGGCGTATCGGTTATTGGTTATAAGGAATTTTGTAAGAACTTTAGTGATATTCCGATTAAAAGTACTAACATTAAGTTAAATACATATAATAATTCTTCTCTTAATGTTTTAGGTGTTGTTGAGGTTGTTGTTGCTCCGCAGAACTTGAAAATTGAAAAGAGTTTGCAGTTGTATATTGTTGAGTCAAATAAAAACGCGCTATTTGGAAGAGAGTGGCTGTATGCATTTAATGGTTTACCCTTGACGGAGATATTTCATGAAGAACGCGATAAAAAAAATGAAAATTGTTACCAGGTAAATGAAAACTGGTTTATTTCATTATAATATTAAATTAGATAATGGTAAAGATGCGTTCCGGCACGTCGATCAAATCAAAAATGCAGGCAGCCAGGTCGTTGATGTTAATCCCCAGTTCCCGAGTGAAAGTTCGGAGGAGTACCAACAACTTCCGGTACCAGTAAATCAAGAAATTGATAAAGATATAAAGGAAAAACAATCAGACCCTGTTCCAAACGTTTCCGAAAACAAACAACCATTTATACCACGAAAAAGTAATAGAATTCGAAAACCTTTGGATAGGCTGACATATTATTAATGATATGAAATAAACAAAATGAATCGTGAAATCATTTAACTATTAAGTATAATCATAAAGACTTATAAATTAGAAGTAAGTTTTGCTGTTACTTGTATTTAAATTTGAAATTATCTCATTTAGATTTGTAAGTAAATTTTTAAATTTGTTGAATTATGATTTTGAAATATGTTCAGTTAAAATAATACCATTTGGATGTATAATGAAGAATTTGTTTCCCTTGAAGAGAGAAAATTGTTATAGCCTTAAAGATTATTGAAATTAGTAAGCTATTTGGTATCACTTGTTTTTAGCAATAAAAAAGCGATGTACTTTTTTAATATGGCGCAATATCTTCCTTCTTGCTTAGACCACCAACGTGGTAACATCATTACAAAATAAAAGTAACTATTTAAAATATAATTGCAGAAGTGTTTCCTTTCTTTCACACCACGAGTACAACAGTACGCGAGTTTTTAACAAGATCCGATATAAAAAGTCATAGTTTTGTCTGTTTGCTTTATTTGGTTATGGATTTATGTTAAGTAGAAAAGGCTCAAGTTGTAGCCTTACATGAGGAAATTTTTTCCAATAGGAAAATAGCACGTCGGTCGTGTGCGTCGGGTTGGTACCTATGAGTGGAGTGTACGTAATGTTTTCAAGAATTACCAAACCAATGGTTCAATTTCGTGAAAAATTGGAAGTGGAAGGCCTAAATCGTCAACTTTAAGAGAAAGCGTCTTATTTCCCGACTTTACAGAACTATGTGGGTTTGAATGCAGGGCGAACTGCAAAAAAGCCTTTGCTTACTTGCAGAATGAAGAAACAAATGTTGCCACTAGCCAAAACTTATAATGATTCGAATGGAAATGATTAGGGAAAAGTTGTTTTTTCAGATAAATCCAAATTTAATTTGTTCGGACCCAATGGCAATGCGATAGTCCACCGCAAAAAAGGAGAAAAGTATTCGGATGAATGTGTTTTCTCTACTGTAAAACATTCTCCTTATGTGATGGTATGGGGAGCTATTACAATGTTTGGTGTTGGGGCCATTATTATGCTGGAAGGTACTGTTAATGCTGCAAAATACATTAAAATCATAAATGAAAGTGTTTTGCCAACATTGGAGCAATTTTCCGAGCACTGAGGGAATTTAATTTTCCAAGCTGACTCAGTGGGCGGATACCACGCCTCCTGAATAGAAAACCTCAAATTTTATATTTTTTTCTTTGCATGTAATTTGAGCCCTATAGTTCTACCAAATTTCATTGTTCTACTGCAATCCGAAGTGTGCCATATATAATTTACATCAGTTCTGACGAAGTGGGCGGATACCACCTCAAATTTTATATTTTTTTCTTTGTATGCAATTTAAGCCCTACCACTTTACCAAATTTCATCGTTTTACAGCAGTCGGAAGTGCCCCATTCAACCAACACCAATTCAGAGAAGGTGGGCAGATACCACGCCCCCTGAATGGAAAACCTCGATTTTTATTTTTGTTCCTGTATATGCAATTTGAGCCCTGCCGTTCTACCAAATTTCATCGTTGTACAGCAGTCGGAAGTGCTCCATTGCGAATGTATAATTTACATCAGTTCTGAAGAAGTGGGCGGATACCACGCCCCTGAATGGAAAACCGCTAATTTTATACTTTTTTCTTTGTATGCAATTTAAGCCCTACCGTTTTACCAAATTATATCGTTTTACAGCAGTCGGAAGTGCTCCATTCAACCAACACCAATTCAGAGAAAGTGGGCGGATACCAAGCCCCATGAATGGAAAACCTACCGTTGTGCAAAATTACAAGATTCTACGATGTCGGAAAGTGCTCCATAATTTTGATGATCTGTCAGTTAGTCAGTCAGTCAGTTAGTCAGTTACGGTTTTTGTGATTTTTGAGGCCTTATATGTTATATCTCAGGAACCGCTTATGCTAGAAAATTGAAATTTGGTGAGGCGCCAGTGCCTGACTAGCTAAGCAAATATTCGGAATTTTAAGTTTCTGACTTCATTGGTGCTGAAGATAGGGAGGGGTCAAAAACCGCCTGAGTTTGTTCCTGTATAAAGGGTGTAGTGCCAGAACTTGGCTGGGCACTACCGTGCCCGTTGATGTATTCTTTATATTCAGGGAAAAATCACACAGATTCTCTTGGTATTTCGTCACTTCCATGGCCAGGAAACAGTGCGGAGCTGAATGGAATTGAGAACTATTGGCAGCAAATAGAGAAAAAAATAAGAGAAAAACATCCAAAATCAAATACTGATATGAAATAAGAAATGGAAGAAGCTTGGTATAAGAAATAAATGCAAATTATTTGAAAAAGTTGTTTAAATCGATGTCAAACTGGATTTGTGAGGTTATGGAACAAAAAGGGCGGAACGACGAAAAATTAATTTTTGTTTCTTTATTTTTGTACGTACTCTTAAAAAATAACTGTTAAAATAATTTAAGAGTTATATTTTTTAACAAAACAGGGTTTTTCTACCCTAAAACTTTGTAAATACGAGTTTTTCAGAACTAAGAAATATGACAAATTTTTTACTTTTATGGCTATTTAAAAGATAAATACATTTTAAAAACAAAAAAGCAGTTTTTTAATTTAAAATATATAAAATAATGAAATATATCTCAAGAATTATGAAAACAGGCGAGGTTTTATTCAGCAGATCAACTGCGAGGGTTTTTTGTCGCTGAGTGTATATGTCAGTTTCTAACGTCAAAGTGATAAATACGAAAATTCGTGTTTCGTGCGTTTCATCTCTTATGGAATTGGTGTCGTGGTTCAATATTCACCTCTGTTGGGTGTATAGGGACATTTCCGGAATCTGTACTCCCCAAAAGGAGTACAACATTACCTTTATTACCTTAAAAGGCTAATATACTCGTATGTATAGTATACCTGTAGCTATGCATATGCAAATTTATGATGAACCAAGATTGAAACAAACCTTAGATGGAACAACATCACCACTTACCTGCGGAAAAAACAAATCTATACTCTGTTCAACAAAAATTGTCAGTACAGGGAAGATAGGACGTTTGCCTCTCACTCTCGTTTCATTGGCTTGCATAAGTGTGTCTTTTAAAGCTCTCACAGGGTTTCCCTAGTTTGCATTATAAATCGCCAACACTCAACATATTCAACTTCATAAAACTTGTTCTCAAAAGCTTCAAATCCTAAAAGCTCCTTAATAAAATCCACTGAATGAGCTCCTAATTTAGAATGATAATGGTAACTCTGTTCTGATGTACGAGTATATAACAAGCGCACGATCGTATTGACTTGACAGTATCCCTTCCCTTCAGCAGTGGAATTCAACGGTCACGTTGGGGTGTACAACTTTTTGCGAAGATTTACAACAACAATTCTTCAAGGAAAGTCAGTGGCTTGCTCTTTTTTAAGTGGCATTTTTCCCAACGTAGTGTAGTGATAAGTGCATCTGGTGCCACTGTTTTGGAAAAAGCTCTCCCATAAGGCCTGTACTGACAATTTTTGTTGAAAAGAGTATAGCAACAGTTTGATCTGAATTTAAAGGGTCATAACACGGTGAGGTCTTATAGGACAATATGCAATTCTCGGAGTATTCTCAAAGGATCTCTGCTGAAGATGTGTGAATGGGGAAGAGGAAGAATCGATTCCTCATCTTCTCAGTACATGCCCTGCTCTATCTCAAATATCAATGACGTAGGCTCCATCTAGGAGAGTTCTATTGCAATAATTCTAACGACTAGAAAAATTTAGACATTAGTATTCTCGCACGTTTCGTGATGAGATCAAAGGGGTTCAACGAGTAGAGAGAAAGTCTACTAGATTCATGTGGTATCACAATGGACTATGTTATGGTCTAAGTGTGTCAATTATTCATACCGACAGCCACGCCTAACCTTACCTTCCATACTTATTCAAAATTTTAAACTTATTTGCATCCTTTTTTAAAGTACATATCGTTTAAAACCCATTATAATATTTAAAACAGTGACGTGGTTTTTTTGAGTGTGCAAAACCTTTATTGGTTGGAAGTGAACTTAGTGAATGTTCTTTTGCTTCTGTCATCCAAACCAATGCTTTAATATTTAAGTACTTATTCGTGTTGTCTTAATAAGAGGCAAATAAATCCTCTGTGACTTGTTTATCTAGAGTTTGTTCCCTTTAAACTAACTGTCAATTCGTCAACTCTGGGTTCCAAAACGAGTAACGATGAAAGAGTATCATTAACGCATCCTTTACCCTAATCGTTTTTTAATGGTCAGCAATAAAGAAAAACCTTTTAAGTTCCTTAGTTCAGGGTTAATCGATTGTTTTTTTTTTAACTCTTAGAGAACATTTTTTGTTTTAAATAAATAATTGACAGTTTGCGTGCCAAATTTCGTTGACGTAAGAATTTTGTTCTTACCTAACCATGTTCAATGTTTTTATATCTTCTTTCGAAACTTATTAATTTATTCAAAAGCAAGATTATGAGAGGAAGACATATTAAAATATTAACAAAACACAAAAATAAAAAGAAGAAAACTTCTAAAAATCAATAGTTTTCCATCAGAGAAAGTAAACTTTAATGGCGTGTCTGGTAGATTTTTTACGATCTCGTAAAAATATCCACTTCATATCTTTCCCACAAGCAAAACGATAGTCAATTTGTCTTTTTCGTGTTTGACTGCCACAAACTATTTGTACAAACAATTTCATCGCTGAGTGTTCTGTAAAAGAAATTGGCAGAAGTTTTATTTAGAAAAAAAAAACAGCATGGACCAGTGTAAGTGTTTAAGGAGGAAAAAGTTTATTCTTTTGTGGAAAACCGATTGGAAGAAAACTTTAACAATCTGAACTGACGTTCAAAAGTTTTGCTTCGAATATAAATCCCGTCAGTGTGTACAACAATTAAAAAGGTGTTGCTGTCAAAAGCAATACAAAATGCATGTTGTGTTAACTTAGGGTGAAGCGGGTTATTAACAAGAAGCACGTTTCTAAACAGGGTAAAAAGTTTTCTTTGATTTTCATGGCGAGAGAAACTGCTTAGATTAATTGGTAGAGTTCTTAAAATTTCTTTTTTTTTGGCAAAAAGGGTGGGCCAAATCAAAGTTTCTTTTTAAAAATGCAATAAAATGAACGAAATTAAATCGTTTCCATGTATCGGATTTTTCAATAAGAGCGCTACAAAAGTTTTTTTTAAATAAAACAAAAACGGTTTTGGATATCAATGAAATTCTTTATTCCTGTGAAAGTAAGTTCGATGCAATTATGTATGGAACTCGATTTCTTTTGCATGGCGACCACGGGCACGCTAGCAGAAGTCCAGACGCTGAACCCAATTTTCCATAGACTTGACGTAGCCCCACAGGAAATAGTCTAACGGCGTCAAATCGCACGACCGAGGCGGCCAAGCGACTGGACCATTTCGTGATAACACGTTCTCTAATTGTAATTGCTAGGACGATTATGACGACCATAAATTGGACGTAGCGCTGTTAACGTTGAGGCCACTGACTCCGAATTTCGGTAGTAATTTTAATAATTTTGACTCGTTGTTGGCTCGTATATCTTTCCATCATGAAATGGCAAACCTTACTGTAGAGAAATGTCAAAAGAGCGGCAAGAAATATGGCGTCGTTTGCTGTCCCTGTCGCTCTACTTTTGTAGCGTCCCTGTTGAAAAACCCTTTATTATGGCTTTATTAGTAAAAGCAACCATTCCCATTAATTATGGAGCACGACATCGTTCAAGTGGCTGTCTCGGCTGGCTTTGCAGTAGCGCATTCTGTTACTCCAATTATCCAAGACCTTGTTTTGGGCTGCAGCTCACGGATTTCTTGGATGATATTGGTCTAAGGTCCTTGAATCGTTTCCGAATTGTTGGCATAACATCGGTCCTTCACGGTTCCCCACAAAAAAAAAAGTCCAAAAGGGTCAAATTGCTGATTCGAGGAGGATAATTTAAATCGCCAGGTCGCTGATAAGACGATTTGGGAATTCGGAGCGCAAAAGATCGATTGTGGCATGGGCATGCTTGGTATGGCTCATTATCCTGCATGAACCTTAGGTCGACCAACTCCATGTTTTCAATTTTAGTAAAAAAAAAAAGTCGGTTAAGATGGCTCTGTAACGCCCACCGTTCACCGAAACGTTGTTCCCTACCTCATTTTCGAAGAAAAATGGTTCAATGAACCTATCTGTGGATGCATTGGCTTCTGGACAATAACGTGCGGGTTTTCCGAGCCCCTGATGCGGCAATTTTTGTTGTTAACGTAGCCGCCGAGAAGAAAATGTGCATCGTCAGAGAGATGATTTTTCGCCCAAAATCTTTGTCCAAATCAAGCTGCTCTAAGGCCCATACTGCGAAGGGATAACGAGGTCGGCTACATCAGTCACATGCTCGTTTGTGCGCTCCGTACGAAGACGGAAACCATGAGTGTTGTCCAGTATCATACCAATCTCACGAAATTTCTGCACAAACTTGTATATAGCAGGCGCGGTGTGTGCTTCATTTCGGCCAAAACTTCTGTCCAAAAAGCGCCCTGTTTGGGCTATACTTTGGAAATAAAGTTTTAGCATTTCTCAACCTGCTCTAAGTGTAAAGGGATTCATTTCGTTCCGCGTAGGTATGATACTGACTTTCTATTAATATTTCGAGCGGGAAACTGCTGTCAGTATCAAAAAAACCTATGATATAAAATGTCCTTTTCCTTTGTCCCACCCTTTATAAAGCAAATTGACAGACTTCTTTCTTAAGATGTCTTAACTAAATAATGAATCTTTTCTTAAAAAAAAAATCTATTTACACTTTTAAAAAAAGTAATAAATTTCTTCTGTTACTTTTACTCCGTGGCGTAATGGTTAGCTCTGTGGCATGTCACACAGAAGGTCTAGGAATCAATTCCAGGTCTCACATTTGATAAAAAGTTACGGATTTGATATAAGAAATAATTGAGCTACTGATAATATTGTGGGTCCTGTTTCGTATCGTTCTTCTCGATTTTCATGAGTTCAGTGTTAGACCATTTTCCTTAGCCCAACAGATTGATAAGAGCTCCTCATCGACGCAAAAAATAAAATCATCATTAAGGCAGATTCTCCTCTAAAGATAAATCTGTATATCAACCACATAGAGTTGTAAGGGGAAATTCCACAACTATAAGTACTAATGACTGTATAAATAAGCGCAAGAGAATAGGCCCCAAGATAGAGCCCTGTGGAACACCTGTTCTCAAGAAACTAGACCGTGACCTATCATCCTGGAAGTTCTATTATATATATAACTTAATAAGGGAGATAGAAAATCCAAAATATTTTTCAAGTTTTTGACATATAACATCATGGTTGACTTTACCAAAGACCATAAAACTGTCAAAATATTTTAATCGTACCATGAACAGTTTTCACCATTGCAGTAAAACAAAAAAGTTCAAATGAAACGATGAGACTCATTGTGCTCAGAAGCTCTGTTACTCGCTTGGTGTAAAATCTTTTCTAAAACATTTGATTACCAAGATAAGATTTGTATAGGTCGATTGTCAGACAGTTTGACTAGTCCTTAGGAACAGGCGCAAACCTAGCTGCTTTCTTCAGTCCTAAAAACGTTGAAGATGAAATGGAATGATTAGATTCATTTAATTTCTGATTTCTTAATGCCAAAATTTTAATTCCAAATTCATGTACTAGATTTTTTTAAAATTGCTCAACCTAAATTTTTTACACAACTTTCACCTTTTTAAAGCTTTAATGCAAAAGTAAGATGTGCACAATTAGCGAAGACAGAAAGTATTAGGTGATTATAGTACCATCTTACGGGAAAGTTTCAATAGCTCAAAAGTCTATTCGTCTGTTCGTATTTTATCTTTATAACAAATGGTTTCTTGTTTCGAAATATCGGAATGCAATATTATTTTTTGATAGGTAATTGAAGATTAACTTCGCACAAAATTGGAAAATATAATTGATCGAACGAATTACGAAATTGTCTCCAAAAATGCCAACATTCTTTCCCTTTATGAGGATTTGTAACTACTACTGGGTTTAAATCAATGACTTAGAAATACTACAGGTAGAAAGTTTAATCAAAATCATTAAAGTTGTTTTCGATAAAAATTAAAAAAAAAAATAAAATGCACGACTGGGTCGCACGAACTTGCTCCTATGTAATAGACTAAGAATTTCAAAAATGAATGTTGTCAGAGAAAAACTGTTCATAAGCATAAAAATTAATTTTTTAAACTACTAAAACAACTTCTTTAGTAGTTGGAGGTAAAAATAGAATGCCATGTGATTCAAGCAAATATAGGTTCATGCAAGAAAAAAAATTATAAGACTTTATAGTGGTTTCTTAAAAAATAGGTAAGCTTTTTATACAAAATTTTTAAAACATTTTTAAGAAAAAATTTGGTACGCCAGTTTAAAGTTTTTATTATTTTTCGAATAAAAATTAAATTTACAGAAAAAATATTGATCCGTTTTCGAAATATTGAATTTTCAAAAAAAAAAAACACGATTTTTTTTTTTTTTTAAACTCAAAAAAATATTTTTTTTAAAGTTTTGAAATGCAATGATTTTTAATCTTTTTAGAAGCTTCTCTCTAAAAAATTCATTGAAATCCGTTATGCCGATAATGAGAAATTCAAAATTTAAAAAAATCGCTCTATGGTAGGTACAGTCAGTAATATCTTGTTTTCAATTTTTTTTTATTAAATTATACATAAGTAGATCTTAAAAATTAATTGAACGAAAAAAAATTTAAGTAAAATTCTCGGAACAGTTTTCGAGAAAAAAACGATTTTCGAAAACCATTTTTTAACATTTGAATGGCGGGACCGTTATTTTTAGGTAAAACAATTTTTTTTCTTAAATCTTAAAATTTTTATTAAAAAACTTTTATTTATCAAGTTTTGAAAAAATCGAGCATGGGGTTTTCGAAATATTGAGTTTTCAAAAAAAAATTTTGTTTGTTTGAAAATTTAAATACACAATAATATTGAAACTGCTGGGGAGCCTTAACATAAAAAAAATGATCAAAATCGGTGGTACCGTTTTGGAGAAAATCAAAAAAAATGGTTACAAGGGGTGTACCAAAAATAACTATTTTTTGAAAAAAATTTTCCAACCATTACCTAGGTTTAACTAAAAGAAATTTTATGAATTTTTTTTAAAAAAATCTGTGAGACAGTTTTTGAAAAAAAAAAAAATATTTATAAAATTTCGAAAAAAATTCGTATGGCAGGTACCGTTATTTTTGGTCTTAAAAAATCAAATCAAAAAGCATCCGGGGGGGCAAAAATTAAAACCCATATCTACCAAGTTTGAAGAAAATCGGCCGAGCCGTTTAGTAGCTGCAATCGAACGGACAGACAGACAGAATTGCGAGACCCACTTTTTTGGTCTTCGCTATCATCGTAATGTCAACTTTGATCGAAATCTCGAGTTCGATTTTTTTTCCGAATGCATAACTTGCCTTATAGTACCTATAAGTCGCAAGTAAAAATTGTATGGCAGCTTACCATTCTGGATGAGACGAAATAAAAAAACTGAATATCTCTTTTAAGGTTTTTTTTTAGTTCAAACGCACCCAAGGGGTATTCAGACCCTACACCCTATGAGCGCTAGGGTAAGTAGGGAGGGAGGGAATGGAGGTCTCGATAAAAATTAGTTTTGAAACTTTTCAAATTGAAATGGCTCGGGAAAACCGTACCGCGTAAGTTATTCAATATTCGAGTTGTGCGATCAAGGAAATGAATATATTTAGTTGACTACTGTACGTCCAAAATAAGGCTCGAGGGTGGGCTGATGAGCATTCCTAGCGAAACGGATATCTCGGGTGAACTAATTTAGGAGAGGAATGCAACTGTCTACTTCGGAAAAACCTTCCGACGTTGTTCAAAAGATGGGAATGATTTCATGATAGTTCTGTTTCCTATCTGTTTTAAAGCTCTGTTCTGGGTATTAGCCAATAAATAAAGAGAAATTCGGACTGCACCTGCCCAAATATGTTAGTTGTACTGGAGTTTTGGACGCCTTACAAATTGTAGCCAAATCAGAGACGGTGACATTTTTTTTACAAAGATAGAGAAATCCTTAGCATTGAACAGCTTTCCGTCTTCGAGATATTATCTGGCTCAATATCGCAATCAGTAAAGGATTATTTGAAAAATTTTGCAAAGAAATTGGTTATCTCGGTTGGATCAGACGAAGAATTCCCATTATATATTAGGGAGGATGGGTAGCCATCGGATTTTCTTTTAATATTAATAAATTCAAAGAAACATTTAGGATTCGATTTGATCGAAGATTGCATACGAGTAATGTAATCTTCGTACAGACGAGCGCAAAGGAGAGAAAATTCAATCGAAGCATCTGAGAAAGCTTGATGGTGGTAAGGAGATTTCGATTTTAAGTATTTCGGCCACAAAGAATTTTTATTTGGCATAACAGGAACAGAATGCGCGAAACAGCTGAAAATTTCAGCGTAAAAAGTCGTTACTGCGTCATCAATTGAAATATGAGTAAAGTTAAACCTGAGTTTGCTGAGAATCATGTTTAATTCTTGGAAGTTAGTTTAACGAAAGTTAAAAAAATATTCAGGAACAGTGGTAGCATAACATTTTTCATAAGAAAAAGAAATAAGGAGAGGAGGGTGAAAAACTGAAAATGATCAAGATTAGAAAGAAGGTGATCACTTTCGATCAAAATAGTGTTATCTGGGTCGGATGTGAAAATGAGGTCAAGTTGTCTGTTAAGATTATTTTTGACACCACTCACTTGAAAAAGATTTGAGTCTGCAACACAATCTAACACTAACATTACTTTTTCCGACTTGCAAATAGTTCTGGAACAAACTGCTGATTTTGAATATAAACCTTATTCAATGTTCGTCGCTATCAACAAGGCGTTCGATAAGATTGATGACGAATACTTTTATACACATATATGTGCATATATTGCTAGTTCCTTTATAGACTCGTATAGCTTCTCTGACAAGCTTGAACAGAAATATATACATCAGGTTTTCCTAATTATATTTTTTTTACAAATATTTATTTATCATTCGAAATTATCAAAAAGTACCATATTCTGCTACGATTTGACAAAAAAAAATGAATCCCGGTGTTAATTTAAGGTTTCAAATAAAAGTTAAAACAATGTTTCAGCAAAGCTAAAAAGAAATTCGTAATCAAACACCCCAACTAGTTATCTCAAGCTCCCCAAACACATTACTTCCATATTAAATTTCAAAAGCATACATAGCTGCCTGCCACGAACTGAGTCGAGTCTTCCGTTAATCCGATGAAAATGCATAAAGTTCCTATTCCCGGTCTCGTGCCATGAATAAGTAAGGAAAGGATACAAAATAGCTCGTTTTGATGTCTGCAAAAGCGGCAAGGAGCGCAAAGTTGAAGTCGCAGGAGTTGGCGGGTGCTAAAACGGGGGCGACGAAATTATCTTCGTATTATCAAACCCAATGACGAAAAATGCCAAATAGTGTGGCGCACAGTAATCAGCCTCACAAGTCGATGCACTCGTCATTGCCGGGTGTAAGCTTCGGCAAATGAGAGTTACGTGGGAAAGTCCTGTCTGTCTGCGGGGGGCGGGAAAGCAGTTGGCTTTATTATGCATAATTTCAATGTTGGTATATCGCTGCCATATATACTTAGACTAACTGTAGGGAATCCGTCGACAAAACTCTTGTTCGGGTTGGGATAGACTTACACAACGTAAAGCATGTTCCATGTTCCTTGAATTCCATATACCATTGCAGTGAATCCCATCACCCCCATCCCCCCCAAGAGCTAAATATTTTTATCTTCGTTTATTTTGACGGGTCGGATAGGATCTGCACTTCGTATAAAACACTAAAGCTCCTCCACTCTCTCCCCCTTTCTCTATAATTCCATTCCACAGGAATAAGAATTCCAACCGCTTTTACTGTAAACTAACGTTGAGTCATTATTTCATGTGAAACGTCGTCGTCGTTGAGCTGGCGAAGGCTGCTGTAGCAGCCACCACGCATACCTTGCATTCTCGGGTGTAGAACATTTAGGAGGGATGGCACGTTTTCACACGATATATAGTGGCTCTCTACCTACCTAGATATACTTATAGACTCGTAAATGAATGAATGCATTTGTGTCTTCAAAATTTAAGTAAAGTGAAATGTTGAAGGCAATTGACAGGATGAATTTCATTCATTTTGTGCAGCCATCAGACGTTGAAATGAACTTCTGTCTTGGGATTATAATTGATAGCTTTACGTTTTGTCTTTCTGGTATTTGAATTGAAAAAAAATACATTAATTTCTTAAAATTCAACTCATTCAATGTAATTGATACAAGTTTAATAAAAAAAATCTTCATAATGAATTTGAAAAATATCAGTCAAATTTTGATCACTCCTTATCAATTGATAAATAATGAAAATTGGTATTTTAAAAATCAACAACTGATCAATAAATTAATAAAACATTTTTCTGGTAATTTCCAATGGTGTGTATCAAATCTCAATGAAAAATACTTTTATGAAACAGGTTGTAATGTTTATCAATTCTTAATTGATAACTGACAATTGTTATATGGGTGTTTGAAATTCAAATAAACTTTTACGAGGGAAATTACTGTTATTTTTTTGTTTGTGATATAAAAATTAAAGTAAAAAAAAACCTAGCGATCAGTCTCCAGGGATGAAGGAACAAGTTGGTTATGAAAAATGAAATTACCATCTCTTTTATATATGTAGCTTCCTCTTGACGATAGGTGGAAACAGTCTTTTGCAAAGGAAAATAGGAGAATATGATCAAGCACGATCAGCGAAGACTAACAATTTTGCCAGTCAAAAAATTACAACGTATAGCAGAAACCATCTGACAGACAGAGAATGTTGTACATACATATATCAGAAGCACTATTCGTGTTGCGGTCCTTAAATTTACAAACATCAGCCGCATAAGCTTTAAAGAGTTAATGGTGGAACCATTGGACAACGCAAAGGCAGTAAAAGCCCCCAAAGTTGATAATTGTTCATGGAAAATTTTCTATTTTTGATTTGTTTAGATATACAACAGCTTTTTGTTTTTTAGCTTCTGGTTTAAAGTCAGTAAAAGCTGGCTTTTTGAAACTGCGAAGGTTGCTAAGTTAACGAAGCAAAAGGAATGGTAGTGTCTTCTAGATCTCATTCTACTACCTCTCAGTATGGAATAGGAAGTTAAAGCTATAAAACAAAAGCTTGAAAACAACAAGGACGCAGTA
Source organism: Philhelius festivus (assembly GCA_963931855.1). Lineage (NCBI taxonomy): Eukaryota > Metazoa > Arthropoda > Insecta > Diptera > Syrphidae > Philhelius > Philhelius festivus. Next base: position 151,462,229 of record OZ007555.1, read on the forward strand.
GCCGATGGCTTACCATCTCTTGATATACTGAGGGGAGTTTGGTGAAGATCTTTCAAAACTGGTTGTTGTGCCAACAAGAAAAAAAAAACGATGCTGTGGTGAACTGATGTTCCAAGATCATCGAGTGACACACCTTGAGATTGGGACCTGCATGACTGGCACACATTCAATACTGTCTGAACATTTAGTCATAAAAAAAATTCTTTGTATTGGATACAACACAGTTTGACATTCGTTCAAAATAAGGCTTGTGTCAATAAATAGTAAGAAATGTTGAAAAAATTAAATCGTAGTATATAAAATCGCGACAGCCAACGAGTTGTGGATCTATGCAAAATTATCAACAACATGTCGCAACCGTGCCATTGCAGCAACGTGGAATAGTCAATTCTGAATGGTAAGCCATAATTTATTTCACAGAAATACTCAGAAAAATAAGATAAATCAATCACAAAAGACCAATCTTTCTCCACGAAGATAATGCAAAATCTTACACATCGGCTTTTTTAAGCATTAAAAATTTCAAACTGATGAGCCATACGCCTCCGCCGCCGCACTGTGGTCCGAAAAGGAAAATTTCGTGGCAAAAATACTAATTTCGATGTTTTATTTTTAAAGTTTTGTTTTTTATTTCTAATAGAAATATAAACGGAGCTTCAAAAACAGCAAACAAAAAAATTTTTCGCTAACTAGTTTGACTTATAGAGCTTTTCAAAGTTGGTCAATTTCGTTCTAGAGTTAAAAAAAAGCAGAAAAAACTAACTTCTTTGTTTTCGTATTTGAAATTTTGGCATATTAAATGTAAAATATTAATTTTCTTTAGTTTATTCTAGTTGTATTATTTGTGCGTAAATCAAAGCTTGAATTAAAAAAAAAATAAAAAAATATTTAATATTTTTAATAAATTAAACAAAAAATACCCTTTTTTAGCAGATTTTTTCGGTTTGAATAGAGCTACAAAAAAATACTCGCGAGTTCGCGCGGAAAATTGACCATGATAAGTTACCTTAACTATTTCTTAAACCATATGCAAAATTGTAGCTGCAACTATTTGCAACCTTCAGAGAAATTGTAATTTGTTTAAAAAAAGTCGTGCTCCCAGTGCTGACCTTTTGGTCTTAAAATCAAATTCCCTTATGGAAAATTTCAATTATTTTAATTATTAAAATAGTCGACAACGTGAAATTTTCTTTTCAATTAAAAATCGTTTTATTACTATCTTGATTCTGACAAAAAAAAACCGCCCACTTCTACGCCCCTTTTTATACAAATGCCAATCATTATTAAAAAGAATATAAAATATTGTACACAAACTATTGATTACTTTATTGAACATTAAATTTCTTTAATCCGCCCACTTTGACGACCCTCTTTGAATAAATTCCCCTTAACTTAAATTATTGTAAATATTTATTGATCTTATTCTAATAGTACCTAAACATAGATTAACTTGCCAAAAGAAAAGGATTAATAGCTTTATTGCCTACTCCATCATATACAAAGTTGAAAGAATTATTTAATTTTGGATTATTATTTTATGATCTAATAAAACAGGTAGGAATAATAATTTTCTTCCGATACCCCATATTGTTAAGCTTAAATTTCACAGGTAAAATAATCCTTGTGCATATACATTATGGAGATATATATAAACTATGACAATGGATATATGTATATAGATTTTTTGAAAATCCAGAAGTTACGTCAGCTATAACCCGAGTAATAATGTAGATAAATTCAACGAGTATACCAAAACCACTTCGGATCTTTTAAAAGCCAAATACAGCTACAAACTCCTGACACCAACTCTGCACAAAATTTTGGACCATGGAGGCGAACTTATAAGACATCAAATTTTGCCAATCGGGGAGCTTTCAGAAGAAGCACAGGAATCAAGGAATAAAGACTACAAGCGATATCGATACTCAAATACTCGTACATGCAAAGTCTCACGGAAACGACAAAATGAAGATTTATTTAATATGCTAGCTACTCGTATATCATCAGATCCACTTGTTTAATCTTTAAGACACGTTAGATCAAAAAAAGAGCTGAAAAAGAGTTACTGCCCAGAACTAAGGTCTATTAATTGTTGAAAATGATAACGATGCCGATGAATTTTTTTCTGAAAATTAGATCTATAGTAGTTAATTGTAAACAAATATTTATAATGTATTCTATTCTATTTTATTTTGTTAATATAAATTTTATATTCTATTTGATTTTTTTTTTATTTTTTTTCGTCCGTTTACTTTTTTCCTACACTGTTTCATATAAAATATATCAGTCAACCAGTTTATAGAATAAACTGATGCCCCACAACATGAAAAAATACTGTTTTATAATACTCCTTACAAAATATTTCTGAAATTGGTGCGTTAACTTTAAGCATCCACTGTTGTTATGAATTCACTTGAATAGTCAAAAACTTTTCTTTTACAAAGTTTTAAAAATTTAGGACTGTTTTTAAAAGGTTTACTTTCAGACTTTATTCTGTTAACTCCTTTTTCTAAGAAAATCTTACATCAACCAATTATTCTGAAACACCCTGTAAAGTAATTTTCTTAAAATTCACAATTTGTATAGCCTTGGAAATTACCTTAAAGGAAAAAAAAAATTATTGCGGTAGCTTCACGTGTTCAAAAGTTATGATTTTTGCAACGAAAAAAGTCATTTTGGACCACAGTGCGCCGTACAAGACGGGTTTTGCACCCAATGATTTCTTTTTATTTCTACAGATCAAACATAAAATGTGAAGTTGTGGCAACGCTTCCAGAAGAAAGAATAAAAATGAATAAATGAATGTTCAGAAACAAGATATAATGAAAGAAAGATATAATGATTGTATTTAATAGAAAGAGACTGCCGGTTAGGTAGAAGAATAAACTGAGAGAATAAAGATATGATCAGTTGTTGTGGATCTGTTAATGAGGAAAGACCTTTTATTTATTTAACCGAATATTGTTTTAGTTTTGTATTAAGCAAAGTTTTAAACTGCTTACAAAGTCAAACTTTTTTCGACGCTTGAAGAAGCGGTTTATGTATTCAAAATGCATGTTTTGGAGATTTATTCAAAGTGGGAAGAGTACACTCAGAGAAAAACGTCCTGTAAAAAGTTGACAATAGGCCTGTTAATATTACAGGACAGAAACTCCATATAAAAAAAATTCCTGGCAAGAAATTTACTCGATATTTTTAACACTTTGCATAGTTTTATATTAACACTTTCAGATTGTCTACTTTTTTAAAAAGATTATTGGTTGATTTGGAAAAAGATCATGTTTTATTACCAAGAGGGTAATGTTATTTAAATACTTAATATATTACAACTTTAATTCAACGCTGTATATGCTTACTTTGACATTTTTAAACAGATCACCTTTCAAATAATTCCCTCTAAATTTTTACTTGATCGCAGTTTAAAATCAAAAGTGTCATCACGGTGTTAATTTTACAGTGTTCATAAGCTTACGTCAACATATTTTAAGAGATCATCGTGTTCTTCTGAAAAATATGCAGTTATCTCATTTAACCTTTAACATGGTAACAGTTCTAAATCTATATTGTACAGATTCAATTCGGTCAAAAAAAAAAACCTCCCATATATCACTATATAATGTACATATACATATAAGATTTGTTGTTTCTTTACATCATCACAGTGTTAATTCTATAAAGTTAAACAGATCGTCATGTTTTCATAAAAAAACTATACCGTTATCTTTATTTTCTCTTAACCTGATGCCAGTGCTAAATCTTGTCTTACACATTTTCATTCTATAGAAAAGAAACAGGTTACCTTGTTGCTACATAAATTTAGCTGAAAGCCAATCTCTTTCTTTCATGTGTATGAATGTATGCATCGTCTGTGTTTGATTTATTAAAGTGGCGTGCGTCGCGTTGGTCGTTTCGTTGGTCGTCGGTTTTGTCATAGGAGTTTCGTTTTCTATTCTCATTTATAAATTTATCGTGTGTTTTTAAAAAAAGGTGTTTATAATTAAACTAGCTTAAATACACCCGCTTCGCCGGGTGCTATAAAATAACTAATTCAATACAACATACAAACAAATTTTATTTGTATTGTGTTCAATTTTTAATACATTTTATTCTAGTGCTTTTTGATATACTATATTTTTCGTTTTTCCATCTGTTAAAATTATTAAGGCAGATGGCTTGCCTGCACGTGAAGATGCAACATATATAGTTGACCATGCGCAAATACTGGAACCTCTAAGTTAATACCACATATCCCAATCTATACATTGAAAAACTCCCGTCAAATTTTTTAAATAACTGGCATATAAAATAAAAAATTGTGGATAATGTAAATAAAACTTTATATTTTGTGTATATATAAATATATTTGTTTATTTTATTTTGAATTTTGGAGCTAAATAGTAATATAACAGTTTAACACTGTTGATTTAACAGTGCACCATATTACTTAAGCATCAATTTGACAAAGAATGTATAGTAGATTCAACAGGTAAGTATTGTAAATTAAAACTGAGGATGATGTGACTTTAACGTGGTCACAAAGTTAATGTCATGTAGATTCACCAGGTGTACCATGTTAATTACAGGTGAGCATTCATAACTTAACATGGTACCTAGGATCAATTTGAAAAAAAATATCTAGTAGATTCAACAGGAGAAACTGTTTTTATCGTGTTGATTTAACACTGATAATAAGTTCAATTTAACAGGACCACCGTATTAATTATTGAAGTTTTCATTGAAATTTAACACCATTAATCGTTTTATTTTAACATTTAATCTTGTGAAAAAGACCGGATTCAACTTTTGATATAACATCAAAAAAAATGTTGCTTTAACGTTAATACTGGTTTAAGTTGACACGATATCAGGTACATGGGTCCAGTTTCTAATGTTGATATAACAAGATGAACAACAGAATATTCATGTAAGCTTTACACTATCTAATGTTAATGTTAAAAAGATCAAAATCTTGTTAAAATATGGTATCATGTTAACACCTTAACCCGATCAATCATGTTGAAAAATAATAACATGAGAATTGGTAAGATTCTGTTTGATTTTACCTGATTTTTTCCCTGAGTGTACTTGGGAAATCGGTTCTATCTATTATTGCTCATCAGTTGTTCATCTTACTATTTTAAGCTCGAATTTTCCTTCATAAATAAATACACATTTAGAGACCAATTTAAAGGAGATGCCAAGGACTAATGAAGAAATCAATGATGAGGTCTAATGCAAACAGTAGAGGTTCGCATTTAAGGAGAATCTGACTCATAACTAATGCCTGGTTACCAGCCTCCAGTTTTTTTGCGAGTTACTAAAAGCCTATTGGTATATACAGCAGCAGTTTATTTGAGTGGTTGCTTTGTGAGAGCGACTTGTGAAATAGGGCTGTACAGTTCACCGCCGAATCACAACATAAAAATAAATGAGAGTTGTAAGTCACTAGGCCATGGTTCCTTAAGAGCTGTTGCAGCTATTATGAAACTTGCCAGCAGCGAATATGTTACAAAATTTCTGCCCAGATGTTGGCCTTCTTTTAGGGCCCTATTATGGCGAGTCGCAAGAAAAGTTTGGCGAATGTTATTATTTGGCATTAACGTTTGCGAATCGCCTAGTAGACATTCGCCTTAAGTGCCAAAAATTTGAGGGATTGAATTGTCGCTCTTTTTTAATTAGCGAAAGTTCGCCTTTGAAAATAGGTCGAAATGTAATTTTTTGTGACTTTGAATAATATCACAGTTTTTGTTTTTGAGATTTTAAATTGTTTACGAATAAAATGATTTAAAATAAAAAAAGGAGGTAATTCAAAGAAATAATTATTAAAAATTATCTTCAAAGGTTTCTCTTAACTACAAATTAAAATAAAAAAAAAAACTGACCAACAAGAAAGATTTATGGGCAGCTTTCTTCGTCTCCTTTGGAACAGGCTGTCAATGGGTAACTTAGTTTTCAGTAGGCTGTGAACCCTTCGTGCAATTCATTTGGGACGCATCCTTCGAAAGTGTAGCAACGACATGTCAAAGTGGAATTACATGTCGAAAACGTTAACCCGCGCGCCGTCAGCTACGACTTCTTTACAAGGTGGAACAGCCTATAGCAAGAGAAGTAATGACTATGAATGATTGAAAATGCTCCAATCATAAGGAGACACAAGAGACAGTTTTTTCTGCATCGGTGACCATTCAAAAATCTAAACAATGGATTGTTACAAATTATTTGGAAATTGAACTTGGGCTAGAGCTATCTCGTAAACTTCTTCTCAGTCTACAAATCTCTCGTTTTCATACTCATCTTCAAAAAACAAAACAAATCAACACTGTTAATCATATTTTATTTTATTTTTTCAACAGAGAACAATCTTCCATCAACAAATATTTTTCGAAACGTCTTTTTTATTATTGTCTCTACTATGGACTTGACGATTCCATGTATTTCTCCAGTAAGATTAATTGTTTTGCATAGGTAGATATATCTTTTGTGGTCAATAAGGAAGTCAACTTCCCAACATGAGCTTCATGGATATTTCTCCCAAAAAAGTGTAATTTAACTAGTACTTGCAAGAACCGAACTATTGTCTTGTCAAACTTATACTTTTTTGCACACAGCTTAGTCTTCAAACGCATCAAAATCCTTGTCTTTCAAGACGTTTTATATCATTAAAAAAAAACACTATTTAATTCTTTCAAATAAGAAATTTTTTTCGAGAAAAATGACAGCTGTCATATGGATTAAGCAACTTGCTAAAAGTTAGATCAGCCATTAAGTGATTTTAATTTTACGAGTAATAAGATCTTAAAAGATATGTAGAAAGATGCTTAAATGGTTTAAAATTGTCAAAATCTTCTTGTCAACTTAGTAACTTACTAAAATAGGTTTGACACTTAACTTAATTCTTTAAAATTTTGCGAAAATTTTATTTAATAATTAAAATTGGAATCCGAAAATTTGTTTCTAGACAAATTTTAAAGAAATGTTTTACATAAAAAATTACTTTAATAATAAAACGATTTTTAAACTTTGCGTAATTTCATACTTTTCTAGAAATGCTTTTAAACAAATTTCTTAAATTAAAACCATGCTTTTATATTAGTAAACAATTTATAAACAACAAAATTCCGAAGCACTTTTACATTAGAGCAAGTTCTGTGGCGGAATTACCAGCGAGCAGCGGACTATAAAAAATGCATCGAACAGATAGTTTGTCAACACCGGCAACGCTGATTGAGTGACAGAATTCATCAAAGACTTGCTGTCATCCGTAATGTGCTTTCTGCTTGTCATTCACTGATTCCACTTGATTTTGAATTTTTATATTTTTCAATTGAACAAAGTTTAATTTTTATTAGAGGAATCTTCTTTCATTCCATTTAATTTTTGTCCTGCTTTTTTTACATTTCTGGGCTGTTAAAATTCATACTTCCTGAAGTCCTCAAGAATATTGAATCAAAACCTATTGAAACAGAAATTTATATTTTACGCAATTTTCATATTTCTTCTGCTGAACATGTCCACTTGTTTCCACCAGAATTTTTTTATAAAAATTTCAACTTATCTCTTATCTCCTGATCACGTCCAAGGTTTAAATTTCTTTTAGAAGAAAATGTCTTAGAAAAAAATTAATGTCACTAAAAAATGACACTTGAAAATTTAATGACCCAATATAATATTGGTAAAACTTGAATAAACCGAGCATGGAATGACTTGAATTCAGCAGCTTTTGTGCTCTCGAAAACAAAACATCCACTCCACTCTGTAAAAAAATTGCTTCATTAAATTTCTAAGCATTTCCCTTTGTCGGGCAATAAAACCAAATAAGTTAATGTCCATGTCCGTCCATGTCCGAACCCCAATAATAGCCCTGATAGGGAATCCCACAAATTTACATTCCCCCATCCTTCTTTTGCAACCAAATCTCATATTCAACAACCGCAAAATAGAAAATCCTTTAAGTTAAGTCAAAGACACTAAAACGAACCAAAGCCAACACCGGATACATTTCGTATTGTAAAAAGTTGAAAGTTGAATGCCTCAGCAGGATGCAACAAATATATTTTTCTATAATTCTGATTTGCGCGCCAAGGAGCTCTATAGGGTTTCCAAAGGAGGATTCTTTATAAGCCACACCATCGCCCTTAGCTGCATCATAAAGTTTTTCTTCTTTTTTTTTTTTTGTTCGTCCTTCTACTTCGTGTGAATTTATTGTTGTTGTCTTGAGAAGGAGTCGCTACCACCCCGGGTTGTAGAGTAAGAAAACTTTTACGATTTGTATTTTGAAAATTGTGTTCCTTTTTCCAGGACGAGTGTTTTACAAAAATGCACTCAATCGGATGATGGTATCGTGTGCGGCACAGCCATAATTTATTGCATTCAACTTGGAGGAGAAGTATAATACGAGTAGTATAGCTAATTTTGTATTTTTGCAGGATCTGCAAAACCAATGCGTTTTAATAATGTTCTTTTGGAGTTGGTGGAGCTGTCGCTAGTTATATTGTTTTTGGTCTTGAACCTCCAACAGCCAGAGGCTTAAATCTTTTTTCCTTGATAAACGTTCTTATGGGATGAGGAAAATATTCTTTCCTTATGGAATGACTTTTCTTTCCATGCATCTTTTAGAAGGACGGAATAATAGTCCTGATAAATATTATTTGCTTTCTCTTCGATGTTAAGCTATCAATGAAGTCATTGTGCGAAGCCAATGAAATCGGAATTTATGTATGTCAACTGGCAAAAGGGTATCGTGCAAGATGTTTTCTATTTTTCTTCAGGGTAAAGATATATCCGTTTATCCTGGTTTATGCTATCAAAAACCAAACACACTTCATAGAAGGAGAAAAATTTTAAATGAAAATTGAAGTTTGTTTGAATTTGAAATAATACCGTATCTTTGCTTTTGAGGGTTTGATTAGATTGCTTAAAGTAAGTGCTTTGCTTGGAATATATGTAAATTGGATCGGTGAATAAATTCTTGACGAAATTCGAATAAGCTAAGAATGAGGATTCGAACCTTTATGCAAACTTTTGATAGATGATATATGTTTTTTGTTTTGTGTTGCATGTTAAGTCTTATTTCAAATTTTGCACAGCCAATAAAATCAGATATACATTTTTTTTTTCGTTCACATTATATACTAATTTTCTGCAATTCTTTTTGTTAACAACATAGCATCAACGCACTTATGGCTTAATGGAGATAATCAATCGAACATTGAAAAACTTACCTAATAATCGGGAGTTCTTTGGACGCACGATAACTCTGTTTCCGAGTGATTTTCACCCAACAGTCCCAGCCATTCTAAGATCAACGTCAGCTGCAGAATTAAACGCTTCCTTGAAGTCATTGAATGTGTAGAGGAACAACAAATATGAGAGTCGCCCATTACAAAATGACGAATTGGATAAAAATTTACAACTTCGAAAGAAGAATTTATCACGAAAGTTTTTCCGAATATTAGACTTAAATAATTACAAATAAATTCGGTGGTGCAACAACTCGTAGAGAACCACGACCTATAGTGACTTACAATTCTCAACCATTACTATATCTGGAATAACTGGAATGGAATGGAGGGGACCTACAATTTTCACCAGATTCCAAATGGCTTATGATCTCTTGATAAGAGATACTCTTAGAGAATTTGTCAATTCCTCGCAAGAGGCAGTTACAGGCTTGAATTTGGCATGGACATTGGTAATGGGACTCTTTTTTTTTTAATTGAAAGAATTCTCCAAAGGTTCGATTACCTCTAGATTAGTAACGAGGGGTTATGGATCATTAAAATTGGGTTTTCTTGAAAATTTCTCAAACACTTATTGTTTTGGAGAAAAAATTTGTTCTACAAACAAATAGCGGAGAAAATTTTTCACAAAAATTGTCATGAACATTTTTTCCGTATTATTTACCGTTAAAAAGTTACAGCAGTTCAAATTGTTATATTTTGAGGAAAATTGCCTCAGCTACAAATTTCTAAAAATAATTTCTTCTCTAAAACAAACCTTTTGTGATAAACTTCTAAAAAAAAACACATTCCATCGCTTTTTATCCCCCTTAACTGACCTAGAGGTAATCGGATTGGTTGGAAATTCTATCAATTTATTTAGAATCCCTTAATTTAAGCATCAAACTAATTTTTTCCTTATTACACCCCATTTTTCACGGGCTAGTTTCGCAAATTGAACCAACCAAAACTATGCTCGCTGTTATGAAACTAATGAACAACGTAATTGTAGTATCAATAAATATTGGGAAAGTGCAACGGCAATAGTGTTTTGATTCCAAGGATACCACTTATTCTAATCAACTTGCTGTTCCAATTTAAGCGCGTTCAGTTTATGGGTCCCCAACCTTTCGCAATGACGAAAACTTTAAATCGTGGGAAATGCGCGGAATAAACATTGACTTTCAGTAATTTTTCATGGTGCTATTCCGACAAAAATAAATATCATTCATCATAGTTTTGAAATAAGATTTCGTTTCTCATGCTATTTCTTTGAATATCATAAAGACCTACGATAGTCAGAAAATTGAATAACCCAAAAAAAAACTAAATTTTAAATTGTAACAACCCTATAACTTCATCACATAGTAAAATGTTCATTCATTTTTTTTTTACAACAACAAGAAACTTAATAAGAATAAGGTTTTTTGTGTTGGCAACAATGTTCATAGCTGTCAATAATCACGAGCTATAAACTTCAAATGATAGTTTTCAACCACACATTTTAATAGATCGCATAAGAGTTAATATATGGGTTTTTCAACAGGGACGCTACAAAATTAGAGCGACATGGACAGCAAACGACGCCATATTTCTTGCCGCTGTTTTGACATTTCTCTTCAGTAAGATTGGCTTTTTCATGATAGAAAGATATACGAGCCAACAACGAGTCGAAATCATTAAAATTAACTACCGAAATTCGGAGTCAGTGGCCTCAACGTTAAGAACGCTACGTCCAATTTATGGTCGTCATAATCGTCCTAGCAGATCAACAATCGAGCGTCTAGTGGAAAAATTTGAATCCACAGGCACAGTACAAAATGTTCCCGTGCCAGTGAGAAAAAGAAGTGCCCGTAGTGTCGAGAATATTGCTGCCGCTGAGGCTTCAGTTGCAGAAAGCCCAAATGTGTCTCTCACACGTCGTTCTCAAGCGTTGGGCATCTCTGTGACGTCGTTGTGGCGAATTTTGCGAATTTTGAAAACCGTCGAAAATTGGGTTCAGCGTCTGGACTTCTGCAAGCGTGCCCGTGGTGGCCACGCAAAAGAAATCGAGTTCCATACATAATGGCATCGAACGTACTTTCACAGGAATAAAGAATTTCATTGATATCCAAAACCGTTTTTGTTTTATTTAAAAAAACTTTTGTAGCGCTCTTATTGAAAAACCCGATACATACATACATAAATTGACATATAAAAGTTTTCCAATAGCATAGCCAGTTTTGAAGAGGTGACAGGTTATTTCGGCATTAATGTTGAAGCTCCATCTGTCAAATTATTCAGTCTATCTGGCCAAAATAGAGAGTTACATCGTTCAACAACATGTGCAAATGATTAAATTGTTTTATGAAACTGGGTTATCTGTTCGAACAACATTTTGCGCGCTTCCCCATTTAATGGCCGTCATAATCACTGAGGAGAGGACTATTCGCCACGTGGTGACGGACGGTTTAGAGAACAATCTATCAAAAGCGGAAGGAGAAACCGAGACAATCAATTCCGCACACCGCACAACAACTCTGCCCTTCACAGACTAAAGCTTGACGAAGCAAACACCCGCACAAACTTGAACTGACCCAGGAGCTCAAAGTTAACGACCATAGGCAACGCTGTGTGAGCCCAATTTCAGTTAACAAATCATATTTCGCGTCGAGGCCAATTTCTGGATGAATGGTTTCGTGATCTGACAAAGTTGTCAAATTTGGGACGATCACAATTTAAACGAGATCTAACAAACTGAAATGCATCCAATAAATGTGAACAATCAATAAGACCCTATCCCCAAAAACTAAGGAGACTCTATAAAAGACTTTATTGTTATGTTTTTCTTACGAAATTACTTTTTTGGGCCCATTTACGAAAGGTAACGCGTTCTGGAAAAGAAGATTAACGAGATGTCCAGCGACATGGCACTTGTTAATAACATACAATTTCATGAAACCAGATAAATCGGGTATTTAGAGCGAATCGACGCTAATGTCATGACTCGTTTACTCTTCAAGGGATAAAACAGGAGCGTAACCGAATCCCGCTTTTTATAATCCCGTTTTTTTTTTTTTCAAAAATCTCGCAAAAAATGTTTTAAAATAGCGTCCTCTATAATACCGTTTTTTTTTAAATACCGCTTTTTAAAATCCCGTTTATTCAACTCACGTTCTATCACAATCCCGCTTTTTAAAATCCCGTCTTATACCGCTTATCTTGTTTTTTAGAATACGTAGCTAAGACTTATTGATTTTATGTTGGTTATTTTCCAGATTCTTTAAATGCTAAAGAAACTTTGCATACACCCAACCTCGCACCTACCCCAAATCCTATAGTGTGCCCAAGCAGGGGGGTTGCATACATATCTCACTGTTTATTAGTCGTAATAAGAAAAGGGATTATAAGAGACGGGATTTTAAAAAGCGGGATTATAAAAAGCGGGATTATAAAAAAGCGGGATTACAAGAAACAGGATTATAAAAAACGGAATTATAAAAACGGGATTTTATAAAACGGGATTATAAAAAGCGGGATATTTTACGGAATATCACCGGAAATCTTGCGAAAATTCATGAAAAATGCGATAAAACGGGCACAAATGTCTATGAACACTGCCTCCAACCACTTGATGGACATCATTTTTTCCACTTAGCAGAGCAAATTTAAAAGGTCCAAATAAAGAGTTCCATCACTCAACATCTTTTTTTTTATTAGTAAAAAAAAGTAATTCAAAACGAAATTTGAAGATTAATTTTGCGCCACCTTGTAGACATATACAAATAAAGTCGCGAAGTTGTGGTTACAGGCATTAAGGGTTGAATTGAGAGAATGGCACTCACAGTCTTTAGACCCCAACCTTATAAAAAAAAACAACCTTTACTGTGATGTAAAAAAAAAAATACATTGCTTATGTCAAATCAACGAATACAAAATCCCTTTTAGAAGCTATACAGCAATCATAGAATTTGATACCTCCGATAGGTGTGAAAACCTGATAAACTCGATGCAAAGTCCTTATCCTTATATTGCTTTTATTTTTAACAGAGGACATGGTACTAAATATTAATTCAATCTAAGCTTATTTGTAATACTTAAAGGTGGATCTTCATTGCACTACTATTTTTCTAAACGCTATATTTTAAAAAGAAAATTAAATAATTTGGAAAGTATCAACTCAAATATTTAATTTTAAAATACTCGTATTTTTTATTCTAGAAATAAGTCTAAAACTCTCTCATGAAGAACGAACAAAAAAATTTTAAGAATGGAAAAGAATTCAAAAGCGTGAATGAATGCATTTTACTAAGATTGCGTTCAATTGATTGCTGCAAATAATAAGTCTAAAAATAATAACTTCAAAAATTACTTTACCATCTAGTTATTTTTTGAAAAGTAACGATTTTATATATCTTAGATTTTCTTGTATTGTAAGGAGAACTACAATTACTTTTTTGAACACAGTTGTAAATAAAGTTCGTCTTAATGTTCTCAAAATAATCCAACTTTGCCCTTTAAGTTTTTTTTTTGTTTTAAATAAAAGGTCAAAGATTCCTCTATGACGGTGTGGGAACCAATTATTTCACGATGATCAAATATAATCTCGAACAACTTGCATGTAAATTAGCCACTTAATTTTTGTGCAGAAAAAAATAACAAACTATAAACCACAAGACTTCTACACCACGAAATACATTAATTAAATAAAATCCTCCTTAAGCATCGCATACCACCCCCCCCCCCCCCCTCCTTCAACTTCTTTCTTATTCACGTTTCTTACAACAGCAAACTTTTTCGGAGAAAGTCTTTTTTGTTGCCATCAAAACCAGCATCCAACTGAATGATGTAGAATTTTGCTCGTTAAGTTAGTTCATTTGCACACTGTGGCGTATACGTAACTTTTCTGAAATTTCAAAGTAAATCCAAATATTCGACACGAACAAAAAGACGGAAAGAGAATCAGCATTCTTAGCAAATGAGCCATGTAATAGGACCTATTCTACACGGTCTTTCAGTTTCCGTTGGAGGTATTTTTACCTTGAAGGTGGAATGAATCGAGTGTTTTTTTTTTTTTTTTGGAGATTAATAAGAGTAGACGTAATCCGGACGCAACACGTTCTCTTACTTCTCCAACAGGGAGAGGATCCCTCGGGCGCATTTTCGTCCTAAATCATTCACCCCTCTAGAAATGGGTTTCATCATTTGGATTAGATTGACTTAATTAAAGTTTGCATTAATGCGTATAATTAAGTCGATGAAGGTATGCAATTACAAAACGTACAGCAGGGCAGAAGTTGCTGAATTTTTGAATACTACCAGCTCTGCCTGCAGCTTTGAAGGTGTAATTTATTGTTTTGAATTTTCATATTATTTTTGATAATGCAATTAAAATTAACTGTTAAAGCACTGTAATTATGTTATTTTAAGAGTTAGAATTCGAGGCGAAGTGATTTTTGTTGAAATTAAATATTTGCTTAGGGGTTATGATAACTGGGAAACCAATGGTTGCGTTGGAATACCAAATGATAACTTTCTTAATTATGATAATATTTTCGTTTTTATACCGATGAAAATTAAGTGTTTTCCTGTAATATCTAGCTACATTAAAAAAAATAAAAAAAACAGTAGAAATGTTTAAAAGCTTATCACAAACAAAATCCATAATTCGATTAATTAAAAAATTGATCAAATTCTCGATATGGCTTGAGTAGGTTCAATTAATTTTGTTTATAAAAAACATTTCTTTTATAGTTTTATTGAAACTGACATTTTCAAGTATGAGTGATGTAATTCTGTAAACTACTTATTTGTATTCATAACATCTAGTGATCCATTTTGAAATTTCATATTTGAATATCAAGCTTAATGCTCGATAATATTCGTAATAATAGAAAGTGTCCAGGTTTTCGGTATAAACTTGACAGCCCGTAGAGTACTAGAGCCTTGTGACTTACACTCTCAACCATTCCTGGTGTAATTGTTGTTAGTGGGGAGAAATAGAGGAAATTTCCAAATTTGTGCCGAATCCGAACGACAAACATGTCATATAAGCCCCATTTAGACCATCATTTCTGTTTCAGTTGAGCTACCAGTTAAGCTTTCAGTTAAACTGATGTCTAAATGCAAAAACTGAAGCGTTTAACTGAAACTGATGGAATTCCTTGATGGAATTGAAGTCACCATAGTTGGTGCGATGAGTAGGAAGACGAAAGAAGGGGACCGATCTTAGGTTACGTGGGTTGGTATTAATGAAAATCAATTCGAATAGATTCGGTGAATCGATGGTAGCAGTGATAAGTTTTTATATGAGAAATATATATTTGCTATCTCGCGGCGCCTGACGAGGGTAGGCAGGCTAATCAAAAGTTGACGATTTTCGTAGGGGGGCAGATAAGAGGGTCTGACCAAAGGAATCTGCGTAAGGCAAAGCGCAGGAATCTTTGCTGCACTGATTCAATTCTGAGCGAATGGGTAATTTGATAGGGAGACTAAACCTGACTGCCATACTCAAGAATAGGTCGTACGAAAATGATGTACAAGGTCTTGGTAACATAGGGATTGGAAAATTCTTTAGACCAGCGCTTGATAAGACCGAGGGAGGAATTTGATTTTGCAATAATTTGAATAATTGAAGTAACGACAGGTATGAGAGCATTGTGAGAGTGATAAGTTCTTGGAGGAGAGGGCAGACGTTTGCGAGAAAAAGTCATTGATTGACATTTATTCACATTTAGCTATAGGACATTTTTTCACACCAAATGAGAAAAGAATTTAAGTCTTCCTGAAGAGAAGAGGAATCAAATGGAGAAGAGATTACCTTCATAATATTAATTAAATAGTTAACTGAGAGTTGGTTACAATACTACTTACATCATTAATGGCAATTAAAAATAAAAGAGGTCCAAGGTGACTGCCCTGAGGAACACCTGAGGAAGTAAAGATGGGATTGGACACAGCACATCTGAATCGGTTCTCTAAGTATGATTTAAACCATTTAATGAATGATGGTGGGAAACCTAACGCTTTTAATTTGATGTAGATTATTTGGTGGCTTTAATGAAAAGAGAAGCAACATACAATATGTTGCTGAAAAAACTAAAAGAGATGGATACGGAAGCGATGAAGGCAAAAGGTCATGGCAAAGATTAACAGCATTCGTTCTGCGTATAATAAAGAGTTAAAAAAAGTCAGTCCACAATGAACAGTTGTGACTGTGAAGAAGAAGAAGAAGAAGAAGCAGACAAAACTGACGAAGATTACAAATTTCATATGAAGGTTTTTATAATACAAACTCTATATACTACTGAAATAAATCAGCCAAGTAGAAGCTAATTTGAATCGATTACAAATTTCTTTCTTCTTCTTTTCGATTTATTAAGCGACAAAACTATAGCTATTGCAATAAAGCTTTCATCGTCCAATGTATTTCTTCTGACTTTTGACTGCTCACAAGTAAAATGTAAGCTCAACTGAACACCGAACTAACGTCAAAATACACTGTCTTTTTTAACTGAACTGACAACTGAACTGATAACTGAATTGACAACTGATCGTCTAAAAGGGGCTACACATACATCATTATGAGTTCCTCTTTTCTCTACAGATGGCTTCCTCTTTCCAGCATTCCTTATTCGTGTAGTGTCGCAAAAGAAAGATACTCTGATTTTAACAGAACGTCCGAAGTTTGGCTCAAGGGTAAATAGATGGATATTCCTTGAAATATGAGTATTACGGTTGAATTGTTTAAGAGAAGGAATGCAACTGGCTAATTCAATGGAACACTGTTTGTAAAAACAAGTTTAAGTAATTTAAGCAATGAGAGACATGAAACATTGCGACGGTGCTCGAAAGATGCAAATATTTCTATTACCTATCATTTTTAAAGCTCTTATTTTATTTTATTCAATAGACTCGTCGAAGGAAAAGTTAACTCTAAGCAGCGTTTTTAGCGCCCGCAAATGTGTAATCATTCCACTCAAGGTGGTCTATGATGACATACCAAGAACTGAAACATGTTCGATTTCTCACATGCAAGTGACGCTCATGGAAGCATGAAATTCTGTATGCTTAATAGTTCTCATCGAGATCAGAATTTAATAAGCTTATCATGCACTGCCTGTTTCAAGGACAAGGATAAGAATATGGAAGCTGAAAGTACTGCCAGCAAAACAACTAGAATTAGAAGTTTCAGACAAAAGATCATTGATGAAAATGCAAAAGAGATTCCGAGACAAAACGGAGTGCTGGGTACACCTCTACTTATTTTATGAATATCAGACTTGAAGCCGTCCAATACAACTTGCATAAAGTCGTTAGAAAGGTGATTTCTAATCGAAGACCGAAGTTATTTATAAATACCAAATGCATGGATTTCCGAGAAGAGAGCTTAATACCAAACTCTGCTTTTTTTTATTTAAAGCGAAGAAAGCACAAAACTCCGTTTTTAAAAGTAATGTGCAACTTTTACTCAGTTTAACTTAATCTAAAATAGCAAATTATTTCGTATTCTTATAAATTTAACTTATTCCTAAATAACTAACACGGTATTTCATATAAGGGGCAGACGGTGGGATTAAATCTTAAATCTTGACTGACGTTTAGGCAAACGCTACTTGAGATTACATGAATTCCCAGTCTTAAACGACGACAGGGCACGGACGGTAGGATTAAATCCCTAGCCTTGATTAAATGCCGGGCAAAACGGATGATGAGATTAAATCTCTAGCCTCAGTTCAATCAAATACATACAAATATTCACATTAGTTCGTCCTCCAAAACTCTCTCATGTTGTATTCAAAAGAATACAAATAATGCAGAAGAATGAACAAAAAAATTAAAAGAATGGAAAATAATTCAAAAGCGTGAATGAATACATTCTACTAAGATTGCATTCAAATGATTGCTGTAAATTATAAAGTGAAGTCAATGAATGCAATCTATTTATTGAAGTCATTAACAAATGCATTCTTCTACAACTCTCCTGTGTAGATGGTTTTCCGAAGGGAAAATCGATTCAAATGAGTGAGTGTCCCAAGGCCATTAGCTTAATCATTGTGTAATACACACTCTGCGACAACCATAACCAACCCATTAGGGGTAGGTTTTAAGAAATGGCTAATTCCTCTTGATATGGCGGCCTTCATTGAAGACATAAGGCGATAGCATAAGGGGCCTTATAAAATGTAACATCCTTTTTTGTAACTGCACGATCCATCTGAGGAATCAGATAGCATCCCTCTGTATAGTATGTCCCTGAACCAAATAAAAAATTGCCTAGATTTTGACATATTGTTGGGGAAGCCTGAACTGTGATCCACTAGAATGTATGTCTAAAAATCCACAATCTCGAATCTATTTTTATCCAAAATTCAGAAAAGTTACTGTAGAATTGAAAACTTAAGCTAAAACAAATGTAAACATGTTCTAGTGACGCTTGCAGGTTTAATCAAAATTAAAAAAAAAAAACAAAGACAACTCAAGTTATTTTGGAATTATAATTATTTACTTTTGACAAGAATAGCGTCTTCCACATGGATGATAGTCTTCCTATCTCTGTTTTTTTTTTTTTTCTTTCTTTTTCTTAAGATAAAAGCCAAAAGGTTTGTTTTTCGTTCAAGATCAAGGAAAACAAAAAACATTTTTTTAAATATTAAAAAAAAAACAAGTATACGCCACGTATACTCACGTGATATAAAAATGAGTCAAAAACAACAAAAATACATTTTTTTGCTAAGCAAAACATTTTGTTATGGATTTTATTATAGCACAGCATTTTTTTTTTTTTTTTGCTCACAATTGTAGACTTTATTTGAAATATTCATTTTTGACATATTTTTCATTTTAAGAACGATTAGTTCTCAGTGGGAGTATGCTGTTTTTTGTTTTGAAAACAACAGCTGTTTAAATTTTTTAGATTCAAAAATAAAAATTAGTTGAGTTAAGTACATATGTACGATTATACTTATTTAGAAGGTTTTTTGTATTTAAAAAGTCAAAGATTATTTTCTAATAGATAGTAAGATTGCAGAAGATAAATCCACAATTTGAATGAATTTTTAAGATTTTAAAAAGTTTCTGTAAAAGAATTATATGAGGTAAATTAAATTCAATTTATGAGCTTCTGTATTTTGGGTTGGGTAGATAAGATTTTTATCGCAAAACCAAATTTATTTATAATTAAATAAATTATATCGAGCTGACAGAGTTGGCAAAGTGAGTGGTGGAATTGCTATTTATTTGAGGACTGCGATAAGGTCTAAATTGGTTTTACGTTCTAGCGATGAAGATGCTGTACAGTTTGTTTTTACAGAAGTAACTTGAGGTAAAGATAAATCCATTGTAGGTTTTATTTACATGCCGCCTAATGTCTCTCACAGTTTCTTCCAAGAAAAAACTAACAAAGAGTTTATTCTACTTACGGAAGCTAAACACAAATTTTGGATCTAAGCAGCTATGGAAGGAAATCAAAACTTTAGGTTTTGACAAAATGGCTCTCTGGGTTGCTGTTGATGATATTAATATTGAAGAGCTAAATAGGCACTTTTCATCATTTTCCCCTGTTTAACCGAGTAGCTCCTCAGCTCATTTTTCTCAAGAAATTTTCAGAATATGTTTTCAATCTTTGCAACAGAGGCCCTAGCACGTAACTTGATATGATCCAGTTAGGTCGATACAATCGAGTCAGCCAGTTATTTCTTATGATCAACCGATTGTTTTCGATTCGATTGAATCAAATAAGGAACTCCCTATACTCGATTACATCGACTAGACTCGATTGTATCAATATTAAGTTACGTGCTGGCACCCCAGATTATTCAACTGTCGGCAATGCTATATTTTCAGTAAAATCTAAGTGCATTGGTCTTGATAATATTCATTCTAACTTTATAAAAATTCTTTCCCCCGTCATTCTTCAGTATATAACACGATATTTACAGCATCAACTTTTCCCGCAGAATGGAAAAAGGCAAAAATAATTCCAATTCTAAAGGGCTCTTAAAACTCAAAAAAAAACCAGATCAATAGCAATTCTGCCTTCTCTCAAAAGTGTTCGAGTTTATAGTGAGCAAGCAAATTAAAACAAGAATCAATCGTAAAAAGCTTATAAATCAGCATCAATCAGGGGTGGAATCGGCTAAGGTGATAGTTGATTGTGATTGTCATTTTGACAATCGCTCTCTCTATATTTCTTTATTGATATGATGGAGACAGCTATAGTCAAAATGACAATCACAATCAACTATAACCTTAGCCGATTCCACCCCAGGTTTAAGACCATAGCATAGTTGTATAACAGAATTATTAAAAGTTTCAGATGGTGTTCATATAGCCGTGGATGAAAAGAAGCTATCCCAGTTCACACTATTAGATTTTTCAAAAGCCTTTGATTCGGTTGGACACAAAATTGTCTACCACAAACTTGGCACGCAATTTAATTTTTTATGCCAACCCACCAGTCTGATCGGCAGTTATCTTAGCCACCATGTTCATGCCGTTTTACATAATACGAAGCTTTAATTCCTCCCTGTTGCAAGAGTTGTGCCACAGGGATCTATACTAGGACCTTTGCTATTTTCTCTATTTATTAATGAATGATTTGCTTCAGGTCTTAAAATTTGCAAATTTCATATTTACGCGGATGATTATTTGAGCTTTCATGAGAATTCAATTAACGATGCAGTGGACAAATTGAGCGAAGATTTACGTTCTTGTCAAAACCGGCTCTTATTAAATCCTGACAAAACCAAATGTTTACTCATCGGTAGGTGTCTACCAAATCCTGAAAATTTTCTACCAATTCTTTTATTTAATTCACCAATCAAAATGGTAAATAAAATTAATAATTTGGGTGTAGTTTTTAACAGCAGTCTGACAAGGGGCTATGGTCGCCAATTTGTGCAAAAATATATGCTTTCTCAGCACTCTTTATTAACATCTCGAAACTTTTTACCCATTCACATAAGATTACATCTTGCCAAGGCCTTGATTGTCCCTATTTTAAGCTATGGTTGTGAAATATGCTCTAACCTTGATTCAGTTTCTTTTCGAAAACTTAATCTCGCCCTCAACTCTGTCACCAGATATGTTTTCAATCTCCAAAGATACGATAATAGGTCAGCATACACGCCGCAGTTTCTCGGTAGTGACTTGCAGTCGTTCCTGCGTTTTAAATGCATAGCCGTTCTCGTTAAAATAATTAAAGTCAACTGCCCACAGCATTTTAGAGATAAGGTGACTTTTTCAAACTCAAATCATGGAATAATAATTAGACCAAATATGTATTCTTACTTGATATCAAAACGTCAATTCTCCATTCACTCAGTAACGCTCTGGAATAGCCTCCGCCTTTCAATTAGAACTACAATAATTGTACAAAGCCAGTTTCTGACAATAGCCTTTAATTTATATAAAAGGAAATATTTCAACCGCATTCTGACTATATAATTTAATTTAATTTAGTTTTTTTGATTAAATTAACGTAAATGCTGTAAGTCGTAAGGAACCTGATGTTAAGAGAACTTAAAGCAGTCAAAGCATTCCAAACAGTCAAAAAGATTTCAAGCAATCAACAGATTTCAAGCAGTTAAAAGACTTCATGCAGTTAAAAGACTCCAAGCAGGAAGAAAGAATTCAAGCAGTTAAAAGACTCCAAGCAGTAAAAAAGAATTCAAGCAGTTAAAAGACTTCAAGCAGTAAAAAAGAATTCAAGCAGTCAAAAGACTCCGAAGCAACCAAATGACTGAATTACTTTTAATGCAATCAAAAGACTCCCTGAGTGCAAGGTATATAAAAGACTTTTAAAACACTTCAAAGAATGCAACCAGTTAAAAAGTATTGCAATCTTTTGACTTCAAGTCTTTTGACTGCTCTATACGATTTTATTACTAAAGACTTCAAAATTAACTGGAAATTTTTGTTTAAAGTTAAGTACTAACATGAAGTCAAAATATTAAAAAAATAGAACGTTTTCATCATTGCAATACAAAAAAGAATGCATTTTTTACAGCTCTGGAACAAGGTTTAAACAAGGAGATGCGCTCTCATGTAACTTCTTCAATCGCATTCTAATTTGTGATTTTTTTGGTATTTTCTTTTTGGCAGCTTTAACGCAGCTGCATCGGTCAGTGTTGGTGATGACCGTGAAGTATCGATTCAGCGCCGTTCGCAGCATTTGAGCCTCTGTTACTCCACTATGTGGAATATTTTGCTGAAGGATTTAGGTGTGAAGCCTTTCAAAATACAGCTGGTACAAGAATTGAAGCCTAACGGCCAACCACAACGCCGAATTTTTGGTAAATGGGCTCTTGAAAAATTCTGTTCATCGACGAAGCTCATTTCTGGTTAAATGGATACGTAAACAAGCAAAACTGCCGTATTTGGAGTGAAGAGCAGCCAAAAGCATTGCAAGAGCTACCAATGCATCCAGAAAAAGTCACTGTTTGGTGCGGATTGTGGGTTGGCGGAATCATTGGGACGTATTTCTTCAAAGATGATGTGAATCGCAACGTTACTGTGAATGGTGAGCGCTACCGTGCGTTGATAAGAAACTTTTTTTTGCGCAAAATGGAAGAGCTTGACTTGCATGGCATGTGTGCCACATGCCACACAGCACGCGTAACAATGTACCAATTAAGAGGCGAGTTCGGTGAATAGTCAATAGTCAATTGGCCGCCTAGATCGTGCGATTTAACGCCTTTATATTATTTTTTGTGGGGCTTTGTTAAGGTTCATGTCAATAGCGAAAAGCCCCTTTCGATTGACGCACTGGAAGCCAACATTGAAGTATTTATTCGTGAGATACCGGCCGAAATGTTAGAAAGAGTATGCCAAAATTGGACTAAGCGGATGGACCAATTGAGGCGCAGCCGTGGCCAACATTTGCATGAAATAATCGTCAAACATTAAATTATATCGACCGTTTTATCGATTTAAATAAAGATTTCATGCATTTTTCTGAAAGCTCTTAAAAAATCACTCGTTACTGATTTATATGGTTTGAAGCTACTCGTATTGATCCAGTGCAGTTTTCCTCTTGTAATCAAACCTTGTTAAAGTCACAGTTCGGGAGCTTCCTGGGAAATGTGTTTTTAGAAGTAGGTTAAGCAGTTCATCATTCTATACAACGAAGTAAGCCTGCATGGAATGTCTTAAAGTTAAAACCATTTGTCTGTTTTTATTTCTCTTGTCATTGAAAGCCATTTCGAATTCAATGTAAAATTCATGTGTCATATCAAACATACATTCCCATGTTAATGGCTCATAAAACCACAAGTTAAATTTACACAAACAAGAAAAGCCTTCAAGATGTCTTTTACGATTCCAGTATTTATTACAAAAGTAAGCCAAACAAAACCTAATCAATATTAAAATAAGCTCAAAATTTCCTATGCAAATGATGTTAATTCAAAATCCATTGCTTACAAAAGTATGATTTTAAAGTCTAAGTTTCATAAATCCTACAAAAACAAGAGCAAAGTCATAAAAACCGAAATTGAAACTCAAAAAAAGTTTATTTTCCTTGTTCTCATCACTTAAAATATCTCGCAGAATCTGCTCAGTCTTAAAGAATAAAGACCAAAAAAACACACAATGTCATATCCCCCATGCGACAATAAAACTTTGCTAGCGCAATCACTTGAAATGCAGCACCACCAGGAGCACCAGTAGCACAAGAAATAAAATACTCTAAATGGTTTTCTTCCTTTGAGCTATTAAAGTTCCCTCCAAGCGAACGGTCAAACCATTATGGTCCAGCAGTAACTCGTAACAGGACTTCTTCACAATGCAATGAAGTCGGACACAGGATGACTTTATGATTGCAACTATACGTAGTCCATCCGCAAGTGTAGACCACATAAAATCTTTTTTCTTAAGAATAACGTGAATGCATCTCGAAGAAGTTGTTAAAATCCTACATTGCCAAAGAATTAGCTTTCGAAATAATATTTTTTTACGGTCAAGCGATCATAAAAGAAAAATTATTGTTGCAACCCTGCGAAAACTAAGGGTGACTATTTGTAGAACAAAACAGAAAATGGTCAGATTTCTCCGAGATTAATGGACAATGAAGGAGATGTGGTTTTTGACATATAAATTGAGTCTACATGAGACACTTATTTGATTACCAGCCTCACTGGTTGTATAAAAAAGGTCAAATCAAAGATTGCCTACAACCAGGAGTCGAATGAAAACCATTTTGGCACTTCTGTTAAAGGGTGGAATCTTGTGTGTGTATCTTGAACCCTTGAACACAATTTAATTAAAGGGACGACAACATTTTTTTTTTATTTAAAAAGGCTGTTCTCACACAACTTTTGTGTCCTTTACCGGATTAAATTAATGTAATTAAAAGGCAGAAGTTGTTAAGGCTATTGGCTTTTGATTGCTTATTTTGTTTTGCTTAATCTGTGTTTTTTTCGGATGATTCTTAAAATGAGGGACTCAATTCATTTGAAAGGGTCAGGTTTGGGTATTGAATTAAAGTAATAAAAAGAACACAATATTGAAAAAGTCAAATGGAATAAAAGCGTATTTTTAGATGTAGGGTTGGCACCATTATACAAATATAGCCTAGAAAGTATTTTTAAAAATTTATAAAAACACTATACATAGTAAGTCTTGAAATTTTTCGCAAGCTTTATTTGCTTCTAGACATGTATACATATTATTATCGCAGGAAAAAAGACCCTTAAGAAATGTGGAGTAAAAAAACGGGATGCGCCTTTGATTGTCTTTACCCTTTGATTTTTTACTTGCGACTTATAGGTACTATAAGGAAAGTAAGCATTCGGAAAAAAAATCGAACTTGAGATTTTGATCAAAGTTAACATTACGATGATAGCGAATACCAAAAAAGTGGGTCTCGCAATTCTGTCTGTCTGTCTGTCGGTTCGACTACAGCCTAAACAGCTCGGCCGATTTTCGTCAAACTTGGTAGATATGGGTTTTGATTTTTCCCCCCAGAAATTTTTTTTTTTTAAGACCAAAAATAACGGTACCTACCATACGTTTCTTTCGAAATTTTATAAATATTTTTTTTCTCAAAATCTGTCCCACAGAACTTTAAAAAAAAATTGAAAAATTTCATTTAGTTAAAACTAGGTAATGATTGAAAAAACTTTTACAAAAAATTGTTATTTTTGGTAGCCCCCCTGGGTCCATTTTTTTTTGTTTGTTTATTTTCTCGAAAACAGTACAGCCGATTTAAACCATTTTTTTATGCTAAAGGTCCTCCAAAGTTTGAATATTATTACATATTCAAATTATCAATTTTTTATTTTTTTGATTTAAAAAAAATTCAATTTTTTTTTTTTTTGGAAACTCAATATTTCGAAAAGCCCAACATCAGTTTTTAATAATCTACAAGATTTGAGAAAAAAAAATCTGTTTTATCTAAAACTAACGGTACCTTCCATACAAATGTTAAAAAATGGTTTTCGAAAATCGTTTTCTTCTCGAAAACGGTTCCGAGAATTTTGCTAAATTTTTTTTTCTTTTGATTAATTTTTACGATCTATAATTTAATAAAACAAATTTGAAATCTAGATATTACTGACTGTACCTATCATACTCGTAGAACGATTTTTTCGAATTTTGAATTTCTCATTATAGGCATAACAGATTTTAATGAAATTTTGTATATAGAAGCTCCTAAAAAGTTTAAGAAACATTGCATTTCAAAACTTAAGAAAAAAAAATATATTTTCAATTTTTAGAAAAAAGTCTTTTTTTTTTGGGAAATTCGATATCTCAAGAACGGCTTAATATTTTTCTTTGAAATTTAACTCTTATTCGTACAATAATAAAAACTTAAAGTTGGCGTAGCAAAATATTTTCTTTAAAATGTTTCAAAAAATTTGTACATAAAAGCTTATTTTTTTAAGGAACCACTACAACGACTTATAATTTTTGTTCTTGCATAAATTCATATTTGCATAGCATTCTGTTTTTACGAGTATCTCTTACTACTAAAAGAATTTAAAAAATTTATTTTATCCTTATGAACAGTTTTCTTTAATAACTTTCGTTTTTAAAATTCCTAGGCTATTACATAGGAGCAAGTTCGTGCGACCCAGTCGTGCATTTTATTTTTAATAATTTTGCACGCACTAAAGGCTTAAATTTTTGAGTACAGTACGAGCGTTTTAGAAAATTTGGAGAGGATTTAAAATGAAATACCGATGCACATTTGGTTTTAAAAGACTGAATATTATAATGGGAGGGAAATATAGGGTAAGTCATTCCACATTCGTGTAGTACGGCTAAAGAAAGAAGAAGCGCGAGTATTACGGGTAAATTATTTAAGGGGATGAACAAGAAGCGGACTAGGGCAACAAACAAAGATCAAGATCTATAGCATTTTCTGTGTCCAGTAATCAGATTACAAGAAAGACTTGAAGGAATTTCAAATATTGTAAATCGTTAGCAAATCTACTTTCGAGCCCCCCGAAAAGCTTCAAGTTTTCAAAAAAAAATGTTATGGACATTTGCCTAACTAAAGGTGAACAGTAGCGCCAGGAAACAGCAGCGCCTATCTTTATTCAAAAGTGAGAATTATCTTGCTGGGAAAGTACCAACTGCTTTTGGCAAATAAACATCACCAATCACACATAACAAACACATAGTTAGAAGGCTAGAAATCCAGAAAGGACATCCGTAGCCGCGGAACCTCACTATAAAGAAAATTCTCGACGACAAAAACCCAATGAACAACTCTAACTTCGAAAGTGTTTTACCGCCAATCCCATTACCAAACTGTCAAAATCACCAATGAACAACCATAACCCTATTTGACATTTGTCAAATAAATTAAACTTTTGCCCTTACCGCCTATGTTCCGATTAATTTTATTTTCATAGTGGCTTATAAGGTCTAAGTTTCACATAAGCTTAAGTTAAATCAGGTCCAAAAAGACAAAGGTCTGACAAGGAAAAAAGTAATTAGAATAAACAAGAGACATTTACGATATTCGTCCCACATCAGTAGTGAGGAATCTTGAATTGAATAGTGTCAGGCTATTCAATTACCGATTACATAGGCTTCCCTCAGCCATTACACGTAAGTGGTAAGAAGTCTTGTTGTGAGCAGTGGCGGCTGGTGGGTTGTTGAACAGGTGGTGCACTTTACTTGCTCACTAAGTAGGTATTAAGATTAGAAATCGCAAAAAAACAACAATTTACATGTATATGTCGATTTTTTATTATTTTGTATAATTGCTCGAAGAATTTCAACCATGTATAAAACTGACACACTTATTACATTTAGCAAGGAATCATGTTTTTTTTTCACTTAAATGCGTCAAATCGTGGATTCAGGTAACTTTATTTTAAAAAGATTTATTACTGTCTTTAATATACCTAATCACTGTTAATTTTATCCCACACCACACACTGTACACAGTACAGAATCGAACCAAAACCAAAATAAAAAACAATTACTAACCTAACTCCTACAAAACTACACTATTTAACCAGTCACGGTTCACGGATAGAGCGAAACAACATTACATATTCGCAGGCGCAGCGCATTCTAGTCAAACATCGGTTGCTCTAGTTAATCTTCGGTTCTCGTGCGCTGCACGAGAGCAGGCTAATTTCTCGATACATTTCAATGAAATATCTTTTGTCTCACGCGTCAGGGATACTTGCTTGTAACTCATACAAGTTATATTAGCAGTCCTCGTGCGCTCGCCGAAGCGCACGAGAATTTTTACTTGCAGGGAAAGTAAGTCTTAATAGTAAAGCAAAGCGCTTACATTGTTTCGTCATAATTGGAGATTTTACTTGTTTGTGTTCTTGTATGTTTAAAAAAAAAATATTAATATCGGAATCTAAAAATAAAGATGCAGTAATATTTTGTAATTTTTAAATCTTTTGAATTGGTGGTTCAGCGCACGAGCGCACTTAAGGTACAGCCGCCACTGGTTGTGAGTGAGGAGCTCTGATAACTTCCGTAAGTTTCAGTGGTAGTGCCCCTTGGCATAATGGTGAGTGCATTGGATCGATTGTCAGCCGCTGCAAAAAAAAAAATTCAAGAATATACGTCCTGTTGCGAGGAATTGACAAATCCTCCAAGAGTATCTCTTGTCATGAAAAGTGATGTTCATAAGCCAATCGGAATCGGCAGAAAATTGTAGATCCTTCTATTTCTGGTAAGACGCACCTAGGAATGGTTGAAATATGTAAGTTACCAGGTCTAGGTGCCAAATTTAATTCGTTTGTTACAAATCACTGTTGAATTACGTTGAGGTTATCAAGCAGTGTTAAACAAATTGAAGAATGCAACACAAGTATTATTTACTCCTCGGGACCGTCTACGAACGTTTTCTCATGTGAAAAAAAATGGTTTGTATCAATCTTCGCAACCTATTCTTCAATTACTTGAAGCTATTCCGAACATCTTTAAACAACTACGAGATACAAGTTTTTAAGAACTCTAAGGAATTTTTGAGAAATGACCACATCGTATTATAAAAATTTCTCTCAAAGACGAAACATTAGGAACACATTTTAAAACTTTTCTCTCAGCGGAAGAAAACTTACAACTCTGATGCATCACTGAGGGAACTCGAAACTACACTATCAAAAATGAAGTATAACAAAGCTCCAGGAAACATCTGCCGGAGTCCCACAAGCATGCATCTTAAGTCCGATTTTGTTTGTTTTATTTATCGATGATATTTGTGATATTCTGCTGGAAATCTCAACATGGTTTTCCTATAAGCTGATGAACTATTTTTTCTAGTAAAAAACCCTTTTATGCTTCAATTCTAAATTGCGACTCATGGGATATCTCAATCAATACAGATAAAACGAAGATTATAATCTTTTAGGAATCTTAAATCTTAATCTTAATCTTAATTTGCTGTTGTCCTCAAACTTGAACTTTAATAAACATGCCAAAGAAAAAGCTTTGAAGCTAAGCTGATACTTAATATGATGTGGCCAAAATCTTTTCTCAATCATTAATATTTCTGTTAGTTTTTTTTTAGAAACAACTGTAAGTAATTGGAAGGATATATTCGCAAGGATTATCTTTAAAGTTAATGAAAAAATATACGACCAACATAAATTAACAACTTCAACATCAAGTTCCAGATTAATTTTTACAAACTTGGATATAATCAAAAAAAAAAATCTTTAAAAATTATAGGAAATAAAACTATGTATAGTAGAAACATATGACTCTCTGGAGCAATACCGAGTATTTTAATGAAATAGCCAGTTGCATTCCTCTTTTTAAATAATTCAACCGTAATACTCGCACTTCAGGGAATCCAATTAGTTTACCCTTGAGCCCAACTTCGGACGTATTGTTAAATTCAGAGATTCTTTCTTTAGCCGCACTACACGAATGTGGAATGCTTTACCCGGCTCAATATGTCCCTCCCGTTACCAATGTGTATCGCGTAAATCCTTTAAAATCCTCTCCAACGTTCTTAAATCTCGCGGTGTGCTCCAACATTTTAAGTCATAATACCATTAATGCGGTAAAAGTATTAACAAAAAAAAAAAAACAAAATTTTATACAAATCGTTCAACTTTTTCTCGAAAATATGAAATCATAATATTAATTTATGAAAAATATTCTATAGAATTGGAAAGACATTCAATAAAATATTCGCAGTATTCAAAAAAATATCAAATATCTGATCGAAATCAATCATACTGTTCTCGAAATAGTTGTACAAAATCTCGCCTTACTCCAATCCAACACAACAAATTTATAAAAGAGACAGGCCAAAATAATTACATGGGAAAGAGTTGTGAGTTTTTTTTAAACATTACCTACATTTCTAAGCCCATTTGTAAAATTAAATTTGGTGTTCTAAAAGGCTACATAAAGCTAGCAAGGCTAACCAAGATACCCAACCGATGCTGTCTGCAAAACTTAGGAGATGAGTCCGAAAGAAGATGGTAGTTTTTGGACTGAAAGTTATGGAAAGTTTCGGTGGTCCAGGAGGAACAATTTAAAACTTAGAAGATAATATTTTTCAAGCAGCTTTTAGATTTAAACATTGGTTTAACATTCATTCTAAAAGAAATACACACAAGAACTGCCACAAAACCTAGACGAAGCCGATACATTAGAGCCAGAACTATTATTAGACGTTATTGAAATGTATCAATTTTAAGAATGCCGAGAAGAGACTTGCAAAAATATTTTCTTGATCTCGTCTAAAGATATGCAAATCTAACCTAGCGTGTAGAAAAATTAAGAGATATCTAAAACGACCAACAGATTTGGCTATTTGTGAACAAAAATTGTTTAGCTTTTGCTCTGACGGTAGAGTGAACCTAGCTAAAATAGGTCCCTTCAACTATTGTTACACTCATAAAACATACTCTCACTACCATTTTAAAGAAAGGGTACTGCCATCGAAGAAAACGAAAAGTTTTTTATTCTTCCCAAGAATGACAATATTATTTTGTTTACTTTTGTTTTTATCTGTGATTTGACTAATAATAACTTATAGCCTTTAACTGGCGCCCAACGCTAGACCAAAATTATTATTCTCATATCGATTTTTTTCAATTATCAATAAAATCAATCAATATCAATAATCTAGTATAGCTCATCAAAATCAAAATAGTTGACATTTTCAAAATGTACCTTTATCCCCTAACCTTATAGTATACCCTCGAGCATTATATATAAAGTGCGGTTTTATTTTAGCTGCACTAATTGAATAAACAGTTTTTTTTTTTAAATTTAATTTCTATTTCCAAACATTTACAACCAATTTCCTTGGTATTTCCTATTAAATATTCTCCCTACTGCCTTTGAACATAACATTTTAAGGTTAGTTAATAATAAATTAAATAAATTTAAGGTCAGTCTCAGCCTGGTGAGTACCCGTAAATTATATATCAATAAAAAACAAACAAACAATCAACGGTTAAAAAAAGCTAAAAATGTCATGACTTAAAGGTTCCCACAAAATACATAACCTAAACAATCAGACCAAAACACATTAACCTAAGCAGCCACAAAAACGTACGCGACATTAACTCCATAATCTTTCGAAAAGAGAGACGTCCTTTTAGAACTTTTGTCTTCTAAATATGTAAAACCACCAGCATAAGCATGCCGACGAGCAGTATCCCACATTAATTCTTCCTTAAGATTCCGTAATACCCCTAAATCTGCCCCAAAGGAGTTAGTTCGATGTGTGTATACTGTCCATTGTCAATTTTAGGGTGTGCATTATAATGCCAGTGTAATAAAACTGTCTACGAAATATGCCACTTATTTTTTGCACTTGGTGTTTTTTACACATTTTTTTTCTTGTTGCTATTGTCCTTCTGGCATCATGGTGTCGGACAGACTTAATATATTTTTTTCCCTCCGCTCCGGTGGAATATTCTTGTGTATGTCATCTTCTGGGTTTGCGGATGAAGAACTGTAGACAACCAAGCGTGAACAGGGACAAAATCCTTGCAACTAAAAGTGCTACCGTCATTATGTTTATTGGTAGAACACTGTCACTTTGAGTTGATATCTCACTTCCAGGACGACCGAAAACGACATTCTCCCTTTGAACTTCTTTTTTTTTCAATTCCCATACTATTCTTGTCCATTAAAAGCTAATTAATACGGTAATGCAATTACGAAAGAACTTATTATGGGCGATTAGGACAAAATCACGGTCTGATAACGAAAACTGGGAATAAGGGAATGAACTACTAGGGGACAGTAAGTTGAATATTGCATTTTCTGAAAATTGAACTTAACTTGTGAAAGGAAGTTTGTGTTTTAAGAGAATTAATTTCAGCATTAGTTCTTGTTAATGAGTTTTAGTTTTGTTTTAATTGCAATTTCATTAAATATTTTATTATTCAACAACTAAGTTTTGTTAGAGAATTTTATTGAGTTAATCTTTTCCTTCTTTTTTTTTTTTAATTCACTATAATTTGATCATGTCAGAGTTAAGAGAGAATTAAGGGAGTCTTATATTATAAAAGTTGGACTTTCATTAATAATATTTACACATAATTAATATGTTTGAGATGATTGAAAATTTTAGCTTTTGTTTAGAGGTGGTCAGAGGTGGTAGG
This sequence comes from Philhelius festivus, assembly GCA_963931855.1. Classification (NCBI taxonomy): domain Eukaryota; kingdom Metazoa; phylum Arthropoda; class Insecta; order Diptera; family Syrphidae; genus Philhelius; species Philhelius festivus. The sequence goes on from OZ007555.1 coordinate 151,494,486, forward strand.
GAAAATTTCATTACAATAAAACTAATTTAATTAAAATTCATAAGACATTACTACAAACCCCAACTAATTACCGTGGATGAAAAGTGAAAAGGGTATTTCCTTTTTAATAATTTTAATAGAAAACATTCAATTGTAACAATAATATTTTTTAGTTACACCAGAACTTAAAAAGTATTTCCACAAAACAGTAAGTTGTACAATTTTCTGTATAAAGTATAAATGCTTATTCCATCGTGACACAAATTTTATGTTACCAACTGGTAACCAGCGACTCTAAACTAATTGATGATTTAATATCATTTGGACTTTTTCAATTAAACGATATTTTAAATATTAATGGAAAACTGCTTGATCTGGTGTTTACTACCAGAAATTACAATATAAAAATCCACATAACACATCACTGATCTGTTCACTTTTTAAAAACTTTAATAATTTTGATAATGAAATGTATGATAACTTTTACTCTTTAAATTTTATAATGACAGATTTTTCAGAACTTAATTCATTGTTGTCACAAGTTGATTGGTCTTGTTGGAATAATTGTTTAAATGGAAACTTAATGGTATTTAAATTTTACAATCATGCTTATTTTGATATTCGAACGAATAGCTAATTCGATAGAATAGATCAATAGATATTTTCATTCGAGTGAACTTTGCATATTTTGACATTCGAACAAAAATGGTCATTTTCGAATGATTGAATAAAATTAACCTCAATGAAATTTATTTCCGAAATCAGCTGTTTGAAATTTACTGCCATTTCTGTCTGATTTAGTATGACCAAACTGTTTTTTTTTTATGATTTTTATTTAAAAAATGATGGTCTAAAAATATAAAAATAAAACTTTATCATTTAAGAAAAATAAAGTAATGCTTAGGGCCAGGTATAGTTTAAATTTAAAAAACATCAATAAAACTGTAATTTTAAGCTTTGGGAGCATTTACAAAACAGTATGGTAAGTTTATTGAAATCAAAAAGAAATAAAATAACGGTACAACTTCTCTGTATAATAAAATACTTGATTTATGTTTTAATTTTCAAATTGATAAACAAATAAAATGCACGACTGGATCGCACGAACTTGCTCTTTTTGCTAAAAGTACTTTGAAATTTAAGATACATTTTATAAATATAAAACATGGATTTAATGAGATAATAATGTTCAAATGCATTAAATTGCCGTCTGGTTTCCGGAAAAGTATGAATTTATGCAAATAAACTTTAAAAAATCGTTTTATGTATTATTAAATCAATTTTTTATATAAGAAATTTCTCTAAAATTTTTCAATAAAAAAATGTGGGATGCGAATTTTAAGTATTAAATAATATTGATTTTAGGAAATAATTTCAAAAAAGAATCGTTCATAGGTTTTGAAGATATTGATTAAAAAAAAAAAAACAAATATTTTTTCGAATATTTTTATATGCAATATTATTCTAAACTTAAGGGGACTCCTGCTGAAAATTTTGGGTTAAAATCCTTAGAGCCGTTAATGAGAAAGTCCAAAATAAAAAAAAACGGGTCTATGGCAGGTACCTCTAATAACATTTTGCCCCAAAATTTTGTTTGACCAAAATGTAGCCTAATATCACACCTAATTTTTTTTATCAAAATCGTCGAGATAAATAAGATTTTGCATTACGGGTGTATGGGGGGTACCGTTCGTTTTGGAGCTAAAAAGAAAATTTCAATTTCTCCTCTAGGGAATCACCAAAGACCCTTAACTACCGAGATTGAAAAAAATAGGTCCAGTGGTTTAGCCTGTAGTAAGAGGTACAGACATACAGACACTCTGAAACATGTTTTTTGTGTACTAAATTTTCCTTTAAATTTTTATAAAAAAAAGTTGATATGCAAATTGTTAGTATTTAATAAAATACAATTTAAAACGTATTTTAAAAATTTAATCGTGAATCGGTTTTCAAGATATTGAATTTTCCAAAAAAAAAATTGTATTATTTTTTCAAAAATCCAAAAACTATTTTTTCGAAAAAATTTTTAGTTTATATTTTTTCAAATGCAAAGCAGCTCCTGCATAAAATTTTTTGTTAAAATCGTTAGAGCCGTTGGTGGGAAATTCGAAAATAAAAAAAAAACGTTCTATGACAGGTACCCCTAATAACATTTCCCCCCACATTTTTTTTTTTTACCAAAATATAGTCCATGTCTATAATATCACACTTCATTTTTTTATCAAAATCGTTAGAGCCGTTTTCGAGATAAATAAGATTTTGCATTACGGGTGTATGGGGGGTACCGTTAGTTTTGGAGCTAAAAAAAAATATCAATTTCTCCTCTAGGGAATCACCGAAGACCCTTAACTACCGAGTTTGAAGAAATTACCTCCGGTAGTTTAGGCTGTAGTTCGAGGTACAGACATACAGAAATACAAACATACAGACAGACAGACGGAATTGTCGGACCCACTTTTTTCGTCTTCGCTATGATCGTAATGTCAACTTTGATCAAAATCTCGAGTTCGATTTTTTTTCCAAATGCAGAACTTGCCCTATAGTACCTACATATGTATATCGCAAGTAAAAAAGAAGGCAATTTCAAAGCTTATTTAATTTACACATATCTGGTCACACTTGAATTTTGAATTACCATTTGTAAATTGTTTTATAAAAATATTGATAAATTCAAGCGAGACGTTAAAAATCAAAATGGCATATGTTTCATTTATGAAAAGAGAAGACGGTTCCCAAGAAACAGTTTTAGCTGTATTAACGCTTGAAGAGCTCGTTTATTCAAAAAGAAAAAATGGAGCCCGCTTGTAGCTAATTCATTGAGTTTGAGAGCAATTTTTAGCTCCTTAATAGTGCTTGTAAATATGTTTTGTCAGCTAAAAGCTTTAGTATACACTCTAAAACTGCCATAGAGCCGCGTGCTTATACGTAAAGTTATAAACTATATTTTTTATTAGTATTAGTAAATACAAATCATACTATTGAATACGAAAAGAAATTATTATTTGTATTGGTAAATCATCTTAGCATCAACATTTATTTACATAGAGCAATGAGTAAAGGTAATAATTAAAAAAAAAAAAAAACATAAAACGTTCAATGTGAGGTGATTTCTAAGTGCGATTTCATTTTTATCAGAAATGCTGATATTGTACTTCGAAATATTATAACGCCCTTCAAAAATAATTTGTTTTAAGTGGATAATAATTGTTTTTTTATTTTAATTTTGAACTTGAGAAAAAAATATTTATTTTGCTCGTGCACTTTTTTGGATAAAGCTTCTGTATTTTCCATGAATCTTTTCAAAATGCAGTCATCACAGTACTATAAATAGTTTTCTGTTTCATAAAAATTCTTAAATATTCACCATTTTCTTAAACATGCATGAAGATATATATAGCTTGCAGCTCTTAAATAACACTTTAAAAAAATTCTTTTGCCGTTAAAGAGCTATTTTAAAGGTTTCAGTACCAAAATGCTTATATGCTTTCCGACAGCTGATAAAAACCTTATTATGGAGCATATTTATCGAGCAGAGAGCTTTTAAACGTAACAGAGCTAGAGATTGTTAAGAAACTCCATTATAGAGCTAGATTTTTAAATTCGTTTACCAAAAGCTGCAATCTGTTTTGTAATAAAGCTAGGACATTGCATTTAACTCTCTCAGAGCTATTTAAATAACATTTAGCTCCAACGATGTTACTTGGGTGAGGAGCAGTTGTATAGGAGAAGGATAATGGATTCATCAAATCCATTATATGCATCCATTACCACTAACATTATACTAAACTTACATGTTTTAGGAATCTATTCGCCAGAAAAAATTGAACGAGAATGAAACGAAAGTGAAAATTTGCTTATTTTACGAAAGATAAATGAACTTTCCATTGATAAAGTGAACTTTCTAATCGTACGAATCTCAAAATACAAATTACTCGAATTCGACATACTTTCTAGTGAAATCGAATGTAAAAATAAGCCTGAATATTTTGTTTGATTGTTTTCTTAAATCAGTTCCCATAGCGATTGTTAAAACAAGATCTTTTGGTACGATAGTGAAACCAAAAGTCTAAGAAATCGAAGAAACAAGTTATAGTCTACTTTTAAACTACGAGTATATCCAACAGAAACTAATTTTAAAAATTATTGCGAATCGAGGGATGTTTTCAATAGAATATCTAGTTTAAAGTATCTTGATTACATTCAGAAGGTGCAATGAGATCTGAAAATGAATCTAAAGTGTTTTTGGAATTTTATTAACAGCAAAAGAAAATCTTGTCCTTAACCGTCTGTTCTCAAGTTAAATGACATTTCAAGTCATGACCCACGGGTTATAACGCAACTTTTCTCTGACTTCTTTCAAAATGCCTTGAACTGTGATACCTTTAACAGTGATTCCTCAATCTGTGATAAATCTAACGAAATGACTCAAAACTTTGACCATTTAAAATCTTTTACTAACTTGACTGATATGAACTTTAACATTACTATTTACAACATTGTAAAGTTTATATCTAAACTTGACGATAGCTGTATACCACGTCCTGATGGCATACCTCCAACTATTTTGAAAAACTGTGTACGACATCTGTCATTGCCTTTGTCTATTCTTTTTAATTTTTTAATGTCTTTATGATCATTCCCATCTATTTGGAAATGTTCTTTCATTATCACTCTACATAAAAAGGGAAAAATGACGAACTTAAAAACTACAGGCCAATTGCCAGATTATCTGTGATTCCTAAACTTTTTGAGGCTATTATTTGTGAAGCGTTATGTTTTTAAAAAAAATAGGATTTAACCAATACTTTGTAAGATTGCTTCAATCCTATTTATTCGATAGATGTCATTTGGGGTTATTCAGCGGTTGCGATTGGAATAAGTTTAAAATCAATTCAGGCATCCCACAGGGTAGTCATTGTGGTCCTATCCTTAATATTTTTTTTATAAACGACTTACCATCTGTGTTTAAATAATCTAAGTGCCTCATTTAAGCCGAGGATGTGACAATTTTGAAAACTATTTCAAATAGGTACTCCTGATTGTGAAGAATTATAATGTGATATTAATTCTATTTGAAATTGGACCTCCAGATGCAATAAATCATATTCAAACATTAATGACAAGAAATTATTTTTCAAATAAAGCCAATTTCATGAATATTAAAAACATTTGTTTTTATTTCACCACTTTTGCTCTCCACCTCTAAAAAAAACACCCTCTTCAATAGAGTTGATGATTCAGCATCGTCTTTGCCTTAAAATCTAGTTTTAATTTTGAATAAGAAACTTTTCTTGTTGAGATGTAATTTAAAACGACATATTGATTAGGATTACAAAAAAAAACAAAGGCATAGTTGCCTTTCAAATATTTTCCCGTTTATCGTAGTATTTTTAAAACACAGTTTATAAAAAAAAATTAAATTAAATTTAAATTATTTAAATTTAAACTCAACCGCAACTATTTACCGTTGATAAAAAAAGAGTTATTCTAAACTTACCGCATTTAAATGTTCCAATGAGACTTTCTGAATCACCACCATGATGACACTCATATAACGATTTATCTAATAAATCTTCCGGTTTATAGCCAAATAAATCATCCATTCTATAAGACAAGAAAAGAAGAGTTTTGTTAAAGGATTGAAAAAACATAAAGTTAATTTTAACTACTAACTTGTCATCAACATAGGTGAACTTCATGTCTAGCGAATGCTTTGTCAAAAATGTTGTTGTTCCCAATGGTATTTCAATGTTTGATGGATGTGGAATAGGGCGGCCGACTGCGATCAGAACACGATCGCCTTTGGCATTTACAACTAGATGGCCAGTTATGTGTATTACCTATAAATATTTAAATATATGATTATAAGGTTACAAAAATTAAATATAACAAATAATTATAAAATAATTTTGGCAAACATTTTGGAAGACTATATAGTTATGCATTATGCTCTATTTAGACTTAAGGCAAAAACTACCTTCTCGAAAACATACTTGATTCCGAAGAGTAATATTCTGATCTATTTTAAAGGGTCAAGCATTTAATTTTATGTCTTCGGTCATGAAATAGATTGGGCAAATGTATTACGGATGCACTTAAAACGTCGTCTCTTAAAGAAGGACTTCTGAGAGTAACGTGGAACTTGACCGTGATAATGGATAGCATAACAGCCATAGTTTTGACTCATGTCAAATCTTGTGTTATCGTCGTACCCCCTGGTGTAGTGGTAGCTGCGTTGGATAATCCCACCGAATGTCTAAGAATCGATTTCCAGCTACTTTCTAATAATTACTGCCTTACGCGAGGAAGTAACAAGAGACTCTCTTGTCATAAAAAAGGCTTCGAATCTCAGCAGATTTTTAATGTCATCGTTGTTTCTTTTCATTCCTGCCGACAACTCGCACAAGCGAATGTTTGATTTTCTTCAAACTGTTGAGCTACACTTTTAGTTTTTGTAAGCACTTTAAGCTCACCTAGAAAAACAAGGACGAGGTCTCAATAAGACCGATTGAACGATATGATACCGCCGAAAATCGACGTAGCATCTAACTCCACCCACCAAGAGACATGTAGATTAAGTTAGATAAAAGTTTTGTTCTTCATATTTACTGGTATGCCTTCCGCTCTCTTAAACTAAATAAATGCTTGCTCTTTTTTTGTAAGGGAATTTAGACATTTCTATTTTAACATTTTTCAAAAATATTTTCAGTCTTGAAATTTAGCAAATGTTTCCCAAAACACATAACTCGAACGCAATCAAAAGTCTATATCGAATTTGATTTCGTTTCGGAATTTCATTCCAAAAGGATACCTCGACAGAGCTGTATGTGAATAATATGGATATAAGAAGTCCAAAGCCTTACTCACATAGAACTGACCTGTATTTTTGCCCCAGCGTAAATTATTGATGATATTTTCGGAAAATATAACAAGCATGATCTACTAACCGTTCTGTATTGAGTTCAGAAACAGATTCAGAGTTAAAATTTTACTAAAATGGTTTGTCCATTAAAATATTTTCTAGAAAATCTCAAGAAACAGAACTCTGCAACACAAGAAAGTAGGAAATATAATTTACTTCTACTCTATAAAGTTGTAAAATTGACAGAAGTTAAGCAAAACGGACGGAGAAGAAATTAAATTCACCAGGTGTGCCGATGAGTTCTTTAGAGAAAGATAATTTGCTTGCACCACAGTTTGCTGTTACTTCACACTGCCTGAAAGTGTTTCGACTCCTACTGTACTCGAGGGCGTTAACAATTTCGGGGGATTGCTAGAGTCTTAAAAGATCCTGATATGCACAAATTCGCTGGCCCATATCCCTCCAATTGTTTTTAAGAAATGTTCTTCAACGCTGGCAAAACCACTCCGTAAGCTCTTCCATCTATCCTTCTCTACTTGTATCTTTTCGAGTGGATCGAAAACATAATTTTTCAAGCCGGTCCCTAAAAAAGACTAATCTTTTTCATAATCTAACTATCGACTAAATACACTTATTAATTTTTTATATTCGTTTAAAGATTCACATCTTTGTTTTGCGGATGTGTAACTTCAAGGGTATCGCATGAAAAGCTCATTTAATTCTGATCTTGACAGCATTGTCCATTGGGGAATCAAAACCCGCGTGAATATAATGCTTCAGAACCCTATGCTGTTCTTTTTGTCTTTAAAGCGTGTTCGACTTTCCATGTATATAGCTATTTATGAGCGGCCCTTCCAAATAGGAAACTAAATACTTGTCAGTCCTCGGTATGTGTATCATAAGCCATTATTTATGGAACTATCACATTTTCGATGTTGCCAAAAAAGCGAAGTGATTAGGCTTCCTTCAAAACCCCCATTGATCAGGCTACAATCTATACAGCTTTTATTCGCCCAAGGCTACAATAACAAAGAACAATTCTCATTTGGCAGGCTCTTGGAGAGAATTCCAAAAGAGCTTACAAAATGATAGGTGATAGAATTAAAACAGCAACAATTGAATCTCTCAAGCACCGTCGCAATCAATGTCTTATGTCTTTCATTATTTTACCTTTATTTTAATAAACAGTTTTCTAGTGAAATAGTTAGGTGCATTCCTCCACTAAAACAATTCAACAGTAATACTCGCGCTTTAGGGAATGCCCATCAGTTTACTCTTGAGAATATCTTGGGACATATTGTCAAGTACAGGGATTAATTTTTAAAGCTTACCACACGATTGTGGTTGCCTGGCTATGATTTTTCCTCTACTTTCAATATTCAGAACTTCAAAACTAATGTGCAGCGATACCTCTTATTAAATATCATTTCCTATTTCTATGGCGCCCCCAATGTGTTCATTATCTTAAGGGCAATATGAATCCCTTTAATGTGCGTGAACTAGAAAATGGGATTAAAACTTAAATAACAGGAACAAAAAAAAATTTGACAGTTGAGATCGAATGAAAACTAGAATTGAGCGCCAGGTTAAAATGAGCCTAGCTAAAGCACTCAAAGGTGTCTGGAAGGAGCCATCACAAAACCTAAACGTCCAGAGTGCAAAACACCCGCACAACCATTTGTAGCTCCTCAAAATCATTCAGTGACGCCCTGAAGCCAAAATCGTGATTGCGATTATTGGTAGGAGTAACATAGATAGCTCGATTTCATCTAATCAATGGCAGGTGGTAAAACTGAAGTTCTTGGCAGGCTTCTATGTTATGAGAAATAGTCCGGGACCTCCGCTGGTCACCTAGATGGTGGTAGGCATCAATGACATATCAAACTCATCGCTTGTGATGATCAGAGTTCGTTTAGATAGTTTCATGTGTACAAGCTTGCCGTCGGCAGATTACGGGAAATCTGGCCAGGTCGCTGTTGTTGCTATGGAAGACATTTCGTGCAGACCTAGAGCGCGAACATGGATACAAGCCGAACTTTCCGGCATGGAAATACTGAGATAGGCTGAGTTCGTAATTCGCAGGAAAATGGCAGAGGATCAAATGTGAGTAATTTTTTTTTGAAATTAATTTATAATCGTACAAATATTGATTTTTACATCTTTGATAAGAAATTAATAACTATCCATCAACAGGATTGAATACGAGGCCAAAAAAAAAGGCAGGGGCAACAAACATTGCAATTACGAACTCAGCCATAATCAAGGTTAGCAATCTCTTTTTACCGACTCATGACTGGAAGTCGCTAAGCTCGAGGAGGTAAGGTAAGGGGCCTTTATAGAAGTGCGACTATCATAATCAATAAAGACTCCTATACACCCTTGGCGCAGGCTAAAGGTATGATAAGGATGCAATCGTCGGACTTCTTCATAATAGAAAAGGTGTTCCTCAAAAGTCCATTCTTGGTTTTTCCTATCATACGGGTCTCGGAAATTGAATATGAAATCAAAATGGAATCTATAAATGGTTTTAAATAAGACAATTGCATGGGATTATCATATCTCTCAGCTCAGCTCTTGATCAATTATATGAAACAATAGCCCAGGTCTAAATCCTCCTAAATACAAATGCTCTAGCAAGAATACTCATTATTCCTCATCTTTATAACGACTGTTTTTTTTTTTTAATTTTGATTCCTGACTCAAGGAAATCAACCTAGCTATCTATGTCTTTATCATATTCTGTTTCAGTATCTCAAGTGGATATTATCTATTTTATTTTTCAGGCTAAAATCTGAACGATAGTTTTTCGCTAACTCAATCCGCTTATGAAATTCCTCATACGCAAGTATTGTCTGTATTTTTTCAATACAAGACTTACATCAAAAAAGATTTAAAGACGAATTAAAAATACTTGAATAATATTAAAGCACAACTTGGTCGCACATAATTGATCTTTCAATTGTACAGGACCCCAAAGTAGATACGAAGAAAAAGGTTTACAATATCGATTTAATCATTATTATTATCATTGGCCCTACACCCTGGAGGCTAAAGTCATCCAGTTTCGCACTCTACGACTTCAGCCGTCTTGCAATACATCATCATTCTTGCCTTAGAACTGCATTTCGACTATCATGAAATGTGCTACATAAAACTTTTTGAAACGGTTCTTCTTCCCTCAAACGAGGTTTAGTGACAATCTCAGTGGAGCGGAGTCTGTCGAGTTTTGTAACGACGATTTCACTGTGCGGAAAATTAGAAAAAACTCTTTGTATAGAGTCGGACAGCGCATCAAATTTGTTAGTTTGTCGAGTTACTATCAAAACATGTGCTGCGATATATGTATAAAGCATATATGAATGATGCGCTTAAGGACGGTGATTATGGATAATATCACTCTAAATGGGTTCCGGATTATTGTGACGATGATGGGAATGAACGGGCAGACAAGTTGGCCATGCAAGGATCAGCGAATCAAAACGTAGGTAGACCAGTTTAACTAACTGCATTATATCGAGAAAGATTTGGCCCACCTATAATAAAATCCCGACCACTTGATTTGGTATGCAGACCCAGGCAAGACATAGCCAAGAACGTATATACCTGTAGCGGACACTGATCAACAGAAGAGCATGCAGCGAAGCATAATAACTGTGGAGACCAGCGGAAAAAGGAAACAGTCCTCCACTTCCTCTGAAAATGCCCTGCTCTGGCCAAATTTAGAGCACAAACATAAGGAAGCAGATTTTTTGACGACAATGAGGATCAAAGACTTGATCTCTTTTCTCAACGCGGCGAAATGTCTCTAGGATGAACTTCACTTTAGACACAGGGCTAGACTGCCGGCGGCGGTCGCCATTTCTAGCCATCTACCTATGGACGGTGAATTTAAACCACATGAAATTAAAGGTTGTATAAAAACAAATGCAATATACAGGTTGAAGCTGATGAGTAACATCATTTCATACACATGAAAAGGCCATGGTGAGGGATGAATAAAGGAACTAAGCTCTAACCAGGCAGGCTAAATTCTGAGTGATCAGAAATTTTACACACTTGCTTCTAGCTTAGTGCCAAAACTGCAGGCCTGTTGGTCTGTAGAAAAAAGTTAGAAAAGGAACTAGGATAGCCGCTCCTATATATAGCTGTCCATTGGATTTTTTCAATATACCGCAAGATCACAAAAAAGAAAGATTTCAATAAAAGCTCGAAATAGTTTTCAATGGTAAAAGTCTAGATAAATCTTTTAGCCTACTTTCTCAGCAATAAACCTGTCATAGAATCCAAAGTCCAACCAAGTACTATCTAGCACAAATTCCTTTTGTTTGTTAAGAACGAGTCTTCCAAAAGTGACATTCAAAATTCTTAAAAGCATCTTGCATTGATACCTTCCCCGCATTTTACCTTATAAGAAGCACTCTTTATATTGACACTGCGTCCGCGACTTGTCAGAGTACACTTCAATCTTATAAACAGATCGCGATGATCTGTAGTGATTCCGTCCTCACTGAGATTTTCATCTTTAACTTTCTCAGATAGACCACTTTTCTTAATATTGAGTGCTTCTTTTAGTTCATCGTGATCGCACTGATGGCTGTATTCCCAGATTTGTTGACCCAGCATATCAATCTGAATAAAATAGAAACAAATATTAGAAAATCAAATATTCCTTGAAACTATTCATTTGTATACCTTTGAAATGCCCAAATATTCGTTAATGTTCTCCGAAACATATGTGACGTCTCCATCATTGGATAGGATTATCATAAATCCATCCAGAGCTTGGGACAAAATTTTATTTGTTTCAGCTGCTTTCCACAAATCAAATGGCTTGGGTTCTTTTTCATCGCCTGGTTGGGAAAATTCTTCATCGCTGCTCTTAATGGCGCTAATTGTGTTGGTGGTATCTGATTTTTCAGATAATTCTTTGGGAATATCTTTGATTTTCGGGACTGAAAATATAAAATGCATATGTATATGGCTTGTTTTTTTTGGTATGAATGTTAGATACTTACATAAATGAAGCATATCGCGTATTTTTAAATAGGCAATTGCAACACGCATAATTGATGCTTTATCCAATTGGTCGACATTGTCCTTTGGCAATGGCAGGACTTGTGCTAGATCAGTGAAAATTTCTGTTTCACGCGATCGCCTGCAACGGGCCGCATCACGAGATTTTTCTTTGCGCTTTTCATTGCTCCTGAAAGCAAAAAAAAATAAAGTTTATTAGTTTTTTGATATTTCTTTTATTGATAAAAATTGATTAATACAAATTAAACAAAATAAAAGTACTTTTTTCCTTCTAACTTTGGAGCAATGCGTGAGCTTTGTCCAGAACATCGAACTAATAGAAAAGAAAAAGATAGATTATGCGATTAAGGCACAATGATTTACTACTGGGGAGCGCATTTTATGGAAGATTCAACGCAACCTAAAAGAAGCAGTTTATTTAATTATTTTTTTTTATAATTTGCACCCATTCATGGGGTTATGACTACCCTAATAATGTTAAGGTGTAACACATTGAGAGCGTTTAGGAGAAGTGGAAATGATTTAATGGGAGATGTCGATGCACAGTGGTTTTGAAAGCTTGGACATCACAGTACGTGGGAAATATCGAGAAGAGCAAAGTATTCCACATTCAAGTAGTGCGGCTAAAGAAAGAGCATCTGAATTTGACAGTACGTCCGAAATTAGGTGCAAAGGTAAACTGATATTCATTAATAGTTAGAAGAGATTACGACGGAATTGTTTGAGAGAAGAATGCAACTGGCTATTTGATTTAAGCACGAATAGATTTTATATGTTCTGGATTCTACCTAACAGCTTCAAATGAGTAATAAGGGCACCAACCTAGATATGAGATTTATATTTATATATAGATTGACGGATGTACATTATGCCTTATACGAGTAGATGGTTACAAGATGAGTGCAGGAGCACGATTTCCTGCATCTTTTAAGAAAACCTAAAAATTTCACTGCGTTTTAGGCTACGTCGAATATATGGTCATTCCATAAGAGATTATCCGAAACATACATACTGACAGTAAAAAGCTTTTGGGTTTCTTTAATGCAAGTACCATTCATGGATAATGGAAAGAGTATCATATTCCGCTTGACCGACAGAATACAGTTTTGTGTTTCCGAACCATTAAATTACACGCGGTTATAATCCTTTCCTTTTCCTCTGCCTCCAATTGAGAAATAATCCCTCCACCAAACCTGGCTCCTTGCAACGTTTGGTGTATAGTAGTATGTTCGTTAGTTTGGTCAGTATTGTTGATTTAGTCGAAAGGGCTGTTCCGTTCATCAATACACTTTTACCAATCTTATGAAGAAGTGGCCCCATCAACTCACTGACACTCGTGTTCACCGGCAATTGTATCGTTCAGTCGTTTTCGTTCGTACTATGATTGTCTGGGACTCTTTTCATGTCTTTTCTTTACTGAAACTAAACCATAGTATTCTGGTTATAAGACAGGTATCGAGCGAGCTCCATCTCTTGTTTGTTAGAGCTAGAACTTTGCTCCCGATTATCTGTTTAAGATTACAGGGTGGGACCTGAACTGTTGTGTCTGCCTGATTAAAATCAAGTTTTGAACCTATTCTTGCTAGCTCGTCAGCTGGGACACCACTGTGACCAGGAACCCAACAAACAGAGGTTTATGTTGTTCTGTGTACCAAGAACCCTTAGTTCTTCGCGGCAGTAAGTTACAAGCTTTTGGATTTTAATGGCAGAAATCGCTTTTATTGCCGCTTGGCTACGAATGAAGAAGGTGATATCAGCTTGTGGTATTGCCGTCATTGAGACTTGTCTAGCAGCTTTCCTCACTGCCAGGACCTCAGCTTGAAAGGCGCTGCTATTATCAGAAAGTCTGAATGAGCTGGCTATTCCAAGGGCTTCTGAAAAGAACCCTGCACCAACACCAGTTTCCATCTTGGAACCGTCGTCGTCGGTATATGTTGCTATCATCGATTCGCAGATTGATGGCTCGTTGATTTGCCAGTCCTATCTGCTAGGAAAGACGGTCTTGAACGGCTTGTAAAAGTCTAAACGGAGTGTTATGTATACGAGTATATACACACCCTATTTTCCGTGTATTTGAATAAGCCCAAGTGCTCTGTTGCCTGCCGAGGGGTTTTAAGTTGAGTAAAGCTTCCATAACCGCAGTGGGGGTAGACGTCATTGCCCCAGTAATTCAAATACATTTCATACTTTGCACCTTAATCATGATTTTAGGCTTGAAATTTTTTCCAATGCATTCTACTAGACTATCGTATGTCAATACAGGTCTAACCATGCAGGAGTAGAAAGCAAACAGGGCTTTATTCGTTCTTTCGTTTATGTTGAGACTCGAGTTCAATTGAATTTATCAGTATCAGATGTGAGGAACAGATTAATCGTATTTGCGGAATGACCATCAAGTTAAGTTATAATCCTTATAATCCTTTAATCTAAAAAAATACACCAAAACACAATTTTGACAATATCGAATCTTAAGCCTAGTTACAGTTAAGAAACCTAATATCGATTCAACATACAACACTTATGCCTATTATTTCGGTTGCATATTTGCATCCTATCAGCTGACTAGACATATTTTCAACTAAAAGTGTGAATATTTAAAAAATTGAGATAGTAAAAACTACGATACTACAACTTCGATGGCAAAGTCTCTATCCGTAAGAGTTAATAAGTTCGACCTAGATAGATGTGCGTGGCTGTTATTTTAAAGTTATTTTTTTTTTTATTGATTATAAAACAGCTAACAGTTTTTAATAAATTTACGCCTATTACAAGCTATATTTTAATTTAATTCAGTTTTATTACAGAGATTACATATAAAGTTTATAAAAGTTTTTTTTTTTTTTTTAAATTAAGAAATAATTTTACGAAATTAAGTATTAAGAATACTAAAAAGATACAAAACAAATGGAAAAGCCAAAACCAAAAGCAAGAACAAATTTAAAAAATGGAAATGAAAAAATTTAAAAAATTAAAATGAAAGATGAGCCACATTCACGGACAATTCTTAAAATGACAGATTTAGGGTTATCATTAGAAACATGCAAAACATCAAACGTTGAGAAAATTTTATTATGGTACTTTTGAATTCTTATTAAAGGTGATTTAAAAATTAAATTGGTTCGTGAGAAAGGTATATCAAATACAACAGAATGACGACTAAAACGTGTAACGGAACCTGGGTGTTAGGTTTTAACAGCAATGGGTCGCAAAGAAACATTGACCTTGAGTCTCCAAAAGGGAGGTGCTAAAACGCTCAAAAATTGTCAAAAGAAAGCACATATAAAAAACAACAAATCCTTGAACCCTTGCTAGCCTTCATCCCTTACGCCACCATTACTACCTTTGGTCTACAGGCTACCATTGGCAGATCCTGGCAGCAGGAATGAAGGGTGTTCAGGTATTCCACGGCTGGGCATGCTTGCTGGATGCCTAGGCTCTGCTCGTCGGCTATGGTTGGGTTCTTGCCGCAGAATCCGTGAACAGTTGTTACGTTAAATAATTCATGCCATTATACAACCGATGTTATATGTAAAAGAATTTAAAATAGGTTCAAAATAAATTTGAGACCTGAATTCGCCTTTAAAAAAAAATAAAAATATAAAATTTACTAAATTCCGCAAACCATTGCTCGAACGAAAGAAAATAGCAGTTGGCAACCATGGAGAGATGGATGGACATGATGTTGCTGTTCAATGTGGGAGGCCCACCCACGCAACACTATGGTGTAACGACCTTGGCTAATGCGCCCACTTTATATACTATGCAATAGCCCCCTAAACTATTGTTCACCGACAAACTACGAACTCAAAATTATTTCCGATCTTACCATCGATTACGATATCTACCTTGTCTGCCTCGGTACCTTATTGCGGTTCACATCCACCCCCTTTTATAGGCCCTAACAATCCATTATGCTATAAATAGGAAACCTGAAAATTTAAGAGATCGCCTTCCCATAGAGAAAAGAATTAAGAAGTCTGTAAATCAATTTTTAATCGTTATAAAGGTTTCATTTTATTTGTATAAAAAAAAGTATGTCTAGTTGTAATGCGGATATGTATGTATGTATGTGTATCGAAATTTCTGATAATAAAACATAGATAAATAGTATTCAATTTAAAAATTTTTATATATATGTATATGTATTCAAATTATAATTTAGGGAATCGTATTCATTGTCTAGATAGCAAATCCATAAAAAATGATAATAAAATGAAAATGAAACATGAGAATTGATTTGTGTTAGCATGTATCCACACTACCAAAATCAAACTTTCGATTTCTTTAAATTTACTTTTTGTATTTTTCTTTCTTATGTTGTATAGTCTTTCTTTACTTGCTTTTCTTACTAAAATTGAAATCTTATTGTTTTCCGATTATTTGTTTAAAAAAAAAAGGAAAATCTTTTATTCTTTTGTTCCTTTTCTTATTTCTCTCTTTTTTTTCTCAAGGTAAAATTTACCTAATAATATTCGACTAAACTTATGCTCTCAATTACATGAATCATGGAAATTGTTTATTAGTGTTGCCTATTTTTAGGTAGATATCAATTGTAATTTTTATAGATATCAATTGAAATTTTTATAGAACAACCTAGGATTGTGTCTATGATATTCGACACTAGCAATTTCGATTATTAATCATTCAAATTCAATATAATATTATTTCGAAAACACTTACCAAGCTTTTATCATAATTATTTATGATGTAAGTTTTACTTTTTTTTCTTATTTACTTCAATATTTTCTTCATTCTTTCTTGAATTATTTTCTTGAATTATCGTTGACGATCATGAAAGTTCTTATAATTTGAAGATGAGTCAGCCGTCGAGGAGGTGCACCGCTTCGATGGGTTGGCTTTTTTGATTGTTTTTGATTGATTGAATGTTATTTGTGTACCTAGTAAAATTAAAGTAGGAATGAATGGATTAAAAAAAATCGAAGAAATTGCTTTACATTTGTTTTTGTAGTAACTTTGTTTCATATGTAACTATATAAGAAATTTTGAATTTAGTCTAATTTTAACTTATTTAATTTTAATAGTATTTAGGTTCTAGTTTTAGTTTAATATAAGTTTTAAATTGAATTTTTGTTTGTAGATACATAATATTACTAAAAATACGTAAGTACTTAGCTTTTAAATAATGATAAATGTTGTGTGCGTTGTACGTGTATATGTTGTGTAAAGCTGCTGTTGTTGATGCTGGATCTTGCTGATAAAATGTCTGTGGACGATCGTAAGGAAACCCTTGGTAATTGTTGCATGTTCTTGATGTCCAAAATGCTTGTTGGAGGCTGAGGTGCATGTGGATGATCTTCTTTAAGCTGAGGTTGATGTCGTACGTTTTTGCTGCGTGTTGTGCGTGTTTAGGTGCGTGTGTTGTTTAGAAGCGTTGGTCGCTATGCTGCACGTCCTGTCGTATGTTCTTGATGTTGGTTGGGTGTCGTACGTTTTTGCTGCTATATTATAGTTGCAGTACAGCGAATGTGTTGTTGAAAAGTGTTGGTCAATATGTTGCACGTTGTGAGGCACGTTCTTGGTGTTGGATGTCGTTATACATTTGGTTTTGGCCGTTGGGCGTCAGGGTGCTTGTGTAAAGCAGGCGAGGAGGTTGCTGTACGTATAGCTAAATCTAGCTGTATTGTGGCCTGTCTCTGTAGCACACCTGTCGTAGTTGTCGCCTGTTTTTACGGTTACCTGTGCTGTTTTATAACTTTCTGCTGTTCTTGTCTCATCGATCTGGAACTTGGGCTTCGGCGAGATACGGCTTCGTGCACATAGGATAGAGGTTGAGTATTCCTTCCTGGAAAATAGCTTTTGTGTTCAAGCTATAGATCGCGTGTTCTTAGGTTCGTGTGAGACAGGGTTTTAGTGGCGTGATAGCTCTCTAACTTTACCACGATACCGTTTTCTATATATTTTTGTTTATATATATAAAATATATAAATACGTATTACACGTAGATATTATTGTCGCGAGACTGTGGTTTTACTTATTTTTTTTTTTCTTATTTTACTGATTTTCGGACTTTTCGTATGTATTGTATTTGTACTTATTAGACAATCGTAACCGTGCGCACAACTTATCGCCACCGACACCAGACACCAACTAACTCACTTTCTTCAAGTTTTTCATATTCTACCTGTTTCCAAAGTTAACGAATGTTTGGATCTCCATCATGGAAGTGGATCCGGTGATACTTTTTCATTGTTTTCTGTACTGAATTTTAACTATAAAAATCTAATTTTCATAATAAAATCAATTTTGGAATTTTTCACATATAAGTGAGTCGAAATTTCAGGTTTTTGGTTAAAATTCTAGCATTTTGAAAAGTGAAAAACAATATTTCACTTATACTATTACGAAATATTAGTATTTGTTAACGAACTTGTTCCATTTTATTTCCTTTTTCGATTTTTTTTCCTTTAATTAATTTCCCTTTAGAGCTCTTCGACACTTAATCCAAAGTTGGTACGACTTTACCATTCTCAAGCGTGGTGCCATGGTACTGTCGTCAGCCATCGCAAGCCTCACTCCACTTCCAGGTTCGAATCCCAGCTTTCCTTGTTTTTTTTTTTTATTTGTTTTCATATTTCATAAATTCTATATAACTTTTCCTATTACCTATATTACCTATTTTATTATTTTTCAACACAATACCGTACAATCCAATACTCTTTTTTTTTTTTTTTTTTTTTCTTAACAAACTCAATTGAATTGAAGAACAACCTGTAGTTTTTTATGGAAAATATCTCGAATTTATCGTTATATCGAACTTCATAATGATGGAAAATACCATTCCATCAGGATTTAAACATTCAAATCAAAACCGGTTCAAACCGCTTAAAGCTCTGGTCAGCAAATATCTACACCACTAGCCCTATTCCTTCTACTACTTTCTACACTGCCTTCAAATTTTAAATTTTTAATTCTTAACTGCCACAAACCTGCTTTCTTTTCCGAATGCAAATGAGGGAAAGGAACAGGAAACAGGAAAACCTAAAAGGAGCTCTCATGCACAGACTGACAGCCGGGCAGCAAGTGATGATATTATCTTCGTATATCTTTGCCATGGTAGATGCCGACTCGTTTTCCGTTTAAATCTTCCAGCTCGTACAAGTTATTTCCTACCAATCTCTTAACTCTCATCTTTAAAAACTTAGGTGACAACTTGGCGTTGAATCTTTTCGATGCGTCACTCAGAACAAAATTCCTTCTATAAACCACCTCACCTACCGAAAACTTAATGGCTTTGCTCCTAGTATTGTACACACTCTCATACTTGGAATGCGCGTTTGCTAAGGACTCCTTGATATAGGTGTGAAGGATATTCATTTGGGCTGCCTTCGATAAAATTTTGATTTCGGAGTTGTTAAGACCGTTCAGGTCGCTCAGCAGCTTATAGTCTGAACCATGTTCCACCATAGTTTGACCAAACAGAGCCTCGTACGGTGACATTCCAATAGCCGAATGAACTGTCGTGCACAGCGCGCTATTGATTGAGGGAAGGTGTAGATCCCAGCTCCGCTGATCTGGGTCGATGTAAGAACGTATTGCAGCCAAAATCGATCTATTCACCCTCTCGCTTGCGTTGGCCTGAGGGGAATATGCAGCAGTTCTTACATGATTTATCCCGTACGAGGACATCAGCTTCTCAAACTCCTTACTTACAAATTGTTTTCCGTTGTCAGAAAGTATGGTCTCAGGCACCCCAAACAAACACAAGATATTTTCTATCAAGAATTTGATGACTGTCTCAGAAGTAGCCTTTTTCAGTGGTTTAATCAGCACAAATTTAGTCAGTTGGTCCAACGCAATTATAATAAAGGTGTTTCCATTCTTTGACCGAGGGTATGGACCAAGGAAATCTATATAGACCATCTGAAAAGGTCTTTCCGCCAGAAAAGACTTCCCCATTGGTGGCCTAAGGGTGCTGTTCGGTGCCTTACAAGTCTTGCAAATTTCACAGTTGCCTATGAATGTTTTTACCTGGGCTGCCATTCCGGGCCAAAAGAACCGAGAACGAAGTCGATACAACGTTTTTGATACCCCACCGTGCGATGCTCTAGGTGGTTGATGAGCCAAAGTTATCAAGCGACCAGTTAACGCGTCCGGAACCCAAAGTTTCCAAATTAGATCATCCTCTAATGGATTACCTGTGCAATGTTGGACCTTCTTATAAACGAAACTGTTCGATACTCGAAGGTCCGGTAGCTGGTTCTTTTGATTTTCGACTGTGTCAACGATCTTGGAGTATTGCTCAGATTTAAAACTGGGGTCTTCAAGGTCTACATGCAGTACGTCAGAGGCTTCGTTTACAATAGAACTATCGATACTCATTGCTTCCATTTCATATACCCGTGATAACGCATCGGGGACCACATTTTGAGAACCTTTTCAAAGTTCGATTGTAAAGTCGAAACCTTGAAGCTTTAGGCTCCATCTTGCCAATCGACCGCTCAAATCTCTTTGACTCATCAGCCACTTTAAGCTTGCGTGATCGGTTATTATCTTAAACGGTTGCCCTTCCACGTAAGCTCGGAACTTTTTGACACCAACCACCGCAGCCAGACATTCACGCTCGGTGACACTATAATTTCGCTGCGCCTTGTTGAGTTTTTGAGAGTGATAGTAAATCGGACGTTCGTTTTGTTCATCATCAAGCTGGCATAAGACACAGCCGATTCCTGTGTTTGATGCATCGCAGAGAATAATGAACTCTTTATTGAAATTGGGATTAACCAGAACTGGTGCGGATGTCAAAGTTTCTTTAAGTTTTGCAAAGGCTTGTATTGCTTCTTCACCAAGACAAAATTTTTTTCCTTTCTTCAAACTATCTGTAAGAGGACCTGCTAACACTGAAAAATCCTTGACAAACCTCCTGTACCAGCCTGCCATCCCTAAAAAACGCCTAACTTGCCTTGCTGTTGTAGGAATTGGAAAATCTAGAATAGCCGATACTTTTTCCGGATTTGGCTTCAGACAACCGTCGCCTACCATATAACCAAGGAATTTCAATTCTTTAAAGCAGAATTTTGATTTTTGCACATTTATAGTGAGCCCTGCTTGCCTTAATCTTTCTGCCAGTAAAGCCAGTAGCTTAATGTGCTCATCAAAAGAACTGGAGACCACCAACAAATCGTCAACATACGGAAATATATTTTCTCGCAGTGAAACCGGTACCACTTTGTCCACGACTTCACACATGGTTTGACACGCGTTCTTTAGACCAAATGGCATTACCTTAAACTGCATTAAAGGTCTTCCGGGGACGGTGAACGCCGTCTTTTCCCTCGATGATTTCTCCAGAGGGATTTGCCAGAACGCGTCCTTCAGATCAATGCTAGAAATAAAGCGAGTATCTGGAAGACGCGATAGCAAACCCTCTATATGAGTCATTGGATACGCATTTCCTTTCGTCTTGGAGTTTACTTTCCTGTAATCGAGGCATAATCTATTCTTACCTGGTTTTCTAACCAGGACCACGGGAGAGCACCATGCGCTAGAACTCTCTTCTATTACTCCAAGCTCAAGCATACGATCCAACTCCTCATACATCAGCTTTTGCACTGCTGGAGAAATCGGGTAAAAACGTTGCTTAATTGGTTCCGCGTCTCCGGTATCTATTTTATGTTCGATCAACGATGTTTTTCCAAGGCCTAGTATAGCCGAGGAGGGGAACATGTTGATCGTTTTCCTTAATGTTTCCGATTGTTTTTCTGTTAATTCATGTGCTTTGAGGTCTGGTTCTTTCAATGGCATATCAAGCGAAATTTCTGAGATGAGGTTAGGGGCTAAGTTGAATTCCTTCCAGAAGTTTATACCTAAGTATAACCGCTGCTGCAAGGAAGGCACAATATACAAGTCTATATTTTTCGTGACTCCCTTGTAAGAAACCTTTGCCAAGACTTTGCCTACTATGGCCTGTTTCTTTCCGTCTGCAGTCTTTATCTTCTGTGTTATTTTATTATAGTCGATGTTGTGTTTGGCAAGAAAATCGATCCCTCCCTCACCTAGGCAACTTAAACTAGCTCCACTATCAAGCAATCCTAGTATCGGCTCACCGAATATCTTAACATTAGCGTACGGTCGGGGATCTTCTGCACTACATAAGGTTGTGGCGTCAATAGATTTATATTCTTGTTTCTTGTCACGAAATTTGGCTCGAAGTTTAATAACCTTCTCAGAAACAGGTGTTTTCGTTTCAGTCTTTCCAAAAATTCTCTCTCTTACTTTATAATAGCTTTGCAACCTTTCGTGCAATGTTTTGGGAGGCTCTTTTGGTGGCAAAACTTTATCTGCCACTGAAGCTACAAGAGGACTTGGTCGTGTATTTCGTTTTAAGATTTTAATTGTTCGTTCTGTCATGTCTATAGGTAAAATGTCGATTGGTTTTTCCTTGTCTGATATGTCTTTTGCAATGTCTACAATCTGTCCGGCTTTGGATTCTGTGAGCAGTTTGCCCTGGACATGGGACTGCTCCGATGGCCGTTTCCCGAACATCGTGGGCATTGAGGAACGGTGGTGTTTTCTAGGCCGCACTTGTAACAGAACAAGTTTCTTTGAGGAACTTGGCACTCAAAGTAAGTGTGACCTTGTTCTTTGCAGTTGTAACATACTAAATTACGATTGTCTCTACTTGTACTGAAGGCTTCCAAGTTTTGCTCACTTACGTCAATGGGTTCTACTTCTAACTCTGAAATATTCCTACGTGAAGTTTGGGGTTGCTGAAACTGAAGTTTGGGCCTTTGTGGGGTTGGTTCGTTGTTATTCAGATACTTTTCCATATTCCTGCACACATAAACCATTTCGGACAAACTGTTTGTATGGAACGTGATTAACAGTTCTCCCATTCGCCGCTTAACGTTCAGTTTTAGCAACTCCACTATCTCGTGAGGTTGTTTCGGTACCCGAAGTCTACTGTTCAGCTCTTGGATCGCTGAATAAAAGTCATCAAATGATTCTGAAGGCTGTTGACGTCGGTCAAACAGTCTTCTCGACAATTCAGAGTCTGTCTCCAGGCTACGGTACTGTTCAATGAGAGCTACTCTGAGGGTATCCCAATTTACGTTTTGGTTAGATTTCAAATATACCCAAAACCAGTTTTCAACCGACCCACTAACAAAAAGGTGAAAGTTTAATACAATTTCTGACCAACTAACATTATAGGAAGTTCGCAACCTATTCAGCCTAAAGAGAAAGTCGTCAACTGTCATCTGTTTGCCGTCAAACTTTAACCCCCATTTGTGAAAATGGTTGTATCTATTGACTGTTGGTAATGGAGCAGAGTGGTGGGTACTTCCCAGAGGATCATTCAACGAAAAGTTGTTCAACTGTCGCAAGAACTCGTCAGCGTTGGACGTGTGGCTTTGATTCGGAGGATGAGATATTGATTCATATTGGGGACGCGTAGCTGGAGTAGGGTCTTGAAGACTGGTTCTGATGTTGTTCTGAGCTGCGCGATCCCTTTCTGAATTTATTCGAGTGTTGTCAAAAGTATTCAAATGTTCCGTGTACCGAAGGGGTGTTGTCGTTGGCGTAACTGTCGCCAAAGTCTGTCGTACAATGTTGGCAACTTGTGCCTGTAGGTATTCTCTATTTCTTTCGGCTTCCACTCTAAAAAACTCTAGGTCTTTTGCTCGGTTCAACCCAACCGCTGCAGTCACTACTTCTTCAATGTAGTCGGTTAGGATCTCATCTTCTTCTGCCTCTACCCTATCCGTCTCCGACTGACCAGCTCCTTTCGAAATTGAGTCCCTCTGGTTTAAATCTCGAGTTGTACCTTCACCACTTTGAGCCAATAATGATGCGGCTCCTTGTATCTCCTCGTTTTCTATTGAAGGATGTGTACCACTTCCTGCTTCACTCTGTGCGGCTTGTGTTGCGTTCGCGTTCGCTGTAAGAGCGTTTGGATTGCTTCGCAAGCATTCCCGCTTACGAAAGTCTGACAGAGACAATCTGGGCCTCGGCATCTTATTATAAAACTAAGATTAGAAATTCGACCTAACAAACCCAAATACTCTATAGATCTAACTCTTGAATTAAGTTCCTAAAACCAACAATATTTCCTTAACCGTAAAATTCAAAAATTAAAGACTAGGATTGACAATGAGATTCTTGAGAAATCAAAATATTAAACCTGCGGGTCTTAAGAAAGTTCAAGCCAAATTAAAAAAAAAAAAAAGGTATTAAACTGCAATATTAACATGAATTGGTCCTCTGGAAACTCAAACTTAACTATAAGATTGAGAAAAAAAATTTAATCCCCTGAACTTAAAACAAACTAATCCAAAAAAAAACTTAATAAAAAACGGACCGTCAAGGTATATATCCTAAACGAAATATTAGACAAATAAAACTAGAAAAGAAAATTAAAAAAAAAAATACTCGAAATCCTTCGTAACTAAAATCCAAAATAAGAAAAAAAAATCCGCCACCTAATTCTCAAAAAATTTAATACTAAAAAGTTTATCGAAGTAAGATAACGTTCAAATCTTTCGAAATGAACCGAAAATGTTTACCCAACCAAAGTTAAAACTCTAGATATAACTCAAACAACTAACTAAAAGTAAAAAAAAATGTAATACTATAAACAAAAAATTTATCTCATAAATTTAAAAGGGTGGATGTGACCTAAGAAACCGGGTAATTTATCATAGCAGTCGGTAATCGTATCAATATTCCACTCTCCGTGAATGCCTTTTCTCTCTTTCCTTCTCATTCGCTCAATAATTCTGAAACCATAGTAAACCGCTTCTGAAAGGAAGATTCCAAATTCTGTTCTTAAAAATAAGGTAATTTTCCGAAAGTAGTTTAAATTCCGCGCAATTTTAAGCCAAAGTTTCGTTAGTAATCGCTACCAAAAACCAACTACAAGGCTTAGCCTTTGTGACGATCACTTTATATTTGCCTTGATGCATTTTAAATTCGAAAACCGAACAACAACTCGCCAAACGGATGCCGTATAAGGTTTGGATTCGATCCGAATTTTTCAAAATAAATTTCCATGAAACCACCGAAAGAGTACAAGTTGAACGCTACAGCCTGAACAGGGACTCTATCACCCATTCACTGGTCGTCAACTTGAAATTCTTAACAGGGTTCATTGAACGCGAAATAAAATCAAAAAAAAAAAATCATAAAAAAGACAAAGTAATTCGAAAAAAATTTTCCTTTCATTGGCATATTATTTGCTTTCTATAAAGGACGAATTCGGGCCCCACGTTGGGCGCCACCTGTAACGGAACCTGGGTGTTAGGTTTTAACAGCAATGGGTCGCAAAGAAACATTGACCTTGAGTCTCCAAAAGGGAGGTGCTAAAACGCTCAAAAATTGTCAAAAGAAAGCACATATAAAAAACAACAAATCCTTGAACCCTTGCTAGCCTTCATCCCTTACGCCACCATTACTACCTTTGGTCTACAGGCTACCATTGGCAGATCCTGGCAGCAGGAATGAAGGGTGTTCAGGTATTCCACGGCTGGGCATGCTTGCTGGATGCCTAGGCTCTGCTCGTCGGCTATGGTTGGGTTCTTGCCGCAGAATCCGTGAACAGTTGTTACGTTAAATAATTCATGCCATTATACAACCGATGTTATATGTAAAAGAATTTAAAATAGGTTCAAAATAAATTTGAGACCTGAATTCGCCTTTAAAAAAAAATAAAAATATAAAATTTACTAAATTCCGCAAACCATTGCTCGAACGAAAGAAAATAGCAGTTGGCAACCATGGAGAGATGGATGGACATGATGTTGCTGTCCAATGTGGGAGGCCCACCCACGCAACACTATGGTGTAACGACCTTGGCTAATGCGCCCACTTTATATACTATGCAATAGCCCCCTAAACTATTGTTCACCGACAAACTACGAACTCAAAATTATTTCCGATCTTACCATCGATTACGATATCTACCTTGTCTGCCTCGGTACCTTATTGCGGTTCACATCCACCCCCTTTTATAGGCCCTAACAATCCATTATGCTATAAATAGGAAACCTGAAAATTTAAGAGATCGCCTTCCCATAGAGAAAAGAATTAAGAAGTCTGTAAATCAATTTTTAATCGTTATAAAGGTTTCATTTTATTTGTATAAAAAAAAGTATGTCTAGTTGTAATGCGGATATGTATGTATGTATGTGTATCGAAATTTCTGATAATAAAACATAGATAAATAGTATTCAATTTAAAAATTTTTATATATATGTATATGTATTCAAATTATAATTTAGGGAATCGTATTCATTGTCTAGATAGCAAATCCATAAAAAATGATAATAAAATGAAAATGAAACATGAGAATTGATTTGTGTTAGCATGTATCCACACTACCAAAATCAAACTTTCGATTTCTTTAAATTTACTTTTTGTATTTTTCTTTCTTATGTTGTATAGTCTTTCTTTACTTGCTTTTCTTACTAAAATTGAAATCTTATTGTTTTCCGATTATTTGTTTAAAAAAAAAAGGAAAATCTTTTATTCTTTTGTTCCTTTTCTTATTTCTCTCTTTTTTTTCTCAAGGTAAAATTTACCTAATAATATTCGACTAAACTTATGCTCTCAATTACATGAATCATGGAAATTGTTTATTAGTGTTGCCTATTTTTAGGTAGATATCAATTGTAATTTTTATAGATATCAATTGAAATTTTTATAGAACAACCTAGGATTGTGTCTATGATATTCGACACTAGCAATTTCGATTATTAATCATTCAAATTCAATATAATATTATTTCGAAAACACTTACCAAGCTTTTATCATAATTATTTATGATGTAAGTTTTACTTTTTTTTCTTATTTACTTCAATATTTTCTTCATTCTTTCTTGAATTATTTTCTTGAATTATCGTTGACGATCATGAAAGTTCTTATAATTTGAAGATGAGTCAGCCGTCGAGGAGGTGCACCGCTTCGATGGGTTGGCTTTTTTGATTGTTTTTGATTGATTGAATGTTATTTGTGTACCTAGTAAAATTAAAGTAGGAATGAATGGATTAAAAAAAATCGAAGAAATTGCTTTACATTTGTTTTTGTAGTAACTTTGTTTCATATGTAACTATATAAGAAATTTTGAATTTAGTCTAATTTTAACTTATTTAATTTTAATAGTATTTAGGTTCTAGTTTTAGTTTAATATAAGTTTTAAATTGAATTTTTGTTTGTAGATACATAATATTACTAAAAATACGTAAGTACTTAGCTTTTAAATAATGATAAATGTTGTGTGCGTTGTACGTGTATATGTTGTGTAAAGCTGCTGTTGTTGATGCTGGATCTTGCTGATAAAATGTCTGTGGACGATCGTAAGGAAACCCTTGGTAATTGTTGCATGTTCTTGATGTCCAAAATGCTTGTTGGAGGCTGAGGTGCATGTGGATGATCTTCTTTAAGCTGAGGTTGATGTCGTACGTTTTTGCTGCGTGTTGTGCGTGTTTAGGTGCGTGTGTTGTTTAGAAGCGTTGGTCGCTATGCTGCACGTCCTGTCGTATGTTCTTGATGTTGGTTGGGTGTCGTACGTTTTTGCTGCTATATTATAGTTGCAGTACAGCGAATGTGTTGTTGAAAAGTGTTGGTCAATATGTTGCACGTTGTGAGGCACGTTCTTGGTGTTGGATGTCGTTATACATTTGGTTTTGGCCGTTGGGCGTCAGGGTGCTTGTGTAAAGCAGGCGAGGAGGTTGCTGTACGTATAGCTAAATCTAGCTGTATTGTGGCCTGTCTCTGTAGCACACCTGTCGTAGTTGTCGCCTGTTTTTACGGTTACCTGTGCTGTTTTATAACTTTCTGCTGTTCTTGTCTCATCGATCTGGAACTTGGGCTTCGGCGAGATACGGCTTCGTGCACATAGGATAGAGGTTGAGTATTCCTTCCTGGAAAATAGCTTTTGTGTTCAAGCTATAGATCGCGTGTTCTTAGGTTCGTGTGAGACAGGGTTTTAGTGGCGTGATAGCTCTCTAACTTTACCACGATACCGTTTTCTATATATTTTTGTTTATATATATAAAATATATAAATACGTATTACACGTAGATATTATTGTCGCGAGACTGTGGTTTTACTTATTTTTTTTTTTCTTATTTTACTGATTTTCGGACTTTTCGTATGTATTGTATTTGTACTTATTAGACAATCGTAACCGTGCGCACAACTTATCGCCACCGACACCAGACACCAACTAACTCACTTTCTTCAAGTTTTTCATATTCTACCTGTTTCCAAAGTTAACGAATGTTTGGATCTCCATCATGGAAGTGGATCCGGTGATACTTTTTCATTGTTTTCTGTACTGAATTTTAACTATAAAAATCTAATTTTCATAATAAAATCAATTTTGGAATTTTTCACATATAAGTGAGTCGAAATTTCAGGTTTTTGGTTAAAATTCTAGCATTTTGAAAAGTGAAAAACAATATTTCACTTATACTATTACGAAATATTAGTATTTGTTAACGAACTTGTTCCATTTTATTTCCTTTTTCGATTTTTTTTCCTTTAATTAATTTCCCTTTAGAGCTCTTCGACACTTAATCCAAAGTTGGTACGACTTTACCATTCTCAAGCGTGGTGCCATGGTACTGTCGTCAGCCATCGCAAGCCTCACTCCACTTCCAGGTTCGAATCCCAGCTTTCCTTGTTTTTTTTTTTTTTATTTGTTTTCATATTTCATAAATTCTATATAACTTTTCCTATTACCTATTTTATTATTTTTCAACACAATACCGTACAATCCAATACTCTTTTTTTTTTTTTTTTTTTTTCTTAACAAACTCAATTGAATTGAAGAACAACCTGTAGTTTTTTATGGAAAATATCTCGAATTTATCGTTATATCGAACTTCATAATGATGGAAAATACCATTCCATCAGGATTTAAACATTCAAATCAAAACCGGTTCAAACCGCTTAAAGCTCTGGTCAGCAAATATCTACACCACTAGCCCTATTCCTTCTACTACTTTCTACACTGCCTTCAAATTTTAAATTTTTAATTCTTAACTGCCACAAACGAATCGGAAAATGGATGCTAATAATGCTTTTTAAATTTGGTGAATCTATTTTATCATACATGATTTTATATAGGAATAGCTCGTCTAATAAAACTCTGCGTTGAGATAAAGACATCATTTCAAATAACTGTAACCTAACACTATAATCGGAGTGGTTCTTGTACAACTTATATTGTAAAATTCTTGTGAATTTTCTTTGACTGCATTCAATTTTGTTTGAATGGGTTTCGTAAATTGGATTCCAAACTGTCGATGCAAGAATACTACGAACTAGAGAGTTAAAAAGTGTAATAAATGTCTCAGCTTTACGAAAAAATTTTCCAGTTCTAAAAATAAAACCCATTATTCTTGCTGCTCTTTTTGTAATATTGTTATAGTGAACATCGAACAAAAGCTTTGAGTCAAATACGATTCCAAGATCTTTTTGCTCAGTAACACGGGTTAATTCTGTTTCACCTATCCGGTAGCTAAACATTAATGGTTGTCTTTGACTTGAAAAAGAGATAACACTACATTTGTTCGCATTCAAAAATAGTTCGTTCGAGGAACACCAAGCTTGAAGAATAGTAATATCCTTTTGAAGTAGAATGCAATCCCTTATGCACGTAATTTCTCGATAAATTTTAAGATCATCTGCATATAGTAATGAAGAAGATTGAAAATTATTTGTTATATCATTTATATATATTAAGAAAAAATGGGGCCTAATATTGAACCATGCGGTACTCCAGATGGAGGAAGAAAAGCACTCGACTCAAATTTATTAACAACTACTTTATGTGATCTATTTGTCAGAAAGGATCTTACCCACATTATAATGTCAAAATGGAAACCCATTTCTTGCATTTTTCTATAAATAATCTCATGATTGACTTTATCAAACGCTTTTGAGAAGTCTGTGTAAATCACGTCGACTTGTAGTGTACGATTAAAAGCATTGGCAACATCATGTATAATGGAGGCTAGGTTAGACGGTGCAGGGAAATAAGTCCACGGGAACTAAGTCCACTGAGGGACTAAGTTCTCGCTTGAGGTGGGAAATAAGTCCACGGGAACTAAGTCCACTGATGGACTCAGTTCTCACTTAATGGGAACGAAATCCACTTTACTAAAGTGGTCTTTGTTCCCATTAAGTGAGAACTAAGTCCACTTTCTTATGGGAAATTAGTACACACTCGAAAGTATAAAGTGGGAATGAATTTCCAACAACAAAAACTTATTGATTTTATGTTGGTTATTTTCCAGATTCTTTAACTGCTAAAGAAACTTTGTATACACCCAACCATACATACCTCACTGTTTATACGTGTCGTTCCCATGGCTTAACATGGGAATTTATTTCACATTCAAATGGAACTAAAACCCACAGTTTCTTGTAACGAATTTCGCACCTTGCATGGGAACAAAGACCACTTTAGTAAAGTGGATTTCGTTCCCATTAAGTGAGAACTGAGTCCATCAGTGGACTTAGTTCCCGTGGACTTATTTCCCACCTCAAGCGAGAACTTAGTCCATAAGTGGACTTAGTTCCCGTGGGTCTTGGTCCGGCGCGACATCTAATAATCCTGCGCAGGTGGATTTCGCCCTCTCACCCATGTCAGTTTGGCTAACAACAGGTAGGTGTATTACAAGGTTTGCCTCCGTATTTTTCTGTAGAACTTTTTCCAGCTGCTCTTCAAGTTGTTTATTTCGGTGCTCCAGGTAAGATACTTTTTGAGAAATTTGATCATGGCGTAAATTCAGATCAGAGATCTGGTTGTATAGAAGCTGCAAGTCTGATTTCGATGCAAGTTGTTCGACGAGCTTCTTATTATTTTCAATCAGAATCTCTTGCATTTTTTCAACACTTAAACCAGTAGCAGTTCCCATAGCGTGTTCTGTTTTTGTATTACTCAAGCTAAGGTGGCGTTTTTCGTTTCCTGGCTGTTCTGGAGAAGTATCAGATATTCCTCTTTTTACCATTTAGAGGTTAGCTTTTTCCCATGCACTTTTTCTTTGACTTACAGAGCCTTAAAGTTAAAACTTACTCAGTATTTATTTTCTTCTGGTAGTGTTTGTATTTATTTAATTTTCTATAATTTTTTTTCAATAATTTGCACTTAATCGCACTCTTTTTCTTTTTATTTTTATTGGGAGATATAAATTTCGCTTCCACTTTGACAGATGACAAATTGGAACCATTTAACAATGAAATATTACTATTTGTATTAAAGTAATTCTGTTTAAAGAACGTAGAAAGCGCTTCACATATCGTCAATGAATCAGAATGGGTCACATTATTATACTTCATTATTAATGGTATTGAGTTAGTGGCTCTAAGTTTTTTTGTATACGACCAAAAGTACTTTGCATTATTTTTAAGGTTATTTTCTATGTTATCTACATATTTCTTATAGCATTGGTCTAGCTCCTTTTTACACTGACTTCGTAAATATTTAAACATTATCTTATCATCTTGCCTATTAAATTTGCCCAATCTCTTGTGAAACCGGTTTTTTGTTTTTAAAAGATTAATAAGAGTTTGCGAGTACCAACATGGAAATTTAGTATTTGGTTGTTTTTTTACTGGAACAAAAGACAAAATTACATCATTTAAGACTTCGTAAAAACATTCAACTGATGAATTTATATTCATATTATTGAGAAAGGTCCAATCGGTTCTGCTTAACTGAGAGTTTATCTCTTCATAATTAGCTTTAACAAAATTTCTTTTAATGACATTCAATTCGGGTAGATAACTTGGTAGATACATGTTAAATTTGATTAATAGTGGTGGGTGGTAACGATCAACTTTAGATAATGGGTAAGTGCAAACTTCGACTGAAATTGTCTCATAGGAAAAAGTAGAAAACACTAGATCTAGTAACCTGGCATCAGTATTTTCAACTGAGTTGTATTGTAAAAGATTACACATAGATGTTGCTAAGATCAAAGACTCTGCTTTGCGTCCAGTGTATTGTGAAGGTATCATTGCTTTAAAGTAGTTGTCATACTACCATGAAATTTCAGGTAAATTGAAATTATGTAATTGAATTCCCATTTAATGGCTGAAATCTTCAATAACTTGTTTGTTTAATGAATTCGAATCCTCTCATCCGACATTTGCATATTTTGGATACCAAATCAACTCTCAATTTGTAAGAATTATGTGAAATGAAGTTTACATTGTACCACAATAATCTGCAAACAAAATCGCTTTATTTAAATATTTTTTCTTAAGGTAGAGCTAATAAAATTCCATATTTAAATAACCTCTGAGCCGGCTTTAAACGATTCAATCCAATAATTTATTAATATTACATTGTTTTTTTTTTTGTATTTCAATCAAAGCAAGAAGACATTTTATTGGATGCCAATAACAATAATTCAACTTTCTCTCGCATGGATTTTGATTTTGTCTTTTTTTGTTAAAATCTCAATTTATTATCAATTTTTCCGCCTTTTACTGTCTTTTGTTAAACGCCCATATCAAGATGAAATAATATTATTTATTCTTTTGTGTGTGAAAATCAATGGGAGTACGTGCGCCATGGCTCGTCTCCAATGGCTGAACTAGCATTTATGAATTTCTTCCTTGCGTGCAAAATGGTCAATTGATTGCAATTATTCAATTCGCGCGATTTTATTTGTTGTAGTTTCATTTGTTGCCATTTTGTCGTTGTAGGTAGGTTTTTATTATTTCGAATACGTTGTCAGATAATACGAGCAACTTAACCTGGAGGCAAATAGAATACTTAATACCTACTTTGAATTGTTATAGAATATAATATTGAAACAGTCTCCGACGAAAATATGTTGCTTAAATGTTTAAAAATAAAGACCCTTATTGAATGCAATGTTGTTATAATTAAGTAAAATATAAACCAGTTACCTACAGTAGAATCTGGGTGACCAGATAAGAACCATAGGTAACGAAATTTAAATAAAATAAAAACGATGGGCCGTTGATGACCTATCAGATAGTCAATGGAATAGCTTTTATTTTGCTGCAGAAGAAGTCGCCCCTGCGGCAATATGTTTAGTCAAGAATTAAGTACTGGACCATTTTGTGATCGCTTTGATGAGCGGATAAAAAGCCGACATCAACTGCGTCCCAGGCACCACGCCATAAATAAATAAAATGCACGACTGGGTCGCACGAACTTGCTCCTATGTAATAGACTAGGAATTTTAAAAACGAATGTTATTAGAGAAATCTGTTCATAAGCATAAAATTAATTTTTTGAATTCTTTTAGTAGTAAGAGACAAAAACAGAATGCTACGCAAATATGATTTTATGCAAGAACAAAATTATAAGTCGTTGTAGTGGTTTCTTAAAAAAAAGATTTTATATACAAAATTTTTAAGAAAAAAATTTGGTATACCAACTTTAAGTTTTTACTACTGTACGAATGAAAATTAAATTTCCAAAAAAAATATTGAACCGTTTTTGAAATATCGAATTTTCCAAAAAAAAAAATAGATTTTTTTTTAAACTCAAAAAATATTTTTTTTTAAGTTTTGAAAAGCCATGGTTTTTAGACTTTTTAGAGTAAAAAATGGTAGGTACAAGCTGTAATATCTTAATTTATTTTTTTTTATAATATTAAAGATCGTTAAAATTAATTGAAACAAAACAATTTTTATCAAAATTCTAGGCCCCGTTTTCGAGAAAAATACGATTTTTGAAAACCATTTTTTAACATTTGCATGGTTGGTATCTTTATTTTTAAGTAAAATAAAACTTTTTTCATACATCTTGTAGAATATGTTGAGAAACTTTTATATTTTAAGTTTAAAAAAGGTTTAAGGTTTTTAAAATATTGAGTTTTAAAAAAAGAATTTTGATTTTTTTTTTTTTTAATCCAAAAAATTTTTTTTTTTTGAAAATATAAATACACAATTCTATTTATGTTTTTGGGGAGCTTTGGCAAAAAAAAATTATCAAAATTGGTGGTACCGGTTTTGAGAAAATCAAAAATAAAAAAAATTGTTCTTTGGAGGGTACCCTCAATAACCATTTTTCGGAATTTTTTTTTTCAACTAACGGGTGATTTTTTAAGAGCTTGAGAACTTTTTTAAAAAAAAAACGCATAAAATTTGCAAAATCTCATCGATTCTTTATTTGAAACGTTAGATTGGTCCATGACATTTACTTTTTGAAGATAATTTTATTTAAATGTTGACCGCGGCTGCGTCTTAGGTGGTCCATTCGGAAAGTCCAATTTTGGGTAACTTTTTCGAGCATTTCGGCCGGAATAGCCCGAATTTCTTCGGAAATGTTGTCTTCCAAAGCTGGAATAGTTGCTGGCTTATTTGTGTAGACTTTAGACTTGACGTACCCCCACAAAAAATAGTCTAAAGGCGTCAAATCGCATGATCTTGGTGGCCAACTTACCGGTCCATTCCTTGAGATGAATTGTTCTCCGAAGTTTTCCCTCAAAATGGCCATAGAATCGCGAGCTGTGTGGCATGTAGCGCCATCTTGTTGAAACCACATGTCAACCAAGTTCAGTTCTTCCAGTTTTGGCAACAAAAAGTTTGTTAGCATTGAACGATAGCGATCGCCATTCACCGTAACGTTGCGTCCAACAGCATCTTTGAAAAAATACGGTCCAATGATTCCACCAGCGTACAAACCACACCAAACAGTGCATTTTTCGGGATGCATGGGCAGTTCGTGAACGGCTTCTGGTTGCTCTTCACTCCAAATGCGGCAATTTTGCTTATTTACGTAGCCATTCAACCAGAAATGAGCCTCATCGCTGAACAAAATTTGTCGATAAAAAAGCGGATTTTCTGCCAACTTTTCTAGGGCCCATTCACTGAAAATTCGACGTTGTCTAAGTTGTAAGTCTATTCATGATGAAATGTCAAAGCATACTGAGCATCTTTCTCTTTGACACCATGTCTGAAATCCCGCGTGATCTGTCAAATACTAATGCATGAAAATCCTAACCTCAAAAAAATCACCCGTTAGTACCTAGCTTTAACTGAATGAATTTTGTTTGTATCTTTTTTATACAAATCTGTCGAACAGTTTTTGAGAAAAAAAATATTTACAAAATTTCGAAAAAAAAAAAATTCGTATGGCAGGTACCGTTATTTTTAGTCTTAAAAAAAAAAAAAGAAAAAAACGTGTGGGGGGGAAAATTAAAAATGATATCAACCAACTTTGAAGAAAATCGGCCGAGCCGTTTAGGCTGTAGTCGATCCGACAACAGACCGACAGACAGACAGACAGACAGAATTGCGAGACCTACTTTTTTAGTCTTCGCTATCATCGTAATGTCAACTTTGATCAAAATCTCGAGTTCGATTTTTTTTACGAATGCATAACTTCCCTTATAGTACCTACAATACGCAAGTAAAAATAATTCATCAACATCGCCATCAACTAATCAAAACTATAGCCTATCGTTGTAGGTCAGCATGATGGCCAATCGTGTAGGACGTTTTGATTTTTCTGTAGACTATGGATAAAGAAGATGTCGCCTCTGCTGTGATCTATTTAGTCAAAAAATTAGTAGATGGGCGTGTGAACCCGATACACCGTCCCCATCGTGCCACTCCATAAGCCATTCGACAACTGCCCATCATATAAGGCCATAGTGATAGACCATCTTGTAGAGACTAAAGACTTCACATAGCTCCAGAAATTATAATCGAAGCGTGTCAAGTGGCAAGTTTGCGGCAGCCAATTAATGAACGCTCGCCGTGAGATTACCAGTCGTTAAATTTCTCCTTCACTATTCAAGTGTTGTGTCGCTAGTATGCCATCTTGTGGGATTCACAACTCGGATATTTCAATGTTGTCGAACTCTGGGCACGAAAGTCGGTTAACATCGCGATTATTTCCGAGTTCATTTTGAATGAAACAATTTGGTCCAAAATAAATAAGTCAATCTTCGTAAAGAACATTGATGCTGTCGAAGATTTATGGATTGTGTTCCCTCCAATAACGGCAATTGCCCTTGTTGATATAGCCACTGATCCAAATATCGATCTCGTCTGAGAAGATGATTTTTTGTCCGAAATCCCGACAACATTTCCATCGCTCAATTAGCGAACTCACGACATTGGCTATGATCGCCCGAATGAAATGGGAAACGTTACTGAATGTTCTGACAGCTGAATGTCAATGATAACTTTGACAGCTACTGAAACATAACAATTGTTAAATCTATAAATCTGGTGAGATTTACATTCGAGTATTTAATGTTTTGCATTAGTAAGGAATTTTTCTGACATCTTTGACGGACCTACCTAAGGGGAACTGATATCTAAATTTTTGGTCATCAAGTGCACACGTTGCGATTCCATTTGGTTGCCACTTTTGTATGAATGAAATTTGTCAGTTGGCATTTGGCAATTTTTTTTTTTGGAGCATCTAGCGCAGCAGCAACGTGTTTTTCAATTATAAATTAGGCGGAGAAAATTACGTGAAGTTTTTTGTGATAATAATGTCAAAAAGTAGTGATATCAACTGACCACCACGATCCTCTGATTGAACGATTTCATCACGTCGAAATGATTAAACTTTGTTATGAAAACGAGTGTTCGATAGTGCAAACGTTGCCCGCGTTTCTTCCATTTTAAGGTAGACGTGGCGGGCGGCAGCGCTTCACAGTCCACTCTTCAAATTTTGGTGGCCAAATTTGAGTCGACCCGTTCGGTTATCAACCAGCTAACATTCGTCGTACGTCAAACGAACACAGGATCGATCGAAAACACCGCCGCGGTCCGTTAAATTGTGTATACAGCAGAACCCGGAGCAGTCGATTCCCATCTGTGCACAATAACTCGCCCTTTCACAGAATTCAACTTGGCGAATACTGGGTCGGGACTTGGTACTTACACCCTAGAAGAGAACCCCAATTTTGTTCGAAAAATCATCTTAAGCGCCGAAGCGCATTTTTCGATGAATGGCTATATTATTAAGCAAAACTGTCGTATATGAGATGACACCAACCCACACGAGGTACACCATGCGTGGATTTTGGGCCTGCGGCGTGATTGTTCGTACTTTTTCGGAAAACAACTTTTGTAAGCCGGTCATCGTAATGGCGAGCGCTACAGAACGATGATAACCAACATCTTGTGGCTCAAACTGAATCACATAAACCATACGACTTGTGGTTTCACAGTGAACGCCACGATTCACATTCTGCATGAATGATTTGAAAGTAAAGTTATCTCTCGCAGAGGTGACTTGAATTTACCACCAAGAATAGGCGATTTGACCCACCCCGCTAGACTTTTAACGTGTAGGGTTTCCTGATGTCGCAGGTCTATGCGAATTAATAAAAATCCACCGATTCCCTTAAGATGAACATAACAAAGGCCATTGCTCAAATTCAGCTGGATATATGTGGAAAAGTCTTTAACAATTGAATCACTCGGATGCATTTCACCGTAAGAAGTCTAGAGAGGGCAAATGAACGATGTCATATTCCATACCTGGGGCGTTCAAATAAATTTTTTAATGTCTCACCCACAGCTTGTTTTATTCCATTTCAACATCATGAAAAACCCTTTATAAGGAAAGTTATCAAACTAATATGTTGTCTATACATTACATGTGACAGCTAACCGTGTATTAAGGAGCAGATACTGTTTTTTTTTTATATAAATATCGCTGTTTTATATCAAGTGCAGGAATTGAAAATCCTGACGTGCGCGTGTTTAAATTTCCTTCGAAGTAACGGATTCAATTGAAAATAAGTAGATATGTTCATGTAGGTAGGTTTGTACACTTACAAAATCATTTGCATGAACGACTTAGTAAAAATTGTTATGCAAGCCAAACAGATTTCGAACGTCACATAAATTTAAACTTCTCAGAATAAAGAGACAATTTTTTCTTTTGAATTACTTTTAATAACTATCTATTTATATTTTTATAAGACCAATAAAACCAATAAGTTTATGAATTCCACAAAAAATATACTTTAGGGCTAATAAATATTTTTTTTTTTTGTAATCGAACATTGCTGGGTTTATCTACGCAAGCTACATAGTACCATAGTCACGCGTTTGCATGCATATCCTTAGAGTTTATATTTCTGGAAATAGCAGATACGTTAAATTTTATGAAAAGGTAAATCATAGAAATGTTGTTTAACAATTTATGCTTGTACTTTTATGTGTACGTGTCTTTAGTCTATACAATTTAAACGGCTACCAAAAGTTCACAAATAAATGACAACAGCCAACATTACAATGCTGAATAAATTGTCAGTTCATATGATTTGCAGATTTTTTTCCAAAGTCTGGCAGTTTCGTTTTTGAAAACTTCATCTGCGTCAAAAATGCAATTTCAAGAAGTGCTTAGGCGCAAGCTACAAAAGTCAACTCTTCGGAAAGTCAAAACGAAATGTGTATGCAGAAACACTATTTTCGATAACGCAGTTCCGTAAAGTCGTATGTTCGATAACATCATTTGCGGCGCAACTCTACAGTAAACAAAATCGAGTTGACGTTAGTAAACGTCAAATGCGTTTGCAATAAAATTGACTGACGTTCAATTCAGTTCAATTTATTTTCAAAAAAGTGTACAAGTAAGACTAAGTCCTTTATAGTACCTTACTCGTAGCAAATGGTTACATGTGATATGTGCTAATATCTATGAAGTCCGTAAATGTATCTTACCATTTCATTGAATGCTACAAGAAGTTTATGTTGGGAATGAGAACCAAGTTTACAATATAATTATAATATTTGCTCTACTTGATTCTATGCAAATTCTGGGAGAAAAAATAGCATACTTATTGGCGATTTGAATGCGCGAACTGGAGAGAAACAATGCGTATCTATACTCTGTCCAACAAAAATTGTCAGTACAGGGAAGATAGGACGTTTGTCTCTCATTCTGGTTGCATTGCCATGCATAAGTGTGTCGCCTTTTAAAGCTCTCACAGGGATTCCGTAGTTTACATTATAAATCACCGCAAATGAGAGTAAGAAACGCGTAGGGCTACCGTCCGCCGATTCAAAACGACTGAAAACAATATTCAATTTACCTTTTCCCACAACACCAAGCGGTAAGATAATAGGCGCGTTTTTTTTTTAAGTTGAAAAGCAATACGACAACACTCAACATACTCATCTTCTTAAAATGTGTTCTCAAAAGCTTCAAATCCCAAAAGCTCCTTAATAAAAACCACTGAAAAAGCTCCTTGCTTGCAATTGAGAATGATAATGGTAACTCCGTTTTGATGTAGATAAAGAGCGCACGATCGTATTGAGTGACACTTGACACTCTTGACAGTATCTCATCAGCAGTGGGATACGACGGTCGTGTTGGGCTGTACAACTTTTTGCAAAGAATTACAACAACAATTCCTTAAGAAAAGTCAGTGGCTTGCTCTTTTTTTAGTGGCATTTTTCCTAACGCATTGTAGTGAGGGTGCATCAGGCGTCACTGCTTTAGAAAAAGCTCTCCCATAAGGCCTGTACTGACAATTTTTGTTGGACAGAGTATAGTGCAAGCAGCTCATTTCCAAGAGAATATAGAGATAACGAAATCAACGCACGAGGAAAAATAATATTGGAAATGGAAAGTTCATTCGATTTAATGATAATGAACGGCTCGCAAGTTGATCCGATGAAAGATATATAATGATATTTTCCGAACAGGAGAAGCACCAAAGGATTTCCGTAAATCAATTATGTTCTACATTTTTAAAAAAGGAGATACGATTGATTCTTCAAATTACCGAGGTATTTCTTTCCTCAACACAACGTTCAAAATTTTCATGCAAATCTTAAGACCGCGGCGCCTTACAACATGGATCGAAAGTAACCACCTTCTCAGCGAATTTTAAATAAGATTCAGAAAGGGATATTCAACTTTTGACCATATATTTTGCCTCAGGAACATTGCAGATATATGTATATGGAAACACGGACGTGTCATTCAGTGCAAAATAGAAAGTTTTTTCCGCAACTTCTAAATCAATAATGCTTTATGCTGCAGAATCATGGGGTTAACAACAGTCTGATACCACCGAAAAGCTATTGAGATTCTTTTTAAAAAGACAATTTCGGCTACCAGAATCGAAACTGGGCTATCACCACTATATCTTTCATCTCTGAAGCTCTATTTTAACTACTTCCTAAAACTTATGTACAGCCACACTGATAAAGTCGCAACTCATGGTTTGAAGGATGGAAGAACTTGGCAGACCTGTGTGTGGGCTCTCATTTAACTTAACTCTTAATAATCTAGCAGAGTGTAGACCTTTCCTTTATAATTTACTCGAAATGCTCCATTCAAAAGCAAGAGAAGACAAATGAATTGAAACATTGGAACTGACAAGTAAAGAAATCAACCTCGAAGATGGATACATAATATCCGAAACGCGTCGCTTTGGATTGAATTAAAATTAATGTTGTGTTAAACCTTTTTTGAAAACTAAATAAATAAATTATATACAAATATTAAACAATTTTTATCGTGTTTACATTTATCATTGGAACTAACATTTGGTAAATCGTTGATTAAAAGGCAAAATAAGGTAGGTCCCAAAATAGAGCCTAGTGGAACCCCCATCCGCAGATTCATATCTACATTCGGAGATCATTTGATTAACCTTGACCCTCTGGCACCCATAGGTCAAATAGCTTTATCATGAAAGCCAAAATAGCTCTTCAAGTTCTCATCAAGCACCTTGATCATTTTAGTCTGGCAGCTGTGATGAGCACGGAATCCAGATTGAAATGGGGATAGTTAATGAAACCTATCAAGATGACTAGAGATCTGAGCAGCCAGAATTTTTTCAAAAACCTTCGACAAACAGGGTAGGATACCATTCGGTCGGAAATCAGAGTAAGAACTTGGGAAACGGGAATAATCTTAGCTAACTTCCAGCAATCGGGTAAAACAAAAATTTATCAGCTGAGTGAATGACGGTAAAATATAACAGAAAATCATTTTATAAGATTAAAAGCACCCCGTCTTCTTCAACAGTATCAGACTTAATTGATTTCAAATACCTCATGCTCAGATACAGCCACAAATTCGAGTTCCGTTGTTAGTAAAAATACTTTTTGGGGAAATTTACTTGGCATAAAAAAGAAGGAGCTACTGCTTTCTCCGTATTTCAATAGAGCGAAGGTCAATCCAAAATCGATGAGAAGGTTCTGTGCAAGCTGGGCTATTTCATATTTGACGATAGCCATCGTTAAAAAATGATGGTCTTTTCACGATTTAATTGACGTTTTTTAAAACGGCCAATGAATTTTGTAAGGTTGAAAATTGTCAGTTCACACGTTTGGCAGATGTCTGTTTATTAAAAATTGTTCCATCCGTTGTCAGGTTATGTCGGACAAATTAAAACTTATTTGTAGTAGCTTCACGTCTTGATTTCAATTTAAGAACCTTCGTTGTATTATTTACTTACTTTCCAATTTTTACTTGCGACTTTTAGGTACTATAATCTATAAGGCAAGTTATGCATTCGAAAAAAAAAATCGAACTCGAGATTTTGATCAAAGTTGACATTACGATGGTAGCGAAGCCCAAAAAAGTGGGTCTCGCAATTCTGTCTGTCTGTCTGTCGGTTCGACTACAGCCTAAACGGCTCGGCCGATTTTCTTCAAACTTAGTAAATATGAGTTTTGGTCTTTTCCCCCCACACGTTTTTATCTTATTTTTTTTAAGACCAAAAATAACGGTACTTACCATACGGTTTTTTTGGAAATTTTATAAATATTTTTTTTTCTCAAAAACTGTCCAACAGAATTTAAAAAAAAAAAATTGAAAAATTTCATTTAGTTAAAACTAGGTAATGGTTGAAAAAAATTGTTATTTTTGGTAGCCCCCTGGATCCATTATTTTTGTTTTTGATTTTCTCGAAAACGGTACAGCTGATTTAAATAATTTTTCTTATGCTAAAGCTCCTCCAAAGTTTAAATATTATTACATATTCAAATTATCAATTTTTTATTTTTTGGATTTTTAAATAAAAATTCAAAATTTGTTTTTGGAAACTCAATATTTCGAAAACCCCAAGATCGATTTTTTTTTCAAACTTGATAAATAAAAGTTTCTTAACATATTCTAGCAAGATTTGAGAAAAAAAAAATTGTTTTATCTAAAACTAACGGTACCTTCCATACAAATGTTAAAAAATAATTTTCGAAAATCGTATTTTTCTCGAAAAGACGAAAACGGTTCCGAGAATTTTGCTAAACAAATTTTTCTTTTGATTAATTTTTACGATCTATAACTTAATAAAAACAAATTTTAAAACTAGATATTACTGACTGTACCTACTATAGAATGATTTTTTCGAATTTTGAATTTATCATTATCGGCATAACGGATTTTAATAAAATTTTTTATAAAGAAGTTTAAAAAACATTGTGAACGATCAAATACTTGACCGTCAACCCGAGATCTCTATTTATTCCTTCTATAGAAAGGATAGACAGATCTTGGTTGATGCGTAGACAATTTTCCACGGTAGCAAAAAGAGCGAATTTAATTTGTATTAAAAACTTACTGGTTTATTTCCGATTACTTTATATCTTGTATATAATTAATAAAATAACGAAGGACTTTACGAAAAAAGACCATAAAAGCGAGTGAAAACAACGACGAAAAATTTTGAATAAAAAAGCAAAGATTTTCACTAAGGTTAGTGTAACAATCAGTACGAGTTTATTTCGTACAGCGGTATTTAAACAATTTTTCAGTAAATTTCAAAAGAGAGATTACGTTATATTTAACATTTAAAATTTAAAGCGAATTCAAATATATACAAATTATGGCGAGTGGTATAATTTAAGCGCCAGGGGTAAAATTAAAAATTGAAATTTGGTAGATACAAAAATGTGAACTGCAATCAAGATATTTACAAATTATTTGGTATTATTGAATTTAAAGTCTTTATGATGATGATTTTCGGCTCCAACACATTGCATTTCAAAACTTAAAAAAAATATTTTTTTCAATTTTTAAAAAAAAAGTATTTTTTTATTTTGAAAATTCGATATCTCAAGAACGGCTTAGTATTTTTCTTTGTCATTTAACTCTTATTCGTACAATAATGAAAACTTAAAGTTGGCGTACCAATATTTTTTCTTAAAAAAAATTTTGTACATAAAAGCTTATTTTTTTAAGGAACCACTACAACGACTTAGAATTTTTGGTCTTGCATAAATTCATATTTGCATAGCATTCTGTTTTTATCTCTTACTACTAAAAGAATTTAAAAATTTCATTTTATCCTTATGAACAGTTTTCTTTAATAACTTTCGTTTTTAAAATTCCTAGTCTGTTACATAGGAGCAAGTTCGTGCGACCCAGTCGTGCATTTTATTTTTTAATGATTTTAAATTTCTTTGTTTCGCCATAGCATAGTTTGCCAAGTAGCAGCACAATTAAATTTTCACCACCGATTTATGAAGAACATGACAGCAAAGGTTAGCACATCTATAACAAAAACACCTTAAAGAATTTGTTTCTAAGGTTTTAAATGCATTAAAAAGAGGAAATTAAGTGGACCTTAACACCACAGATTTTAGTTAAGCCTTTAAAATTATGTCATGAAATTATTTACCTTAAACTTTAAGTCCTCGGTTTTCCAATCTTTTCATACTCATAGCTTAGATCATACCGCCAATATTGAGTTATGTTTAGATCTTCAATCACCGATCCAATTTATGCTTTCTCGGGTGTTCCTCAAGGGAGTCACCTCGGACCTTTGATTTTTGTCTTAACTATAATGGACTGCCATGCAGAAGGTCTTGGGTTCGATTCTGCAAAAAAGTTTTGCCTCTTGCGAGGCATTGACAAATCCTCTAAGAGTCTCGCTTGTCATGTAAAGTGCTGCTCATAAGATGTTCAGATTCAGCAGAAAATTTAAGGTCCCCTCCATTCCTAGGAACACACAAGCACGAATGGCTGAAAGTTGTAAGTCAACTTTCTACGAGCCGTAATGGCCTCTTATTTTTTTTAATAAACCACGTTATCGATGTAATTAATGATGCAAATCTCTCTATATATGAAAATAATAAGTTATTTCACTTAGGTTAGGTTAGATGGAGTGATGATGCGGCAAGCCGTATCACCTCACTTGGGTCTCAATGGATCCATTGGTGTGGGTAATGTATGAATACGAAGGATAAGAGAAAGGAACCTAATGAAAGTCTTAGGTTCAGGGTGCTTACCTGAATCATCTTGATTTCTGAAAGCCTTTTAGTGGCAAAAATGAGACGTTGCAGTTCGTCGAAAGAGAATTCTCCGAGGGCATCTTTTACAAACGAAGTAAGATGAGCCCTCTTCAACCTCTTCGTCCTGACACCCTCTGCATAAGTCAATTTTGTTCATGCCCATTCTGCTCATGTGGGTTCTCATTCCC
The DNA here is from genome assembly GCA_963931855.1 of Philhelius festivus. Classification (NCBI taxonomy): domain Eukaryota; kingdom Metazoa; phylum Arthropoda; class Insecta; order Diptera; family Syrphidae; genus Philhelius; species Philhelius festivus. The sequence continues at coordinate 151,538,721 of OZ007555.1, forward strand.
ATTGAGTTGTGACCAGTAAGAATTCCAACCAAGAGCGACAATTAAGCTTCAGTAGATACTCTGTTTTTTTTTTTTCTTTTAAATATGTGGCTAAAGATTTCTTGAAACTCAACAGATGTCAATTATTGACCATCTGTCATTTGCGATCTTGAGGAAAATTTGGTGAATTCTGTACATTTTCTGTTCCAGTTCCATAAGTATCCAGGGTACAATTTGGCTCGATTCAAGTGATGAATCGTTTTTGACCAGTTCGTCAGCCATTTCATTTCCATAAATGTCACGGTGTCCCAGGACCCATGGAATTGTCAATGAATTTGTTTCGCCGAGCAATCTCAAGTCACTACGGCAACGTGCAACAAGTTTTGACTTCGTGACAATTGACGAAATGGCTCTGATTGTCGCCTGCCTGTCTATAAAAATATCAATGTTCATCACTTCACTTCCAAACGATCTTTATCTTTTTCAAACCTGGTATGACATTAGAACTTTCTTGCTTTGATATTCTCATCTTTCCCCCTTATCAAGGTCGATTAAAATTGACCAAATTGCAAACCCAACAAAAACGTCTCGTGAATTCGCTGATATTCTCTTTGTGCACCAACTCCTCGTTGGGATTATCAATCCATCGTTTCTTTTGAGAATGATTCCCATTAATACTAACCCACGTAACCTCAGATTCACTCCTAATAGATAATATTCCCTCCCATAACAACCCCTTCAATTCATGAAAAGATAACGTTTTTATACTTATTTTTCGACCTTTAAGCTATCATCTTCTACCCATGCGATCTCTTAAAAAATATTTGAAGGTAAACTTGGAATAATACTTTAAGTGTTGCAATAACACCAGCGGGTCTTAATGTTTTTGTCCATTTTATTGCTCTTTCAAGAATGAAAAAATCCCGACAGTGTTATTTCATTTAACTTGATGTAAATAAGACCCGCTGGCTTGATTTCAGCAGGTCATATCACACTGCGCTGTTTTTGTCGCTTGCTTGAAAACAAAATGTTTACAGTGTCAAAAAATATACTCGTATATATTTAAAAAGAACACAACAGAGAGCCCAGTCTATACCTAATTCAAAGTTTCACAGGCGCCTAGATTTTGTTAGATATGAAAACTAGTTCCAAGTCAAGTTGAATTAATTAAACCAGAAATAATTTGAATAAGCATTTAAATATATGCCACTAGTCAGTTACATCACCCATGAATGGTTTCTACGTCTAACTTTGTTGTTTACAAATAACTCTCAAAACTGTCCAACATTATCTACACTCAATGTAAAGCATATTTAATTACACAAGGTCTACGTGCTTAAAGTCGCGCGAAAAAATCCTATCTAAGTGCATAATATTTTTTTTTTTGCTTACCATATAATTATAGTGCAACAAGACATTTGCGTACAACTGTTACTGTACGTATCGCCACCCAGCCGAACAGAAAATTCCCGCGCTTTTCAAAGCTAATTAGCATCGCATAACATCTGATCTAACGTTTTGTATAACTTAGCTACGTATGTGTGCCTTGCATGAAGTCAATGGCCTAGCCCACGTGTTAGTTGGAATAAAACTGGGACATTCGCTGCTGACAGTGTGTGATTAATTTTGCTGAATTTTCGTCGTTTAAAATAAATTGTGTGCGTTTGGGGGAAAAAGACGTAAAATATAAAAAAAAATCAAGAAGTCATATGACCACCATGGCGACGGTGATTAATTTTATTGCTCTTAAAATAAATTTAATAAAATTTAGATAGAATTCTGATCTGTAAAGGATATTTTTTCTATATTTTTCAGTAAGCCCTTCGGTAACGGTAGCATATTAAATTCAAAATCGAATTCCAATAAAAGGTATTCGAACGCACTTTTTCGATATCGAAAATTAAATAAAAATGACATAAAACTTCAAATTGACATTTGCAAAAATGATAAAGTTTGACATTCAAGAACATAATTCTGAGTATATGTGCATTAAATTTCAAACTTAATATTTTCAGAAATACTACAACAAAGTGGGTTTTGTCATAATTAGTTTATTGAGAGACTCTTATAATGTAAAACACAGCACGGGTGATGGGGAAATTAGGCTAGAGAGAAAGGACGTGTCGATGAGCGTTGGTCATGAATGTTTGCAAATTCAAATGGCAGGGGAAAACCGTGTTATGTGACTAAAAAACTACTGTCTGTATTTGACGGGGTGACCAAAATAAGGCTCGAGGGACTGATGAGCATTCCTAACGAATTGGGTATGACACGTGCACTGATTGAGACGAGGAACGTAACTAAAGCTACTTCGAGTGAGGATTGCTTGTGAAAGAAGCCATAAACAAGGAAATATATGAAACATTCCGACGGTGTTCAAGAGATGAGAGTGACTCTTTGGTAGCTCTCTTTCCTATCAGTTTAAATGCTCCGTTCTGAATTATATCCAGTAAATGGAGAGAAGATTTTACTGCACCTGCCCAAAGATATGAGTTATACTCGAGTATAACAAGTTGAGGGTAGAGTCTTCGGCAAATAAATGAAGTGGATTAGAAGTTTCAGACAAGAGATCATTTCGACGCCCCAGACGAAAAACATTCTGTACCTGCACTCCGACGAAAAATATTACAATTCAAGAGCTTAGGCGAAAAACATTCTAACTTGGGAAGATTGGCGAAAAACATTCTAGCTCGGGAAAACCGGACGAAAAACATTCTAACTCAGGAAGTTCGGACGAAAAACATTTTAAACTTGAAAAGTCCGGACGAAAAATATTCTAATTTAGAAAATTCGGATGAAAAATATTTCAATACGAATATATTGGGCTAAAAATTTAAAATTCAGTTTTAAAAACTAAATTAAAGTCCTTTTCAATGCCAAACAGAGGATTTCTAGTTTCTTTTTTAATAATTTTAAAATATAATGTTTTACATCCAAAAATTATGCAGTGCAATGTTTTTGTCTGAGAATTCAGAGATATAATGTTTTTCGCCCGATAATCTCAAAATAAATTGTTTTTCGTCCGAGATTTTCATGTTAGAATGTTTTTCGTTCGAGATTTTTGAGTTAGAATGCTTTTCGTCCGAGATTTTCGAGTTAAAATGTTTTTCATCCGAGATTTTTGAGTAGAATATTTTTCGCCCGAAATAATTTTTCACGAAATGTTTTTTCGTCTGGGGCGTCGATTTATAAAAATGAGGAGGAGTCGGAGACAAAACGGAGCCGTAGGGAACACCAGGGGCCAAATTACCGCTTCAGTGACCGAGTGAGTGAGTCCCATCAGTGATCAAATGAAGATGTCAAATTAGTGTAATCGATTGCTCGATGACGTAAGCGGTAATGCCAAACTCACATAATTCAGTCACGTACTCGTATTATTCGAAAACTGATGCGGTAATTTGGACCCGGCTTTTATTTTATGAAGGTAACTTCTAATCGAAATAATAAAGCTTTTGTTGATAAGAGAGCTTGATGCCAAACTCTGTCAATTGTCTTAGAAATATCAAGCGCTTAAATCTTACTTTTTTTCCGAATCAATGTTAAGATCTGTTCCACTCTTCGATGCCACTTGATCACCAGTGAAAAGATTAATGCGAAAACCGAATTGCCCAGCCATTCAGAAGCTTTCGATCTTCATTATATTTCTTGAGTTTATGATTGATCAGCGATTTCATGACCTTGGAAAGAAGGGACGTTAGTACAATTGGTCGGTAGGAGGACGGCGAGGATGGGTTTTTTTTTTTAGGAACAGGCTGGATAAATGCTGTTTTCCATCTTCTAGGGAAGACCAGCGGATTTATTTATATCCAGATCTCGAAGAGGTCTTGCAACTGTACGAGTGCGGAAATATATGTACCTGATAAAAATAGAGCTTAGGAAACAGTCCTACGACTGTTAAAATTAGCTGCCCATAGTTGCCCGTTCCACCCTGAAGTTTCGATTTGCTGCCCGGCTGCCTTTGTTAATAAAAAGAATAGCTCATATTGGGGCTCTGAAAACCTTTGATTGATGCACCAAAGACCACTACACCCTCGTAGAATAATGGTGCGACATTTCAGCCGGGCAGCGTCATTGGGCCATATTTCTGTTAGGATGCCATAGGCAATGTTGTAACAGATACTGTTAACCACTATCCGGACATGTTGAAAAACTTTTAGATCAATAAGGCCTCCAGAACATGTGGTTCAAACAAAACGATGCACAGCGCACACAGCTCGTGCTAAGATGCTAATTTTACGAGAAACTTTTCCCGGCAAAGGTGTACAGCAACAAGTTTTTGCAGCTGTTTCATTGTAATAGAACAATATTTTTCTCAAAAAACTCAGAATTTAATACATCCTTTCTGAACTAAACTCTGAACTAAACAAAATCACGGTTTAAGTGTGATGTTATCTTCGACAGTGAGATTGATGATGAAGAAGGAAAACACTGGTTGCTTATTCTCTAAATTTGTGTTCTAATAATTGAGTGACCGAATAAGGTGGAGAAGGACTGCAGATATTCGTCAAGAGCGTAACCCCGAAGAGTCAGGTGAGTTTCCGGGCCAAAAGAAACGTGAATGCACAAAAATTGGTCGAATATTTAACTACAAGAATTCCGTCGACGTTGGTGTTAAGGTGCACAAAATATCTTTAATTTATACATAAGTAAGAATACATGCTCAGGAATTCAGAAACTGCCTTTTATTTTTTCAGTGATACGAGTATCAATACCGATTACAATATTTTGGTTATAAAAAGACATAACCCAAATTTAATAAACACCCCCACCATTTAGTATCTATGCGCCATTTTGTATCTATGCGCCATTTTGTGTCCACCATTTTAGTTTTTTTAGTAGTAACCAGCAAGCCAAAAAAAGTCGCAGAGAAAGAAAATAATCGCTAAATTTTTGTTTTTACTATACGCGCACTCAAGGGGTTATGAATACCCTTATAATGTTAAGAGAGCAAATAGGAAAGTAGAATAGGTTTGAAAGAAGATACCGATGCACTTTGGTTTCGGATGTCTGCAAATTGCAATGAGTAGGAAATATTGAGCCGGGTAAAGCATTCCACATTCGTGAAGTGCAGCTAAAAAAAAAGAATCTGTGTACTTGACAGTACGTCCGAAATTGAGCTCAAGGGTAAACTGATGAGCATTCCTAGAAGTACGGGTATTACGGTTGAATTGTTTGAGGCGAGGAATGTAATTCACTAGAGCACTGTTTATGTGAGATACAAATGTTTCAGTTAGACAACGGTCGCCTATCATTTTTATAGCTCTCTTTGAATTCTGTCCAAGAGACTCAAGTGGGTTTTTGGAGCTCCTGCCTAGACCAGATATGGGAATTGTACCCGAGTTTCGGAAAAATAAAGGCCTTATATATAACAGCCAGATTAGAAGGCCGGAGAAACACTTAGTAGCGTTTTTGCGACGTTAAATATGTGATCACTCCACAAAAGATGGTCTGTGATGCACATACCGAAAACTGAAAGCTGTTCAGTCTCCTGTTCCACCCATAGAAAATGGCATTGATGGAGGGTTACGCTTTAGCGAAAGTAAACAGCGTTAAATTCTACATGGTTTTTGATTCCCCATTCTACAATGCTGCCAAGATCAGAATTTAATGATTTTATCATACTCTGCCGTTCGAAGTCCACATCAGGAGAATTCTAAAAACGAATATGAAAAGCTGTGTGTACTGCCGTCAGCGAAATAATTTAGTGGATTAGAAGTTTCAGACAAAAGATCATTTATGAACATAAGAAAGAGTGTCGAAGACAAAACGTAGCCCTGGGGAACACCAGCGTGAATTGAAATTGAAAACAGCTGTCTTCTGTCACTTCTAAGTTGGCAAATACAAAACTATTTTGTTTGCCAGGTTTTTTGTGAATATTCAGAAAGAAGATACATTTTGAGAGATCATTTAAACCCATTAGGAATTGAAGGCACTGTGTGTGTGACTAAAAGATTTGTATCATGCTATCGACATGATAAACGTGCCTTTCCATCAGTTCCTCCAAATCAGTAAAACTTTTATTCCTGCATCGTTTCTGCTGGCCACGGTCTAACGATTTCTTGCCGAAATAAATTTGCAAAAATAAGTTGGAAAAGATTTTTATTTGGAGAATAAAATTTGTCCAACTTGAATTCAACTTGAAATGACTTGAGGCATGAAAATCTAAACTTAATATTTTTGGTAAAGTTTAATCCTCCTGGAGTGATAGGATGCATCGATGGGACGGAAATCAAGTTGTTCCAAGTCTATTCTATAATAGAAAAGAATATTTTTAACTTTTATGGTATTGTTTTTTCTGAAAATTTCACAATAAATAATAATTTTACAACTATTTCTGATAAAATTTAAATCATCCGAAAATTGAGAAAATCTAAATGTGGAACACAAAAATTCTCATCAATTTTCACTTCGAAAAAAAAAGTTCAATCGATATCGGCCAAAGTGAATTGTAGAGCACCAAATTTTGTTCTGTATCAGTGAAAGTGAAATGTAGAACCTGGAGGCAAGATTTGACTTTTCCAGCTCGACTTCGTTTTGGAGTTAGTAGCACTTCAATCTTACCCAAACTGCAATCGATTGTTAATTTTTTTCGATAACCAAGCAAGCGATAGTAAATTTTACAAAAAAAAACATAGAGGGATTATGTAGTCCATCTGACTTTCACCTAATTAACATCTTAACCTATCTTCGGAAAATTATGGACGTGTAATAAAAGACCAACTTCAAAACATTTGAACTTTTACAATCCAAGATTTTCGCAAAACACCGTGACAATAAAGAATTGGTTTTTATAGCCCCTTTTAACCTCTAAAAAAATTTTAACCGAGTGAACCAGAAAATTTGTATGCAGATTCAACAAATACATTGAACTATGTATTTAGTTTTCTTTCTGGAAATTCACAAAATGTTTTCAGTAAACAGAAATATGCCTATAACCCTGCATTTGCAAGAAGGTGTTCCTCAGGGATCCATACTTGCACCACATCTCTTATCATTATTCAAAAATGATCTGATAAAAAGACCAACTATGCAATTTATGAGCTGCTGATTTATGTAACTTTACGATTCTTGAAGTGTCATGGGGGATAGTGACTATCATTTGAATACAGACAAACAAAATATTCTCTAAAATGTTGTTTGAAGTATAAGCTGCAAAATAAACTAACTTATGTTTTGAAATAAAATCATATGCGGGGTGCACCATCTTTAAGTGCAAAGTGGTCTTGGATAGCTCAAATTCCTTAAATCCTCTCGAATTCGACACAACTGGGATACTCTTAGCTATACAGTTTAAATGGAAATTCACTGTAAATTAAAGTATTTTTTGTCCTTGAATAATAACTTATTTTTGTCTTACGTTTATGAAGACAAGAATGATTCAACCTTTTTATGATTTGTTTTAATAAGAAATAAGATATTCTTTTAAATTTGTGTTAACATGTCCAGTGCTTCTTTTTTTAAATAAAATGGCTTTAGAATTCCACAAATTCTGCAGCATACATATATTAAGCCTTAGTACATCTGGTGACACTATTATAGAGGAGTCAAGTCAAGACCTTTGAGACACAAAACTTTGAATTGTAATTTTTTGTCTATATAAATAATTTTGGCTTATAAAAGTAGCCTATTATGTCCCCTTTTCAAGATTATAATCTCGAAGATCCGACAATTAAGAACGCAAGTTACGAGTATAAGCTTCTAACAACTAAACAGTAGTATTTTTTAACGTTTGCTTGGCAATGGCAGGTTCATTAAGCTATTTTTAGAACTAAAACAACATTTAAACCCAAAACAAGCTAGAAAGAAAACCGTCATAACCATTTAGGCTATGACTGCTAAAACATACATTAATTTACGTTCACTGATAGACAGACAGAAATAATTGTGATACCAAGGTGATTAAATTCTCGAGTTTGAAAGCTCTTAGACGAAAACAATACTCAGTCATATAAATGTACATGCATTGCAATTTAAACAAAAATATTTAAGTATGTACTATATCGTAGAAACATGAGATTTAAAACCTAAACAAAAAAAAGCTTTTTGTAATCTTATATTTTGCGGGCGATAGACTTATTTATGTTTAAATCGTTTGTTGGAAAGAAAACAATTAATTGAATTTTGTATATGTATAATTTGTTTATTATCGAATCTCTTATTTTGACGAATATCTTGCAACCAAGTCGAAGTTATCGGGAACTTAATATTTATCACAATACGTGAGAAGAATATCAAATAGATTTCAATCACGTTTTTGTTTACATCAGCAAAGAGTTTGTTTAGATTAATTTTTGAATAATAAATAAATAAAATATAAATAGTATATTATGAATGGTTTTGGGAAGATACTTATATTTTTTTTAATAAAAGAAAGGATCTCCAAGGCTTTGCAATATATCAACAAGTTGTAATTTAACAAACCAAGGGAAGGAAGGAGTAATCGAAGTTAATCGCCGGTGAAGAAATAACCGCATAAATTTTGAAGAACAATAGAAAGATTTAAATTTTTTCTAAAAACAAGATTTTTTTTTTACAGAAACAAAAATATGCTTTTGCGAAGTGTTTTTGAAATATTTTCGTTCGAAATGTTATGTTCCGAAAAAAAAACCGTTTTTTTTTTATTTTCAAATGGGATTAATTCAAAAAACGTGACGTGATTCACCTTTATCGTAATGAATGAATCAATTGAAATTTCAAAATTTTCATTCATCGATTTATTTTTGTACGAATTGATTTCTTAGAAATTCATTGACCAATTTTATTTGGTAATTAGATTATAAGCAAGATAGACAGTTAAAATAATTTTTAACGATCATACTTAATATTAAGCCTTGCACGTAGATCGCGGTAAATTTTATCTCCCATACAAAATTGTCTACAAAGTTTTGCTAAAGCCAAGTGTACACGATTGGTAGATCTTACAATATTGTAAGACCTGACAATGTCTGACAATTATCTGCCAATGAGCTGACAATTAAGTTGTGTGTGTACACGGTTGGTAGAAAATCTACAATTCTCTTACAATTTATTGTCAGAAGTTGGCTGACAATTTATTTTCAGATAGCCGGCTTAATACCTACCAATTAATTGTAAGAGATTGGTAGATTTTCTACCAACCGTGTACACACACAATTAATTGTCAGTTTTTGTTGGTTATGGAAACTGCTTCAATTGAACCTTGGCTGTAAATTGTCTGACAATGAAAAAATTGTATGATGCTAAAAAACGAACATCTTACAATTTCTTCATTGTCAGAAACGTCAGACAACGATAAAAATTGACAGGCCTGACAATAAATTGTGTGTGTACACGATTATCAAAAACCTTACAATTTTTCGTCTTACAATTAATTGTCAGACACATTTTCTGACAATTAATTGGAAGATTACACCATTGTCAGCTAGCGTACACATGACTGTCAGAATTCTTACAATTAATTGTAAGACTACACGGTTGTAAGACATTGTAAGAATGTTTTTCACTGACAGATCTGACAATATTGTAAGATCTACCAATCGTGTACACTAAGCTTAAGTATTTTAAACAAAGTTTACGCAACTCCAACTAGAAAAATAAATTAAATAATCGTTATTTAGGGAACGTTTTGCAACTTTCATCGGTAAGAATACTTTATTTAGCGTTGAATTCAATTACAAAAACTTGAAAAAAATAAAATGCACGACTGGGTCGCACGAACTTGCTCCTATGTAATAGTCTAAGAATTTCAAAAATGTATGTTATTAGAGAAAAACTGTTCACAAGCATAAAATTAATTTTTTAAATGACTAAAACAATTTGTTTAGTAGTTGGAGGTAAAAGTAGTATGTCATGTGATTCAAGCAAATAAGTATATGTTTGTGCAAGAACAAAAATTATAAGTCTTTGTAGTGGTTTCTTAAAAAAAATAAGCTTTTATGTAAACAAATTTTAAAACATTTTTAAGAAAAAATTTTGGTACGCCAATTTAAAGGTTTTATTATTGTTCGAATAAAAATTAAATTTACAAAAAAAAATATTCAGCTGTTTTCGAGATATTGAATTTTCCAAAAAAAAATAGTTTTTTTCTTTTTTCAAAATTCAAAAAAAAAAATATTTTTCTTAAACTTTTGAAATGCAATGTTTTTTTAAACTTTTTAGAAGCTTCTCTCTAAAAAATTTCATTAAAATCCGTTATGCTGATAATGATAAATTCAAAATTGAAAAAAATCGTTCTATGGTAGGTGCCGTCAGTAATAAAACTGATCAAAATCCGTTGCACCGTTTTTGCGAAAATCAAAAACCAAAAAAAATGGTTCCAAGGGGGTACCAAAAATAACATTTTTTTGGAATTTTTTTTTCAACCATTACCTAGCTTTAACTTAATGAATTTTTTTTAAGAAAATCTGTGGGACAATTTTTGAGAAAAAAACAAATATTTATAAAATTTCGAAAAAAAAAATTGTATGGCAGGTACCGTTATTTTTGGTCATAAAAAAAAGAGAAAAAAACGACCGGGGGGGAAAATTAAAACCCATATCTACCAAGTTTGAAGAAAATCGGAAAAGCCGTTTAGGCTGTAGTCGAACCGACAGACAGACAGACAGAATTGCAAGACCCACTTTTTTGGGCTTCGCTATCATCGTAATGTCAACTTTGATCAAAATCTCGAGTTCAATTTTTTTTACGAATGCATAACTTGCCTTATAGTACCTATAAGTTGCAAGTAATAACATCATTCAAGGTGTTTTTTAGACAACTATTTGATTCAACGACTTAAAAGTTTGTTGCCAATATTCAACTGTCAAACGTTTCAACTATCGGTTTTTTTTCGTCAAGAATTGGCGTGGCGACTGTATGCCCATTTGTACGAAGAATTTAAGCCTTATTGGATTACCGAATTTGCTTTAAGTTTGATATAGTCAATTTATATGCAATTCCTTAGAGCTGATTTTCCAACCATTTTAGTTGCTTCAAATTTTCTCCAACACGACTCTTCTGATTTTAATTCAACCCTACCCAGTCTGAATTTGATTCACCCACCCTGATTTTAATTCAACCCACGTAAGTCGCATTGTGCTATCTGGGTACCAGACCAACAATACCGTCCACCTGACCTGGACGATGTGAAGATAGCTATATCGAATCTCAATTCCAACAAAACCACTGGAGCTGAAGGTCTCGCTGCCTCGGAACCTCAGCATTGTCTGCCCGACCCATAAGAAAGGAGACCCTTTAAATTGCGCCGTCTTCAGAGGGATAAGCCTCCTGAACATCCTGAAAACAAGATCCTTTCTGCCTCTCTGATGTGAACGTCTAAAGCCTTTCGTGAACAACCTGATAGGTCCATATCACTGCGGCTTTAGACCAGGAAAGTCCGCCATCGATAAAATATTCACATTACGGCAGATCTCGGAAAACACCCAGGAGCTTCAAATCGACACCTACCACCTTTTCATCGATTTCAAAGCCGCGTATGATAGCATCTATAGCAACTAACTATATAGAGCAGAATAACGATGGAGAACGCACGCTGCTCCATTTAGGTTCGCAAATATCTCACCGATGGATTTGATGTCAAAAAAGGTTTAAGGCAAGGCGATGCTCTGTAGTGCGACTTCTTCAACATCGTTCTTGAAAGAATAGTGCAAAACTCACGCATCAACACAAGATGCACAATTTTTCAAAAGTCCGTCCAATTACTCGGATACATCGACGACATTGACATTATTGGAAGAACAAAGCGAGATGTCCGTGGCGCATTTGTGAGCATTGAGACGGAAGCGAAGAAGATGGGTTTACCGGTAAATGAGGACAAGACCAAGTATATGCTGCCATCAAGAAATGACACACAACACTCCACGTCTTGGATAGAACGTCATTATAGACAGCTATAACTTTGAGATTGTGATGGACTTCATATACCTAGGCGCCGCTATAAACTCAGAAAACAACACCAGCGCTGAAATCAAACGGAGAATAACTCTTACCAACCGCTGCTTCTTTGGACTAAGAAGGCAGTTGAGTAGCAAAGTTCTCTCTCGAGCAACTAAAGTGTCCCTATATAAGACCCTCATCATACCGGTCTTTGTCTATGGTGCAGAGACATGGACTTTGTCGAAAGTGTATGAGAACGCTTAAGTATGTTTCGAAAGAAAACTGCTCCGTGTGATATTTGGTCCATACTCTGATAGACGGGGAGTGTACGGGCTGTACAGCGAAACTGACCCAGTCAAACAAATCAAAGGTCAACGACTAAAATGGCTAGGTCATGTAGAGCGAATGTATCCAAATGGTCCGTCCCAGAAAGTCTTTAAATTCAACCCCGAGGACTGCGCAGTAGAGGAAGACCACGACTCAGATGGCGTGGGAGAGGACCTCAACCAACTTTACGTGCGCAACTGGAGGCAGCTAGCTAGGGACTAAGCTAGCTGGAGAAGCTTGTTTGTAGAGGTCTCAGTTGTCATTGTCAGTGCTTTTAGTGTCTCTACTTCGTAGATTTATCTACGGAGTATTGTAATATGTAATTATAATATGTAAATCGATTCTGGCTTCCGTTCGACATGGTTTCGAAGGTGGCAGATCATCACCCTACTACTAATCTGGTATAGAACTGTCTGTACACAATGGATGATGATGATAGCAATTAAATTATTGCTGCCGATTTTAGGTAAGCTTTCGTCAGTTTTAGATCATCTCTTTCCTTTCAATAAAAATTCTGTAGTACCACAAGGCAGAAATCTAGGTCCAATGTTATTTATGTATTTTAGCAATTAATCGGTTTATTTATTTAGGCGAACGGTAATAACAAAAAAAACTTCCTTGAACTCAATATTATTAAATTCCAAAACTTGAAGTTTTAAGGGTAAACGCCTCCCTCTTCTCCCCCAAACTGTAGTAATTTTCTTTCATAATTTAGGAGGTTAACTTCTTTCGCTGTCACAATGACAACATTAGTAATGAAGCTCCTCATAACCCATAAAGAACATAGGCTGCTCGTCTTCATTTGTACTAACAATGTTTAAAAAGTAAACTAAATATCTGTCTGTCAATATTTCCAAGTGCATAATGTACATATATATTAAGTCTGCCTTTGATTTTTTTGTTGGTTCATTTGTTTACCAAAAAGGTGTTCTGATTCCGAGTCATAACCAAATGAACAAATACCAAACTCCTCGTTTTTACCCGACCGCTAAACAAAATATCACACAATCTTATTATATATAGATATAACTTTATAATTAGCAAATTGGTATTCTGAAACATCCTCGCCATAAATCCAAACCAAATCAAAAATCCAGAAAACGTCAATTAGCCATTGTTGAAGCTCGGCATTAACGTCACTCAAACTCAAAACAAACAAAAAATAGTATGATACTAAAAAAAAAAGTGTAATCGCTTTTGAATCAAACCAAAGTCTTGTACATGCTTTGACTATCAATTCCCGTTCGGGGTATCAAATTGAATTTAAAGCATTGTTTGTGGCCAAAGTGCAATACAAAGCCCCAACCTAAAACAATATTGTTGATGGAATCATAAAACCACAATACTTGCTTAAATATTTTTCGAACTAGACAATTAAAAAAAACAATTAACTTTTTGAGACTTTTGCGTTGGTGATTTAATCCAAAAGTAACTTCGTATCTGCTCGTTTGCCCCTGCGTTTACTGAAAGGTTCTCTATCAGTTGTCACTTCCGAAGCCAGCCATACATGGCGGGCAGGGTATTGTTTTGTTTTGAATTTTTTTCTGTGGTTTTTCCACTTATGTTTTGTTGAAAAATGTGAACCTTTTTTTTAACAAAAAAAACATCTCAATAAGTCAATGCACTTAGACCCTGCCCATTCCACTACTGAGAGAGTTTGCGTGGGCACGACAAAATCTCTCTGCCTGACACATTAGCTATTTGATTATGATTTTTTCGTTTAATAATTTTATTTCTTTATCCAAGTGGTGAGCACCTGGGATTATAATTAGATTTAATTTTAATGTAGGAACATTTTGAGGGTAGTTAGAAACTTGTGGTGCTTTTTTATATTTTCTTTTTGGCAACACTGGTTTTGACAGCTCACGCACGTTTCGTGTTTTGTGTCACTGTCAAACATCTTTAGTTTGGTATATAATTAAACCATGAATCGTCTTACAAACGAACAACGCTTGCAAATTATTGAATTTTATTGGTGCTTATTTTGACATTCTCTTTCGTTCGAAAGTGAGTCGAATTCGTTGAAACTTAATTTTGAGACTCGGCGATTAGAATGTTAATCGAACAAATCGAAAGTTCACCCAATCCATAGAAAGTTCATTCATTTGCGAAAGCTAATTCAATTTTGACATTCGAAAGAATAGAATTAAATGTCATTTTTGTGTCGTTTGAATTTTTCTGTCGAGTAAGCAACAAAACATGTAAGTTTTTAATTATTTCATGGAATATAAACTAATTTTATAAATTTTGTTGTTGTTTTATGTTTAAAGGTCGCATTCCAATTTCCAACTGGACAAACCGCGAACAAAAGGAAAAGTTAATCAAAATAATGGAAAAAAACACGGAGGTAGCAAAGGGTTTTTTTACCACCCGCGTTGATACGGAAAGATTTTGGAAGGAAACCGCGGAGAAATTAAATAAACACCATCTTCATTTATAAACAACACAAATGCCATGTTTTTATTTTTTATTTATTATTTTGTTTTTATCAAAGAAAATTAAATTATTAAACAATAAACAAAACAATTGCAAATAAACAAAGATTTCACTTTTTGGTTTAGACATTTCACAAACACTTCTCTTTTATTTTTGATATTTTAGTGTGACCAAGTGTATACAAAAAAAATAAAAATTTAGAACGCGTCATGAACAACTTATTTTTTTTAAGAATAGTTTCAAAACAGCTGAGTTGACACAAAAAATGTAATGAATATGTAGTTCTTTATGGTTAAACTTTACTTTATTATGAAAAAGTATATTATTTATTTTGTTTCTTGATTCTTTATCCAACATCTATAAAATGTTTAGAAACAAAAAAAATGTAAAACGGTCATACTAATTCAAATAGAAATATAGTAAATGTCAAACAGCTAACAATGAAAATGAATCTTTTTTGAAGTTCATTTTATGCTATCTTTCGCAAATGAATTTTATTCGTTCGAATCTCAAAATTAAGAAAGTTCATTCGAAGGAATAGAATCATTCTAACGAATAGACTATTCATGAGAATGTCAAAATAAGCATGATTATCAAAATGCGTGCTCTGTTAAAAAAGTTCATCGCGCGCTTCTTTCTACTGAGGCGGCTATTCGGGCTATTGTGACTAAATTTCCCACCAAAATTACATTATTGGACATTAAACCACCAACACGCTTACGTAGAGTGCGAACTGAGGAAAATATCGCAGCTGTATCGGCCAGTGTTGGTGATGACCGTGAATTATCGATTATGGGCGCAGTTCGCAGCAATTGGGCCTCTGTTATTCCACTACGTGGAAAATTTTGCCGAAGGATTTAGGTGTGAAGAATTTCAAAATACGAGTACAGCTGGTGCAAGAATTGAAGACGAACGACCTACCACAACGCCGAATTTTTGGTGAATAGGTTCTTGAAAATTTGGCCGAAGATTCACTTTTTATCGAAAAATTGTGTTCAGCGACGAAGCTCATTTCTGGTTGAAGTGATACGTGAACAAGCAAAACTGCCGTATTTGGAGTTTAAGAGCAGCCAGAAGCATTGCAAGAGTTACCAATGCGTCGAGAAAAAGTCACTGTTTGGTGCGGACTATGGGCTGGCCGTATTTCTTCAAAGATGATGCGAATCGCAACGTTACTGTCAATGGTTAGCTTTACCGTGCAATGATAGCAAACTTTTTTTTGTGCAAAATGGAAAAGCTTGACTTGCATGACAAGTGGTTATAACAAGACGGTGCCACATGCCACACAGCACGCGTAACAATGAACCAATTTAGAGGCAAGTTCGGTGAATAGTCAATAGTTAATTGGTCGCCTAGATCGTTCGATTTAACGCCTCTAGACTATTTTTTGTGGGGATGTGTTAAGGCTCATGTCTATAGCGACAAGCTCGCTTCGATTGATGCACTGGAAGCCAACATTGAAGCATTTTTTATCGTGAGATAACAGCCGAAATGTTAGAAAGTGTAAGCCAAAATTGGACTAAGCGGATGGACCATTTGAGGCGCAGCCGCGACAAACATTTGCATGGAATAATCTTCAAACATTAAATTATATCGGTCGTTCTATCGATTCAAATAAAGATTTCATGCATTTTCCTGAATTTTATGTTTTTTTTTTTTAATTTTCGATAGCTCTTAAAAAATCACTCGTTATAAAGTTGCTGATTTGTTGTGGGCTTAAAACCAAAGTTATTTATTCAATTCCGAAAAGCTGTACGTTCTTGCTAAAAGCTGAAGATCATAAATATGAAGAAGAAGTTTAATGACATCCCGGTCGAGGTATAAGCACTATGTTTCTCGTTGTGCTCGGGGAATGCTATGTTCTGGTTGAAAAATAAAACATCTTCGGAATGGAAAAGAGTGAATTTCAAGTGCTCATTAAACACTATTATTTACGAAAAAAAAAACCATCATGCGAACAAAAAAAACATCGATTGGAACAGTTCACCACTGGTTAACTAAATTTTGGTGCGGTAGTTCCAGCACAAGTGACACCGAAAGTTTTGTTCGCCCAATTGAGGTCATCAAACCAGAAATGGTCGATAAAATGTACGCGAGTTTGAAGAGGACACAAACTTATCACATGGATAATTGGTTTCGATTTTACAAGATGGATGCCGCGTTTGCTCACAATCGACAACAAACGCAACGTTTGACAATTTTAAGGGAGTGTTTGGCGATGTTCGACCGAGTTTTTGTAACGTTTCGTAACTGTGGATTAAACATGGATTCAACACAACACAACAGCCGTAACAGGCCAAGTTATCTTCGTCAGCAAACAAGGTAATAGCCACAGTTTTGTGGGATGTGGGCGGTGTTATTCAGATGGATTACTTTGACCAGGGTAAAACGATCACCGGCGCATATTAAGCAGAGCTGCTTGATGGATTTAAAGTCGATTTGAAGCAAAAACGGCCGCATTTGGCGAAGGAGATATATTTTTTTACCTGGACAACTCCTCCCTTATCAAGCATATTCTCCAGATTTAACCCCTGCGACTATTTCTTGTTCCCAAACATGAAGAAATGGCTCGAAAAAGTCATCGTTGAAGTTAAAACAAAGGCTTATTTTGGGGGGCTCTATTATTCGTAATGTTTTGAGGGTATTAACAAATTAGAGACACGTTGGGTATGAAGTTTATAAAGCTAAAAGGAAACTATGTTACTTAATTTTTCAGCAACTTATTGACCCACCCTTGTATCAGTATTGTATAAATTTTGAACGATTTGAATTTTATACGAATTGAACTTGAGTTTTGTCTCGCATTATAACCTGTAAAGTTGATTTCCTAATCGCCAATATCGACAAACGTGCAGGAAATTATAAACAGGGATTTTGAGCTACAGAAAGCATAGTTCAACATTTAGGCTATCGTTAGTATATAGGTTATTGCCTGGATCTATTTAATATTGATTCTGTAGCTCCAAGCTTCGTTATCCAAAACTAGATGTAATTGATTGATGGTACATCAAGTAATCGACGAATATCCTAACGAATAAATCGGGGACTTGTTTCAGATTGAAAAAAGACTCGAAATGTAAGCCTTCACGGCAAAGCATGGTGATGTCCACTCCACTGCTCCATGTCTACTAAAAACTACTTTGATTTTGATCAACAGATCACAAAATAACTACAATTTGGTAAAGTTAATTTCAAAGTAACTGTTATCATTTTAAATTCCAGATAATCGACAGTTTTACGCTTGGAAAAAAATCTTTATCCTAGTGACTCAAAAGTCCACAATTCGTGTGTGCGTGATGTCGGTAGGAATGGGACCTGCAATTGGTCAGTTCGGACGGCCAACATCAGAATCAACCTTTATGACAAAATATACTACTGTAGGATTTTACAATTCCTCGCACAACTCAATTCTATGAAAAATAAAAGCAGAGAAAATTTTTATAACACATTTTTTTAAAATGGCGCCCTAAATCCTCCATTTTCCGTCAAAAAAATTGAGTTTTAAAACACACAGACCTCCTTATTGTTCTGTTACGTATTACTTTTAATACTTACCAAATTTTAAGATCCATAAAAATGTATCCTAAATAGAGTTGTAGGGTTCTCATTCAATTTCTCAATTTTTATAACAGTAGAATCAACAAAAAGGTGTTATAAAAACATCAAACTGATAACTTTGCCGTTGAAGAAAGTATACTTCAGTGATCATGTTAATGATTTTATGGGTTATTCATAAAAAACCCAATCAAACACTCATTATAAACATTTAGACTATGCTAATTTTATAAATTTTAAATATGGAAAATTTATAATTTATAAGCTGCGTATAATAATATATGACTCTTATGAATGGAAAATAAGAATTTAAATACTATTAAACACATATATAAAAATCTTGTTTTTACACAAGTCCAATACTAAGTCATTGAAAAAAAAATAAGTCACTCTATTGAAAAAAAAATAATAACATTTAACCTTGGCAACCTATTTTCAATTTTAATTATTGCTTTGATCAAACACATCACATTAAATCTTCTACTTTATTCAATTCCATTCAATATTTATTCGTAGTCCAAAGTGTATGGAACTCAGATACTCATACATACATATGTATATCTAATAAAGAAACAGCATAGTTTGTGGTTGTATGTAGTATACGTATATATTTTTAATTGTACTAAATCGAGGTTAACGACCGATCATCCGACTATTGTGCTATCTCACTCATTTTTAATCAAACACGGTTTCGCTAAAATAAACACTCATAATAAAACACGAATAAGAGAAACAAAAAATATAGAACCAGAAACAGAACAAGATATGCTTTAAAAACAGTGCTGGACCCTTACATTGATTTCAGATAAATTTTTGAGGCCGTCATTTTGCGGGGGAACTGTCAATCAGAAAAATTTAATCTTAATGCTTAGGCTGCTTTTAAACGAAGCAATATTACCTTGCGATTTTTAAGCCCGTAGGAGAGAGACGTGTGATGGCGGGGTTACACAAAGCGGAAGATGACTCCGAAAGAGAAACTAAGATTAAAAATCGCTTTCTTGTAAAAGCAGTATTACTTGAAAAAAGTTGCATTTTATTTTACAGTTCGATTTAAGTTAGTTGCCATTTTGTGTGAATGAAATTTGACAGTTTGCATTTGACAGTCATTGGGAGTGTTCGATAACAATTTATTATGAAGCATATTAATACTATGTTTTCACCAAGAGTAAATCCGGGATTTTGGGGTAGAGATTTAAAATAAATCTTGAAGTGTTTTCACCAGAGAAAATGAGATTTATTTGACGTTTTCACTCTGACTTGTCATTCAATTGTCAACTTGGACAAGAGTAAAAAAAATTGCAATTGGATAGTAAACACGAAAAACAATTTCTGAGTAATAAAATAGTTTATTTTCAATAAACACTATAAAAATGAGTATTACAACTTTAAAACTATTGTTATCACACCATTTGGTTCTGAAAAATGTCATGAAAGGGATAATTGGTGCATTGGATAGAAGAATCCATATTTATAGAAAAAAACGCCGGCAGTGCTTAAGAAATATTATGCTAGCCAGAATAAAAAAAAACTTTAATACAAAAGAAAATGTTAAAAAACAATATAAAAGAAAAGTCTGGGTTAGGGTAAGTATATACTATACATATGTACCAACCAAATTCATTTCTTCTATTAAATTTTCCTTTTAGTAAATAACCAAACTGAACAAGTTTGACAGATATTTCTATTTTGTGTTGATTGTCAATGAAGAAAGTGGGGTTTACATATGTAGGTAACGTTCTACAAAATAAGGTTTGTTTGTTTAGAAAATCTTCTGTTTGCAACAAGATTTCAAGGAGATTTATTTTAAATCTTCATTTGAGGTGATTTATATTTGTATGATAAATCTACGAGATTTAAAGAAGATTTATGGTAAATCCACTTAAATCCCGGATTTAATCTTGGTGAAAACGTAGTATAAGGTGAGATTAAAGTGCTCGAGTTTTACAGTTCGTTATAGACGACCGCCATTTTTATATCGTTATGAGCGACAAAGCACATTTCGACTTGACTGGCCTTGTTCATAAGCCAACTAGATGCTATTTGTGCTCTGAAAATCCTAGATTGATAAAAAAAAAGGCCGGCATACTCTCGTGAGTAGCTGTATGGTGCACCCGCTTGACCGGGGATGTTGGTTAACTTGCTTGTGTCCGAATAGGATCAATTACTTACAGAAGATGTCTTTTGTTTTTATAATCTACACGCGCTCAAGGGATTATGATTACCTTTTAAATGTTTCAGCACAGCGCGGGCGTGAAGTTAAGGAAGAGAAAGAAGGATAGGAATAATTTGTGGCACGATGTTCTGAGACTAAAGGTGCTTGTCTCAGATTTTTTATCTCCAGGAATGGCGACTGAACTAATGCGGAGAAATGCCGTGTCTAATTTCTATGTCCCTTAAATTTCGCATTATTTTATTCGTATTCATCCTTGTTGGGCATACTAGTTTAATTTAATCACATGTTGTGAGTGTTATGCCTGAACAACATGTAATGAGTAAACCAGCAACCCATTGATGACAATTTTTAGAAGGTTTTAATGGAATTAAGACGACATAGACGACGGAAGGGATCGAACCTGTGATCGAATGCGAATTTTACGAGATTTTTATTTTCTGGTAGAATAATGTCAAAATGTGGTGATATCGATAGGCCCCACTATCCCAAAGAAAAACCACAACATCGCTTAAGGGCAACATTAGAAACGAAATTGCGAAAATTACACAAGAAGTCTGCGAAATTGTTATGCAAAATGTTCTTAAAATAGCTCGCCTTTGAGCCACGTCCAGAGCGCCCACTTGACCGACATCGAATTCACCACATAATGTTAAATATAAATTATAAAATTGTATTTCATTTAAAAGTTATTGAAAAAAAAAACATCGACCTTGAACATAAAACGCATCGTGTATATTATCGTGCTTCCAGTGATAAGGACTGGAAACGAAATATGTCATAAGGCAATAGTGTGATTATTTAAATGGCTTTTTTAATTGGCGCGGCTAGAATTTTGGAAGCTTGTTGCGGCCATATTGTTTTGGTGACATCTGTCAAATAAGTTTTTTTTTTATCCAGTTACTGACAGAAAATCACCATGGCAAGTTAAATGAATAAGTTACATGAACAGCACGTCCAAATGATACAACTTTATTATTTTATGTTGCGCGCGTTGCACCCATTTCACGGAAGACGTGGTGGCCCTTCACAGTCGACTCTTCAACGTTTGTTTGGTAATCAGTCAACCAACATTCGTATCAATAAAAACAATCGAGTGATGCCTTCAAGGTGAATATACACACTCGGAAGATTCATTGAGAAAATTAGATCAATCAGATCCATGCCACCGCAAGTAGCAGAGGAGGGCATTTCAACGTTGTCATATTCCATAAATAAGGGCTTACATGGGCCTTTCAAAGGGCCAAAGAAAAAACCAATTTGTTAATACCTCACCCTCACGCGCAGCTTTTTTTATTCCATTTTAACATCTACCCGCACTTATTGAGAAAACCTTATATAATTTTGCGCTTTCGTGAAGGTGATACCCTTTTCAATTAAGAATTAATTTACCTCAGGGGTAAATTCACGAAAATCCTGCCATGTGTACTTAAACAAATTAAAAAATAGTTTTGCTTATAGAAAGATAAAACATGTTAAATATACACATCATACAGGGTGTTTCCATAAATATTTTGTAAGATGATTGTTGGGCATGTTCCAAGAAAAAAATCTTTAGAGCTTGTTATTTTGAAGATTGCTATCGTTATCTTTCTTTTAAGATACGATAGAGATAGCCATTTTCCAGTCAACCCGATTCTATCGCAGGTGACATCGAAAACTACCCCATATGTTATCAACGGTAGAGTATTCCAATCCGGCTGATCTGCTTAGTGAACACCTTCTTCTACTTCTTCAAAGCTCAAACCTATATTGGGTGTTTTTCTTTTTTAGTTCAGAGTAGAACCTGAACTGTCAAACAAAAAATCCTGTTTCTTTTTTAGCTCAGAGTGTATAACAGTTCAAATTTGTGTTTCTTTTTTCGTTTAGAGCGTGTTCAGAGATTGTTCAGAGCGCACTCTATGAGCTCGGTATAAAATAGCTGAGCAGAGAGAGTTAAATGCTGAAATCATTCTGACAGACAGGAAAAAAACTCAAAAACTCGCGTGTGTTTATAAAATAATTCAGAGCTCTTAGAACACGCTCGATTGGGAGAAAGTTCAGAGCATGTTCGACATGCTCGTGCTCTGTTCAGTGCTTTACTCTGAATGAAAAAAGAAAAACGCCCATTAAGCGGTTTATTCGGTTCTCCGTCTTTGGCTTGTGCCGTCGAGGTGACTTCCTGCCCACAAGACTCACATATGAAACAAGAACAAGATTTTCATATTTACGTAAAATGTTAGCTTTCTTGATAGGACACAAGCAGCCGAGCAATTTGTGGTGTTAGGCGCTATTGCGACATCTCAACCTTCAGGAGGAAACATCGACATCTCCTGATCAATCAAAAGTCAACCAGATGAGACACATTGCCAAAAACACGAGGCGCTCCTCAAACTTAAAGTATATCCAAAAATTCAACATTGACTCGGATGACTAAATAAACGAGGTTCTACCACAGGCATCCCGAAAAGATACTACAACAAAATTCGTTGCGGACGGCAAGATCGCAAGAGATTGTGAAGTCCGATCAATAACCTCTAAGAAGATCTATGCAGCTATCATCAAGTATTGAAAACATAAAGTAGCCAAGAAGACGTCTGAGAAGGAACCCTTTGACATGCATCGTATTAAACTCAAAGTCGATCTTGAGAACATGGAAAAATTTCGGCAAACTGTATAACCGCAATGATGGGTTGAATAGCGTTTTGTTAGTTAGTACTATATTAAGACAAGACCAATGATTACTTTCACCAGATCTTTAGGAAAATAGGGATATCTAAAATTAAGTCCAAAAATACTTTTGGAACGAACGGCGGCGTCGTTGGTGCCATGGGGTTAACTCAGAATGGAAAATATGGTCGAAAGTAAACGTTTACCATGAAAAGAATCCCTGAGCATTATTTACCAGATTTCCAAGAAATGAGACCTTCTTAACCGTCAACTATAGAAGTATTAGTCTTCTTAATATCGTCTTCAAGATCTTTTCTGTCGTATTATGTCACCGCTTGTTGGCTTGTTGAACGACCTTATTGGTACGTATCAGGACAAGAAAAGTACACCATCGACCAAATATTCACATTACCGAAAATTTGCAACACTGTTGCGTCAACTCTGAAGGGGGGCAATCAAGTCAACGAAACAACAAACCTGGATGTCAGAAGCGCCTTCGTAAGTATTGATCGGCAACGGCGAAGATGAGTGAAACGGTCAAATGGCGCAATGCGAAGTGTTTGCTCACACTGAAGTCTAAAACAAAGCCACAAATAGCCATTACTTCGAGTATGTCAGAAAATTTGATCTTCTTAGCATCCACTGATAAAATTCAGACATCAATACCAGCGCCGAGGTCAAACGTAGATTAGCTCTTGCTTATCTTAAAGTTAGCTCTCAAAGAACTTACATAAGTGTTCCATTAAAAGACACCGATTATACTGATGTTGGTAAATGAAACGGAGGCATTGACCCGCGTCGAATGTGAATAAGGGAACCTTTTAGTGATTTTTAGACCCGTGAATGATATTTTTGAATTCAAATGGATCGAAATGAGCTACAGACCTTTCAGTTGGAATACATGTTTTGCGAAAATCGCGTTTGGACCGTGAATTTGCAAAAATTTAAGCCTTGATTACAAATTTTCTACGACTGACCAATTTTTAAAAAAAGTGGACCTTTTTTGACCAATTACTGACCAATTAGATGGCATACTTATTTTTCACGAACAATCCATATATGGGCTGTCAAGATCCCAGAGCCATCGTAAGTGAATGTAATGTATAATACATAAAATAGCGTGCACAGAAGGTTTGTTATGTTTTGTAAACTAGGTACCTACGAGCATATAATGTTATTTGCAGAACTTGTAAAACTGAATTTTGAGCAAGTCATAATTTCGACACCAACAAACCGCGAACACACCTCTCTCTACCATTTTTTCTTAAAATATGTGCAACAATTTGCAATTAAGTCGGAAACCCCCTGTATATTCATAGAGATAACCTCAAATTGTGTGTAAATCAAAATCATGTCAACCAACTTCATAGTAAACATAAATACACATTTAAATTTAAAAAAGAAAAAGGAACTCATCAAAGAGAATGCGCCCTTTTAAAAACGATAAGAACTGGAATGTATACTTCAGCAGTCTGTCATAGACATTTTATAGATAACTTTAAGTATTTAGACAAAAAAAAATCATATCTATAAATATTCCAGTACGATCAACTTTTGACCTGTTGCGGTTTTCCTATTTTATGTGATTAATTTTAATGTACAAAAAAAATTGATAATTTAAAATTTCTGCTTCCTCGTCCATAGTCTTGAGGCTTTCTTGTAAGTATTTTATCATTTTTTTTTTTTGTATATTTTTCAATCACGATTATATACTCGTATTATATGCCTATAAAAGAAAATCAAATAAATCAAAATCAATTTTTCACCATAATTATTACTTATCGTGTCCGAAAAGTACAATTCATTATGTCATTGAAAAGAAAATGCGCTTTGATTGATGCGAAAAAATTTAAAACATTTTTTTCGATAACTTGCACAAAACGAAATCTCGATATGGCACACATGGATACAAGGAAAAATAATTTAAAAAAATTATGTAAGAAGATAATTTAAGTGAACTGATTAAACACAAAATTTAATTACATAATTTAATTTTAATGTTTACATCAAAATTAGTATACAAATGTTATAATCTAGCGCAAGGCCGTTTGATTTGGAAAATTATTTAGGTACATACTCGTACCAGTATGTATGTAAATACAAATCTTAAGGTTATTTGATGCTAAGATAAGAGTTATTTAGAGCCAATACTGAATTATAATAGATGCAAACAGAGTCATCTATTGTGTTGTTCCGAAAGTGAATTTAAGTATGAATGGAATAAAGAGCGCTATTATCACTCGCGAGTCGCGAAAAAAAATTCGCGAATATGAATGTTGGTCTAATTAACGTTAGCTTTGTATGCCAAAACTTCAAATGCCGCTCTATTATAATTAGCGAACGTTGTCGTTCCACATTCGTGTAGTACGGCTGAAGAGAGAAACTTTCAACTTGAAAGCACATCCGAAGTTGTTCTCAGGGGTAAGTTGATGGACATTTTAAATTCCATCTTATTCTACACGAAAAAGATTGCACAAATTTTTCCGTAAAACCAATTGAGTTTGGGAAAAACGTGCGCAAATGTTGTAAGTTTTTTTTTAATGTACTACCTACTACAAGATGGCGCAAAATTAATCAGCCTATCGGCAGAAGTTATAATTTTTGAAAATGGCTTCCTACGTCAATCATATTTGACATTTGTGAACTAGAAAGCTGCAGTATACAAACAGACAGCGCTATACTCAGCAAAAGTGTGGAATAGTTGTGTCGATTTTTTTTAACGATAATCTGTCAGTGGTGCGTGAATTTCGACGTCGATTTCCTAACCGTGTCGTGCCAACTGGGCAAACATTCAAACGCTTAGCCACTCGACTTGGACAGACTCGAGCTACAGGAGACCATGCAGGGCGTGACCGGCCGCCTGGTCGTTCAGCCGAGAATATCGCAGATGTGGCTGCCGATGTCGCAATGAACGAAAAAACATCAACCAGACGATGGCAACGTAATTAAACATCACCAGACGAAGGATGCCCTGGCAGGAATGAGGTTTGGTAGTTTCACCAAAAGGTAAAAAAAACATCACAAGGATACAATCCCCGAGCCGAAGCCTGCATGGATAATCAAGGGAACATCGTAGTGGAACCGCAGTCCATGCTGAGAATATGAAAAGAACATTTCTCCAAACTTTATAACGGCGATGAAGAAGAAAATGCCGCTGCTATAGAGATAGTACCATTCGACTTAGGCGACGCAGACCAACAATACCGCCCACCCGACCTGGACGAAGTGAAGATAGCTATATCGAATCTCAAGTCCAACAAAACCATTGGAGCTGACGGCCTCGCTGCCGAACTATTCAAAGCGACAGGCGATGATTTGGTTGGGAGTATGCACCAGTTCATCTGCAAAATATGGTCGGAAGAAAGCATGCCCCATGAATGGAATGGATGGCTGCGTCATGTAGAGCGAATGCACCCGAATGCTCCGGCCCGGAAAGTCTTCGAATCAAACCCCGAAGGACGGCGCAGTAGAGGAAGACCGCGACTCAGGTGGCGCACACAAGTGGGGGAGGACCTTAACCAACTTGACGTGCGAAACTGGAGACAGCTAGATAGAGACCGAGCTAGCTGGAGAAGCTTGTTGGTTGAGGCCCTGGTCCACCCCGGACTGTACCTTATAAGTAAGTACGTAAGACGGACCCTACAGTAGAGCTGTGTCAATCGCGATTGATTCGGTCTTTGTGACCCGTTCACCAAAAAGATTGATTGATTGCAATCAAAGTAGACCAAATCAATCAATCCTAAAGACAATCTCTTGCCACTGAAACCGATGAATGAAACGAACGAAAAAAAGTTATGTTACGTTCATTCAACTTGTTCTCAATCATTTCACAATGCCAAATAGGAATGGAAATAAAACAGAATGTATATTCCTTATTTTATATACAATGGAAGATGGCGTGAATGAAGCAACGAAGTAGAAAAGTTCGGAACGAAACGGGTGGAAAAAAAATGATTTAATGAACGATTGATTGAAAAGACCGAATCCCTGAACCAATCAATCAATGATTTTTTTTTTATAATCTACACGCGCTCAAGGGATTATAACTACCCTTTAAATGTTTCAACACAGCGCGGGCGTGAAGTTAAGGAAGAGAAAGAAGGATAGGATGTGTGGCACGATGTTCTGAGACTGAAGGTGGTTGTCTCAGATTTTTTTATCTCCAGGGATGGCGGCTGAACTAGTGCGGAGAATGCTGTGTCTTATTTTTATGTCCCTTATAATTCACATTATTTTATTCGTTTTTCATATTTGATGGGCATACTAGTATTACTAAATCACATGTTGTTAGTGTTATGCCTGAACAACATGCAATGAGCAAACCAGCAACCCATTGATGACAACTTTATAAGGTTTTAATGGAATTAAGGCGACATAAACGACAGCAGGGATCGAACCTGTGATCATGAGGTTGACAGGCGAGCACACATCCATCGCGCCACGGCCAATGATTGATTCGATCTTTCAAAATGAACGATTGGCACAGCTTTACCCTACAGCGAATTTTAGTAAAAGACTTACAAATGTTGACCGTCCGTCGCGTGTGAATTACTGACAAGCCATCCTCAATCTGAACAACGAAGAGGGCGATTTTCTGTCGGAAATCATCATGAGGCACATTTCCACTTAAGCGGTTACGTCAGTAAGCAAAATCTTCATTTTTGGAGGAGTGATTGGGCCGTATTTTTTGAGGATGCCATCGACAATACGGACACTGTTATTGGCGAACGCTACAGGGCCATGATAAACGACTTTTGACTGACGGAATTGGATGAGCGCGACCTGATAAACATGTGGTTTCAACCAGACGGAGCAACCGCACACACAGCATGAGCCACAATGGATATTGTGAAGTAAGCGTTTCGAAGTCGCGTAATCTTCCGTTTTGGCGATTTGACATGACCAGCAAGATCGCCTGGTTTCCAGGCTTCTTTCTTTCCAAACAAGCCTCAGACAATCCCCACATACTTTTGGAAGTACAAAGGAATCTACTAATTTGTTAGGATTATATATTTTGTTGGTTATTGGCTTTATACATATTGTTGCTTCCTATAAGATTGAGAACAAATTATTTTTCAGAATTTTCCTACGAGGTAAATGGCCCAGGATCACCCAAGAAGAAAACATTTTAGAGGATAATAATTTCACTTAAAATCATGTTATCGATTCCAGAAATTGATAAATAAAAAGGAAAGAATGACTGGATATTAGCAGTTAAAAATTTTTTGGTGAACGATGATCTGTGGCAAGTTGTGCAAGGATCAGAAGTGGATGCCATGAAAGTTTTGAAAGTCCAAGATAATTCTACTAGTGGAACCGATTAGTTGTGTACATGTTCGAATATCAGAGAACAGCGAAAGATCGTTGGGATTTCTTGGAAGCAGCATTTGCTGATAATGGCCTTACTCGAAGGTACATACACATGTATGTATGTACCTCAGGCCGTTTACCCTGAATGCTCTATCAATACCGGGGTGAAATATTTACAAATTATTACCAGTGTAATGGAATACTCCGTTGTCAACATATTTTGCATTCCAGAAACAGAAGTTAGATTCCTAGAACGGTTGCTATCCAATGTTTGAATCATTCATTGGCCGCGGCGTTTTCATTATAATTTACATTTTAATTTAACACTTCATCATAACTTCAATTGTTCAAATATGATAAATAGATGTCAATCAAGATGTCAAAATATTATCGATGAAGATTTTCCTTATGAAGAATTTCAAATCAACGCAGTCTGTACGAATTCTTTTAAAATGAAATGACAAAAAATTAGGAACAATTATTGATCCAAGTACTTATAAGCTTTTCAACTGACAAGATAACAAACATTTTTCATTTTAGCCAAGCATATAAGGTTTCAATAAACTTTGCGAGTTTATTTCAGGTGGAATTACTAGCAATCAGAGAAGCATTCAAAATACATAAGATAGGCTATAAAGACTTACTTGCTTGCTTACTCACTCTATTATCCAGTTCCTGATTCATGAAGAGTCTGTGCCTAACACAAGAAATCTTCTATCTTTCGCGATGTCCTAGCACTCTGCTTCCATTCATTCAGACACAGCGATCTGACATCGGAGATGGCTTGGTATTTGAAAAGGAGGTTCGCTCGTTCGAAGTTGGGTGCTGGGATATGCAAACTCTCTTAGATGAAGCACTGTTCTTTATTCGACTAGTATCCGTTCTCGATTTCTGCTTATCGTCAAAGGCTCAGCACCGTGAAGAAGTGTTTTGCATAGCGTGCACTTCGTTTAACGGATGAATTTTGCACCGATTTGTTTTGCCAAATTAAAGTAGGAGCGGTTTCCTAGGAAAATTCTTCAATTCTTCATCGAAGGAGTTGTTCATGGATCTAATGTGTACTTCCTGGTAGTGCCGTTTTGGCCCTGATCGGTTGACAGATGATTGTTTGTTTCTAATAGCATGTACTTGGTATTGTTCTTGTTTACTTCAAGACCAAAAAATTCTTCGGATTTGCAATCGCACTACAAATATTACGGAACGTGCATGGGGAACGTCTGATGAAGATGATGTCGAACCATCCTAGAAATTTCAAATAGTATCGTCGATGTTCACGGCCGACCTGTTCACTATCTGCTCCAGGACTAGAATGCTGAAATTAAATGATAGCGCATTTAGGAGAGCTATTCCCTGGTTGCAAATTGCCCCGCATGCTCTCCATTTATTTCGCAACACAGCTAAATAAGTTTTTCCTGAATCCCGAGATCGGGCATCGTTATACATAGAATTCGATGAAAAGATGGTGAATTACTTAATCAATGATCGCCAAAACAGCGGAACAACGGTTTTCTACAGTTCATGCAACAGGTTCTTATATGCGCAGTTCTTGAAGAATGTGACTCAATAGTTCTGGAACGACATTGAATCACTTCTTTTCGAAGATGTCGCATATTCAGCTCATACTCCAGCTATCGGGCCTCAGTATTTGAAGAACCCGCACCTTTGTTTTTCCTTTTCCTTTTTTGTTAAGCGTTCCTCCTCTATTTACTGGATGGTGGAACTTCATTGATTGAAAGTGAGTTGGTGAGTTGTCTTCTTACTACCTCTACAAAATTTAGCAGCTGTTTTAAATCCTGGTTCCCACTATTCCCTACTTTCCCAGTGATTTGGTTACCATATTACCTTCGTTGAGTCTGCTTTTCGGCCTTAACACAGCAGCCAGTTGAAGCATAATGCTTCAATTTGCGATTCTTTGATCTCTTCGGTCTGAAAGTGTGCGTAAGCTTTTTTCTTTCTACATAGAATGTTTTTCTCTCTTCTCTTCCATACTCTTATCTCGCTGCTCTTCTTTTTCGCTGCAGCATATTCTTATGATAATCTTGTCTCTTTTTTTAGTTTAGTGTGTTCATCATCTCTTTCTTATTTGCGATCGTTGATAGCCTAAGTTGATTTCACGTGCCTCTTCGATGATATTGCGCTACTCAGACCACTAATTGTTCTCATCTGTGAAATCTGGTAACTCAAGACATGCTAAGGCATCCAGAATCGAATTTCTTTTTTCGGCCGGTTTATAATTCCTTTTCGTTCAATCGTCGAGGTTTCCATTTTTTCGCAACTATGGAGGATACAAGTTTGCTTCATGGATTCTTACCTTTAAAAATAAGTGCTATTACCAGCTGCTGTAAATTCTATTAGTCGGAAGTTGTTATCGTTTATCGCTTCGTGGAGACTTTGCTCACTCAATAATCCCCATAAGTGTCTCCATTTGATGTCTCCAAGCACAACATTGGCAACAAAATCCGGACAGGCTCCAGCTAGGAGGTCTGTTTGAAAAATTATTCAGCCTATGGTTTGGAAAGTGGCTTTGATGCATCAGGCGATCAAACAGCTTAAACTTATAAGCTTTAGTTAATTAAGTTCCCACGAAGAATCCTGATCTTAACAAATGCAGTCTTTTATTTCATGTACGTGGTATCTTCAAGAGGTATACTTAATCAATGAGTAATACCCCAGTCAAATTAGCCTTCAACCTCGGAATGAAAGCGAATAAGCTGAAAATTTGCATCAACCTTTATTTTGATGTTCTAATGACTGACAAAAAAGTCTCATATCATATCGTGTCGGCGTCACAAGTTATTCGAGGTCAAAGGTCAGGTAAATCGGTTTTTTGCAATTATTTCGTTTTCTATGCGAAATACCGCGTTCGAGATTATTATGAATTTTGTAGATCATACACTTATCTACAATTTTCATTTCAATCATTTTTTTATAGCTCCAACCATTCTCGAGATATAACGCGGAGAGTGGGTAGCGCGCATCCGTATATGTAAAGTCTATACTAAACGGCGCACAGTGGGCAGAAAGCGTGGTTTAAGTGGTCAAAAATCCATAACTTTTGAACCAGTTGAGTTTTTTTTATATTTTTTTTTGTTTGTAACTTTATTTAAGTACCTTTCAATATATAATTTATCAAATATGTGTTATTTTGATTTTAAAATAATAAAAAAAAGTTGTTTTTCTCCCTGTTAATGTGGGATGACAAATTATTCAATATTGACTTAAATTGGATACAAAACTTATTTTAAAAGAACTTTCTTGAAGATCCAACAAATAGTGACCAGTAAACTATTTGTTTGAAATTCTTAGGTTTGCCCTTTGGGTCTTCACAAAAACACTCAAAAAGAAATTTGTAGTTCCCATTTTGTCCTCTTCAAGCCAACACTTTGTTTAAGAATAGTAACCAAAACCTTAAATCAATTTGGTCATTTCCATCATCCAACTATTAAATGTAACGGAACAATTAATGAGAACCACATAAAAAGAGAATACCACAGAAAATAAGTGCAAGTAAATTTACTAACCGCACTAAATAAAAACAATATGGTATGTAAGGTTAGGTAAGGTTAAAGTGGCTGTCACGATCTTATATGGAACAAAAAGGTTCCCTACTAGTTAAAACCATTTGGAGCTTCTAATGAAGCGAAGGAAACTTTTAATGTCTGTATTTATTAGATCGCTTAGTTCGTTATAGAAATATTCTCCTAGATGAAGTTTGCGTTTGGGTATGTACAAAGAAGGTGTGGGATTGTTTCCTCTTCCTCCTCGTCCAAGCAACTCCTGCAAAAATCGTTTCATAGGGCGTTTTTCTTTTT
The DNA here is from genome assembly GCA_963931855.1 of Philhelius festivus. Classification (NCBI taxonomy): domain Eukaryota; kingdom Metazoa; phylum Arthropoda; class Insecta; order Diptera; family Syrphidae; genus Philhelius; species Philhelius festivus. The sequence goes on from OZ007555.1 coordinate 151,570,812, forward strand.
TCATTCAGAGTAGAGCACTGAACAGAGCACGAGCATGTCGAACATGCTCTGAACTTTCTCCGAATCGAGCGTGTTCTAAGAGCTCTGAATTATTTTATAAACATAAGCGAGTTTTTGAGTTCTTTTCCTGTCTGTCAGAATGATTTCAGCATTTAACTCTGTCTGCTCAGCTATTTTATACCGAGCTCATAGAGTGCGCTCTGAACAATCTCTGAACACGCTCTAAACGAAAAAAGAAACACAAATTTGAACTGTTATACACTCTGAGCTAAAAAAGAAACACGATTTTTTGTTTGACAGTTCAGCTTCTACTCTGAACTAAAAAAGAAAAACACCCATAGTACACATAGTATGACACCTATTACGGAGCTGATCTGAGATCTACTGAGGGAAAATAAATACATTGACCGCTTCAAATGTAGTTTGGGCCAGATTTGTTTGGTCGCCAAACATGTGGTAGTGTTAGGCCATCTTGTGTTTGATTGTTCCAGAGCAATTCGCTTCAGCATAAGTTTACTTGTAGTGTGAAGGGAGCACACCAGCGACCACTTAATTAATTGTTTTATATCAAACCATACTTCGATACTTGACACTTAGTTCCCAGCATATGCATTGCCTTAAGCACCAGATACCTACATAACAATCAAAATACGATTCATTGATTTGCCTTCCACTTCTGGGTAATAAAAAGATACACATATATCCGACTCGTAGTCGTAGTCAATGAATAACAAAAAACCATAAGTATCATATTACCCTGATGGCATGAACGGCGCAAGTAAACAAAGTGCATACACATAGAACCATTAATGGGTTGCTCAGCGGTCATCGGCTTGGGCACCATAATATTTCAACTAAGCATTATGCCGAGTGAATTATGTCACTTAAGATAGCTGGTTATTTACCCTTAGCCTTATAATTATGCTGACTTGTGGATATCGATTGTAAGTGGGCCAATAATCGAAGTATGGATTTGATTTCGATAACATTAAAAATTATGTATAAATAGCCATAGCATTTTTTAATAAAGTTGTCTTCTCTCTCAGAACACCAAACAAAAAAGATCGTTTTTTTATTATTCTTTTGTGCAGCTTGCGAGCTAAGAAGAATTTGAAAAATACTTTTTTTTTTAAATACAACTGAATAAAACCTCGAGTGCATTAGCCAGAGGTCTGAGCTGAGGCATTCATTGCCAAGCGATTTGTTCTTTTGCATAACCAAGACCACTCGAAGCATCAAAATAATTTTACTTCATCTTTACATGGCGATCTTGCCATCATAACACCCTTCACACTTTACATGGCGATCTTGCCATCATAACACCCTTCACACTTTACAGTAGCTACAGGCATACCTATAATGTTTACCCTAACGGGCAAGAAAGGCATTTCCGTTCCAGTTCTGGGAGTTCGTTGGCTTTACAATTCCCCGGGATGTCCCTGTGTCCCGGCACCCAGAATAGGTGAATATTAAATTGTTTGGGCATCTTCATTGGAGACGAACGACAGTCTTGGTACATGGTTACAGTACAACATGTAAGATTTTGCATACAGAAGAGTCGCTATGTAAAATGTTTTTTCGCTCTGACTCGTAAATGCGGATACATGCGGATATAAATCTTTCGAGTTTCGATAAAGCACATAATCAATTTTCAATTCGTAAACAAATTAAAGCTGTGAATTTTTGTATCGCCTTTATAAACTGGAAAATTGAGTAAAATTAAGATGGGTGTTTCAAAATCAAACGGTACTAGCTACTTAACGTTTCTTTATATTTTTTTTGCGTATTATAACAAATAAATATGTGAAATAATTAGCTGTAATAAATTCAATTACTTTCCAAAAGGATTTTCAAGAAAATCCGCAAATAAAAATTGTGCCAAAAATGCTTCATACATCGATATATAAGTTTTTCTCACTTTGAATTTATTTTTCTCTTAACCTGAGCATATTTATTTAAAATAAATGTCATATATTTTACGTATAAATATTTCTTTAATTAATTAAAATTAAACTTATGTGATTCGAAAACAAAAAAAAATATTTTTGGCCACTTAAATCACGATTTATGCCCACTGTGCGGCGTCGACAAGTAAATTGTAGATCATTTTACTTGGAGGCGGATAAGATTTAGACTCGACGATATCTTCTCTAATAATTGCAGCTGTAAATTCTACTACACGCATTCGTTCTTCTACCCAGTGCCTTTTTTATTATTATACCAAGCATTAGATAAAATATTAGCTTGCGTATCACGAAAACAAATAATTGTAAATGATCCTATTTTCGTCGTTATTATTACTTCAGTTAAATATCTTTCCCTTAATTTTGAAATTATTGTTTTATCATCAGGAATATAGCCTGTAATGACATCTCTCAGCTTTTTTAATGTAAATTCTTTCTCCTTCCGAGAGCGGTTTATCACATATAAAACACAAATCAGTCATTATGCATAAAATGCTAAGTATCTACGTTTTAAATTTTCACTCTCCGCGCTATATCTCGAGAATGGTTGGAGTTATAAAAAAATGATTGAGATGAAAATTGTAGATAAGTGTATGGTCTACAAAATTCATAATAACCTCGAACGCGGTATTTCGCATAGAAAACGAAATAATTGCAAAAAACCGATTTACCTGACCTTTGACCTCGAATAACTTGTGACGCCGACACGATATGATATGAGACTTTTTTGTCAGTCATTAGAACATCAAAATAAAGGTTGGTGCAAATTTTCAGCTTATTCGCTTCCATTCCGAGGTTTGCCCCTTTTTCTGGCTTATTTGACTGGGCTATAAAGATTTTCCAAAAGGTTGCGAATGCTTCAAGGAGATAGGGTTTTTTAATTTGAATTATCCGTACACACATCGATAGTCTGGTGGATTTGTCGCCGTTCATATTAATATCACCACTGGGAATTTTATCAAAATGTTAAGGAGAAGTCACAGAAATATCGCAATTTTAGGGGTCGAATATCTAAATATGTATATATAAAATACACTCAAAAATTGACAATAACCACTTCTGTAGAAAATCTTTTGAACTTTATTTTTGTAAAAAAGTATTTCTTGAAAAGAAAATTACTTTCCAAGATAAAAATGAAAACTCAACATTACGATGTTACTCGCTACTGTAGCTAGAGCATACCCCAGATTTACATTGAATTGTTCATAATTCATTGATTCACAATATGTGCGAAGTTTCAAAACTACTAAACTTTATTTCGAAGTGAAAATCTTTATTAAATGTACTTTTGAGAAACCCACATTTTGTTAGTAAATATTAGAATCGGTTCACTACATAAATACATAATGTATTATGATACATTTTTTAACAAAAGATTTTGATAAACAAACAAAAAACTTTGAACCACAACGAAAATCGCCCATTCTATGATAAAAATCGCTCCCTATAACTGACATTCTCGAAACTCACGTAAATGATTACATCAATAAGTTAAAACAATCAATTCATTAGAATAAAATCGACTTTTAGAGTGGAGTGCGACTTATCACTTGTATTTTTTTGATTATTAAATCTTTTTTGTTTTGTGTATTTAAATCATAGGACGGGTGGGATAAAATGTTATCATAATGATCGACAATTATTTCAAGGGTATTATGTCACTTTTATCTGACATATAACTGCACTTTGGTCGATTTAAACAGAAGCATTCCCTCTTAAATAGCACTATAAACATAATCAATGTTTTATTGGCAGCACTTCATTATCGGTGGCTGTCTGTAGATAATCCAAACAATAAACAAACGTGCTAGGCTATAATAATACTGTGGTGCATCAGTTATCAACACATGTAACCATTGTCATATTATGTTTGGCTTGTGTTTGTTGTCAAGTAGTTGAGCGCCAGTTGCGGAATATTTTTTACTCCAAAAATAATGAGGACTGTTTAATATACTATGTTTTCATTCACTGAACAATAAACCAAGACTAATCGAACTAAACTAAACTCATATAGAGCTGAACGCATTCATTGAGAAATCGATTTGTTCATCATTGACAGGAATAAAATTATCTATTTCACTTCTTCTTTATAAGAAAAAGTAACACTTCATTTGCATTTTTAAATAAGCTGTCAAAACTAAAAAACAAAACATGCCATTTTATCATTAGTACACTTATTCACCGCTGTAGAAAACAATGGCGTTTGTGTAATACCCAATTTTAAACGCCGACTTTATATCAAAATGACATTTGCTCAACACACCATGCATAACATATCAAATAAAAACTCACATAAAATCCTCGATGTCAACAAACTCAGTGAATTGACACGGCTGTTGATTAAAGTATCCATAACAATAGGCATAAGTCCAAGGTTGGGCATTTTGACAGGGCGCAAAAGTTGCCTCCCTACAGTCGATATTATAGTATGGTGCAGCTGTAATCACTTGCCGGGCAACAGGCATTACACCACCACAACCAAACTGCTGTACCGGCGGCGGCGGTGGTGGTGCTGGTTGTGTTGGTGAAGATGGCGATGAAATAAATTGGTGATTTGGCAGCATTGGTAAGGGCGGCGGTGTATAAGCTACAGGAGCAGATGGCAGCTGATTATACGGTGAATTGAAATTCACACAGTGCTCATTAAGATTTGTCAAAAATGGAGGACTTGCAACTCGTTGATCAACTACTGGCACATTGACGCAAAGATTCGAATTCGAAAGCATCGCGATTTTCGGATCGAATGGCGAAAACCGTTCACCATCTTCATAAAAAAGTAGCTCCTGCGTTTGGGGAACGAATCTACATGACTCCCAGGCGTTAGCGTTGTTGTACATATTTTTTTTTTTTTTTTTGTTAAAATCTGAATTGAAAATCACCGAAACTATATTTCATCTAAACTATTATACTAAAATGAACAAAGAAAACGATACGACTTCGACGTCTAGAGAACTGTTCCACTTCAATGCCAATAAAGTTAGAAACTAAAGAGGCTTCAGCTTTGTGACAGTTAATCGAGTATCGCCGATGACGTTTTAGTTGTATTGGTATATGAAAATTTCAATTTTTTTTTTTTAATTTTCGAAATCAAAGATATTCACACACCGTTTTGTTTGGAATTGATTGAGAAGGGATTTCTTGTTATGTACGAGTAGCCTATCAATATTTATATGACAGAAGCACATTGTCGTTTCAGTTCTAAACTAAACCACTCCGTCAGTGTAGCATTATCTTGTAACTTATCGGCGATAAAGCTCACTTTCAGAGGCCGTTTTCCGTGTGGCCGCAGGTTAAACCGAAGCGACGCGACACGACGAAGACCTCTTGACAGTTTCGTTTGTTTCTAAAGAAGGTGAGCAATTGTATTTTTTGATACTAAATCCAACAGCAAATCAGTCTTATTCCAAAAAAAAAAAAATAAAAAAAATGTATCCATAATGGTGTGAGACTAACAATAAGATAAGACCGCAAAATTCAAAAGATAAGATATGAATTAAAAAATGCTCTCAACATGTGTTTACGTTGCTAAATAAATAAACAAAATTTATTATAATACAACAAGTGGCGGAATAATTACAAGTGCAAAAATTATATGTTGATGCAGTAATGTATTTTTTTTTTTCTCTTTTCATAAGATACTCGTAACTATATCATGACAGAAGATCTATTTCTAATTCTTTGAAACTTTTTCGTATTATCAGTGTTTGATTTGAGAAAGCCTATGATTCAAATATTGTTTATTATCGTTTAACAAATAAAGTATAAAGCGGAACTTGTTTAGCTTGCTAGAATTTAATAGGTTATTTGGTAAGGAGCGGTTTATCCGGGTCCCCGTTCTTGGAGTCATACATAGGACCTGGCCCTCCACGTTGGGGGTTGTGCCTTCGGGATGATTTCCCGGTCACATAAATAATTTTTTCTAGTTGCGAAACAAAAACAAGGATATGGAACGATTCACTCATGACCCAACTTGCAAAAGGAATTAGGACAAGGAACTGAACGTGGAATGTTAGGTCCCTTAATAGACCACCTGCAGTCGAATATTAAGGGTAAGCCTTAATCTGCTGCAAAGCAGATATTACCGCCATCCAAGAAATGCGATGGGATGGACCGGGACAAAACATACGAGCAGTGCAGTAATTATGACATTAAAATTGTCCTCGGATATTTCAATGCCAACTAGGAAGATAAGAGACATCTTTAGTGGCACGGTTGGAAGATACAGCCAGCATGACACCACCTCCGATAACGAATTCAGGCTAATGGACTTTGCTGTGGGGCGAGACGTTCTGGTAGCCAGTTCAAACATTTTGATATTAACAAAGGGACATGGAGATCTTCCAATTAATCAACCGTGAAATAGGTTGGGGAAGCACATTTTCATCTATGTTTTGTTATACGATGCATCGGATGCTGTGGATGGATCGGAAAACATCGGTTTTTTTTTATACGAAACACGGAACAAAATATTCTTCCATCCAAACATTTTTATTAATTGATGCACAAAATTTCATCTGTTTGAGATTAGAAATGAATATAATTTTATTAAATAAACTTTCAATTTAAATATAGTAAATAAATTTAAGAAATATGAATACAAATTACAGTATTCCATATCTATTTATTTACCCAAGTTTCTTATTTTTTTTTATTTGGTGAGAAAAAATCAGAAAAAGTTATTTCAAAAGATAGTGGCAACTATGTTTTTTTTTATAATTTGTGAGCACTCAAGGGGTTATAAATACCCTTAAAATGATTATCACAGTACGAGCGTTAGGAAAACAATGCTGTGCTGTTACCTTTTACGACATTCATTTTTATACGTTTCCGACAGGTGAGAGTGCAAAACAAATAAACAATGCTATTATGTTCATGATATGCAAGGATAACCAAGGTTTTAAATGTCCTATCTATAAAATTCAAAGTAGAAAAACAGTGGCTCGTTGGCTAGACGACAAATATGATTATTTGTCAAAGTTAATCAAATCAAAGCTTACCAGTGTTGACTATTTTTCAATTAACGAGTGATATTTGGTCTGATATTCATTTCGTCATTATTACTTCAAATTTTGCGCCCCCTTGAAGCAGCAACCAGAGAAATATCGGGAGTTAAATACTGTACCAGCAGTAAAGTAATTGTTTTAATTCATCTAATGATTACAAAATTAAAAACGGTAGTGACTGAGGAGCCGCTGTGAAAACAAGTACAAAAGCTCAATAGATACTAGCAGAAATTAATAAAAGGATGGGCTTAATTGAGCAAGATATTCCATTACCAATTGCAACTTTTTTGTACTTTTTTGATAATGATAAATCAATAGGGAACTCCTTTAAATCTGATTTATCTAATTCATCATTCGAGCAATCATCACAAACTAGTGAAAATCATAAATCGTAATTAAACATCAAACAAAGTCGAAGATTATGTTATTGATGAGCTTTTAACGTACTTGAGAACACCTTGTAGTCTACTCAGCGAAAATCCTTTAGAAGTATGTGCAGAACTAAAGGTACAATTCCCAAAGCTTTTTCAAATTGTCGTGTCAAGCTCAGTCCAATTGAAGAATATTTTTTTCAAAAGCTTGTCAAGTCCTCACTCAACAGCGAAACAGAAAAATACTGCGACGTCTAATAATAAATTGAAAATACCAAAAAAAAAAAAAAATACTGAAAAACTTTGTGATGAATAACTTTTTTTTAGTTTTTTTTATTTTTCGATCATTTCTTATTTCTTGTTCTTAAACCTTAATTTTTACCATATTTTTTTTCGAAAACATCGATGTTTTTAGTGTACATCCCTAAACCAGATTGACCACATTGCGATCGACGCAAGGCACTTCTCCAATATACGAGTATATGTATGATGTCCGCACGTTCCAAGGGATTAACATCGACTCGGACTACTGCCCCCTATCGGCATTTGAGAACAGCAGGCTAAACGCTCTCGTAGATCAGCAGGTACAAAGCCCCTGGTGGCAATTAATTAATATTGAACGAGACGGAAACTGGTCGTTCTCGTCTGCCAAAACAGGTGCTATATTTTCTTCAAAACTTAATGTGGAATTTGTTTAAATTTTTCTGTGACTTCACGTGCTCCTAGCGAATGTGAGTTATATTGATGATATTCAAAATTTGCTGGCGATCGGCTGGTAATGACTGAGTAGGAGTAAGGGTTATTTTTGAATATTTGCTACTTAATCAGAGAAGCAGAGATGTCTGCTGCAAAAGTAATGAACAAAATTGTGTAGCATGGAACACTTCGTTACGCAGTGTGTTGTTAAACCATATATTATGAATTGACAATTGACCAAAGAAATTACATTGCATTTTGCCTCTGGAGAGATCTCCATTGACTGTAACTTGAGAGTCATTTTTATCAATGAAAAGAACGGCGCGTGAAAATCAAATCATACATTTATTTTTTTTATATGAATTAGTGTTTCTGAAGCAATTAAGGGTTTTAACCTGAATGCACATTCTGTTTGTTAACGTAGTCGATTAGCCAATCTTCATGTGCATCATCACTTAAAAAAGAAATTGGGCGATAATGTTTTTAAGTTGCCGTCGACTAGGAGTTTTGGTTATAAAATTTAATTCATTTTAATTTTTTGTAGACGTTTTTCGTTAGTGAACTTCACCATCTTAAAGCGGATATCGCATGAAAACAAAACAGATGTAAGAAAAAACGATATTCTTTCAAATGCTGACGACTGACAAGGTTTGCATCTATAATTTGATTAATAAAGTAAATACGTGGCACTAAAATAAGTAGAAAATAAGTTTGAACTGTATAAGCCCTACGAATCTTGAAGAAAAAATACCCTGAATTTAAGTTTTTTTTTTCCTAAAAAAATTTATTTTGTCGGTAATAAAAGCCCATAAAATCATTGAACAAAGTTTTATCATATTAAATTTTAGAATGAAATATTATTTGTAAGATTTAGAAGTAACGTTTTTAACGAAAATTAAAATAAAATGGAAGACTGAAACAACATACTTGCTGTTATGTAAATGTGCTTTGGAATTTAAAAATTGTTTAAAAATAAATTTAAAACATAGATTAAATGATATAAAAATATTCAAACGCATAAAATTGCCCGAAATTGCCCTCTGATTTCTAGAAAAGTTTGAATGTATGCAAACAAAGTTTAAAAATCGTTTTATTATTAAATACATTTTTTAAATAACAAATTTCTTTAAAATTTTTGAAAAAAAAAAAAATTTGAGATGCCAATTTTAAGTATTTAGTTACATAGAATTTAGGAAATAATTAAAAAAAAATAATCGTATATTGAATCTGGGATGGTAGGTAAAGTTTATCACCAAAACATAAGTCCAAGGAAATCGAGAGGAAAAGCTATTTCGGAGAATATTAGTGATACTCAAATTTCGATTTATAACCGTTTCAATAAACAAAAATATTCAAAAGATGGTTAGCTTAACTAACCATCTTACCTGAAAGACTAAAAGCCTGAAAGGCGTAAATGACTCAGAAACGTAAATGATTCAAAACCGCTAAGGTTATCACCTTTTTCCTTGATCTACCGGGTGAACTACATTATGAAGCCATAAATATCGTTCGTTAACAAATAAAAAATAATATTAGAAAAATGTACAGCGCAGATTTATAGGGGAGAATGGGCACGAAAGTAACTGTATTTATATTTTAAGGCGAAGTTCCTGATGTTGGTGTCGAGAGAAATGATAAAACTAACTCGGTTTGACACACCTGTTGCGTTCGACATTACAGATAGTTAAATGAGAAAGGGGGGATTATTCGTTTCTCCTCTTGGTTAATTTGTTGAGAAAACTTAAAAAAAACAACTGGTGTCCTTTAAGTTTTAAATTAAAGAGATTTCGATAGATAGATATTTTCATAAAAAGATTTAACGAAAACAGTAATTGCTGGTATAAAATTAATTTATTGATCATTTCCGGCCGTAGATAAATCGAGACAAATCGGTCCTTTCAGAGGCGTTACACCTGCTAATCTACCATATTACAAGATTCAAGCATCAATATTACCGAACCAAACATATATCGACTTATAAGTCTGGCGGCCGACCGCGATTTGAAGTATAATTTGTTAAAAGCTTAAGAGTTGTTTTAAATAGAGTTTTTGCAATAGAGTTTTAAAGACCTGTTAATCTGAAGTTTCGTGATTTCTTCAGAACTATCCTAATTTTGACTGAGTTGAGTTACATGAGACAATATAAGTTATAAACTTGATCAATAATTGAGTAGTAAGATCTATAAGCAACTTTTCGTTTTTTATACTATTTTCTTCTAACCATGTCGTTAGTCTACTAAGGAGAACGGAGGTTAATAGCTTATAAAGCGTGTCAAGAAATGCCAGTCCCCTATAATTAGGTGCATGTTTGCATCTCCTTTATTAAACAGTGGATATAAAACCGATTTTTTAAATTAATCTGAAACGATTGCAGTTTCAAACATTGCGACAGATAATTTATGAAATTTCAATGACTAGAGACGGGGTTGCATTTTTTTTAGAATTCGAATGGAAGGTTTATTCTCACCTTTTCTTTCTTCTAATCACATCGATTTTGTGATATTAAAGTTATTTGTTTAATTAATGTTATGACATAAATATTAATGGTACTAGATTTTTTTTCATTTTTAGATTATCGGTATACATATCGAAGTTACTCGTATTGTTTGATAGTTAAAATTATTTTATTTATTCATATAATTAATTTGCATTTAAAATTCACAATTACATATTAAGTTTAAATTGAGTTTCCTGAAATGACTCATCTTTACTTTTGTAACTCCCACACTCTCCTAAAGCTTTAAAACAAATTTGTAAATTCATTTATTTAAAAAAAAAAAACCACACTCCAAGGTGCACCATTATTTCCAAACGATTGATTGACGTCTTTTGGAATTACCCCCAATTCAGCTTGAATTTCCGGTCTGAATCCAATAAGACAGTTTTGGAACAGCTTTGGTATATTAATATTAATATCAAAGCCGTACAGCGACAATATACAGTGAACTCTCTCATAAACGTAAACTTACGGCACAGAAAAATGTGTCTTTGGAAGGTGTCCTTTTATGAGGAAAATATATACAAAAACTAAAAAAATATATTTTTTGACTTCTTTGGACTTTCATGCCCTCGATCAGGGACTTCTTTTTGTATTTCAAAGTTATACAATTTTTCATCATTTTACATCCACTTATAGCAAGAGTAATAAATGGTCCAAAATGTTTTTCAAGATAGCCAGTGTTTGGATTTTCTATTTTTATACATCTCATGAGGTTAGGTTTTATTCTTTTATTTTCCAATTAATGTGTTTTTGTGTTTTCTTGAAACAACCTACGAATTATTCTGTATCAGTCAGTCCACATCAAACTTATTTAAAATAAGACATGGCACATATCGTTTACCTGTAAAGAAAAAAAAAGAAAACAAAATTAATATCAAGTCATTAACATATTTATATATTTTATAAAAGAATTAGGGAACATCATTAAATGGAACTTTAAGTTAAGCAAAAAAGCACATGTATGTACATGTAACATTTATATTAAACAGAGATGTATGTAAATTTATGCAATCAATTTAGTCTATAATCAGTTAAATGAAAATTGTTATATATAGTTTAACATTTATAGTTAACATATGTCCACATATTAATAAATAGAATCCTTCAAACCAACATATTTTTAGACACCTAACGTGCAAATACAACTATAGAAGAACTAACTACACTACGCAACATGTGTGCTTATTATAATAATAAGAAGTACCCCTTTGCATAGTGGTTAGTGCGTTGGATTGTCATGCAGAAGGTCTTGGGTTGGGTTCTCAGCCGGGTAAATATTCGTCGGATGTCCGCTTAGATTTCGTACGTGCAGTTTAAATTTACTCCGAGTAGATGAATTCTTTGATCACTTCGAAGATCCTACAGCTCAGTTTTTCATATCAATAGTTCGTTCAATAGTTGAGAAGGAATATTTTACAGAACGTCGGACAGTCGATATCAATCAAAAAACACAAAATGTTGGACAGATTTAAGTACTAGCGATAATATTCGCTATGAGCCTTGTTAACAATTTTTTTGTAGCTCCTTTTTAATATACTTAAACTAAACGCCCAACAATAAAAAATATACCATTTGAAAGCTAATATTAATTAGAAGTGCATCAGAAGAGATTATGTGAATTCGTCGACTATTTGCATGTGAAAATAGAAATAGAAATCATGGATTTTCCATACAAAATGTCTAAAATAAAAATACACGATAGACACAGCTGTTTGTCAACAAAGTTCACTTCCAACGTGTTTCATGTTGCTCACATTTAATCTTTGTTGTTTCGTTCCGAACAGAGTACATCTACTTACAATAAGTAGGGATACTCTACATACACATGCAACACCAAAAGCTGCAAAAAAGTGAAAACAGGTAAACAATATTGACAAGGTCAATCATTCGTTAGAGTTGGAATATTATTACGGAAACCAGTTTTCACTAATGGTCAATTATACATGTGTCGCAGCAAGTAGAGTTCAATCTTTTGATGGCTTGAAATTTTATATTTCTGAATGCAGAGGTCAAGGCCATTTAGCAAATAACGAAAGAATATTTACAAAAAATATTGTTTACACGTAAGTATTGGATCATTAAATGAACTTTACGTGTAAGTATATCATATCATTTATTTTAATTTCTTGAGCTCAATACTTAAATATAAATACAAATGGTCGAATTTCGACCACAGGCGATAATAGTCGGAATAAATCGGAGGACTTGTATTGTAGGACTTGCTTGAATTCAGTTACTATTGTATGTAATTCGGTTTCGAGTTTACCCCCACAATTAATAACCTACGTTGTGGTATTAAAATCAGCAACCAGCAGCTTAGTATTTTTTTTAAAAATCTCCGATTCGCGAGACTCTTCGATCTCCTTAAACTGAGAGGCTATGATGCCATTTTCTTTGTACGTAGGATCTTCTTCTCCATGCTCGATACTTTTTTCTTTTTTTTTTTCTTGCGCTTAATTTTTTCTGTTGAACGAATTCATCACCTAGGGTGGTTGGTAGTCTACGGTAGTTTCGACTGCCATTTTGTTGATACACGAATACTGCAATGACTGATCATTGGAGTCTGTGGTAAGTTAGAGATCTTCTCCCTCAGGGGCTCTACGTAGACTCTGGTAACTCCAAAAATACCAAGGTGTCCAACGTTCTATTCTATTCTATTCTATTCTATTCTATTCTATTCTATTCTATTCTATTCTATTCTATTCTATTCTATTCTATTCTATTCTATTCTATTCTATTCTATTCTATTCTATTCTATTCTATTCTATTCTATTCTATTCTATTCTATTCTATTCTATTCTATTCTATTCTATTCTATTCTATTCTATTCTATACTACTTCTCCCTCAGGGGCTCTACGTAGACTCTGGTAACTCCAAAAATACCAAGGTGTCCAACGTTCTATTCTATTCTATTCTATTCTATTCTATTCTATTCTATTCTATTCTATTCTATTCTATTCTATTCTATTCTATTCTATTCTATTCTATTCTATTCTATTCTATTCTATTCTATTCTATTCTATTCTATTCTATTCTATTCTATTCTATTCTATTCTATTCTATACTATTCTATTCTATTCTATTCTATTCTATTCTATTCTATTCTATTCTATTCTATTCTATTCTATTCTGTTCTATTCTATTCTATTCTATTCTATTCTATTCTATTCTATTCTATTCTATTCTATTCTGTTCTACTCCACGTGCTATGATTTGAATTTTGTTTTTTTTTTTGTGTTATACGAGTATATTTATGAACGATGGACCCGAAACAACCCTCAAGCAAGAGATATTAAAATTGGAGCCAACATATAAATGAAAATGACATTGGTTAAAATACAAATTGATGCTTATAACGCATAATTTATTATGAATGCATCCAACTCAATTTTTAATGGATTCTGAGTGACATTATAAAAATATAATTGACCATCATTTGTCATTGTTAGAATGCGAAAGTGGTGTAGTTGGAACTTGGAAGTTCACTTCTTGTTGCTGATGGACGTCATTGACATTAATTGAATCGAGAGAAAGAGGGGAATGACCGAGCTGTATTTTGAGAGATTTCAATTGTGTGAGAGATGTCAATGTCAAAATATGCACCTAGTTGACTTTAAGAGTTTTTACTTTCGCTCTCATTTCAATTATACAAGCTAAAGAGACATTTGGCAGCACATTGGATGGCAGTGCAGCAAAATGATAGTCTTTTAATTGATTTTTTGATCAATTGACAATTTGCCGTCAAAACTTCTTCGATTGAAAACTTTAACTTAGACAATCATTGAATTCATAGAGAATTCTAAAATGTATTCTTCAAAATAAATTTATTTTTAGATTGATATACTGGTTGAATGGAGTGCTACCACTGGAACAAGAGCTGTAGCGGAAATAACGGGTGATTTTTTTGAGGTTAGGATTTTCATGCATTAGTATTTGACAGATCACGCGGGATTTCAGACATGGTGTCAAAGAGAAAGATGCTCAGTATGCTTTGACATTTCATCATGAATAGACTTACTAACGAGCAACGCTTGCAAATCATTGAATTTTATTACCAAAATCAGTGTTCGGTTCGAAATGTGTTTCGCGCTTTACGTCCGATTTATGGTCTACATAATCGACCAAGTGAGCAAACAATTAATGCGATTGTGACCAAGTTTCGCACTCAGTTTACTTTATTGGACATTAAACCAACCACACGAATGCGTACAGTGCGTACAGAAGAGAATATTGCGTCTGTTTCTGAGAGTGTTGCTGAAGACCGTGAAATGTCGATTCGTCGCCGTTCGCAGCAATTGGGTTTGTGTTATTCGACCACATGGAAGATTTTACGCAAAGATCTTGGTGTAAAACAGTATAAAATACAGCTCGTGCAAGAACTGAAGCCGAACGATCTGCCACAACGTCGAATTTTCAGTGAATGGGCCCTAGAAAAGTTGGCAGAAAATCCGCTTTTTTATCGACAAATTTTGTTCAGCGATGAGGCTCATTTCTGGTTGAATGGCTACGTAAATAAGCAAAATTGCCGCATTTGGAGTGAAGAGCAACCAGAAGCCGTTCAAGAACTGCCCATGCATCCCGAAAAATGCACTGTTTGGTGTGGTTTGTACGCTGGTGGAATCATTGGACCGTATTTTTTCAAAGATGCTGTTGGACGCAACGTTACGGTGAATGGCGATCGCTATCGTTCAATGCTAACAAACTTTTTGTTGCCAAAAATGGAAGAACTGAACTTTGTTGACATGTGGTTTCAACAAGATGGCGCTACATGCCACACAGCTCGCGATTCTATGGCCATTTTGAGGGAAAACTTCGGAGAACAATTCATCTCAAGGAATGGACCGGTAAGTTGGCCACCAAGATCATGCGATTTGACGCCTTTAGACTATTTTTTGTGGGGCTACGTCAAGTCTAAAGTCTACACAAATAAGCCAGCAACTATTCCAGCTTTGGAAGACAACATTTCCGAAGAAATTCGGGCTATTCCGGCCGAAATGCTCGAAAAAGTTACCCAAAATTGGACTTTCCGAATGGACCACCTAAGACGCAGCCGCGGTCAACATTTAAATGAAATTATCTTCAAAAAGTAAATGTCATGGACCAATCTAACGTTTCAAATAAAGAATCGATGAGATTTTGCAAATTTTATGCGTTTTTTTTTTAAAAAAAGTTCTCAAGCTCTTAAAAAATCACCCGTTAGCTGTCAATAAGTGTCGTACCTGATCTTTTTTATGTGCACGCAATGCTGCTGTACAGATTTCTTACCTTGTGTGAACTGATTTAAATCTTGAAGAGAACTTCAACCATAAAACACTGGTTTTGACAGCTCACACACCTTTCGTGTTTTGTGTTACTGTCAAACATCTTTAGTTTGGTCTATAATTTAACCATGAATCGTCTTACAAACGAACAACGCTTGGAAATTATTGAATTAAGAAACTTCATCGCGCGCTTCTTCCATTTTATGGTCAGTTTAATCGACCTACTGAGGCGGCTTTTCGGGCTATTGTGACTAAATTTCGCACTAAATTTACATTTAAAGATTTATCCATCTACTCGTATTTTTATTTTGTATTGTTTTATTGCTTTGGAAACACGTTATTAAATGGACCTACAGTATCCAGTACAGGAGTAAGGTGTTTTTTATTTTATATACGAATGGGAGGAAATGATTGACGAGTTTAAGGAACATGAACGATATCTGTTTTCCGGGTTCAACAATAGAACCCAATAAGATGAGGGTACTCCACATGCAGCTAAGATTTCGATGGAAAAGCTCAGAGTAATATTTCCCAAGAAAATTTAAAAGTCTGTTGAGTTGAATGGACGGAAAAATAATATCCTTCTTGTTAAACTGCTTTTAATAAAAATAAAATATGAAAATAACAATGACGTTCTGTTTTTTTTTTAAATTTTAAATTAAACTTAAAAAAACGATCTTTAAATTTGAAATTAAACTTAAACAAAAACGATCTGCACCCTTCAGCTGTCATTAATACTCGAGTTAATAAAAACAAAAGTTACTCCCCAGCCGTTGTCCCCCAAAAATAATGAAAAAAAAAACTTTTTTCATCTTGCGAGGAAGTGTCAAGTCCGCCAAGAGTGTCTCTTGTCCTGAAAAGTGGAAATTTCTGTACAGGAAACGGATACATGAATGTTAAATGGAAGTCAATAATTTTACCCCAAAACGGATTAAATTGGTCTTTGATAAAAAGTCCAAAAACAAATCTAACAAATACCATGACCACTTGACCAACAATTCAAATGCTAAAAATACATACCTTTTATTACCAATTTATCTCTTTTGCAAGTGTTTTTATCTGGCGAAGGGGTAACTCATGATTCAAAGCACAACACAAAATGGCATTTGAGAATTATAATTTCACAGAACTAAGTCAAAAAATGATTTTCAAAATAATGAGTGAGAAGAAACAAACAGACCAGTCACATGGTGATGATGATAATGAAGCGGATGACTTTTGCCGTTTATGTAGGCGGTTAGTTTAGCAATCATCACGCGCCTCGCAAATTTTTCTTTTAAAATGTATTTTTGTTTGGAATTTTCTAAATTCATTCATTGACATGATTTTACCTGATGAAATATACAAGAAACAAACATCTTAAAATTTATCATGATTTAAGATAGAGATACGAGCATTCGCTGTTTTTTTTTAGTACAGTGCTTTAACTTCTTCAATTCTGACCACAATTACTTTCAAAATCTTTGGGAAAGATACTTAAATATGGGACGTTTGTAACAATCTCAAGTTCCAGGTTCTCATGTAGATGTCTCCACTAGATTGTCTAGACATTCATTGTGCTAGATCCTAGATACCTAGATTGTTGAAAATGTTTCAAAGAATTAACGTGATTGAAATTCAAGTCAGTAGAAAATTTTGCAAGCTAAAAGTTTGAGAACGATCTAGTGAACTGACTTCATTCTTGCCTGGGTTTTTTACCTAAGTTTTTATTTGAACAATTCGCAATAGGGTGAGGTAGTAAGAATTGGATTTTTAATCCAGATTTTTTTATAAATGTTGAAAAATCGATTACATGGATTATTCAGAAGTATTTTGGTTTTTCATAATTATAAATTTGTATGGCTTTTGGTTGTTGATTCAGCACTTTTTAAAAAACATTTTCAAAACCGAAAAATTGTAGACAATAATTGAAAGTTTTTCTTATATAAAAGCAACGCTTTTATTTGAGATTTTTCGCCTATGGATTATACTTGTTCAAAATAGAAAGTTTGCGGAAACCACAATTGAAAAACTTTCTGCAATCATTACTCTTACAAAGAAGGAAAATCGCAGCGGAAAGTAGGTTCGCAGTTGAAGATATGGAAGGGCTGAGTTCAACGTGCCAATGGAGCGACAAGCCCAAAACAGGATGTGGAGATAAACCATCACGGTCAGGATTGGCTAGAGCTACAACTTAAAACGATAATCATTAAGTAGTAACAACAAGCAAACGAAATAAGCGAAAACCGCACCGGAAATACATGTCGAAATAATTACAACATAAGCTAAGCCGCTGTCCTTGACAACGATTAAACGGAGGCTAAGAGATGCTGGACTAGTTGGCCGAGTGGCTGTTCGAAAAGTGGCCAAAAAAAGAAAAGGACTGTGCAGAAGAAGATTTTAACACAGTTTTATGGAACGATGAGTTCAAGTTGGAGGTATTTGGCATAAAACGTTCGACGCAACGCTGAACAAAAGTTGCTACCTGACTGTATGGTTGCTACCGTCAAGCATGGGGGTAGTTCTGTGATGGTTTGGGGATGTTTCTCTTCAAGTAGAGTGGGAGATTTGAATCGAGTTATTGAGAAAAAACTAAGGAGGCATATTAGAAGATATTGGAAAAAAATCTTTTGAAATCTCGACTAAGATTGATAGGCTAAGCGTTCATATTCCAACAGAATACACGTCTAGTCTTTCCTAGGCTTACCTCAAACAGAGAGAATTCGAAGAAATCTTACAAGTTATGTTATCTCAATCACCGGATATAAAACCTAGTTATTTTGCGGAACTGGATATAAGGATCTAGGATCAATGCCCTTAATGGGAAAATGCGTGGTGGAATACATTACAGGATTTCTGCAGCAATATTGTATATGAAACCATTTAAAAACATTTAGCTAGAATGCCAAGAATTGCAGACAAAAAAGGAATCGAATGTAAAGGAGGCTTTTTCGACGAAAAATAAGTTTAAGCCATTTTGACTTCTAAATTTCTATGTGTGCCACGATCTGTTAAAATTTAAAAAAAAGTAATTTATCTGAAAAGATCAACAGGTTGGCGAATTAGAAGTATGTCCGAGATATTGTACTCCATGAACATATCCTTTTGCATTGTTAAATGCAACGGTGAGCTTTTATTTACTTTCGAAGTCAAATTTGCAGAAAATTTCACAACCGTAAGTTATCAAAGGTAATGTAAATGTTTCACGTGTTATTTCCGGATATGTAAAGGAGTATAATACTGCGTTGCCAAAGAGTACGAAGAACACCATATTTCTAACCAACAATATAGATTACATGATTTTTCCAAGTGAGATATAACTTAACATCATTAGCATAAAGTCGAATGGAGCAATGTTTAATTAAAGTTGGAATGGTAAAAAAGAAGACATTCTTGGAGGACACGTCTTTCATTTGATACAAAACTGGAGACCTGGAGAGGACTTTATTGAGCTTTGGGTCAAATATGAAAAGATCAGTTTGACTGCATTAGGAGAAAAGTTATAATATCGAGAACGAGAGCTTTTCGCAAAGTGCAGAATGTTTTACAATGTCGAATGCCTTAGAAAAATCAGGGAACACAAAAAAGTTACACATGCATTTTCGATAAATTTGGGTATGTCCTCGAAAAACTTATTAATGCAGTGATGCAACATTACTGATATTAGGTGAGTATATTAACAACTTTTTGATAAATAAACTGAGTTTCTTTGAACTTTAAAATCGCTCAAGAGTTTAAAGTTTAAACAATAATACCGGACTCATGCACACGTCTTCTCCGTAGCTCTTACTATAGATTTTGGGATGATATCTTTTGAGCTTTCAAAAACTAAGAATAGCTCATCCACCTCCTGTTCCTCTTGCCGCCTCAGCAAAGACGAACTCTGAACATTACCCCAAACCTGTATATCCTATAGATAATTTGACCGAGCAGGTTGTTACGCTATTTACTAGAGCTGTGTCAATCGTTTTAGAAGATCGAATCAATCAATGATGGATTGGTTCAAGTATTCGATCTTTTCAATCAATCGTTCATTCAATCAAAATCATTTTTTATCCAACCGTTTCGTTATGAACGAGATCAAGACCGATACGAAATGTTTTCAATCGTTCATTAAACTGAAACCAAACCGAAACAATGTGGAAATGAACAAAAGTTTGACTTTATGTACTTCTTTTCGGCTTCATTCACGCCATCTTCTACGAGTATTGTACGAGTATATAAAATGAAGAATATATATTTCGTTTAATTTCTATACCTATTTGGTATTGTGAAATGACTGAGAACAAGTTGAATGAACGAATTATAAGTTATTTTTCGTTCGTTTCGTTTATTTTATGTTCATCGGTTTCAGTGGCAACAGATTGACATTATGATTGATTGATTTGGTCCTTTGTGATTGGAATTAATCAATCTTTTTGGTGAACGGGTCACAAAGACCGAATCAATCGCGATTGACACAGCTCTACTATTAGTGTTGCCAAAAATTAATGGATACACGGCGGTATGGAATACAGAGGAAATGTCTGAATGGTTTCAAACCGAAGGAGTACGTCAGGGAAGTGCTAAAAGCCCTTTTTTGTTCGCACTATACATCCTTTTTGCCTGTTAATCTGGATAATGCCCTAATCAATGCGCTTTTCTTTGCAGATGAAAAATTTGCGTGGAAAAACTTCTGAGGTTTTATGTTAAAAGAATATTTCGTCTTCTCTAAGAACCCTAAATAGTACCTCGTGATGCTGGAAACAGAACAGATCTTCACATAAAATTTTTATTTTTTTTTTATAAAAATTGTATGTGAAGATCGGGGACTGTTCTGTGTCCCGATTTTCACAGGCACACTTAAAGTTCAAATTTACTATATTTTATTAGGGTTTTGCATTACTCCAGTATAGTAGTAAGTACCCCTTGGCATAATGGTTAGTTCGTTGGACTGTCATGCGGATTCTCAGCCGCTGCAAGAAAGTTTTTTTCATGGGTGTACTGCCTCTTGCGAGGAATTGACAAATTCTCCAACAGTATCTCTTGTCATGGAAAGTGCTGCTCATAAGCCGTTCGGAATCGGCAGAAATTGTAGGTCCCCTCCGTTCCTGGTAACATGCACACAGGAATGGTTGAGAGTGGCAAGTCACTAGGTCTTTGTTCACTTCGAGCTGTTGCACCAAATTTATTTATTATTACTCCAAGGAACGACTAACAAGGAAAGCAGCCCTTCAAGTTATTCATCGGAAAAATTGTTGGTAAGATTCTTCTTTAGCTGCAATGTTTTAACGGAGGATGGAATGTTATCGCATTTAAATAAAATGGATGTCCGAAGCCCTTCAATTACTACAAGCATACGATGAATTTAAAATAAATTTCCCAACCAAAACGAACTTATAATTTCAAATACTGCCAATAGACGCATTCAGAAATAAAATTCAAATGAATCCTTCAGAGATGTATAACATAAAACAGTGGTGTGGAAAAAAGTTCATGCGTCATTTCATGACAGGCAGATCGTGTACATACATGTGAACAATAAAAATGTTTGACAATTCCGATAGGTCTTTGTGTGTGTTTGCAATAATAATGTAACAAATACGGTACTCTTTCCGTTCCCATATCAGAAGGATGTATGACAGCGTAAAATTATCAAATTATGTCCTTAAATGTTTTTAAAAGTAGAAAGAGTTACGAAATCTTTAAAATAAATATCTTCACGTCAAAAACATACATAGGTATATATTTCGTTTCAAATCAATAATATCCTAAGTAAATAAGGGCTTGTTGAAGGGGTTCTTGCCACACATGTGGCATTAAATCTCTCACAGGTATGTGCCAATGCTGATCGGTGTATTTTATTCAATGAACATATAAGTAAGGGAAGACCCTTTTTCTGGATTAAATTGGAAAGGTAATGGATATGTATGTAGGTACATTCATTCAATGTATTCAAATGCAGATGTGGATTAATACCGTGATCTGCGAGAAAAATTTATGTTGTATTTGAAGTGAATATTCAAAAGGGTCTCATTTCTTTTTATGTAACAGTTCAATGTTGGGTTTTATAAGATGGCTGTTTGATTGATTGGTGATAGTTATTTCAGGAATACGACCCAAACTCAAAATAGTTGGTCTATTCATTTATTAACACATTAATTCTTCATATATCCTAAATTTAGTGGCAGTCAGCTTTTGTTCATTTAAAAAATGTTGTCAATTTAATAAAGTAGTTTCACTGAGAGTAAATTAGACCTAACAAAACAAAATTTGAGAGAGCAAATAGCAACAATATTCCATTCATTTCAGACAAAGATAAGAGCATAAAAGTTGGTCTACTCTTTTTTGGGTGCAAAATAGTTGATCTAAGACTATTTAAATATAGTTTCAGTTAACCGTTATTATAAAAATGACAAGCACTGGTTTTATTAATGATTATTGTATGATTTTATACAAGCTAGCGAGAGTTTCATGTCAATCCTGGCGCGTGGCGTTGCATTATCAGGAGACCTAAGGGAATCAATGATTAAAGCGTTTGAAACAGGATTGTCTAGCTACGAAATCCCTAAAAATTTTAATTTACCGCTCTCGTCAGTGCAGAACATAATAAAAAAGTTTAAAAATTCTGGAAATGTGGATATATGCAACAGAACGGGACATCCACTAACAGCAAAACCTCGCGATTGCCAAATTTTTAAAGAAAATCGACGATATTTATCTGCTTCAATAACGGTACAGTGGAGAGCACAAATTCAAAAAAGTGTTTCGGTGGACAGTTGTAAGCAGATGATGAAAAAAATGGGATACAAATTTTATAAGGTTTATTTTAAAATATTTAAGTTTTGCATAAATTACGACAACTTAAATAATTAAAAACGCAGGCAAAAGAAATATCACTACTGACACCTAAGCAAAAGAAAAGGCGCATTGAGTGGTCCAAACAACTTAAAAATTTGGACTTTTAGTCAATGGCGGTCCGTTAATTGGAGTGATCAGTACAGATTGGAAGTTTGTGTTGGTGATGAACGAGGACCAGTGATAAAAAATGCTAAAGAAGCCTTTCACAACTCACAAGGACTGCCTTAAACAAACCGTAAAGCTCCCAGTATCTCTAATGGTATGGAGGTGCATGTCGGGATGTGGTATGAGTAATTTGCATTTTGTAATTGGGATAGCTAATGCTGTCAAGTACCGCAACATTTTGGAACAGGAGCTGCCTCCGTCAATACTACGTCTTAAATATAGCAATGCGGAGTATATTTTCCAACAGAATGGTGCTTCTTGTCATACGGCTAGGTCAACAATGGTATGGTTAACTGCTGAAGCAATTCTTTATTGGAATGGACTTCCAGCAGCCCTAATCTTTCACCAATCGAAACTGTTTGGCACACGATGAAGCAAAAATTGCGAAAGGAACCGCGTCGGACTCTTCAAGATTTAAGATCCACAATTACAAATAATTGGGAATCTTTTGGTGCCGAAGAGTGTCAACAATTAGTTGACACTATGCCAAGGTGCATTATAGAAGCAGTGATTAAGGCCAAAGGTCGCTTAACAATGTGGTAAAATCAACATAAAGAATCATAGACCAACTATTTTGCATCTAAGAAATGTGTATAAATCGTTATTTAGTTTTGTAAAGAGACTCCATATCAATATTTTATTAAGCCACTTTCTTTTTTTGTCCACTTTTCTTATTTAAAATGAATAGGATAGGAATGTATATCAAAAAATAGTTTTTGTTTCGAAATAGGTTAAGAATACATATTTGCATTCTATCCTCGGTAGACCAACTATTTTGAGTTTGGGCTCGTATAACGTGTTCAATTAAATAGTGTTGAGTATTTTTTAAGTTCTGAATTGTATATATGTGAGTATGGGACTCAAAAACCTTTTACTTTTTATCTTCTTTGGAGTGAATCCCCTTGGTTACTGCATTTGATTTGTGATGCCGTAGTTAGGATCTCAAATACTAGTCGCTGCCACCTCAAAACAAATCTATTTTCCGCAATAATATATCTTGTTATTAACAAATTCTTCTTCTGAAACGAAAAAAAAATCTAGGTTCCCTTCATTTAAGCCTAAATCTTTTTTTTATTCAACTTGACTAAAAGATTTCGCTATTCCAAACGTTATATGTATTTATTAAATTGTGCGCCAGTGAATTTCTTCTTGACCCGAGAACTGGTAGAAGTTGCAGGTCCCTTTAAAATTTAGGTTTACTTTTTACTTGCGATAAGGTACTATAGGGCAAGTTCTGCATTTGGAAAAAAAATCGAACTCGAGATTTTGATCAAAGTTGACATTACGATGATAGCGAAGACGAAAAAAGTGGGTCCGACAATTCCGTCTGTCTGTCTGTATGTCTGTATGTCTGTATGTCTGTATGTCTGTACCTCAAACTACAGCCTAAACTACTGGAGGTATTTTCTTCAAACTCGGTAGTTAAGGGTCTTCGGTGATTCCCTAGAGGAGAAATTGAAATTTTTTTTTAGCTCCAAAACTAACGGTACCCCCCATACACCCGTAATGCAAAATCTTATTTATCTCGAAAACGGCTCTAACGATTTTGATAAAAAAATTATGTGTGATATTATGGACATTGGTTAAAAAAAAATTTGGGGGGAAATGTTATTAGGGGTACCTGTCATAGAACGGTTTTTTTGATTTTCAAATTTCTCACCAACGGCTCTAACGATTTTAACCAAAATTTTTATGCAGGAGCTGCTTTTCATTTGAAAAAAATATAAACTTAAAATTCTTTCGAAAAAATAGTTTTTGGATTTTTAAAAAAATAATACAAATTTTTTTTTGAAAATTTAATTTCTTGAAAACCGATGCACGATTAAATTTTTAAATTACGTTTTAAAATGTATTTTATTAAATACTAACAATTTGCATATCAATTTTTTTTATAAAAATTTTAAGGAAACTTTAGTACACAAAAAACATGTTTCAGTGTGTCTGTATGTCTGTACCTCTCACTACAGCCTAAACCACTGGACCTATTTCTTTCAATCTCGGTGGTTAAGGGTATTCGGTGATTCCCTAGAGGAAAAATTGAAATTTTTTTTTTAGCTCCAAAACTAACGGTACCCCCCATACACCCGTAATGCAAAATCTTATTTATCTCGAAAACGGCTCTAAAGATTTTGATAAAAAAATTAGGTGTGATATTATGAACATAAGCTACATTTTGGTCAAACAAAATTTTGGGGCAAAATGTTATTAGGGGTACCTGCCATAGACCCGTTTTTTTTTTTATTTTCGACTTTCTCATTAACGGCTCTAAGGATTTTAACCCAAAATTTTCAGCAGGAGTCCCCTTAAGTTTAAAATAATATTGTATATAAAAATATTCGAAAGAATATTTGTTGGTTTTTTTTTGAAAAAAAAAATTTTGTTTAAATCAATATCTTCAAAACCTATGAACGATTATTTTTTGAAATTATTTCCTAAAATCAATATTATTTAATACTTAAAATTCGCATCCCACATTTTTTTCTTGAAAAATTTTAGAGAAATTTCTTATATAAAAAATTTATTTAATAATAAAACGTTTTTTTAAAGTTTATTTGCATAAATTCATACTTTTTCGGAAACCAGAGGGCAATTTTTACTTTTACATAAGAGCAAGTTCGTGCGATCCAGTCGTGCATTTTATTTTTCATGATGAAGTCCATGAACGGGCATCGTTTGAAAAGTCGCCAGGTCAAAATCTACAGACTGAGAAAATATACGTTTGGATGCGTGTAGAATGAATTGGTTATAATGTCTTTACTCTTTTTTTCCTCCCCAATGGAAAATGCTGTTAAGATCAAAATTAAATGAGCTTATCATACGCTACCGTTCAAGTTCCACTTCTGAAGAGCAAGAAAATAAATCTTAAAACGAATTATAAAAAGCTGAGTGTAGTTCGTATCATAAGCAAAACAATTTAATGGATTAGAAGTTTCAGACGGGAGATCGTTGATAAACATGTGGAAGAAATTCGGAGACAAAACGGAGCCCTGGGGTACACCAGCATTTGTTTTTTGAATTTCAGACTTAAAACCGGCTTATACAACTACTGGGCGGTTCGAAAGGTAGTTCTGATCCAACGAAGAAGAGATTTATCAATACCAAATGCACGCATTTCCGATAAGAGAGCTTGATGCCAACTCTATCAAATGCCTTTGAAGTATCAAGTGGAATAATCCCATTTTCTCTAAAACGATGTTAAGATATATGCCATTTTTCGATGATATATCGCATCAGATCCCCAGTGGACTTATTGCTACGAAAGCCATATTGACGGTCATTGAGAAGCTTTCGTTCTTCAAGATATTTCTTCAACTGATAATTTATCATCTTTTCCATGACCTTGGCAAGAAGGGGCGTATAAGTGCAATTGGACCATATCATATCATTTAATTTGGGCCAAGATAAATTGGTCATGAAAACGCTTGTCGTTCTCGAAGACGTATCGACCGATAATGTCGCCATCCCAAAATCCACACCAAACAGTGAAATTTTTCGCTGAATATTATTTTTCGACCGAAAAACGCGAAATTTTGCTAGGGCAAAATAATAAAACAATTTAATAATTTGCACATGTTGTTGAACGCTTTAATTCTCCATGTTCATATGTTAAGCCAGGCTTAATAAATAAATACCCAATTTGACAGATATAGCTTCAACTATATGGCCACAACTATCTGTCAAAATTTAAAAATCCCTACTGGAAACCTATTTTCTAAAACAAATTGATTTTATTTGTTTTTCAAAAATATAAAATTAAATTTAAAAAAAATTTATGGTTTATTTGCAATTAGAAAATGACTTCTGGTGCTACTCAAAAATCTGTCATACCCAATTGTCAATAATTCAAATTGAAACTACTTGTCCAAATGTTAGAATCATTCCAATTCATCCAAGTAAGTCCTTTATCTTAAAAGACATGGAGAAAGCTTTCTTTATTTTCACACCAAAAGTTGCACTTTTCACACGAAAACAAAAACATCTTTTAATCTTCTAACTGATATCATAAAAAACCAATGATCAAAAATATTCATCTAAATGAGAGCACCTAAAAATATTATTAAAACTTCTTTCCTTTCCAACGCTCGGCAAGATATCTTGAAGAGGAAATACCTAATGTTGCTCTTGAGCTCCCGAATAACTGATTCCCTCTCTATGGACCAGTTAATTCTATCGTCTGGTATGACCTCTCACCCAGGGAATTGCTTAAGTTTGTTTGACTCCCATGATATACGATTAACTACGAGTATTAAGAATATAAATCAAATTAATCACCATGTTCACTTGTAGATTTAAAAAAAAATAGTAGCATAAAAGTTCTTCAAACATTTTTAATGAAATGCATTTTTCGGTTTATTTTAATCTCAAGTTTACTTATTTATTTGATTACTCGTATCATTAAAAATGTTAATTAGACATAAAGGGAGATTTTAATTAATTTGACTGATACTTTCAATTAAGACGTTTTCCCTTGGCCTCGCAACTTCATTAAAACCTCCATGATGAATATTGAAAACTAGAAACAAAAAATTAAAAAACACTCAATTTCTTATTATAAATCAATTTTATTTATGTTATTCCAAAGAGATTTCGAAATGCTTGCGCCCAGCATTTCCTCAACTAGAGCATCGAAATGCATGAGATTGCAGTGAAGAGATGGTGAAATATTTCTGTCACCACGACGACCAACACCAGAGATCAAAAAACTTTAATGCATCTCGAATCCGATCGGACTCAACGCAATAATTACATATATGAAAACCATCAGAGAGCCCCCCTTCGTCTCGTATCATTTTATTCAGAGGGCCCAGCGAAGAAAAACAAAAACCACATTTTTCTTTTTTTTTTTTTTTTTTTTTTGTCATTTCATTATTTGGCTTTTCTTCTTATTGCTTTTCTTGTTTCGTTTGTGTTATCATTCCTTTGTGTCTGAAGTCTGAACGCTGAAGATACGAGTTCAGCACAATTTGACTCAATGCTTGGCCACCACTTTAATAAATTTATTATTCTCTGTTATTTAATTTTAATTTTTATTTTGTATTTTTTTTTTTCAGTTTATGTTCATTTAAATAAGTCGACCTACTTAACGGATTCAACACGCACTACTGTAAAATGTAAAAAGAAAGACGTTTAGCGTACACGGCTCTGTATACGTATATCAAAAGAATCGGATCGAATGCACAGTGGAACCAGATGATCGAAAAGTTGACAAAAAATAAATAAGTATATCTACATACATACATACTTATTATTTGGGAATCTAAAATTTTTAGGTCTCTGTTTGGAACGTATTGCAGTGTTGTCATCTTCAATCGATCTAAATCGGGGATTTTTTTAACAAATCAAGAACTCGTAAAATTTTAAAAGAAAACTAGTATTAAAAAGACAATGGGCTGTGGATTTTCTAATCGATAATCCACCTCGATTACTCTATTTTATATTGTGAATATCGATTGTGATCGAAACTTTTCGATAACATTGTTTGTACTTGCGACTTTTAGGTACTATGCATAAGGCAAGGTCTGTTCGACTACAGCCTAAACGGCTCGGCCGATTTTCTTTAAACTTGGTAGATATCATTTTTAATTTCCCCCCCACACGTTTTTTTCTTTTTTTTAAGACCAAAAAAACGGTACCTGCCATACGATTTTTTTAGAAATTTTATAAATATTTTTTTTTCTCAAAAACTGTTCGAAAAATTTTAAAAATAAAAATACAAAGAAATTTCGTTTATTTAAAGCTAGGTAATGGTTGAAAGAAATTTTCCGATAAATGGTTATTGAGGGTACCCCCGATGGAACCTTTTTTTTTGTTTTTGATTTTCTCAAGAACGGTTCAACCGATTTTGATCATTTTTTTTGCTAAAGCTCTCCAAAAACATAAATAGAATTGTGTACTCAAATGTTAAAAAAAATTTGTTTTGGAGTTTTAAAAAAAACTTCAAAATTTTTTTTTTCAAAACTCAATATTTTGAAAACTCCATACTAGATTTTTTTTTAAACTTGATAAATAAAAGTTTCTCAATATAATCTACAAGATGTGAGAACAAAAATTTTATTTTACCTAAAAATAAAGGTATTCACCATACAAATGCTAAAAAATAAAAAAAAAATGGTTTTCAAAAATCGTATATTTCTCGAAAACGGCGCCTAGAATTTTGATAAAATTTTTTTCTTTCAATTAATTTTTACGATCTTTAATTTAATAAAAAAATCTTTGAAATTAAGATATTACAGCTTGTACCTACCATAGAACCATTTTTTCGAATTTTGAATTTCTCATTATCCACATAACGGATCTTAATGAAATTTTTTATAGAGAAGCTTCTAAAAAGTCTAAAACACATTGCATTTCAAAACTTTAAAATAAATATTTTTTGAATTTTTGAAAAAAAAAATCAATTTTTCCTTTTTTTTGAAAATTTGATATCTCAGAAACGGCTCAATATTTTTTTTTGTAAATTTAATTTTTATTCGAACAATAATAAAAACTTTAAATTGGCATACCAAAATTTTTTCTTAAAAAACTTTTAAAAAGTTTGTATTTAAAAGCGTTTTTTTAAGAAACCACTACAACGACTTATAATTTTTGTTCTTGCATAAATTCATATTTGCATAGGATTCTGTTTTTGACTCTTACTACTAAAAGAATTTAAAAAAATAATTTTATCCTTATGAACAGGGATGACATTCTGTATCGCACACGCGAACAAACGTTTTCGCGCGAACAATTTGCTTCATGTAACAAAAAAAAAAACGAAAGTTTTCGTTCACTCATGCGAAACAAAATAAACGACAGCTTATTCTTTGACGTTTCTCTTCTTAAATATTTCAGTTTCAGTTTTGTTCTGAAAAAAAGTTTTTAATAAATTAAAAAAGAAGATGGTACGCGAATATATTGCATTTTTGAACGATAGTGAAGAAGGACATGAGGATTCGGAGTTATTGAACTTGCCGAGTACAAAAAGAAATATAAGAGTTTTTTTTTCGAATTTACTTTGTCAGATCAAAGATGTGTTTTAGTTATTTGTTGCAAATTATCTTATAATATTAGTTTACAACAATATAGCTTTATTCAACGATTTCGGTTGAATAGAAAAGCCTACAAATATGTGTTGGAGAAATTACGCATAAAAACAGGGACGCGAGTCACATATATTCCTCCAATTTTTGAGGCTTTGCTCTACTTTAGAGGTTCTAGGTGAAGGAAGCTACCAATGGTCAGTTGGAAACGATTTCGTTTATCCTCTTGCACAGAGCACTCTGTCAAAAGTATTTGGTGAGTGCTTAACACCTTTGGACGACCAAATTTATGCGGAATGGATCAAATGGTCATCGGATTCAAAAGTTATTAAAGACAAATTTACATACATTTTGGAGTTATCATGTTTCTTGTTAACACCACAAATATGTAAGTACAGTACGAACTCGGTTAACACAACCCTCGATTCACGCAATTTCTTGATTTTCGCAATACTAAAATCGTAGCATGTCTGTTATAAGTGCTACTTTTCAAAAATATTTTACATCGATTAGTTCAATTTCTTGTGTTTATTCATCTATTCATTAAAATCAAAACATCAAACCAAAAAAAACGATTTGTTTGCTTTCAATAATGTTTTTTTTTTTATAACATTTTTGTTATCTCAAAAAAAAAAAGCCATCACATCTGTCTATATAATTTTTTATCTAAGAAAATGTAGCCCATTAAGTGCAACAACATCGGTTATTGCAACCGCCTTAATTTCTTTTAGTTGTGTTAATCGAGTTTGTACGGTATATGGTTATGATCTCCCACTTTGTCAATTTTAATAGTTATTGGTTGTGTCAATAAAATATTAAAATAATTTTAATCCTGCCAACTGAGAAGGAAGAAATGTTCTATAATCGAAAAGGATACATAAACAAACATTTATTTTGCATTACATTTTGCACAAAAATACAATCTGTCATAGTAATAGTGATGAGTCTTCTTGACATTTTATGTGTATACAAATTTACTTTAATCGATATTTAATGCTTTCTTATTATTTATGTGTTTTTTACTTAAAAATCAACAAAACTAACATTTCCATTCCATAATTGATATTAAAATGCCAAGATAATAAACTACGTACCTTCTTTTTCTTAATTTTGCCTCATTTCATTTCTTAAATCGTGTACATGACATCGATTTTCTTGAGTTTTATGTATCGATTTAAATTAATGTTCCATCCTTCCAATTTTATTTGATAGCTGTCAGCATCATAGAAGTATGCAATGAAATTTGTTTGGGTTTGAAGCATAAACGAACACAGAACCAAAAACGAACTGCGATACAGAATGAAAATTATCGCTTTCGCACATTTTCTTTCGTTTTTGAAAAACGATCAATCGCTATCGTTTCGTTTATTACAGAATCTGCCCCCAGTTTTCTCCAATAACATTCGTTTTTAAAATTCCTAGTCTATTACATAGGAGCAAGTTCGTGCGACCCAGTCGTGTATTTTATTTATTTAGTGTGTCTTCTTCAACATGTCGCAAATATAACATTTTAAGGCAAATTATTTACAAAACAACTAGTATTCAAATTTTAATCTTGTTTGAATGTAGTTCATATCAAATACTATAAACATGGTATATAGGTAAATGAACGTTCATGTAACGTTCAATAAACAGTTCACGTTCATATCTTGCTCACGAGCATGAATGTGACTTAACACAGAATAAAGAAACGAATAATTCTGTATACATTTGTCGAGTATATAGCACAGGAGCAAATACAGTTTTATGCAGCTCATATGCACTGGTAGTTAGTTTTTTTTTTCCCCGACAAATTTTCATTTTTTGTTATTTTTTGATCCATCGGTATGGTAGCCATTATTGAATAGCATTTGAAAATTGACAGAAAGGGTGGACCAAATTCAAGTTTCTTTTTAAAAATGCAATAATATGAACAAAGCTATTTTTGTCTATGTATTATGGCTTTATAAGTAAAAGCAAACATTCCCATTAATCCTTCACAACATTAGCGGTATGTTAAGAATCGTTGTCATGTTGAAAGATCCATCGTAACGTTTTTTTTTGTTTCTCATCATGAGAAATTGAAAAATCCTCCCGTAAATGCAACGATTCATTGCACCGTTAATCTTGTGTATTTTTGGTCCCCCTCCTTGCCTAGAAAAACATCCGTAAACAATAATATTCCCTCCGCCATGCTTAATTGTGACCTTTGTATAACGAGAATTTAAGTGTTCGCCTTTTGGCCTCCGTACCCTACGTAATCTGGCAGATCCATTTGAATTTGGATTCATCTGAAAAGAGAACCGTTTTCCATTTAGCCACGAACTCCAGTCTCGCTCGATAACATCGAAAGCGACAACCAACAACTCTTTTCCGGAACGTCCTGTTTGAGATCTCTAAGGCTGGTATTCGTCGAGCGCTCATAACTCAAGAAGCTCATAAACCTATTCACCAAGCAATATTTGTGAAGATCTACGAGCGCTCTTAAGAGTTAGGAGTGGTTCCGACCACTCCTAAACTTACGAGCGCTCTCTTCGAAAGTTTGTTCGCTTAGACTACCACGCACGCATTTGACTCGAATGCATGTGAGCAATGCTAGTTAGTTTGTCAAGACCAACATTCCACAATATTTCACAGTTTGGGTATGCCTGAACAAGATAGAGTGGCTCTAATTTTCGAACTTCGAAAAACACTTGTGAGTGGTTGGTGAATACCCCAAAGAAATTTCAAGTTAAGAGCCTCGTAAAGTTAAGAGCCGTTTAAGAGCGCTCGGTGAATACCAGCCTAAGTCATTTTCATTTTTTTCATTTATTTTTTAATATTTGTTGACGATATAAAGAGATGTTTTTTGATATATCCGATTATTATTTTATCTTCGCGATAAGTGATAATGATAAGTGCCATTATGAACCATTACAACATTTTCCACACAATTATAATTCAATAATCATTGATACGTGGGATAAAATAAAACATACAAATAAAATAAAAAAAAACTTCAGCTTCCCAAAATTAACTTATGATTAGAAGAAAGAGCTAATCAAAAATATCATCTCGCAAGCTCTTGTACAAAATATCTTTAAAACTTTTGTAATCGAAACAATTCTTTGAATGCAACGAACTACATACAAAAAAGAGTTTTTTTTAATAAAATCGGGGACGGAAACATAACTCGCCTGCTCATAGAATAATACAATATTTTACCAGTTTCAGAAATCTCTTACACCACTGTTCACAGTTCACATTAAACAAGTTTGTTTGGCTTTTTCATTGAAAAAAAAAATAAATAAATCAAAAGATTAGAACAAAATGTGTGCAGACAGCACAAATACAGCAAAAATATAATTATTAACTGTATATTAGCTGTACAAACACTTTTAATTCTTATCAACAACTAATACACTATTAGAAGCATACGCATAATCAGCGTTGATTTGATAGCATATTGGTGTGGTTCGAGGGGCGTAGGGGTGACGCCTTCGCTGTGCCATAATATATTAGTTTCGCTTTTCATCATGGCTAATTGGTGTGGGGGTGTGTTGGTGAGTGCATTTTGAATATGTAATCAAATAGAAAACAGCAACAAAAAAAAAACACAATTAGATGAGCCCCAGAGCAACAACAATTCAATTGAAAACTTGTTTCTAGTTCCACAAGCGGTACTAAAGTCCGACTGCGGCGCAGTGATAAGAAGATGGAAAGTTAATCAATTCCACTAACTTCTGGGTCGCTGCGTCAATGAACGAATGCAATCAATGATAATATTTATATGATTTTATTGAGATATATATTTGATTGCTGAGTTTTCACCTCGAAATTTGAATCAGACTTCCACTCAGGCTGTGCTTTAGGATTGCATAAGTCAAGTTCTTGAGATATTCTAATCTAAAAATGAGTAAAAATTTTGTAATATGAGTTCAAAGGGACATGGAGATCTTTTGATCAATCAAGCGTAAACCCGATCGACATACGGCTTTTATCACTGACAGTGAGACGGCTGTAAAAGCATTATCTAGAAAGATTTAGCCCACCTAGAATAAATCACAAACACTTGATCTGATATGCAGTCCAAGGCAAGACATAGCCAGGATCATAACTACCTGTAGCGGATACTGGCCAATAGAAATGCATGCAGCGATGCTAGGTATTCCTCACAACACTAACTGTCATAGCTGTGGGCACCAGCGGGAAAAGGCAATATTCCTCCACTTTCCAAAATTTAGAGCACAATCATTAGGAAGGGCATTTTTTTACGATATTGACGAACTTTCTGAAGTGAAGATAAAAGACTTGATGTCTTTTCTCAATGAGACGAAATGGCTCTAGGACGAACTTCGGTTACTTCTGTGCCGCGCCCTACGTTTGACACTTTAGATCCCGAGCAAGCGGACTGAGTGCTTGACGGAGGCCTACGGTGCGCGGGGACGGATAATCACTCAATCGAATTGGGTATTTTTTTAGTACCAGTCAGCCTAGCTTGGCACAGTGTAGATGGTGTCGGATGAGAGTGGTGGTCCGGTGAGTTGTGCAAAATCACACACACGATAAGCGACATCAAAACCTGATAGATCCATATGTTTAAACTTAATCCAAACTGGATGACTCCGTGAGAATGTCCACAATTTACCATATCAATTCCATTAACAGGTTCATTCGAGTTATGGTATCAAATTGATATCGCCATTTCTACCTACCTACCAACCAAGTTGCACGTTGGAGGGCTTTACTCGCAAGAGATAATCGCTAAGAATCTCTTAAGAAATCCTTTGCCGCCAAACACAAGTATTGAGAACCAGTGGCAACATTGCCAAAAAGCCATCAGAGATGCCGCTTCTGAAGTGCTGACATATTATGTCGACAGGCATATGCAGCTAAACAAGAGTTATACAAAGCGGCATTGCACAGAAGGACGGGAGCTGTTCGCGAGCTATATCAGCAGAAGAGAAGAGAGTAACACCGGATTCTCCGAAAGAAAAAGAAGGAGCATTCGAAGCAATCGAAGCAATTGATCGAGGAAATAGAGGTTTGTCTAATCAGGAATGAGATTCAGAAGGTTTACCAAAAGGTTAAAACAACATTTCAAGGATACAGACCCCAAGTCAAAGCCTGCAAGGACAATCAAGAGAACATCGTAGTAGAACCGCATTCAATGCTGAAAATTAGGAAAAAGCATGTCTCCAAGTTTTGCTACGGCGATGACAAAGAGAATTCCACTGCTGGGGAGTACCATAAGACTATACGACTGGACTTGGACGAAGCGAAGATAGCTATATCGAATCTTAAGTCCAATAAAGCCACTTGAGTTGATGGCATCGCTTCCGAACTGTGCAAAGCGGCAATCGATGACTTGGTTGCGAATACGCATCAGGTCATCTGTAATAGATTATCGGAAGAGTGCTTAGCAGATAAATGGAGACATCCGTCTCTTGAACATCGCATACAAGATCTTTTCTGTTGTATAATGTAGCCTGAAGCCTTTTCTCAACAACCGGATAGCTCCATGTCACGGCGGCTTTATACCAGTAAGTCCACGATCAATCAAAAATCCACATTAGGGCATATCTTGGATAAAAACCCAGGAACTTCAATGAACACCTTTTCATGGATTTAAAAGTTCTATATAATAGCATCTATATGGACTAACTATATAGAGCAACCCCTGGCAAAGTTGTCTATTTGAGCAGAACGACGAAGAAGAAAACACGCTGCATAAAGTTAGGAAAACATCTCACCGCCACCGAAGCATTTGATGTAAAAAAGGTTTGAGACAAGGCAATGCCTTCTCAAAGATGGATCAGAACGGTTTTCCGCGGAATTTTTGATCCCGTCTGCTTAGATGGAGAGTCATGTAGAACGAATGGACACAAATGATCCGAAATGGAAAGTCTTCGAATTCATTCCAAGAGACGAGGCAGTAGAGGTGGCCTAGTGCTCAGGTGGCGGATACAGATGGGAGAGGACCTCCAACTAGCATTAACAGAGGTTATTTAAAAAAAACACAAGCGCCGCTAATCTGTTGCTTTTACGACATATTTACGATAAATTTACGACAATTATAAACATATTTTTAGGGTGGTATATTAACTTGACTATCATATTAGCATTACCAAGGGTTATTTTTCAAAAAACAAGTGTGACAAATTATTTTGTTTTACGATAAATTTACGACAAATAATCCAATTATTAAATCTTTAAGGTTTTTAACCTAATTGACGGATATCATTTATGCAACACCCTATGTTGAAATTTGAATACAAACAAGCGTGGTAAATTTGTTTGCTTTTACGATATATTTACGACAGATTTACGACACTCATAAACACACTTTTTTTTATTTTCAGTTCATTTTACTCTTTTTTAGGGCTAGGAGTGCTAACTTGACTGTCAATTATTTTGTCATTAATTTGTTTCACGACAATTAATCCAATTGATATTATATTTAATCCAATTGATATTATATTTAAATTTTATAAGAAGTAATACGAAATTCGAATAAATTTTCTAAACTTTTATCACTAGATATATCTATTTAATTTAACATAAAATATAAATATATACTTATATGTATATATGTATAAATGATATCTGAAATTCCACCAACTCTCTACTTATAAAGTCATTGACCATATTGCGCAAGTTTCTGAGTAACAAGAGGCCCTTTTTTATTTTATTTTTTGGTATATCAAATAACATTCAATGTATTTCCTGTCATTAACGGAAAAAAACTTCTTTTTGTTTAATTTTTATTTTTACTTCAATGCCTCTACTCAGAACCAGTTTTATTATTTCCATAAGTTCAATAACTTCAAACTAATTGATTTTTGTGTTGTACCTACTTTTTAGAACAAGTTTGACATAATGACCTCAGACGGACAGGCCCTTAACAGGGATTTAATTGCTATAAAAATGTTCCTTTCTCTTTAAATTCACACTTTAATTGTGAAGTAAGTATCAGTCGAAAATCAAAACCCAATCAGCTTTTAATATCTTTATGACTCATATTGAAATTCACTTCACAATCTACTCGTTGTTAGTTACTTATTTCATAACAAACGTCAATACACTTTGTTGTAAATTTAAAGTCCATCCCATTTTATTTTAATTGATATGGTATTTTCAGAATATTCCATAGATTTGTTATCGATTAATCTATATAAACCATATAAAAGACCGATAGTGTTTGAATACTTAAATAATAAAGTTGAAATATATACATCAAACTTGCCTTTTCTACTCATAAGATCTAATGATCTTATACTTATATATTGGTTTACCCCCCATAAAAACAAGTAATAAAAATTAGCAAATTAATTTCAGCTGTTCCAATTGCATTTTAAAGTAAACAACTTTCGTTAAGATAATACAGAAATCAGAAGTTGAGAACTTATCAAAGTAGGTAATATTAATTTGGACCAATGTGTCGCATAAACTTGCTCAAGTTACTAACCAATAAAGTGGTTTTTGATTCTGCATTTTTGTTTTTTTTTTTTAAGTTTTTAAAAAGATGTTTCAAAATTATTCTTCTAGACATCTTTATTTTTTTTTTTTGTGAATTAAGTTTTCGTATTGGAATATTTTAATTCAAATGAAACGTCACAACTCAAAAAATAAAACTATAATAATTGACCTTGAACTCACTTAGGGACAAACATAATTTTTATAACTAAAAAAGGTCACGAAGAAAGTATGTACCTACATATATGTACATACATTTATTTTCGAACTAGTATCGTAATAAAACAATTTTCTTAAAAAATTGCTTCTGAACCCACCTAAAACTATGAAATTTCGTGCAAAAAAAAACTAAGTAAACAGATCTTTTTTGACGTTTGCAAATGTCAAAGACTCATGTGAAGTTAAGCTGCATTTAGACGTTCGGTGTACGCGGAACAACGAGAACGTAAATAATAAAAACGAACAACGAACTAAGAACGAATGAAGAATGTACAAAGGTCCTCGGAAATTTTGTTTATGGGTTTTGGCTCAACTTTCCTTTAAGATAGCACGAGTTTTTACACGCGGGTAGTTTTATTCGGTAGATTAGCAATTTTTAATAACAAATACAACAATTTGTATGTGATTAAACATTTAGGGGCCAGTTATAGCTTTCATTGAAATGCATCATTGGAACAAATCAGTGGAATGCTGACTTCATTTTTTTGACAAGCCGGTTATAGCAATCATTGAAAAATTGGTCTCAATAAAAGATCCTGTCAGTGGCTGATTACAACCGATTCTATGCATTTGAGGTTAGAGTTGATCATTGAAAGAAAAACTGACATTTGAGAACAGAAAGAGAATCGACCACATTCAGTGGAATGATTGTGTTCCATATTAAAGAAACGAAAATCAGCTGTTCATTGAAATTGATTTCTATCAGTGAAATAATAAAAGTGGATTTAAAAGAAATTTTAAATCAGAATTTTGTATATTATAGAGTAAAAAAATTCTACTACTCATTACCTTCATTTTGGTACCAATTAAAGTCATTGTAGTTTGTTTGTTCGTCTTAAAAATGGGAATGAAAATTTTCAATGATGCATTTCAATGATAGCTATAACTGGCGCCTTATAACTATTTTTAATTAATTTATAAAGTTCCTCAATTTACATACAAAATGCACTTTTTTTTTGTTTATTTTGACATTTTTCTTTGTGTAAGTATTACCAGAGTCGGGTTTTTTTTTGACATTATTGGGAATTTTTCCTTTTTTTTGTTAATTTTGTATGGAAATTACTTGTTGATTAAAAGGAAGTTTCTGAACCCACAGTATTTTTAAGTTAAAACACTGTTGACATCGGCGCCTGCCTGGCGAATTTGCATCGCCTAAGCGGATCAACGAAGTTGCGTGAGCGGGTGTGGCCCCCGAAAAGGGATTTAAAATCCTGAGAACCCGCGAAGCGGGCCACCCGTAGTAATGTTAGGCTAAGAAACTGTTGACATAGGCGCCTGCCTGGCTACTTTACATACCCTAAGAGGTATTATTTTTTGTACCCCATTTAACAATGCTGTAAAGATCGCAGTTTAATGAGCTTATCATACGATACCGTTGCAATTCCACTTCCAAAGGAGGTGGACGTGAATTTGAGAACAAGTACGAAAAGCTGAGAGTAGAGTCGTCCGCAAAACAATGAAGTAGATAAGAAGTTTCAGACAAGAGATCATTTATAAAAATGAGGAAGAGAGTCGGAGACAAAACGGAGCCCTGGGGAACACCAGCATTTATTTTTTTGAAGATCAGACTTAGAACCGTCCAATACAACATGTATTGAACGATCTAGAAGGTAATTTCTAATCCAACGAATAAGGGTTTCGTTGATGCCAAACGCACGCATTTTCGTTAAGAGAGCCTTGTGCCAAACTCTATCAAATGCCTTAGAAATATCAAGCGTAATAATCTTACTTTCTCCAAAACAATGTAAAGATCTGTTCCTCTCTTCGGTGAGATATGCCATCAGATCACCAGTGGAACGATTGCTGCGAAAGCCGTATTGCCCGTCAATAAGAAGCTTTCGATCTTCGATATATTTCTTGAACTGATGATTTATCAGCGATTCCATGACCTTGGAAAGAAGGGACGTAAGTGCGATTGGTCGATAGGACGAGGGGGAGGAAGGGTCACCTTTTTTTTAAGAACAGGCTGGACAAATGCTGTTTTCCATCTTCTAGGGAAGATTCCAGAACATTAGGGGCGATGGAAAAGCTTACGCAATGGTTTTTCCAGCGATGAAGAACACCCCTTCAGAAGAATGGGGGGTTTACCATCAGGACCAGCGGATTTGTTTACATCAAGATCTCGAAGGGTTCTTGCAACTGTGCGAGTGCGGAAATATACTTGTCCCATTGAATGATTTACGTTCTCAAGTACAGGAGGGGCAATGTTGCTAACAGGCAACGTGGAGCTAGCAGCAAAATGAGCTGCAAGTACATTTGCCTTCTCTAAAGAGCTAGTTACTGGTTTGTCATTGTAGATGAGCGTTGGAACCGAAGATGAAGTCGAATATTTTTACGTTCTTGACAAATAACCAGAAATTTCTACTGCCTTTGGGACATTGCAGGATTTTTTGCCGTATTTTATGTTCATGTAAGAATTTGGTTCTCTTTATAACAGTGTTGCATTGGTTTCTGACTTGTTTAAACTTTTTCCGATTTTTCTCGGTTGGATTGGCTTTGTAAGAGCGGAAACTTACATCTCTCGACCTGATAGCTTCTTTACAGCTTGTATCGAACAAGACTTTTCTTTCGACTTTATACTCTTAATTCTGTAAGCAATAAAAGTACGCATCCCAAGAAAAATCACTTCTGTGATCATATCAGCACTGGCATCAACGTCACTATCGAGGAAACTTAGTAACCAGTTAAAAATTCTAAAAAAGTTATTCAGACCGTCCCAGTTGGCTTTCTCGTATTGCCAAACGGTCCTAGTGGGATGTTTTTCTTTAACTGGAATGGGACACGAGAAATTGGCTGATATTACACAATGGTCCGAAGTGCCGAATGGAGATTTTACCGTTATGGTATACTTATCAGGGTTAGAAGTAAGAAACAAATCAAGAGTGTGAGCGTTTTGCCCAGCAACATCTGGCATTCGGGTGGGTTCATCTACCAGCTGTGTAAGGTAGTGCATCTTAGCAAAGATCTCAACATATCTTCCTTCGGGTGTTGTCTGTCCTGAATGGCGGAGCCACTTTGAATCGTGTACATTGAAGTCGCCCGCAATAACGACTTCAGTGTGAGGGTACAGGGAAACAATTCGGAAAATGGCATCAGACAGCGCATCAACTCAAGTTGAATTGCTGTCCAGATTCAGACTCCTATAAATGAAACAATAATGGAGGATGTGCTTGCGGACAGTAAATTTGAGCCACATGAAATTAAAGTTCGTATTAGAACAATGTCCGTATGGAAGAAGACTCTGGCAAGCAACATCATGTCTAACGTAGACTAAAAGGCCGTGATGGCGAAAGAGTAAAGGCATTAGGTTATAGCCAGGAAGGCAAAATTCTGAAAGATCAGTATTTGCACCAACCTGTGTTTTACCTAGTGCCAAAACAGCTGGTCTGTACTTAACAGAATGGGCATACAAGTCAAAGAAATTCCTTCTAAGCCCACGAATATTGGTAAACACAACACAAAAATCACTTACCATGTTGAAAATCACAAACACCCAAAACACAACTCGGACGATCTGTGTAGGAAGGGAGGGAAAGAACGTACATATACATAAAACTTTGACATGTTTATCCGGGTCATTAAATAAAACTGCAAAGCTGTCACCATATATCCGATTTTTGAAAAAGATATAAATAATTTTGCAAAAAATTTTAACTTGGAAGAATCAAAAACTCGTCATGTTGACAAATAATAAAAATAGGAAAACAACTTCAATTTTCCAAATGAATTTTCCAATTCACAAATGCAATGAAACACCAACTTCAATATCAAAAACGTGTTGCAACTTATTCGTTTGGCATTCCATGCTCCTGTTTAAGTTACGGAATACGAGCGATTAAACAACATGATTGCAAAAACGACAATTGACGTGTTAGTAAAACGTCTATGGGAATAAGATTTATGATAATTACAAATAATTTTTAACAACAAAATTTTGATCAAAAATTCGAGTTAAATTTTTTTTCGAATCCATAACTGTGACTTGCTTTAAAAGTATACATAAGTACATTCATATGAACCTACTATATCCCAATTTAAAAAAAAAAAGTTTAATATATCAAAAGATAACCTTCAAAAGTGAAATTCATTATTGAATCTACACGATTCGAGTCATTTTATCGGACTTTGCATCCATAACACATCGCAAATTTCCGAATTAATCAACAACCTTTAATGCCATTTCATCAATTCGTATAGAAATTTCATACAATAGTAATTATCTAATTTCTCCACTTGACGTTAGTTTACGGTTTGCAATTATCTTTTATATTTTTTTCTTTTCGTTTTGTTACTTTGTCCGCTTTAGCTACTTTTAGATTCGTAGCTCGTCATTATTTTAATTTCTTTGGTGTTTATTTTGTTGTTTTTTTTTTTTTTTTTTTGATCCAAAATACTTTCGCGCTGAAATGATGATTTATATTGTTTAAAAGTATTTTATGTTGTACAGGGTGCGTCTATGTTCCAGGTATATGTTTCTTTAAATAATTTTTATTGATTGATTATATATGGTGTTTAACATTATGTATTTAATATGATGTCGGTCAAGTAGGTGCCTCTAGTCGTGGCGCAAAGGTGGGCAGATTTGAGTTGTAATTTCAGCAGTTTCTCTTCTAATGTTGATTTTAAGCATCGAGGTTATTTATTTGTTGAAATACACATTTTCCTTCAAGTATCCTCATAAGAAGAAATCATCCAATCAGAGGATCGTGGGGGGAGGTAGATATCATCACTTTATGAATTAATTAACACAAGAAAATAAATTGTTTACCACTCTCTACGATTTCATTGATAAAAAAATGGCAACCTAATAAAATTGACCTAGAACATAATAGGCACCCTGTATAATGTACTTTTCGATGTGATGAAAATAAAAGAGACATAACAATTAAGTAAGATCCGTTATTCTGGAGGGGCTCGTCTCGAAATGTGGTTGCATTTAAGACAAATGACTTCTGTCTATCAAAATGACTTTTTTATGACAATGACAAAGTTAACATTAAAAAAAAAAACATTTAAACATATGGCCCCTACTTGTACATTGATGTAGTGTAGAACTCCGATGACTTTTTGGTAAATCGTTGCACTTAAAATGATCAAACATGAAGAGAACATGGAAATATGTATACACGGTGTAAATTTTGTTAATTATTTCGGCGCCAGATCATGATGGTTTGTTTAATGGTGCAGCTCTTTAATGAGTTTAGAATTGTCAAACCAAATGTTATAATAATGTTATGGTGTAAATAATTGAATGCAAGCTAGATATCGAAAAGTTGCTAAGGCAGTATTCCTTTAATTAAATTATTGGAGGCAACTTTTCTCGATCTTTCTTGAGTATCGTTGAAATGCGAATCGTCTCACCCTTTTATTATTCTTTTCTTTCTTTCCATTCATTGTTTGTTTTTGTTTAAGCATTATATAAATAGTTTTATAAAAAAAAGCTTTAAGTTTAAGAAGGGGGGGTCGCGAAGAGATCCTTAGGGGGTCGCGGTCGCAAGCCGGTAGGATTAATAAACAAATGTCCTGTGCTAAAAAAAAAATAAATAAAACAAAAAATTTTTAGTGCGACATATGTGCCTGTTTATTTTTTAAACAACGTTGAAATCTTGGATTAGTTTTTGACACTTTTAAGATTAAATCATTTTCCAAATTTAGTCTGTTTTGTTTTTTAGTTTTAATGTTAAAAATTGAAGAGAATGTGACTTCACACAGGTATAAAGTGGCGAATGGCAGTAACAACTTCAAAGCCTAGTTTGTCAGCTCAGGATACTCTCCTCTTCTCTTTATCCAGAAATTGTCACTCGTTTTCAAAATTAATTCCATTCTCAGTATGCCATCTGCAGCTAAATCTATAAGATTTTATTCCATCTTTACCGATGGTAGATTGGCGAGTTTGACTGACATATTCAAAAAAGGATTTAATACCCAACTTTGTCCAACTCCACTTTCAGAAATGAGTTCCGGAAAGTAACTTGATAGTTTCTTCTCTAAATTATGCAAACTCTGTACCATGAGATGAACATGAGAGCTTAATGATATCGGTTCATCTGATGAAATTTCTTCGAGGATCTTTTGAAAGCAGGTAAAATAATCAAAACTGTTTGTTTGTAAAGACTCTGACCACAAACGAAGTTTTGCGAGGAATCCTTTGATTTTATCTTTGGCAGTTATAATGCTTTCTTCGCTCCTTTGGAGGCTCTTATTCAATATGTTTAAGTGGTTGAAAAGATCAGCAAGAAATGATAATTTTAAGAGCCAAGTGGGATCAGAAAAATGAT
This sequence comes from Philhelius festivus, assembly GCA_963931855.1. Lineage (NCBI taxonomy): Eukaryota > Metazoa > Arthropoda > Insecta > Diptera > Syrphidae > Philhelius > Philhelius festivus. The sequence continues at coordinate 151,614,542 of OZ007555.1, forward strand.
CCAAATTTCCAGATTTTGAATCTTGTAAGAACATCAATAATTCGGCTTTCAATACCAAAAGTTGTGTCAATATTTTTCCTTTTGACAGCCATCTGACCTCTGTTTGAAAAAGGAGGTTTTGATGGAGTGAATCCATTTCATCACATAGGATCCTAAACACCTGACTTTGCAAGGCCTTGCCTTTAATAGAGTTCACAACTCTAATCACATCTTTAAGCACATCATTTAATTCAGAAGGTAACACACCTTGGGTGCCAGAACTTTTCGATGAAGAAAGCAGTGTGTCCATGAAACGTTTGGCGTTATTTATTTTAATTTTGCAATGAGCCCAATTTTGTTGCCCGTCAAAGCTCTAGCACCATCGCTACAAATAGCAAAACAGTTTTTCCAATCAATCTCGTAGTTGCGAGAGCTTTCTAAAAACATCGTACAAAAACTGGCCAGTAGTATTCTTCACCCCTATCACAGAGTCCCTCGTAACAAATCCCCGAAAATTTTGTTACGCTACGAATACGAATAAATTTACATCATAGGCCCCGAACGGAATCAAAAAACATTTTCCGAATTTCGGAGTTTCAAAATCAGTTGATTTGCGTCAAAATGTGAAAAAATAAATAAATTTCCGTTGTTCATCTTTTGATTTGATTTTAATTTTGTTGGTCGTTAAAAATAAATACCATTGCCGTTGTAATCTTTGTAATGAATGTAGAAAATACGCCAAGAAGACAAACACTAAAAATGAGATTCATTACGGAAGGATACCAATATTTATTTGTATTTACTTTATTTGCCCTTCAAAAAATAAAAAATATAAACAAATTCACATGAAAACAATAATAAAAATTGTTTTTATATATTTTATTAGCATGTCTTTTATCTTCGTTCGCTTAATTATATTTGTGTTTCGTTTTAAGTTGAGCTCCGATCAAAATATCTGTTCGTAGAAAAAACTGCCCAACTTACTATTCATTCGGGGCTAGTGATACCATTATTCACGAACTCCGAATTTCGTAGCAAGTTTTTTTCTGTACGACGCGACGGGAGCGATGATACCTTTTTTCGGGGTTCGTACTACGAATCTATTACGACGGGGCCTGTGATAAGGCTGATTAGCAGGAAGAGCTTTGCAAAATAAAATTTCTTCTTCAAGGTTTTCCTCTGCTTCAAAACGAACAAATACCACTGTGCACAGACTGAAACATCAGTAGATTCATCCACTTGCAGGGCAAAATTTGGACTCTTCTTAAATTTTTCAATTAATTGTTCTTGAATGTCAACGGCCATGTCACTTATTCTCCGCTCAATTGTATTGTCAGAAAGTGGTATATTTTTAAGTTTATCTGCCTCCTGTTTGCCCGCCCAAAATAGGGGGGAGTGGGGCACATTTGAACAATGCTTATAAAATTTGACTTTATTACTCTTTTTTAAAAGTAATTTAAAATTGTAACCACTGTTCAATGTGAGTAAAATATATGGCCAATTGCTCGAATATTTTAGGTTTTATCAGTCTGGAAAGCAAAAAGTGTTCAAATGTATCCTACTCTCCTAATTTCAACCATAACAAGGGCCGCAGGCAAAATAAGATTCTCAGCAATTGTATGAGGTTTCCCTGCTCTGGCGACTCGGTATTCTACTTGATAGCTAGCTACTAACAACGCTTTCTCATTGGCACTTAAAACAAAATTTAAAACAAAAATAATGGCGCAAAATTTCAAACATTTAAAACCTACTCTAAATCAATTTTAGAATGGGAGTCGACTCTAAATATTGAGAACCGACTTTTTATTAATTTTAAAGGACATAAACTATACTTTAACGTTAAAGAGCTCGTCTTACTTTAACAGCAGCAAATAGCTAGTTTGTCTTTTAAAAGTATACTTTATCCATATTGGCAATGGCCATTTCATACCAAAGCAAATCGAAGAAAAAATGTTTACTGATGTTTTATTCGATTTTTTTAAAGATGTTTTTTGTAAATAGACTGAATCACTGAATATTATAAATTCGAAACAATCGTACGAAAGTGCTCCACGATTAACAAATCTGTACATACAAATGTACATTTATCTTATGTATGCACGCAGCCGGCCGAGACGAGTATACGTACTATAGCTAAATGAATCTGCACCTTACAACAACAATTGAGTTTTTTATGCTGTGAATTTGCGATTTATACTTTATTTTCATCTAAAATAATGTAAATAACTTATAAACAATCAAAATCTGTACCGATGTAGTATATTAAATGTACTTTTTTCGGCGAAAAATTATTTGGTTTGAAGTTGTCTGTTTTTTTACTTTTTTTTGTGTTTGTTATGTATCTGTCAAATTAAGGGTTGTTCAACGCAAATTCGCTTAGGTTCTGTTGTAAAACCTACATTAGTTAGAAGAGTTGTCTAACGTGATTAAAATTATGAAAAAGTTAGACAAAGTCTCCAAGCTAAACGACTGCGTTAAGTAGAGCCGGTTTTATTGCTTAAACGAGAACTCTTTAAAATTTTGCGCCAATGTATCAAACAAAACAGTAAATCAAAATTACAATACATACATAATGTATGTTGGTAGGAACAAAATAAAAAAAAAAGACAAACAAACAAAAATGACAATTCTGATGCGCACTTAAGAATTCAAAAAAATGAAAATTACTGCAAGACCTGCTACATTTTGTTTTTGCAATACGGGAGAAAATTTCATCGCGATCAAGTAAAATCTTGTGTAATTAGACCGGGCGTGGAAGGGGTTCAGTGTATGTAGCTTTTTAAATAACTGACACATTATAATGGGGGGTTGCCAAAATTTTGTTACTAGAAAGGGGGTCGCGTACTCAAAAAGTTTGAAAAACACTGGTGTATATGAAGGTTTTTATAATACAAACTACATATAAGAATACTACAGAAATAAATAAGCTAAGTTGAAGATTTAGCACTATTATTCGACTTCCTGTATTATTGATTCAAAATAGCTTAACTTTGGGGAGTCGAATATGCAGCAGTGTTTTAGGTTACGGTATAACTGGAACAGTCTGAATGCTATAAAATATTCAATTGCCCTCAAAACTCCAGTGTTAAAATAAAAAATACAACATGGCAACCTGTGGCGGCCATGTTGTTTTGGTCATTTGTCAAATTTGTTGTTTATTATTCATTCAGTAGGGTGTGTCAAAGTGCTCAACTATGGTATTTTCAAATATAATAGCTTTTTAAAGTTGCATTGCTTATCAAAAGTAAATCCTGCGTTTACAATTTTCATTTTAATTAATATCTTTGGCTCCCTCAAAAATAGGATGAAATCCAAAAAAAATTGATTTTTCAAGATTTTTGAAATAGGTGTTGTTTTAAATTGCACTGTGTGGATATAAAAAAATTATATAAAATATTTTTAGGCTTTCAAGTGAATGATAATTGCAAGGAAACACTTTTAAGCTTATATTTGTTTAAATTGAACACTTGATAAAGAAGCTATGAAATAATAAAAGAAGGAAGAAAAATCATTTTTGTATGTAAGATCGTTTTTTTTTGTATATTAATTTTTTTTTTTTTTTCAACTTCAACCCATTTGAGCGAGCCAAAGACGAACGATATCTTATTTTTTTTTACATGTTCTTAAACCTCAGACCCTAATACAACTTTTGAGCACTATTACATTTAAAAATAAGAGTACTTTTTTGCAGCCATACAAAAGTGACACACCCTATTATTCAGTGACCGATGCAAAATCAACATGGCAAGTTAGACGATTGAACAGCACGTTCAAATGATAAAACTTTATTATTAAAATGAATATTTGTTAGTGCAAATGTAGCTCGCATTGCGCCCATTTTACCGTGGAGATGGTGGCCCTTTACAGTCGCCTCTTCAACGTTTGGTGGCCAAATTTGAGACGACCGGTTAGGTAATCAATCAGCCAACATTTGTTCTTCAAAGGAACACAAACAAACAAAAAAAAAACTCGGTTTTTCGCGGACATCAACTTCTGACCTGAATTGGCCACCAAGGTCATGCGATTTGAACCCGATAGACTTTTTTGCCTTTTTGTGGGGTTTTCTGAAGTCGCAGGTGTATACGAATAGATCACATTTGACCGATGATTTTAAGGTAAACAACATAGGTCATCGCTTATAGTCAGACGGATTTATGCGGAAGAGTCATTGAAAATTGCACTACTCGGATCCTTCATATCGCACCCTCAGAATGAAAGTGACCGAACTCAAAATTATCGTAACTTATGATTTCTTAATAAACTGACATTAAAATGGGATCTCTACAGCCCTGTGGTGAAAAATATACCGAAATATGAGTAAGAAAAGGGCAGTCTATGCATCGGTCACTTGAAATATGTGAGAAATTATACATTCAACCTTACTCAAAACTATACTTTCTTTAAGACTTTATTGCTCATTTCCTTTTAAAGTTAGGTCACTTTAATTCTAAGGGTGCGATATAATAATGGCATTTATGGGCCTTTTAAATAAAAAGACAGATTTTTGTCAATACGTCATACAAAACTTGTTTTATTCCATGTCAATATTTACCCGACCTTATTGAAAAACTCTTCATTTGCAATTTGATTGCGGGTTTATGTAAAGTAATTTTTTTTAATGTAATTTCCCCTTTCCGCGTAATCCGCTTAGATTTTATTTTATTTTATTTTGTATCACTTGGCTTGGAAAACAAGAAAAAAAAAAGAGGTTATGACGTTGTATTATTATAAGTCGTTACAATATTGAAATAAACGAACGATAATAGTAAACAATAAGATAATGTTGTTTTCGACAATAAGATATTTTTTTAACGATATAAAATGAAAAATAAAGTGCGAAAACAAAAGCGCATCATAATGGAATGAACCGGTTCTAAATAAGTTAAAATACAAATTTAAATTTCTACGATAGGGCAGAATTCTTTGGACCAAAATTTATCTTAATGCACAAATGGATGTTTACACAAACCGACGCAAAGCACAGTAGGTTAATTTTTTTGCCGAGAATTTTGTATAATACAAATAAGAGTTAAGACCCGAAAGTTATCTGGACTTAGCTAATGCTAATACGAACACAATCCATATAGGATTTATATATACATATGTGCTTGTATTTCTCGAAAAAATTGTATATCATACCAAAAGGTTATTGAAATTTATAAAATTGAAAAATTAATTAATACAAAAATAAAACTTGAATATGTAATTAATTTCAAGATTTCAATCAGATCTGAAGCAAAACACGATTTTCATATGAGGTATTTGGCTTTTATAATTTAGTTGGACTTGTTTTTGAATACATCAATCTAATAGCCGCTGGCGTACACTTTGCTTTTCACAAAAACAAATCCGGAGATGTCAAATCGCCATTTTTTGAGAGGAAAAGTCAAAGTCATTTCGGGAACTGCACTGTCTGATTTTTAGTGTGGCATGACACGATTTCTTATTATAACTAGTAATCGTACAGAACTTTTTCAATTAATGTAAACTTTATTTAAAAAACACCAAGTATTTTTTGGCAGAAATAAACTCTGTTTTAGATAATTTGAACATTTAATAAATATTAACTTTATCTAGTCCTGCCATAAGTTCTGTCCCTGACAAAACACGAAACGAAAGTGTTTAAGGTTAAGGGGGGGCATTTTGAATAATTTCTTATGTATTTATATTGTAAATTTAATACTTAATAAATGACGTAAAAAGAATTTTGATTGCTTTTTGATTTTTTAAATAAAACATATTTCTGTTAGGGACAGAACTTATGGCAGGACTATGTATAAAACACCAAAAGGTTTTTCATTAAGCTCTTCCTATCTCTAAATTTGTATAAAATAAAGTGAGTGAGATATCATTGAAATTTTGTATTAATTTATACGCCCCATGGGATATAGCATCATTCAAATGTCCACCGCAGCTTCGCAGGGTAACACCTATCTGGAATGTACAATTTCCCATAACTCTGGCGCATAAATCAGGCTAAATTTGGCCAATAGCATTGATTTCTTTGGCTTTTAGGGCAGTGGTTGTTTGTGGCATAGGCCGGTGACTCAAGAAAACCCCACAAGAAATCCTACGGGGTCAAATTCCTCCCCCTCCAATTACCGACCAATTGCACTAACGTGCCTTTTTTCCAAGGTCATGGAAACGCTAATCAACAATCAGCTTAAGAAATATCTCGAAGAATAAAAGTTCTTAAATAACCGACAGTACGTCTTTCGGAGCAAGAGGTCCACTGGTGATCTGATAGCATATCTCACCGAAAAATGGAACCAATCTTTACATAATTTTGGAGAAACAAAGGTTATTGCGCTTGATACTTCTAAGCCATTAGATAGGGTTTGCAATGAAGCTTTTTTTTTATCGAAAATGCAGTCTCTTCTTCAACGAAGAAGATACAAGTTGTATTGGACGGTTTCAAATCCGATATTATAAAATAAATGCTGGTGTGCCTTAAGGCTACGTTTTGCCTCCGACACTCTTTCTTGTCTTCATAAATGATATTTTGCCTGAAAATTCTAACCCAATTTATTGTTTCGCTGACGACAGAACCCTCAGCTTTTCATATTCGTTTCCAGACTCACAACCCTGCTCTTCGGGCTGTGAAACTGGAACGGCAGCGTGTGCTTAGCACATTAGATTCCGATCTTGACAGCATTATACAATGGGGAATTAAGAACCGTGTAGAATTTAATGCTTCGAAAACACAACGCTGTCTTCTGTCGGCCTAGCGAAATATACCACCCTTGCCATTATTTGTAAATGGCACTTGTATGACAGAAACCGAAAAGTTTTCTATCGTGTCGGTATGTATGATACTGACCATCTATTATGGAATGATCATTATATTATTATTATTATTATTATCTTTATTTTTTCAACATATAAATTACAAACATTTAAATACAAAAAGATTTACAAGCATGGCTATAAAGCCGTCTGCCGGTATTATCAAGATTTAATTACATTGAGAATATATACTAATATACTTGAAAAAAAAAAACGGCAAAAGATTAAAAGTTGAATATATGTAGATTAATCAAGTAAATGTTAAACAAAGGTTTTGCCAGTTAGTAAATATGGAAATTTCGGTGGGCTTTTAGTTTAGCTAAAACAAAAATAATAATAGATTGGATCTATAGAAGATTTACGTACATATTTCTATACGCGGTTGCTTGTGAGACAAATCGAATAAGATCTTTCCATCCACTCTCTCCATTCAAAATTAGGTAACACTCCTCTGTCGAAAGAAAGCTCCTGTTAAAGCATAAACGCCGTATTTCTTGCAGTATTGGACAACGGGCTAAGAAATGATAAACGTTTTCGATTTGATTTCGGTTGCAGAGCGAACATTTGTGATCTATGTCTTCTCTGTGTGGTCTATAATTAAGTTCAATCATCTCCGTACGGATCTTAAACAGCAAACTGATCTCATTTACTGTAAACTCATTTCGAAAACAATTAGAAACACCTAAACATAGATTAAGTTTGCTATACACCGTTCTTGTCATGGATGCTTTCGCACGAGTAATAGAACTTTTGAATAGTTTTTCATCTGTAATTGAAATACAATCGTAGAAATTATCTTTCCACGACTCAAGGTTATTCAAGGTCAAATTCAATGTACAATTGTATTCGACCGCCAAAACTTGCCATTCTTTAAATGGGGAGTAATTACGGCGAAGAGCAGTCACCAGCATTTTTCTTTGCAGGCTGTCATCAGACCTACTTAAGACTTTGACAATGTAGTCTGCGTTTGCCTTAAGAAAAAAAAAAATTAACATAGCAAAGTGAGCTTTTAATGGTTGCATCAAAAACTTTGAATTTGACAGTCGGATCTGCATTTGTTTTACTAAAAAAACTTGACCAAATACAGTTAATTGCTGCTTTTACAACCGACGATTTATCTTTTATATGAGGACCGAGACTTAAATTATTCGTTACGGTAAAACCCAGATATTTAAATTCCTTAACAACTGCTATATTAGCTCCATTAAGATTCCAAGAACGGTCATTTCTGATACTGCGATTATGGGATCTAAAAACCATGATCTTCGATTTTGTACTGTTAATTTGAAGATCCCATAGATTGCAATAATTGCTCAGTTTATTAATTTGGAGTTGTAATGTTACCGGATTATCAGTAAAGACAACAAGATCATCCACATCCGCATATAAAAGAACCTTAACATGCAAATCACCATAATATACACCGCCTGGTAAACTGTCTTCAATATCGTCTCCACTTTTCCTAGACGCTCACACTGTGTTACATCATAACATTATAAGGGTAGTCATAACCCCTCAAGTGTGTGCAAATTATAAAAAAAAAAACAAAAATCAAACACCACAGAATTTTAATATAGGTAAGAACAAGGAATCCCCACATCCCACATCTAATGACATGACTTGGTCTTAGTTTGTTTGTATTAAAAATATTTACAGATATTTTGGCCGCTGGAACAGAATATTGAGGAATTCTCGTTCAAGCGCTTCAAATGACCTTTACAAGCATCCCTAAACCATTTGACTGAATAGTATGCAAATATGTAATAGAATATTTTTGTCAACATTTTATAATTTCTTTTAAATCGAAATGTCTAAATCGAAATGTATGTATGTAGTTCTGAGCTATGCAATAGGTATAAACATAAAAAAAACACTTTTCTAACAAGAAAAAACATTACCGTTAGTTTTATGTCCTAATCACAAAAATGTATTGGATAAGTCCACTTTTTTCGCCAGGATCTCAATTAACAGGCAGTTTTTTTAAAAATGACGTGAAATATTAGAAATTGCAAAAAGCGTAAATACCCATAGAAATAAAACTAAAAAAAACTAAATTTCAAGATTACATATGTCCATTGGCGATCTTTGGCCTTCTCTCATAGAAACGTCATCATATCAACTTTGAATCATGATTGTAAATTGATTACTTGATATCTATTATTGCCACGTGGGATACTTTTTTCATCACCTTTAATCTATAACCAACCAACATTTAGTAAAATTAAAAAATACAAATGTAAGCTAGAAAATACGAGAGAAAGCTGATTTGGGGTAAAATTGGCCAGTAGGTATGTATATACTTTGTCTGCCATTATCAAAGTAAGACAAAAACAACATGTTGAATTTATTCTTTCTTTTCAATATTTAATTAAATGAAACTTAAGAATATTTATAAACTTAAAACAAAATAAAATATACATTCCTTGTTTTCTTATTTATTAGATTTTCCAGTCCAAAATTAAAAAAAAAAAACAATTATTGTGAATTATTAACAACAAAATTCTTCAAGCTAAAACCAAACCCACCTTCTCTTTTCCTTTGGCTTTCCATTCGTTTGCTGGGTTGGTGTTGTTTTTGTTTTTGTGGCAGCAACGGTGTCAGCCGCATTGCTCTTATCCGTGGTCATTTTGACTTAATTTTATTTTTATGATGAAATTTTCTTTGATTCAGATCAAAATAATTTTTTTACTTTTCAAAAAAAAATATTTTTTTTTTGTAACTTCTCACTTGTTTTTGATTGATTTTCTATTTTACTGAACTTTGATGTAATTTTGTTTGACACATGCACTGAATTTTCATTTGACACATATAAATCTATTCACAATAATAGATATTTTTTTTATCAATTTCCAGATGTATAGGTACGAACAAAATTTTTAGTATTTTGAATGAAGGGGGTATTCTTTATGACGTATATTGTAGTTTCCCTCTGTAAATTTAAAGCAAACTCTTCCTAAATCCTCGCACAAATTTCAGAGGTGGGAAGCAATTAACATAAGGGAAACAAATTAAAATGGAATTTTCAAAACAATACAAATAACAACACTTTTTCTCTGAAGACAAGAACTTCTCTCGCTTTTTTTCTTCAGGCACATTAATTTATTAGGTATGTAGTTTATGGGGGGAGTTGGGTAACGTAACACAGGACACTATCGAAACTCGAAGAAGTCTCCGAAACTTTCCTTTCCCTAAGTAATCGCGAACCTTGTTATTAACAGACACGGGTGTAAGCTATATTTCGAATGCATTTTTGCAAAATGCATGCAAATAACCAGACCGATCGACGACGTTCAATAAAAATTTGTTGTTTTTGTTTTGGGAAAAATTTAACACGAGATTATTTTGGTACAATATATTTGTGCTCAAATCGGATTATAAAATTCTTTTTTACGACTCCTATGAAAGACACGGCGAGATATGTATTAACTAGCACTAGCGCGCTGCAGTCTCGTTCCAGCCAACTTGAAATACTCGAAGGCGATGGTCTCGCTCTGTTTTTGATATTTTGATTTCATTTGTGTTTGTTTTGTACAGATTAAATTTGAGTGTTACTGTCTCGCTTGTTCGTTTGGTTTGTGTTGAAAGAATAGAGTGAGATAAGGGTATAATTAGTTGAGCTATTTTTTGGTGACGGGAAAAATTATTATGGCGGACTTATAAAGCGAGATAGTGCTTGTGATAGAAGTGATTTGTTTTCTTTTTGTCTTGTAATCTTGTTGGAATTTGTTTCTTTTTGAAATCTAGTGTTGAATGGCGTGTGGGAAAATTTGTAGGAAATTTTTTCTTGTTAGAAGCCCAAGTTATATTTCCAGGTGTTTTATAAACTTATCTTAATTAACAACAGTCTTTAGTTCTCGAACACTATTTTACAAATGTTGGCGTATTACCGTTAATTTGCTTTTTTTGCTCTTCACTCCAGCACACTTGTTGGGCATATTCTCTTTGATTTATCTTCAAGTATAGAACTCTTACAAATGTATATCATCTTTAGTCGAAAAATTTTGAGTTTGCCAATCCGTTTCAATTAAGCGACCGCCTTTCGATTTATCACGTAAGAATTTGCAATTATGTTTTACATACAATACTAGTAGGTATCTCCATTTTCTAATGCAATATTCGTTGGTATTAAAAAAAAAGAATGAAAACTGGTAGATTTATGGTTTCCCAGACTCGATTACCCGATATTTTAATATTTTTCATTGAATGGGTGGTAATATACAGCCCTATTCTGCTATTCATCGATAGGAATTTTTCTTGCTTTTTCACTAATTACTATCATGCTATTCATTCGAAGTGAATCTGTATTTAAGTCGGTATTATTGCGCGGTATTCTGTTATTCACGTGAACCGCATATGAAATGTTGCGGATTTTTCATTTAATGGATCATCTGTCTGATTGGTGTTCAGTAAAATGTGAGCAAAAACTAATTTACTGCCTAATTTAGAATATTTGTTTGTAAAAAATAGATTAACATTTTTCGGAGTAGAAGGACAAAAAGATCAATTTACTAGGTAATCGATTGCTTATGAATGATTTTAATCAGGCTGTGATAGCCTTTTCTGATGTATGTAAAAGAGATTTGGGTTTTGATAGAGGTCATTATGGGAATGTGGGTACCGTCAACGCACATAACTCCAGGTACACCACATTGTGGGTTAAACAAGAGTTTTACTTTTAGTTTTTATTCTGTCGTCATTTGTAGAGTAATCCAATTTTGACATAAGTGGGCTTTAAGTGCGTCCTGTAATGTGGACTGAGTGAAGCCTGCATCCAAATGTTGCCCAAAGCAATGTAGCAAATTATCTACAGCAAAAAACCTCAAACAAGCGATTAGATCCTCTTTTCTTTATATTGACTCATTTCGCTGTGAAGGTGGAAGCTTTCTGTTTGAGGATTCTCTTATTCCTCTGCTTAGAATTAGGACAAAAAAAGTTAATTTTCAAATTTAATAATAAAGATGAAAACAAACTAGAAAATTACTTCTGTTCTTGAATTTTTAATAAAATCGAAAACAATTATCCAAGATTCAGAAGATTATCACATGAACAATTGTTTAAGTGAATGTCAAATTGGTTCGGGATTATGAGTAGTTCACCCGATGGATAGCAGAAGGCAAAGGCAGTGTGAAAGGGAATCGAATGGGTGGATCGGATATATGATTCACGTGAATAGCAGAATAGGGCTGACAATCTCCAAAAACCACAAATATACCAATGAAAACTTCATTAACATCCGCTTTGTGGGATATTCAAAATGAGTTAGTCATGCTTATTTTGAGATTCGAACGAATTGCTAATTCGATAGAATAGATATTTTCATTCGAATGAACTTTGCATATTTTGACATTCGATCGAAAAATGTTCATTGCCGAATGATTGAATAAAATGAACCTCAATGAAATTCATTTCCGAAATCAGCTGTTTGAAATTTACTGACATTTCTATCTGATTTAGTATGACCAAACTGTTTTTGTTTGATGATTTTTATTTTAAAAAAATATGGTCTAAAAATATAAAAATAGTACTTTATCATTTAGTTTAGTTTATTAAATATATTAAAATACTTGATTTATGTTTTAATTTTCATGTAAACTAATTTGTTTTCCAAATTGATAAACAAAAAAAGAAAGCAACTTCAAAACCTATTTAATTTACACTTGAATTTTGAATTACCATTTGTAAATTGTTTTATAAAAATATTGATAAATTAAATTCAAGCGAGACGTTAAAAATCAAAATGGCATTTGTTTTATTTATGAAAAGAGAAGGCAGTAAAGAGCAGTGTATAAGAGAAGGATAATGGATGCATCAAATCCATTTGATGCATCCATTACCACTAACATTATACTAAACTTACATGTTTTATGAATCTATTCGCTAGAAAAAATTGAACGAGAATGAAATGACATTTCTTTCGAACGATTTGAAAGTGAAAATTTGCTTAGTTTTCGAAAGATAAATGAACTTTGATAAAGTGAACTTTCTAATCGAACGAATCTCAAAATACAAATTTCTCGAATTTGACGTACTTTCTAGTGAAATCGAATTTCAAAATAATGCTGAGTGATTATAATGACACCACGCCAATAGAATAGGGCAGAAGAAGTTTTGATGAACTCAGAACACCCGGTTCTGGAACTGTGTTTACCAGCGCAGAGGAAAGTCAGACAGAGGAAAAGCTTTGAATATCGCTAAATGTAGTTTTCTACAGAAATTAAGCGAGCTATTGGATGTTGTGTATAATAAAATAAGGACAAAAAAGTTAATCCGTTTAAAAAATTGTATTACAATTTTATGAAGAGTCCAGTGGGTTTCTCCTAAAACCAAAAGTAGGGCGGTAATATAGAACAAAAAAAAAAACATAGGAAAATGCTTCAGACTCTTCCAACCCAACTACAATGAATACACCAAATGTGTTGAGAAAAGCTTAGAAAACTTAAATAGAGCCATTGAAAATGAAACAGCAGTATTAATTGATTAGAGCTACAAGGAAAGTCTTGTTTACTATTAAAAATGAGCTAAGAAGAATGCAAAACAGTCATAGAAACTTCAGTCTAGCTCCTTAAGCACTTAAATTTGAAGATGGCTACTGACAAGATGTTACAAGAAGCAATGGAAACTATTTTGAATTATGATGTTTAAAACTGTAAATACTCAGTAACATTTAATTGATTCGTTTTAGTTATTTAATTAATTTGTATTGTATTTATCTTTTTTATATTAAAAGTTTCAGCAATTTAAACTTCCTGGATCAATTAAGCTGCTACCCTATGTACATTAAGTTCTGAAAGTATTGATTTTAGGTTAAACTTTGTCTAATCAAAGACGTGTCATTTCTACCTACTTACCCTTCGATTTGAATTTTATTATTAAACAAAACTTCCTCAGCTATCCTTGGATACTGCTCTAACGAAGAAAAAAAGTTTTTTTTTTTAAATAGGTATTATAACTTATCCGATAAAAAATCATTTATTAGCAGTCTTAAGTGACATTTTAAAACTTATAAAAATAAATTAATGCCGAGAGAACCAAGGGCTAGAGACAATCCCTGTTTGCTTGTTGTAAGTCGCCAGGAATTGAGAGGACCTACAATTTTGTCCCAGTCCGAAGAGCTAAGATTAGGGAAAATTAATCACGACGAAAGACACTATTGAAGGATTTGACACTTCCTCCGTAAGAGGGACTACCTTAAAAAAAAAAAAAAAACAAAACCTTTTAGATGGTACAGGCTAGATTCTATAGTCGCACTAAACTTACTTTAACTTACGGAATTGCAAAAACTAAATAAAATATCTTTTTCATAAACAAAATGACAATATACAGTTTATCTTATCCGAAACAAAGCTGCGCTCAATTTTCATTCTTGAACATCTCCAATACCATCGCCTTGAATGGCAAACATGGCTTCAGACTCTGGTAGACATGGTGAATCGTATATTTTGCAGATTCGTGTCTCTCCTCTCCCTTTGCGCAGATACAAACGAGTCGTAGACGCATGAGCAATTATATTCCCCCCGATGGGTTTCTTTGGGTCGGCAGCAAACATTGAAGTGCCACCATCGACCTGAGCTACAACTTGATTTGTAATAACCACTGCAACACCAAACTGCAAAAAGAAAATCGGAATGATATCTGTCGAGCGAGTAGTTTTTTTTTTAACTCACCTCATCTGCAAGCCGTAGCAGCAACCTGAGAAATCTTCCTAAATGCATTTGCCTGGCAGCCAGCTCCCCTCTTCCCACGTAATCTGTCCTGTACAGTGCGGTTGCACTGTCAACAATCAACAGAGCATATCGGGACTCCACCATCATGGCTGCCGCTGTCTGTAGTAGATTCGTCTGATGATCTGTGTTGTAGGCTCGAGCGCAAGCCACATTGTCAAAAACTTCATCTCTGACCAACTTATAACGTTCGGCCACTGAAGCCAAGCGTTCAGGACGGAAAGTGCCCTCTGTGTCGATATACAGACACTTACCTTCCCCACCATTTTGACTCACCGGCAGTTGGCAAGTAACAGCCAGGGTGTGACATAGCTGAGTCTTTCCCGAACGGAACTCACCGAACATTTCAGTGATCGAACCAGTTTCGATGCCTCCGCCCAGAAGCTTGTCAAGTTCTTTTGATCCGGTAGTTAGCATTATGATTTCAGACCTTTTTTGAAAGTAGACTGTAGCTGTTGTAAAGCCCATTGGAACGAGTTTCGAGGCTTCAGCGAGGAGTTTATCAGCTTTAGCTTCTGAGATACCTTTGATACAAATTAGCGACTTCTTAGGGGCAAATGCTACCGATTCGACTGTGAAATATCCAGCTTCTTCAAGTTTCTTGATATCACTGCTAGTTATTCCATTTCCCTTGAAAAAATTATTAATTTATTATTAAATACTTATATTGCTGTTAAAAATTATGCATTACTTCCAAACATTTGATCAATTGGTGTCCTAATTCTTCTTCTTCCTCCTCATTATCCGCAGTTGTTATTGTTGCCAAAGAACGTTCCATGGTAAATAATTCAATCAAAATTGAGGAATTTGTTTATTTTAAACAATAAATGCACAAACATAAAAACGTAAAACCAATGCGTATTCGAAAACTACTTTTAAATTTTAAATAGAAACAAAACGTCATCGCGCGATCGCGCAGAAAAATAAATAGAAAAATTTTCATCTTCGAATTTCGAGAAGTATTTTATTTGGTTACGTTCAATGCATCGATTGATTGATACGTGTATGCATCTCGATGGCTATTTTCAGTAGTTGTCCGTTTTTTACGATGTGTTTTTTTCCATTAATAAAATCAATCTTTTTCCGTTTTTGCGTATGACTAATTATAATTTTCTTTTCGATAGCAAAACACAATTCTTAATTTATGTATTTTTTTCATTTTACAGAAAAGTAAATTAATTTTTCCGCCCAATGGAATGCAAATATTTCCAAAATCGGCATTTTGACTGATTCAAGTCGAAAATAAATTGATTTATTTTAATAAAGTCTCAAAATTTTATTTGAATTAGGCTAGGCGCGCACATTCAATTTTTAGTTGTAAAACTGTTTGGTTGCTTATGGAAAACAGACCAACTATTTGGTTGAATGTCCGCGCAGGTGCATATAATTATGTGTTACACAAAATAGCGAACTCATTTTAGGCAATCGTTAAGTTTGTGTCAAAACACAAACTTTTAAGTTGCTCGAACCAAGCAGTTGCGCGCCTAGCCTTAGTGTGGGTTTAAAACTGTTTTAAGTTATTTTGGTAAAATGGCGATTTGGAAAATTTGAATTAAGCATTATCATAGTTTCTCTAACATTTTATTAAAGTTAAAGTCAGCAAATAGCTAGTTTACCCCATATGATTCTTCAAAATAACAAACATCAAGAAATGTCTGTTTAAAATTAGGAAAGAGTTAGTAAAGCTACTTTAAAGTTAGCACATTGTTAAGTAGTATCATACAATCATTTAGTTTGTGTCATAACAAACATTTCTTAGTTACTCTAAACGAGTTGCTGTATGTGCGCGTAGTCTCATATAAGCCCATATAATCCAGTTTTGTCTGTTTTTTTTTTTTTTAAATTCGATATTTCTTAAATGACGATAGGTATTTTGTTTGTGATAGATGGTAAAATCTTTTCTGAAAAAAAACTCCTTATTTTATTTTTATACCAAAAATGAAGTGTCCGTTGGTT
Organism: Philhelius festivus; assembly: GCA_963931855.1. Taxonomy (NCBI): domain Eukaryota; kingdom Metazoa; phylum Arthropoda; class Insecta; order Diptera; family Syrphidae; genus Philhelius; species Philhelius festivus. The sequence continues at coordinate 151,630,984 of OZ007555.1, forward strand.
TTTTAATCCTGGAATTTGTGGAAAACTGAACTTGCTAATTTTTCGCGCACTTCGGAATTTAATCGGCATGTTTTTCGAAAATGTCGTCTGTCAAAATCAAAAGTCATAACCTAACCTGTAAAATCATTACATAAAATTTAATTTGTGTTAAATTTCACATTTTATTTATTTATTGCTAAATTGAATTAAAATCATCAAAACCATACCAAATAAACAACAAACTAAACTTTTATGCAATTATATTATGTCCGGTTATTATTATTTAGACATTGCATTGTAGGTAATCATAAAAAAGCACAATTTAATAAAGTGCTTCTTATCGAAACAATACATTAATGTACATTGTTCGATTTAAGGAAATTCCAGGACGATAAAGATCTTGTTCTCACTCCAGCCTACTTCAAAGGCAGCATTGATCAATCGCTCCGTAGCGTTTTTGGTGAAATCGGTGGACTAACTGAAGTGGATATCTTTAAATTCCATTCCGAGAGTGGGCGAGCCATTGTACGTGTTCCCCAAGATTACTACGTCAAGACGCGTGCCGCAATAACATTGATCTCTAATTTCCAAGACATTCGTTGTCATTTTCAAGTGAAAAAGGCATCCCCAATTCTACTACAAATTCTTACGTCCAACATAGAATTTTAAAAAAGGAACATGTCTAGTTGCAAATCTTTTGGCAAGGACAAGGTAATCTTCGTAACCAAAGAAGACCATGCAATTCCCAGCACAGTTGAGTTGCCGCCTCCTCAACCCCAGACAGGTCTGATCACTCCAGCTGGAGACATAAACTGGGGATGTCCGTGCTTAGGTGGAATGGCTACAGGGCCGTGTGGTGTTGAGTTCCGTGAAGCATTCTCTTGCTTCCATTACAGGTACATGAACATTTTTATTTTCTAACCGAAAATCGATTAATTTTTGTATTCTTTAGTGAGGCAGACCCTAAAGGATCAGATTGTTATGATGCATTTAAGACAATGCAGGACTGCTTTACAAAATATCCTGCAGTTTACAATAAGAGTAGAAGTGCTGATGATGATGATGACATGGATATGGCTGGCATTGAGGGAATTGGCGAACCTGCCGAAAATCCATCACAATCCAGTCAAGTCGAGAAGAAAGAAAACTGATGTATTTTTCTTAGGTTAAAAAGTTTTTGTTAAAAAAAGTTTATAAAATTAAAATGTATTATAAGTAGGAAAAAAGACGTTCTGTAGAGCAATATTTTTGTACCAAAACTTCAAGACTTTTTGCCTGCCGGCCATAGGGTAAACATTATTGACGATATGGAATCAATAGTCAGTAACATTACATATAGCGGGTTATGTGCTTGTTTTATCCTCTAATAAGGATGGTCCCCTGGCAGCTATACAAACATAGTGTTTTATAGCCACCGACGCAGACGAAAACCAAGGGTCCTGTGGTAATTTAAATTCGCAAAATTTTTCATTTTCGCTTTTTTCTGCTTTCCAAAACTGCACTGATAAGCTAAATTTCTTCGGAACCTTAGAGTGTCAGGGTTCTGAAATCTAGGAATGTGATCGGTTGATGTGATATTTGATTGTCGATTTGTTTGTATCGTTTTGACGATATCTGTTTATCACATATGTAGGGAAAAGAGGAGAGAATAGTCTTCAAAACGATTCGAATCCCTGAGGGGTCATTCCGTAACTCGATTATCGTCAGACGATATCGTTTGAAAGATAGCTTTGCCTTTTTTTGATTCACGAAAGTCGATAACCGTCAAAACGATAGCGTTTGGACGATAGCTAAATTGGTATCGTCTTGCATTAAGTTTGTAAATTGTTAATTGACATCATGTATTGTTATCTATTGAATTGACAAATTGAGTTTAAAATGTTTCGGCGAAGCAAATCCAACTCATATGCATAGAGTATATTATACATGTATAGTTTATTTACTCTATGTATGTAAGTATGTATATCGTAAAAATCATTATTGTAATAATTTATCTATTCTAGGTTTGTTCAACGCTTTCGACTATCAAAGGAAGTATTCGTGATGGTACTCGAAATGATTAATTAGTCAAACGGGTTTCGTTTAACTTATGTATATACCTCCAATAATTTTCCTTTAGTTCAAATCGAAACCAAACACAAAACAAAAACTTTAAAAATGCATTTTATTGACAATTATCACAGCGATCGATAGACTAGACGATAGTAGTCGAGTTGCGTGAAGCAAATTATGGACGATCTCGTCGCCGATTATCGTTTAGAAAATTACGGAATGACCCCCCTGGTTTTGGACACTGTACAGAAGAAATCATTACGCGGAGCTTGGAATTCTGACGAAGGTTGCCAGAAATAGGAGCTAGACAATGCTGTCATCCATCAATACTATTTTGATAATAAATGAAATGAAGGAATTTCCATCAAGTCGACAACTGGATTCGAGAAAGCGTGTTGTTCGTACTGAGGGTCGAACCAACAAATACACACAGTCACAAAAGTAAGTATACAGCAGGAAACAAAATGTTAAGCAGAGAGAAAAAAATTGAATAAGCATATGCTATGAAACATTTGGCGTATATTTTTTAGAAAATTTTATTCTCTTTTCGTAAAATCAATTATCAAAACATTTTTTTTTAAAATGGCTTAGATATCAACTTAAAACTAAAACTCTCTCAGAATTTTGATCACAAAAGTAAGTATACACCACTGGCGTGGCGTCCATATAACACGATTCCTATCGTCTTCCCTTTTAGAAAATCCACAAATAACACAATCTACCAAATAAACATCGAATAAGTTTAAGTTTTCCATTCTGCTTCTCGTTTGTATCTTATACCTTATCCAAACACATTCCACAATCCACAACCAACATTAATCAAGAGAGTCACAAAACTACTCTGTCGTAAACTTTTCAATCACCGTCTTATTTATTTGTTTTATATCCCTTTCTTCCCCAAGCATTGTGTTTCGGATCCTCTTTGTTCAACATCCGCAAAAAATAAGACGATACATTCCGTCTTATAAAATTTTCGGTGTATACCACTAGGAGTTGGAATTATTTGTATTTTATTCTCCCTTTAGCAATTAACATTGCCTTTCAGTAGGAAGATAACACATTGCAGGAGTTCAGGTGCTCGCCTTTTTTCAAGCTTGTGTAAGAAATAAGACGGTGTTCTTCGACTTATTTGTTTTTTTTTTTAATATGTCATATAAATATAAATATGGCATGTGTGTATTGTTGATTCTTGATTTTGAATTTGATGTTGATCTACATGCTGATGTAAAATGCTTTCATTTTTCTCTCTCGTGATAGTTTATAATATACACGATTGATATTCTTGCAAATTTACTGTGATAATTTTGAATTATGAAATAAATCATGGTATTTATATGTATATTGTATATGGCAATTTGTCAGCAGTGTAAATTTAGCATACCGCTGAATGAAGAGCACTTCTGTGTCAAATAAAATGCATTTGCTTTTTTTTTAAAAGGAATTTCAATTTAGATTGAATTGGCATTCAATAAAAGACTGTGTTGCACAGGTTCAATAACTTCAAATAAATCTAGTGTTTTGAAAAGCCAATTTGAACTTAATTAAAAATAGTGAAAAGTTAGATGTTAAAGTGAAGATTTAATTCTTTATTATCCACTATATTGATAAAAAAAATTGGCTTCTTAATTTTAGTGCAGTTTTAGATTTTGTTTTTTGTCTTTGATAAATGTAGATTGCTGTTTAACAGATTACCTATCGGAGAAACCAAATAATTTTAGTAAGGATAGTTGATAGTTTATATTTTATCCTTTTTTCCTTTACACACCAGGGATTTCGATCCCAGATCGAAATTTTTTTTAGTGTGCGTGTTTCATGAATACATGTAAATCCCTCTTGATACATAGTATCGCGGCTGTTATTAAATCTGAAATTAAAACAGAAATCATAGAAGCCCGGTTCGTGTCGATTATGATCGACGAAACATCAGATTTGAGTCATAGGGGACAACTGAGTGCCATATTTCGGTTCTTGTCAGAGAATGGAATACAAGAAAGATATCTTGTATTTTTTAATATTAGGGCGAGTCTTAATGCACATGAGTTGTCCCATCATATATTCAATATTCTTGACACATATGATTGCAAGGAAAAATTAATAGAACATTCCTAGAAAGGTGCCGCAGTTATGTCCGACGAAGGGGGTGGTGTCTAAAAGGAGGTCCTTTTTTATTATGTTTTAAGCTCATTGTTGATTGAAATATTAATGTCTTGAAGTATAAAAAATATAGCTACACATGTTTTGCTAAGTCAATGTGGAATGCATTTGTAGATACCATGTCCCTACTAGAAATGTTGGTTTTAAGGTTCTAAGATTTTTTTTTCATTTTTACAGGTGACAAAATTTTATAACGTCTTCCCATTTAAAATTATCCACGCCACGCCACTGGTATACACTAATAGAAATTACAACATTTTAAACTTAATATTAGAATTTAGTAACTTGTTGGGTAACCTTTTGATTTAATTACGGCGTTTATTCTTGATGGCATCGACGAAACAAGTTTTTGGGTAACACTTAGGGTTATTTTGTTCCAATCTTTTTGAAGGATCCTTTTAATCTCTACTTTTGATTTTATCTCATGTTTGCGTATTTGACGCTCCAGATGATCCCATAAATGCTCAATAACATTTAAATCTGGCGATTGAGGAGTTGTTTTGACTTGTCTTTGCACATTATATAGCAGCCATTCTCTCACGATTTGCGAGGTATGTTTGTGGTCATTATCTTGTTGAAAGATGAATGACCTCTCACAACCTAGTTTTTGTGTACTTTGATGAAGATTATTTTTTAAGATGTCGAGGTAACTAAAACGATCTATCGTACTCTCAATAAAAACCAGATTACCCACTCTAGATGCCGCCAAGCACCCCCAAACCATAACCGAAGCACCACCATGTTTAACAGTTCCAGTCCAGGGGCCTATTGCACCATCTTACAAAATTGTGATTACAAGCATTTTTTTAACAAATTTGTAAAAAAAATCGAGTTTTTTCATATGTAATTTTTTTTAATCACAAATTTGTACTTGTAATTTGTAGTTGGTGCAATAGGCCCCAGGTGGTTAGGATCTAACGCTGTATTAGGTTTTCTTCACACTTTTGCACGTTCATCAGAGCCATGGATGTTGAATTTGCTCTCGTCAGAAAATATAGGGTGACATGGTCGACATTGCACCAGCCATTTTTCAGATGGTCCTACTTTCTTCAAATATTATTCTTTTTGTTAGATTTTTTAACATCACTTATGTAGATTTGTTAGAAAAATTCGTGCATAGTATATTTTTGCATAGTATGTTTATGATTAAATCTAAAATTAATTGTTCAGAAAAAGGGAAATGGTGCATAGTGTACCATAGTAGGTACTAACTGAACCAGTCTTATGTCCATAATGCACCATGCAGGTACTCAATGCACCACCAACTAATTTCAAGAAATAAAACAAGCATTTCAAGAGATATTGAGTTTTATTTCAAAGAAAATTATAGGAATTCATGGTATCTTTAAGAATAAAAAAAAATTATTCAATTCACATTTATAAAAAATACATAAGAATTTAATAATACAAAAAAGTAAATAAATAAAAAAATTAATCATTTTTCTTTAAAATATAACAAAGAGAAAAAAAAAACGTTCAATAGTCTTATAATCTAATATAACTGAATCATTTGTTAAAATATCTTCTTCGTCAGATAATTCAAAATTGTCCCATGTCCCCCGAGTCATCAAGGCATCAGTTTCACTATCACTTTCCTTAAGTACCTACTTTTCGCCTTACAATAATTGGATTTTTCTTCAGTATTTTGCCATTTTTTTTTTTGCAGCTAATATATTTTTCTCGGGAGTGTCCGTAGCAATAATGCTTCTACCAGCAGTGCGCTTCCTGGGCTTACGAGGCCCAGATTTTATTTGCTGTCTAAATTCAAATGGGCTTATGAAAGACTTCTTTCGGCTACAATGGGGACCCTGTTCTGCCTCGACCATTTGTGGAAGTGGATGTTGAGCTGTTGTGCCTTGTGCGGAAGCCCTGAAGCCAGTCTATGCCTGCCATCGAAAATGTTTTCCAGGTCTCTGGAATATTTTCTATCTGATTAATATTCGGCAATCTTTGGCAGTGATGCAATAAAAAATACTTGCGCAGTACTTAATGTATTTTTTTAGTGATGTTTCCTGCTCCTCAGTAAAAATCATCCAGTGTTTGTAATTTGGAGTCAAACGGATGTCGGAAAGAGGTTTAGAGTTCTTCGATTTTAAGATATATCTTCGTACAGTGTGGTACGAAAGCTTGCATTCCTTTGCAGCCTTTCGAATCGACATTCCAGCATCTATATGAGAGAGGGCTTGTTTCATCTCACCCTTTGTGTGGAATCCTTTCTTCCTATTTGAAACTGACTTCCGTGGCATCTTAAACAAAAATAGAAAAACCTGAGAAAACATTATAATCAGGTGGGTGCAAAATGCACCATGGTGCATTTAAAACCATGCCGTTGTGGTGCAAGGTGCACTACCGCCTCAGTTTATTTTTAAGTCAAAGTAAATCGCTAACTACCCAATTATATTAAAATCTATTTTATTTCACCAATGAATAAAACAACAAAAATTATTTTTATCAAAGTTTAATAAGAAAAAGACACCACAACTTAAATGAGAATAAAAAACAACTTACCTCAATTTTTTTTCTTTGAACTATAAATTTCTAAAAAGACTTGTGCACGTCCGCACACACCAACAACTAGCACCAGACTAAGTTCCACTGATATTTTTGCAAAAGGCGCTTAAATTCAAGTGAAGTTTACACTGATGCAATTGTCGGTATATTAGATTTCGCCGTGGTGCATGGTGAACCACTGGTGCAATGTCGACCATGTTACCCTAACGGTATTCAGAAAGCCAAATCGGTCTGAATATGACTTCTGGCAAATTCAATCCGCTTTTGGCGATTGACCTTGCTTATGAATGGTTTTTTCCTAATAGCACAGCCTTATACCCGACTTCGTGAAGGATGCGGCTTATGGTTTTGATACAGCATGACTTACCTGTCTCTTCTTCTATCTCGTCCTGCAGTTTTGGTGCGCTTATTTTCGCATTTTTCTTTACTTTACGAATTATTAGTCGCTTCTCATGTTCAGAGAACGTTTGCGGGTGGCTACTGCGAGCCGTGTTCGTAACTGTTCCACATTGTTTCTGCTATTCCAATATTTTTTGGACGGTTGCTGGGCTCATATCAACAAGTACAGCTACTTTCCGAATCCACTTTCCTTCACTTGAGTACTTAACTATTAATTTTTGTAAGTCCAAGGAGAGCTCTTTTCCACGTGATGCCATTTCTAATTTTAAAAGGAATAATTTGAACTGAAATAGGCTAGTCTCGTAGCTTTGCCTTACCTTTTTAATAAAAAAACAAAAAATCGACTCAAAAGTTTTTATTGATGCAACATCACATAAGAAAAACTGTCCTTATACTAACTTTTGTAACCTATTTTTTTACCAGTGATTACAAATAATGAGATAACAAAGAAGTGGATACAAATTGTACCGTTATTTTGCTTAACAGCAGTAATGTGTATGACAAGACACTTGTGCCATATGCAGAGAATAGATATGAACTGGATATTAACGGTATTTTTTCGTCTATTTACGTATTAACTTGGTTGTATACTTACTTTTGTGACTGTGTGTATATCTGCATTTTAATCATGAAAGGCTGATTTCTAAATTTTGTTCAAAATATGGAGAAATAACTCAAACTTAACACAAATTATGCTTTCTTAAGAGCAACAAATATAATTTCATTGACAATAATCAAACTTCTGCTATGCATTAATTGGAAACGATTATTCCAAGATAAAACTCATATATATTGCGATCAAAATACTAATTTCAAAAACAAAAAAATGGTCCGAAATTTTCAAAAATATGTAATTATACCACTTCATAAAATGCGATAATGTATAGATCACCAACAGCTTTCAACGACCCAGTCAAAGGTCATTGTTGTTCTCAAGTGTCTAATTTCGTTGTGATTCATCCTAATTAAATTCACCATTTTTTTTTTTTTTATAATCTACCCGCGCTCAAGGGATTATGATTACCCTTTAAATGTTTCAACACAGCACGGGCGTGAAGTTAATGAAGAGAAAGAAGGATAGGAAAGATGTGTGGCACGATGTTCTGAGACTGTTGGTGTTTGTCTCAGATATTTTTATCTCCAGGGATGGCGGCTGAGCTAAAGCGGAGAAATTCCGTGTCTTATTTCTATGTCGCTTATAATTCACATTATTTTATTCGTGTTCATCCTTGTTGGACATACTAGTTCAACTCAATTACATGTTGTTAGTGTTATGCCTGAACAACATGTAATGAGTAAACCAGCAACCCATTGATGACAATTTTTAGAAGGTTTTAATGGAATTAAAACGACATAGACAGCAGGGATCGAACCTGTGATCATGAGGTTGACAGGCGAGCACACAACCATCGTGCCACGGCCACCCCATGTACTCAATCTAGGAATTTTTTGATTTCGCATCCAAAGATTAATTATTTTTTTTATTTCCAAATATACAATAGTTTGTTCAGAATTGAAAAAAGATAGTTTTTTTGTTTTTGAAAGAAAAGGTCTCTAAATTATTGTTTATTATTTTTATTATTATTATTATTACTGTGTAAATAGAATATAAACTATTTATATACCTGCATATTAAATTATTCTTTAGAAGGCATATGCATTGATTTCCTTTATTCCACCATCACGCGTTTGAATAAAAATAAAAACAATTTCATTTATCCTCTAATCAATTGAATTGGTTAATCAATTGAATTGACATTGTAACTAGCATTACAATTCAAAAAAAGAACACATCGTCGTGCAGACGTTTTAAATACATTCATATTTTTAATAAAAATGACAAATTTTGAAGTCAATTGCTGCGCGAAAAAAACTCCACATTATCTAGGTCTTACTTAAAAAAAAAAATACAAGAAGCGAAAAAAAACGCGATGAATACTCTTATACTCCATTTTAATTTACAGAATTTAGAATTTTCGTTGTTTATACACAAAAAAATCTTATGCTGTTTCTATTGCAATACCCGATGCAGTTTTTTCTTCAGCTTCTTTCAATTCGTCCATAGGGTTGTCATCGCCACCGATGCCCTGATCTTGACTCTCCTTTTTTGTCTTAAATTCCTTTAAGATATTTTTCTTTTCGTCTTCTTCCTTCTTGATAGCTTCTTTATCGGAGAGAATGTTTTGATAAGACTTTTCGGTGATCAAAAACCGATTTGATTCAGAAATGTGTTTTGTAACCCGGCGGAATTCGTCTACCATTTCGCAGAATTGCTCCCAGAAATGTTGATCCTCTTTGACGATGAACATTTTTTTGAAACTTTGATAGATTTTGGCAGCTCTTTCGCGAATTATTCCGGCTTTTTTGTTAAAATCTTCCTGCTCGTCAACGGAGAGATTCCATTGTTTAAGATTTCCAACATATTTCCGAAGTCGTCTAATTGTGTCCACACAATCTGCATTGCGCTTCAACATCAATTGATTAAGCTCTAGATCTTTGTATTGATCTAATAATGATAAACACCTATCGATGTTAGCCCGCTTAAGACCAAGACTTTCGCGTAACTCCTGTGAGAGCCTGATAAAGTCTCGTTCCGTAAATAGAGCGTCCTCTTGGTCTATCATTTCGTTTGTAAAACGTTCTGCTTCTTCCTTATGGATACGCGTACGATTTGGATTTAAAACGAGGCGTTCTTTAAGGGAATCCACTTTTACAAGGCCGTGCTCGATTTTTTCTTTCAGAACGTAGCACTCCTTTCGCATATTCTCCTCCCATTGTTTTTTGGCAGCTTCATCCTCGAAGGTTTCGGGTTTCAAAAAATCTAGCTTAATGCCAACACATTTGTTGGAGGTTGTGTAGGCCAAGAGCAAGTTATTTAGAATTTCGGATTTCGGGGCAGTTTTGTTTGATTTCTTGTGCGCCGACTTTGATTTGGCATCGTTGGGTGGCGAGTCTTTAACTGAAATTGAAACAAATTTTTAAATGTTGAATAATCAAGGTAGCAAAAATCTTCATTATTTGTTTTTAATATTATTGGAATTGGATCAAATTCAGCGCCGATTAACAACCAGCTCTGAACACAAAAAAATTGTGTAATTTACAAAATTTCTATAAACCAGGCTCGGGTTGAATTATTATTGATGCGAATAATTTGCAAACTTATTTAATATTAATTTTAATTAATGGGAGTCGGCATGGCTGACGTTATTATGTTGACAAAATTTTGTACCGCGCTGCGATTAAATTACTTGCAAAACAAGGGACTTCAAGAAGAGACGGTGACTGTTTACCAAGATTATTTACCTTTGTTATGTATCGTCCAAAAGTGGTCAAGCGGGATTAAAAGATGACCCTCGATTGAGTCCCTTTACTTTATCTACGAAAGAAACTTGTACAAGAGGACTCCTGAATTCAGGTTAAAATGATAGCTGAGATGACTGAAATTTCCATTCGGTACCATTCACGCCATAAGAATAGTAATTAACAAGCATTGCTTTGTTGGGGCAAAATTTTCCAGAATACTTAAAAAAAAAATCCAACTCGCGCTATTTTGTATGACTGGGCGATAATTGTAGCCTAAAAACTCTGGTTTCGGTGGCAAAGATTTTTACTGAATAGGGTGGTTTCAATCGTCAGCGATCGATCAACCTAATAGTTGCTAAAATATAAGCATGCTTTGTTCATTGACGACCTAATTGATTTTTTACCTGGTGGCATAGAAATATCAGCGATTCACATTAAAGCTCTTCTATTTGCTGATGATGTGATACTGTTTGCTCAATCACCCGAGACCCTACAGCTGATGATTAATCGACTCCAAGTGTACTGCCGATTATGGAATCTGAGGGTGAATCTGAGCAAATCAAAAGTTATGATATTCCGCAAAGGTTCAGGTAGAACGGCCAGGAATGAAAAATTTGACAGAGATCGTTAAAGCTTATAAATACCTGGGAGTAACCGTAACTAGTAACCTTAATATGGAAACCCACCTCAAGGACAAACTGGTTAAAGCCAACAGTGCAATATCGGCAATTTGGAAAAGATGCTTCTCAAACAAATTGATAACTCATAGTGTGAAGTATAAGGTCTTTATATGTCGAACCAACATGCGAATACTGGAAGACGATGGAAGATATTGTAAAGATTACCTTTTCGATCTTGTTTCCAAAGTAGATGACAACTTAAAATTGACTCGGTAAATAAGGCTGAATCTTCGGTGCATAGATCTATATACAACCATCTTAATCACAATTTATGCGAACGTAACTATGTACTTCCACAACAAAAATAAACATTAGCTTATCTCGTCGATATTCAAAATGAGAGGGGAGCTGATTAGTCTTCACTACATACCACATCGAGAGAATCTGCCTATTTACTGCAGCTTATGTAACTTGAGGAAAAGAGAAGACGTCATCCATTTCATAGGAAAGTGTCCAATTTTATTCGAAATACGGAGAAATTCATTAGGCAGCAATTTTAAATCAGAAGATGAAGTACTCGCCCTTCTCAACTGCGAAGGAAACAAACCAACTCTTTAATTATTTTCGAAAAGCGATGACTTATCGCAACCAAATTATAGACGAAGCTTTTTAAAGAAAACAGTTTTCATTCAAATCAAAATATTATTACTTGCTTTTTAAAAAAAAAAAACTTCAATTGTATAGATGTATGTATTTTACTATCACTTTTAATTGATGATTGATGATGTAAACAATGTTATATACACTTTTGAAATAATAATTCAAATCTATCTATCTATCTATAAGCATGCGTAAGGTTAGGCTTTGTAGAAGTGGTTGTGGGCGGAGGATTGACATACTTATACCAAATTTTAGCATGTTGTCATATTATCTGGATCTAGGAAAACTTTTCCACCTCGTTAAGCTATTTTAAGCTGCTTATGAAGCAAGTAGACCTTATTTCAGTATTTGCCAAATCAATCGGATCATTGTAGTAGTAGAAGTATCCCAAATGGATTATATAAAGGGCATGAAATCGTTGTAGTAAATGCCAATTGGCATGGCGTGCCTACCTTTTAAACAGCGTATGTACAATCTCTGTTTAAAGATATCAAATAAAGATATCATATAAAGAATATATCAAATCTGTACTATCTGTTTAAATATATATATTCTGGTTCTATTTTTAATGATCTTATCAGTTTTACAGTTTTTTGGAATGTCACTATGAAACGACATTCAGCATAGGGTGGTCTATGTGCGAGATTTTAAATTTCCTGGAGGAGTCTACAATGTACAAGACCTTTATAGCGTTTTGTAGAACTACTTCCAGATACTGCTATAATAATGTCGTCCGAATAGGCAATCACATTTTGTAGTCCTTTTTACTTGCGACTTGTAGGTACTATAAGGCAAGTTATGCATTCGTAAAAAAAATCGAACTCGAGATTTTGTTCAAAGTTTACATTACGATGATAGCGAAGACCAAAAAAGTGGGTCTCGCAATTCTGTCTGTCTGTCTGTTTTATAAATATTTTTTTTTCTCAAAAACTGTCCCACAGAATTAAAAAAAAAATCATTTGGTTAAAACTAGCTAATGGTTGAAAAAAAATTTCCAAAAAATTGTTATTTTTGGTAGCTCCCCTGGGTCCATTTTTTTTGTTTTTGATTTTCTCATTTAAATTTAAAAATGATTTAAATCATTTTTTTATGCCAAAGTTTGAATATTATTCCATATTCAAATTTTCAATTTTTTATTTTTTGGATTTAAAAAAAAAAATTTTTTTTTGGAAACTCAATATTTCGAAAACCCCAAGATCGATTTTTTTCAAACTTGACAAATAAAAGTTTCTTAACATAATCTACAAGATTTGAGAAAAAAAATTTTGTTTTATCTAAAACTAACGATACCTTCCATACAAATATAAAAAAATGGTTTTCGAAAATCGTATTTTTCTCGAGAACGGTTCCGAGAATTTTGCTAAATTTTTTTTTCTTTTGATTAATTTTTACGATCTATAATTTAATAAAAAAAAATTTGAAATCTAGATATTACTGACTGTACCTACCATAGAACGATTTTTTCGAATTTTGAATTTCTCATTATCGTCATAACAGATTTTAATGAAATTTTTTATAAAGAAGCTCCTAAAAAAGTTTAAAAAACATTGCATTTCAAAACTTAAAAAAAAAATATTTTTTCAATTGAAAAAAAAAGTAATTATTTCCTTATGAACAGTTTTCTTTAATAACAGCCGTTTTTAAAATTCCTAGTCTATTACATAGGATCAAGTTCGTGCGACCCAGTCGTGCATTTTATTTTTCTAGCAGCTCATTTACTAGCAAGTTCAAAAGCAACAAATATCACTGGATGAAGAATTATTTGTAAAGGAATTTATTTTTAAATTCATACATTTATCCAAGCACGGTAATAAAATAAAATTGGTACAACAATTAAATGCACGACTTGCACATACTTGTGAACTAGAACTAAGATTATTCCAGAAAAAAAGTTTTCAAAAAAAGCCCACTACGCAACTATTTAGCCATGGTCAGGAAAATTAATCAAAATTGAAAAACGTTGTTTTAAATTTTTAAAATTGCATACATTTTTAACTTTAGACTTTTAATGATAAAGGTATGAGTTTTGCCCTATTTATGGCGAGTCGCTTCAAGATTCTCCCCAACTGCTCTTAATTTAATTTATATTATTTTAACTGTTAACAACCTATTTTCAGGACCTTAACTACGCAGAGCACAATGGCAATGAAGGAAATTATAAAAACTTCTGCCGTACTGTATCAATACATTTTACCTCTTTCCATACAAAAAAATGTATCTTCTTATACCACGTGCAATTGAATAACCCGGGATGTTTCATAGTCATTTTTAAAGTAATTTTTGGCCTCATATTCCATATAAAATGTAGGTGGTTAGAATCTCGATATCAAAATTGCAGTACAGTATTATGTTACAATCCCACAAGCAAGTCAATGTTCCTTTATAATAAAGTACTGTCACATGATATTTATAATGATTCATAAGAATCAGCTTGAATCTCTGCCAAGTGCTAGCTCATTGCAATACATGGATTCACAAATGCGAAAATTCTATGCAAAACTTTATGCGAATAACAATTAATTTCCAAATAAAACCAAATGAGTAATTTGTGGAATTAATACTAAAGAATCTTCATGTAGCTAAAGATACAACATAGGAGCGTTTGGTTTAAAAAAAAGATTGGTAACTAATTGGGGACGAATATCTAAAGAAGGCTCGTAGAATCCAAATGCACGTGAGAGCGAACATTACATATAATTGTTTTTTAATTAAAAAAATCAGAATCGTACAAAACAAAACACAATCTGAAAGAATAAAAATTCATATTGCTAAATGCAATTTTCAATTGTTTAACAAGTGTTTTTTTTTTTTAAATGCAATCATTTTTGGCAACGTTATGTTTTGAAGCGAATGTGGAAGTTCGCTAACGACTATAATCGAACGTTTTGATTCTCAATTCATAATGAGAGCCTAAGTATTAAACATTTCGTGCGACTAAGTTTTGAATTTTATTTTTATATTTCTACAACGCTAACAATTAGAAAAACCGAGATGGTGTCTTGCAGGCTATACTTTCCGATTGTGTCACGAAAAATGTCTACTCATATCATTGGTGTCATTATTTTCCTCTCCGTGGTTTATGTTCGCGAATTAAGTCTTCATGGGACTTGTCTTCAGGTGTTTATTCTCAAAATAGTTACTCATGATTTCTTGTCTTTTTAAAACGACAAATCCAAATCTCAGACTTTTTTTACCTTTCTTCAGCACGGCCTATTCCGTCGGATTTTTTGGATGGCGATTATATCTGCTTTTGCAAAATGTTGGGGTCTTCAGCTGGCTTATAAAGAGACCTAACATTTCACGTAGAGACGCAAAGTTGATTGTTCTTATTTCGTTTCCCGATTACGGGCACGTTACTTCAATCTGGAAGTGCAGTGACTATCGTTCCTGCACGAACTTACCAGTCACACTGGTAATTGTTGTATCCATTGTTGTCCTTGTAGTAGTTTTAAGGTCATATGTGCATATATGTTGTTTATCTGCACTCTCTATTAATGGGATTTTGTCGTCGAGTTATTTGGGTGTTGTGGGCGTGGGTGTGTACATTCGCCTATTGGCTTCTACCTTTGTCGATAGTTAAATGTGCACATCGGAGGTTGCGAAGCTCCATCGGAAACTATATTTTGGTACCACGGGAAATAGTGCCCAGGAGGTGGAGTGGTTTCTTGTCTCGCAAGACGCTTGGCCTCTCTACCCCAGACTGTCTATGAGGTAGCCCCCCTTGTGGGAGTATCTGGCTGTGGTTGCCAAAATCAAGGAAATAGTGTCCAAGATCTATCTTGGATGCAAGAAGCGTTAGATAGGCCTCGCTCATCAGAATTTCTACTGGAGTGGTGTAATGCTACTTCAGTAGAATTAAGCTTTAACAGCTGGTGTCAACGTAAAACAAAATTTTGGTTATATGCTTATTTCGTTCGCTTGGTTCATCAACAATAAATCCGTTGTTTTTGCTTCGTAACTAAATAGGTTTACATGACCGAGAAGTCATACAACCTGGAGTACACATCCCTTGGTATAACTCGAAGGACACATAGCCGGATAGACCGCTTCGTATAGCCCTTAGCTTTAAATACGTCTTCGTAGCCCATATTCACTAAATAATTCAGCCTGACTGGATAAAAGAAGAAGTACCTTAATTGAAACACTCTTCTCCCCTCCCTCGTTTGCTGTCAGCAACTACCTAATGAAAGATATGAGTTGATAGGCAGAGATTTGTTTTGAATAGAAAAAAAACCTGCGTAATTGTTTTTTCTATTAAAGAATTTCTCCAACTAATTCTAATCAGTTTAATCTTGTTCAAGATCGAGTTTTGAAGGATTAATCTGCTTTTTGCTTGAATTCAAAATGACAATATGTGTACTAAGGTCGTGCATAACTATGTAGGTAGGGAAGTCAAATACATACTTAATTGATGTTGAAAATGTCTCTCTTTCCAAATTATTGACTCGACAAATGCAATAACTAAATAAACCAAAGAAAAAACATAGACTTCGTTAGTTCTCATTGAACGCTGACGATATATTGCTATTTTTAAGTTGATTTTCGCATCTGAATGAACTTACCTGTGAACATGAACTGGCTCATTGATATGGTGGTGTCCCATGAATTTTCACGGAATAAAATAATTTAGCGTTTAATAATGAAAAATTTGCATTTTAGTCAAAAGTTAAAAAGAATGAATATTTTTTCATTACAAATTTAATACAAAAATTTATTATTTTCATAGAAGTTTTCGGCAAGTACGTGTTTTCTTCATTTCTTCTGCCTGATCTTGGAATTTGTGTATTATATCTGTCACAGCTTGATGCACTTCGCGCTGGCATTTTAATTGCAAATCACTTGGAAGTAACTCAATTTCTGCTGAATAGACATCAAAATATTGTTTCGTGATAGTTTTGTCTGGCGATTCGAGATTGTAGGCAGCATTTAAAACAGTCGATGTGGTGGCAAGCTCTTTCAATACTTTTGTTTTTTCTCGCATTATCGCTATATAGGCTTCATCTTGTGATGGTTTTTTACGTCTTTTTTGTCTTAGGACAGACCTTCTTGATGGCGTTCGGTTCACAGCAATGTCAACTACGCGAGCTTGTGATTCGTTGTCAAATAGATATCCCCTTTCGGCGATATTCACTACTGGAATAGTTGGAGAACTTGTGATGACAAGAAAATCGTCGTCATTGAGATTGATCACGTCACTGTTTCCAATGGTACTCGGCTGAACTGGTAAGGAGGACAATTCTGTATCCGTATCAAAAGGAAATTCCCCTTCGGAGATATTTACTACTGGAATGGTAGGAGAATCTGGTTTAACAACAACATCTAAGTCTTCAATCTTTATCACGTCATTGTTTCTGATTGCTCTTAACTCAGTCGGAGTGGAAGAAAATTCTGTATCATTATCATCATTGATGTCGTCGTTACGTTCCACTGATTGATTACCACTGTGAGGGCTTAGTTCGTCCATTTGCCTTTCAGATATCTCGTCGTCCATCAAACGATTCTTCTTGGCTGAAACAAATAAGAAAAATATTTGTTTCAGGTACCATGCCAGCCGAGAAAGTCACACATCCCTCTGATTTCAATTTTATTTATAACGTATTTCATTGAAGAAAAGATTTGCTCTATCTCTCAAAAGGAGTGCTCTTTTCCAATTTTGTTTTCTAAAAATCAAGTCTAGATCAAATTTCAAGCCGAAACATGCTCTGCAGTTTCGAGAGAATTGATTTGCATTCACTCTCAATGAAAATTGTAATTTTTAGGCTTACATTAATGTAATTGATCAGTGAGATGTTTACTACCTCTTTGTTGCTCCTTGTTTTTGCTGGTCATTGAGTTCTAAACAAAAGGGTTCAGGGAGTGTTGATTTGGATGAAGCGATTGTTGTCATTTCAAATTGGAATAATTTTGTTTGTGATTAAGAGTGTGAATTTTTCAACAATGTATCTCAAATAATTCTGACTTCATTATTTAGCCGGTTCCTATTAGCGAAATATTAGGGTATTTGCCACCGAAAGTTATAAAAATTGCTGAGGAGTCTGTTCATATTTTTAAAATCTTTTATTTTTCGGAACTTGCCTATCATTAAGTGTATTTGGGAACTGGCCTGTCATTAAGTATATTCAATTTTCAAAGTCTCTATATGTGTATATGGTGAAGTAATTTGCAACCTGCACAGTTTTTTCTACAGAGATTTATGATAATTATGTGTTTTCTGATTTAATCTTGTGCTGTGATCTGACTAATTTCTCACTGAACAAATTAAGGAACTGACAGTCTGCATGTGCGAACGGCCCGATATGTTTTATTGAAATTCTCGTTTAAGAGAGCAAATCTATAAAAATTCAATGAAAAACGCTAAGGCTGCATGACATATACGGCAAAAATTCCTCAAAACTAGACTGACGTCTTAGTCTGTTATCATATGACACTTTTAATGAAAGTTCTGTGCAGAAGTGAATAAAGCTTTATAAGTAGTTTGGTTCGTTCAACTTTAGCCAGGGTTGACCCAGGTTTTCTTGACAACCCTTAGAGTTGCCAAAAAAACTGGGTTTTTCGGTTTTCAAAAAACATTTAAGGGCTGTCAATTGTTTTGTTGACAGCTAAAAGCAAGAAACAAATGATTCTGTGTTCTGATAAAACTTTAAATCTTTATAAATTAGTTTTAAAAATGAACAAAAACAATTTTGCGTTGTTTCATCTGATGAGTACAACAAATATTTAATTGCAAACACAAGCAATAACATGCGACATGCCAATCGACAAACGACACAAAAGAAATAGATACATATAAAATCTCATATGACTTTCGACAGTTTGGTCGTTACCTGAACTCCTCCATACCTATGTAGATCTACTTCTAGGTGAGTTCAGGGCGACCGCAGGTCTAAAAAAACACAGAATTTGCTCACCAGGGTAACTTCAGGTTTTTCAAAAAACGATTTAGGGCGACCCCAGGGTGACTTCAGGGCAAACGAGCAAACCTAATATATACCTACACTTCCTTACAGAGTACACAATTTGTTCTTCAGAATCCCCACAAGTTCGTCCGAACGGATTTTTTATTCAAACAAATTTTAACATTCACTCCAATCAGCCGCTATGGATAAAGAAGCACCCAGATCATTTTGTTAGTTAGACAAACAGAAAATTCTGTTCACATGCATATTTGAGATTCCGAAAGAGTGACAATTTGACAGAAAATGTATACAAAACTGGACAATTTTATTCCTACATATATAATAGAATATATTCCCGTAAAATCATTCACCCTTGCGGAATTAGACTAATTGATGTATTAGCTTTTCAATTTTTTTTTTGTTTTCCATTTTTAATACAAACTAATACCGACAATGAAAATAAACAAGAAATTATTAAAATGTGCAGAAAATGACATATTAGAGACATTTCTAATCCTCTGGAACTGGAAGAAAAAATCTAAGATGTATGGAGTAAAGGTTTTTTTTTGCTATACACATGTTTAATTTACATTTCTTACAATTCTTTATACATAATAATTTCGTTTATCAAAAGAACGTTTCATAGAACTCCTAGGTAAAATTGACTCAAAACATAATCAAACTTGATAATACTTCGGAATACTTGCGCATAGATCTTGACAAGTTAGTGATGGCAGTGATTTTAATTTTTAAGCTCAGTAGAAAATTTCTTCCACCTGAGCTTTGATTTGCTCAAGAGCACAAGATTTTTTTTAATCCAAAAAACAATTTTTCGAAAATTGTTATTTATAATATTACTTGAAATTTAAAGTAGCTCCTGTGAGACTGGTGAAGCCGTTATCGAGAAAGTTAAATATCAAAAGACCGTTCTGTGAGATTTTTTCTTAATCTGTTTTACTAAAAGTATTAGATGCCTAAATGAGTACACATAATTTTTGTATCAAAATTTTTGTCATAAGGGCTGTGTGACAGCTACTGTTACTTTTAGAGCTAAAAAATCAATTTTTTCCTCTAGGAAAAAGGAGCTACAGACATACAGACCGACAGACGATCTGCGGCATCCACTTTTTTGTGTTCACTATCATCATAATGTCAAGTTTGTGAAAATAAAAAAGTAAAACTTGCCCTATAGTACTTAAATCGCAAGTAAAAACTGGTAAAAAAAAGTTACTAATTATTAAATTGTATGGACAAACTTAATTCTGACAAGTGATGTACAGATGCAGTCAAAATAGTAGTAGTGTAAATAAAATCATTGCTAAGTCCCTTAATTTTCATTTTTTTGTGGAGGAATATTCTGTGGTCAGACGATTCCCAGATTGTGTTATATGGTGGAAAGGGATCTTATCAATATTTAAGAAGGCCCAATACAGAACATAATCCACGCTTCTCAGCTAAGACAATCAAACATGGGGAATCCAGCATAATGGTTTGTGCATGTTTTTTCTTCTATGGTGTTGGTCTCATATACCGGATTGAAGGCATTATGGATCAGCACCTTTATGTGAAGATCATGGAGGAAGTTATGTTCCCATATGCTGAAGATGAAATGCAACTGAAATGGGTCTTTGAACAAGAGAACGACCCAAAGCATACAAGTAAACTTGCGAAACAGTGGTTCCAAGAAAAGAGGGTTAATGTCATGGAGTGGCCTGCGAAGTCCCCAGACCTCAACCCTATAGAAAATCTTTGGTGCGTTGTCAAGAAGTATGTTGCTAGTTGTAAGCCAACTACTAACACAGCCCTTTGGGAAGCTATGCAGCAGTCTTGGAGGTCCATACCTGTATAAAGATGTGAAAATCTTATTGATTCGATGCAACGTCGTTGTGCTGCTGTTATTTTTAACAATGGACATGCAACTAAATATTAATTTAACGTTCAAACACTCGACTATCACTTATGGTAGAAATTGTCTATTAACTTTCTTTTTTGTAATATTTAAAGGTAGATTTTGAATGCGCTACTATTTTTGTACCGCTGTTTTTCTATATGACTTGAATAGATTTGAAGTTACAAACGAATTTATTGAATTTGAAAATGATTTTTTTCTGAAATTAAAAGCTTTAAAAACATTAATTTGAAAATGAGATGACTATTTACTTCGTTAAAATTAGTAGATTAATTTATTTTAATTTTTGTTGTGTTAAAAGGTTCACTACTATTATTTTGACCGCAGCTGTATGTCTTGGACTTTCACCACTTTCTGTTTTAATATTCACTACTTATGGGAGACCCTTTGTATTACCTTTCAAATACAAAAATATTTTTTTTTTAAATACATCGAAACAAATAACCCAACTAAACAAACAAATGACATTAATTAAACTTGAAAAGCTCATTTATCTTTTACAATTATATTAAGTATAGCCATATTTAAGTACTGTTAACAAAAAATATATACTCAAATAAACTTCCATTTCCGTTTTTTTATTATAAAAATTAATATTCAAAGTTAAAAAAGGTTTAAGCGTCTGTGGTTGTTTGGCAAAGATTCGGTCAGTTAAAAGAAACGGAACCCAAAATCATAAAAAACTATAATAACGCCATAACGAGAAAATTCTATTCACTTTAAAATTATATCGAGAAGCCATTAGTTTTCTACTATCAAAAATTTCCCGAATACAAAAGAAATTTGCCATAAAAATGCGATCAGAAGCAAATTTTCAAATGAATTCTATTTCAAAAAAAATGTTGCAATTAAAATTGCTACAAAATCTTAAATTTATTTAACACACCTAATTTCTTTTTCTGTTTTCATATACAAATAGCTTTGTGTATAAAACTTATAGTACTCTCATGAAGACGAAAGCATAGCGATTAGATTTGTCTCTACTAAATTTAATAATAAAATATTCTCTTTCTTACTACTTGTTTTGTATTCCTTATCCTACCCTCCACAGTGAAATTGTGCTAATTTCAGCGCAACCACCCGGATAGCGTTCGTACCACAAAATCACGTTCCTTGGTAATACTATAGGTATATACAAAGATAACACGTACCATTATTTCTTAAATTCTACATTCAATTTTTTAATAATCAACTTTGAATTATTCACGTCTCTTTATTCATCTATACCAAGAAAAGTATTAGACACCATTATAATAATAAATAGCAGAATTTTCAATTCCAGCAGTGTATTTGTATGTTTGTTTATTAAGTATAAGCTATTTAGTTAAAAAGATAATAACGTACAATTTTGAAAAGATTCTAATAAAATTACTTTATTTATTTGATTTCTGAAAGCTTTGTAACGGTTTTCAAAAATTTACTCTGTAATTTTAACTACATTTAAACTCAACCCTAGATCGTGTTTCAACTAAGTGACGACAACTTGATTTGAAAAACCAATGGAGTATAATAAAGCACATTTTTATTCGAGAAAGATTTATAAGGAGTCAAATCCAGTTTCAACCATCTTAACTCTTTTACAAATTGAAGAAATCCGTAGGAGAAAAATAAAATGCACGACTGGATCGCACGAACTTGCTCTTATGTAAAAGTACTTTGGAATTTAAGATACATTTTATAAATATAAAACATGGATTTAATGTGAGATAATAATGTTCAAATGCATAAAATTGCCGTCTGGTTTCCGGAAAAGTATGAATTTATGCAAATAAACCTTAAAAAATCGTTTTATTATTAAATAAATTTTTTATATAAGAAATTTCTCTAAAATTTTTCAAGAAAAAAATGTGGGATGCGGATTTAAAGTATTTAATAATATTGGTTTTGGGAAATAATTTCAAAAAATAATCGTTCATAGGTTTTGAAGATATTGATTTAAATTTTTTTTTTAAAAAACCCAAACAATATTTTTTCGAATATTTTTATATACAATATTATTTTAAACTTAAGGGGACTCCTGCTAAAAATTTTGGGTTAAAATCCTTAGAGCCGTTAATGAGAAAGTCGAAAATTAAAAAAACGGGTCTATGGCAGGTACCCCTAATAACATTTTTCCCCAAAATTTTTTTTGACCAAAATGTAGTCCATGTCCATAATATCACACTTAATTTTTTGTATCAAAATCGTTAGAGCCGTTTTTGAGATAAATAAGATTTTGCATTACGGGTGTATGGGGGGTACCGTTAGTTTTGGAGCTAAAAAAAAATTTCAATTTCTCCTCTAGGGAATCACCGAAGACCCTTAACTACCGAGTTTGAAGAAAATACCTCCGGTAGTTTAGGCTGTAGTGAGAGGTACAGATATACAGACACACTGAAACATGTTTTTTGTGTACTAAATTTTCCTTAAAATTTTTATAAAAAAAATTGATATGCAAATTGTTATTATTTAATAAAATACATTTTTAAACGTAATTTAAAAATTTAATCGCTTATCGGTTTTCAAGATATTGAATTTTCAAAAAAAAAATTTTATTATTTTTTTAAAAATCCAAAAACTATTTTTTCGAAAAAATTTTTAGTTCATATTTTTTCAAATGCAAAGCAGCTCCTGCATAAAAATTTTGGTTAAAATCGTTAGAGCCCTTGGTGAGAAATTCGAAAATCAAAAAAACCGTTCTATGGCAGGTACCCCTTATAACATTTCCCCTCAAATTTTTTTTCACCGAAATATAGTCCATGTCCATAATATCACACTTAATTTTTTTTATCAAAATCGTTAGAGCCGTTTTCGAGA
The DNA here is from genome assembly GCA_963931855.1 of Philhelius festivus. Classification (NCBI taxonomy): domain Eukaryota; kingdom Metazoa; phylum Arthropoda; class Insecta; order Diptera; family Syrphidae; genus Philhelius; species Philhelius festivus. Next base: position 151,654,263 of record OZ007555.1, read on the forward strand.
TAAATAAGATTTTGCATTACGGGTTTATGGGGGGTACCCTTAGTTTTGGAGCTAAAAAAAAAAATTTCAATTTCTCCCCTAGGGAATCACCGAAGACCCTTAACTACCGAGTTTGAAGAAAATACCTCCGGTAGTTTAGGCTGTAGTGAGAGGTACAGACATACAGACAGACAGACGGAATTGCCGGACCCACTTTTTTCGTCTTCGCTATCATCGTAATGTCAACTTTGATCAAAATCTCGAGTTCGATTTTTTTTCCAAATGCAGAACTTGCCCTATAGTACCTATATCGCAAGTAAAAATGTGGTAATTATCAAAGACATATTTACCCATTTGGTAATATTAACTGATAAATATGTAGATTGATTTAGATGTTTCCGTTGCTTTTCTTCTTTTTTCTTATGTATATTGCACAAATATATGTATTAATATCAGAAATCTACTTACATAATGCAAATAAAATTCATTTCTTCATCTACATACGTTGGTTTAGAAAATATATATTTGACCTTTGTTTTTTACTTGCGATATAGGTACTATAGGGCAAGTTCTGCATTTGGAAAAAAAATCGAACTCGAGATTTTGATCAAAGTTGACATTACGATGATAGCGAAGACGAAAAAAGTGGGTCCGACAATTCCGTCTGTCTGTCTGTCTGTCTGTATGTCTGTACCTCGATCTAGAGCCTAAGCCACTGGACCTATTTTCTTCAAACTCGGTAGTTATGTGTCTTCGGTGATTCCCTAGAGGGGAAATTGAAATTTTTTTTTAGCTCTAAAACTAACGGTACCCCCCATACACCCGTAATGCAAAATCTTATTTATCTCGAAAACGGCTCTAACGATTTTGATAAAAAAAATTAGGTGTGATATTATGGACATGGACTACGTTTTGGTAAAAAAAAATTTGGGGCAAAGTGTTATTAACGGTACCTGTCATAGAACCGTTTTTTTGATTTTCGACTTTCTCATTAACGGCTCTAACGATTTTAACCAAAAATTTTCAGCAGGAGTCCCCCTAAGTTTAAAATAATATTGTATATAAAAATATTCGAAAAATTGTTTGTTGGGTTTTTTCGAAAAAAACTTTTTTTGAAAAATCAATATCTTCAAAACTTATGAACGATTATTTTTTGAAATTATTTCCTAAAATCAATATTATATAATACTTAAAATTCGCATCCCACATTTTTTTCTTGAAAATTTCTTATATAAAAAATTTATTTATTTAATAATAAAACGATTTTTTAAACTTTGTTTGTATAAATTCATACTTTTCTAGAAATCAGACGGCAATTTCATTTTAAATTCATGTTTAATATTTATAAAATGTATCTTAAATTCCAAAGTACTTTTACATAAGAGCAAGTTCGTGCGATCCAGTCGTGCATTTTATTTATTTTGCTGCCTCTCCCATTGTCAGATTTATATGTTTCTTTTTCTTGGGATTAAGAGATATCAAGGGTTCGTTGCCCTATTAAATCGACTACAAACGCAATGTAAATACACTGAAGTCAACTAATTAATTAGTCCCGGGGGGTTGATATATGAGTAAAAGATTGAGTTTTTTCATGTTTTAAACCTGAACAATACGCAACAGGTTGAGGTAGTAAAAGTTGGATCTTATCGATTTTATAGATTTTATAGATTTTTTTTTTTTGAAAAAAGGCGTTTTGTTTGTGAATGTCGAAAAACCGATTATATGGATTATTGAGAGGTATTTGGTTTTGAGAGGTGATTCTCATCGGCTGTGTTGGAGGGCAACCACCGTCGAAACGTGGGGAAAAAGGAAATGGACCAACAGCCGATGAGAATCAACTCTTAAATAAATCTACAATTGAAATTGGTCAAAAATTTCATAAATAGGTATTTGTTTTTTTCATAATTATATTTTGTTTTGACTTTTGGTTGTCGATTCACCATTTTTTGAAAAAAAGGCTATCAAAATCATGCATTATAAATTTTTACTTGCGACTTATAAGTACTATAAGGCAAGTTATGCATATAAAAGAGCGGGTCTCGCAATTCTGTCTGTCTGTCTGTCGGTTCGACTACAGCCTAAACGGCTCGGCCGATTTTCGTTAAACTTGATAGATATCGTTTTGAATTTTTACCCCACACATTTTTTTCTTTTTTTTAAGATAAAAAATAAGGGTACCTGCCATACGATTTTTTTCGAAATTTTATAAATATTTTTGTTTCTCAAAAACTGTCCCACAGATTTAAAAAATTGTAATTTTTGGTTTTTGATTTTCTCAAAAACGGTACGACGGATTTTTATAATTTTTTTCTGCTAAGGGTTCCCAATAGTTTGAATGTTATTGTGAATTCAAATTTTCCAAAAATTATTTTTTGGATTTTTAAGAAAATTTTCATCATTTTTTTTTAAAATCAATATTTCGAAAAACCCATGCTCAATTTTTTTAAAACTTGATAAATAAAAGTTTCCTAATATAATCTACAAGATATGAGAAAGAAAACTTATTTTACCCAAAAATAAGGGTACCCTGCATACAAATGTTAAAAAATGATTTTCGAAAATCGTATTTTTCTTTTGATTAATTTTTACGATCTATAATTTAATAAAACAAATTTTGAAATCAAGATATAACTGACTGTACCTACCAGAGAACGATTTTTTCGAATTTTGAATTTCTCATTATCGTCATAACGGATTTTTTATAGACAAGATTCTAAAAAGTTTAAAAAACTTTGCATTTCAAAACTTTAAAAAAAATATTTTTTTTGAACTTTGAAAAAAAAATCTAGTTTTTTTGGAAAATTCGATATCTCAAAAACGAATCAATATTTTTTTTTGTAAAATTTAATTTTTATTCGTACATTAATAAACTATTTAAATTGGCGTTCCAAGCTTATTTTTTTAAGAAACCACTACAACGAACTATAATTTTATTCTTGCATAAACTAATTTTTGCTTAAAACACATGGCATCTTGTGCTTAGCTCCAACTGCTAAAGGAGTTGTTTTAGGTATGTATTTAAAAAATGAATTTTATCCTTATGAACAGTTTTCTCTAATAACATTTATTTTTAAAATTCCTAGTCTATTACATAGGAGCAAGTTCGTGCGACCCAGTCGTGCATTTTATTTATATAACAGCCACGGTTTGAAGTTAAAAGCATTTATTTGAGATTTTCCACAAAAATGGGAGTTTGTGGAAGCCACCATTGAAAAACGTTGTGCAATCATTCGTCTTATAAAAAAGGGAAATCGCAGCGGGAAGTTTTTTCTCAGCAGCACGCCCAAACAGGACTTCTTGAAGATAAACTACGGTCAGGACGGCCTAGATCTACAACTAAACTCGAGGATAGGCTAATAGTTCTTGACAAAGGTCAACCGGAGCTTAAGAGATGCTGGTCTATTTGGACGAGTGAAAACCGTTTCTTTGACCACAAAACAAAGTGAAACGTTTAGATTCTAGATTAGCCCAAAAAGCATGGAGACTAGACGGAAGATTTTAAAAGAATTTAATCGGGCGATGCATCCAAGTTCAATGTATTTGGCAAAAAACGGAGGATTTCAGTTCGACGATCAATGATGCAACCCAACTGTATGGTTCCTACTTTCAAAATTTTCTCAAGAACGGTACAACCGATTTTGATTATTTTTCTTTATGTAAAAGGTCCCCAAGTGTTTCTGTGATGGTATGGGGATGTTTCTCTTTATGATATTGGAAGAAAATGCTTTAATCTCTGGACTAAGATTGATTGGCTAAAGATTCATATTTCAACAGGAAAACGACCCTAAAGAGACGTCTAGGCCTCAAACAGAGAGAAGATGAAGAAATATTACAATTTATGTAGGTAACGCATTCACCGGATATAAACCCTCCAGAGTTATTGTGAGAGCAGCTGGATAGAAGGGTCCGGGATCAATGCTCTTCATCGGAGTCTGCGTTGTGGAATATATCACAGTATTCTTGGAACAATATAGTATAGGAAACAATTCAAAAACTTATGGCTAGCATTCCAAAAATTGCCAAAAAAAAAATCGAATTTAAAAGAGCATTTTCGACGAAGAAACGGTTTAAGCCATTTTTCAGCAATTGATCTTATGTAGTGTATCCATTGATTAAATCTTAAGGATCCATTATGCGAACTACGTTTAAAGACATTTTCATACATTGGTCGTTCACAAAGTTAGTGTTACTGACTTGCGGCGACTAACCATAAACCCTTCATATGTATATGCAAAGAAATCTACTACGAATAAGAAATGGTGTACATCACTTTTGGCCCGGTCAAGGAAATGAACTGCCACGTAGACCAGATGAACAAAATATTACTCCAGCCCGAAGTCAACTCAATTTACTCAAATGTTTTCTTTTCATAATAAAAAAAATAACAATCTAACATGATCATAACTAAATAGTACTTACTTTCAGCCTTGAGGCGCTTGGAGGGATTCTGAGGAACTTCCTCCTCGTCCATATATCGCTTAGGTTTGATCTTACGGCCACTTCGGCTAACAAGCTCGGTTTCTGGAGCGCCCTTGACCGCGTCAGGAGCAGGAGAGGTGGAAGATGAAACAATTTCTTCGACAACTGGCTTCACATCGGCAACAGCGGGCGGTTCCTCGACAACCTCGGCAGCGACTTCATCAACAATTTCATCAGTAGCAGCCGCGGTAGCTGTTGTTGCGGCCGACATCACTTCGTCTGCGTCTTCGGCAACCGTTTCATCCAAAATATTCGTCTCATCCAAATCGGTTGCGATTGTTGTGTCATTTCCTCCGGCTTCTGATTGACCAATGACGCTGGCATCCAACTCTTCTAAATTTATTGGCGCCGAATCCTCTCCTTCAAGCGCGGCTTCTATTTGTGCGATAGCCTCACGGAAATGAGCACGTTTCAAGTTCTTGTCGGTGGCGAACTTGTTTTTGCTGTCCTTATAGTTGAAAAGGTCTTCGATCTTTATGTTGGCCGTTTCACCAGTCCCGTAGAAGTACACGCTGTACTTTTTATTGTTGGTTTTTGTTATTTTGGCCGGCCATGGTGGATAGCCTTTAACTTTGGCGAAAACCAAATCACCAATACTGAAGCTTTTATCTTTCTTTCCCATAACTATTGCAAGTGGATAATTGTTTTTTGTTTATTTAATTATCTCAATAAACAGTTTTTGATTGAAATTTATTTGAAGAAAACGTGAATTTAGGCAATTTTATTAAATTTTCTTTTCACTAAGTTGTAAAAATACAAATTCTTGGGGGAGAAATCGCGTGTGGAACTTAAATTTTGAGACTTAAGAGACAGCCCACACAGAAACAATAGTGTATATGTTGTTCCACTTTTTAATGGCGGGTAACTCGTTAGTTTTATTCGTTGATATATCCGATACTTATTACACGATGACTCTTTGTTGCCGACTTTTCTGATTTACATGAGCGGTGAAGGCTAATCGTATAACCAAAAAATTTGTGAGTTTGCATAAATTTTTGTATGAATGAATGAAAATAATTTTGATTACAAAAAAATATTTGGCTCAACTTTCCAAAACGTAAGCACGAATTTTCCCACGCAGTTTTTTTTAATCGATAGATAATCACTCTAAAAAACACTATTTATCGCAATCTTAGGCTAGCCGCGCACTAGCAATTTTTAGTTGCGAAACTGTTTTGTTACTTATAGAAAACAGATAAACTGTTTGGTTGAATGTCGGTGAATTTGCAGATAATTATATGTTCAATAAAATGACGAACTTATTTTAGGCAATCGTTTAGTTTGTGTCAAAACACAAACTTTTTAGTTGCTCGAACCAAGCAGTTTCGCAACTAAAAATTGCTAGTGCGCGGCTAGCCTTAGAGTGAGGAAACATTTATAACTATTTTTAATTAATTTTTAAAGTTCCTCAATTTCTATACAAAATGCACTTCTTTTTGTTTATTTTGACATTTCTCTTTATGTAAGTACTACCAGAGTCGGCTTATTTTTGGGATAATATTGGGAATTTTTCGTTTTTTGTTAATTTTGTAAGGGAATTATTTGTTGATTAAAATGAAGTTTCTGAACCCACAGTACTTTAAAGTTAAGACACTGTTGACATTGGCGCCTGCCGCCTGGCGACTTTGCATACCCTAAGCGGAGCAACGTAGTTGCGTGAGCGGGTGTGGCCCCCGAAAAGGGAGATAAAATCCTGAGAACCCGCGAAGCGGGCCACCCGCAGTACTGTTAAGCTAAAAAACTGTAGATATATCAAAATTTGGCCACTTTCAGTACTTTAAGACAAGAAAACACGTTAAAAAAAAAAACAAAAGTGAGGTTAAAATTGACAAATTAAATATTTTTTTTTTATGATTTATAGGTGTTTCCTCACTTTAATATTTTAAATCTGTTCTATTGAGACCCATACCTAACTGTAAAAAAAATCAAAACTCAACTCCTGCTTACGTTTTGCAAAGTCGCCCCTTTAAATTTATTCATATTTGTTTGCAAAAAATATAGACAATTTTTAATACTTTTTATGTGTAGGTACCTACATAAATTAATTTCAGTAATTTATAAATATTCACATAAAACTATTTAAAAAAAAATCAAATAAGATTTTCGAGAAAAAATAATTTTCACTCGTTTACAGAATTTAAATTAATTAAAAAAATAAAATTAGAATAAAATTATTATTGACATAATATTTAAAAAAAAATCAAGTACCTTTTTTTGGAAAAAATATTTTGTATGCACATATACAATTTTAGAAAAATTAAAAAAAGAAAATTTGGTTAGTCAATTTTGAAAATTTATCGATGCACCCCACATGAAAATAAACTTTTTCACAAATAATAGTTTTTATCCATATATTTTGTAAAAAATTAAAAACTATGATATTTGGCGTGCCAATTTGGACCAACAAATATTTCTTTTCATGTTTGTCTACGAATTTTTATCAAATTTGGCAATTATTTATTCATTAAAATAAAAAAAAGCTAACAGTTTTCTTTCATCGTGACCTTTTTATTTATAAAATTAATGTTTGTTCTAAATTCAGGGCAAATCGCCGACCGAATACTTAAGTGCCCCACAGACAACTTTTTCGGAAACTGAGTTAAAGATGCAGTTATACTAATTCGAATATTTTCTATCGTTTGGCGCTATCCCCGTTGCTCTATCTTCATAAACGAAGTTACAGAAAACACTTGTTCTATAAACCACAAATTCGTGGGTTCTTTTGATGCTTATTTGCCGTATTTCCAAAATGTGTAGGTACTAAGTGGGGCAATTTTTGTATAAAAGTTTGAAAAACAAACGCTTAATGCTTAAATGCCCCATTGCATTTTTTACTAAAGTGGATAACACAAAAAAGGTAAAAAAAACTAATTTAAATGTTGAAGTATTTTTAAAACTAATTCCGAATAAAACTGAATGCACTTTTCAAGAAAATTTTATGGACCAAAGTTCATGTTAAGTATTTTTATCATAATTAAGTGTTAAAATACTTTATCATTTTCATACGTTTCCTATAGACTTAAGAATAATCCAATGAGGTTTTTATCACTCAAAGTAAAATTATAAAAATTAATAATCCTAGAAATTTTGAGTTTTTTTTTTACTATTTTCGCTTTCGTTGATTTCCTAATGTCCAGTGCATAAAAGTCCTATATCCATAGCAAATTTGAAGCTTGGTTTTCATTCGTATGTATTAGCAAAATTCACTTTGTTATTCATAAAAAAAAATCGAAACATAACCAAAAACCGTTTTATTACAAAAAAAGCAAAAAAATATACAAATAAAATGATCAAGTTAAGAAAGTAGCATACCCTTGATTATTAACAACTCCAGATAAACGTTTTGGCATATTTATCACATTTTTTTGTAAATATTCTAGGCTTATTTTTTACCATTCTCGTTACAGTGTTTTTGTTTTTTAAATTATTTGTGGTAGAAGCAGGATTCTCCCTCACACGTCGATCCCATTTATCCTACGGTTTTCAATCGGGTTGAAGTCTGGAGATTGTGCAGGTGTCGCAGTGACTTTTGGACAGTTATACAGCAGTCATTCGCTAACAATAGGGGCTTTATGTTTTGGATCATTGTCTTGAGGAAATTTGAAGGACCCTGAAATACCCATTTTCCTGGCGCTCAGCCTAAGGTCTCTTAGGATCCTCAAATAATACTCCTTGTTCATTATACCACCAATAAAGACTTATTTGCCCACGCCTTTGGCAGATATGCAACCACACACTATCACATGACCTCCCCCATGCTTTTCAGTCGGCTTAAAAGGTTTGCTTTCAGCTCTTTGTTTTTCTTGCGCCATACAATGACCCTGCCATCGAAACCAAAAACTTGAATTTGCTTTAATCCGGAAAAATTACATCCTCCCACCATGATGGATTCTATTTTTAGTATTTTTTCCAAAATTTTGGCGATTGAGGGGGTTACGCAAGTTTATGTATGGCCTTTTCCTGGCAACTTGACTGTTAAAACCATTAGCCTTAATGATGATACGAACGGTTGACGCAGTCACATGCTTACCACATTCAATCAGAACTTCACTAACGTAACGATTTTTGGGCACTTAAACGGGGGTTATCTTTTATTTTGCGAACTATTCAGCGTTCTTCGTGAGCTGTTAATTTGTTTGGCTGGCCTTTTTTCTTCTTGAAGTATTAGGTTTCATATCTAATATTTCTGGGATTTCATTGTAAGTTGAACCTTTTACACATTGGTTAATTGGAATTATTGGAATTTTTCCCTTACGGCCTCGCGTTTGCTTTTACAAATTAAAAAAAAAATTAAAAGAAATTCAAATACTAAAACTGTCAAAGTTATAGTTTCAAACTGAAATTAAAATTAAGAATCGATTACCTTGATTAAAAACAGAAAAAAACGTGAAAGTTTAAAAAATCGAATATTAATGAAGTGTTTTTTCTTAGTTTTTCCGGTATTATAGTTCTGTATGGCAAAGTCCCTTACAGAATTTCTAAAACCAACCCATGAAAATGATGCAATAAAACACAGATTAAAACTAAAAATAAATGGTTGCAATCCATTTGTTTTTAGACGAGTTACTGCATTTTGAAAAACATTTAAGTAAAAAACCGAATTAATGAGAGTCACCCATCGCTAAATGTTAACTTATGCTGAAACAAGATGCTAACCTGTCTGATGACAAAACAGACCTGGCCAATGCTTATCTGGTACGCTCTACCTGTTTGATTCGGTAATTCACGTCACATCAGAATACTGTCATAAACTTGGGGTTTATTCAAACCATTTTTGCAGAAGCTGTATGGACGAGGAAGAGGTAGAATCAATTTCTCATCTTCTATGTAGATGCTCTATGTTTATACCAAAGACGCAGGGTGCATCTTGCAGATTTTCTTCGAGGAGCCTAGTTATGTAATTAACATAGACATTTGCAGTGTCTCAATTTCAATTTTTGTTAAATTTTGTAATAATTTTTGATCAATACCAAATAAAATATAAATCTATCTATATCTATCTATCAGTCTCTCTCGCTTCATAAGGAGCTTCAAATGGTTCAACGAATAGAAGGAAAATCTCTAGATTCATGTGATATCACAATAGATCAACTCTGGTCAAAGTGTGCTAGCTGCGACCCTCTCAGGCACTTCATAACTTAACCTACATTGCGTAACTACTTTATAGTTGTCACTCTGATCCGTACCGTTTTATTTTCATTTGATGGCCCAAATGGATCATTGGCGATTATAAAATACAAAATAATATTTTGTTTGTGCTCAAGTGTAAAATAGTCTTAAAAATCTAAAAGGTAAAATACATAAATGGAACACAAAAAACGGTGTTTCAATTTGTTTCAAAACTAGTGCAAATAATTTTTTTCTAAAACTCTGGCTTTTAACTTTCTATTAAAAATAAATGAAAGCATTAAGTACGAAAAAGCAAACTAACGAAATTTCTTAAAACTGTTTTTTTTTAAGGTTTTGAGTTTGAAAACCGTTTTTTGAATTATAGATTAAAATATCTATATTTAATTATAATGTAAAAGAATTAAAAAATGTATTGGATAAAATTGTACATAAGTGTTTCGGGTGTTGCTTTTGATAATTTGTTTTCTATTTACCTTTCAGAAAAAAATATTTCCCACACCAGAACAAAAAAGGTAAGAAAAACTTTTTTTGACCGGTTGTGTTCCTATCCATCAAGATAACGACATCTCAATTTCTTATAATAAATTAAACATGAACTTCAGTGACATGCTTACGAATCGAAAAAATCAACGACTTTATTTGAGTTTAAATAATTTATAAAAAAAATTAAAATTACCAAAAGAACAAAGTTAACATTAAAATGAAAACAATTTTATTTCGGCTCGTGAAAATAAGAAATCGGTCAAACGTATGTGATTGTTTCTTAATAACTTCTTCCGAACAAACAATAATATTTTGGATTCTTGCTACAGCTTGGATGAATACATTTGTCTGCAGATGTTATAGCTGCTGGTTGGTCGAATGGTATACAAAGTGATTTTGCGCCCATAGCTGGTGCACCAGGCTCAGCTTCTTCGTCCCTGCATAGAAACAAATATAAATTTCAACACTAATTGGAATTTTATATAATTTACCTCGCACTATCAGCCTTGATCTGATCTTCACAGCTTGTCTCTCCACAGAAAGGCGTCAGCAAGATGTTCTTCTGATCGAGGAACTTACAGAAATCTCCCCAGTTCTTAGTGACCTTCATGTGCTGGCTGAGATCGGTTTTCGCCTTGGCAAACATACTCTCATGGATGGTTTCGAGTAACTGATTTATTTTCTGCTCGGCATTTTCACATGAGAGTATCAATTTCTCGCCAGTGTCACGACGCACTGCTACCATTTGATTAGATTTCATGTCTTTTGGACCTATTTCAATGCGAATTGGAACACCTTTAAGTTCCCAATGATTGAATTTCCATCCTGGTGAGTAATTATCCCGATAATCTCCCTCACATCTGATTCCATTGGAGTTCAACAGAGCCTCCAAGCTCTTGCAGCTTTGTAATAGCTGTTCACGTTCATCATCTTTTGTATTCACTGTGATGCCACAAGGAACGATTATAGCTTGAATACACGCCACATGTGGGGGAAGGACAAGTCCTTGATTGTCAGCATGAATCATAATCATAACTCCAATGGTTCGGGTTGTGATACCCCACGAATTTTGGAACACAAATTGTTTTTTTTGTGTTTCTGGATCTTCATAAACTATGTCAAACATCTTTGAGAAGTTTTGTCCCAAATGATGACTGGTTGCACCTTGAATAGCACGACCACTTGCCGAAATGAAAGCCTCAACAGTGGTGGTATAATCTCCACCGGCGAACTTCTCCTTTTCGGTTTTTCGTCCCTTGACCACTGGAATGGCCAGTAGATTTGTGTACACATGAGCATACAGATCTAGGATTTCTAGGACCTCTTTGTCGGCTTCCTCCTTGGTTGCGAAAGCTGTGTGACCTTCTTGCCACAAGAATTCTCTTGTTCGGAGGAAGGGCTGAGGGTGCTTGAATTCCCATCTCTATAATTAAATGAAAAACCTCACATCCTCCTAGTCATACAAAGAAATCTTTAACAACTTACCACAACGTTATTCCATTGATTCAATCGAATTGGAAGGTCTCTGTAGGACTGAATCCATTTCGCATACGCAGGATACATAACTGTTTCGGAGGTGGGGCGCACGGCAATTGGTTCGGCTAAATCTGAATCACCAGACTTAGTTACCCATGCAACTTCTGGAGCAAAGTCAGCTATGTGGTCCTTTTCTTTTTCTAAAGCAGCTTTGGACACAAACATGGGGAAGTAACACTCCTTGACCCCCATTTTAGTGATTTCACTATCGAACCACGTGCGAATGAATTTCCAGATAGCAAAAGACCAGTGTCTGAGGATGTAACAGCCAGAAACATCGTAGTACTCAATTAGCTCGCCTTTAGTAATAACTTGGGAATACCAATCGGGAAGGTTATCCTCTTTCGTGGCTTCCAACCCCAAACGTGTCTGCTTCTTTACAGCTCCAGCTGCACTTTCAGGCTTTGGAGATTCCTTTTTAGATGGTTTGGCTGGTTTTGGCGTGGACTCCTTCTTTTCGCCAGATTTTTTGCTACTTCCACGAGCTGCAACGGGAAAATCAGTTCCAGTTATTTCCTTGTATTTGGCCTTGAGTTCCAGGAGTAGCTTAACCTCAGCGTCGATCACTTCTTTAGCTGAATGGCTACTCTTGGCCGCCCTTACTTTGTCACCCTGTTCATTAATTTGTTTCGTGAGCTGCTCCTTCTCATCTGTCATGGCTTGCTTTGGTGCTTCAATTTGAGCTTCGGGGGTCCAGTCTTTTCCAGAAATACTTTTGAAGTCCGCCTTGAGTGTCAATAATGCCTTCACTTCTTGATCGATTGTGGCTTTAGGGGCCTTTTCAGACTTTAACTTTCGAATTTTGTCACCTTGCTCCTTGATTTTGTTATTTATGGTTGAAATATCAGCCTTGACAGGTGAAACTTCTTTTGCTGCGTCGGGTGCTGCTGGTGCAGTAGCTTGGGTACCAGGTTTCCAATCTGACCCCGTGAGACTCTTATAGTCAGCCTTGAGAGCTAACAATAATTTTACTTCAGCATCAACTGCGGGTTTTGCGGCTTTTTGGGATTTCAAATCGCGTACCTTTTCGCCTTGCTTTGTAATTTTGTCGAGTATAACTGAAACCGCTGAGTTATTATCTGCTACAGATTGGACTGGCGACGGTTCTTTCTTCGGAACTGCAACAGAAGCAGAGGCAGGGGTCCAATCGGAGCCTGTCAATTTCTTGTATTCGCTTTTGAGTTCAAGCAAAACCTTCACTTCAGCATCAATTGTGGCTTTGGCGGCCTTTTCCGATTTAAGTTGACGGATCTTGCCACCCTGATCGGTAATTTTGTTGAGAATAACTTCCGTTTCGGATGTTTGTGTTGCTGCAGGTGATGATACAGTTGCTTCAGGTTTCCAATCTTTTCCGGTGGCTTCCTTATACTGCGCTTTGAGCGATAAGAGTACTTTTACTTGGGGTTCTATATCACTTTTGGGAGCTTTCTTTGTTTTGAGATCTCTGATAAGATCACCTTGTTCTGCGATACGTTTGTTTATCGAATTGACATCACCACCAGATGATAAAGTTGGGGCGGTTGGTTTTGTAGCAGCTGGTGTTGCTGTTGCTGGCTTTGGTTTCCAATCGTTACCTGTTGCTGTTTTGTAGTCTGATTTCAGCGAGAGAAGCTTCTTAACCTCAACTTCAACTTGCGACTTTTCAGCTTTCTTAGCTTTAAGGTCACGAACGACAATGCCTTGGCTAACTATTTGCTGGTCGATTGCATCACCGTTTGAAGAAGGCGGAGGAGAAGCCTGAGAAAGACAACGCATTTTTTATAATGATTTATGTACAGTATTCTAATTAATAATCAATTTAAAATAATCCAAGGTTAAGTTTGAGAGATTGAAAAGAGAAGCACAAAGTAACGTTTTAATACAAAACATATTTGGCTTCCGAAATTTTTGTTTCGTATTTGTGACTTAGCTACACGATAAACCCTTGCTTATTGGGTTGGTACGCATTCAACTGCAAATGGTTATTCGAAATTTTTAAAAGGCACAAAATGTTAACTTAATTAAAAACTTCCATCAAAAATCGTCTTCAAACGAATTTGAACTGAAAGAAAAGTAGAGCGGTGGTATTAAAAATATGCATACAAACGCAATTAATATAAACAAGTCACTAAACTTCCTAATACATTTATTAAAAATAAATTTAAATTTTGAGGTAACGCAAGGAAAAAGTACATGATTTAATTACTAATTAACAGTTACACTGCTAGGCCAAGTGCATTCGTCATCACATTTATATTTCAACAATATCATTCATAAAATGAAATTTAACCTCACCTGAGTGATTCGCGGCGGTAGTTTAAATGATGAAACAACAAAACTGACTGAAACAAAGATATATTGCTGTGTAGCACCAGCGGTTGGTTAGTGCCAGGTTAATAGTAAAAAGTGATAGGTGTATGTATATATTTTATGCCACCGCAGCATTCACCATTTTTGTTTTTATTGTTATTGTGCGTGTTTCAGTGGCTGATGTGGCAGCCAAAAGTGTGAATAAACTTTTACTTTCGCTTGATAGTACATTAATGTCTTGGTGTTGTTGAATGTAATAGGGGCTCGCCTGTATCTGGTTTGACGGATGATTATTCAACACATGTTTGGTTCAATTGATTAAAGATTTACCCAAGTTGATATTGATTTTTAAGTGGGATTGTTTCTTGTTTGTATTTCTTGTATGATGGAAGATAGAAATTCAAAAAGAGAAAATTATTTTCTTGAGTATTTTTTTTTAAATACAAAACCAGTACATTGGAGCCGGCATTACAATATGGGGATTCATTATTTGTTAAGAGCATACATTGAAAAATAAAAACAAATATTGCTTTTACGTTTTTCACTACTTCTCTGATTTATGTCTATATTTCATTGTTTACGTATGAATATGAAAATTGTATTTTCGACACATGGATGCTTCTGGCGAACTCGCACAAATTAATTAATCCTTTTCTCATTCAAATATTGAGAGCAAGTTGTGATTATACTATTAAACCAACTTGCTTGTTCGCTTTATTGACTTGAACTTTAATAAATAAAATTGAATGACACGAAAGCTAGTGGAGAACAAAAAACTATGTTAGGAATGAAGAGCACCTACAATTTTCTGCCGACTCCCAACGGTTAAGATGAGATTACTTACTGGCAAGAGGGAGTAACCGTGAACATTGCTCAAATAACCACCTTAACTTTTCCACTAACATAGCACATGCTTTTTCTAGGAATGTTAAACAAGAAACATAAAGTATAAACATACAAGAAAATTGGCCGCGGTAATAGTTGGATTCTCAAAATACATATGTATTATCAAATTCATACTTTTAGTTGAATATACATATATACATATGTATATCTATTTAATTACAAATTTTAAGCTTTCTTAGCTTGTTAAATATGGAAAAATCCAAGAAGCAGTGACCCATTTTTAAATTAAAACGATGGTACTTTATATTCGAAATTATTTAATTTAAAATGTAGGTAAGGAAATAAGGTTTTCTGTTCATTAACATTAACAAAAAGGGCTATTGAATTGTAAAATAGATTTTTATTAACGACTTACTATTTATTCTTATAACATAGGAATTCAGGTTTTAAAGTGTTCTGCTGATAACCACTATAGACATTGCATTATATTGCATAGACACAACAAATGGAGATTTTAACTTAAAATTGAATTCAGTCTTTCTATTTTTTATAACAGCTATTTCAAGTACTTCCTCAATTGAATCAATTTTGAATATTTTGTTATGAATTGTAAAACTATATTTCCAAATGTTTCCAACACTATATTTTTTGTTTAGCCATTACCTGCTTATATATATATATTTTCAATTAATCCGGGATTTAACATGCTTTTCATAGCAAACAGTATTGTGCCTAAGGGAGTTTAGATTAACAAATCAGGAGTCTTTTCTTTTGAAATCGACAAGCCTTAGACTTATTTATGTAACAGCCTTTTTGAATTTCTCAATAAATTTTAATCATAAATGAGATTTGAAAAGCTGTACTTTTAGTAATAGAAATAGAATAGTAATCGAATGTGTCTAAGGGAGTTTAGATTAATAAATGAGGATTATTTTCATTAGAAATCGACAAGCCTCAGACTTATTAATGTAACAGCTTTTTGAATTTCTCAATAAATTTGAATCATAAATGAGATTTTAAGAGCTGTAGTTTTAGGTTAAAGACAGAACGAAAATATTAATAGATTTTTAGTTTTTTTCAACACACGACACAATTCATCAGTGAATGTATTATGTCTACTGTTCTATAAGATATTTCCGATAATTCTGCATCTGACAATTTCTGTTTAACATTTTTTTTTAATTAAAAATTAATCTTAAATGATTTTTCATAACAAACAATATTGTGTCTAAGGGAGTTTAGATTAACAAATCAGGATTCTTTTCTTTTGAAATCGACAAGCCTTAGACTTATTTATGTAACAGCCTTTTTGAATTTCTCAATAAATTTTAATCATAAATGAGATTTGAAAAGCTGTACTTTTAGTAATAGAAATAGAATAGTAATAGAATGTGTCTAAGGGAGTTGAGATTAACAAATGAGGATTCTTTTCATTTGAAATCGACAAGCCTCAGACTTATTAATGTAACAGCTTTTTGAATTTCTCAATAAATTTGAATCATAAATGAGATTTTAAGAGCTGTAGTTTTAGGTTAAAGACAGTACGAAAATATTAATAGATTTTTAGTTTTTCAACACACGACACAATTCATCAGTGAAAGTATTATGTCTACTTTTCTATAAGATATTTCCAATAATTCTGCATCTGACAATTTGTGTTTAACATTTTTTTTAATTAAAAATTAATTTTAAATGATTTTTCATAACAAACAATATTGTGTCTAAGGGAGTTTAGATTAACAAATCAGGATTCTTTTCTTTTGAAATCGACAAGCCTTAGACTTATTTATGTAACAGCCTTTTTGAATTTCTCAATAAATTTTAATCATAAATGAGATTTGAAAAGCTGTACTTTTAGTAATAGAAATAGAATAGTAATCGAATGTGTCTAAGGGAGTTTAGATTAATAAATGAGGATTATTTTCATTAGAAATCGACAAGCCTCAGACTTATTAATGTAACAGCTTTTTGAATTTCTCAATAAATTTGAATCATAAATGAGATTTTAAGAGCTGTAGTTTTAGGTTAAAGACAGAACGAAAATATTAATAGATTTTTAGTTTTTTTCAACACACGACACAATTCATCAGTGAATGTATTATGTCTACTGTTCTATAAGATATTTCCGATAATTCTGCATCTGACAACTTCTGTTTAACATTTTTTTTTAATTAAAAATTAATCTTAAATGATTTTTCATAACAAACAATATTGTGTCTAAGGGAGTTTAGATTAACAAATCAGGATTCTTTTCTTTTGAAATCGACAAGCCTTAGACTTATTTATGTAACAGCCTTTTTGAATTTCTCAATAAATTTTAATCATAAATGAGATTTGAAAAGCTGTACTTTTAGTAATAGAAATAGAATAGTAATAGAATGTGTCTAAGGGAGTTGAGATTAACAAATGAGGATTCTTTTCATTTGAAATCGACAAGCCTCAGACTTATTAATGTAACAGCTTTTTGAATTTCTCAATAAATTTGAATCATAAATGAGATTTTAAGAGCTGTAGTTTTAGGTTAAAGACAGTACGAAAATATTAATAGATTTTTAGTTTTTCAACACACGACACAATTCATCAGTGAATGTATTATGTCTACTGTTCTATAAGATATTTCCGATAATTCTGCATCTGAGAATTTGTGTTTAACATTTTTTTTTTAATTAAAAATTAATCTTAAATGATTTTTCATAACAAACTATATTGTGCCTAAGGGAGTTTAGATTAACAAATCAGGATTCTTTTCTTTTGAAATCGACAAGCCTTAGACTTATTTATGTAACAGCCTTTTTGAATTTCTCAATAAATTTGAATCATAAATGAGATTTAAAAAGCTGTACTTTTAGTAATAGAAATAGAATAGTAATAGAATGTGTCTAAGGGAGTTTAGATTAACAAATGAGGATTCTTTTCTTTTGAAATCGACAAGCCTTAGACTTATTAATGTAACAGCTTTTCTGAATTTCTCAATAAATTGGAATCATAAATGAGATTTTAAGAGCTGTATTTTTAGGTCTAAGACAATGAAAATATGTAGTAATAGATTATTCAATAAGATATTTTCTATAGGTCTGCATCCAACAATCTGTGTTTAACGTTATTTTTTTATTAAATATGAATTAAAATGATTTTTCATAACAGGCAATATTGTGTCAGGTAGTTTATATTCACAAATGAAGATTCTTTTCTTTGAAATCAACCAGCCTTAGGGTTCTTTACGTAACAAATCTCTATTTCCTCATTTACTTTTAAATTAAATTTTATGAGGAGCTGTAGTTTTTGTTCTACGAAACAACGAGTAGAACATCACAGTGTTTTGCTTTTTTAAAGTAGCTTAAATTTCCTTGTCTATCTATTTCCTGAACTTTAATATAATACCATCTAATTCCATATGATTCTTGAAAACCATGTCCCACCAACTACAAACTATTTACTTACATTTTTAGTGTTTTCTTGAAGATTATTAATCTTCAATCCAGAGGACGGCATATCTTTAGTGTGACCATCGGGTATTGAAAACAAAATAACTGGACGTGTTACACCAGAAATCGGATTTGCTGGAGCATAAGCAACATCAACTTTGAAATAACCGCGTCGCTGAAGTTGAATAATATCCCCTTTTTTCAACTTCTTAAGTTCTGGATCACCCAACATTTTAACTTCATGCTGCAACAAATAAATTTTTATCAATATTAAATATTCTTTTCAACAAGAGATTGACAAACAAAAACTTACCCTAGTTTGATGTCCGATATATTGCTTAAAGTCTTCGTCCTTACCAAGCACTGGCTTGCTTATAATGTTATCGAAATACACACACCAAGTAGGCGGATATTCCGAATCATCTAACTTCGCTAACCAAGTTAGTTTTATGGTCTTCTTAAAGTCCTTGTTGTCCAAATTCAAATCAGCATCAATTGATGATATTTTACCATCAGTTTTATGGATTTTCTTAATCATAAGATTACCCCAATTAATAAATGTTGCATTCTCGCCTTCTTTCAATAATTCAGCATCAGCATAGTCGATGATAATTTGGTTACTTAGTTGAATTAATTTTTTGCCAATTGATTCGTTTTTGGGATGCGCTGGTACTTCAATCGTCTCGTTCTTAGCACCGAGAACATTGACGACAACATGGTTTTCTGCCTCCAATGCGGTATATCTGGGAGCAATTGGATCGATTACTTTTTTGTTAAATGCCCAAATTTTGTCCCAGTTCATGAAGACAACAGATTTGCTCGAACCCTGAGCAATAATGAATTCTTTGAGACCCTCAACGGTCATACCACGACGAAGAATACCACGGACAGTGGGAAAACGAGGATCATCCCTAAAATAATTAAAAACAAATGTCTATACTCTGTACTAAAGATTCTCTCTAGAAACTCTCTCACCATCCATCAACGAGCCCTTGCTCAACAAACCAAGTTAGTTTTCGTTTCGAAAGGACCGTGTTAGTCATGTTCAATCGGCTGTACTCCCAAATATAAGGTTTGCGAAGCTTTAAGGCATCAATGAACCAGTAAAATTGATCGTCACGATCATGGTATTCCATAGTTCGCAGAGTGTGTGTGACATTTTCTATGGCATCTACAATTGGACAAGCGAAATCGTAGGTAGGATAGACCCTAAAAAATAAATTTTGAAAATAAAAACATTTTTAAAAGAGGACATAAAAATACAAACATTTTCGGCGTATTTCACAAACTAGACCTTTTTAAATTTTATTCAAACTTTAACTATTTTAATATTCGACAAGGTTTAATCACAGTTACAAGTTAGATTAGCCAACACTAAATCCAATCTACCAAAAATTGATTTTTATAAATTACCATATTTGAATTGATTTTTATAAATTACCATATTTGCTGTCATTTTGTACCCATTATTTTCCATAAAACACAATTATGATATAAATGGTTAAAATGTGTCATTTTGTTTGTCGAGTTAGTTCTTCATAATCCAATTTTCTCGTACTTCTAAACATAAACCGAAATGCTATGTACTATAAGATGAAGTTGAAATTTAATGATTCTAAACACGTCCTGGCTAAAGACCCAATCTACAAAAAAGGCGATCCTATGTCCTGCAAAAACTACAGAGGCATATCCCTGCTTAATGTTGCCTACAAGATCCTATCCACTGTACTATGTGAGCGTCTAAAACCTTTCTGCAACACTATAATCGGCACGTACCAGTGTGGCTTCAGGCCAGGCAGATCAACGATAGACCAAATCTTCACATTGAGGCAAATCCTGGAAAAGACCAACGAATTTCAAGTCGAGACCTACCATCTTTTCATCGACTTCAAAGCCGCATATGATAGCATAAGTCGCCAAGAGCTTCTATTGGCGATGTCGGAACTCGGGATCCCGAAAAAAACTGATCCAGTTATGCCGCATGACGTTACAAAATACGCGGTGCAACGTGCAAATGGGTAGCAGCTCGTCCGACCTATTCCAGACATATACAGGGTTCAGACAAGGAGATGGGCTATCATGTGATTTCTTCAACCTAGTCCTGGAGCAGATAGTGCGCAAGAGTGGTGTTAACCTGGAAGGCACTATCTTCAACAGGTCTTCCCAACTGCTTGGCTATGCGAACGACATCGACATCATCGGCCGCTCCAAGCGAGCTGTGGTCGAAGCGTTCATAGCTATTGATGAACAGGCGAAACGCGTTGGTCTTGAAGTGAATGAGGACAAAACAAAGTATATGCTATCAACAAACAAAGCCTCAGCTGTCCATCGCCTAGGACAAAACGTCACTGTTGGTAGCAGTAATGTCGAGGTAGTCAAAGAGTTCACCTACCTCGGAACAAATATCAATTCCACGAACGACACCTTAGTGGAAATCTAACGAAGAATTACCCTAGCGAACCGCTGTTACTTCGGTTTGGCCAAACAAACTAAGTGCACGCTAGACAAAACCCTAATTTTACCAGTCCCACTCTACGGCGCCGAATGCTGGACGATAAGTAAAAAAGGGGAATTGATACTGGGCACTTTCCAGAGAAAAATTCTTCGGCGGATATTTGGTCTTATATGCGAAGAGGGCGAATGGAGGAGAAGATTCAACTGTGAATAATACTGTGAAGAATACGAGCTGTACCAAGATGTGGATGTTGTCCAAAGAGCCAAAATACGTCGACTACACTGGCTCGGTCACATTGAGCGAATGGACAACAACGCTCCAGCCAAGCAAATCTTCGAATCCCAGCCCCCAGGTTCGAGACGACGAGGAAGACCGAACGTCCGCTACAGGGACCAGGCGGTTACAGACGCAAGAGCGCCAGAACCCAGAAAATTTTTGATTCAAGCCACATGGAACGGCCCATTAGAAGAAGACTTTTACTCAGGTGGTGCAAACACATGTAAGGAAGCCTCAGCCAAAATTATCATTCTTAACTGGGGGGAGCTAGCTGCAGACACTATTGGTTGTGGATGAGTTGCACTAAAGACCCCACAAAACGAAATGAATAACCATGTTGGTAAACTTAAGGCTTAGACGATGTTAAGATTTTTTTTAGATCTTTCAACTTGGCGGTTAGGATTGTTAGTGTTTTTACAACGTTGACGTTGGAACCGCCAGAATTGAAATTCTAAACATTTAGACCTTTTATACAATACATGTAACAAATTAAGCACTCGTTTCTGTATATGATTTTTGCATTCCTACTCTTAATGGACTAACAATTATGAATAAATTTTATTTGTTTTGTGGTCGTTCTTTTATCGATTCGTAACTATAACTAGATAAATAAATATTTTGTTTTATTGATTAAATGTTAGTAAAATAAATTAATTATCGAACCAATAAGATAAAATAAACTGTAACCTACTTGAATATTCCATTAGTATATCAAATAAAGTTTAGAAAATTTAAATTGATTAATTGAATTAACACTCACTTGTACTTAGTGCCTGTCCTTGGATGTGGTTCGTTTTTGCAACGATAAATAGTTGGATCGCGTAAACAGCCATTAGGCGATGACATATCAATTTTTGCTCGAACACAGCATTTTTGGCCGGCTTCGGATCCAACCAACATTTCTTTCCACATCGCCATGTTTTTATCCACACCTAAATAAAAGACAAACAATAGTTAAATGATTGATCTTAAGCTCTTTGTATGCCTGTATCATTACTGTTAGTCCGGTTCTTTGACTCCACCCTTTGCTCTCTCTCGATCTTCATTGTCGCTGGATCTGTATCATCGACATAAGCCTTGCCTTCTTTTAGCATAGTCTCACAGTACTCCAACATTAAGTCGAAATAGTTAGACGTATGAGTATAGAGATCTGGTTTGATTTCCAGCATCTCCAAATCTCCCAGAATCACATTTTCGAATTCGACTGTTTCTTTAGCTGGATTCGTATCGTCAAATCGCATAATAAGCTTGCCATTGAATGCTTGCTGATAGTATTGATTGAGAAGAGCCGCCTTTGCATGTCCAATGTGCAGATATCCAGAAGCCTCTGGAGGAAAGCGCACAACGACTTTGCCCATTTCGGCGCCTGGTAGATCCACGAACTTTCCCTCCTGTTTCCGTTCGCCAGGCTTGCTGGTGGTCTGGTCCTTCTCCTTGGAAGAGGACTTGTTCACCCTTTTTGACTTAACACGCGCCTCATCGGGCAAGGTTTGGATAACCTTCTGAATCAAAGGCTGTGAGTTGATAAGATCATACCAGCGCTGAACATGGGCTGGGATACCTTTGGCAGCCAGCAATTCGTAGCGGGAGTGCATTTCATTGAAGAGTGCAAAGTCAGCGATGGTTAGGTTATTGGCAACCAAGAACGTGACCGGGGCAATAGATTTGTCCAGAAAAGACATGGCCCATGAGATGTCATCGTCACAGGTCAGACTGAAGGACAGCCAGTGATCGATTTGGGTGCGTTCCATAGCTGTTTCGCCGTACAGTTTATATTGGGGAGCTGCTCGAGCCAGAGCCCGTAGGACATCATTATTCGAATGGCACACCAGATGTCGATTGTCTGGAAACAGTAGCGCCGTTTCGTTGCCCCATGTTATCTCAACAGGTGTTGTCTCATTTATTAAATGCGCCGTTGCTAGTCCACCTGTGCAAAAATGATGTTAATATTACGGAATTTCTAGCTATTTAACATCGATCTAGGAGCTAAAATTAGATGACGAAGTCACGAAAGGAACATAACCTTAAACGGATGAAAAAAAAACTTAGTTTTCCGACAGTTTTAGGTACTTACTTATTGGTGGATTATTAACGTTTGCAGTTAATTTGATGGACATTATATAAGATTCTTCGATTTATATCCTTTTGCTCGACCGATTTTACAATAAAATTAAAGAAATTTAATGCAAAAATTAAACTTGAAATAGTACACGGTTTTTCATTTGCCACACCAGTCACCACAAAGCACAATTTGACAATTAGAAAATGTGTAGTGTTGGAGAGTTATTAGTAGAGAAAATGCGAAGATTTGTGTGTACACTTTGGTCGGAAAAACATTGGGTATGTTCAGTTTCAGGTTTGCTTTTTTTTAAAGCCTAGTATACAGTTCTTTTTGAAGAAAAAAAAAATGAGTGATGAAAAAAAAATTTTTTTCTCATAAAAAAATTTCTGTAAGTTTTTTCCGTCAAAACAATGGGATGCACATTGTTTTGCGTGAAAAAAAATCGTGGTGAGTATACATTTTTTTTTGATTTTGGTTTACAGTTTGGTGAAATGAAAAAAGTTTTTTTTCGGGAAAAAACTCTCCCATAAGTAATGCATTGGTTTTTTTTTTTAGAAGAACTGTATACTAGGCTACTATAGTACGCAGATCGGGAAAAATTTTGTCTCCCATACATTTTTTTTCCTGGGACAAATTTTGTCTCGGATATTTTTCCGTGCAGTACGCAGTTCGCGCGCAAAATTCATACTATTGTGAATTGGTGTACAAAATGTCTCCACTAAATTTTGCCAGGAAAAAAATGATACAAGCATTATTTTGCGGGACAAATTTTGACAGCCACCGTATTTCCGCAAGTGATTTTTGTCAAAACTGGTTTTATGTAAAAGGTGCTGATGCTTCTCTTGAAATCATCGAGAGGAGATTCCAAAAAGGTATGAACGACGTTTGTAAGACAATCTGTTCCAGAGATATACTGAAAAACACATTAAATTAGATTTATTCTCTCCAACTTAAAACTTTTGCGTGAGATTTGGAAAAGTTTTGAGATTGAAATTGTAGAGATAAAATTTGTCTTTGTCTCAATCTTCGTACTAGGCTTAAAGCCTAAAATTTGTCTTGTCTCGATCTTGGTACTAGGCTTAAAGCCTAGTACGCAGATCGAGACAACTGCGTACTGCTCGGAAAAATATCCAAGACAAAATTTGTCCCAGGACAACAATGTATGGAAGACAAATTTTTTCCCGATCTGCTTACTAGGCTTTAATACAACAAAATTGAGATATATGTTGATATGAAAGTCTGTGTTCAAATCTTTAATACTAGGTCTGTTTTATTCACTGCTGCATAGCTAGCGCAGCAAAATTTCCCTCGACAAACAAGAACAATTTGATTACTGGTGAAGAAGAAGTCAGTAAAAAAAAATGGGAGATGTGCTGGTGATAGAACTTGAAATTATTGAAATGAAAATGGCGCTATGCATTAAATTTTAGAATTAAGCATATGTACATACATGTTTTGACATCAGATTTTGATATTTTCTATAATAATGGCCAACATTGAAATATAAATTGAAATTGACATATTATGGAGTGAGTTTGATCGTTTTTTTCGCACTTGAATGCTGCGCTGACTATGCAGCAATGAATAAAACACACCTACTATCAATTTTTGAACATACCCTTAGGTTGTCAAAAACTAAATCAAAAAATCAAACAAACCTCTTTTAAATTTCCTTTTCGTGTTGAAAAAAAAAGTTGTATTGTATTTCGATTCGTAATAGTATTCGTATTTTGTCCTGGATTTTGGGGCGAGCTTTCATTTCTTTGATAAACCAATAATATTGCAAAATTAAATCAATCAAATTAACTCAATAAACATTAAACTGAACTTAATTAATCATTCTCGACACAATAGATAACAGATTCCGATTTTACTACGTGTTCGCCTCCTCGTCAATATGTTTTCTCCCGTTTCATTTATTAACAACAAAATAAAAAGAATAACAATTGAATTACATTAAGACAACTAAAACATAAATATCAAACAAAAAAATATAAAATAAAGAAAGTAACCCCTTTCTTAAAGACGTTATGTCTTCAGCAGAAAATCAATTGGCAGAGAAAATCGATTTAATTGAACCCACAACTGGCAAGTTATTCTTCGAAACCAAATCGGATTTGGTCTTCTGTAAGCCACATTTGATGCCTTTGAAATCCTTCACCCTCGAACGTCTTGAGAATATGCAAAAGAAAGCCCAGCAAGAGCTACTGGAAAATCGTGCTAAGACTGCGGCAGGAGCGGATAAATAAATAAAAACAATTAAATTCTGTTTCCAAAGAAAAAACAAAGCATTTACATTAGCATAAAATGGCATATCTTTTAGCAAGTGCAATCATCCTGGCTTTGTTCTTGGCTGGAATCTCACTCTATCGCTATGGCAATGTCCAGAGACAACATATACTCGTCACCCTGTCCGTTCTAACAGCTTGGTGCTTTTCGTTTTTAATTGTTTTTACTATTCCATTGGACATAACTTCGGTAAGATAATTTTTCTTGAATGTGTTTTTTTTTTTGTTGTTTAATCAGACTGTTATCAGCGTGGTCCCTGATGAGTCTGGGTTCAATAGTAATAACGAAGTATTAGATTGTTTTATTTTGTAACAATCCATCTTTGCATGACAAATTTGTTTGCGTCATAGAGATTTAAAAATAAAACTATCAAACAAAACTGAACTTTTTTTTACATACTTCCATATGAAATCATATCAATGACCATATCTATGGGGTTATTGTATTACAAAAAAAAAGGCTAATACAAATTAATCATACGATTTATAAGGTCTTGCTTTACCATATATTGGGCACTGAGTGCCCAAGATTTTTCCTATGAATTCCTTAGAAAGTATGAAATAAACATAGATTATAATACAACATTGTAACTTTTTTTATATTATTTATTTAAAAATATTGAAATAGCTTTTAAATACAAAATAACAGTATTTACAAAAACAAAATTGAAAAGTAGGCAAATCAAATCAAGTGGTATTTCGTTTTTTTTTTGGCGCTTTGTTGGTGGGCCTGATGAAGTTGGATGGTAGCGAAATGTCATCAAAATCATCATGTTCTTCGTTGTCCTCATTATCGTTTGCATTTTTACCAACGAAGCACTTCTCATATACCCTAACATAATCTTTACTGCAAGCTGCAGTATAGCACAGATCGCAGACTGCTGTAGTTTTATTACCTTTTTTCTTTTTTGCAAGTTTCACAGCGTTAGGTTAGGTTAGGTTGTTGGGCTGACAATTGATGTTGCTATTGTCACACTTAGATCAATGTAGATCCATTGTGTTACCCGTGAGTGTTATCACTCTTTCCTGATAAAACCTATGTATTCTGTTAATCAGTCAAGCCATTTTGAGGCATTGACGAAGTTCAATATGTGTATTCCTGAAATATTAGAAATATCTTCTAGATTATCAAAGAAGTAGCTACCAAGCCATTTCCTTCTCTGGTGGCATAGTGACGGGCAATGACAGAGAAAGTGTGAGGTGTCTTCATGTACCTCCTCATCACCACATCCTCTGCATAGGTCATCTGTACTTAGTTTCATTTTAAATTTATGGTATTTCAATAAATTATGTCCGGTGATTATGCTCGTAAGAGAGCGAAGGGACTTCTTACTAAGTTGTATAATTTTGTCAGTTCTCTGCTTGTTAAAGCAGGGCCATATTTTCCTAGTAGTATCACAGGTGTCAAGTAGATTCCACCTTTCATTGGATTTCCTTAGGATTATGTCTGAAATTTTCTGTTTAATGTTACAGAGTGGGATGTTTACCATCTCTGCTTGACTAGCGTCGAGCGCTGATCCCTGTCTTGCCAACTCATCGGCATTTTCATTACCTGGTATGCCGCTGTGTCCCGGTACCCAGCAGAGTCTAATATTGTGCTGCGTGCCAAGAACCTTAAGCTCTTCGCGACAGCAAGAGACAAGCTTCGATTTTATCACAGTGGCAGAAATCGCTTTTATTGCCGCTTGGCTGTCAATGTAAAAGGTGATATCAGCCCGTGGTATCGCCATCATTGATACCTGTCTAGCAGCTGTTGTCACTGCCAGGACCTCCGCTTGGAAGACACTGCTATGATCCGGGAGCCTAAGTGAGTTGTTTAGCTCAAGAGGTTCTGAGAAAAAGCCTGCACCAACACCTGTGTCCATTTTGGAGCCATCAGTATAGATTGCTATTTCTGATTCACTGGTGTAGGGTTGGTTGTTCAGCCATTCTTCTCTGCTTGGAAAGGCAGTTTGGAATGGTTTATAAAAGTCAAGCTCGGGTGTTGTATAATCTGTAATGATACTATCACCCAAGTATTTCTGAAGAATTTGAGCATGTCCTATTGCGCTGTTTTTCCAGGTATTAGTCTGGCTTAGCCTTAAGGCACTATATGCTGCGGATTCTTGTACGAAAAGGTCTAGGGGTTTCAGGTTGAGTATCGCCTCCAACCCTGCAGTTGGTGTGGATCTCATGGCACCCGTAATCCCAATGCACGCGAGTCTCTGTACTTTTGCCAGAGTTTTGAGGTTCGTGCTTTTTTCCGTTGCATTCCACCATACCAAATTACCATAGGTTAGTATTGGTCTGATTATCGCCAAATACATCCACCTGATAATTTTTGGACTAGGTCCCCAGGATTTCCCAAAGATTCTGTTACAGGAGTAGAATGCAATCATTCCTTTTTTCGCTCTTTCCTTAGTGTTAAGACTCCAGTTTAATTTCCTATCTAGAATCACACCAAGATACTTTGCATGATCTGAAATCTTCAGCGGGGTGCCTTCAATTGAAGGTATTCTGAAGTTTGGTATTTTCCTTTTATTTGTGAAGAGGACTAATTCTGTTTTTGACGGGTTAACCATCAGGCCGCACTTTCTAGTCCATCTATTAACCTTAGAAAGGGCGTATTCAATCTGTTCACTGATAGTGGGTAAGAATTTACCTGTAGCTAATAACGCAAGATCGTCAGCGTAGGCTACTATCTTTACACCACAGTGTTTTAAATTAATGAGAATTGTGTTCATAACCAGCACCCAAAGGAGTGGTGAGAGAACTCCCCCCTGTGGGGTGCCCCTGGATGTGGACACTCATCTGTATCCCTGCAAGTTCCGAGTTAATTTGCCTGTTCTTTAGCATGCACATAACCCAACGTATTATCGAATTATCGATTTTATTGTCTACTAGAGCTGCCTCTACCGCTTTATTGTTCACGTTGTTGAAGGCTCCTTCAATATCGAGAAACGCAGCAAGGGTATATTCTTTGTCGCTCAATGTCTTCTCAATCGTGCTAACGACGCTGTGAAGTGCCGTTTCTACACTCTTCCCCTTTGTGTAGGCGTGCTGAGCTGGGGATAAATCAACCAGTTTCAGAGTGCCACGAATATGTAGGTCTATCAGTCTTTCAAACGTTTTAAGAATAAACGATGTCAGACTAATTGGCCTGAAATCTTTTGCTTCTGTATGACTGGGCTTGCCAGCTTTTGGAATGAAAACCACTTTGACTTCGCGCCATGATAAAGGAACATATCCCCATTTTAGACTGTTAAGGAATATGTTTTTCAGGAGCGGTATTATTTGGATTTCGCTTTTCTGTAGCATCATTGGGAAGATGCCATCAAGGCCAGGGGATTTATACGGAGAAAAGGAATGGATTGCCCATCTTATCTTTTCTTCCGTTATAATATCCGATGGTATAATGTGTTCCGTGTAGGGTTCTGTTTCCAGGTTGCTGTCATTTGACCCGCAACCCGGGAAGTGAGTATTTATTAAGTGCTCAAGAGTCTCATTGCAGGATTCTGTCCAGCACCCAGTGGGCGTTTTTAGAGATCCTAAAGGGATTGAATCTTTGGAAAGAATTTTCCTTAGTCTAGCAGATTCGTTTGTCCCTTCGATTTCACTGCAAAAAGTTCTCCATGAGCTTCGTTTCGCTCGTTGCGTTTCTGCTTTAAATTTTCGTTGACTGGTTTTATATACTTCCCAGTCATTCTCATTTCTAGTGTTTTTGGCAGCATTGAAAAGTCTTCTTGTTACTTTTCTCAAGTTACCGAGTTCTACCGTCCACCAGGGTGGTTTCTTTTTTCCTTTCCCTATATGTTTCAGTGGACAACTTTTCTCGAAGGCGCTACTAAGAATCACCCTGAGTTCTTCTGATGTTTGATCAATATGCTTGGGTTCTTGAATCGCAGTGTTATTGAAATTTTTGAGTTTTTTCTCTAATTCCCTATTAAAGAGATCCCAGTTGGTGTTTCTGAAATTAACACACAATTAATCACAGCGTTGCTTTATACTATTCTTCCGTAATTCCGGCAAGTTTATTGCAGTCTCAATCTCGTAACCGATCAATTTCATAGCTGTTTTTACATTGGTTTGGCTATCCATTTTTTTATATGATTGTCTGCAAGCTCTAAGGCCAATTCCTTCAAAAACTTTTTCCTCTTTTCTGATCTCTTCTTGCTCGTATACCAATCGGGCTTACAGACTTCAAACATTCTATACGACGCGACCCCTGCACAGTCTAATAGATTATAGAATAGAGTAACAGGCCTCCGATTATTTTTCCTCTTACAGCTGTAAATTGTCGCCATACGGTCGAAAGTGTCGAATCCACCTTTTGTTGAGTTATAATCGAAAATAACTGACGGTTTTTTGGTAACTTCATCAATTATGTCCTCATGGTTAGCCGTTGACAGCATAAGCACATTTTGTTTTCGTATTACTTGCATAACTGCACACCTGCATACACTATGAGTAACAAAATATCGTTGAAAATTTGTCCCTTGTTTGCTTGAATATCTTATCGGAAGGTGTAAACTGCTTAGGTAATTGAGGCTTATTCGACTTTATTGTTCCAATGGTAGTTGTTCTTCTACTCATCAGTTCCAAGGATAATAGTACCGATGTGAAGTAGTTATCGGTTGTTATATTGTAACCATTGTCTAAATACCTCTGTGCCAATCGCATTACCAGTTGGTGTGATATACCACCGGAACGACTCTCAGATGGCTGGCCAACATAGATTTCACCTTGAAAGAGATAGCTGTTTACAGCGTCTGCCTTTCCAGAAAAAAATTTCGAGCATCTTGGAACACATCTTAGTCTGTCATTACGATTCCTGATCGTCCTTTGTATTTCATCGTCATCCGGCATTGACCACCAAATATCGTTGAATTTGGCACTCCTTGCAACATACCGCATTCCCTTGTTTGGTGCAACAGGATCTTCATCTTCTTGCTCATGCCGGTTGCCTTGTTGCTGCTGTCTTTCAGCATCCTATTGAAAAAGTCAAAATAACGGTGAAAAATATAAAAACAGTCAACGTGCTATAAGCCGTAAGTCAAAATATAAGAATTTTCCTTCAGTCGAAGTTTTCCCCATAATTCGTTGATTTTCTACCATACACCTATTTGATATTTTTCAGTTACTATATCTTCTAGGTGGCTAAACTGCATCTCATTTTTTTATTTTAGAGTCAGCAAAGTGTAGGTAAGAGGTGTTCGACTTCGACTATTCATATCAAAATACCGTTGTAAAATCAATAACGAAAACATTGGAAGACAATGATTTCCATTCAAAAGTAGCTTTGTGTATATCTATACACTATAATTTAAGTATAATGTATGTCTTCTTGGTATGGTCCAGTGTAAAAAAATATGTTTAAGTTTGTTTTGAAAAATGGATTGGGCACTGAGTGCCCAGTACACGGGTCTAGGTTTAACTCGTCGTATCTGAAAAACTACCGCAAGACAGGATCAAAACTCTGATTGTAGACCGTAACAAATAAAGGATTATCTACTGAATTTAGTGTTGAAATTTAAAAGTAAATTGGGTTTTGACGCTTATGTGCTTGTTTTATACCCCCGCTAAAACATAAAAAACAGCCTTATTTACTAACTCGTTTTAGCGACGGAGTAAAGTTACTTCGACTTTACAACGACTCTTATCCTGGTTCATGAGGTTTGAGGCCCTTTTAGTATCTAAATGTCATTTTGAGATGACATCTTGTGAAATTTACAAAAAGGAGTGTAAGCAATTTTTTTTCGTTTCTTACTAAGACAAAAAGATAGATATTTTGTATTAATAAATTATTTATATTTTTCAAACGCTCTAACAGTTGTACGGTATTGGAGACGCAATGTGATTGGTACATTCATTTATTGGATTTGAACATTATACAATCCAATTTTAAATGTATTCAATTATTAATATACATACAATTATAATAAAACGAATAATAATGGAAATCGGCTGGGGTTTGCTTATGTGTATAATAACCAGAGTTTTAGATTGGTGACTTTTTTTGGTAGTATATTTGACATAAGGAAGGCGTAGCTAAAATGGCTGAGAAAATATATTATAAATAAGGATTTTTTTGATGTTGCGCAAACCCGAAGTAAGTGCTTCGGCTTGGCTTAACTATTCCGAGGTTGAACCCAGTATTAGTAAAAAATAATAAATAAGGCTGAAACTTTGTATAAATATTTGGTATTCATCTTTACTGACTTAGAAATGAATAAAAAAATAATGGATTCTTATATATCACAAAAATTATCCAGTTTTTTTTCTAAAATACACTATGTAGTAAAATCTTAACAGTTTCTTTTTTTTATAATTTTCCATTTCCATCGCTGTATGTTTTTTCATTTGGAACAGTTTCGACAGAAACACACAAACTATTAAATTTGAAACGTTAGGATAGAATTCACTCTAAATTTTTTTTTTTTTTATAATCAACTCACGCTCAAGGGAATATGATTACCCTTTAAATGTTTTTAACACAGCGCGGGCGTGAAGTTACGGAAGAGAAAGAAGAATAGGAAAGATGTGTGGCACGATGTTCTGAGACTTAAGGTGGTTGTCTCAGATTTTTGTTTATCTCCAGGGATGGCGGCTGAACTTAAGCGGAGAATTGCCGTGTCTTATTTCTATGTCGCTTATAATTCACATTACTTTATTCGTGTTCATCCTTGTTGGGCATACTAGTTTAACTCAATTACATGTTGTTAGTGTTATGCCTAAACAACATGTAATGAGTAAACCAGCAACCCATTGATGACAATTTTTAGAGGTTTTAATGGAATTAAAGACGACATAGACGACGACGGCAGGGATCGAACCTGTGATACTGAGGTTGACAGGCGAGCATACAACCATCGCGCCATGGTCGAAACTGTGATAAGAAGAGAAACGCATATTCACACAAATTAACAGTGTATTTAATATAACTTTCTTTGAATGAAATAAAAGAGTAGATGTAGCGGCTTAGATGGAAAAAAGTTTTGTGCTGGACTTTTTGTAGATATAAATAGAGCTTTTGACATGGTAAATCATAGCATTTTATTAGATAAACTTTATAAAACCGGTTTTCTTGGATTCATGTTTAAATGATTCGAGTCCTACTCGTATTTTAAAAATAGAACACAGTTCTTCAAATCTAGTTGAATATATTAGTGGCCCTAAAAGAATTTTATTCCTTGTGTATTGCATATTGGTCATCCAGTCTTTTAAATCACACTTCTGAAATAAATCACGAATAAAACAAAATTAATGCTTTTAAATCTAACCCGCAAAGTATCACCAGCCATACATAATATTTAAAGTGCTCAATCTTTTATATAAACGTCGACTGCAGCCGTGATTGCTTTGCCATTAGAAGACTTTAAATACCTCGGCGTTACATTTGATCAGAATGTAAATTGGGCCAAACTTATATCAAATGTCTTCAAGTTGCTGTTTCTATCATTTGAGAAAGCATTGCTGTTTGATTATGTTGAAAATAGTTTATTTTGGAATTTTTCAATACCGGATATGCCGCCGGCATATGCCAACAATCTACAACATCATACCGAAACTCGAACTTCATTGTGTCCTGCAATCTTTCTTATAGGTTCCCTTTAAAAATTCGTAAGATGAAAAATGTTGTCTTGTTTTTAAATACATACATTAAAAGTTTGGCTTCTTGCTTTGGATATATTAAAACAAAATACGATTTGTTTTTAAAAAAAGAAAAAATGTTTTCTTTCTATATTATTCTTGCATTCTAAAATTTGTCATGTATTTTTCTTTCACTTGAATCATACAATAAAATGCACGACTGGGCCGTTCATAAGGATAAAATTAGTTTTTGAAATTCTTTTAGTAGTAAGAGAAAAAAACAGAACGCTATGCAAATATGAATTTATGCAAGAACAAAAATTATACATAAGTCGTTGTAGTGGTTTCTTAAAAAAAAGCTTTTATATACAAACTTTTTAAAAGATTTTTAAGAAAAAATTTTGGTACGCCAATTTAAAGTTTTTATTATTGTTCGAATAAAAATTAAATTTACAAAAAAAATATTGAGCCGTTTCTGAGATATCGAATTTTCAAAAAAAGAAAATAGATTTTTTTTCAAAAATTTAAAAAATATTAACTATAAAGTTTTGAAATGCAATGTGTTTTATAATTTTTAGAAGCTTCTCTATAAAAAATTTCATTAAGAACCGTTATGTGGATAATGGGAAATTCAAAATTCGAAAAAATGGTTCTATGGTAGGTACAAGAGGTAAAATGTTAATTTCAAAAATTTTTTTTTGTATATAATAATATATTATAAAATGGTTCCATGGCGAGTACCCTCAATAACTACTTTTCGGAAAATTTTTTCAACCATTACCTAGCTTTAACTAAATGAAATTTTTTTGTGTTTTTATTTTTTAAATCCATCGAACAGTTTTTGAGAAAAAAAAGTATTTATAAAATTTCGAAAAAAATTCGTATGGCAGGTACCGTTATTTTTGGTCTTAAAAAAAAAGAAAAAAACGTGTGGTGGGAAAAATTAAAACCCATATCTACCAAGTTTGAAGAAAATTGGGCGAGCCGTTTAGTCTGTAGTCGAACCGACAGACAGACAGATAGACAGAATTGCGAGACCCACTTTTTTAGTCTTCGCTATCATCGTAATGTCAACTTTGATCAAAATCTCGAGTTCGATTTTTTTTACGAATGCATAACTTGCCTTATAGTACCTATAAGTCGCAAGTAAAAATTATGGTTATAAAAGAGGGTTTCAAAACGTATAAGGGAGCTGATTCTATTTTGTTGCAAGCTCATTATTAATAAAAATAAGATCTAAGTTCTAAATTTTGATTAATATAAATTTAATGAAAATTCATTTTAAATAGAGAGACAAATGTAATATTTTTTTTTTTATTCCAGACTGTTTACCGCCGTTGTCTGCAAAATAAAACAGATGTGTTCCAAGGTCAATATGGAGTTACCGTGCACATTTTTCGTAATGAAAACTGCGAAAAACCTTGGGGTTTGGTATCGGAAACAATATTTCCAAATCTTTGGCGAATTATTTACTGGTCATCACAATTCCTAACATGGTTAATTATGCCACTGATGCAATCTTATCTCAAAGCTGGAGATTTTACTATTAAGGGTAAACTTAAATCAGCACTAATCGACAATGCCATCTACTACGGTTCGTATCTGTTCATTTGTGGAGTCCTACTCATCTATATTGCAGCTAAGGGTGTATCTTTGGATTGGCAGAAACTGAAAGCTATTGCATCATCTGCATCGAATACATGGGGCCTTTTTCTGTTGGTTTTGTTGTTGGGTGAGTTGATTGTTAAAAGTTTTTTGTATTAAAAACTCATATATTTTGTTGCTTTAAGGATACGCCTTGGTTGAAGTCCCTAGATCATTCTGGAACAACGCCAAACCCGGTTTTACACTTCAATATGCTTATTTTAAAGCGGCAAAATTAAGCTCTGAAAAGGCTGAAGCTGAGGAGAATGTCGATGATGTTCTAGAATCGCTACAAGGTATAAGTCGCTCAGTGCCGAATAATCACGAGCTGCGGCCTTGTGTTGAGACAATTTTGAGAAAGGTTCCAATCGAACTACAGGAACGTGCTAATCGCAATTACAGTCGAGGTGGCAATGGCTCGTCGACAATTGTGCCATCAGAAAAAGCCCTTGTCAGGATTCACAAACAAGTGATAAAATCTTTGCAAACACTCCAGCGTACAGAAGCCCTTTGGAGTATTCAAGTTGAAACCGTATTTCATCTAGAAGATGTTGCTCGAAACATACATTCTTCCGAACGACGCTTCAAAACAGAATTCCCAAAGAGTCGTTCAAATATATCCAGGCTCTTTTACAGTCCAAAACTTGACTGGTATTGGGAGTGCATGCTGAAGTCACCATTTTTAAAAGCTCTATGCATTGTGACCGCTACAATGTCGTTCATGGTAGTTTGGAGTGAATTGACGTTCTTTAATCGTCGGCCAGTCCTGTCAATTTTCGCCAATGTAATCAACATTGCCAAGGCAAATTACGATTTTTTCACAATCGAAATCTTCTCTTTGATCGTTTTAAGTTATTTATTCTATTGTACTTATTCGACAATACTGCGCATCAGATTTTTGAATCTTTACTACCTAGCACCACACCATCAAACTAACGAGCACAGTTTGATATTTAGTGGAATGCTTCTCTGTCGATTGACTCCTCCTATGTGCTTGAATTTCCTCGGTCTTATTCACATGGATTCGCATATTATTAAGCAGCGAATCATGGAGACATACTACACTCAGATTATGGGTCACATGGATGTGATCGGTATCATTTCAGATGGCTTCAATATCTATTTCCCTATGTGTATGCTGGCTTTTTGTCTGGCAACTTGGTTTAGTTTGGGCAGTCGAGCCCTAAATGCGCTGGGATTCCAGCAGTTCTTACAGAATGAAACCATTGCAACGGAACTTGTCCAAGAAGGGAAGGATCTGATAGCCCGAGAAAAACGCCGCCGACAGAGAGCCGAAGATGCAATGGCTCGTCGAAGGGATTTCAATCGAACCGACTCGGCAGAAGTAAATAGTTCGAACATAGGAAAGTATCGCAATATTCGAGCGGGAGGAGTTAATCTCACACCTGCGGACGGACTTCTTAGAGATGGTGAACCAATGGGTTATGCAACGACAAATCAGCAACCTGATTTAACACGAAGTCTCTCCGATGAAATAAATGATCGTTTTGGAGTAAGCACGCATGTGCAAATAGGATTTAAGGGCACAAGTGATTTAGATGACTTCGAAGATGAACGGAGGATAGGCCCACCACCAAGAGGGATATTTGACGATGTTTAGCAGAATAAAATAGACGATGAAAGGTATTAAAATAGTAGTGGCCAGTTTTTTTTGTGTTGCAGGCGGCAGTTAATTATAAAGAAGATACAGCGTTTACCCAGCAGATTGATAATAATCGACGTAAAATAAACAAACTACTTAGAGCCAGATTCAGTTGGTGAGATTGATTGCAAGAATTCTCCAGACTCAACAGAATATTATTATGAAATGTCAAAGGGAGACCATTAAATTGGATTAAGTTAAAAAACTTCTTTAGTACTATTCCCGAACTTGGTAAGCATTTTTATGCTTTTAAGTATGTGGTTGAATTATTGCAGAACCTTAGAAGGAGCAAGTTATAATTTCTTTAATTAAGTATTAAGGAGGTTTATAGGTTCTCTATAGAACATTGTTAGAACTTATTCAAAAAGGTTTTGGCAAATAAGTTAATTAATCAAAGGAGTGAAGTCTAGAACAAACCATACCTAAGTAAATAACTATCAAATATTTGCCAACATGTCCAGAAATTATTTTCCGAAATACTGTTTCAACAGATGTTTTTTTTTTTATTTTTACATTTATTTACATATATAAATTTCACGACGATATGAGCTTATTTAATGATTATATTTTGAAATCTCTTTTTATCCTACAAGTCAATTACTAATGTTTATCACACTCATACTAGATACCGTGATTGGAATTTAGTTACGTCGAAGTAACCCAATTAAGTTAAGTTTTGTGATAGGATTGATTTAACTTAATGTGAAATTTTACTTTAAGCTATCTCAATCACTTTGGATCTGGCTTTTGTAAAATAAATAAATAAATTTAAAAATAAATATATATATATATTTAAGGCATTTACTTAAGACTTGTAATAATTATTTATTTTATTAAATGTACACTTTTAATTATTTGGCTTTCAAGAACTATCAGTTTGTTTTCTCGATGTTGTTCAAGTATATATTTATATAGGTATCTATAATCTAGGACGTATCTTTTAAGTCGAACCTAGATTTATATCTCGTTCATTTGCCGTGTTAAGACTTGGTTATAAACAAAATATGTGTCATTTATTTATTATTTTATATAATTATTATAAAAAAAAATATTTCTTAATTAAAATATAATTTTTTAAGTATTGTGAACAGAATATTATTGGAAATAATATTATATGCGCTTTCTTTATTAGTATTGTTTCTCAAAATATATAAAAACTCGGTATTGTGCAAAAATAAAATTATTTATAATTTAATTATACTGATAAACATACATTAATGATATTTCAATAAAAAAACAAAGTAAAATTTGCATTGTACACGTAATACATGACTTAATTGTGTTGTTCAAATATTTTGTTAATTAGTTGCAGCGAATACTTCGTTTGATTGATAACATCAGGAGCCTTCAGAAAAATGAAAGTTGCTTATAGGAACAGGTAACATTAGAGAAGTGTTCGTATTAAAAATAAATTAGTTTGGTGACCTAAAATCACGTTGAGGCCTTACTCAAAACTCAACAATTTTTGAGTGCGTGTTATCGACAGAAATGGAGGAAACCTAGAACGGTTCAGATGATATGTACTTTTTCATGACAGAGACACACTTGGAGTATTTGTCACTTCCTCGCAAGGCAGTACCCCTGACAAAAAATATATATATAGGATGAGAATCGATGGCCAGAGATCAGAAATGAAGGGTACACCAAAGAAAGCCTTTTCTTAAATCCCCGCTAAATAATGTCAACATTGAAGAAAGAACCTTATTCTAGAACTTTAATTACAATAAGGCACAAAAAATCCATTCGCAAATTATGATGAATTAGGGGACACCCCGTATAAGCAATGTTATTCCTCGTATTATACAAAATGAGTTTTTTTATATAATAATATTGATTACTTCCTCTGCTTATATGTGGCCTCCAAAAAACGCTTCAAAACGCTTTAGCGGCTTTCTTAGCTTAAAGAACTAATTAAGAAGACTTTAAATGACTAAATAAGGAGTTTCATTTTTTCCAGTAAAAGACTATTTATATAGTTTTACAAATATTTATTTTATTTTACATTTATAAATATTTATTTTATTTTTATAAGTAAATGTTACTTTTAAATGAAACTCTAATACTCCTAGCATTAGCACGGGAGGTCTTATTGGCACAGTTAGAATAAAGTCTAGTAATTTAATTAGAGCTATTAAAAATTTTCTTTTTTATATTAAGTGGGTTGAAATTCTATTTCGGTGGGGGAAGAAATTCTAAATATGTGAGTTTGTGCAGTTTACAAATGATGGCACCTAAGTACATTGTGTAATGTATATGTATGTGTTATTACAATTACTTAAACAGTGTAAGATTTTGTAAGCTATTTTCTTTTGCAATTTATCAGGAACACAATAATTTGCTATAAAACTGAGTTTAGCTAGCTCAGAAGATCCTAAACATTTATCAAAGACTGCATTGTTTTGGATTTCTTTTAAATGAACTTATGTACTATGAATTTCTTATTGTAAATTTGGCAATTGTGCGCTTTTAATACATTTCTTTCTCTATTTCAAATGGTTTCTTGTCGACTTGAATAATGCTTGGCATTTATAATATATTATATCAAACAGATGCTCTTTTTAAACTTAACGTACTTGCAATAATATCAGTTGGATGATAATCAGCATCAACAAATGATTCATGATTCAAACAACGATTTGCACCTAAGCAATTACACGAACACACCGAAGTGTTGTCATCGAAATCAGTACAGCAATTCGAATTGCCAAGTAATTTTCCTTTCATATTGTAATAGGAAGATTCTGCGTCATAGTTTAAAGGTTGATTGGAAGATCCAAGTTTTTGATGAGCATCTTCTTCATCTCTTTTAGCTTCTTCGGCTTGCCTGAAATATTATAAGAAGATGATAGAAATTAAATTAAAAAAATCCTCCAAATACAATTTTCAAATAACGAAAATTCTTACATTGTCATGAATCTTAGGACAAGTAAGTTTATGCTAGCAGCTACTACGGCAAGCCCAAAGAGTATAAAAACTAGGCTAAGTGCCACATAGCCCGGCTTATTCATTAGTGCTTGATCATTTTGCAGGGCAACATAGTCACCGAAACCAATAGTAGTCAATGTGACGAAGCAATAATAAAAGCTGTCAAAATAGCTCCAACCCTCGTAGCGTGAAAATACGGCAGCTCCAGTTGTGATGATAATTGACGAAAGCATGCCTGTAGCCAGCATAAGATTCATTTCAGTAGCTTCAGTGTGATTGCAATGCATGTAACGCTTGGCACGTCGAATTATAACCGATGCGAACTTATTCAAACGTTCACCGATACTTTGGAACATAACCAGACCAAGAGGAATACCAACCTTGGGAAATTTTAATTAAAAAATTACTGTTAGTATATTGTAATGAGTTTAAGTTGATTTTAGAATTACCATAGCATATGCCATACAAAAAGCTTTCCCACCAATAGTTACTGGAGTTGAGTGTCCATATCCAATCATAGCTAGTACCACGGTTGCAAAGTAAAAGGCTCCAGCGAATTTCCATTGGGGTCCAGCTTTATGCGGTTTGTTTTCAATTATTACTATTTCCATCATTCTATAGTCTTCGGCTGATACATTGTACTTCTTAACAAAGTTGTTTTTCAGTGCTGCAAAAAATACAAATCAAAAAAATAATTAATTGGAAGTCAAGAGTACCCTTAAAAGACATCTTATGTGTTACTAGGCCTGACAAAAAGGATTCAAAGGTGCTTTCCTATGTGAAGTGGCTTGTATGTCTATTTTCCTGCATATGGCTTGCATATAAAAGCAGTTCTCATGCTGAACCGGACAATTTTTCAATGAGAAGGAAAATGGCGGAACGTTTTGTTTTTTTCTAGTATAAAACAAATACGTAACAATACATGCCGTGCCATTGTCAATACAAAAATAATTTATTTTTAACTTTAAACAAAACATTGTAACATTAGACATAACATTGTAAGAAAAAAATAAAGGAAGTTCACTGAGGCGTATGTGAAACATTATTAACAGATTTAACAACCTTGAATCCTGTTTGTTTTTTTGAAACAGTAAATTTGTATGAAATAAAATAGAACTATAATATTAATTTATTATTTTTGTTTTTTTTTTTGTTATTACAGCATTGCACTCACTAAATATTAAATATTTTTACGCGGCTAATCCGAAAAAACAAATTAATGTCTTACAACCGCGAAAACCTTTAACGTTATAAGAATTATAATGGTCAGGAGTTTACTGAAGCTAGTTTAAATAAAATGCACGACTGGGTCGCACGAACTTGCTCTTATGTAACAGACTAGGAATTTTAAAATCGAATGTTATTAGAGAAAACTGTTCATAAGGATAAAATTAATTTTAAAATTCTTTTAGTAGTAAGAGACAAAAACAGAATGCTATCCAAATATGAATTTATGCTAGAACAAAAATTATAAGTCGTTGTAGTGGTTTCTTAAAAAAAAAGCTTTTATGTACAAACTTTTTAAAAGCTTTTTAAGAAAAAATTTTGGTACGCCAATTTAAAGTTTTTATTATATTTCGAATAAAAATAAAATTTACAAAAAAAAAAAATAAAAAAAAATAGATTTTTTTTTTCAAAAATTCAAAAAATATTTATTTTAAGTTTTGAAATGCAATGTGTGTTAGACTTTTTAGAAGCTTCTCTATAAAAATTTTCATTAAGATCCGTTATGTGGATAATGAGAAGTTCAAAATTCGAAAAAATGGTTCTATGGTAGGTACAAGCTGTAATATCTTAATTTCAAAATTTTTTTTATTAAACTAAAGATCGTAAAAATTAATTGAAAGAAAAAAAATTTTATCAAAATTCTAGGCGCCGCGCCGTTTTCGAGAAAAATACGATTTTTGAAAACAATTTTTTTTAATTTTTTAGCATTTGTATGGTAGGTACCTTTATTTTTAGGTAAACTAAAATTTTTTTTCTCACATCTTGTAGATTATATTGAGAAACTTTTATTTATCAAGTTTAAAAAAAATCTAGCAAGGGGTTTTCGAAATATTGAGTTTTGAAAAAAAATTTTGAAGTTTTTTTTAAAATCCAAAAAAAAGTTTTTGGAAAATTTGAGTAAACAATTCTATTCAGATTTTTGGGGAGCTTTAGCAAAAAAAAAAAATGATCAAAATCGGCTGTACCGTTTTTGAGAAAATCAAAAACAAAAAAAATGGTTCCATGGGGGGTACCCTCAATAACCATTTTTCTGAAATTTTTTTCAACAAATACCTAGCTTTAATTAAATGAAATTTTTTTGTGTTTTTATTTTTAAAATCTGTCGAACAGTTTTTGAGAAAAAAAAATGTTTATAAAATTTCGAAAAAAAATCGTATGGCAGGTACCGTTATTTTTGGTCTTAAAAAATCAAATCAAAAAACATCCGGGGGGAAAAAATTAAAACCCATTTCTACCAAGTTTGAAGAAAATCGGCCCAGCCGTTCAGCTGCAATCGAACGGACAGACAGAATTGCGAGACCCACTTTTTTAGTCTTCGCTATCATCGTAATGTCAACTTTGATCAAAATCTCGAGTTCGATTTTTTTTCCGAATGCATAACTTGCCTTATAGTACCTATAAGTCGCAAGTAAAAAGGAATGAAAAGTAAAAGTCATCTGTAAGCTGCGTTTAAAAAGCTCTTAATTTACTAAAGGAAAATTTGAGAAAAAATTGGGTTATGCGATCATACGTAATATGTCTTCCTTCTATTCGCTTGCTTTCCTAAGACTGATAAAGTGCTGTTCGGCTGTTCGGATAATTTAATTTACACCATAGACTCATTCAAAAATTAAATCAAGTACTTGATCAACCGTACTTGAATAAAAGAGTGAAATCCGAGATGCGTGCGCCCTTGTGCAAGAACCTTTAATTGCCGCCCCATGTCTCGGGTACACGGGGGTATTTACGTTGTATAAGTGAAAGTTTTATTTATTATCCATTTGGCAGTTGAAAAATTTATGCAAACGTGCATTGTTGTTGTCGCGTTCCGAGCTACTCCAAATTCTTATACAATGAACATAGTCATTATAGCATATACATATGTACAGTTTCTGCATCCTTTTAAGAGTATTTACTCTTTTTACTTGAGACTCATAGGTGCTATAAGGCAAGTTATACATACATTCGTAAAAAAATCGAGCTCGAGATTTTGATCACAGTTGACATTACGATGATAGCGAAGACGAAAAAACTGGGTCTCGAAATTTTGTCCCCACACTTTTATTTTTCTTCTTTTTTTTAAGACCAACAATTACTGTATCTGAAGTAAGATATTTTTCGAAATTTAAAAAAAAAATTAAAACAATATTGAACATATTTAAACAAAAATCAAAAAATTTAAAGAATCGGTACAACCGATTTTGATAATTTGTTTTATGCTAAAGCGCCCCAAAATTTAAAATATATTCCTGTGAATTAAAATTTTCAAAACTTTTTTTTTGGATTTCAATTTTTTTTTGAAACTCAATATTTCGAGAACCCCATGCTTGATTTTTTTAAAACTTGACAAAGAAAAGTTTTCGAAAATCGTGTTTTTCTCGAAAACGTCTCCGAGAATTTTGATAAATTTTTACGTTCTATTAATTAAACAAAAAAAATTGAAATCAATATATTACTAACTGTACTGAACATAGAATCATTTTGACGATTTTTGAATTTCTCATTACCGGCTGAACGGATTTTAATGAATTTTTTTTTTGGAAAATTCGATATCTCAAAAAAACGCTAAATATTTTTTTTTGGAAATTTATTTTTTATTCGTAAAGTAAAAAAAAAATTTTTTTTTAATTTGTAATATAAAAGATTATTTGACTTATAACTTATAACTTTGTTATATATTTATGTTTATATGGCAATTGCGAATAATTTTCTTCAACAAAACCATTTTCATATAAAATGCAAATATTCGAGTTCCTAGCACAGTTTATAATTTATGTATGTCAATTGGTAAAAACCAATAGTTTATAGCTTGACAGAAAGAAGACAAAGTAGTTTTTGATATTTTTAAAAGTTTTTATTTTCACTTTCTTTTTGAAACACTTCATCATTAACTTCCGGATCTGGAAGTATTATATGTATATAATTCCTTGACATCTTAGGTATGCTTTGATGAAATTTGACATTTTGTGGCTTGTGTGGGAACTATATTTTGATATAAATAGAGTATGAACTCTGAATGTCGATTGAAAACTTAAATTCGAACAACCATTGAAACGTTAAACTTCTGGGTTATTCTGATTTTGTTCAATCTGTTGACGTTTAAGTTATTTATCAATTCAGTTCCAAAATTAATTAAAAACTATTCGTAAATTCTTATTTAAAAAGAAACAAAAATATTTAGAGACACAAAACATTTTTTTTACCGTTTTTTTTTTTTTTTTTTTTTTTGGTTTCCGTTGTAAAGATGGTTTGTTTACATTTTGCATCGGTAAAATAAGGAATGTTTTAAATCACCTTTTGATAATTTTGTTCTTGTAACCAACTTAGATTTAAGATATTTAGCTATATCATTGCAATCAGAATATTGATACCCATTCATAGAAAAATACGAGTAATTAGTAAAATTAATGTTTTCGAGACACTGTTTTCGTTTTATTTTATGGGAAATACATGAGCTGTAAATCTAAAAAAAATCTAAATCCTTTTCGAGTTTATAAGTCTGAGATGAAGGTTGCGTGGAAAGCTATTTCCCAAGTGTCAATCTATGGCGACATGGAGTTAAGAAGTTTAGACTATGACTGCAATCGAAGAGGTTATTTGGTGTGAGAGGCGACAGTCACAAACAAAATATGAATAAAGATTTGTGGTAGATTGTGTGCGGGAACTACGTAGTGAACGGTCAAATGTAAACAAATTCCGAAAGCTTAAGGAAAACTTTTGGAGTATGCCATATAGGTTGAGTTAGATCTATCTCTTAATTTTCCGCCCCTAGACGTTGGCGCCCTTGTGCGCCGCACATTTCGCACATATGGTAGCGGCGGCCCTGCTTGCATCCGTCGAGATGCCGAGTCGGGCATTTAAACGATGTCATATACCGTATATAATAACATATTATAGGCTTTTAAATAAAAAGACGAATTTTGTTAATACATCACACACAACTTGTCTTAATACATTTCAACATCTACCCGCTCTTATTGAAAACCCTTTTCATATTTTGTCACAGTTCAAACTTAATATTAAAATTAAATTCTAAGCGTCGAGGTTGTAGGTAGTTGGTTTTTTTATGGACACCTTTTCCTTCAAGTACCCATATAATAAGAAATCGGGAGGCGGCAAATCAGGGAATCGTGCGGGCCAGACGATATCACCACTTTTTTACATTATTCGGCCGAGAAAAATTTCTCGTAAAATTCGCGTCGTAGCACGAGCTGTGTCATGTGGCGCTGTCTTGTTAGAACTACATGTTCTGTAGGCCTTATTTATCCTATTCAGGCACAAGAAAATTTTCCAAAATGCCCCGAGAGCGGTCACTGGTAAATGTAACAGC
Organism: Philhelius festivus; assembly: GCA_963931855.1. Classification (NCBI taxonomy): domain Eukaryota; kingdom Metazoa; phylum Arthropoda; class Insecta; order Diptera; family Syrphidae; genus Philhelius; species Philhelius festivus. Next base: position 151,698,848 of record OZ007555.1, read on the forward strand.
ATTGCCTATGCAATATGGCTCAATGACGACGCCACCCGGCCCAAGTGGCCCACCATACAGCCAAATCAAAATGTTTTTCGTCGTTCATAATGTTTGCAAAAAATGGCTTTCTATAGAAAGCTGTAAAACTTGAGCACTACAATCCCGCCGACACGTTAATGGTCATATATACCAGTGTAAGAGGCGGCGGGCGGCTTATCGAATTTAAAAAGCAAAAGAAACCTTTAAACTTCAATGTTCTTTATTTTCAAGAATAATAGTATTATGTTAAGTTATAAGATTTATATAAACTGAATATAGAGCCTAAGAGAGACTGAGTTTTCTGAATGTCTTCCTTCCGTCTCGGTCTCAAAATCAACTCTGCGTGAGAACTCGCCGTTGGAGATTCGTTTTTTCCTTACCCATCAGAGTAGATCCGTCTCACTCTAACAACCAGCAACTTTAGCAAATTGTTATTGCCCAATCTCTATACGATTGTCCACTTCATTGTTTTGCCGACGACTCCACTCTCAGCTTCTCATACTCGGTCTCAAATTCACGTCCATCTCCTTCGGAAGTGGAATTGCACGGTATCGTATGATAAGCTCAATAAACTCCGATCTTTACAGCATTGTTAAATGGGGTATGAAAAACCGTGTGGTGTTTAATGCCTCGAAAACTAAATGCTGTCTATTGCCTTTAAAGCAAAATGTCCCCTTATGCCATTGTCCTTGAATGGCACTTGCATCGAAGAAACCGAAAAGCTCTCAGTACTTGGTACGTGTGTCAACGACGATCTTCGTTGAAGTGATCACATTTTCGAGACCGCAAAAAATGCTGCTAAATGCTTAGGATTTCTATATCGATGTAAGAAATTTTTCACCCCTTCTGATCTGGCTACCATTTATAAGGCCTTTATACATATTTTTTTTATTTTACCTAAAAATAACGGTACCCACCATACAAATTTTAAAAAATGCAGTGGTGGACATGGAAATAGCACACTTTTTTTTTCATTTTGATCTTTTATTTGAATTTATATAAGAAACAGTTAATGATTAATTAGGCATATGTTTTTGCTATTTTTAGAAAATTTGCATATTTTGAATTCATATTTTTTTGTATTGCGGTAATCTCTGTAAGTAAATAGATACAAATACCACAATTAATAAAAGGTTTTATAATATAGCCTGGACATTTAATTAGCACATAAGCTGAAAAAGTAATTTTACCGTTAAATTTCAAGATGAAAGTTAGTATTTAGTTGGAAATCCTTTGTTTGCAATCACAGCTTGACATCTTCTTGGCAGGCTTTCCACCAATTTCCTGCAGCGTTCTATTGGTATTGCGTACCAAGCAATTTTGATGTTTTCCCATAATTCATCAAAGTTTTTTGGATTTTTACCTTCAATTTGGCGTTCAATATCAAACTACAGATTCTCAATCGGGTTGAGATCGGGAGACTGAGCCGGCCACTTCAAAACATTCACAAAACTACCTTCTAAACACGATTTTACTAAGTAAGAAGTATGCTTCGGATCGTTGTCGTGAATAAAACGCCATGACAGAGGCAAATTGTCATCAGCATAGGGAATCATGTGATCTTCCAATATGTTCTTATAAACATGTTTATCCATTTTTGAGTTAATTTTTACATTTAGACCCACACCGTGCCAAGAGAAAGCTCCCCACACCATAACATTTCCTCCTCCATGTTTTATTGTTTTAAGGGTGTATTTTGGATTGTGTTGTTGGTTAGGAGGACGCCAAACATATTTTTTTCCGTCCGACCCGAATCTGCAGAACTTTGATTCATCGCTCCATAGCACGTTTTTCCAAAAATTAATAGGTTTCCGTAGGTGTTCCTTAGCAAAATGAATTCTGCACTTCAAATTTTTTTTCGAAACAAACGGTTTCTTTTGCGATATGCATCCCCTTAGTTGGTTTTCATTCAATCGTCGTCTTATTGTTCGAGAAAAAAGTAAAATACCGTATGGTTACTCTACATTAGATTTTATTTGCTTTGATGTTTTAAATGGGTCCGCAGTCTGTGTATTAAATGATCCTCTCTAACGGTGGTTTTTCCTTTTATCGCTTCTTTCACAAGCAATGCTCACTCGAAGTAGCCAGTTGCATTCCTCCCCTTTATCAGTTCACCCGTGATACCCGCTTCACTAGGATTGCTCATCAGTACACCCCCGAGCCTAACTTTGGTCGTACCGTCAAATATACATATACTACGTTTATATGCAGTATCGAAAGATCGAGTTGGATTAGGGTCAGATTTTCGACCCAGGTTTTTCGTCATTTGAGTTGAGAGCTCGATTTGGAGTTGAGTTGAAATGGTGTTGAGCGATTCTTAAACATTTTGTTAAGCCAACTCCTCGACCCAGGTTTTTCGTCACATATTTCGACTCGACACCGCTGAGCGAGTGAGATCGAGTCGAACGAAGCTCATTTCAACTCAATACCCGTTTACAAAGGGTCGAAGCGAGCTTCAAGCTCGCTTCAATACCTCATATAAACGTAGTAATAGAGATTCGTTTTTTAGTCGCACAACACGACTATGGAATAACTTACCTGGCACGGTTTTCCCTTGCCATTTCAATTTGCAAACATTCAAAACCAATGTTCATCGACACCTCCTTTCTCTCCCCCCCCCCCTAATTTCCCCATCATCCGTGCTGTGTTTAACATTATAAGGGTCTCTTAACATACCCTTGAGCGCGTGAGAATTATATAAACAAAATTCATTCTTATACAAAAATGGCAATAATCGGCCCAAAACATAGAACGTACTTTATAACTTTAAACCATATGAGCCCGAAGTAAAACTCGGGGACCAGTCACACGTTTTATTACAATATGGTCTTTTATCAAAGAGTATATATTATACATATGTAGTTTAATTAATTTTTTTTTTCTATATTTACATACTTTGTAAAAACTCCCATCTTCTTGATTCTGTTTGTGATTCTAATGAGTCGAATACTGCTGCTCCAATGAGTAAATATGTGAATGTGCATACAACCAGCGATAAGGTTCGAACGTTTTGCCTCTTCATGGTGCAATGAATTAACACTCCAAAAATTGATTCTCCTCGCTCCAAGAGCATCTAGATACTTTCTTATCCAGGTGCAAGTCTTAGCTTTTGTTTTTGCTAAATTCTATGCTTCGAAAATAGTTTTTATGGAAGCCCCTTGTTTGCAATCCTATTCACGTCAACTTAACTATGAACCTATTTTTTTTACTTTATCCGTTACATATTATAAACAAAAAACTGTATTGCAAATTGAAAAATATGTTTTTAAGTGAAACAACTTTTTTATACAAATAACTGCGGGAAAAATTCCAAAAATTTCTTTTTTACTCTTTTCGACTTGAATGATAAGAATTGATTTTTCAAAACATTTGATTTTTTTTGAGTTTGCGCATTCAGGAAGCGGCTAAAATATTGCTCGTCTCATACATATGTTAGTGATAAAAACAGCTGCTGTTTGGGGATTGTTGTTTTGGTAAGCGGGAACATGTTTTTAAGGAAGTAAACAACAATATCTTACATATTAAACCTTATATTTTATTTTTGCGTATCCCTACTCTACAAGTGAGTTTTACAGATACGCACACCTGTTAACTTTATTCGGATGTTTTGCTAGCAATAACAATCATAAATAATGTTTACAGTCTTCGACATTCTACTTGGTTCACGTTTTAAATGTTTTATTGACTTATTAAGGACATCCTTTTTTGTAATATTTTGGACTTTTTATTTAAAGTGCACCCTTATTTATTTTATAAACAATTACAAACAAAAAATTTGGATTGAATTTTGGGATATCTCAACAAAATACGAAGATTAGACATTCATTCGATTTTTTTTTTTCAAATTTCTCTAAAATTATTTAAGTTTTTGTTGTTTTAAATGTTGAGATAAAAATTGCATCTTATATGTATGTACATAGTTTTCCAGAAAAATCAATAGATTTTGAGATAAAACGCGAAAACATCATTCCAAAAGGGACAAAACATACTCGTACCTATTTATAAACCGCAAGTTTTAAACAAACCTAAAAAAAAATTTTTTCTATAAGTGCAAAATTTACATATTTTAAGGTTTGTTAAATATTTGCAATTTGTCACGGATATCCTTAAGTTCTGGGGTGGAATCCGTCCAATGGCGATTTGCAAAGGTCCAATGTAATCTATTCCCGTATATGAAAAGGGCCTAACGTATGGTGTAAGTCTGTGACGCGGTAATTAGCCCATTTGCGGCGGCTCCGCGATCGTTGTCATGTTTTATAAATTATAAAATAAAATTGGGTGACTAGTAAAAATGCTAGTTCCATTGGGATGGAACTGATCATGTGGTTTCGGTAGCGCGATGCGTAGTGCATTGTCTCCTGAAGACGCTATTTCTGGGTTCAAATCTCAGTCAAGGCCAAAAAGTTTTTTGATTTAACTTGAAAGTATAAAGCCGAAACACTACTAAAATGGAATCTGATGATCGGCTTGGCACCGTGAAACAGCTATAAATCCAGCCATTACTACACATTTCCTGCGGTAGTTCATTCAAGTTGTTGTTTTAATATTTAAAAACTTTAATATTCATATAAATCTTTGCAGCCTTACTGCAAGTATGTAATCGTACAAAAACCTCCTTCTATAATTAAGATATGAATGTCCAACTTTGGAGATAAACTAGAGGGAAATTCAATTTGATCACATTTGATTCTCATAAATGTGACAATCAGCAATCACCCTAGCCGATTCCACTCTTCTTCTTCTTCTTCGCATGTCACTTTGTACCTTTTGAATAACAGACTTTCAAAGTTGATTGGGAATCAAAAAAAAAAAAAAAAATATCGCTATATTTTCCATCTTTCTTAAATTTGCTTTGCTTCTGAAAATTATTTTCCTTTTTCAAATAAATTAATTTTTAAATTAAAATAGGAAAGATTCGATAAAAGGGTATGTAAGTCTGGGGTGGAATCGCGTAAGGTGATAGTTGATTATTTATCAATTCGTTGATTGTCGTTTTGGCCATCGCTCTCTCTATAATTCTTAATTGATATGATAGAGACAGCTATAGTCAAAAACGACAATCAACGAATTGATAGTCAACTATCACTTTACGCGATTCCACCCCTGTATCACCTACGTTTAACAGAATACAAACAATGAGCAAACGTGAATTTATGAGGTGAATTGAACGTTCGTTTTCCCGTTTAATAAAATAGGGTTGATAGTCTATCGAATGATCGTTTCTTTTTTTACTTGCGACTTATAGGTGCTATAAGGCAAGTTATGCATTCGTAAAAAAAATCGAACTCGAGATTTTGATCAAAGTTGACATTACGATGATAGCGAAGACCAAAAAGGTGGGTCTCGCAATTCTGTCTGTCTGTCGGTTCGACTACAACCTAAACGGTGCGGCCGATTTTCTTCAAACTTGGTAGATATGGGTTTTAATTTTTCCCCACCACAGGTTTTTTTCTTTTTTTTTTAAGACCAAAAATAACGGTACCTACCATACGATTTTTTTTTCGAAATTTTATAAATATTTTTTTTTCTCAAAAACTGTCCCACAGAATTAAAAAAAAAAAATAAAAAATTCATTCAGTTAAAACTATGTAATGGTTGAAAAAAATTTTCCAAAAAATTGTTATTTTTGGTAGACCCACTGGGTCCATTTTTTTTTGTTTTTGATTTTCTCGAAAACGGTACCACCGATTTAAATCATTTTGTTTTATGCTAAGACTCCTCCAAAGTTTAAATATTTTAACATATTCAGATTTTCAATTTTTTATTTTTTGGATTTTTAAAAAAAATGTTCAAAAATTTTTTTTGGAAACTCAATATTTCGAAAACCCCATGCTCGATTTTTTTCAAACTTGACAAATAAAGATTTCTTAACATAATCTACAAGATTCAATAAACAAAAAATTTGTTTTATCTAAAACTAATGGTACCTTCCATACAAAAGTTAAAAAATGGTTTTCGAAAATCATATTTTTCTCGAAAACGGTTCCTAGAATTTTGCTAAAATTTTTTTCTTTTGATTAATTTTTACGATGCATAATTTAATAAAAAAAATTTTGAATTTCTCATTATCGTCATAACGGATTTTAATGGAATTTTTTATAAAGAAACTCCTAAAAAGTTTAAAAAACATTGCATTTCAAAACTTAAAAAAAAAATATTTTTTCAATTTTTGGAAAAAAGTCATTTTTTTGGAAAATTCGATATCTCAAGAACGGCTTAGTATTTTTCTTGGAAATTTAACTCTCATTCGTACAATAACAAAAACTTAAAGTTGGCGTACCAATTTTTTTTTAAATGTTTTAAAAATTTTGTGCATAAAAGCACGAACGATGTACAAAATTAGGGAGGGAGAGAAAAGAGATTTCGATGAATTTTTGCGTTAAAAGCTTGCAAATTGAAATGGCATGGGAAAACAGTTCGAGTAAATTATTCCATAATCGTTTTGTGAAACTCAAAGACGATACTCTGTATTTAACGGTACGTCCAAAAATAGACTAAAGGGTGAATTGATGAGAAATTCGATAACACAGGAAAAAAAATTCAAGGTTCCGATGGGAATGATTCAAAAGTAGTTCTGTTTCTAATCAATATTAACGCTCTGTTCTGAATTCTATCCTGTAAATGAAGAGCACTTTAAGTTCAGGACGTTTTAACGCCTTATAAATTGTAGCCAATGAAGTAGATTAGAAGTTTCAGGCAAGAGATCATTTATAAAAAAGAACCTTTGATTTGGATATCGTTGTTAATTTTTTAGACTCATTGTCTAGAACCAACTGCTGGTATGCCATCGAAAGATCTAACTTTGTGAATTCTTCACCACCATGCAGTTGCGCGAATAAATCTTCGATTCGAGGGAGGGGATATTTATCAACCAATAATTGAGGGTTAACGATCTTAAAATCCGAGCAAATCCGCACTTCTCCTGACTTTTTCAAAAAAGGAACGATTGGAGTTCCCCACTCACTAAAATTGGGGAGAGTACGATAACTTAGGCGCCAAAAATTGATAACGGATTTTTGTAGAAGGGTCAAATACAAGCGTTTTTTACTATGGGAGGGGGGGGTCTATCTCGCCCCGTTTAGGAGGTAGGGGCGATTTTAGAAAAAATGACTTAAATTGAAAAAAAAAATATTAAAAAACAACGGCAACACTTACAATAAAATACTATACCGGTTTTGAAAGCCAGAAGTCTGTTCTATAATCGTAAATTTAAATTAAATTATTTATGTCAATAGTTTTTGAAAAATTTGCATGCAAACTCAAAATTTTGTTAAAAAAAATGAAAAAAAAAAGTTTAGACCAATTTTTTTCAAAATTGTAAAATGAAGTGCTTAATTGGCTTTTTGTGGTCAATGCTACTATTAATTCTGAATCGAACACAAAAAACCGAATGGTTTTATCCCTTCTAGTTTTTGAGAAAATCGAAAATTACTAAAACTACTTTTTATGAAATTTTTGATTTTTGGTATTTAACTACGGTGATTTCATTTTGAGGATTAATGTTAATGTGGTTCATTTGTAGGTAAAGTACAGCAAATCATTTAGGGTTACCAAGAATGCACCAGAGGAGGTAGAATTGCATGGCATTTCGCGTCTCAGTCAGTCAGTTTGTGAGTAAGTCAGGTGTTACTTAAAAATAGTCAAGTCAATTTTTCAATGTTTAATGTATTAAAACCGTGTTTACAGGCATTTTGATCACAAAAAAAAATTATAGCAAGCACCTCCCGAATCTCTAGCCAGTAATGAGGCCCATGGAAAAATGTGCCGATAGATGGGTTTATTACTCTGAGATTAACTTTTATATGGATCGCACCAGAGAAACTTTTAAGTCATTAGTTTTAAGCAAAATTTAAGTAACGTTATTTATTAAAATAAAAGATTAACTATGTAAATCATTTAATATTTTTGAATTTTATATACCCACCTACAAAATTGTAACTATATATTTACTTATGTATCTTAGTCTGTAAGAGTATAATATGCTCTGGTTGATGAATAAATAATAATAATAATATTGTATTCTTACAATTTTTGTCACCTTTTTGAGTTGGAGTGGAGGGGAGTTGACGCTTTAGTTGGAATTAGACCAATTTCTTCTAAGAACGCGATGCTTTTGAAATATTTTTTTTGAAATATTGAAAAGCTATTTAATTTAGGATGAAGTAGTGGATGCTTATTCGCCATTCTTTATTCCAAGAAAAAAATACTTCACTCTTACAAAGGTTGAATAACGAATGACCTTGGTAAACAATAACCTGTACCATATTAGCATTAAAAACAAACAATAAACACACATAAATTTGCTGCATTCGTACAGTAGTACCTAGGTAATGTGAATTTTTCATAATGTATTAAATTTTCATATCTGAACATTTTAAATGTGCAACTTTGGGCTACGTACATACATATATTTAGTAGACATTGGATATAGACCATAGGGTAAATTCAAAGTTTCTTTAAATCCAGATTCTGTAAATGCAAAAGAAACCTTGCATACACCCAACCTCGCACCTACCCCAAATCCTATAGTGTGCCCAGGCAGCGGGGTTGCAGGGGGGCAGCATGCCCCCCCATACATATCTCACTGTTTATACGCCGTAATGCGTAAGCAAGCAAAAAAAGCAAATATCCCATAAAAAAGTAGTTTTCGTTATTTTCAATTTTCTCAAAAACTAGACGACATAAAATCATTTAGTTTTCAGTTTTTGAATAAGAATATATTAGAGCAACGAATTTTAGGAAAAATAATAATATATAACTTTGCAGTTTTGAAAAATTAAACTTTAAACTTTTTTTTTATGTTTTTTTTTTTCACCAAAATTTGAGTTTAAAACTCGTTTTTTCAAAAACTGTGCATAGATTCTACTTGATTTAAAAATTATCTAATAGATCAGAGTATTGGCTTTAAAAAAAGGTATAATACTTAATTGTAAGTATTACCGTTATTTTTTAATATTTTTGTTTCCATTTTAGTACCTTTTTTATAAAATTGCCCCTCCCGCCTTAACGGGGGGAGATAGACCCCCCTCCCATAGTAAAAAATGCTTGTATTGAACTGTTCTACAAAAAACCGTTATAATTTCTTGGCGCCTAAGTTATCGTACTCTTGCCCTAAAATTTACAGATTTACACCTAGATCTACCAACTTGTCAATTTCATTTTCAACTTTTTATTTCAAATCTAATGGCATTTGGAGTGGCTTGAAAAACTTAGGACTATAGTCACTTTTTACATGCAAAGATATTAAACTTTTATTAAATTTTCCTAATTTTTCGTCAAATAATTCACTAAAATTTTCAGTAATTGCATGCACTTGAGGTAAAATATGATTTTCTACGTAATTATGATTTGCAAATATAATACCAAATTCATTTAAGAAATTTCGGCCTAGCAATGGTGAACCGCCATTTTCGACAACAACTTTAATCTTTTTACACACATCATTGTATAATACATACATTACACAAACACCAATAGGTTTTATTTTTGTGTCATTGTAGTTATTAAAAACTAAACTAGATTTGGTCATTGCATGCAAATTAAAATGTACGCGGTATGTTTTCAAAGAGATCGTGGACACAGAAGCTCCCGTGTCAATTTCTGTCTTAATATAAATACCATTCATATACACTTTAATAGATTCGTTAGATTCTAAACAAGAAGTTAAATTAAATAAAGAAAACTCAGCACCTTCAAAATACTTAAAATCTTGTTGTCCATTACTTTTATTATTTTTATTGGGACACACACGGTACTAATGTCCTCTAGTATTACATCGCTTGCATCGATAGTTCTTGAATCTACACGAAATTTCCGTATGATCTGAAAGCCCGCAAATTGTACACTTACTAGGTATTATTGTTACCGCTTTGTTGTTTTTGTCCACGATGCTGCTGATTATGTTGTTTGCCTGTTACTTGTCCACTGCTGCTCTTCTGCTTTGCCTGTCCCGTTCGATAAATACCGTCTGTTGAACTTGGTTATTTTTTGATGCTCACATCAAGCTCGTATTGGTGCTTGACACACTCACCGCATTAGCAATTTCAACTGCTTTGTCGAATGTTAACTTTGCCACACTCTCCAAGAACAGCTTATCTTTTGTCGCTCCCTTTTGCAGTCCCATCACGAACTTATCACGAAAAGCTGAATTAAGCTCCTCACCAAATTCACAGCTAATAGAAAGAGATTACACTCTTGCAATCACCAATTTATAAGATTGCTCCAATAAAGTCTTAATCAAAATATCTTTTTTCTTAACCTCCTCCTTCTCATCATTGGCAATAAAAAACTGTTCCAATTGCACTTTGAATACATGGTAATCATTTCGATTAAAATCGAATTTTTCAACTAAACAGATTATCGACGTTTTGCACTTTATGGTATTAATTTAAATTACGTATCTTCATTTCACAAATCCTTATGCAATTTAGGATATACACTATCCTATGGTAGGTATCGCTATTTTTGATCTAACAAAAAAAAAACAGAACAAAAAATGTGGAGGGAAAAATTTAAAAATAATATCTACCAAATTCAAAGAAAATCATCCGAGTCGTTTAGGCTGCAGTCGAACAGACAGACAGAAAGAATTGCGAGATCCACTTTTTTCGTCTTCACTATCATCGTAATGTTAACTTTGATCAAAATCTCGAATTATACTCTGTCCAACAAAAATTGTCAGTACAGGGAAGATAGGACGTTTGTCTCTCATTCTGGTTGCATTGCCATGCATAAGTGTGTCGCCTTTTAAAGCTCTCACAGGGATTCCGTTTAAATTATAAATCGCCGCAAATGAGAGTAAAAAACCCGTAGGGCTACCGTCTGCCGATTCAAAACGACTGAAAACAATATTCAATTTACTTTTTCCCACAACGCCAAGCGGTAAGATAATAGGCGCGTTTTTTTTTAAGTTGAAAAGCAATACGACAACACTCAACATACTCATCTTCTTAAAATGTGTTCTCAAAAGCTTCAAATCCCAAAAGCTCCTTAATAAAAACTACTGAAAAAGCTCCTTGCTTGCAATTGAGAATGATAATGGTAACTCTGTTTTGATGTAGATAAAGAGCGCACGATCGTATTGAGTGACACTTGACACTCTTGAGTCTTGACAGTATCTCATCACTTCATCAGCAGTGGGATACGACGGTCGTGTTGGGGTGTACAACTTTTTGCAAAGAATTACAACAACAATTCCTTAAGAAAAGTCAGTGGCTTGCTCTTTTTTTAGTGGTATTTTTCCTAACGCATTGTAGTGAGGGTGCATCAGGCGCCACAGCTTTAGAAAAAGCTCTCCCATAAGGCCTGTACTGACAATTTTTGTTGGACAGAGTATAGATTTTTTTACGGATCTACGAATGCATAACTTGACTTATAAAACCTATGAGTCGGAAGTCAAAATTAGACTGAAGAAATTAGGTGTTATGATATACATACCATAGAAAAACTTTGCTTCAAAAATCAAAATCAAAATTGAAAAACACAAAAAGCTTTATTTTCTAAGGCGGTAACCATAGCTGTAAGTTTATTTCCCATATACAAAACATCACCCTCAATATAAAAAAAATCATAACACACAAATCTTTTGTTTTTGTTTTTGTCTGCCCGCACAATTTTGTTGTTGTCTTTTATCCTACTTCCATCCATCCATCCATCCACTAATATTATAAATGTGAATGTTACGATGTATGGATGTTTGTTACTCAATAACGCTTGAACAACTGAATGGATCTTGATAAAATTTAACACACAAAAAAGTTATAGTCTGGATTACCGTATAGGCTACTTTTTTTTTATTATCAGGGGAGGGGCATTGGGTGGTCGAAACACCCCAAAATTATTTATCTCTAATTCTAACTTCGTACATATGTACATATGTAGTATATATAGACAAGTAGTTGCATTGAAATGTCATACTTTGGTGGTGCGGGCCCAGAGGAGGGGCATTGTTTGATTAATTTACCTAAGCAGTAACGATAAAAACACACAAAAAAAGTTTTAAAAAAAATAAAACAAAAATAAAATTCTCCGAACTAAAAACAAAAAAAAAAAATTAACAAATATTTGTGTGTCTTTGAATTTAAACTATTTTAAGGTAAGTTAAACTATATGTGCCTACAGGTTTAACTACATACATTGTTATAGGATAGTTACATACGTATGTGATTTGCTCATTGTTTGTTAGTTTTTTCAAAATATCCTTCGCTTGGCTCCATTACCTTTAAGAAAAGGACTTGATTGGATTTATTGGTTTGCTGTTTTGTTTTAATCCAGGTACATGCATACGTTAGATAAAAATAATTCGTACGCTTTCAACTTCTCATGTTGAACAGGAGATTAGTTGTGACAGTTCTTGGCTAAGCTAAACGTGTTTATTATTTCAGTGGTAAGTCGTCTTTTTCAAATAGAGCTGTTCAACGATGACACACATAAGTAAAATAAACACCCAAAAACAACATTCCGTACTTCACACAAGATTTCCATTTACACAGGATTTCCAATGCAAGAAAAACTGAGCGAATCTACGGAAACTTTTAGACACATGATTTATTTTGAAAAATTTGCTTGCGGGAGTTCCCGCACGGGTACGCTAGTATTCTATATAAAAATCTTCTGCCTGCACGTTGTTGTCTGTTATAATGTGTACAATGAAAAAACTTATTCTACTCTGTCATAATATGTTCCTCTACATTTTCACTCAACGATAACTTATAAAGTGACAGATCTTCCTTCTCAGACTGCCTAGGTGGCTCTTCAATCGAATTACCTCATGAGAATATTATTCAGTTTATATACAATGGTGTGCATAGAGTTTATATACAAAGATTGTATGTACATAATGTTGCAATCGTCGTTTGCTACTTATGTTTGTTGTTGCTGTTGTTTGTTGTTGAACAAGAAAAAAAAATGTCTATATGAATATGCGTAGATATTCAGCAGCATGACACCATTTTTGTTTCTAAATACAGAGGAAGAAAGCATCAAAAAACAAGATGCATTCTAGCTTTCTTTGCGCAGATGTATCTAAAATCCCAAACCAAGTGAATTATAAAACGATTCACAATAGCGAAATGTTTGTATGATAAAATTAAAGTAGTGTTGTTTAATTTAATTAAAGTTGATATTTTTCTTTTACTATAGAGTAACGAATAGCTTCGAAAGTAAAAGTAACCAAAAGTAAGCTGTTCACAGAACCATTTTACCTTGATTTAAATACATATTATATTTATAGAATGAATAACTAACTGTATACCCTTTGTCTAATCAGTCATTTTAATAAACCTATTTCTATTATGTATGTGTCTATAACTATTATAACCAGCAAAAAAGTTGACAGTAGTTTCTTCTGAAGAAATGTTAATACTACATTTGAACCGACCACTAAATCAAGGTTAAATGATGAACCTTAATCTTTCTCAAGTCTAGGAGATTTGCAATACCAATTTATTGCGCTAATCTAGTAGATTAGGAATTACTTTTGTTAAATCGTCATGGGACCAATAGTCTTACGTTTCGAGCTGACCTAAGCCCATTCAAGGCTCGATTTTTTCGACTTTTGACATTAATTAAACTTTACATCTTATTTCCACTTGAAAGGAAAAATAAAAACTATATTTTTATTTTAAAACGTACTGCCAAAGTTAATATTCATTTTATTTTTCTTGTGCGATGGAAACAGCACGTCAATATATTTACAGCCATATTTATAAACTCATTATAGTGAGTACATAAGGCTATGCAACCCTTATAATGCCTCTAAACGCAAAATTGTTATTTATAAAACTTATGTGACGTTGAATAGGGGCATTATAAGCTAAACGCGTTTGGAGGTTGAATAGTGCCTACATAAGGACATTTTAGTATTGAACAGTCACATTCACTTTGACATCACATTGAATTATAAAGATTATCAACAAAAAAAATGCCTTTGACTTAATATTGAAACTAAAACTTTGTGTTATTTTTATTTATGGAAACAAAAATGTTATACTAATACATTAAAAACAAATTGAATTGATAATTGTTTAGAATTAAATAGATAAATATACTTGTTGGTGATGTCTCTCCACGCATTTTTATTCATCCGGTGTGTTAGTGTTGTAATTATTATCTTGCATTATTGAATTGTATCCTCAAGAACTTGTCTGAGGAGTATTCTAGCTATAATGAAACGAATAACAATTTGATTTCCAGTATTGTGCTAGAGATAATAACATACTTTATCTGATGAATCAAAGTTAATTATTGGAATTCTTTTAGCTTTTGGTAGTTTCCTTTTTTTTATTAAATTCGATAGACAGACAAGATGTTTTTTTTTTTTTTTTTTTTTTGATAAACAGCTGAGTGTTATGAAGGCTAAATGTAATAGATTCTTACTTTTTGGTACTTTATTTGACACAAGCTCATCATAACTATGCAGGGTAGGCAAATGATTTATAAATAAGAATTTGCATAGTGGATGAATAAGTCCTTATGCATTGCATAACTATTCACGCGTTTAGGGAATTCTAATAAATACGGCTGTTAATCTAAGCTTATACAAATCTTCAAACATAGCGTAGGTCGTGTTTTCGTTTGTTTGTGTTAGAACAAAGAAACAAATAAAATTATTGTTTCTGTTAGATTTTATGGACGGATAAAGGTTTCGGCGCATTTTTAGAGTTACATTTTCCAGGTTCTGTAACTTCCTTTTATTGTTTTTTTTTTTTAATCTGTTCATATGCCGTTTTATTATTGTTGAAATGTGAAAAACAATAACCGTCCATATTGAAGCAAGTCCATATAGAATTGTAGAAAAAAACGACATCTGGACTTAGGAACTTCTTTCCAAAAAGTTGGAAGCACTTTGTACGCTTTGTACGGCATTTGTCAGCTGTATTGCCGACTAGCATCCAAAAACGTCACTTTTGAGTTCTCTGAACAAATTATCAATAACATATAGATAGTATTATTTTGGCATCACCATTTTTATCGGGTCTTAGTAAGTCTCGAATTTATCTGCATTTAGCTAAGTCCGTATAGATATAAGTAGTATTTACATGTAAAGCGCGTAGTCGCGATGTCGTTTTTTCTAGTTCCTTATGGATTTGCAAAAAAACACACCTAATGTGAGCTGAACTCGTTATTTCATTTCAACGAATCTGCCTCATCACTAAGCAATCATTGTGAATGCTGCGACGTGCGCTTTTCTACTTTTCTCTATACATACGCCACAGCTACAATAAAACACACAACCTGACTCTTGTATACATGTTCAACATTATTGAAGAACTTTTTAAGAAAAAAAATTAGGTGTCTGGTGTGTCTCTACACTTTGTGTAATGTTTTTTTTTCGTCGGAAAGAATCTCTAACTCGGCAGCATTTTTATCAAATAAACATCATCATCATCAACCATCATTTCTCGCAATAAAAACAAAACTCTTGTTGTTCTGTTCTTTGCTCCCTGGCGGTCGCGAAAAACCAACAACGAAAAAATAATAAAAGAGTGTTTTTTATAAATTAAATTTCCTCCTAGCTTAGAGATCGCCCCCTCGTAGTTGACACTAAAGTTCTTCTCTGCGGGCAAGAGACAGCTAAAAAAAAAAACTTAATAACAAAACAAAATGGAATGGACTCGGGACAAAACCCTCTCCTTGATCAATGAGTACAAGAAGAGACGTGGTCTGTGGGACATGACCCACGAAGACTACCGTAAGAAGGAAATGAAACAGAAGCTCTTGCTCGAGGTTTCAGCAAGCTTGGGAGGCGGCATCCCAATAGTTGAGATCGAAAAGAAGTTCCACACATTGCGAACTCAATACCATCGCGAGATCAATCGCATGAAACGCAAAGAACCTTACAATTCCAAGTGGTTTGGTTTCAAGAATCTGCAATTTTTAAGTTCACCGAAGGCCATGCGAGCCGGAAAAGGCAAATTGAAGGCCGAAATTACAGAGGATGGCGTCACCAAGTACATTATCCGTGATGCATCGTCAAGGGACTCGGAAGTAGCGGGAGCGGTGGCTGCTGCAGCATCATCCATTACCACAGAATTCCTCACAATTCACCGCAACAAACCCACGACAACAACGGTGACATATGAAACAGCGGCACCAACGGTTCCTACTCCTATCTCCATTGCAAGGGTGCAGAAATTCGAATCGAATCGGGCACGCGATCTGGAGAAGCTCATTGAAGAGACTACCAAAGACGTCGAGGAGCCAGAGGAGTCAAAGCCGAAGATAATCAAGGAAGTCAACATCCCCATGCAACATCACTCGTACAGCAGTGCTTCAATGACCACTCAAGAGGAATCACAATCCCAGCATCACCAACAACATCAGGAACATCTCATAGAGGAGGAGCATTTAAGCACCATAGACATACAAACAAGTGTTGAGGATGAGAATATTGGGTACCATCATCACCAGCACCAGGCTCCCGCTCGCGTTTTTAAAATTCAGAGGCGGGACACTTGCAACGAGGATGAATACTACGAGGAGGAGCAACAGCAACATAATCATCATCAACACATCCAAAGCAAACGGATCTACTATGAGAATGGCAATGCAGCTCAAGTCAATGGGACCATAGCCGCGGCTTCGCCGACTGGTCTCACAATGACCAAACTGCAAACAGTTCAATCGCCTCGGTTTCGAGATGAGTTCGCTACATACGGCGAATACGTGGCCAATGAGATGAGGACAATATGCAATCGGGAGATATTGATATCGCTCAAGCATAAGATCAACACAGCCCTGTTCGAGGCAAGTATGGCCGAGTTGCAACAGAAGTGAGAATTTCTCGACATGGAGGTATGGTGGGATTGAAGTTGGTAGGTTTTCGTTTTCGCTTGCCGTTTGCCGCTCAGTCCTGCCATTCTCTGTGCAGAATTAATATTGTATGTATAAGGTGTGCACTATAAGAATGCACACAAGTCAATGTCAGTTAATCTTTTAGTTTTATAGGAATTTTATTATAAATAATAAGATTAAAAATGAATATTAAGGAATTATTAACAATAATAAAGTGTTTTAATGTCTAGAGGAGTCATGCATATTTTTTTCGCGTATTGTCTCACAAACAGAAACATTGGAGTCATCGAAGAATTCAAGGCGAATGGATTAGTATTTGTGGTAATAAATTAAGCTTTTGTCCCGAGTCGAAATTTAAGGAAAATTAATAATGGGTAATTTGTGGACATTTTTGAAATAAAAATAAAATAACCAAGGAGGTTACTTTGAGAAAAGCTTTCGTTATTTTTGCAGAATAGAGTGAAATCTGGAAAACCGAAAAAAGATTTATTTTATTTTGAATTGATAACTATTATTGAAATCATATATCTACAGTGATCCACAAAAGTCTGCGTACAAGGAAGATATTTTTAAAAAATTGCTGTTATTCACAAATGTAAAGTGAACTATTTTTAAAAAGGTATTTTTCGCTAAAAGAAATTTACCACGTTTTTATTTTCAACAAAAAAAATATTCGCATCACAAAAAATTAATAAAAACAAAATAAACCTCTGAAATTCTTCCACAAAAGTCTGCGTACAGGTGAATATTTCTTGCATTACACACTGTTTTTGCATGATAAGA
This sequence comes from Philhelius festivus, assembly GCA_963931855.1. Lineage (NCBI taxonomy): Eukaryota > Metazoa > Arthropoda > Insecta > Diptera > Syrphidae > Philhelius > Philhelius festivus. The sequence continues at coordinate 151,716,446 of OZ007555.1, forward strand.
TTGTTTGTTTATTTTTAATCGTTCTAAAGGCGTATTGCAAATAATTATCGTATTTTTTTTTAAAGCAAAAAATGGCAAATGAAGAGTTAATATTGAGCGAGCGGCAGTTGATTTTAAATCTTTTCGTTAAACAAAAAAAGTCGTATGGTGAAATATCAAGAGCTCAAGTCAAGGATACAGAGAACGGTAGATCGCTTTAGAAACGCAGGACAGATTAAATCGAAGACAAGATCCGGCCGATCTTCGAAGCTCTCCGAAATGGATAAGCGTGTGATCAAGCGAATGGTGGAGCAAGATCACTTTATAACGGCTAAGACGATTAGCACACGGCTCGAAATATATAACAACAATACAGTGCATCCAGAAACGGTAAGAAGACCTATTGATCAAGAGGCGTTTAAGTCTCGCACACCCAGGAAAAAACCATTGGTCAACAAGCCTCCGGACTTCTAGCGTAAGGTTATATTCTTCAACGAATCAAAATACAACATTTTTGGTTCTGACGGTCGTTTGAGGGTGTGGCGACGATGCTCTTAATCCCAGATGCACAATTGAGACCGTCAAGCACGGTGGTGAAGGTGTTATGGTTTGGGGCTGTATGGCGTCTTCAGGAGTCGGTAAGCTGGAAGTAATAGAAGGAACAATGGATCAATATGTAAACATCGATATCTTCAAAAGAAATTTAAAAACAAGTGCTGAAATTCTGGGTATATCCAATGACTATTACTTCCAGCAAGATAATGACACCAAACATACCGCCCGTAATACGCGCATGTGGCTGGCATATAACACTCCCACTACAGAGTCCAGATATTAACCCTATCGAGCACTACTGGGATGAATTGGAAAAAAGGATCCGAACCCACGATATCCGCAAAAAGGCGCAGTTAAAAGAAGCCTTGTTGCTTGAATGGAGTAAGACCAATAGTTCTTAAACAGAAAAACTGGTAGGGTCAATGCAAAACCGTTTAAAAGAAGTTATAAGGCTAAAATTGTATCCGACCAAATATTAACAGCGAAAGTAATAAAAAAAAAATAATTATTTGTCTATATCAACTAACTTTTTTAAATTTCTGTTACAGCTGTACGCGAACTCTTGTGTAGGAATTTCAGAGGTTTATTTTGTTGTTATTAATTTCTTCTTGTTATGAAACAAATCACTTTAAATTTGTGAATAGCAGCAGTTTTTAAAAATATTTCTTCCTTGTACGCAGACTTTTGTGGATCACTGTACATGCTGAACCGTTACTTTTTTATGGCGAATTGTCAGTTTTTAAAGAAGAAATTCCATAAAGTTTAAACTCAAAAGGAAATTCGTGAACTCGGTAGCTAGAAGTTTAATGGAATAATTGATAACCCATTCAAAGAAAGACTGTTCATGGGTTTTTGAAATCTAACAAAATTCAACCTCTTTTAAATATTTGTATACAGACTACTGTAAAGCTTTTGGGTGTTAAATGTTGTATATAATTTGAAATGAAGTCAAACGAAAAGAAAAAAACTTAAAACTGTCTCGAGCAAGATTGCCTGACGGGCCTAAAGGATCAAATGAACTTGCGTCTGTATTGTAAAGATTTATAAAATTTTGCAATGGAACGACTTTAAAATTAATAATATTTAATACACCATGAAAGTAAAATTTAAACTAGTGTTATTTGTCATGTGTATACATTTCAATTACAAGTCATATTCGTGCAAGAATTTCAATGAAAACAGAGATTTGAAGCTTTAATGATCTTACATGATACTCAATTGATAACGCAATTCAAATTATTGCTCAAATTTACTATTCTGTTGTAAAGCAGATGTCAAGTTGAGACTTCAGAACAAGAAAATGTGGATTATTTTGAAGTTGAATTTTTACTCCCCGACTCAGGATGCTTAAGTTCACCAATGTTAACCAGAGGCTGATTTCATATTTTCAAAAGGTACGTTCGATCCCTCAATATTGAAGGTCCGCCCGTTAGCATTTAGGAAACAGTGGGAGGATTGAGTAGGAGAAACCGATGTACATTCGTCTTAAATTTCTGGACATTGAAATGGGGAGGAAAAACAGAGTCGGTTAAGGAATTCCACATTCGAGTCGTACGGCAAAAGAAAGAATCTCTGTACTTAACTATACGTCCAAAGTTTGGCTGAAGGGTATATTGATGAGCATTCCCTGCGGCAGGAGTATTATGATGAAATTTTTTTAGGGGGGAATGCAACTGAATTTAACAATATTCCACCCAGGAACGACATCCAGAGCCTAGATACCTTAGTGCTCTGGATATGATAGAAAGGATCCCAGCCGACAACGAACCAGTAGTTCGTTTCTACGCTGACGCCGAGTCAGCATATCACCATGGCTGAAAACATCAGAAAAATAAACCCCCAACAAACCCACCAACTGGACAACCCGAGAGATAAACCATGCCATAATTTCAATTTAAAATAACTAGTCATGATTATTATAAATGTTATAATTTTAGAAACAATGTCATAGCTTAAGTTAGGCCCCCTATGTGCCAACAAATTTTTATATTCATACTATCCTTAAGTTTAAGTATTCCAATTGTATATATTTAAAGTTCAATAAAAAACCTTGAACCAATATTCCGTTTTACGTATACAGTGAACATTGGAAAACGTGAACTAATTAAAACCGAGGGTGTTCATATTTTTGAGATTGTTCATGTTTTGGAATGTAACATTTTATGATTAAAACAGTATTCCTACCGTATTGTCTTACTACTCCTCTTAAAATAAAACATATTTTCTTTCATTTTATCTTCTTTTTGCTTGCAGTAGTATAGATTTATGATTTTTTTTACATTTTTACAATTACTGGTACCTACGGGTTCATACTGGTACCTACGGGTTATTAAAAAAATTGATTAGATTTCATTTTTAAATTAGAACGTTTATTTGTATAAAAGTTTTATTTAACAAACAAAATTTTTAATTTTTGTCTGTTCTATTTTTTGCCAACATTTTAATAACTACAATTTCTCTTAGGCGTTTATGTCGCTTTGGTCAAAACCTTCATCTGAACACCATTCCAAAGCCTTTTTAAATATTTCATATTACGCTACGTCAAATTTATGGGGCCCCCGAAGTTTTAAAAAATTATTTCAGGGCATTTTTATGTAGAAATGTTGAAAAAATGTCTGTTCACGTTTTAAAGCTTTTCGATTTGTTCAAGTTTTAGAGCAGTCAATGTAAAAATTACGGTGTTCACGTTTTGGGATAGTTCACGTTTTGGGGGGTTCACGTTTTCCAATGTTCACTGTACAACCTCTAGTATTGCACCACTAGTCGCTGTCCGGAAAGTAGAAGCTCATATGAAAAGACTTTGATTTTTGGCCCATCCAAATCAATACAGCAAAATCGGAGCTTGTCTGTTTCAGGAGACACTTAGTTCTGAAACTTTCAGATGGATCCACCATTGCAGCCAAAAGGAACGTCAAATACCTGGGTATGAACTTCAACTATTTGCTAAGGTTCATCCCGCACTCAAAAAGTGTACTCAGAAAAGCCAACTGGGCATTCCACCATTATTATAGTATAGTATTAATCAAGTTTATCAAATAAAGTGTTTCCGAATTGATTTGCGTTGACAGGAACTCGGATTGGGCTTGGCAACAAGCTGAGTTAGATGGTTTAATTCAGCGAAGAACCCATACAAAAAAAAATATTTATAAATAAGGAAATTCGTTCTAGATGCTATGACCTACCTGGTTATACATGCGTATAGGCAGATAGAAAAGCAGGATGAAAACTTAAGTTGTTTTCTCTATTCTTATTGAATCTGGATTAAGGAGACCGGAACTGTCTTGCAAATCAACAAATACAATAACAAAACACACCTATTTTTGTTTTAACAATTCTAATTTAATATAATTAATTTAATTAAAAATTAACAAATTTAATAATAATTATTAATATTATTCTAATCGTGTTTGATGAACTCTCTTCATGTGATCTTTCAAATAACGCTTCTGCATCATTTTAACTCCACAAATATGACACGCGAAATCCGAGGTATTATCATGAATCTTACGATGTTTCGTGAGGTTATTTAGTGCAGTGAATTTCTTATGACAAAAACTACATTCGAATGTTTTTTCTTTGGTCTTATGTTGCAACGAATGAGAATCCAAATGATGTTTAAATTTGAATCCTTTGCCGCAATCAAAGCATTTGTGCGGTGCTTCTTTTGAATGGGTCTTTCGATGAGCATAGAGTGTTGAGTCTGTCTTAAAATGTTTACCACATTCGATGCATTTAAATGGTTTGTCTTTGCTGTGAACACTTCGAAAGTGATTCAATAGAACTCGCTTGCATGGAAATTCATGATGGCATTCATCGCAGACGAATTGTTTAACCAAATCGTGATTGGAATTCATGTGATATTTAAGACCGCTACTGCTGGTGAATTGTTTCTCACACTTGCTACACTGAAGCTTATCAATTTTAGGGTGGTTCTTTGGGGGACTACTTTGGAGAGAACTCAAGGCATGCTCGGTCATGTGTGTGATAAGGTCATCTCGGGGTTTGTAATTTTTACAAAGATCACAGCAGAATACTAAGTCACAGTGTACGGCAATCAAGTGATCATTGAGTTCCGGCTGGTTATTGATGCAGACTGGACAAAAATTGCACGAGAAACTGCCATTGGTAGTTTGCTTTGAAGTTTGTCTAGAAAAAAGTAAATATATTTGGTACATTTATTAAAAAAAAAATAATAGCAATAATAAAAAGCAAGCTAGGCATTGCATACACATAAAATTAAAAATGCAATAAGAAGTGTTAGAATATTACTTGTGGTACTTGAATGTATGTGCATATTTAGATGAAGGAACATGGATATCATTATAGGAAAATATTCAAATGCATAAAAATCATTGTTTAAATTGCCGTTTGGTTTCTAGCATTCTAACATTTCTAACATTTTTTCTTAAAAATCTGTTTGATCAAAATGTAGACCATGCCTACAATAGTACACATTTCTTCTATGAAAATCGTTTTCGAGGTACAATAATTAATAGCAATTCTATGACAGGTACCATTAGTTTTGGAGCAAAAAAAAAAAAAAGAAAATCTCCTGTTTTATTTAAGTTGCAGATCGAGGTACAGGTGTTTAAATACAACGGAAAGTTAAACGTTTTATCCATTCTTCGCTTTTCTAACCATCACAACAATAGTCGTTTTAGTGGATTTCCAATAGTCACTTGAGGTGATTTGTTATCTAACTGGCGTAAAACGACTGACGGAATATGGATGAATAATGAGACTCTTTAAGTGCTAAAGGACACGAAATCGGGGAGAAGACTATGTAAGTAGGAAAAATTAAACTGGGAAATAAATGCAGAGAATTAAAATGTAAAAAAAAAACACATATTTTGTTTGATACAAAAATTTATTAATAAAACAATACATGATTTTCATGAGCAAATACTAATAATTTAATTACGAATGATATTCCATGAAATTTTGACGAGATGATATCCTATTCTTCGCCACCACCTTCCTCCTCTTCGTCGAATTCACCTTCTTCATCTGCAGTTGCTTCTTGATATTGCTGATACTCTGATACCAAATCATTCATGTTGCTCTCTGCTTCAGTGAATTCCATTTCGTCCATGCCCTCGCCGGTGTACCAATGTAAGAAAGCCTTTCGTCTAAACATAGCGGTAAATTGCTCTGATATCCGTTTGAAGAGCTCTTGTATGGCTGTGGAGTTACCAATGAATGTAGCTGCCATTTTAAGGCCTCGCGGCGGGATGTCACATACGGCTGTCTTGCAATTGTTAGGAATCCATTCGACGAAGTAGCTACTGTTTTTGTTCTGGATATTCAGCATTTGTTCGTCAACCTCTTTCATGGACATTCGACCTCGAAAAATAGCGGCCACGGTTAAATATCGACCATGTCTGGGATCACAAGCAGCCATCATGTTCTTGGCATCAAACATCTGCTGAGTGAGTTCGGGAACAGTGAGAGCACGGTATTGTTGTGAGCCTCTGGAAGTCAACGGAGCAAATCCGGGCATGAAGAAATGTAGTCTTGGGAATGGGACCATATTGACAGCTAATTTCCTTAGATCAGCATTCAATTGACCGGGAAATCGGAGACACGTTGTGACGCCAGACATTGTTGCTGAAACCAAATGATTCAAGTCACCATATGTTGGAGTGGTTAGTTTCAGTGTGCGGAAACAAATGTCGTACAAGGCCTCATTATCAATGCAGAACGTCTCATCTGTGTTCTCCACCAGTTGGTGTATACTCAAAGTTGCATTGTATGGCTCCACAACAGTGTCTGAGACCTTTGGAGATGGCACAACAGAAAATGTATTCATAATTCTATCGGGATATTCTTCTCGAATTTTCGATATCAGAAGAGTTCCCATTCCCGAACCTGTTCCTCCACCCAACGAATGTGTCATTTGGAATCCCTGGAGACAGTCACATCCCTCTGCTTCCTTTCGCACAACATCCAAAACAGAGTCAACTAGTTCAGCGCCTTCGGTGTAATGTCCCTTAGCCCAATTATTTCCAGCTCCAGATTGACCAAACACAAAATTATCCGGCCGAAAGATTTGACCAAATGCTCCAGAGCGAACTGAATCCATTGTTCCTGGTTCCAAATCGACGAGTATTGCTCTAGGAACATATTTAGCACCAGTGGCTTCATTGAAATAGACATTTATACGTTCCAACTGTAGATCACTATCACCGTAGTACGTTCCCGAAGAATCAATGCAATGTTCGTCGCATATGACTTCCCAGAATTTTGCTCCAATCTGGTTGCCACATTGACCCGCTTGAATATGAACAATTTCACGCATTATCTTAAATTTCTGATTTTTTTTCTGAAAAAGATGCAAATGACTCGGTACAAATTATTTGAAATTCTTTCACTTGAAAGAATGAAAAGGCGATCAAACGTTTATAACCAGATGTACGTACATATGTATATTTAAATTTAATTATATTTTCATGGTCTTCTAGAGGATATTAAAACGAAGTAAAGTTTCAAATGAATATAGTAGTTCTAGTAGATAGAGGAATATCTCTGCAGTACAAAAAGCTTAAAAACAGAATTTGATTAAATGTTAAAAATTGCAAGTTTAATATCTATTGCCTACAACTATCTGCAGCAGGATTTTCAAAGCAAGATCTTATATTTATGAGTTTTGACTTTGAGGTGCAAGAATCTGATTTTCATTATAAACAAATAAATTAAGTTAGACTTGAAGAACATGCTGGAGGCATAGATTGGAATAACATTTTTTATTAACTTGATCCGAATGATCAAGCAGCATCTACAAACTTTAAAATAATTAATCTTTTTGACGATTTCGTTCCTCTGGGGGCCGATTCTCGTTCTATGAAAAAGTGAATCGATTAGCTTTTCACTCTTTCACGCATAAATGCGATTCTCGTTCTGTGAAAAAGTGAAACCAAACGTCAAAAACATTCATATGAATAATTTGCTTTCACGCTCTTATTCGATAGTGAATATTCAAAGTGAAGAGGTGAAAGCGGAAAATATGGAGATTTTTTTTGAAAAAAAAAGAGTGTGACACAGGCACAAAAAGAATTTTTGATTAGTTTTTTGGAAATAAATTTAGAGATTGCTCATGATAGGTACGAAAACAATTTTTGAAAATTTATTTCATCGTGTCCTAATTTTTTTTTGTACATTTGTTTCAGTTGACTTTTCAGTTGATACAATTATATGAAATGCTCCTCCGTGATCATTTCGAAAGGATTTTCATTGTCTCTCAAATTTGGCCTGATTATCCTCATATTTCTCCTACAAAACAAAAATGTATATTAATACAATACAAAAATACATCTTTATAAAGCACAAGTGATTATCAAACCTATGAGCATTTCTCCCCACGCCCTAGATCTTGGTTTACATCTGAAATTCATTTGCTCATAATGCAAAGAAATGAATCGTTTAATAATTGAAAACGTTATAAAACCTTATAGACTTGACGAAAAGAATTTCAGCTAAACTTCTTGTTGTAACCAAAATACATATTGCTAAAATGTCATTTAATAGTGGCAATCTCAATTTATCATTGAATGGGTGAGATAACTATGGAAAAACTTAGGAATAGGAAGCAAAAAGAGTTAAGTACTTTCGGATGACATTGATGGTAATATTTTAAATCAAAAATTTGTCTCACATCTTTCCTTTCACTTCTTATCAAAATAATTCTATAGGTAGACTCATTTGAATTTTTAAGAATTGAGAGAAAAATTGTTGTTCAATTTTTCTTGTCGATAAAATCGAATGCTACCGGTATAGATGACATATCTCCGAAGTTCTTGAAAGTTATTTTGCGGATCTTATTGCCACACATAACGCACATATTCAATACAATTTTAACAACAGTGTTTTTTCCTTATCAGTGGAAAATGAGTAATACTCCCCTTTCTATCAAAAGTTTTTGAAAAAATTATTCAAAACCAAATAAATTGCCATCTCCGAAACAAAAATCTTTTATCAGTAACGCAATCTGTATTTAGACAAAAACACAGCACTTAAAAATGTCATTGAAGACATAGGGGATGAAGATAACCTAACATTTTTAACGCGATTATACAACTTTTCATATTCTGCGGTTCATTTGATCTATTCATATCTAACTGGAAGAAAGCAGGTTGTAATGGTGAATGGTATTTTATCAAACTTTTTTTCAACATCTAGTAGTATTCCCAGGGATCGATTCTTGGTCCCCTACTATTCTCCATATACATAAATGAATTCCCCCAAATAATTTCACAGACTACAATACAAGTGTACGGCGATGTCCTTCAGTTATATAAAAGGTTGTCCTCTTAGATTTATATAAGATTCTATCTCACTCTTAAATGAAGAACTAAAAATCATTTCATTATTCGTCCAGAGCAATGGATTGTTTTTAAGCCCAAGCAAATCCAAATGCATTATAATTTCCAAGAAACCGGTAGACTTTTAATACTTTCCACAAATCTTAATCGATGGTCTTGCTATAGAGTATGTAGAAACCGTGAAAAATCTAGGAATGATATTTAATATGAACCTAAAATGGGACACGAAATGTGGGGAAGCTCTTTTTGGAGGAATCGCCACAAATTTAGTTTGTTTGCTTTAGACTCCACTTTTGCATAAATACTTACACAATACACCATTTTTATTCTATTTTAAGAACCCATAGGTTTAGGTTTTGGAAAGTTCGAGAGGAATTAAAAGGAGATACCGATGCACATTAGTTTTGAATGTCTGAATATCGTAATGGCAAGGAAATATTAAGCCGCTTAAAGCATTTAACATTCGTGTAGTTCGGCTAGAGAAAGGATCTATGAATTTAACAGTGCGAGGGGAGCTCAAAAGTAAACTGATGAGCTTTCCCTGAAGCGCGGGTATTATGGTTGAATTGTTTAAGGGCATGAGTGCAACTGGCTATTTTACTAGTACACTGTTTATAAAAATAATGGTAAAATAATGCAGTGGTGCTCAAGAGATTCCAATGTTTCTGTAATAATTTTATCGCTTATCATTTTTAAACCTCTTTTTTATATTCTATCCAAGAAACTCAAGTGGGTTATTGAGTTATTATGAATGACTGGATATTTTCTTGTTTTTAATGTAATATGATAGTTGAACAATCTTATTTTTATTTTTTTAAGTAAGCAAACACGTTTATTATTCATTAATTCATCACATGTTTGAAAATGGTAATTTAAACTATATGAATAAGTTTATTTTGTTCACTAAGTAAAAATTAATTTTTGCAAAAGATTGTATTTCATGCTAATAAACCAGAAGTAATCTGAATGTAATACAATTAATCATGAATTTAATTTAATTATTAAGAAGCAAAAAAAAATATTCTAAATGTAATATTCTATTATGTGCATGCTCCATATGCAGATAATTCATTCTTCTGCACTTCATAACATCAATATCAAAACATAAGTTTCCTTTTCAAAATCCACCAATAGAAGAGGTATTATTCCAAGTAAATAACTCTTCCTCAATACTGCTTTCATATTTCATCATTTGTATTGAATTAATAATTGGATAAATTACGCCACCCGAATTCAAGATTTTTAGATTTATACCTCCGTTATATTTTTATTTAAACGACAAAACGACTTGTATTTAGGGGAACCGAAAGGTAACTTTGAGTTCAATGAAAAATAGGTTCATCAATACCAAACGCACGCATTTTAGATATAAGAGCTTGCTACCAAACTCTTGCTTTTGAAATATCAAGTGCAAGTGCAATAATCTTACTTTTTCCAAAACGATATAAGGACTGGTTTCACTGGTCGGTGAGACATACCATCAGATCGCCGGTGGATCTATTGCTACTAAAGCCCTACTGCCGGTCATTAAGAAGCTTTCATTCTTCAAGAACTTTCATAGGCTGATAACAATTAATCATGAATTTGGAAAGAAAAGACGTCAGTGCAATTGGACGATAGTTTGAGTGGAAGGAACATTCGCCTTTTTGAGGAACTGGCTGGACAAATGCTGTTTTCCATCTACTCGGAAAGAGATCAGGGGGCCAACTATGTAAATCGATTCTACTTTTAATTTTATTTGAAAGTTGTTTCCGATTCTAATTTAAATTAGTACTTTGTAGAAAAGTAGAATCAAATACCAGTAATGCCAATTATTTCCCTCAAAATTTCCGAATTTCGATAGAGTCTCGCATAATTCTTAACAGTTGCAATAAATTATACCTCCTGTTACTTCTACATTAACAAATCAATTTAAATTAAAAACAAATGCATGTGCTTGTGTTGAAATATTGTTTACCTTAGCCGTGTTTTTTTGGAAAAGTTATCCGTAGTACAGTAGGATTTTATATGAATAACAAATACAACATCCGCAGTTGGATCACTGCCGATAAAAGGAGAAGTGAAATCCTGCTGCGGATAGAGATTTGATGTTTAATCGAGTATCGGCAGTGATCCTACTGCAGATGTTGCATTTGTTATTCATATAAAATCCTACTGTACTACGGATAACTTTTCCAAAAAAACACGGCCTTCACATCTTACTTCCTACATACATACATCAAGCTGTGGTGGAACGTCAAAAATACGTTCATAAAAATGTTTTCATTTTTGCAAAGTTTTAGTGTTGAATCTGGGTTGCTTCATCACTCACAGTTTGGACAAAAATATCGAAATGAGACAGCTTTGCGTTACATTTATTTGATGATTTCTTGCGCAGAACTTTTATTAAATATTAACAATAAATTGCTTATATGTATTTGGAAATAAAAATTCCTTTAATCTCACCACTCGCAAGCACATTTTATATCGAATGAAAATTCACAAATTCGAAAGACTTTGATATTTACTTAGGAATAAGTTGGTACGCAATTTCCGAATTTAGAATTACAGAGTTCCGATTTCGAACATTTTAATTGTAGAATCGAGATACATAGTAGGGCCCCAGTAGAGTAGGACAGATGAAAGAGATTACGCAGTGGTTTTTCCAGTGTTGGAGAACACCTCTTCAGAACAATTGGAGAGATACTATCCACGCCTGCTTTGTGTGATTTGTGTATGTCAAGATCTTTGAGAACTCTTACAACTGTACTGATTTGACCCATGAAAACGTTCTCAAGTACAGGAGGAGTCTCTGGCAACGTCCAATTAACACCAAACTGTGCTGCCAGCAAATTGGCTTTATAGAGCGAGCTGATATATGGAGTTTCATTGAGAACGAGCGTTGGGACCGAAGATGAAGTAGTACTTCGATTTTTTTTTTAAATTGACCAGCAACTTTTACTACTCTTCGGAATTCAGTAGTATTTTTTGCCTTGATTTTTGGTCATATACAAATTTAGTATTTCGAATATAATGCTTACAAGTATTTCTAGCTTGATTGAACTTATTCCGGTTTGGGATGGCGTTAAAACTTCGGAAACTTGCTTCTCTAACACTGATATACTCTTTACAGCTCAAATCAAACCATGAATTTTCTTTTGGCTTGATAGATTCTATGCTATTCGGAATGAAATTTGTCACTCCTTAAAGAATTTTATTTGTGATCATATCTGTACTGGAGTCAGCGTCACTATCGTGGAATAGAAAGCATAGTGACCAATTTAAGTTGTCGAAAAAAACATTGAGACCATCCCAATTGGCTTAATTTAATAATTAGATACAAGAATTTTTTGTCTCATTAAAAGTGTTTACTCTTCGGATTGTCAATATAAAGTAGGTAAGAGTACGAAATAAAAAATTGACATGCATTGATGTTAATCAATAAAAAGATAGCAATATTATGTCGTTTTCCTTTTAACTAAGACTTTTTTAAGTTTTAAATTTAATTAAATTATATTTTTTCTGCTATTTATCCGCGCGGATGTCTTTCTAGAAACCAATTCTTGATTAGATTAAAATCCAAATCAATTATTTATTAGAAAACTCAACACAGATTGTATAAATTGATAAGTGAACTTAATTTAAGTAGGTACTCACTTGTTAGCATTTTTATCAGCAACGTGTGCAACAATATTTGTTTTTTCTAGCTTGAAAAAACAATCAAAATTATTAATCTTTGTTTAATTTAAGTCAATTGAATTTATACCTTTAGCATTGTCAAGCTTTAAAGGCGTTGCGTGTTCCTTGCTCTCCGATATTGTTTTCAATATTTTCTTGTTCTTTAGAAGCGAAGCAAATTTCTTTTGAGACTTCTCGCAACGTTTGTAAAAAACATCCCAGCTGTCGATAATATCTAAGCAATCAACGCATACATTTTTGGGAAAACTTTCATCGTTATCCTAAAATAAAAGATTTAATTTTAATTAAAAGTTATTATCTACAAGGTTTCTACATTTGAAGGAGTTAAAAGTTTTTAAAACAAATTTTACTTTTATCGGAAGGTACTTGTAGATCTGAGCTTTGTTATCATCAATAGTTTCGGAATGCTTATCCTTTATAGTTTCCCCGCAAATTCGACACATTTTATTAAAATTCATTCTTAATTTACTGAATTTTGTTTTGGTTACTGAATTATAAGGTAAAAGTAATTGAAATAAGCTTTTTTAAGATAATTGTTAAGAAAATTTTTCTCGTAATCGTACGGATGACATTTTTCTTTGTTTACAAAACAGAAAATGACGTTTCAGTTTAGGCAAACTTTACAGCAGTTCTTGTGAAATGCGTATTTGTGCAGGAATGTTTAATCGATATGATCAAATGTTGTTGGATACATTACTTGTACAGTGTGTATAAAAAAATATGATTGAAAACTTATACAGCCGAAACTATACAAACAAATTTAACGGTGCTTAACTTTAAAATACCTCCAAACAGCTATTAAGTATAAAATCGGTATATATAATCAATTTTCACATTTAAATAACGTTACTTAAAGACATAAGCATGCCATCCACCGCGTTTAAAGATTACTTAAAGACATTTTAAAATTTACATATTCACCCTTATTCCGATAGTCGTTTTAATAAAACGCCAGTAAGGCTAGCCGCGCACTAGCAATTTTTAGTTGCGAAACTGTTTGGTTACTTAGGCTAGCCGCGCACTAGCAATTTTTAGTTGCGAAACTGCTTGGTTCGAGCAACTAAAAAGTTTGTGTTTTGACACAAACTAAACGATTGCCTAAAATAAGTTCGCCATTTTATTGAACATATAATTATCTGCAAATTCACCGACATTCAACCAAACAGTTCATCTGTTTTCTATAAGTAACCAAACAGTTTCGCAACTAAAAATTGCTAGTGCGCGGCTAGCCTAAAACGACAAGACTGTAGAAACGAAAATTGGAATTTTATTGAAACTACACTATATCGTTATAATGCTTAGAAAAGTGAAGAACATAAAGAACGCTGCCTCTTTATATTATTATTAAAACACCAAAATGTGGTCTCTGGAGCCTTCTCGTTTTAAAGGCGTTTTATTAAAACGACTATCGGAATAAGGATGATTTTGACATATCAATTTTCTTCTTTTAAAGTTAGAAGTTTCAAATAGTGACTTTGTGTTGGCAGTTGTGATATTTAGTAATTATAAAATACAAAGAATTAAAACATATAGATTTTTTGTTATTAGCCGTGTTTTTTTTGGAAAAGTTATCCGTAGTACAGTAGGATTTTATATGAATAACAAATACAACATCCGCAGTGGGATCACTGGCCGATAAGAGCAGAAGTGAAATCCTGCCTCGGAAAGAGATTTGACGTTTATTCGAGAATCGGCAGTGATCCTACTGTGAATGTTGTATATGTTATCATAAATATATTATTTCTGTTGTCAAACTCCCTCTTTCTCACTTATAAAATATAGTCAAATCCACTAAGTAAGGTATTACTGAATAGGAATTTACACATACTCATGACATTGCACAAAAACTTTATGTTACACCAAAATTCAAAATCAAAATTTGTCCCACAAAATAATGCTTGTATCATTCTTCTTCCTGGCAAAATTTAGTGGAGACATTTTGTACAGCAATGCACAAAAGTATGAATTTTGCGCACGAACTGCGTACTGATCCGAAAAATATCCAAGACAAAATTTGTCCCAGGAAAAAAATGTATGGGAGACAAAATTAATTTTTCCCGATCTGCGTACTAGGCTTAAGTTATTGCTCGTCACATGCGCGTTGCATGTATTTATGAAAATGAAATCTTTCATTTGATATTTTAGTCTTTTGAAAAGGTACTATAAGGCAAGTTATGCATTCGTAAAAAAAATCGAACTCGAAATTTTGATCAAAGTTGACATTACGATGAAAGCGAAGACAAAAAAGACAAAGCTCCTCCAAAGTTTGAACATTATTACATATTCAAATTTTCAATTTTTAACCCCATGCTAAATTTTTTTCAAACTTGGAAACTAAAAGTTTCTTAACATAATCTACAAGATTTGAGAAAAAGAATTTTGTTTTATCTAAAACTAACGGTACCTTCCATACAAAAGTTAAAAAATGGTTTTCGAAAATCGCATTTTTCTCGAAAACGGTTCCGAGAATTTTGCTTAAAATTTTTTCTTTACGATAATATCTAGATTTAAATTTTTTTTTTATTAAATTATAAATAAAAAAAAAATTTAAATCTAGATATTACTGACTGTACCTACCATAGAACGATTTTTTCGAATTTTGAATTTCTCATTATCGACATAACGGATTTTATTGAAATTTTTTATAAAAAAGCTCCTTAAAAGTTTAAAAAACATTGCATTTAAAAACTTAAGAAAAAATATTTTTTCAATTTTTAGAAAAAAAAGTCTTTTTTTTTTGAAAAATTTGATATCTCAAGAACGGCTTAGTATTTTTTTTGGAAATTAGACTTTTATTCGTACAATAATAAAAACTTAAGGTTAGCGTACCAAAATTTTTTCTTAAAAATGTTTTAAAAATTTTGTACATAAAAGCTTATTATAGACCGAGAGCCCACAGCAATTTTTGGGTGTGATTGATAACAAAAAATAATTAGCATAATTAGATAGGCCTTTTATAGTTATTTATAAATGTGAACGTCTTGCATACTCTAGTGGGCGCAATAGTGCATTATAGTGCATCGAGTATGCAGTTCTTTCCAAAGTCTAAAAAATTGGGATACAAAATTTGCCATAACTTCAAAATGAAGAGCTAGGTGCCCTGATTGCAAATATCGAGGTCCAAGACGTTTTGAAGGTGGTCTTCTTAGTGCAAGAAGTGGCCTATTCTTATCGCGTCTGGCAGGCAGAAGGCTGTCTGTAAAACGTCTTGGACCTTGATATTTGCAATCAGGGGGCTTAACTCTTCATTTTGGCAAAGTTGTTATCACAATTATTAGGACTTGGAAAGAACTGCATACTTAATGCACTATTATGCACTATTGCTCCCACTAGAGTATGCAATACTTTCACATTTCTAAATAACTATAAAAGGCCTACCTAATTATGTTAATTATTTTTTGTTATCAATCACACCCAAAAATTGCTGTGGACTCTTAGTCTATTATTATTCCATGATGGAGAACAATAATTAATATAATAATCGGATTCGTTTTATCAACAATAATAGTTGTATTAATTAAAAAAAAACAACAATTTAAAAAAAAGAAGAGCTTTATGGCGCAGGAAATGGCTCTTAAAACAAGGTTCTTGGTTAAATAGATAAAGTTTCTCGGAACTTACTGCGTTTATTTTCTTTAGAAATAATTATAATTTCTTTCACCCGGCGAAAAGATTTATTTAAAATCTCATGAGGTTCTCCGTGTGATCACGCAGAGCTCCACATCAAATTACTGAAGTTCGAGGACATTTTAGTTGTGTTCAACCACGAAAAGGCCAGTGTAGAGTAGTGTGTAGTGCAGTGCAAGTTCATGAAAACTGTCAGTGCAAACTCAAGCAAAAACGTCATACGTCAGATGTTGAAAACAAGAAAAAAAATAATTAAATTCAACTTATTCGTTTACAAAATATAATCGAATAATGACATCTGCTGATTTTGACAGTTTTCACAAACCTGCACTAGCTCAAAAGGTAGTGCAAGATTTTCTGAACTAGTCTACACTAGTGTACACTAGTTCAGCTCAATGAACGCTAATCAGTGTAAGTCAGTGCAGAAATTTTTTCAATGAACACCAAAAAGCTACACTTTTCTGCCCAGAGTAGTCCAGTGCAGCTGGTTGAACACAACTTTTGATTCTTTCGAGAACTACACACGGATGAAGAAGGATACACATGTGCAAAATTATTGCAGAAACTAGAACCCATAATATCTAAAGGCCACTTTACACATATCTAATAGAAGTCATATGACTTGTCATCATATTCTGTATGATTTATCAAATGAGCTGTCATTTCAAGTCAAGTCATACCGGTTTAGTTTGTATGCTTTACACGTCTATGACTTCCCCTTTGATTTTCAGAGTATACCAAAATAAATAAAAAAAATATAAACAGAAATAAATCTGTTAGCTTATTCCATGACGGAGAGCAATACAAAAGTAATGGCATAAGTTTTATCAACAATGATAGCTGTATTAATTCAAAAATGTACAGTGTGTGTTTTAATAAGATTCAATTTTTCCCACGAAAACAACAAATATCGTATGACATATATGCTTTTTCGTTTGAGAAGTGATATGAGTTTAATGAGTGCGTTCAAACGATTTGATATGTTTTTTTTTTGAAAAGTCATATGAGAAAAAGCATATGAATTTTAATATCGTGTAAAGTGACTAACGGTATATTTTGTCATACAGTCTCTTGATGCGAAATCTTATTTATCTCAAAATCGGATTTAAAGATTTTGATAAAAATATCAAGTGAGATATATTATATAGACATGGACTGCATTTTGGTCAACAAAATTTTAAGAAAAAATGTTATTAACGGTACCTCTGTCATAGAACCTTTCTTTTTTGATTTTCGAGTTTCTCATTACGGTTCTCACCAAAACCTTTATAGAGGAACTCCTTTAAACTTGAAATTATATAATACATATATAAACTTTTTCCCAAAAATATTTTTTGGATTTTTGAAAAATTAATATGTTGCAAACGAAGGATCGACTAGTTTTTGATATTTTTTCCTAAAATCTATTTTATTAAATACTTAAAATTGACATCTTGAAGTTTTTTCTTAGAAAGTTTTTAAAGAAATCTCTTATATACAAAATTAATTTAATAATAATACAGTTTTTAAACTTTGTTTGAACATTTTTCTCTTATGGATAACATGGATTTAATGTTTTATATTACATATAAATAATTTTTAAATTCCAAAGTACTTTTACATAAGAGCCATGCGATCCAAGGTTTCGGAGTTTTTTCAGTTCCTTCAATATTTCTAGAGCGAGATACATACACCTTTTGACTATTTGACATTAGTTATATGTTTTATTATCGTCTTTTTTCCGTGTGTTTATTTATTTTTTAAGAAATCGTTGCAAATCTCCGTCAGATTAACTAATTTTTGGATCAGAAAAAGTGATCCCGATAAAGAAGCAGGACCTCGTGATATAATCAGATACGAAATAAACTAAAGCACGCAGAAAAGAGGTAGGTGTATACCATTCATGACATTCTAATATGTACCGTTTTATTTTCATTTTATGATTTACATCATAAGTGATAATAAAATACTAATAGTTAGCTAATAGTGCAGAACATACATTTTGACAACTTTAATTCGATTGAATCAAATTATAAATTGCCTCGATTGTATCGGCTCAACTGGATTGTTTTAAGTTACGTGATAAAGCTCTTTAATTTTATAAAAACACAAATATCGCCAAAAGCCAGCATTCAAAAATTAAATTAACGAAACATTAAGCTATAGCGTTAATTTTTGCAGAACAAAATATTTGAGGGGTGAATTGTTAATTCATTCATTTGATGTATTTCTACCTTTATTAAATATAAAGTTCATAATTTTTTATTTAAAAATAAGGAACAGGAATTACTTCACCGGATATAAGATAAAATGAACCATTCAAAATCATTTTCCTAACAGGATCCTTTCTAAAAAGAATACAACTTTACAAAAGATCCAAAATATAAAGGTATGCAAACTTTTTTTTGAATTCTCCATATGGTTTGATTCTAAGGGTTCCTTCTGGGACGTGTTCCAAAAAGTGATTCCATTTGCATTTTAAGTATTCGTTATTGGAGATTGAAAAAGTTCTAACTAATTCTTCTTTTGCTGCATTGCCCTCAACAATTTTAAAAGAAATTTCACTGTCACAATTTTTTAATTTGTTCTGGGGTTCAATTTTTGTGTCGTTCTTGGTGACGATTTTCTTGTTAGATAGAGACAGCATGTTGATTGTTGTTGAAAAGGCTTAGGAAATTTTCCTGATAAAAATTATTTATTATATAAAATTGAAACTTTCAAATTCATGTATGAATGTGTATGTACATATGTACATATCACATTTGATGAATTCTTCGATTTAATTATATTAATTAACAGGTACCGAATTAAAGAAAAATATTTTTCATTTCAATTGGTCATGTTATTAGATATATTGGTGGAGCATACATACATACATACATACATACATACTCTTGGGCACTTTTGTACAGGCCACACGGACTTAGTTCTGTTTATGTCGGAATAAGATAACTGTTACTAAATGTTCTGAAATAATGTTATCTATTTGGGCAACGGTCTAAAGAAAGACATAATTTAGAAAGACCTAATAAATACGAGGAATATTTAACAGATATGTAAATGGTTTTGCTCAAAACACAAACCAATCTTATGATTTTGACATTTTAGCTTTTGCGAGTGGGTAGTGGGTAGTGTTCCTGTTTTCCATTCTGAAATTCAAATCCAATAATATTTCTCCTTCTTTCGAGAAGAAGAACTCTGTGACATATTGGCGAGCATTTGAAAACATTATACAGGGTGCGGCACGGAAACCGAAAGGATTTCAAATCGTAACAGCGCCACCTCTGTAGGCAATGTAGGGAAACAAGCTTGGTCGCGTTCGAAAGAAGAAGAAAGAGCAATTTTTTTTTAAACTAATAACGAACAAACATGGTGAGTGGACGGTTGAGCAGCGCACGTTCGCCGTAGAACGGTTTTTTAAAAACAATGGCGCAACATTTTAAACAGTTCTCGTTTAAGGAATTAAACCGGCTCTACTTAACGAAGTCGTTTAGCTTGGAGACTTGCACTAACTTTTGCATAATTTTAAACATGTTAGACAACTCTTCTAACTGATGTGGGATTTACAACAGAACCTAAGCGAATTTGCGTTGAACAACCCTTAATTTGACAGATACATAACTCACACAACGACACAATTACAAGAACATAAAAAAAAAAGTAAAAAGAACAGACAACTTTAAACCAAATAATTTTCCGCCGAAAAAAGTACATTTTATATACTACCTCGGTACAGATTTTGATTGTTTATAAGTTACTTACATTATTTTAGATGGAAATAAAGTATAAATAGCAAATTCGCAGCATAAAAACTCAATTTGTTGTTGCAAGGTGCAGATTCATTTAGCTATACTCGTCTCGGTCGGTGGCGGCGGCGGCGCGCGTGCATACATAAGATATGTATGTACCTACATACATTTGTATTTACAGATTTGTTCATCGTAGAGCACTTTCGTACGATTGTTTCGAATTTATAATATTCAGTTATTCAGTCTATTTACAAAAAAACATCTTTAAAAAATCGAATAAAACATCAGTAAACATTTTTTCTTCGATTTGCTTTTGTATGAAATGACCACTGTCAATATGGATAAAGTATACTTTTAAAAGATAAACTAGCTATTTGCTGCTGTTAAAGTAAGACGAGCTCTTTAACGTTAAAGTATAGTTTATGTCCTTTAAAATTAACAAAAAGTCGGTTCTCGTTTTATACTCAATATTTAGAGTCGACTCCCATTCTAAAATTGATTTAGAGTAGGTTTTAAATGTTTAAAATTTTGCGCCAATGATTCGTATGTACGTATTGACGATGCGCGAATTTGGAAAACGTTTTATTTAGGGCGTAAAAAACCTGTATTCTCTGAAAAAACATTGCGGACGTGGGTGAAAAATTTTCTCGAAACTGAGTCGGTTTGTAAAAAAAAGCCCCCCGGTCCGCCAACAGTGATAAAGACCTCGCCAAACATCGCGCGTATCCGCGCCGCCGTTGAAGCCAGTCCGAGTCGCTCCACGTGCATGCACGCCAAAAATTCAAATTTATCCGATCGTATCATACGCCGAATACTTCATTCTGACTTAAATTTCCATCCATACAAAATTGTGTATACTCAACAGCTCCAATACACTGATTATGCCGCAAGAATCGCGTTCAGTGAAGTGATGTTACCCGATCTGTCCGTCTGCGATTTTTTTTCCGTGGGGTTACTTAAAATCAAAAGTATACAAAAATAAACCTCGACCAATATGTTGAATACCAACCAAGTGTACGATAATTTTATTTTGCACCTTCGTAATTGTATCGAAAATGAGGGTTGCCATTTAAACGATGTTATCTTTAAAAATAAAAAGCTTTCAACTCAAATAAATATATCAAAAAAAAATGCTCTTTTCTTCTTTCGAACGCGACCAAGATCGATTCCCTACGTTGCCTACAGTTAGCGCTGTTACGATTTAAAATCCTTTCGGTTTCCGTGTCGCACCCTGTATAATGTATATTCAATTAATGATGAGCGATACAATTTAACCGACATTTTAACCCAAATGACACCCGTGTCAAAATTGAGGTTAGTTTTTAGAAATTGGAGGGCACACCTACTATCGTAATATGAATGTATGTTTTGGTTTGAATACCATGGAAATTAGATTTACATATAAATAATATTGCCTAAAGTCTTTTTCTTGGCGAAACAAATTGCGGTTATCATATGCTACCTCCAGTGGGCATGAACGATCGAAGAACTGTAAATATACATTATACTATGTAACTTAGATTTTTGAGACAAAGAGGACGAATTATGTAAAGATGTATATTAATATGTTTCCCACCAAAAAGAAATACGAGAAATTTTAAAGGGTGCTTAACTTTAAAATACATCCAAACAGCTCTTAAATAAAAAATCGCTATCTATAATCAATTTTTACATTTAAGTACGTTACTTAAAGGCCTCTTAACTTAAACCCCATCCACCGCGTTTAAAGGTTAGACATTTTAAAATTTATTTTGACATATCATTTTTCGTGTTTTAAAGTTCGAAGTTTCAAATAGTGACTTTGTGTTGTCAGTGTTGTGATTTTTCATAATAATAAAATCCAAAGAATCAAAACATAGATACTTTTTATTGATTAAAATATACATACGAGCCGAGAATTTTCTTGTACGCTTCCCGTTTAGCCTTTGACGTGCTTGTATCAACACTTTTGTCCTCGATTATTAAAATTTTCTCTTCAGTAAGCTGTTGGAGGAGAATCTGTGTATAGGAATTATTCTTTTTTTTTGCAATTTATTATGACATATTTTTAAATAAAGACGTTACCTTGTCGGAAGTATCCAATTCTTCAGATCTTTTTCTTTTGTTTGTGGTGACGGGGGTGGTTGTGTGTTCTATAGCATCTTTTCTGAATTTCGCAGAATTAAATATTTTTCTTCCAAATATTGTTTAGTAATTCGCTGTCAGAAGACAGAGCTGTTTTGTTTAAAATGAAGTAGCATTTTTTTGTTTGTATTTGATTTGTAGAATGTTTAAAGTATGTTTAACTAAATAACCTCTAAGATACAGTTAAAGAAAATCTTTTAGGTAGTTGTTGATGCTTCAAATAGATAATGTAATTGATGGAACAAAATTTCATGGAGATTAAGCATTTTTGAGCTGAAATAAGTATAGTATAAGACGTGTTGGTATCCTTCTTAATGTGTACATTAAGACAATTTTGAGCATACACATCGTGTCAATTAAACAAGTTAACAACATATGGGTCTTACTAACAATCAGGCACCAATGTTGACTATCACTGATACCACTCGAGCGAGTACTTGTTTTTCAACTTGCCTGGCTACTGGATTATGTTCATGTCAGTTGGCGAGCAAGTTGTTTAAGTCTGTTTGCGATAGTAAAAAATTAAGGGTATCTATGTAACGAGATAATTTTCCGCTTTATAGAAAGATATAACTTTCCACAACATATTCCCATGAACACCCTATAAGAAATACTTGCGTAAATATGGCAAATAATCAGATGTTCGTTAAAAGATAGTCAATATATACATTTTATCAGGGGGGTCGTTCCGTAATTTTCTAAACGATAATCGTCAAAACGATAATCGTCGGCGATGATATCGTCCATGATTTGCTTCACGTAACTCGACTACTATCGTCTCGTCTATCGATCACAGTTTTAGAGATTCGTATGCATTTCAGAAACTCTCAAACTGTAGTCAATCTGTCAATTCAATAGAAAATAACACAAAATGTCAATTTACAGAGGAAACTGAATCACTCAACTACAGTCACCTACAAAATTCAAAATTAATCAAAGACGATACCTATTTAGCTATCGTCCAAACGCTATCGTTTTGACGATAGCGTTTTGAAGATTATCGACTTACGTGAATCAAAAAAAGGCAACGCTATCGGTCGAACTATATCGTCTGACGATAATCGAGTTACGGAATGACCCCCAGGTTTATTTCTTCCCTTTCCGCATCAAATTCATGAGATTATTTAATCAGCTTTGCAGAAAGTTTTTCCCATACAAATTTTGGCTACTCGTTTCTGAGGTTTATCCAGGTTTTCCGCGTTTACATGAATACATTTAATAAATAAGGGTATTCATCTAAACGCGGAAAACCCTGGGAAAAACTTTCTGCAGATCTGATAAAGACCACTTTACACGATAATAGAAGTCATATATGACCTGTCATCATATTTTCTGTATGATTTATCAGATGAGCTGTCATTTCAAGTCAAGTCAACCGTTTTGGTGTATCTATGCTTTACACGTCTATATGACTTCCCCTTTGATTTTCAGAGTACCAAAATAAAAAGAAAATATAAACAGAAATAAATTTGTGTCGTAATTCCATGATCGAGAACAATAAGACAACAATGACATTAGTTTTATCAACACTAAAGTGTATTAATTCAAAATTTTACAGTATATACATACATATGTCTGAAATATATCAAAAAAAAACATATAGCTACCTTTTTTCTATTTTACCATTTTTTTATTCATTTCTCAAAACTCCATTCAATGTTTTCTACGAAAACAACAAATCTCGTATGACTTCTCAAATGGAATTAGCTGCAGTCCTAATGTCAAAAAAGTCATATGCTTTTTCGTTTGAGAAGTGATATGAGTTTAATATATACGTGCGTTTAAGCGATTTGATATGTTTTTTTTGACAGGCCATATGAGAAAGCATATGATTTTTAATATCGTGTAAAGTGGCTTTAAAATTATCTCACAAAAACTTGATACGCTGCGGAAACTTATCTCGTTTCATGAATACTCTTAAGTGTATGATGGTAACATTTAACATAAATTGCACTGCCCCTTAATCGATATAAGGACAAGATTTTATAATTGAGTATAGTCAAAACTGTTGGGTTTCAAGATCATTAAATCCATTGGATTGTTAGGAAAAATAAATATTCCTTGAGTAAAAAAATAGTTAAGTAGATATTTAAACTCAACTGCCACTTGTACAACTTTAACCGCTGTACAATGTTTAAAAAAAGAATCCCATCTACTCAATTTCACCTCAATAGTGCCCCAGCCGGTTTTCATTTTTTCAAACATATGAACTGTCAAATAAAATGTCTTCTGCTGCGCAGGTAAACAAACGCTTGCAGGACTTCTTTTTATATTTATTTGGATATTCTCGGCACTTGGCACTTGTTTTTCCACTTTGCTCATCGTCGCCGCTGCTTATAACTCGTAAACAATTTATTTCCGTATCAGCAAATTAAAAAAAAAATACATTTTAGCAAGATTTAATTAAAGCAAAGACGAAAATTCCATATTTAACACAAAAATATGGCAACATTACCGCCAAGGAAGAACCCAACTCCAACAAGAATCTCGAAGCAGCATCTTACTCCGTTGCAGACGCTGCTACAGATGGGTTTTCAAAAGCATAGGGCGTAAGTGTAAACAGAGTATCGATTTTCTTCATTCCATATTCAATTCAGAGACGAGACTTTTGTTTCCTTGGAGGATTTCCCAACGAAAAGAAATGAAATGGTAATTTTCTTTTTTTTTCTAAAAAACAAAACTTTCTTTTGATTCTAGAGAAAAGGCTCTTGCTTCAACCGGTAATCGAGGAGTACAAATTGCCTCCGATTGGCTGCTGGCTCATGTTAATGATCCTTCGATAGACGAGTGTATTCCACGTGAATACATTTTGTATGCTTGTCCAACTGGACCTTTTCTGCACCAATTGGAAGAATTCTGGAACAAATCGCGCCTGCTGTGTGGCTGGAATGGAGCTCACAATTATGTACCACACATTACATTAGTTTCGTTTTTTAAGGTGGGTGGAAAACAACTTGAGATATATAGTTTAAAACAAAAAAATACATAAAAGATGAATTTATTTAAATTGTTTAGCTTAAGCTAAGGCATTGGGATAGCCAAATATCTTCCACATAATATGGCAATTTAAAATACTGCCTAAGATTTCTTTTAAAAAGAAGGGTACCTAAATTTGAAGATTTTTATTTTTTTCCATGGAGAAATATTGTCAGTCGGTTATTGCAACTGCTTAAGGTTTTAAGCCAATGCTGTGTTTTGTTCAGAAGTAATTGCAAGCATTTTAGTATAAACTACCTACAACAAATTTGATGCACCTTTTTATTTGTAAAAAGCTGGCTTCATTTTTAAACCTAAAAAAAAAATTAATTTCATTGGCTCGATCAGAAAAATTAAATTGTACCCCATCTTTCACGAACAAATACATTGGCGCAAAATTTTAAACAGTTCTCGTTTAAGGAATAAAACCGGCTCTACTTAACGCAGTCGTTTAGCTTTCAGACTTCGTCTAACTTTTGCGTAATTTTAAACACGTTAAACAACTCTTCTAACTGATGTGGGTTTTACAACAGAACCTAAGCGAATTTGCGTTGAACAACCCTTAATTTGACAGATACATAACTCACACAACTACAAAAACACAAAAAAAAAAGTAAAAAGAACAGCCAACTTTAAACCAAATAATTTTTCGCCGAAAAAAGTACATTTTATGTACTACCTCGGTACAGATTTTGATTGTTTATAAGTTATTTACATTATTTTAGATGGAAATAAAGTATAAATCGTATATTCACAGCATAAAAACTCAATTTGTTGTTGCAAGGTGCAGATTCATTTAGCTATACTCGTCTCGGCCGGCGCGCGGCGGCGCGCGTGCAGTACCTACATACATTTGTATTTACAGATTTGTTCATCGTAGACCACTTTCGTACGATTATTTCGAATTTATAATATTCAGTTATTCAGTCTATTTACAAAAAACATCTTTAAAAAATTGAATAAAACATCAGTAAACATTTTTCTTCCATTTGCTTTGGTATGAAATGACCATTGTCAATATGGATAAAGTATACTTTTAAAAGATAAACTAGCTATTTGCTGCTGTTAAAGTAAGACGAGCTCTTTAACGTTAAAGTATAGTTTATGTCCTTTAAAATTAACAAAAAGTCGGTTCTCGTTTTATACTCAATATTTAGAGTCGACTCCCATTCTAAAATTGATTTAGAGTAGGTTTTAAATGTTTAAAATTTTGCGCCATTGACTACATCTTTTCAAAACGGTAGTTATACTTCATACTATCAGAATTTTCTTCAGACATAAATAACTTGATGATAGTAACGCTTAGAGCAATGGTTAGTGCGATGAACTCTCACGTTCGAGGTATGGTTCGATTCCCAGCTGCTGCCCGTTAAAAAGTATATTGTTTTTTTTTTAGGGAAATGCCTCTTGCGAGGAAATGATAAATCATCCAAGAATATCTTTTGTAATGACGGGTCCCTCCCAATCCTACCGAGAATATCCACACAGGAATGATTCTTTATAAGATATCGCGCCACTAACAATAATTTTATACACAGGGTGTCCCTTAATTCGTGCAAAATATTTTAGGATTTGATTCTTGGGTACACTCTAAGAAAAAAATCGTCCTACGAAAAGGGTATATCTCCAGTTTTTATATCATATATCGGGGATTTAAGAAAAGGCTTACTTTGGAGTGCCCTGACCCATGTTAACGGTAATTGCACTGTTAGTACTAATGATATAAACTTCATTTAGGCCTTAATTTTTAGAAGAAATACCAGCCTTTGTAAATGCGTTTAAACAAATTTGGTATCCTATCTCGTTCTTTAGATATCCAGTTTCTAGCGTATTTAATTTTTCCTGCTTATTCTAATTTTTTTACCTTGAGCTCATAACGTTTTACTATCTTTATTTAATGAACGTAACAATAATGAAAATAAAACTCAATGGGCCTTACCAATAATCAAATTAAGAGACGACTTTAATATTTGAGCGAAAAGAACCATTATGTAATGAGCTCTATATAGTTAGTAGTACATGTTATGAACTTAATATTTAAGTGGACTCTAAATTATGAACCATTTATTGAACGGAACCTAGAAAATTAAATGTAGCATGTATGGTCAGCTATATAGAGTCATTAAATAATGGTTCGTTTCGCTCAAATATAAAAGTCGTCTCTTAATTTGATTATTGGTAAGGCCCAATGATAAGTTTGCGGAAAAACCCATGTCATATGGGTATGATGTTTGGAAAAACCTGGAACAGGTAAAATTTAAAAAAAAATGTTTTTTTTTGCTTTAAGCTCCAAAAGCTATATATAAAAAAATGATTTTGCGTGTGTTTAGATATTTTTTATTTTATGTGTGTACTAAAACAATTATAATAGGTGTTAAAAGTATCCTCCTACGTTTTGTGTGCATGCTAGAGCCCGGTTTTTGATTTTACTGCGAATCTTTGTTGATGAAAACTGCCGCTTCAATTTTGATGACCCTTCGAAAACACGGTCTCCTAATTCACCTAAAATATATCGGTTCGGTTGAATAAACAAGTTCTTTCATTCTTCCCCACAACGAAATCCAATACTGTAGTGTCAGGAGATCTTGCAGGCCAGTGAACCAGTCCATTTCTTACTATCCAACGATTACAGTAC
Source organism: Philhelius festivus (assembly GCA_963931855.1). Classification (NCBI taxonomy): domain Eukaryota; kingdom Metazoa; phylum Arthropoda; class Insecta; order Diptera; family Syrphidae; genus Philhelius; species Philhelius festivus. The sequence goes on from OZ007555.1 coordinate 151,744,066, forward strand.
TCTTCATTTAACCTCTTTTTAACCTCCCGACCATAGAAATTTTATGTCCAAGTGCCTAATGCTAATTGTTGGCTCATTTGTAACAGTTTCCAGTATTCTTTCATCAGTCGAACCTAAAACTAACTCTTTTTTGACAACTTTCAATGAAACGGGAAAGGAATTGATGGTTTTAACAGTTCTAACGAGCACGTTTTAAAACCGCTATGCTATTTTAAAAAACAGTGCAAAAACCTTTGAGAACCACTCTTATTGTCAACTGTTGCTAAAAACGTGTCCAAAATCAGAAAGCCTTTTTTTACAGATTTTTACAAAAAAAAGTGTCGACGAAAATTGGCTTTGAACGTTTGCTAATTGAAATGGCAATGGAAAACCGTGCCGGGTAAATTATTCCATAATCGTGTTATGCGAATCTATATTTGACCATACCAAAATTAGTCTCGAGGGTGAACTGATGAGCATTCCTAGTGAAGCGGGTATCACTGGTGAATTAATTTAGAGGAGAAATGCAACTGGCTACTTTGAGTGAACAGTAGTCCTATTCCAGAAAGCGCGGCGGATCGCTTTAAATGGCGGATTGATATTTCCCTATTCTCAAAAGCGATTCGCTTTCCATTCGACCTTATATGGAAATAGAGGTTAGGTCAAGGTGGCTGCCGACCGGAAAAAGTCAACACACTTAGACCAATATTTGGTCCGTTGTAATACCACAGGATTTCAAAAATCACTCTTACTCGTTAAACCATTTTGAGCTAACAATGAAGCGTTGGAGACAGTGAATGTCGGAATTATGTAGATCACTAGGATCGTTTAGTAGTAGTCTCCCAAGTGGAGTCTACGTCTTTGTGCTAGGGCAGGACAAGAACATAGAAGGTGAGGAACTGACTCTTCTTCTTCTTCATCCATGCAGCTTCTGCAAAAATCATTTGCAGGAACTCCAAGTCGGAAAGCATGTCTTCCTATTAGGCAGTGTCCAGTAAGGACACCTTTAACGGAGCTAATATGCAATCTACCAATAGAAATTAGTTGTTTTGAGCATTTAGCATCAAACAATGACCAAATTAGTTTAGTAGACCGGCAAGTTGGGGTGCTGATCCATCTTTGGTTAGCTTTCTTTATGGTATCATGCTTTAGCATAAGTTTACAAGTAGCTAGGGGTGGAGTATACGCCTCCACCAACCCCGTCATCGGTTTTAGATCCATCTGTGTAGAAATGAATCGCTTCGTCTACCAACAGAGACTCATTTTCCCAGGTAGACCTGGAAGGGATGGACACTTGAAAGATCTTTCCATTAAAATTTGTTTTGAAAGCGATAGCTGTTTAGGGACGGATTGTTGCCGGATCGGAACAAAATGAAAATAATTTTACAATTTTGTATTTGAGTTTCTTTTATACATTGTTTTTATTGCGTTTCTTTCATCACTTTCGGAGGTGGATTGAACCAATGCGATATGATAATCTTGTCCAACGCTCTTTTGATATGAACCTTCCGCTATAAAGCTAAAGCTACAAAATTGATAATATTTGATGTCTTCCAAAACATACGAAAATGCTTCCCTCGATAATCGAAATAATTTAACAAAACTTTTTGAAAAAAAAAATTAATTAAATAAATTTAAATTGTGATGAAATACATGCAATAAGTTCTCACTCTTTGTGACGAATATCAAGCGGGAAAGCCCCACTTCAGAGTATTTTTTTTCTATTTTCAATCTACAGGCATCTTTTTTTTTTTTTTTTTTATAATCTACCCGCGCTCAAGGGATTATGATTACCCTTTAAATGTTTCAACACAGCGCAGGCGTGAAGTTAATGAAGAGAAAGAAGGATAGGAAAGATGTGTGGCACGATGTTCTGAGACTGTTGGTGGTTGTCTCAGATATTTTTATCTCCAGGGATGGCGGCTTTGCTAAAGCGGAGAAATGCCGTGTCTTATTTCTATGTCGTTTTATAATTCACATTTTTTTTTTTTTTTTTTTTTTTTTTTTTATTCATGTTCATCCTTGTTGGGCATACTAGTTTAACTCAATTACATGTTGTTAGTGTTATGCCTGAACAACATGTAATGAGCAAACCAGCAACCCATTGATGACAATTTTTGTAGAAGGTTTTTTTAATGGAATTAAAATGGCATAGACGACGGCAGGGATCGAACCTGTGATGATGAGGTTGACAGGCGAGCACACAATCATCGTGCCACGGCCACCCCCAGGCATCTGCTTTTAAAAAAATGGTCTTGAAATTCATAGAATTCTTATTCTAATTCTAATTCTTTTCAAACGGTCTCGACAATGTGGTCACTACAACGAGGATTGTCGTTGATACACATACCGAGTACAGAAAGCTTTTCGGCTCTTCGATGCAAGTGCCATTCAAGGACAAGGTATACAGGGTACATTTTGTGTCAACGACAATCGAAAGCATTTAGTTAACAAACGCTTACAAAATATAATGACAATTATTGATAGAAAACAATGTTTCCCAATGTTACTCTCGGAAGTTAACAGCCAATTTTCCATTCCCTTTTTTCTATACAATACAAAAATGGATTTCATGTTTTTATTTTAAAACAATTTGTTGTTGTTTCATTCAAATTTTCAAGATTAAGAATTTTGTTTATTTCTTTCAAATTTATATTTCATCGGGTATGAAGTTTTTGAAAAAAAAAAATGGATTTAATTGGGCTCAGTTAAACTGTCGTATCACATATTTAATGTTTATTATGATAACAACTTTCTAACTATACAACCTACTGAAAATTTCTTTCGACCTCTAGTCCAAATGCATTTCGTCCAGGCACGACAGTTGGGCTCTTTAGTTCGATGCTGTCATACCCTTCTAAGACGCAATATATTAGTCGGTGGTTATCAACACAAATAAAATTTAAAGCATGAATGCAATGTTAATTTTATTTTTCCACGAGAAGTCGGTCAAATTTGAACGCCTAGAAAATAAAGCCCATGGTCTGGCTGATGTAAGAAGAAGAATGAAAAATAGTCCACAAAAAACACAACAAAAACTATACAATTGTAGATATAAGACATTTTTTTATCGTGGTACAACAACGGACTTACCGCGATTATTTATTTTAATCAAAATTATATTTGATATTTATTGCCCGACGTTTCGACAGGGATTCACTTGTCGTTGTCACAGGTTTAACTGTGACTATACATTTTTATATTTTTTGTTTAATATTCTTCTTACAATTAAAATTGTTTTTCTCTGTTCACAGGCTCCTGACGAATGCGCTTTACAACTATCTAAGGCCTTGAAACAAATTGTTGACATGGCCGGTGCCTTATTAGATCGGCCAATTAAACTAGAATTATATATGAGTCCAAATTTTATGGGATTTTTCGTTGCTGAAGATGATGCCAACTATTTGAAACGATTGGCCTTACAATATGTGAAAGAATCTTCTAATTCAAGTAATTTTTCTTGTTTAATTTTATCATTAAATTGGACATTTTTCTAGTTCTTTTTTTTTGAAAATTTTTAAAAAGTTTACTTTGGTCAAGGAAGGTTAAAGGAAAAACTAACTAACTAAACACTAAATTTTTCTTTTATTATTTTTATTGATTTATTTTAGTAATAAGTGACACTTATGAGCAACTTGATGCAATTGTGGCTTGCTTTCCATGGTGTGGGGCCGTATCTTCTGGTAATCGATGCATACCGCGCAGCAGTCGATGTAAGAAGGCTTTGTGTTAATATGAAATAATTATTGCTGTTAATCTTATGTTTATTTTTTTTTATTTTTTTTTTTCAATTTGTATGTGATCGCATGTTCTGTATTGTTGGCACATTGTAGTTTAATTATATTTTAGCACTTTTAGATTTCTTTATTCTTTTAGAGTTTAAAATGTATGTTTGAAGTATTGATGTTTGCTTTCAAAAATTAATGTAAGATTCATCAAAAATTAACATAATACTGAATTCTTTTACAATCTAATGATAGTAGTTACTTTAAATTTAGGAACTGTGTACAGGTGTACATACGCTCTCCTCGTAGAATTTATTTTCTACTGTGATCGTGATGCTAAAGCAGATATCCTCGAAATTTACCTTCCGTGATATTTATTAGACTAAATATTTCGTGACTTTAATATCGAAAAAATAGAAACAAAAAAAAAAGGCTTTGTAAAAATAATAATAAATAAATTTGGTGGTGCAACAGCTCGAAGACAATCAGGTCCTAACGACTTACAACTCTCAACAATTCCTGTGTGCATGTTACCAGGAATGGAGGGGACCTACAATTTTCTTCCGATTCTGAACGACTAATAAGCAGCATTTTTCATGACAAAAGATTCAAGAGATTTGTCAATTCCTCGTTAGAAGCAGTAAACCACTGAAAAACATTTTTTGCAGCGCTCAGAATAGAAACCAAGATATGCAGAACATGACAGTCCAACGCACTAACCATTATGCCAAAGGGTACTAAATGTGGCTAGTTCATTTATGCGTCCAATGAAAATGATTTAGAAAAGAAATGAAAGGGATCAGAAGTTACGACGGTGTTCAAGGGAAACAAACGTTCCTGTTATAGTTAAGTCCCCTAGACATTTTAGGGCACTGTTCAGGATTCTATTTAACATTTTATTTTCATATTAACGGGCCCACTTAAATTGTCAAAAAATGGACATAGGTCAGTCAGTTGAATTAAATTTCAACATATAGCGTTTTCTTCACCTACGTTTGGTGGAATGTTAACTGTTTCCGCAAGTTAGCAAGAGATTAGTTTTGTAAAATTCCTGTGTCCGTAAGTTTTGACAAGCTAACAATCTGATTCTTTAAGTCTAAACGCACTGCAAGATAATCAATATCTAATATGTAAGTCGGGTAGTAAAAGGTGAAGAAATACTGTTAAAGCATCTGTTGGGCAGGATCGTAGTGCTTACGTAGTGCCGACGCCAGCGGTTGTTTGAACCTTCTTAAGTTTATTAACGTTATACTCGTATGATGTGTGGAGGGCATCCACCACACAATCAAACCATACGCTAAGATCGGACGCACCACCGCCACCGCCACGGCTGTATACGTTCACAAAATCATCTTTGATTGCAGGTCCCACTTTTTACCAAATGTCTTACATAGAAAGCTATGCAGGCTTTCTTAACCTGTTCTTTAATATTTGTTCTTCGGTTTAATTTATGGTAAAGAGTAACTGCCAAATAATTTGCATTAGAAAATATGGACAGAGTTTGGTTATTTAGTCGAGGTAGAGTGAAGGGCGGTATTATGTTTCAGTAGTAAAGTTCATCAGTTCAGTCTTAGCTTGGTTAAGTCCACAGCTCGATGCTCACTTTCCTCTAAACTATTTCCGTGTTTTCACTATAATCACAGGGGTAAACTTTCCCGATACCAACAGTACTAAATAACCCGTGTACACAACCGCCCTTACATCACATCTCTTCAAACTGACCAGAATTTTGTTCATGACTAAAAGCCACAGAAGAGGCGACAGAACACCAGTTGATTTTGTATTACCTTACGTAGCTAGAAACCTTTATACCAAAGTCAAAGAGCGATTCCTGAATAGATTCGGTTAGAAAGTTGTTGAAAGCTCCGTGTGTACGCGGGCTTACCCTTAGGCATTTTTGTATTTATCCTGATTTCGATCGTAACCTTATGTGAGAATACATTAGGGTACATAAGATTTTACTGATACTAACTTCTACAACTAGTAAAGTTCGAAATTGGATTTCAAAATTCTTTACTTTACAGGTATAGCGCTATCAAACTAGTCAAGTAAATATCCATTTATTAGCTTAGATAGCTAAGATATGTAGAGTGAAACTGGGAGCATATTTTGAAAATGAGTTTTCAAGCTACTTCAATATCCTGTATTTTATTAAAGATCTTATTAGGAATACTATATGTTCCTTACTCTTCGTTATTTTTGAACCGTATAAAAGTTATACTGTACAGTGCAAACAAAAAACTCGAGTTATGTTTGAATACGAATAGTAAACCATCACATGTCTATGCCACTCTTGAAAAGATGCATTGGAACATTCGACAGACGTTAAATAAACATTCGTGTTTTCCCGGACTTAAATTGCTACCTTTCAGTTAAAATATCTTTATATACAATTGAAATATTTATCTATTCATAATGCACGTTCACGTATTCTCTTCGAATCTATTTATTGTCTTAGGCCCGATTTATAATATATTATTGCTTGAAGTGCATGCGATAGTTCATATATATTTTAATTTAAGTAGACAACTTTACCAATGAGCTGCTGGAATCTTCCAGTCTTACAAGTAGGTAAGCAAATATTTTTCATTATATCTCTAAGTATAGATACGTATGTATGTTCAGTTATGTTTATTCAATCTTATCTATAGATATCAGTTAGAAATTCCATATTTTAACTTTTGGATCATTAGTTATGATAACAGTGTTATCACTTTTTAATTTCTATACACAAATTAGTGTTTTAAAATTATCTTCAGAATGCCAATACACCCACATTTAACCCTATTCAGGCGCAATAATGATCTGTAGTTTTCATTTCGCTTTCTACTCTTCTTTTATCTGTATTTTCATAAAAAAATTATTGATGAATTGCTATAGTGGCTGGATGACTAATTTATAGCGATTTGCCAAGTAATGTTGATTGATTTTTGTATTTTTTATTTAATTGTACGAACATGTGTGTTTTATTGATGAGTGTGTGTTCTGGTTTTCTTCACTCTTCGTTATTTGTGTTTTTTTCTTCTCTATGTCTGTTCTTTTAGCAATATCATTGGAGCCGCACGTTAAATCACTTCATTTGACCTTAGCATATCAGTTCCCGCAGAGCCAATTTAATGCACTGAAAACATTAGTGGAATCATTAGATCCATCTTGTGCATCCAGTTGGGAACTTCGATTGTATTCGCGCGATCCAAGACTAGCGACGAAACAAGTAAAATTTAAATTTATGAATAATAAAAGAAGAAACTTTCTTCCTTTTTTGAATCTTAACAATCTTTATCAATTTAATTTGCTTAAGAATTTTTGAAGTTCCCTGCAGAACTAACAACATACCTTTTTTTTTATTGACTGTGATTTTAGGTACACAAAGTTCTATATCCACACAGTCCACATGAAATCGATGAACTTGAATTGCGAATAGGTGATTTTATATATTTAAATAGTGATTCTGTGGACAATTCTTGTGATGGATGGGTCGAGGGCATCTCATGGTTAACTGGAATGACTGGATATTTGCCTGTAAATTACACTGAACGAACAGCAGAATCAGATGCATGGACTATGCATAGAGTTGTTCAACTATCTAAATCTATAACGCCATCGTTGACATCAGTTGAAGAGATTGACATTGTAGACGGACGGAGTTTATCGACCGATCAAGACGAGCGAAGGGACTTACATCCAGGTAAGATCAAATTATGTGAACACGCGAAGCGATAGGAAATTTTATACAATAATTTTTGCATTCGTAGAAGAAATTACTATAAGATGACATTGTAGGAAGACTAAGTAGTTGTTCTATTTGTATCTCGATCTACAATTTAGTTAAAGCCTTAACTATACCCCTTGGCTTAATGGTTAGTGCATTGGACTGTCATGCGGAAGGTCTCGAGTTCGATCCTCAGCCGCTGCTAGAAAGTTTTTTTCAGGGGTGTACTGCCTCTTGCGAGGAATTGACAAATTCTCCAAGAGTATCTCTTGTTATGGAAAGTGCTACTCATTAGCCGTTCGGAATCGGCAGAAAATTGTAGGTCCCCTCCGTTCCTGTTAACAAGCACACAGGAATGGTTGAGAGTTGTAAGTCACAAGGTCCTGGTTCACTCCGAGCTGTTGCACCACCAAATTTAATTCTTAACTATACTCTGTTCAATTTATATTTGCAGTGCAGGTCTTATGGGTGAGCTTTTTTAAAAACACTGGTGTCTGCTCCTGTTTCCACGGCACCTTAACTTAAGAAAAAAAAAAAAAAACACTGAATCAGAGTTCCCATTGCCGACTTAATGGAAATTCATATTTTTCTGTTTTCATGTTTATTTTCTTTTTATGTACGGAAAAACAGTTAAACATTAAATTGCAGTTTAACAATTGTTGACTATTATCTTTAGGGAGAGTTTTTATTATGACTTATGAAGGTTGACGCCGAAAAATGGCATCGTTGTGTCAACACGTTGAGAAAATGATTGAGTCAAAGATATGGGAACTGAATGATTTTACTGAAAGTGCAATGGAAAGTTTAATATTAATCTTGAATGGAGAAAGTAGCAGCAACTACTCGTTGGCATCGGAGTAATGACGTGATTTGTTTTTACTTAATCAAGTTTTTTCTGCGATTTATTTTTATATAGAAAAGGATTAGGCCTCCAGAGGATACTCTTAAAAAAAAGCACCTGCTATCTTACCTCTCGGTGGTGTGGCAAAAGATTGATTCAATTTATTTAATTCATCATTGTTTTTGATTATCAAATGTCCGTATATTAATTAATAGTTGGTAACTCTATCGATATTATTGCGATATTTGCAGTAATTTTTACACTACGGTAACCCTGTAAGAGCTTTAAATTAAAGATAGCTTATTGAAATCCATAATAGTCAGACTGAAAGTCAAATATCCTATCTTCCCTGTACTGCAAATATAAATTGAACAGAGTATAGTACTTCTTACCACTCAGTGATGCTATACAGTTCGCAACATTTAGGCTATGTGAATTTTGACCTACGCCTACCAATGTAAGAAACCTCTGTCATGCTGTCTTCTATCAGATTATGAGTGTCAAGGATATTCTGAGCAATCTACTCTTTGGGCCAATTTTCATTGGTATCTGGTTTAAATTTAATGTTTGGGAAATTATTTGCAAATATGTATTAACAACATTCGACATTCATTAATTTTCCCAAGGTTTTGACAGTGCCTTGAGCTATAATTCTGTTAAAAACGACCTTTGCCATAAATAGATAATGAGATGGGATTTTCAATTCCAGAGATTTTTCCGTCCCCCGCCTGAGAGATATCAATCCAATAGTTGTTATACCTGGGATTGTACGAATCATCCTATAAGAGGTATTAAACAATTTTATACCATCCTTGTGACATCTGCATGATGCCCTTTCGCCACTCTTATGACTTATTTTCATATTTAAATTCTAACTATCGTCCGATTGCAGTTACTCCAAGCTCTCTGAACGAAAATGCGTGCATTTGGTATTGATGAATCTCTTCTTCCGGTCTTTTGCCTCCAACTCTCTTTCTCATATTCATCAATGATCTTTTGTACTCTCAGCCTCTCATCCAGGTGCACGTCCATATTCTTTGGATGTAAATTTAGATAGGCAGCGTATGATAAGCTCATTAAAATCTTATATCGAATTATCAAATGGTGAACAAAAAACCGCGTAGAATTTAATACATCAAAAACTCAATGCCGTCTCCTGTCGTCGAAGCGGAATTAGGGAACTTGTGGCGGATGGAATTCCTCACCTAAACTTGCAATTGCGAAACTGAATGCGAGTCAAATGAAATATTGCTACTCAAAGAAAGAGATCAGCAGAGTTAGAAATCCGTCTGATATCTTCGGATACAAGTTTCGTTAATCGGTCTTCGCAACTTCTTCCATATTGTATTTTTGTCTAGTCTCGGCATTCATTCCTGTCGGTGGTGTGCTGGCGATGTAAGTCAAGTTATTAAAGTCATTATATAAAATTAAATTAATAAAGAAGTTATTTTTGTAATTATAAATTATTCTTTTATTTTTGGGTACCATCCACCCATAAACTCACCCCGCTATCCATGAGCGGCACTTGTATTGAGAAGACAGAACAGCGTTCAGTTCACAGTATGTACATTGTGCATTAGGCTGTCCCGTCGTTGTATAAAGAAAACAAAATTCTCGAGTTTTTTATCAAAAGAGGTATCAAAAGTTGCGTATTAACGAGTAGATTCTAAATATGTACTTACTTTTTGATTTGGACATAACTTTTGGGGCTCTACCACGGCTTAAAGACCTTAAAATATAGTTTTTTACCTTATTTTAAGATCTTTAAGCAGCGGTAGAGCCCCAAAAGTTATGTCCAAATCAAAAAGTAAGTACATATTCAGAATCTACTCGTTAATACGCAACTTTTCATACCCCTTTCGATAAAAAATTCGAGAATTTTTCTTTTTTCATACAACGACGGGACAGCCTATTGTGCATCACAAACTACATTGTGTGAAATGACCACATATTCGACGACCACATAGGTCTCCTTCGACCATGCAAGAAATTTGTTATCCCTTCTAATCTATAAAGCCTAAATTCATCCAAAGCCTGAGTATAATTCCCATTTTCTAAGAACCCACTTGAGTATATACTATAATAGAAACATTGGAATCTCGCGAGCACGACCGCAATGTTTTTTGTCTTTCATTACCGTTATTTTAATAAACAGTTTTTTTTAGTGAAATAGCCAGTTACTTGAATTCCTCGTCTGAAACATTTCGACCATCAACAACTTCAGACGTACTTTAAAATTTAGAGATCCTTTCCTTTTCCGCACTACACGAATGTGGAATGCTTTAATCGGCTCAATATTTCCCTCCCATTAAGATATTGAGACATTCTAAAACAATGCTTATCCGTATCTCCTTCTAAATCCTCTCCAAATGTTCTAAATACTTGCACTGTGCTCAAACATTTTATAGGTAGTCAAAATCCCTTTAGTGCGCGAAAAATATTGAAAAAAATTATTCGTCATTACTTCCTTCTTGTACTTATTGTTCGTGTGTCATTTTTGTGGTATTTAACATATTTAATCAAAAACAAGAAATAATGGACTCCTTTATTTCAGGAAATTTACACCAAGATCTAATTGAAGGGTCTTCTTTCACAGAAGAATCTGATCTAAGCGCTGAACGATTTCTACGAAGGTCATTGATAAATCGTTGTGTTGAAATTCCATCAGTCTTACAACCGATACATCTACCACCTGAATTAGATAACGACGCTGACATAGATAGTCCAAGTATGCAGTCAGAAAATAAAAAAGACTCAAGTACAACTAAAGGGACAACAAATCGTAAAGTTTATATTATGCGGCATGGAGAGAGGGTCGACTTTACTTTTGGCACTTGGATCCCTTATTGTTTTGATGAGTTCAATAATTATATGAGAAAAGATCTAAATATGCCAAAATCATTACCTAAAAGGTTTGTAAAAATATAAATTTTGTATGCAAAAATACATCGAAAATAATTTTTAATTTTTTTTTCAGGAAGAACTGCCCAGAAGGCTGGCAAAATGATTCACCTTTAACCAATATTGGACTTTTTCAAGCTAAATTAGTTGGTGAAGCAATGTACGAGGCTGGAATTCAAGTGGATCATGTTTATTGCTCTCCGGCTTATCGTTGTGTACAAACATGTACAAGTGCTTTAGAAGGTTGTTTGTTTTTTGTTGCAAACAGACTTTAAGAGTTCTCTTTGATAGAGAAATTTTATATTTTGATCAGGTCTTAAACTTAATGGAAAACACAAGCTGCGCGTGGAAGCTGGGCTTTTTGAATGGATGGCATGGTATCCAGATGGAGTACCAGACTGGTGTAGCCTGGACGAATTAATTGAAGCACGCTACCACATTGACAAAGAATACGAACCAATATTAAATGGGACCAATCTAAACGATGTCATCAAAGAGACATCGGAAGAATTTTACAATCGCAATCATGAATGTCTTCTCAAAATCATTGAATCTACTAGTAAGAGTGGTTTGAACTTTCGCTTGAATTTTTCCCTATATCTCTTTCTCTCTTCAGCTGGTAATATATTGATTGTGGCACATGCAACGACTTTAGACACCTGCTCACGTCAGCTCATGGGTGAAAATCCACGCTCTACAAATGAACTACGACAGGTTATCCATAAGATTCCCTATTGCAGTCTGGCTACCGTTGAGCAGATAAATGGCGAATGGAAATTGATTGAACCAGAATGTCTACCAGTGACGCACTCAAAGAATCCACGTTTTGAATGGAACGCATTGACTGCCACATAGTGTTCGTGCTTTGAAGAACTTCTACAACCATTAGTACAGTAGAGAGTAGTGTTTTTTTATACATATGTTGAAAAATTGAATAAAATCACTTACAATACGTAGACAAAATATATTGAGTAATTAATTAACTATTTAATTATTATTGTATACTCATCACAATTCTGTACTGCTTTAGATATATTTTCCAGGAGAAAACAAAATTATTGTTAACTTATTATTACTATTATTATTATTGAATTTAATTATTATTCACCAATGCATAAAGAAAAATCTACTCATTTCTACAAAAATTAAATATCAGTTGAAATTAAGAAACAAAAAAAAAACACAAGTTAAATATTTTAACAAGAAAAACATTTTGGATCCTAGTTTGTTAAATAGTTATATTATAATAGACTTGTAATAGTATTACCGCTGAATTGGAAAGAGAAGAATTTTTATAATCGATATAATTATTTGCTACTATTAAATTACCTCTTATTCAGTATATACAAAAAATAGAAAATGCATTTTTGCTCTTGTGTTAATGGAGGCTATACTTCACCTAGCCCCACTACATGTGGTAATACGAAGTGCAGCTAATGGAGCTATCCTAAGATGTAAAGGAACTAGAGAAAGAGACTTCATTTCCGAGTAATCAGTATCGAAATTATTTGGCATCCCAAGAGATGGCATGATCAAAAAGTATAACTTGAAGGAACATTTCAGAACGGCGAAAAGTAGGAAGAGTAAATGTCTAGGAAGAAATTACCAAAACCAAAATATTCCCATCATTTCGGACTGTGAAGCAGCACTTAAAGCGTGAAACTCCTATGCCATTAGTTTTAAACTGGAATGGGAGTGTGAGGACAGGCTAATCGACCTTGGGAAGAGTAATAATTGGATACCGGAGGCGTCGTTATAAAAAATAAAGAGACTCTTTCGCTAAAATATGAGTAACGACACCACTAATGGGACCAATTGTAGAATAGGAGAGAATGTGGTTAAAAAAGAATTAAAACGGAAGAGGTGGCCATAAGGTAAAACATATGAATAGAACTGTCAAAATGAAAGCAGACTACAATGCTTATTGGGAGCTGCAACCAAGAACGTTTTACATTTTGTTTCGGACTTAGCAGAATAATTACGGCTTTCCTCACTGATCACTGCAAACTGAAAAGACAGCTCAGTGTTCTTGGTCTGGTGATTAATCAAAAATAAAATTAGAACTTTTTAAAAATTGCAAAGAACGCTTTGAATAAATGCTGTTCATTTATATAGATATTTTTTTGATAAAAAGTAGGAAGTGCTGGGGTGCAATCAACTAAGGTGATAGTTGGTTACCAATTTTTTTATAGTCATTTATATAGTCATACGAATTTTTGTGACGACTCATATACAGACATGCAGAATTGCAGACATAACAAAATACAGACAGATAGGCAGACGGAATTTCGGAACCAACTTTTTCATGTTCTCCATTATGGAAATGCCAAGTTTGATCAAAACCTCGAGTAGGAGTCAATGAAATACAAAAATCCATTACTTTAGTAAACTTATAAGTTGACATAACATTGACTGAATCATATTTTTACAAATAAAAATTATAAATAAAAGTGGACCCAGGTCACTTTCCTCCTTTGATTTCTCTGATGCACACTTAATAGATCTCTGAGTTGGATTGTGAATTTTGAAATTTTGTACCCTATAAACACTAATAATATGATTATTTGTGCTATAAGTTAAAAACTATAATATCCACTGAAGTTGACTCCTTTGTATATAAACTTTATAGTATTCTAATGAGGCAATTCGATCGAAGAGCCACCTACGCACTCTGAAAAGGAAGATCATTGTATATAAAATTAATAGTATTCTCATGCCATAGCTTAAAAAATTCAGAGTTTATACTTTATAATTTAAAAATATATCTTAAGCGAAATAATAAATGAATTACTTACTTACTTACTGTTGAGCCGTTTTTGAGATATTGAATTTTCCAAAAAAAAAAAAAATGGATTTTTTTTCCAAAAATTAAAAAAAATATTTCTTTGGTAAATAGAGTGGACCTTATTCGGAATTCCCCCCCCCCCCACCAAAATGAACTTTTTTTTAAAGAATCGATAAAAAAGTGTTTGCTGTTGATAAAAAAACATCAAATTATGGAGGAGAAACACTTTTTTATGGTAAAAAAGTGAAGTATAAGCGGACCACCCACAGTACTATAACTGAAACTACTTTTTTTTATGGGATATTTGCTTTTTTTGCTTGCTTACGCATTACGGCGTATAAACAGTGATATATATATGGGGGGGAATGCTGCCCCCTGCAATCCCCCTGCTTGGGCACGCTATAGGATTTGGGGTAGGTGCGAGGTTGGGTGTATGCAAGGTTTCTTTTGCATTTACAGAATATGGATTTAAAGAAACTTTGAATTTACCCTATGGTCTATATTCATTTTTTTATATTTCACTTTTTTACCATAAAAAAGTGTTTCTCCTTCATAATTTGATGTTTTTTATCAACAGCACCCTTTTTTTATCGATTCATTAAAAAGAAAGTGCATTTTGGTGGGGGGGGGGGGGAATTCCGAATAAGGACCAATAGAGTCAGTAATATCTTTATTTCAAAAATTAATAAATTATAGATCGTAAAAAAATACATCGTATAAAATAAAATAGATCGTATATAGATCGTAAAAAAAAATGTTATCAAAATTGTTAGAGCCTTTTTCGAGAAAAATACGATATTCAAAAACCATTTTTTAACCATTGTATGGTGGGTACCGTTATTTTTTTACCATTTTTTTTATATCTTTTACACTGTTTTAAGAAACTTTTATTTGTCAAGTTTAAGAAAAATCGAGCATTAGGTTTTGAAATATTGAGTTTCGAAAAAAACTTGACTTTTTTTAAGTATCAAAAAAAATTTTCTGAAAATTTTGAATACACAATACTATTCAAACTTTTGTGGAGCTTAAGCATAAAAAAAATTATCAATATCGGAAACAAAACGAAATGGTTTGATGGGGGGTACCAATAATAAACATATTTCTGAACATTTTTTTTCACCCGTTACCTAGCTTTAGCTAAATGAAATTTTTAGATTTTTTTTTAAATCTCGAACTATTTTTAAAAATATTTTATAAAATTTCGAAAAAAAATCGTATGGTAGTTACCGCTACTTTTGTTCTTACAAAAGAACAGAAAAAAACCTGTGGAGTGAAAAATTTGAAAATTATATCTACCAAGTTCGAAGAAAATGAGCCGAGTCGTTTAGGCTGCAGTCGAACAGACAGACAGAAAGAATTGCAAGACCCACTTTTTTCGACTTCACTATCATCGTAATGTTAACTTTGATCAAAATTTCGAGTTAGATTATTTTACGGATAACTTATATAATATCTATAAGTCGCAAGTCATTCTATTCTATATAAAAATCTTCTGCCTGCACGTTGTTTTCTGTTATATTGTATATATACAACGAAAAAACTTTTCTACTCTGTCATAATATGTTCTTCTACATTTTCACTCAACGATAAAAACATTGGCCGCGTTCACTTCGTAGACCGATAGGGTATCTAATGTCGATTTCCTTTACACACTAGGGATTTTAGGGATTTCGATCCCTTGTCAAATTTTGTCTTTTTAGTGTGCGTATTTCGTATACATGTAAATCCCTCTCCAAATACGGATTCGAAAGATTTGATCTCTGTAAAAAAAAAATCGATTTTTTTGGTGTGAAGGAACGTAAAATCTGTCGTAAAAGTCAAAATTTGACAAGGGATCGCAATCCCTAAAATCCCTAGTGTGTAAAGGAAATCGACATAAGATACTTTAGTATCCGATACGTTGGCGAACGGCCAAAACCGGATAGGTAACATTTACTGTCAAAGTCAAAAAAACGACGTCTGCTACATACGTAGTTAATTCATAAAAAAAATAGAATATTGGAAAGGTTTGTACAAAAACTGAAAATATTTCATTTACCATAAGGATATAGGAATTGTAGGAATTATACATGATAGATGGGAAGTTTATTTTTGGAGACAAACAATTTTCTCTGGCATAATCAAAGGATTTGGATTATGAACACATGACTCAAAGATATTTTTTAATGCTGAACAAGGTATGTTGCGACGAGTTAGTTGCAGCAAGAGACCATTTACTAATCCGCAAAACAAACAATTAATATTATACCAGGGCCGGACAAGCTATACGTGCAAGCTGTGCAAATGCGCAGGGCGCTGAACTCAAAAGGCGCCTTGGGCAAGCGTTAAAAAAGCCACTACTTCATAACCACTACCTACCATCTTTTTTAAGTCTCATTTCTTTTTATAGCTCACTCCAATATTGGTACTCGTATTTATTATATAACTAACAGCTAATTC
This sequence comes from Philhelius festivus, assembly GCA_963931855.1. Lineage (NCBI taxonomy): Eukaryota > Metazoa > Arthropoda > Insecta > Diptera > Syrphidae > Philhelius > Philhelius festivus. The sequence continues at coordinate 151,760,448 of OZ007555.1, forward strand.
TGAATTTAAAGACAGATATACATATATATATATATATACAAATCTACTTTTCCAAAAATAAGTCGATGTTTAATTTCCTATACACACCCCCACTCCCACAGTAAAAAAAACTACATCACAAAATCTTTACAAAGTGCACAATTTTGTTCGCTTAACAACAGATACCTACATATCGTCCCCTTTCTGCGTTAACCTCGTAACTACATTTTTCGGCAAATTCGTTTTTTTATATAACAACACTGCCTAGGGCTCACAGAATAATAGAGCTAAGTATGAATGTTAAAATGATTCATCTAATCTATTTTACCGTTAATTCTTTTTCCTCGTAACTACTCTCATGTTGTTAAGTTTCGATGAGAACCTCGTAGGTATGTACTTGGTGAGGCCTTAGTTTCTTTATTGTTAATCTTTTTTGCACAGTTAATGACAAGTCAAAAGTACCGTTATTCAGATTTAGCTTTGAGGCAGATAATATTATTATTAATAAGGTACCTTTAGAGTAAATTTAAGCTTTATACGAGTATTTGGGGCAAGCTTTTTGAGCATCAGTCTTATATATATTGGTTTGGCTTTATCAAGGTTATAAATTTAATAAAAATATAAAATAAAAAACACAATGTGGATCGGTAAGTAATATATGTAAATTAATCTCTTTTTTATTATATGAATACTCTCCGAAATGTTCTCATTATTATGTTGAATTAAAAACATTAACAATGAATTTAACAACAATAATAATATTACTGAACCAGGTACTTCTAAGCCAGCAATTTTAAATAAACATGTTTTGGTGTTAGATGAAGCAACAGGCGAACTGAAGTTTATTGAATGTGAAATCGAAGACAATATTCCTACATTAGACTACGAACACGAAGGCTTCATTCTTGATGATCAGACTGTACCAGTCTGCAAAAAAATGTTTTTAAATACATTTAATTTGGGAGAATAGACGGTACGAAATTGGGTTTTAGAAACCAATGACCTTGGAATTCCTTTTCAAACAGAAAAGTCGAAAAGGAAAGAATCCGCTATTAACTTAAAAAAAAGAACATGTCAAAGATTTTTAGCGGGCCTACCTAAGCTTGAGTCTCACAATTGTAGGCAAAAAACTGACAAACAATATTTTGATTTCAGCTACACATCTTTTAAAGATGTTTACAGAATGTATGAACAGTTTGCGAAGGATACAAATATTCCAAATAATGAAAGATCATGGTATTTATCCATTTTGAAGAGAGCACATTCTTCTAACATTGGATTGTATAAGCCAAAAAAAGATCAATGTGATGTATGCTATAGTTTTAAGAACGAAAGCATTGACCAAGATATATATAGTGAACATGTTAGTAACAAAAATAAAGCAAGGTTAGAAAAAGATAATGACAAAGAAAAAGCGTTAAAAAATTAAATAAATGCTTATACTTTGGACGTTCAAGCTGTCCAATCGGTACCTTTCATAGCTGCATCAGCTACATACTTTAAGCAAAAGCTCGCTGTGCATCAGTTTACTTTTTTTCAATTTGAAAACATCAGAAGTTCATTGCTACGTATGGCATGAAGGAGAAGGTGGAATGGACTCTAATGTTTTTGCTTCATGTGTTTTTTCATGTTTTGGAAAATGTTTGTGATCTTAGTGTTCCAATAGTCCTGTTTAGCAATGGATGTAGCGCACAAAATCGAAACGTCAACTTAGCTAATCTTCTATAATTCGTGGCGATAAAACATAATACGACGATTTATCAAAAGTATTTGACGGTTGGACATACCCAGATGGAATGTGATTCTGTTCATTCAACCATCGAAAGAAAAAATAAGTCAAAAGAAATGTACGTTCCAGCTGATTTTGTTAGAATCATAACAGAGGCAAGAAGATTCCCCGAACCTTATAAAGTGACGTACTTAGATTATACTTTTTTTTAAAAACTTTTCCAAAATTAGTAACTATAAATCCATTAGACCAGGCTTTAAAACGGGTGATCTGCCATACCTTTGCCGTTAAAAAAATATAACGACTTACAAAGTTTAAAGAAACTACTTCGAAAAGATTATCAAGGCTTTTATGATAACCTTAAATTTAATTCTAATAAAGAATAGAAATATTTTGAGATTTAATTTTGTTCCCTTTTTTATGAATAAAATCTGCTACTTTTATTAAATATATTTTTTAGTTCAGAAGTTACTTGTAAATTGTACATGCTTATAAATTATGTACATAAATAACAAACATATATGTATTTAAATAACATATCCTTTGAGTTGTATGGTGATATGTAATTTATCAAAAATTGAATTCGCTTTTCAAATAATTTTAAAATTTAAAATATTTTAGATATAAGATTTTGTATGAATTAAAACAACAGTATTTCAGTTTAATCTGTGTATTTTTTTATGCTTCAGCTATTTTTCTAACCTTGAGTTTAAATTTTCAATCATTTGAAGTTATTTTAAATAAGAAAAAGAACCTCGTATCTGCATTTCTGTAAATCAAAACATAAGAGGCGGATACTCGTATGTAACAAAAACAGTTAAAACAAGTACTTTTGTGAAGTCCAGGCAAAATTAAAACTAGGAAATACTAACAACTATAAAATATAAATAGAAAACTTATAAAGTTTCGTTATTAGGTTCCATTGACGGAAACTAAACGTTTTTTTGTTTCCTGAAAAATTGTGTTTTTGTAGATACGAGGTTAACGCAGAAACGGGACGATATTTGCTATTTTTCTCTTTATCAATCTACTGTTACGTTATTCTTCACACTCACCATCGCGTGTATCGTGTATGAGTGGAGGCATTTATTTTATTTTGATATCCCTCCCCTATGCAGTGTAACATAAAACAGAATTTCAACAGCAAATACAGACACGATGCCAATTCTTCTATATGAAATCGAAGTCAGCAATGTTACTCAAACAGAAATTCTGAGGTACAAAATTCATACTCAGTGCGCAGAATTAAAAGTTGCGTCTAGGAATTTAAACTCTTCCGGTTGAGTGTTTCTTGTACTATGTTTTAGTTTGGCACTCGCACTGGCCTCTGTTTATGAGTGAAATTTTATCATTGGCGTGTGTCGAGAATGAGACAAAGGGTTGAAATATGGAGATACTTGAGTGATGATGATGCGATGATTAATGTTGAGGTTTGTCGTTAATGAGTGAATCTGTTTTATTCAATTTCTCCTTTTCTCTATTTTTTTGTTCTTGCCAGTTATTGTTTACATTTAAAAAGGGATTTTTTGAGTGGTCTAATTACTTTATTAACTTCCCATAGGGAGTTATTTGTCTATGTATTATGGTAAAAAAAACTCAAAACAAAAGAAAGGATAGGGAATCTATATTTACAATAAAACTTGCTACGCTACTATTCCAGTAGTGTATACCAGTGTTGCCGCAAGCCAAAAAAAAGAGTCGCTAGATCGACCTTAAAAATCCGCTAGATATGCTAAAATTTTGAAAAAAGTCACTAGAAAAAAATATCAGTACACATATCAAAAAAAAAATATATATATATATATAACAAAAAATTTATTTTGAATAGTAAAGAAAAACTTATAAACATTAAGTTAACATAAAAAATCTTAAAAAAAAACAAAAACAAATTCAGTCTAGAAAATATTACTACTTTTCATTTTTTAAATGAAAAGTAAAGAAGTTTTAATAATAACTTCAAACACCTATTATAAAAATAATCAATCACAAATAATTATAGCCATTATAGCAATTTCATTGACTTCAATATCTAAAGCATTATTGAAATTTTTGAATTTTTTGAAAACAAGTATAAATATACTTACAAAAAAAAGTTAAGTTTATTCCCGAAATCTCCACTTTGGCCGATTCGACAAAACCAAACAAAAACTATTACAGTTAAAATTGTACACAAAATAAATCATATAAACGAAATGACCAGGTAGTCTAGTTTCTAAAACATATACCCGCTCACTCGCAATCACACTCCTTTTGGTCTTATTTTGTGTGGTGAAGTTTCAAATTCAGTTCAGTGGTCGTGGTAAAAAGAGAGTCAATCGAACATAAGTGCCAAACTCGAATGGATGTAACATCATCACATGTCCTTGCAAAAAGTCACTAGAAAAGTCGCTAGAATTATCTAGTGACAAAAAATAATTTTTTGTCGCTAAACTTTTGAAAATTCCGCTGAATATAGTGACAAAGTCGCTAAAACGGCAGCACTGGTGTATACGAGTATGTATAAGGTTATGATAATGGTTCAAACATGAAAGGAAAAGAGGCTGGTGTTCAAAACAAAATTAAGTGTTTTGAACCAAGAGCTTATTTTGTTCAGGCTGCTTGCATTCCTTTTGGTTGTTGTAGGTTTTTAATGATTCAGCTTGCTGTTCATTGGAAGCTGTTAAGTTTTTTGACATTGCTCAATGCATATAAAACTTTGTATCAGGTTCAACAATGCGTTGGGACATACATATATACAAAAAATTTCGCTGGTTTGACCTTAAAACCCCTTTCTGAAACTAGATGGGAGTAGACTAAATGCTTTAAAACCATTCAAAATCTTAGAAGCTATAATATGAAGCTCTTATTGAAATAGGTATCTGAGGCTGGAAACGTTGAGAATAGAAACATGCTGTACTTAGGAAGTAAAATTTTAGTTTAAAGTTTATATGTTGCATACCTATTAATCTAGTTTGATATTTAAGAAAAAAATAATGGCGCAAAATTTTAATTGAATTAGTACGATGCTAAAGCTGTTTTAGTATGATACTAGGTTAAAACAATAATTTTAATCGAATATAGCATCATACTTCTCTACCCTTTAATTAAAGTTAAAATCATCGAATACCTACTTTATTTTTTTAGTATCGCGCTAGCTTCATATGACACTTTGACATTTGCAGACATCAAAAAAGTTTCGTGTACTTATTTTTTTAAACGAAATGTCGTTGTTTTAGGTGTGTTCAGAGCAATTTATTAAGGAAATTCTTTTAGTACGATACTAGTGAGAAAATGTTTAAAATTAAGAATGAGTTAGTAAACTACTATAAAGTTAGCAAATTGTTAAGTAGTATCATACTAATACCTTAATACTCGTAATAGGATGTTTCAAACTTTGCGCGAATATAACTAGTAAGTATTTACAAACTACGTCTGCTAATTTATCTACTAAATATGCTACTAAAAACTCTTTAGTGGAAATGCGATCAGAAGAAGAATTCACTAACGTGCAATCAGCTGAAGCCATAGCTCTAAATCTATAAATACCATCACAGTTTCCTCAAATAACAGTTTTTTGAAACTAAAATTAATAAAAAACTACTTCAGGACCCCAATGAGTCAGGAAAGATAAGTTGACTAGTCGATCATGGCTATAGAGAAAGAGCTTGTCAAGTCATTATATTATGATGATCTGGTAGCTGAGCTTGCTAAAACAGAAGCCAGAAAAGTTAATCTATTGCAAAAAATTCGGTTCTATTTATTTTTATTAAAATAATAATCTTATTATTATTTCCTACATGAGCAACAATTAATGAGTTCATTATTTATTTGTATGTTGTTATGTTTTTGAATTAGTTTTTAAATATTTTTTACTTCAAAAAATACTTTTTTCAGTTCTTAAATTTTTGTGATATATTTTTTTACTATTATTTTTGTGATATATTTTTGATTTCTTAGTTTTTAATAAAAATCATATTTATTTTAATTAAATATAATTATTATCTAGGAATAGGCCTCTTGGGGATCCCTCGTTAAAAAAACGCATTGCAAAGGGTACCCCTTGGGTAATGAGGAAATGACTTTTTCCGCCAATCCAATCCAAATGAGAGGCGCCACTGATAAAGCTTGCGCAGGGCTCTAATTTAGCTCGGGCCGGTCCTGTATTATACATATGTATACTGGATTACAAATCCTATGACTTTTTATTATTATAATAATTCATTAAATATTTAAGAATATAATATGGTATAGCCCTTATAAATATATACACCTGACAATGTCTCTATTAAGTTTTTAGTTCAAATTTTTCATAATTAAATCCTGCAATGAGGAAAGGTAAATTGAAAAGGGCAGATTTTTTAACCACAAATTATCTCACGCCAACGAGGTTTCTTTTCTTTTTTTTTGTGATTTTAATTAGCGGTGAGCTTTAAGCGGACAGAGTTAAGCTACGATTTATTTTAGCGCTTGTTCGCATTTGGCGAGCAGACGCTGTCGTTTCAAGGTACGTACATATAAATATTACCAAAAAAAAACTTTTTAAAAATAATAAAAACCAAGAACTGGTAATTATATTGAAACTGTTTATTTTTAAGAAGCGCAGCACATTTGTCGAAGAGAGCTCCAGTACGATCATTTTCCATTTTAATTGGAGTAAATCCACCTTCAGCCTAATAATTATGTAGCTTTTTGACCAACCATTTTCACTTCGCTTGTATTAAAAAAGAATAAGTCCAACTAAAATACTCTTCGGAGCTAAACTCTTGAAATCTGACAAAAAAAACTCCCATACAACTCTCTTATATCCCATTGTTATACCTAAGTATTAATATATTGTTATGAAACTGAACTGGGTTTCATAACATTTTTATTTTAAGAGGTAAACACTTTTGCAGCTTAAAACTACTTAAATCTTATAGCTAAACTATTTTCTCTTCTTGCAATAAGATTATACAGGGTGATTTGCATAAGGTGTGACAAAAAGCTAGGGCGTGTAGGTTGGACTTAGACAAGAAAAAAATCGTATGGGAGGGGGGGTCTATTTCCCCCCGTTTAGGCGGGAGGGGCAATTTGAGAAAAAAATCACTTAAAACAGAAAAAAAAATATTAAAAAACAACGGTGATACCTACAGAGTAGTGCTATAGCATTTTGAAAAGCCAGAAATACATTCTTTAATTTTGTTTTCAAATAAGGTTGTTCGAGTGAATAGTTTTTGAAAAATTAATTTTCAAAATGAAAATTTTGAAAAAAAAATGAAAATTTTGTTTTTAAACAATTTTTTTTCAAAATTTTACGTAATTAAGTATTATTTTTTTATTCAATATTCAATGCTCTTATTAATTTTTGATCAAACACAAAAAACCGGATGTCAAAATGTTTTGTAGTTTTTGAGAAAATCAAAAATAACAAAAACTACTTCTGTTCTAAGAAGCCTTTTATTTTAGTTTTTGGATTCTTAGGTGAATTTACGATTGAAAGGATTAACTTTCTTTTTACTATTTTTTTAATTATCGGTCTTATTAGCATACAATAATGTGACAAAGTACTGGATTAATCATATTTCACACATTTTTTCATTGAGAACACCTGCGTGAGAGCATTGGTTTAAAATTGACCTGCCACTTTTTTATTACGGTGGGGTCGGCTTGGCGACGCGACCTGTTTTGTTGTACAAATTATTTCTAATTTGAATGTCAAGTCGTCAACATATCACGATGTCAAATTACTATCGTGCCGAATTAACGGATATGCATTACTGCTACGGTAGTATGGTCCAAGTCGTGAAGCGCAAAGACTCTACGCTGAAATGTATCCCAATAGGAGGTGTCCCAGTCATACGATATTTTCAAGAATCCATCAACGTGTTCGAGAACACGGAGTACTGGAGCACCGAGGGAGAGAAAGTTCATCTTCTGCATCAGTACACATACAGGAAAGAATTTTGGATATGGTCCGACGTAAACCCTCCCTTAGCACAAGGAGAATAGCTACTATGCTTCAGTTGCCCCAAACTAGAGTATGGGCAGTGCTTCGTACCACACTACACCAGTTCAGGAGCTAACCGCAAACGACAAGTTACTGAGAGCTGCATTTTGTCGAACATTATTGCTAAGAGATGAAACTGAACATAATTACTTTGGAAGGATATTCTGGACGGATGAAGCTCAGTTTACCAGAGATGGAGTAACAAATTTCCACAATTTACATCAGCAATCCGCATAACAAGAAACAACCCAAATCTCAACACCGCTTTAGCTGTAATGTTTGGCTTGGTATTGTTGGACGAACAGTTATTGGACCACGGTTCCTAAATTCAGTCATAAATGGAGAATCCTATCTGCAGTTACTACGAGACCTTCTGCCCGATTTGAATGACAATGTTCCCTTGACCATAGCAGACAATTTAATCTACCAGTAAGATGGAGCTCCAGCACACTAAAGCCGCACTATAAGGAACTGGCTTGATGAACATTTTAGTGACCGTTGGATTGAAAGAGGAGGTCCAATAGAATGGTTTCAAGATTCAGGAACATTTTTGTTCTTATTACGCAATTGCATTTTTCTGTCACTAGTTAGGGCGTGTAACGTTGCATTATTTAAAAAACATTCGCAGGTCAATATTAATCCAATGCTCTCACGCAGGTGTTCTCAATGAAAAAATGTGTTAATCCAGTACTTTGTCACTTTATTGTATGCTTATAAGACTGATAATAAAAAAATTTTACAAAAAAAGTTAATCCTTTATTTCGTAAATTCACCTAAGAATCCAAAAACGTAAAAACTAAAATAATATGCTTTTCTTAGAACAAAAGTAGTTTTTGTTCTCATACGATTTGTCTCATACGATTTTTTTCTTGTCTAAGTCCAACCTACACGCCCTAGCTTTTTGTCACACCTTATGCAAATCACCCTGTATAAGCTTATAATCTTAAAAGAATCCTTTTCTGAAAACTCAGCTCTAAATATGTCCATATAATCCAATAACAAGTCATGTTTAAGAGTTAAGATCATTTCATATTTCTATGAAAACCCTAAAAGAATTTGAGTTTAATACCTTCTATATCAAGAAACAATCTGAAGTTCAAAGAATAAAAGCTTTGCAGTAGGATCCGAATGAGATCTTTAATGCAGTAAACTTTACTTTTCTAAATTAGTAAATTAGTACTAGACGTAACAAATATTAAAAAGTTACAGTTCGGCCAACCCTGTACTCGACACAAAAGAAAATATATCAGCTGAAATGTCAGTTGTTCTTCAAAATTCCCCTTGGATAGTTTACGAGTAGTATACCAAAAATTTTTGGAATTGAATTGAATTGAACTTTATTGAGACTTTTGAATTTTCGATTACATTATTATACTTATTCTAGCAAAAGCAATAGCTTAAATCACACTGAAGTGGCTATAATGTATTGCCTTCTTTTTCGATTACATATTACACCCCGACTCCACAAGATATCTGTCTCTCCAACTCAATGTCTGACATCTCTATCTCTACATTTTCTTATTGCTTCGCTGGGCAAATTATGTCATGATTTTTCATTTCTATCCCTACTGCACGGGATGTGTTTTGTGCGGACAACAGAAATTAGCAAAAGGTTAATCTAACAAAAATTATATATATTTGCAAAGAAAAGAATGCGCATCTACCTAAAGTATAAATAAATAACACCAAACATAACTTAACGCACGAACAAATGAATAACATGACACCTTAATGTATTTACTTACAAAATAAAAAAAAATATTTGCCGACGGAGTACTTGACAAGAACCAATTAAATGGGAAGACACGAAATAATGAGACAAAAGTACGAAAAAAACCATTTGTCAAATTTCATATCAGACATCTATATCAAGACAAAACCGCTGACATAGATCGCTGACATCACATCATAAGAGGAAATATCGCGTCTCCATTGAAGATTTCATATCATGATGAGCATCCTGAGAGAATTTATCTCCTGTGGAGTCGGGGTGTTAGGAACAGCCTCGTGGCAGACATTTGTTATATAATGTATATTATAGAGTTGTACTGCTCTTGCTCATGAGCATTTATATATAGCTTGTGACGATTGTCACTAATACATACAATTCTTAACCTAACTTATAGGGATACTCTCTACACATATGCAAGTCCTACTATCACAAATAAAAACAAGAACAAAAACAAACAATAAGCGTGAGAAGTTCAAAAGTATTAATTTTAATCCTTACGACAATTCACTAATGTAAGAAAAACCTACAATATTTTTTTCAAGCACAACCACAAACATACAAAATATTTTTTCATAAGGTTTTTTTAAAGGCGCGATAGGTTGGTTGCTTGTGTGCGTATTTTTTCTCTGTGCCGTTCTCTTCTTTTGAGTGACTATATTCTTTTTTTTTCGTGATACTGGATTTATTTCTGTCGATTAATTTTTTTTAATGATATAGACCAGTGCTTTTCAAACTTTTTGAGTACGCGACCCCTTTGCTAGTAACAAAATTTTGGCGACCCCCCCCCCCCATATAATGTGTCAGTTATTTAAAAAGCTACATACACTGAACCCCTTCCTAGCTCGGTCTAATTACACAAGATTTTATTCGCGATGAAATTTTCTCCCGTATTGCCAAAATAAAAATTGTAGCAGGCCTTGCAGTAGTTTTCATTTTTTTGAATTCCTAAGTGCGCATCAGAATTGTCGTTTAATTTTTTTCAACAGAGAGAAAGTACTCATTTCAAAATTAAGTGTTGATGGACAAGTTTCTCAAAAGACCTTTGCAGCCTTGCACATCCGGTGCAAGTGGAAGCGGAGGGAGCAACGAAAAAAAATAGTTTTTGTTTGTTTTTGTTTGTTGTTGTTTGGAAGTTTTATCTGCCGAAAGTATGAAATCATCAAAGCTTATTCGACATCTCTCAACTAAATATTCAAAAGAAGCAGATATAAGCTGTTAGAATTTTTCGAACGAAAATTGAAATCCCTTAACCAGCAACAAAGTACTGTGGTTCAGAAAATAAGTCTTATTTGAACATACCTGTTTTTGTTTGAACGTAATCGCGATCTAAATACATATGTACATTGCTAATTGTAGCGATGGTGCTAAAGCTTTGACGGGCAACAAAAGTGGGCTCATTGCAAAATTTAAATTAATAATGCCAACGTTTCATGGACACACTGCTTTCTTCATCGACAAGTTCTGGCATCCCAGGTGTTATCTTCTGAATTAAATGATGTGCTTAAAGATGTGATTAGAGTTGTGAACTCTATTAAAGGCAAGGCCTTGGAAAGTTGGCTGTTTAGGATTATACGTGATGAAATGGGTTCACTTTACAATCGACCCTATCGAGGTAGCCGTCGGCGTCGGAGCGGAATTCTCCGATTTCCTACGAATCGGAGACATTTTGCTTTATGGTATTTCTCCGATCAGCTGATCGGAAATTCCGTCCGACGAAATTCAACGCATGCCATTTGTGTGCGATGAAGCACTTCTAATGGTCTTATTTCTGACATATACAAACAAAATTTTCTCCGAAATCCTCCGACAAGTTCTTGTTGCGGAAAGTGTTTTCTTTTTAGAGAAATAGTTAATTAAAATGTAAGTAATAAAGAAATTAAATTAAAGATTAACTAAACAATTTATTATTTTTTTTGACACTTCAAATGGAAACAAAAAACATGTATGGAAATAGGTAGGAGACTTTATTCGATAGTTTTGATTCAAGAATCGGTGCATTTTTTTTTTTTTATAAACAATAATAAATTATTATACTCTCTTACGGATTTGTCATGGTTTAAAACGCTTATGGTGTTTATTTTATAAAAAAATTATCGAAAATATATTGCATTTTCAAAATATCGGTTAATAAGCACATCTCTGTCTGAAATTTATATCCATCGCAATACCTCGTTGGATTTCTGTAAAATTTCTTCCGATGAAAGCTACTACGAACCAAAATTGAATCTTCGACGAAGGATGCGTTGCGGAGAAAGTTCCGCTCCGACGGTTTCTTCGATGGGGCCGAATATCTCCTTTTCACACACAGGTCAGATGGCTGTCAAAAGGAAAGAAATTGACACGAGTTTTGGAATTGAAAGCCGAATTATTGATTTTCTTACTAGATTCAAAATCTGGAAATTCGAATCGTTTTTCTGATCCCATCTGGCTCTTAAAATTATCATTTCTTGCTAACCTTTTCAACCACATAAACATATGGAATAAGAGCCTCCAGGGGAGAGAAGAAATTATTATAACTGCAAAAGATAAAATCAGAGGATTCCTCGCAAAACTTTGTTTTTGGTCAAAGTCTTTACAAACAAACAGTTATGATTATTTTCCCTGCTTTGATCCTCGAAGAAATTTCATCAGATAAATCGATATCATTAAGCTCTCATATTCATTTCATGGTACAGAGTTTGCATAATTTAGTGAAGAAACTATTAACTTACTTTCCGGAACTGGATTCTGAAAGTGGAGATGGACAAACATGGGTATTAAATCCTTTTTTGAATATGTCAGTCAAACTCGTCAATCGACCATCGGTAAAGATGAAAGAAAATCTTAAAGATTTAGCTGCAGATGGCATACTGAGAATGGAATTCAATTTGAAAAAAAAAAACGATTGACAATTTTTGGATAAAGAGAAGAGGAGAGTATCCTAAGCTGGCAAACGAGGCTTTGAAGTTGTTACTGCCATTCGCCACTTCATACCTGTGTGAAGTCACACTCTTCAATGTTTGACATTAAAACTAAAAAAAAAAACAGACTAAATTTGGAAAATGATTTAATCTTAAAAGTGTCAAAAACTAATCCAAGATTTCAACGTTTATTGAAAAATAAACAGGTTTATATGTCGCACTAAAAATTTTTTTGTTTCATTTAATTTTTTTAGCACAGGACTTTTGTTTTTTAATCTTACCGGCTTGCGACCGCGACCCCGCAAGGATCTCTTCGCGACCCCCCAGGGGGTCGCGACCCACAGTTTGAAAAACACTGATATAGACCATATAAATGAATCTTAAATTTGTATTTCATATTTAAATATTGAAATATTCATTTGATATTTGTTTGGTATTCTCAAAAAATAAAACGAAGCCATTTTTGGTTGAGTAGTAGTAGCAGTATTTTTACTTCTTAAGTATTTTTTTTAAAGAAGTTGGTCACACTAGGAGGAGTGGATTGGGAATTGTTTACATTTTTTCATAGTGTATTTTCAAAGGCGCGACGAGTTGAATTCTTATCTCTCTTTCACCATCACACTTCTTATTTTCATCTATTTCTCGTTTCTATGTACTTAAAAAAAATTTACTGATTAGAAACACGTGGAGAGTGTCCCTACTCATTATTAGATATACTCTGCTAACTTAACAACTAAAATACAAACGATTAATGCGCCTGAGCATTTTGATAGTGTTTTTGTTTCTGTTTTTACATTCTTTTGATGTGTTTTTAGTAGAGCGAGAGCTCTCTATGCAATAGAACATACATACATACAAATATTATCACAGTATACGAGAGTGTATGAGCGGTATTTAGATATTTAGAATTAACTTTTATTTTTTGTTAGATGAGTGAGTGGAAGACTCAGTGAATTGTTGATAATTACAATGGTTATGGTATACTGGCTGTGTTTCTCTTGAGCTTATCTAGCCAAAGCTCTGAGTTATAAATTAGAGTTATTGTTTTAATATAAAAAAAAATATACATATAGTAATTGATTTGAATTTGCTCTACACTTAGTTTACAAGGTACAAAAGTTATCACAGTTTACAAATAGTTCTCTAGTTATAGAGTTTAAAGGTGAAAAGGTTTTGAATAAAACTTAACATAAGGGTGTAAGTACTGTCCTGCAATATTATGGAAATTTAGGGAATATTATTTTATGGATTTTAGTTGATTGTCGATAAATCTTTTAGATTTATTTAGAATCGGTTTCAAAATAATGTTTTTTGAATTAAATTGTGGTAGTCAGAGTAAGGGTAGGTGAATGAATTTGTATTTCAAAGGTTTTAGCCACGATTTTGGTTTGACGTGGCGGTCAGGTAAAATTGTGGAGGAGTTATCTCTGCGGGTTCAAGATCCCTTGTGGAGACTCCGATAGGCGAAAGGTAGTTAACATTGTCCCAAGAGGACCCGGTCTGGGATAGAGTTATAAAGTTAATTAAATCATTATCCAAAAGATCGAGTCTAGATATGGTTTTCTTCATTTGAAGGAGAGCATATCTGAGAAACGGAATGGTGTTAGTTTCGTTATGTAAATGTTCGTTGGAGAATCTTTTAGTTCGGTTTTGGAAGTTTATGGCGGCACAAAGCCTTAGTATTTTTCGCTCCAGTGCTTCTAGTTCCAAGGCAGCCGTGGGGAAGATGGTGAACCAAATAGGAAAAGCATAAGCCATTATTGGTCTGATCAGTGTTTTGTAGAAAAGTAACTTGGATTTTTTGTTTAAGGCTTTATGTTTGAAATATGGCATAAGCATATTTGAAGCTTTCCTAGATTTTTCCAAGGTGGACCTAGCATGTTTGTTGAATTTAAACAGGTTGTTAAGATTGACGCCAAGGTATTTTAAATTATTCTTGGCGTAAATAGTGCTACCGTTTAGATTAATGAAAATGTTTTTACTTTCACTGACGACCCCTTCGGGACCCTTCCTCCTTGCATTTCTCAAACAGATTAGTTCCGTTTTGGGGATGTTAAGTTTAATGCCCCAGGTGTTATAGTAGTCGTCAATGATTTTGAGGTGTTTTTCTAAGTGACGAGTGGCAGTAGTGGGGTATTCGTGACTGCAATACGCAATAGTATCGTCTGCGTAGAGGAGGCCAGTTGAAGAGAGTTGATTATCAGAAAAGTAATGCGGGAAGTCATGCAGAAAGATGTTAAAGAGCTGTGGTCCCAGGATTGAGCCTTGCGGTACACCGCTGTTACACTCACAGATGTCTGATTTGGTACTCTGAATTTGAATAAAAAAGGTTCTGTTTGAAAGGAAGTTTTCAAGAATATTAATAATGTAACGAGGAAAGTCGAGAGACCCAATCTTAAAGAGGAGACCATCCCTCCACACGCAGTCGAATGCCTTTTCAACATCAAGTGAACAGGCAACAGGCAACAACATCGTTTTGAAGTTTAAGTAGGGCGTGGACTGTTGAGTGACCTCTCCGGAATCCGAATTGGTAATCCGGGATTGGGTCTACAGGGTTATCTGTGGAGTCATTCATTTTATTGAGAATGATGCGTTCCAAGATTTTCCCTACGTTTGAGAGAAGAGAAATTGGTCTGAAGTTATTAATGTCGGAGTTGTTCTGGTTTTTGATAATGGGTAGGATTCTTGCCTCCTTCCAAAGCTTAGGAAAGTAACCGTTATTAATGCAGTTATTGAAAATCACTGTTAACATCTTAATCGCCAAGGTGGAAAGTTACTTTAAAGCAAAGTTCGTGATTTCGTCAGGGCCTGAGGATTTTTTTTGCTTGATGGAGTCAATGGTGTTTTTAACAATATCCATGTTAGTGAAAATATCTGATGCTATGGGACTCAAGGCTGTGTTCTCTTGGCTAAAGGGTAGGATGTGTTCAGGTTTAGATTGCCTTATCTCTGAGGCTGAAAATTTAGCGGTATCAGTTACAGAATGGTTGAAATCCGGAGTTCTTTGGCAAAGGCTGAGACAATGCTCTCTTCGTTAGTTATCATATTGTTATTTACTGAAACCTTGTTACACATGAATTTTTTCTTATTCCCTACTAGCTTGAAGATTTCCCTAAATGCCTGGGGGCCCGTGTGGATTTTGGATAATCTGTCACTAAGTTGTTTGTTAAGCCATAAGATTACTTTGTCTCTGATGATATTGTTGAGTAACGAAACTCTAGAGGAAAGTTCTCTATATGGAGTGTTAATCCTGTTATATGAATTATGATAAATGATCTTGAGGCATTTTTGCCATTGATGTTTTACCTTAAAGAGGTTTTCGATTTCATTTGGAAGGTTCCAATATTTTTTGAATGAGACAATGTTCCTGGTTGAGTTACTCTCGAGACAGGTGAGAAGTAACGAGTTGAAGCTTAAAATATGAATATCAATTTCGATGTTGGATAAGCAGGATTGGATAGGAGGGAAGAAATCCCAGAGGGCGGTGTCCAGATCTTCTCTAAATTGGTTCCAGTTAGTATTTTTAAATGACCTGGAGGAAAGTGGTTTTTTAATGCAAATATTGGTATCATCTAAGCTTATCTTAAGAAGGAGGGGATAATGATCAGTGAAAGTAGGAAGGGTTTCAATAGTAAAATTCGGATCTATTCGATTTATCAGGTCGCTAGAGATTAAGAAGTGATCCGAAATGATGAGCTTCGAGGAAATGATGGAGTGTTCGAAGTAATGTTAATTAAAGAGGGTTGAATGTCCTTGACCAGTTTAAGAGTGAGTTTCCATTCACATTTTGCCATGCGTCCCCCCAGATAGGGCTTCTTGCATTTAGGTCTCAATTTTGTTAAGTTCAGCTGTTAATAGAGATGGGGAACAGTTGGTTGGGAAGTAGACCGAGCCCAGGAGTAATTTTTTGGGTGTATTATTAACAATTAGTTTAATGGACACAAAGATGGTAGGGATAAGTGTTGATTGGAAGTACACAGATTCATAAAGAATGTTTTTCCTTAAGAGGAGGGCAACCCCTTGAAGCTCATCATTTCTAAGAGCAAAGAACTCATCGATGAACACTTTATGTTTATTGTTTAAGTGAGTTTCTTGAATGAACGCCACTGAACAATTGCTGGCTTGGAGAATTTTAGATAATACTCTTCTCCTTGCCTGACTAACTAAGGACGAAATGTTAAAAGTAATGAGTTTGAAAATCATCATTTCGAACTGACTAAAAGCTGGTTCACCAGATCAAGGTACGCTAATCGCTTGCTTATTATAGAATCGAATTTTCCGAGGTTTGACATAAAGTGTTCGATATTTGAAATGAGTTAGTTCATCTCAACTCCAAAGAGGTCTTTAGATAAATTTATGAAATCGTTTATGGCACTGGCCCCCGACTGTTTGTTACTATTTTTTGATGTGAGAGGAACACTGGGAATATTATTGTATGTAGAAGACTGAGTGGCGCCAAAGTGACTAGCGTAAGAGACCCCAGGAGCAACAAGGTTTCCATTTGCAACAGCTTTAGAGAGAGCTTTGGCGTTTGTGATTTTTTCTTTAGCAGAACTTATCTTTTGTTTTCTGTTTGCTTCATAGTGTTTATAGGCTACGCAGCCCTTGAAATTAGCTGGGTGATCTTCACCACAGTTAATACATTTCGCTTTGCTACCCTCTTGTTTCGCGACGGCACAGCAGCCCGGGTCATGTTTCTGTGTGCATTTAACACAGTTGTAATTATTGGCACAATTTTTAGCCAGGTGTCCAAACTGCTGGCACCGTCTGCATTGCAAGGAGCCCTTGTTGCCCCTTGGTTTCTCCGAGTATACCCGCGTGTTAAAAAGATATCTGATTTTTAGGAGCTCGTCCGGGCTCGTGTCAGGTTGAAGACGGACGAGGAATAAGTTGTACCGTATTTTTTCCGTATTTTTTCAAAAATAGTTACCTTTTCAACGTTGGCAACTTTACTTTTTAGTTCTTCCAGAATTTCCGATTCTTGGAAGTCCAGGGTGAGTCCCCTCAGAACAATGTTCGAAGTTCTGTCCTCCTTCAGAGTGAAGGAGTGAGCGTCAATGTTTTCGGTACTCCTGAAGAGTTCCATGAGTTCCATGAGACTCCACTATTGTCTACGTATAGCCTACTTGAGCTACCGCGATTTATAATTTTATAAGAGAATGGAAGATGGAACCGAGTTTTCCTTGAAATCGCAAATAAGTTTCCTAACGTTTACATTTCGCATAAATATTGAAGGACAGTACTTACCCCTGGATTCCGGTGGCACGTTCTCCGCTTTCTTATTGCTGTCTTCCATAGCTGTTGCTGCGTTCTTGAGTCCATCGCTGTTATGGTTGTCTTTTGGGTTTGCTGAGGTTTCTTCCTCTTGTTCATCAATCTCAATTGGCAACTCGTTAATAGTTGATTGGTTCAGCTGGTGCGCCAAGTTTGGGTACATGTTAGCGTTTTTGGAGACTTGTATTTTAAGTCCCAAGTCCAATATGGAGTACCTGTTGCTATTGGGTGTTGCGCCCGTGCTTGCGTTGTGTTGAGGATGTTTGGCCGAGAATGTCAATTCGTTGCTTGGAGTAAGCCATGAGTAGTCGTTGGACTCTTGGTGCTGCACTGAGTTAACAGGCTGACGTTTTTTTTGTTGCAGTGTGAGACTTGCTGAGTGCCAGTAGTTGGTGAGCGGCTTCCAGCTTTCTTTTGCCAGGTTTTCTTCTGTTAGGAGTATCCCCGATGTGCCTCATTATGGGGCGATGGGCTGCCCCGATTATGTTAGGGCACCAACAGTTCTTTAGTGCTTGAATTCACAGAATGAAAGGAATAAACACGCACGAGTTTTGTTTCTTTATTCTTTTTTAATTTTTTATGTTATTTTTGATCAGAATTTTGGTCAAATAGATAATTCACCGGGGTTAACAAACTTTAAACATTGTTTTTGTCAAGTTTTAATGGTTTTTAATGGGCGGATTACAATTAAAATTTGGGATTATTGAAAATTATTTAATCAGCTGTGTGTGTGTAGTCTAATCGCCAACCGGAAAAAAAAATAGCTGGATAGCTTTAGATTTCTGCTTGACATCAGCTGTTTCGTTAATCAGTTGTTTTTTCCTATGGGATTACATTTGGATACGTACCCGAACGCGGCCATTGTATATAAACTTATAAAGTGACAAATCTTTACTTGTCAGAGTGCCTAGGTGGCTCTTCAACCGAATTGCCTCATGAGAATACTATTAAGTTTATATACAATGGTTTGACCTTAAAATTTTAGATTTGATTGGTTTGATATTTTAGAAAAAATTAATATAACTAGTAAATATTTACAAAGTCGGTCTGTTAATTTATCTAACAGCGTTCTAGTTCTGGAAGCTACTAAGAACTGTTTAGTGGAAATGCGACCAGAAGAACAATTCACTAACTGTATGCAATCAGCTGAAGCCATAGCTCTAAATCTAGAAATACCATCACAGTTTCCTCAAATGATATGTATGCGCTCTAAGAAGAGGAAAAGGTTTTACATTGATGAATTCCCTGAAACAATTTTAGAGCCAGAACAAAAATTTAAGGTAGATTTTTACTATAAAATATTAGACCAAGGGAATAGTTCCATTGCTGAAAGATTTGAACAGCTAAAAGAAAGAGTTTTGACATTTGAAGAGCCCAAAGATTTAAATGGTGCGGAATTGCATCAAGAGCTATTACTTTTATCTCCACTTCTAAACATAGCTGGGCATTAACTCGTTAATCCGTTAATCGTTAATTAACGAAGTTAAAATTTTGATTAACGAATTAACTTTTAAAAATGTTAACGGACACGTTAAATCCGTTAATCCACGTTAAGTCCGTTAATCGTTAATCCAATGCTTACTATTTACCGCGCGGCTCGAAAAACAGGTTCAGACAAGTATGAGACAAGTGCCGTGCGGCGCGTGCCGCGGGTGAAACAAAAACAGCTAGGTACGTGTTATATTTTGACGGCGCGTGCGAGTGAGAAAACTGCGAAGAGATTCGTTTCGTTTGATCATTTCAATCTGCCGGTCGTCCACTATGTGCGCGATAAGTTCAACCAACTTCGTTAAACTTTTTATTCAACTCTTTCGTTGGATAAACGAATTTACAACATCTTACACTAGTGCAGCAACTTACGTAATTCACGTTGAGCAACTAAAGTTGAACAAAATGCGTTTGGAACCCCGTACACATAATTGACCAACTTTCCCATATGTTGATTAACCCCGCACACCTAGTTGATCAACTCTTAAAACTTATTCCAGTGTTGAAAAGCTCCGTACACCTAGTTCATCAACTTACTCAAATGTTGAATAACCTCGTACACTAGTTGATAAACTTGTTCGATTTTGACAAAAAAAAAGTTTTTCGAGTTGATCAACTGCATTTTCGATATGGCTGCTCAAGCAGTTGATGAACAAGTTGATACCTTCGTACACTTAACCAAGGATCACTCGTTGGGGAACGCGTTGAACGCACCACGATAAACAAAAAACTCAAACGTCAAACCTGAAATAATTTTGACTTCAGTTCGGAAAAAAGCCAAGACGATTCTGGGTAGATGATTTTTTCTTGAGTCGCGAAGAAAATTGTTTTTTCAATGAAATATATGAGAAATTAAAGTCGATTGACCCCACCGCGCCCGTGAATTCGAATTCAAAGTTTAGGCAATTGCATTTTCGAGGAAATTTGAGACCAAGCCAATTCCCTGGCATCTCGATTTTTATAAGAGGGGCTCTTAATGTCCCATATATTGGGCTTTTCCTCAATTGCTGAAATCATTTACAAAATTAATTCCGTGGTCCACTCTGATTTTTTATCACATTCCATGACGAAAAACCAAAATAAACTACAGTTTGCAAGTTGCAACAACTGCAAGTTCATGGCAACGCCATAGTTCAACCACGTAGACACATTTCACTGCAGCCAACGCAACGCAACACAATATTACGTTGCTCAACGTGTTGATCGAACATTTTCAAGGAGCAACACGAGCTCGTACACTACCCGTACACTGGTTGCGCAATTCGTTGAGCAACGGCCAACAACTAGATCCAACCCGTTGGTTGAACAGAATTGAAGGCACCGTTCATTAGAATTGAATGCGTTGAATTCGAAATTTGTGCGTTAATCGCCTAGTGGACGACCGGCATTACTTAGCGCCAGTGCTCAGAGTAAAAAAATATAAAAAATGGAATTTTTATCACATGTTAACGGATTAACGATTAACGTTAACTTGCGTTAATTCTTCTGAAATTTAACGCTTTAACGTTTAACGAAGCTAACTTTTTTAGTAGCGGATTAACGATTAACGAAGTTAACTGTTTGATTAACGGTGCCCAGCTATGCTTCTAAAACAAAGCAGTAACTGAGTTTGCTTAAACAAAAGGCAGAAAAGTTAATCTATTGCACTAAGTTCGGTTCAACTTATTTGTATTAATATAATAATTTTATTATTATTTCCTGCACTGAATAAATATGTAAATATGAATATAAAACTTTGAATTCAACACTAATTAATGAGTAAATTATTTATTTGTATGTTGTTATGTTTTTGAATTAGTTTTTAAATACTTTTTACTTCAAAAAATATTTTTTTCACTTCCTATATTTTTGTGATATATTTTTTGACTTTAGTTTACAATTATTTTTGTATTCTTTGGTTACTATTGTTTTTCTGATATATTTTTGATTTCTAGGAATAGGCCTCTTGGGGATACCTGGTAAAAAACGCATTGCAAAGTCTACCCCTTGAATAATGAGGAAAGCTTGCGCAGGGCTCTATTTTAGCTCGGGCCGGTCCTTAATGAGAATTTTATTTTTTCTATGTCGATTTCCTTTACACACTAGGGATTTCGATCCTGGATAGAAAATTTTTCGTGAAATTTTAAGATTTTGATCAATGTCACAGTTGTGTGAAAGAACGCAAAATCTGGCGAGGGATCAAATTCTTCACACAGAAATTGATTTTTTATGTATATGAAGGAAATCGACATTGATCTCCGATTATAATTAATAATAATAATTATTATTCCGTACATTTATGACGATTTTTATTTCGAGGCTTATGTGATATTGCAGTTTGTGATTACATGTTGTTTTTTACTTTCCTTAATTTAAGGTTGAATAAAACAAACTGTAAGTGAGGGAGGCGCTGGGACTCTAGGAATGTTCAATTTTCCATAACTCTGGCGCATAAATCATTCTGAATTTGGAATTTATTATGTTTGCATTCAGGGCAGTGGTGGTTTTTAGTTTATTGGCATAGACCTATGGCTTAAGAAAACGCCACAAGATGAAGTCTAACGGGGTCAAATCCCACGATCTCGGAGGCCAATTCACATTGCCTCAGCATGACCATGTTTGGAAATCGCTCGTGGAAAATGTCAATTTTTTATGTTCTGGTGGCTGGTAGCGTCCACTTGTTGAAACCACATGTTTTCGGTGTTCTTACCATTCGATTCGGACCAAAAAACGTTGGTTGGTTGGTAATGGCTTGCCCAACGTTCACAAAGAAGTATGAACCGATGATGCGTGCCCAAAATCCACACCAAAAAGTGGCTTTTTTCTGGATAGATACATTCCAATTTGTAGAATTCGTGATCATCCAAAATTTTAAAATTTTCGCCCAGTCAGCGAACAATGTCATTAATTATGGTCTTTGTTCAGGTGTAGCCGCGAGTCATGGTGCATAATTCGCCAAGTTGTGGTCTGCGAAAAGTCGAGTTCTTGTGCGCGGCGTGCGATTAGCTGTCCAGATTATCCTGCAGACTCTTACGGACAGATATTGCATCTCGTTGACGTACGGATGGTGGCGGATTCTTCACTTAATAGATCGAGTCGATTCTATCCACGACGTTGTGAATTGTTCCCTCGGAATAGCGATTATGGCGACCATAAAATGCCGAAAAAAGCGCGAAATGTAGCTAGAACAGAAGAATAATTACAATAACATACTATTTAACGCTATATTACTCCCCAAGTTGATTTGGCATGACAGACTTAATAAATGACAGCACATTTGACGAATCTAGCTTCAACAATATGGCCCCAATCACACTTGTTTTGAAGGTTAAGATGTAAATAGCTATTTCTCGGACTTTAGTTATGATTGTACGAAAGACTTTCTTTTTAAATTTGTTGATTGGTCTCTGTATTTGTTTTCTTTGTACATCACCATAATATATAGTTGTATGTCCTTTTATGTGTTATTGTTTATACGAACTATCGTTAATGTTTGTGGGCTCAGAAGAAATCTATTTAAAAAAATGCTAGTTAAAAAGTGCTTACAATTAAGAAAGAGTAAGGTAAAGTTCTTTGCAATTCGAAAAACTTACAACTTTCCGTTGAAAAATATGCATTTTAACAAATAAGCTGTGATCTACTGTAATTCTAAACAAAATTTGAAATATCAAAAAAGTAAAATATTTAATTTGAACACAATTGATCAACCGCAATTAATGAATTCGAATATTCAAATTTTGTGTTCTTGTAGTCGAATTTAAGATTAATTGAGAATGCTTATTTACATTTTTAACCTTGAACCAGAAAAAAGCCTTTAAGTACTTGTCATGGTCATATAAATGTTTTATTAACTTAACGTGAACAGGTTCAGTTGCACCCATTTAAGCAAAAAAAAAAAAAAAAAAAAACGAATATCAGTCTAACCTGATATACATTATACTCCTACTAACCTCATCTTTTGAAAGCGAGTCGGTTGGGATTTCGTGACTACACATATCTGCGAATAATTGACGTAATTTGTTTTTGAATAGAGAGGTTCTATAAAAGCTTGTATTCAGTAAAATGAGATATTTAATCTTATTCCTTTAGAGTCAGATGAATTCGTCTAAAACAATAATCCTATTCCTTTTGCAAACCATAATACCGTCCTTGCGAAATGTGAAAGTATCTGCATTGTGCCCATTTAATCCAATTGCTGGCTTAGGCAAGCCGTACGCTCCAGCCTTGCCAACTCCTGCTCCAGGTGCGGATTTTTGTAATCTTGGACCAACAACATGTGAGGACTCAAAATACCGCTCATTCGACGGATCTTGTAACAATTTGGGTAATCCACAATTTGGCTTAGCCAATTATAAGTAATTTGAACCTACATTAAGAATTTATTATTGCGGATTGAAATGAATTTATTGAATTCCAATTCTAGATTCGGACGTCTATTACCAGCGAAATACAGCGATGGAATACGGCAGCCACCAAGGTCCCTCACCGGAGAACCATTACCGAATGCCAGACTCATATCGTTGTCGCTTTTCGGGGAAGTTGATGTTCCAGATCCAGATTTTACTCTCATGAATATGCAATGGGGTCAAATAATAGCCGGAGACCTAGGTCGGGTGGCAAATGGAACTTCTTCAAGTAAGTTAGATAAATATTTAAACAAAATGGACGTTGGTTATTTATTACTCATCAAGATGTGATTCGAAATGAATACCTGGACAGTTTTCACATTTTTTAAAGTTTGAAAATCGTTTATTGCTTATTTTTTTTAAATATCGAGTTTTTGATTAAGATGATCCAGAAGTTTTAAAAAATATTTTTAACGTACCGTCCGTCAGTCTGTGGATTTGAGTGTCTGTCCATCTTTGCGCCTATTGGTACTTTTTGCCTAAAATGCAAGTGCACTAAAGTCGTTTTGACTACCCTTAAA
Source organism: Philhelius festivus (assembly GCA_963931855.1). Classification (NCBI taxonomy): domain Eukaryota; kingdom Metazoa; phylum Arthropoda; class Insecta; order Diptera; family Syrphidae; genus Philhelius; species Philhelius festivus. The sequence goes on from OZ007555.1 coordinate 151,784,421, forward strand.
ATGTTAAACACTGTGCCAGCGTTAGGAACATAGGAAAGGATTGAAGATTAGGTACCGATACACATTGGTATTGAAGTTCTGAATATTAAAATGGAAGGCAATTTATAGCTGGGCAAAAGTTCCATATTCGTGTTGTTCGGCTAAATAAAGAATCTCTATACTTAACAGTACGTTCAAAGCTGGGAAAGGTGTAATTGTAAACTGATTAGTATTCCGGGTGGCGCAAATATTTCGGTTGAATTGTTTGATGAGAGGAATCAATATGGCTATTTATTAGATATTATAACACTGTTTATAAAAATAGCGATAAAATAATGAAACATATTGAACATTCCGACGGTGCTCGAGAGATGCAAATGATTCTGTTAAAGTGCAATCGCCCATCATTTGTATAGCTCTTCTTTGAATTCTATCCAGAAGACAAGGTGGTCTATAATACACCTACCGAGCACTGAAAACTGCTCGGTTTCCTCAATGCACCTCATAAATAGCAGCATAAGCGGTATCATATACATGTACATATATACAATAGTTTCCTTTTATTTACACTCAAAATATGTTCATATATGTTATTTACAATAATTAATTTCTTAAGTCTAATGCTTATTAATCTGCGAGCACAAAAGGGGCTCTGCTTCGTTAGGTTGGTTATGTTTTCTTTTTACATTTGAATAACATCCGTGCAACATCATAGAAGTTTTCGAAGCTGTCTTCTCCAGCTATTCCAAATGCTTGGTCCATGATGGAGAGCACCTGGAGACCTGGAGATATCGGTCGTCTGTGGCTGAGTTACATGTAATTAAATTAATAAGAGGACTGGGATGGGTTGGGATTTTTTTCAGCATCTTAGTGCTCAGATTGTAGATATATTTGTCAATCGGGACAACTCCTGAAGCTTCGTACAGCTTTTCATTGCTATAATAGCGGTAAGAGTTGGGTTTTCGGTGAATGGAGGTGTAATGGCGGAGAGCTTTTCGCTCGAATAATTGCAATTTTTTCGTATAAGTGGGGCTTATTGTAAACCATATAGGGAAACAATATGTTGCTTGTATAGCAGAAGCTTCGTCCTGGTTTGGAGACTTTTATAAGGGGACGTAAAAGGGATAAGGCATAATTTGCCTTACGAAGTGTGAGTTTGGTGTGTTGGTTAAACTTGAACCTTTGGAAGAAATCAACTCCAAGGTATTTAACACTTTGCTTGGGGGTGATAACTGTGTTATCAGGAAGAGTCAAAGAAAGGTTTTTGCATTTTGTTGCTAGGCCATTACGCGAGGGTCGTCTAAAACAGATTAGTTCTGTTTCATAGGGATTGACTTTAATTGGATAATATTCCCATAGTCTAAGGATGTGTGTCTTAACTCTTCGGAGGGCTACATCAGGGTTAATGGATGAGCTATATGTGATGGAGTACCTTCAGTACCAATGAAGTCAGAAACTTAAAATTCCGAATATTTGCTAAGCTAGTTAGGCACAGGCCTCACCAAATTTCAATTTTCTAGCATAAGCGGTTCATGAGATATAAGGAACCAAAAATCACAAAAACCGTAACTGACTGACAGATCATCAAAATTATGGAGGGCGTGGTATCCGCCCACTTTCTGAGAAAATATTTGATTTATATGGAGCCCTTCCGATTGCTGTAGAATGATGAAATTTGGTAGAGTGGTAAAGCTTAATGTACATTCAAAGCGAAAAATAGAAAATCTAAAAATTTTCATTCGAAGTGTCTTTTTATTGTCATTTTGAAAAATTCGATGGGTTTACTTGGCAAGTTTTTTTGTATGCCCAATTCGAAAGGTTTTAAAAACTTGACCAGTGAACCTATAAAATTTTAGTCAGTAATCATTGAATAATAAATTTTTTCTATTATATTGTAGCTGTTTCAATATTATTCTACTTTAAATATTCGGTATTAAACCTTGATGAAGTAAGAACTTTTAGATCTCAGTACTTTTCAGGTTTTTGTATAGAAGAATTTGGATCTTTTTTAACATTTGAAGCGCCGAAAGGATGAAGGTCTTAAGTGAAATTTTTTGAAATTTGGCTTTTTTCTTACAGATGAAAGTTTTATATGGAAACTTAAATTTCTAACACATCTGTACTCTTATATCGCCTATAGATTCATATTTAGCCAAAGATGAATGTGTTATATCTTATATGCAACCACTTTGGTAAAAAAAGTTATAGTAAATAAGCTTTAAATGCTTGTAACTCAAATGTTTAAAAATGTCGCTTAACACCTTCATCATTTCAACGCTTCATTTATGTTTTTGATTTGATTTCCTTTAATAGAATAAACTTTGGTGCGTCTCCAGTTCGTTTGAGGCCGAACTATACTTGGTGTCCACGTTACGTGCACTCTGGCATATAGAAATAAGATCAGTAAGGAATTTCAGTACTAGCTAGGCTGCTGAAAAAGAGATGCTGGCGGATGAACTTGTTATGGTCTTACAGGAGCTCTCATGTCCCTGCTGTCTTAAAAAAATGCCCTGTCCCTTTGGTATGGGAGTTGTGTCATCCGTTTAACTTCCCTAACACATATACAAGAAATTCGGATAATGATAACCCTTAAATAGCAACAAGGTCCAGAACGTCAAAGGATACTGATCTGAGAGTATATGTATACCTGGAACGTGAGAACTGAGAACAGCCCAGACACTACTCAATGGCTTGAATCTGTCCAAAAGAAGCGGGAAGCTCTCTGCTGTGCATTCACCTACCAAAGACGTTAAAAATCAGTGTTCCAAGTATCACAATACACATATCATCAAATAGCCAGCCAAACCAACGTTAGAGTGGCAGAAGATACACATGCAAATATGCTGCAGCGAACTGTCCGCTTATTTCAAGGCGGGAAAGCAGGATTTTCGAAACAACGAAGGTAAACTTGTCACGGTACCACAGGGAATAGTATAGATGTTTTCAAGCAGCATTTCCCGTAGCTGTTAAATGGGAATCGTGTAAAGTGCGTAAAAAAAGGAGAAAAGACGACCCGTTTCACTTAGTATGGAATAGATGGACTTAGCTATAAATAAGCTTAAAAACAATAAAGCCGCAGCGGCTGATGGCTTAACTGCAGAGCTCTTCAAATGCAGAGGTGATACATGAGTGGAAAGAAACATGATGACCATCAGCTCCATATAATCGGTCTACATCAAAGATGATCCTATATCCGGCAAGAAATATCGAGGCATATCACTACTTAATGTAAATATACGATCTTATCCAACTTGTTATGTGTGCGTCAGATATGACAGCGAACTCTGTCAGCTGTACCAACATATTAGTGGTGAGCGCATTCGAGTGATATAATCGATTACACAGCCCACAAAAAAAAAAAGTCCTCTGACTCTTGGTTTTTTGGCTCGCTGATTTCAAATCCGGAGTCCGTTTAACCCAACCAGGTCACCTATATTCGAATTCAGTGACTCCAAAAACAAAAGAATCAACTGGTTCGAGACCCCAAATCGTTAGATTTTAGGGATTTTACCTTCGTCAAAGGCCAAAAAACCTATGAGACACAACATGGTATCATCCAAGAGTCAGAGGACTTTTTTTTTGTGGGGCTGTGTTATAATCGATTCAGACAACCGAGATATCTCGATTCTTCACTCAAATCATTCGAATGCTCGTAGCCAAATCATTCGAATGATTCCTCAAATCTACTTACTCTAAGCGATATGGGGACTCGACACTCGAGTGCCTATTCGAGACCAAGAAGCGAATATTGAACGAAAAGACAGAAAAGAAAGCACACAACATCGAGAACTCGAGAAGTTATTTATTGATCTCGTGTGTGTGTATTCAACGATTGGGTTTATGTATATTTATGTTCATTTTCGCACTCGACGCATAGTTGAGGGTTGAATAAGTCCCCTATTACACGATGTCTCATGAGACGAGGCTCACGTAAGAGCGAAAAAGAAAGCAGATATGAGGAAATGAGATGCAAAAAAATATTCCCGGTGAGTACCGGGCTGATTTTTAGTAGTCTCATTTTGACGTTTCTTTTTCTCAAATTCGTTTTATGTTGTGTTGTGCATTAAAAAATACGAACAACAGTCAAATTTGAGACATGAGTCCCATGAGACATGAGTCAACGTGTAATAGCTTTTGCTTCACGGGATACAAATTTAAAAGGAAAGTCGAAAATGAGACATGTCTCATGAGGCAACGTGTAATAGGGGACTAAGGAATTGTTAAGGAAAAGCGGGAGGCGAGAACCATTACCTATGTTATGATTTTTTTGTTTTGTTTTCTTTTTTACCTTCAAATGGAGTGCTTGTTTCCTAAATTTTTTACTATCACGGCTGTTCTGATTTTCGACCGAATTGTAAAACGGAAACGAAAATGAAATCCGTACGGATTTAAAAAGGTTGTTCTGACTTCTGACCGGATTCAATGTTCAGTGCAAACAACTTGAAATCAAAAAAGCACTTTCGAAATCAGCTGTGCCCGTTCTCATTAGGTGTCAAACAAGTTTTGATTTTAATGTCGCTGAATTCAAAAGTTATTCTTTTTTAATATTATTATTTTAATATATTTATTTTAAACGGTAAGTTAATACCTTCTCTTAAAAAAAGTTAAACGGGTTGTTTATTAGATTTGTGAATTTGATTTAGAAGATGGATGTACCTGTTTGGGTTTTACTCGAAGAAGAAGATACTGTTGCAAGGCGCAATGCTCTCCTTGCAACGCGAAGGTATCGTAGAATGCTAAGGGACCATTCAAACCCCCTACATATGGATACAAATTTGTAAGAATTTTATTTACTGATTACTGGCAAGGAATCCTAAAGTCATGTTCTACCTTAATTCATTTAAGATTTATTCAGGCTTTTAGATTGAATAAGGAATCATTTAAATACATCCCAGATGAGTTGTAAAATCTTTGGAACACCGGCGGATCAATTCTCGACTGAAAAGGTAAAGTATCTTATGTCGACTTAAGATATTTCGCGTTTTTTTGTTGATCCTTAGTGCCATTCTAAAAGGCTACAGTTCTGTGTTATCGGCTTCCTTCTATCTCACTCCTGTGCTTTTTTATAGACAAAAACAACTTCATCTTATGTTCAAAAGACACATCTCTACACGCGGTAAAATATCTTAAGTCCACATAAGATTGTGTGTTCTGCTTAATTTTAAAACCTTAAATAGACTTAAGATTATATTGGCTTAAGACTTTTTTATTATTGTGAAATCGTAAATCATATTAAGTTGACTTAAGATATTTTCGCGCGTGCAAACAGGAACAAAAGTCATCCTTAAGCCGACATAAGATAAAATCCTTAAAAAAATTCCAAAAAAATGTGAAAACGCAAATCATCTTATGTGAACATAAGATGAATTTTTAAATTTAAAACTGACATTTTTCGCTCCCTAAGTAGTCATAGGATATTTTACCGTTTGCAAACCTAAAACAATTTCCGTAATAAAAAGGACATAAGATATTTTTAAGCGTATTTTGTTTCTAGATTGCCTTTTGTACGACCGTTTTTCTTATTTTTTCATTTAGTTTTGTTTCATACGCGATTGAAAAATTATTAGAAATGAAACACATACGTATACAACAAAAAAGAGTTGAAATGTGTGAATTGCACGAATTTGGAATTAAAAATACATTTTATAAATATAAAACATGGATTTAATTAGATAAAAATGTTCAAATGTATGAAATTGCCGCCTGATTTCCAGAAAACTAAGAATTTATTCACACTTAGCTCAAAAGCAGTTTTATTATTAAAAGAATTTTTATGATAGAAATTTCTTCAAAGTTTTTCAAGAATACAATTTGGGATACCAATTTTAAGTAATTAGGTACGTAGTAGTATTGTCGAATAGTTCTAAAAAGACTGGCGCAAAATGTCAAAAAACCTATTATTTTTAATTTCTTTGTATGATACTATCTAACAATTTGCTAATTTGAAAGTAATTTAGTAACTCATTCTTAGTTTAAAACATTTTCCAACTAGTATCGTACTAAAGGAATTCTTAATAAATTGCTTCTGAACACACCGAAAACATTAACAGTTCGTGCAAAAAACTTTTTTGTGGCGTTTCTAAAAGCACGATATTCTTACGATGATTTTAACTTTAATAAAAGGGTAGATATAGATATAGTATGATGCTATATTCGAATAAAATTTGCTAAATCGTTGATTTAACTTAGTTTCATAATAAATCAGCTTTAACGTCGGTCGTATTAATTCAATTAAAATTTTGTGCCATTGATTTTAGGAAATAATTTCAAAAAAAATAATCGTTTCACTTGTTTTGAAGATATTGATTTTTCAAAAAACAAAATTAGATTGTTTTTTCAAAAGATCCAAAAAATATTTTTTCGAATGTTCTTATATAAAGTATTATTTTAAGCTTCGGGGGCTCCTGCTAAAAAAATGGTTTAAATCGTTAGAACCGTTAATGAGAAAGTCGAAAATAAAAAAAAAAAGCTTGTGTGTACTGACGTACGCGCGGTAGAAGTAAAACTTCCTTACATGGCGCTGTCTTTGACTGATAGCTTGTCGTTTGGACACGTCACTGACAGCTGCATAGACATTTTTTTACCCCCAACGCCGGAAAAGAAGTTTTACTTAAAAAAAAAAACGGTTCTATGATAGGTACCGTTAATAACATGTTATTCAGCCGTTTTCGAGATAAATGAGATCTTACACTACGGGTGCGATACCATTAGTTTCGGAGGTAAAAACAATTTTTAATTTCTCCTATCTCCCCTAGGTAAATTTTTTCCAATAGTTTTTTGTTATTATTAATTTGACTTTTAAAAATATGTTTTCATGTAACATTTTTTACAATGATCAATGATTTTTTTTAAATAATTTAATGATTTATTTTATATTTTATTTTAATATTTTTTAAATTTCTGTGAACCAAATGTGATTTTAAAGCCTTTTTTAAAGAAGTTCAAGTCTTTATTAGCTATTATTTTTTTTATTATTAAAACTCTATAGAACAAATGTGACTTTTTCATATACGATTTAAATAAAAACCACCAAATATCATCTTAAATCTCTTTTTTTCCACTTTTGCACACGCAACTCATCTTAAGTGGACATAAGAATTGAAAACGTCCTTCGAAAACGCAAGGCAAAATATCTTATCTCAACTTAAGATTTTGGAAATTAATAAAAAATTCAATTTATAGAAAAGCCAAACTATCTTAAGTCATATTTTTCCTTATAACGACCAAAATATTAAAAATATCTTTTTGAAAATAATTTCAAAAAAAAGATCATAAAATTTTACATATAAATGCTTTGTTGAATAAAGTCTATATTTGAAAGATTTTTTGGGATACAGCTTTGAAGTGTTTTTTTGCTCTCCTGAAAAATCATCAAAATTGACTTAAGATACTTTACCTTTTCAGTCGAGAATTACTCCCATAGTAAAATTATCTGCCTGTTTAAGATTTCTTGCCGAAGGTGGATATCAACGAGGAGTAGGGAATGATTTCCACGTTGCTATGGGAAGGTCCACTTTTAGCAAAGTTTTAAAGGAGTTTCTCAACCTAGGAGAAGAACACCTGTGTCCTAAATGGATAAAAATTGAAAAGTCCGAAGTCGAAGTACAAAGAACAAAGCGAAATTTTTTTGAAAATACTGGATTTCCTGGCGTTATTGGCTGCGTAGATGGCACGCATGTGAAAATCGTGCAACCTGTAAGAGACAAGCATCTTTTTTACTGCCGAAAGCAATATTTTAGTCTCAACGTGATGGTCGTAAGTTATTTAAACTCGAGATAAATAAATTGCTACGAGTAGATTTCAAAAATACAAATAACTTTATTCTTATATGTATTTAGGTTTGCGATGACCAAATGCGCATCATGGCAGTTGATTCAACGCATCCAGGATCTTGTCATGATTCGGCTATTTGGAATGTAAGCATTGTCAAATCATATTTTGAAAGAAAATACCAAAATGGAATGAGAAATTCTTGGTTGTTAGGAGATGCGGGCTATGGATTAGAACCTTACCTAATGACGCCATATATGAATACAACTCCCGAGAGTGGTGAGAGGCGATTCAACAATAAACATATAAAATGCAGAAATATTGTTGAGCGGACAATTATTGGTGTTTTAAAAAACCGATTCCGATGTACTTTACAGGATAGAACATTGCACTACGATCCTGGGAAGGCTTCCGCAATAGTTAATGTATGCTGCGCATTGCACAACATATGCATATATTATAAAGTTCCTTCGAATGAAGATTATGATTTCCAAAATGAGGACGAAAGCGATGATGAAAATGAGACTTGGACTGAAAGTGCAGTCACAGCAACATATAACCGAGCTCTTGCAATAAGAAATCAACTTAAGGATAGCTTTCAACAATAAAAACATCAATTTGTTTCAAAACTTTATATCGAAAGGAAAACATAAATAAACGAAATTCTAATGCTACAAGAAAAAAAAAAATATCACTTCATATTGTTACTACTCAAACAAATTAAGATTATTTAAAACTAATTAATAAGTTAACTAAAAACGAAAAACTCTTTGAATGTTACTTATGCTCCTCTAAAGATTTTTTTAGTTCTTTGCTCTTCCAACAACAGCATTTTTTTTTAGTTCAATTTTCTGCAATAAAAGCTCTTGCTTGACTTTTTGATGAGCTGCTTTTTGCTCAATTTGTTTGGTTAACATCTGTTCAGTTTTAAAACGATGTGCGGCTTCATTTTCAAAATGTTCTTTTAAAAGATCTGTTTTAATTTTTTGTATATCGCAAAGCTTTTCATTGGCACGATAATTTCTTTTAAAAGATAAAGCTACTCGCATTTCCTTATTGATATCAATAATTTCCTCAAACTTCTTCATTTTTTCGCTGTGAAACTGTTTATTCATTTGAATTTGCATATCTAATAAACTATGAGTCTTAGATGAACTGTTTTTTTGACATGGTTCGGTGGAAACAAATTCGATGTTTTCAATATTAGGGCTTTTATTCTGAGTCGAACTTTTTTCAGATCGGATCCTTTTTGGAGTGCTCTGACTATTTATTAATGAACTGAACCCGATTTCAATATCATCAAATAATGGTCTTTTGGTGGAAGTATGTGCTGTTTCATAATTTTGGTACTCTGTAGTTTCTTCGTTTTCGGTGTTCAGAGATTTATAAGGCGGCAAGTGAGAAGTTTGTTCACAGTTCTTAGGTTGATGGTTACTTGTGTGTTGGTTTACATTTACGGAAGTGGTAAGTGGTACAGAAAATTTGTTTCTTTCTTTAACCCCAAATGTTCTTGTTTCTTCAATTCCATTGACTGCTTTTTCCATTGCCGTGAGTCTCACTACACTTTCTTCCAAGGGTGATAAATATAATTGCTGACATTCTCCGCCTCCAGTTTTAGTTGCTTCTTTTTTGTTCTGTATAAGCTTCTTTTTAATAAAAACTTTGTAATCCGACCACACCTGTAAATAACACAAACAAATGTCCTTCTAATTTAAATAAATTTCGTGGTGAATTTCTTACTTTTTTCCATCCAGAAGTGTCTCTCGTTGGTAGTCCCAGAGCATTTAAATCATTTGTAAGGTCTTGCCACAATCTGTCGATTTGTTCTGGCCTGTTATCAGTTTTAACCCATCCTCTACCTAGGTCAGGATGCTTTTCCATAAAAGCAACCATTAAGGCAAATTGTTGTTGTGTGGTATGCTTCTCCCTATTTATGATTGGTAATAACATAAGATTTTTTTATTAAGAAACAATAATAACTTACATTTATTCATCAACCGAAAGTACAATCCGCCAACAAAAAGATAACCGAAATGAAAACGTCAAATATTTGGCGGATTGCAGATCCGTTCGTTTCGTAGAACACCCTTCAATCCGTAAAATGTCAAACAATACGGATTACAGAACTGCGAAAATTCGAAAACGGTACGTTTCGATATTCGAACGAAAATCAGAACAGCCCTGTATGATATTGTTTCGAAAATCATTCGAATGATCATTCGAATACTTATATCTCGATTTTTTAAACCATTCGATTATGCCCAAAGCTACAAGATATGGGATGTAAAGCAGAAAGCTGAACACGCACACAGGAAAGTTTGAGAGTTGTAAGTCACTAGGGTAAGGATCTCTACAAGCTGTAATGATCTCTTATTTATATATTTTGTAAGTGTTCTGGGATTTCAGAGAAAATCACCATATCGTCGTCATACAAAAGAACGTTTATGCCGATATTATTGATCCTAACACTCTGAGACAGACAAGTTTGAATATTATTGATGAACAGTGCAAAAAGAAGGGTACTGAAAAAGCATTCTTTATAAAAATATATAATATTTCCGTGGTATTTGGTACAAATATGATAAATCAAAAAAATATGTTCCAAATTTTAAGAAAATCGGTTTACCCCTTTAGGTTCCAGCTCAATGTAAAGTGAAAGTAAGGACGCTAATTATTTTATGTAGTGTGTTTCTCCCAAGCACCACAGATTTCTCTTTTTACATAAATGAAGTTCGCTGACACACCCAGCTGGACAAGTTGATTAAATTTGCATTTCGGTTAACAAGTTTAAAAGGTGATTCAAAGTCCACAAAGATCATTTATTCCTGAAAATGCTTTATACTCGTAGAAGTTGTTTCCGAAACCATCTTGGTATTAGATTATGCCAATTTAATGACTTTATTGTGAAAAGCATCATAAAATTAAATTTACCTATGTAGTCCCAATATTTTCTTACACCTTAAGAACAATTCATCCTTCTTTTATATTAAATTTATTTTTTTTTCTAAAATTAGCAAATGATTTGCAAATAATCATAAAATTAAATACAAAAATTAAATGTTCGTAATCAAGTAAAACGGATTGTATTTATTTATTTTTTCAGATAATTACGTTCCTTGCTGTACACCTCAGGGTCGTTTTGTTGAAAGAAATCCAGAAATTTGTTTCAATCTTGATATTCCTCCAGAGGATCTGGCCAACATACAAGCAGGCAATGAATGCATGAACTTTGTCAGAACTCTGACCGATGAAGATTCTAACTGCAATTATAATTGCGGACCAGTTGAACAACTGAATGCAGTTACCAGTTATTTGGACATTTCGATGCTGTATGGCAATTCAGAGGACATAAGCCGTCAACTTCGTGCCTTTCAAGGAGGTCGAATGATTGTCGAAGAAAGAAATGGCCAAACATGGCCTCCAAAGAATCCAAATACCACTCAAGTGTGTAATGTAGAAGATGAAAATGGAATTTGCTATGCAACTGGAGATATTCGAGTGAATTCATCGCCAGGCGTTATTATTTTGGCAATAATGCTTTTGCGTGAGCACAACCGTCTAGCTGGGGAATTGGCCAAATTGAATCCGCATTGGTCTGATGAGGTGTTGTTCCAAGAAGCAAGAAAAATCTCAATTGCACAATTCCAACATATTTCTTACTACGAGTTGTTGCCAATCTTTTTGGGACGAGAGAATATGTTGAGGAATAAGTTGATCTATGATGTACCAGTTGATAGTTATGTCAATGATTACAATCCCAATGTTGATGCGACTGCCCTTAACGAGTTTTCTACTGCTGCTTATAGGCACTTCCATTCACAATGCGAGGGTAGATTAGAGTAAGATTTTCTTTGTGGCTTTAACTGAACTTGATATTTGAAATATTCTGTATTTTCAGCTTGATTTCGGAATTGAGGGATGTATTTGGTTCATTGCGACTAAGTGATTGGTTTAATCGTCCCGAAATTATAGAATTTGGTGATAACTTCGATTCATTGTCGAGAGGCATGGGATCGCAACCACAACAACTCACCGACATTCATATTGATAGAGAGGTAATCACTTAATACATATTTCATGTTTATATTGGCTCTAGAGCCTAACCGAATGTAAAGGCATTTGTAGAACAACAACGAAACCCTGTAAAAAACCCTTATATTGCCAGTCCTGCTTTATGACAGCAGACAGAGAGAACTCATACTAGGTTCTTTCAAAAGAAAAATAGAGAACAATTCGAAGAAAAGATGGATATTTGGTCGTCTACTTGACGAAGGCAAATCGAGTACAAGATTTGATCTCAAATGAAGGTGCAGAAGTAGTGCAAAAAGTCAACTCGTGAAACCGAATTTTTTGATAGAATCCACATATGGAAGTAGATTGGTATGTAGAAATAGCGACCAATGGTTCACTCTAAAGGGTAAAGTCTAGCGGGGCCAAATGATGATTTCTTCCAAACGCTCCGAAGCCCAGTCAGCTAACTTGCGGCGTTGTCTGTGCTCATGAACTTTGGACCCCTGGGTAGGTTGAATCTTGTGCGGATTCGCCAAGTTGAGGTCTGTGAAAGGCCGGTGAGCAATTGACTACCTCGGATTCTGTTGTACACTTTCACGGATTGCGGCGATGTTCTCGGCTAATCTTGCGTTCCTTTGACTAACGAATGTAGCCTGATTGATTACTGTACCGATCGTCTCAAATTTGTCCACTAAACGTTAAAGAGTCGACTGTGTAGGGCCACCAAGTCTACCGTAAAATGGGCGCAACGTTTGCACTTACAAACATCATCATCATCATCATCATCGGCTCGACAACCGGGTTCCGGTCCTGGCCTCTTTCAACAAGTCTCTCCACCTATCCCGGTCTCTAGCCGACGCCATCCAGTTGCGCACCCCAAGGCTTCGGGCGTCCTGGTCTACACCAACTCTCCAGCGCAAGCATGGTCTGCCACGCTGTCGTCTACCATAGAATGTACCACAAAGAACTTTCCGAGCAGGTTCCTCTTCGCTCATGCGAGCTAGGTGCCCTGCCCACCGAAGTCTACCGAGCTTAATTTTTGTCACGATATCTGCTTCAAGGTAGATTGCGTACAGTTCATGATTGTACCGTCTCCGGAATCGTCCTTCCTCACATACGGGGCCAACAATTCTCCTTAAGACTTTTCTCTCGAACGCAGCTAAGAGGTCGCAGTTTTGAAGTTATGGTGAGATTTCTGGATTTGAAGAGCTTTGACAGACTATAGTAGGCTCTGTTGGATTTGAGAAGCCGCCCGCGTATTTCTTCTTCTATATTGTTATCGGCTGCTACTATTGACCCAAGGTATTTAAAGGATTGCACCACTTCAAATTCGTGCTCCGCAACCTTGATTGTTTGACCAACTGTTCCTCTCGCATTCGACGCCACCATGTACTTTGTTTTACCTTCACTAATGTGCAGCCCCAGATTTTGTGCCGCCTGCTCGATCTGGATGAAGGAATCGTGTACAGCTTGTTCGGTTCTTCCGATGATGTCGATGTCGTCTGCGTAAGCCAGTAACTGGCTGGACCTATTGACGATGGTCCCTCTTGTTGCCGTGCCAGAGTCACGGATTGCTTTCTCCAACGCCAGGTTGAAGAGGAGGCAGGCCAAACCGTCCCCTTGTCGGAGTCCATTAAAGATGTTGATTGGTCTGGATAGCAATCCGGCTATTTTTACTTGGCTTGTTACGTTGGTCATGGTCAACCTACATAGTCGTGTCAATTTATTTGGGATGCCGAATTCTCTCATGGCTTTGTAAAGTTCTACCCTGGCTATGCTATCATAGGCGGCCTTAAAGTCTATAAACAGATGGTATGTTGGGATGTTAAATTCTAGACATTTTTCCATCGCCTGCCTAAGGGTAAAGATCTGTTCAGTTGTTGATTTGCCTGGAATGAAACCACACTGATATTGTCCGATAACGGTTTTAGCGTATGGGGTTATCCGGTCTTGTAGGATAGAGGAGAGTATCTTATAGGCGGTATGTACTCAACAACGTGATACCTCTATAATTGCTGCACGTTGTGACATCTCCCTTCTTATGTATGGGGCATATTAAACCTTTTCGCCAGTCTTCTGGCATTTCTTCCTACTCCCATACGTGTACTATAATATCATGAATTGCTTGACGTAAGGCTGGCCCGCCGTGATGGAATAATTCGGCTGGTATGCCATCGGCTCCTGGGGCTTTGTTTTGTTTAAGCCGGCCTATAGCCTTCTCAACCTCTTCTATGCTTGGTGGCGGCAACATAGGGTATTCTTCTTGAAGTAGTGGAGCCTCCACTTCTGCAGTGAGCTGACCATTTAGCAATTCATTAAAGTACACTTCCCATCGCTCCAGTATGCTTTCAGGATCGGTGATCAGATTTCCCTCTCCGTCCTTGCAGTATGTGCAGCATGGTGTGTACTGCGTCATGTTTCGGACGGATTGGTAGAACTTCGACCTCGCTGTCGGCTATTTTCTATTTCACAAATTAGGTTCTTCTCCCAGGCTGATTTTTTTTGTCTGTGTAGCCGTTTTTCTATTCTTCTGAGCTCTTTATATTCCTCTTCGCGTGTCCGCGTTCTATGAGATTGTTGCATTGCTCGGTACGCAACATTCTTACGTTCAGTCGCTAGCTTGCATTCATCATCAAACCAGTCGTTCCGATTTTTACGACTGCTGCCTAAGATGGAGTTGGCAGTACTAATGACAATATTCTTAAGGCGTGTCCACTTCTCATTTACGCCCAGCATACTGGCTCCAGGACTTACTCTCCCTAAATCAAGTGATTCTAGGGCGAGTCCTAACGCATTACCAAAGGTGTTACTGGTGTTTTCATTGCGCAGGGCAGCCGTGTTGATTCGAACCTGATCGGCGGATGCAATGCGTCTTCGCAAGGCAATCCGCCCTCGGAAAACCATACCAACAAGATAGTGATCCGAGTCGATATTGGCGAGTAGTGGCGACGGTCTATCAACACGTGGTCTATTTGGTTACGAGTGACTCCATCAGGTGATACCCAGGTGGCTTTGTAGATATCTTTACGCGGGAACCTGGTACTCGCAACGACCATGTTTTTCGATGCTGCCAATTCTAAGACTCGAAGTCCATTGTCATTAGTGTTCTCATGCAAACTATGGGTGCCTGCGTAATGCCTGAATACCGGCTCCCGACCTATTTTTGCGTTCAAATCCCCAAGGATGATTTTAACATCATACCTTGGACAGGCATTGAGGGCCCTCTCGACTTGTTCGTAGTAAGTCTCTTTTTCTTCGTCTGAGGACTCCTCCGTAGGTTTGTGAACGTTAATGAGGCTGATGTTCGTAAATTTGCCTCGCACGCGAAGGGTGCATAGCCTTTCGCTTATAGCGTTAAAGCCGATGATGGTAGACTTCATTTTTTCGCTGACTAGGAAGCCTACCCCGAGCACATGGTGTTTTGTATGACAGCTGTAGTATATGTCATATTCTTTCTTCTGTAGAACACCATTCCCTGTCCATCTGATTTCTTGAAGAGCTGTTATGTTAGCTTTATATTTTGACAGGGCATCGGCTAGCTGCTGAGCAGCTCGAGCTCTATAGAGCGATCGTACGTTCCATAAGAAAATTCGTAAATCGTTTTTCAGTTTTCGTTGCGTTGGTTGTCGTCGTGTGATCAGTCCGTTTCCGAGGCTTGTTGTCGGTCTCGTAATTCATAAAGTTTTACGGGACAGGGAATTAACCTGTCGCCAACCTGAGGAACTAGCCTGATCATATTAGCCAAACCTTTTTAAAGGCTTGTTTCTAGCGGCCGCCACGGAGAGGCTATGATCAGACTTCCACCAGTCCCGAATAGTTACGGCACGTGCATGTTTTCGTATGCTACATGTTATTCCCCCTATTCGTCTGATGGCTGACCACTTACAAACACCCATTTTTATAGTAAAGTTTGCCAGATGTAACAGATTTGACAGATGTGATCAAAACAAAATGGCTGCCAAAATCTATACGCGCCAGTTGAAAGCCGTTTATTAAGTGACCGCGAAACACATTTCTATATAAAATTTGTTTCTTAGTTTAAAATTCAAGCAACCGTAGAGTTTTTAATATATATAAAATGAGTTTTTTGCTATCTTTTTCAAGAAGTTCTTTTGGAGTTTATGGTCTAGATTAAAAAGTACAAAGTTTTTAAAGACACTTAGACCGTTGTTTACTTCGTCTTTGATTTCTTATTCTGAAGTTTTCTTTTTTTTTATCAATTTTCAGATCAAACATTTCCTATTCAGAAATAATATGCCATTAGGTTTAGACTTACGTGCAATTGATACTCATCGTGGGCGCGACCATGGTTTGGCTTCTTACAATGATTTGAGGGAGTTCTGTGGCATCAAAAGGGCCAATACTTGGGAGGACTTTGCCGATCTTATAAATATCCATGTAATATATACAACTTTCTTTACATTACAACTATAAAACTTGATTTTTAGAGCATTGAACGTTTAAGAACTTTGTATGAAAGTCCTGAAGATGTTGATCTTAATGTTGGTGGATCATTAGAGAACGCTGTGCCTGGTACTTTGGCTGGACCGACATTTTTATGTATTTTGACTGAACAATTTTATCGAATTCGTGTTGGTGATCGGTATTTCTATGAAAATGACAATTCTCGGACAGGATTTACAAAAGGTAATAGAATTCAAATTTTGTCTTAATATATTATGTGCTTTTATGTTTTGTTTTCATTTGTAGATCAATTAAGGGAGATCCGAAAGGCCACTGTAGCTAGACTTATGTGTGATAACGGAAATCAAATTCAGACAATGCAACCTAGAGCATTCATTACCGTTTCAGAAGAGTAAGTTTTGCTTATGCAACAAGTTGTTGCGCTTATGCAACAACATTTCAGTATAACCATTAATTGATTTGGATCTTAAATGCCATCTTGTTTTTGAAATAAGTATACTTTTTGGAACTTCATCACATCACAAATAATTTAATATGTTTGAATATTAATATTTCATTTGGGGCGGTGACTGTGGGACACCCTGTATATTTCTATATAGTAGTAGTAGTAAACTTTATTGAGATTTATTTTTTTTACATCGATTATTCATATCTTAAAAATTATTACACTATTGTTATAATTCAATATTAGTTTTCGTTTGCCGACTTAGAAGTGGTCTTGCTACACATTTTTTATTATTCTAGATTTATTTAATTTTAATTGAACAAAACTTAAGCCATTGAAAGATTTCTACAGTAGAATTTTTTTTTAATGAGTCCACTCAATCCGACCATTCACATTACTAAGAAACTTAACCTAAAAGAACAACATTAAAAAGAGATAACAACTAAGACACAGACGACTGAAGGTCGATAGCAGCTGTCAAACACATTATCTGTGTGTACTGTGTGAGACTAGTCTATGTAATAATAACTTATATATCTATTTCGTTTAATTGATTTGAATACAATATATAGCATAGAAGAAATCGAATCGCTTAAATTACATAGAATATTGAATTTCATTGTTTTTGTTTTGAATAAAGTCTCATGACAACTTAGGAGGACTAAGTATATGAAAAGATATATCTTTACTTAAATTAAAGGCACAATTTCATATTGGACGTTTTTGTGTTTAGTAAAAATGATTGTACATTGGATGTTTTAATTTACATTTTTTTTTAATTTTATTTACATATGTATATTAATATTTACAAAAGTAGAAAGGGGAATTGCTTGTTAACCTCTATAATTATTAGGTATGCGTTTTTTATAAAATGGTGCGAGAAAAGAGCCATCGTCGGATATTATTTCAAATTGTGAACATGAATTTTCACAATATATGCTGATTGGAGAGATGTAAAATCTGTCAATAATAGAAAAACTGATATTTTCCTCGAAAATGTTCCGGAGAACAGGGTTAGTATGATGTTGCAGAGCACTAATACGTTTTTTTGCAAGTTCTGTAACATAGTTGAGTATGGGAATGATTCCTGATTCTTCGTAGAGTCTTTTGTTTTGGAGCCACTTTCCGGATGGTTGTCTATATCTTGAAATACATTTGCGTAAGATTTTTCTTTCAAATCTCTGCAATTCCAAAGCAACGTTCTGAGAAATATGGAACCAGGACAGGAAACCATATGTCAATACTGGTCTAATGAGCGTTTTATACATTAAAAGCTTGGTTTTTTTTTCGACTTCTTTAGAGTTGAGCAACGATTTTAGAGTAGCTGCAGCGGCTTTACCTTTTCGTAAGGAATTTCTCACATGAGGATTCATTTTTAATCGCTCGTGTAGTGATATTCCTAAATATTTAAAAGAATGTTTTATTGGAATTAAATTGTTTTCTATTACTAACTTCAATTGTTTGCTTTCCCGCACGGCTAGATGATGTCCTTTTCCAGAAGCATTTCTAAAGCAAACCAACTCGCATTTGTCAAAATTTATATCAATACACCATTTCTTATAGTATGGAATTATTAAGTCAAGATGTTTTTTGACTTGACTAAGAGCATCGTGGGGCCTTTCATGAGTGCTGAATATAATGGTATCGTCAGCATAAAGTATTGCTTCCGAATTGTTGCTTAGGATTGGAAAATCTGATAGGTAAATATTGAAAAGGAAGGGGCCCAAAATCGATCCCTGAGGGACCCCGGCTTCTATTGATATTGGGTTGGATGTTTCATTGTCAAAACAGACGGACAGACTACGATTGGATAGAAAACTTTGTAAAATTTTTATGAAATGAGGAGGGAAATTCAGGCGGTTGAGTTTATAAATAAGACCACAGTGCCAAACTGAGTCGAAAGCTTTTGTTAGATCAATTGCACATGCAACAGTGCAACGTTTCGATCTGAGGTTGTTTAAAATACTGTTTTGGAAATGAAGTAAGGCATGCTCAGTGGAGTGTCCGCTTTTGAATCCGAACTGTTGATGTTGAGTAAGGATAGTTTCATCAAAAAAATTTTTTATTTTATTCAGCATGATTTTTTCTAAAATTTTTCCTAAGTTCGATAGCAGCGAGATGGGGCGAAAATCTTCGATATTGTTGGAGTACGATTTTTTTTTAAGAGGAATGAGATTAGCATGTTTCCAGGCTATAGGGAAGTAGCAATTGTTTATGCAATTATTAAAAATAGGAGTTAAGTGTTTGGCCAATGTAATTTTAACTTTGCGAATAATGAAATTAGGAACTTTATCCGGCCCTGAAGATTTTTTGTTATTTAAAGACGCTATAATTGATTCAATGAGATTCGACGATGCAAAAGGTTCACTTAAAATTGAATCTGATTTATTACTGGCTGAAAAATTGTTTATAGTTAAATTTGTATTCCATGCGGAAAATGCACTATTGATGGTCATAACTGACAAAAGGTGTTCGCTGTCAAATTGTGGAATTTTCAATGAGTATAAATTAGAGTAAAAGTGGCTAAAAGCATCAATTTTTTCCAAAGAAGTAGTGAATGTTCGATTTCCCCATTTAAGTTCTTGTGTTGTGTCGTTTAACTTATTTTTCCTAGAAGTTATCTGATTGATTGCTTTGAAAACATTGGGTGACGGTCTGAGGCTATTGAGTTTCAGCCGGAATTCGGCATTTTTTTCGATTTTTACTCGATCTCTGATAATTTTGCTTAGGCAATTTATCCTAGCTGAAAGTTCCAAGTATTCAGGGCATATGCGATTTCCAAAACGGTGAAAAATCCTTTTGAGTTTAGTTTTCCAATTTTTTCTGATTTTGAAAAACTCTAATAATTCGTTTGAAACTTTATGACGGTTAATATTTATAGACTTTGATTGTTGCTACAGTTGAGCACGATTCTTGAAATTTCAGAAATAAAAAAATCCAACTCTACATTGGATAGGTTTCTGTCCGTTGGAATATGTAGGCTTCCAATTTGAAAATCAAGATCAAAATTGAGCCTAGACCAGTTTGTTTTTTTGAAGCAACGGGAATTTTGGATCGGGATGGGGAAGGGAGAAAAACTATGAAGTTGTATGTTCATGAACACTGAGTAGTGATCAGATATGGGATCTAGAGTAAGACATACTATATTACTATTTAAATGATTAGGACCGAAAATTGGAAGAAATTAAGAAAAAATCTATATGTGACCCAGAGCTAGGACGAGTTGGGCCTTCAGCTGCTACTATGTCGTAGTCCAAAAAATGTTCGTCTGAGTACCATTGGTTAAGATGTAAACCATTAAGATTAATTTTGTCATCTCCCCATAGATGGTGACGGGCGTTGAAGTCTCCTCCTATTATTATGTATTCATAATTCCTTAAAGAATCCACCAACTCGTCCAACGCATGTGTCAACCCTGCGCCTATGTTACATGGAATATAAATTGAGACTAAAGCAAGTGTTTTTGTCAAGTTCTGTATTTTGAAAGGGATTAAAGCAATGGTGGCTGAAATAATGTGGTTTACAAAGGTTTTATGAAATGTTTTGTAGGAATTTTCTAACAAAATCCCAGTTCCCCTTCCAGTTCCGTTATTTATGAAATCGTACTCCGGATTGAAACGAGTTTTCTTAAAATTTTTAATGCAAGTTTCTTGCAATAGGATTGCTGTAGGTCTAGTTTCTTTTAAAAGAAGCTCGACTTCTAACCGTTTGTCAGGAGAAGAAAAGGAATTGACGTTAACTGTTAAGATTTTTAAATTCATGGTATTAGCGACGCAAGGAAGGCCAGATAAGCTTCTGGCTTTTGGGAATCATCCAACCGAACATAGGCCAAAAATTTTTAATTTTTGAAAAAAGGGTATTAAAGGGTAGTCCGAATAGATTTTTGGACTCATTTAAGAAATCTGAAACTAAATTGCCATTGTCATTTGCATGCCCAGAAGGGGCGGTGGTTTCTGAGGAGACCTTTCCTCTTAAAGCATCTGCAAAAGATAAATTTTTTAACACAGTATTTTTAACAATGTTAACTGTTTTGTTATTGGGTACATTTTTACCCTGGTTAGCAGATATTCGTGTTGCTTCTTTTATTTTTAAATAATCAATTCTCTTAGGGCACCCTTTGTAACTTGCTGGATGTCCTAAGATACCGCAATTCACACACGCCGCCACTGAAACCTCGCTTTTTGGTCCAAGATCACACTTACCCTCAAGATGTTCCTTGAGACAATTAACACACCTAGCTGAATAAGCGCAGTAATTTGATACATGGCCAAAACGCTGGCATCTAAAACATTGTTTAGTTCCTGTACTTTTAACAGAGTCCCATTTTACTCTATGTCTCAACAGTGATTTGATGGATTTGACCCTAATCATACTATCCCTGTCCTCCAGAATACAGAGGAAAAGGTCTAAAGGGATATTATTTTCTTTCGACCATTTGGTCTCGAACCTTTTGACAACAATCTTTAGAGTGGGGTCTAAAGATAAAAGCTCCGTTCTCACTTCCGAAGGAGAGAAGTTACTGGATATACCTTTTAGGACGGTATTGAATTTTTTTTTCTCCTTAGGCGTGAACGAGAAGGCCTCCACCTTCATAGCTTTAAAATCATTTAGTAACAGCGTGTGCAATTCCACATCCTTCACAAAAATTTTTAATTTACAGAATCCTTTAGATTCAAATTTAACATTATTTAAGTTTAAATTAGCTTTGTTCATAAATTCTATAATACTTTTTGATGTAATACCTTTTGTAAATATAGGCGGACACCACGTCCTGACGTCTAAGAGCTGTTGAGGTTTCGGCAAACTGTTGCAGTTGTTGAGATTTTCCTTTCCATTTCCAGCGAATGTTGTTTTTCTGGAACTGTTGCTACCGTCAATAGTGGAATGTTTGGAAGCTAGGTTACTGTCACCGACATCATCCAGTCCATCGTCCAGTATGGCGTAATAATTTTCTTTTTTATTGTTGTCAATTGCCACTTTTTTGGCAACTCGCAACGAATCTGCTTTACGCCTTTTGCGGTCAGAAATATTAATAAAAGCCTCTTGATCTTTGGCTAATAATTGTTTTAAAGCCATTCTCGTTTCCTCGCTAACGGGACTGCCAGACGGCTTTATATATGTATTGGCGTTGGGGCAACCAATAATAACGTTGTTGCTAGGTGCCTGTTGCATCCTTTTTCCTTTATGAACACTAGTTGTCTCTTTCTCATCAATGGCGAACTCCATTCCTTCAGCTACAGAATGAGTATAAGTACTGGAGGGGGAATTATCCTCATACCAATCATCGTTATAGACGCGGTCTTCGATGGCTTGTTTTTCCACATCATTTATTAAAGATGACGGCAAATTAAGTGCGAAATTATTCCTAGGTTTATCCGGTGGAACACCGTCCTTGTTCAAAAACCTTTCACTCTCCATCTTAGAGAATTTGTTTTTTATACTTTTATTATTTTTTTTTTTTATGGTGATTGAAAATTTATCGAATTTAGTCATTCAGCAGGAACACGTCTGCACTCGTCGACTATTTACTCGAGAATGTATATTTCTATATCATATAATTCTTTGTGACAATATATTCTCATCGGACGAATTTGGGCAATTTTTTTGCTAACTCAAAAAAATTCAAACGGGAGAACGCAATAACACATACATAGGTATACGCAATACCTCCTTTTTTTTAAAAAAATTGGTATGCAGAAAGGAAAGTTAAAATAGCCAGATGTCAGTTTCTTTCACTTTTAGTTTTAAATTTAGAAGTTAATGTGCCTGCTGTGCGAATAATCTTACTTAATAATAAATAACTTGTGAACTATTACTGCGTTTAAAAGGAGAATTGAATCGGGATTGAATCAGGATTTAGCTCGTGGCATACTGCATCGAATTGAAATTAGATAACTTGCTCCGATCTCACTAGATCGAATTGAAAATATGTACATTATGTACAAATGTATCGACGAATTGAAGAATCAAGCTTACAGCTTGTTGTTGGTGTGTGTTTGTGCAATAATTGTGTATTTTGTTAACAGATGGCGTTGCCATTTTGATTGATAACTACAAAACCGCACATAAAGACTGTCACTTCGATGCCAATTAAATTAAATCTTTCCATCCAGCCTGGCAACATACCTGGATCGAAATCTCAATTGGCATTAAATTCGTTCCCCAATGCCCAATCCACTCATGTAATCGGGGTAATGTAATACTACGTTTTCATCAAAAGATAATCCGATATTTAAGGAAAGAGATTTACATAAATGTGATGCTTCCACCACACTAACAGCCTTATTTACTAACTCGTTTTAGCGACAGAGTAAAGTTACTTCGACTTTACAACGGCTCTAACCCTGAAAACCTTATTTATAATGAAAATGCACGAGGAATAGCGGTGGAATAAGCTAAAACTGGGGTGGAATCGGCTAAGGTGATAGTTGATTGTGATTGTCATTTTGACAGTCGCTCTCTCTATATTTCTTTATTGATATGATGGAGACAGCTATAGTCAAAATGACAATCACAATCAACTATCACCAAAGCCGATTCCGCCCCTGGTTCATAGGAGGTTTAAGGCCGTTTTAGTATCTAAATGTCATTTTGAGATGACATCTTGTGAAATTTACAAAAAGGAGTGTAAACAATTTTTTTTTTTTCGTTTCTTATTAAGACAAAAAGAATAGATATTTTGCATTAATAAATTATTTTGGAAAATGCTCTAACAGTTGTACGGTATTGGGAACGCAATGTGGTTGGTACATTCATTTATTGGATTTGAACTTTATACAATCCAATTTTAAATGTATCCAATTTCCAATATGCATACAATGATAATAAAATGAATAATAATAGAAATCAGCTGGGATTTGCTTTACGTGTATAATAACCAGAGTCTTAGATTGGTGATTTTTCCCCAGTATATTTGACATAAGGAAGGCGTAGCTAAAACGGCTAAGAAAATGTATTATAAAAAAGGATTTGTTTGACATGGCGTAAACCCGAAGTAAGGGCTCGGTTTAACTATTCTGAGATTGAACCCAGTATTAGTGAAAAATAATAAATAAGGCTGTAAAAGATTAAAAAGAAGATTAACTTTGACAGCATCTATAAAAAGGCTAATCTCTTACTTTAAATCTTGGATTATCGTTGGGTGAAAACGTAGTATAACTCAATTCCATAAACACCTAAATTAGATTCGTTCGCTCAAATTTACCCAGGGTTGACCCAGGTTTCTTGACAACCCTGAGAGTTGCCAAAAAAAACTGGAGTTTTCGGTTTTTTAAAAAACACTCAAGGGCTGTCAATTGTTTTGTTTACAATTAAAAGCAAGAGTGTTCCGATGAAAATTTAAATTTGTTATACATAAATCTTAAAAATGAACAAAAACAATTTTGCGTTGTTACTGAATATTTCATTTGATGAGGATGATGAGTACAACAAACATACAAACATTTATTTGCAAACATAATAAGCAACATACTAGTACTAATCGACAAACGACAATAAATGAAATAGAACGTGACTTTTGACAGTTTGGTCGTTACCTGACCTCGCCACAACATAATACCTAACGCTACTTCAGGGCGAGTTCAGGGCGACTACAGGTCTCAAAAAACACAGAATTTATTCACCACGGTGAGTTCAGGTTTTTCAAATAACGATGGAGGGCGACTTCAGGGCTCAACGAACAAACCTATTGTTAACAAAACTGAATTAACTTACGTTTAATTAATTTCTCCTTTATGTGCGTTAACCGCAAATTTTGTTTGAAATTCGTATGGTATTTTACACACTCTTTCGGATCCCTGAATACATGAGAATTGTGGATCAAGCAACAAAATGTCAACTTTAACTGAAAGAGGGGTTTTTCTTTTTAAGCTCGGATCAGGGAACTGAGC
Organism: Philhelius festivus; assembly: GCA_963931855.1. Lineage (NCBI taxonomy): Eukaryota > Metazoa > Arthropoda > Insecta > Diptera > Syrphidae > Philhelius > Philhelius festivus. The sequence continues at coordinate 151,808,940 of OZ007555.1, forward strand.
TGTCAAAAAAAGATCTGTGTTTCTTTTTTAGCTCAGATAAATTAGGCCGCTCAGTTTGTGTTTATTTCTTTAATCAGAGCAATCAGAGCATGCAGATGGAGAAAAGCTGAATCCGGCTAACTTCACTTCACTCTATCTGACAGAGACAGACGGCAAACAAAATCAAACAAACAAATAGAAATGGATGGAGATTGATGGCTTGGCAGTTCAGTGCTCCATTGTGTTTTCTAAATAAATCGGAGAGCTTTACTGGCTGAACACAATGGAGACGGAGCTGCAACTGGAACTGCAACTGGAATAGCTGTCAAAATATTCAATACACGTAAATTCAATGTTACGAACACAACACAACACAACGCAACTGCAGTCGGTGCTGCAAGAGTTGGCGAACTTTTAACTTTTTCGTGCAGCAATTTTGACATTTAAAATTATATACAGGGTGTCCCACAGTCACTGTCCCAAACGAAAACCATGGATTCCTGAGGTCATTTTAAGTCGAAAAACTTAAGAGGTCATTTTCTCGTTTTCGTCCCGTTTTCGAGTTATAACGGTTTTTATGATTTTTCCCTTAACTGGCTTTATCTTTGCCAAACTACGTCCGATTCGTAAAATTTTTTTTATAACCAATCAAGAATTTATTACAGTTTTAGTTTGTCCAAAGACTTTTTTTTCTGCGGACAACCGTTTCTCCGCAATTTTGCATCAAACCCAATTTTTTCGTTTTTTAAGTAGTTTTTTCACTTTGATAATTGAAAAATCCTCCGAGAGTATCTCTTGTCATGAAAAGTGCTGCATATTACCCGTTCGGAATCGGCAGAAAATTGTAGCTCCCCTTCATTTCTCTCAACACGCACACAGAAATGGTTGAGAGTTGTAAGTCACTAGGTTTAGGCTCTCTATGAGCGTCATGGCCTCCAATTTTTGTTTTCTATGATGTTCATTATTGCAAACTGAATGTTTTTCGCCCACAAAGATTTCCTCTCCGAACACTAGGTATTAAAATAAATGTGTTTGTAAAATAAAAGAGGGGAAATGGTTGAAGAGCTGGGAGGCCGAATACTTCAGTTGTGTGTGTTTGCATGAAGCTTTACGAAACATAGCTTGCAAACTTTGCCTAAAGTAGTGCTATATCAATTTTTAAAACTATTTCAGTTTCTAAAGAAAAACTTAAAATAACAACTGATGATCTATCAAATTTTTATTTTAGAAATCCAATTGTACCATGTGAGGAACTCCCTTCGCTTGAATTATTGAAATGGATCGATCGGACTCCAAGAACCACTAGCTATAACTAATAACTTTAATATTAAATTTATGAAATGTAGATTTGTGTTCAATAAAATAAAATGGCCATACGAATTTGATTTTGTGGCTTAAAGCTGATACATTGAAAATATGTGAATTGTTCAGTAAGTAAATTATAGGTAACGAAAAAATGTGATAAAAGCAAAAAAGTAATGTGATAAAAGCAAAAAAATTTTATAAAATATGTTGTTTTTTAATAATTAAAATAACATCTTTACATACATTATTACTTGAAAAAAAAGTACCTGACAAATGACTAAAGATCGAACTTTAAATGAGGTTTTCCTGAGTAACAAAGAAATATGGTCATTTTAAAATTTAAAAAAATCTAAAAAGGATTTGTGCTTTTTATGTTATACATCTATAATATGTACATAACTGAGGGTACCCGATATGGAAGAAGTGATGAATTGAATATAGCTGCTACAGCCGGACATTTTCCAATATGGAGGTGAGCTAGGGTGCATGCCTTGAACCAGTGGCGTAGATAGCTTTTCGCTATGTGGGGGGGGGGATAGATCTAGTTCGCTCATTTTTTTTTAAGTTTTAATAATTAAAAAAAAAACAAATAACAAGACTTCATTGAATTCATTATGTATGCCATAAAAAAATTATATTTTTTAAAGATAATATATTATACGCATTAATTAGAATATGAACTAGAATAAATATTGATATACAGTGCCTTGCATAAGTATAACCGCACCTGTGAAAATGCGTTTTGTAGAAAATTAAAATGGGAATGACACTTTACTATTTTTTTTATTGAATGGCACCACTAATTAAGTAAATTGAGAAGAAAAAAAAGTTCCGTTATTTTTTCTTTTGGTGTTTAAAAGTTAAAAACAGATTTTTATATATTGCAAAAGTATAACCGCAATGCAAACCTCCCTGAAGCTTTATTCAGTTATGTGCTGCGAAATGACAAGAAACAATGCCGCGTGGTAAACATTTAAGCGATACGAAAAAAGTCAAAGTTCAAGCTTTTCGGTTAACTGGCCTAAGCTTAAGGGCTATTGGTAGGAAAATTTAAAGATCCGATCGTGTCGTCCGAAATTTCTTACAAGATCCAGAATCTTATGAGACGAAAATAAGACCCAGCATCTGCAGAAGCTGACACGTCGAGATAAGCGGCGTTTAATAAATGCTGCATCCAATTCGGCGCATTCTTTGCCAGACGTTCGTGACGAATTGGGCTTAGGAATTTCGGTTTCAACGGTTTTTCGTGCCTTAAAAAGCAGTAAAGTGATTGTTCGGTGCAAAATGATGCCAGCTCCAAATTTGACAACAGTCTACAAAAAAAAGTAAGAATTTGCCCAGCAAAACATGAAACGGAATTGGAAGACCATAAGTAACATTCCATTAATTTACACTTGTTATTCCAAATGGCATAATTCAATGAATGTTTTTTTTTTAGATTATTTTAGATTTATTTATCCGTTTTAACGGATATTGGCACGATCTGAGAAAGGAAAAAAGTTTGTTTTCAAGAGGAACTTTGGCGGTGGCAGTTGTAAGGTTTGGGGGGCCTTCTGCGACCGTGGAAAGGTTGCACTTGCCTTCACCTCTGCAAAGATGAACAGTTCCGCTTGCACCCAGATGCTTCAGGATAATTTTGTACCCTACTTAAGACGATTTCGTCGAGTTCGGTATATGTCTTCCAGCATTATAATGCCCCAATTCACGTTAGTCGTCAAAGTTTGGGATGTCAGGAATCGAATAACATACATTTTATGGTGTTCCCGGCACGTTCTCCAGATTGTAACCCTATTGAAAATCTTTGGGAAATTTTGACCCGCAAAATTTATGCCCATAATAGGCAATTATACAGTGTTGCTGAGCTGCGAGAGGCGATTGTGGAAGAATAGATTAGTATAGAGGATTCCATATTAAATAAGCTTGTGAACAGTATGTCAAAAACAATTTTTAGATTGGTCGAAAATAGGGGTCGCAATGTCCTTTACTAATTTAGCCGAAAAAAATTACCTAAAATAAAAAAAACAGATCAAAATAAAAAAGAGGTAATACTTTTGCAATAAAAAAAAATCTGTTTTAATTTTTAACCACCAGAAGAAACACTAACGGAACTTTTGTTTCTTCTCAATTTACTTGATTAGTGATGCCATTTAATAAAAAATAGTAGGGTGCCATTCCCATTTTAATTTTCTACAAAACGCATTTTTAAAGGTGCGGTTTTACGTATGCAAGGCACTGTAGTGAGTTAAATAATATTAATTTAAAAAATAAATCACAAAATAAAATCCAGTTTTCTGTTCTTTTTAGATAAAACACTTATAATCTCGTCTGCTAGTATAGATATTTCGTGATGAATAGCTAGAGCAGCCAAACCATTCAAACGATCCTGCAAATAAGTAAACATCCAAAGCTTATCACACTGTTATTAAAATAGACATATTTTTAATAATCTCACTTCGTTGGTCATGCTTCTTTGTATTGTTTTTATTCTCTTTACTGACTGGAGAAAGTTCTTTCGGGAGTTGACGTTGAAACCGTCAGTGTAGCTAATATCTTTAATAAAATATATATAGCGCTCTTTCTTGCACGTTTACCTATTATCAATTGGTGAGAGACGCAAGAAAAAATTTCAGAGTGCGTTTCTTTAACTTATTTGGTTCATGACTGGTTATGTTGAACAATTATTGATCCCAATGGGGGGGATATATCCCCCTGATCCCCCCCTATCTATCCCACTGGGTCAACCTCCCCCCACTGTGCATCCTCAGGTTCTCCGATTGATTTGAAAAGACCAATTCGGGTAGGGGTCAAAATACTGTATGGGTCATAATACTGTATTTAAAATACTGTATCTCAAAATACTGTATTTCAAAATACTGTATGTATGTTCAAAATACTATATGATCAAAATACTGTAAATCAAAATTCTGTATTTCAAAATTCTGGTTGGTCAAAATTCTGTACTTCAAAATGCTGTAAATAGGTGCGAGTTTGGGTGTATGCAAAGTTTCCTTACCATTACAAGAATCTGGAAATAAACTAACATAAAATCAATAAGATATTTGTTAAACAGTTAACAAGTTTGATTCCCATCGGCATGTTTTTACAACTGTTTTGATTATAATTTACAATTGCATAAATAATTGCACCAAACAAATTGATCTATCAAAACTTTCAGGTGTTCATGCTCATTTTGAGATGAAAAATTTTGAGGTACAGTATTATGAGATACAGTATTTTGATCATACAGTATTTTGTACTCGTACATAGAGTATTTTGAAATACAGTCTTTTGAAATACAGAATATTAACCATACAGTATTATGACCATACAGTATCATACAGAATTTTGTCCATACAGTATTTTAAAATACAGCATTGTGACCCGCTCCCGACCAATTCAATGAAGGGATCCTAATCGGGCTTTTTTTTTACTAAAACATTACAGAGTACATACATGCAGGTACATAAATAAGATCCAATCGGTCTTATTTCTATTCTCTGACGGTTTCAGAACCATAGTACTAATAACAAGCCTTAATTTCGTACTTTTCAATTCTCTTGGATCAACGCCCATTTAAAAATTATTTATTGCTGCAACCTTACCTTAGAATACATTCTTAAAGCTCAACCTTGAACTGGACAATTATTTGCATCCCACGATTAAAGAAAAACAAATATATTTTTGGACAATTTAATATACATATGTGTTGTTAACAGAACAGGTTGAGTTGTATACTTTTATGGCTCCCATTAATATACACTGAATGACTGTTTAACTTGATATACTAAACTTAATTCGTAAATGTGATTTGTTTGTGCATTCGTGATGACTATGTTCATAATATTATCTTAACATCTCCGAACAGTTGGCATAAGCTTCATAATAATATGTCTTCACATATGGGGCTTATATAAAAGCAGGTATTCTGTCAGAAGAGATTTATTTGAAGTTATTCCCTTTCTATCATAAGATGAGTCTTACTAACACAATAATTGTATTGCTTTTGAAAACCATTATTGTGTCATTTAAAAATGTGAAAGTATCTGCAATGTGCCCATTTAACCCGATTGCAGGCTTTGGCAAGCCCTACGCTCCAACCATGCCACCAACTCCTGTTCCAGGTGCAGATTTTTGTAATCTTGGACCAACAACATGTGAGGACTCAAAGTACCGATCATTAGACGGATCTTGTAACAATTTGGGTAATCCACAATTTGGCTTAGCCAATTACAAGTAATTTGAACCTACCTAGAATGGATTGCGAATTCGATTGGATTTATTCGATTCCATTTATAGATTCGGACGTCTGTTGCCACCGAAATACAGCGATGGAATACATCAACCAACAAGCTCGCTCACCGGAGAACCATTACCGAATGCCAGACTCATATCGTTGTCGCTTTTCGGCGAACAAGATGTTCCAGATCCAGATTTTACTCTCATGAATATGCAATGGGGTCAGATGGTTGTTGGAGATTTAAGTCGTGTAGCAAATGGAACTTTTTCAAGTAAGTGATTATTTACGTATCTATGGAAGAGGTCATCGGGAATTGTACATACACATGTTCAGATAGCTTACATCTTTCCATCTTTCCATCTTCACATCTTTCCTATCCTTCTTTCTCTTCATTAACTTCACGCCCGCGCTATGTTGAAACATTTAAAGGGTAATCATAATCCCTTTAGCGCGGGTAGATTATAAAAAAAAAAAAAAAAAAAAAATATATTTCAAAGAAAAGATATTGTTTTGCTTTTCTAGCTGTACTAATCCAGCTTAAGACTATAGAAACTGCCCTCTAATGACAGACTGGTTCCAGTGTAAGTGATGTGAAAATACTCGGTAAAACCAGTTTTGGATAAATACGCAGGATATTTAGACAGTACCCCTTGAGATAAAGGTTAGTGCGTTGCACTGTCATGTCGGAAATCTTCCGAGGGTACCTTTTGTCTTGAAAAGTGCTTCTTATCTTCATCATCATCATCATCGGCTCGACAACCGGGTTCCGGTCCTGGCCTCTTTCAACAAGTCTCTCCACCTATCCCGGTCTCTAGCCGACGCCATCCAGTTGCGCACCCCAAGGCTTCGGGCGTCCTGGTCTACGCCATCTCTCCAGCGCAAGCATGGTCTACCACGCTGTCGTCTACCATAGAATGTACCACAAAGAACTTTCCGAGCAGGTTCCTCTTCGCTCATGCGAGCTAGGTGCCCTGCCCACCGGAGACTACCGAGCTTAATTTTTGTCACGATATCTGCTTCTAGGTAGATTGCGTACAATTCACGATTGTACCGTCTCCGGAATCGTCCTTCCTCACATATGGGGCCAACAATTCTCCTTAAGACTTTTCTCTCGAACGCAGCTAAGCACCCAAGTCTCGGATCCATATGTGAGTACTGGCAGGACCATGGTCCTGTACAGCAGCAGTTTTGAAGTTATGGTGAGATTTCTGGATTTGAAAAGCTTTGACAGACTATAGTAGGCTCTGTTGGATTTGAGAAGCCGCCCGCGTATTTCTTCTTCTATATTGTTATCGGCTGCTACTATTGACCCAAGGTATTTAAAGGATTGCACCACTTCAAATTCGTGCTCCGCAACCTTGATTGTTTGACCAACTGTTCCTCTCGCATTCGACGCCACCATGTACTTTGTTTTACCTTCACTAATGTGCAGCCCCAGATTTTGTGCCGCCTGCTCGATCTGGATGAAGGAATCGTGTACAGCTTGTTCGGTTCTTCCGATGATGTCAATGTCGTCTGCGTAAGCTAGTAACTGGCTGGACCTGTTGACGATGGTCCCTCTTGTTGCCGTGCCAGAGTCACGGATTGCTTTCTCCAACGCCAGGTTGAAGAGGAGGCAGGCCAAACCGTCCCCTTGTCGGAGTCCATTAAAGATTTTAATTGGTCTGGATAGCAATCCGGCTATTTTTACTTGGCTTGTTACGTTGGTCATGGTCAACCTACATAGTCTTGTCAATTTATTTGGGATGCCGAATTCTCTCATGGCTTTGTAAAGTTCTACCCTGGCTATGCTATCATAGGCGGCCTTAAAGTCTATAAACAGATGGTATGTTGGGATGTTAAATTCTAGACATTTTTCCATCGCCTGCCTAAGGGTAAAGATCTGATCAGTTGTTGATTTGCCTGGAATGAAACCACACTGATATTGTCCGATGACGGTTTTAGCGTATGGGGTTATCCGGTCTTGTAGGATAGAGGAGAGTATCTTATAGGCGGTACTCAACAACGTGATACCTCTATAATTGCTGCACGTTGTGACATCTCCCTTCTTATGTATGGGGCATATTATGCCTTTTCGCCAGTCTTCTGGCATTTCTTCCTGCTCCCATACGTGCACTATAATATCATGAATTGCTTGACGTAAGGCTGGCCCGCCGTGATGAAATAATTCGGCTGGTATGCCATCGGCTCCCGGGGATTTGTTCTGTTTAAGCCGGCCTATAGCCTTCTCAACCTCTTCTATGCTTGGTGGCGGCAACATAGGGTATTCTTCTTGAAGTAGTGGAGCCTCCACTTCTGCAGTGAGCTGACCATTTAGCAATTCATTGAAGTACACTTCCCATCGCTCCAGTATGCTTTCAGGATCGGTGATCAGATTTCCCTCTCCGTCCTTGCAGTATGTGCAGCGTGGTGTGTACTGCGTCATGTTTTGGACGGATTGGTAGAACTTCCGCGCCTGGTGCGGACCTCGCTCTCGGCTGTTTTCTATTTCACAGATTAGGTTCTTCTCCCAGGCTGATTTTTTTTGTCTGTGAAGCCGTTTTTCTGTTCTTCTGAGCTCTTTATATTCCTCTTCGCGTGCCCGCGTTCTATGAGATTGTTGCATTGCTCGGTACGCAACATTCTTACGTTCAGTCGCTAGCTTGCATTCATCATCAAACCAGTCGTTCCGATTTTTACGACTGCTGCCTAAGATGGAGTTGGCAGTACTAATGACAGTATTTTCAAGACGTGTCCACTTTTCATTTACGCCCAGCATACTGGCTCCAGGACTTACTCTCCCTAAGTCAGGTGTTTCTAGGGCGAGTCCTAACGCATTACCAAAGGTGTTACTGGTGTTTTCATTGCGCAGGGCAGCCGTGTTGATTCGAACCTGATCGGCGGATGCAATGCGTCTTCGCAAGGCAATCCGCACTCGGAAAACCATACCAACAAGATAGTGATCCGAGTCGATATTGGCACCTCGGTACGTTCGTACCGTCATCAAGTTCGAGTAGTGGCGACGCGACGGTCTATCAACACGTGGTCTATTTGGTTACGAGTGACTCCATCAGGTGATACCCAGGTGGCTTTGTAGATATCTTTACGCGGGAACCTGGTACTCGCAACGACCATGTTTTTCGATGCTGCCAATTCTTACACTCGAAGTCCCTTGTCATTAGTGTTCTCATGCAAACTATGGGTGCCTGCGTAATGCCTGAATACCGGCTCCCGACCTATTTTTGCATTCAAATCCCCAAGGATGATTTTAACATCATACCTTGGACAGGCATTGAGGGCCCTCTCGACTTGTTCGTAGTAAGTCTCTTTTTCTTCGTCTGAGGACTACGGAAGCCGTAGGTCCGTGAACGTTAATGAGGCTGATGTTCGTAAATTTGCCTCGCACGCGAAGGGTGCATAGCCTTTCGCTTATAGCGTTAAAGCCGATGATGGTAGACTTCATTTTTTCGCTGACTAGGAAGCCTACCCCGAGCACATGGTGTTTTGTATGACAGCTGTAGTATATGTCATATTCTTTCTTCTGTAGAACACCATTCCTTGTCCATCTGATTTCTTGAAGAGCTGTTATGTCAGCTTTATACTTTGACAGGGCATCGGCTAGCTGCTGAGCAGCTCGAGCTCTATAGAGCGGTCGTAAGTTCCATAAGAAAATTCGTAAATCGTTTTTCCTTTTTCTTCTTATCTTAGCCGTTCCATAATTTCTCAAAGTATGAAGAACAGGTTTAAAAGGTTAATAATGACTTTCGAAGGGAAAGCTAAAACCGAGAATTATCATATTCCTTTAAGAGAAAAAATTTATTTAATTGTGACCAGTTTAGGACGATAAGAGAGAAATTTTAAAACAACAACAGTTTGAGATATAAAATAGATTCGGTCGTTTTAATTTTTGATATCTCGCGGCGTTATTCAATGCAATAGCATCTCGAATGTTAACCTCGAGCTCGTCCAAGGTGGTTAGCTTACTAGCTTAAACTAATAACGGTGGTCAATTCATAAACACTCGCCTTGCGATAATCCAGCCACCAAATTTCTCCTTCAAAACTTCAAGTGCTGGAACTACTGCTCGGATATATCGGTGCTGTCGAGTCTTAGACATAGAAAGAGGGCTAATATCTTTCCATATCCGAGACCATTGATGCTACCTATGGGAAAGTTATTAATTCCAGTTGTTACGTAAACGACAAAACTGTCGCATCTGTGGTTCGAAAACCCCAAGAGATATAGTTGAGTAACCTTTCTATCTAACAGTTTGGTGTCGTTTTTGGACTACTATATTTTTTTTGGGGAACGAATACGATAACCGTTTTATTGAATAGATATGCGTTATCAAAGGAGGTTGATTGACTTTTCTTGTTTGCGTTGAATTGCTTCTATGGACATGGATGACGTGCATTGTCAAGAAGACATACCTTTTTAACGAGACAAATTCCACTTTTTGTTGAATGACTCTATAGTCAGTGAAAGCTGCGTCCAATATAACTTGTATTGAGCGATCCGAAAAGTAATTTATAATTCAACCAAGAAGAGACTCTTTGATACCAAATGCGTACTTACTTACTTACTTAGGTCCTCAGACTTTTTATGTCCGTGGAGGACCCCTAGTGGGGCATAGGGCATCCACAACGCCAGCTCTCCATCGCAACTCCCTCCAACTCTTGCCTAGTTGGGCTGACTCCTCCTCGACTGTCCTTCTCCATTAGCTTCTCGGTCGTCCAGCTCTTCTTCCTTCTTGAGTGAGCGGATTCCACTGCATGCGCAGCAATACAGTTGTCGCCTTTTCGAAGCGTGTGTCCGATCCACTGCCACTTTCGACGTCGTCTAATAGACTCAATAGGTTCCCGACCCGTTTTCCTAAGGAGCTCTTTGTTTGATATACGATTGGGCCAGAAAATCCTAAGTATGTTTCGTAGACATCTATTAATGAACGTTTGCAGCTTCTTAGTGACACCTACTGTTACTTTTCAAGTGCTGCAACCGTAAGGTAACACGGATTCGACGTTGGATCGAAACAGCCGTAGCTTGGTTCTTAAGCTTAGAGAGTTATTCTTCATATATTTCTAAGCATATCGAAAGCAGCCTTTGCTTTCCCGATTCGACTGCTGATGTCCTGTTCGGTGCAACCTTCGGTAGAGATGACACTTCCAAGGTATTGGAATCTCTGTACTTTCTCTACCGGTTGTTGAGAAATATTTATAAGAGAAGATGACTGGGTTCCTAGGCTGATCATCTTTGTTTTGCCGGAGTTGATTTTCAGCCCTACGATTTCTGCTTTTCTCTCCACCCCTGTTGTCATTTGCTGGAGATCCATGCGATCCTATGAGAGAGCAAGCATACGTCGTCCGCATAGACAAGATGTTTCAGGTGAGATGTCAGAGTCCATCGAGTTCCTCCGTTTCCCGTCAAGGCCGCTCGCAGGACATCGCTTATCACCAACAGAAACAATATTGGTGACAGAATGCAGCCCTGTCTGACTCCACTTTGGACTTCAAACTCTTCTGACAGCCTCCCTTCGTGCAAAACGTGACATTTGGATGCATCATAAGTTGCCTTAATAATAGCTATTAATTTATCCGGGATACCCCTCCTGCGTAAAGCAAGCCAAATAAATTCTCTATTGACGCTATCGAAAGCCTTCTCAAAGTCGATGAATAGCAGGTGGAGTGGTGATTGACATTCGACGCACTTCTCAATTATGATCCTTAAAGTATTGATATGATCAATGCTTGTTTGGCATCGAGTATGGCTTCTAGATGTTCCCTGATGCGTTCCAGTACTATTTTTGCTAATATTTTGGCAACGGCAGGCAGGACGCAAATCCCCCTCCAGTTTTCGCACTGTGTTAAGTCTCCTTTTTTAGGGAGCTTGACTATCATTCCCTTTTTTCACTCATTCGGAAATTCTTCGGAGACCCAAGCTTTCTTTATGAGTGGATCCAGAAGTTCGCTCGATGTCGTTGGCGCCGCTTGTAGAAGCTCTGCAGGAATGCCATCAAGTCCTACCGCTTTGTTGGTCTTCAGTGCTTTGATTGCATTGCGGATCTCATCTCTACTGGAGGGTGCAGTGCGGATTCGGAAATTTGTTGTTCCTGTCGGCTCAGCACGTATCAGTTGCGCATTGCTGTTGGTAACTTGGTTTAATACCGACGCGAAATGGTCCTTCCACCTTCTCAGCTGATCCTCATCCGAACTAAGTAGCGAGCCGTCTGAGTCTTTTACGAGGTGTTGTTTGGAACTGCGAGCACCAACCAGTTCCTTTGTAATGCTGTAGACGGTTCTACTGGCGCATCTGTTAGCAGCATCTGCTGCTTGTTGGGCCAAGGCGTTCATGTGATTACGCTTGTCACGTCTTACACTGCGGTGAACCTCTCTCTTTCTCATGCGATACAGGGATTCTAGCTCTCTCTTTTCTACTCCAGTTGCAGCTGCAATACGGGCCTTGAGTTTTTGCCGTTCGCCAATCCGTATCCAGGTTTCTTCAAAAAGCCAAGCGTTATTGTTTTCCCTCGCTCGGCCGACTATTCTTTCAGTACCTAATATATAAGAACATTTTTCACAGCATTCCAGTGGTATTTAATGGATTCAGGTTTCGTGCTGCTGATTTTCATCATTCCGTGTGGAAGGTGGTCTCTCAATTGTTGGCGTGTTGAGAGATCCTTTAGTCTGTCGAAGTTGAACCTGGGTAAGCGGGTTATGCCGTTGGATTTCCGAGCTGCAGCTGTACAAAGTCTTACAGTAGCTACCATAAGGTGGTGGTCTCGAGCAAGTCCCATATCGGCCCCTCTTTTATTTCGAACATCCAGGAGACTGCTTCTAAAGCGCCGGCTAATCGCGAAGTGATCAATTTGATTCGAAGATGCTTGCCTGTCCATCGACAACCAACTTATTTTGTGGCACGTCTTGTGCTCAAACATGGTGCCGCCAATGACGAGTCCGTTAGTATTGCAGAAGTCAATGAACCGCTCACCGTTATCATTGCAATTCCCAACTCCATGGTTTCCCATCATATGTTTGAGTCCATCGTTGTTGCTGCCAACTTTAGAATTTAAATCTCCTGTAACCATTTTAATATCTCCGCGCGGTGTGTTGTTGTAAGCGGCTCCTAGCTGACTGTAGAAGCATTCTTTCTCCTCATTGGATTCGAGCTCCGTTGGGGCGTAACACTGTATAATGGTGACGGGACGTATTCGTGCCTTTATTATTCTTTCTCCAAGAGGCTCCCATAAAATCAGACTACTGGCAGCTGTTTTTGAAGGGGTTTTTGTATGGTTACATACATGCAGTGTGCCTACGAAGCTTCATATATTTATGAATTTTTGAATATTACAACAACAACTTGAATGAACTACCACCGAGGGGGTTCTTATTTGGCTGGAGTTATAGCTATTTCACGGTTGCCAAGCCGATCATCAGACTCCTTTATTAGTGGTGCTTAGCCTTTATACTATCAAGTTTGATCGAAAAACTTTTTGCCTTGACTGAGATTTGACGACGCTAGGTCTGGGTTCAAATCTCAGTCAAGGCAAAAAGATTTGGTTCTACTTTTCGGCGAGATATACCATCAGATCACCAGATCTTCGGGGTATTTCTTAAGCTTATTGTTGATCAGCCTTTCAATTACCTTGTTAAGAAAGGACGTTAGTGCAATTGGTCGGTCTCGGTAGATTCGCCTTTTTTTGGGACCGCCAGTATTGCAGATGAAAAAGTTTACGCAATGGTTTTACCAGCGTAGAAGAACACCTTTTTAGAATTTAAGGGGGCATACAATCTGGACTAGCGGATTTTTTCATTTTAAGATCTTTGAAGACTCTTGCGACTGTACGAGTGTGAAATAAGATTTCTAACCTCTTTAAGTTAAGTCGTATCAAGAATTCTCTATGGAGCTAACTCCTTTAGTACTGTTAGGAATAAAAGTTTTCATTCCACTGAGAATAATGCCAGGAACTGGAACATATGACACTATCGAGGAAGCTTACTGACTAGTTAACGTTTCGAAAGAAGTTGTTTAGACCGTCCCAATCGGCGTTCTTATATTCCGAAACGGTTCTCTTTGAAATTTTTTCTTTAATTGTGTTGGTGGAGCATAAGAAATTTATTCGAAAACATGCAATAAATTCGAAGTGCCTAGAGGTTCTAATACACTTAAGTATAGTGTATTTATCAGTATGAAATGTGAGGAACACATAAAGCGTATTTGCGGAATGACCTGCAACGTTAGGTATTCGACTTGGCCTTTTCGCAAGCTGAATTAAATGGTCTAAATAAGCAAATATCTCTAAATACATAACTTCAGATTTTGCCAATGCCAGGAAGAATTATGAACATTGCAACCGCCTCGTCTGTAATAACGATTTCAGTGTGATGAAAAGACCTTACAATTTTTAATAGATTTTGTGTCAGATAACGCACTAAATTCATTAGAAGTAAAATTGCTATCTAAACTCGGGCTTTTATAGATAAAGCCAGATATGTGCTTACTGTTATGTTATGCTACAATGTAATAGAGAAATTTTATTATTTAATGATTACTGACTAAAATTTGATGGGTTCACTTGTCAAGTTTTTAAAACCTTTCGAATTTGGGCATAAAAAAAAACTTGCCAAGTAAGCCCATCAAATTTTAGTCAGTAATCATTAAATAATAAAATTTCTCTATTACATTGTAGCTGTTTCAATATTATTCTACTTTAAATATTTAAATATTCGGTATTAAACCATTATGAAGTAAGAACTTGGCGTACTTTTAGATCTCAGTACTTTTCACGGCTGACTTGTTACACAAAGGTTTTTGTATAGAAGAACTTGGATCTTTTTTTAACATTTATGTTTTTGGTCCGATCTCACTCCTTTTTGCAAAGATTTTAATATTTTGCCATGTCAAAATCTCGAAAGATACGGAAAGATAGAAGGATGTACTCAACTTAGTTTAAAGCTTCCTTTTTCTTTTGGTATATTTTCTTTTTGTTATTGGTTGTTTTGATTTGCTCTTCAAATATTTCTTCTTGTCCTGGCAAGATACCTAACACTAACATACCTACCTTAATTACGGCAATCAGAAGTGCTCCATATAAATTAAACATTTTCTCAGAAAGTGGGTGGATACCACGCCTCCCGAATAGAAAACCCCAATTTTTATTTTTGGTCCTTTATAGGCAATTTCAGCCCTACCGTTCTACCAAATTTCATTGTTCTACTGCAATCGGAATTGCGCCATGTATAATTTACATCAGTTCTAGGGATGTGGGCGGATACCACGCCCCTGAATGGAAAACTTCAAATTTTATATTTTTTTCTTTGTATGCAATTTAATTCCTACCACTTTACCAAATTTCATCGTTTTACAGCACTTGGAAGTGCTCCATTCAACCAACACCAATTTGGAGAAAGTGGGCGGATTCCACGCCCCCTGAAAGAAAACCCTCGATTTTTATTCTTGGTCCTTTATATGCAATTTGGGCCCTACGGTTCTACCAAATTTCATTGTTCTACTGCAATCGGAAGTGCGCCATGTATAATTTACATCAGTTCTGAGGAAGTGGGCGGATACCACGCCCCTGAATGGAGAACTTCAAATTTTATATTTTTTTCTTTGTATGCAATTTAATTCCTACCACTTTACCAAATTTCATCGTTTTACAGCACTTGGAAGTGCTCCATTCAACCAACACCAATTTGGATAAAGTGGGCGGATACCACGCCACCTGAATGGAAAACCTCGATTTTTATTCTTGGTCCTTTATATGCAATTTGAGCCCTACCGTTCTACCAAATTTCATCGTTTTACAGCAGTCGGAAGTGCTCCATTCAACCAACACCAATTCGGAGAAAGTGGGCGGATACCACGCCCCCTGAATGGAAAATCTCAAATTTTCGATTTTTTCCTCTACTTGCATGACAAGACCTACCGTTGTGCAAAATTACAAGATTCTACGATGTCGGCAAGTGCTCCATAATTTTGATGATCTGTCAGTCAGTCAGTCAGTCAGTGAGTCAGTCAGTTACGGTTTTTGTGATTTTTGAGGCCTTATATCTCAGGAACCGCTTATAATAGAAAACTGAAAGGTGAGGCGCCTGTGCTTGACTTGCTTAGCAAATATTCGGAATTTCAAGTTTCTGACTTCATTGGTACTGAAGATAGGGAGGGGTCAAAAGTCGCCTGAGTTTGTTCCTGTAAAAAGGGTGTAGTGCCAGAACTTGGCTGGACACTACCGTGCCCTTTGATTTGATTTATCAATTCACCAAGTTGACATCTTGCAAGCCAGGTATCTCTAGAAGACAGTGCAGATGAGATACCATATGTGTCGACATTGTTAAAATATTCTCCTACATCTAAGAAAGATGATCGATGTTACTGCTGATTTTCTTTAACAATACGCAAGTTGAATCAATGCTTCTTCCACAAATCCATATAAATCAATCATTTAAAAGTTCTTAGAAGAAATGATCTTAGGCTAACAAGTCTGAGATACTTGAGGTTTTCCTGGAAAGATTTGTCAGCTTTGTGTATAAATAATTACAACATTAAATTCTCTCTACAATAGAGGAATGTGGGACTAGATTCAAAGAACTATTAAATAAAATGTAAAGAATTGGGACATTTATATCTGTAATTAAGAGTTCTGCCGTCTGGTCGTAAAAACTTTTAAGTTAAGCTTGAGTGCCAATTGAAGCGTATCCCTTGCTTTTTTTATATTTTGTGCGCACGAAAGGAATAATGACCACCATTAAAATATTTGAGCACATTGCGAGCCTTAAGGACAATTGGAGTGAATTAAAAAGTAGACATCGATGCACAATGTTTGAAGGTTCTGAACATCGTAATGGGAGACCGGTTGAGGCATTCCACATTCGTGTGGCGCGGCTAAAAAGAGAATCTCTGAGTTGAATTGTACGTCCGAAGTTGGATTCAATGGTTAACTAATGGGCATTTCGCTTAGTGCGAGTATTATGGTTAAATGAGGAATTATTCGTTACTGACGATGATGACCATCAGCTTTCAGTAGTTTTCAGGCAAGTTGTCATAATTGGATTGATATTGGAGGATTTTTCTCAATATTAGTGATTTGAATGTTTCGTCCATTTTGCCACAGAAGATATTTCAAGGTTAAGTTTTCTTGATTCTTTCTTGACATTGCTTGAAGGAATCCAAATCCATCACTGTTCTGCAATATTTTCTAAGCAGTTCTACCTTAGAGTGGTCCCAATACGCGTTTTTTTAGATACATAATACATTTACATACATATGTAGAGAGCTATTGTGAATTCTTTAAAATTCCAGAAAAATCTTCTCCGACAGCAGTTCAGTAATTGAGTTTTCAAATTTTATCAGTCACGGTCCATGCGTTCGTCAAATCAATTTGAATTTTTAACTAAAAACTAGAACTGGCTTCAGAAATTCTTAGAGGATACTTCTATGTAATTAAATATATACACATAAAATATGCATTGTTAGATAGTGCAGGGAAATAAGTCCCCAGGAACTAAGTCCACCGAGGGACTAAGTTCTCACTTAATGGGAACGCAATCCACTTTACTATAGTGGTCTTTGTTCCCATTAAGTGAGAACCAGCTCCACTTTTTTATGGGAAATTAGTACACACTCAAAAGTATAAAGTGGGAATGAATTTCCAACAACAACAAAAAATGCTGTATTTTAAAATACTGTATGATCCAAATTCTGTATCTCATAATACTGTGTATCTCAAAATTTTGTATCTCAAAATGCAGTACGATCAAAACACAAGCTTTTAAACATCAACGAAACGCATGAACATGTGGAAGTATTGATTTTACGCTGGTTATTTTTCAGATTCTTTAGATGCTAAAGAAACTTTGCATACACCCAACCTCGCACCTACCCCAAATCCTATAGTGTGCCCAAGCAGGAGGTTGCAGGGGGGCAGCATTCCCCCCCTTAGATACCACACTGTTTATACGTGTCGTAATAAAAAACGGGATTATAAAATTTTTATTTTTCAACCTATTTACAGCATTTTCAAATACTGTTCAAGAATATAATCATTACTTTTTTGTTATCTATTACTCAGTACTAAATTTATCACTACATTTTTGATTAATACTTTTCTCATTATAATAACAACACAGCAACACTAATTATTATATACATTGCTCTTTTTGTTGTACATAGATGCGCATCACGCTACACAAAACAACGGTTCTATCCTTAACTGGATTCTTTTTTGCTTTATTATCTTCTCATAGCTAATACATAATTACTTTCTGTTAGTTTTTAAGTTCATTCGTTAATAAATTGTGATACAGTCCACATCGAATTTTGTCTTTCATTCTCGCAAAAACATTTTGTGGTCCTTCGAACCAAATAAAATTTAAACTTTGAAATAAAGACTTAAGAAATGAATTAAATTTATTGAATCGAGTGCCTATTACTGCAAAATAAAGTACCTGGCTGTACAAGAGAATTATAAAGTGCCTTGCTGCAATAAATAATAAAAAAACTATTGATTTGGTCGTGTGCTGTGCAACCTGTTGCTGTTGTGGGCGTTGGTGATCGTGGGAGTACAGTCCCTGTAGCTGCTGTTTTGGAAGAAAAGGCGTTGAAGAGAAAAACACCGTTGGAAAGAATCATCATCTTTGGCAAACGACCTAAGGAAGTATATATATAATATCAAGCTGTAAGGTAACAACTTTATTATATATTTTGTGAAAATTATAATGGAAGCACTAAGGCTTAAACGTGCACGTTGCAAAGGTACCGCAACTAGATTAGAAAACTTTCTAAATACAATTACGAACGAGACATCTTTTCTCGAAATAAAGGTCAGGTTAGAAAAGATTGAAAGCTTATTTCAAGAATTCATCAAAATTGACGATGAGATTATAGCGTTAGGAGAGGTTCTGCCCGACAGGGAAAATGAATTGAGTGAATTTGAGAATCGTTATTTCAAACTCAAAGCTGACTACACTAAAGCTGTGTCCGAGCATCAAGCTGCTCCTGTTAACAAAGAACAAGAACCACTTCACAGCTCAACAGTTGTGGGTGCTGACGCATTTCAAAGGCTCGTTGACCAACAAACAGCGTTTTTAGAACGCTTGAGCAGCACTGCGGTGGGCTCAAATGACTCTGAGGTTATTCGACGATTAGCAGAACAATTTCAAACGCTAGGTCAGAGTTCCTCTGCACATCCACAAGAAGTTCGTCTGCCTCAACTTCAATTGTGTAGTTTTGATGGTCAATATGACGAGTTTAAACCATTTTGGGATATTTTTGAAACCACTGTCCACAAAAATGAGCGTCTTAGCAAGGTTCAAAAATTTCAATATTTAAAGGGTTTATTAAAAGGGGAACCGGAGGAGATGGTTAAACACCTAGCTGTGACAGAAACGAATTATGAGGAAGCATTAGGAAAATTAAAGGAGCGATATGATAAGCCATCACAAGTGATTGACTCTCTTATCAAAACATTTTTTGACATTAAAAGAATTGATTCTTCAAATGCAACTATGTTGCGCTCAGCTGCCAATACTTTTGATCAGGTTATACGAGGTTTAAGAGCATTAGGTCAACAAGCAGAAACTCGCGATCCATGGCTGATTGCATTAATTTTAAAAAAGATAGATAGTGATACCCATAAAGCATGGGCTGAGCATGTAGTAGAAAAGACTTATCCGACTATAGAAGATTTGCTCAAGTTTTTGAACTTACGTTGTGATGCCTTAGAGATAGGGCTATCGATATCTGGCGCTAAGACAGTTTCTTCTTCAGGATCTATAAAATACAAGTCAACACGTGCTTACATGTCTGCCATTGAAAATGCATGTCCAAAATGTTTAAATCATCACCATCTATCATACTGTCCAAAGTACATAGCATTAGACACAACAAAGCGAAGGGAATTCGTTAATGCGAAAAGGTTATGCTTTAACTGTCTCAAAGCTAGACACACAGCAAATAAATGCACCTCTAAGCATTCTTGTGAGCAATGTCAATCGATACATCACTCTTCTCTACATGTGACTTACAAACCTAGCGCAAGCTCTGCCCGTGCTGGCACATCTAGCCCAACAATCTCAAAAAACCAAGAAGATCTAAAGGCTGATGACAAATTGATTCTCACTTCAGCTGAATCAAACGTTCTTATTAGTAATCAAAACTGTAATCTTTCGCCTCAGGGCTCTGCTACTTCAAACGAAACAATAAGGTTCAATGCTTTGCTTCCAACTGCAAAAGTCTTCGTGGAAGACTACAAGGGAAAATTACAGCTCTGTAACGTGGTTCTTGATTCTGGATGTCAAAATAGCTTGATAACTTCAACATGCGCAGATCGTTTGGGACTACCCAGACATCCAGCTAATGTCAAGATCTTAGGGCTCTCAGCTAGCAAAGTCGGTGTTTCAAAGGGTAGAACTAACCTCAAAATATTCTCTCACCACAATAAAAACCTTTGCCTGGATATATCGGCTCTAGTGTTCCATAATATAACTTCGGAACAACCATCCGTTCCAATTCAAATAAAAACATGAAACAAACTCAACACCTTGGATCTAGCTGATCCCCATTTCAACCAACCAAAGAGAATAGACATTTTGCTAGGAGCTGATTACTTCTTCTCAATCCTACGTAAGGAACAATTAATCCAAGACAATGTTGTAGTTGCACAGAACACTCTATTCGGATGGGTAATTTGTGGTCAACATTTAGCTGCTTCTAATATCCAATGCAATCTATCTACTCAAGATATCGAAACAGAACTTAACAAAACCTTGCAACTGTTCTGGAAAAGTGAAGAATTGCCTGCTAGAACCATTCTTCCCACAAAAGATGAGCAACAAGCTGAAAATATATATCAAAACACCGTACATTGTAGTCAAAAAGGTAAATATTCAGTAAGACTTCCCTTGTAAGGTAATGGTCAATCTCTAGGGAACTCATATATTGCTGCTGAAAATAGACTTCTCGCTATGGAGAGAAAATTTTTTAGAAATCAAAGTCTTAGAACTGACTATCAGAACTTCATGTCCGAATACTTAGCCTTAGGACATATGGAACTAGTTCCTGATGACGAAATAAATAGGGAAAATACCAAGCTGTATTATTTACCACACCACGCTGTGTTCAAGGAAAATAGTCTTACAACCAAACTTCGCGTTGTCTTTGATGGCTCATGCAAATCTAGTAACGGAATATCACTTAATGAAATTTTGTTACCAGGTCCGCCTCTACAACAGGACTTAACTACAATTATATTACGCTATAGGTGCTTTAAATACTGCTTTTCTGCTGATATAAAGCCAATGTTTCGAATGATTAAAGTTCAGGAATGCGATCGTGACTATCAACGCATTTTGTGGCGTGAATCACCAAATAAGCCTATGCAGCACTTTCGACTTACTACAGTCACTTACGGAACTTCACCTGCCCCCTTCTTGTCTATTAGAACACTTCACCAGCTAAGTTTAGATGAATGCCAAAATTTTCCCTTAGCGTCTAAGGCACTTTTAGAAAATTTTTATGTCGATGATTGTATGGCTGGTGGAAATACAATAAATGAAGCAAAAGAACTTGCCTCTCAACTAAACAATTTGCTGATGGCTGGCGGTTTCATGTTGAGAAAATGGGCTTCTAACTGTCCAGACATACTTCAGGATATATCTCAAGAACATAAAGTAAAATCTGCCGTAGAAGTTAGAAATTAATTCAATATCTGTTTACTCGGAATATCGTGGAATCCTGTAACAGACAGCTTTTTATATGATGTATCTCAAGAACGTAGAGATCTAACTACAAAAAGAAAATTGCTATCAGAAATATCAAAGATCTTTGACCCCCTGGGCTGGGTATCTCCTTCTATAATAACCGCGAAAATAATAATACAAAGGTTGTGGCTTTTGAAGATCGGTTGGGATGACAGATTACCGGATGACATAATTGATGAATCAAATAAATTTCATACACAACTTCATCTACTAAACCAAATTAAAATTCCACGCATGTTATTCTCACAGGAAGATAAGGTTGAATTCCATGGCTTTTGCGACGCATCATCGGCGGCTTATTCGGCTGTGATCTACTGTCGCAGAATAATGTCAGATGGCTCTATTTCTGTGAATATAGTAATGGCAAAAACTAAGGTTGCCCCACTTAAGGAAGTTAGATACTATTCCCAGGCTGGAATTATGTGGAGCGCACTTGCTTGCAGGAATGTTTGATTCTTTGGAAACATCCATCAAAATCAAAGATTATTCAATCTACTGCTGGACGGACTCGAAAATAGTTTTGGCCTGGCTGTCATCTCATCCCCGAAAATGGAAAATTTTTGTGAGCAATAGAACATCTTTCATACTAGACACTCTCCCACAAGCTAAGTGGCGACATGTTTCATCGAGAGATAACCCTGCTGATTGTGCTAGCAGAGGTGTGGTCCCATCCGTTTTAATACAGCACAATCTCTGGTGGAGAGGCCCGCCTTGGCTCTCTTTAAATCAAAATCACTGGCCAGATACAGAAATCCTTAAGTATTCGACTCAAGAAGAAGAACGTACAAGGGAGCAGATGACACTTCAAGTCACAACAAAGATCGCTGGAACGCTATCCGACATAAACGGAAGAATCTCAAAATGGATTAGGCTGTATCGAGTCATAGCTTACTGCTTTAGATTTTATTCTAATTTAAAAAATAAAATTTTGGATAAATCTCCTCTAAAGGTGTCCGAGCTACAAAAAGCAAAACATGTTCTATACAAATTCTGTCAAGAAGAATCGTTTTTCGATGATATTAAAAATCTAAAGAATAGCAATTACGTTCAAGCTAACAGTAAAATTAAGCGACTAGCTCCGTTTATCGATGCAAATGGAGTTTAACGAGTCGGTGGACGACTAGGCAATCTCGAGGCTGATTTTGACTGTAAACACCAAGTAATACTACATAAGGATCATAGCCTCACCAGGAAAATTGTGACTGACTGTCATATGAATAATCTTCACATTGGGGTAACAAATCTCATGGCAACCCTTCGACAAAGTTATTGGATCATTGGCCTACGTGATTTGGCAAAATCTGTTGTTCATCACTGTACAACTTGTTACAGACACAGTAAACAAACTAGCAACCAAATTATGGGTAACATACCAAAATATCGACTTCATGGTATATATCCATTCTACGATACCGGCTGCGACTATGCAGGACCCTTTTTACTAAGGCAACATAATGGAAGGCGAGCTCCTATAGTTAAATCGTACATTGCTCTTTTTATCTGCCTTACTACAAAAGCTTTACACTTAGAACTTGTAAGTGATCTCAGTACAGATTGCTTCTTAGCTGCTCTCAAACGATTTGTAGCTAGACGAGGTCTGTGTGCGCGTATCCGAAGTGATAATGGCACAAATTTTGTAGGCGCTGCTCGACAACTCGGCAAAATGCATCGAGTCTTTGCTGCTCATAATAATCATATCTTAATATCTGATTTTTTATCTTCTAAAGGTATTCAATGGCATTTCATTCCCCCTGGTGCTCCTCACTTTGGCGGTGCTTGGGAAGCTGGAGTCAAACAAGTCAAGCACCATCTGAGAAGAGTTATCGGCCAAAATACACTCAACTTCGAAGAGATGACAACACTTTTAGCACAAATTGAAGCAATTCTCAACTCTCGACCGCTCTGTGCACTATCTGACTCCGATGACATCAGCTACTTGACTCCCGGTCATTTCTTGGCAGGACGTCCGCTAGTGGCTATCCCTGAACCTGATGTCACAAATGTAAAATTAGCTATACTGGCACGATGGAAATTGGTACAACAGCTTACCCAAGGATTTTGGTCTAAATGGTCATCTGAGTATATTTCATCTCTACAACTAAGGCAAAAATGGAATAAAGAAAAACCTAATGTTAACAAAGGCGACATCGTTTTAATAAAAGACGAAAATCTTCCCCCTGCTTACTGGAAGATAGGTAAGGTGACTGCAACCCATGCTGGCGGCGATGCATGGTTTAGTACGAGTAGTTACCCTTCGTACAAAATCGAATGTATGCAAGAGGCCTGTGACGAAGATAAGCGTACTACCACTAAATAATTGAATGTTATTCAAGACTGGCGGAATGTTCAAGAATATAATCATTACTTTTTTGTTATCTATTACTCAGTACTAAATTTATCACTACATTTTTGATTAATACTTTTCTCATTATAATAACAACACAGCAACACTAATTATTATATACATTGCTCTTTTTGTTGTACATAGATGCGCATCGCGCTACACAAAACAACGGTTCTATCCTTAACTGGATTCTTTTTTGCTTTATTATCTTCTCATAGCTAATACATAATTACTTTCTGTTAGTTTTTAAGTTCATTCGTTAATAAATTGTGATACAGTCCACATCGAATTTTGTCTTTCATTCTCGCTAAAACAAATACAGAATGGGAATTTATTTCACATTTAAAGGGAACTAAAACACACAGTTTTTTGTAACGAATTTCCCACCTTGCATTGGAACAAAGACCACTTTAGTAAAGTAGATTTCGCTCCCATTAAGTGGGAACTTAGTCCCCTAGTGGACTTAGTTCCTGGGGACTTATTTCCCTGCACAAAAGAGAACTTAGTCCCTCAGTGGACTTAGTTCCTGGGGACTTATTTCCCTGCACATTGTTAGATATGTATTTCTATAACAATTTTAATATTTAAACAGTGGGAATAATTGTTGTTTTGAAATATTTGTTTTGTCGTTTTTAGATCGTTACGTTCCTTGCTGTACACGAGAAGGTCGTTTCGTTGAAAGAAATCCCGAAATTTGTTTTAATCTTGACATTCCTCCAGAAGATCTTAACAACTTGCAATTTGGCAATGAGTGTATGGATTTTGTCAGAACTCTAACCGATGAAGATTCTAATTGCAACTACAATGGCGGACCAGTTGAGCAATTGAATGCAGTTAGTAGTTATTTGGACATGTCAATACTTTATGGCAACACAAATGGTACTAATCGTCGTCTTCGTGCCTTTCAACGAGGACGATTAGTTGTCGAAGAACGAAATGGCCATACATGGCTTCCGAAGAATCCAAATACTACTCTAGTATGTGATGGGGAAGATGAAAGTGACAGGTGCTACGCGACTGGTGATATTCGAGTGAACGCAATGCCAGGCATTACAATTTTGGCAACCATGTTCCTGCGAGAACACAATCGTCTAGCTGGTGAATTGGTCAAATTGAATCCGCATTGGTCCGATGAGGTGTTGTACCAGGAAGCACGAAAAATCCTAATAGCACAATTCCAACAAATAAGCTACTACGAGTTGTTACCGATTTTATTGGGAAGAGAGAATATGTTAAGAAATAAGCTTATTTATGATGTTCCAGTTGATTGCCATGTCAATGATTATAATTCCAATATTGATGCAACTACCCTTAACGAGTTTGCTACTGGTGCTTTTAGGCACTTCCATTCACAGTGTGAGGGTAGATTGGAGTAAGGTTTTCTTTGTGATTTTGTTTGAACGTTATATTTGAAATAAACTTTGTTTTCAGGTTGATTTCGGAATTGAGGGATGTATTTGGTTCATTGCGGTTAAGTGATTGGTATAATCGACCTGGAATTATTGAAGTTGGTGATAACTTCGATTCCTTATCTAGAGGTATGGGATCGCAACCACAACAACTTACCGACCTTAATATTGATAGAGAGGTAATTACAGGTATAAAGAAAGTTTATTTTGCCTTCTTCTTAGAGTTTTGATACATGTACATATCGCACCTCCGCTCCGGTGCAATATCGGCATAAGTGCAATTTTTCCTGAAGTTGGTAATTACCTAAATGTCGACCGGATTGTACTCGTATCTTTGCTATTGCCGAAAAGAGGCCACTTTTTTGTTTGACACAAAAGCTGAAACGACAACAATAAGAATAAACAAGAAAACCTTACACAAGTAGCACAAAATGGTATAATTTCGGTACCACATTTCTTAATTCATACTTTATTCCTTCTTTATTAGGTATGTCAATTTATGCCTACTTAATTCCATCTTAATATGATCTTTATTAGGTATTTTTTTATTTATCTTCTTATTTCCTTCTATCGGACCGCCCACTTGCGCCTTTTCTCCACTTAATACGAACTTAAATCCGTCTTAAAGAAGATGTCAGATACCGATTTAGAATTCTTAAAGACTTCGTTAAGTAATTCTGTGCTACTTGTGTATTGCAACGGAGGTGCGATATGTATCTATGGAAGGATCCCAATTATTTTCGAAACTCTGTAACTATTTTCTGTGGGCTATTAACTGACCCAGCTCTAAAGCAATAAATCCTAGCTTACACTTCATGCCGCATCCGGCGTAATTTTTGAGACACTCACATTGCTTGTTCTACACTTTCTTGTATAAAATACGCACGATGGAGAAACTATTGTTTACAAAACCACAGGGTGGAAGGAGATCCCTCTCCAGTTGTTGCGCATTAAACTGATTTTCATGGCAGTTTTACAGGCAGGCACACTTCCAAGTTCGCACAATTCGCGTTGTAGAATTTTGTACTGATATTTGTGGAAGTAAGTGACAAGTCCCTAAGTGAATGCCCTATATTTCTACGACTATTTTTAGGCATTTACGCATTCAAATATTTGATTCTCAGAATTTCACTGCTATATATGAAGCCAGCCAACAGAAACTGGATAAAGTTGAAATTAATTTTCCGTAATATCACCTCCACAAATGCTCTTTCTTCACTTATATTGCTAAATCTAGACCGGTACATTTTAACGATCCTTTCTCGACCCAAATTGAATGAAGAAACATTTTCCTCTATTGAGACACGTAAAGTGTTTTGCACAAACTTGCGTCCATCAGGCGTCGTGGGTGCTTCATTCCGGTCAAAATTTCTTTTAAAAAAACGCACTATTAAGGCTGCATAGCACTCCCTTTAGAAATAAGTTTTTAATATTTCCCAACGTTGTTCAAGCGTAAAGCGACTCATTTCGTTCCGCGGAGGTATGATACTGACTTTCTGTCAAGATTTCAAGTGGAAAACAGCTGCCAGTTTCGTTTCATTTAAATTTATTTTAATTAAAGTGCGATTCCCTCTTGAGTTGTTCACTACCCATCGATTTAAATTCAATGACCAACAAATTGGCATTTCTCGTTTAAGGAAATAAACCGACTTTATTTAAAGCTGTCGTTTAGTTCCCTATCTTTTTCATAATTTTAAACACTTTCAACAACGGTTCATACTAATGTGAGTTTCGAACGTAACGTTAGAAAATTTACGTTGAACAACTTTAAATTTGACAGTTAAATTAACACACAAAACTGCAAAACAAATCATTTTTCGCTGAAATATTTTATTGCTTCGCGTTTTTAATATTCAGTCTTTTTTAAAAACCACAAAATTAAAAAAAAAAATAAAAACATAAGAAAAATACAAATCGGAAGTGTTAACTGTTAAGAAATAAGTAAACACTTGCTCCACTTGATAAATCAATTTTAACATCTGTCGTATCGTATGACGTTTTTGCTTGAATTTTCTCTGACAGTTTTCATGAACCTGCACTAAACTACTCTACACTAGCATTTTCCTAGTTGAACAAAGCTATTGTTGAATTGAACAGGGTGGTGACAAGTAAATTCCATGTAAAGCTAAATGTACACGATTGGTAGATACCTATTACAATATTGTCAGACCTGACAATGTCTGAAAATTATCTACCAATGAGTTGACAATTAAGTTGTGTTTGTACACGGTTGGTAGAAAATCTACTAATCTATTACAATTTATTGTCAGAAGTTGGCTGACAATTTATTTTGAGATAGCTTGCTAAATACCTACCAATTAATTGTAAGAGATTGGTGTACACGCACAACTAAATGTCAGTTTAGTTGGTTATGGAAACTGCTTCATTTGAACCTTGGCTGCAAATTGTTTGACATTGACAATGCAAAAATTGTGTGATGCTAAAAATCTCACATCTTACAATTTCTTCATTGTCAGACAACGACAAAAATTGGCAGGCCTGACAATAAATTTTGTGTGTACACTATTATCAAATACATTACAATTTACCGTCTTACAATTAATTTTCTTATACACTTTCTGACTACACGATTGTCAGCTAGCGTACACATGATTGTCAGATTTCTTACAATTAATTGTTAGGCATTGATCTAACAATTAATTTACTACGTTTATGTGAGGTATTGAAGCGTGCTTGAAGCTCGCTTCGACCCTTTGTAAACGGGTATTGAGTTGAAATGAGCTTCGTTCGACTCGATCTCACTCGCTCAGCGGTGTCGAGTCGAAATATGAGGCGAAAAACCTGGGTCGAGGAGTTGGCTTAACAAAATGTTTCACAATCGCTCAACACCATTTCAACTCAACTCCAAATCGAGCTCTCAACTCAAATGACGAAAAACCTGGGTCGAAAATCTGACCCTAATCCAACTCGATCTTTCGATACTGCATATAAACGTAGTAATTGTCAGACAAATTTTCTGACAATTAATTGTGAGACTACATGGTTGTAAGGCATTGTAAGCATGTTTTTCACTGAAAGATCTCACAAAATTGTAAGATCTACCAATCGAGTACACTTAGCTTAACTGATTCGAGATTACCTGACATGTTTCGAAGATGATTTCACGCAGTGGCGTAACACCCATACGAAATGCCCAAGCTGAGGTTTGCCGTGATTATGATTGTTCTAAAAAACTATTATTTATTGGGAATATCAAAACAATTGCTTGTCTTATTGTCAACGATGCATGCGAATTAATAACTGATGAAATGTCAATCAGATGAAATGACGTTCCTGGGGGCAGTATGTTTGAGAAATGTTTGCTAGTAAGCGTGCTGTTTGGTGTTGACGACGTTGGTGCTGTTGCTGCTTTGATCTGTTTCGCGCATAATCCAAACACGTGGGCCTAATGTATACGTGTAGGTCGGTACGGTTCAACGTTCCGTGAAGAACGTTACGTTACGGACGATTGCAATTAACACCCTGTTTACATTGAGAATACTTCATACCCACTACATTGTGTTTACATTGAAAACTTTGAGGCGCCTGAAAAATAATTCGCCTATAATTTCAATTGATTGAAATCTCGATTTAAGTACTTTCCGTTTATAGTTCGAACTAAATATCTTCATTACCCCAACATTTCTCTACCTCTCACCCAATAGGTATGTCAAAAATGTTCAAAGGTTCATTCAATGTTTAACACAAATCCCCTTTACATTAGCGATGGACAATTGCATTTTATTGTATGCTCTTTCGAATTAAATATTCTATATTCCTCAAAATAAAGATCGTTCTCTATCTGTCAAGCCATGAACTGGATGATGACTACGATGCCAATGGGAGTGATGGGAATGATGTCAATCGATTTATAAATCTCTGACGTTAAAAAAAAACTGAAAATAATTTAGTTCAGTGTGCACACCGTCTATAGTTTCTACACGCTCCACCCAAAGACGGAACGAAAAAAAACAAGAATCGTGTAATCAGGCGGTTCAAGAGGATTTGAGAGATGACGTCATCTTAAATTTCACTTATCCTCTGGGTTAGTCTGCCAATGTCAAAATTCTAATGAGAAGTTAGTGATGTTTGACGAATATGAACACTAATGTTCTTCATCCATCAAATATTCTTAATACCGTACTTGTCAAAAAAATTGAAAATGTGAACAACCCTTTAAATGGTATTTGAATATAGGTTGACAAACTTTACGTTGTATCAAATAAAATGTTCAAACATAAAGCGCGGAACAGATTGAACCAGCAACAGCACCGTCAACAGCAACAGCAGCCCCCATTAATTTAGAGCCAATCTATTTCAATTGTTCAACACACATTAGAACAGCAACAGCAACGCCAACAGCGTTGTTAGGCCAAAGTTCTAAATTTGCTGTTGCTGGTGCGGTGTTGTCAACTTTCTCACTGCAATATTCAGTGGCACCATAATGAAAAGCTTTTTTTTCGATATGAAATGTCATGTCAAGCAGATGAAATGACGTAGCTGGTGGCAATGTGTTTGAGAAATGTTTGCTGGTCAGCGTGCTGTTTGCTGTTGACGATGCTGTTGCTGTTGCTAGTTTAATCTGTTTCGCGCATAAGTCTAACAAACTTTACGTTACGTAGCGGAGTTCGATGGTGCAAAGTTTTGTCAAAGTTTATATAAAAAAAAAAAATCTAATAAATCTACGAAAATGCTTACAATATTTAAAAAAACAACGTTTGCATTACAATTAAATTTTAATGTTTGTTTGTCGGCTTCTTCGATGCCAGTGCCATTCAATGACAATGGCATAAGAGGTACATTTTGCTTCAACGACAATAGACAGAATTGAGTTTTTAAGGCATTAAACTCCACACGATATTCTATACCCTATTTTACAAAGATCGGAGTTAATTGAGCTTATCATATTGCATTTATTAAAATTGTATAAAGAAATGATAGACTGCATTTATTTAAGGGATTTAGTTCTGCTCAACATAAACGTTTTTCGTTTGATTAATTATGTAAATTGAAAATTAATTTTCACTTAAAGAAAATTATAAACTTTCTTAGAATAAAACAAAGTGTTGTTGAAAACTCAACATGAAAGAAATATATTCTTAACTTCAACAACGGGAAAACAATGAACTAAACTATAAGTTTTAGACAAGAGATAATTTATAAAAACGAGTAAGTCTTGGGGAACACGAGCATTTATCTAGTTTAGATCAGACCTGAAACCGTCCAAGAGGTAATCCAGAAGGAAATCTCTGATCCAAGGAATAAGAGTTTTTCTGATACCAAAATGCACACCTTTTCGATAAGAGTGTCTGGCACCAAACTCTATCAAATACCTTAGAAATATCAAGAGCAATAATCTTACTTTCTCCAAAAGAATGTAAAGACCTATTCCGCACTCTTCGATGAGATATGCTATCAGATCAATCACCAGTGGAACAATTCGAGATATTTCTTGAGGTGGTGATTAATCAGCGATTCCATGATTTTTGAAAGAAGGAACTTAAGTGCAATTGACCGGTAGGAGGTGGGAAAAATGCTGTTTTCCATCTTCTAGTTAAGATTCCAGAACAGTACTTAGGATGGAAAAGCTTAGGTTTTGCCAGTGAAGAAAAATGGGGTGAGAGGATTTGTATATATCCAGATTTCGAAGGGCTCTTGCAACTGTACGACTGTTGAAATATACCTGTCCCATTGAATAATCTACGATCTGAAATACAGGATGGGCAATGTTAGCAATATTAGCTGCCTTTCCTGAAGAGTTAGTTATCAGGCTTCCGTTGCAATTAGGTGAGGGTTGGAACCGAATATGATGATAATTCTTTTACGGTCTTTACAAATGGCCAGAAATTTCCACTGCCTTTGAGACACTTTTGTCTTAATTTCTGGTCATATATGTATATGTATCGGTATTACTCTATCTTTGCCAAAAAAAGGGCTTTTCAAAATTTTATTTCTTAGTTTATTTTTTGCACTCGTCCAAAAAAAATCTGTAACAAATTTTTTTAACATTCCTTCAGAAAGTTATTTATTTTTGTATGTTTTTATCAATTTTTAGGTAAAACATTTCCTGTTTAGAAGAAATATGCCATTGGGCTTAGACTTACGTGCAATAGATACTCATCGTGGCCGCGATCATGGTTTGGCATCTTACAATGATTTGAGAGAGCTCTGTGGAATCAAGAGGGCCATCACTTGGGAGGACTTTGCTGACCATATAAATGTCTATGTAATATATTTAATAAGCCTGAAATATTTTTCTATTGATTGCAGAATTTTTTTTAGAGCATTGAAGGACTCAAAACATTATACAAAAGCCCTGAAGACGTTGATTTTAATGTTGGTGGATCATTAGAGTATCCTGTACCTGGCACTTTGGCTGGTCCAACATTTTTATGCATTTTGACTGAACAATTTTATCGAACGCGTGTCGGCGATCGGTACTTTTTTGAAAATGACAATCCGAAGACAGGATTTACAAAAGGTATAATAGAATTGTCTTTCTTTATAGGTTTATTTTAATATAAATACTTTCCCTTAAATATTTTATTTATTTGTAGATCAATTAAGGGAGATCCGAAAGGCTAGTGTAGCTAGAATGATGTGTGACAATGGTAATCAAATTCAGACAATGCAACCTAGAGCATTCATCACAGTTTCAAGTACAAATCCAATCTTGCCATGTGAAGAACTTCCCAGTCTTGATTTATCTAAATGGATCGATAGAGCTTCTACACAGCCTTAATAATCTGGCTTGTTTCAAAAATAATCAAAATTTCATACGTTTGTTGAAGGAAAGACAAACGTTCAAATTATATTACTCATGAAACACTTGACGATAACACAATTTAATTCATTTGATTTAGAAAATATAAATATAATTTTATATAGTTCGATTCTCTTAATAAAGACTTTTAGAATTATAAAGTTTAATTTATTTTCTGATCTGTTCCTGCTGTATAAAGCTATAGGACTGTATTGTATTCCTCCTCTCTGAACAAATTTAAACGTAATACTCGTGCCCATCTATTTACTCTTTATTTCAATCTTAGATGTAGTACTAAGTATAGAGATTATTTATTGAACCGCACAACACGAATGTGAATTGCTAAACCTTGCTCTGTTTTTCTATCGCATTGCTCATTTTCCTACATATTACTGGCACTGCGTTTTACATTTTAAGGGTAGGTCTAAGGCCCTTGAGTGCCCGTTGATTGTAAAATAAAAAATTCACACGAATTTGCTCTAATTTTTAAGAGACATAGAATTTTAAAAAATGTTCTACATAAAAACATGGATGTATTTAAAGAAAAATGTTTAAAACCATGAAAATTATTTTTGAAAAGGCTAAAAGAACCGCTTTTAATCAAGAAGTTGTAGGGGAACAACCTCTGATTCACACCAAGTGACAGTTAGATGCGGGTTTCAGGCTGGCGGTGTAATTGAGCTATATTTCTTCAAAAGAGACGCAGGTGGGAGCGCTCAGTAAATGGATTGCATTACCAAAAGATGTTGACATATGTATGTCTGTACAATGTACATACATACTTGTTTTTGCATGAAACTAATGCAATGGATGATGTTTATTTTGACCAGGACGTCAACAGACAACCCGTGAAACAATAGCTGGACTGGACGAGAATTTCTCGCGTTACCAGGAATGAAGGAGAGCTGCAATTTCTGCCGAAACCGAACGGCAAAGATGAGCAGCACTTTTCTTGTTAAAAGATACTTCAAGAAAGTAGTACACCCTAAAATTTGATGGGTTCACTTGTCAAGTTTTTAAAACCTTTCGAATTTGGGCATAAAAAAAACTTGCCAAGTAAGCCCATCAAATTTTAGTCAATAATCATCAAATAATAAAATTTCTCTATTACATTGTAGCTGTTTTAATATTATTCTACTTTAAATATTCGGTATTAAACCTTCATGAAGTAAGAACTTGGCGTACTTTTAGATCTCAGTACTTTTCACGGCTGACTTGTTACACAAAGGTTTTTGTATAGAAGAACTTGGCTCTTTTTTTAACATTTATGTTTTTGGTCTGATCTCACTCCTTTTTGCAAAGATTTTAATATTTTGCCATGTCAAAATCTCGAAAGATACGGAAAGATAGAAGGATGTACACAACTTAGTTTAAAGCTTCCTATTTCTTTTGGTATATTTTCTTTTTGTTATTGGTTGTTCTGATTTGCGCTTCAATTATTTCTTCTTGTCCTGGCAAGATACCTAACATTAACACACCTACCTTAATTACGGCAATCAGAAGTGCTCCATATGAATTAAACATTTTCTCAGAAAGTGGGTGCATACCACGCCCCCCGAATAGAATACCCCAACTTTTATTTTTGGTCCTTTATATGCAATTTAAGCCCTACCGTTCTACCAAATTTAATTGTTCTACTGCAATCGGAAGTGCGCCATGTATAATTTACATCAGTTCTGAGGAAGTAGGCGGATACCACGCCCCTGAATGGAAAATTTCATATTTTATATTTTTTTCTTTGTATGCAATTTAATTCCTACCACTTTACCAAATTTCATCGTTTTACAGCACTTGGAAGTGCTCCATTCAACCAACACCAATTCGGAGAAAGTGGGTGGATACCACGCCCCCTGAATGGTAAACCTCGATTTTTATTCTTGGTCCTTTATATGCAATTTGAGCCTTACGGTTCCACCAAATTTCATTGCTCTACTGCAATCGGAAGTGCGCCATATATAATTTACATCAGTTCTGAGGAAGTGGGCGGATACCACGCCCATGAATGGAAAACCTCAAACTTTATATTTTTTCTTTGTATGCAATTTAGGCCCTACCGTTTTACCAAATTTCATCGTTTTACAGCAATCGGAAGTGCTCCATTCAACCAACACCAATTCGGAGAAAGTGGGCGGTTACCACGCCCCTTGAATGGAAAACCTCAATTTTTATTTTTGTTCCTTAATATGCAATATAAGCCCTACCGTTCCACCAAATTTCATTGCTCTACTGCAATCGGAAGTGTGCCATATATAATTTACATCAGTTCTGAGGAAGTGGGCGGATACCACGCCCATGAATGGAAAACCTCAAACTTTATATTTTTTTATTTGTATGCAATTTAAGCCCTACCGTTTTACCAAATTTCATTGTTTTAAAGCAATCGGAAGTGCTCCAATCAACCAACACCAATTCGGAGAAAGTAGGCGTATACCACGCCCCCCTGAAGGAAAACCTTGGTGTTTATTTTTGGTTCCTTATATGCATTATAAGCCCTACCGGTTCACCAAATTTCATCGTTTTACAGCAGTAGGAAGTGCTCCAATCAACCAACACCAATTCGGAGACAATTCGTAGAAAGTGGGCGGATACCACGCCCCCTGAATGGAAACTTTCAAATTTTCGATTTTTGCCTCTGCTTGCATGACAAGACCTACCGTTGTGCAAAATTACAAGATTCTACGATGTCGGGAAGTGCTCCATAATTTTGATGATCTGTCAGTCAGTCAGTCAGTCAGTCAGTCAGTCAGTTACGGTTTTTGTGATTTTTGAGGCCTTATATCTCAGGAACCGCTTGTGCTATAAAATTGAAATTTGGTGAGGCGCCTGTGCCTGACTAGCTTAGCAAATATTGGGAATTTGAAGTTTCTGACTTTAGTGGTACTGAAGATAGGGAGGGGTCAAAAATCGCCTGAGTTTGTTCCTGTAAAAAAGGGTGTAGTGCCAGAACTTGGCTGGGCACTACCGTGCCCTTTGATTCACAAGCTACTAAGTGACTTATGAATTAAAAAAAATTTAATTCATAAGCTAGTTGCTAAATTGGAAATTTTTAAGCTAGTTTTGACTACATAATTATTTAATTACTAACGAAAGTAGATTTCAAGCTTTTGTGTGTCATAAAATTATCATGCTAGCTTATAAATTTTTCAATTAATATTTTTTTAATCAGAATTTATCCATTAGCTTATGAATTAATTTTTTTTTTAATTCATAAGTCACTAGGTAACTTTTGAATTATTTTTTTTTAATTCTTTAGTCACTTACTTGCTCATGACTTAAATTTGCTTAATTCATAAGTCACTTAGTAGGTTCTGAATTATTTTTTTTTAATTCATAAGTCACTAAGAAGCTTATGACTTAATTTTTTTTAATTCACAAGTCAGCAACTGACTTATGAATTAAATTTTTTTAATTCATAAGTCAGTAACTAACTGCTGAATTACATTATTCTTAATTAATAAGTCACCCACTAGCTTGTGAATTAAAGCCAAGCTTAAGCTAAAAAGTGACTTAAGCTTTTGCAACCCTGCTTTGTTTATCTAGTTCCTATAGGTATATTTACCCTTCTAAAGCACATCTTAGGATATCTTCCATAGCTTCACTTCCATGTAGTGGAGTATGGTGACGGATTCATTGATGCCGAAGAGTAGGTTTTCATTGCTGAAGTAATACAAACATATGCATGAGAGACTTTGAAGCTTTTTTCCAGTGATTTGCTAGTTGCTGCTAGTTTGAGTCTGTTATGTCACTAATGATGCTAATGATGAGTTTTTACCTGGTGTACGTCCATCTTAGGATGTTTGGTTTGCAAACCCATGATTTGGCTACAAGTATCTTTTATGTCATAAGGGCTTTACCGGCAGTTATTTCGACGTGCTTATTTTAGGGGACTTGGCTACTTATTGTAATTCCTTGATATTTTACCTCTTTCTGGTTGTCGATTGATTCGCCAGCCATATTTCATGTATGGCAGAAGTCTTAAATCTCTATATATCTACCCACCCTATAATCATGCTGGCGGTCCGTGGTTAAGAGGAATATTATCTAATTAATACTTCCGATTTTATAAAGTTGTCAAATACCATCTCCGTGAAACTAGGGTCAGGTTTCATGATTGTTAATACATTTTCCTCTGATACAGCTTTGCTCAGTCTAGTTGCTACAGGGGTAGAGGAAATGTCCTCCTAGAAAACCATAAAGTTAGTGCTTTTGGCTTTCTTTTTTCCTTGTTATAATTGGATAGCTTTGTATTGTTCCACTTTCTACTTTTTTTGGCCTCATTAAAGAGTTTTCTTACCGTGGATCTTAGTTTAGAGACAAACTTTTGCTCCATCATGAAGCATCCCCTTGCTTTTTAACTGTTCTAAGGAGGCAACTGAGTTCATATGGCTTATGTTGTTATAGCTCCACTAAACTCGTATGCAATTTGTTCTAGCTCCAGGTGACTATTTGTCATTTCTGCTGGACCGTTATGTCGTAATGTGTTTTGTAAGTATAAAGGTTCCAGTTTGTTTTCTTCGGGTTTGTTCCAGAGGTATTCTCTGGGAGCAGGCCCTCTAAGCTAATTAAAATTATACTTTTGTTAGTACATTCCGGAAAATCATTTTTACAGTGGCTGAAAAATGAACCCAGGATGTGGGTGTAGAATGAAACAGAATAAAGTCTTATATTTAGTTTCTTTTTTTATTCCGTTTCATTTCGTACATTTCATAGGTTTGATTCTCAGTCACTCAAAAATTGTTTTTCAAAGAAGAGAACAAAGTGCAAAACTAATATACCAACAACCTTCTAAATTTGAAGCTCGGCCAGAAATACTAAGGTTTTCAGAACAGGACCACGTATAAATTTTGTCCACCATAATAATTCATCCCGTATTCGCTTGAAGTAAAGTATTATACCAGTTTTCTACTCGAAAAATTTCATTCAGAGTATGGACGCTCAATGAATAATGAAACTGATGTACGTTTCTTGAATTTGAAACTCAATCGTTTCACTGAATGTTTTTTATTCCCTATCTATTCTCATATCTCAGTTTTACCTTCAATGATCAATTATAACATCAAATTGCTAGAGTTGTGGGTTATCATTCGTTGACAGGATCAATGGTAATAATTGCTTTGACTAACTTGTCAAACAACTAATATAACAATTCCACTAATTTCAATTCAATAATGCATTTCAACAAAAGGTATAACTGGCGCCCAAAAAAAAGTTTAGAAAATAGAAGTTTTTAAATATTTTATTTTTATTTACACATTTTTTACAATTTAAACGTTATTTTACAATACGAATAAATAAATTTGTGAAAGAAACTCAGTAATAAAAAGAAAAAAACAAATATGTAAGTAAAGGTTTTAACTAAAATACGTCTTAACAAGGTCTTTTGTTAAATTAGACTTTTAATATCAAACTTTTAATAACTTGCTTTCATGATGTTTTTTTTTATTTTTTATAATTACAATTATTCTGAAAAGCAAACTTTTGAAGTTTTAACAATTAAAAAAGGACAAATCATTTAGCACTAATTATAAGCTCCTATTCAAGATGATTGATTTCTTTTAAAAGAAGAGTTTTCGTCATGCGTATTTAGATAAACAAAAAATGAAATTCTGATTGTATGTACATCTTAAACTAAATTATTCTACTTCTCGACTGAAAATTCTCATTTTATTTTTTACGAATGTGGAAGTGGTCCAAAGAAACCAGGCTGGGAGTAACCATCTGACTTCCTATCAATCCATTTCGATAAATCCACTACTGGAATTTCCTCACACGGTATAATTGGATTGCTAGAAAGGAAAGTATTTTAGTTTGAAAAACATTTTTGTTGTTTTTTAATTATCGAGACTTACGCCTTCGAAACTGTTACAAAAGCACTTGGTTGCATCGATGTAATTTGGTTTCCATTGTCACACATCAATCTAGCCATACTGGCCTTTCGGATTTCCTCTAGTTGTTCTAAAAAGAGAAAAAAACAAATTTTCGTTATACCTAAATTCAATGACCTATTCCACCAATCACGTTTATGTGTACCTTTAGTAAATCCACTTATTCTGTCACCACCTTCGAAGAAATACCGATCGCCAACACGAGTTCT
This sequence comes from Philhelius festivus, assembly GCA_963931855.1. NCBI lineage: Eukaryota > Metazoa > Arthropoda > Insecta > Diptera > Syrphidae > Philhelius > Philhelius festivus. Next base: position 151,846,802 of record OZ007555.1, read on the forward strand.
AAAGAACTGTTCTGTTAGAATATATAAGAAAGTTGGTCCAGCCAATGCTCCAGCTACATGAGATTCCAATGAACCACCAACAGTAAGATCCACATCATCAGGGGTTGCGTAAAGGTTTTGAAGTCTATCAACCACCTAAGAGATTTAGAAAAATAAATACAAATGATCAAATTTTGTATATTTCCTATAAGAACGTACATCGTTGTCAATGAGATCGGTAAAGTCCTTCCATGTAGAAGCTCGTTTCAATCCGCAGAACTCTCTCATATCGTTGTACGATGCAAGACCGTGATCACGATTACGTTGGATATCAATTGCTCGCAAATCACCTCCAAATGGCATGTTTCTTCGGAAGAGGAAGTGTTTGATCTGAAAGTTTATAAATGAAAGTTAAATATGCAAAAATTCAATAAAAATTAAAGAATTATGAAAATATGGCATTGAGGTTAGAAATATTAACTTTATGATGTACGATTCGTTTTCAGTACCCTTTTATACAGGCTAAGAGGTTCCTAAAAAGGTGAATTGGATTGTCACGCCACAATCTGCCACCCAACCGATATAAAACAATGTTTTCTCATGGGTGACTTATACACCATCAAACACTTTAATGTCGAGAAAGGTCTAAGCTAAGATGACACGTTATCATGAAACCTCTTTAATATCGTTCTTGAAGGTAATTCATAATTTAATGAAGCATTACAATTTCACCCCCTTCTTGAAGGAAGTCAACATAAAAATAGAACAAGAAGAACTCACAACAATCACCACTTTCAATATAAGGAGAATTCTGCACACCATCCAAGTTCTCGACATGTGTTTACACCAATGCTGGAGAAGCGGGCGCTACCATCAATACAGGAAACGTCAAAAATTCAACAGGACCTAATGGCATCTCAAACTGAAAAAGCTGCACAATATTACTATTTTTCTACTGACGCTCATATTAAAGAAGTACTTGAAAAAAGGCTACTTTTCCGACGAATGGAAAAAATTCTTCTGCTGTCATAGAAGATCGACAGAACAAACGTGGAAGGACGGAGGACAATATATGTAATATGTTGTTAGATAAGGAAGTTTCTGAAATCCCTATCCACTGAAGAAAAAGGTAAACTATTTCTGTCGGGAAAGGAACTTATTACAAAACTTCTAGTACGAATTTCTAGCAAACCATTCTACATACATCTTTTACAAGAACTACACAGCGATGTCACTAGGGGACAAAATAAGAAAGAAACAACGGTGGAGACAACCCCGACAGGGTTTGGATATAAAATATCATTTCCAAGCTTATCAAAACCGGGTTCCCTCGATGTTTGGTAAATATAATTGAACATTTTCTAACAAGTCTTTTCGGTACATGTTCTGAACGAAAAATTCAGAAATGAAGCAGATCAAGGCAGGAGTACCACAAGGATTCCAGGTAGGACCATTTATCTTCAACATTTTTACTACAGATCAACCAGAGAATAAAACAGGAACGAGGACAAAATTATATGCCAATGACTCCATCACATATGTAACTTCTTCATCACAAGAGATTGCAGCTCTTAGGGTGCAAGACTACCTCACCAACCTTGTAAAGGGGGTTAAAGGCCAAAGCTACTAAAATGGAACGCATCTTTTTTCCGGCTACCACAAACAGAAAACAAGAGAACTTCACAAACAAGATCAAGTTCAAAAATCATGCTATGACATTTCTGAAACGGATTTGGTAAGAAGCCGAAGTTTCTCATCAACAAGTAGCTGATCAGACCCGTTCTCAAGTAAGCCTGTCTCGTTTGATTCACCAAGAATTAAGAAGATTTATACCTTATCGCAGCCCTCCTCTCACAACGAAGTATTGGTCAAAGAAGTTTCTTTACGAAAATGCAGGCGAAATAACCATTAACCAGCTCATTGTGAAATGTATCATCAAAATTCTGAAGAACCTCGAAGGTCACATTAAGCCAGAGGTATATTAACTATTTTAGGAGGAAATTTTTGCTGGCAAAAGATATCTTAGCCCCAGAGCGATCATCGAAGACAGATTTCGGGAAGCATTCCACAAGGAAGGAAGACCATTTCGTGATCGAGTCGAAAGTGGATACCGGAGGAATCGACTTTCTGACATCTTTAAAACTGGCAATTTTAAGGTTTCAACATTTAAATTGGCCCAAAATTTTAAATTGCTTAGTGTTAAAATCAGAGTATGATAATACTTAACAATTTGCTAACGTTAAATAACTTTTTCTTAATTTTGAAAAATTTTTAATTATTAACTTCCCATAGGGAGTTATTGTAATCGGTCCGATTTGTCAAATTGGAATTTTTGACATTTCTCGAAGTTTCAAGGTCCCTAGAGGCTATATCAATCATTTTTAGAGAGATGTCTGTGTGTGTGTGTGTACGTACGTTCGTACGTTCGTACGTTCGTACGTTCGTACGTTCGTACGTTCGTACGTTCGTACGTTCGTACGTCCGTACGTTCTTGTACCATTTTTCGTCGTCGATATCTCAAAAACGAGTAAAGATATCGACTTCAAATAAATTTTGTTTAATAGGTAATAACTTCGAAAGAGGCTGAAAGGGCATTTTGGTTAGTTTCAAATATCTCACGAAAAACTAATGCTATTGATTTCAAATAAAATTTATTGTTCTCATTATAAGGTCATACAGATTTGGTATGAATTTGGAAAAAAATGAACATACCGTTATTTTTTTAAATTAAAAAAACTGAAAAAAAAAATTTCATAACCCAGATATTCTAAGAACGGAAAACAATTTGAAACTCAAAATAATTTTATTTTACGAAAAATAATGTGTTTGACAACTGGTGAAAATTTCAAAAAAAACTAGTTTACAGTTTTTTTACAAAAAATAAAAAACTATATAAAATTCTATTGAAAATTGGTAAAAATTGTTTTTCGACTCAAAGTTCTCGAGAACTAAAAGCGATATTGACTTCTAATTTAGTTTATTTTATACATAGTATAATTTTGTACAATTGGTAAAATGTAGACAAATATTGAATTAATAGTTTTGTTTTTAATAAAAAAACTATTAAAAATTCTAGTGAAAACTAGTTAAAATTGTATTTCAAATCGAATTTCTTGGGAATGAACACCGATAGTGCCTTCTTCTAAAGTTTGTTGTTTTATACATCGATACCTTCCCCTAAGAATGTATACTAAGCGACATTTCTAAAATTGTTCAGGAAACGAAAAAAACGAAGAAAGTTCTAGTTGAATCATAGTGTGCTAAGAGACAATTTTGGTTAAACTAAGTGACATCTAACAAAATTTTTTGTTGCTCACAATCAACATCAATAATCTCAATTTCAAATTTCTTTAAATAATTAAAATGCTTTTTAATCTTAAAATAATGTTTGTTTGAATTTTACAGCTAAAGTTTGTTTCGCTGAAAATTTGGTTACATGAAAAAAACTAAATATAAAGTTTTCAAGACCACAAATGGGAAGTTATCAGTGTGGGTCGCACCGAGCCTCTTTTTTTTTTATAAATTGGGTCTAAATTTGAACATATCTAAAACAGTGACAGTTCGTCCAAAATACTAAGTATGTAAGTCCGATATTACACGGCACATGTTAATTCAAGATTCAATGAAGGGCAGAAGAGGGCGATAATGAAACAGAAATTAAGGTGGCTGGTGATTCGTGGGTATAGGTTAGGTTGGCTTAGGTAGGATGATGATGCGGCAAGTCAGGATGTGGGTAATTTAGGAATGGGATGGGTAAGTGGAAGGATTTAGTGGAAGTTTTAGGTATGGGGTGCCTCCTTGAACCATCCTGATTTCTGATGGAAGTTACGGATGCTTTTTAGGGGCAAAAATGAGACGTCGCGTGTCGCCTAGTTCGTCGAAAAAGTATTCTCCACGGGCATCTTTTCTAGTTCCAACTAGGCTGGGGCATTCACATAGGAAGTGAGATAAGCCATCTTCCACCTCATCGTCCTGACACCCTCAGCATAAGTTAGATGTGCTGATGCCCATTCTATTATGCTAATATGAGTTCCCATTGAGTTGTGACCCGTTAAAATATCAACCAAGAGAGAAAATTGAGTTCTGCTAAGCTTCAATAGATACACAGCTATTTTCTTTAGAATATCTGGCCAAAGATTCTTTGTATCTATCAATAATTGTTCACCGTCATTCATTTGCGATCTAAAGAAACTTTGGTGAATTATACTACTACGAGTATATAGTCTGTTTGAAAATCTATGTCAGTGAAGCTTACAACGTTCTGTGATCGCAGTGGATCCTTTACCAATTTTTACAATCTTTCAGTCTTAGATCACTTTTGGCCGCCAACTTCTTTGTGAATAGATTGAGTAGGGCAAGTGCGAGGAAAATTTCTAGGGCTGCGGTTGGCGGGGTTCTCATGGCATTTGTTGTGCCAATATATGCCAGTTTCTGAATTTTCGTTCTGGCCTTAATATTGGTTCCCTTATCCAAGGGAAATGCCAAACAGGCAGACATCAGAATATCATAATAGGCCTTATAATGGCTGTGTACATCCAATGAATGGTTTTGGGGCTGATTCTCCATCTATTGCCAAAAACTCTATTGCAGGTGTAGAATAGGGTGTGTCACTTTTGTATGGCCGTAAAAAAGTACACTTATTTTTAAATGTACACTCAGAAAAAAAAAAGTTATTTTTGTAACTATTGCAATAGTCATTTGATAATTTTCCATGAACATTTAATGTTTTTAAGGAAAAAAATTAAATGACTCTGCTACGATCATGCTGATCTTTTTACTTAAGCAGAAGAAAGGAAAAGTGGGAAACACGTTCAAGTTTAAGACAAGGAAAAAGCTGTCCGAATTCATTGCGGAGGAAATGGAAACAAAGCGTTCTCTTTCTTAGCAGTCCAAGTCGACAATAAATATAAAGTCAGCAACGTTACCAACCACAACAGCAAAACAGAAAACAATAGATAGACTTGCCAATTCTACAAGTATGTATGTATGTATTTTCTCGAGTTAATTAAACTTCGAAAACTTTTTTTTTATCATCGGGGAATTGTATGAACTTTTTAAGGAGAGGGCAAGTTTGTTCCCTGAATTTGTTTTGGGATCATCCGGCAAAGGTAGGTACTGTCGCACTGCCTTCAACTTCGAAAGCAGTTGTTGTAGTTCAACCAACTACCATTTCAACAACATCTTTTGAGGACAACATGAATGACGAATATGGAATAAGGTCTTAGGAAGTACTGCGTACAAGAATACGCAGAATCACCCAACAAATCAAATTCTTATAAAATAAAGGAAATACATTTCTAACATGAAATAGAAAAATAATGCACAAATACCTCCTTCTCCACATAATGATTTTAAATTAGGATATATGGTTGAGTTTTTTAAAACTCTGCTGTCATGAGCAGATCTCGCAAACCAATTAAAATATCTATTAACTTCCTATTCTGTTCACAGATACTGAAGCTATGCTTTCTATCCATGTAATCATCCTTGCTTCGTCTTGGTGGGTCAATCACAATATGGGTGCCATCAATATATCCTGGATACCGATATGTTTAGCTTTAAATCTTTCTGCACTCAAGATTTTTTCCTCTGTTGTTAGCCATTTGATCACTTGGTCACTTAATGAGCTTACAAAATAACTTACTCGCATTATTATTACATGTACCGTTGATATAGACACATTAAAACGATCAGATATATCTCTATATGAGCAGGCTTCATGAAAAGCAAAGCAAATAAAAACAGCCATTGTATTTTCAAGTGACTTGTAATACTACGTTTTCACCAAGAGTAAATCCGCTAGAGATTTAAAATAAATCTTGAAGTGTTTTCACCAAAGAAACAGATTTATTTGACGTTTTCACTCTGTCTTGTCATTCAATTGTCAATTTGGACAAGAGAAAAAAAATTGCAATTGGATAGTAAACAGGAAAAAAACAGATATTTCTATTTTGTGTTGATTGTCAATGAAGAAAGTGGGTTTAAATAGGTCCGTTCTACAAAATAAGGTTTGTTTGTTTTGCAAACCTTCTGATTGCGAGAAGATTTGAAGGAGATTTATTTTAAATCTTCATTTGAGGTGATTTAAATTTGTATGGTAAATCTACGTGATTTAAAGGAGATTTATGGTAAATCCACTTAAATCCCGGATTTACCTTTGGTGAAAACGTAGTATAACCTTCATATTCGGAATATACATAGATTAACCAAACGGTGTAAGTACAAATGTATCGACGAATTGAAGAATCAAGCTTACAGCTTGTTGTTGGTGTGTGTGTGTGTGCAACAATTGTGAATTTTGTTAACAGATGGTGTCGCCATTTTGATTGATAGCTACAATATCGCACTTATGTTTATGCCAGACTGTCACTTCGATTCCAAATAAACTAAATCATTCAATCCAGCCTGGCAACATAACTGGATCGAAATCCTAACTCACATTCAATTCGTTCCCCAATCCACTCGTGTAATCGGCGTAATTTAATACTACGTTTTCACCAAGAGATAATCCTGGATATGGTATGGTAAATACATTTTCTCTAAATCTGTAAGGCTTACCATACAAATTTATTTCGCAAATCTAGTAGATTAGAAATTAATCTTGTTAAATCTTCATTTGATCAATTATTGTCCTATAGTTCGAAGTGACCTAATATCCATATCGTGCCAAATTATCTCGATGATTTTTCATCTTTTGGCAAATATAAAACTTTCTTTCTCTCGCTTCCACTTTATAAGAAAAATTGAAACACCATTAGCATTTTGATAGATGCTGTTAAAATGAATCTTTTCTCTAACAGCCTTATTTAATATTTTTCACTAATACTGGGTTCAACCTCGGAATAGTTAAACCGAGCCGAAGCACTTACTTCGAGTTTACGCCACGTCAAACAAATCCTTATTTAATATATATTTTCTTAGCCGTTATAATAGCTACGCCTTCCTTATGTCAAATATACTGGGTCACCAATCTAAAACTCTGGTTATTATACACAAATCAAAACCCCAGCTGATATCCATTATTATTCATTTTATTATAATTGTATGCATATTGGAAATTGGATACATTTAAAATTGGATTGTAGAAAGTTCAAATCCAATAAATCAATGTACCAACAACATTGTGTTCCCAATATCGTACGACTGTTAGAGCTTTTGGAAAATATAAATAATTTATGCAAAATATAATATATCCTTTTTGTCTTAGTAAGAAACGAAAAAAAATTGCTTACACTCCTTTTTGTAAATTTCACAAGATGTCATCTCAAAATGACATTTAGATACTAAAACGGACTTAAACCTTCTATGAACCAGTTTTAGCTTATTCCACCGCTATTCCTCGTGCATTTTCATTATAAATAAGGTTTTCAAGAGTAGAGCCATTGTAAAGTCGAAGTAACTTTACTCCGTCGCTAAAACGAGTTAGTAAATAAGGCTGTAATGTTTAGTGCGGTGGAAACTCAACATGAATCTCTTGCATTAAATTTTAGATTACCTTTTGGTGAAAACGGAGTATATAACTCAATTCCATAAACACACTAATTAGATTCGTTCGCTCATCATTTTAATCGATCTCAATCATTTAGATGATTCTCCATTCTGGATTCTCGATTTTCTATTTCAATCTCAATCATTTCAATGAGTCTCGATTTTCGATATCAGTTGACTCGATTAACCATGATTTACTCGATTCCATTTGTTCTGATTCAATCAATGTGGATTATGAATGCCAAACGGGCGGTGGACTGGAATTTCTGGGTTGAACATTGAACTCGGCATTGAAGAACATGATTGATCGAGTTGGTTGTAGATGTTGTAGGCCGCAAAAACAATTGTTGGGTTGAACTGATGTTATTTGATGTATCAGGATGCGGTATGTTTAATGGAAATTTTGGTTGAAATGATCGGATCATTTTCGTAATCGATTGTTGAACGATTCGATCATTTGAAATGAATGATTTACACAGCTCTAAAACATACGAATCGACAAACGACAAAAAATGAAATCTCACGTGACTTTTGACAGTTTGGTCGTTGCCTGACCTCGCCACAACAAAATACCTAACTCTACTTCAGGGCGACTACAGGTCTCAAAAAAAAACAGAGAATTCATTCACCGCGGTGAGTTCAGGTTTTTCAAAGAACGATGGAGGGCGACTTCAAGGCTCAACGAACAAACTTATTGTTAACAAAACTGAATTAATGGATTGTTAACACTACCGCTTCATTAATTTCTCCTTTTTGTGCGTTAACCGCAAATTTTGTTTGAAATTCGTATGGTATTTTACACTCTCTTTTGGATCCCTGAATACATGAGAATGGTGGATCAAGCAACAAAATGTCAACTTTAACTGAAAAAGGGGTTTTTCTTTTTAAGCTCGGAGCAGGGAACTGAGCTGTCAAAAAAAGATCTGTGTTTCTTTTTTAGCTCAGATAAATTAGGCCGCTCAGTTTGTGTTTATTTCTTTAATCAGAGCAATCAGAGCATGCAGATGGAGAAAAGCTGAATCCGGCTAACTTCACTTCACTCTATCTGACAGAGAGAGACGGTAAAACAAACAAATCAAACAAACAAATAGAAATGGATAGAGATTGATGGCTTTGCCAGTTCAGTGCTCTATTGTGTTTTCCAAATAAATCGGAGAGCTCTAATCAAACTCCGCTCAGAGCATACTCAACATATTCAAGGCTCTGCTAAGAGTTAAAATATGAAATTTTGAGAAGCTAAGGGCGAGTACGTATTGAATTTTGAGGGAGCGCTTCTACTTTTTGATAAGATTTTTTTAAGTTTTAGCATATGTAAATATTCATAGATATTATTGAATTTGTATGGCAGAAGCAACCTAAAGTCTGTTGATAACGATTTAAGAAAGGAATTTTGCAAAAACTTACTTTTTCAATTTTTTAGTTTTACCGGTTCTGCTTTAATTATTCAATTTTAAGTTTTCAAAAAGGTTGTGTTGGTCCTTTTCGAATGATTGGGAAACTATCGCATGCTGAATATAATGTTTTATCTTACAGCTTATATTAAGGACTTCTATGATCTAGTAGTAACCTTTGGCAAAATGGTTAGTGTGTTGGACTGTCATCCAGAGGGTATTCTGTTTGATTCTGAGTTTTTTCAGGGGTATACTACCTCTTGCGAGGAATTGATAAATCCTCCGAGAGTATCTCTCGTCATGAAAAGTACCCGTTCGGAATCGGCAGAAAATTTTAGGTCCCCTTCATTTCTCTCAAAACGCACACAGAAATGGTTGAGAGTTGTAAGTCACTAAGTTTAGGTTCTCTATGAGCGTCATGGCCTCCAATGGGGAAATCGTTGAAGAGCTGGGAGGCCGAATACTTCAATTGTGTGTGTTTGCATGAAGCTTTACGAAACATAGCTTGAAAACTTTGCCTAAAGTAGTGCTTTATTAATTTTTAAAACTATTTCAGTTTCAAAAGAAAAACTTAAAATAATAACTGATGCTTTATCAAATTTTTATTTTAGAAATCCAATTGTGCCATGTGAGGAACTCCCTTCGCTTGAATTATTGAAATGGATCGATCGGACTCCAAGAACCACTAGCTATAACTAATAACTTTAATATTAAATTTATAAAATGTAGATTTGTGTTCAATAAAATAAAATGGCCATACGAATTTGATTTTGTGGCTTAAAGCTGATACATTGAAAATATGTGAATTGCTCAGTAAGTAAATTATAGGTAACGAAAAAATGTGATTAAAGCAAAAAAGTATTGAAAAAAAAAAAAAACATTTTTATAAAATATGTTGTTTTTTAATAATTAAAATGACATCTTTACATACATTATTACTTGAAAAAAAGTACCTGACAAATGACTAAAGATCGAACCTTAAATGAGGTTTTCCTGAGTAACAAAGAAATATGGCCATTTTCTCAAAAAAAAAAAAAAAAAATTCAACCAACTTCCGTTTTATTAATTTTTACTAAAAAATTTTACTACGATTGATTTGGAAAAAAATCAAAATCGACAATCAATTTTCGAGAAAATTTAAAAAAATCTAAAAAGGATTTGTGCCTTTTTTGTTATATGACTATAATTACGTACATAACAGAGGGTACCCGGTATAGAAGAAGTGATGGACATAGCAGCTACAGCCAGACATTTTCAAATACGGAGGTTAGGTAAGGTATATGCATCGAACAATCTACCAAGTATGGGTGGAAGTAAGTAAACGCGATGACTGGACTATGACATTACACCCCATCTACAAGAAATGACGTTCAAATTTTATCGTTAGTTCGAGGTCTATTCATGTTAAATGGTGCATTTAATTTTAATACTATCCAACGTTCTGTGTGAGCTTCTTAAACCTTTCTGCAACAATAGAACCGTGATGTACCATATTGGAGTCAAGCTTGACAAATCTAAAAAATGTTCACACTGATGTAAATATTGGAACGGACAAGAGATTTTCAAGTTTTTAATCAACTATATTATTCATTAGTCAGGAGGTATTAAAGGTGATGGCTGAGCTCGAGATGCCGGGAAAACTAGCCCAGTTGCGATATTGAAAATTAAACGTTTAAAATTGTAGCTTGTTCTGGAGCAGATGGTAAGCAGCACCGAAGACATTTGTTTTTAATAAATCCACGGGCTATTGGAGTACATGAACAATATCAACATAATTTTGTTGTTTCCAACGTTCCGTAAAAGAGTCCTTTAGGGCGATTGAAGAACAGGCGAAATTCATTAGTCCCGAAGTAAGGAAGGACAACAGCAAGTACACGTCTAAGACACAATGTTTTTGTTTTCAATACCAACAACTTCAAGCAAGTTTAGAAGTTCATCTAGCTCAGAGTAAAAAATATGCGATATATTCGTCTTCGGTTTTTACGCTCGTTTAGGTTAGTTTATTGACCTAATAAAAATTTAAGTATATTTTTCAGCAATTCATCGAATTTTGGTTTAATAGACTTCAGTTCCTCATCTGATGGAATTTGAAAGTTGAGCCCACAGTCTGCTGCCAATTTTTTCCATTCTTGAATACAACCTACTTCTGTCGATATTATATGCAAAAGTTCTATTTTTGGTATTCGATTTTCATTTTTCTTTCATTTCCATAACTCTTTCCACATAGTTGAAGTGGAATTTAAGTGTATTCAAAAACAAAGGAACAACATAAAATTTCGGGAAAAAACAGGAGAAACTTTTCTACAATGTTAAAAGATCTATAACCCCAAACTTGTATTCTCTTAAGAAGAATGTATGAAAAATGGCTTGTTTAGAAATTATTAATACAGCTGTCCTAAACAGAACAAATAGGTCGCTTTGCTTCCACTAGTTTATTCTTAATGTATTTGTCATGTTTAGGTTATTAACACGCCAAGGTATTTATATTCCTTAAACTTGAAACGTCCACTTTTCTACAGGTGAATACCTGCTTCCACCACTTCTTATAATCATCATTTTAGATTTATCCAGGTTAACTGACAAGTTCCAAAATCTTACAATAAATTTCTTATCAGTTGATTATAAGTTGCAAGTGTTGTAACGAAGCGTTCCATGCTGCTCTACTCTATACTACATACTTCTGCATAAACAGCGAGAATCGTAATTAATACTAAGAATTATACTTCGCCCGAATAAGATTCACACACACCATAGGCTTATGACGTCACACAAAAAGCAAACAATAATATTTTTCGTTCGCCACCCATACAGTTCACATTCAGTTTCTATTGAAAAACTATCAAGAGGACCTACTCGGGTGAACGAAAATCACCTCTTCGCTCATACGCACAGTCAGGCGGCACAGTAAATTGATCTGATCAATCTTTCGAAATCCAGTCGTAGACAAGAAGTATAGACGAGTTGGTCATTTAGCAAGTTAGTTAGGTGAGATTGTCCAGCTATTTCTTATTAAGGCTTCCCCCCACCAGCGGTAAGGGGTCTTAGTTCGAAGTTTAAATGTCCTAATTGCCACCAGGGGCTTCGGTACCTGCTGATCTACCAGAGCGTTTAGCCTGCTGTTTAGTGCCACCAGGGGCCTTGAACCTGCTGATCTACCAGAGCGTTTAGCCTGCTGTTTAGTGCCACCAGGGGCCTTGAACCTGCTGATCTACCAGAGCGTTTAGCCTGCTGTTTAGTGCCACCAGGGGCCTTGAACCTGCTGATCTACCAGAGCGTTTAGCCTGCTGTTTAGTGCCACCAGGGGCCTCGAACCTGCTGATCTACCAGAGCGTTTAGCCTGCTGTTTAGTGCCACCAGGGGCCTTGAACCTGCTGATCTACCAGAGCGTTTAGCCTGCTGTTTAGTGCCACCAGGGGCCTCGAACCTGCTGATCTACCAGAGCGTTTAGCCTGCTGTTTAGTGCCACCAGGGGCCTTGAACCTGCTGATCTACCAGAGCGTTTAGCCTGTTGTTTAGTGCCACCAGGGGCCTCGAACCTGCCGATCTACCAGAGCGTTTAGCCTGCTGTTTAGTGCCACCAGGGGCCTTGAACCTGCTGATCTACCAGAGCGTTTAGCCTGCTGTTTAGTGCCACCAGGGGCCTTGAACCTGCTGATCTACCAGAGCGTTTAGCCTGCTGTTTAGTGCCACCAGGGGCCTTGAACCTGCCGATCTACCAGAGCGTTTAGCCTGCTGTTTAGTGCCACCAGGGGCCTTGAACCTGCTGATCTACCAGAGCGTTTAGCCTGCTGTTTAGTGCCACCAGGGGCCTTGAACCTGCTGATCTACCAGAGCGTTTAGCCCCTGCTGTTTAGTGCCACCAGGGGCCTTGAACCTGCTGATCTACCAGAGCGTTTAGCCTGCTGTTTAGTGCCACCAGGGGCCTCGAACCTGCTGATCTACCAGAGCGTTTAGCCTGCTGTTTAGTGCCACCAGGGGCCTTGAACCTGCTGATCTACCAGAGCGTTTAGCCTGCTGTTTAGTGCCACCAGGGGCCTCGAACCTGCCGATCTACCAGAGCGTTTAGCCTGCTGTTTAGTGCCACCAGGGGCCTTGAACCTGCTGATCTACCAGAGCGTTTAGCCTGCTGTTTAGTGCCACCAGGGGCCTTGAACCTGCTGATCTACCAGAGCGTTTAGCCTGCTGTTTAGTGCTACCAGGGGCCTTGAACCTGCTGATCTACCAGAGCGTTTAGCCTGCTGTTTAGTGCCATCAGGGGCCTTGAACCTGCTGATCTACCAGAGCGTTTAGCCTGCTGTTTAGTGCCACCAGGGGCCTCAAATCTGCTGATCTACCAGAGCGTTTAGCCTGCTGTTTATTGCCACCAGGGGCCTTGAACCTGCTGATCTACCAGAGCGTTTAGCCTGCTGTTTAGTGCCATCAGGGGCGTTATACCTAAAGATCCCGTCAGAAACCAGATATCCGAATGAAAGGGCCCGCTTGAAGCCGAATTACCAGCAGCCAGAATACCCGTAATCAAGTACCAGATCCAGAGCATCAGCAAGCAGTATAACTGATGCAAAGCAGCTAGACTAGAAGCCAGAAGGATTGATGCCCGTGAACCGTTCCATTACCCGAATTAAGTGAAATATTAGTAGCAGATTATTGTATGTTATAGATTTAAGAGTTATTTCCAATAAAGATTTTGTAATAAGGTTTGAAGACCTTTAAATCTGGAGTTTCTTGTTTTCTTCAGGACGACCCTGGCAAGACCGACGAGCAGAACCTCGGCTGGAAAGCAAAAAGCACATCACAGTGTTCAAGTGTCTTTGAGAGAAGGACTAATTCATCTACAAATAGCAAACCTGAAATCTTTGTTTGACGGAGCTCAATTCCACCTTTAACAGAATCGGTAATTTTATTTGTATATAAAATGAAAAACAGCGCGTACTAAGAGCCCAGCCTTGTTTCACTCCCATCATTATTATCATCATCATCATCGGCTTGACAACCGGGTTCCGGTCCTGGTCTCTTTCAACAAGTCTCTCCACCTATCCCGGTCTCTAGCCGACGCCATCCAGTTGCGCAGCCAAAGGCTTCGGGCGTCCTGGTCTACGCCATCTCTCCAGCGCAAGCATGGTCTACCACGCTGTCGTCTACCATAGAATGTACCACAAAGAACTTTCCGAGCATGTTCCTCTTCGGTCATGCGAGCTAGGTGCCCTGCCCACCGGAGTCTACCGAGCTTAATTTTTGTCACGATATCTGCTTCTGAAGTTATGGTGAGATTTCTGGATTTGAAGAGCTTTGACAGACTATAGTAGGCTCTGTTGGATTTGAGAAGCCGCCCGCGTATTTCTTCTTCTATATTGTTATCGGCTGCTACTATTGACCCAAGGTATTTAAAGGATTGCACCACTTCAAATTCGTGCTCCGCAACCTTGATTGTTTGACCAACTGTTCCTCTCGCATTCGACGCCACCATGTACTTTGTTTTACCTTCACTAATGTGCAGCCCCAGATTTTGTGCCGCCTGCTCGATCTGGATGAAGGAATCGTGTACAGCTTGTTCGGTTCTTCCGATGATGTCGATGTCGTCTGCGTAAGCCAGTAACTGGCTGGACCTATTGACGATGGTCCCTCTTGTTGCCGTGCCAGAGTCACGGATTGCTTTCTCCAACGCCAGGTTGAAGAGGAGGCAGGCCAAACCGTCCCCTTGTCGGAGTCCATTAAAGATGTTGATTGGTCTGGATAGCAAACCGGCTATTTTTACTTGGCTTGTTACATTGGTCATGGTCAACCTACATAGTCGTGTCAATTTATTTGGGATGCCGAATTCTCTCATGGCTTTGTAAAGTTTCGCCCTGGCTATGCTATCATAGGCGGCCTTAAAGTCTATAAACAGATGGTATGTTGGGATGTTAAATTTTAGACATTTTTCCATCGCCTGCCTAAGGGTAAAGATCTGATCAGTTGTTGATTTGCCTGGAATGAAACCACACTGATATTGTCCGATGACGGTTTTAGCGTATGGGGTTATCCGGTCTTGTAGGATAGAGGAGAGTATCTTATAGGCGGTACTCAACAACGTGATACCTCTATAATTGCTGCACGTTGTGACATCTCCCTTCTTATGTATGGGGCATATTATGCCTTTTCGCCAGTCTTCTGGCATTTCTTCCTGCTCCCATACGTGCACTATAATATCATGAATTGCTTAACGTAAGGCTGGCCCGCCGTGATGAAATAATTCGGCTGGTATGCCGTCGGCTCCCGGGGATTTGTTCTGTTTAAGCCGGCCTATAGCCTTCTCAACCTCTTCTATGCTTGGTGGCGGCAATATAGGGTATTCTTCTTGAAGTAGTGGAGCCTCCACTTCTGCAGTGAGCTGACCATTTAGCAATTCATTGAAGTACACTTCCCATCGCTCCAGTATGCTTTCAGGATCGGTGATCAGATTTCCCTCTCCGTCCTTGCAGTATGTGCAGCGTGGTGTGTACTGCGTCATGTTTCGGACGGATTGGTAGAACTTCCGCGCCTGGTGCGGACCTCGCTCTCGGCTGTTTTCTATTTCACAGATTAGGTTCTTCTCCCAGGCTGATTTTTTTTGTCTGTGTAGCCGTTTTTCTATTCTTCTGAGCTCTTTATATTCCTCTTCGCGTGCCCGCGTTCTATGAGATTGTTGCATTGCTCGGTACGCAACATTCTTACGTTCAGTCGCTAGCTTGCATTCATCATCAAACCAGTCGTTCCGATTTTTACGACTGCTGCCTAAGATGGAGTTGGCAGTTCACTCCCATAGTTGTTGCAAATTCTTCAGAGAAGCTGCATTATTATGGTACAAAGCTCTTAACACAACATTAATGATTTTTGTTGAGATTCCGATCATACAAAGTTTATAGAAAACAGCTTCCCGAGATGTAGAGTAGACGTCTCGAAATTCAATAAAAAAAGTATAGAGTTTAATATTCCTTTTCTTATACATTTAATAAGTCGACGGGTGATCTGATAGTATATCTTACTGAACAAGCTCTCTTATCGAAAATCCGTGCATCAAGTATTGATGAGTCTTTTTTTACTTGAATTAGAAATTACTTTTCGAGGCGCTCAATATAAATTTTATATTTCTTTTAAATTTGTCTTCCATTTGGAGCTTCTAATCCATTAAATTGGTTTGCTGACGACAGTGTTTTTACCTTTTTATATTCATTTCTGGATTCCTTGTCCTTGTGCTTCAAAATAAAATGAGAGCTTATCATAAGCTCTTTTAAATCTGATCTTGACAGCATTGTACAGCGCTTCTATTGAGAAAACTAACAGATATCAGTTCTTGTGTATCACAGACGACCCGATCTTATGAGGAATTACCATATTTTCCACGTCGTCGCCAAAAACGCTGCTAAGTTTTTAGGTTTCCTTCGCCGATAGAAGAAATGTTTTACAACTTATGATCTAGTTATTATCTTTAAGGCATATATTTGTCCAAAACTAGGTACAATTTTCATATATGGGCCGGTGCTCCAATAACCTAACTGAGATAGAATCTAAAAGTGAGCTTTAAAAATGAAAGGTGATAAAATTATAACAGAAGCATTTGAATCTTTCGGGCACCGCCACAATATTTCTTGATGAAAGACAAGATTTTATTTTTATTTTTTATAAACAGTGGTCTAGCGAAATAAGAATTCCTACCCTAACGCAATTCTAACCTAATACTCATGCTCTCCGGAATGCCATCACCATTGAGCTAAACTGTTTAATTAAAATAATTAGACGCCATATATGTACGAATATTGATGCTTTACCCATCCCTTTCTCTTCATCAAAATAGTAGCATACCAGTAATAGGTTCATTGAAACCACTAGAGGTACGTCGCACTATGGGACCAAATGATGAAATCCATCTCAAAAATGGTTTTGGTGAATTTCATAATTTGAAAAATCTAATGGTGGGATTATATACTAGAAATAGGGTTCTTCCAAACACAGTATTTTTTTTGTATCTTACTTTTGTTCTAGGTACCTAAAACTACCGTTAAAAATGACATTTCGATATTTTTATTTTTAGAATTATTAGAAGTCAGAGTTTGAAGTCAATTATTTCGTATTTTTCTGGACAGAATGTATATACATATAAGTACGAGTATTATACCTTTTTGCAAAGCCCAAGCCCTTTTCTTTACAAAACAGTTATATTTTTTTTAATTAAGTTCACCAGTAAATAAATAAAAAAAATTAGTAAGGTGCAGTATCTTTTTCATTTTTTTGTTTTCAATTGAAGTTTTCTCTTTTGGCTCCGGCTGCTTCCGTTTAGTTAATGGCTGTTTTGTATTCTAAAAATATTCTTAATTTGGAAGAAAAAATAAAAACTTTCGCATTTTCATGCATTTTTGTTTTAGAAGAAAAAACGTATGATGAGAAAGAAAAATAAATTTTTAGAATAAACATTCGTATTTCTATAACTTTAGTGTTAAGTGAAAAAAATTAAAATTTGGAAAAAATGTAGTACCTATATTGACACACATAAATGTGTATTCCAAAAAGTTTTAGACCATTATTTTATTACTTTTAGCTCAAAATTAAAAAAAAAATATGTTTTTTTTCTTGTCAAAAGCTCAAAAAAATAACTGTTAAAACATTTGCAACACATTTTCTTAAACATCATATAAGTGACTATGTTTCCACAAAATTTATAAGTTTTTATCAGTTATTTCCAATATTATTAAAATTTAAAATTTTATTTTTAGAATAAAATATTTGTTTTCCAATTTTAAACTTTTTTACTCATATTTATGTATATTAAAAAAATCGTAATTAAATACAAATGAATGCCAAACATTTGAGCGTGGGAGGGGGAATGTGAGGTATGTTGCATATAATACAAATGTAGATACAAATAAATAACACAAAACAGAAGAAGACAAAAAGTTAACAGTTCACTTAGAAGAGAACTGCATACAATATGGAAACTGAATCGTAAACAATACCAAAAGCAACAACAAAAGCTTGCGAAAAGAGTCTAAGAAGTGATACAGTTGGCATGGGACAGCCAAACAGTTGTTGTAACATTAATCATTCAAGAGGCAAAAAAAATAACACTTTTCATTAATTGAATTCTACATATAAATCTTAATTTAAAAAATGCCTGCTTTTAATGAACTTTAAGCTGAAAATAAAAAAAAAAATGTGAGTGAAAGTAGGCGGGACAGTGGACAGAAAAAATATACATGCAATGTCTCAAATAAAAATTTTCAGCTTCCTGTTCACTAAAAATAAGAAAATAACAAAAATCTAAAAAATATGGGCGTGGTAGTGGGCGGATTTTACAAAAACTATTTTCAAATGTTTTCACCGGTAAAAGAAAAAAAAACTGTACAAATTTCATCCAAATTGTTGCAATAATTCTTGCTCCAACAAATTTTGTCCATATAAATTAAACTTAATCTACAAATTTGTTATTTTATTTTATTTTATTTTATTTAAAAAAAAAGAAAATATTTTTTTCTATTTAAAACGTTTTAGTTTTTTAAATTCTTGGTCATACAAGTGTGCAAAATCTCAAAATAAAATATTGAGAAACGAAAAAGTTATGGATTTTTGTTAACTAAGGGATCATACTTGAAAGGCGTATTCAAAGATTATGTGAAGGGATCAAGTCACGTAGGGGTCGGAGAATTCTTTCGACCATCGTTTAACAAAGCCTAGTGTTAAGTTTCTTTTTAAAAATAGTCTCATTAATACGTGTGAGAAAGTTGAGCCCACAATCGCTTTCTTATTACTATTTATTGCACACATTTAAAAGTTGTGTAATACTCCAAAGAGTTTTAACGACATTTTTAACTTCCCATAGGGAGTTATTGTAATCGGTCTGATTTGTCAAATTGGAATTTTTGACATTTCTCGACGTTTCAAGTTCCCTAGAGGCTATATCAATCATTTTTAGAGAGATGTCTGTGTGTGTGCGTGTACGTACGTTCGTACGTTCGTACGTTCGTACTTTCGTACGTTCGTACGTTCGTACGTTCGTACGTTCGTACGTTCGTACGTTCGTACGTTCGTACGTTCGTACGTTCGTACGTTCGTACGTTCGTACGTTCGTACGTTCGTACGTTCGTACGTTCGTACGTTCGTACGTTCGTACGTTCGTACGTTCGTACGTTCGTACGTTCGTACGTTCGTACGTTCGTACGTTCGTACGTTCGTACGTTCGTACGTTCGAACGTTCGTACGTTCGTACGTTCGTACGTTCGTACGTTCGTACGTTCGTACGTTTGTACGTTCGTACGTTCGTACGTTCGTACGTTCGTACGTTCGTACGTTTGTACGTTCGTACGTTCGTGCGTTCGTACGTTTGTACGTTCGTACGTTCGTACGTTCGTACGTGCGTACGTTCGTACGTCCGTACGTACCATTTTTCGTCGTCGATATCTCAAGAACGAGTAAAGATATCGACTTCAAATAAATTTTGTTTAATAGATAATAACTTCAAAAGAGGCTGGAAGGGCGTTTATTAAAATTCAGTGAGTAGTTTTTTCACTATAACGGTTTAAAAAAAAGTAAAAATTTTGGTTAGTTTCAAATATCTCACGAAAAAATAATGCTATTGATTTCAAATAAAATTTAATGTACTCATTATAAGGTCATACAGATTTGGTATGAATTTGGAAAAAAATGAACATACCGTTATTTTTTTAAATAAAAAAAACTGAACAAAAAATTTCATAACCCAGATATTCTAAGAACGGAAAACAATTTGAAACTCAAAATAATTTTATTTTACGAAAAATAATGTGTTTGACAACTGGTGAAAATTAAAAAAAAAATCAGTTTACAGTTTTTTTACAAAAAATAAAAAACTATATAAAATTCTATTGAAAATTGGTAAAAATTGTTTTTCGACTCAAATTTCTCGAGAACTAGTAGTGATATTGACTTCTAATTTAGTTTATTTTATACATATTTTTATTTTATACAATTGGTAAAATGTTGACAAATATTGAATTAATAGTTTTTTTTTTAAATAAAAAAACTATTAAAAATTCTAGTGAAAACTAGTTAAAATTGTATTTCAAGTCGAATTTCTTGGGAATGAACACCGATAGTGCCTTCTAAAGTATGTTGTTTTATACATCGATACCTTCCCGTAAGAATGTATACTAAGCGACATTTCTAAAATTGTTCAGGAAACGAAAAAAACGAAGAAAGTTCTAGTTGAATCATAGTGTGCTAAGAGACAATTTTGGTTAAACTTAGTAACATCTAACAAAACTTTTTGTTGCTCACGACAATGAGATCTTTATTAATGTCGCTTAGCATAATTTTTTTGGCGGGGCAATATTATTTTAATGAGAAAACATGGCAGTTGATAAATTTTTTTATTTGTACTCTAGTTTCCTTTTCATGCATAATAGGTTGGCGAAACCCAGGCCAAGTAGGCTAGTTTTCCCGAATTTTTGTTCAGTTTTAAAATAGTTATTTTCGTAAGTTATTGATGGAAAAATGAAAAGGAAATAAAAAAAAACATTATAATATTAATTATAATAAACATTAAAATATAATAAAATAATTGCAGCAAAGTGGTAACGCTGGTTATGAACTCTACGAGCAGGAGAGGGGAAAAATACACACACAAAGGAATATCAAGGAAGGAATGAAGTTCGGGAGTTTACGAACTGTAAAATAACTTCAGATTTAAAGTGTGATTTTAATGCGTTGTATGGTATATGCGAACTTGTAGTTAACTTGATCTGATATATAAAAAGGATCTTTCAATATGACAGATAGCATTCATAGTCAGGAGCTCTTTTTGTGATGTTCGAACTTATGATCGTGGAAAAACTGTTCCAGAAACAAAAGGTAAAATGAGCAACTGAGGGAAAGCTATTTCGGACTATTCCAAACATGTACACTGTGCAGCAAGTAGAGCCATGTGACTTCTATAATCTCGTTCTGAAACAGATAGTGTGTAGGACAGGAGTTAATACTTTTGCAATCCAATAGCAACCTTACAAACAAAATCTTGCTCGAAACAAATAAAATTAAGACACTTAAGTTGAAAGAACTTTTTTATTTCATTGCTTTATTTTAACATCCTGGTAAACCGTCAAGGTCACCAGGTCCAATCACCAATCACCAGGTCCGTCAAAGACATTATCCGGGAAAGTTAGGAGATGCACCACCTGCTTCATCATCACGACCATCATTTTGAGCCGCAGCACTTGTTACAAGAGCAGTAATTGCCATTAGAGCAAGACACATCAACCTGACTGCGAACATTTTTTAATTATTTTAGAAAAACTAGCCGACCCAGCTCTCGAAATTCGAGTGCCAATTTATTTATTATTTATATTATTGGCAGTGTTTTCAAGCAAATTTATTAAATTAAATTTTATTTTATGTAATATGCAAAGTGTTCGACAGTGCAAAAACAAAAATGACCCACAGTGTGTAAATGCGTGTCTCAAGTATATTCTGCACATCTCCGTAACTGTGGCTTTCCAACCATATAAAATTTATCGAAATCGGTTAAATACTTTTGGAGAAAAGTGTACCACAAAAAACATGTTTGCCGTTTTATTATATATATATGATGATGATGATGAACGAATTATCAACTTGAAAGTACGCACGAACGCCAACAGCTGCCGTGGTAAGCAAACAAAGTATGGTTTTTGTTTCTTAAAAGAAAGCCAAAATGAGTAAACAATAAATTGGAACTAAATCTACTAAATCCCTAGAGTGGTATAGGATAAACCGAGACAGACTTAGATCATGGCAAGATTTTCGCACATGCTTCTTGGAGCATTACCTGCCGGTACGATTCATTTATAAGTTAGAGGACGAGATCATGCGGAGAAAACAAGGTACCCGAGAGAAAGCTAAAGATTTTATACAGGCAACTCAATACCTTATACACCAGCACCCCCGTATGAATCTTTCGGAAAGTGTCGACCGAATATATGATAGCCTTCGTCCAGAATACCACTTGTACATCAAGCGACGAGACTTCCAGAATTTAGACGAACTGATGAAGTTAGCCGAAGAGTACGAGTACATACAGGGCCAAGACCGGAATCAACGCCAACCCGCATCACGACCGAACCCAGGGGTAAACGCAATATCCACAACAAACCAGCGGTCGTTTAATAATAACCGTCCCATACCGCCGCCGCCGAGAGTATCATTTAACCGAAGTAATTTTGACCGACCCGCCGTACCCACCATTCAGTATGATCGAGCAACCCACTGCTGGAACTGCAAGCAGCGTGGGCATACGAAGAGTAACTGCCGTCGTCCTTTCCGGCTGTTTTGTTCCTTCTGCGGTGAAGATGGCCGCCTGACCGATGATTGTACCTGTCACCCACATCAAGCATCAATACTGAACTCGCTAAACGAACTACCGAAGCAACAAGAAAGAAAGTCAAGACATACCAGACCAGCTATAAAAGAACCAGACGATTCCAGAAGCGATAATGTAGAATCTCTACTAGAAGAAACAAACCAGAACCAGAAAGCCGAAGTTCAAGCTTTTAAGCAACGGCCACCGCCAGAGGTGTTGAAACCAAGGCAAGATCCCAGATGTTTCATACCAGTGAGAATTTATGATCAAATTGTTATGGCATTATTGGATACCGGAGCTACCAAGTCTTTCATTAATACAAAGACCCGCCGAATTTTACATAAAAACAAAGTACCAATCCAATATCGGAGACAGCTCACGCAGCTAGCAAATGGAGAATCTGTAGCTAGCCGAGAACACTATAATTTGATTTTGTACATCAATGATGAGCCATTTCAGGGTGAACTAACGTACATGAGTCAACTCACCGAGGATATGGTTATTGGTGTAGACCTGCTAACAAGTGCGAATTTCAAGATGACTCTACGTGGTAAAGAAATTCCTATGATAAGTAACGTTCAAGAACAATACCGGAACGAACTTTGTCTAGTAAGAGGAGAACGGAAACAAGAAGAATTCCTTGGCGGAATGCTTGATATCGAACCCCAAAAGCTCGACCGTCCGCCCAGTACAAAATTAGCACGTGGCTATGATGACCCTTGTGAAGTCACCCGATATGACTCTACCAGTATTGTAGTACCGAAAAGATCAATGAGAAGCAGTAAAGTTCGATCAAACTTAAAGAATTTTGAAGGATTAGCCGTACAGAAAAATAAAAAGAACGACAGAGGCAAGCTAGCCACCAGTAAGTTAACAACCGCCGAGCAATCAACAACTCAAAGGGAGCCGTCCAACAGCAAAAATACCGACCAGCCATGGAACAGGCAACCTGCGCGGCCAGCAAAAATGCGACCTGGAGAGAGGTCTAAGCAAGGGAGAACAGTTGGGCCACGCAAAAGGCCAACAAAATCACCTCAGGCCCATTCTGCAGCTGAGCTGTCAACTGCTGCTGCTGTTACCAATCCCAAACAGGTTGGGATAAGGCGCTTTAATCATAAGCCAGATAACGCTGCCCCAACCAAACGTTCATACGAACCACCCAAGATACAAAAGCCCATCGCTGCGGCCACCAAGAAACGCGCTAGTACCAGAAGGCCTCATTTTTCCACTCTGTCCGCCGCATCTACCGTTACGACTACCTTACCGCCAGCCACTACCCCGAATACCGCCGCCGCCTCTGTTGCCAAGGCATCGACCGCTGTATCGGTCCCCTTGGCATCAGCTTCCAGCAACATGATAACCGCCGCCAGACACCGTACCAATGATTACATTTATAATTCAATTCCGTCAACATCCGCCGCCGCCGCCGCTCTTGCAACCACTATGACCAGATCTTTAACCGTACGGAATCTTAAGTTCCGAACCAGTAAGACCGAGCAACGAGTAAGCAAACCACGTCCGCAAGATGACCCTTTCATGGGAATCTCCATCAAGAAACATCCGATATACAATCCCCGGTATAGACGCCAACGGTTTACGATTGTAGGGCGCTATGGAAGAGTAGAAGTCAGAATCATTAAGCCAGGAGTAGCCATTCTGACCCACCGTAAAAATGGCGTCAAGAAGAGAGCAACCTTTTCGCCATAAATTCACCAGACAAAATTTTTTTTAATTAAGACTTTTTTTTTTAAGTTAATAATGCATAAATAATGTTGAAGTTCTAGTTTTAAAGTTGATTTAAGTTTCCGACAATTTTGATTTTTTTTTATGAAGTAATTTAAAGTTTCTTATGATTGGTAAGTTAAATATTTAAAAAAGAATGAATTTAATTTTGTTTTCCAGTTGAAGCGAATTTCAAGACGAGAGTGTTCTCGTCTCCGAAGGAGAAGGGGTATGTAACGAAGCGTTCCATGCTGCTCTACTCTATACTACATACTTCTGCATAAACAGCGAGAATCGTAATTAATACTAAGAATTATACTTCGCCCGAATAAGATTCACACACACCATAGGCTTATGACGTCACACAAAAAGCAAACAATAATATTTTTCGTTCGCCACCCATACAGTTCACATTCAGTTTCTATTGAAAAACTATCAAGAGGACCTACTCGGGTGAACGAAAATCACCTCTTCGCTCATACGCACAGTCAGGCGGCACAGTAAATTGATCTGATCAATCTTTCGAAATCCAGTCGTAGACAAGAAGTATAGACGAGTTGGTCATTTAGCAAGTTAGTTAGGTGAGATTGTCCAGCTATTTCTTATTAAGGCTTCCCCCCACCAGCGGTAAGGGGTCTTAGTTCGAAGTTTAAATGTCCTAATTGCCACCAGGGGCTTCGGTACCTGCTGATCTACCAGAGCGTTTAGCCTGCTGTTTAGTGCCACCAGGGGCCTTGAACCTGCTGATCTACCAGAGCGTTTAGCCTGCTGTTTAGTGCCACCAGGGGCCTTGAACCTGCTGATCTACCAGAGCGTTTAGCCTGCTGTTTAGTGCCACCAGGGGCCTTGAACCTGCTGATCTACCAGAGCGTTTAGCCTGCTGTTTAGTGCCACCAGGGGCCTCGAACCTGCTGATCTACCAGAGCGTTTAGCCTGCTGTTTAGTGCCACCAGGGGCCTTGAACCTGCTGATCTACCAGAGCGTTTAGCCTGCTGTTTAGTGCCACCAGGGGCCTCGAACCTGCTGATCTACCAGAGCGTTTAGCCTGCTGTTTAGTGCCACCAGGGGCCTTGAACCTGCTGATCTACCAGAGCGTTTAGCCTGCTGTTTAGTGCCACCAGGGGCCTCGAACCTGCCGATCTACCAGAGCGTTTAGCCTGCTGTTTAGTGCCACCAGGGGCCTTGAACCTGCTGATCTACCAGAGCGTTTAGCCTGCTGTTTAGTGCCACCAGGGGCCTTGAACCTGCTGATCTACCAGAGCGTTTAGCCTGCTGTTTAGTGCCACCAGGGGCCTTGAACCTGCCGATCTACCAGAGCGTTTAGCCTGCTGTTTAGTGCCACCAGGGCCCTTGAACCTGCTGATCTACCAGAGCGTTTAGCCTGCTGTTTAGTGCCACCAGGGGCCTTGAACCTGCTGATCTACCAGAGCGTTTAGCCTGCTGTTTAGTGCCACCAGGGGCCTTGAACCTGCTGATCTACCAGAGCGTTTAGCCTGCTGTTTAGTGCCACCAGGGGCCTCGAACCTGCTGATCTACCAGAGCGTTTAGCCTGCTGTTT
Organism: Philhelius festivus; assembly: GCA_963931855.1. Taxonomy (NCBI): domain Eukaryota; kingdom Metazoa; phylum Arthropoda; class Insecta; order Diptera; family Syrphidae; genus Philhelius; species Philhelius festivus. Next base: position 151,872,258 of record OZ007555.1, read on the forward strand.
AGTGCCACCAGGGGCCTTGAACCTGCTGATCTACCAGAGCGTTTAGTCTGCTGTTTAGTGCCACCAGGGGCCTCGAACCTGCCGATCTACCAGAGCGTTTAGCCTGCTGTTTAGTGCCACCAGGGGCCTTGAACCTGCTGATCTACCAGAGCGTTTAGCCTGCTGTTTAGTGCCACCAGGGGCCTTGAACCTGCTGATCTACCAGAGCGTTTAGCCTGCTGTTTAGTGCTACCAGGGGCCTTGAACCTGCTGATCTACCAGAGCGTTTAGCCTGCTGTTTAGTGCCATCAGGGGCCTTGAACCTGCTGATCTACCAGAGCGTTTAGCCTGCTGTTTAGTGCCACCAGGGGCCTCGAACCTGCTGATCTACCAGAGCGTTTAGCCTGCTGTTTATTGCCACCAGGGGCCTTGAACCTGCTGATCTACCAGAGCGTTTAGCCTGCTGTTTAGTGCCATCAGGGGCGTTATACCTAAAGATCCCGTCAGAAACCAGATATCCGAATGAAAGGGCCCGCTTGAAGCCGAATTACCAGCAGCCAGAATACCCGTAATCAAGTACCAGATCCAGAGCATCAGCAAGCAGTATAACTGATGCAAAGCAGCTAGACTAGAAGCCAGAAGGATTGATGCCCGTGAACCGTTCCATTACCCGAATTAAGTGAAATATTAGTAGCAGATTATTGTATGTTATAGATTTAAGAGTTATTTCCAATAAAGATTTTGTAATAAGGTTTGAAGACCTTTAAATCTGGAGTTTCGTGTTTTCTTCAGGACGACCCTGGCAAGACCGACGAGCAGAACCTCGGCTGGAAAGCAAAAAGCACATCACAGTGTTCAAGTGTCTTTGAGAGAAGGACTAATTCATCTACAAATAGCAAACCTGAAATCTTTGTTTGACGGAGCTCAATTCCACCTTTAACAGAATCGGTAATTTTATTTGTATATAAAATGAAAAACAGCGCGTACTAGGAGCCCAGCCTTGTTTCACTCCCATCATTATTATCATCATCATCATCGGCTTGACAACCGGGTTCCGGTCCTGGTCTCTTTCAACAAGTCTCTCCACCTATCCCGGTCTCTAGCCGACGCCATCCAGTTGCGCAGCCAAAGGCTTCGGGCGTCCTGGTCTACGCCATCTCTCCAGCGCAAGCATGGTCTACCACGCTGTCGTCTACCATAGAATGTACCACAAAGAACTTTCCGAGCATGTTCCTCTTCGGTCATGCGAGCTAGGTGCCCTGCCCACCGGAGTCTACCGAGCTTAATTTTTGTCACGATATCTGCTTCTGAAGTTATGGTGAGATTTCTGGATTTGAAGAGCTTTGACAGACTATAGTAGGCTCTGTTGGATTTGAGAAGCCGCCCGCGTATTTCTTCTTCTATATTGTTATCGGCTGCTACTATTGACCCAAGGTATTTAAAGGATTGCACCACTTCAAATTCGTGCTCCGCAACCTTGATTGTTTGACCAACTGTTCCTCTCGCATTCGACGCCACCATGTACTTTGTTTTACCTTCACTAATGTGCAGCCCCAGATTTTGTGCCGCCTGCTCGATCTGGATGAAGGAATCGTGTACAGCTTGTTCGGTTCTTCCGATGATGTCGATGTCGTCTGCGTAAGCCAGTAACTGGCTGGACCTATTGACGATGGTCCCTCTTGTTGCCGTGCCAGAGTCACGGATTGCTTTCTCCAACGCCAGGTTGAAGAGGAGGCAGGCCAAACCGTCCCCTTGTCGGAGTCCATTAAAGATGTTGATTGGTCTGGATAGCAAACCGGCTATTTTTACTTGGCTTGTTACATTGGTCATGGTCAACCTACATAGTCGTGTCAATTTATTTGGGATGCCGAATTCTCTCATGGCTTTGTAAAGTTTCGCCCTGGCTATGCTATCATAGGCGGCCTTAAAGTCTATAAACAGATGGTATGTTGGGATGTTAAATTTTAGACATTTTTCCATCGCCTGCCTAAGGGTAAAGATCTGATCAGTTGTTGATTTGCCTGGAATGAAACCACACTGATATTGTCCGATGACGGTTTTAGCGTATGGGGTTATCCGGTCTTGTAGGATAGAGGAGAGTATCTTATAGGCGGTACTCAACAACGTGATACCTCTATAATTGCTGCACGTTGTGACATCTCCCTTCTTATGTATGGGGCATATTATGCCTTTTCGCCAGTCTTCTGGCATTTCTTCCTGCTCCCATACGTGCACTATAATATCATGAATTGCTTAACGTAAGGCTGGCCCGCCGTGATGAAATAATTCGGCTGGTATGCCGTCGGCTCCTGGGGATTTGTTCTGTTTAAGCCGGCCTATAGCCTTCTCAACCTCTTCTATGCTTGGTGGCGGCAATATAGGGTATTCTTCTTGAAGTAGTGGAGCCTCCACTTCTGCAGTGAGCTGACCATTTAGCAATTCATTGAAGTACACTTCCCATCGCTCCAGTATGCTTTCAGGATCGGTGATCAGATTTCCCTCTCCGTCCTTGCAGTATGTGCAGCGTGGTGTGTACTGCGTCATGTTTCGGACGGATTGGTAGAACTTCCGCGCCTGGTGCGGACCTCGCTCTCGGCTGTTTTCTATTTCACAGATTAGGTTCTTCTCCCAGGCTGATTTTTTTTGTCTGTGTAGCCGTTTTTCTATTCTTCTGAGCTCTTTATATTCCTCTTCGCGTGCCCGCGTTCTATGAGATTGTTGCATTGCTCGGTACGCAACATTCTTACGTTCAGTCGCTAGCTTGCATTCATCATCAAACCAGTCGTTCCGATTTTTACGACTGCTGCCTAAGATGGAGTTGGCAGTTCACTCCCATAGTTGTTGCAAATTCTTCAGAGAAGCTGCATTATTATGGTACAAAGCTCTTAACACAACATTAATGATTTTTGTTGAGATTCCGATCATACAAAGTTTATAGAAAACAGCTTCCCGAGATGTAGAGTAGACGTCTCGAAATTCAATAAAAAAAGTATAGAGTTTAATATTCCTTTTCTTATACATTTAATAAGTCGACGGGTGATCTGATAGTATATCTTACTGAACAAGCTCTCTTATCGAAAATCCGTGCATCAAGTATTGATGAGTCTTTTTTTACTTGAATTAGAAATTACTTTTCGAGGCGCTCAATATAAATTTTATATTTCTTTTAAATTTGTCTTCCATTTGGAGCTTCTAATCCATTAAATTGGTTTGCTGACGACAGTGTTTTTACCTTTTTATATTCATTTCTGGATTCCTTGTCCTTGTGCTTCAAAATAAAATGAGAGCTTATCATAAGCTCTTTTAAATCTGATCTTGACAGCATTGTACAGCGCTTCTATTGAGAAAACTAACAGATATCAGTTCTTGTGTATCACAGACGACCCGATCTTATGAGGAATTACCATATTTTCCACGTCGTCGCCAAAAACGCTGCTAAGTTTTTAGGTTTCCTTCGCCGATAGAAGAAATGTTTTACAACTTATGATCTAGTTATTATCTTTAAGGCATATATTTGTCCAAAACTAGGTACAATTTTCATATATGGGCCGGTGCTCCAATAACCTAACTGAGATAGAATCTAAAAGTGAGCTTTAAAAATGAAAGGTGATAAAATTATAACAGAAGCATTTGAATCTTTCGGGCACCGCCACAATATTTCTTGATGAAAGACAAGATTTTATTTTTATTTTTTATAAACAGTGGTCTAGCGAAATAAGAATTCCTACCCTAACGCAATTCTAACCTAATACTCATGCTCTCCGGAATGCCATCACCATTGAGCTAAACTGTTTAATTAAAATAATTAGACGCCCTATATGTACGAATATTGATGCTTTACCCATCCCTTTCTCTTCATCAAAATAGTAGCATACCAGTAATAGGTTCATTGAAACCACTAGAGGTACGTCGCACTATGGGACCAAATGATGAAATCCATCTCAAAAATGGTTTTGGTGAATTTCATAATTTGAAAAATCTAATGGTGGGATTATATACTAGAAATAGGGTTCTTCCAAACACAGTATTTTTTTTGTATCTTACTTTTGTTCTAGGTACCTAAAACTACCGTTAAAAATGACATTTCGATATTTTTATTTTTAGAATTATTAGAAGTCAGAGTTTGAAGTCAATTATTTCGTATTTTTCTGGACAGAATGTATATACATATAAGTACGAGTATTATACCTTTTTGCAAAGCCCAAGCCCTTTTCTTTACAAAACAGTTATATTTTTTTTAATTAAGTTCACCAGTAAATAAATAAAAAAAATTAGTAAGGTGCAGTATCTTTTTCATTTTTTTGTTTTCAATTGAAGTTTTCTCTTTTGGCTCCGGCTGCTTCCGTTTAGTTAATGGCTGTTTTGTATTCTAAAAATATTCTTAATTTGGAAGAAAAAATAAAAACTTTCGCATTTTCATGCATTTTTGTTTTAGAAGAAAAAACGTATGATGAGAAAGAAAAATAAATTTTTAGAATAAACATTCGTATTTCTATAAATTTAGTGTTAAGTGAAAAAAATTAAAATTTGGAAAAAATGTAGTACCTTTATTGACACACATAAATGTGTATTCCAAAAAGTTTTAGACCATTATTTTATTACTTTTAGCTCAAAATTAAAAAAAAAATATGTTTTTTTTTTGTCAAAAGCTCAAAAAAATAACTGTTAAAACATTTGCAACACATTTTCTTAAACATCATATAAGTGACTATGTTTCCACAAAATTTATAAGTTTTTATCAGTTATTTCCAATATTATTAAAATTTAAAATTTTATTTTTAGAATAAAATATTTGTTTTCCAATTTTAAACTTTTTTACTCATATTTATGTATATTAAAAAAATCGTAATTAAATACAAATAAATGCCAAACATTTGAGCGTGGGAGGGGGAATGTGAGGTATGTTGCATATAATACAAATGTAGATACAAATAAATAACACAAAACAGAAGAAGACAAAAAGTTAACAGTTCACTTAGAAGAGAACTGCATACAATATGGAAACTGAATCGTAAACAATACCAAAAGCAACAACAAAAGCTTGCGAAAAGAGTCTAAGAAGTGATAGAGTTGGCATGGGACAGCCAAACAGTTGTTGTAACATTAATCATTCAAGAGGCAAAAAAAATAACACTTTTCATTAATTGACTTCTACATATAAATCTTAATTTAAAAAATGCCTGCTTTTAATGAACTTTAAGCTGAAAATAAAAAAAAAATGGGAGTGAAAGTAGGCGGGAAAGTGGACAGAAAAAATATACATGCAATGTCTCAAATAAAAATTTTCGGCTTCCTGTTCACTAAAAATAAGAAAATAACAAAAATCTAAAAAATATGGGCGTGGTAGTGGGCGGATTTTACAAAAACTATTTTCAAATGTTTTCACCGGTAAAAGAAAAAAAAACTGTACAAATTTCATCCAAATTGTTGCAATAATTCTTGCTCCAACAAATTTTGTCCATATAAATTAAACTTAATCTACAAATTTGTTATTTTATTTTATTTTATTTTATTTTATTTAAAAAAAAAGAAAATATTTTTTTCTATTTAAAACGTTTTAGTTTTTTAAATTCTTGGTCATACAAGTGTGCAAAATCTCAAAATAAAATATTGAGAAACGAAAAAGTTATGGATTTTTGTTAACTAAGGGATCATACTTGAAAGGCGTATTCAAAGATTATGTGAAGGGATCAAGTCACGTAGGGGTCGGAGAATTCTTTCGACCATCGTTTAACAAAGCCTAGTGTTAAGTTTCTTTTTAAAAATAGTCTCATTAATACGTGTGAGAAAGTTGAGCCCACAATCGCTTTCTTATTACTATTTATTGCACACATTTAAAAGTTGTGTAATACTCCAAAGAGTTTTAACGACATTTTTAACTTCCCATAGGGAGTTATTGTAATCGGTCTGATTTGTCAAATTGGAATTTTTGACATTTCTCGACGTTTCAAGTTCCCTAGAGGCTATATCAATCATTTTTAGAGAGATGTCTGTGTGTGTGCGTGTACGTACGTTCGTACGTTCGTACGTTCGTACTTTCGTACGTTCGTACGTTCGTACGTTCGTACGTTCGTACGTTCGTACGTTCGTACGTTCGTACGTTCGTACGTTCGTACGTTCGTACGTTCGTACGTTCGTACGTTCGTACGTTCGTACGTTCGTACGTTCGTACGTTCGTACGTTCGTACGTTCGTACGTTCGTACGTTCGTACGTTCGTACGTTCGTACGTTCGTACGTTCGTACGTTCGTACGTTCGTACGTTCGAACGTTCGTACGTTCGTACGTTCGTACGTTCGTACGTTCGTACGTTTGTACGTTCGTACGTTCGTACGTTCGTACGTTCGTACGTTCGTACGTTTGTACGTTCGTACGTTCGTGCGTTCGTACGTTTGTACGTTCGTACGTTCGTACGTGCGTACGTTCGTACGTCCGTACGTACCATTTTTCGTCGTCGATATCTCAAGAACGAGTAAAGATATCGACTTCAAATAAATTTTGTTTAATAGATAATAACTTCAAAAGAGGCTGGAAGGGCGTTTATTAAAATTCAGTGAGTAGTTTTTTCACTATAACGGTTTAAAAAAAAGTAAAAATTTTGGTTAGTTTCAAATATCTCACGAAAAAATAATGCTATTGATTTCAAATAAAATTTAATGTACTCATTATAAGGTCATACAGATTTGGTATGAATTTGGAAAAAAATGAACATACCGTTATTTTTTTAAATAAAAAAAACTGAAAAAAAAATTTCATAACCCAGATATTCTAAGAACGGAAAACAATTTGAAACTCAAAATAATTTTATTTTACGAAAAATAATGTGTTTGACAACTGGTGAAAATTAAAAAAAAAATCAGTTTACAGTTTTTTTACAAAAAATAAAAAACTATATAAAATTCTATTGAAAATTGGTAAAAATTGTTTTTCGACTCAAATTTCTCGAGAACTAGTAGTGATATTGACTTCTAATTTAGTTTATTTTATACATATTTTTATTTTATACAATTGGTAAAATGTTGACAAATATTGAATTAATAGTTTTTTTTTTAAATAAAAAAACTATTAAAAATTCTAGTGAAAACTAGTTAAAATTGTATTTCAAGTCGAATTTCTTGGGAATGAACACCGATAGTGCCTTCTAAAGTATGTTGTTTTATACATCGATACCTTCCCGTAAGAATGTATACTAAGCGACATTTCTAAAATTGTTCAGGAAACGAAAAAAACGAAGAAAGTTCTAGTTGAATCATAGTGTGCTAAGAGACAATTTTGGTTAAACTTAGTGACATCTAACAAAACTTTTTGTTGCTCACGACAATGAGATCTTTATTAATGTCGCTTAGCATAATTTTTTTGGCGGGGCAATATTATTTTAATGAGAAAACATGGCAGTTGATAAATTTTTTTATTTGTACTCTAGTTTCCTTTTCATGCATAATAGGTTGGCGAAACCCAGGCCAAGTAGGCTAGTTTTCCCGAATTTTTGTTCAGTTTTAAAATAGTTATTTTCGTAAGTTATTGATGGAAAAATGAAAAGGAAATAAAAAAAAACATTATAATATTAATTATAATAAACATTAAAATATAATAAAATAATTGCAGCAAAGTGGTAACGCTGGTTATGAACTCTACGAGCAGGAGAGGGGAAAAATACACACACAAAGGAATATCAAGGAAGGAATGAAGTTCGGGAGTTTACGAACTGTAAAATAACTTCAGATTTAAAGTGTGATTTTAATGCGTTGTATGGTATATGCGAACTTGTAGTTAACTTGATCTGATATATAAAAAGGATCTTTCAATATGACAGATAGCATTCATAGTCAGGAGCTCTTTTTGTGATGTTCGAACTTATGATCGTGGAAAAACTGTTCCAGAAACAAAAGGTAAAATGAGCAACTGAGGGAAAGCTATTTCGGACTATTCCAAACATGTACACTGTGCAGCAAGTAGAGCCATGTGACTTCTATAATCTCGTTCTGAAACAGATAGTGTGTAGGACAGGAGTTAATACTTTTGCAATCCAATAGCAACCTTACAAACAAAATCTTGCTCGAAACAAATAAAATTAAGACACTTAAGTTGAAAGAACTTTTTTATTTCATTGCTTTATTTTAACATCCTGGTAAACCGTCAAGGTCACCAGGTCCAATCACCAATCACCAGGTCCGTCAAAGACATTATCCGGGAAAGTTAGGAGATGCACCACCTGCTTCATCATCACGACCATCATTTTGAGCCGCAGCACTTGTTACAAGAGCAGTAATTGCCATTAGAGCAAGACACATCAACCTGACTGCGAACATTTTTTAATTATTTTAGAAAAACTAGCCGACCCAGCTCTCGAAATTCGAGTGCCAATTTATTTATTATTTATATTATTGGCAGTGTTTTCAAGCAAATTTATTAAATTAAATTTTATTTTATGTAATATGCAAAGTGTTCGACAGTGCAAAAACAAAAATGACCCACAGTGTGTAAATGCGTGTCTCAAGTATATTCTGCACATCTCCGTAACTGTGGCTTTCCAACCATATAAAATTTATCGAAATCGGTTAAATACTTTTGGAGAAAAGTGTACCACAAAAAACATGTTTGCCGTTTTATTATATATATATGATGATGATGATGAACGAATTATCAACTTGAAAGTACGCACGAACGCCAACAGCTGCCGTGGTAAGCAAACAAAGTATGGTTTTTGTTTCTTAAAAGAAAGCCAAAATGAGTAAACAATAAATTGGAACTAAATCTACTAAATCCCTAGAGTGGTATAGGATAAACCGAGACAGACTTAGATCATGGCAAGATTTTCGCACATGCTTCTTGGAGCATTACCTGCCGGTACGATTCATTTATAAGTTAGAGGACGAGATCATGCGGAGAAAACAAGGTACCCGAGAGAAAGCTAAAGATTTTATACAGGCAACTCAATACCTTATACACCAGCACCCCCGTATGAATCTTTCGGAAAGTGTCGACCGAATATATGATAGCCTTCGTCCAGAATACCACTTGTACATCAAGCGACGAGACTTCCAGAATTTAGACGAACTGATGAAGTTAGCCGAAGAGTACGAGTACATACAGGGCCAAGACCGGAATCAACGCCAACCCGCATCACGACCGAACCCAGGGGTAAACGCAATATCCACAACAAACCAGCGGTCGTTTAATAATAACCGTCCCATACCGCCGCCGCCGAGAGTATCATTTAACCGAAGTAATTTTGACCGACCCGCCGTACCCACCATTCAGTATAATCGAGCAACCCACTGCTGGAACTGCAAGCAGCGTGGGCATACGAAGAGTAACTGCCGTCGTCCTTTCCGGCTGTTTTGTTCCTTCTGCGGTGAAGATGGCCGCCTGACCGATGATTGTACCTGTCACCCACATCAAGCATCAATACTGAACTCGCTAAACGAACTACCGAAGCAACAAGAAAGAAAGTCAAGACATACCAGACCAGCTATAAAAGAACCAGACGATTCCAGAAGCGATAATGTAGAATCTCTACTAGAAGAAACAAACCAGAACCAGAAAGCCGAAGTTCAAGCTTTTAAGCAACGGCCACCGCCAGAGGTGTTGAAACCAAGGCAAGATCCCAGATGTTTCATACCAGTGAGAATTTATGATCAAATTGTTATGGCATTATTGGATACCGGAGCTACCAAGTCTTTCATTAATACAAAGACCCGCCGAATTTTACATAAAAACAAAGTACCAATCCAATATCGGAGACAGCTCACGCAGCTAGCAAATGGAGAATCTGTAGCTAGCCGAGAACACTATAATTTGATTTTGTACATCAATGATGAGCCATTTCAGGGTGAACTAACGTACATGAGTCAACTCACCGAGGATATGGTTATTGGTGTAGACCTGCTAACAAGTGCGAATTTCAAGATGACTCTACGTGGTAAAGAAATTCCTATGATAAGTAACGTTCAAGAACAATACCGGAACGAACTTTGTCTAGTAAGAGGAGAACGGAAACAAGAAGAATTCCTTGGCGGAATGCTTGATATCGAACCCCAAAAGCTCGACCGTCCGCCCAGTACAAAATTAGCACGTGGCTATGATGACCCTTGTGAAGTCACCCGATATGACTCTACCAGTATTGTAGTACCGAAAAGATCAATGAGAAGCAGTAAAGTTCGATCAAACTTAAAGAATTTTGAAGGATTAGCCGTACAGAAAAATAAAAAGAACGACAGAGGCAAGCTAGCCACCAGTAAGTTAACAACCGCCGAGCAATCAACAACTCAAAGGGAGCCGTCCAACAGCAAAAATACCGACCAGCCATGGAACAGGCAACCTGCGCGGCCAGCAAAAATGCGACCTGGAGAGAGGTCTAAGCAAGGGAGAACAGTTGGGCCACGCAAAAGGCCAACAAAATCACCTCAGGCCCATTCTGCAGCTGAGCTGTCAACTGCTGCTGCTGTTACCAATCCCAAACAGGTTGGGATAAGGCGCTTTAATCATAAGCCAGATAACGCTGCCCCAACCAAACGTTCATACGAACCACCCAAGATACAAAAGCCCATCGCTGCGGCCACCAAGAAACGCGCTAGTACCAGAAGGCCTCATTTTTCCACTCTGTCCGCCGCATCTACCGTTACGACTACCTTACCGCCAGCCACTACCCCGAATACCGCCGCCGCCTCTGTTGCCAAGGCATCGACCGCTGTATCGGTCCCCTTGGCATCAGCTTCCAGCAACATGATAACCGCCGCCAGACACCGTACCAATGATTACATTTATAATTCAATTCCGTCAACATCCGCCGCCGCCGCCGCTCTTGCAACCACTATGACCAGATCTTTAACCGTACGGAATCTTAAGTTCCGAACCAGTAAGACCGAGCAACGAGTAAGCAAACCACGTCCGCAAGATGACCCTTTCATGGGAATCTCCATCAAGAAACATCCGATATACAATCCCCGGTATAGACGCCAACGGTTTACGATTGTAGGGCGCTATGGAAGAGTAGAAGTCAGAATCATTAAGCCAGGAGTAGCCATTCTGACCCACCGTAAAAATGGCGTCAAGAAGAGAGCAACCTTTTCGCCATAAATTCACCAGACAAAATTTTTTTTAATTAAGACTTTTTTTTTTAAGTTAATAATGCATAAATAATGTTGAAGTTCTAGTTTTAAAGTTGATTTAAGTTTCCGACAATTTTGATTTTTTTTTATGAAGTAATTTAAAGTTTCTTATGATTGGTAAGTTAAATATTTAAAAAAGAATGAATTTAATTTTGTTTTCCAGTTGAAGCGAATTTCAAGACGAGAGTGTTCTCGTCTCCGAAGGAGAAGGGGTATGTAACGAAGCGTTCCATGCTGCTCTACTCTATACTACATACTTCTGCATAAACAGCGAGAATCGTAATTAATACTAAGAATTATACTTCGCCCGAATAAGATTCACACACACCATAGGCTTATGACGTCACACAAAAAGCAAACAATAATATTTTTCGTTCGCCACCCATACAGTTCACATTCAGTTTCTATTGAAAAACTATCAAGAGGACCTACTCGGGTGAACGAAAATCACCTCTTCGCTCATACGCACAGTCAGGCGGCACAGTAAATTGATCTGATCAATCTTTCGAAATCCAGTCGTAGACAAGAAGTATAGACGAGTTGGTCATTTAGCAAGTTAGTTAGGTGAGATTGTCCAGCTATTTCTTATTAAGGCTTCCCCCCACCAGCGGTAAGGGGTCTTAGTTCGAAGTTTAAATGTCCTAATTGCCACCAGGGGCTTCGGTACCTGCTGATCTACCAGAGCGTTTAGCCTGCTGTTTAGTGCCACCAGGGGCCTTGAACCTGCTGATCTACCAGAGCGTTTAGCCTGCTGTTTAGTGCCACCAGGGGCCTTGAACCTGCTGATCTACCAGAGCGTTTAGCCTGCTGTTTAGTGCCACCAGGGGCCTTGAACCTGCTGATCTACCAGAGCGTTTAGCCTGCTGTTTAGTGCCACCAGGGGCCTCGAACCTGCTGATCTACCAGAGCGTTTAGCCTGCTGTTTAGTGCCACCAGGGGCCTTGAACCTGCTGATCTACCAGAGCGTTTAGCCTGCTGTTTAGTGCCACCAGGGGCCTCGAACCTGCTGATCTACCAGAGCGTTTAGCCTGCTGTTTAGTGCCACCAGGGGCCTTGAACCTGCTGATCTACCAGAGCGTTTAGCCTGCTGTTTAGTGCCACCAGGGGCCTCGAACCTGCCGATCTACCAGAGCGTTTAGCCTGCTGTTTAGTGCCACCAGGGGCCTTGAACCTGCTGATCTACCAGAGCGTTTAGCCTGCTGTTTAGTGCCACCAGGGGCCTTGAACCTGCTGATCTACCAGAGCGTTTAGCCTGCTGTTTAGTGCCACCAGGGGCCTTGAACCTGCCGATCTACCAGAGCGTTTAGCCTGCTGTTTAGTGCCACCAGGGCCCTTGAACCTGCTGATCTACCAGAGCGTTTAGCCTGCTGTTTAGTGCCACCAGGGGCCTTGAACCTGCTGATCTACCAGAGCGTTTAGCCTGCTGTTTAGTGCCACCAGGGGCCTTGAACCTGCTGATCTACCAGAGCGTTTAGCCTGCTGTTTAGTGCCACCAGGGGCCTCGAACCTGCTGATCTACCAGAGCGTTTAGCCTGCTGTTTAGTGCCACCAGGGGCCTTGAACCTGCTGATCTACCAGAGCGTTTAGCCTGCTGTTTAGTGCCACCAGGGGCCTCGAACCTGCCGATCTACCAGAGCGTTTAGCCTGCTGTTTAGTGCCACCAGGGGCCTTGAACCTGCTGATCTACCAGAGCGTTTAGCCTGCTGTTTAGTGCCACCAGGGGCCTTGAACCTGCTGATCTACCAGAGCGTTTAGCCTGCTGTTTAGTGCCACCAGGGGCCTTGAACCTGCTGATCTACCAGAGCGTTTAGCCTGCTGTTTAGTGCCACCAGGGGCCTCGAACCTGCTGATCTACCAGAGCGTTTAGCCTGCTGTTTAGTGCCACCAGGGGCCTTGAACCTGCTGATCTACCAGAGCGTTTAGCCTGCTGTTTAGTGCCACCAGGGGCCTCGAACCTGCTGATCTACCAGAGCGTTTAGCCTGCTGTTTAGTGCAACCAGGGGCCTTGAACCTGCTGATCTACCAGAGCGTTTAGCCTGCTGTTTAGTGCCACCAGGGGCCTCGAACCTGCCGATCTACCAGAGCGTTTAGCCTGCTGTTTAGTGCCACCAGGGGCCTTGAACCTGCTGATCTACCAGAGCGTTTAGCCTGCTGTTTAGTGCCACCAGGGGCCTTGAACCTGCTGATCTACCAGAGCGTTTAGCCTGCTGTTTAGTGCCACCAGGGGCCTTGAACCTGCCGATCTACCAGAGCGTTTAGCCTGCTGTTTAGTGCCACCAGGGCCCTTGAACCTGCTGATCTACCAGAGCGTTTAGCCTGCTGTTTAGTGCCACCAGGGGCCTTGAACCTGCTGATCTACCAGAGCGTTTAGCCTGCTGTTTAGTGCCACCAGGGGCCTTGAACCTGCTGATCTACCAGAGCGTTTAGCCTGCTGTTTAGTGCCACCAGGGGCCTCGAACCTGCTGATCTACCAGAGCGTTTAGCCTGCTGTTTAGTGCCACCAGGGGCCTTGAACCTGCTGATCTACCAGAGCGTTTAGCCTGCTGTTTAGTGCCACCAGGGGCCTCGAACCTGCCGATCTACCAGAGCGTTTAGCCTGCTGTTTAGTGCCACCAGGGGCCTTGAACCTGCTGATCTACCAGAGCGTTTAGCCTGCTGTTTAGTGCCACCAGGGGCCTTGAACCTGCTGATCTACCAGAGCGTTTAGCCTGCTGTTTAGTGCTACCAGGGGCCTTGAACCTGCTGATCTACCAGAGCGTTTAGCCTGCTGTTTAGTGCCATCAGGGGCCTTGAACCTGCTGATCTACCAGAGCGTTTAGCCTGCTGTTTAGTGCCACCAGGGGCCTCGAACCTGCTGATCTACCAGAGCGTTTAGCCTGCTGTTTATTGCCACCAGGGGCCTTGAACCTGCTGATCTACCAGAGCGTTTAGCCTGCTGTTTAGTGCCATCAGGGGCGTTATACCTAAAGATCCCGTCAGAAACCAGATATCCGAATGAAAGGGCCCGCTTGAAGCCGAATTACCAGCAGCCAGAATACCCGTAATCAAGTACCAGATCCAGAGCATCAGCAAGCAGTATAACTGATGCAAAGCAGCTAGACTAGAAGCCAGAAGGATTGATGCCCGTGAACCGTTCCATTACCCGAATTAAGTGAAATATTAGTAGCAGATTATTGTATGTTATAGATTTAAGAGTTATTTCCAATAAAGATTTTGTAATAAGGTTTGAAGACCTTTAAATCTGGAGTTTCGTGTTTTCTTCAGGACGACCCTGGCAAGACCGACGAGCAGAACCTCGGCTGGAAAGCAAAAAGCACATCACAGTGTTCAAGTGTCTTTGAGAGAAGGACTAATTCATCTACAAATAGCAAACCTGAAATCTTTGTTTGACGGAGCTCAATTCCACCTTTAACAGAATCGGTAATTTTATTTGTATATAAAATGAAAAACAGCGCGTACTAGGAGCCCAGCCTTGTTTCACTCCCATCATTATTATCATCATCATCATCGGCTTGACAACCGGGTTCCGGTCCTGGTCTCTTTCAACAAGTCTCTCCACCTATCCCGGTCTCTAGCCGACGCCATCCAGTTGCGCAGCCAAAGGCTTCGGGCGTCCTGGTCTACGCCATCTCTCCAGCGCAAGCATGGTCTACCACGCTGTCGTCTACCATAGAATGTACCACAAAGAACTTTCCGAGCATGTTCCTCTTCGGTCATGCGAGCTAGGTGCCCTGCCCACCGGAGTCTACCGAGCTTAATTTTTGTCACGATATCTGCTTCTGAAGTTATGGTGAGATTTCTGGATTTGAAGAGCTTTGACAGACTATAGTAGGCTCTGTTGGATTTGAGAAGCCGCCCGCGTATTTCTTCTTCTATATTGTTATCGGCTGCTACTATTGACCCAAGGTATTTAAAGGATTGCACCACTTCAAATTCGTGCTCCGCAACCTTGATTGTTTGACCAACTGTTCCTCTCGCATTCGACGCCACCATGTACTTTGTTTTACCTTCACTAATGTGCAGCCCCAGATTTTGTGCCGCCTGCTCGATCTGGATGAAGGAATCGTGTACAGCTTGTTCGGTTCTTCCGATGATGTCGATGTCGTCTGCGTAAGCCAGTAACTGGCTGGACCTATTGACGATGGTCCCTCTTGTTGCCGTGCCAGAGTCACGGATTGCTTTCTCCAACGCCAGGTTGAAGAGGAGGCAGGCCAAACCGTCCCCTTGTCGGAGTCCATTAAAGATGTTGATTGGTCTGGATAGCAAACCGGCTATTTTTACTTGGCTTGTTACATTGGTCATGGTCAACCTACATAGTCGTGTCAATTTATTTGGGATGCCGAATTCTCTCATGGCTTTGTAAAGTTTCGCCCTGGCTATGCTATCATAGGCGGCCTTAAAGTCTATAAACAGATGGTATGTTGGGATGTTAAATTTTAGACATTTTTCCATCGCCTGCCTAAGGGTAAAGATCTGATCAGTTGTTGATTTGCCTGGAATGAAACCACACTGATATTGTCCGATGACGGTTTTAGCGTATGGGGTTATCCGGTCTTGTAGGATAGAGGAGAGTATCTTATAGGCGGTACTCAACAACGTGATACCTCTATAATTGCTGCACGTTGTGACATCTCCCTTCTTATGTATGGGGCATATTATGCCTTTTCGCCAGTCTTCTGGCATTTCTTCCTGCTCCCATACGTGCACTATAATATCATGAATTGCTTAACGTAAGGCTGGCCCGCCGTGATGAAATAATTCGGCTGGTATGCCGTCGGCTCCCGGGGATTTGTTCTGTTTAAGCCGGCCTATAGCCTTCTCAACCTCTTCTATGCTTGGTGGCGGCAATATAGGGTATTCTTCTTGAAGTAGTGGAGCCTCCACTTCTGCAGTGAGCTGACCATTTAGCAATTCATTGAAGTACACTTCCCATCGCTCCAGTATGCTTTCAGGATCGGTGATCAGATTTCCCTCTCCGTCCTTGCAGTATGTGCAGCGTGGTGTGTACTGCGTCATGTTTCGGACGGATTGGTAGAACTTCCGCGCCTGGTGCGGACCTCGCTCTCGGCTGTTTTCTATTTCACAGATTAGGTTCTTCTCCCAGGCTGATTTTTTTTGTCTGTGTAGCCGTTTTTCTATTCTTCTGAGCTCTTTATATTCCTCTTCGCGTGCCCGCGTTCTATGAGATTGTTGCATTGCTCGGTACGCAACATTCTTACGTTCAGTCGCTAGCTTGCATTCATCATCAAACCAGTCGTTCCGATTTTTACGACTGCTGCCTAAGATGGAGTTGGCAGTTCACTCCCATAGTTGTTGCAAATTCTTCAGAGAAGCTGCATTATTATGGTACAAAGCTCTTAACACAACATTAATGATTTTTGTTGAGATTCCGATCATACAAAGTTTATAGAAAACAGCTTCCCGAGATGTAGAGTAGACGTCTCGAAATTCAATAAAAAAAGTATAGAGTTTAATATTCCTTTTCTTATACATTTAATAAGTCGACGGGTGATCTGATAGTATATCTTACTGAACAAGCTCTCTTATCGAAAATCCGTGCATCAAGTATTGATGAGTCTTTTTTTACTTGAATTAGAAATTACTTTTCGAGGCGCTCAATATAAATTTTATATTTCTTTTAAATTTGTCTTCCATTTGGAGCTTCTAATCCATTAAATTGGTTTGCTGACGACAGTGTTTTTACCTTTTTATATTCATTTCTGGATTCCTTGTCCTTGTGCTTCAAAATAAAATGAGAGCTTATCATAAGCTCTTTTAAATCTGATCTTGACAGCATTGTACAGCGCTTCTATTGAGAAAACTAACAGATATCAGTTCTTGTGTATCACAGACGACCCGATCTTATGAGGAATTACCATATTTTCCACGTCGTCGCCAAAAACGCTGCTAAGTTTTTAGGTTTCCTTCGCCGATAGAAGAAATGTTTTACAACTTATGATCTAGTTATTATCTTTAAGGCATATATTTGTCCAAAACTAGGTACAATTTTCATATATGGGCCGGTGCTCCAATAACCTAACTGAGATAGAATCTAAAAGTGAGCTTTAAAAATGAAAGGTGATAAAATTATAACAGAAGCATTTGAATCTTTCGGGCACCGCCACAATATTTCTTGATGAAAGACAAGATTTTATTTTTATTTTTTATAAACAGTGGTCTAGCGAAATAAGAATTCCTACCCTAACGCAATTCTAACCTAATACTCATGCTCTCCGGAATGCCATCACCATTGAGCTAAACTGTTTAATTAAAATAATTAGACGCCCTATATGTACGAATATTGATGCTTTACCCATCCCTTTCTCTTCATCAAAATAGTAGCATACCAGTAATAGGTTCATTGAAACCACTAGAGGTACGTCGCACTATGGGACCAAATGATGAAATCCATCTCAAAAATGGTTTTGGTGAATTTCATAATTTGAAAAATCTAATGGTGGGATTATATACTAGAAATAGGGTTCTTCCAAACACAGTATTTTTTTTGTATCTTACTTTTGTTCTAGGTACCTAAAACTACCGTTAAAAATGACATTTCGATATTTTTATTTTTAGAATTATTAGAAGTCAGAGTTTGAAGTCAATTATTTCGTATTTTTCTGGACAGAATGTATATATAAGTACGAGTATTATACCTTTTTGCAAAGCCCAAGCCCTTTTCTTTACAAAACAGTTATATTTTTTTTAATTAAGTTCACCAGTAAATAAATAAAAAAAATTAGTAAGGTGCAGTATCTTTTTCATTTTTTTGTTTTCAATTGAAGTTTTCTCTTTTGGCTCCGGCTGCTTCCGTTTAGTTAATGGCTGTTTTGTATTCTAAAAATATTCTTAATTTGGAAGAAAAAATAAAAACTTTCGCATTTTCATGCATTTTTGTTTTAGAAGAAAAAACGTATGATGAGAAAGAAAAATAAATTTTTAGAATAAACATTCGTATTTCTATAAATTTAGTGTTAAGTGAAAAAAATTAAAATTTGGAAAAAATGTAGTACCTTTATTGACACACATAAATGTGTATTCCAAAAAGTTTTAGACCATTATTTTATTACTTTTAGCTCAAAATTAAAAAAAAAATATGTTTTTTTTTTGTCAAAAGCTCAAAAAAATAACTGTTAAAACATTTGCAACACATTTTCTTAAACATCATATAAGTGACTATGTTTCCACAAAATTTATAAGTTTTTATCAGTTATTTCCAATATTATTAAAATTTAAAATTTTATTTTTAGAATAAAATATTTGTTTTCCAATTTTAAACTTTTTTACTCATATTTATGTATATTAAAAAAATCGTAATTAAATACAAATAAATGCCAAACATTTGAGCGTGGGAGGGGGAATGTGAGGTATGTTGCATATAATACAAATGTAGATACAAATAAATAACACAAAACAGAAGAAGACAAAAAGTTAACAGTTCACTTAGAAGAGAACTGCATACAATATGGAAACTGAATCGTAAACAATACCAAAAGCAACAACAAAAGCTTGCGAAAAGAGTCTAAGAAGTGATAGAGTTGGCATGGGACAGCCAAACAGTTGTTGTAACATTAATCATTCAAGAGGCAAAAAAAATAACACTTTTCATTAATTGACTTCTACATATAAATCTTAATTTAAAAAATGCCTGCTTTTAATGAACTTTAAGCTGAAAATAAAAAAAAAATGGGAGTGAAAGTAGGCGGGAAAGTGGACAGAAAAAATATACATGCAATGTCTCAAATAAAAATTTTCGGCTTCCTGTTCACTAAAAATAAGAAAATAACAAAAATCACCGGTAAAAGAAAAAAAAAAACTGTACAAATTTCATCCGATTTCAACAAATTTTGTCCATATAAATTAAACTTAATCTACAAATTTGTAATTTTATTTTATTTAAAAAAAAGAAAATATTTTTTTCTATTTAAAACGTTTTAGTTTTTTAAATTCTTGGTCATACAAGTGTGCAAAATCTCAAAAAAAAATATTGAGAAACGAAAAAGTTATGGATTTTTGAGATGGTTTGCACCATTTGGTCCCATAGTACGTCGGGTCAAGGTCCCTAGACGCTATATCAATCATTTTTAGAGAGATGTCTGTGTGTGTGTGTGTACGTACGTTCGTACGTTCGTACGTTCGTACGTTCGTAAGTTCGTACGTTCGTAAGTCCGTACGTTCTGGTACCATTTTTCGTCGTCGATATCTCAAGAACGAGTAAAGATATCGACTTCAAATAAATTTTGTTTAATAGATAATAACTTCAAAAGAGGCTGAAAGGGCGTTTATTAAAATTCAGTGAGTAGTTTTTTCACTATAACGGTTTAAAAAAAAGTAAAAATTTTGGTTAGTTTCAAATATCTCACGAAAAAATAATGCTATTGATTTCAAATAAAATTTAATGTACTCATTATAAGGTCATACAGATTTGGTATGAATTTGGAAAAAAATGAACATACCGTTATTTTTTTAAATAAAAAAAAAAACTGAAAAAAAAAATTTCATAACCCAGATATTCTAAGAACGGAAAACAATTTGAAACTCAAAATAATTTTATTTTACGAAAACTAATGTGTTTGACGGTCAGCCATCAGACGAATAGGGGGAATAACATGTAGCATACGAAAATATGCACGTGCCGTAACTATTCGGGACTGGTGGAAGTCTGATCATAGCCTCTCCGTGGCGGCCGCTAGAAACAAGCCTTTAAAAAGGTTTGGCTAATATGATCAGGCTGGTTCCTCAGGTTGGCGACAGGTTAATTCCCTATCCCGTAAAACTTTATGAATTACGAGACCGAGAACAAGCCTCGGAAACGGACTGATCACACGACGACAACCAACGCAATGAAAACTGAAAAACGATATACGAATTTTCTTATGGAACGTACGATCGCTCTATAGAGCTCGAGCTGCTCAGCAGCTAGCCGATGCCCTGTCAAAATATAAAGCTGACATAACAGCTCTTCAAGAAATCAGATGGACAGGGAATGGTGTTCTACAGAAGAAAGAATATGACATATACTATAGCTGTCATACAAAACACCATGTGCTCGGGGTAGGCTTTCTAGTCAGCGAAAAAATGAAGTCTACCATCATCGGCTTTAACGCTATAAGCGAAAGGCTATGCACCCTTCGCGTGCGAGGCAAATTTACGAACATCAGCCTCATTAACGTTCACGGACCTACGGAGGAGTCCTCAGACGAAGAAAAAGAGACTTACTACGAACAAGTCGAGAGGGCCCTCAATGCCTGTCCAAGGTATGATGTTTAAATCATCCTTGGGGATTTGAACGCAAAAATAGGTCGGGAGCCGGTATTCAGGCATTACGCAGGCACCCATAGTTTGCATGAGAACACTAATGACAATGGACTTCGAGTCTTAGAATTGGCAGCATCGAAAAACATGGTCGTTGCGAGTACCAGGTTCCCGCGTAAAGATATCTACAAAGCCACCTGGGTATCACCTGATGGAGTCACTCGTAACCAAATAGACCACGTGTTGATAGACCGTCGCCACTACTCGAACTTGATGACGGTACGAACGTACCGAGGTGCCAATATCGACTCGGATCACTATCTTGTTGGTATGGTTTTCCGAGGGAGGATTGCCTTGCGAAGACGCATTGCATCCGACGATCAGGTTCGAATCAACACGGCTGCCCTGCGCAATGAAAACACCAGTAACACCTTTGGTAATGCGTTAGGACTCGCCCTAGAAACACCTGATTTAGGGAGAGTAAGTCCTGGAGCCAGTATGCTGAGCGTAAATGAGAAGTGGACACGCCTTAAGAATATTGTCATTAGTACTGCCAACTCCATCTTAGGCAGCAGTCGTAAAAATCGGAACGACTGGTTTGATGATGAATGCAAGCTAGCGACTGAACGTAAGAATGTTGCGTACCGAGCAATGCAACAATCTCATAGAACGCGGGCACGCGAAGAGGAATATAAAGAGCTCAGAAGAACAGAAAAACGGCTTCACAGACAAAAGAAATCAGCCTTGGAGAAGAACCTAATCTGTGAAATAGAAAACAGCCGAGAGCGAGGTCCGCACCAGGCGCGGAAGTTCTACCAATCCGTCCGAAACATAACGCAGTACACACCACGCTGCACATACTGCAAGGACGGAGAGGGAAATCTGATCACCGATCCTGAAAACATACTGGAGCGATGGGAAGTGTACTTCAATGAATTGCTAAATGGTCAGCTCACTGCAGAAGTGGAGGCTCCACTACTTCAAGAAGAATACCCTATGTTGCCGCCACCAAGCATAGAAGAGGTTGAGAAGGCTATAGGCCGGCTTAAACAGAACAAATCCCCGGGAGCCGATGGCATACCAGCCGAATTATTTCATCACGGCGGGCCAGCCTTACGTCAAGCAATTCATGGTATTATAGTGCACGTATGGGAGTAGGAAGAAATGCCAGAAGACTGGCGAAAAGGTTTAATATGCCCCATACATAAGAAGGGAGATGTCACAACGTGCAGCAATTATAGAGGTATCACGTTGTTGAGTACCGCCTATAAGATACTCTCCTCTATCCTACAAGACCGGATAACCCCATACGCTAAAACCGTCATCGGACAATATCAGTGTGGTTTCATTCCAGGCAAATCAACAACTGATCAGATCTTTACCCTTAGGCAGGCGATGGAAAAATGTCTAGAATTTAACATCCCAACATACCATCTGTTTATAGACTTTAAGGCCGCCTATGATAGCATAGCCAGGGTAGAACTTTACAAAGCCATGAGAGAATTCGGCATCCCAAATAAATTGACACGACTATGTAGGTTGACCATGACCAACGTAACAAGCCAAGTAAAAATAGCCGGATTGCTATCCAGACCAATCAACATCTTTAATGGACTCCAACAAGGGGACGGTTTGGCCTGCCTCCTCTTCAACCTGGCGTTGGAGAAAGCAATCCGTGACTCTGGCACGGCAACAAGAGGGACCATCGCCAACAGGTCCAGCCAGTTACTGGCTTACGCAGACGACATTGACATCATCGGAAGAACCGAACAAGCTGTACACGATTCCTTCATCCAGATCGAGCAGGCGGCACAAAATCTGGGGCTGCACATTAGTGAAGGTATAACAAAGTACATGGCGGCGTCGAATGCGAGAGGAACAGTTGGTCAAACAATCAAGGTTGCGGAGCACGAATTTGAAGTGCAATCCTTTAAATACCTTGGGTCAATAGTAGCAGCCGATAACAATATAGAAGAAGAAATACGCGGGCGGCTTCTCAAATCCAACAGAGCCTACTATAGTCTGTCAAAGCTTTTCAAATCCAGAAATCTCACCATAACTTCAAAACTGCTGCTGTACAGGACCATGTTCCTGCCAGTACTCACATATGGATCCGAGACTTGGGTGCTTAGCAAAAGGCACTCCGACCTCTTAGCTGCGTTCGAGAGAAAAGTCTTAAGAAGAATTGTTGGCCCCGTATGTGAGGAAGGACGATTCCGGAGACGGTACAATCATGAACTGTACGCAATCTACCTTGAAGCAGATATCGTGACAAAAATTAAGCTCGGTAGACTCCGGTGGGCAGGGCACCTAGCTCGCATGAGCGAAGAGGAACCTGCTCGGAAAGTTCTATGGTAGACGACAGCGTGGTAGACCATGCTTGCGCTGGAGAGATGGCGTAGACCAGGACGCCCGAAGCCTTGGGGTGCGCAACTGGATGGCGTCGGCTAGAGACCGGGATAGGTGGAGAGACTTGTTGAAAGAGGCCAGGACCGGAACCCGGTTGTCGAGCCGATGATGATGATGATGAATGTGTTTGACAACTGGTGAAAATTTAAAAAAAAATCAGTTTACAGTTTTTTTACAAAAAATAAAAAACTATATAAAATTCTATTGAAAATTGGTAAAAATTGTTTTTCGACTCAAATTTCTCGAGAACTAGTAGTGATATTGACTTCTAATTTAGTTTATTTTATACATAGTATAATTTTTTACAATTGGTAAAATGTTGACAAATATTGAATTAATAGTTTTTTTTTTTTTAAATACCCCTGTGCAGGGACGGGTTAGAATATTCCTGCAGCGCCTCCCCGCTTGTCGTAAAAGGCGACTAAAGGAGTAAATACATCTAGGCCACAAACAGCAAGGTGAACCTAGCGACACGTAACACCTATAAACTTTCCCAAAAGTGTGCATGCCAGTCCCTGGGTTGGCACGACTGGAGATCACCGGTGCCGTAAAAGAGAGATCAAATACAAAACTGGAGCATGCACACGTCGATACTTACAACGGATTTTGTGAATTCAAGCATTATGGAAGTACTCGTCCGAAATGACACTACCCCGCCAGGCACTACCATTGTTACACATGGTACTGATCCTGGACCGAGCAGCAATGCTCGGGTCAGAGCTAGACGGATTCCGGGGGCTAGCAAAGTAATGCCGCAGATTATACAAAATCTGAGAGTTGCGAGTTGGAACGTTGGCAGTATGACAGGTCGAAGCTTCGAGCTGGAAGAGATGATGAAAAGAAGGCGAGTGGACATCTTATGTGTTCAAGAAACAAAATGGCGAAACACGGGAAACAGGGCCCGTTTCTTGGATACGAGGACAAAAAACTATAAGATGTTCTACTATGGAACGGAAAAGGGTAAAAACGGAATCGGAATCATCCTTGCAAAACATCTATTAGGCAGCGTTTCACCATTTCGAAACCCAGCGACCGTTTGATGTCCCTTAAATTGGTGATTAAAGGTAAGTTGTGGAATATTGTCACTGCATATGCTCCCCAAATTGGATGTGAGCAGGTGCAAAAAGATGCATTTTGGCTAGACTTTCACAATCTACTTAAGGACATCCCAAAGGAAGAGTTTTTGTTCGTGGGCGGAGATTTGAACGGACATGTCGGCAAGACAAACGAAGACTATGAAGATTGCCATGGAGGCCTCGGATACGGCACCAGGAACCCTCCTGGTGAAGACATCCTGAGCATGTGCAAAACATACGGTCTTATCGTACTAAATACCATGTTCGTCAAACAAAGCCGACACCTGGTCACTTACAGCAGTGGTGGAAATGAAACCCAGATTGATTACCATTTGGTATCTAGTTTCATGAAACCCCGGGTAAAAGATTGCAAAGTGATACTAGGAGAAGCGATCGCCCACCAACACCGTCTCCTACTGACAGAATTTTTTATGGAGACAGTGAACGACAACAAACATACAAAAACTTTTGGGAAGATCAAATGGTATAATCTGGATAAGGAAAAAGGCGAAGCTTTCATTTCGAATATGCAAAACTTTCTGTATAACAACACCGATATAGTTCGAAATGAAGAGAGTACAGCACAAAGTATGTGGGATCTCCTACAGAGAACTTGCAAAGAAAAAGCCAAAACACTGTTAGGGGTTTCAAAAGGACACAACCAACAAGGCAAAGAAACATGGTGGTGGAATTATGAAGCTAAATCAGTTATAAGTAAAAAGAAAATGGCTTTCAAGGCTTGGTCGAAGTGCCCCTCTAATGATACAGAGCAAAAGTCACGCCTCGAAGTGGAATATAGAAACTGCAAGAAAGAAGCGAAGAAGAAGTGCGCCCAAATTCAAGCAAAGAATACAGAAAACCTGTATCGGGAGCTGGATGAAATTTCTACCCCGACAGCTGGTGCTATTCAAGAGCTACGGCAAAACACGAATAAGGGCGCAACTATCTTCAAAATAGCCGCTCAAAGAAGAAGAAATGCCCAGGAGATTTGTTCGCCAAAGTTCATTAACAATGCTCAAGGCCAAATTCTTGTGGAAGACAACGAAATTCTTCACAGGTGGCGACAGTATTGTGACGGACTTCTAGACGAACAATTTCCAAGGCTATACTTTCCAATAGCTTCACCTAACTTAAGCGAAGTATCCGATGTCACAGTCGAAGAAGTTAGTGAGGCGGTAAAATACTCCAAAAAGGGAAAAGCTGTTGGCCCAGACGAAATACCCTCAGAGTTTTGGAAAAAGATGGGAGACATCGGGTTTAGATGGCTCATGATTCTTGTCTCCAAACTTATACGAGGTGATCGCATGCCTAATCAATGGAGGGAAAGTTACCTTCTTCCAATTTATAAAGGAAAGGGTGATACTCGAAGCTGTGATAATTACCGTTCGATTAAGCTGATGTCACACACCATGAAGATCGTTGAGCGAGTCTTGGGTAGCCGACTGCGAAAAATAATTAGGCTATCTGATGACCAGTGCGGGTTTGTCGGGGGTAAGTCAACCACGGATGCAATCCAGAGTATAAGAATAATTATGGAAAAACATCGGGATTCTTTGGAGGATTTGCATGTCGTATTGGTTGATTTTGAAAAAGCATTCGATCGACAACCACGAGATCTAATATGGGTGGCCCTCAGGCAACGAGGAGTTCCAGAAACCTATGTGCGGATAATTATGGACATGTATGATGGAGCAGTTACTAAAGTAAGATGCGCAGCTGGAGTCACCGAAGAATTCGAAATCACAGTAGGTGTACACCAGGGAAGTGTCTTGAGTCCCCTGCTCTTTATTACAGTTCTTGATTACCTGCTTGAAGGCAAAGTGACGGATCCAAAAGTGCATCAGTTATTCTTTGCTGACGATGGAGCCATCATAAGTGAAGACCCGATATCCCTACAACGAGCACTTGACGTATGGGTGGATGTTCTAGAAGGAAGTGGGTACCGCATAAGCGCGAAAAAGACAGAATACCTATGCTGCCCATTTTCTGATCCACACAGGCCTATTCCAGACATTTATTTGAATGGAGTAGTGCTTCCCAAGTGTGAAAAGTTTAAATATCTGGGGTCTATGATAAATAACGAAGCTACTTGTGATGACGATATCAATCATCGCGTAAGCGTAGGGTGGATGAAGTGGCGGGAAAATTCTGCTATCTTCTGTGACCGAAAAATGCCCCCTAAGCTGAAAGGAAAGCTCTACACTTCAGTTGTGCGTCCAGCACTCACATACGGTTCACAATGTTGGACAATGTACAAAAAGTATGAGAGTAAGCTAACGGCAGCTGAGATGAAGATGCTTCGTATGACAGCAGGAGTTACAAAGCTTGATCGAATTAGAAGTACGAAGATCCGAGGAAGCCTTCATGTTAAGAATACCATTTCCCAAAAAATTGAACACGACCGACTCAGTTGGTATTGCCATGTTCAAAGGAGAGATCCTGAGAACCCCGTCAAAAAGGCAATATCATACAACGTTCCAATTCGGAATAAAAAGAAAGGTAGGCCTAAACACTCCTGGTACAAACAAATGCAAAAACACCAGCATTCAGTTGGCCTCAGAAATGGAACAATACAAAACCGGGAGGCTTGCCGCCGATTTCTGAGGTCAACCCGGCGAACCCCACAGGCGGATCACTAGTGTGAAGCAGATACGTGGGAGAGTTATGATCCCCTTGACATCGAGATCATAACAGCGCCGAAACAAAGGAAGAAGAAGAAGAATAGTTTTTTTTAAATAAAAAAACTAGTGAAAACTAGTTAAAATTGTATTTCAAGTCGAATTTCTTGGGAATGAACACCGATAGTGCCTCCTAAAGTATGTTGTTTTATACATCGATACCTTCCCGTAAGAATGTATACTAAGCGACATTTCTAACTAAAATTGTTCAGGAAACGAAAAAAACGAAGAAAGTTCTAGTTGAATCATAGTGTGCTAAGAGACAATTTTGGTTAAACTAAGTGACATCTATGTAACAAAATTTTTTGTTGCTCACGACAATGAGATTTTTATTAATGTCGCTTAGCATAATTTTTTTGGCGGATAATACAAATTTCAGGGGGCAACATTATTTTAATGAGAAAACATGTCAGTTGATAAATTTTTTTATTTGTACTCTAGTTTCCTTTTCATGCATAATATAGGTTAGGTTGGCGAAACCCAGGCCAAGTAGGCTAGTTTTCCCGAATTTTTGTTCAGTTTTAAAATAGTTATTTTCGTAAGTTATTGATGGAAAAATGAAAAGGAAATAAAAAAAAACATTATAATATTAATTATAATAAACATTAAAATATAATAAAATAATTGCAGCAAAGTGGTAACGCTGGTTATGAACTCTACGAGCAGGAGAGGGGAAAAATACACACACAAAGGAATATCAAGGAAGGAATGAAGTTCGGGAGTTTACGAATTGTAAAATAACTTCAGATTTAAAGTGTGATTTTAATGCGTTGTAATCGTATATGCGAACTTGTAGTTAACTTGATCTGATATATAAAAAGGATCTTTCAATATGACAGACAGAAATGCACCACCTGCTTCATCATCACGACCATCATTTTGAGCCGCAGCACTTGTTACAAGAGCAGTAATTGCCATTAGAGCAAGACACATCAACCTGACTGCGAACATTTTTTAATTATTTTAGAAAAACTAGCCGACCCAGCTCTCGAAATTCGAGTGCTAATTTATTTATTATTTATTATTTATATTATTGGCAGTCTTTTTGAACAAATTTATTAAATTAAATTTTATTTTATGTAATATGCAAAGTGTTCGACAGTGCAAAAACAAAAATGACCCACAGTGTGTAAATCCGTGTCTCAAGTATATTCTGCACATCTCCGTAACTGTGGCTTTCCAACCATATAAAATTTATCGAAATCGGTTAAATACTTTTGGAGAAAAGTGTACCACAAAAAACATGTTTGCCGTTTTATTATATATGATGATGATGATGAACGAATTATCAACTTGAAAGTACGCACGAACGCCAACAGCTGCCGTGGTAAGCAAACAAAGTATGGTTTTTTGTTTCTTAAAAGAAAGCCAAAATGAGTAAACAATAAATTGGAACTAAATCTACTAAATCCACTATTAGCTACAAAAAATATGTTTATTAACGTATTCGAAAAAAATAAAATTCCATTGTTAATTTAGATTAGAACGATATTTTCCATTTGGGTTTATCCCCGATTTACAGACCTTTAATAAATAAGATTTTTCTAACTTTTTTAAGAAAATACCGATTTTAGTTATTTCTTGATATACTCCTAAAAGATTTTTTAGACAGAATTTCAAAATATATATTGAGTTTTGAAAGTGTTTCAATTGAATTTCTTAAATACGTCGAAGTTGCTGGTTTCAATAGTGACGTTTAACCCGCTACGGAACTTTAAGAATGATCTATAATGTCGATATCCTTCAACCACCCATATTGTGCAGAAATTTGTTAAAAAGTGCCCTTGGTATTATCACTTTTTTTACCCACCATCTGCTCTAGAACGATTTTGAAAAAATTACATAAAACCCTGTGAATGTTTGGCATAGCTTTGCCTTGGAAACCTATTCCTACTTAGCACCATTTTAAGGTATATTAGCCGAAAGCTTGTCATTTCGTAGAGGCGATTCATACCAGCTGATCTGTCGAAATGTCTTCCTTTCCGACTTTATAAATGAAGTTAGTGAGCACAACTTTGACATGTTACTCCATTACGGGCTCTGTAGACTCCGTCCGCAGGTCATGAAACTCCTTCTTGATAAATTCTTCAGCTTTATCGGTGGACGTGGACACATATAAAGCTTTCACATCCAGGCCATCACTTATAGACTTAAAGTATGTATGTATGTATGTTTATTTAGTATTTCAAACTATTTAATTACAAATGTTAATAACAATAATGTACACTTTTCTTTGTTTGCGTTTTTAAAAGAACATCATCTTAATATAATAATTAAACTTATTTTAAAAAAAATAACAGGCCAGCTGTTTTGGCACTGAGTGAAACCCAAGTAGGTGAGGATTCCGATCCTACTGAATTTTTTATTCATGGGTATAGCTTGGTGTCATTATTCTTTTCCCACCATGGTCTCGCCATTTACATTAGGAATGATGTTGCATATCAGTTCTTACCACAATATGGTCGCTGCACCAACTCCTTCTTCAATTTTATGTGGTTTAAATTTTCCATTAATAAGCACATCATTCACTGTTGTTTTATTAGGTTAGGTTAGGTTAGGTTAAAGTGGCTGCTGACCAGAAAAAGGTCAACACACTTAGACCAATATTTGGTCCGTTGTGATACCATAAGGATTTCAAAAATCACCTTTACTCGCTAAACCATTTTGAGCTAATAATGAAGCGTTTGAGACAGTGAATGTCGGAATTATTTAGATCACTGGGATCGTTATAGTAGTAGTCTCCCAAGTGGAGTCTACGTCTTTGCGCTAGGGCAGGACAAGAACATAGAAGGTGAGGAACTGACTCCTCTTCTTCTTCATCCATGCAGCTTCTGCAAAAATCATTTGCAGGAACTCCAAGACGAGAAGCATGTCTTCCTATTAGGCAGTGTCCAGTAAGGACACCTATAACGGAGCTAATATGCAATCTACCAGTAGAAATTAGTTGTTTTGAGCGTTTAGCATCAAACAATGGCCAAATCAGTTTAGTAGACCGACAAGTTGGGGTGCTGGTTACAAGTCTGAGGTTAGCTTTCTTCATGGTATCATGCTTTAGCATAATTTTACAAGTAGCTAGGGGTATACCGATGTTAGATTTGCTATCCAACAGAGGTAATATTGTTCCGTTTTTTGCAAGTTCGTCAGCTTTACAATTTCCTGGAATGTCTCTATGCCCCGGCACCCATGTAAGGTGAATGTTAAACTGTTTTGACATCTCCACCAGAGATGATCGACAGTTTTGGGCTGTTTGTGAGTTAGTGGAGACAGAGTCCAGTGACTTTAAGGCAGCTTGACTGTCTGAGAAGATACGTATGTGTATCAATAGTCGATATAACGTCTTCTTTTAGCCAAGAGAGGACTTCTTTTATTGCTATTGTTGGGAAGACGAAAAGATAGACAGAGATTTAATCTATCGGAGTATACGCCTCCACCAACCCCGTCATCGGTTTTAGATCCATCTGTATAGAAATGAATTGCTTCGTCTGTCAAAAACGACTCATTTTCCCAAGAAGACCTGGGAGGGATGGACACTTGAAAGTTTTTATTAAATTTTGGATGAGGGGTGGTGTAATCGACGTTACTAGGTAGAGTACTGAACGAGTTCAGTATAGTAGAGAGGCCAATATCATTATTGATCCACTGCGAGGAGGCTTTAAGTCGGATGGCTGTGTTAGCAGCCGATTGTTTGCTAAAGATATCTAGCGGTATGAGATGAAAAAGAACATCAAGTGCAGCAGAAGGAGTTGAGCGGAGAGCTCCACCCATGATTAAACAGGCTGTTCGTTGGACTTTGCTAAGGTTATCGCGGTTTGTTGCTGTTTCCAGCGCAGTCCACCATACTGTCACTCCATATGTAAGTATCGGTCTAATGACTGAGATGTATAGCCAGTGTGTTTGTAGACCCCATTTGTTACCTACGGCTTTTTTGCAAGAGAAAAGAGCTATGTTGGCTTTGTTGACTCTCTCTTGGATATTGGTCTTCCAGCTTAATTTCTTGTCCAAAATAAGACCCAGATATTTTGCTTTGTCTGAGAATTTAAGCGGTATACCTTTGATGAGGGGAGGGTCTATGTGTGGGATTTTATATTTCCTGGTAAATAGGACAAGTTCAGTTTTGCGGGGGTTGATACCGAGTCCACATTGATCTGCCCAGTTAGTAAGCTTGTTTAGAGCATTTTGTAGGAGTTCCTTCAGAGTATTAGGATGCTTACCAGATATCGCTATCGCAACATCTTCCGCATAGGCAATCACCCTGTGCCCCTCCCCTTCAAGAATCACTAGTAGTTTATTTACGACTAGGTTCCAAAGGAGATGAGAGAGGACGCCGCCTTGCGGCGTACCCCTACTGACAGTCATTCGAGTAGTAAAATCGCCCAGTTTTGAATTTATAATCCTGATTATCAGCATATGATTTATCAAATTACTGATTGACTTATCCACCTTCAGAGATGACAGCGCAGATGTGATTACGGATGCGTCGAAATTGTTAAAAGCTCCTTCTATATCCAGGAAAGCAACTAAGGTGAACTCCTTATGATGAAGGGAGTGTTCGATAGTACGAACCAGCGTATGTAGAGCGGTTTCTACAGATTTCCCTTTGTTATAAGCATGTTGAGCATTGGATAGTAAAGAATTATCAATGTTTGCCCTCAAATGGATTTCAATCAGACGTTCAAATGTTTTAAGAAGGAATGATGAAAGGCTAATAGGTCTTAGATCTATAGGATTAACATGGCTAGGTTTGCCAGCTTTGGGGATGAAAATAACATTTACTTCTGTCCATGACAAAGGAATGTGACCCAGAGCGACACAACCATTTAAGATGCTTACCAGAATGGGTATTAGAATACCGGAATTTTCCTGTAATTCCGCTGGAATTATTCCATCTGGCCCAGGGGATTTGTATGGATTTAAGCTGTTTATTGCCCATTTTAATTTTTCCTCTGTAATCAGACCTTGTGGAGGAGTTATGCTA
This sequence comes from Philhelius festivus, assembly GCA_963931855.1. Lineage (NCBI taxonomy): Eukaryota > Metazoa > Arthropoda > Insecta > Diptera > Syrphidae > Philhelius > Philhelius festivus. The sequence continues at coordinate 151,903,739 of OZ007555.1, forward strand.
CTGAATGTGTTGTTAGGATCAGTGCTATTAACGTAAGGAGAGCTGTCTGGAAAATGTACATCCAGGAGCAGATTGAGCGATTCTTCGCTTGAGTTTGTCCAGGAACCGTCATTGTTTTTTAGGCAACTTGGCATTACTGGATTTTTGGAGAGGATTTTTCTTAACCTTGATGCCTCTGAGTTGCCTTCTATATTGTTACAGAAAGTTCTCCAGGACATACGCTTGGTTTTCCTCAGTTCTTTTTTATATAACTTGAGGGAGTCTTTATATGAATCCCAATCAGAAGCTTCTCTGGAGGTTTTCGCTCTATTAAAGAGTTTCCTGCATTTTTTTCTTAGTGGATCCAGCCCCGAGTACCACCAGTGTGGTTTCTTTTTACCTCTTATTTGTATAAGAGGGCAGGCAGTTTCCAGAGATTTGTTGAGGGCTGCTGTGAGGTCATTGACTTTAATATCAAGATCCTCAGTGTTGTAGGGTATGCTGTATAACTCAGGTCTGATTGATCTTAATAGAGTTGCCCTATATAGAAGCCAATCTGTTTTCCGATGGTTACGGAAGGAAGGTTGGCTATGAGGTTCGTCCATTATTTCGAATTGTATGTATCTATGATCAGAGAAAGAATGATCATTTGATATTTTCCAATTCGAGATAGTATGATAAATTTTATCTGAGACAAAAGTTATGTCAAGTACTTCCTGTCTGTTTTTAGTAACAAATGTGGGTTCATTTCCAACGTTACATATTGTTAGGTTAGTGTTCAAAATATAATCGAAAAGAGACTCACCTCTATCGTTTATATTCGTGCTACCCCACACTGTATGATGGGCGTTAGCATCACTTCCAATGATGAGGTCAGTCTTCTGCCTATCTGCATCAGTGATAAGCCTCCTCAGAGTGTCTCCTGGGAGAGGGCCAAGGTGGTCATGGCCAAGATATGCCGACGCCAGTCAGAGAGTTCCTTTGACTGTTTCCAGTCTTGCGAAGGTTACATCTCGATCACTGGAATTAGGTAGTAAAAATACATTTAGGCTACTTTTAAAGATCTGGGTTCACCTTTATATAATGCATACAGCAAGTAGTAGTTTGGAGTCCTTAGTCCCCGAACGATGGATTTCACAATCCAGGGTTCTTGGATTAGGACGATGTCTTCTCCGCTGCTGGATAGACGAAGAAGCAGGGAGGCCGAGGCCTTGATAGAGTGTTGGAGATTAATCTGAAGAAATCGCAGCATCTTTGCTACAACCCTCCCGATCAACCTCCAACACGGTGACGTTGGAGTCTTCCGATTCCGAGGTTGAGCCCAGAAGAGCGTGCTCACTCAGAAGGTCTTCGTTGTTGTGGTCATCGATCTCCATGTCGCTGACTGTTTTTATTTTCTCCACTGTTGCCGAAGATGACCTGTAAGTAGGAAGGGATGGGTTCGATAGCCGGATTATCTGGAGTATTACATCCATGCTGGAGAGTTCGGCTGTAACCATGGCGCGAGCTCTTGGTCTGCACGGGATTTTCTCCTTAGCAACAACCTCGAGCTTAGCACCAGGCCAGACTTCCTCTAACCGGCTAACGGCCAACGATAGAAGATCACACGATCTCTGATCGTCACAAATCATGAGCTTAACATGTCCTTGATGCCAGCCTCCATCGTTTGTGATTGGAGGTGGTCCTGATACATGATACTCATGAAGCTCAACTGGAGCTTCCCCTTGACCACCTGCCAATTTTCCACAGAGATCGTGCCATCGACGTCGTTCCCGTCAATGATCGCGACTACGATTTTGTCTTTAACCACATCACTGAAGGTCTTATTCCCTCCACAGGGATGTGATGGAGCGCTGATGTTGTGCACTTTGGGGCGTTTGGGTACTGAAATTGTGCCCTCCATAGATCTTTGACGCTTTGACGTGGAGTCTCCGCTGGCCTGGACGCTATTATTAGCTAAAAAGCTTTAAGCCCACTTGATTTTTGCATCATGCTGAGAGTTCCCCCCGGCGCCAGGTTGTTCACCAAACACCCTGAGTATTCTCTTAGCATTGCGAATGTCCTTGTAGAATGTCTTAGAAGGATTGGGCTTACGCCCGCTCCCCCCAGGGCCTTCTTTAGGATTTGTGGAGTTGTTAGAGGTGGAGGGACCATGCTTCACAGTCCTACCACCGCTGGAATGAGGCAAAGAAGTGCGGGGAGGTTTACCCTCCTTAGTGGTAGCAGGACCATGCTTCACAGTCTTACTACCACTGAACCGCGGTGTCGAAGTTTGGAGAGGTTTACTCTCTGAAGTAGTAATAGAAGGGCCATGCTTCACAGCCCCCCTGTTACTGGAAGGAGGTATTTCTACCATTTTACTCCTGATTTTGCTTTCGGCAATAGGACTGTGAGAACCCACAGTACTACTACTTCCAGCGCAAGCCGGAGAAACAGCAGACTGCTTTTCAGTCGCACTGCTGGCCTGTCTCAAAGACCAGGACTTTCCACCATCTTTTGAATTTAAATTTTCCATAAGATCCCACGAGTAACGGAGAAAGGGTGGTCCATCTGCACAGAGATCCGTATATGCAGATAAGGCTAGTTAATCCGGAGGTCGCCTGGTATCCGGATACTCCGTTAGCGACTGAGCTAGTTTTTTGATTGGGCCCTCAGTCATGCTGATCATCGGCACGGGTCGTATAACACCTTGAATCCAGCCCAATTGGGAAGTTGCAAAAATAGGAAAAGGAGAGAGTGGGCGGGGAATCAGACAGTAAGCACCGTTCTGAAAGGAAGGACGTTAAGGGTGATAGAGGAGCTGGTAACTTTGGATAGCTTTTTCGAATTTCCAATGTGGGAGATGGAGGGATATAAGGATGTGTAAGAGGATGATGAGCGTCCTTTGGTTTCAGGACTCATCTGGAGATGATATCTCGAGAATCATTGACCCTACTTAGCTTCTACAACTCGACAAGTTCGACGCTCAGGTAGAAGAATATTGTTTTATTTATCGAAGCCCAAATCTGGATAGAGTTTCAACTTCTCACGAATTTGATACTCTGTCCGACTCCATCCAAAGAATTGTTTCCCTGTATCCTCACACTGAAATCGTTATTACGGGCGATTTCAATGTTCACAATTCTTCTTGGCTTCTCCATTCGGGCCAGAAAACACCCGAAGGAATGTGTGTTGAGATTTTTGCTGAGTTTAACCACCTTACTCAGCTTGTCAATGAACCTACTCGAATATCGGACGTTAATGGCCGAGCAGAAAATACTCTTGACTTGTTTCTTACCTCTGACCCTGATAAATACACAATAAGTGTATTGACGCCTCTCGGCACATCTGACCATAGTGTTATATCTGCGAATTTCTCGTGTCAAACAAATCAAGTTAGAGAAAGAGCTCCTAGAAGAACCGTATGGCAGTACGAGAAAACCAACTGGAACGGTTTAAATAATTTTTTCAGGATCTTTAACTGATCACTATGCTTCCTCGATAGTGACGTAGACTCCAGTGCAGATATGATAACTAATATTATTCTTTTGGGAATGAAACATTTTATCCCGAATAGGGCTAAAAGTATCAGACCCAAGGATAATTCATGGTTTGATTTGAGCTGTAAAGAGGCTATCAAGGAAAAAGAGGTAAGCTTCCGGTGTTTTAGAGCCAACCCAACTGAGGAAAACCGGAAAAAGTTCAAACAAGCCAGGAAGGCCTGCAACGCCCATAGTCGACGGACCAAATTTTTACATGATCAAAAATCAAGACAAAAAATACTGCAATGTCCCAAAGGCAGTAAGAATTTTTGGTCATTTGTAAAAAATATGAGGAATTCTTCCACTTCCTCGGTTCCTACGCTTGTTGTCAATGACACACCTTTCGTTAGCTCTATTAATAAAGCTAACTTGTTTGTAAGGCAGTTCGCCGCAAATTCCACCTTGCCGGTTAGTGTCATGACTCCCCCAATTCTCGAGCGCGTTTGTCTATGGGACAAATCTTTTTTTCGTACTCGTACCGTGGCAAGAGTCTTGAAGGATCTCAACATACATAAATCCGCTGGTCCGGATGGTATCCCCGCTATTATTCTGAAGAGGTGTTCTTCCACGCTAGCAAAACCCCTGCGTAAGCTTTTCCATCTATCCTATTCCTCTGGGCTCGTTCCGAGCAGTTGGAAAACAGCATTTGTTCAGCCAATTCCGAAAAAAGGCGACTCTTCTTCTCCATCAAATTATCGACCGATCGCACTAACGTCCCTTCTTTCCAAGGTCATGGAAACGCTGATTAATTATCAGCTTAAGAAATATCTTGAAGAACGAAAGTTTCTTAATGACCGGCAGTATGGCTTTCGTAGCAATAGGTCCACTGGTGATCTGATGGTATATCTCACTGAAGAGTGGAACAAATATTTACATTGTTTCGGAGAAAGTAAGATTATTGCACTTGATATTTCAAAGGCATTTGATAAAGTCTGGCATCTTGCTCTTTTATCGAAAATGCGTGCTTTCGGGATCGAGGAATCCCTACTTCTTTGGATTAGAAATTTTCTTTCAAACCATTCAATACAAGTTGTACTAGACGGATTCAAGTCTGAAACCCACAATATAAATGCTGGTGTGCCCTAGGGCTCCGTTTTATCCCCAACCCTCTTCCTCATTTTTATTAATGATCTCATGTCTGTAACTTCTAATCCAATTAATTGTTTCGCTGACGATAGTACTCTTAGCTTTTCATATTCGTTTTCAGACTCACATCCCTCCTCTTCGGATGTGGAACTGCAACGACAAAATATGATAAGCACATTCAATTTCGACCTAAACAGCATTGTGCAATGGGGAATAAGAAACCGTGTCGAATTTAATGCTTCGAAAACCCAATGCTGTCTTATATCGTTAAAGCGAGATATACCCTCCTTGCCACTATCTATGAGTGGCACTTGCATCAATGAAACTGAACATCTCGATATTCTCGGTATGTGCATCACGAACCACCTCTTGTGGAACACTCACATACGCGATGTTGCCAAAAATGCCGCAAGATGTTTGGGTTTTCTGAGACGGTGCAAGAAATTTTTCTCTCCTTCTGATCTGGCTACAATCTATAAAACCTAAAGACGTCCAAAACTTGAGTATAACTCCCATCTATGGGCTGGTGCTCTAGTAACTTATTTAATTCTCTTGGACAGTATTCAAAGAAAAGCTTTTAAAATGATTGGTGATAATAACATCATTGACTCATTTACGTCAACGAAATGTTTCTTGCCTCACCCTTTTTAACTTCCCATAGGGAGTTATTGTAATCGGTCCGATTTGTCAAATTGGAATTTTTGACATTTCTCGACGTTTCAAGGTCCCTAGAGGCTATATCAATCATTTTTAGAGAGATGTCTGTGGGTGTGTGTGTACGTACGTTCGTACGTTCGTACGTTCGTACGTTCGTACGTTCGTACGTTCGTACGTTCGTACGTTCGTACGTTCGTACGTGCGTACGTTCGTACGTCCGTACGTTCTTGTACCATTTTTCGTCGTCGATATCTCAAGAACGAGTAAAGATATCGACTTCAAATAAATTTTGTTTAATAGATAATAACTTCGAAAGAGGCTGAAAGGGCGTTTATTAAAATTTAGTGAGTAGTTTTTTCACTATAACGGTTTAAAAAAAAAGTAAAAATTTTGGTTAGTTTCAAATATCTAACGAAAAAATAATGCTATTGATTTCAAATAAAATTTAATGTACTCATTATAAGGTCATACAGATTTGGTATGAATTTTGAAAAAAATGAACATACCGTTATTTTTTTAAACAAAAAAAACTGAAAAAAAAATTTTCATAACCCAGATATTCTAAGAACGCTAAACAATTTGAAACTCACAATAATTTTATTTTACGAAAAATAATGTGTTTGACAACTGGTGAAAATTTCAAAAAAAATAGTTTATAGTTTTTTTTTACAAAAAATAAAAAACTATATAAAATTCTATTGAAAATTGGTAAAAATTGTTTTTCGACTCAAATTTCTCGAGAACTAGTAGTGATATTGACTTCTAATTTAGTTAATTTTATACATAGTATAATTTTGTACAATTGGTAAAATGTTGACAAGTATTGAATTAATAGTTTTTTTTTTTTTAAATAAAAAAACTATTAAAAATTCTAGTGAAAACTAGTTAAAATTGTATTTCAAGTCGAATTTCTTTGGAAAAAACACCGATAGTGCCTTTTAAAGTATGTTTTTTTATACATCGATACCTTCCCGTAAGAATGTATACTAAGCGACATTTCTAAAATTGTTCAGGAAACAAAAAAAAACGAGGCAATTTCTAGTTGAATCATAGTGTGCTAAGAGACAATTTTGGTTAAACTAAGTGACATCTAACAAAATTTTTTGTTGCTCACGACAATGAGATCTTTATTAATGTCGCTTAGCATAATTTTTTTGGCGGATAATACCAATTTTAGGTGGCAACATTATTTTAATGAGAAAACATGGCAGTTGATAAATATTTTTATTTGTACTCTAGTTTTCTTTTCATGCATAATAGGTTGGCGAAACCCAGGACAAAACGTGGCCCTTAACATATAGTATATTTCCTCATCAATTCACATTCTTACGGGAAGGTATCGACATAATGCAATTTTTTGACATATAGTTAAATTTTGACAAATATCGAATTGACAGTTTTAACAAAAATATAAAAAAAATCTACTAAAAAGTGGTAATATTTGTTTTTCGACTAGAATATCTTGAGAACGAGCAATGATATTGACTTTGCCATTATTTAATTTTATACATAATACAATTTCTAACAAATGGTTTATATTTGACATATATCTAGTTTTAGAGCGGGTATATTTTGTAAGTACCCTTCCATCAATAACCAAACCATATTTTTTATATTTGAATATTTCGTTTTTAAATTTTTTTCAATTAAAATGTTTGGAACCGAAATAATAAAGTAATTTCTATAATATAATACATTTTGAAACAACTTATACATCAACAATCTCAATTTCAAATCTCTTTAAATAATTAAAATGCTTTTCAATCTTAAAATAATGTTTGTTTGAATTTTACAGCAAAAGTTTGTTTCGCTGAAAATTTGGTTATTTGAAAAATACTAAATATAAAGTTTTCAAGACCACAAATGGGAAGTTATCAGTGTGGGTCGCACCCAGCCTCTTTTTTACCGTTATTTTAACGGACCATGCTCTAGTGAAATAGCCAGCTGCATTCCTCCCCTTAAACAATTTAACCGTAATACTCGCACTTCTAGGAATGCCCATCAGTTTACCCTTGACCCCAACTTCGGCCGTACTGTGAAGTACAGAGATTCGTTCTTCAGCTGTACTACGCGAATGTGGAATTCTTTGCCACGCTCTGTCTTTCCCAGTCATTGCAATGTTCAAGAATTCAAAACCAATGTACACCGACACCTCCTTTCTAACCCTTCCCTTTTTTCTTAATGCTCACACTGTGTCTCTGGCATATTAAGGGTATACAAACCCCTTGAGTGTGCGCCGATTATAAAAAAAAAAAAAAAATTTAACAACATTATCAAAACAAATAACAAATAATTTTATACAATTAATTCAAATTAAATTTACAATTTGTCGTTTGAATCTTCTTAAGTTGTTTTCAGTCTTTAAATCGTTTGGCAAGGTGTTGAAAAATCGAAGTCCCTGTAGAATAGTCCCTGTAGAATAGGCAATTTAAACTATGCTCCTTCGTAAAAGTATACTTACGAATTTAAAATATATTTTATAAATATAAAACATTGATTTAATTAAATAAAAATATTCAAATACATGAAATTGCGGTCTGATTTCCAGAAAAGTATGAATTTATGCAAACAAAGTTTAAAAGTCGTGTTATTATAAAATTAATTTTTATATAAGAAATTTCTTTAAAATTTATCAAGAAACAAATTTGGATGCCAATTTTAAGTATTTAGTACCTAATATAGATTTTAGGAAATAATTTCAAAAAATAATCGTCCAAACATTTTGAAGATATTGATTTTTCAATAAAAAAATTGGAATTTTTTTTTTTCAAAAAACCCAAAATATATTTTTTTGGAATATTTTTATATCAGTGGCCATTCCTCTCAGTTAGCAGGTTTATCGCTGCTAAACCAAGAATTTAAATAAATAAATACTATGATGTACATTTTATATTGAAAACGCAACTTTCAATATAACAGCATTTTGACATAAATACAGAAGAAAACTACTTATTATATAAGCCTACCCATATTTCTATTCTCTAATCATATTTTTCTGTACAAAAGCAACATAAAACTCTCATACTCTCTTCCTTGAAGCTTTTATAGCGTAAAAATTTGCGCTACCAAATTCCCTACAATTTTTACAATACAAGAGCGCTTGACTACAGCATGTCCTAAGGAAATCCTAGCTAAATAATATGAAAGCGTTAGCGCAAAAACATGCGATAAAACAAGAGACACATCAGGTTGAATGAAAGAGGAGTAGGTATAGTAAGCAGGTAAATTTTGTGTGCGTTCTCTTTTTTATTAACTTCCCATAGGGAGTTATTGTAATCGGTCCGATTTGTCAAATTGGAATTTTTGACATTTCTCGACGTTTCAAGGTCCCTAGAGGCTATATAAATCATTTTTAGAGAGATGTCTGTGTGTGTGTGTGTACGTACGTTCGTACGTTCGTACGTTCGTACGTTCGTACGTTCGTACGTTCGTACGTTCGTACGTCCGTACGTTCTTGTACCATTTTTCGTCGTCGATATCTCAAGAACGAGTAAAGATATCGACTTCAAATAAATTTTGTTTAATAGGTAATAACTTCGAAAGAGGCTGAAAGGGCGTTTATTAAAATTCAGTGAGTAGTTTTTTCACTATAATCTATAACGGTTTAAAAAAAAAGTAAAAATTTTGGTTAGTTTCAAATATCTCCCGAAAAAATAATGCTATTGATATAAAATAAAATTTAATGTACTCATTATAAGGTCATACAGATTTGGTATTAATTTGGAAAAAAATGAACATACCGTTATTTTTTTAAATAAAAAAAACTGAAAAAAAAAATTTCATAAACCAAATATTCTAAGAACGGAAAACAATTTGAAACTCAAAATAATTTTATTTTACGAAAAATAATGTGTTTGACAACTGGTGAAAATTTCAAAAAAAACTAGTTTACAGTTTTTTTACAAAAAATAAAAAACTATATAAAATTCTATTGAAAATTGGTAAAAATTGTTTTTCGGCTCAAAGTTCTCGAGAACTAAAAGCGATATTGACTTCTAATTTAGTTTATTTTATACATATTTTTATTTTATACAATTGGTAAAATGTTGACAAATATTGAATTAATAGTTTTTTTTTAAATAAAAAAACTATTAAAAATTCTAGTGAAAACTAGTTAAAATTGTTTTTCAAGTCGAATTTCTTGGGAATGAACACCGATAGTGCCTTCTAAAGTATGTTGTTCTATACATCGATACCTTCCCCTAAGAATATATGCTAAGCGACATTTCTAAAATTGTTCAGGAAACGAAAAAAAACGAAGAAAGTTCTAGTTGAATCATGGTGTGCTAAGAGACAATTTTGGTTAAACTAAGTGACATCTAACAAAATTTTTTGTTGCTCACAATCAACATCAACAATCTCAATTTCAAATTTCTTTAAATAATTAAAATGCTTTTCAATCTTAAAATAATGTTTGTTTGAATTTTACACTAAAGTTTGTTTCGCTGAAAATTTGGTTATTTGAAAAAATCTAAATATAAAGTTTTAAAGACCACAAATGGGAAGTTATCAGTGTGGGTCGCACCCAGCCTCTTTTTTACTTGTGTGCAGTAAAAAGAACAAGAAATGCGTCATTGTGTGTTATTTGATTGGGATTTAATATTTAACGATATTTAGTTAGATATTAAATCCCCAAAGTTTAGTGCATAAACATAAGGATTTACGCATTTAACATTGATATCGGGTCCTGATATCTAAGATCAATGATTTTTAATGTGAGTAAATATAGATAGTTTTGTTGCTTTGAAGTACGAGTGTGATCTTGTTTTTTTTATTTTTATTTGTATCTAGGGTGATCCTTATATTAATTTTTTATATTCTGCGCTATCCTCTTAGAAGTCAAAATTAATCTGATTCTTCTTTAAAACGAGGAATCTACATTGAGTTTTTAAATGTATTGAAACAATACGAAACGGCAACGGGTTTTAAAGGTACCTACCTCAATGGCAAAATTATTTGATCAAAGCAGTTCTGTGCTTTTAAACAGTCATATATCAACAAAAATTAAACATTCAGATTTAGTTGCTTTTATGCTTGATGAGTCTTCTGACATTCAAATGAAATCCCAATTATCCGTTGTGTTTCGGTGTTACTTTAAAAAGAAAATATGACATTAAATATAATGTTATAGCCCAGACTTGCGAAGGGGCTTCCGTTATGAGTGGTCATTTAAATGGAATTCAAATAAAAGATGAAAATGTAAATCTCAATGCTAAATTTATCGATTGTTATGCACACGTCTTGAATTTGTTGTTGTCTCCAGGATTAACCAACATAAGAGAGTGCAAGATTTTCAGCCTTATTGTGAGTTTCGCCCGGAAAACATTTCCACCGAAACATTTTTGTTCCCCCGAAATTTTAAAAGCTATTGTGAGTTTCGCCCGAATGAAAATTTCACTTCGAATCAGGAGTGACAGTTCGAAAAATAGGCAGGTTCAGAAAAGTGAGGCCCGCAATAAATTCTCACTCCACTGTGATGGAAACGGAGAATGAAATGCAACCTCCAAATTCTATGTTAACTAAAATAGTAATATAATTGAATTTGGGACATCAGTTATTTGTCGAAATTACTTGCAATAGAGATAAAATTGTGGCTACGCTAGAAGTGCCACTCATTGTGGCTCCTAATTTTGAATTGGATTATCTAGAACGAAATAATTTGCACACCTATTTTTAAACAGCAGACTTGTAGCGTTCGGAAAATGAACAGACCTTCTTGTGAGTTTAAACAAACATATGTTTGTTTTGACAATTGTTAAATAAGAATTTCAGGAACTAAAATAAATTGTTATTTTATAATAAAGAAAGGATAATAATTAGCATAGCGTAACATATCTTGTCTGAGGAAAAACAAATGTTTGAGCTTGAGGAGCGAGCACTTCGAAGGAATTTGAGGGATTACGCATTCTGTACCAAAAAAAGCAACCCAACAAAACAACACAATACAATATTCTCTCTTTTCAGTTTTATCTGAATAACTAAAATTTGTTATATTTTCGTTCTTATAACCAATAAAATAATCAATGCATTAATTTAATCAATGATGGACCTCTCGCCTTCAGAATCTATTGATAAAATCCGATAAAAGTTGACCAGCTCGATATCGAACTTTTACCTGTTATCTACAGCATCATTCGTGGTGTGGAAAAGGATCCTCTCGATAACGCAGCCAAGCAAAGAGAATCTCAGGAGTGAAGTCAAAAGTTCTGAGAGCTTCAAAAACGTTTCGAAAGTGCTCGCAATTAAATCAAATAATGGCCAGGCACAAATTATAACAAAGAGGAACAACTTCAGAAGCTACAGCTTCTCAAGAGTCAACTCCAACTCAAACAGCAGTTGATTAGAAAATATAAGAATATTTATACAATTTTAGAAAATGGTTCTCCGAATCCTCTTTCGACATCTGGCCAACAATGAGCAGCTCATTCAGAAAATGTCCGAAAGCTATCCAATGAGAAGGGCTGCCCAGCTGGTTGTTGCAATGATGTACAAGTCGAAGAGCATAGCTGATCGGCGTGGTTTGACTGATATCACCCCGGAGAAATTTAAGGAGTTTTTTAGGGCGTTCAATAAATCTGAAGCAAGAGATCGAAGACGTAAAGGAAGAGCTTAAAAGGAAAAAGTGATATGTTAGGAAGCCCAAAATAGAAACTTTGTTAATAAACATTACATAAGCAATATTAATCTTTTGGAGATGCGTGAATGTGAAAAGGAATTAATCCTTATTTTTTTTTCCAAATTTCATCAGTACTACAGGCAGAGTGTGGGTACCAATAAGGAGTTGGTAAAGACCACGATTTTGGTTTGTCACTTCTTCCAAAATTCGGTCACTTTCTCCCGATCTGCTTTAAGTGAAGCCCTTGCAATTTATTGTTTTGCTCCTGCATTATTACAAAAAACATGAATTTTAAATTTTCTTATCTTAAAAAAATAAACAATCAACTTACATTTTCCGCCTTATTTTGCTCTCGTCTAATAAAAATAAGTGAAAATTATGGCTGTCAATGGCATATCATTCCGCCCGAAATAATTGTTCACAATAAGGGGAATTTTTCGAACATCAATAATTTTTCGGGTGAAACTCACAATAGGCGAAAAGTGAAATATCAAATTTTCCGGGTGGAATGTTGTTCGGGCGAAACTCACAATAAGGCTGTTTGTAACCACTTTGAATGGGATTGCAACGTTCGCATGCTCTTACAGAATTTTTCAAAAGAAAAATACCATCGTTAGCAATGACTTCGTGGTGCTTTAGTTCAATATATTCTACTCTTACACCGAAAGCATTCTACAATGAAAGTATATAACTACAATGATAGAAAAATACATGGGAAAGCTACATCGGTTGACTGTAATTCCTGAAAAAAATTGAAACTGTTTTTCTTTTGAATGTGTTTTTAAAATTATTTTCACACTCAGATATGCCTGCTTTTTAATGCAGTTTAAAACGCCAATTTAGAAATTACGAGTATACTTTGTATAAAGATAAACCAAATAAAAAAGCTAAATAAATTTCTTAAAATTCAAAGAAACGAAGGGTTTCAGGAAATTTGGCAATTAACACGTGCTGAAAAACGAAAAGATCGAAATGATCAATTTGATAGAAATGAAACAAAATACAGGAGATTATTCTTTGAAATAGTTGACAATTTAAGCATGCAGATATCAGAAAGATTTACATCCCTTGACAAACTGAAATATTTCGATTTACTGAACGGGAACAAATTTATTAAATATCGAAAAAAACGTCGCAGACAGTTTTTAGCAGATGCACAAGCTTCAACGGCGTCTATAGAGCGCTTCTTTTCTGCATTAAATAGATTAAAAACCGTGCTATTTGGTATTTATGTATATAGAAAAAGCTCATTTAAAAGAGTTTAAAGAAATTGACGAATTTTATAATGAAGTCATTGAAAATTTTGCTATCGTTGAACGACGAATGGAATTCATGTATCGATACATTTTTATACCTTTTATTAACTTCCCATAGGGAGTTATTGTAATCGGTCCGATTTGTCAAATTGGAATTTTTGACATTTCTCGACGTTTCAAGGTCCCTAGAGGCTATATTAATCATTTTTAGAGAGATGTCTGTGTGTGTGTGTGTGTGTGTACGTACGTTCGTACGTTCGCACGTTCGTACGTCCGTACGTTCTTGTACCATTTTTCGTCGTCGATATCTCAAGAACGAGTAAAGATATCGACTTCAAATAAATTTTGTTTAAAAGGTAATAACTTCGAAAGAGGCTGAAAGTGCGTTTATTAAAATTCAGTGAGTAGTTTTTTCACTATAACGGTTTAAAAAAAAAGTAAAAATTTTGGTTAGTTTCAAATATCTCACGAAAAAATAATGCTATTGATTTCAAATAAAATTTATTAAAATTTATTTTAATGTACTCATTATAAGGTCATACAGATTTGGTATGAATTTGGAAAAAAATGAACATACCGTTATTTTTTTAAATAAAAAAAACTGAAAAAAAAATTTCATAACCCAGATATTCTAAGAACGGAAAATAATTTGAAACTCAAAATAATTTTATTTTACGAAAAATAATGTGTTTGACAACTGGTGAAAATTTCAAAAAAAACTAGTTTACAGTTTTTTTACAAAAAATAAAAAACTATATAAAATTCTATTAAAAATTGGTAAAAATTGTTTTTCGACTCAAATTTCTTGAGAACTAGTAGTGATATTGACTTCTAATTTAGTTTATTTTATACATATTTTTATTTTATACAATTGGTAAAATGTTGACAAATATTGAATTAACAGTTTTTTTTTAAATAAAAAAACTATTAAAAATTCTAGTGAAAACTAGTTAAAATTGTATTTCAAGTCGAATTTCTTGGGAATGAACACCGATAGTGCCTTCTAAAGTATGTTGTTTTATACATCGATACCTTCCCGTAAGAATGTATACTAAGCGACATTTCTAAAATTGTTCAGGAAACGAAAAAAACGAAGAAAGTTCTAGTTAAATCATAGTGTGCTAAACGACAATTTTGGTTAAACTAAGTGACATCTAACAAAATTTTTTGTTGCTCACGACAATGAGATCTTTATTAATGTCGCTTAGCATAATTTTTTTTTGGCGGATAATACAAATTTCAGGGGGCAACATTATTTTAATGAGAAAACATGTCAGTTGATAAATTTTTTTATTTGTACTCTAGTTTCCTTTTCATGCATAATAGGTTGCCGAAACCCAGGCCAAAACGTGGCCCTTAACATTTATAGTATATTTCCTCATCAAAAAGTCATTTTCGAAAAAAGTGTCGCTTAGTACATTCTTACGGGAAGGTATCGACATAATACAATTATTAACATAAGGTTAAATTTTGACAAGTATCGAATTGACAGTTTTAACAAAAATATAAAAGAAATCTACTAAAAAATGGTAATATTTGTTTTTCGACTAGAATATCTTGAGAACGAGCAATGATATTGACTTTGCCATTATTTAATTTTATACATAATACAATTTCTAACAAATGGTTTTATTTGACATAATATCTAGTTTTAGAGCGGATATATTTTGTAAGTACTCTTCCATTAATAACCAAACCATATCTTTTATATTTGAATATTTCTTTTTTAAATTTTTTTCAATTAAAATGTTTGGAACCGAAATAATAAAGTAATTTTTATAATATAATACATAATTTTATAATTTTATTATCAACTTAGTTTTTAGAAGAATGTATGTACTGTACATATGTTATGAATAAGGTTGTTCAGTTGTACCCAAGTCCCACATATTCAAATTCCATTAATAGCTATGGTAAAATTGAAGAAAACGTCACAATATGTTTTTATCTTTTTGTCCATGGAAAAGATGTAAAATTCTACTCAAGGTTTTCTTAGGTGTAGGAACACAGATATATTAAAAAACACGGAAATCTATAATTCAGTATATAATATGTACCTACCAACCTTCGTAATTATTACAAGAAATTTAAAATTTTAAATAGAAAAGTTTAAAATTAGTTAAACACATTTTCTGTAAAAAAAACATAAAATGAACGACTAAGTTAGTATCCTCATCATCAACAAAACAAAGCAAATTTCCTAATATCATAGTATGCCACAAGCATAATCGATTTTTAAAACAGGAGTCATTGTATATCCAGTGCAGATCACAGCCTTTCAATCCAGAAAAATCGCAACAACAATAACACTATGAAACCATCTACTTCGATCTCCCATCTACTGCTCTATGATCGAAGTATGTATACAAAATATATATATATATAAATGGGAAGTTATCAGTGTGGGTCGCACCCAGCCTCTTTTCTTATATTAATAATTTATGTGTATTATTTGTGTTTTTTGTGCTTCTTAATAGAATTAAAAAAAACTACCATTTTTTTTTTTAATTTCCTCATACCACAGAGCTAACCCAATGCTAAGGATCAGGTATCGCCACTGTTTTATATAAAATTATATTTTAAATTTAAAGGAGGTCATGTACAAAAACTTTGGTCAAAATCGCTTGAGCCGTTAATTGAAAAGTCGAAAATCAAAAAAACGGTTCTATTATAGGTACCGTTAATATCATTTTTTAACTCCTATTCAACCTCTATGGAGAAAATTGTGTTACTCCGAAAAATATACTTATCGTTATGTGATAGAGGTACTATATGATAATGATAAAAAAGGGTGGTTAAATTTTAAGGGCCGATGTTGAATGTGAACCACACCTAAACGTCAAGTTTTTTTCTGCATTCCATTTGACATTTCTCAATTTCTGACTAACTCAATTTGAACCATGGAAAGATACACAATCAAGCAACGCGTTATAGTTATTCAGGCTTATTATCAAAATGGGCGTTCATATCAATTTAATCGTCTAAAAGTGCGTACAATCGGAAAAATCGTCAAAAAATTTGAGCAAACCGGGTCTGTAGGAGATGTGAAAACACAAGTGCATGCTCGTAAAGCTCGTACTGCAGAAAATATTGTCGCTGTTCGCGATAGTGTGGCTGAAGAGCCGCCCACCTCAACTCGTCGTTGATGAACATTATGCATAAAGACTTGCATTTACACGCTTACAAGGTGCAATTGACTCAAGAACTAAAGCCTCTTGACCATTTTAAGCGTCGTCAATGGTCAGAATGGTGGCAAGAAATGTCAACAGTGGATGATCAATTTTCGAAGAAAATCATCTTCAGTGATGAGGCACATTTTCACCTCAGTGGATTCGTCAATGAGCAGAATTGCCGCATTTGGGCGAATGATAATCCAAAAGTGATTGTCGAAAAACAAATGCACCAACGAAGAGTGACTGTTTGGTGCGGTTTATGGGCTGGCGGCATCATCGGGCCGTATTTTTTCCAAAATGAGGCCGATGAGGCAATTACTGTGAATGATGTTCGCTATCGTGAGATGATAACGAACTTTTTATGGCCCGAATTGGAAAATATGGATTTGGACGATATGTGGTTTCAACAGGACGGTGCCACTTGTCACACAGCTAACGAAACAATGGCTCTTTTGCGCGACAAATTCAATGGCCGTGTTATCTCACGTGGTGGCGATGTCAATTGGCCGCCAAGATCATGTGATTTGGCACCGTTGGACTTCTTTTTTGGGGTTATTTGAAAGAAAAGGTGTACGTCGATAAGACAGCAATAATTCAAGGGCTAAAGAATGAGATAACTCGGCACATTAACGGCATAGAACCTCAATTATGACTCAGCGTCATCGAAAATTTGGGCCATCGGATGGAGGTGTGCCGCTGAGGTCGCGGCGGCCATTTGGCCGATATTTTGTTTCATACATAACCATACCAATATTAGCATAATACAAAAAAATGACAATAATTTCCTAAATAATTTGTGTTTTATTCAAAATCAACATCGGCCCTTAAAATTTAACCACCATTTATTTAGTCTATCACTAAATGAGTATTAATCATGAAACTTTTTTTTTCTGAAAATTCAATATTTCAAAAGTGGGCCAATTTTTTTTATTTAGATTCTTAACTGCTGAATCCACGAAGACATTATAAGTTTTGTATTCGGTCTTCACTAACTCTTTGAATTTTCAAGTGAGTACAAAAGCGCGTGGTGCGTTCCAGATCGATGATTAATTTTGACTGGGGAAAACCCGGATTATCCCTTTCAAACGATATCTTTATGCATGCATTTGCACAGTTTTATAATAATACTATAGGAACTGTATTCCACTGTAAGAGTCTGAAAGAAAAATTAATCATGATTATATTGTTTTGGCTTAAACTGTCTAATAATGATTCTATACAAAATTCAATTGTCATACACAATCCCAGATATACATAAGCCTTTTACCATATTCGATTATACAAGCGATAAAGGAATGAAGCATTGGATACTAAATTAAGACTTTTATAACAATTTCTTGGGTTGACTATTGGAGTACAAACTGCCCTGTGATTTAATGAATATAGTATGGTTAAAGAAAAATTGAATCATAACGCCTATAAAGGTGATATAAAGTAATTCAGAGAATATTTAAGCAATGAATTATTTATTTATTTATTTGTTTGTTACCGTCAAGTTACATGATTTTATATGAAGACTACCCTTAAAATTAACTTTAAATATATACACAATTTTAAATAGATACATTAATTAAGTTAAATATATGTTAGAGGATTTGCAACAAGCTTATCAATTTTATTTTAATTTCATTTCTATTCATATTAAAACTAATCGCATAGTCATATTCATTAAAATCAATGCACACATTAGTGAGTGAACTGTGCCTAGCATAGTTATGATGTAGGTACTGTGATAATGAACATATAAAAAATCACCATTTCTTGATCGCAATGCGAGCAGGTGCATACATATTAAACATTGACAATAGCACCGGACAATCAATAATAGAATTGAGGACATCACAAGCAAAGAGTAGATACATAATTTAATTTTCTTTTCAAAATGAGAGGTTTTATGTCGATGAGAACGCATATGCTTTCATAACATGGAACACTTAAAGAACACTTAAAGAACCAAAAGTTTTACGCAAGGCAAACTTAGTAAATCTTTTTGAATTTTTTCTATAAGAAGAATACTTGACTGGGTGTAAGGATTCTATATAACTCTACAATACTCCAGAGAGAGTGTAGAGAGTTTTAATTGTATAAGGATCTTCGAAACATTTTGAATTTCTAACTATAAAACCGAATATTGAGTTTGCAATAGAAAATATATGATCGATTTGAAGCGAAAAATTTATTTTCGAGTCGAAAATCACTCCGAGATCATTCTGGTAATCTACTCTTTGTAAAGAGAGTTCTGTACTTTTGAATAAGTCCACAACCCAACATTTGTTGTTAAAAAAGAGTCCATTCAACTTACACCATTGAAGAATTTTATTTAGATCAGCTTGGAAATTATTTGCATCAGATAACGATCTTATGCAGCTAAAAGCCATAAGATCATCAGCATATTGTTTTCTGTCATCTTAAATAACTTTTAATCCAACTAAGCAGCACAGAATGAAAACCAAGCATTTTAAGTTTCTTTATCAGTACATTATGTTGAACGCTATTAAAAGCCTTTGAAAAATCAGCGTAGATGGTGTCGATTTGAAAATGTGTTTCCATATGATTAAGGCAATAGCTCGTAAAAATCGGTAAGTTAGTCGATGTCAATCTTCCACTCATAAAACCATGTTGGTGCTGAGATATATGATTTTGAACTAAAAAATACTATTTGTTTTTCACTATTGCTTCGAAAGCTTTAGGCTATTCGCGCACTGGCAAATGTGATCGAAATCAAATAGTTTAATCGCCAGTTGATAGAGTACCGCGCACTGGCAACTATTTACTCACGCTCACACTCTTTTCTCTCTTGCACTTATAGAAAACAGCTCAACTGTTGCGAATTAATTTTAGGAAATCGTTTAGTTTGTGTCAAAACACAAACTTTTCAGTTGCTCGAATTGAGTTTCTCGAAGTGCACGGTGTCCCATATGTTTAATTTTAGCAACTAAACAGTTGCGAAACTAAAAGTTGAATGTGCTCTCCTGGCTTAGGGATCAACTGAAGTTTTGCAATAGGTCTGTAGTTCTCAACAACACTTTTTGAACCTTGATTCAACAAAATATTGAATAGAAAACATAATGGAAGCGCAAGTTTA
Source organism: Philhelius festivus (assembly GCA_963931855.1). Lineage (NCBI taxonomy): Eukaryota > Metazoa > Arthropoda > Insecta > Diptera > Syrphidae > Philhelius > Philhelius festivus. The sequence goes on from OZ007555.1 coordinate 151,923,112, forward strand.
AATCTGCAAGACTTCAAAAGAATTGGCGGAATGTTTTTCTCATCAAGAGAGGATAAAACTGCTAGTAGATCGTCTTCTGATAAATATAGATTACCAGCGTCAACAATTGAAGTTGAGTTTTCCATATTATCACAATTTAATTTCAAGTCAAGTCAAGTTTCTAAGCAAATATCCATTCACACATAATCCCCATTTTCAAAATCATACTTTTGAACAATATTACAAGATTTTTATTCATTTAAAACAGAAAAGTTAAATACAATCTTAAGTGCATTGTGATGAATACTATTTTTCAATAATTTAAAACTTGATTCGTTCAATTGAGCTTCAAAATTACTATCAATATAAATAAGATCTAAAATACGTCCTAAAGAATTAGGAACATTATTAATTTGGTACCTATTTAAAACAGTTATATGTACTATCAATCACATTATATTCAAAATCTTTGGTGACATTAACTGGAAAAATTATTTTTTCATCATTTGAAGGAAGGTAGATAAGAAACGAACTTTGTATCAACGGTTTTTCATACCTATATGAAGAAATAAAAAAAAAATAGCAAATATTTTGGCAATTCTTTGTGGTTCATTTGAAAATTCGTTATTGAAAGAGGGTCACCCTCCCCCCACTGTGCATCCTCAGGTTCTCCGATTGATTTGAAAAGACCAATTCGGGTAGGGGTCAGAATACTGTATGGGTTATAATTCTGTATTTAAAATACCGTATCTCAAAATACTGTATTTCAAAATACTGTATGTATGTTCAAAATACTATATTATGATCAAAATACTGTAAGTCAAAATTCTGTACTTCAAAATGATGTAAATAGGCTGATTTTATAATCCCCTTTCTTATTACGACGTATAAACAGTGAGGTATGCAACCCCCCTGCTTGGGCACACTATAGGATTTGGGGTAGGTGCGAGCATGGGTATATGCAAAGTTTCCTTAGCATTAAAAGAATCTGGAAAATAACCAACATAAAATCAATAAGATATTTGTTAAAGAGTTAACAAGTTTGATTCCCATCGGCATGTTTTTACAACTGTTTCGATTATAATTAACAATTGCATAAATAATTGCACCAAACAAATTGATCTGTCAAAACTTTCAGGTGTTCATGCTCATTTTGAGATGAAAAATTTTGAGGTACAGTATTATGAGATACAGTATTTTGATCATATAGTATTTTGTACTCGTACATAGAGTATTTTGAAATACAGTCTTTTGAAATACAGAATATTAACCATCATACAGTATTATGACCATACAGTATCATACATAATTTTGAACATACAGTATTTTAAAATACAGCATTTTGACCCGCTCCCGACCAATTCAATGAAGGGATCCTAATCGGGCTTTTTTTTTACTAAAACATTACAGAGTACATGCAGGTACATAAATAAGATCCAATCGGTCTTATTTCTATTCTATGACGGTTTCAGAACCATAGTACTAATAACAAGCCTTAATTTCGTACTTTTCAATTCTCTTGGATCAACGCCCAAATAAAAATTATTTATTGCTGCAACCTTACCTTAGAATACATTCTTAAAGCTCAACCTTGAACTGGACAATTATTTGCATCCCACGATTAAAGAAAAACAAATATATTTTTGGACAATTTAATATAAACTAGCCGACCCAGCTCTAGAAATTCGAGTGCCAATTTATTTATTATTAACTAGCGGCCCGGTACATGCTTCGCTACGTATAAAGTGAAATAATAAAAAAAAATTAATTGCAACATCAAATTCATTTGTTCAAACAAAAAAACATTTTATTAATTGCTAGCTATTTTAAAACTTAATCCAAAACATTTGGATAAACAATATTCTTTGTTTTTCCATTTTGGGCATAAATAAACAAACGGCTGGGGGTACCGACTCTGTAACAGGCAACATAAAGTTGATTATGTGAAAAACATGATTCCTCCAAATTCACACCACAAACGTGAAGTGTTTGCCCTTGATCCTTGTTGATGGACATCGCAAATGATAAACGCACAGGATATTGTAATCGTTTGAACTCAAATGGCATATCAGTTGGAATCATAGGGATACGTGGTATCAAACAAACTTCTCCTTTTGATTTAGCAGCTAAGATCGTATCTTTAATCAAATTTAGCAATAACTTTTTCACTGCCAATCTGGTGCCATTACACAGTTTTGGTGGATTAATATTTCGCAATAATATGATCAAAGAACCAACTTTCAAATTCAAGCAATGCGGTGGCATACCAGCTAGTTCCAATGAATTTAAAAATTCAATTGGATAATTCATTGCCTCATCTTGATTCATAACACTGTTGATTACCACGTAAATCTTGCATTGTTCGATTAAATGCTTCTAGTGAGTTTTTATTCGCTGTTGTACACTCATCCCATAAAATAATTGGCGTTAATCGCAGAACTTTTGCCATAGCAGAATTTCTCGAAATATTGCAAGTTGGAGTTTCAATCACCTGTACATTCAATGGCAATTTTAGTGCAGAGTATGCAGTCCGACCACCTTCTAATAATGTAGCAGCAATTCCCGAGGATGCAAGTGCCAATACAATTTTCTGTTCCGATCGAATAGTTAGAATAGCTAAAATCAATGACATAACGAACGTTTTGCCTGTACCACCAGGCGCATCCAAGAAATATAATCCACCTGCATTATTGGAAACGGCTTGCATGATTGTATCATATACGATGAAGTTCCGAAACATGTTGCAATTGCTCATTTCTGCGATGAAGTACAATATCACGGGATTGAAACTGATCACCAAGAATTACAATTGCAACCTCATCAATTGTGGGTGCATTGAATCGCCTTGCATGCTCTCCAAAAGGTGTTCTATCAGCCCTTATTACGATTTTGTGATTATCAGATGGCATACGATCGAGAGCAATTTTGAACAATAATTAATCTAATGTGTTATGCTGATGGAAAAACCTTTGTAGCTCACGAATAATTTCTCCTCTTGTATTCGAAACAATTGCACAACGTTGATCCAATTCACGATTTTCATCACCAATAAAATAAATTTTCAAAAATTGATGATCAGCGTCGAAGTATGGTAATAACGAACCAGCTTGATGATAAATCTGGCCCTGAATCTGTAACATGTATGCAATTTTAGGTAGATGCTGGATCAGAATTTTTAAAACTATCGAATACTTTATGATTCAGATTGATATAAACATGGGACAATCATGTTGAAGTATTTACCTTAGGCTAGCCGCGCACTAGCAATTTTTAGTTGCGAAACTGTTTGGTTACTTATAGAAAACAGATGAACTGTTTGGTTGAATGTCCGTGAATTTGCAGATAATTATATGTTCAATAAAATGGCGAACTTATTTTAGGCAATCGTTTAGTTTGTGTCAAAACACAAACTTTTTAGTTGCTCGAACCAAGCAGTTTCGCAACTAAAAGTTGCTAGTGCGCGGCTAGCCTTAAACGTCGGCATAATTGACCGCTGAGAAGAAAAAGGAAAACATTCCACAAAAATGGGAAATTGAAGTAATGATGCAAAAGCGTAGCTATTTTTATAGCGCACATTATAAGCCTAAAAACGAAAACATTCCATGTAAACCTATTTTTTAAATGCGATTGTAAAATATCATTGAGTGGAAAAAGGAAAAGATTCCAGGAATATTTTCGTTTTTCCACTCAACTTTTGAAATTTTCCGTTGAAATAATTTTTTTTATTTTGTTGGCCGTTATTTAAGTTTATTAGGTTTGTTAGTAGCCTATGCTTTTTGATGAGAAGTTCAATCAAACTTTGACACTTTGACAAGACTCTTGATGGCACTGACTATGAGTGGGAGATTCAAAGTCATTCAACAATATTACCCAGTCCGAGGACATAGTTTCCTCCCCTGTGACAGGAACTTTTCTGTCATAAAGCGAGTTTTTCGCAGATATGATCGTTTTTCGCCTTAAAAAAGTGGATGTGATCGAGCTCCCTTCTACAGAGGCTTGTGGAGGATACCAAGCCAAATACCTTTTTGATACTCACTCAAACCAAGTCCAATTACGACTAAATGTTTTATTTCAGTGGTTCATACACTACAGTTAACATTATAAGATAATTCTATTTTATAAATTATACAACAACAAAAATCAGTCAAGGTAAATAAGAATATTATATAAATGATTTGTTGGTTGGATGATTAATGACGTCATGACGAAGTTGTTGATACAGGGTACACCATAGTACTCCCCTTCCAGTAGTTGTGCTGGCTCAACTGCGATTGATTAGGAATTTAACTTTCCTTCCATAACGCGTTTTATATTCCTTTTGACCGCTGTCTTGACCTGTCGTTCCTTGTGGCTGCGGATGGTCTCTCACCTCATCTCCTTCATATCCAAATGCTGGTTTAAGTCTATCGATGGAGATATTGACATTTTTTCCATTTTTGTTTACGGTGTAGTATTTTGTTGATCGGTTGATGACGGGAAAGGGTCCAGTGTATGGCGGTTGAAGTGGTGGTTTTACCGCATCGTTCCGAATGAAAACATGGCTCGCATCTGGAAGATCTTTCTGAATAAAAAAATGTTTATTAGAGTGATTTGAAGTTTCGTTATGTTTTATGTTAGACATAGAAATTCGTAGGGATTGTAAAAATTCTGATTCGTTTTCGCTTTTTTTCTGGTGGTTGACAAAACCACCTGGAATTGTAAGACTGGTACCAAACAACATTTCTGCTACACTCGCTTTAAGATCCTCTTTGTATACAGTTCGGAGTCCTAGCAGAACGGTGGGGAGGATGTCGACCCAATTTGTGGAAGTGTGGCACTTGATTGCTGCCTTGAGCGTACGATGCCATCGCTCCACGATACCGTTGGATTCCGGATGGTAGGATGTTGTTCGCAAATGCTTGATACCAAGTGTTTTCGATAGTTGGTTAAACAGATCGCTCTCGAACTGTCTTCCTTGGTCTGTAGTTATTCGTTGAGGGACGCCATATCGGCAAATCCATGTACTGTAGAGTGCACGGCAAATAGTCTCTGCAGTAATGTCTTCAATTGGAACTACCTCTGGCCACCTCGAAAATCTGTCGATCATCGTTAAACAATAACGAAATCCTCTCGAAGGCGGTAGAGGGCCAACAATGTCGATGTTTATATGCTGAAATCGGTTATCTGTTTTGTTGTACGTACCTATAGGTGTCACGTTATGTCGAGAAATTTTACTTCGTTGGCAAGCTAAACATGATTTCGACCAGTATCTGCATTCTTTTTTCATATTTGGCCAGATGAATCGGTCACTTACCATTTTCACTGTCGTTCGAACTCCAGGGTGTGCCAAATTATGGACGCTGTTAAATGCTGCTCGCTTTAGTTCATTTGTGATGAATGGGCGAATATTTTTCGTTGAAATGTCGCAATAGATTGTTAGGTGCTCGTGACCAGGAACAGGGAATTTCTTCAGTAGGAGCGATGTTGATTTGTCATCTATGAGACGCTTCAATTCTTCATCGATTTCTTGAAGTTTTGAAAGAAGACTATAATCGATGTTATCGTAAGATGTAATCAATTCGATCCTTGACAGTGTGTCGGCGACGACATTTTCACTTCCTGGTAAGTAACGCACATCGGTTGAAAATTGGCTTATATACTCAAGATACCTTTGTTGTCTCGGTGAAGCCTTTTCTGATTTCTGAGCGAAAGCGTAGGTAAGCGGCTTGTGATCTGTAAAGATAACAAAAGTGCGACCTTCAAGCATGTGTCGAAAATATTTTACCCCAGAATATGCACCAAAAAGTTCTCGATCGTAGGTGCTGAACCGACCTTGGGATGGTGAAAGCTTACGGGAAAAAAATCCAAGTGGACGCCAAAACTTTCCTTCACGTTGTTGGAGTACAGCTCCAATAGAGATGTCGGATGCATCGACCATTAATGCGAGTTCAGCTGATGCGCTGGGATGACACAAAATGGCAGCTTCAGATAACGACTGCTTACAATTTTCGAATGCTGTTGAGATGTCACTCGTCCACTCGATGGGGGTTCGGTCGTTCTTTTTGTTACCTTTTATCAGCGCTTGGAGTACGACTTGGGACTTTACGGCATCCGGTATAAAGCGACGATAGAAATTGACCATTGCGAGAAACCGACGTAATCCACTGACTTGCTGTGGAGGAGAAAAATTTTTAATCGCATTTACCTTGTCTAATAGGGGTTTGATGCCGTTGGCGGTGACATTGTGCCCAAGAAACCTTACTTCTTGTTGCCCAAATTGGCACTTGTCAACATTGATAACTAGTTCATAATTTTGAAGACGTTGGAATATCAATCGAAGATGGCTTCGGTGCTCCTCCTCGTTTCGTGAAGCGATGAGAATATCATCGATGTAAGCACGTGCAAATGGAAAGTCTCGTAGGAGGTCGTCAACAAACCTTTGGAAAGATTGTCCAGCATTCCGAAGTCCGAAGGGCATGCGTGGGAACTCGTACAAGCCAAATGGTGTGATAATAGCTGTCTTTTCAACGTCACACTCTTCCACCGGTATTTGGTTGTATGCACGTTGCAAATCCAGCGTGGTGAAAATCGTTTGGCCGTCCAGGAAGTATGTAAAATCGTGTACGTGAGGTACAGGGTATCTGTCTGGTATCGTCACGGCATTCAAAGCTCGATAATCGCCGCATGGCCGCCAATCTCCATTGGATTTCTGCACCATATGCAAGGGGCTTGCCCACGGGCTTTTCGATGGGCGACAAATACCCTGCTCTATCATTTGCATGAATTCTGCCTTCGCAATTTGTAACATCTTCGAGGATAATCGTCTGGCATTTGAGTGCGTTGGTGGTCCTTTGGTAAGTATATGATGAGTCACTTTCGATGCTATGGAACTTGCAATTTGTATCGGTGGCGGTCGTGTGATCTTCTTAAAGTCTAAAAGAATACGGTAATAAGGATTATTACTCGAAATATTTGATATATTAAGAGAGCTTTCTTTAGTTAAAGTACCACAAAATTTTAATAATGTTTTATTATCGATCAAGCGTTTATTTTTTATATCCACCAAAATGTCATAATAGCTGAGGAAATCCGCACCTATGATGGGACGACTTACATCAGCGATAACAAAAGTCCATTTAAAATTTCTTCGAAGCCCTAAAGATAAATTTATTATTTTTTCTCCGTAAGTTTTAATCTTGGTGTTGTTAGCTGCGTAGAGAAAATTCTGACAACTGTTTTGTCGTTTCTGTTGAATTGTTGTTGGAATAACAGATATGTCAGCACCCGTATCGATGAGGTATTTTATGTGTGTGCTGGGGTCTGTGACGAAAAGGCGGCAATTAGATTGGCTATTGTCACGTGCCGCATCGAGTGACAAGCCTGTTAGTTTTCCCGTTTCTTCAATGCTCTGTTGAAAGAACATGGAGAACGGCACTTTTTTGCTTTTTCACCATGTCTGTTGTGAAACCAGCAATAATCTTGATTATTATTGTTTCTGGAATTATCACGATGAAATTTTGTTCGATGTCTCGATAAAGAACGAGATGGTCGATCTTGACGACGATTTACTGCCGATACACTGCACTTCAGTTCTTCGATTTGTCTCGTTAGTTGCATAATGTGAGCCTCAAGGGACGATGTCGGTTTTGTACTTACTGCGGCTGCGTATGAATTTCCACTCACCTCGGCGATCTTGTCAGCAAGAACTGATAGTTCTGTAAGATTTTCGTTGCTTACCATGATAATGCTTTGCATATGCTGAGGAAGCCGCTGCAGCCACAATGACTTGAGGAGCTCGTCGTTAACGTTGTTACCAGCTACGTCTTTTAATTCTCTTAGTAAAGAAGATGGCTTTTTGTCTCCAAGTTCAATTTCTTGAAGCAGTTTTCGAAGACGAATTTGTTCGGAGTCTGCATATTGAGCGATTAATCTGTCCTTTAATGTCTCGTACAGGTTTTCCTTCGGTGGATTTAGGATAATGTCGCTTACCTGAGCTAAAACATTACTCTCGATTGCTGCAACGATGGTGTGGTATTTCGTTATATCGTTCTTAATGCCTGACGTATAAAATTGAGATTCAACCTGTTTAAACCAAAGATCTGGTCGTGCCTTCCAAAATGCGGGAATTTTTGTTGAAATTTTGGATATTTCGCTTGTGTTATTTTCGTGGCTTATTTGGGTTGTTTTAGCGTCGGTATTATTCAAATTAGTTGATTTGGGTTCGTTGTCAGTCATTTTGGTAGTCGAAATTCGCGTTCGTTTTTAGTCGTCGGGGTCACCAATGTGGAGGATACCAAGCCAAATACCTTTTTGATACTCACTCAAACCAAGTCCAATTACGACTAAATGTTTTATTTCAGTGGTTCATACACTACAGTTAACATTATAAGATAATTCTATTTTATAAATTATACAACAACAAAAATCAGTCAAGGTAAATAAGAATATTATATAAATGATTTGTTGGTTGGATGATTAATGACGTCATGACGAAGTTGTTGATACAGGGTACACCATAGGCTTATGATAGAAAAGTTCCAATCAACAAAAAAAAGTTGAACGATATTTCGAAAATCGTTCACTATATCCAGGAGGAAATTAAACCTTTTTTCGATGAAATTCTTCAATGGCCTACATCGGACACTGCGAATAGCGATGAAGACGATGGCTAATTTTTTTTCGTTAATAATGATCTTCTTTTTACTTGCGATATAGGTACTATGGAACAAGTTCTGCATTTGGAAATAAAATCGAACTCGAGATTTTGATCAAAGTTGACATTACGATGATAGCGAAGACGAATAAAGTGGGCCCGGCAATTCCGTCTGTCTGTCTGTCCGTATGTCTGTACCTCTCCCTACAGCCTAAACCACTAGACCTATGTTCTTCAATCCCGGTAGTTAAGGGTCTTCGGTGATTCCCTAGTACCCCCCATACACTCGTAATGCATACTCTTATTCATCTCAAAAACGGCTCTAACTATCTTGATAAAAAAAAATTCGGTGTGATATTATGGACATGGACTACATTTTGTTCAAGAAAAATTTGGGGTAAAATGATATTAACGGTACCTGTCATGTATAACCGTTTTTTGATTTTTGATTTTTGACTTTCTCATCAACGGCTCTAACGATTTTAACCAACAATTTTTAGCAGGAGGCCCTTAAGTTTAAAATAATATTGTATATAAAAATATTCGACATTTTTTTTTGTTGGAATTTTTGAAAAAAAAATTCAAGTGTTTTTGAAAAATCAATATCTTTAAAACGTGTGAACGATTATTTTTTGAAACTATTTCTAAAATCTATACTGCTAAATACTTAAAATTTGGCATTCCAAATTTTGTTCTCGAAACATTTTAAGGAAATTTGTTTTATAAAAAATTACTTTAATATTAAAAGGATTAATCAGACGGCAATTCCATACATTTGAACATTTTTATCTCATTAAATCCATGTTTTATATTTATAAAATGTATTTTAAATTCTAAAGTGCTTTTACATAATAGCAAGTTCGTGCGATTCAGTCGCGCATTTTATTTCTGTTTATTTTTATTCCTTTGAATTATTATTAAAATATTGTTTAGAATTTTGCAGAATTATTTAATATTAAATAAATAAAATGTTTTGTAACCATTATTTATATTATTTGAATAAAAAAACTTAATTTAAAATAATTTATTTGATTTTTTTTTCAATTAGTGGAAAAAAGAAAACATTCCACTCACTTTAACAGGAATTATTAAGCCAGACCTTAAAGTTTTTAATTTCAATTGTTTGGTATGTCACTCTTCTTTACTAGCTTTACATTTGTCCTTCAGAAGGTTTTGAAGAATAACTTTCAGTTTCAGAAATAAACAGTTTTCTTTGATTTCCCAAAAACTATGATTAGTGGAATGTTTTCCTTTTTCTTCTCAGCGGTTCAATTATCTCTAATAACTTTAGTAGCACTAAAAGAGGTCATTTGAAATGCCGAATTGTGTTGTTGAATATGGATCAAAAAGTATTTCGACGTTTGAGATGTCCCAAAAATAAATAAATACAATGGTTTGGGTGGAGTTTTTAATGCTGGAAATCTCACTTTGCCATTAGCACAACACATGCCGGGCGTTTCACGTGGAAAGTTACCCGCATCACAATTAGGACTGTCGTAATTAAAAGCAGCACGCATCATTTTAGCCAAAAGAGCAGCACGACGTATTCGTGATCGGCGCGCGTGCAAGGTTCAGTACAAGTACAGGGTCAACAGATCTATTTCGTGCATTACGTTTACTGCGATGCATTAGCTTGTGCGCGTTCATCTGCAGTCTGTGATCGACTTAGTAATGCCACATCATTTGCATTACGCGTTCGCCGACCTATATTTGCTCGCCCGGCTTGTGGCATTATTCCTTCATATAAAAAAGAATAAATCAAATTAAAAATATAAGTTTCAATTTGACAGCAAAATCCCCACTAACAAAATGATCCAACATTTATTGAATTCATTTGTTACAAAAAATGTGATAAATGAAGAACCACTCGACCGATTTTGTGAAAACTTTACATAAACCATCTACTAAATAGTCCAAACAAAGCATTAACATTTGGTTTGGATAGGTAAGCCCGTTCTTGAGTTATCGAGTAACAACGAAAAGTGGCATTGATTTTTATATATATAGGTTATTTATGTATTATTTATATTATTGGCAGTGTTTTCAAGCAAATTTATTAAATTAAATTTTATTTTATGTAATATGCAAAGTGTTCGACAGTGCAAAAACAAAAATGACCCACAGTGTGTAAATGCGTGTCTGAAGTATATTCTGCACATATCCGTAACTGTGGCTTTCCATATAAAATTTATCGAAATCGGTTAAATACTTTTGGAGAAAAGTGTACCACAAAAAACGTGTTTGAGTTGTAAACTTTTATGACTCCCATTAATATACACTGAATGACTGTTTAACTTGATATACTTAACTTAATTCGTATAAGTGATTTGTTTGTACATTCATGATGACTATGTTCATAATATTATCTTAACATCTCCGAACAGTTGGCATAAGCTTCATAATAATACACTCCGCTTCAACTGAATACGCACACATTTTTTTTGTAAGGTATATTGTTCATTTTTTTCAAACTTTGGGCCTTAATGTATCATTTGATGATGCTTACTGTTTGCTTGTAATGTTAAGAAAACATATCAGAAAGAATTATTCAAAAAGTACCGTTATTTTTTCTCTCGCAAAGAAAAAACTTTGTGCGTATTCAGTTGAAGCGGAGTGTATGTCTTCACATATGGGGCTTATATAAAAGCAGGTATTCTGTCAGAATAGTTTTATTTGGAGTTATTCCCTTTCTATCATAAGATGAGTCTTACTAACACAATAATTGTATTGCTTTTGAAAACCATTATTGTGTCATTTAAAAATGTGAAAGTATCTGCAATGTGCCCATATAACCCGATTGCAGGCTTTGGCAAGCCCTACGCTCCAACCATGCCACCAACTCCTGTTCCAGGTGTAGATTTTTGTAATCTTGGACCAACAACATGTGAGGACTCAAAGTACCGATCATTAGACGGATCTAGTAACAATTTGGGTAATCCAAAATTTGGCTTAGCCAATTACAAGTAATTTGAACCTACCTAGAATGGATTGCGAATTCGATTGGATTTATTCGATTCCATTTATAGATACGGACGTCTGTTGCCACCGAAATACAGCGATGGAATACATCAACCAACAAGCTCGCTCACCGGAGAACCATTACCGAATGCCAGACTCATATCGTTGTCGCTTTTCGGCGAACAAGATGTTCCAGATCCAGATTTTACTCTCATGAATATGCAATGGGGTCAGATGGTTTCTGAAGATTTAAGTCGCGCTGCAAATGGAACTTTTTCAAGTAAGTGATTATTTACGTATCTATGGAAGAGGTCATCGGGAATTGTACATACATATGTTCAGATAGCTTCTTCTTCTTCCTTGTTTCGGCGCTGTTATGATCTCGATGTCGAGGGGATCATAACTCTCCCACGTATCTGCTTCACACTAGTGATCCGCCTGTGGGGTTCGCCGGGTTGACCTCAGAAATCGGCGGCAAGCCTCCCGGTTTTGTATTGTTCCATTTCTGAGGCCAACTGAATGCTGGTGTTTTTGCATTTGTTTGTAAAAGGAGTGTTTAGGCCTACCTTTCTTTTTACTCCGAATTGGAACGTTGTATGATATTGCTCTTTTGACGGGGTTCTCAGGATCTCTCCTTTGAACATGGCAATACCAACTGAGTCGGTCGTGTTCAATTTTTTGGGAAATGGTATTCTTAACATGAAGGCTTCCTCGGATCTTCGTACTTCTAATTCGATCAAGCTTTGTAACTCCTGCTGTCATACGAAGCATCTTCATCTCAGCTGCCGTTAGCTTACTCTCATACTTTTTGTACATTGTCCAACATTGTGAACCGTATGTGAGTGCTGGACGCACAACTGAAGTGTAGAGCTTTCCTTTCAGCTTAGGGGGCATTTTTCGGTCACAGAAGATAGCAGAATTTTCCCGCCACTTCATCCACCCTACGCTTACGCGATGATTGATATCGTCATCACAAGTAGCTTCGTTATTTAGCATAGACCCCAGATATTTAAACTTTTCACACTTGGGAAGCACTACTCCATTCAAATAAATGTCTGGAATAGGCCTGTGTGGATCAGAAAATGGGCAGCATAGGTATTCTGTCTTTTTCGCGCTTATGCGGTACCCACTTCCTTCTAGAACATCCACCCATACGTCAAGTGCTCGTTGTAGGGATATCGGGTCTTCACTTATGATGGCTCCATCGTCAGCAAAGAATAACTGATGCACTTTTGGATCCGTCACTTTGCCTTCAAGCAGGTAATCAAGAACTGTAATAAAGAGCAGGGGACTCAAGACACTTCCCTGGTGTACACCTACTGTGATTTCGAATTCTTCGGTGACTCCAGCTGCGCATCATACTTTAGTAACTGCTCCATCATACATGTCCATAATTATCCGCACATAGGTTTCTGGAACTCCTCGTTGCCTGAGGGCCACCCATATTAGATCTCGTGGTTGCCGATCGAATGCTTTTTCAAAATCAACCAATAAGACATGCAAATCCTCCAAAGAATCCCGATGTTTTTCGATAAGTATTCTTATACTCTGGATTGTATCCGTGGTTGACTATTACCCCCGACAAACCCGCACTGGTCATCAGATAGCCTAATTATTTTTCGCAGTCGGCTACCCAAGACTCGCTCAACGATCTTCATGGTGTGTGACATCAGCTTAATCGAACGGTAATTATCACAGCTTCGAGTATCACCCTTTCCTTTATAAATTGGAAGAAGGTAACTTTCCCTCCATTGATTAGGCATGCGATCACCTCGTATAAGTTTGGAGACAAGAATCATGAGCCATCTAAACCCGATGTCTCCCATCTTTTTCCAAAACTCTGAGGGTATTTCGTCTGGCCCAACAGCTTTTCCCTTTTTGGAGTATTTTACCGCCTCACTAACTTTGGCGAACAAATCTCCTGGGCATTTCTTCTTCTTTGAGCGGCTATTTTGAAGATAGTTGCGCCCTTATTCGTGTTTTGCCGTAGCTCTTGAATAGCACCAGCTGTCGGGGTAGAAATTTCATCCAGCTCCCGATACAGGTTTTCTGTATTCTTTGCTTGAATTTGGGCGCACTTCTTCTTCGCTTCTTTCTTGCAGTTTCTATATTCCACTTCGAGGCGTGACTTTTGCTCTGTATCATTAGAGGGGCACTTCGACCAAGCCTTGAAAGCCATTTTCTTTTTACTTATAACTGATTTAGCTTCATCATTCCACCACCATGTTTCTTTGCCTTGTTGGTTGTGTCCTTTTGAAACCCCTAACAGTGTTTTGGCTTTTTCTTTGCAAGTTCTCTGTAGGAGATCCCACATACTTTGTGCTGTACTCTCTTCATTTCGAACTATATCGGTGTTGTTATACAGAACGTTTTGCATATTCGAAATAAAAGCTTCGCCTTTTTCCTTATCCAGATTATACCATTTGATCTTCCCAAAAGTTTTTGTATGTTTGTTGTCGTTCACTGTCTCCATAAAAAATTCTGTCAGTAGGAGACGGTGTTGGTGGGCGATCGCTTCTCCTAGTATCACTTTGCAATCTTTTACCCGGGGTTTCATGAAACTAGATACTAAATGGTAATCAATCTGGGTTTCATTTCCACCACTGCTGTACGTGACCAGGTGTCGGCTTTGTTTGACGAACATGGTATTTAGTACGATAAGACCGTATGTTTTGCACATGCTCAAGATGTCTTCACCAGGAGGGTTCCTGGTGCCGTATCCGAGGCCTCCATGGCAATCTTCATAGTCTTCGTTTGTCTTCCCGACATGTCCGTTCAAATCTCCGCCCACGAACAAAAACTCTTCCTTTGGGATGTCCTTAAGTAGATTGTGAAAGTCTAGCCAAAATGCATCTTTTTGCACCTTCTCACATCCAATTTGGGGAGCATATGCAGTGACAATATTCCACAACTTTCCTTTAATCACCAATTTAAGGGACATCAAACGGTCGCTGGGTTTCGAAATGATCAATACGCTGCCTAATAGATGTTTTGCAAGGATGATTCCGATTCCGTTTTTACCCTTTTCCGTTCCATAGTAGAACATCTTATAGTTTTTTTGTCCTCGTATCCAAGAAACGGGCCCTGTTTCCCGTGTTTCGCCATTTTGTTTCTTGAACACATAAGATGTCCACTCGCCTTCTTTTCATCATCTCTTCCAGCTCGAAGCTTCGACCTGTCATACTGCCAACGTTCCAACTCGCAACTCTCAGATTTTGTATAATCTGCGGCATTACTTTGCTAGCCCCCGGAATCTGTCTAGCTCTGACCCGAGCATTGCTGCTCGGTCCAGGATCAGTACCATGTGTAACAGTGGTAGTGCCTGGCGGACGAGTACTTCCATAATGCTTGAATTCACAAAATCCGTTGTAAGTATCGACGTGTGGCATGCTCCAGTTTTGTATTTGATCTCTCTTTTACGGCACCGGTGATCTCCAGTCGTGCCAACCCAGGGACTGGCATGCACACTTTTGGGAAAGTTTATAGGTGTTACGTGTCGCTAGGTTCACCTTGCTGTTTGTGGCCTAGATGTATTTACTCCTTTAGTCGCCTTTTACGACAAGCGGGGAGGCGCTGCAGGAATATTCTAACCCGTCCCTGCACAGGGATGTTCAGATAGCTTACATTTATTTAAAAAAAAAAAGATATTGTATTGCTTTTCTAGCTGTACTAATCCAGCTTAAGACTATAGAAACTGCCCTCTAATGACAGACTGGTTCCAGTTTAAGAGTGTAAGTGATGTGAAAATACTCGGTAAAAACCAATTTTGGATAAATACGCAGGGTATTTAGACAGTTCCCCTTGAGATAAAGGTTAGTGTACCTCTTGTCTTGAAAAGTGCTTCTCATCTTAGCCGTTCTATAAATCTAGTCTAAAATTGCAAAAATTTGATTTTCCGATATGTTTCGAAGATGTCCAAAGTTGAAGTTTATAAAGTAATTCAGACGATTTCGCAAAGTAGAAAAAACAGGTTTCAAAAGTTAATAATGACTTTAGAAGGGAAAGATAAATCTTAGAACTTTTAGATTCCTTTACGAGAAAAAATTATTTAATTGTGAACATATAAGAACTATAAGAAAGAAATTTTAAAACAACAATAGTTTGAGATATAAAATATATTCAGTCGTTTTAATATTTGATAACTCGCGGCGTTATTCCGGCAATAGCATCTCGAATGTTATCCTCGAGTTCATCCAAGGTGGTTAGCTTACTAGCTTAAACTAATAACGGAGGTCAATTGATAAACACTCGCCTTGCGATAATCCAGCCACCAAATTTCTCCTTCAAAACTTCAAGTGCTGGAACTACTGCTCGGATATATCGGTGCTGTCGAGTCTTAGACATAGAAAGAGGGCTAATATCTTTCCATACCCGAGACCATTGATGCTACATATGGGAAAGTTATTATTTCCAGTTGTTACGTAAACGACAAAACTGTCGCATCTTTGGTTTGAAAACCCTAAAAGTTATAGTTGAGTAACCTCTCTATCTAACAGTTTGGTGTCGTTTTTGGACTACCATAGTTTTTTGGGGAACGAATACGACGACCGTTTTATTGAATAGATTTATGCGTTATCGAAAGAGGTTGATTGACTTTTTTTCTTTGCCTTAAATTTCTCCTATAGACGTGGATGACGTTCATTGTCAAAAAGACACACCTTTTTTACGTGACAAACTCCCTTTTGTTGAACGACTCTATAGTTAATTAAAGATGCGACGGTAAGTAGCCATTTCATGGGTAGGTTATGTTAGGTTAGGTTAAAATAGCTTCCACCAGTAAAATTGACATAGATTTTTACTTACTGCTAATTTAATGAAAAACACTTATTCCACCTCTCATATCCCGACTCATACTTTACATTCAAAAAAATAACCTCTATATTTGACTCTATATTTGAAGTACGTCCAAAGTTAGGCTCAAGAATAAACTAACAAGCATTTCCAGCTCCCACCAAACACTGGGAGGAATGCAAACATTGTTGATAAAAAAAAAGCGATAAAACAGTAAGCTACAGGAGACCCTAAGACCGACGCCGACGACGTGACGTTTTTCAAGAGAAACAAAAGTTTCCGTAATGGATGTGACTCCTATAAGTTTTAGGGCTCTATTCTGAATTCTATCCGACAGGTTCAAATAAGTAATGGGGCAGCCAGCCGAGATATGAGGTTTGGGGCCGATGTATGTGTTATAGATGGTAGCCGGGTTAGAAGGGGAAACAAATCTAAATCTAATGAGCTTAGCACATGCTGCCGTTTCAGTTTTACAGCTGAAGAACAGGGTTGTGGATTAGAAGTTTCAGACAAAAAATCATTTATGAAGATAAGCACAAGCATTTTTCTTTATGAATATCAGATTTGAAAAGATTGGTTCCTCTTTTGGTGAGATGTGCCATCAGATTAGCAGTGGAGCTATTGTTACGAAAAGCGTAATTTTAAAGCAAACTGCATTGCAAGCATATCAACTTCTTCTAGCGAGCTGACATATTGTCAACGAATTCAATTCAATTCAATTTTGTTTTATTGAACATACTATTTACAATTTGGCTTACAGCTAATAAGATACTACATATGTATGAAAGTTTACATTTGTTGGCTCATAAGCTGATTCGGGTGGTCGATGATGTTCCCCATTAGTTTCTTCGTTGAATTAACTAGATATTTGTCCAGTGGGATTAAATTGGCTTCTGTGTAGAAATGTTCGTTCCTGTAGTGTTTCTGTCGTTGACGGTCGAGTTATTGTCAACGAGCGTTAGAACCGATGACTTAGAAGAGTTTTTAATATTTTTTACAAAAAAAACCAAAAGCTTTTACTACCTTTCAGATATTGTTGTATTTTTTTACGTAAATTGTAAGACCTTTGTTTTTCGAATATGAACATATTAAGTATTCTTTTCTTGTCTGTACTTCTAACGTGTTTCTTCAGTTGGGTTTGTTTTATAGCATTAAATTCTTAAAGCAGCAGGATAACCACAGCCATAGTCGTACCAACAATTAACCAAGAAATAAATCCTTTAGTCTTGTTAACGATAAAAGTTTTCATTCCATTGAGAATAATGCCTGTTTTCATGTCAGCACTGGAACCTATATCACTATCGAGGAAGAATAACGATCAGACAAAAAACATAAATGTTAAAAAAAGAGCCAAGTTCTTCTATACAAAACCTTTGTGCTACAAGTCAGCTGTGAAAAGTACTGAGATCTAAAAGTACGCCAAGTTCTTACTTCATGAAGGTCTAATACCGAATATTTAAAGTAGAATAATATTGAAACAGCTACAATGTAATAGAGACATTTTATTATTTACTGATTACTTACTAAAATTTGATGGGTTCACTGGTCAAGTTTTTAAAACCTTTCGAATTGGGCATAAACAAAAAACTTGCCAAGTAAGCCCACCACTAACATACCTACCTTAATTATAAATACTATACTCTGTCCAACAAAAATTGTCAGTACAGGCCTTATGGGATAGCTTTTTCTAAAGCAGTGGCGCCTGATGCACCCTCACTTCAATGAGTTAGGAAAAATGACACTAAAAAAATAGCAAGCCACTGACTTTTCTTAAGGAATTGTTGTTGTAATTCTTTGCAAAAAGTTGTACACCCCAAAACGACCGTCGGTCGTCGTATCCCACTGCTGATGAGATACTGTCAAGAGTGTCAAGTGTCACTCAATACGATCGTGCGCTCTTTTTCTACATCAAAACAGAGTTACCATTATCATTCTCAATTGCAAGCAAGGAGCTTTTTCAGTGGTTTTTATTAAGGAGATTTTGGGATTTGAAGCTTTTGAGGACACATTTTAAGAACATGAGTATGTTGAGTGTTGTCGTATTGCTTTTCAACTTAAAAAAAAACGCGCCTATTGTCTTACCGCTTGGCGTTGTGGGAAAAGGTAAATTGAATATTGTTTTCAGTCGTTTTGAATCGGCAGACGGTAGCCCTACGCGTTTTTTACTCTCATTTGCGGCGATTTATAATTTAAACTACGGAATCCCTGTGAGAGCTTTAAAAGGCGACACACTTATGCATGGCAATGCAACCAGAATGAGAGACAAACGTCCTATCTTCCCTGTACTGACAATATTATTGTTGGACAGAGTATATAGTACCTACATCTACTCAGTCATAAAAAAACGATAATTGTTGAGGATGTGATGATGTTTTTGTTGCAATCTTAACACCTTTTTTTAAATGAAGGTAGCCCACCAATTAATAGCCTAATTAGTGGTTTGATTATAGTTCACATCACAGTTAAGAGTTTTTTTATGTAAACTCATAATTTTTCCAGATATGCAAATGTTTTCTTTACCAAATCGAGCACTCTAGTTTCAAGAAAAGTCATGAATTTTCAAGATGCATGTATAGTTTCAAAATGACAATAAAAAGACACTACTTCGAATGAAAAATCTTAGATTTTCTATTTTTCGCTTTGAATATACATTAAGCTATACTGCTCTACCAAATTTCATCATTCTATAGCAATCGGAAGTGCTCTATATAAATTAAACATTTTCTCAGAAAGTGGGCAGATACCAAGCCCCCTGAATGGAAAACCTCAATTTTTATTTTTGGTCCTTTATATGCAATTTGAGCCCTACCGTTCTACCAAATTTCATTGTTCTACTGCGATCGGAAGTGTGTCATATAATTAACATCAGTTCTGAGGAAGTGGGCGGATACTACGCCCCTGAATAGAAAACCTCAAATTTTATATTTTTACTTGCGACTTATAGGTACTATAAGGCAAGTTATGCATTCGGGAAAAAATCGAACTCGAGATTTTGATCAAAGTTGACATTACGATGATAGCGAAGACCAAAAAAGTAGGTCTCGCAATAATTCTGTTTGTCTGTCTGTTCGACTACAGTCTAAACGGCTCGGCACATTTTCTTCAAACTTGGTAGATATGGGTTTTGATTTTTTCTCCCCACACGTTTTTTTTCTTTTTTTTTTTTAAGACCAAACATAACCATACGGTTTTTTCGAAATTTTATAAATATATAATTTAAAAAAAAAATTGAAAAAATTCATTTAGTTAAAACTAGATAATGGTTAAAAAAAATTTTACAAAATTTTTGTATTCTTGGTAGCCCCCGGGTCCATTTTTTTGTTTTTGATTTTCTTGAAAACGGTACAGCCGATTTCAACCATTTTTTTATGCTAAAGCTCCTCCAAAGTTTAAATATTATTACATATTCAAATTTTCAATTTTCTATTTTGTGAATTTAAAAAAAAAAATTAAAATTAAAATTTTTTTTTTGGAAACTCAATATTTCGAAAACCCCATGCTCGATTTTTTCAAACTTGATAAATAAAAGTTTCTTAACATAATCTACAAGATTTGAGAAAAAAATTTTGTTTTTTTCTAAAACTAACGGTACCTTCCATACAAATGTTGAAAAATGATTTTCGAAAATCGTATTTTTCTCGAAAACGGTTTCGAGAATTTTGCTTAATTTTTTTTTTTTGATTAATTTTTACGATCTATAATTTAATAAAAAAAAATTTAAATCTAGATATTACTGACTATACCTACCATAGAACGATTTTTTCGAATTTTGAATTTCTCATTATCGGCATGGCGGATTTTAATGAAATTTTTTATAAAGAAGCTCCTAAAAAGTTTAAAAAACATTGCATTTCAAAACTTACAAAAAAAATATTTTTTCAATTTTTAGAAAAAAAAGTCGTTTTTTTTTGGAAAATTCGATATCTCAAGAACGGCTTAGTATTTTTCTTGGAAAATTTAACTCTTAAGTGCTAAACACATGAGCTGCGAACTGCGAATGCCAATAAATCTTTTTAAGCTATTTTCACAGTTAATATCAATTTTTGTTTTGTTTTAACTTTACGACGAAGTGAATTAATGATCGAATCAACTATTTATAAGGAAAATACTGCAAAAAATAATTATTAATAATATATAATAATAATTAAGGCCTTTCACATTACCAAATTTAATCGTTTTACAGCAGTCGGAAGTGCTCCATTCAACCAACACCAATTCAGAGAAAGTGGGCGGATATCACGCCCCCTGAATGGAAAACCTCAAATTTTCGATTTATTCCTCTGCTTGCATCACAAGTCCTACCGTTGTGCAAAATTACAAGATTCTACGATGTCGGGAAGTGCTTCATAATTTTGATGATCTGTCAGTCAGTCAGTCAGTCAGTTACGGTTTTTGTGATTTTTGAGGCCTTATATCTCAGGAACCTCTTATGCTAGAAAATTAAAATTTGATGAGGCGCCTGTGCCTGACTAGCTTAGCAAATATCCGGAATTTTCTGACTTCATTGGTACTGAGTTGTTGGAGGGGTCAAAAATCGTTTGAGTTCGTTCCTGTTAAAACGGTGTAGTGCCAAAACTTGGCTGGGCACTACCATGCCCTTTGATTTCAGTGCGATGTAAATGGGTTACAATTTTTAATATGGTGTCGGATAACGCATCAAATTCATTAGAAGTAAAATTGCTATCTAAACACAGACTTTTATAGATGAAGCAAGAGTGGATGATGTGCTTACTGTTAGTAATTTTAATCCACAGCTGAAGCTGATAAGCCATATCATAACTAATGCACAAGGCGAGACCGCATGGTGTGAGAAGAAAAGTGGTACTAAATATTAATCCTGTAGCCTAAATTTTGAGATATCGGTATAATAACCACGAATGTTACACTTACAATCGTCCACTTGAAAATTACCCATTATGACAATGTAGAAACTTACAAAACACAACTTGACAATAATGAATTTCTAAGCTTTCTGAGTATACAAATATTTAAAAGCTACTTGGTTATCTTAGAAGATGCGGATACCTGGATGCATGTTCTGTAACTCTCACATTCGGTGCGAATCAGAACAAAAACACTGCAGAATGACACAAAATTCTGTTTCTCACACGCAACTGTTTCTGTAACTTTTTGTACTCGATCAAGAACAAAATGGAAAAAATTATTGGAAGTATTGGAAAAATGTGAAAAAACTGTATCTGTAAGTCTGAAGTCGATACAATCTTTCGATTTTTTTGTCAAAATCATTCGACTACTCTGATACAAGTGAGAAGTGAGAATAAGACAATAATAATAAAAATCAAATAGGACGGAAAATAAACAAAAGGTAAATAACTTATTTTGTATGTTGTTTGATCAGGAAAATTATTATTTTTATCCGTTGAAAATTCAAAGGATCTCAAAAGATCAAAAAGAAAAATTGGCAGATTACATGGCAACACATTTAAAGTTCTCGGAGGCCAATTCGGCAGACCAAATTCAAATATTATAAACAAAGTGGATTGGGAAACCTTGTCGACAAAACACTAGCTGTGGCTTTTGTGAAGCGGTAAAGTCCACGAAATCTTTCTCCGGATATTTCAAACGCATTAGTGGTATCTCGTAAGTGACGTCTGTGAATTCGCATCATATTTCTATTGACACTTTGTTCACTAATTACAAGCACACTATACATTTTACTTGTTTTAAAAATTTGAATTACTGCAGAATAAAAAACTTGAACACTTCAACCTTTTCAATATAAAAGAAAAAATAATCTTTAGTTAAATGTGAAATAAATTGAAGCTGTCAGTTTAAGCGAAATGTAAATATTTCTTCCATTGGAAACTGGAAACTATGGTTTTCGTACAGGACACAGTTCATTTTCCAATATAGAGAAACGATGAAATTTTTCGTTCCACCTCTAATCGACTGCGAAAATACTCGACTGAGTTACAGAACATGGGTGCTGAAATCCATTGAACGTTTTCTTTAAGCCAATATAAGATTTATTTTTTTTTTCACTAAAATTTTTGACATGGGAAATGCTTCAATAATAAGGAATGTGAAATGGTGGAATTAAATCTAGTCTATTTTTCTCTTACATCAACCCCTTCATCGGTCTTGGGCCGTCCTCGGGTAAAAATTAATTGAAAATCCAGCCAATTTTAAATTGATTATTTATGAATTTGATTTATCAATTCACCAAGTAAATATCTTTCAAGCCAGGTATCTCTAGAAGATGTGCATTGCAGATGAGATACCATATGTGTCGACATTGTTAAAATATTATTCTACATCTAAGAAAGATTATCGATGGTTCGTAAAAGCGTATGTAACACAGTTTCCGCTGATTTTCTTTAACAATAAGCGAGTTGTATCAACGCTTCTTCCACAAATCCATAAAAACCAATCATTTAAAAGTTCTTAAAAGAAATGATCTTAGACTAATAAGTCTGAGATATTTGAGGTTTTCCTGGGACAATTTGTCAGCTTTGGGTATAAATAAAACCTTAACTTCTCTCTACAATAGAGGAATGTGGGACTAGATTCAAAGAACTTTTGAAAAAAATGTACAGAATTGGGACATTTATATATCTGTAATTAAGAGTTCTGGTCGTAAAAACTTTTAAATTAAGCTTGAGTGCCAATTGAAGCTTTTCCCTTGCTTTTTTTATATTTTGTGCGCACGAAAGGAATGATGACCACCATTAAAATATTTGAGCACAGTGCGAGCATTAAGGACAGTTGGAGTGAACAGTGAATTAAAAAGTAGACATCGATGCACAATGTTTGAAGTTTCTGAACATCGCAATGGGAGACCGGTTTAGGCTTTCCACATTCGTGTGACGCGGATAAAAAGAAAATCTCTGAATTTCATTATCCGCCCGAAGTTGGATTCAATGGTTAACTAATGGGTATTTCGCTTAGTGCGAGTATTACGGTTAAATGAGGAATTATTCGTAATGACCATCAGCTATCAGCAGTTTTCAGTCAAGTTGTCATAATTGGATTGATATTGTAGGATTTTTCTCAATATTAGTGATTTGAATGTTTCATCTATTTTGCTTATCGGGTTTTTCAATAAGAGCGCTACAAAAGTTTTTTTAAATAAAACAAAAACCGTTTTGGATATCAATGAAATTCTTTACTCCTGTGAAAGTACGTTCGATGCCATTATGTATGGAACTCGATTTCTTTTGCATGGCCACCACGGGCACGCTGAACCCAATTTTCGACGGTTTTCAATCACACGATTTTCGCCACAACGACGTCACAGAGATACGCAACGCTTGAGAACGACGTGTGAGAGATACATTTGGGCTTTCTGCAACTGAAGCCTCAGCGGCAGCAATATGTCTCACTGGCACGGGAACATTTTGTACTGTGCCTGCGGATTCAAATTTTTCCACTAGACGCTCAATTGTTGATCTGCTAGGACGATTATGACGACCATAAATTGGACTTAGCGCTCTTAACGTTGAGGCCACTGACTCCGAATTTCGGTAGTAAATTTTAATAATTTCGACTCGTTGTTGGCTCGTATATCTTTCCATCATGAAATGGCAAACCTTACTGAAGAGAAATGTCAAAAGAGCGGTAAGAAATATGGCGTCGTTTGCTGCCCCTGTCGCTCTACTTTTGTAGCGTCGCTGTTGAAAAACCCTTTATTTTTAGGTTGAGTTTTCTTTATTCTTTCTTGACATGCTTTAAAGGAATCCCAGTCCATCACTGTTCTGCAATATTTTCTAAGCAGTTCTATCTTAGAGTGCTCCCAATACGCGTTCCTTAGATACATAATACATTTACATACATATGTAGAGAGCTATTGTGAATTCTTTAAAATTCCAGAAAAATCTTCTTCGACAGCAGTTCAGTAATTGAGCTTTCAAATTTTATCAGTCACGGTCCATGCGTTCGTCAAATCAATTTGAATTTTTAACTAAAACTAGAACTTGCTTCAGAAATTCTTAGACGACACTTCTATGTAACTAAATATATATACATAAAATATGCATTGTTAGATGGTGCAGGGAAATAAGTCCCCAGGAACTTAGTCCACCGAGGGACTAAGTTCTCACTTAATGGGAACGAAATCCACTTTAATATAGTGGTCTTTGTTCCCATTAAGTGAGAACCAGCTCCACTTTTTTATGGGAAATTAGTACGGTGCAGGGAAATAAGTCCACGGGAACTAAGTCCACTGAGGGACTAAGTTCTCACTTGAGGTGGGAAATAAGTCCACGGGAACTAAGTCCACTGATGGACTCAGTTCTCACTTAATGGCAACGAAATCCACTTTACTAAAGTGGTCTTTGTTCCCATGCAAGGTGCGAAATTCGTTACAAGAAACTGTGGGTTTTAGTTCCATTTGAATGTGAAATAAATTCCCATGTTAAGCCATGGGAACGACACGTATAAACAGTGAGGTATGTAAGGGGGGGCATGCTGCCCCCCTGCAACCCCCCTGCTTGGGCACACTATAGGATTTGCGGTAAGTGCGAGGTTGGGTGTATACAAAGTTTCTTTAGCAGTTAAAGAATCTGGAAAATAACCAACATAAAATCAATAAGTTTTTGTTGTTGGAAATTCATTCCCACTTTATACTTTCGAGTGTGTACTAATTTCCCATAAGAAAGTGGACTTAGTTCTCACTTAATGGGAACAAACACCACTTTAGTAAAGTGGATTTCGTTCCCATTAAGTGAGAACTGAGTCCATCAGTGGACTTTGTTCCCGCGGACTTATTTCCCACCTCAAGCGATAACTTAGTCTCTCAGTGGACTTAGTTCCCATGGACTTATTTCCCTGCACCAATTAGTACACACTCAAAAGTATAAAGTGGGAATGAATTTCCAACAACAATAATTAAAGAGAGATGTAAACGGGAGCGGGTCAAAATGCTGTATTTTAAAAATACTGTATGGTCCAAATTCTGTATCTCATAATACTGTATCTCAAAATTTTGTATCTCAAAATGCAGTACGACCAAAACACAAGCTTTGAAACATCAACGAAACGCATAAACACGTGGAAGTATTGATTTTATGCTGGTTATTTTTCAGATTCTTTAAATGCTAAAGAAACTTTGCATACACCCAACCTCGCACCTACCCCAAATCCTTTAGTGTGCCCAAGCAGGTTGTTGCAGGGGGGCAGCATGCCCCCCCTTAGATACCCCACTGTTTATACGTGTCGTAATAAAAAACGGGATTATAAAAAACGGGATTTTAAAATTTTTATTTTTCAACCTATTTACAGCATTTTCAAATACAGAATGGCTTAACATGGGAATTTATTTCACATTCAAAGGGAACTAAAACCCACAGTTTTTCCCACCTTGCATGGGAACAAAGACCACTTTAGTAAAGTGGATTTCGCTCCCATTAAGTGGGAACTTAGTCCCCCGGTGGACTTAGTTCCTGGGGACTTATTTCCCTGCACAAAAGAGAACTTAGTCCCTCAGTGGACTTGAATGAATGAATGAATTGTATTGGGGATTAATTGCACTGCGACCTGTAGATCTATTGTGCCCCCTCTTATAATGATGAGCTGGCTCATCCTATAGTTCTTCCTCCAAACATATTGCCTTAAGGAACTTTAGTATTTGGGGCACTTTTAGAGAGGGTAGGTTGCTCTCTTCCACCTGGTACCGTCCCAGATGGGTTTTCCTTTGGTGCATGATTGGACAACACTTTCTCAGTATGTGTTCCGGAGTTTCCTCATGCATGTTGCAGAATCTGCAAGTGGCACTGCTTACCACACCAAGATTAAGGTGTCTTCTAAGTTTACAGTGTCCTGTTAGAATACCTGTTATTATTCTTAGGTTATTCCTACTTAGGTTGATACAGTTTTCGAAACGTTGCCGGTTGTAGTTTCCCAGCAGTAGTTTCGCCTGTCTCAGCCTAGGGAGTTCATTAAAGTTATTGATTCTGTTTGCCTCTTCTTCTTGTTTAATTCTGGTTTTGATGACATTTTCACCTATTCCACAATAGGGTTCAGGCCCTGTTAGGGGAGTTGAAGCTCCTAATTTTGCTAGGGAATCTGCCTTTTCGTTTCCAAGAACACCAACGTGACCAGGTACCCAATAAAGTGTGACCCTGTTCTGTTTGCCTAGTTCGTTTAGTCTACTTATGCACTCCCCCACCAGCTTAGAGTTGATGGTGTATGAGCTCAGTGCCTTTAGTGCTGCTTGACTATCTGACATAATGGCAATGTTCTTGTTACGATAATTCCTTTCGAGATTGCGATCTACGCATTTCCCTATCGCGTTTACCTCCGCTTGGAAGATGCTGGTGGACTGTCCCATCGGTATGGAAAGTTTGGTTTTTGGCCCAAAATTCCTGCACCAGTCGCTTCGCTTGTTCTCGATCCATCAGTGTACCACTTGATGGTATTTGCTTCGAGTGTATAGTTTATATCCTCTCCTACCCAGTTTTCTTTGTTACTAAGCTGTGTAAGAAAGTTTTTCTCGAAATTATGTTTTTTGATCATTTCATCTCTTGGGATGTCAAAAAGGTTAGTAATTGTGGACCTGTCAATTAGGTCCCTTTCTCTGAGCCCAATAATTTTACCTGTCCCAGTTCCTTCCTTTGAGAACCTCATGATTCCTCCCACTCCAGCACTTCTAATGACCTCGTGTATAGGGGATAGATGGAGGGTAGCCTCAATAGCTGCGGTAGGGCAGGTTCTCATTGCTCCCGTAATACAGATACATGCGAGCCTTTGGATTTTTTCTAGGGTTTTCCTAGTTGTTGTTAATTCGGTTTTCTTGTGCCATGCAACCGCACCATAGGTAATGATGGGTCTTACAATCATAGTGTACATCCACCTAAGGATGCTCGGTTTGCAACCCCATGATTTGCCTGCAATTCTTTTGCAAATCATTAGGGCTTTTGTGGCTTTTCCGACTATATAATTTATGTGTTTGTTCCAGAGGAGTTTACTATCTAGTATAATTCCTAGGTATTTTACCTCCCTCTGCGTTTCAATTACTTCACCAGTCAAACGGATAGGTTTCATATATGGTAGAAGTCTTTTCCTGGTAAATGGTATGATTGTTGTCTTGGATGGGTTTATTGAAAGCCCTACAGACCTACTCCATTTACTTGTAATTGTTAGTCCTCTTTGGATAATATCGCAAAGAGTTTCTTCAAACTTACCTACTGCAATGATAGCGATATCATCGGCAAATCCAATGCAGTATATACCTTTGGAGGTAAGATTTTCTAACAATTCATCTACTACAAGACTCCACAACAAGGGTGATAGTACACCGCCCTGAGGACATCCCCTCGTTGTGATCACTTTCTTTACATTTTGTCCTGCTTGTGCCTCTGCATTTCTAGTGCCCAACATTTCTATTATCCATCTAGTTATGGTGTTGGGTACGCATTTCCTAACAAGAGCTTTGCCTACAGCCTCGTGGGACGTGTTATCGAAGGCCCCTTCTATGTCTAAGAAAGCAGCTAATGCTGTTTCCTTTACATCTAAAGCTCTTTGGATCTTATTTGTTAGTTCAAACAGGGCGGTCTCGGTTGATCTGCCCGCCCTATATGCGTGTTGTCGCTGATTGAGAGGCCTACTTATTAACACTTCTGATCTTATGAAGTCGTCAATTACCTTTTCCAGAGTTTTCAGTATAAAGGATGTTAAGCTTATTGGCCTGAAAGACTTTGGATGGGTTGTGTCCTTTTTCCCTATTTTGGGAATGAAGATTACCTTAGCTGTTCTCCATAGACTTGGTATATACCCAAGAGCAATGCTACTCCGTAGAATATTAATGAGATAGGGCATAAGGAATTCTTTTCCCTTCTGCAAAAGAGCTGGGAAGATACCATCTGCACCTGGTGATTTGTAGGGTTGAAAGGTATTAATTGCCCAATCAATCCTTTTACCTGTGCAAATGGTCGTGGCTATTTTCCAGTCCTCTCTGTTTGGTATGAGAGGTGTTTTCTCTACCAAGTTACCATCTAATGGTAGGCTTCCTGGGAAGTGTGTGTTGAGCAGCAGGTTACACCTTTGCTCTTCATTTTCGGTGAACGTTCCATCACTATACCGAAGTGCCAGTGATGTTTTTGTTTTCTCTTTTGCAAGAGCTTTATGCAGTCTTGCCGCCGCAGCGGTTGTTGAGATATTCTCACAAAAGTTTGTGAAACTATTTCTTTTGGCTTTTCTTATCTCTTTGTTATATATTGTCAATAACGCGGAGTAATTACACCATTCCCTTGTTCTTTTTGCTTCATTGAAGAGCTTCCTAACCTTGGATCTTAGTTTAGAAAGATGTTTATTCCACCAAGGGGCATCCTTCTGTCTAGTTTTTGGTTTAAGAGGGCAACTGAGTTCATATGCCTCATTTATTGCTCCACTAAACTCGTTAACTACAACTTCTAATTCAAGGTTACTTTTAGTCGTACTTGCTGGACCTAGTTGTTCCAGGTTTGATTTTAGAACATTTTGGTATAGGTTCCAGTTTGTTTTCTTAGGATTTCTGCCAGGGGTATTCTCTGTAAGCAGACCTTCTAAGGTAAACACTATTATTCTGTGATCAGACATTGATGGTTCATTGGATACTCTCCAATCCGTAACCATATAAGCTACGTTCGGAGTTCCGAAAGTTAAGTCTAGGACTTCTTTTCTTGTTCTAGTAATAAAAGTGGGGGTGTTCCCTACGTTAAATATTTCTAGATTTTTTACCATCATAAAGTCTAAAAGGTACTCACCCCTTTGGTTTATGTCGGTGCTACCCCATACTGTATGATGAGCATTTGCGTCACATCCTATCAGCATTGGTAGCTTTTTCCGGTTGCAGTAGTCCACCAGTCTCTGTACTTCGCACGGTGGAATGTTGGCTTCATCACCAGCAAAGTAGGCTGCTGCCACAACCATCGTCTGGATACGACCCTCGATGTTGATTTGGGCCTGTATCGGGACCAGATCCCTTGTCATAAATTCTGAAAGACATATATAATTTATGTTATTTCTTATTTTAATACAAGTTCTGGGCGAGTCTCCTCTCGTGTCCCATATAAGTTTAGAGTCGCTACTTGTCAACCCTCTTACCTGACCCTTATAAGTCCAGGGTTCCTGGATCAGTGCTAGCCCTAAGTTGTCCGCAGCGAACTTTCTCGCCAGGACAGCTGATGCCGCCTTCGCATGGTGTATATTTGCTTGGGCTAGCCTGGTTCTGATCCCGTGTGCCGGCATCTTATTTTATTGGCAGAGCTGGAGGTTGCTTTCCGGAGACCAAATACGTTTATTTTTCCGAATTTGTAGTGAAGCTGGTGATTTGCTTTCACTATAGTCTCGACGGAGTCGGCGTCAATACTTATTACTAGTAGTTGACCTTTACATTCAGCCGAGCTTTTCACTATTCTCCAGGTCTGCACATTAAGTCCCTCATTTTGGGCTTTTAAAAGAGCCAATGACTTCTTGTCTTCTTGGCCTATACTCTTTGGAAGGAACAGTGTTATATTGTGCATTTTGGGGATGTCTTCCCCCATGCATGCATACAACTCGGTGCCCCGGCAAGTGCTCAATTTAGGTGCACTCTCTCTTAGCCACTCCGCTGTTTCGGGTCCAGCGCAATCAACCAAGAGCAGACCTGTTCTGAAGTGCAGTCCATTGAACTTCAGCTTGTGCTTCCAGCCCAAGGAGACCTCCTCAATGATTGCCTCCTCGAGTGCCGATAGATCCTCGGCAGTCAAGGCGACTTGTGGATATCCCCTAGGCAGAACAGCAATTCTGACGCTCAAGGCTGCACTTGTGTATGAGAGCCTTTGTTGAACGGGTATAGCCTTAACGGTGCTTTGTCCCGTGGATGAAGTTACCGTCGTCCTAGGTTTCTTAGCTTCTTTGCTTAGGGGAGGAGTTAGTTGGTGGCTTTTCCTCTTACCCTGTCCGTGTTCACTGTCTTTTCGTTTTTTCTCAGGTCCACCTTCTTCCTAGCTTCCTGCGGGGACAGCCCCTCTGCAAGGAACCGGAAGTACCATTTGGTGCCTGCTCCACTAAGTCCTTTCCTATGTGGGTCCAGGCCTCCTGGACTACCCAATTTCGGAAGTACTTGACTTTTCCGGGCATTTCGGCTCTTTGGTATTTTGGGTGGACTGGATAGTTTAGATGGTGGTAACTGCCCGTCATCTTTTTGTCTGACCACAGTCAGATCATTCACTTGTTTAGGAGATAAACTCCTTGTGCTAGTGGATGCTGTTTCGTTTGTAGCATTTTCCCCTTGACTGGGAGGTATTCTTCCTTGACAAGAGGTTGCCGCTACACTCTGTTGCTGAGTTGCGTCTTTTTCCTGTCTGGAAGGTATTGTCCCTTGACCAGAGGTCGACGCTCCTTCTGCTGCCCGGTTTTGAGTGTTCCCCTGAGGTAACCTCTTCAGGTACTTACTTCTCTCCGGTTTCGGATCTTCACCTCGGAGGTCTTTCTCCAATCGATCCGCTAGTGCACTTGCGGTAACATCCCGCAGAGTGTTGAATTTTTTAAAATTTTTGTTGTTCTTTTGTTTTAAATTTTTTTGGCATTTTGATTCCCACGAGTAGCTAGAGAAATAATGGGGTCCGCCATATCAGAGCTCCGCATAATATGGTAAGGTCTAGGTTACTCTTTGATTCGACCTGGTTTCAAAGAGGTTCCGTTATAATACAGCCGGTATACTCCCTGGCTAAAAACCATCCAATGGGCACGGGTCACTTAACACCCTGGATTAGGGAGGGCAGTTCTTGGTTTTCGCTCTTCAACTTCTCTACCAGTTTGGGGTTATCCCAGAATGGCAGGTCGGGTGAGTCTTTGCTACTTAAGCCTTTGCACCACATCAAGGTGACTACCTTCGCAAAGGCTCAGTGGACTTAGTTCCTGGGGACTTATTTCCCTGCACCTTGTTAGATATGTATTTCTATAACAATTTTAATATTTAAACAGTGGGAATATTTGTTGTTTTGAAATATTTGTTTTGTCGTTTTTAGATCGCTACGTTCCTTGCTGTACACAAGAAGGTCGTTTCGTTGAAAGAAATCCCGAAATTTGTTTTAATCTTGACATTCCTCCAGAAGATCTTAACAACTTGCAATTTGGCAATGAGTGTATGGATTTTGTCAGAACTCTAACCGATGAAGATTCTAATTGCAACTACAATGGCGGACCAGTTGAGCAAATAAACGCAGTTAGTAGTTATTTGGACATGTCACTACTTTATGGCAACATAAATGATACTAATCGTCGTCTTCGTGCCTTTCAACGAGGACGATTAGTTGTCGAAGAACGAAATGGCCATACATGGCTTCCGAAGAATCCAAATACTACTCTAGTATGTGATGGGGAAGATGAAAGTGACAGGTGCTACGCGACTGGTGATATTCGAGTGAACGCAGTGCCAGGCATTACAATTTTATCAACCATATTCCTGCGAGAACACAATCGTCTAGCTGGTGAATTGGTCCAATTGAATCCGCATTGGTCCGATGAGGTGTTGTACCAGGAAGCAAGAAAAATCCTAATAGCACAATTCCAACAAATAAGCTACTACGAGTTGTTGCCGATTTTATTGGGAAGAGAGAATATGTTAAGAAATAAGCTGATTTATGATGTTCCAGTTGATTGCCATGTTAATGATTATAATCCCAATATTGATGCAACTACCCTTAACGAGTTTGCTGCTGGTGCTTTTAGGCACTTCCATTCACAGTGTGAGGGTAGATTGGAGTAAGGTTTTCTTTGTGATTTTATTTGAACGTTATATTTGAAATAAACTTTGTTTTCAGGTTGATTTCGGAATTGAGGGATGTATTTGGTTCATTGCGGTTAAGTGATTGGTATAATCGACCTGGAATTATTGAAGTTGGTGATAACTTCGATTCCTTATCTAGAGGTATGGGATCGCAACCACAACAACTTACCGACCTTAATATGGATAGAGAGGTAATTACAGGTATAAAGAAAGTTTATTTTGCCTTCTTCTTAGAGTTTTGATACATGTACATATCGCACCTCCGCTCCGGTGCAATATCGGCATAAGTGCAATTTTTCCTGAAGTTGGTAATTACCTAAATGTCGACCGGATTGTACTCGTATCTTTGCTATTGCCGAAAAGAGGCCACTTTTTTGTTTGACACAAAAGCTGAAACGACAACAATAAGAATAAACAAGAAAACCTTATTGCAACGGAGGTGCGATATGTATCTATGAAAGGATCCCAATTATTTTCGAAACTCTGTAACTATTTTCTGTGGGCTATTAACTGACCCAGCTCTAAAGCAATAAATCCTAGCTTACACTTCATGCCGCATCCGGCGTAATTTTTGAGACACTCACATTGCTTGTTCTACACTTTCTTGTATAAAATACGCACGATGGAGAAACTATTGTTTACAAAACCACAGGGTGGAAGGAGATCCCTCTCCAGTTGTTGCGCATTAAACTGATTTTCATGGCAGTTTTACAGGCAGGCACACTTCCAAGTTCGCACAATTCGCGTTGTAGAATTTTGTACTGATATTTGTGGAAGCAAGTGGCAAGTCCCGAAGTGAATGCCCTATATTTCTACGACTATTTTTAGGCATTTACGCATTCAAATATTTGATTCTCAGAATTTCACTGCTATATTTGGAGCCAGCCAACAGAAACTGGATAAAGTTGGAATTAATTTTCCGTAATAATTTATCACCTCCACAAATGCTCTTTCTTCACTTATATTGCTAAATCTAGACCGGTACATTTTAACGATCCTTTCTCGACCCAAATTGAATGAAGAAACATTTTGTCTCTATTGAGACACGTAAAGTGTTTTGCACAAACTTGCGTCTATCAGGCGTCGTGGGTGCTTCATTCCGGTCAAAATTTCTTTTCAAAAAACGCACTACTAAGGCTGCATAGCACTACCTTTAGAAATAAGTTTTTAATATTTCCCAACGTTGTTCAAGCGTAAAGCGACTCATTTCGTTCCGCGGAGGTATGATACTGACTTTCTGTCAAGATTCCAAATGGAAAACAACTGCCAGTTTCATTTCATTTAAATTTATTTTAATTAAAGTGCGATTCCCTCTTGAGTTGTTCACTACCCATCGATTTAAATTCAATGACCAACAAATTGGCATTTCTCGTTTAAGGAAATAAACCGACTTTATTTAATGCTGTCGTTTAGTTCTCTATCTTTTTCATAATTTTAAACACTTCCAACAACGCTTCATACTAATGTGAGTTTCGAACGTAACGTAACAGTTAAATTTACACACAAAACTGCAAAACAAATCATTTTTCGCTGAAATATTTTATTGCTTTGCGTTTTTAATATTCAGTCTTTTTTAAAAACCACAAAATTAAAAAAAAAATAAAAACATAAGAAACATACAAATCGGAAGTGTTAAGAAATAAGTAAACACTTGCTCCACTTGATAAATCAATTTCACTATCACTATTTAATAACTCTTCTAAAATTGTATTTTTAATTATTCCTTCCATTTTACTTGCGCCGAATTTAATTTGTTTTCTTCTTTTTAACATCTGTCGTATGACGTTTTTGCTTGAATTTGCTCTGACAGTTTTCATGAACCTTCACTGCACTATACTACTCTACACTGGCA
This sequence comes from Philhelius festivus, assembly GCA_963931855.1. Lineage (NCBI taxonomy): Eukaryota > Metazoa > Arthropoda > Insecta > Diptera > Syrphidae > Philhelius > Philhelius festivus. Next base: position 151,957,033 of record OZ007555.1, read on the forward strand.
TTTTCCTAGTTGAACAAAACTATTGTTGAATATTGAACAGGGTGGTGACAAGTAAATTCCATGTAAAGCTAAATGTACACGATTGGTAGATATTACAATATTGTCAGACCTGACAATGTCTGAAAATTATCTACCAATGAGTTGACAATTAAGTTGTGTTTGTACACGGTTGGTAGAAAATCTACTAATCTATTACAATTTATTGTCAGAAGTTGGCTGACAATTTATTTTGAGATAGCTCGCTAAATACCTACCAATTAATTGTAAGAGATTGGTAGATTTTCTAGTAACCGTGTACACGCACAACTAAATGTCAGTTTTGTTAGTTATGGAAACTGCTTCATTTGAACCTTGGCTGCAAATTGTTTGACATTGACAATGCAAAAATTGTGTGATGCTAAAAATCTCACATCTTACAATTTCTTCATTGTCAGACAACGACAAAAATTGGCAGGCCTGACAATAAATTGTGTGTGTACACTATTATCAAATACATTACAATTTACCGTCTTACAATTAATTGTCTTATACACTTTCTGACAATTAATTGCAAGATTACACGATTGTCAGCTAGCGTACACATGATTGTCAGATTTCTTACAATTAATTGTCAGACAATGATCTAACAATTAATTTACTACGTTTATATGAGGTATTGAAGCGAGCTTGAAGCTCGCTTCGACCCTTTGTAAACGGGTATTGAGTTGAAATGAGCTTCGTTCGACTCGATCTCACTCGCTCAGCGATGTCGAGTCGAAATATGAGATGAAAAACCTGGGTCGAGGAGTTGGCTTAACAAAATGTTTCAGAATCGCTCAACATCATTTCAACTCAACTCCAAATCGAGCTCTCAACTCAAATGACGAAAAACCTGGGTCGAAAATCTGACCCTAATCCAACTCGATGTTTCGATACTGCATATAAACGTAGTAATTGTCAGACAAATTTTCTGACAATTAATTGTAAGACTACACGGTTTTAAGGCATTGTAAGCATGTTTTTCACTGAAAGATCTGACAATATTGTAAGATCTACCAATCGAGTACACTTAGCTTAACTGATTCGAGATTACCTGACATGTTTCGAAGATGATTTCACGCAGTGGCGTAACACCCATACGAAATGCCCAAGCTGAGGTTTGCCGTGATTATGATTGTTCTAAAAAACTATTATTTATTGGGAATATCAAAACAATTGCTTGTCTTATTGTCAACGATGCATGCGAATTAAGAACTGATGAAATGTCAATCAGATGAAATGACGTTCCTGGGAGCAGTATGTTTGAGAAATGTTTGCTGGTAAGCGTGCTGTTTGGTGTTGACGACGTTGGTGCTGTTGCTGCTTTGATCTGTTTCGCGCATAATCCAAACACGTGGGCCTAATGTATACGTGTAGGTCGGTACGGTTCAACGTTCCATGAAGAACGTTACGTTACGGACGATTGCAATTAACACCCTGTTTACATTGAGAATACTTCATACCCACTACATTGTGTTTACATTGAAAACTTTGAGGCGCCTGAAAAAGAATTCGCCTATAATTTTAATTGATTGAAATCTCGGTTTAAGTACTTTCTGTTTATAGTTCGAACTAAATATCTTCATTACCCGAACATTTCTCTATCTCTCACCCAATAGGTATGTCAAAAACGTTCAAAGGTTCATTCATTAGCGATGGACAATTGCATTTTATTGTATGCTCCAGAGATTGCTATGCATTTTAGAGTTGACATTTAAAACATCCGAAAAATGTTGTTTTTTATTTTCTGTTCAGGAATATGTATTTTCCCGGCAATCGGTTGACATTTGCAACGAAATATTTAATTCTTTCGAATTAAATATTCCATATACCTCAAAATATAGATCATTCTCTATCCGTCAAGCCATGAAATGAACTGGATGATGACTACGATGCCAGTGGGAGTGATGGTAATGATGTCAATCGATTTATAAATCTCTGACGTTAAAAAAAAAACTGAGAATAATTTAGTTCAGTGTGCACACCGTCTATAGTTTCTACACGCTCCACCCAAAGACGGAACGAAAAAAAAAGAATCGTGTAATCAGGCTCCAAGAGTCAAACTGAAGATGAGTTTTATAAGCAATACCGGTGGTTCAAGAGGATTTGTGATTAATAGAAGTTTTCTGCAATATAAAAATCAGTTCAATGATGTCATCTTAAATTTCACTTATCCTCTGGGTTAGTCTGCCAATGTCAAAATTCTAATGAGAAGTTAGTGATGTTTGACGAATATGAACACTAATGTTCTTCATCCATCAAATATTCTTAATACCGTACTTGTCGAAAAAATTGAAAATGTGAACAACCCTTTAAATGCTATTTGAATATACATAGGTTGACAAACTTTACGTTGTATCAAATAAAATGTTCAAACATAAGTCTAACAAACTTTACGTTACGTAGCGGAGTTCGGTGGTGCAAAGTTCTGTCAAAGTTTATATACAAAAAAAATCTACTAAAATGCACAGAAAATGCTTACAATTTACAAAAAAAAACAATGTTTGCATTACGATAAAATTTGTATGTCTGTTTGTTGGGTACGTTCTATACCGAAAATTCGGCACTCGAACGAACTCGGGACTTTGACAGAGACATCCTAAGCATTTAGCAGCGTTTTTGGCGGTCTCGAGAATGTGTTCATTCTAACGAAGATCTTCGTTGACACATAGATAAATATACCGAGTTCTGAGAGCTTTTCGGCTTCTTCGATGCCAGTGCCATTCAATGAAAATGCCATAAGAGGTTCATTTTGCTTCAACGACAATAGACAGCATTGAGTTTTTGAAGCATTAAACTCCACACGATATTCTATACCCCATTTAACAAAGATCGGAGTTTATTGAGCTTATCATATTGCATTTATTAAAATTGTAGAAGCAAATGATAAACTACATTCATTTAAGGGATTTAGTTCTGCTCAACATAAAAGTTTTTCGTTTGATTAATTATATTGAAAATTAATTTTCACTTAAAAAAAATTATAAACTTTCTTAGAATAAAACAAAGTGTTGTTGAAAACTCAACTTGAAAGAAACATATTCTTAACTTCAACAACGGGAAAGCAATGAACTGAACTATTAGTTTTAGACAAGAGATCATTTATAAAAATGAGTTAGCCTTGGGGAACACCAGCATTTATCTAATGTAGATCAGACCTGAAACCGTAAAAGAGGTACGAGTAATATAGAAGGAAATCTCTGATCCAAGGAATAAGGGTTTCACAGATACCGAAACGCACGCATTTTCGATAAGAGTGTCTGGCGCAAAACTCTATCAGACCAAAAACATAAATGTTAAAAAAAGAGCCAAGTTCTTCTATACAAAAACCTTTGTGTAACAAGTCAGTCGTGAAAAGTACTGAGATCTAAAAGTACGCCAAGTTCTTACTTCATGAAGGTTCAATACCGAATATTTAAAGTAGAATAATATTGAAACAGCTACAATGTAATAGAGAAATTTTATTATTTAATGATTACTGACTAAAATTTGATGGGTTCACTTGTCAAGTTTTTTTCACGGCTGACTTGTTACACAAAGGTTTTTGTATAGAAGAACTTGGCTCTTTTTTTAACATTTATGTTTTTGGTCTGATCTCACTCCTTTTTGCAAAGATTTTAATATTTTGCCATGTCAAAATCTCGAAAGATACGGAAAGATAGAAGGATGTACTCAACTTAGTTTAAAGCTTCCTATTTCTTTTGGTATATTTTCTTTTTGTTATTGGTTGTTTTGATTTATTCTTGTCCTGGCAAAATACCTAATACTAACATACCTACCTTAATTACGGCAATCAGAAGTGCTCCATATAAATTAAACAGTTTCTCAGAAAGTGGGTGGATACCACGCCCCCCGAATAGAAAACCCCAATTTTTATTTTTGGTCCTTTCTATGCAATTTGAGCCCTAACGTTCTACCAAATTTCATTGTTCTACTGCAATCGGAAGTGTGCCATTTATAATTTATATCAGTTCTGAGGAAGTGGGCGGATACCACGCCCCTGAATGGAAAACCTCAAATTTTATATTTTGTTCTTTGTATGCAGTTTAAGCCCTACCACTTTACCAAATTTCATCGTTTTACAGCAGTAGGAAGTGCTCCATTCAACCAACACCAATGCGGAGAAAGTGGGCGGATACCACGCCTCCTGAATGGAAAACCTCAATTTTTATTTTTGGTCCTTTCTATGCAATTTAAGCCCTACCGTTTTACCGAATTTCATCGTTTTACAGCAGTCGGAAGTGCTCCATTTAACCAACACCAATTCGGAGAAAGTAGGCGGATACCACGCCTCCTGAATGGAAAACCTCAAATTTTCTTGCATGACAAGACCTACCGTTGTGCAAAATTACAAGGTTCTACGATGTCGGGAAGTGCTCCATAGTTTTGATGATCTGTCAGTCAGTCAGTCAGTCAGTCAGTTACGGTTTTTGTGATTTTTGAGGCCTTATATCTCAGGAACCGCTTAAGCTAGAAAGTTGAAATTTGGTGAGGCGTCTGTGCCTGACTAGCTTAGCAAATATTCGGAATTTTAAGCTTCTGACTTCATTGGTACTGAAGATAGCGAGGGGTCAAAAATCGCCTGAGTTTGTTCCTGTAAAAAGGGTGTAGTGCTAGAACTTGGCTGGGCACTACCGTGCCCTTTGATCAAATACCTTAGAAATATCAAGAGCAATAATCCTACTTTCTCCAAAAGAATGTAAAGACCTACATATTCCACTCTTCGATGAGATATGCTATCAGATCAATCACCAGTGGAACAATTGTAGATATTTCTTGAGCTGGAGATTAATCAGCAATTCGATGATTTTTGAAAGAAGGGACTTAAGTGCAATTGACCGGTATAGGAGGTGGGACAAATGCTGTTTTCCATCTTCTAGTTAAGATTCCAGAACAGTACTTAAAAAGCTTAGGTTTTGCCAGCGAAGAAAAATGGGGTTAGAGGACTTGTATATATCAAGATCTCGAAGGGCTCTTGCAACTGTACGACTGTTGAAATATACCTGTCCCATTGAATAATCTACGATCTGAAGTACAGGATGGGCAATGTTGGTGTCAGCAAAATTAGCTGCCTTTTCTGAAGAGTTAGTTATCAGGCTTCCGTTGTAATTAGATGAGGGTTGGAACCGAAATGATGATGATTCTTTTACGGTCTTTACAAATGGCCAGAAATTTTCACTGCCTTTAAGACACTGCAGGATATTTTGTCTTAATTTCTGGTCATATCTGTATCGGTATTACCCTATCTTTGCCAAAAATATAACTTGAAGGGCTTAGATAATCTTAAAAAGTCAATTTCCATGAATCTTACCAAAACATCGAGTACCTACTCGTAATAGGGCTTTTCAAATTTTATTTCTTAGTTTATTTTTTGCACTCGTCCAAAAAAATTCTGTAACAAATTTTTTTAACATTCCTTCAGAAAGTTATTTATTTTTTTATGTTTTTATCAATTTTTAGGTAAAAGATTTCCTGTTTAGAAGAAATATGCCATTGGGCTTAGACTTACGTGCAATAGATACTCATCGTGGCCGCGATCATGGTTTGGCATCTTACAATGATTTGAGAGAGCTCTGTGGAATCAAGAGGGCCATCACTTGGGAGGACTTTGCTGACCATATAAATGTCTATGTAATATATTTAATAAGCCTGAAATATTTTTCTATTGATTGCAGAATTTTTTTTAGAGCATTGAAGGACTCAAAACATTATACAAAAGCCCTGAAGACGTTGATTTTAATGTTGGTGGATCATTAGAGTATCCTGTACCTGGCACTTTGGCTGGTCCAACATTTTTATGCATTTTGACTGAACAATTTTATCGAACGCGTGTCGGCGATCGGTACTTTTTTGAAAATGACAATCCGAAGACAGGATTTACAAAAGGTATAATAGAATTGTCTTTCTTTATAGGTTTATTTTAATATAAATACTTTCCCTTAAATATTTTATTTATTTGTAGATCAATTAAGGGAGATCCGAAAGGCTAGTGTAGCTAGAATGATGTGTGACAATGGTAATCAAATTCAGACAATGCAACCTAGAGCATTCATCACAGTTTCGAATACAAATCCAATCTTGCCATGTGAAGAACTTCCCAGCCTTGATTTATCTAAATGGATCGATAGGGCTTCTACACAGCCTTAATTATCTGGCTTGTTTCAAAAATAATCAAAATTTCATATGTTTGTTGAAGGAAAGACAAACGTATCCAAATATATTTCTCATGAAATACTTGACGATAACACACTTTAATTCATTTGATTTAGAGAATATAATATCTTGTTCTATATAGTTTAATTCTCTTAATAAATAAAGACTTTTCGAATTATATTTTTATTTTCTAATCTATTCCTGCGGTATAAAGCTATAGGACTGAATTGTATTCCTCTGCTCTGAACAAATGTATATACGTAATACTCTTACCCTTTACGAGTATGTCAATTTCAGATGTACTGCAAAGTGCTAAAGATTATTTATTCAACCTCACGAATGTGAAATGCTAGACTCTAATCCGATTTCTATCACATTTCCTATATTTCTACATATTAGTGGCACTGCGTTTTACATATTAAGGTTAGGTCTAAGGCCCTTGAGTGGCAGTTGATTAAAAAAATAAGAAATTCACACAAATTTGCTCTAATGTTTAAGAGACATAGAATTTTAAAAAATGTTCTACATAAGAACATAGATGTATTTAAAGAAAAATATTCAGAACCATGAAAATAATTTTTTTTTCGGATAAACGCGAGAGATAGATTTGTATATCATCCGCATACAAATGAAAAGAAACATGCTCACAAACATAAGGCATAAGTTGATATAAACGCTAAACTGAATTGGGCCCAGAACAGAACCTTGAGGCACTCCCATCTTCAAACATGTATGTATGGAAAATTTGTTTCCAACAGCTACACGCTGAGTTCTGTTACACAAATAACTACTAATGAGGGAAACAGCAGAATTCGAAAAGCCAAAATAGTGCTTAAGTTTTTGACAAAGGACTAGATAATCAACTTTGTCAAAAGCTTTACGAAAATCCAGTAGGCACAGTAACGTTACGTTATCTTTATCGTATTGGAGTCTAATGTCCTTTAAGATTTTAATCATTGCTGTAGAGCAGGAATTGTTAGCTCTAAATCCAGATTGGTATAGAGATAACAATTTTTTGGACGCGAGATGGTCAATCATTTGCCTTGTAAGGATTTTTTCGAGGACTTTTGACATGCACGGTAAAATGCTTATCGGGCGGTAGTCGGCGGGTTCCGTAGGTATAGACGTTTTTGGAACTGGTGTTATCCTTGCTGCTTTCCAAGCAGTTGGAAATGTTAAAGAGACAACACAGTGATTGTAAACATGGGTGAGAGCGTTACTCATGTAGGGTAAGATAAGTTTCACAAATCTTAGAGGAATATCATCTTCACCTATAGCTTCAGACCTCAAAGATTTGAAAGTGCGGATAACTTTGTCTTCAACTACAGTCTGAAAACAAAAACTATCTGCTTGATCGTAAATTAAGGCAGCTTTGGGTACAAAGTTTGTTGGTAATTGAGTTATCTGAGTAAACTGGTTGTTAAGGTCATAAGAATCAAGGTCACATTTAGAAATTATCCTTTTTCCAATATACCAATCTCACGAAGATTTTTCCAAAGTTGCTTAGGAGAAAGATTTGTGTTGAGTTTCGAGGCGAAGAAATTTCTCTTGGCTGAGCGGGTGATGAAAGTTGCTTGGTTGCGAAAATAGCAGTATTGTCACCAGGTTGGAGGATTAGGTGAACTCCTCCACTTGTGGTAGTATTTTCTGCGATTTTTAAACGCATTCTTAACTTCCATGTTGTACCACGGACATTCTTCATTTTGAATCCTTACCGTTTTAAGAGGAATATATGTTTCCTTTTCACATGGTTGTAAAAGAAATTAAGTTTGTTATCTACATGAACAATATTGTAACAATCACTCCACACCACACTGTTAGCATCATTAAATAGGGCATCAGTATTGAGAGAATTGAAAGTTCTGAAAGTAAAGGTTCATGAACTTGGGAATGAGAAAAATCAATATCATAAGCACAAGAAACTAAGTGGTGATCTGATATTGGATAATTGATCATTGAGAAGTATGTTTTGTTGGTTCGGATACAATAATGAGATCAAGTAGGCTAGGGGAACAATTTGTAGCGTATCTAGTTGGATATGTATTTATGACATTGAGACCTGAAGCAGCAATATCATCGAGAAGTCGAAAAGAAGAAGAGTCCCTTTTAAGAAGATCAACATTAAAATCATCACAAGCAATTATATGTTCATATGATATTAAGAAAGATTCTGAAGCTGTGAATAAAGGAGTGGGTGAACAGATTCTTTTAGGGTTATAAACACATGCTAACAAAAATTTTATATTTGAATCGGAAATTTCTATTATAATAAATTATATGCCATTATTATCTGACTTGGATAATACGAGTATATTACATCTTAGACTCGATCTACAATAAATTGCAACACCACCGTCTTTGTAAAAGTTAACCTATCATTCCGCATAAGAGTGTAGTTAGGTACTTAAATTACGAATGTGGCCAGGAATGTCAGGATTAAACCAAGTTTCACTTACACAAATAACATCTATATTAGTACCATCGAGAACATTCTTTATGTAGTAAAATTTATAATCATTTAAACTTCTAGCATTAAGATAGTATACTTTGAAACCAGGTCGCGCTTTAGATAAGTAATTCATAACAAGTCGTACCGATTTGAAATCAGCATTGCCATATACAGTATCATAAAGCTGTGTGCATTAAATTTTAAAATAAACTTAAACAGTAAGCAACATACTCGTAGAAGAAAACAGATACAGCAAATACAAACCAAAGTAGTAAAATTATTGGAAATAAACAAAAAGGAAAACTCAAAAAGAAGAAAAGAAGAATAAATGATAAGGAAATTTAAATTATTACATAATACAATAATAAAAATAAATAATATAATTAAAGCAAAGTATAAAAATGTAAAAACCAATATAAATATATAAAGCAACAAATGGGAGCACTGATAAGCTCTCATTATAAATTTATGTATTTAGTTTTCATCTTGGTTCATAATAAGCTGCTATGATTCAAGGTTAGTGATGTTGTTGCTTGGTCGTGTTGAGGCGATTTCATTTAGCTCAAATAAACTTTTTGATGCAGATGGCTCCCCCGCAGGCTTCGAACCTCAGTCATGAAATTTCGGAGCAAATTTAAAAAAAAGTGGAGCAAATGCAAGATTTCCGGAGTAGAAAAGCAAAAAAGAAAAATGAATCACAGGTTTCATTGGAAAAAATTGTTTTGTAAAATTAAACAAATTAAAAATTCAGAAAGAATTTTTAACAAAGGTTTGATGGTTTTTTTCAACAATGTCATATTTGTATACAAATTAGACAGTTTGTCTGTGTGGAAAAAGTGGAGTAAATCTCGAAAAATCGGAGCGTTGGAGTAGATTTTTTTTTCCTTCAAAAGTGAAGCAAATTTGCTCCGAACGGACCAAGGTTTGAACCCTGCTCCCCCGTTTTTTTTAGTAAAATATGTACTAGTCCACGGGCGGTAAAGGCGGCATATATTAAATGTTTTCTTTTCATGACAATTGCCGTGCGTAGAATTTTGTCGGTTGCACTAAGAAACTTTATTATTTTAAGGGAATTGGTTTTTGCTTTTGATCTGAAAATCGCAGAAATTTGTGCAGGTTGATATAATCAATGAAATGACAAATTAGATTGAAAGTGTTTTTGAGTTGCTCATTCGGAGGATCAAAGGGCACGGTAGTGCCCAGCCAAGTTCTGGCACTACACCCTTTTTACAGGAACAAACTCAGGCGATTTTTGACCCCTCCCTATCTTCAGTACCAATGAAGTCAGAAACTTTAAACTCCGAATATATACTAAGCTAGTCAGGCACAGGCGCCTCACCAAATATCAATTTTCTAGCATAATCGGTTCCTGAGATATAAGGCCTCAAAAATCACAAAAACCGTAACTGACTGACTGACTGACAGATCATCAAAATTATGGAGGACTTCCCGACATCGTAGAATCTTGTAATTTTGCACAACGGTAGGTCTTGTCATGTAAGCATAGGAAAAAATCGAAAAATTGAAATTTTCCATTCAGGGGACGTGGTATCCGCCCACTTTATCCGAATTGTCTCCGAATTGGTGTTGGTTGAATGGAGCACTTCCTACTGCTGTAAAACGATGAAATTTGGTGAACCGGTAGGGCTTATATTGCATATAAAGAACCAAAAATAAACACCAAGGTTTTCCTTTCGGGGGGCGTGGTATCCGCCCACTTCCTTAGAACTGATGTAAATTATATATGGCGCACTTCCAATTGCAGTAGAACAATGAAATTTGGTAGAACGGTAGGGCTCAAGTCGCATATAAAGGACCAACAATAAAAATTGAGGTTTTCCATTCAGGGGGCGTGGTATGTTTAATTTATATGGAGCACTTCCGATTGCTGTAATTAAGGTAGGTATGTTAGTGTTATCTTGCCAGGATAAGAAGAAATAATTGAAGCGCAAATCAAAACAACCAATAACAAAAAGAAAATATACTAAAAGAAATAGGAAGCTATAATCTAAGTTGATTTCAGTAGGAAGAGTCCACCCTTCTATCTTTCCGTATCTTTCGAGATTTTGACATGGCAAAATATTTAAATCTTTGCAAAAAGGAGTGAGATCAGACCAAAAACATAAATGTTAATAAAAGAGCCAAGTTCTTCTATACAAAAACCTTTGTGTAACAAGTCAGCCCTGAAAAGTAATGAGATCTAAAAGTGCGCCAAGTTCTTACTTCATGAAGTTTTAATACCGAATATTTAAAGTAGAATAATATTGAAACAGCTACAATATAATAGAGAAATTTTATTATTTAATGATTACTGAGTAAAATTTGATGGGCTTACTTGGCAAGTTTTTTTTGTATGCCCAATTCAAAAGGTTTTGAAAACTTGACCAGTAAGCCCATCAAATTTTAGTCAGTAATCATTAAATAATAAAATTTCTCTATTATATTGTAGCTGTTTCAATATTATTCTACTTTAAATATTCGGTATTAAAACTTCATGAAGTAAGAACTTGGCGCACTTTTAGATCTCATTACTTTTCAGGGCTGACTTGTTACACAAAGGTTTTTGTATAGAAGAACTTGGCTCTTTTATTAACATTTATGTTTTTGGTCTGATATTGGTATTGATTTGGTATTCCTATTAGGATAACATCATCGGCAATGTTATTGATCGCGATTGTTTGCAATTTAAGTTTTAAGCTATCTATTTCTGTGTGTATGTGTTTAGTTTCGAATCGAAAAGTTATAAGGGAACAACCTCTGATCTACAACAAGTGACAGTTAGATACGAATTTTAGTTTTAGAAGAAGTTGGGCCCCATTTCTTCAAAGTGATGAAGGTGGGAGCGTTTCAAAAAATAGTGTAAACGCGTTACCAATAGATGTTGACATATGTAGATACTTGTACATACTTTGTAATGCTATGGATGTCAGCGATGTTTAATTTGACCAGGGCGTTGACAGACAACCCGTGAAACAATAGCTCTCTCGAAATGGAGACTACAATTTCTTGCGTTACCAGGAATAGAGAACACCTGCAATTTTTTTGTCGAACCCGAACGGCAAATATGAGTAAACCCCTGAAAGAAACATGAAATACGTAATTTATAATTCTAAGGTTGTTTCTGCTTAGTCTGATGTAGTTGTAGCTCCCAAGAAGCATCTTTGCCTATCTCAGGTTTCCGAATTCTGTCCATATGTTTGACTTATGGCATCCTCTTCCGATTTTATACGATTTTGAATCACAATATCTCCTATTTCACAATAAGGCTTAGGCCCCTTTAGGGGTTTCGTTGCTCATATTTTAGCTTAAGAGACCAAAGCCACATTTACGTGTCCTGGTACACAATGAAGTGTGAGGTATTATTCTTGCCGAGGTCTCTTAGCCTGCCCACACACTCACATACCAGTGTAGAATTGATGGTATAGAATAGAGCCTACGTTTTTGAACGTGTATTTAAGAAACACGTGTACACGGAATCCGTGTAGGAAATATATACCAACTTCAAATCCGTGTTCTTAAAACACGTGTAATTATTCACTTTATTATCCGTGTAAACGAATCCTTAGTACACGGATGAGGCTGAAATTATAATTGGTCTTTGATTTGCTATTTTATCTCATATTTGATACGTAATTAGTGATAATTGAACAACGAGGTATACCTAGACCGTTATCAAGTGCAAAACATCAGCAACTTGCTTAAATTATTTCCGTTATTTTTGCATTGTGCAAAATTATTGTTTGTCAATAGTCACCCGTTGTACCTAAGCTTTTATTTAATGAGACGGTTAGTAACAGTTGAGTGTTCACTGCAAACGTGCAAAGCTTGAGTCGTATTCTAAATTGTGAAGTATATTCCTTTTTAAATTTTAGTTTATATTTCTCTTATAAATTACTATTTTTACCAATTTAGTATCCCTAGTTTACTAACTTCGACTTACTTAACGCTAGAAATGGTAACGGATATTTTAGTAACACGTATAATTAAATGCACGGATGCACGTGTATTTAATTATACGTGTAATTAAAATAACACGTGTAATTATAATTACACGGATTCAAATCCCGGTCCAATAATTACACGTCTATCCGTGTATTTCATTATCCGTGTAATAGAGAGCTCTAGTATAGAAGTTTAACACTTTGAGTGCTGCTTCGCTGTCCGACATGTTTTGGTTGAGATAGTTTCTTTTAGCTTTCGTTCGGCACATTTTTCTATGGCATTTACTTTTGCCTGGTAAATACTTGTGGATAGCCCCATCAACTGAGAAAGTTTGGTTCTGGTCCCGAAAATTTCTTCACCGGTCCCCTGAAACGTTCTGGATCTATCAATATATCACTTGATGACATTTTCATTGAGAGAGCAGTCCACTGTTTCATCTACCCATTTTATGTTGCTTCTTTACTCCTTAACGAAATTTTTCTCGAGTTTTTACTTTTTGATCTTGCCATCTCTTGAGATGTTAAGTAAATTTGATCCCGAAGTCTTGTAAACGGAATCTGTTTATCTAGTTCCTATAGGTACATTTAACCTTCTAAAGCACATCTTAGGATATCTTCCATAGCTTCACTTCCATGTAGTGGAGTATGGTGACGGATTCATTGATGCCGAAGAGTAGGTTTTCATTGCTGCAGTAATACAAACATGCATGAGACACTTTGAAGCCTTTTTCCAGTGATTTGCTAGTTGCTGCTAGTTTGAGTCTGTTATATCACTAATGATGAGTTTTTACCTGGTGTACGTCCATCTTAGTATGTTTGGTTTGCAAACCCATGATTTGGCTACAAGTATCTTTTATGTCATAAGGGCTTTCCCGGCAGTTATTTTGACGCGTTTATTCCAGGGGACTTGGCTATCTATCGTAATTCCTTCATATTTTACCTATTTATGGCTCTCGATTGATTCGCCAGCCAGATTTCATGTGTGGCAGAAGTCGTAAATCTCTATATATCTACCCACCCTATAAGCATGCTGGCGGTGGTTAAGAGGCATATTAATTAATACTTTCGATTTTATAAAGTTATCAAATACCTTCTACTGTGTCTTCAAAATTTCGGTTTCTCATTTTCCGTGAAACTAGGGTCAGGTTTCCAGGATTGTTAATACCTTTTCCTTTGATACAGCTTTGTTCAGTCTAGTTGCTACAGGGGTAGAGGAAATGACCTCCTAGAAAACCACAAAGTTAGTGCTTTTGGATTTCCTTATTTTCCTGTTATAATTTGTTAGCTCTGTATCGTTCCACTTGCTACATCTTTTGGCCTCATTAAAGAGTTTTCTTACCGTGGATCTTAGTTTAGAGACAAACTTTTGCTCCATCACCTTGCTTTTTAACTGTTCTTAGGGGGCAACTAAATTCAAATGGCTCGGCTAAGCTCGTATGCAATTTTTCTAGTTCAAGGTGACTTTTTTTCGTTTCTGCTGGACCTTTATGTCTGAGATGCGTTTTGAGAACATTTTCATAAAGGTTCCAGTTTGTTTTCTTCGGGTTTGTTCCAGAGGTATTCTCTGGGAGCAGGCCCTCTAACCTAAATAAAATTATACTTTTGTTAGACAGTGAGGGGTCATTGGAGAGTCTCTGATTCTTTATTAAACGAGGCAGTACATTCCAGAAATTTGCAGTTTGAAAAATTAACCCAAGATGTGTGTGTGGAATGAAACGGAATAAAGTCTTCCTTTTCATTTGCCATATTCCATAGGTTCGATCCTCAGTTGCTCAAAAAATGTTTTTCAAAGAAGTGAAGAAAGTGGAAAACTAATACACTAACAACCTTCTACAGCTCTGCAAGAAATACTACGGTTTTGAAAAAAAAAAGACCACGTATTCATTTTCCACCAAGATAATAATTCATTTTGTGTTCGCCTTCGCCCTGAAGTAAGGTATTATACCAGTTTTCTACTCGAAATAATTCATCCAGAGTATGAACGCTCAATGAACAATGAAACTGTTGTACGTTTCTTAAATTTGAAACTCAATGATAATAATTTCTTTAACTAACTTGTCAAACAACTAATATAACAATTCCACTAATTTCAATTCAATAATGCATTTCAACAAAAGGTGTAACTGGCGCCCAAAAAAAAAAATTTTATAAAATAGAAGTTTTTAAATATTTTATTTTTATTTACACATTTTTTACAATTTAAACGTTATTTTACAATACGAATAAATAAATTTGTGAAAGAAACTCAGTAATAAAAAAAAAAAACAAATATGTAAGTAAAGGTTTTAACTACAATACGTCTTAACAAGGACTTTTGTTAAATAAGACTTTTTATATCAAACTTGTAATAACTTGCTTTCATGATGATTTTTTTTTTATTTTTTATAATTACAATTATTCTGAAAAGCAAACTTTTGAAGTTTTAACAATTAAAAAGGACAAATCATTTAGCACTAATTATAAGCTCCTATTCAAGATGATTGATTTCTTTTAAAAGAAGAGTTTTCGTCATGCGTATTTAGATAAACAAAAAATGAAATTCTGATTGTATGTACATCTTAAACTAAATTATTCTACTTCTCGACTGAAAATTCTCATTTTATTTTTTACGAATGTGGAAGTGGTCCAAAGAAACCAGGCTGGGAGTAACCATCTGACTTCCTATCAATCCATTTCGATAAATCCACTACTGGAATTTCCTCACACGGTATAATTGGATTGCTGGAAAGGAAAGTATTTTAGTTTGAAAAGCATTTTCGTTGTTTTTTAATTATCAAGACTTACGCCTTCGAAACTGTTACAAAAGCACTTGGTTGCATCGATGTAATTTGGTTTCCATTGTCACACATCAATCTAGCCATACTGGCCTTTCGGATTTCCTCTAGTTGTTCTAAAAAGAGAAAAAACAAATTTTCGTTAAACCTAAATTCAATGACCTATTCCACCAATCACGTTTATGTGTACCTTTAGTAAATCCACTTATTCTGTCACCACCTTCGAAGAAATACCGATCGCCAACACGAGTTCTAAAGAACTGTTCTGTTAGAATACATAAGAAAGTTGGTCCAGCCAATGCTCCAGCTACATGAGATTCCAATGAACCACCAACAGTAAGATCCACATCATCAGGGGTTGCGTAAAGGTTTTGAAGTCTATCAACCACCTAAAAGATTTAGAAAAATAAATACAAATGATCAAAATTTGTATATTTCCTTTAAGAACGTACATTGTTGTCAATGAGATCGGTAAAGTCCTTCCATGTAGAAGCTCGTTTCAATCCGCAGAACTCTCTCATGTCGTTGTACGATGCAAGACCGTGATCACGATTACGTTGGATATCAATTGCTCGCAAATCACCTCCAAATGGCATGTTTCTTCGGAAGAGGAAGTGTTTGATCTGAAAGTTTATAAATGAAAGTTAAATAAGCAAAAATTCAATTAAAATTAAGAAACTATGAAAATATGGCATTGAGGTTAGAAATATTAATTTTATGACGGACGGTTCTTGATAAGGTGAATTGGGTTATTACGCCGCAAGTCTAGGTTTAATTCCCCGCCACTGCCATCTAACCTATGTAAAACAATGTTTTTTCATTGGTGTGCCGTATCTTGCAATTAAATGACAAATTCACTATCAAACACTTAAATGTCGAGCAAGGTCTAAGCCAAGATAACACATTATTATGAAAGCTTTTTAATAACGTTCTTGAAGTTATGGCAATTTATAATTTAACGAAGCATTACAATTTCACCACCTTTTTGAAGGAAGTCGACATCAAAATAGAACAAAAGAACTCACAAGAATCACCACTTTCAATAAAGAGAATCCTGCAAACCATTCGAGTTCTGGACATGTGTTTACACCAATGCTGGAGAAGCAGGTGATACCATCAAAACAGGAAACGTCAAAAATTCAACAGGACCTGATGTCATCTCAAGCTTTGTATTGAAAAAGCTGCACAATAATACCATTTTTCCACTAACGCTCATCTTAAAGAAATGCTTGAACAAAGGCTACTTTTCAGAAGGATAGAAGGGCAAAAATTGTTCTAGTACCATAGAAGATCAACAAACAAAAAGTGGAAGGGCTCAGGACAATATCACTACTTCGTTGGATAAGGAAGTTTCGGAAAACTCTATCTACTGAAGATAGAGAGAGGAAAATAATACGGATTTCTAGCAAACCATTCTACAATACATCTTCTACAGGAACTGTAGTCCTACACAGCCATGTCACTAGGGTACTGAACAAGAAAGAAACAACGGTGGGATAGCTTATAGACGTTGAGAAGACATCCGACAGCGGGATACAAAATATAATTTTCAAGCTAATCAAAATCGGGTTCCCTCGATATTTGGTAAATATAATTGAAGATTTTCTAACAAGTCTTTTTGGTACATGTTCTGAACGAAAAATTCAGAAATGAAGGACATCAAGGCAGGAGTACCACAAGGATTCCAGGTAGGACCATTTCTCTTCATTATTCTTACTGCAGATCAACGAAGGAACGAAAAAATAACAAGAACAATATTACATACAGTTGACTCAATCACATATTGACGGTTAACTATGAATACCTCCTAACATACATTTTTGTGAAATTCACTTTTTGATGCAGTTTCGTTAATAATTTCCATCTGCTTCGCTGAATTTTTAAAATTTAAACTATTTCATATCATAGATATTCAAAACTGATAATTATGTGTAAAATTTTATTATTATGCGTTTTAATTTTGAGACTATAATCAGTTCTTTGTGTACCCTTTGAAGTTTACAAAATGCGACATAGGGGGTATTCATAGTTAACCGTCGATATGTAACATCTTCGTCGCCAGAAATCGCAGCACGTAGGGTGCAGTACCGCGTCACCAAACTTTGCAACTACTATTCCTTGTAATAGGTGTTGAAGATCAAAGCTACCAAAATGGAACTTATCTGCTTCCGGCAACCACAAACAAAAATCAAGAGAACGAAGAACAATTGCAGCTAAAACCTTAGCGTGAACTTCACAAGCAAGATCAAGTTCGAAAATCATGCCATGACATTTCTGAAACGGACTTGGTAAGAAAACGAAGCTTCTTATCAACAAGCAACTGATCAGAACCATTCTCAAGTTCGCATGTCTTGTTTGATTCACCATAACTCCATCAGCAATTAAGAAGATTTATATATTCTCGAGAGAAAAATCTCGAGAATGTGACTTCTTGGCAACCCTCCTGTCACAACGAAATATTGGTTAAAGAAGTTTCTTTACGAAGTTTCTCTCTGAAGAACCTAGAAGGACACAAGAAGCCAGAGGTATATTAACAACTTTAGGGGGAAATTTGTCCTAGCCAAATATATCTTAGCTTCAGAGTTATCATCGTAGGCAAAGAAGGAAGACCATTCTGTGAACGAGTGGAAAACGGACAGGAGAGAAATTGACATTTAAATTGGCGCAAAATTTTAAATTGCTTAGTGTTAAAGTCAAAGTATGATAATACTTAACAATTTGCTAACGTTAAATAACTTTTTCTTAATTTTGAAAAATGTTTAACTATTTTTTTTATGAATTGGCTCTAAATCTGAACACACCTAAAACAATGACAAAATACTAAGTAAGACCGATATTACACGGCACATGTTGATTCAATATTTAATTAAGTGCAGAAGAGGGCGATAATGAAACAGAAATTAATTGAATTGATTGGTGATTCGTGGGTAAAGGTTAGGTTAGGTTAGGTGGGGTGATGATGCGGCAAGTCAGGATGTGTGTAATGTAGGAATGGGATGGGTAAGTGGAAGGATTTAGTGGAAGTCTTAGGTATGGGGTGCCTCCCTGAACTATTTTGATTTCTGAATGAAGTTACGGATGTTTTTTAGGGGCAAAAATGAGACGTGGCGTGTCGCCTAGTTCATCGAAATAGTATTCTCAGCAGGCATCTTTTCTAGTTCCAGCTAGGCTGGGGCATTCACATAGGAAGTGAAATGAGCCTTCTTCTACGTCATCGTCCTGATACCCGCAGCATAAGCCCATTCGGCTCATATCAGTTCCCATTGAGTTATGACCCGTAAGGATACCAACCAAGAGATAAAATTGAGTTCTGCTAAGCTTCAGATACTCTCCTATTTCCTATAGAATATCTGGCCAAAGATTCTTTGAATCTGTCAAACTTTGGTGAATTTTATATTTTTCCATAAATACACAGGGTAGGTACAATTTGGATCGTTTCAATTGATGAACCGTTTTTGACCAGTTCATCAGACATTTTATTTCCATAAATGTCACGGTGTCCCGGGACCTATCGAAATTGTTTCGCCGAGCAATCTTAATTCACTACGGTAACGAACAACCAGTTTGACTTCGTGACAGTTGACGAAATGACTAATTGTTGCCGGCTGGCTATCTATGAAGATATAAATGTTCTTATTCGGTCAGTTCAGTTCGCATGTGAAAAGATGTTTTGTGGCCTTGCAAACTGCAAGCACCTTTGGAAGCTTTAATGATCAATATCTCCCTTGCTGGAATATTTGTTAGTGTGGCTTGGTTAAAATCTATGTCCGGTGAAATAAAGTCTAATTTCTATAGTTCTAATGTCTATGTCAGTAAAGCTTAGAAGTTAGAATGATTCTGTGATCACAGTGACCCCTTTTCCAATTTGTACACTCTTTCTTAGATCACTTTTGGCCGCCAACTTCTTTGTGAATAGATTGAGTAGGGCAAGTGGAAGAAAAGTTTCTAGGGCTGCGGTTGGCGTGGTTATCATGCCACTTGTGCCAATATATGCAAGTTTCTGAATTTTTGTCATGGCCATAAGATTGGTTCCCTTATCCAAGGCTGGCCACCGAACCAAACAAGCGTACATCAGAATAGACCTTATAATGGCTGTGTACATCCAATGAATAGTTTTGGGGCTTAGTCCCTATCTATTGCCAGTGTAGAAGGCTATTGCAGCTTTTGTTTCTCTTTTTTTGATGTTCTCTTTCCAGTTTAGTTAACGATCGGTAATTGAACCAAGATATTTGGCCGTGCCAGTTATATGAAGTGGTGCCCCATTTAAGGGGGTATTTATATTTGGAATGTTTCTTTTTCTGAACAGATCCAGTTTTGTGTTAAGAAGATTGAAATTTAGTCCGCACCTACTGGTCCAATTACTTTTTTTTTTTTTTTTTTTTTATAATCTACTCACGCTCAAGGGATTATAGTTACCCTTTTAATGTTTCAACACAGCGTGGGCGTGAAGTTACGGAAGAGACAGAAGGATAGGATAGATGTGTGGCACGATGTTCTGAGACTGAAGGTGGTTGTCTCAGATTTTTTATCTCCAGGGATGGCGGCTGAACTAAAGCGGAGAATTGCCGTGTCTTATTTCTATGTCCCTTATAATTCGCATTATTTTATTCATTTTTCATCCTTGTTGGGCATACTAGTTTAACTCAATCACATGTTGTTAGTGTTATGCCTGAACAACATGTAATGAATAAACCAGCAACCCATTAATGACAATTTTTAGAAGGTTTTTAATGGAATTAAAGCGACATAGACGACGGCAGAGATCGAACCTGTGATATTGAGGTTGACAGGCGAGCACACAACCATCGCTCCACCCCTTAAAGCTTGTCAAGCCTTGTGTAATTTAACCTTAATATAGTAAACGACCAGAAGCCAAAGCAGAATCTTGATTTCACGTATTTTAAGCATAGAATCGGATCGATGCTAACAGAGTCTAGGTCTTGTCGTATCGCGCCATTTTCAACGTAGTTGAGGGTCCTTCTATGTCCAGGAATGCTTCTACGGTTTAAAGTTTAATTATTTCTCAAGAAGGAGTGTAGACCTTTGCCATGACTTTCCTGAAATTTGCAGCATCATGGGAAGAGTCTATGTCTATACAAAATTTCCGACAGACTGCTCTTTTTGCATACGTACATAGGTCTGTTTTTATATTCGTGTTTACTGAACCTGAAGAGATCCCAGTCAGGAAGTTCATTGCTATGTTTAGCTCTGTTTAAGAGCCTTCTAGATTTTTTACTAAGGATATCCAGGTCTTTTAACCACCACACAGGTTTGAGTTTGCCTCTTCCTTTGGTAATGGGGCAAGAACTTTCGTAAGCACTGTGAAAAGCTGACGTTAGTTCACTGACATGTTTTTCAATGTCTGAAGAGTTTAACATAATATTTTCAAAACGGTCCAGAGATGAGGTCAATCTTTCGTTGAAGGCTCCCCAGTTAGTTTTCCTGGGGTTTCTGCATAGCTTAGTATTGTCTATTTTAAATGTAATCATTCTATGGTCTAAGAATGTTACATTACTAGAGACCTTGCAGTTTTGCTAATTGCAATAGAATCAAAATTGGTGGAAAGTGTCAGTCACATCGAGAACTTCACTTGTATACCTTGTAATGAACCTTGTTTCAATTTACAATTTTTGGAAAAGTCTATGTCTACTTGCATACATTCTGAAATGAATTTTACGACTTTAACAAGACCAGAGTGATACTTAAAAAGCAGTCTTGCCTAAAAGTATCGTCACAGTCTTGTGTTAACATTAGGTTTATTCGTTGAGCCCTGAAGTCACCCTGGGGTCGCCCTAATTTGTTTAAAAAAAAAAAACTGAAATAACGCTGGTGAGTAATAACAACTTGTTTTTTTTTGTTCTTATTAGGTAATAATTCCAAAAATTCTATTGCAAGTCCATGCCAGTCGATAAGGATCAGCAAGAGAGAGCCCATCAAGAAGGCAACAAAAGAGCGTCGTTGGTAAGAACAATTGAATGTTATGCGAGAAAGGAATAACATTTTAGAACGGGAGCTAACAAAAATGATATTTTCCAGGATATTGCAACAGTTTGAAGCAACCATCACCTGAGTAGGTTTAATTATTGTGAAATACTGAAAGCTAATAAAACTGAATCAAACTTTGTTGAAGTAATAATACATTTTAAGTTATTTTTATTTTTGTTTTGCATTTACAAATGATAGTCTTTTAGTTAAGTTTTTATTAGTATTAAGTACCGTTGAAGTTTATATTTTCTGTTAAGGTTTTAATAAATATTTATTTTTATATATATACGAGTATATATTTTTGGAAATTATTTTAAAAAAAGCAAAGGGAATATTTTCGTTCAACAATTTATATTTCTTCTAAACAGCATTTGGGAAATTTCGTCGTTTTCGATCGATCCATATCAATGTTGACTATAGGACTAGCTCACTTTTATTGCATAAGCTATGTGTAAAACAGAACACGCTCTTACGAAGTAAGAAAGATTCTCGATACCAACTAGCTTGCAATAGAAAAGTTGTCTAAAACGCTGTTTCAAAACACCAAAAGTATGTTCAATTTTGATCCGAGAAGAGCTTAAACTTTTGTTGAAATGAATTTCCCGCGCTCACAAGTGTCCGTTGTCCTTGTAAGGTGTTAGAAAGTATTGCGTACTTGAATGAACTGCAAATGAAATTCTAATAACATAGAAAAATAATGCACAAATACCTCCTTCTCCACATAATGTTTTTCAATTAGGATTAAGGATATATGCTTGAGTTTCTTAAAACTCTGCTGTCATGAGCAGATCCCGCAAAACCAATAAAAATATCAATTAATTTTCTATCCCTGCACACAGATACTGAAGCTATTTTTTCTATCCATGTGATTATCCTTGCTTCGTCTTGGTGGGTCCATCACAATATGGGTGCCATCAATACATCCTGGATACCGATAATACCATGAGAGACCATGCTTAGCCCTAAATCTTTTTCATTTGATGTCGCTTAATGAGCTTACAAAATAACTCACTCGCATTTTCACATGGACACATTAAAACGATCGGATATAGACATAAAGTATCTCTATATGAGCAGGCTTCATGACCAGCAAACCAAATAAAAACAGCCATGTTTTTTACAGCGCTGATAACTTTGGTCTGGTCAAGTGACTTGTAACCTTCATATTCGGAATATAGTTTAAATAAGCGATGGCAAAGATTCCTTAATACTCGAAAATGTGTAACAAATTCCTTGGCGGTGTAA
Source organism: Philhelius festivus (assembly GCA_963931855.1). Classification (NCBI taxonomy): domain Eukaryota; kingdom Metazoa; phylum Arthropoda; class Insecta; order Diptera; family Syrphidae; genus Philhelius; species Philhelius festivus. The sequence goes on from OZ007555.1 coordinate 151,979,598, forward strand.
TTAGGACCTACTTTTCCAAAGTATGAGGGGATACTGTCTTGTTTTCCTGTTTTCACTTTCGAAGCTTTTGCTACTCTTATCAAATTCATCGTTGTACTGTTCATCCCCATCAGATGCAATATTGAGTAATAAGACGAAATGGTTTTTGTTCATTTTTTAAACTTATTTATAACTAATTTAAAGTTTTATCAGATCACAGAATTATTTGTTTCTTGATTTTAGATGTCACCAAAAAAATTAACAGCCCTTGGGTGTTTTTTGAAAACCGAAAACCTTTTTTTGACAACTCTCAGGGTTGTCAAGAAAACGGGGTCGGGTAGATATTTATGTAAATTTGAAGTAGTATAAAGCACTTTATCTATGTATATCGGATCCACTACTACATAGCATCATGAGTTGAAAGTTCCGTTTGTACCTAATATGTAGCAGAAAAAGATGAATTCTATTTGCAGATCCAAATGTTTAACAAACTCAATACTGATCTAAATCATACTTAGAAAGAATAGTTTTCATTAGAAACTCATGAGTTCCATAAATCTCTTACTTACCTCTCTGTCAAAGTTGATATCTGTCAGCTCTTCAGGTTGTGTACCCAAACCTCTTGTTAATGAATCGAAGTTATCACCAACCTCAATAATACCAGGACGATTGAACCAGTCACTAAGTCGCAGTGAACCAAGAACGGATCTTAGTTCCGAAATCAAACTATTAATTGAAAATAAACCAACCAAGAAATGAAAACTAGTTTCACATAATTATTAAATTCATCAAACTCACTCCAGTCTTCCTTCGATCTGTGAATGGAAGTATCTAAAAGCAGCTGTAGCATGTTCATTCAAGACGGCAGGATCAATGCTGGGATCGTAGTCATTGACATGACTTCCTGCTGGCGCCTTGTAGATTAATCTGTTCTTTAACATATTCTCCCAACCCAAAAAGATAGGCAACCATTCGTAGTAGCTGATTTGCTGGTATTGTCCGATATTGATCTTTCTCGATTCCTGGAACAAAATTCTATCGGTCCAATGCGGATTCAATTTTATCAATTCATCTGCAATGCGATTGTGTTCGCGCAGAAGTATGGTTTGAAGAATTGTTAGACCAGGGTTTTGATTGACACGAATATCACCAGCCAAATAGCAGACTTCATTAGCGTCCTGCACATCACAATCTGTGGTGGCGTTTGGTGTTCTTGGAAGCCATTGTCCGCCATTTCGTTCTTCCACAATCATCTTACCACCCTGGAATGCCCGAATAACTCTATTCTGTTCTATGGAATTCCCGTAAACCAGAGAAAGATCCATAAAGCTGGTCACAGTTGTCAATTGTTCTGCTGCTCCACCATTGTAGTTGCAGTTGACATCGCGATCGGTGAGAGTTCGAACGAACTCCATGCACTCAGTGCCGGTTTGCGAATGAGCTGGATCATGTGGAGGAATCACAATGGGGAAACAAGTCTTATGGGCGTTGCTTTTTCCAACCAATCGACCCTCGGGCGTACAACATGAGATAATGTGCTTCTCTGTTAAATTAAATAGAGACCAATTAGTTTTTTTGTCTCGGCTTCAAAGCCAGACTGATGTCACTTACTTGATTGTGTTCCACCAGCTTGCATGCTCATATCGTGAGTAATAATTTGACCCCATTGCATGTTAACGAGTGTAAAGTCTGGATCAGGAACGTCAAGCTCACCAAAAACCACCAACGACACAAGTCTGGCATTAGGCAATTGTTCTCCGGTAACCGAACGAGTTGGCTGCTGGATTCCATCGCTATATTTGGGTGACAATAGACGGCCGTATCTTCAAAAAGAAAAGAATTAAATTAAAACCTTAATAACACAGCCCCCAGATATATGTGTAGGTACTTGGAATTGGCAATGCCCAATTGGGGATTTCCCAAATTGTTGCAAGAGCCATCTAGCGTTCGATATGGCAGTTCTCCACAGGCTGGTGGCGCGGTACCACAAGCAGCAGAGCCAGGCATTGGAAACGTTGGTCCATAGGGACTAGCGAAGGCAGCAAATGGATTTGGTGCCTGCGACGAGACTTCGAAATGAGATGCTGGTGGTGGAAGTGGTCTGCAATTGAATACAAAATTATTACAAACATGAAAAACTTTTTGTGGACGAAAGCAAACACAAACTTTGGATATCCCTTGGCGTGAAACAATTCTGGCTGCTGAATGGTATACCCAGTGAAGTCGTTGCTTGGATTCTCGTGGATAACATTGTATTCGGCTGTTGATACTTTTATTCCATGAGCTAAAAGTATGCTTTGCATAAGAAGCAACACCAGTGCAGTGGGGAGTTTCATCTGAAAAAGAATTACAAATTTTTTATTAGCTTCGACGACATTATACTAGGTAAGAAAAATTATGAGTTTTGATATCGTGTTGACTGAAAATCGGCGTATTCCTATTGGCATAGAGAAAACCCATCATAGAAAAAAAAAATAAAAACCATAAGCTTATAATAAGCTCATTACAATTCCTTAGTTACACACTTAGTTAATCTCGGTGGTTACAGAATGAAACCACAAAGTCAAACAAATTTATCTTTGGTTCGCATCGTTTCAATACGAAACCACCTTATGAAAAGTTATTCTAACAAATAAAAAATAAAATACTTCAGGCACCTGAGGATAAAGGTGACGTTATAGAATAATGTTGATCTGGGTCTCATTAGAATTAGAGTTATTCTTCATTTAATGTCAGCGCTAGTATCTCAAAGTTTTAACTATTTATAGAATATAGTATAGTGTTCAAAGAAGTGGCGGTGTGGCGTGGAATTTCTTGAACAAGATACCACATATTTGGCCTCTTAGGGCTCGTTTTGAATTAGTATTAAATAATTTTTTAATTAAATTTTTAATTAATCACAATCATTTCCGAAATGCTCGGAAGCTATTAGAGTTTGGAAACTCACTGTTTCAACCCATGAAAGAAAGTCAGTAATCTCTGGAAAGAATGAACACTTTAGAAACACCCCTATCGGAATTAGACCACACCATCTTTGCAATGATCCTAGAGCTTAAATGACTTTCTTATGTTATGTTGGTGCACTCTTAAGGTACGTAGAAATACTAATCCAGTAATTTAATAGAGATTGGGTTTTTTGTTTTGTTGTTTTTCTTTCAATCTTTAACGCAGAGGATCAACACAAGTCGGTCCACTATAGTTTTTTTGTGCAATATTTACTGAAGATCCCATGACCCACTTTCGTTCACATATTTTTTGAACACGCGTTTTATTAAACTGAAGTAAGGATAAATCAGGTCTATAAGGACTTATCAGTCTATTTTGTTCTAAAATAAGACTTTGTTGGGGTTTCGTTTCACTTGAGTCAAAATTGGTTTCAGGTGAAAAAGTGTGAATGCAGTACACAGTTAACACACTTTCAAATTTTGCCATTCTTTAAAAATGTACTCGATATTATAATTGATAAAAATTCGATGTGTGTCCGAATGCCACGTCTCTTAAAGGAAAATTTCAGCGGTGCTCGAGAGATTAAAATGTTTCTGTAATAGTTTTATCACCTATCATTTTTAAAGCTCTTTTTGGGTTATATTCAAGTGATTTAATTGGGTTATTGGAGCATTTTCCGAGATATGGGAATTGTGCTCGATCCTTGGACGAATATAGGCCTTATAGGAGAACAACATTTCTAGCAATGTCCAAGGAAACCTAAAGACTTGGCGTTGTCGATGTGTGGTCATTCCACACAAGGTGGTCTGTGATGTACATACCGAGAAGTGAGAGCTGTTCGGTTTCCTCAATGCAAGTGCCGTTCTTGGACAGCAACATGAAGGATGATTACGCTTTGACGACCGACGACAGCATTGAGTTTTTAAAGCATTAAATTCTTCGCGGTTTTTGATTCTCCATTTAACAATGCTATCGAGATCAGAACTTGATGAGCTTTTCATACGATGCCGTTCTATATCAAAATCCGAAAGACAAGGACATGCATCCAGAAACGAAAATGAGAAGCTGAGAGTATTGTCGTCAGCAAAATAATTCAATGGATTAGAAAATTCATTAAAAAAAATCATTGATGAATATGAGAAATAGAGTCGAACACAAAACGGAACCCTGTGGCACACCAGCATTTATTTTATGAACTACAGACTTAAGACCATTTAATACAATTTGTATTGAGCCGTTCGAAAGGTTGTTTCTAATCCAACGAGAAAGAGATTGATCAATCAAATTTACAATGACTGAATTTTACAACTGATCGATGTTGAGTCAAATAGGAGGAAAATTGGGTTTTAACCAACGGTTTTATTAACTGAATAAACACTTTGTGGTGCAGATACCGTATCAAGTGTTGTTAGGAAACTGGTAGATTTGAATTGACTTATGAGGAAAAAATGAAGAAGGCGTTGTTTACAGTTTTTTTGTTTTATTGTTAACTAATAACTTGAAAAAGTGTCTCAACTTCAGACCTTGAGAGTAATCATTTTTTTTACTTTCTTTATCAACACGTATTTTTGGAAAACTGTACCTTTTAGGTCAACTGGCAACCTATTGAAAATATGTGGACAAATTGTACTAAGAAATCTTTTACAGTGCTCTTTTCTTATAGCAGGAACGTTAACATCATTTGTAAGTTACTACGAAGGGGAAATAAAGCTTTGAATCTCATCTGTGTATTGTTGTTTCTGATGAAATATGATTTGAGTATTTTGAGTATATATAAATAACGAAGGGGCAGTATTCTAGTGCTTTGGAACAAAGGTAATGAGGGTTCAAGTTTTCCTCGATGCAATATTAACCTAAGAACTCTTTTTTGCATCACTATGATAGCTTTCAAGTTACTTAAGTAAGCACTTCCCCAATATGTCAATCCAAACTCTAGTCGTGAATTTACTAGCGCAAAGTTTGGAGCAACTTACTTGGAACAACTTTGCGCAAGTAATATAATTTGTTGATCGAATAGAGATTCTTTTACTTGATTGATATGAGGTTTCCAAGTAAGTCCTCTGACAATTTTTATACCTCAGTATTTGTATTCAGAAATAAATTCCAGTTGAAAAAAAAGCTTATCACAACGAGCATTGTCACATAAAGAGTGATAATGTTTTATAGGTGGAGCTTCAAACGATTTAGCAAAAGTAAAAATAAAAGCCAAGACAACGCTAAGTCGTCAGCAAATTCAGTTAGCTTACCATTTACAGGGACCTTGAAGATTGAGTTGATGTACACAACGAAGAAAAGTGGGCCAAGGATAAAGCCTTGTGGAACACCTACATCAAAGCAGTCTTTTAAGTCACTCAGAACACCATTTACCTGAACGCACTGTTTTCTTCCACGAAGGTAGCTTACAGCCTATTTATGCGACATGCCTCTAATCTCTAAAACCTATTTGAAATAAATTACTTACAGAGTGGTTAACTAAGTCAAAGGCTTTAGTAAGATCAAGAAAAACTCCAGCCGATTTCTTGTTTTTATCTAATGAGCTATAAATATTGGTGAGAAAACACTCCATAGCATCTTCCGTAGATTTTCCTACTCTGAAGCCCAATTGTGATGAATCAAAAAAATTTGACTTATCTAAAAACTGTAACATTCCTGATTTAATGGCTTTCTCAAATATTTTTGAGAAAACAGAGAGCAGGGAAATCGGTCGGTAGTTGTTAGGATCCCTAACATCACGTTTTTTGAAAACTGGTATAACAACAGCTATTTTGAGGCATGATGCAAACTCTTCTTGTTCAAAACTCTTATTAACAAGGGCAGTTGTGGCTGACCAACTGACGATGACGATATATGGATGTTTTCTAAGATGTTTTTAAGAGCAATTCCACTTATTCCATCATTCCCACAAGAGTTTGTTTGTTTCAGGCTATTTATAATTGTGAGCACTTCTAGTTTGTCGATTGGGCTTAGGAAAAAGGACAAGGGATTATATGGTTCTCTTGTGGAAAGGATATCGGGATCACACCGACTATTAATTTGGTGTAAAAGAGGAGCTTTTGTGAAAAATCTATTAAATTCGTTTCCTATTTCAGCTTTATCCGTAAAGTTCGTGTTTTCGTCAATTTTAAGTATTTTAATTTCCTCGGTCCTAAAATATTATTCACCAGTTGCCACAGCTTTCGAGCGCTTAAGTGATATTCTCGAAATTTAGACTGATAATAACTAATTTTTTGGTTTTCTATTAACTTTTGCACGTTATTTTTCAAGTAATGATAGGTGTTTTTGATTTCAGGCGTATGTACTCGTATATAACTTTTGTTTCTGGAGTAGAGTGCATTTGTTCCCTTATTTTAGAGCAAATATCATCTGTCATCTATGGCTTGATTTTCTTATTGCTTGACTTCACCTTTCTTATTTTATTAACATTAATATGCTCTGAGAGTATATTCAAAGAAGAAGAAAAGGAATGAGACACATTGTCAATCAATAATGCTCTATTCCAGTCCTCCTGCTCCAGAGTACTGCAAAGCCTTTCATAAATAAATTTAAAAAGGTCTTCATCACTCTGATCTCTGATGCCTTGCATTCCTCTCTACCGCTACTATATCCAGGAGGCATAAACCAGTTATATAATGATCGGTAATATCAAACAAATCGGAATAGATTAATTAGTTTTCTAGACTTGAGAAATACATTTATTAATACAAGTTTTTGATCGCTCTGTTACTCTAGTGGGAAAATTTATTAAAGAATGAAAACCCATTGATGAGAGCTGCAAAACATAATCATCAATTTCTAGAAAATCAAGAATATTGATATTTAAATCCCCAATCAAACACATTATTACAGTTGATTGTACTAAGTATCCTGTTAAGTTCGTGGTAAAAGATATCTAAGCAAACAAATTGCAATCGATACACACATAAAAAGCACATAAATAGTTTCCCTAATTTCACTTTTAAACTAACGCAGTTATTTTACGGGGTATCCCAATAGCCCGAAATTTTAGCATTCAATCGAGTTTTATAATCAAAATCAATCTCAACACCAAATCTTCTTCCAGATTTTTCATATTGCACTTAAATTCTCTCATAAGACCAAGCGAATCATTCGAAGCGACAACGCAATTTGTACCCTCTCAAAATTAATTAATATGAAGGTAAAAGGCATAATTCAAAATAACGAGATGAAGTCGATGCGCTATCGACAATGTTGAGCCCGATGATGAACGACAAAAATTTTGTCACACCGAACATTTCCTTATGGCTCTGAACGTTTCCAAATATTTTGTTAGACCCTTAAGGAATCATTTTGAAAAGCTTTTAGTATCCATTGGCGGTAAGATTGTTGTAGTGATGTTTTTTTTTTTAATTTATTATGGATTTGTAATCCAAATTCAAGCTCAAAAGTCCATAACCCACAGAATAGTGCAGAAGTACAAGGCATATCGACGGAAGTGTTAATTAATCTTTTTTTTTATAAGCAATAATTAACAACACAATACTCGTATTGCAACCCAGATTAATATGAACTCAGCCAGGCATTACACTTTGCATCGATTAAAATTAAATCGATTCGATTTATCGGTGTTAAATCTTTCAGCGGTAGCATTCTACTTAATCTAACTTACAATGTACTAAAGTATAATTTCATTAAAAATATAAAATAAATTAACAATACGCTTAACACTCTAATAATATTAGATATTATCTATAGTATTTTACAGTATCGAATTTTTGTACGGAGTAAAATATACAATTGCTTAGGTAAATCGGAGGCTTTAGAGGGCCGCGATTATTTTTTTCATTAATTTTCATTTCTTGTCCGAAAAATAAGTGACATGTAACAGGCCCTCAAAATAAAAGTCGCTACATCAACTCTCTCCAACCATGAATCCCTTCACACCGAAACATCGCCGAAATACTGGCGCTGTACATTAAAAATAGTCAGTCAGTTGTGTTTACTCAGCGAGCATATTTTCGCAACTATCATGGGTATTAAGCAACGTTGTGCGAGATCGTCGAAATGGCGATCATTAACGCCCAAGATGTAAAGCAGAGTGTTGCCAACAATCCACGTGTGTTGTATAGTTACCGTGCTCAGCATTTGTTTCCGAAAAAGGTGCAATTGACTCAAAGAATATTGCTGACAGACCATCCACGTAGTATGGAATTTGACCAAACAGTCGCATTCCAAACTAATTTTCGAATTTGGAAAGACTACTGAGAAGTTTCAACTGAGGTTATGAAGAAGAAAGGGAAATGGCATTGAGAGCCATGCTAGATATGGATTCTGACGATACTGATGAAGCTGATCCGTTCAATGCTGGCTGCGATGTTCTGGATATTGATCCAGACAATATTCAAGAAAATGAATTAGAAGGATCTTATTATGAAGTGATCGATGAAGCTGTATGTGTAAGGCAATTGGTCCCCTAGAAAATTTGATGGAACCTGACGAAGTGGTGATCCAATTGAGCAAGAATCATCGACTGAAGAGTTTTTCCTTGCTCCAAGTGTATGAAAGATCCAGACGTCTCGCATTAAAGGTGCTAATGTCTATAGACCTCGTAGAACTATTGGGCATGTTGCTTATTTGAAGCATGCATCTTTCTTTGAAGTTTTCAACCGATGTTTCAAAAACCATATACTAAATTAAATCATCAAATGGACAAATAAAAAGCCCAATGATGTCTACAGAAAGCTAAATACCAATCGTCAAGTGCAACGGGTTTGGAAACCTTTCACAATGAACGAATTGCAAACCTATTTTGGATTCTTGTTATACATTGGAGTCTTGAAAGATGGTCTGTGGGACATCCAATCCATCGAGCAGTGACGAACCTTTCACATTTTGAGATGATCAACGTCTTCATGCGTTTTGATTATTCATTTGGTTGCCGTAGACAAGCTTTGGCAAATCGAAACCATCTCTCGCCAGTTCAATTACTTTTGGATGATTTGAACCAGACCTTTTCGGCGAACTACATTCCATCTGAAAATTTAACAATCGAGGAACAGTTGAAAAAATACATGCCAAGAAAATCTGCCGAATATAGCTTGAAGTTCTGGTAGATCAATGATAGCTCCATTAAAATCTCCACTGGACTTGGTCGATGATTTGATGAGGTGATGTCGTTGATGCCACCATATTTCAACCACGCAACCACTCTATCGAAAACTTCTTCATATCCGTAGATAAGGGCTCTAGGTTGCTCGATATAAAATCACCTTCCTTGGCACAATCCGGAAAAAGAAAAGAGGCCAAAACCTTTTGTAGTAAAGGAAAAAAATTGCTTTGGATGTCCTTCGTATTATAGGAAGAGTTCAGCAGATCTTACGAAAAGTCCGCAAGGGGCTTACTTATAAAAAGGGCATTTTACTTTTGCCCAAGAACAGAAGACAAGTACAGCAGAACCACCGGCGATTGTGGTTGTAGATATTGTTGCCTTCGTCAAACAAATAACATATGCATCAAATGTCCCCCAGAACTGCCAACAACTTCAAACTTTAGATTTTTGTTAGAATTTCAGAAGTGGGGTTCATATGGAACCAATTCAGATGTATGGACTATTTCCAGAAAACATCGCAGATAATTCTGTAAGATTTCAGTGTTGATTAAATTATAAAAAAATAATTGGAAAATTAAATTTTGTTCACTAAGTATTAATCCCAAGGCAAAAAAATGAAAAACAAAAAAGTTATGAGTGTTTAAACATTTTCTGGGGTCCAATGGGGCCCCATGACGTAAAAGAGATTTAACTTTCACTTGCCTTTCTGGTGATGATTGGCAAATGCATAAGACTAAATACAATAAATTGAAGATAAAGCATGCCCTTGCGAGCTATTTTTATTTTTCCTTTTTAGTTTTACCATGTCTAAAATTTAAGATTTTTCAATATTTGATAGTAGTCCAAAATCTCCATGATGTAATAGTATCATATTTCTTGCGATTTTTTGGGAAGCTTGTTTCTCATATTCTATAAATTCTCTACACAGTCTGTTGAAATTGTGTGAAAAACTTTACTACAAGTTATTTTTAAATAAAAAGGAACATAGAAAGGCGCCATTGCAACTAAGTTCGGTCCTGCCATACAACTATTTGATTTGACATTGAAAGAAATAGTGTTGAAATTATTTGAAAAAAAAAAAAATAAAACCAGTTGATGGATGGTTTCTTTTTTTGTTAAAAATAAGTGCTAATTAATCAACTGACATTAAATGCCTTTCATAATACTAAAAATAGCTTTATTGTTTTATGTACATAATGTTCGCAACAATTTCCCTGTAATTATAAATTCAAGAAACGAATAGTATGTGAATGTTGAAATTTTTTTTTAATTGTCACATCATTTTCTATGCAAAATATAATTTTTTTTAACTAACAAAAAATAAAAACAATGCAAATTTTTATGCGGTAGATTGAATTTGATGTTACCTTGAGTCACAATTTTCAAGTGTGAGCTCTTGCTTGTAGTTACTTAATAAATATAAAATAATGAAGAAAGATACAGGTTGATATAGTCACGCAAATTTATAATAACTGCATATCTGTGAAGATATTGAAGTCAAAGAACTTATTGCAAATTGACGTAAGACAACCGTGAAATTAATAAATATAGTATGGACTATAAATATTTAGTGTAATATAAAATGAAATGCACGAGTGGATCGCATGTACTTGCCCTTTATGTTCAAACGGTAGGAAATAACTAAAGAAATTTTGTTTTAATTAATTAAATTGCCAAATAACTCTTAAGATACGAGTAGTTTGAACTCAAACAATAGAATTTCGTCTGATTTCTTGAACAACAATCCAATAGTGGGAAAATAAATCGTCAGAAAATTTATACTTATAATTAATTCCTTATAAATAAAATGTTTTCTGCATTTTTCACCACCCTTTGAGGAGATATCAGGTTTTTCAAAAATGTTTTGCTTATGGCCATTTATTTTTCATTTGCCTCTCAAAATTATCATTTTAACGAATGCGTTCCAATCAATTGTTTACTTGCGACATTTATGAATAATTGTGTATAATAATAATAATTGTGTACTACTCGTATATTCGTGAAAATCGAACTCGAGATTTTGATCAGACTTTACATTAATATGATAGGTAAGACTAAAAAGTGGGTCTTCCAATACTGCTTGTCTGTCTGTTCGACTATACTCGGTATATGTATTTTCTTTAAAAATGGCAAATCTCGCTTTAAATTAACTCCCCCAACCCCCAGTAGAAATTTTCGAAAATATTTTTTTCTTAAGAACTGTGCACAGGTTTTTTAAAAAGAAAAAACAAAATTTTTATTTAGTAAAACCTATCTATTTGAAAACAATCTTACAAAAAATGTTTATTAATGGTACCATTTTTTGGTTTTCGATTTTCTCAAAAACTATTACATAAATTTAACATATCTAATATTAAAAAAATCGTTTTTAGATTTTTAAGAAAATTAAAATTTTTTGTTTTTTAAACTCAATATTGCGATGATTTTGAAATTTAATAACTTTATTAAAATTATCTACAAGATGTAGGAACACAATTTTATTTTTATTTAAAAATAATGCTACCCACCGTACAAATGGTAAAATACCTATGGCTTTTCAAAATCGCAAAAACAGCACCTATTGAATTTTGATAAAAATTTTTCTGTTTCGCTTAATTCATATGATCTAAAAAGATTTTCAATAAAAACTGGTAGAGGTTGAAATAGAATAATAAAATTTACGACTGGATTGCACGAACTTGCTCTCATGTAAAAAACTAAAAACTTCAAAAATGAATGTTATCAGAGAAAAACTGTTCATAAGCATAAAATTCATTTTTAAAATGACTAAAACAACTCCCTTTGCATTTAGAGCTAAGAACAGGATGCTATGTGATTCAAAAAATTATTAATTTAAGCAAGAACAAGTCTTATAAGAAAATAAGCTTTTATATACGAAATTTTTAAAACATTTTTAGGAAAAAATTTTGGTAAGACAATTTAAAGTTTTTATTATTGTACGAATAAAACATAAATTTTACAATTTGTTATATCCGATTTTCCAAAAAAAAAAAATAGATTTTTTTTGAAAGACTTGAAACTTTAAACTTTTTAGAAGATTCTCTATAAAAAATTAAATTAAAATCCGTTATGCCGATAATGAGAAATTCAAAATTTGAAAAAAATGGTTCTATGGTAGATCCAGTCAATAATATATGAATTTCAATTTTTTTTATTAAATCAAAGATCGTAAAAATTAAAGGAAAGAAAATTTTTTTTATTAAAATTGTATGTATGTATATATGCCGAGAAAAATACGATTTTCGAAAATCATTTTATACCATTTGTGTGGTGGTTATTTTTATGTAAAACAAAATTTATATCTCACATCTTGTAGATTACATATACTAAGAAACTTTTATTTATCATGAGGATTTCGAAATATTGAGTTTTGAAATTTTAAAATTCCAAAAAAAATTGTTTTGAAAATTTGAATACACAATAATATTCAAAATTTTGAGGATCTTTAAAATTCCAAAAAAAATTGTTTTGAAAATTTTAATACACAATAATATTCAAAATTTTGAGGATCTTTAGCATAACAAAAATGATCAAAATCGGTTGTACCTTTCTGATAAAATCGAAAACAAAAAAAAACTGGTTCCAATGGGGGTATCATTAAAAACCATTTTTTGTAATTTTTCAAGCATTGCCTAGCTTTAACTAAATGAAACTTTTTTGAATTTTTTTTTTAAATCTATGGGACAGATTTTGAGAAAAAAAATATTAATGACAGGTACCGTTATTTTTGATCTTAAAAAAAATTCAAAAACGTGTGGGGGGAAAAATTTAAAAAACGATATTGACCAAGTTCGAGATCCACTTTTTTTATCTTTTTTTTTAACATCGTAATGTCAACTTTGATCAAAATCTCGCATTCGATTTTTTTACGAATACATAGCTTGCCTTATAGTATCTACATATCGCAAATATGTTTTTATATTTTTTGAAAGAATTGAGTCAGCGATGTCACTTATAACAAATATGGGGTCAGATTAATCATTTCTGAACCCAGTTTGATAATCGTTTTCAAACCTTTAGCAGTATCGATGTTAATATTATTTTTTTGTCAGAAAGTATGTTTTCGTGTATAATTTGATATTTTATGTTGAAAAATCTTTGAGGTATAGAGAAATAGTTCCATGTTCTAAAATTTACTTGAAATAATCCTGTAAAATGTTCACTAAGTTTCTCGGTCCCAAATCTACAAGAACTCTGCCGATATTTTTTTCAAGCCTGTAAATTTTCTATCTGCTTTAAGCAATGCAAAAATCTTTTCTTTGGATATTGAGATTTCTAAAAAGTTATTGCCATGCAAACAAGGTTGACCATATTAAAACATGCAAAGGTTTTTGTGGTGAATGGGTTTAGCAGTTAATATAAGTGAATTTGCAATTTTATGTTGAGCCAATCTTCCCTATAAGACGTCCTCCTCTATAGTGAAGTCATTTGAATTCTATGATAAAATGTAGTTAAAGAAAATCGTTCAGTTTTTTCTTGTATGGTGTGAATGGTTTCATTAACAGTCTTTTCTTGATACAGTTGACCAATATCTTAAGGCAAATAAATTAACTCCAGATAGACAAAAAGTAGTACCCCTTGGCGAATGGTAAGTGCGTTGGACTGCCATGCGGAAGGTCTCGCGTTCGATCCGCAGCCGCTGCAAAAAAGTCTTTCAAGGGTGTACTGCTTCTTGCGAGGAATTGACAAATCCTCTAAGAGTATATCTCTTGTCATGGAAAGTGCTGCTCATAAACTGTTCGGAATCGGCAGAAAATTGTAGGTCCCCTCCGTTCCTGGTAACACGCACACATGAATGGTTGAGAGTTGTAAGTCACTAAGTCCTGTTTCACTTCGAGCTGTTGCATCACCTATTTAGTTATTTATTTATTTATAGATTGACAGTTTTCTTCTAACATGCCTTTCTTTAAAATATTTTATAATTCAAGTCACGCTATTTTAGTCCAGGATCCCCTATAAAAATGTATTTACATTAACAGTGTCTAAATTAGTGCTTATCAAAATATTTCGATGAAACTATTAATTTATAGGCAACGCTAAAGTGTAAACATTAAAACATATTCTACTCATATAAGTAAAACAAGGCCATCGACATTTTTATGTTGATATAACATCAATTCAATCCCCTACAAGCTTAACCTTTTCAACACAAAATACTCGTATCTCAAGAATTATATATGTACATATCTTAATTATCTCCGTTGTTATGTTTTGGAAAGTTCCCACATAAAATTCACTAAATGATCTCCCCCTCATTTCAACGATCTTCATCGGTCAATGGACAAACAGTTTCATTGTTATTACGTGTTGTTTTAAACAGAAGCAATCTATCACAACATGCAAACAATCAATTTTCATTTTAACAATATTTATTTTTTGCACTGACAACCAAAGTAAACAACGTTGCAGAAAACATTGAAACGTGATATAGTTCAGTATATTGTAGCCTCAAACGCAAGTTCTACCAAGATCAGACTCACCACTTGCAGCCACTCGTGGACAACGATGCATTTTTTTATGAAGTGCTGAAGCTTGTTACGCTGCCGCTTAAGTGGATTATTGGGTTAATCTAATCGGACAGTGTTTGTCTTTTTTTTAGCGATTGCACTCTCTGTGGCGGTCTGGTCGATGTCTACTACAGCGTGTCTGGCCGTCCAAGCATCTAAATATGTGTGGGACCGGGTCGTATCTGCACAGCGCCTACAGTGAGGCTGGCGGTATTTATGAACAATGCTAAATTGGAATCCAATGAGAAAAGTTCGTTCTTGTTGATTCTCATGGTTGCGAGGGATTACTTCTTCTGTTAGGCTTACTTCCTCTGTGTGACAAATAATTGATTTGGTTAACAGAAGACATGATTTTATTGTTCAATAACTAACGAAAAATTATATACATATGTAGAAAGTTCAGCAGTTTTTGTTTAATTCGAAACGAAATCCTCTAAAATTGAAAATTGAGTCAGTGCGACGAATGTATGTGATATACTCAGCGTTCAGTACTTGGCGCTCTGATTTATGCACATTAATTAGATATTCAATTCAATTCAATTTATTTATAAAGGTGCACAATAAGACATAGTCTTCTATAGAAAGATAGTTTAATAATTTTGTGTAGCAAAATAGAAAAATTCTGTCAATATGCTGGAGTTAGAGAAAAACATTCGCAGAAAAGCAGACCGATCAGAATCTAAAGAACCTGGGGCCAAATTACCGCTTCAGTGACCGAGTGAGTGAGTCCCATCAGTGATCGAATGAAAATATCAAATTAGAGTAATCGATTGCTAGATGACGTAAGCGGTAATGCCAAACTCACATAATTCAGTCACGTATTACTCGATAACTGATGCGGTAATTTGGCCCCTGATGTCTTTAAAGTATTTAATGTATAGAAGAAATGTTCAACTTTTTTAAGGAAGCGGGATATTGTCTCTTTTATTATCTTCTGATAGCAACTATTATTATTTTTTTTAGATTATGAACATTTTTGTAAATTTGTACAAATCTTCAAGTAATCAAACAGATTTCATTTTGGCCTTACGATACGATTCCACGGGCTGCTAAACCGAGATTTATTTAAATCTGAAGCGATTTTCGTTGATATCTCACTACTAAAAATTTCAAAAGAAAAAAGATTGACTGAAAATGCAATTTGAATTTTTTCTTCCAACAGATGATGGCTTAAGTATCAAAAATGCAAGTTTTCCAATTCGAAGGTGTACCGCTCAGTATGTAATTTTGTATTAAAGTCCCAAAAAACTGCTTTCGTCTGCTTTTGTAAATTCTCATAGGGCAATATGTCAATCAAGTGGTTTTCGCTTATCATCCGTCAGTCTATAGGGATTTGTGCGTTTTTGCATCAGTACCTCCGTGTGCCCAATAAAAATCTGAACTGATTTTTCTCAAATTTAAGAAATGTGAGTTCTTATATATTACCCTTGAGGATAATTTCGAACGTGAGTTTTATCTTTTGTAGATTGATTTGCTTCCAAATAACTATTTTTTAATTTTTTAATTTTCTTAAAAAGATCTCAAAAAATTTCGATAAATTTTGAACACTAAAAGCCCAGTCATAACAATTTAAAAGCAGTTTCAAAGTAACACTAGTTTTAGGGTTCCTATTATTGAATTTGGAGGGAAATACATAAAACCAGCTAAAGTATTCCAAATTCGAAGGGTAGGTTTAAAGAAGAATGTTCATCTGCAATTGACAGCACGTCCAAGAGGTCGGTTTCAAGCTGATATGCAGTACTAAAGGTAATTGTGAATATTACGTCGACATTTTTAAAAGAAAAGAATGCAATATATGTTGTTAAGAGGTCGTTTGCGGTACACATACCGAGAACTGAAAGCTATTCAGCTATTTCCTTCTTGCAAGTACTACTGCTTCATAGCCATAAGGGGATATAAAAAATACCAAGTTTCTGAGTCATTAAGTTTTATATAATATTCAAATAATTAGCTAATGAAGATTCACTCCCGAAAAAAAAAAATACTCTAGAACGAAGATGAAAAGCCTAAGCACTATTGTCTACAGAGCAATAGGAGATCGTTTATAAATATGAGCGAGAGAATCGGAGACAAGATGGAGCTCTGAGGCACACCAGAATATAATTTTTGAATTTAAGACTTGAAACCTTCAAACACGTTCTGTATTGGATGATCCGAAACGTAATTTCAAATACTAAATGCACGCAGTACACCTTGGCATAACGGTTAATGCTTTGGACTGTCATGCAGAGGGTCTTGGGTTTGATTTTCAGCCGCTGCTGAATAGTTTTTCGGGGGGGTGTACTACATCTTGCGAGGAATTGACAAATCCTCCAAGAGCATTTCTTGTTATGAAAAGTGCTGCTGAGATATTTCCTAAGCTGAAAATTAACAAGCGTTGCCAAAACCTTGGAAAGAAGGAACTTAGGCCTAATATTAGTCGAAAAATTGATAGTTTTTCGGTAAGTAATTTTTTTTATGATTCACACCTGCTCAAGGGTTTATAATGTTAAAAATAAAAATAGGACGTTCGATGGGGAAATAAGGGAAAATGAAGGTGTCGATGGTCTTGAATGTTTGCAAATTGAAATAACATGGAAAAACCGAGACGGGTTAATTATTCCATAATCTTGTTGTGCGACTGAGAAACGAATCTCTGTTTTTGACGATACGTCCAAAATTAGGTTCAAGGGTAAATTGATGATCATTACAAGAGAACTGAACTAGTGAACTGATTGAGGAAAGAATGCAACTGGCTACTTCGAGTGAATATTGCTTGTGAAAGAAGCGATAAAATAATATACGAAATATTCCGAAGGTGTTCATGAAATGTCAATTCCATGCTAGTTATATTTCCTATCAGTTTTAATGTTCTATTCTGGATTATATCCAATAAATAAACAGAAATTTGGACTGCACCTGCGCTTAGATGTCAGTTATATTCGAGTTTTGCACGTATAAACGCCTTATTAATTGTAGCCAGATCAAAAGTGGTGACAAATTTCTTACAACGAAAGAAGTCCTAAGCATTTAGCAGCATTTTTGACGGTCTCAAAAATGTGGCCATTACTATGAAAATCGTGGTTAACAAACATATCGAGTACTGACAGATTTTTAATCGATGAAAGTGCCATTGAAGGACAGTGGAATAGGGGGTACATTTTGTCTTAATGACAATGGTAAACTTTGAGTTTTTGGAGGATTAAATTCCACAGGATTTTGTATACCCCATTTAGATATGCTGTAAAGATCGAAGTTTAATGAGGTGATCATAAGGTACCATTGCAATTCCACTGGCGAAGAAGATGGACGTGAATTTGAGAACGAGTATGAAAAGCTGGGAAAAACGATTCACGAATTTTCTTATGGAACGTACGATCGCTCTATAGAGCTCGAGCTGCTCAGCAGCTAGCCGATGCCCTGTCAAAGTATAAAGCTGACATAACAGCTCTTCAAGAAATCAGATGGACAGGGAATGGTGTTTTACAGAAGAAAGAATATGACATATACTACAGCTGTCATACAAAACACCATGTGCTCGTGGTAGGCTTCCTAGTCAGCGAAAAAATGAAGTCTACTATCATCGGCTTTAACGCTATAAGCGAAAGGCTATGCACACTTCGCGTGCGAGGCAAATTTACGAACATCAGCCTCATTAACGTTCACGGACCTACGGAGGAGTCCTCAGACGAAGAAAAAGAGACTTACTACGAACAAGTCGAGAGGGCCCTCAATGCCTGTCCAAGGTATGATGTTAAAATCATCCTTGGGGATTTGAACGCAAAAATAGGTCGGGAGCCGGTATTCAGGCATTACGCAGGCACCCATAGTTTACATGAGAACACTAATGACAATGGACTTCGAGTCTTAGAATTGGCAGCATCGAAAAATATGGTCGTTGCGAGTACCAGGTTCCTGCGTAAAGATATCTACAAAGCCACCTGGGTATCACCTGATGGAGTCACTCGTAACCAAATAGACCACGTGTTGATAGACCGTCGCCACTACTCGAACTTGATGACGGTACGAACGTACCGAGGTGCCAATATCGACTCGGATCACTATCTTGTTGGTATGGTTTTCCGAGGGCGGATTGCCTTGCGAAGACGCATTGCATCCGCCGATCAGGTTCGAATCAACACGGCTGCCCTGCGCAATGAAAACACCAGTAACACCTTTGGTAATGCGTTAGGACTCGCCCTAGAAACACCTGACTTAGGGAGAGTAAGTCCTGGAGCCAGTATGCTGGGCATAAATGAAAAGTGGACACGTCTTAAAAATACTGTCATTAGTACTGCCAACTCCATCTTAGGCAGCAGTCGTAAAAATCGGAACGACTGGTTTGATGATGAATGCAAGCTAGCGACTGAACGTAAGAATGTTGCGTACCGAGCAATGCAACAATCTCATAGAACGCGGGCACGCGAAGAGGAATATAAAGAGCTCAGAAGAACAGAAAAACGGCTTCACAGACAAAAGAAATCAGCCTGGGAGAAGAACCTAATCTGTGAAATAGAAAACAGCCGAGAGCGAGGTCCGCACCAGGCGCGGAAGTTCTACCAATCCGTCCGAAACATGACGCAGTACACACCACGCTGCACATACTGCAAGGACGGAGAGGGAAATCTGATCACCGATCCGGAAAGCATACTGGAGCGATGGGAAGTGTACTTCAATGAATTGCTAAATGGTCAGCTCACTGCAGAAGTGGAGGCTCCACTACTTCAAGAAGAATACCCTATGTTGCCGCCACCAAGCATAGAAGAGGTTGAGAAGGCTATAGGCCGGCTTAAACAGAACAAATCCCCGGGAGACGATGGCATACCAGCCGAATTATTTCATCACGGCGGGCCAGCCTTACGTCAAGCAATTCATGATATTATAGTGCACGTATGGGAGCAGAAAGAAATGCCAGAAGACTGGCGAAAAGGCATAATATGCCCCATACATAAGAAGGGAGATGTTACAACGTGCAGCAATTATAGAGGTATCACGTTGTTGAGTACCGCCTATAAGATACTCTCCTCTATCCTACAAGACCGGATAACCCCATACGCTAAAACCGTCATCGGAAAATATCAGTGTGGTTTCATTCCAGGCAAATCAACAACTGATCAGATCTTTACCCTTAGGCAGGCGATGGAAAAATGTCTAGAATTTAACATCCCAACATACCATCTGTTTATAGACTTTAAGGCCGCCTATGATAGCATAGCCAGGGTAGAACTTTACAAAGCCATGAGAGAATTCGGCGTCCCAAATAAATTGACACGACTATGTAGGTTGACCATGACCAACGTAACAAGCCAAGTAAAAATAGCCGGATTGCTATCCAGACCAATCAAAATCTTTAATGGACTCCGACAAGGGGACGGTTTGGCCTGCCTCCTCTTCAACCTGGCGTTGGAGAAAGCAATCCGTGACTCTGGCACGGCAACAAGAGGGACCATCGTCAACAGGTCCAGCCAGTTACTAGCTTACGCAGACGACATTGACATCATCGGAAGAACCGAACAAGCTGTACACGATTCCTTCATCCAGATCGAGCAGGCGGCACAAAATCTGGGGCTGCACATTAGTGAAGGTAAAACAAAGTACATGGTGGCATCGAATGCGAGAGGAACAGTTGGTTAAACAATCAAGGTTGGGTGCTTAGCAAAAGGCACTCCGACCTCTTAGCTGCGTTCGAGAGAAAAGTCTTAAAGAGAATTGTTGGCCCCATATGTGAGGAAGGACGATTCCGGAGACGGTACAATCATGAATTGTACGCAATCTACCTAGAAGCAGATATCGTGACAAAAATTAAGCTCGGTAGACTCCGGTGGGCAGGGCACCTAGCTCGCATGAGCGAAGAGGAACCTGCTCGGAAAGTTCTTTGTGGTACATTCTATGGTAGACGACAGCGTGGTAGACCATGCTTGCGCTGGAGAGATGGCGTAGACCAGGACGCCCGAAGCCTTGGGGTGCGCAACAGGATGGCGTCGGCTAGAGACCGGGATAGGTGGAGAGACTTGTTGAAAGAGGCCAGGACCGGAACCCGGTTGTCGAGCCGATGATGATGATGATGAAAAGCTGAGGAAAGAGTCGTTGGCAAAACAGTGAATTGGATTAGAAGTTTCAGAAAGGAGATCATATATACAAATGAGAAAGAGAATTGGAGACAAAATGGAACCCTGAGGCACACAAGTACTTTGTGTTTAAAGATCAGACAAAACCATCTAATAGAACATGTATTGAACGATCCAGAAGGAAATTTCTAATCCAAGATCATGTTGTCAATTCACTTCGAAAAAGACCAGTTGAGTAGGAACCAAGTGGAAAAGCTACTCAGTTGTTTTGCTAGCTTAGAAGAACACTTCTCCAGAACTAAGTACGGATACTTTCCTGATTAATAGACTTGGTTATATCAAGATCATTAAGCTGGAAAATGTAAACTGATAAATTTGAGGGTGCGACAGCTCTCAACTATTCCTGTGTGCTTGTTGCAAGGTATGGAGGGGACCTATGATTTTCTTCTGATTCCGAACGGATAATATAAGCAGCGTTTTTCAGGACGCGCCTAAAAAACTTTTTTGCAACAACTGAAAATGGAACCCAAGACTTTCTGCATGACAAAAATTCCGAAAAACGTAATCTGATTTAATTTAATATCCAACCATTAGAACCGAAGTTATAAGCTTCCAAGCCCTCGGGGTTTATTTTCCACTAAGCCAAGTCATTTAGCGACAAACAACTACCCTTGTTTTGTAATTGATTTTCTTGTGATTTTGTAATTGATTAGAAATCTAATGTTTATAATATAACAAAAGTTTTGGTGACTTTGAAGAACCGCCCTTTATAGCATAGCGCCTATGTGCACCAATTACTTCGCACACAGCAGCGATGCCCTAATGTCTGTAGCGTGTTTTACGATGTTGACATTGCGCAATAAGAGGTTTTTGCATCTACAGACACTTTGCTATTTTTAAGCTTCGGCGGTAAGGTACCAAGAATTGCTTTCATGGATGAATGATACAGATATTATGCTTGTGGTGATGGTGGACAAAAAGTACTACCTGCCAGCCTCTGAATGATGTTTAATTTATGAACCCATATCCATACCTATAAAGTCCAACTGAAATAAAGTTATTTTTTTTATTATTATTTCGGCTATGTCACTTTGGTTATTTATGATTTTGCAGAATTGAGAATTGAGTAACATTCCAAATTCGTGTGCATTTAAAATTATACAACGTTGTTTCTACCTTTGTATATACAGAAATGTGAAAAAGTGCAAGACATCATGAAACAAGTGGTTAAAAGCTTCAATTAACATGTGAAACCAATAATAATGCATTTACGTCTTGTTGGGTCGATATACAGAGTACGGCATTTATGTAGTTGCCGTAATTGAATCAAATGAATCTCAGTGTTTTGAATTATAATTGAGGCCATTTAAATTGCAGAGCAATATTGTAAGAAATAATTGACGCCTTGCTGACATAGTGATTGAAGACAATTTTCCAAATTCCAGTCCAAAAGGGGCTTCCGTTTCACAGACACTGTTAGATCGCGTGTTTAATAGAACTGAAAGTTCTATTAAGTGTTTCGTAATTTAAACTGTTTATATTTTAGGAAAGACAAATCAGCAAAACCAAAGGCTAAAACGTAAGCTTAAAAAGCTTAAGACTTATGTCTATTGACCTATGTATGTCCGGCCTCTTAAAAATTACGGAGTGTCTTTAACTTTTAACAAAAAAAAAATAACCAAAGACCTGACAGACTTCCGTATTAGATATGACGACGTATGTATATATACCTTATAATCATATTTTGGTTATACATAGTGATGGGAAGTATCGAATTGAATTATTCGATAGCAGTTGTTCTTAGACGAAAAAAAAAACTAGCTTCTCGGTGGGTTTACCGACGCCACCATAAATTCGCATTAATACCACTTCTGCTAAATGGCAAGCATCAAATATTTAAAAACATAAACTAGTCACCATAGACCGCATTTGAATAAAAAGAATGTACGTTCAAATAAAAAAAAAACAAAATTGACTGATTCCATAGCTGAAAAGTATTTGGTCTTTTACAGTCCACTATTCAAAGTTTGGTGACCAAATTATAGACTACAGATTCGATAATCAATCCACCAACATTCGTACGTCAAAGGAAAGCATTATCGGCAGAGAACATCGCCGTGGTCCGTGACAGTGTGTTTTAGAAAACGAGACAGTCGATTCCTCGACGTGCACAAGAACTCGCCCTTTCGAAGTATTCTACTTTGCGAATTTTGCGTCAGGACTTGGGCTTACACCCGTACAAGTTTGAACTGATCCAGGAGCTCAAAGTTCATGACCATAGACAAAAGACAACGTCGTTTGTTTACTGACTGAACTTCTTTTGGAAGAGAACCCCAGCTTTGGCCGAAGAATCATCTTTAGCTACAGGGCGAATTTTTGGATCAATGGCTGTGTTATCAAGAAAAATTGCCGTATATGGGAGGAAACCAACCGACACGAAGGGTTGCAGCTTCATTGGTCCGCCCTTTTTCGAAAACGAAGCTAGTGCGGCGGGCACCGTCAATGGCGAGTGCAATAAAGAGATGATAACAAATTTCGTATGACCCAAATTGAATCATATGATAGGTCCATGTGGCATGCGGTTCGAGCAGGAATGACGGTGATTCGTGCCATACAGTGGGCGTTTTTTTTTTTTTAGTTCAAAGTAGAACCTGAACTGTCAAACAAAAAATCGTGTTTCTTTTTTAGCTCAGACTGTATAACAGTTCAAATTTGTGTTTCTTTTTTCGTTGAGAGCGTGTTCAGAGCGCACTCTACGAGCTCAGTATAAAATAGTTGAGCAGACAGAGTTAAATGCTGAAATCGTTCTGACAGACAGGAAAAAAAACTCAAAAACTCGTGTGTTTATAAAAAAATTCAGAGCTCTTAGAACACGCTCGATTCGGAGAATGTTCAGAACATGTTCGACATGCTCGTGCTCTGTTCCGTGCTCTACTCTGAATGAAAAAAGAAAAACGTCCAGTGTACACCACGATTGACATTGACATTCTTAATGAATGATTTGAGAGTAAGGAAATCTCTCGCAAAAGTGACTTGAATTGGCTACCAGAATTATGTGATTTGAGTCCGCTTGAACTTTTGTTTGTGGGGTTTCCCGCAGGTATATGCGAATAAAATACAATCGACCAATCGATACCACAGACCATTGCTCAAATTCAGCTGGATTTATGTGGAAGACTTAGACCACTCGGATCTGTGCCACGGTAAGAAGCCGAGGCGGCCATTTACATGGTGCCATATTCTATACATAATAATATATGTATATACATATAATAATATAATACATATACATATACGGACCTTTCAGGGAAAGAATTTTGTTGATACCTCACGCACAGCTTGTAAGACCTTATTGAACAACTATATACATATACTACTCGTAAAATCATTTTATGGAAATTAAGACGCACTACTCGTATGTTTGCAATATGGCACCAGACAAATATCTGGCATTTTGCTTGATAGAGGTACTGGTTTTTGGCGTGCTTTTCATTACACCACGTAATGTTTCTGGTTGCAGTCTCGGTATTTCATATCGAATAATCTACTTCAGCTGTCACATAGAATCTGCTTTATAAACATATACTTTGTCTTCAAAATATCCCCATCAAAAAGTGGGTTGGAGTAAAGTCTGCTGAACAAGGTGGCAAAAGGAAATGTGAATTTTTTGAAATCAATCGTTCGCCAAAGTTCTTAATTTGACTCAGCAGGTAAAAAGTTTTCTAGAAATATGCGTAGTCTCTCCATCTTGTTGGAACCACAAATTCTGCATCCACAAAACCACTTTGATAGAACTGCGCTTCATCTGAAATCAAAACATTATTGGCGATATTTTCCATGCGTCCTTCATAACCATTGATTTTTGAAGAAAAAAGAAAAAATAGATTAATTAAACGCGTTGTTGTGTACTGTATTTTTCTATATTAATACTATCCAAGAATTCAATTATAACTTTGTGCGTAATATTGGCAGGTAGCCACACGTACAGTACATGCACCAAAACTTGAGTACAACTCTCATACCGATGAGTTTCTCTTTCATTGGATTATAAATTCAATTCAAATTGTATTGGACGGTTTTAGATTTTATATTCAAAAACAAAATGCTGGTATGGGCCAAGACTTTTGTCTAGGACACTTTTCCTCATCTTCATAACAGATCTCTTGTCTGAAATTTCTAATGCACTTCATTGTTTTGTGAACGTCTGCACTCTCTAATTTCTATATTCGCTTCCAGACTCACAATCCTGTCATCCAGATGGACTCCCAGCTATTCTCCTAAAGAAATATTCATCATCACTTTCCCTTCCTCTATCGAAAATCTTCAATCTTTCCCTTTCTCAAGGTGAATTCCCTGAGATATGGAAGAGTTCCTTTATAATTCCAATACACAAAAAGGGTCCAAGAGGCGATGTCATCAATTATCGTCCTATCGCCAAACTCTCATGTATCCCCAAACTCTTTGAAAGCATACTTCATGAAATTTTGAGCTTTCACTGTAAATCCCTCATTTCTCCCATACAACATGGCTTTCTTAAATGTAGATCAACTACCACTAATCTTGTTGAATTTGTGTCATTTACCCTCTCTGCCTTAGAGAATGGTAAAGATGTCGATGTCATTTCCACTGATTTTAGTAAAGCCTTCGATAAAATCTCCCATAAACTTATCCATTTCAAACTATCCGCCTTCGGTTTCGAACCCATTCTTTTAAAATGGATTTCTTCCTATCTGGAAAACCGTTACTACAGTGTTCGTTTTAGATCCACTTCCTCTAATCCTTTCTTAGCCACGTCCGGAGTCCCTCAAGGCAGCCACTTAGGGCCTCTCCTTTTTATTCTTACTATTAATGATATTGAATTGGTCATCAAACATTCCCATATATCTCTTTATGCCGACGACACTAAATTTTTCAAAATCATTTCTTCTGCACAGGACTCTACTCTTATCCAAATTGATCTCAATAATTTTCCAGTTTGGTGTCTCAAAAACTGCTTAGACTTAAGCATCACTAAATGCCACTCAATCACCTTTTCACGAAAACGTTTAAAATCTACTCCCCGTATCTACTTTCTTCATAATCAACCCCTATCTATTGTTAACTCGATACGTGATCTCGGCATATTATGTGATCAGGAGCTTAACTTCATCTCCCATTATGACGACATAATTCTCAAGGCCAATTCCGCACTTGGTTTCGTCAAACGATGGTCCAAGGAATTTTCCAACCCATATGTGACCCGATCCCTCTATGTTACCTTTGTCCGCCCCCTGCTTGAATACGCCTGTCAGGTGTGGTCTCCCTACCAACAAGTCCACATCGCCAGAATTGAGAGTATCCAACGTCGATTCCTTCGCTTTGCTCTTCGAGGACTTTCCTGGAACAATCCCCTAATCCTACCTCCTTACCTAGATCGCCTTAAACTAATTAACCTAAATTCTCTAGAAGAACGAAGAAAAACTTATGAAATTCTCTTCATTCATAGTCTTCTTACAGGTTCTATTGACTGTATAACTCTTTATAACTCCATCTTCCTTAATACCAACCCCCGCAACATACGAAATCCCCTTCTCTTTTATATACCCACCCACCGTACGTCTTATGGCTCTAATGAACCAGTCTCACGTATGCTAAGGAATGTTAACTCAAACCCAATAACCTTCGACTTTAACCTTAGTACCCCTTGCCTAATACTCCGTCTCTTGAATCAATTCCCCCACTAACCAAAATTCGTAGCTATAAGTTTTCTTAGTTTTAAGTTAGATTAAGCTATAGCTTGTATTAAGCCTAATAAATGGGAGTATTGCCCCCACCAAAATTAAAATTAAATTAAAATTAAAATTAAAATTAAAATTAAAATTAAAATTAAAATTAAAATTATGTTGTGGAACTGAAAAGAAAGAAAAATATACCCACGTGAAATTTAATGCTGCGAAAACACAAAGTTGAATTTTGTCGGCCAAGCGGAATATACTACTCATGCCAATACATGAATGCTAATGCATTAAAGAAACTGAAAAGCTTTATCATGGTCGGTGTCTGCGTTAATGACCATCTCTAATGGAATGAATTCGAAGTAGTTGAAACGCGCTGAAATGCTTAGGTTTTCTTAAAAGATGCAAGAAATAGTTTTCCCTTTCTGATCTGGATATTTCTATCAGGCCCACATTTCTTATTTGACTTTGTTGGATAGACTTAATAGAGACTTAAAAGTTATTGGGTGACACATTCCTTATGGAAACTTTTATTTCTCTTTAACACCGTCGTAACGTTTCCTGTCTTTGGTTTGTTTTTGTTTGTATTGTAATTGTATCTATCCCTTCAAACAATTCAGCCGTGATACTCGTTTAGTTAGTAATACTTATCTTGAATCTCTTCAACACCCCCATAACTTGATCATCAGTTTACTTTTGAGTTCTAATCGATTGCGACAGCGACGATATGTATAAAAGGATTTAGTATCCCCTTGGGTACGCTTCAACAAAACCTCGGACGCACTGTCAAATATAGAAGTTTATTTTTTTTTTGGTAGCCGCACTTCTAGATTGTGGATAACTGTTTTGTTTTCGGTTTCGCCCCTTCTTTGTGGTGTACAAGCTTTCAAGACCAATGTGCAGTGACATCAAGTATTAAATTTCCTTCATTTGACCCTAACTTTCGCACTGTGTCACACCATACTCGTAGCATTATAAAAGTAGTCATAACCACTTAGTGCTTGGAAATTATAAAAAAAATCAATCCTGTTTCAATTCAACTCAAACGCAGGTCGTATACTAAATGGTTGAAATTGAAAGGTAGTTCAATCTACGTACCTTCTTACTTAGAGTATTGAGATATGTTTTACATATTTGTCTTAATAATCCACATTAGTATTTAATTTTATCTTGGAAAGCATTTTATTATTCATGTGTTCCATTCAATTCCCAGAACGATCAATACGGAGTATAAATCTAATACATATTTGAGAATGACTTTACTAAACTCAACTTTATAGTAAAAAACCTGCACTAAATCAAATTAACCTTAAATTCAATCAACAATTCTCATCATAAATCACTTTCTCTTGATTATTACTTGTTTTTACATAAAATCACTAAATATTGGTTAGGTTTCCTTCTCGGTATCATTTACCAAGATCACACTTCCAACTAATCTGATTTATGCAATGTCCACTTTTAAGAGATTAAATCCAATTTAGTGGCTTCAATTTAATTAAAGTGTTTGCACAAGTAAAATTCAATCAAAGCTCATTCAAGAGCTTACTTTCAAACATGGTCTGGAAGAAAATACCAACCACCAAATACCAAATTAATTCAACCAAGCCACACACCAACTAAAACTATCTAATTATAAGAAATCGTGTTAATAAGCTAGTAATGGTACACAAAACACATCATACCGACATCCCATTTCAAGCCCCAAACCTTATCAACTATTTCTGTATAATCTTTCCACATTCAACACCGGAGGTGTGGTTTTTTCTGGAATTAATTTATGAATCCAATCACATGGAATACCTTGTATCTTTCATTAATCTATTCATCATTTACGCACAATCACAACACAGCATCACATTACTTGTGTGGAATTCCCTTATTAAATTCCATCAGAGCTTAAGAGGTTTAATCCGCGTGTGGAATTCTAGTGCGCTGGTTAATGTTTGGGGGCAATAAAAACCATATAAATGCTGACATCCATTTTTAATAAATATTTATCAATTTGCGCCTAATACCTGCTTGAATACCAAATTAATCAGTTAATTACACAAATCTTCGAGTACGGCGAGAAAATAGCCTACTTTTTGTCTTAATCCATCATCATCATAGAGACTGTTAGTCAATGTTATGTAAACCCCCAGCGACTGGGAATGGGTATAAGGGTATTTTTTCGATTTGAGATTAGATCTTTCTTGTGCATAACTTGAACGCTAAAAGTATCTATGATGTGAACAGTGTCTAACTCGACTACGATAGTCACGACAAAAACATGTCCCAAAAAGACTGTGCTGGCTCATATTGGGTTAAAAAGTTGTGAGAAGTCGAACGATAATCCCAGACCGAAGAGATCCGCGATGCAGATATGCATCCCGCAACTCACGGATACTCTCCGAAGCCGCCGCCGCTAACAGTGACTGGTGACCCCCTATTGGAATATCCGCACACTGCAAGAGTGTATCTTTGAGGTGAAGTTTCGGTACCACGCGATTGGAAATTCTTGCAAATTAGGCACGGAATCAAGACACAATGGGAGCATAACGATTTTAAATTAATTTCCAGTGTTAAATGCATTCGGGTATTGATTTTTCTGTCGTGTTACTGCTGGTCAAAGGCAGAGAGAAAAAAATAACCATCTGGTATCTATAATGCTTTTATTTTTTATTTATTACCGCACTTCTATATTCAGATCAACATAAAAACAAACACGTATCGAGTGCTGACAGATAACATTGTAAAATCGAATAAAAAAACGTGCGCAACCTTCGTTGGCTTTAGAACGTTTAGAAATATATCCTGAAGAATGTTACACAATATCTGGCGGTAGGCTTGGGAACTACCAACTAATTGTTTATTCCGGAGCCAATTAATTCAATATATTTGATCAACAACATAAACAAATAATATGGCAAATGAAAGTCAGATTTCGTTAGGCTAGTGATGGAAGCTATTGTTCTTAACCTTGAAAACAGCTGCGGAAGACAGAAGTGGGAGCATTTTATTTATATGCCGAGATTGAAAAGAGCACAATCTATAGGTACATCGAGTTGATTTTATCACGCAATTGCAAATTATTCTGAAGTTTGACACATTCATTGCCATTGTTTGCGCTTTAAGAGTTACAATCTATTCCTTTCTTCGTTCGTGGGTCTTAAAATATTAAATAATTATGGTGACATGCACAATAACTACATCGTTGACATATCCGAGTTGTTAACAAGCATTTTGATATGTCCGCTTAGGAATATATTATTATTTATGCATCTGCAGCAAAAGTAAGCTTGTTAGGCTTACTAATATATATCTTAAGAGCAATTAGCTCAATTAATGCACTTGCTTCTTATATTTGGTGTTGTGTTTATTAAACAATTTTCTATTTTGGCATATTGTTGTTTAAAAATCTTTCGTTTCTCTTTCAATTTATTTTTGATTTTAAATTCTGAACACGAAAATGTGAGAATCAACAAGAGCAAACATTGGTTTGCACTTTTGAGTTTTTAATGTTGTTTGAAAAGTGTGGGGAAAAAAGTATCTGCTCTCGTATGCTGCTGATATGAAACGATAAATCTTATAATTAGAAGGGGTTTTTGTATGATAACATAAGTGCAGTAAGGTTACAAAGCTTAATATGAATATTAAAGTTTTAAAATAAAACAACTACTTGAATGAACTACCACCAAGTTTGTAGTATTGGCTGGAGTTATAGCCATTTCACGTGTGCCAAGCCGATCATAAGACTCCGTTTTATACTTTCAAGTTTAAATTTAAAAACTTTTTGGCCTTGGATTGAGATTTGAACCTAGACAAAGCGTCTTCAGAAGCCAATACACTACGCATCGTGCTACTGGCGAAAAAGAAAGAAACTAAATACACGACAACAAACTTGGGTGGCTAGTCAAAATACTAGCCTCTCAGGTAATAATTGATATAAACATTAAAACCTTCATTGAGATGGACCTGACCTTGTGGTCTCAGTAGCGCGATGCCTAGTGCATTGGCTTTCTGCAAAGTAAGTTCTACCACAATTTTCGATATTAAGAATGGTCTTCAGCAGGGAGCGGTCAACTAGCCTTTTCTATTCATCATTCACAGCAGCAGCGCAGCGATCTGATAGAAAGTCTAGATCATCAGAATTCTTTTGCAGCTGCACTTCCGTTGAAAATCAACTTTCAGAAATCTGAAAGACTCTGTTAAGGACTCTATTGCATGGAGACTCAAGGGATACAAGAAAGAGCTGGCTGAAGCTGGCGTTCGTAGGGCCAAAACCACACGGACAGCCACTGGCGAATAAAAGTGTAGTAAAGTACCTTCTGGTTGGATTAGTATTTGTATTTCGACAGCATATAAATGCTGCCAGGACTAGGGGAGTTTTTGCCGTGACGAAACGGTGACAGCAGCTGGCTTGGCAGCATGGTGAAGGTGCTTTGGTACATGGCCCTCATCGGGCCGACAACGCCCCCGTGTGGTTAAACGTTGCCCATTTCAAATGGAAAAGATTAGGGTGTTTGAGAGACAGTGTCTTAGACCTTGCTTTGGATTACACAGAACACCAGAGTCGGAGTACAAACATTATTATACAAACATAATTATAAAGAGAATTGTTAATTTAAAAAAAAAGCTGATTCGGGTTCACATTGCAAGAGCGATGTCCTCGACCAAGAGCTTAATTTTTGGGGCTTATTATACCCTAACAACGATGATTATTGGAGTGTACTTTATCCTACCCGATGCATTTCCCTCCTTAGACGGGCTGGTCTAAAATAGAATGGCGATTCCACTAATCTACCATGTCGGCCGTAGGACTGTGGATAGGCGGCTCCTTTATAGTCGAGAAGTCCTCGCATAAGACGGAACAGAGCGCCTTTGGTTGAATGGGAATGAGTCCGTCCTGAACAGGAGAGACAAGATGAGACAGGGAAACCTATTCGGTGTTTGTCTGATGATAGAGAAAGTTTACAAGGACTTGTATATGTATGTACATATATGTAAAAAAAAAACTTCCTGATGTGGCTGTTCTCGTTCAATTTCAATTTATTAGGTTTAATACAAGCTAATTTTTAATCTAACTTATATGTAGCTCTTAAATCCAGTATTGAAGTGAATTGGAAAGATGATTGAGTTGGGTTTCAGGCAAGGTGAACTGAGGTTGAAGTCGAGACAGTTAATGTTACGATTAATCCTCGGAAACATGCGAGTACTAGATTCATTGGAGCCATAACAGGTACGTTAATAAACAGAAGTCAGTCTCGATACGGAGGTAGAATAAAAGGGTTATTCCAAGACAGACCACGAAGTGCGAAACATAGGAAACGAGGTTGAATGCTCACGATTCTTAATATATGTATTTGCTTATAAGAGGACCATACTTGACAGGCGTATTCAAGAAGGTGTAGAATAAAGGTTATGTATAAAGATCGGGTCACGTAGGGGTCAGAGAATTCTCTAAGCAATTTTTCAGGCACCAGACAGAAAAACTGTTGAGATCAAGTTGCAGAAGAGTGGCATCATGTGTGGAAGAAATGGTCTTGAAAAACTTTGCATCGTCGGCGTAGAGTAAAATATGGGAATGTTTAAGACCATTTCAATATCGTTAATAGCAAAAATAAAAAGGAAAGGTCCTTGTGGGACCCCGAGGTAGCTAAGAAATCATCAGAAAAGGGATATCTGAATCGAACTTTGTGGAAGAAATCCATCTTAAGAAGATAGGTTTAAGCCCAAGGTTGGACAGTTCAAATAGAATAAGATTATGTGAAATTTTGTCAAAGGCCTTACTGAAATCCGTGGAGATAACGTCGACTTCCTTTCCATTTTCTAAGGTTGACATGCTTAAGGATACGAATTCAACAAGGTTAGTTGTTGTGGACGTACCCTTCACAAAGCCGTGTTATCTAGGGCAAATGAGAGACTTACAACAAAAACTTAAAATATCATACAAAATGCTTTCAAAGCTTTTAGGAATATGTGAAAGTCTAGCAATTGGACGATAGTTTGTAAATTCACACTTTGGGCCCTTTTTACGTATTGGGGTTATGAAAGAGATCTTCCATAACTGAGGGAATTCTAGTTTGGATAGAGATAAATCGATTTTCTGGCAAGGGAAGAGAGAGTGTTGAAAAGCATTTTTTAAAAAATATGGAGGGGATACCATCTAGGCTGACGGAATTACCTGACCCACTTTTTGCATCGTAATATGAGCTTTGATCAAAATCACGAGTTCGTTTTTTTCCAAATGTAGACCTTGGCATATAGTACCTCGCGATCAAAAAAATAAATATAAGAGTGAGCAGAAATATTATTGATACCATAATTAGATGACTGATATGAAATAAAGAAAAAGTGAATAACCATTGATCTTATACAACGCGCCGGAGTGTATAATTTAAACAGCAGTTGCAAAGGAGAAACAAGAATATGACCAGTTAAACCATCACGCTCAAGAGAGATTGAAAAGTAAGCTCTCCTAGATTTCAAGACTCACAAGCTCATTGCTTAAAATTTTATAACCATACAAATGGGAAGAATAATCTTGAAAATTACCGAACCCTACATTTACTTCTACTTAAATAAATGTAATTCAAATAACACCATTCAAGAAATTTATCTAGATCCTCTTGAAGATGAAAGCAATCAGCAGGGGATTTTTATTGTCTTTTAGATTTAAGCATCATCTGCAAAGATTAAACATGATGATTGATGAATAAAAAATGTGAAATCATTGATAAATAACAAGAACAGAAGTGGCCCAAAATGACTGCCTTGAGGATTTTGGTTGATTTTCACAGATTTCTTAGGAGCGATTTTCACATACTGAACATGATTAGTCAGATAGTTTAGTAACTGACCATGAAAAGCAAAATATTGAAGCTTTTTAAGCAGTGTTTTACGATTCTATCAAATGCGTTCCGTATAAATTATATCTATCTGTTCAGGAATGCTAAATTATTATTTACTATTTTTAAATTGTTAAATTAATTAATTTTTAAAAACGTAATCTATTTTGAAATTAAATTTAAATATTTTGTAAAATTGCCAAACACAGTCGAATAATACCCTATGTATTATTAACAATTGCTTTTCAACTTATGCTAATCTTTTTAATCCTCTAAGCCGCTATTTCATATGTACTTGTTTGGACAATTAGTTTTTGGGAGATTAAGCATCATACGATGGTGCAATGGAATATTCGGTCTCTTCTTCAAGTAACCACCATCGAGTACAGTCCACCTTTTGTTGTTTGAACTACTTAGTCTTGATCTAATAGAAATTGAAATAAATTCATTTGTTATAACGTTGTGAACAATTGTATTTCATTTAACGTTTGGGAATTTGATTTCGTTTGCGAATTTTTATTGCGGATCAAAGTTGGTCCTTTTGCTAAGCCGGATTTTTTTGTAAATCGGATTTTTTGTAATCTTGTTTGAAGATACATATATGGTGGTTGCTGGATCGTTTGCATTGCTTGGACTTTTGGACTACTTGGAGCTGCAGATATTTTGGGTATTTTGGTATACCTAAAGGTAAAATTGTATCGCTTTTTGAAAATATTTTGCTGTTTGCTGGATTTGCTGTTTTGCTGGTGTTGCTGTTTGTTAGGCTTTTGGAGTGCTGTTGGGGATAGTTTGCTGCTGTTTTCTAAAAGACATTCGTGGTTAAAAGTGCATAGTGCATTTGTGGAACATACTTTATAATTTTGTTGCTCTCACGTGTTCGCTTTATACGGTTGGTTTTTAATATTAATTGAAACAATCATGCATACTCTAAGACAGGCGCGTGGACATTTAAAGGGTTCGATAACGCGTGCGCATGCGTTTATCTTAGAAGTATCCGATGACGATATAGATAATTTAGAAACACGGTTAGAACGGTTAGAGGAAACGTGGAAGGATTTTTGCGCTAACCATAATGAGTTTTTTCAATATTCCGAGGAAGAGGGATACGGTGATCCCGAAATCGATTTTGTAGCCACGGAGAAAAAATATCTCGATGCGAAAAGTGCATTTGTGAAGGCGATTCGAAAGAACACTCCTTCATCTCCTCCGCTTCCTCCTCCGCGTGGTCAAGCAAATGGTGATTCTTCGGATTTCTTAAGCAATCCATTCACGATTTCCGCTGCGAAACCATCGAGCGAAATTGAGTTGCCAAAGTTTAAAATAACTCCCTTCGGTGGCGATTACCGCGAATGGCCTGAATTTCGGGACATGTTCCTAGGAAGCATCGGTTGCAAGGAAAAACTTCCGGGTGCTCAGAAAATGCGTTATTTAAAATCGTTTTTAACTGATGAAGCTGCAAAACTTTTAAACGGTATCGAGATAGCGGATTGCAATTATGAGCAAGCATGGGAAAAGCTTGAGCGTCGGTATAATAAGCCGTTATACATTATAAACGCGCATATTGAAAGTTTTATGAAGATGCCAACGGTGGTTGTCGCGGACAGTGGACATTTGCGTCGGTTAGCTGATAAATCAGATGAAATTATCCGTGGTTTGAAGGCTCTGAAATCTGAAAGCAGAGATCCTTGGCTGATTTATCTCTTGCTAAGTAAAACCGACATCGAAACGCGGAAGGCTTGGGCTCTTCATAACAACAATTCGGAAAAAGCGACCGTTCAAGAACTAATCGACTTTTTGGAAAAAAGATGTGATGCTTTAGAAGCATGCTCGTCAAAATCTAGTGATTTGAAAAATCGTGGCAATAAACAAATAACGCGTTCGGGTAATTCTTCGAACAATATAAAAAGCTTTGCCGTTTCGAATTCCGTGTGCCCTATGTGCAAAGGAAACCATGTGCTACCGCAGTGTTCTCAATTTCTTGCCCTACCCATTACCTCTCGTCGTAGTTATGCTAGGGATCATAAACTCTGCTACAATTGTTTAGGAAGCAACCATTCATCGTCGAGATGCCGTTCAAAAACTCGTTGCCCTCACTGTAGCATTCGTCATCATGTTCTTGTGCATTTGGATTCTCCTGCACCAGGTTCTGAAACTAACAATTTGTCTACAGAAACTTCCTCGCCATCTCAAGGTTCCTCGTTATCGATTGTTAGCAATCACATTCAAAATGAAATTCGTCCCTCCGGTATTTTGCCTACAGTTGTTGTCCAGGTTACAGATACTCTTGGTAACAAACATCTTTGTCGCGTTCTGCTCGATACGGGGTCCCAAGCTTCTTTTGTAACTGAAGGTTTGGTGAAAAGGTTACATCTTCGCCGTCGTCACGCTCGTGTTCCTATTTCTGGAATCTCTTCGCTGGAAGCTGGTGTTACACAGGGCGCCGTAACCCTTAATCTTAAATCTTGCTTTGATTCAAATGAAATGGATGTCGAAGCCTTCATTTTGAATCAAATAACTTCAAAAACTCCTCTTTTGCCTCTTGATTTTGATAAATCTTTACTGTTGAATGATTTGAGATTGGCCGATCCAGGTTTCAACGTCCCAGGTCCTATTGATATTTTGCTAGGATCTGATAAGGCCTGGAGTATTTTGCTTGATGGTCGTCGCACTGATAACAACGGTAACTTGATTGCCCACAATACCATTTTTGGATGGGTTATAACCGGTAAATCTCCGATCAAGGAAATTGTTTCCTTGCCTGTAGGGATTGTGCAGGATGTTGATGTTCTTCTGAAATCATTTTGGGAAATTGAAGAACTTCCTCACAATACATATTCGTTGAATTCTGGTGATTTTGCAGACGCTCATTTTTGTAAGACTTTCTCTCTTGCGCCTGATAACAAATATATTGTGGAGTTGCCTTTCCGTCAAAAGGATGTTACTTTTAGTAACACTCTCGCTGGAGCATTGTCTAGGTTGTTTGCTATGGAACGTCGCTTCTCTCACCAGGAAAATCTTCGCTCGGAGTATTGTCGTTTTATGAAGGTGTACCAGGAGTTGGGGCACATGCAGCGTATTCCAGAAAACGAGATTGAACCTACTTCTGGGCAGACTTTCTATTTGCCTCATCACGCGGTGGTAACAAACAAAATTCGGGTCGTTTTCGATGGGTCTCATAAGGATGGAAGTGGTACCAGCTTGAATGAGATGCTATATGTAGGAACTCCACTCCAGCGTAATTTGATAAACGTTTGTTTGCGGTTTAGAGTTCACAAATTCGTTTTTTGTGCTGATATTGTCAAGATGTTTCGCCAAATTTGGGTTGACAAGAAACATCGTGATTTTCAACGTATTGTGTGGCGAGAAAATCCTGATGAACCTGTTGGACACTATCGGCTGTGTACAGTCACCTATGGTACTTCACCTGCTCCATTTTTGTCGATGCGAGTTTTGAAACAACTTGCCCTAGATTACGCACATCAGTTCCCTATTGCATCGCATTCTTTATTACATGATTTTTATGTTGATGATATCATGACAGGCTCAGATTCCGTATCAGGTATTTTAGAATTGAAAGCAGAGTTGATCGAGTTGTTGTCCTGTGGGGGTTTGCAGTTGAGTAAATGGAGTTCAAATTGTTGGCCAGTTTTACAGGGATTGGATTGTGAACCAACAGTTTCTCTTGACTTGGATGGCGCTGACAATTGCACAAAGGTTCTCGGACTAGTATGGAATCCTCATCGTGACATCTTCACCTTCAAAATATCTTTAGAGAAAAAATCGCCGTTGTCGCCCACTAAGCGAATGTTGTTGTCAGAGATTTCGAAAATCTTTGACCCCCTGGGTTTCCTAGCTCCGGCCACAATTTTGTTTAAAATGCTGTTCCAAGAATTATGGGTACATGAAGCGAAGATCGGATGGGATGATCCACTGCCACGTGAAATAGCTGACAAATGGATTTCCTACCGAAAGGATTTGCTCTTCTTCGAAAAGGTTGAAATTTTGAGAAGGTTTACGTTAAATTCGAAGCATTTTGATCTGATAGGATTCTCAGATGCATCCGAGAAGGCGTATTCGGCGGTTGTCTACATTCGCAGTACATCTGAGAGAGGAGAGATCGAGGTTCAACTTGTCGCTGCTAAAACCCGCGTCGCACCTGTTAAGCAGTTAACTATTCCCCGTCTTGAGCTTTGTGGGGCACTTCTGTTGACTCGCTTAGTAAAATTGGTTCGCTCTTCCTTAGATATTAAACCTACCCAGACTTTTGTTTTTTGTGACTCGCTGATTGTATTAGCTTGGCTTTCCTCTCCTCCTCGTCGATGGAACACCTTCATTGCCAATCGTACCGCTGAGATTCTTGATGTTCTACCCCGTTCCGAATGGAACCACATTCGCTCTGAGGAAAATCCAGCTGATTGTGCATCGAGAGGGGTTGAGCCTAGGAAATTGTTGCAGTTAGATATTTGGTGGAAAGGTCCAGATTGGCTTTGCATGGAATTCGATTCTTGGCCTGTTTCAGCTGTAAAGGAGGAACTAGAAGTGCCTGAGAGGAGAAGGCAAACTGTTGTTGCTAATATATTGTGTGTTCAAGAAGGGCTTATCGAAAAACTAGGAAAACGAGTCTCTTCCTGGTTCAAAGTTCTTCGAATTGTAGCTGTTTTCGTTCGTCGAGCCAGGAATGCTAAACTTCCTCCAGAGGAACGTATGAGAGGTTTCTTACGCTCCTCAGAGTTGCTTTACGCAAAGCAGAAATGTATCTTATGGGCTCAAGAGGAGTTTTCCGAGGAGATACAATCTTTGAAAACCGGAAAATACATCTCTAGTCGTTCTAAACTCTCATCTTTGTCGCCCTTTCTGGATGATGCTGGGCTGCTTCGTGTCGGTGGAAGAATTTCCAATGCGGTTGATGTTTCCTATAGTTTAAAACACCCTATTATATTACCGAAGGGACATGCTGTTTCTCGATTAATTATTCAGGATGCTCATACTAAATTCCTTCACGCAGGTGTATCGGAACTTTTTTCCTTGGTACGGCAGGAGTTTTGGATTTTCGGAAGCAGAAACCATATAAGAAAAGTTGTTCGAGAATGCTTGAGTTGCTTTCGGCAACGTCAAGCCACGTCATCACAACTCATGGGAAACTTGCCTTCTTCTAGGCTGTCACCATCCTTTGCCTTCGATCGTACGGGCTGTGACTACGCTGGACCGATAACACTCCGACTCGCAAAAGGAAGAAACCCAAAGTATGTGAAAGGTTACTTCGCATTGTTTGTGTGTATGGCGACAAAGGCCTTACATTTGGAAGTCGTCAGTGACCTATCTACAGATGCCTTTTTAGCAGCGTTGAGGAGATTTGTGGCAAGGAGGGGAAAATGTAGTGTCATCTATTCAGACAACGGCACGAATTTCCAAGGAGCGGCGAGAAACTTGTGCGAATGGTACAAGCTGGTACGATCCCAGGAACACAACCATCAAATTTCTGCAACATTGGCAGCTGATGGTATTAAATGGGAGTTTATTCCTCCATATAGTCCTCATTTTGGGGGTCTCTGGGAGGCGGGGGTAAAAAGTGTTAAACAGCACCTCCGGCGAGTGTTAGGAAACAATGTTTTGACTTTTGAGGAGATTTCCACTTTGCTTTCCCAAATTGAAGCATTATTAAATTCAAGGCCTCTTTGTGCTATTTCTGATACAGACTTTAACCCATTAACACCGTCCCATTTTCTTATAGGTAGACCATATACGGCGATACCGGAGCCCAGCTGTCTTGAGATACCACTAAATAGACTTGGAAGGTGGCAACTCATACAAAATATGATGCAAGGTTTTTGGCGTCGATGGCACATTGAGTACCTAACTTCACTTCAAGAGCGCTCTAAATGGCAAAAGAAGACCCCGAATTTTAAAGTTGGTGATCTAGTCGTCATAAAAGAGCTCAATATGCCCCCATCCAGATGGGCTCTAGGACGAGTCGAAATCCTTCATCCCGGTGAGGATGATCTGGTTCGTGTAGTATCCGTTCGCACCAAAAATGGAATATTCAAGCGCCCAATAACGAAGCTGGCTATTCTACCTTGTTCCTGAAATTCCTTCAGGGGGGCCGGCGTGTTCAGGAATGCTAAATTATTATTTACTATTTTTAAATTGTTAAATTAATTAATTTTTAAAAACGTAATCTATTTTGAAATTAAATTTAAATATTTTGTAAAATTGCCAAACACAGTCGAATAATACCCTATGTATTATTAACAATTGCTTTTCAACTTATGCTAATCTTTTTAATCCTCTAAGCCGCTATTTCATATGTACTTGTTTGGACAATTAGTTTTTGGGAGATTAAGCATCATACGATGGTGCAATGGAATATTCGGTCTCTTCTTCAAGTAACCACCATCGAGTACAGTCCACCTTTTGTTGTTTGAACTACTTAGTCTTGATCTAATAGAAATTGAAATAAATTCATTTGTTATAACGTTGTGAACAATTGTATTTCATTTAACGTTTGGGAATTTGATTTCGTTTGCGAATTTTTATTGCGGATCACTATCTGATTACCTTCTTCAATGATATTAACAAGGAAATTTGTAAATAAAGTGAAATTAATTGCTGTTGACTTACCACTGATATACGTGTGTTGAGAAGATGATATACATTTTTTCACAGCTTCATATATCCTTTTCTTAACCAGAAATTCAAAAACTTTTGAAACTAACTCTGATTTTGCCTATAATTCTATGAATGAACTCTTCCAGGAGTCTAGAAACACACCCTTTGCCTTTTTTAAATTTCAGCACTTTTACATTATCTATTTTAGGAGATTGTGCACGTCCAAGCCTCCGTCGATCACTTTTGTCGTTTGCTATTGGAAACAATTGAGTGCATTAAGACCCATGAAGCATCTAAATGCCACGTCATCATTGAGCAATGAATATTGTATAAGTCGATGGGAGCAGCTTCAAAACCATTACGAATGTGTTGCATCGATTTTAAAACAAAGCTTGAACTCGTTTCTCCAGGAGTACCTATGACCCTGTTCATTTTCCGAAACAAAAGATTTGAGAACAATAGTTTTTAGAGAGAGAAGATTCGCCATTTTTGGGAACAGGCTGTATAAATAATGTTTTCCATAAACTCGAAAAAATATTAGTAGAATAGGAAAGAAGAAAAAGCTAATTAATGGTTCTGCAGGCGTTGAAGAACACTCTACCAAAGCTATAGGAGGGATACTATCCTGGCCAGCGGATTTGTGTATATAGAAATTTTTCAGTACTCTTGAAACTTTATGAGTTTGAAAGAAGATTTGTCCCATAAAATCGTGTACACTCTCAAGTACAGGAGAATTCAGACAATTTAAGGCAGCATTAAATTAATAGCAAACTATGCTGCAAGCAAATTTTTTTCCCCGTGAGTTGACAAACGAGTGTCATTGAAGACGTTGGAGCTTTGGAACCGAAGACGAGAATTATTTCGTAATGTTTTTTACAAAAACACCAAAAGTTTTTACTACTTTTGGCATATTGTAGTATTTTTACCCTTAATTGTTGGTCATGCAAAAATTTGGTTCGTCGAATATGATCATCACATGTCTTTCTAGCTTGTTTGAAATTATACCTGTTTTTCTCGGTTGGGATGGCTTTATATCATCCGAAACTTATTACTCTAACCCTACGAACCTCGTTACAGCTCGAATCGAAATATGAATTCTCTTTTGTTTTGATAGATTTTTCCCTATTGGAAAAAAAAATTCTTATTCCGAAAAAAAAAATTAATTACAGGTCTTGCACTTACGATTTTTTTGCTTCAAATCGAAATATAAATTCATGAGATTTGAATATTGTATATGTTTAGATATTAGAGATCTTGTAATTGAAATTTTGAAAATGAGTAGATCTGGCCAAGAGGCTTTGATGAGACCGTAGAATTTCAAAAATAATCTCAGTATGTGTCAAGGCCCAGATATCGAGAAGTGAACATTGCATGCAGATCAAGACTTTCAATTTGTAGTACTCCCAGGCATAATAGTTAGTGCATGGATTTACTTCTAACCCTCTGTTTCATAAAAAAAAAAAAAACAGGGGTACTATTTCTAAGGAAAAAGTGACAAAGATTATCTCCTATAAAGTGCTTCCCATCTTAGCGGTTTGAACTTGGCAGAAAATTGAAGGACTCCTACATTCCTGCCGACAGCAAAATGGAATGGTTGGGTGTTATAAGTCACTATGGTTCATTTCCTCTACGAGTCGTTGGCCTCCAATTAATTTTTTTATATGAATCCATTAAAGAAGATAAATATACATATTTAAATATTCACAAACAAATATACAAATTGAATCACTTCTAATGCATGAATAACCTCAATTAACCCAGTGTGCTAGAAATACACTATAAATTTATCCAGCGCGGTTTTTCCCCATATACAAGACGCAAGCCCTCTCTAAGCTTAAAAAAAATTATGCACAGTTTGAATTTCAGCTTGCTTTAAATACAAAACTGAGGTTTTGTTTATTTAAGACAACAATAATCTTGATATTATTGTATTGTACGAGTATCTAATCGAACAGTCGGTACTTAATGGTGTTATTATTTTCAATCGGTCACCTTATTTGCATATTGTTGTTGTCATTGTTTCTTACACCGATATAGAAATTCTAAGCAATTAGTAGCATTTTTGGCGGTCTAGAGAATGTGGGCATTCCAACGAAGATCGTAGTTGACACACATACCGAGAACTGAGAGCTTTTCGGCATTTTTGATGCAAGCGCCATTCAAGGACAATGACACAAGGATAAGAGAAACATTTGGCTTCAACGACAAAGTTAATCATTAAGTTTTCGAAACATTAAACTGCACACAATTTTGTATACCCCAAATGACAATGCTGTAAAGATTAAAGTTTAATGAGCTTATCATACGATATCGTTGCAAATCTTCTTCCGAAGGAAATAGACATAAATTAGAGAAGGAGTATGAAAATCTGATTAAAGAGTCTTCGGCAAAACAATGAAGTAGATTAGAAGTTTCAGATAAGAGATCATTTATAAAAATGAGGAAGAGAGTCAGAGACAAAACGGAGCCCTGGGGAACACTAGCATTTATTTTGTGAAGATCAGAACCGTCCAATACAATATGTATAATGTATTGAATGATCTAGAAGGTAATTTCTAATCCAAAGAATAAGGATTTCGTTGATACCAAACGCACGCAATTTCGATACGAGAGCCTGGTGCCAAACTCCATCAAATCAAATGCCTTAGGGTACAAACAGAGTGGAGCGGAGAGCAAAGCTGTGAAATTCATCAGAGCAAAGAGCAAAGGGCTCGAGCAGCGAGCAAGGATGATGACTAGCCAGAGTGAGGAGCAAGGAGCAAGAGCAAAGTAGAAGAAAACAAGCAAGAGATTATTCTTTTTCATTTAAATATTTATATTTTTCAAAAAAAAAATGGATTCTACTAATTTGAATCTGTACTTTATTGAAAACCGATTCTTCACCATATGATATTTTCTGAAATGCAGAAACAGGAGTGAAAGGATTCATGTTATTAACCAATTGCAGGCTTTTCTTAGAGAATTTCACCATTTATTCTAAGAGCTACGAGAAACTCTGACGAAGAATTGAACAGATTTCATAGCCAACCCAATTATAGTCAATAAAACAACTTGCACTTACTTTAAATACAAAAAACAGATCGAAATTTCAACCACTTCTAGTTAAAAATCGCAGCGATGAGAGCGGCGAAATCAAACATGTTTGAAATCGCCGCTTTGCTCTCTTGACGGCTCTTTGCTCTATCTTCGAACTACGCTGCACTCTGTGTGCTACCCTTTCAATACACGTGTTTGATTTATCCGCTACTCTTTGCTCGCTGCTTTTGCTCACTCGCTGCTCCACTCTGTTTGTACACTTGCTTTCTCCAAAAAAATGTAAAGATCTGTATTGTCGGTAATTCAGAAGCTTTCGGTCTTCGAAATATTTCTTGAGCTGATGATTGATCACTGTTGAACAAACCCAAGTTTTATTGTACTAATATACGATTGCTGCGCCACCTTACAAATTAATTTATCACTACATTAACGATAATAATGTGTTACAATTTGACGACACTATGATTACTTGTAACTTAACTTCCTTTTACGTTTCTTCTTCTTGAATTAACCTTAATAAAGATAAGTCACTTTGAATATATGTATATATAAAGAGTAATCTTCTTTTATTTCGACCATCATACTTTAGGAGTATAATTTCCAACAATAACCGATTCTATGACCTTGGAAAAAAGACATGTAAGTGCAAGGCAAAGCTTACCCAGCGAGAAAGAACACTTCTTCAGAAGAATGAATGATTCAACAAACAAAGGTTAAGATATACGAATTCTCTAAAACACATCCTCCGAGGATGACCTCAGTAGCACAAAGTTGAATAATACCTAAAAAAAAAACAACTAGAAAATTGTTACTCTGAAATATATGCTAGTATTCCATTACTATTTGATGCGTAATTGCTTTAATTTAATACCAACGGGGTTCCATTTCATCCAAAGATCGAACGAATTTTTTTTTATCGAAATTCAATTCATATACTCATATTTAATTATGGATTTGAAACATTTTGTTTGGTGATACAGTAATCAGTGTTGGAACTTCTAAAGCAAGATCGTTTGATAAACGATGTCAGCGCTACTGCTACAAGGTAACCAGTTTTGGTAACAGATGTGTGTTGATCAAATTCGCGCCACACTATCACCAGATTTTCAGTGTATTTCTTAATTAATTCGAGTTTGTCACACTTTGTTATGCATAAATAAACTCTTGAAATTTCAATTTATATTTTCGACTTTTGAACTAGTTTTTTTTTTGTTTATCCGTTTATTTATATCTTCCAACCAAAATACATTGTCAGAAATGTCTTGTGGAAAGGTTAAAGGTATTTTAGGACAAAGATTTGGTAGGAATGAAATGTCAGAAAATAGAACGATTTGTCAATCGTGCATAAAGTAAGTTTGAATAGTTAAAGTATTCAAGGCTATACAGGCTTAAG
This sequence comes from Philhelius festivus, assembly GCA_963931855.1. Lineage (NCBI taxonomy): Eukaryota > Metazoa > Arthropoda > Insecta > Diptera > Syrphidae > Philhelius > Philhelius festivus. The sequence goes on from OZ007555.1 coordinate 152,023,723, forward strand.
GCTTCGATCATAATTATCATCAAAACTAATTCATTCGATTGCCTCTGACAAATCACCATATTTCGATCACAAAGCTGTCAAAATAAATGATGAGACGAATTCATTAATGTCAAACGTGCATATAACGTGGTTTTAAAAAATAAAAAAAATTCAAGCCGTTGGTCTGTCATTTATTGATAATTTAATTTAATTTAATAGAAAAGAATTAGAAGTTCTATAATACATTTGTTTCAATGTTTTTAAAATTTCAATTTGAACTTTTGTTTATAAAACTTTATTAAAGTTGAAAATATTGTAATATTTTTTGCTAGGTTCTTTAAATAAAACTTATTACTCCTTTTAGAATTTCTTCTTTATTTACACTTTTCAAATCAAAACAATAAATCTCAATTTGTAATCAACTCCAATACTTTTGTTCAAACTTAAATCACACTTCCTTAATTCCACAATCCAATAGTTCAGCTTTGCACACTTTCATAATCGAAAATAAACTGTGTTCCGCTCACCGTGAACACTCCCTTATATACTCAAACCAGTTGTTCTCGAAGGTTCTTGTCTAGAATATTCTATTTGCTTGGAATAAGGGGAAATTCATATGGAGATAGAATGTTCTAGTAGTTTGGAATAAGGGGAAATTTAGATGCGATGGAAAAGAGCTTTTTTTTGTTCCTTCATAAAGCAGATATGTAATTCCCAACAGATGGCGCTGTAGGAGTATAAAGCTCTGTTCGCAACAATATATACAATCCATGGTATAAAATACAGTGGATTCCATTTTTTTTAATTTCAAAAATGGCGTTTGAAATCAAAAATTATTGCAAATTTGAGAACAATATGGTAAGAAACGGCACGATCATTTATTAGTCATGAAGATCCGATAGAGAAATGTTTACGTAAATACAATGAAAAATTTCATTTATTCAACGATTTTTTCATACAAATTTTCATGCATGAAATCATATTTGTAATCAAGCTGTCAAGAAAACAACACTTATTGTATTCATACGTATAAAACTGATGAAATTTCTCGCCTAGAATTTTAACTCAACCCGCATGGAAAGGTGAAAACCAGCAAAAATATAAGTTAAACTGATGTTACTCGTAGCTGTCAAATTATTTCTTCATTTATTTGTGGTTTTCATTGGAAATGAGTAATTGCTTATGAAGGCGCGTGGTAAATGAAGAAAAATAAACTAAGCTACTGTTTGTAATTTTCAAATGAAAAAGTGGAGAGCGGTGAACAAGAGCTGGACCAAATGCGAATGGTTAAAAAGTACCAGTATACACGTTTCGCCGTACATTCAATACTGCATCGGAAGCAATTATGCTTTATGCAGCTCAATCGTGACCTTGGCAAATATCTGATACCACAAAAAAAAGGCTAAAATTTTAAATCTGACATCACTTACACTCCATTTCAACTAAATCGTCAAATTATCGTACAGTATCACAGAAAAACATAATCCGAAGAGTAGCATTCGCCGTAGTTAAATCTTATAGTTCATGATTTGATGAATGGAAAAATTTAGCTAAAGAATGTGCGCTTGAATAATGTCTGGATAACATGGATACTTCACCTAGATTCTTTACTTGAAAGTCTACATTTAAAAATAAGAGAGGATAACATCGGAAAAGCAAAAAGCTCGTTACTTTTTGTTTAACTAGTAGAACTCTCCTAGATGGAGCCTACGTCTTTGAGATAGAGGTAGACATGTAGAGAGAATATGGGGAATCGTTATTTCCTTGTCCATACAGCTTCTGCAAAAATCGTTGAGAACTATCCGAGTCTCGTTGCATGTTTATCTACCTATTGGACAGTGCCCGGTTATAGTACCTATAAAGGAGCCGATCTGCTTAGAGAAAGCTGAACAGGGTTTGGCCAGATCTGTTTTGTCGCTAGAAAATTGGTGATGTTTGTTTTCTCAAAGCATCTTGTTTTCAGGATAAATTTACATGTAGGCATGTAGTTCAACTTTTGGTGAGTTCATCAATTTCGTGAGCTTTACAATTTCGTGGAATATCTCAAAGGTGAATGTGTGCTATCTTCTTGAGAGATGATCGGCAGTTAAGCTGCTATAAAGTTTAAAACTTGATAGCGACCTGGCTATCTGAGAAGATGCCGATATCACTATTAGTTATCACATTCTCCTTCAGCCCAGACAGGACTTCTTTTATCGCCAAAAGCTCCGCCTGGAACATAGTGATTAGGAAGACCAGTATCGGAGGGGTGTTAGATGAAACAGAAGTCATGCGAATTACTCCACTCCATGCACAGGCTGGGCGTTGGACCTTGTTTAGTTTTTCACAGTTTGTCTTTTATCTAAAGTGGTCTACCATTCTGTTATATGTAGCTTAAGTTACAATCGGCGTTGTAGCCGAAATAACCAATTTATTTCCAACGGCTTTTTTGCATGAGTGACCTTCCTTACTTTGCCATTTAAGTTACGTTTTTAGCTTAACTTCATATCTAAAATAACACCTAAGTATTTCGGTCTTTTTAAAAAATTTAGTGTTATATCTATATCTATACTATTATATAAAAGCGAAACCATTTTAAAGATTGATACGCACGATCTCAGAAAGTAGTCAACCGATTTATTTGAAATAAATTTTATTATTTTCTATATTGTTATAAGAGTGTTTATGGCTATAATGTTTTTTCATTAATAATTTGTCAAACTTAAATATTATTGATTTTACATTTTTTGTCCATTTTTTTTCATTAGTTGACTTATACAACCACTCATATCTTAGAACCTACACAATAATCAACAAAGATTAGCATTGCTTCATAAAGTCAATATTGTTGCGCAAATTTTAAGCCCAAAATCACTTCTTAGTTAAACATACAACCTCAGAAATAAATAAAAACAAAATATAAAATTATAAACTTTTTGAATTCATTTTATCCAGGAATTAGATTTCATCACAATCGTGAGGTCGCTGCTTTGTTTCATTTCATTATCATTCCAACAATTTTAATTTTCTTTTCTTCCCGCTCCCATACTCTCTCTCACTCTCTTAATATCTTTTCCATTCAATAGTTACGTTATTTCTCTTACCTACCTCCCTACAATCAGTGCTGCCGTTTTAGTGACTTTGTCACTATATTTAGCGGAATTTTCTAAAGTTTAGCGACAAATTATTATTTTTTGTCACTAGATAATTCTAGTTACTATTCTAGCGACTTTTTGCAAGAGCATATTTTTTGTAAATATTACACCCCTGGTGATGTTACATCCCTGGCATTCGAGTTTGGCACTTACGAAATGATATTCGATTGACTCTTTTTTTACCACGACCACTGAACTGAATTTGAAACTTCACCACACAAAAGAAGACCGAAACGAGGGGGATTGCGAGTGAGCGGGTATATGTTTTAGAAACTAGACTACCTAGTAATTTCGTTTCTATGATTTATTTTATGTACCTACAATTTTAACTGTAATTGTTTTTGTTTGGTTTTGTTGAGTCGGCCGCAGTGGAGATTTCGGAAGTATATTTAACTTTTTTTGCAAGCATGTACGAGTATATGTACTTGTTTTCAAAAAATAACTTCAATAATGCTTTAGATATTGAAGTCAATGAAATTGATGGAGATGCTATAATGGCTATAATTATTTATGATTGATTATTTTTATAATAAGTATTTGAAGTTATTATTGAAACTTCTTTACTTTTTATTTAAAAAATGAAAAATAGTAATATTTTCTAGACCAAATTTGTTTTTTCTTAAGATTTTTATGTTAACTTAATGCTTATAAGTTTTTCTTTACTATACAAAATAATTTTTTTTGTTATAATTAAATATTTTTTTTTTGATGTGTAGATACTGGAAATTTTTTCTAGTTACTTTTTTTCAAAATTTTAGCATATCTAGCGGATTTTTAAGGTCGATCTAGCGACTCTTTTTTTTGGCTTGCGGAAACACTGCCTACAATTTTTCTGTATTGTATAGTTTATCTAATTAATCGACACACACACACATTTTTTTTGTTTCTCTTTTTACTTGCGATATAAGTAGGTAATAGGTACTAACTATAGAGCAAGTTCTGCATTTGGAAAAAAAATCGAACTCGAGATTTTGATCAAAGTTGACATTACGATGATAGCGAAGACGAATAAAGTGGGTCCGACGATTCCGTCTGTTTGTCTGTATGCCTGTATGTCCGTATGTCTGTATGTCTGTACCTCGATCTAGAGCCTAAGCCACTGGAGCTATTTTCTTTAAACTCGGTACTTAAGGGTCTTCGGTGATTCTCTAGAGGAGAAATTGAAATTTTTTTTTTTAGCTCTAAAACTAACAGTACCATCCCATACACCCGTAATGCATAATCTTACTTATGTCGAAAATGGCTCTAACGATTTTGATAAAAAAAAATAGGTGTGATATTATGGACACGGACTACATTTTGGTAAAAAAATGTTTGGGGGAAATGTTATTAACGGTACCTGTCATAAAACGGTTTTTTTGATTTACGAATTTCTCATCAACAGCTCTAACGATTTTAACCAAGGTTTTTATGCGTGAGCTTCTGTACACTCGAAAAAAGATAATCTAAAATTTTTTTCGAAAAAATAGTTTTTTGATTTTTATAAAACTAATATAATTTTTTTTTGAAAATTCAATATCTAGAAAACGAATACACGAATAAATTTTTAAATTACGTTATAAAATGTATTTTATTGAATACTAATAACTTGCATATCATTTTTGTTTATACAAATTTTAAGGACGATTTAGTACACAAAAAACATTATCAGTGCGTCTGTATGTCCGTACCTCTCTCTACAGCCTTACCCACTGGCCATATGTTCTTCAATCTCGGTAGTTAAGGGACTTCAGTGATTCCCTAGAGGAGAACTTGAAATTTTTTTTAGCTCCAAAACTAACGGTACCCCCCATACACCCGTAATGCATAATCTTATTTATCTCGAAACGGTTCTAACAATTTTGATAAAAAAAATTAGGTGTGATATCATGGACATTGGACATGGATTACATTTTGGTGAACAAAAATTTTGGGCAAAATGTTAATAACGGTACCTGTCATAGAACGGTTTTTTGAATTTTTGACTTTCTCATCAACAGCTCTAACGATTTTAACCAAAAATTTTCAGCAGGAGCCCCCTTAAGTTTAAAATAATATTGTATATAAAAATATTCGAAAAAAAAAACTATTTCTAAAATTTATACTACCTATACTTAAAATTTGGCATCCCAAATTTTGTTCCCGAAAATTTTTAAGGAAATTTGTCATATGAAAAATTACTTAAATATTAAAAAGATTAATCAGACGGCAATTCCATACATTTGAACATTTTTATCTCATTAAATCTATGTTTTATGTTTATAAAATGTATTTTAAATTCCAAAGTACTTTTACATAAGAGCAAGTTTGTGCGATCCAGTCGTGCATTTTATTTTTTAAGTTACTTGAATACAATCAATAGCATTTTGGGTGACAAAAATGGACATTCAATTGACTACAGTGCCGTGCACATGAACTATTCTATAAAAGCGAAACCATTTTAAAGTTTGGGTTGAATGATTTCAGAAAGTAGTCAACCCGTTTATTTGAAATAATTTTTATTATTTTCTATATTGTTATATTTATTATATGCACAAAAACATGAACAAGCTCTTTTTTTTCAAGTGTGAAAGAGAATCTAATTCGATACGGTATGTTATACATATAAACTAAAATTAATATTATTGTAGCAAATATGCTCAGTCCCATTGAGAAATGTTTTAATATGCTAATATTAATATTAAGAAAATATTCGTAGTTACAATTTGCGAAGCAACGCGAGTACGGGTCGGCTAGTCTTTAATACAAGGTGGGGCAAAATTAACCATCCAATTTTGTTTTTGAAGTACTTTTGTACTAAATAAAAAAAATGATTTTGAGAGATGAAAATGTTAGTTTGGACCTTACATTTTTTTCTGTTAAGTAAAAAAATGATATCCGTCAAGTGACTGTCGCCAGTATTGGTACACATTTGTGCCTGTTTTATCGGATTTTCTACGAATGTTTCAAGATTTCCGGTGATAACTGTTCGCATTCCTGTCGAATATTCTCCTTAATGGCTGTGGTTGTCGGAGGCTTGTTGGCATAAACACGCGACTTCAAGTAGTCCCAAAGAAGGAAGTCTGGGATGGTTAAATCGGTCATGTCAAATCACCAAAACGGGAGATTACGCAACCAGGAAACACTTCTTTCAAAGTATCTATTGTGGCTCGTGCTATGTGTGCGGTTGGACCGTCTTGTTGAAACCACATGTTTACCAAGCACCGCTCATTCAATTCCAGCACTAAGGAATCGTTTATTATGGCCATATAGCGTTCGCCAATTTCTTATTGAAATTACCACTTAAGTACCTATGATGATTTTCGACACAAAATCATACTCTTCGTTGTTGAGATTGAGGATGGCTTGATATACGACGGACGGTCAGTACTTAGGTATTAACTGAGGGATTGGTTGCACTTTCCACGGGAACATGAGTATTTCACTGAAATTCGCAGTAGGGTCCGCCTGGTGATGTCTAATTGCGTGGTTAACCGTCTGGTTGATGTTTCTTGGTTCTGAGCGACATCGGCAGACACAGACGCGATATTCTCGGCCAAACGACCGATCCGGTGGCGGCCAAACCCTGAATGGTCTTCTGTGATTCCAGTTCGTTCGAGTCGAGTAGCGAAGCGCTAGGAAATAGACGTTAAAATTTTCGTTGCGCTGACGCCAACTACCAATTATTTGTCAAAAAAATCGACATAATTATTTCACATTCTTGCGGAGTATAGCGCTTAATTGTTTGTCTGTTTGTATATTGCAGCTGTCTAGTACACAAATGTCAACGTAAGAATGATTGACGTAAGACGCCATTTGCAAAACTTATAACATCTTCCGATAGGGTGATTAATTTTGCACCACCTTGTAGAAGTAGGATCAATATGAGGAATTTTGTATATTCTAGAAAAGAGAACAAGATCAGTGTCATGAAGATTGACCCCCAGTCCATACCGATCTGCATAGTTTATGAGGATATGTAAAGCCTAAAGCATTTAACGTATTAAGATGCTTTACTGCTACGGCTATAGCAACCTCGTCCGCATAGGAAATCACCCTGCAACTCTCCGCTTTCAGGCTGGTCAGCAGCTGATTAACTTCCAAGTTCCAACGAAGGGGAGATGGAACACCGCTCTGAAAGAATTTGTATAACCAATGAATATTTAGTTGCTAATGAACGAGATTGAACTAAGAGAAGGTCGTGATGGAACATATAGTTAGTAGACATTATAGCTATGTCGTTTAAATGCTTTTTCTTAAATGGATCAAAGTTTTGAGGAAAAATAATGATAGACTGATGGATCTGAGATCTTTGGGGTTTACATGGGAGCATGTGACAGTTTTGGGTGTATAAATAACTTCAAATTCTCTAGTTTCGTTCCTAGCTTTATTAGATTTTTCATCAGCATTCAACTCAGGAAATTAATCTGTTTTGAGCCTCAAGCTTATTTCTGTATTCAACTTTGCAAAGATAAAATCAGTTAAAAAAGGAATTTAATATGTATATTCCTCGCTTTGTAATTGAGCTAACTCGTTACTTGGTTTTTTGTTCCACGCCATAGCAAAATAAAATGAGGAAAACTCTATAAAATTTCATTTGAAGATGTTACCTATAAATGTTAAGGAATTCATAATTCATATATAGGATGCAGGATAGTTGGGCTTTCATTTTTATAATTAACACGAAAATCATTTGAAATGCCTTTCAAATCAATTCATTAATCATTCAATTCACGAACTTACTGGCATCCGCATTTTTAAAAGGATGATAATACTCGCAGGCATATATATATACTCGTAAATATTAAAATCTCAACGCATGCACAGACCTATGCGCACAAGCAGCATATCAATCATAAATAAATCACCCAACAAAAATAGGTAGTCAAGAAAATCTCTCGAAAAGGCCTTTCAAATGGAGGAAATATTTTTCTAAAATTTATTGACCACTTTCAAAGATTTGAAAGATTATAAAACCAGAAATAAAAACAACAAAACAACAAGTTAAACCAATTAAGCCCCGATCTGTATGTATAGTGGTTCAAAAGTTTATTACGAGTACAGCACAGCGTCCAAACTGAAAAACTTAGATGTTTTTCCGTATCAAGCTTCTAGGTCGTCCGACATCAAATTGAGATACTTTTAACATTTTTTTTGTTGGTTTTCCTGACTTGAATCCAAATATGTGACGGAGGTAAGCATTTGACGGGAGACAAAAAAGCCTCCAATCTATTACGAGCACTTTGGTTTTCTTTTTCTTGTCAATCAAAGTTGAATGTTGAAGCTTAACCAGCCAGCGCAGCGGTATGCTGTTTGAACTCTCTTTTTAAGACCATACCAGCACAACAACGATTTAGATACTTTTCGTCAGTCCAAATTGAACTGAGTGTCCTCGTGGGCTTAATTGTAGGCATTGCTCGAAATGATTTTAGCTGAATTCTTCGATGGGTGAATAAGACACCTGTGTTATGCTGCATAGCATAGTGTGCTAGGGAACTCTGACAGCATACAAAACCTATTCAATCAGCATCTGCAGCAATGAATAAAGTCACATGCATTGATGTGCGTTTCAATCATTAAACATATTTTTTCTTTTGATAAAATTTCAATTTAATAAGACTCAAAGTCTTTTGATGGCGATTTCAACATAAATAATTAATCGATTAATATATGATTTATGTCGAGCATTCGCACATTTATGACACAAACTATAGCTACTCGAACGTGTCTTGAATGGGTCTTAGACTAAGGTTTAGAATTTAAAGAGATACAATGTTTGCACGACATTTTTTATTCTAATGGATAACCATTAATTGATGTTATAAGAAATCTGAAAATCTGCAAACTGAATCAAGATCGTGTTAGGCATCTGAATGGGAAAACATGTTTTGATTTTGTGGTATGATTAGGTTTAAATGAGAGCTTGATTAGAAAATAATACATCCTACTAATATTATAAATGTGAATGTTACGATGTATGGATGTTTGTTACTCAATAACGCTTGAACAACTGAATGGATCTTGATAACATTTAACACACAAAAAAGTTATAGTCTGGATTACCGTATAGGCTACTTTTTTTGTTATTATCAGGGGAGGGGCATTGGGTGGTCGAAACACCCCAAAATTATTTATCTCTTCTTCTATCTTCGTATTGCACTGAAATGTAGTACATATACATACATAAGTAGTTGCATTGAAATACCATACTTTGGTGGTGCGGGCCCAGAGGAGGGGCTTTGTTTGATTAATTTAACTAAGCAGTAACAATAAAAACACTCAAAAAAGTTTTTAAAAAAAATAAAACAAAAATAAAATTCTCCGAATTAAAAACAAAAAAAAATTTGACAAATATTTGTGTGTCTTTGAATTTGAACTATTTTAAGGTAAGTTAAACTTTATGTGACTACAGGTTTAACTACATGCATTGTTATAGGATAGTTACATACGTATGTGATTTGCTCATTGTTTATTAGTTTTTTCAAAATATCCTTCGCTTGGCTCCATTACCTTTAAGAAAAGGACTTGATTGGATTTATTGGTTTGCTGTTTTGCTTTAATCCAGGTACATGCATACGTTAAATAAAAATAATTCGTACGCTTTTAACTTCTCATGTTGAACAGGATATCAGTTGTGCCAGTTCTTGGCTAAGCTAAACGTGTTTATTATTTCAGTGGTAAGTCGTCTTTTTCAAATAGAGCTGTTCAACGATGACACACAGAAGTAAAATTAACACCCAAAAACAACATTCCGTACTTCACACAAGATTTACAATGCAAGAAAAACTGAGCGAATCTATACAGAAACTTTTAGACACATGATCTATTTTGAAAATATATCAGTTGAAAAAAAAAAAAATTTGCTTGCGGGAGTTCCCGCGCGGGTACGCTAGCTTTTAAATAAATTATGTGCTATAATGGTGATTTTTATGAAGTTGCAGTAAATCAGATACAAGGTCATATAAACAGGCTTAAATAAAGTTTTGTACAATTAAAATGTCTAGTATGTTGAGAATGTACGCATACTTGATGCTAGAATATTTATTTATTTATTTTATAAATAAAATAAAATAAGAATAGGTTATATTTTAATTAATGAACCAAAAATTGCCTCAATCACAATAAAATAAATTGAATACAATGCTTTTGAAACACTCCCGGGAATAGTAAAGATTTAGAAGAATGCAAAAATTATTAAAAGATCTTATCTCAGATCAGATAAAGTGCAACCTAAGCCCCATATGCCGCTATCCATCAGCGGAAATTGAATTGAGGAACAGCTCTCAGTTCTTGGTATGTACTACATCATGTACCACCTTGTGTGAAATGACCACATATTCTACAACGCCAAAAATTTTAGCTACTTATTGGATGTTGCAAGAAATTTTTCACCCCTTCTGATCTGGCTGTAATCTAAAAGGCTTATATTTGACCAAAGCTTGAGTACAATTCCCATACTTCGGCAGGTGCTCAAATAACCCACTTGATTCTTTTGGATAGAATCGGAAAATCATAGGTGATGTAACTATAACAGACAAATTTGAATCTTTCGAGAACCACCACAATAATTCTTGTCTTTCAATATCTCATCGTTATTTAATAAACAGTGTCGTAGTTTTTTATATTATACGCGCACTTAAGGGGCTTTGAATACCCTTATAATGTTAAACACAGTGCGAGCAATTAGGAAAGTAGGATAGGATGAGAAAGAAGATACTGATGCACATTCGTTTTGAATGTCTGCTCATTGCAATGATTGGGAAATATTGAGCCTGGTAAAGTATTCCACATTCGTGTAGTGCGGCTAAAAAAAGAATCTCTGTGCTTGAAAGTAAACAGATAAGCATTCCTAGAAGTACAAGTATTACGGTTGAATTGTCTGAGGGGAGGAATGGAACTGGCTATTGCACTATAGGGCACTGTTTATGAAAATAGCGGTAAAATAATGATAGACATGAAACATTGCGGCGGTGCTCGAGAGATACAAATGTTTCAGTTAGACAACGGTCGCCTCTCATTTTTAGAACTATTTATTGAATTCTGTCTAAGAGACTCAAGTGGGTTTTTGGAGCACCTGCCCAGATATGGGAATTGTACTCGAGTTTATATAGGTGCTTTATATATTACAGCCAGATCAGAAGGGGTAAAAAAAGTTCTTGCATCGGCAGAGAATATCTAAGCACTTAGCCGTATTTTTTGCGACGTCAAATATGTGATCACTCCACAAAAGATGGTCTGTGATGTACAAACCTAGAATTAAAAGCTGTTCAGTCTACTCTCAGTCTCCTCGGTGCATGTGCCACCCATAGAAAGTGGTATTGAGGAAGCGACAGTAAACAGCAATAAGTTTTCGAAGCATAAAATTCTGCACGGTATGTAAGTGCATTGGACAATGCTGTCAAGATTATAATTTAATGAGCTTATCATACACTGCCGTTGGAAGTCTGCATCCGAAGGACAAGAATTTGAATCCAAAAATGAATATGAAAAGCTGAGGGTACTGTGGTCAGCAAAACAATTTAGTGGATTAAAAGTTTCAGACAAAAGATCATTTATGAAGATAAGGAAGAGTGTCGGAGCCAAAACGGAGCCCTCGGGCATACCAGAGTTTATTTTGTGGATATCAGATTTGAAACCGTTCAATACTACTTGTAGTGAACAGTCCGAAAGGTAATTTCTAATCCAACGAAGAAAAGATTCATCGATACCAAATGCACGCATTTTCGATATGAGGGCTTGATGCCAAACTCTATCAAATGCCTTTGAAATATCAAGTGCAATCATCTTACTTTCTCCAAAACGATGTAAAGATTTGTACCACTGCTCGGTGAGATAAACCACGAGATCACCAGTTTTACAATAACTACGAAAGCCATACTGCCGGTCATTAAGAAGCTTTCGTTCCTCAAGATATTTTTTAAGCTGAAAATTGATCAGTGTTTCCATGACCTTGGAAAGAAGGTATGTAAGTGCAATTGGGCGATAGTTAGAGGGGGATACGAGTTCAGGACAGGCTGGACAAATTCTGTTTTCCATCCACTCGGGAATCGACCTATAGAGTAGGACAGTTTGAAAAGCTTACGCAGTGGTTTTGCCAGCGTTGAAGAACACCTCTTTAAAACAATAGCAAGGATACTATCCGGGCGAGCGGATTTGTGAATTTCAAGATCATTTAGTACTCTAGCAACTGCACGAGAGCGAAAAGATTCCTCCCATAAAATCATTTAGGCTCTCAAGTACAGGAGGAGTCATTTCACTCTCTGGTAGCGTCGAATTATCAGCAAACTGTGCTGCAAGCAAATTGGCTTAATCTATCGCGCTTACAACAGGAGGGCCAATGAAGACGAGTGTTGGAATTGAGAATTTCGTAGTGTTTCGTACGTTTTTAACAAATGACCAAGAATTTTTACTACCTTTGGGAAATAATAGTATTTTTGCCGTAATTTTTGGTCATGTAAAAATTTATTTCGTGGGATATGCTCGTTACAGGTCTTTCTAGCTTGTTTTTACTTATTCCGGTTTTCCTCTGTAGTGTTGGCTATAAAACTACGGAAACTTACTTTTCTAACCCTGATTACCAAGAATTTGGTTATCATCGCTCTGTAGCGCTCGCCGTTGAATGTGACGGCCTCACCAATGTCGTTTTCGAAAAAGTACGGACCAATAACGCTGCTGAACTTCATATGGGTTGGCCTCGTCCCATGTACGGCAATTTTGCTTTTTAACAGATGATGATTTTTCGACTGAAATTGGGGTGCTCTTCCAAACGGTCAGAGGCCGATTCAGCGTTCTGTCGTTATCTATGGTCATGAATAGGCTTCGGATTCTCATGCACTTAAAATCTGAAAATATGCGCTTAAAATATGCGCTTAAAAAGGCAAAATATGCATTTAAAATATGCACTTAAAACCAATTCAACTTAATTTCTATTCAATATAAAAACACATTTTCTTCATCTTTTAAAATAAGTTAAAAATAAGACTCAAAAACTAAGCATGAGTGCATCAGTCAACATTTTTCAATTTATATGTAGTGGTTTATGTGTAGTCGGAACCGAAAACAGTTGTTTTGTTGTACATGAAACGTGTTAAGCTTTATGCACGAAACAGATTAAACCACCAACAGCACCAGCGCCGTCAACAGCAAACAGCACGCTGGCTGGCCAGCAAATACTTTTTTCAAACACATTAAACCAGCATCGTGTTGTCATTTTTTGACATTTATACGTCTTATTGTTGTTGCATTTTATGTTATTGTAACCAGAAACAGCTAATTTTGGATTTTGACCAAACGACGCTGTTGACGTTGCTAGTGCTGGGGTGCCAGCACGTAACTTGGTACAATCGAGTTTAATCGATACAATCGAACCTCGGCAGTACCTATTTTGGTTCAATCGAGTATCCTCGATTGTATCGTCAGATTTGGCAGCACACAAACTTGAAAATGAGGTTTGAAACAAAATTTTTTACTCGACAGAAAAAAGTTATCGCTGGTAGTGATTTTTTAAGAAATAGGATGAAAAAACAAAAAAAATGTCAATAAATAAGAAACAGGCGCAAGTTTCGAACACTTTTATGAGTTTTCACCATGATTTAGCCATAGGAATGCTTAAAAATACCCAAGGCAGGAAAAACAGAAATTTTCTTACAAGTAACATACCTAATATAAAATATACTAAAAAGTAAAAAACTTCACTTAAAAGGCACGGGCCGAGGTACATGCATAATTTTAGCGTTAAGTACTTCCTCATCTTCACTTTCCGAATCAAAAAAATATAAGAAGAATACCAATTTGACATTTCACTTCATATATAGTTCACAATGATATTTTTAAATGGAAGTCACAAAGAAACTCGTCTCAAATTACGTGCTGCCAAAAATAATTTGTTTCGAGTTGACCTACGATCGACAATGCTCGATTGTATCAAGTTACGTGCTGGCACCCCTGGTCTATTTTGTGTTGAACGATTAAAATACATTGGCGCAAAATTTTAAACAGCCTATTATTAAGGTATTAGTATGATACTACTTAGTAATTTGCTAACTTTAAAGTAGTTTACTAACTCATTCTTAATTTTAAACATTTTCTAACTGTTGCTGGTAAAGTTACGCTTTAAGCTTTACCACATTATACCCACACACTTTTTTCATTTTTGATAGATGATCGTTTAAATTTCGATCTCATTTATACAGTTTCAAACACACAGACTTAATTTTTTTCATTTCAATGTTTTGCCGGCACAATCTAGTCAAGTTCAAGTTGTTTATATAATGCTTTTTATATTTCGGTGTTTGGATATGGTTCAAGATTGTGAAATGAATAAAAAAAATAGATAATAGTCTTCAGGTTTGTTTGCACTGACATAAAATTTATATTTTTTTTACTGTCTAGTTTAGTTTTTGAACAATATAGGTATGTACTCTAAAAATATAAATTTATTATAAAAAATATGCATTTATAGTACAATATGCACAAAAAAAATGCAAAATATGCATTTATAGTAAAATATGCAAAAATATGCACTAACGGTTAAATGCCATTTTAAAGGAAATTTCTTGATTCGTATACATAATTAGTTGCCTTGCTTCCAAGGTGTTCCTAAAAAAATATGCATTTGCATGGAAATCCGAACCCTAGTCATGAACTATGAGCTCCTGGGTCAATTGGATCTTGTACGGGTGAAAGCGCGAGTCCCCAAAGCTGTTGTGCACGACAAGGAATCAACTAGCTCGGGTTCTGCTGTACATTTTCAAGGAACACGGCGATGTTCTTAGCTATTCTTTGGTTTCTTCGACGATCTTGATTGATAATAACCGGTTAAGAACCGGTTGTCTTAAATTTGATAACACAGATTTATTATTCAGAAATGATGTACAATCATGTTTCATGCCATAGTAATTTGGCATCAATAATTGAATAATAGACATGAGGTTTGACAGATGTCACCAAAACAACGTGGCCGCGATGGTTGAAAACCCCAGTCAGCATCATACCGCCTATGAATGAAATGAGTCGCATTACGCTTGAACAACGTTAGGAAATATTGAAAACTTATTTCCAAAGTGAGTGCTGTGCAGCCAAACAGTGCTTTTTTTAAGTTCTGGCCGAAATGAAGCACGCTTATGCAAAAAGACGTTTGTGCAAAGAGACTGGTATACTAGTGGACAACACTCATGATCCCTGTCGTCATACGGTGTGCACAGACAAGAATGTGGCTGCTGAAGCCGAGAGTGTAAGACTCAATTCACGAACATCAACTCGCCATCGATCTCAACAGATCAACATTTCACGCACTAGCCTGAGGAGAATTATGCACAAATATCTCGGTTTACTCGCTTACAAGGTCCAAATGACTCAGCAATTGAAAGCGCACGACCATCCGCTTGAACGACGTTGCGTTTCATAATTAATGGGAGTGTTTTCTCTTACTAATAAAGTCATAATATATGGGACATATTTTATTTTGTTCATTTTATTGCATTTTTAAAAATAATCTTATATTTGGCCCACTCTTAATATAAATTAATAAAGCCTCTTGTTTGCATGGCTGTGTTAACGAACATAAAGTTACCGTTTAGTGTTGACTCTAGGCTGGCGGAGTCGTTGGTCCGTAATTTTCCGAGACGACGTTGGTAAGGAGGTCACCGTCAATGGCGAGCGCTACAGAACGATTATAACTAATTTATCATAGCCCATATTGGACCATATGAACCAATGAACCTAGACGACTTGTTGTTTCAGGAGGACGGCCACAGATTGACATTCTGCATGAACAATTTTAGGGTAAGGTTATCTCTCGCATAAGTGACGTGAATTGACCACCAAGGTCATGCGATTTGACTCCGCTTTCTTTTTTTCGAAAAATGAAATGACAACCTTACTTACAACTCTCAGCCAGGAATGTAGCTACAAGTTACTGACAAGTTCAAATGCCTAAGATTCGAAATAGTTTTCATGACAAAATTTACTCTTCCTTACAAGAAGCAGAACCACTGTTTTTCTTAGGTGGCAGTGGCTAACTCCAATCAGTATTACAAGGAAGGATATCAGCAATTTATGTTCTTATGGTGTGGTTGTTTTTTTTTATGTACATCTTTTCTTTCAAGCACCCTCATAAGAAGAAATCGGAGGCGTCATATCAGGAAATTGTGGGAGCCAGTCACCACTCTTTGGTCATATTCGGCTGGGAAAAATTTCTCGTAATATTTGCATCATAAATCAAATTAAAAGAAATTATTGGAGTTAAAAGAATCACAGTTTTTTGGAATCCAAATTTGAAACCTTTTCATTTCATTTGTGTCTATTATATGTATGTATATATATTCTGATAAGTTGATAAGCGAATTCCAAGAATTTGACAGGAAATAAAAGAAATCAACTTTAACAGCCTTTGCTGTCAATAACCCAGGTTACAAAATATTTTTTTTTTCAATTGAAATCTGGCTTCCATTCATATGAAACTGGGTCAAACAAAGTTGAAAAACATCAATACCAGCAGCATGCACCTACATATAGTCTTAGAAAAACCAAACACCTTCGTGCTACAGTTTCTAGTTTGACTTGATTGGTGTCCTTCTTTTGCATAACTTTAAAGTTTGCTGCACTGCAAGCATAATGTTTATTTTTTAAGGTTCTGTTGCTGGGAATACGTAACAGTAAACAGTTGTTAGAGTCCAACAAAACTAGTTACTGTCAATGGCACTATATTCAATTGAGCAAGAATATTTTATTTAAATCATGCACGCGATCGATTGCGACTTTTCTCTCTCTTAATTGCCATCAATTTAGATGAATTTAGCAAAACAGAAGCCGGGTGACAAGTTTGGTGAAAAAATGCCGGCTAAAAATGGTAGAATTCTATGTGATTGAGATTTTTTTGTTGCTGTCAAAGTTATTTCTTTTTCACTGGAGAACAAATTAATTGACGTTAAGTTTCTGTGTGCTCACATTTTTCAAGCCAAATATGATGATTGGTATTTTTGAGCAAGCTGTTTATAATTGTGCATCGCTAAGAAGAAAATCAGTGAGATCACATACTTGGTATAATTATATCAACTTTGTGTGAACAAAGTTAATTGTTCTCGGATTACAAGTTAAATTTATTGGAGATGGAATGATTTTATCGATTTTTTGGGTATTTTCTAATAGATCGAAGGCTTTCGTCTGAGGTTATTGTAAATAAATCTGGAGATCATTTATTCCAAGCGATATCCCTGAGCCAATAGTAAATTTTATTAAAGATTCTCACAATAACGCATGGTACTTCGTGTTGCACTCAGATTGCTATGAGGGCTGTCAAGGTGAGAATAAGGTGTGTTCTGTGACTCATCCTGTTTTAAAGGTTAATTCAAAATATAATGTGTGTGCTAGGGTGGGTTTAAACTAGAGTGATGGAGAGCTTTCGATATGCATTGATATTTAGACTATGCCTATGACATCTCCCAAAATAGTGGCAAATAGTACTTCTGATAGCTTGAATCAAATATGCTAATCGCAGCAAGATTTATTATATTTATTATAAGTCACTTGTTGAAGGAACAGATGTAGATATTAATAAAAGAATAAACAAAGCTCATTATGCTTTAGCCTGCATGAAACTCTAGTAAAATGTCAGTAAGCACTAATACTTGACGAATATTTGCCGTTACCCTGGAAAAATATCGGATCTGCTAAAACTCAACGTGCTTTCCTAACCTTTTTTATCTTACTATAAATCAAGTGAGAATAATCACAACAAAACACATGTTGAAGAATAGGAGACCAAGTTCTCATATGTACAAACATAGCTGTGTAATAATTCAGCTGTGAATAGTATTGAAGTCTTTAAGTACGTTAAGGTTATATAGGGAAAAAGATACAACTCAGTGAAAGTCCTTCAGGCCAATAAGTCTAACATCCTTTGTACTGAACAATTTTGAAATTGACAACTTCACAAGATCAGAAGTTTTAATAAGTAGGCCTCTCAATCAATGACAACACGTATATGGAGCGGGCAGATCAACAAGGACCGCCTTGTTTGAACTAACAAATAAGATACAAAAATTCTTAGATGTTAAAGAAACTTCTTTAACTGCTTGCTTAGACATACATATGTATACATGTATAGCCTTTGACAACGCATCCCATGAAGTTGTGGACAAAGCTCTTGTTAGGAAATGTGTACTCATCACTATAACCAGATGGTGAAAGATATTTTAGGCACAAGCAGGACAAAATATAACAAAAAAATGACAACAAGAGGCTGTCCTTACGGTGGAGTACTATCACCATTGTTGTAGAGTCTTCTAGTTGAAGAATAGTTAGAAAATTTTACCTTCCACGGTATATGTTGCATTGGATTAAAGAGGACTAACATTTACACGGAAATGGTGTCTATCTGAAGAACTATCAATTAACCCTTGCAAGACGACAATAATACCATTTACCCGGAAAATACTTCTGCCACATATAAAACCTAGTTAGGTGGTATAGTAATTTAAACGCAAAGGGATGGTAGAATATCTAGGAACTACACTAGATAGTAAACTCCTCTGGAACAAACTCTTAGAAACTATAGTCGGGAAAGCTACACAAGCCATAACGATTTGCTTGAAAAAGTACAAAGGCTCGTATGTATTTGGGACAATGAGAACCTGCACTACCGCAACTATGGATCGATCTGTCCCTCCTCCACCAGGTCATCGGAAGTGCGGCAATTGAAGCCATCATGAGATTTTCAAAGAAACTGGAACAAGCAAAATTATTTGTCTCAGAGAAAGAAACTTAATCAGCAGGTCCACAGTAACAAATCTTTTTGACATCTCAAGAGATGGTATGAGTTTTTTTTATAAAGTAAAGCAATAAAAAAAATTGGGTAGGATAAGAAACAAACAACACCTTCGAAACAAATACAATCAAGTGGTACACTGATAGGTCGAGAACAAGCGAAGGGACTGCTGCAGGAATCTTTGGGCTTAGAACCAAACTTTCCATACTGATGGGGCACCAGCATCTTCCGAGAGGAGGTACACGCCTTAGGGAAACCCGTGGAAGGAACTATTGTTAAAAGAACTTTGCCATCATGTCAGATAGTCAAGCTGCATTCAAGGCATTGAGCTCAGCTATAAATTAATGGGGGACTTCATAAGCAGGCTAAATGAACTTGGCAAACAGAACTGGGCCAAATTGCATTAGGTAACTAGTCACGTGGGTGTTCATGGAAACGAAGAGGCAGACTCCTTAAAAAAACAGTCCCATCAACCTCTTTATCAGGGCCTGAACGGAATAGGTGAAAACGTTATCAAAAATAAAATTAAATAAGAAGAGGAGGCAAATAGATGCAAGAACTGGAAAGAACTCCCAAAGCTAAAGCAGATGAGACTACTACTGCGCAATTACAACCAGGAACGTTTCACAAACTGTAAAAGCTTAAGCAGGAACAACCTTAGAATAACAACAGGTATCCTAACTGGAAACAACTAACTTAGAAGACACTTGTGTTTACTAGGTGTTAAGCAATGCCACATGTAGATTCTGCTACTTGGATGAGGAAACACCGGACTAGGAAATTGTTGTCCACATGTCCACTCATGCATCAAAGAAATAACCATCCGGGACAATGACAGGTGAAAGAAAGTGACCTATCCAATAGATGTGGAGGAAGATGAGCAAGCTTATCCAGATCTAGGTGGGGGCACAATTGATCTCTAGCTCGCAGTGTAATACCCTCTACGTATTTATATATGTAATTCATTTCATTCATTTATTTAGTATGCCAGGTTCTAAGTTTATAAAGATTAATATAAAATTTCTTCAGTTGAGTATATCGAAACATCTTCTGACTCTGTTGATACTGAAGTTAGAAGGGCATTAAAAATCCCCCCAGTTTGTTCATGTAAAAAGGATGTATTGCCAATAGTTTGACAGTTTTCTACTTATTAGTCTGAAAATTCGTTAGCGATATATAAAATGCGATACTGACATCAAGCAAATAAAAACGTCGTCAAACTTAATCATGTAATATATAATTTTTCCAGAACTAACAATGTTTAATATCCAAGCCTAGAGAGACATCTCCAAATAGCGTGTTTCCAGTGCTTTGAACTTTTTAAACAATGAGCATTTTGAACAAAACTAAGCCTTCTCAATGTCCTCTCACCAAAATTATTATTTGTATCACCTGTTATGACCGTAATAAAAATTTTGAATTCCAAACTGTTGCCCAACAACTGCAACGCTCACACCAAGAGTCCAATTAGACATAGTTTATGTTCAAATCTTGTCTGCAAGGAGTTTTAACTGTTTCCATACATTTCCTACTTCATCAAACTAGAAATATTTATTATCATTAATTTTGTGGACAGAGCAGACATGGAGTGTAAATTTTCAATTATATTCGCTTACCTCAGGGTTACGGTCAGCAATAAAATGCTTACATATCTCCCGGCTCGTAACGAAATGCAATATTTTTGTTATTTTTAGTTCCTTTCAATTTACTCTTATTTACTAATTTAACATGCAGTCCAACTTGCTTGGCACTTTCAATTGAAAGAAAATAACGATTTATTAAAAAAAATCTCGACTTGCACTTCGATTTGATTTTTCCCTCTTAAAATGAATGATTAATGAAATGACTTGAAGTTTTATGCTGTTGCGCTCCACACCTTACAGTGGGACATAGTGGATTCGTAACATGGATTCAAATCATACAATAAGGCTGGCAAAATTGCCCAAGGAGATCTTTGAGCCTCGCGATTGGAAAAACACCCGGGTGTTTTATGAGAAAAAGTTAACCAATTGGCTGCTGGTTTTTAAACCGCAACACAGGGTCTTGAAAACAGCAAAGGTAAACTAGTCAAGGAACCACAGAGAAGAGTAGATGTTTTTAAGCAGCATTTCTAGCATCTTTAAGAGCGAGTAATAGGGCAAGAAGATGAGGATAGAAGAGGTAGGCTTAGCTTTAACAATCTTACGAACAAGAATGGAACATAATCTGATGCCTTTCCAAGATCATAAACAAAGTATGGGTGGAATAAAGCATCTCCAGTAACTTGACTATAATCTGCATAATCCCCATCTACAAAAAACATTCATAACCGTCACTGTTGATAGCAGGAACTTCAATGTAGTTATGAAGTTCACAGTCCAAAGAGTTGGATGATAAGAAGAAAGAAAGAACTGATACTAGATTATTCCGTACAAAACATTCTTCGACGGATATTCAAGTATGGAGAAGAAACGTTCGTGATATCTATGAGCTGTGCCAAAATGCAGATGTAGGCCAGCGAGTCAAATTACATCGACTACATTAACTGGGAAAGTCTTCGAATCCCAGCTCAAGGTTCGAAGTAACAAGTAAGTCTGAAGAAGAAGAAAGACAATAAAAAAGAAGAAGCTTAAGGAGCTCACGAACGAGGAAAAAAATATGTCATATCAATTAAGAGGTTAGGAAGTTTATCAAAAGATAAAATAAAACCTCTCAATATTTCAGAGAAGCCCATCACAAGAATGATCAAATGAACATCAGTGATGAAAAAGTAAGTATTTAAACTTTAACAAGGTAGACTGTGGATGAACATTGGTCTTGAATGTTTGTAAGCTCAAATGGCAAGGGAAGACCGTGTCGGGTAAATAATTCCATAATCGTGTTGTGCGACAAAAAAAAGACGGTACGACCAAAATTAGGCTCAAGGTGAACTGATGAGCATTCCTAGCGAAACGAGTATCACGGGTGAACTGATTCAGGAGAGGAATGCAACTGGCTACTTCGAGTGAGCATTGCTTGTGAAACAGCAATAAAACAAGGAAATACATGAAACAATCCGACGCGAGGGTGCTCAAGAGATGGATATGATTCCATGATAGTTCTGTTTCCTATAATTTTGAACGCTCTGTTCTCGATTCTATCCAATCAAAGAAGAGAAGTTTGGGGTGGACCTGCACTAAGATGTGAGTAATACTAGAGTTTCGGACGTATAAACGCGTTATAAACAGTACTCAGATCAGAAGGGCTGAAAAATTGACATTTTGGCTTCTTCGATGCAAGTGGCATTCAAGGACAGTGACATAAAGGGTACATTGAGTTTTCGAAGCATTAAACTCCACACGGTTTCTTATAGCCCATTTAACAATGCTGTAAAGATCGGAGTTTAATGAGCTTATCGTACGATACCGTTGGAATTCCACTTCCGAAGGAGATGAACGTGAATTTGAGAACGAGTATCAGAACCTGGGAGTAGATTCGTCGGCAAAACAATGAAGTGGATTAGAAGCTTTAGACCATTTATTAAAATTAGGAAGAGAGTTGGAGATAAAACGAAGCCCTAATGGGGAACATTAGCATTTATTTTGTAAAAATAAGACTTGACACCATCCAATACAATATGTCTTGAACGATCCAGAAAATAATTTTTAATCCAAAGACACAAAACACACGAATTTACGATAAGAGAGCCTGGTGCCAAACTCTATCAAATGCCTTAGAAATATCAAGCGCAATAATCTTACCTTTTCCAAAACAATGTGAAGATCTGTTCCACTTTGGAACGATTGCTGCGGAAGCCGTATTGCCGGTTATTAAGAAGCTTTTGATCTTCGAGATATTTCTTGATCTAATGATTTATCAGCGATTCCGTCACCTACGAAAGAAGGGACGTAAGTGAAATTGGTTGTGGGGAGGATGGGTCGCCTTTTAGATGAGCGTTGGTACCGAAGATAAAGTTGAATTTTGTACGTTCGTGACAGAAATGTTAGTTGCGTTTTAGTGATTATGGAGTCGGATACGGAAAATGTGTTAGTGTTCAATAAGGGCAAGAGCTAATATTGGCTGTGATCAAGAAGAAATATCTGACACCAACTTCATGGACAGAGCATTGCCATAGACAGCTATAACTTTAAGGTAGTCAAAGACTTTTGTCTACCTCGGTTCTGCTATCAATTACGAGTAAAACAACAATCTTTACCCCGAAATCAAATGAAGAACAACTCTTGCCCTTCGGTGCTTCTTTGGCTAATAAGGCAATTGTGTATTGTAACAAAACCTTCCCATGGCCGATCAAAATTTCCTAGTCCTGTAATATGGTGCAAAGCCATGGCTTTTCGAGTGAACGCTTCTTTCGGGTGACATTTAGTTCCATCTGAATTGATGATGGATGAGAAATAAAACTCGAAATCAATCCAAACCTTTCACATAGACTACCCCACTGTGCACCCGTGGTCTGTGTTTGTTTCTTTTTCCGTATTTGTACGGATTTCACTTTCATCATACATTACCTACTTGTTAATCCATAATTAACTGGGTAATATCTATAAAAATTTCCCGTAGATTTTTAAAAGCAATCAACCAAAAATATTCGATAAAAAATTAAAAGAAACTCAACTAGTCTTGTGCTCGTAAATTATCTTGCAACTCAAATTAAGAAAACTATTACTATATTTTAGTATAACATCTGTAAGTCGACCTTGACTTTGACAAAAGTTGCATAATTTTTTGCTGAGTTAATCCCATTAAACTATCCAACTGGATAGTTAATTCAACTTTCTTTTTACCTCTTCACCGTCTGGATGAACTTGTTTGGTTTGTAATATTGCGCACGCACTACGCTGCCTCTTGGTCGTGTATTCACCTAAACCGCAAAACATTATCAATTCGACGGACATGAGTCTGCAAAAAAACCAACATGTGCCGAAGCTTGATTTGGAGTTGATAATTATTATGGGATTATGGACGGAGGAATGGGAAAAATCCCCTTTTTTTCATTTGGTTTAATCGACATCGCCTTGTTGAAAGTAAAAGCACCTTTGTTAAAACAGTAAAATGTTTTCAGAAAAAAAAAAAACAATAATATGAGTAAGATAGCTCCAGTCTTGTTGGACCTGATCTAAACTTGACAGTGTTAATGGAATAGGTGATGTAAACATTTTAATCCAACAATCAATGTTGGGTTGTGGCATATCTGATCGGATTGTCCCAAGCAAATACATTTTTATTGGAGCTGAATTAAGTTATCTTTTAAACATAAATTTGCAAAAGTCATAATCACAGTTGAAAGTACAGGTTTTGAAAATTAAATTTGCGAAACCTTTTGGGAGTTTTAATCTTAGAGTACATTATAGCCGGCGTAAGTATCAGCATATATTTATGAATTACTAAGGAGGGTTGCAATGAAATTCGATTCGATTAACTGTTTCTTTCGGCATTCAGGCTCTGTCAAACAGTCGCTAGACATCACAAAGCCACTTTCGCCCGTCAAAATTAATTTATATGACGTTAGATAAGTGTTCCCACATATTGACGGGATAAAGTTAATCAGACGTTGACAGTGTTGAGCCCAATGACCCAAGATTAAAACTTTGTCCACATCGAAAGTTTCGTTGGCGTTCCAAATGTTTTGTGTTGGATTGGCAGAGCCTTTAAGCCTTTTAATCAATGCAGGTTAAATCTTAATATTCTGCTGATGTAATATGAACTATTCCATATAAAATCACAAAGGAAACATATTGTTCTCCATTTTTTTGTGTTGACCAAATATCCGACGAACGAAATTGATTATTGTAGTAGATTATTTTCGAAAAAGTCTCCAACGGCTATTTACATTATCATTTGAGTTTTATTCGATATTATATCTTTAATATTTCTATGGATATAAGCGATCAACGCTAGCGGCGTGGCAACGCACTTTAACCATAAGGCCATAGGTTGGAACTATACAAAGCCAGTAGCGTTGTCAGAAAACAATATTAAACCATTCTAAGATCCTCGATGCTAAAGCGACTAGTACAAAATATGATAAATATGGTGAAAATGCGCACCAATTACAGTGAATGAAACACCAATTCGCACTTTTATATTCACTCATTCATTTTAATTCAAAGTTGGCGAATATAATAAATTCAATGACATTAGATGTCAAATTCTGTGACTTATATGTCACATTTAACATTTTTCTATAACTCAATATAGCGCCACCTAAACTCTCGATATTTCAACAATTTAAATTAACTTCATGTTCACTCTGATTGCTGACCTAAATTTTGTTCACTTGTTAGTTTTATTGTTGTTTGCGTGTTCAAATTTGCTAGTATAATGCTAAGGCTATCCCGCTTTTATAATCCCGTTTTTTTTTCAAAAATCCCGCAAAAAAAGTTTTAAATACCACCCTCTATAATACCGTTTTTTTTTAAATACCGCTTATTAAAAATCCCGTTCTATTATAATCCCGCTTTTTAACATCCCGTCTTATACCGCTTATCCCGTTTTTAAGAACACGTAGCTAAAACTTATTGATTTTATGTTGGTTATTTTCCAGATTCTTCAAATGCTAAAGAAACTTTGCATACACCCAATTTCGCACCTACCCCAAATCCTATAGTGTGCCCAAGCAGGTGGGTTGCCCTCTTACACACATCACTGTTTAAACGTCGTAAATATAAAAAAAAAAAACGGGATTATAAGAGACGGGATTTTAAAAAGCGACATTTTAAAAAAGCGGTATTATAAAAAAAAGCGGGGTTATAAGAAACAGGATTATAAAAAACGGGATTTTATTGAACGGGATTATAAAAAGCGGGATATCGTACCTAACCCATCTAAAACTATGACAGATTGTGCAAAACACAACGAAAACAGACTTTTGTTGACACCTGGAATTGTCAAAGAGTCATATGAAGGAAGCACGACACAAAAAAGATGGTTATTATAAGGTAGCATGATGCTAAATTTGATTTAAATATCAAAATAGTATTTTTATTCTAGTATCTAAACTAAATAGTTTTAACATCATACTAATTCAAATGAAATTTTACGCCATTAATCAATGACAGGTGGGTATTACTCTAGTCGTATTGACTTTTCAAACCGATTGAAAAGTAGAAATTCAAGTTTGTTTAGCCATTATTTACCAAAAAGATTACAAAAACTGGAAAGAGATGGAAAACTTCGTTGATTTTCATTTAATTTAGGATATTTTGTTTAAATTCTAGATTTTGATTCGATACTAAAATATTAATTGACCTCTAGGTAGGCAATAGACTACATATACCTATACTCGTAATTATAGGTTGCACATATATTAAATTTGTGTGCAATTTTAAAAATCAATAGCTGTAGTATTTTTTTAGCGACAAAAAATATTTATTTTTGTTAAAATTTATAAAAAAAATCAAATTTGTATTTGTATTATTGTTCGACAAAGTTCGTATAACTTTATTGACTTACCTTATTATATGTAGGTTTGTATCTATCAGAGTCTTACCTAAAAAGAAACATAATCATACAAAAATTAATTTTTAATGAAAAATTTAAATTCTTAATTATATTGGCGCAAAATTTTAAATGTTTCTCGTTTAGGGAATAAAATCGGTGCTACTGAATATAGTTAGTTTGGAGATTGTGTCCAACTTTTTCAAAATTTTAAACACTAATGTGGGTTTCGCAACAGAACCTAAGGGAATATACATTGAACAACCCTAAATTTGACAGATAAAGAACTCAAGCACAACTACCCAAAAAAAAGTAAAAAGAACACAAATATCTTAGAACAAAAATAATTTTTGCCGAAAAAAGTACATTTTATATAATACTTACATAAAGATTTTGATGTGTTATACGTTATTTAAGTACATTATTTTAAATGGAAATGAAGTATATACGCTAGTTCACAGAATAAATACTCAATTTTGTTGTTGCGAGGTGCAAATTCATTTGGCTATTACTCGTAAATGTATGCATTACATACATTATGTAGATTTGTAGATATCAATTTGTTTGTCCATCGTCCGCCGCAAATTTGCAAAACAAGATCGTAAAACACTTTTGTACGATTATTTCGCATTTGTAATATTCACTATATTTACAAATCACATCTTTTAAAAAATTAAATAAGACATTAATAAACATTTTACATCGTTTTGTTTTGGTATGAAATGATCATTGCCAATCTGGGTAAAGTATACTTTTGAAAGAAAAAGCTATAAGCTACTGTTAAAGTTAGACGAGCTATTTAACGTTAAAGTATAGTTAAGGCCAATTTCATAAACAAACACTAAAACCACTTTTATCAAAAATCCTCTTAAATTTTATCAGACTCTTAATCTTTTTGGTTTATCAATCTATGTATAAAAGCGAAATTCAGGGACATTTTTTGTTAAAATTGAGTTCTCTTCACATTCCTCGAAAAAAGAAATTGGTTTTTTTTCTTTCTAAAATGTATGAGAAAAAATGAGAAAGCGTTATTATATGAAATGCAAACAAAATAATAATAAAATAACCAATTAATTTACTGCACTGACGGGTTTGTTTCGGTTCCAAATGACGACCAAGCAAAGTCAAGGCCAACAACTGATCCACAGATGCATTAGAAAGTCGGAACCTCATGTTGAAGTCACATAAGGTGTGTTTTATTCAAAATTTCCCTCAACAAAAAACAACAATTTGATTGCTGGCAAAAAAGAAGCCAGTAAAAAAAATGGCAGTTGTGCTGGTGATAGAACTTTAAATTATTGAAATGAAAATGGCGCTATGCATTAAATTTTAGAATTAAACATATGTGCATACATGTTTTGACATCAGATTTTGTTTGTAAGGGTGTTTAAAAGCTTGTTTAATTTAAAAGCGCTTGGTGAAAACAAAACATCCCATTCTAAAGTTTAGAAGCCTGTTAAATGTTTAAAAGTCCTTCGCGAAATCGGCCATTATTCTTTTATATAAGAGCAAGTGCGTGCGATCCAGTCGTGCATTTTATTTAATTTTCATCTATACTCTGTCCAACAAAAATTGTCAGTACAGGCCTCATGGGAGAGCTTTTTCTAAAGCAGTGGCGCCTGATGCACCCTCACTACGATGCGTTATGAAAAATGCCACTAAAAAAAGAGTAAGCCACTGACTTTTCTTAAGGAATTGTTGTTGTAATTCTTTGCAAAAAGTTGTACACCCCAACACGATCGTCGTATCCCACTGCTGATGAGATACTCTCAAGAGTGTCAAGTTTCACTCAATACGATCGTGCGCTCTTTATCTACATCAAAACAGAGCTACCATTATCATTCTCAATTGCAAGAAAGGAGCTTTTTCAGTGGTTTTTATTAAGGAGCTTTTGGGATTTGAAGCTTTTGAGAACACATTTTAAGAAGATTGAGTGTTGTCGTATAGCTTTTCAACTTAAAAAAAACGCGCCCATTATCTTACCGCTTGGTATTGTGGGAAATGGTAAATTGAATATTGTTTTCAGTCGTTTTGAATCGGCAGACGGTAGCCCTACGCGTTTTTTACTCTCATTTTCGGCGATTAATAATGTAAACTACGGAATCCCTGTGAGAGCTTTAAAAGGCGACACACTTATGCATGACAATGCAACCAGAATGATAGACAAACGTCCTATCTTCCCTGTACTGACAATTTTTGTTGGGCAGAGTATAGTCAAGATCGGGTGTATGAAAGTGTTGGTTAGATTTAATGTTGAAAGCTGTTTCATATAGTAAAATCCTGTTGATCATAACTGTTATTAACAGACTGCATAATTTATGTTTTGACTATACTATAATGTTCTCTTGATCGTTCCTGTAACTTCTCAATTTCATTTTTGACCTGACAACTGGCAACTTTATATTTCCTCGATTACGTGCTTCTCTTGCTATATATTAGTTCGTGTGTTTCAGTCGTCTATTTTAATTACTATAGAATCTTACAACATCTTTAATGGAAAAATAACTAAGCTTTTCGACGACACAGTATTATTTTGCTGTTGTTGGATAATTACTTATTAAGATATAAATTTTATACTTCGTGATTGGCTTAAATTATATGATGCAATTTAATATACATATGTAATATAATTATATTTAATACATTTTGATACAAAAATGTAGTGTCTTGTGAATTTTTGAATATTACAACAACAACTTGAATGAACTACCACCAAGTGGGTTCTTATTTGGCTGGAGTTATAGCTATTTCACGGTTGCCAAGCCGATCATCAGACTCCTTTATTAGTGGTGCTTAGCCTTTATACTATCAAGTTTAATCGAAAAACTTTTTGCCTTGACTGAGATTTGAACCCAGACCTAGCGTCGTCAGAAGCCAATGCCCTACGCATCACGCTACCGAGACCACAGTCAAGGCAAAAAGTTTTTCGATTAAACTTGATAGTATAAAGGCTAAGCACCACTAATAAAGGAGTCTGATGATCGGCTTGGCAACCGTGAAATAGCTATAACTCCAGCTGTTGTTGTAATATTCAAAAATTCATAAATATATGAAGCTTCGCAGGTACACTGCATGTATGTAACCATACAAAAAACCCCTTCAGTAGTGTCTTGTTATTTGAAAGTACGTAACATATTTTACTTATATTATTTATGGTACTTGAATTGAGTCTTAAAATTCGAATATTAATATATAATTATTGATCGGGCTTTATGTATTTCTAGCTGTATAATCAGATTATTTTTAAAGAATTTTGCGCTAGTGATTCTACTTAGCTGTATGGGCAATGAGTTTCAGTGACCTGTGTCATGGACGAAGAATATACGTTCAGATTGCAAGCAGTTAAATCTTGCTTTTATCGAAACAAGGGTTCTTTAAGAATTAGTAAAATCTAGACTATTGTACAAATAGTCAAGCTGATGTAATTGCATAAAACCATTGACAAGAATTAGTGTTCTAAATGTGGATTAATTTTCGAGATTAAGGCCAGTTTTTTTCCTTGAAATAAGGAGACATATGGTCGAAGTATTTTTTATTACAGACGTATTGCGCGAAATTATTACAAGTTGCTTTTAGTTTGTTTTTGTGTTGTGATCTACACTACAAAATATTTAACACCAGCATATGAGGATTGACATGAGTAAAGCTTTTATAATTAAAATATTTGTACCAGTTCGAATGAATTTTTGAAAACACCAAAATAAACGAAGGCCGCTTTTTCAATTATCGTTGCTATGTGGTCTTTCCGCGTAAGGTTTTCATTGAAAACCAGAATTATATTAAGAAAACATTAATATGATATTGTAAGCAAATAGCATTTTGTAAAGCCAAATGAAGAACGTTGGGCCCCTATTGTTGAGCCAACATGATTTAATTTAGTAATAAGTTAGTTTTAAGTCAAATTGTATATAAAACAAATTGAAAAATAAAATTCTTAATCTTAATCTTAATCTAAGTAGTAAGTACTCGTATGATGTTAAAAATTTCAGTATTGTAATTCAGAATACCAACCATAAGACTTTACTGAAAGAATACATTCAAAAATGTCTTTATCCTTTAGATTGTTAAATTTAAAGCTTTGACTACTTTTATCGCTCTCACCAACTTGTTCCCACCATACAAATTGCTGCAAAAGATTAAAATGTTGAGTTGGTTCTTCTGACAAGGAAACAAACTATGCATTCAGCACATCGCAATCTACATCCGCACCTACTTCCACCCCTGTTTTCCATTCCCCAGTATACTTAATTCTTTCCAAATATCTTTTCGAGACTGATTGTTTAAACATAATATAGAAAAGATTCATAGTTAGCGCGTTTCACTCTTTTGATTATACATTATATGTCGACTTGAAATTAAGAAAAATAAGTAAGTTTTAGATAATTTTTAATAAACATAAATAAAATGTTGAAATGATTAAATCACTCTTAACCTTAGGACATGATTAATGTTGGACTACTGACAAAATTTGTGTCACACAGCTGGCATAATAATTAGCAAAATCGAGTCTAAGTGGCAAGCATATATATATACGTACATGAAGTCAAAGAACACCGCAGCGTCAGAAAAAATCAGTCAGGAAGATCACTCTTCCTTATACTACGTTTTTACCAAGATATAAACCTTCTTCAAATCTCGAAGATTTACCATACAAATTTATTTCGTTAATCTAGTAGATAAGAAATTAATCTTGTGAAATCTGTATTGGATAAAATGTTTAATAATTGGAACTGACCTTTATCCATACCGTTCTAAAATATCTCGATTATTTAAGAAAATATCAAGTTACTTTCTACTTATACAACGGCAGTGATTAAAGATCATTTGCATTTTTCAGTTTGTAATGACGAACAGTTTGGCAGATATAAAGGCATTTAAACGATTAAGTCTTAATTAAAAAAAAATTAAATTATGACAACTTGTAAATCGCCTAAATCTGACGTTAGTATTTTCGTTGGGAATGACATTTTTCTTACATCTAAATTTTTAAATGGGAAATTATTTATATTTTAGACTCGAAGATACTTAATTTAACATTTTGACTTATATTACTCGTCAACGCCAACACATGTAGAGATAACATTGTGAGTATTGATAACTTGTTACTAAGGTCAAGTACTCAACGCCATGACTATTTACTATAATATTTCAAACCACCTTTGGCTCAGATGAAAACAAACTATAAAATAAACAGATATCAACGAACACATCCTAAAATAATCAAAAACTGACCATCTCAGTGTCATTCTATTCCAGGCATTCCAAAACTTTATCTGCATTATTATATGTACTATTTTTACTGCAAATTTACACCTACGCAGTAATACTTTGTTGTTGTCTACTGTGTAAACTGATGGTCTGCCAATAGTCGTTTTTATTGGTAAATGTATAGGCAGCGCAGAAAAATTTTACACTGGAAGCAACAACAAAGGAATAATGCAGATAAAGTTTTGGAACGTCTGGAATAGAATGACGCTCAAATTGATTGCAGAAAAATGTTTTTTTGCGTGAAGTTGGCAGGTATTGATTATTGGAGGATGCTTTCGGTGATATTTGTGCACTTAGTTGTTTGGTTTCACTAAAGATAAAATTATGTTGTTTGGCATATTAATCTACGATTAGACGGTAAATATAGTCAATGGTCACAATATTTTCTCTCAAAGCATTGGCGTGTAATTTTTGTCAAAATTTTCTGGCTTCGAATCTGAAATAAAATAAAGATCTTGGTGATTTTTTCTGACACTGAGCCTTCCCAGTGGCAAATTTCTTCCTCGATGAAAAATTTTGGTGAAAACAGCAATGAAATCATTCCTTACTTTTATAGGGGAAAATAAAGTAATGATTTCCTATGAGCAAGGTGATTTCAGTGAGGAAAAGTCCTGCACAGCTTCACGAGCCCGCAACGCAAGTAGCATCGAGCACTGTGTGTTGCTTTCATTAGAAGAAGAACAAAATGAACAAAAGAAACAAAAAAAAATTCTCTATTAGCGCAGCAAGTATTATTTTGTTTTCGTTAATGGATTGGTATAATTATCCCTTTGTTGGAAAAAAGAATTGAAAATGACCTAAAAGTATCAATGGATATAACATACATATAAGCATTATGAACTTATGCTGATCGCGGACGATGCGACGCGAACGGTTTGGGTTTTTTCCAGTATCGTAAAAAAATGTTTTTATTACTTTATAACGGTTTAGGTTTTTTATTGTCTATGTCCTTTCTTCTGCGATCGTTAAGAAATGTTTTGTTCTTTAATTTAATCAGTGCCAACGAGATCTTTGTCGAAGACGGATGAAAGCGCAAGTTGATAAGTGAAAAAAGCGAAGAAAATATTATTACTATTTTTTAAATATAATTGGTGAATGAATTTGTTAAAACATACCTACTGAATGAGGGGTTTTAGTAAGCGAAGTATAAAGCGCTTGGCAAAAAAAAAGAGAAACTTTTAAAAACAAAAGAAGAATACGTGAAGAAGCGATAGTTAGCGACATAGTGCCTGTGCCTGTGCTCAAAATAGTTAATGATATACGAGTAGTTGACCCGTGTTCAAGTAGTATTCATCAAAACGTTTGCCAAATAAATAATCAGATTTAAGAAAATATTCAAGAGTGCAGCACGTTAACGTTCATGGTTGAAAGAGGCAAATACTGTTAATCAATGATTTCATAGCTGCGTTTTCATGTTATATTTTATTCAAAAAGAGATGAATTCATCAATAACCTGTCACTTTATGTTTCACCTGAGTAACAGAACAAATGAAAACGCAGCATACTCATATTCAATGATTTCACCTATGAATATTCACCAAAAAATTCGCTGGTGAACTCCAATGACATCCCAATGTTAATTTCACCAAATGATTCACCAAAAAATTCATGGGTGAAGGCTCTGTTCCTTGGTGAATCTCGTGGTGATTCCTTGGTGAAAAATTGAAAATTTGCCACTGAGTTCGTTTGACTTTGTGTATATACATATTCATACTATTAAGATTTGATTTTATTAATAATTTTTCCACTTGTTTGACAGAAAATTTTTCAGTGGTCTAAGTTAAGAGTTAATTAATGATTTTGACATTTTTCTTATCAAAAATTATTTAAAACTAGTTTATAGCTTACATAAGTGATGTTTTTAAGAATTTTATTTTTCATCTACTACCTACATAAATATAACAGTCAATTTCAACTCTATTTCAACCTGACATACAATAACAAATACTTTTCTAACGCATCCTTTAGCTTATTCCAAAGTGGATTGTTTATTTGTTGGTATATATTTCATCTTAGATTACCAATAAAATACGCCTAATATATTTAACAATAAAAAACTACTATTATATTTCACCCGCCCATAGTTCTTATTATGTTCTGGAATGCATATAGTCGAAGTAAGCAATAAATAAAACTCACTCTTTGTTAATCTACTCGTAAATCAAAAGTTAAATCATCACGATTTATTATTAAGCAAAATAATACATTATGTAGGTACAAATAACACAAAAATCGATTTCGTTTTCTTTAGAAACTTCCACTTTTATATGCCAATTGATTTAATTCAGGGTCGGATTTTATTGGAAAGTAAGTTTGGATTTTCCAGGAGTTTTTATTTCATCTTCAGTCAGAAGCCAATTATTTTGTAAGACAATATAAAGTAGAGCTGTGTCAATCAGGATCGATTCGATTTTTTTGATCCGATCATCGAAAAGTAGTGATGATCACAATCAATCATTTTAATCGATCTCAATCTCAATCATTTAGATGATTCTCGATTTTCTATTTCAATTTCAATCATTTCAATGAGTCTGGATTTTCGATATCAGTTAACTCGAATAACCATGATTTACACGATTGCATTTGTTCTGATTCAATCAATGTGGATTATGAATGCCAAACGGACGGTGGACTGGAATTTCTGGGTTGAACTCGGCCTTGAAGAACATGATTGATCGAGTTGGTTGTTGATGTTGTAGGCCGCAAAAACAATTGTTGGGTTGAACTGATGTTATTTGATGTATCAGGATCCGGTATGTTTCCATCCTTTGATGGAATTTGACAGCTTATGACTTGACGAATAAAGGACGAATTCAGTTATGACGTACAAAGTTTATTTCGTACAAAATGTTAGCCGAAAGCCGTAAAATTGCTCTTTTCAGGAGCAACAAATAAAATCTTTTTTTCTTGAATTTTTTGACACTTTTTAATCTATGCACGATGTTATTTGCTATTTTGTGAGAACTATCAAAGCCACAAGTCAATCTTATCATCGAAATTTAAATTAAAATCGAATAGGAACAGTATTGAATCATTTCAGTGAAATGAAAATGATCGAATGATCGATCGATTGAAATGATCGGATCACTTTTGTAATCGATTGTTGAACGATTCGATCATTTGAAATGAACGATTTACACAGCTCTTATATAAACAAGCGAATGTCACAGGAGTGATGAGTCTGAAAATATATGATATTAACAAGGGCACTATTTTCATACAAATTGAGAGGTAACGATTCTACAAATTTCTCGAACTTGTTTGACATATTCACAGGTGATGTAATTGCAAGTTAAATATAATGACAAATCTGTCGAAATAATTTGATTGTTGTCTGATTATGATCATTTTGTGTTCATAATTTATTCATAAGGCATGTTCAAAAAATGAAATATCAGAGATTTTGTTTCGTCTGGTTGGAAAAATGAACAGGGAGAGAAACCTAAGCAATATTTTTCTGCAAGAAATCAAAAGGAGTCTCGTTCTAAGTTTTTTATAAATTCAGCAATTGCCAAAAAAAAAATGATTTAAAACAAAAAAATTAACTCTCAGCTTCTTGACAGCAAAAGTAGGGAACTGCGTTCATGCTTATGAGATTGCTGTGCTCTCATCGATAAGATTAAAAAAAAATTGATAACCCATAACTTCACTCATTAGACAATGAATAATATTAACCTAAAAATTTGTTGTCCACCATCAGATTCGATATACTTCCGATGCAATGTTTAATCGAACTTTTGGACATACACTGTCCATTAGCAACAGCATTTTACTGAGCTCTACTTTCAAATCAACGTAACGCACAAATAACTTGGTATTTAGCATCTAGAGACAATAAACAGTTTTTCAATAAGGGCGGATAGATGTCAAAATGAAATAAAACAAGCTGTGTATGAGGTTTCAATAAAATTCTTTTTTTTTTATTTAAAACGTCCATGTATGCCGTTAGGTATGAAATTTATGAAATATGGCATTGAGCAAATTCCTGCCTTAGCTCCTTACGGTGGCACGGAACCTCGTAGTCTAATTTTCAATTACTTCTGCATAGATCGAGCTGAATTTGAGTAATGACATATGTATGTTATGTTCACCTTAAGCCTTAAGGGCAATCGCCGATTGTGGTTTATTTGCACAGACCTTGACTTCAAAAAACCTTGCAAGGAAAAGTCCTGCTGGAACCACATTTCGTCTAGGT
Organism: Philhelius festivus; assembly: GCA_963931855.1. Taxonomy (NCBI): domain Eukaryota; kingdom Metazoa; phylum Arthropoda; class Insecta; order Diptera; family Syrphidae; genus Philhelius; species Philhelius festivus. The sequence continues at coordinate 152,059,436 of OZ007555.1, forward strand.
CCATATGATTCAATTTGAGATATATGATATTGGTGATTATTGTTCTCTAGCGGTCGTCATTTATGGTGATCACCAACATCGTTTGCGAAAAATTGCGGGTCAATTACAGCACCGACCTAAAATCCACATCAAACGGTAACTTTTTGAGGATACATTGTCATCTGGTGAACCTCGTGTAGGTTTGTGTCATCATTTGGACGCGATGTGTAACTTGGCATGGTTGTTTGGCATCAGTAAGTGAATAATAAACAACAGATATGACAGATGTGACCAAAACAACATGGTCGCCACAGGTCTCCAAAAAAAAAATTACCCGCACCAATTGGTAAAAACCTCTTAAAACTTGACGATCTTACAAGATTGCCAAATTTTATATTGGCTAGAAATTTGGCAATTGTGCAAGTTGCCATTTTTCAAATTGCCACCTTTCACAAGTTGCACTTTTCTTTTTTTTTTTAAATCCCTTAGCTGTCAAGCATTGTTATCTAGTGAATTTGCAGACCTTAATTTATATAATTAATTAATAATTTAGAAGTCAGCCAATCACATTTACACTATATTTTTACCGAAATACTAAAAAAATCTGCTGGTACTATATTAAAAACAAAATCAAAATTCCATTAAAAGCCTGTTTTTGGAAACAAATTTTGACGACCCGTTTCGTCTTTTACGGAGATTTAACACGATTGTTTTCAAATTTACTTTTACAATTTATTGTCACATCTAAGCTCTGACTCAAACGATATAGGGCCCATATTTGTACGCCTCTACTTTAACCTTTTGCAGCTCCGGCACTGATTGTTTACCAATTGAAAGAAGTCATGCAAAGGTAGGGATACCTTAAATCAATTAAATATTTTGCAAATCGATTTGCTACACTTTTGCGCATAAATTATGTTCGCGCGCTGACAAAGCTGTGACTGCTCAAGGAGCTACCTGTGCGCATTTACCGCCGCCGCCACCGCCATCGCATCGCCAGCGTCATTGCCTTTATTCTCGTCAGATCAACTTTAAACGGCTCTAAAGGTTATTATACGAACCAGTGTCGAGTCGTGATGTGTCAACGTTGTATAAAAAAAATGTGGTCCGCTTCTAGCTTACAATGTGCATATGCCTTCCATAAACTCATTTAGTTTTAAATAATAACCAAATGTACAGTAAGGCAATAATGTCGCTTGAAAAGAAAACCGCATAATTGGGACTATAAGCGTTGTACTCGCATCTGATGGCCACTGCAGAGTCAAAACGTCTTTGGTTTATATTTGGCAAGCTAAACATACTTAGATTTGGATAGATAATTTTTGTTACGCTTGTCTGAATAAATTGTTTATTTGACAGGGACAAGTTGATTTACGAGCTTATTTATTGGAGCTTCTGAGTTCTTGTGGTTTGAGATCGTTTCAGGTTAGTACTAGTTTTTTAAACTTTTTCAAATGTTACCTCTATGGGGTAATTATTCAGTTTTAATCATTTTTTATTTAAGATAGATTTTTTAAAAAATATTTGAATCCTCCCCCGATGGATGGCGCAGAATCGCAAGTATTCATATTTACACGATTTTTGTGTAATCGAAAAGTGACGCTAGCGAAATCGGGGTAAGTGCACCAAAATTAAAAAAAAAAAAATGTTTTAGTGGCATAATTTATTTTAAACTTCTTCCAGAAAAGTTAAGCACCAAATGCACCTTTAACTTCGCTGAATTGTTCTTAAGTTTAATCTAAAAACTCAGGTTTTCGTTATAATGTACTTGAATTTTGCCTAAGACCACTGTGCAATGGAAAGTTAGACTTACCCCCCTATTATGGAAGACAACTCAACTATAGTTTAGTTGTAATTCTTAAAATTGGTATTATCGATCACAACCAGTTGACTGTCAAAGCACAACCAGTTGTCGATTTGCAGACAACTAACAAAATGGTCGATTTTTCAGTTGTCTCTTCGTATTATGTAAGTAAGTTGAGTTGTGCTTCAGTTGTAATAAGTGTCAAAATCAGACAACTGGTTCGAAGCAGTTGTGTAGAACATTTTAATGAAAAAATCTGCATTCGGATAAAAAATATGGACACAAAACCGTAAGTTAAACAACAATTTTAATAAAAATAGAATGTAATGAGTGTATTTTAGTTTGAAAACTACATGACCATCACAATTTGAACGACTTGTTGCTCTATGTTAGCTGAGCATTTATCCATTTTCCACAAATGAGTTCCTCAATCACATCTACCACTTTTTTAATTCAACTGACACTATCGATTGAGTCAGTCCTAAATTAAAATCATTGCCACTACACTTTTGGCAACTTCCTTCCCTCATAAAACGAAGAGCAGTAGCAAGTTTAACAATTGGTGGAATCGCTGAGGAACGTTGGTTGTTTTAGGAAAACTATTTCGAATAAAAAAAATGCATGCTTTAGGAATAGAAGTGTACATGAGTTTGTTAAATATACGGATATTCTTTTTTATTTTGGCTACATTAAGGAAATTTTCATCTTCCAAGCCACCGAAAAACAAATCGAGAGAACTTTCATACAATTTCTTATTCTTGGTTTTGTATGTATTTCATGTTGAGCAGCTGGTTTTGACAGCAAATCGACTCCTAAAAGACGGCAACGTATTTTTTCATTACAACTGATTTTAGTTGTCTTGCATAATACTGTAATATTTTTGCTAGGTTCGTTAAATAAAACTTATTACTCTTTTTGGTATTTCTTCTTTATTCACACTTTCAAATTCAAAACAGTAAATCTCAATTTATAAACAACTCAAATACTTTTATTCAAATTTAAATCACACTTGTTTAATAACACAATCCAATAAGCAATACTTTTGCACACTTTCATAATCCAAAATTAACTGTCTTCCGCTCACCGTGAACACTCCCTTATATACTCAAATTAGTTGTTCTCGAAAGTTCTTGTCTTGGAATGTTCTAGATGGTTGGAATAAGGGGAAATTCATTTGACATTGGAAAAGAGCTTTTTGTTTCTTCCAGAAATTAGTTATGTAATTTTCCAACAGATGGCGGTGTAGTAGTATAAAGCTCTGTTCACAACATTGCCCCCTTCTTAAGATTGTTCGTCCCGAACAATTCTATCTCCAGCTTCGCCACTGTATCGGTGCAGTCGATCGCTATGCACAACTTTTAACTTTCCTCTTGACCCTCTTTGAATTCGGTAAACGACATCATTGATTTTCGTGACGACAGTATAAGGGCCTTCCCAGTTTTGTTGAAGCTTCGGCGACAATCCCTTTTGACGATGTGGATTATACAGCCATACACGATCTCCTACTTGGAATCCTCTCGTGTTTGCTCTTGTGTCGTACCTTGTCTTCATTCGATCGCTGTAAGTGCTCATTCTAGTCCTGGTCCTTTCGTGGATGTCGATTAGCCTCTCTTTTAGGTCACTCACGTAATCCCCTGTTTCCTGAGACTCTTGTGGTGGGTGTCCAAACCTTATCTCACTAGGCAGGCGTATGCTTTTTCCGAACAGGATTTCAGATGGTGTCTGTCCTGTTGAGCTATGTACTGCACTTCGATAGGCCATCAAAAATAGTGGTATGTGCCTATCCCAGTTTCTTTGGTTGTCGCCTACGACCTTAGTGAGGTGCTCTTTTAACGTCCTGTTGAATCTCTCGACCATTCCATCAGATTGCGGGTGAAGTGGTGTGGTTCTCGTTTTCTTAATGCCAAGGAACGCGCACACCTCTTGGACTATGTTCGACTCAAAGTTCCTTCCTTGGTCAGAATGGAGCTCCATAGGCACACCGAACCTGCTTACCCAGTTAGACACAATCTGGTCGGCCACGGTCTTGGCTTCTTGGTTCGGGATAGCGTATGCCTCAGGCCATTTGCCGATAGAGATCAAGGCCACCAAGTAGTTCATTCATTGAATTGGTAAGATAGCAAGGACTTAATCTTGATTTCTTAAGTCCTTGCTATCTTACCAATTCAATGAATGAACTACTTGGTGGCCTTGATCTCTATCGTGTAAACAATATTCCCACTCACATAACAAACACTTCAGCTACTCTAATTGATGTCTTTTTCACTGCCAACGTAAGTAAAGTTATTTTTCAAAGCCAAATATCTCTTCCCGGACTTACTGACCATGACTTAATCATGATGACCTATGACCTCCAAAATAGTGCAGATTTGCGTCCTACTACCTTTTGCTATTATGACTACAAAGGAGCTAATTTCGAATCTCTCAGTCTTGGAGCCAGCCTCATAAATTGGAATAACATATTTCTTCAGAATACTGTTGACGGTCAAGTTGATCTCCTTAATACTTACTTACTGTTCCTACGTGATAGCTATATTCCACTTAAAACTAAAATTGTGAGAAATAGTGAAGTCCCATGGTTAAATGATCATATTCGAGAAATGATGCTTGCCCGCAATGAAGCATATCTTAAATGGAAGCGTTTCAAGATCAGTTTATTTTGGACTGATTTTCGACTTCTGCGAAATAGGGTTACTACAGCTATTCGCAATGCAAAAACTAATTTTTATTCAAGAAAACTAGATGCTTCATTGCCAACAAAGAAACTTTGGCAGAATCTGAAAGCTGCAGGAATCGTAGACAAAAACTTTTCAGAATGTGATCTTGATCCAAACGAACTTAATTCCAATTTTGTATCGCAATGCAACACTTTTCTAAACCATAGTCCTACTTTTCCAATAAATGAAGAACCAGCAAACCACTCTCAACCATCTTTTTCTTTTGCAATGGTTTCAGAAGTCGAAGTAACACTCGCCATTAACAAAATTAAATCTACCGCAACTGGTTTTGATGAAATAAGTCCGAAACTTGTCAAAATGTTACTTCCGTTTATCATATCACCTCTCACACACATAATTAATTCATGTTTTATGACTTCTGGTTTTCCAACAAGGTGGAAATATTCTAAAATAATCCCTGTACCTAAAAAGTCTTCTACAAGTTCTATTGAATATCGTCCTATAAGTATATTGTCTTTTTTATCTAAAATTTTTGAAAAAATTGTGCATTTCCAGATATACAGCTACATATCTAGTAATGACTTTCTACATAACCACCAATCTGGTTTTAGACCTGGAAGTAGTTGTGTTACAGCGCTTTTAAAACTGTCGAATGATCTCCAAAAAGATATGGATGCGAGTAAGTTAACGATTTTAACCCTTCTTGATTTCTCGAAAGCATTCGACACTGTTAATCATGAAATACTGTGCAAAAAATTATGTAATCAGTTTAATTTTACGCGAGAAGCTGCAATGTTGATACTTAATTATCTTTCTGCGAGGTACCAAGCTGTTTGTACCAATGGCACCACTTCATCCTTCCTTCCGTTAATGAACGGAGTACCTCAAGGATCAATCCTTGGACCTCTGCTCTTCATTGTTTTTATCAACGACATTTTTTCGTGTGTTCAATACTCAAACCTGCTCCTGTATGCTGATGATGTACAATTATATCTTTCAAGGCCGCCAGGTTTAATTGAAGATGGTATTAGTCTTATGAATGAGGACCTGCAATCAATTTATTTTTGGTCTATGCGTAATCGCCTCCGTCTCAATCCATCCAAGTCTAAAAGTATTATAATAAGCAGACATTTAACTGACACTACTGATTTCTCGCAAATTACTATGAACGGTGTTATTATTCCTTTTGTGGACACAATAAAAAACTTAGGAGTTATTTTTAACAAAACTCTTACATGGAATGAGCACATCAAATGTGTGATAAAAAGAATTTATGGAGGTTTACGTTCACTTTGGGCAGCAAGCTCTTATACCCCACTCCCAACAAGACTACAACTTTCTCGTTCCTTGCTAGCTCCTATTATAACATATGGCTGCGAAGTTCTCGGAAATCTAGACTCATCAAACTTTACAAGGCTTTCAATTGCATTTAATTCTATAGTTAGGTATGTTCATGGGTTACGCAGATATGATCATATCGTCGTCGTTCTATGAAAACTCCCTAAGTCCATTTAAAAAAAAAATGTGATTCAATTCTTATTTAATTCATTTCGGATAAACCATTTGCAAAAAAATTTATTGAACAATGGCTACGCCAAGCCCATTCTACAATTGAAGCCTGAGATCTTGCTATTCTGATAATTTTTGGATTTTTTTATATTAATTTCCAAGTTTAAAAGCAAATATCTCAAAACACAAAAAATGGACTTAGGGAGTTTTCATAGAACGACGACGATATATCCAATTTCGTAAATGAAATTTTCGGATGTGGATTAAAAACTTATTTAATTTTCAGAATGCTGGTAATGTTGTCTAGTGTAATTAAAAACAGATGTCCAATGTACCTTTATGAAACCCTTAGATTTGTCAATTCTTCCAGAACATTAACTTTAATCTTGCCAAGGTTGATTTACTTGAATACAAGACGCCAATTCTTTTTTTACACCTTACAAATCTTTAACTCCTTACCAAACACGCTACGATTATCTTTATTGTCTGACCCATTTAGCTCGTTCAAAAATAATTTATTTTTACACTTAAAGTCTCAAACACGATAAAAGTATTATTAAACAAAAATCTTAATTTAAGGCCCTTATCTTTTAAATTTTTAATTACATTTTCAAATACATTCTTGCTAATCAAATATTCTATACTAATCTGAATTTTTGTTATAATGAACTTCTATTGCTATTATCTTATATTGATTTACAAACCTAATATTTTCTCTTCAATTTATTTTTCTTTTCAATTTTAAAATTGTAATATTTCCCTGAACATGTACTTCTAAAAGAATTATTTCTTATTGTACACTTTGCCTTATAATAAATACAAATACAAATACAAATACAAATACAAATTTGCTGAAGTAATCCATTACCACCAGAATGTATTTGTTTCCATCATTCGTTTCCGGAAATGGGCCAGCTACATCAACAGCAATCCTTTCAAATGGTGAGCCGACATTATATTGCATCATTTTTCCTTGCAGTTTTCTACCAGGTCCTTTGGTTGCAGCACAAACGTCACAATTTCGGCACCACTTTTCAACGTCGTCTCTTGCATGCAACCAGTAGAACCGTTGCCTCATCTTTTCTAACGTCTTATTGACGCCCAAATGGCCTCCTGAAGGTCCATCATGCATCTCTCGAAGAACCTCTTTGATTTTCGATTGAGGTAACACAAGCTGCATCACATAGGATTTACCATCAGCAGACTCCCATTTACGCCGAAGAACACCTTCTCGCACATGAAGTGAGTCCCATTGTGCCCAATAAGCCTTTAAAACTGGACTCCTATCGGAAATGTTATTCCATGCGGGTTTTTCTTCATGTTCTTTCCATGCGAGAAGAGGTTCAATGTCGGGGTCTTCTTGTTGAGCAGATCTTATTTCCTCATTGCTCCATCCACAAATGGGGTCAGCCCTTATTCGCAGAATGTTGATGGATTCCTTTTCTTCTTGTCGCCTACAATGCTTGCAGTCTATTTTACAAGGCCTTCGGGATAGCGCGTCGGCATTTGAGTGCAGCTTTCCCCTTCGGTGTTGAATTTCATAATCGTAAGTCTGCAGTCTTTCTATCCACCTTGCGACTTGTCCTTCTGGGTTCTTGAAGTTCAACAACCAGTTAAGAGCACCATGATCGGTTCGTAGAAGAAACTTCTGTCCATAGATGTATTTGTGGAAGTGTTTCGTTGCCAAGATGAGTGCCAAGAGTTCTCTTCTGGTCACACAGTAGTTCCTTTCGGTCTTCGACAGTACTTTGCTGAAATAGGCGACAACCTTTTCTTCGCCATTGTGCACTTGTGACAGAACAGCGCCGACTCCCACATTGCTTGCATCAGCATCGATGATAAAAGACTTGCCTGGAGTCGGATAGATCAGCACCGGAGCATTGCATAGACGGTATTTCAGTTCTTGGAAGGCTTTTTCACACTCACCTGACCATCTAAACTGCTTGTTCTTTTCCGTAAGCTGATGCAAACTCTTCGCAATTCTGGCAAAGTCCTTAACAAAACGTCTATAATAAGTAGCAAGACCAAGAAAACTTCGTAGTTGATGTTTGTCCTGTGGTGTTGGCCAATTTTTGACGGTGTCAACTTTTTCAGGATCGGTCTTGACTCCTTGGGACGAGATGATATGTCCCAAATACTTTACTTCAGTCTGAAACAGTGCACATTTTTCTGGGTTCAGTTTAAGGTTAGCCTCTCGAAGTCTCTGGAACACACCCTTTAGGTTCTTACAGTGTTGGTCGTATGTCTTTCCATAAACGATAACATCATCCAAGTAGACAAGACAAGTTTTCCAAGTCAGACCTTGAAGGACGCACTCCATCAAACGCTCAAATGTTGCCGGAGCGTTGCAAAGACCAAACGGCATTACCTTGAACTGCCAGAGCCTATTACCTGTGGAGAACGCTGTCTTTTCTCGATCTTCAGGGTGAATTTCAACTTGCCAATATCCACTTTTCAAGTCCAGCGTTGAAAACCAATGTGCTCCTTCCATCGCATTTAAGGTGTCACTAATTCTTGGCAGGGGGTAGCTGTCTTTCTTGGTTACGTCATTCAACCTTCGGTAGTCAACACAAAACCGTGTACTTCCGTCCTTCTTTTTGACTAGGACCACTGGTGACGCCCAAGGACTCTTGGAGTTCTCAATCAAACCATCCTTCTTCATGGTGGTAATCATTTCGTCAACTTCATCTTGTTTGGCCAGTGGTAGACGTCTTGCGGGCTGACGAATGGGCCTTGCATCTCCTGTATTTATTCGATGCTGCACCATTTGTGTCCTTCCATATTTGCCGTTTGGTGAAGCGAAAATGTCGGCATACTCATTCAGAAGGCTTTCTGCCGTTTTAACCTGATGGTGGTCTAGGTTAGATGAATTGAGTATCTTTGCCTTGATGGTATTGAGCTCTTCAGGGTCTAATGTCTTTCTCGGTGTTTCAGCGTCGATTTGTGTTATGGCTGCGACAGATTCGCACTTACCGATAATTTCTCCTTTCGTTAACTTTACATCGTACGGTTTGGTGTTGAGTATCCGTACGGGGACCATATTGTTGTTCGGAGCCACAAGTGTCTTCCCAATGATGACCTTTTGGGAAGAACAGTCTGGGCCTGGTTCCACCATTAGGTATCGATGGCGTCCACACTCACCATCTAATTTTGTCCAAAGAAATACCTCAGAAGAAGTAGGAATAACCACATCTTCTTTGATGACAGTCCTTAGAGTTGTTATTCCTTCGTGCCCATAGATCATTGGAATCTCTGTATTCTGGTATTTGAGTACCTGGTTGCCGATATCCAAAACTACTCGATGTTCTTTCATGAAGTCCATTCCGATGATGCACTCGTCACATATATCTGCCACCAAAAATTTGTGTGAGAATTCTAGATCTGCTATTCGAATTCCAAGTCGGACCTCACCATAAACCCTAGCTGCTTCTCCTGTAGCAGTTCTTAGACGGTAGCTATTGGTGTTGTGTAGCCAATTCAGGTGTACTAGGTCTTGACGCACAATGGAGGCTGTGGCACCGGTGTCAATTGTGACCACACGTTTGTTGCCATTTAAAGTTGCCTCGACAGTCAGACTTTTATTGTCTCGTTTAGTCTGAGAGACCTGGATGGTGTTACCTTGTTCTGAGTTTGAAACTCCGTGCCCACAATGTTGACAAGCTCTTCTAGGTGGTAATCGACATTGACGCTGTAAATGTCCGGTCTTGTTGCAATTCCAGCACTTTGCAAGTCCGTTTCGTTGGTTCCTTTGGACATCAGTTCTTTGGTATGAGCATTCTTCGACGATGGCTTCTCTTAGTCGATGTACTCCGTGAGAAGCTTGCTCAGCTGCTTCAATTGTCAAGGCAAACGCTAATGTTTCCGAAAGAGTTCGTTTTCCAGCAGTTCGCACGGCCCTTTGAAGATGTATATCAGAAATGGCGCGAACAAATGCCTCAACTGCGAACTGGTTACAAATTTCCTCTCCAACATCTGGGTATGCAAGATGAACAAGCCTTTCAATGTCCGCTTGCAGTTGTTGTAGAGTTTCGCCCCTCTTCTGAACTCTGGAATTGAGTTGCACTTTGAAGACTTCTTTCATGTGGCTGTTACCAAAGCGTTTGTCTATAGCCAAAACCAAGGAATTGAAGTCGCCGCTCTTATCTGCTGGTATGGTTTGCAACAACTCAGCAGCTGCTCCTCTAAGAGCAAGAGTTAAGGCTATATACTTGTCAGCCTCATCCCAGCCATTTGTTGTGGAAGCTGCCTCGAATTGCTTCTTGTATATAGACCAAGAAGTTTGTCCATCAAAGGTTGGAGGTTGCATCTCTTTTTTTCTCAAAGCTTCCCCAGAACTTTCCCGAATCTTTATGTTTCGAACACGGTCTAACTCTTTTGAAAACGTCTCCATTTTGTTGTCGACTAGCAATGAAACACGTTCATCTAACACTTTTGAAAACGTCTCCATTTTGTTGTCGACTTGATTCTCCAGCAATGAAACACGCCCATCAAGTGCAGATACATTATTCTCGATGTTAACAAGCTTGCCTTCTAGCATTTTTCTCTGCTCTTCGAGAAGGTCTTTTTGTTCGCTATGCTGTTTTTTCTGCTCATTTCTTTGCTCTTCGAGACGTTCGAGAACATTCTTTTGTTCGTTTTTCTGCTCATTTCGTTGCTCTTCGAGACGTTCAAGCAGAAGACTAAACATATTTGAAACATCTACATTTTTACTCACGTCTGCTTCCTCAGCGTCAGCTTCAAAGACGAAAATGTCCGGGTCTTCATTTTGTTGTTTCAAATATTCGGACAAACGCAGAACAAGCTCATTTTTCGATCCTGCTCTAGAAAGTTCTCGCTTGCCTAATTCACTTTTCAGCTCATTACAGTTGAGCTCTTTCAATAACTTGCTCATTTTTTTAATCTACTTTTTTTTTTTTTTTTTTTTTTTTCCACACTTCACTGCACAATAAGTTTTATTCCACTTTTCTGACACCAATGTAATATTTTTGCTAGGTTCGTTAAATAAAACTTATTACTCTTTTTAGTATTTCTTCTTTATTCACACTTTCAAATTCAAAACAGTAAATCTCAATTTATAAACAACTCAAATACTTTTATTCAAATTTAAATCACACTTGTTTAATAACACAATCCAATAAGCAATACTTTTGCACACTTTCATAATCCAAAATTAACTGTCTTCCGCTCACCGTGAACACTCCCTTATATACTCAAATTAGTTGTTCTCGAAAGTTCTTGTCTTGGAATGTTCTAGATGGTTGGAATAAGGGGAAATTCATTTGACATTGGAAAAGAGCTTTTTGTTTCTTCCAGAAATTAGTTATGTAATTTTCCAACAGATGGCGGTGTAGTAGTATAAAGCTCTGTTCACAACAATACGAAAAATTTTTTTTGGTTGTCTAAGAGTTTAGTTGTGTTGATGACAACTCAACTAAGTTGAGTTGTAATCCATAATAGGGGCATTAATTTTGCCTTCTCACAAAGTTATTTTTTAACAGTTAATTCAAATAATTGCTACCCTGTTTGACTATTTCTTCAAACTTAGTTTTGTTCAGTCATTTGTTTTTTATGTGTGGTGTATGTCATTACTAAAGAAAACTTGTATGTTACACATCAGTTATTTCAAGTTTTATGTCGTAAGATAATAACCAAAGTTGATACAAGCAATTCAGTTCCAGATTTTATTGGGTCAGAAATCTCAGTCAATTATTTATTTATTTCTTACAATTGTGGTTCACAGCAGAACTAATACACTTATAAATCACTTACAATCCTTTCAATAAAAAAAAAAAAAACACTTTGCGCTTTTTAACAAACGTCTTATAGAAAACTTGCACGTTTTTTTCTAAATTTTCTTATTTATAAACATATTTTTGCTTTTTTGATATATTTTCCTTCTTCATCATTGGAATCACGGAAGTACTTAATAAAATTGTACTGATGCACCATTCAATCATTTTTTAAATGGATGGTTCTTCAAAATGTGGACAAAGAAGTTATCCGTTCAATGTTATCTACTATTTCATTGAATCTCGTTATACGTTCGCTATTTGTTCAATAGGCTTTTATACATTTACGAGTATTAAAAAGATTTACAAGTTAAGAAATGGAGAAGTATAAACTTGCTGATGTTTCGTTTATTAATAATGTAGATGGTCTAAAATGCAGCTTTTTTTAAGGTAGTTTCTAGACAAGAACATAGCACAAGATGGGTGAATTTTATCTGTGTTATTAATGGCCAATTTTATAAACAAACACTAAAAGCACTTTTATCAAAAATCATACTTAATCTTATCAGACTCTTCAATCTTTCCAGTTTCATCAATCTATAAAAGGGAACTTCTTGTTAAAATTGAGTCCTCTTCACATCCCTGGAAAAAGAAATTGTTTTTTTCTTTCTAATAAGCGAAGTGTATGAGGAAAAATAAGAAAGCATTATGTGTTGAAATAAATGCCAAGAAATGCAAAACAAAAAGATTTGGAAAAATCCTGTGGTATAAGATCATAAAGTAATAATCACTTGATTTGATGAACTGACTGGTTTTTTTTTGGTTACAAATAAATTCAACAACTGATCCGCAGATGCTTTGGAAAATCGAAACCTATTTTTGGAGTCAATATCGTCATAGTCGGAGAATGAATTCCTATGAACTCTGAATAATCTCTTGCACGGCAAATTAATATGTGTTGCTATCGTTAGATGAAGACAATCAATATTTAATTCTAAATAAAAAGCGAATCATTAAAATAGTATTATAAACACGCAAAGTCGAAACTTGTTTGCCTATTCATTTTGTATCTTCAAAAGTTGTAAACTTAAAATTTTAGCTGCATTTGATGACATTTCAATTAAACTTTTAAAATTTAATATGTCAAAAAAGGGTATTCAGTTTATAAGGGTGTTTAAAAGCATGTTTAATTTAAAATTAAGATTTAGAAACCTGTTAAATGATTAAAAGTCCTTCGTGACAGCGGCCGTAAGTCTTTAAAAGCATTGTTCTCCGACATTTGGGCACATCAGCATTTATTTTATGAATACCAGACGTGAAACTGTTCAATACAACTTGTATTGAAAGTTAATTTCTAATCCAAAGAAGAAGAGCGACTCTTCGATACCAAATGCAGGCATTTTCGATTAAAGATCTTAGTCCCAAACTCTATCAAATGTTTTAGAAGTATCAAGTGGAATTATCTTTGTTTCTGCCGGTTATTAAAGAGTTTTCGTTTTTCGAGATGTTTCTTAAGTTTATTAAAATCAGCGTTTCCATGACCTTGGAAAGAATGGACGTTAGTGCAATTAAGTAATAATTGGAGGGGGAAGACACGTTCGCCTTTTTTGGGTACAGGCTGGACAAATTCCATCACCGAAGTAGTAGAGTAGACCACGTGGAAAAGTTTACGCAATGGTCTTGCAAGCGTAGAAGAACACCTCTTCAGAACTAAAGGGGATATACCATCTGGACCAGCAAGTTTATTTATGTCAAGATCTTTGAGGACTTTTGTGACTGTATACTAGTGCGAAAGAAGATCTGTCCCATAGAACTGTTTACACCCCTCATAAGTACAAGAGGAGTCATAACACTGTGTGGCAAATTAGCAGCAAACTACATGTTGCAAGAAAATTTGCTTTTTCTTGCTAGTTGACAAAAGGATTGTTATTTAGAAAGTGTGTTGGAACCGATAAGTTCTTCGAATAATAGCGGTGCAGGCATTCCTCCCTCGCTTGCCTGTACTTTTCGCAGTTGTTTTTTAGCATCGAAAGATTAAATCTCTCAACCTGATAACCTCTTTACAGCCATAATCGTACCAAGAATCCTATTTGAAACTAAGTACTTTAGCCCTATTTGAGATCACAAAAAGTTTTCATTCCATTGAGAATAATTTCTGTTATCATATCAGCACTGGAATCAATGTCACTATCGACGAAACATAGTGACTAGTTAAAGTTTAGAAAGAAGTTATTAAGTTCATTCCAATTGGCTTTCCTCATATTGCCAAACGGTTCTCCTTAGAAATTTTTCTTTAACTGTGTTGGTAGAGCATGACAAATTCGCTAATATATATTATGATGCAGTGGTCCAACGTGCTCAGAGGTGCTTATATACTTATCGTGTATTTATCAGGATCAGATGTGAGGAACAGATCAACGGTATTTGAAGAATTTGCAAGCTGAGTTTATGGAAGAAAGTGTAACAAAAAAATTTAATTTAAAAAAATGGAACACTTATAAGTTATAACATAGGCGTGAAGGTTTGCAAGGGACCGTGGCGCGATGGTTGTGTGCTCGCCTGTCAACCTCAATATCACAGGTTCGATCCCTGCCGTCGTCTATGTCGTCTTTAATTCCATTAAAACCTTCTATAAATTGTCATCAATGGGTTGCTGGTTTACTCATTGCATGTTGTTCAGGCATAACACTAACAACATGTGATTGAGTTAAACTAGTATGCCCAATAAGGATGAAAAACGAATAAAAATAATGCGAATTATAAGGGACATAGAAATAAGACACGGCAATTCTCCGCTTAGTTCAGCCGCCATCCCTGGAGATAAAAAATCTGAGACAACCACATTCAGTCTCAGAACATCGTGCCACACATCTTTCCTATCCTTCTTTCTCTTCCGTAACTTAATGCCCACGCTGTTAAAACATTTAAAGGGTAATCATAATCCCTTGAGCGTGAGTAGATTATAAAAAAAAAAAAAAAAAAAAAACTTGATCGAAACCTTTGATTATTATATTCAATCTTTCTCTTGCAAGTGGTAATTTTCTTGATATTTGGAAATATACTTACATCACACATATCTATAAATCGGGTTCGAAACAAGATGTTGAAAACTATAGACCCATTGCTAAATAACAGTTGATTCCAAAATATTTGAATGTAGTGTGAAGAAGAAAATCTATTAGACCGTAAGGAATCATTTATGGGGTTATCAGTATGGCTTTGCCCACGGCCAGTCTACTGTCACTAATTCGACTTTTGTTTAAAACTTTTGATTGAAAAAACATGGAAAACAGAAATCAAACTGATTTGATTTTTACAGATTTTTCTATAGCATTTGATAGAGTTAACCATCGGATTTTAATAAAAATAATCTTAGCCTACTGGGATTCCATTTTAACCTACTCGAGTGAATTAGGAATTATTTGTTGGATCGTTCACAATTTGTAAAAAAACGGTCGGAAAAATCTTTTAAAATAATAAATTTCTCAGGTGTACCACAGGGAAGTTACCTTGGACCTCTGCTATATCTCTAAAACAATCAAGTCAATTGCGGACTGTTTAAATTTACAGAAAGATGTAGGAAAATTAAACGCATTAAGCCTAAATTTAGGCAAATGTTCCATCGTGTCGAGATCATCAATGCCTACTGTTTTTGATTCTATGCTGCAAAACTGGATCAGTATTTGTAAATAAGGAGTCATTTTTGATTCCAATTTAGCTTCTAATGTGCACTTTGACTATATTATATCGAAAGCTAATGCTATGTTTGGATTTGTATGCAGGAACTCATCTGAATTTAGAGATCTATAGATCCT
Organism: Philhelius festivus; assembly: GCA_963931855.1. Classification (NCBI taxonomy): domain Eukaryota; kingdom Metazoa; phylum Arthropoda; class Insecta; order Diptera; family Syrphidae; genus Philhelius; species Philhelius festivus. The sequence goes on from OZ007555.1 coordinate 152,074,950, forward strand.
TATTCAAACCGTTAGTTCGTCCCATACTTGAATATTGTTGCGTTGTATGATCTCGACAGTTTAATAAGAATATGCAACGTATTGAACACATTCAAAAAAGATTTACGAAACATGAGCTTCGAAAACTGAATTGGTCTAATTCATTACCATCCTATAATACTCAATGTGCGTTTATAGATTTAAAGCCACTAGTGTGTAGAAGAATATATTTCATTATTACTTTTACTAGAGACGTCATAATGGGACATATTGAATGTGCACCTCTATTAGCCTTATTCGGTATTTATGCTCCATCTAAAACAATAAGACCTAGAATTTGAAATTTTGTTCTATATTTCTCGGCACAACAAACTATGGTCGTAATGAACCAATCACTAATGCTTCCATTAATTTTAATCCATCTGTAATGTAATCGATCTTAGTTTAAGCAGATATAATTTTAAATGCATTATTTTGAATCCATTGTTTGATATTCATTATACAGTGTACATTATGTTCAAAGTTTATTTAAGAAGTTTTAAGTAGAGATATTTTTTAGTCTAAGAAAATTTTGGAACTTATGGATTTCAATAAACTAAACTAAACTTAGCTTTGCATGAAAATTGGTTGAAATCGATTGAAAAGGGTAGACATGTTAAAGGAAACTAGGACCAAGCTTCTTCACGGGATCTATAATGGAGAATTTACATAGAAAAACCAAGTAAATTGTGTAGCAGATGAAATAGATTCATGTCATATTAAAGTATTGGAAGAAACTTTAACAAAAAGTGTTTTAAGTCTCCTTGTTACCTATTTCTCTTCCTATATTTCTTTAGGTTCTAATTTAAACCTTATTTCCTGGCGAAGCTGCTTTATGTCATACAAATCACAGGAAAATATAGACAAAATTCTCAAATAATTGTCTTAAATTATGAAATTCATTAAAGTTTTATTTACCGAAAAGTTCCTTTCCTTAACTGGATTTTAATTTTCCCTTTCTTTGTTTTTCTTTAAATCGTTTAGAATTAATTCGAACACCATGGGATTCTGGGGGTTAGGCTTTTGGCATACGTAACCATAGTTTAAGACAGATTTCCCAGGCAAACTCCATTTTAAGTCTGCTACTTGCTCCTCAGACCTCTACGCATATCACTAATAATGTCCCTGGAGCTTTAAAAATATTTAAATCTTTAATTAAAACTATTGAACATTAGCAAACGAACATGAGCTCGAACCTTTTTATGGAAAGTCGGCATTTTCTAAATACTTCATTTTAAACTCTCGTTAAGGCTTACCTTATCACTCAAGACTGTTCATTCATCGATTTAGGATCTCCCGAAGAAAACAAATCAAGCTCAGGGAATTCAAAAATGCAGTTTCTTCCGTTTATCGTAAATCATTTTCAAATAAATTTCCATAAACTTAAGTAAATTACACGTCGACTGTTTATGTTAACAACACATCAACACCTCTCCACTGAACATTAAGCGTTTCCTTATAACACTCGTTGTGGTTGTTGCATTTTAATCAATTATGTCATTTTATAGGATCACTTGTGAAATTAAAAGTTCGGCTAACTGTTGCAGGAAACTGCGATCGTTCAACTTCAAATTTGATTCAATTAATCTACACACAATCCGATTGCAACTGAACCAACAAACACAAAACTATTTAATCACACCTGCAATTACCATTCTCGTAGCTCATTTGGAAGTGTTGCCTCCTCTAAGCTTAGAGAGTCAGCGAAACGTCAAAGTGCCTTCACATAACATCTAGTTTCCACACGTATGTACACATGTATTTGAGCAAGTAATTGTTATCGAATGGGTCGGTCTGTCGGCGGTGTTGGTGGAATTCTTTCATTTCGATATCTTGATTTTGTGTTTGTTTCTGATGGCGGACCAGAGTCTGTGATGTCAATTTCGCCATATTTAGAGTGCAAATTAAAAGAAGGAGCAATCAAATAGAGTGACAGACGTTTTGACGCATAGAATGACGTTAACATAACAAAAGAGTGAAACTTACGTTCGATGCATTACGTCGTTGGATTTATCAATTTAAATCGGTGCATCGACATTACTTATGTTAAAATGCAGAATTCCTCCAGTTGACGGACATATTTGGCTTAATTACCCATTTGCAAATAATACAACACGAGTCAGTATCCTGATTTAGCAAATGAATTGAAAAAAATAGCTAGGCACGCGTTAAGAAAAAGCATAAACGCCAAATAAGAAAAAAACACAAACTTGTTGTCTGACCATTTTGGGCAAAGAAAGCATAGCTAGTGTCAAGTGACTTGTCAGTTTAAGTTTGACAAAGGAAGAGCGATACACAGCTGGATATAGAGACAACCCGTTGCTAGTTGATGAATGAGTTTGTACACAAAAACAGCTTGAAAGTTGTAGTTGTAGATCGTAGCCAATAATGGTAAAGCTGGTTTTTTTTTCAAGTATTTTTTTAAAAGAAATTTCAAATCAATGAATGATGATTAATCCATGGTTCTGTGATAATTTGCATTTTTAATTTTCAAAGCGATCAAAGCAATATAACTAAGAAAACCATGCATGTTCGTGTGGCAATAATATGGACGAAATGGTGGCACAACCATTGCTTTCTTTTTAAGTAGCACTTTGAAATTCCTTTTGATATACTCGTATGTTTTACTACAGTTACCACACCCATTAGATTACAGGCTGGTTTCTTCCTGCAATTTTTACACCTGGCCTTAAATGAAAAAGTAATTTAATTTTTTTTTACGAAAACATTTTGAGCGTAATTGATACATAGTCTGTCTGATAGAAGCATAGCAGTTGGCCTTAAACGTGTGGAATTTTATGTTCACGCATTTAAGCTTGATTGCTTCTGTAGCACTTTATTTGGTTTAGGTATTTTCTTTTTTTTATAAATTGAATAAGTAACATGTTAATATGAGACTCTACACTGAATAGACGGTTATAATGTTGAAAAACCTACAAACAATCAAAACGGACAGAGATATCTTAATATAAAACGAAAGAGCTGGCATTAGAACCACTCGGAAATGTATACTTATATAAATACTACGTAATGAAAGGCTGGAAGAATTCTCTAGTCATTTTACCACTATGGGATTAAGAGGATCGACGAATTTATTTGGACAAAGTACTGTTGGAAGAAGAATAGCAATTTTTTGTATTGTTATATGAGTTCTCTTAAAATGTTTGATTACAGTGCAATCTGGGCTAGATGGAATGAACAAAAGACTACTTAAAGTCTTACCTTCAACTCCTACCAAATTTCTAACTTCAATTGCTGTTTGCTGTTTGATCTATTCGTATTTTCATAATGATTGGAACATATCAAAAGTTTTAGCTCTATGCAAACAAGGTAAAGCAAAGGATAATCTTAACAGTTACAGGCCTATTAGTTTATTAAATATTATAAATATTGTTTGAACCATGTTGAGGATGCAAATACACATACTTTCACAGGATATCAAAACTAGTTCGAGTTAGAGGGAGTTTTAGAAAATTTCGAGTTAGAGAGAGTTTTTTTTAATGATTTATTGAATTAAATAACAAATAAAATAAATAAATAATTAATTGGAATCTTGAGAAAAAATCGTGATAATCTGATGATGGAAATTTATTTCTGAAACGCGTAACATAATTATAATTCAAAATAAGTTGTTAAAATTTGTGTTTTAAATACATTTAAAATTTAAAATTAAAAGTTTCTTTTCTTTTTATTATTTATATCATAACATACAACTTGGAGACCAAAACCCTTCAAAATGAAACTCGTAATGTTAAATTTTTCAAATTATCTTATTATAAGTTAGTAAAGAATAGTAGTACCCCTTGGCATAATGGTTAGTGCGTTGGACTGTCATGCGGAAGGTCTCCAGTTCGATTCTCAGCCGCTGCAAGAAAGTTTTTTTCAGGGGTGTACTGCCTCTTGCGAGGAATTGACAAATTCTCCAAGAGTATCTCTTGTCATGGTAAGTGCTGCTCATTAGCCGTTCGGAATCGGCAGAAAATTGTAGGTCCCGTTCGTTGCTGGTAACACGCACACAGGAATGGTTGAGATTTGTAAGTCACTAGGTCTTGGTTCACTTCGAGCTGTTGCACCACCAAATTTATTAATTTATTTTAAAGAATTGTTTACTTAACAAAAATATGCAGACAAAACTAAATCTTCTCTATATGTTATAGTAAGTGGTGTTCCTCAGAGTTCTGTCCTGGGACCCATACTTTTCAACGTTTATATGTCCGACTTGCCATCTTTATATGTAAACAATAAATTAATTATGTTTACAGACGACACACCCCTTTTCGTATCTAGCATATTGCCTCAAGTCACTCTCGGAAGTTTACAATGCTCACTGAACATCTTGCAAAATTTCGATCAAAAGTAGAAAATCAAGGAAAATGTTCAAAAATCACAGGCGTAGAAAATCAAATTTCTTTGCCAGAAACAATGTTATAGTTGTATTCTTTTAGTAAGAATCTTATACCTATTCATAGATCGCAAATCAGGTCTTAGTATGCATGTAAAATTTTGATATTCCAAACTATTTCACAGCCTTTAATCACTTTTGGTGCTCCAATGTGATTTGACTTGGTGAGCTTTATTTAAAAAAATTAATGCCAAATTTGCCATGGGATTTTCCAACAGTAAAGATTCATGATAAAGCTAATGTTAGGCACTTATAACCTAAAAGACAACTTTTTTAAAAGATGTTCTTATTCTGATAATGAGTTAATTGCTTACCTATTAAATTAGATATTATTTTTATATCACATTTGGGTTTACGTGCAATTTTTGTTTTTTCCCTTAAGGCTTTGTTAAATTCATTTAAATTATATTCATTATAGCATTAAATAAACATACATGCATAAATGTAGGAATTATCAAACTGCAATAAAGAATAATAAATAAAAAGGACAAGAACAATGATATGCTATAAACAAACAAACATCTGTCCACCAGTTAGGGTAAAACGCCAATATTGATAGCTAAAAACTTCGAAGTATTTAAGGATTTATTTTACCACGAAGTTAATTGTTACTCTACGAACAACACTTTGTTGGAGATCCGACGAAGATTTACCCTAGGAAACCACTGCTTCTTCGGTTTAACACACTAAATGAGTTCAAAACTGTTTACTCGTATACTACCTGTTCTGCCGAGTGCTGGACTTAAGCAGAAAGGGGGAGATGACACTGACCAATTTCGTTGCGGTTCAGTATGCACGTCGACTACATTCAACGCATGGACAACAATACTCCAGCAAAGAGATTCTTGGAATCCCTCACCCAGTTTCGCAGTGAGAAGGAAGACCGAACCGCGACTGCCAGAGCTCTTGAACTAGATGAATGGAAGCAGCGTACTAGGCATCGTGGAGGATGGACATCTGCCATGTCTCAGACAGAGACCATTTATGAATCGGGAGCCAGTTAAGTATGTAAGTAGAAGTTGTGTTCAACTGATGGGCATTATCTGAAGCTCGAGCATCACGGTTGAATTATTTTTGAGGAGGAATGGAACTGGCTATTTCACTAGAATAATGTTTATAAAAATTTCGATAGAATAACGAATGATATGAAACATTGCGGTGCTGCTTGAGAGATGCAAATGTTTCTGTTATAGTGATATCATCTTATTTTAAAGGCCCTTGGGTGAATATATCCTTTATAGATTACAGACAGATTGATCAGCCAAATGAACACTTTCTTGCATCAAAGAAGGGAACCTAAGTACTTAGCAACGTTTTTGTCGAAGTCGAGTATGTGGATCAATTATTATGCCGATTCCACGCAAGATGGTCTGTGGTGCTTCTATATGCAGAATTGAACGCTGTTCGAATTCCTCAACGCAAGAACTGCTCAAGGATTACAGAAGACAGCATTGGGTATTAGAAGTATTAAATTCTATGCGGTTTTTGATTTCCCATAAAACAATGCTGTCCGAAATGAGTTTCACATCCAAAGGGCAAGGATGTGAATCTAGAGACGAATATGAAAAGCTGAAAGTAATGGGCTCGTAGTTTCAGACAAGAGAACATTAAGAAAAGTGAGAAAAAGAATCGGACACAAAACAGAGCCTTGAGGAACATTAACATTTATTTTATGAATTTAAGATTTAAAACTATCCAAAGAAGCACAGCACAGCAATCATACTTTCACCAAATTATGTAAAAAAATCTAAAGATTGCTTTCACTTTTTAGTTAGATATTCTTTCAAATCATCGTTGGATCTTTTACTAAGAAAACCCTTTTGCCGGTATTCGTTCTTTAAGATATTTCTTAAATTGGCGATTGATGAGTTTTTCCATGACTTTGAAAACATGAATCGGTTGTGCTATTGGCTGATAATTAGAAAGTGAAGTGAAGTGCTGGATAAACGGTATTTTTATGTATTCGGAAGTGTCCTGAAGAATAGGATAGATAAAAAAACCTTACGTAGTTGCTTTGTCAACTTATAAGAATATATTTTTGAATAATGCTTGATTTTGATATGTGTAGACTATCCCGGCGATATGATTTATGTATGTCGAGATCTTTAAGTATTTTAGCCAGAGCTCGGAAAGAGTTTGCATTTCCTATTACTGTGGATTCTTAATTCTTATAACTATTCAGCAATGTAAAACTACAGTCAAACCAAGAGTTTTCTTTTGGTTTAATACATATAGTCCTCTAAGGATCAATCAATTTCATGCCAATAAGTAAATAAGTGGCCTATTTTACCAATTTAAAAATTACAAATAATAACTTTTCCTTGTGTGACTGTGTGACCTATAATCACAAATCTAGTAAATTCACGATCAATAATTAAGTGTGTTGACAGATTTTTGATGTGACTAAGTATATAATTATTAGGTGTGAACATAGTTTGCGGTAGAACCTGTTTTATTTCCATCTCGTAAGCTGATATCTTTATTCACAAGTTTGTTGAGCGTTCAGTGCCAACCTACAGATATACTAGGACTTACATATGTTCGCACAATATCACTCATTAAAAAAAAGACCATGATATGTCTACAATTTCTGCTTTAAATATAAAAAAAAATATGAAAAAAATTCGTTCGTGTTTCAAGCGGAGAAGAGATACATATATCGATTATCATGGATCATAGCGGCCATTATTCTACTGAGCGAATTTTAAAGACAAAAATACACTCACTTATTCAATTAACTACTATGAAAATTAAAAAAAAAAATATAGAGTGAAAAATTATTTAGAAATGGCACTGCCAAATATTTTTAGTGCTATAATAAAATCAATCTAGTCAGAAAAATTGAACTTGGAGTCAAGGATTACACCGAGATCTTTCACTACAGTGCCTTTGGAGAGTTTTTCATTTTTAAATTTATAAGAAAAAGTAGCCGTATATGGACATCAAAAACTTTACGTTAGGTATGCATATTTAGTTCGAGGTGATTGTATATTCACAAATTTAAAACGAATCGATATCGTTTTGAAAATTTAAGCAGTCATGATTGTGTAGTAAAATATTAAATACTACCTTTTTATTAATTTATTTAACACTTGCGAACTGTCAGACGGACTGGCGCCGCAAAAAAGCAAGGCATACAAATGATATAGCCCTCAAAGACAAAAGAACATAAAATACAAGTTGAATTTATTAAATACAATAATTTTAAATAAAACAAATAAATTACACATTGAATAACAATAATAACATTTCAATAAATATACAATATTTGTAAAAAGTTATTATCTTTAATATTAATAATCCTAAAAATAATTGTCAAATAAGGAAGCTAGCATTAAAGTGTACATAAATCTATGTACTTGTATACATGTCTATCATTCTGAAAATTTAAGAAAGTTAGGAACATTATTTACGAACAAAACGAAGAAAAGTGGTCCTAAATGATTGCCTTGAGGAACCCTGCTTCCACCTACACTGAAAATAAAATCTAGGTATATATGACAAAACTCTAGGTTGATTTGACAAAAAATTTTTCAATATACGTCCAACAAAAAGTTTTATCAAATTGACAAAAATTATAGAATTTTGTTGAGGTAACAAAAAATATTTTGTTGTATCTACAAAATTATTTTGTTATGCTAACAGATTAATTTGTTGATATAACAAAAATATTTTGTCAATATGACAAAATTTCTTACAATTTACAAAATTAATTTGTCATATTAACAATTTTGTTGTATTAACAAATTTTTTTGTTAATGTTAAAAAATTATTTTTTTTATTATTATTATCGGATTAACAAATTTTTTTGATTTTGTACTTTTAGGCTCTTTTGGTCTATTTGTTTTTTTGAATGCGAATAAAAGACTTTATTCCATTCTTCACCCAACGTTTCGTAAGAATTCCTTACTTCTTCAGGGGTTTTTTTGTATTTATTTAATCTAATAATATAATGTATACAATATTAAAAACAGTTTTAACAATAACTTTTATATTTTCTTACTTTTGTACTATATCATAATATGTTTATTATTATTGCATCCTCCCGATGACGGCACTGACACAAATTGAAAATAAATAACAAACATGAAAACAAAATCATCAATAAACTGAAAAATAATTGGTCAAATACATACAACAACAAATTTTTTTGTTAAATTAACAAAATTGTTTTATTAAATTAACAAAACTTTTTTGTTATATTTTGTTAAATTAACAAAATATTTTGTCAATTCAACAAAATATTTTGTCAATTTTACAAATTTCTTTTGTTGAATCCACAAAATTAATTTTGTCAAAATATTTTTTTTTGGGATTTAAGTCCACAAAAATTGGCGTTTCGTCCCTACGATTTCACATGCAACCATCTGTGAGGGCGTATAGACAATACGCAATTTTCGTAAAGTTCAGTTAATCTTACATCGATTTTTTGACAAAAACCAAATGTGAACTATATCATACACAAAAGAAATGTCATGATCAAAAAAATATACGCGCAGAATTTTTTGGTTTCCTTACAAAATAGTTTTATCTATCTGACAATATTATTTTATCAATATTACAAAATAACTCAACGCCAAAACAAAATATTTGTCATTTTAACAAAAACGTTTTCATTTTTTGTTAAATTGACAAAAAAAAATTAACAAAAACTTTGTGATATTGGCAAACATTTACAAAACAGATTTTTCGTAGATTCAACAAACATTTTGTTAACATCACAAAAAAGTTTGTCGATGTGACAAAAATCTCTGTTTTATTTTGTTATATTAACAAAACTTGGTTTGTTAAACTGACAATATTATTTGTAGTGCATATTTTGTTAAACTGACAAAAAATCATGCTGAATTATAAAAATTTTGTGAAACCAACAAAATCATTCTTTCGTATTGACAAATATTTTATCAAAACGATAAAATTGTTTTGTTTTGTTTTGTTTTGTTGAATATCAATATTACCTAGGAATTTATGTTCAGTGTATATGAAGATTGGTTTGAGAACTTCAATCTGAGCGATCTCATTTACGTTTGAAAAAAAGGACTTCAACCATAATGAGTCCTAGCTTTTTAAGTTTTTACAATAATAATCCAAAGCGAACTCTGCCAAAAGCCCTAATAAAATCAGGGTATAAAACATTGATTAGTTGTTAGACAGAATTTGGATAAAAGCAAACATTTTAGTTGTAGTTGAGGGACCACTAATAAACCTCTGCTATATTATCGATTCTTTAAGTCAGAAAAATAGTCGCTGGGTATCCATCTTTTTAAATAATTTTGGCACTGCAGAAAGTTTTGATATTGGCCTATAATTTTAATTTTTAAAAAAAGTGATGATGCAAATTTTGACAAAAACTGTCGATTTATATTTTCCACTTCAGCTTTTTCTTTTTGTTAATTCGAGTTCAAAAACTCCTTGTGCCGAAAACCATAATAAAATATAATAGGAGAAACATAAGGATACTAGCTTAAATCCTTTATTTTTATATTGAAAATAACATTTTTGTGATAATTTGAATGAAAGTATTTAAGAAAAAATGCAAGACGATTATAGACATCGCCTTCGTGGCTTTTTAAAGTACTGAATCATAGATCGTGAAAAATAATCGAAAGAAACAAAATTTTATCAAAACTCGCATAAGCTTATTCTATTCAAACTGTCCACCCTTGGGCTTGAACCTATCTTCTTACCCACGTCTGCGTTTACGTCCCACAAGGCAACCACTTACGACCTCTTCTTTTTATTTTCACTATTAAAAATATTGAAATAGTCATTAAATAATCTCATATTCACTCTACGCTGCCGGCTATACAATGTTTTTTAAGACCATTTCTTCTACAACCACTCTTCTACAAATTGATCTCAACAGTTTCTGTGAAAAAATTCTTATGTCATTTCCAAATGTCATTCAATCACTTTTTTCACGAAAACGCATCCAATCTGCTCCCCATCGATACTTTCTCCATTATCAACCCATATCCATCGCTGAGTCAATTCGCGACCTTTGTGTTTTATGTGATTGAAATTTAATTTCTATTTGCAGTTATAAATTTTACTTACAAAAATTATTTTTGAAAAATCTCTTAAGTATTCTATATACCGAAATTCAATAAAAATAACCGCAACGACAATTTAAAATGTTTGTTCTACCGCTCTCTCATTAGCAGCTGAACTGATATCGATAATATTATCTTTCAATAAAACCTCCTTAAGATTACCAAAATTTTCCAAACTTACGCGTAAACTCATATTAAAAAGATTTTTGAAGTTTTTTTGCATAAATCAGACGATATTTCGGTTTTTGATTTAAAAATTATTTGAGGAATTGTTTTAGCAATTTTAAGAAGGAATTTCATTCTTCATTTCGATTTTCAGCATCCATTTTTCATATCCATATAAGATCCAAATGTTTCGGTTAAATCTTTTTGCGTTTATGTTAAATTGATTTTCTGTATATGGTTAAATATAATGTAAGTGTTTAATGTTATGTAAGTCGGCCAAGGCTAATAAGTGCAAGCTTATCCTTTCGGCACAAATGACAAGGTCAAATTTAATTTTTCAGCATGAAATTTCAATTTTCCACCTCAAGACAAAACATTCATCCAATTAATTTTCGATTTAAGCGAAAACGAATGCGAAATATTTAACCTCGCATTACAAGTTACTTACGAAAATCGGAAAATATTTTCAAAACCCGATCAGTAAATTTAATTGCAAACTGCGCTAATCAGTATTCATGGAAGCATGCGAATCGAAAGGAGTCAACCTTAATTAAGATATTAAACTCCAATAGTCCGTGTCCGTCCTATCATCCAGCCAACCAGTGTATCCAATTTGTTTTTTTTTTTTTTCCTCTAAAGATTTTAAAACAACTAAGCTAATTATGTAAGTCTTTTAGACATACATAATTGGTCAAACTTGAGTAATTGTATATTTAATCTCTTAACAAAAAAAGAAGCAGATTTATTGATTCTATTGTTGCATCAAATGAATTCCAATTGAATCATCCGAATAAATTAAAGTGATTAATCATAATCCATTGGCCTGTCTGATATTGAAAAAAATTCAAATTTCGTCATTAATTATTAAACAAAACTAAAAACAAAATTAGTCCCTTCTATTTAAACCTCATTCAACATAGCTTAACAAAAGATAAATGTTTTTCAAATTCGTTGACAGACGATGTCGGACGATTGTGAATTATAAATAGAATTCACACGTTTAGCAACACAACTAGCAGCCAATCCGACCTCTTTTACCTCTTTAAGCTGTATTATGCAGTCACACCTCAAGATGTAATAAATAAGATAAGGAAAACGCCTTTAGTTCAAAGCGAATAGATACACTTGGCTTTTTCAAATGCTACCGCTACCGTTTGCAGCAAAAACTCAAACAAATGCCAAATGAAATGAGTAATGTCAACTTTAAACGAACGAAGAGGAATTCCCCAGAGCTAAGAGTTAAATCATCCGCTTCCTCCGGTGCCAATCGGAGTGCAATTTTGTTTCGGTTTTGTCAGTTTATAGGTTTTTTTTTTCTTCAGGTAAAGGAGTGGTTGTGGGATTGCAGTTTTGAATTTAAATACTTATAATTGGTTTTGATCTTCGGCATATTGTGACATGCATGCATATTTGATTGTTAGAAAGTTTTTTCTTCAACAGCAACAAATATTTGCTACATTGGCCATGAAAATTGTAATCAAATGAATGGGACTTTCAATAAAAAATAATTTTTGTATAAGAGCCGCTGTTACGAAATTTTGGCCTGAAGGAAATATATAGCTTTAGTGAAATGTAGAAAGAACCCTTTTGGTCACCGAGGTCACCAAGTACTCGTATAGAGGCATAGCCCTTAAAGCTATTTTGGTTTCGTTGTTCGAACTTTCCTTTTTTTTTTTATTTACAAACACTTAAACTTGAAGGCCAAGTGCAAAATTTTGAGCTGCTTTTAATATGATAGCATCATCAGCAAATTAAAAAAAATAATCAAGTTGGCCAAGAAGGTGTTTCAGATATTAATATAATGTTAAATAGTGGTGTAGCCGAGACTGTGCCCTGCGGTATACCATTATGTTTAATAAAAACTACTGCTATTCGCAATTTGCACTGATCTCGGAATTAAAAATTAATGTGGAAAACCTTCGAGATATATGTATATTGGTATTTGTTATCAATCAAGACGGCCTTGACTTGGCATCGCTCCCCATCGATCAGCAAAATCAAGCATCATTGTGCGTGGTTAGTACATGGATGGGGGACCCTTCAAATACCAATCTTGTGCTGTTGACATGTGTTTCTTTTGTTGTTCTTTCTCCTTAAGGCTTAAGTCTATTTCTCCGGCAATCCAGCTGGGGACTTAGGCAACTAAGAAAACCCAAATGTGACCAGAGAAGTCACGGCCAAACATGAAGAAAAGCAATTGCTATGATGTATTGGCTTAGCAATTTATGGAATTGATTTTATGATGGTAAAGTAAGATTGCTCAGAATTATCGTTCCTAATTTGCTGTAAGGCGAATAAAGACTAATCGAAAAATTAAGGATACCTACTAGTTGTAGCTCAAGCTGTATCCATAAAGAATTTAGTGCTATATCCTATCTCAGGTAATCTGAGCAACGGATCCCTGGTACTATTTATATATAAATCTTGGGCGAGTGATATGGGGAAATCACTGCCAAAACATAAACAAAAGCAATTGAGAAGTGTTCTCTTTTGCTCGATGTCTTGGTTTAAGCAATCTGGATAATTGATGGCCCTTCCCAATGATAAAAGATTGAAAAAGATTGCTTAAGACTATCGTTTCTAGTTCGTTGTAGGGCGAAGAAGACTAATCATGAATATTGGTGCAGATTGTGGTTGGCTTCGGTCAGCTATGGTCTGCACTACGGAGTTTCTACTCCATAACTTACTTAGAACAAAATAACCCGAATTGGGTACCTCGGGCATAATGAGCCCCCAGGGTGTAAAAATCTTGGTTTCATTATTAATTGGGTAGGCCCTCTGTAAAGAGAGCACGAGGTGGCTGTGGTTATATACCAACCCAGTCACGCGGTTGGCTATTGTTTGTTGGAAAAACACGGACCAAGAGTGGTACTGCATACACAGTGCAAATTTGGAACAGCAGGAAGCTGGCTTGAATTATGAGGCAGACCGTACGAGATTGATGGGCAGCAATGTCGAGTTGGTTTGTCAAGGAATCTAAAAAGGGGTTGCAACCTTTCTTCCAAGATAAAATCCAACTGGGACTATGTTCTGGGGGCTTTCTTCAATAACCGTTCATTGAACCCGATAGTGCTTGGTAGGCCAAGTAGTGAGATTAATTCTTAACTTACAGGTGCTCACTATAAAAACTATCTACAGTTCTGTTGTTCTTTCTTTCTGTGAGTTTCTCTCTGTTGTAATGTAATGTTAGGTAAGGAGGGGCGTGCATAGCACAGAGGCATTTGTGTACACGAGGGCCTATTGGTCCATTGCGATCCCCTATTAAAAAAAGCAGAGATGCTCCTAAATAATGTCTTATGTAGACTGGTTCATTTTCGAACCATCATGTGCATACAATAAATTTTCTCATATTTGCCATTGAGACCTGCGTTAGATCGTCTAGTTCTCCAACAAACCTTTTTCCAAAATAGCAGAGGCGATTTGTTTGAAGATTCGGACAGTCGCAGAGCAGGTGTTTAATGGTTTCAATCTCCTCGACATCCTGACAGCTTCTACAGGAATCGGGTGCAAATGCATTCTAGTGGCCATTGACCCGTTAGTACACCTATCAGGATTCTAATGTTCTTTTTACTCAGCGATAAGACATATCCAGTTTCCTTTTTCATTAATTCTAGGCCATAAACTTCTAGAGATAACGCAGTCGTCTCTGGAGGACCAGGAGTTATTGATTTGCTCTTTCGTTATTAGGTCTATTTTCCTTTTAATCACGCCAATCGGGTCCCAAATTTAAATGGCTACTGCTGTTTTTGTTTGATACTGACCATTTCCTTACCAATTCATCTGCTATTTCATTCCCTTCTATATTACTATGTCCAGGAATCCAGCAGAGATTGACTTGGTTAGTGATGCAAATATTGTTCAGTATGTCTCGGCATTTTGCTACTGTCTTGAATCTTATAGTCTCACTGGCTAAAGCTTTGATGGCAGCCGTCTACTATGTCATCCGTATAAGCTACTATTTTAATGCCCTGATTCCTAAATCTTGTAAGAATTTGTAATGTCTCAGTGCCAGTGCCATCAGTGCTTTCAGTGTCTACTTCGTAGATTTATCTACTATCTGTATTTTTTAATAAATCAATAAAAAAAAAACAACTTTGACAATTAAATTTCTCATTCCTTGGCTAAGCTACCTTCCTGGCTTCATTCAAACAACTTACTGACTTCACATCAATCTGGATTCCATGCGAAGCATAGCTGTCCACTTGTCTCCTAACGGTAGTTGACGACAGATAAGGCAGAATTTGGACACAAATTATTTAACGTTTCTGTACTATTCGACTTCTCCAAGCATTTCATACTGTTAATCATGAAATACTTTGCGATAAACTTTCAAGTCTATATAACATTTCTAATTCTGCTGTATGTCTATCTATCTATCTTAAAAATCAACAACAGGCAGTATTCACCAATAATGAAATTCGGAGTCCCACAGGGATCAATTCTGAGTCCACTTTTGTTTTCTTTTTATGTTAAAGAGTTACCATCTATCATTGCCAACTCCTCCATTAAAACGATGCCGATGATACACAGTTACACATTAGTTTTCCAGCTAATTCCATAATGCGTCAGAATTTTTAATTCGGATCCGGAAATGGTCTTTCACGGGTCGGAAAGGAATTGTCTACTGTTAAAAACCAGAAGGTAGAAATGTGTAGTAATATGAAAATTCAAAAAAACATTAAACTGGAATAATCATATTAACATTGCAGCAGGTAAAGTTCATGGTAAACTGCGTTCCATGTGGGCGTACCCGTACCAATCCTTCACCCCATTAAAAGCCCTCATTATTCCAATTCTAACAAATGGGTACGAATTTTTGGGGAGGTGTAGTTTTATCAGAATTCAGAAGCCATAAACTTAATTATGCAATCTACATCTTCAAGTGATGATGATGAGCTTGTTGTGGAATTTATATTAAAAGTGAACCGCCCCAAATGGAAAAATTTATGGTAGCTATTGAGGAATATTCCTCTAAAATACGTTCAAAATCTTCGAAATTAATGTTCGCCATTTATGGTTTTTGAATATTACACAAACAACTTGAGTGAACTACCAACAAATGTCTTTTTATTGACTGAGATTTGAACCCAGACATAGCGTCTTCAGAAGCCAATGCCCTACGCATAACGCTATCGAAACCACATGACCAGGTGGAAATTCATTCAAGTTGTTGTTGTAATATTCAAAAAAAAATAAACATATGAAGAAACCTTGCAGGTATAACTGCACATATGTAATCATACAAAAACCCCCTTCAATTCCCAATCTGCATTTGACGTTTAACAAATGCAATGAAAAACAACTTCGGAATCAAAAAAGGGTTGCAACTTGTTGGCTTGGAATTCCGGTTCGAAGAATTCCCGAAGGTTCTCCCAAATTACCGAAGAACTACGCTACGAAAACGCTATAAATCGTTTGATCAGACTTGTCAAATTCTGTTCTTTAAAACAAAATTTTCCACTGTGTCATTTGTACATAGAATCTTTCGTCATCTTTGTAACTCCTAACTTAAGATACGAGTATTATTCATTACACAATATTCGAAGATCAAACTACCGAAGAATAAATTCTTATTTCTTCACAGCGGGTTAACCTTATTACAAAGGAACATATAATTCGTTCTTCAGCCATTGTACAATTTGTTTTCATTTATTTGCCTCAGGGATGATAATCACTTTTATCTTTCAGGCCTAGAGTCTATGCAGCAAGATACTCGTAGATTTGCTATATGAAAACCTTTACTCAAACTGAAATTAGCCTTGAAAATGTCTTAAAGGTGTAATTCGGTCTGCCTGTAAGTATTCAATGCTCAACCCATTGGCGTTAACAAAACATTTTATCCATACACATTTACGTAACTACACATACGGACCCCAACAAGTAGATACAGACTTCCCAGAATTACTTACATTTGACAAATCTCCAGACCTAGTCGCCCCCATTAATCGCCAGTTCTTAATATTTTAGCTGTTGGCAATATTTCCCAAGGTACCATAAAAAGTTTCCTGATTCTTTGAATATTCATGAACTCAAGATCAGAAGATCATTTAGCAAAAAAAAAAAAAAATTTAAAAGTTGGTCAGGCCTACTGATGCCTACAGCTAAGCTCTTTGAATCATTGATTCTATTAACTGCTACATCAACAAATCATTTCATGGCAGCCGAATAGAAAATTAAGACAAAACATAGTCGTGCCTGAGCTGCTATCTCAATTGTTATTAAAACGGAAATAAATTACTTTTACAAATCAGTTCAGATATCGACTATTTAAAATACAGGGCTGGATTCTTAGCCTGCGATTGGCAAGCTTCGTTTGATTTCATTGTTGATATCGATATCTGGATTGAAAGAGAGCCCTAGAGAGACAAGGTTCCTAATGGTAATGTTCTTTCGAAATAGTCAGTGTTGGTTGTCTTTTCCCGATGACAGCATATTACTTACTCGTAGTCATTCACTGCTAAGACAATCTTATCCGTTTTCTTCCAAATACTTACAAAAGAGCCATTGACATCAAGCATTGTTCTTCCAACTATGTCAATATCATCGGCAGCGGCACGCGGAGTATGCGAGTAACTGCACGGATTTTTGAAAGATTGTGCCTCTAGTTTTACTGCGAGATTTTTTCAGTATTCTATCAAGAACGATGTTAAAGAACTCGTATCGCCATTTGTAAAACCATTTTTCACAACAAAATTATACGTGATATTTGCCTACTTGAAGCAGCGGCTTCTTCGTCATCCTGTACAAGCAGACATGTTTGACAGGGATACCAGAAGTAGACAGTGATCTATATACATAAGTCGTACCTATACATGATAACGCGTTCTTAGAAACAATTAAATTTTTCCATGATCTGCCAAATGGTTAATACTTATACGATGAACGACTTTTCTAGTGTTGAGCTACGCTGATAATCAGACTATTACCTCATTTGGCTAGACTCAAATTCTTCGCCAACGAGGAGGTGATTGCTGAGACAGCGGTTTTTCGAAGAGTTGGAGGAACACACTGGAACACAGAAGGAATAAGTGCATTGATATAAGAGGAGAATATGTAGAAACAGATTAAAAAAAAGTTTTAAAATTTATTGCGTTTTATTTGTCAGGCCGAGAACTTTTCAAACTGCCCTCGTATGTATCTAAAAGATATTGTAGTCGATGTTGAGACTTATGCATTTGTAGTTGGAGGAATTCAGAAGGTCTCCTTTTTTGAGAATCTGACGAAAAATGCTGAGGTTCCAATCATCAATAATGCTTTCCTCGCCTGCCGCTTAACTTCAAAGCCGTAAGCTCCAACAGCTTTCTTAATCTTAAAATAAGTCTGGAAATAACTTTGGCTTAGCTGGATGTGCTTTTCACCATATTTGCGATATAATAAACTGGAATTTCCTCAAAATAATAACCCCAATCACATTTTTCGATCTCACCCGTTTTCATTCCTAGTTAAAAAAACTAATGTTCTTTTCTTCATTAATTTTGAAATTTTGTTCAGAAGTGAAGCTTTGAAAAAAAAATGTAAGATTGCTGAAGTAGATGGAAACAATAAAGATAAAACACAAAACATAAGAACGTCTGCTCTCAAGACAAAAAATATTGATAAGTTTTAGTCTGTTGTGATAAAGAAGAAGGTCGTAGATATTACCTCACCCTAACCCTAAGAGCAAACCTCGGAAATCTTTTTTGCTCTGTTCTCGAGTATGAGAATGATATAATTTAAAAGATTTTCCAATAAGGATTTCTGATCTTTGACAAGGGATTGCGCCCATATTGTTAAATTTTCATCTGTAAGATTGGTTTTCATTTATATAACGTTCAACATCTTGTGCAAATGATTAAATTGTTTACTCGCTTCTGCCGAAAATCATATTCAGCGAAGAGGGTCATTTCTGGGTGAATAGAAATGTAGAAATTATAATTAATCAGATACTTTTCTGAAACGAAAACGAGTGTTTCATTCATTTTTTTGGTCCTTCGAGCCGGATTTCCCGTTGCGGGTTACGGTTCAAGATTAATGCTGGACTTGGCGCTACCCATTGGTTAAATATGAAACTTTTTAACGCTGTTACCAGGGCTATTTTAGCATATGGAGAACAAGTCTGGGTCAAACAAAATATGATAGAGTTTAAAAGATACACATATGGATACTTTTTAAAACAAGTTCTAGGTTTGCCAAGAGTAGCTCCAAATTATGTGTTGACTCTGGAATGCCAAATGAAAGCCATTTTTGAATTTACAATGCGATGTCATATGAACATAGGAAAAATTTTCAATTCCTACGAGGACAATAGACTACCTAAATTGTTGGCAAGGGTTGTATGAGAGAAGACAAAAAAAATTTATTGAGCTGGAATGAAACATGGCAAAATAGCTTAAACTGATTTGGCTTGATTAATCTAGAAGAACTGGTGTCAAACAGGAACCTTTTTAACAATTTTGTGGCAAGTACTGTAGAGAATATTAGTGAGGAAGACCATCAAGAGGCACTCTAAATGGAGAGTCTAACAGTAAATAGGATCTACCATATACTTAGTAAAGATGTTGGCAGGAACTAAATAGTGAACATTTGAAGACCTCAACGATCAGATGAGCGGGACTCATAAGAGCGGGCTTCATAAGGCTTAATAGAACATCAATATCAGGACTTGAAAATATGGCTCACTCTGCAATTTAAATGAACTTGGAACTTTTACTCACTTTATGAGAATTTGCCAAGTACTAAGAGGGAAACGCCGAGAATGCTTCAGTTTCATCACACTGAATGAGAACATTGTGTTATAAATCTCCACAATGCGCTCAAATACCAGCAGAAGCTGGTTAATGAGCTAAGCTTTTAAGCAAAACGGTTAAATAAAATCATATAATTACAAAATGTAAGTAGTAACAGCATAAATAAAATGAAATAGGGATTGTAAAAACGCAAAATAGTATTAGATCGAGACGAAAGTCATTGTCGTATTATTTTGTTTAAGAAAAGAACATTTTGCGCGGGCGATATCCGAATATAGTTATCTCACGCGAAGGCAATGTGAATTGGCCACAGAGGTCCTGCGATTTGATCCTGTTAGACTTCTTCTTTCAGGACTTTTTTAAGCCACAGCTCTATGCCAATGAACCACAAACCATCACTGTTTTCACAGAAGTAATTGAACCATTAAAAAAAATCAATAAAAGTTAATATGAGGTTGTCGAATCTGAAATTATAAACGAAACAAAGCTTTGAAACCTGCTAGATAGCAGGCTCTTAAATATGGTACTGTCTGGCCGTGGTATACTCGTAAAAGAGGTGAGAAAAAACAAACACCACAATAAAGGGAAATCGCCTGAAGATTGATTGATTCAATAAAAAATAGGTAAAAGACTTTGTGCTGTGTTAGAGATTATGGTTCAAATGTTTATTAAGAAAAAGTACCACTCATAAGTTACCCATCAGACGCTTTTCTCTTGGCAGCTTTGATAATAAAAAATAATTATTAAAAGAGAATGTCAGTCAATGTGAAAAGGGTGGCATTCATTAAAAATTAATTTTTAAGAAGATTCAAAATTTTATAGACATATTTGATGTGTTTTATTGTTTAGCAAAATGAATAACTTTTGGACCTTGACCGGATTATTTAAACTCAAAAAGAAAACTTTGTAAGCTGAATAAGTTGCTACTTTTATGACATACCTACTCGGTCATTTCGTATTAAAGGTTATATAATGAGTTGTGAATTCTTTTATCGGCATTCGAAAAACGTGAAATTTACCCAAGTTCGTCCCACACTTATGTTAAGGTACAATTTTACTCACCCAAACTACGTACAGCATTATGCAATATAAAATAAAAAAAAATGACAGTTCGCATTCGCATAAACATTTTTCGAGAACGCCTTCCAGATTCAAGTTGCTTGGTGGACTGCAAGTGGCCACATGAATTGGATCATTAACTTTTCTCGAGGAGGAAAAGTATGTAGGTATGTGAGGCTTAAAGTATTATTCAACTCTTAAGACTACTGGTTTGTTTTGGTTTTGTTAATTTCGCAAAGAACTAAGTAAATACAGGGTTTTTCATTAAGTAGTGTCGTTTTGTTTGAAATGTTAAGTTGATTTTTCTTTTATGCAATACTTGAAATATTTCTTTCCGACAATCAGCTTTGAAGTACATACATAGCTTTGAAGTTTTAATCAAGAAAAAGTTGAATTAATCGGAGAATAAATACCAGTCTAGGTTTTCGAAGGATAAAAAGATTTTTTTTCTTGCATGGTCATCTGAAGATGATACTATTATTGGTTATCTTGTTTTGATCTTTTATTGTTTTAAAAGGAGTTAAACAAAAACTGACAACCAGAAGAGAATCAAATGAGAGTTCTTGAGGAATTATCAAACACGTTTTCCTGAAAGGACCACTCACAACCACTAACCTGACTGCATTAGTTAAATGGACGCTGTCTGCCTTAATAGCTCCCAAAGAATTCGATGTGTCATATAATTGCAGCAGATTTTAGCAAGACATTTGATAAAATATCCCACGGTATCATTATTTTCAAACTAAAACTTAGAAAGCTTAGTTATCCTTATTATTTGTTTATTTCATAAATTCGGTTCTTCTGAGTCGACTCTGAAATTCAAACACTTTACAGAAAATTACGCTTACAATGACAAATTTTCAAATTTGGCCACATTTCACTTGGCCTTATTTCACGGCACCCATGAGAATTTCCAAACAAATTTAGTCCTTTGAAGATGTTTTTTCACTGGAAACACTACATGCCAAATTAACTTTCTTGAGCTTACTTTTAAGAAATCTCAAAGAATAACTTTGGTTCGTAAACGGGCTTCTCTGTCACAGAGTCAATAATCGATTAATTGTGAACTATTTAATATTGTTAACTCTATTCCTGGAGATATTCGTTCCCTCTATGATAGTATTATTAGAAAAGTCAACTCAAGTTCTGACTTCTTTTAACGCTGGTAAGAAGAATTTTCTTGTCCCTACGTCATTAAATAAGTTGAACCATTTGAGTCATTCTGACGCAGATTTTGAGATCGGGTTAAAATAGGTTTGGCTGGATATCGAAAGAGAAAGTGCGGTACGTAGGGCGCTGGGCGTTGGACAGCCTTTATAAATACGACTATTTGCTTAAGTTGTTTTAGAACTTAGTGTTTATAATTATTTTGAATTTGTTTTAAAACCAAACACAATTTGTGTAATATTAGTCCAGTAAAAGTATGTCTTTACAAGGAAAAATTATTTAGGGGATTAAATTTGGCATGAGCATTGTCAATGGGACAACTTGGATTTCTGAAATGCTGGTGTGCAACCACTAGCCTTATTGAATTTGTGCCCTTCATCCTATCTGCCGTGAATTCGATCTTATTTCAACTGATTTTAGTAAGACCTTTGACAAAATTTCTCATAGACATACTTTCCAAATTTTCCACACGCGGCTTTGAACCCTCTTTGATAAAATAGATTTCCTCTTAGAAAACCGTTATTACAGAGTTAGTTACAAATGTGCCAACTCTTTTTTGCTTATTCCACAGGATCTTGACTGTTTTTTAGTTCGGTATCGCAAGAACTGCTTGGAGCTTAACATTGACAAGTGCCAATCAATCACTTTTTAACGCAAACG
The DNA here is from genome assembly GCA_963931855.1 of Philhelius festivus. Classification (NCBI taxonomy): domain Eukaryota; kingdom Metazoa; phylum Arthropoda; class Insecta; order Diptera; family Syrphidae; genus Philhelius; species Philhelius festivus. Next base: position 152,097,200 of record OZ007555.1, read on the forward strand.
CAATAAAAATCCTCCCCGTGTCTACCTGATCGTTAATCAATCCATACTCACTGTTCATTACATTCGAGACCTTGGCAAATCAGATGATCAGGAGCTCAATGTTCTCACTCATATAGACGATATAATTCTCAAAGCTAATTCAGCACTTGGCTTCTTCAATCGTTCCCTATACATACCATTTGTTCACCCACTCATTGAGAGAACTAAGGGAAATACCAGACATTCTCTTCATTCATCATAGTTCTTTGTGTTTAAGTAAGATAAATGGGGGTTTCGCCCTCACCAAATTAATCGCTAGACTTACTCTACTGTGCACTTTCCACCACACTTTTTTGCCAAATAAATTACAAATTTACGAAATTACAAAATCATGACAACATTTTTCACGTACTTCGCCCTTTTTATGGTCACCATAACCGTCCTTTCGAGAGGACTATTTCCAAGTTTGTGGATTAATTCAAGTCAACCAGTTTAGTTCCGCCAATACCTTTACGTCAACAAAACGCAAGATTTGCCGAAAATATCTCCTCTGTAAGTGGGAGTGTTCAGTAGCATCCAAAGCAGTCAATTCCTCACCGTGTACAAGAACTTGAGTTTTCACTGACTACAGTTTGGCGAATTTTGCATTAAAACTTTGACCTTTACCTGTACAAACTTCAACTTACCCAGGAGCTCAGAGTTAACGACTATATACAACGGCGTGTTTTCGCTAACTATCGAACTGACGAAAAATCATTTTGAGCGACAACCACCATTTCTGAACGAATGGATTCGTCAACAGGCAAAATTTTCAAATTTCGAACGATCACAATCCACACGAGATCCACCAAGTTGTTAGGCATCCAGAAAAGTCACTGCTTGGAATCATGGATCCATATTTCTTTGAGAACGACCGACGTTGACGTTAGTCAGGCCATCGCCATCAACGGCGAGCATTTTCGTTCGAAGATAACCTATTTGTTTTGGGCCGAATTAAAAGATATGGATACCAACAACACGTTGTTTCAACAATCGCGTACCACAATGAACATTTTGCTTCAGCGATTTCCGCACATGGTTATCTGACACGAATGCGATGAAGGTAGACATCTTCTTGTGGGGTTTTCTTAAGTCACAGGTCTATGCCAATAAACCGAAAACCACTTCTGCCCTGAAAGCCAACATAATTAATGCTATTGGTCAAATTCGGTCTGATTTATGCGCCAGATTTATGGAAAATTGTAAATTTCGGATAAAGAAACGGTTAATGGAAAGCCCTTTAGAAAAATTCTAAACTCCGATTCGAAAAACCACTGGTGATGTGTACTGCCGAATGATTCACGAGTCTTATGGGTTTAACAACTGAGCACGATTTCAGCTAAATGGAACCTTGCCACACACAGCTTTAGTTCTTATGGTAAAGGTAAGAGACATTTTCTGGGCACCTCGGTTACCAAACTTTTTACCATGCGACTTTCTTATGGGAATACTCTATGTCGAAGGCTTACATCATCAATTCTCAAACAATTCAATTCCTAGAAGAAAATATCCGCTGTGAAGTTGATGCAATTAAACAAACGCCTTGCACAAATTTAAGAGCTCGATTGACGAAATGTATTTGGGGGAATAGACAGGAATGACAAAGCGTCGATTTTAGTATTTTTTTCAATTGCCCTGAAACCTTATCTGCAACATGATAAGTGTTTGCAATGAACCTGCTGTTCGTGTTTTGACGTTTTTCGATAAAATGATCTCACTATTTCTGATTTGAACTATTTCTGTATATTTCCTTAACGAATCCTTCAATATTGTTAAATTTTATAATAAATTTATAGAAATAATAATGCATTCCAATAGTTTGGGATATGAAACATTTTATAGAAAAACAGGATGAGGAAATTATTTTTTTTTTCAAGTACTTTTTACATTTTTCACAATTTTTCGTAAGAATGTGATAAAATAAATATCATTGAAGAATTCATATCTCACGTGATTATTTCCGTTACAGCCTTAAATCGCAGGATCAAGCCCGAGCTTTTTATTCGTGCATATTTTCTTATTGCTGTATTGTAAAATTAAATTTGTCTTTCATTATCTTACCTTTATTCTTATAAACAGTGTTTTAGTAAAATAGCCAGTCACATATACGCCAGTCGCAATACGCTTCAAGGAATGCCCATCAGTTTACCCTTAAGCCCAAATTCGTATGTCCTCTTAAAATCAGAAATTCTTTCTTTAATCACACTATACACGAATGTGGAATGCTTTACCCGACTTAATATTTCTCTCCAAATATGACATTCGGGCATTGAAAGCCAATGTGCATTGTTATCTCAGACAAATTTTAAATCCTGTTTCTCAAAAAAAAATCTAGTGTTGGTTTCAACTCTTCAAGTTGTTTCCTTGCGATATATTTAGATATACGTATGTATGTGAGCTCGAGTGAAGCTACCTCGGCCCAAGACAAGGTGAAAGCGTTCGCCGACTACTTCGAAAAAAACTTCACACCGAACCCACCAACTGACCAAACTTTTTTACAAGAAGTTGAGGCAACAGTTCGACAAACACTGCAACCAAATCCGGATAAAATAAATTTTAATATCATCAATCCAGCAAATGATCCTACCGATAGTCCACATTTATGCAATCTGGAGGAGGTTGTAGAAATGATCGGCAATTCTAAGCCAAAAAAGTGTGCTGGACCAGACGGTGTCTCCTACTACATCTTGAAAAGGTTGCCAGATGCCGTAATGATTTTCCTCACAATCATTTTAAACAACTGCATCAGCAAGCCCAGAAGTAGAAAACAGCGAAGATTGTACCAATTCCGAAGAGAGGTGCTTCCAAATTAGTTTCCAACTACAGGCCAGTATCACTTCTCAATAACATCAGCAAATTACTGGAAGAATTAATCTTACGAAGACTGAAGAAATTCTGCTGTGAAAATTCAATCATCCCTGAAATGCAATTCGGGTTTCGAGAAAAACACTAAACCTTGCATCCACTGGTAAAATTCCAACACGATATCACCACAGCCATAAACAGTAATCTTGTCACCGTCGGATGCTTTCTGGATGTCGAGAAAGCATTCGACAACTTTGTAATTTGTTTAAAAACTCTGGGGATGCTGTTGTTTCTTTGACCAAATCAGCTTCTTGTTTTTGACCGTATAATCCTAAGCTAATTTGAGCTGCAAAAATAAGTACAGGTGTTGGAACAATACTTAGTAACTCTGCAGTGTGCTTTCGTTTTGTCTGCTCAATACTATTGGCAAAATCAAGTGCAGAACGTCCAGTGGCTGAAGTATATTTTTTGAACGAAAAATTTTGATTGAGCCAACTTTTTTCAGAATTTTTTTACTCTTAAAATTTTTTGGCATCATTTTAGAAAATCGGAAAAAAATATTTGGGGCAAAAGTCAAGCATTTTTTTTTAGATTACATTGGTACCTGCTAGACTTCTGCCCCAATAGAAGATGTGGAGTTAAACTTAAGAGAAATCCTTTAAAAATGTTGTTGAAGCATATTATATCAAAATTATTTTATTAAACATTATTCAAACATACTTACATGTATTCAATTAAAAATCTTATCTTTCGAATTATATAACATCGTATATTTATTTTAAATTTAAATCTCGCGCCTAATTTATACCATTCGTCATAATTTTTGTACTTTTGAATTCGCCTGAGAAACTTTTATTAAAAATTATGTAAATTTTCTCTCAATTTGTAAATTTTCTCTCAATTGGAATGTATAAATAGGAGCTTAAAACTTGAAATACGAGGGCGGGTCAATAAGTCCGTGACTTTTTGAATTTCTGACCTCTTTACTGAAACAGCAACACTGCTCCTGTCAACAGGCATCTGTCAGTTGACTCCTGTCAAAATTTAAACTTGCTGCGTCAGTTAGTTTGTGTTTGACAGCTATTTTTATCAGACTACTCACTAATTTGAGGAGAAAATGGAAAAAAGTGAATTTCGTGTGCTTATTAAGCATTATTTCTTGCGAAAAAAAACCATTACCGAGACCAAGGCTAAGCTTGATAAATACTATGGGGACTCTGCACCATCGATTTCAATGGTAAAAAAGTGGTTTACTGAATTTCGTTGTGGCCGTACAAGCACTGAAGATGCCGAACGTCCTGGACGCCCAGTTGAGGTCTCTACACCCGAAACAATCGAAAAAATTCACGATATGGTGTTGGCCGACCGAAGATTGAAAGTGCGAGAGATTGTGGAAGCCGTAGGGATCTCGCATGGCTCAGTGGTTTCAATTTTGAATGATCACTTGGGCATCAACAAACTCAATCGTGTAACAACTTCACAGGAAGGTTTGGCGTTGTTTAATCGCAATATGGAGGAGTTTTTGCGCCGTTTTGTAACCGTGGACGAAACATGGATCCATCACAACACACCAGAGACCAAACAACATTCAAAACAGTGGGTTTCTAAAAAGGCCAAGGTGGGTTTGTCAGCCAATAAAGTTATGGCGACTGTTTTTTGGGATGCACGCGGGATAATCCACATTGACTACCTTCAAAAGGGAAGAACAATCAATGGGGAATATTATGCCAACTTATTGGACCGATTCAATGACGATTTAAAAAAAAACCGACCTCATTTGGCCAAGAAAAAAGTTCTTTTCCACCAAGACAATGCAAGGGTGCACACATGTGCAGTTGCCATGGCAAAAATCCATGAATTGGGCTATGAATTGCTCCCTCATCCACCCTATTCTCCAGATTTGGCTCCGAGCGACTACTTCTTGTTCCCAAACCTGAAGAAATGGCTTGGTGGAAAAAGATTTCACTCCAATGATGAAGTCATCTCGCAAACAAAGGCCTATTTTGAGGACCTCGACAAATCATTTTTTTTGGAAGGGATAAAAAAATTGGAGAAGCGTCGGACAAAGTGTATATAGCTCAAGGGAGACTACGTTGAAAAATAAAATTATTTTTTTATCAAAAAATCTGTTTTATTTCAAAAGTCACGGACTTATTGACCCGCCCTCGTAAATCTCTTTCGTGTACTAAAATTCTTAAAGTTAATTCTCGCCATTCTTCTCGTCGCTAACTTCAATTTTATCGTTTAATTCACTATTTTCGAAAATATTTTAGACGTTTTATTTTAGACGAACTATTCAGTATCTAAAAATATAGTTTCGATACAAGTTCGCTTAAAATATCGTAAAAAGTTATCAACCAGTACCAGGAGCGCACTATCTTTTTATATTGAAAAAGCCATAATAGAGCTCACGGGTTGGCGGTCCATGATCGTTCAAATGTCTTACTTTCATGTCAATTTTTTCAATACAAAACATTTTTTTTTTCAGTTTTTAATCTTTAAACGTAATATATGTACATATCTTTATTTTGGTGTGACATTTAATTTTTTTTTTCATTATTCTGATTTTATAAATGAAACTAAAATATGCTTTTTTTAACACTTTTTAAATAAGCGATTCGCGCCCTTGAATATCAACTTTGATTAGCTGTCTAACCTTTACTAATTGACATAAATAACAAAAATCACACGCGAAAAATTTTAACGACAGGTAATCTTTTGCTAAAAGTCACAAAAACTGAAACATTGACCAATGGAAAAAAGTAAATTGATCTGGCGAGACCAAGGTCTATCGGGTAGGATCAGATGGCAGATCGTATTATTTGTGACGTGTTGGAGAACCACTTGAGCAACATCAAGTTCATAGGACATAGTGAAAAAAGGTGATGGCTTGAAAGTGTTTTTCGTTGAGTTCTGTCAGGCCTTTAGTAAACATTGAAGGAATAATGGAAAAAACACCTTGACATATTAAGGCATAATTTACCAAAATTTTTAATAACAACTGTACAACTATAGGGAGCCTGAAATTACTTTTCGACAACATGGGGACACAAAACATACCAATCAATCCAATTGAGAATCAGTGGTCAATTATTAAGCGACTGTTAGGACAATACGTAAATCATCTATCCAACGCTGAAGACCTTTGGGATCGAATTGTACTAGAATGGAGTTGAATTTCCAAGAAATTTTTTCACAATTTGCATTTGTTCACTTTTGCTCATCACTAAACATACATTTTGGATCTAAGCAAAATTAGTAATTTTATTTCTGAAAATTCAATACTTCAAACACGGGCTTATATTGTTTTTAAGTTTAAATCTAATCTGTGCATTGGGAAATACTTTAAATGTCCGTACCAAGATTCTTCCTTAAATATTACGACAGCATAGATTTATTATTTTTAAAAGAAATAAATGTTATTTAAAAAAAAAATATTTTAACGGAAGAAATAATCATTTTATTCGGGAGATTTTTTTAATTATTCTTTAATAAAATAACTTTAGTAACACTCACCTTATAATGTATTTGTTTTTTTTTTTTAAATTATTCCAACTATCACTTTCCGAAAATTGCCAACAACAAAACTAGACAGATTTTATTGTTCAATCACTAAAAATTTATTCGTTCCTCAATAAATCGTTCGCGCTTCTTTGATTAATTTCTTCGATTTAGCTTCTGAGCACTTCAATCCAGTAATTTAATTTTCACGTAATTTTCTTTAACTATTTTACAAACACTCCTATCAATGTTGTATTTTTTCTTTCTATTTGCCTTTTAACAATATAATAAATTTAAATTTAAATTTAAATTTTTGCCGTACACGCAAGGCAATTATTGTGTTAAGTCAAAATAAGTCGACCAGAATTAAAGCACAAAATTCACTTCCCGCCGACGATTGGTAATTAATATTTCGAACAACAAGAAACCACCAAAGGCTGGTGTTAAACTACTGAGCTCTTGCTGATGGATTTCTTGGATATTTATAACAACTCGCCGAAATGAAAGAAGAAGAAAAAAAATCCACCGAAGCCTCCTCCTTGGGTCGAAAAGCGGGATTATAGCTATTAGCTTGTTAACGGAACACCACAAGTCGAAGTTGTCCCTCTACCTTCTAATGAAGTCTTGAGCTACTACAGAAGACAATATCACACCACACATTGCTTTTAAGCCTAAACTGTAACAAATTTGGTCAATTTTTTGTTTTGTATCTTTTTTTAACAGCGACGACACGATAGTGGAAATAGCAGTAAAGCTTTGACGCGGATACTCACCACTTATGGTTGGGGTGCTAGAGTTGTTCGGTTTTTAAGGCCTCGACTGTTGAAGCTTTACGATACCACCTTGCTAGGTAACTTAATAGATCTTTGTGGAGGAAAGCGGTTTTATTGAGTGAGTTTTAAATGACAAGCTTAAGTCAAGTTGTGAGTCTCGTAGTAGCTCAAACCACTTCCATTCATTCATCTGCCGCCATTCACGTTGTAGTAGGCGAAATTTATAAATATTTACTTTTGATCAAAGTTATGACGATGACGGTGCCTCGCCTCGTTTTGTCTTTCATAAGCACAGAGTCTGGTGGCTTGTGGGGGGATCTCCCATTATGGACGATTAATTAGCGCGATTTTTTGTATTGTTGTTTTAGATGTTTCGTATCAATGGGGTTTGAGTGAAAGTGAAAAATATCAGATCGGCTCAATGACACGGAGGAAGATCTTATCTGAGATGGGCGGCTGATGAATCAATGTGTCTTGATGAATAAAACAGGTGGCTGTTAATGTCGTTTGTTATTGTTTATTTTTTTATATTTTTTGTTTCTGTTTTGCAATGTTGAGAAGTTCTCATGGTAATGATGTAATTATTTTTTTTCTTGGAGATACTTTTAATGTGTTCATGCTAAAGTAGTGCTGATTTCTTGTTCCGGTTTTAAAGGAAATCTTATGTATCCACGTGAATTGTAGTTATTCAAGATTATTGGCAAACAAAAAAATACGTTGAAAAATAGAAAATTTAGCTAATCTATTTTTATTTTCCTCTTGCAAAAGAGCTTACATTTATCGAAGCTATTCAAATATGTATGTATATACATAATTGAGATAGGGGCTCTGCCAAATAGAACATGCCTTAAACGGCCGTGGTTAGATTTTTTTTAAACAAAGGTACAATTAGTTTAAAGTAAGGTTCTAATCACCGCGTTTGACAACGTCATATATTGCACCAACGACATTTATATCACCTACAAGTGACAAGAGCAAAAAATAGTTGAAAGAAGAAACAGAAAGCGTTCTCGTAAAACTTGTATTTTTACATTTATCCATGTTGAGAAACAAACAATTGCGGACACACCAGTCAAAAAAGAATTAAGGTCATACTGGAAGTCTTCACAATCTTGAGTATTTGAAATATGTTTGAGTACTTTAACACAGATGGTAGATCCTTAGTAAATAAAATAAAAAGTATTGGGCCCATATAGCTACCTTGTGGATATCCAGAATTAGCTTTACAAGGAGTTCGTTTTAAAAATGATTCTTTTTACCAGAGCCGAGGGTTTTTGAAGCAAAAAATTTTTTTTTTTTTGCGTTGGGGGTGAAAAATTTTCTATGGACTTGTCAGTGGCATGTCAAAACGACACGTTATCTGTCAAAGACAGCGACATGTGTTTTACAATTATTGTTTGAACTTTGTTCGAGGTTTTTTAAAACACTTTAAAAACACCTTTAATCGACGAAAGAGAATGTTCTTTTAATGAAAAAACCACAACAACTAAGCAACAAACCAATTAAAAAAATAATTTCATTAAAAAAACACACAATAAAAACCACTTCCCTTTGTAAAAAAAAACAAACAAATACATATTTTTTATGGTTCTATTTATTTAAAACAACAAGCAGTTTGTCCTATACAATGCTGAATACTTATGTAATACGATTTAACTTGAAAACTAAGCACTAAAATTTACAAAATAATCAATGCGAAATATAAAAAAACACTTTTAAATAAACTTTCTAATTTCTGTTGTCAAATATAAACTAGCATTGCCATATGCGAAGAATTTTAAGTTCGGTGTCAGACTTAAATTAGCACTGCCTACAATTAGAAGAATCCTTTGGCTCGAACACAATGAATGCGATAAGAAAAACGAGATGTGAGCGTGATGAAACCTCGTCGTTGTTTTAAAATCAGTCTCAAACTATGAAAGCAAACGAGGATATACACAATAAAGCATTTCTCGTCATCACGTTAAATGAAATTAATTAATGAAGTAATACAGTTGCGCACATTCAATTTTATAACGACAAAAAGGTGACAGTGTATCATATCTCGCTCTCGTCTCGTGTTCTCATCGCATTATAAATTAGGCATAGTTATAAAAACTTTTGTCTGTCGTTTTCATTTGGAATTTAAAGTCGACATCTGACAAAATTGCTTACGACGATTTTTGACTCACGACTTTAATAAGTTATTTCGAAGTTAAATTAGTGCCAATGAGAAAAAACAAATGATTTAACTAAATCCCGTCGTGAAAAATTTTGTGGCATTGGGAATATCGGGACGATCTTAAAACTAAAAAAGTTGAGAGTGAATAATATCTCGCTCTCGTTTCGTGCTCTCTTCACATTACGAATCGGGCACTATTATAAAAACTTTTGTCTGTCGCTTTCAATTGGATTTTAATGTCATCATCTGACAAATTGCACCCAGCTTAGTAATCACATGCGTTAAAAAAGCGCCATCCGTGCGCGTCAAAAAAAACGCCATCCATTTTGCTCAACCTTGGTAGCAAACAAGTTGTATCTACATAACTTTCTTGATTTTTTCAATAAATTCAAGAAAGTGACAGATGGACTAAGCTGTCATTCCAAAACCAATTTCATCATTATTTGTATATTTGAAACAGTTTTGAGTTCCAATTTAATATTCCTAACTTATTTTGTAAATCATTTTCAATTCGAACAAATATTTCAAAAAAAAAAATTATTTGGAAGTGATTTTGACATCTTTCAATTTGTAAGACTATAGCCGATTTGTATTATCAGTTTATCACCAATAATCCACTACCACTTACCATAAAAAACCATCTACCCACCAGTGTAAGAACTAATTTTTGGATTTTTGAAATAGATCCACATAGAGAACAGGATCCCGAATTGTTTTTGTAATACGTGTTAAAACTTAATCTAGATCCGGATCCATATAGATCTGTAGATAATAAAACGTACCTTATATTAAAATTACTTTTAAATTGAATTCATTTGCATGTTTCCGAAAAGCACTGAAAGGTAATGTCAAAAAAAAACGAAAAGCAGATTTCCGTATCGTCAAAAGCGGAACATACCCAAACAGCACTTTACATCTATTGCTACGTTTATATGCAGTACCGAAAGATCGAGTTGGATTAGGGTCAGATTATCGACCCAGATTTTTCATCATTTGAGTTAAGTGCTCGATTTGGAGTTGAGTTGAAATGGTGTTGAGAGAATGACGTCTCATGTTGTATCAGTATTTCATTTTATAGTATATAAAGATAGTTTTTCTCAAAACCGGCATGTGAAATTTGTATCAAAGATCTTAAATGCAAATTTATTACATTCGTATTTGGCCGTTTTGAAACAAGTTTGGAAAACAAAACAAAAATATGTCATATATGCAGCAACTTTTCATAAAAGCTCAGTTGGTTTCCGTAATTGGTCATTCTTTATCGATTTTTTTATGATTTAAAGTTTTTTTTTTCAAGGCTTACCAAAAATATCCTGGAAATTTATTGAAAATGTCCTGTGACTAAATACCAAATACTACTAAGTTTTTTTACTTATATTATAACTGATCATTAAGACGTCACATTTTCTTAAATTGTCCTACTTATAAAGTGCTTACATGTCGCAGCTATAAATCGGTCCACGCACTCGCTATGTCTGACACCAAATAACGATACTTCCTCTAAACTCTAAAGCACCAGCGACTAGATGAATTTGAAATAAAATTTACCGATGTGGTTAGTCGATATCTGTTTTGGTTTCAGCAGAAATTGAAAATATCAAAAATGTATGAATAAACATACCTACTTCTCTATAACGAACCTTCAAGGGAACAAAACATTGATTCGTTATAAAGAATTTTTATAAAAGTTCATAAAAGTCATAAAAAAATAAAATTTTATTAACACTCTTCTATATTAAAAAAAAAATGTACAAAAAACCTATTCTAACATTGCTTTATCCACATCACCGTATTTTTTTTTTTTTTTTCTTAGTTTCTTTTGTTGGATTCTAACTGAACTTGCTTCGCCAAAATTTTAAAGTTTAAGTTCATTTTTCAAAATTATCGACAATGCTAAAGGACACTCCAAATATTTCAGCAACTTCTTTCTTCTTTTCTCCCCTTTAACTTTTTCGATTATCGACAATTTGTCCGACACTTTTGAATAAACGATTCAAAATGCAAACTCAAACGATTGACCTTCAGCGTTGCCGATGTGGCACGATCGTGCCATTTTGACACGGAAATTTTCTCGTGGCACGGTGGCACGAAAAGTTTCAATATGGCACGTTTTTTTTTTTTCATTATTTGACCTAAATGCGCTTAAGATAATTGACCCAACCTTTTTAAAAAATAATCCAAACATACAAAGTATTTTGCCACACTTCAATATTTTGGTATCAGATGTTCTTTTTGGCGAAAAAAGAAAAAAAATTTAGATTGGACTAGCCGAAAGTATTTTTCTTGAAGATTCCAAAACGTTCTAGGTTAATTTGTACAAATTAAAAAACAATATTGACGAAGGAATGTTCATTAATATTTCAAAATTTATGTTGATTCTTCTTAGTTTGCCTCACGGAAGTGCATCAGTGAGTGTTTTCAAGGCTAAATAATATTAAAACAAACAACAAAAACAGACTGTCATATACAAAACAATTAATGCTATAATGTCATATAATGAAATTATTAAGCCTAATAATTGCCAAAATTTCAAACCTCCAGCTAATTTATTTATTTAACTTATTATGATAAACCTTTATTACGTCTTTTATTTTTTAATAATAATAATAGGTACTCATCATGTGATGTGAAATAGGTAGTTAAATAATACAAACTTATTACTTATTATGAACTTGCCAAAAACTCCTGTTTCTGGAAAATACCTATAAGCTATACACGAATAGAGGAACTGATTTTTTGTTTGTTATTTGTTTGTAATAGTATTTAATTAAAATTTATTTTTAAAGAATAACTTGAGTTTTTTTCATATGGCACGAAAATGTCACAAATGGCACGTTTTTCAAAAAGTGTGGCACGAAAATTTTTTTTTGGCGGCAACGTTGTTGACCTTGTATGTAAAAGTTCTACTACATATGCACAATTGTCATACACCCATACACATACACACCTACATTCTTTCACTTTAAGAAAATTTTTACCAAAACGGGGAGTTCCCTTTTAAAATTAGGAACAAAAATTGTAGTAGGCTTTGATTTTAAATTTGAAAATTGAAATTTCGTTATAAAGAAAAAACTTTCGAGCCAAAAAAATATGTCCATTAAAGAGAATTTTGCAATAGAGAATTTAAAAATTTTAAGGGTAAGGGAAACAAAGTGAAATTCACCATATAGAGAAGGAATTACGTTATAAGGAAGTTCGTTATAAAGAAGTTTTACTGTAAAATAAAATCCACGACTGGATCGCACGATCCACTCTTCCACATTATGTACATAGATCCGGCTGAATCTGAGCGATCGACAATATGGTTCAATTTTGGCCTGGTGAACCTCTGGTGGGTTGCTGTTGTCCCCTATATGATATGATTTCGACATTTTTGCTGGAGATCTAAGTAATTTCTATCCTTTAGATACTTCTGATCTTGGATTCAGCTCTAACGTTGTAATTAGACTCGTTCTACTGTACCTAACCATCAAATCTATAAGATTTGTTTTGATAATCGGGTTAATAGCCCAAAGCTGCAAGCTCCAGCACATGGTAGGTGTAGATTTATTGGATTCCATGCCTGGTTATTATAGAATCCATTTGCATTCTCGCCAATGGTTACAAACGAATTTTGTTCCACATGGTACATATGGTACATGTCTTTCGGTTGACTCTTTCCGCGAGTTAAGAAGGGCTGATCCTTGCCTGGCCAGCTCGTCCGCAAGTTCATTCCCATCAATTTCACAATGGCCGGGAAACCAAATAAGAGTGACATTGTCGTTTATATTGAGGCTAACAAGTTCATCCCGGTATTGCTGGACCAATTTGGTGTATACTGTTACTGTACTAGAATTAATGACTTTAACAGCCGCCTGACTGTCTGTGATAATAAGCTTATTCCGGTTCTGATTTAGATTTTGTTTGAGTACCTTGCATGCTTTTCTGATAGCCTGTGATTCAACTTGAAAAACACTAAGAAAGTTGGGTAGCCTAAACGACCTAGATATATCCAAAGCACCACACTTCATCTTTGAGCCATCAGTGAAGATAGTTGTGTCGAAGTCTTTCTTCACGAACGTCAGCATCCCATTCCTTTCTTGATGGGAACATAACCTTAACATCTTTACTCATGCCCATTTTAGGGGTGCAGTAGTCAGTAGGAGGTGAAAAGATCTCTATTGGAATCAACTCTTTAATATTGCTGTGGCCATAACTTTTGGAAATCCAAGAGTTCGATTCGATGTGTAAATCAAGTGGTAAAAGGCACAGAAAAACGCTTAACGCATTAGACGGGTAAGATCTTAGAGCCCCTGTGGTGCCAACAAAAGCAGTTATTTTTACCTTTTTCAGTTAATCGATGATACATGTATGTATTGTTAAGAGCGGGCCACCTTAAAATTGAACAATACTTGAGGATCAGTCGCACAACGGCTATGTATGTGTACAAAATATCTTAAATTGAAGACCCCACTTTTTAGCAAAGGTCTTACGGCAGGCGTAGAAATGCTATGCAGGCCTTCTTAACCCTTTTTTCAATATTCATCTTCCAGTTCAACTTAGGGTCTAGAATAACACCAAAAGTGTTTGGCCGTTGAATCGAGGTAGAGCGAAGAACTGTATCTTAGTTTTGGTAGTAAATAGAAGTCACACAAAAGGTAACAGAACTCCGCCCTGGGGTGTTCCCCTACTTACCTACTTGGTCAAGTTTATATTACCTAACATACCTAGAATCCTTGCAATCTATTACAATTCGAATTATTCGAACTCGTCATCTTACATAATTCTCGTTCCCTTACCTCATTGTCCCAGTCGTGTTTCTTGTGTTCATCTTCAAAATTTTTTAATCAAAACTTTATTGTTTATTCGATTTCGGTTCCTCGCGACAAAGTGCAGCAGCATAATATAGTGTTATCCCCTGCATCTGAGCAATGTTTGGCTATTAAAAGTTATCCGCCCAATAATGAGCTTACACACATTTAATTAAGAAGAATCAACACTTGACAAATTATGTATGTACATAGGTGCCAACTGCCAACTTATAGCTGTTCGCTGTTTATTAATAGAGGAAATCGGGTATAATTCTAATAATAAGGCCTTGTCAGTGAAATTTTATCTTTAACATTTTCAAATAAATTTTTCACCAGAAATAGTCAATATAATTATTAATAATATTGTTTTGATGTCTGAGCACAATTCTGAATGTCAGACTTCATCAGCTTCTTCAACAATAGTTGCATCGGCCTTCTTCCGTCTTCGTGCTAAAATTGCTTGCAATTCATTTGATCGAGTAGTCTTGAACTAAAATAAATAACAAACAATTATTTTAAAAATTTTATAAAATTAATTTTGAATTTCAACTCACCCCACTAAACTTTTTCTGCAAAAGCACTTGTGATTTCAAGCGTTTGCTGTCATCTTTGCAGAAATACCCTTCGATAGTTTCATCGGGTAAAGCAAATAATTCACTTCCATTAAGCCCATGGAGTTTTTTAATAACTTCGTCGGAGAAACCCTTTTTGCGAAGCCATTCCTCTACTTCTTTGCTGGTCGAAGATGCTTCTATGTAAATTTGCGGCGTTTTAAGAATTTCTAGGTCTTTGCGTTTTTCTCGTAATAACATCGATTGGCGGAGTTCTTCTTGTATTTCATCTTGGGATTCTAAATTTTCAGTGTCGCAATCATTGCGAGCTCTCATGGCTGGGGGTAGAAAATAGTTAGGTTAAGATTAAAAATGTTTGCCTCAACAACAAAAATAGCAACAGAATACTATCTCGAAGAGATAGACATAAATAGCCAAAAGCAAGTTGAAAGATTTTTAGGAACTGAATGTTTAAACAATTAGTGGGTATGAAATACACCTTGTTGATGGTAAATTGAATCAATGCACTGCACCGCAAGTAATAATGCGAACAAGGCCCTACAGCCAGTCTGGCCCTAGCTACATGCTTTCGGTTGTGCGCACCGAAGATTGGTGTTTTTCTCGACTTCTACTTTGTTGTTTATTAAGGTTAGCTTCGACTACACGTTGGGTTGGTGCATCACTGATTCATCACGGGTACCAGGCATATCAGTATTTTTATATTTACAATGTCGCTATATAGCAGCTAGAACTGAACATAATACATACCCATTTAATATTTTCTTCTGCAGAATTAACCTATTATAATCTTCCTCTCAAAGCAAATAATAAATATTACGTTTCGTGGTACCTGTATCGTGCTTATTCGGGAAACTATTGTGTGCTCAAAACTGGATCTGGCCAGTAGAGTATCAGTCAGTCAGTATGAAGTTATTGTTTTACCTCAGGATACGCAAATAGTTGCCGTGGTCTCTGGGCAACTATTTGCGTATCCTGCGGTTAAACAATAACTTCATCCTGACTGATTGATGCAGTACTGGCCAGATGCACTCAATAGTTTCCCGACTAGGCACGACACAGGTACCACAAAACGTAATATTTATTATTTGCTTTGAAAGGAAGATTATAATAGGTTAATTCTGCAGAAGAAGATATTAAATGGGTATTATGTTCAGTTCAAGCGGCTATATAGCGGCTGATAAACGTAAATAAGCTACAATTACGAAAAGACCCAGCATACTGATACGTTATGAAGGTTAGAATATTTCGTTATTGATAAAGGTTAAAAACACGTTGATAATTTTTGGATTTTGTATCCGGACAAAGATTAGTTTCTTGAATGTGTGGACTCTTCTAGAAGACGAAAGTGGAGGTCACAGAATGCCAGACTTCTCCAGTTAGAGAAAGAATTCGTGCGATACAAGTTGGTCATCTCAAGTTTAAGTGAAGTTTAATGTATGGGCACGGGAAATATAAATCAACTCGTAATACTGTACTACTCTATTCCGGGAAGCCAAAATCTGGTATTGGATTGCCAACAGTTTTCAAGAGCTTAATTTCCCGGGAACCTTTAGGTGACAGTTTTCTGAAAACTAGAGTACGTCGTATCACCATCATTATGTGTTACCCCTTAGGCTTAGGGTAACCATTTGAGGCCTGATTTATTAAAGTACATCACTTGAAAACATCATAATGGTAATTGGAGCCTTGAATGACAACGATGGACTAAAGTTTGTTATGGGAAAACATGGTGTTGGCAAATGATTTTTGCAACGCCAACCAACTTGCGGTTGGAGCGATCTTGTTTGATCACAATTGGTGCCACAAAGTGAGTTTGGTGTCGACGGACAGCAAAATAACTTCCAACCAAATTGATTACGCAATCAGTCGGTGTTTTAGTCTCTCGGTAACAGGAGAGGTGCAGGGTTGAGAATGGTTCGGGAACACTATCTGATAGATGGCACCGTAGGATTGCGTACAGCCGCATTCGGGAGGTCCCAAGCAGGCCCGGATTAATAGGGGGGCTAGGGGGGACTGAAGCCCCGGGCCCCGCGGACACGAGGGCCCCATCCCATTACGAAATTTAAACCGTAAAACAGCGATATTCAAACTGTACAGTCTAATAAACCCCAAAAATAAAAACCAATGCACGATTGATTGGATAAATTATGTATCTACAAAAAAATTCCCGTAGATCAAGATCTTGCAAAACAGATGGAATCAGAAATTATGTACTGGACCAGGTTTTCTCTTACACATGTGTCTTCCCTTTCATAAAAGACAAAAAAATAGTTTTTAAAGATATATTTTTAAAAATACTTACATACATTTTTAGATTTACGAACTAAAATTCTCCAGACAAAATCGAAACGAAATGAAAACGGAAGTATTACTTTCGTAAACGAAAATCGGAACAGGGGTGAATTTGTTACTTTTAATTTTTACAGCCTTATTTACTAACTCGTTTTAGCGATGGAGTAAAGTTACTTCGACTTTACAACGGCTCTAATCCTGAAAACCTTATTTGTAATGAAAATGCACGAGGAATAGCGGTGGAATAAGCTAAAACTGGTTCATAGGAGGTTTAAGGCCGTTTTAGTATCTAAATGTCATTTTGAGATGACATCTTGTGAAGTTTACAAAAAGGAGTGTAAGCAATTTTTTTTTCGTTTCTTACTAAGACGAAAAGGATAGATATTTTGCATTAATAAATTATTTATATTTAGAGTTATATTAGAGTTTTGAATAATCAAAAAGAAAGGGTCTGACGGTTTTGAGTTCATGGTTTTTGGATTAATTACGAATTGGGTTATGTAGGTTTAAGGCCAGGCGCGCACATACAATTTTTTGTTTCGCAACTGTTTGGTTGCTAAAATGAAACATATGGGCTTATATGGGACACCGCGCACTTAGACCAACTCGATTCGAGCAACTAAAAAGTTTGTGTTTTGACACAAACTAAACGATTGCCTTCGCAACAGTTGAGCTGTTTTCTATAAGCGCAAGAGAGAAAACAGTGTGAGCGTGAGTAAAGAGTAGCCAGTGCGCGGTTCTCTTTCAACTGGCGATCAAACTATTTGATTTTGATCACAGTGTCCAGTGCGCGGCTAGCCTAACGCTTTTGGGTTTACGATTTTTTATTTGCGATTGCGAAATGAACACATTTAATTTTTCAAAAACGTTAAAAAGAGGAGCCCCTGATAAATAATTAATTCTTAATCTTATCGAGGGTTGGAGCACTTGGCGGATAGCTTCGTGTATTTTCGATGCGTCAACTCCTCCACGCATCGTCTCTGAGAGCGTGGACTCCTAGCGCCCCGGGTTATTGGGGGTTGGCTCGCTTGAGGTTTAGGACGCTCTGCGTTATGAGGGGTTGGCTTGCTTGGGTTTTATATCTTTTTAGGGGGCCTCAAGTTTAAAATAGCCCCGGGCCTCCATTTTCTTTAATCCGGGCCTGGTCCCAAGAAAACATCCGAAAACCACAGTCAAAAACCAGTAGCCTAAGGGATTCCGCAATCCGCCAACAACTTGGAGTAATCAGCAGCCCTGAAACCACCTCCATCGAAATCCATTGGTGTGTAGTGAAAAATGTCTTCATATCCAGTGCTGAAAGTAAAGTATATATGTAGGTCGGTCGCAAGGAAGACATAGTGCATGGCTTTCCCAATTTTGGAAAGAAGAAAGAAAAAATTGAAATGGAACGATAGGAAAGCTAATACATACAAAATAAAACTTAACCAATACATACAAATAAAACTTAACCAATTAACATGCCTGATGTAACATCTGAGACTATAGAAATTGTTACTAATTCAGTTTTTTCAGCGGTAAGACAGTCTGCGGACACTAGTACACATAACCATGTAGTTACTTTTCACTCTAAGTGGTACGACGAAGAATGCAAAAGAAGTAGGAAAAAATCGTTCGCCCTCTTAAAACTTTTCCGAAAAACAATAATTCATAATTTTAAATCACTTTCATTTTTTAAATCACTTTACCTGCAGTCAAATCAGGAATATAAAAGATTATGTAACCTCAAAAAGGAATTATACATTAAAAGGTCGGCTTCCAAACTCTTAAAATGTAGGAATTCAAAATCTTTTTGGAAAACCGTGCACCCTTAGGTAGATAAAGTAGCAGAATGTCGTTTACAATTGATGAAAATTTACTCGCGACTTATTTTGAAACCCTCCTTTTGCCAGACCCTAACTCCAAGAGTATAAGTTTTGCGTTTCCAAATGTTACAATTCCCGATTTGGACTCCACATTCACAATGATGGAACTTACGACTGCACTAAGAAAAATGAAGAATAATAAAGCTTCGGGCTCTGATGGAATCCCAGTAGAGTTTTATAAACATGTAACAACAGAGTTTTTAGAGTACATCTTAAATTTTTTAAATAGAATTTTCAGTGAAGAGGTAATTCCCGAAAATTTTCAGCTGTCCAGAATTTCAGCAATTTTTAAAAAAGGTAACCGCGAACTTCCTGAAAACTATAGGGGTATTGCAGTATTAAACTCTTTAAGAAAAGTTTTCACACATATACTCTATGCAAGACTACTAAACTGGGTCGAACAAAATAATATCATTAGCTGTTTCCAAGCTGATTTTCGAGCCAACCTCTCCACTATTGATCAAATTTTCGTACTTGCGCTAGACGTTTTATTGACAAAAAGAAGTGTTTATACACCTTCTTTGTTGACTTGAAAGCGGCTTTCGATACGATCAATAGAAGCTCCTTGCTTTATAAACTCTCACTAATTGGTTTGTCAACGAAATTTATACGAATTTACGGAAAAATACTAGAAAATATGACTGCATCTGTACAAAACGGCTCCAAAAAGTCAAGGCAATTTAGATGTGATACAGGTGTCCTTCAAGGATGTGTTTTAAGTCCACTTATTTTTGCTTTATTTATTAATGACGTTGAAAACCACATACCTGGAGGAATCCACTTTGGAGATGTTTCTGTTAAAGTTTTGCTCTATGCAGATGATTTAGTCAGATAGCCCGCTTACACTACAGCTTCAGATTAACAAGCTAAAACAGTTCTGTAGCTTGTGGGATCTTAAGATCAATACTACCAAATCGAAAATAATGGTTTTCAGGTCTAGAAACAGATCTATTGGGTATGTACGGAACTGGACCCTAGATGGTGAGATTATTGAAGTGGTACGAACAGTTAGAAGAAATAGAAAACCTGCAAAGGTAATTCTTCAAGCGAATTTTTAGGTTACCTTCCAACACCCCTAATTACGCGATTCACCTGGAGTCAGGCTTACCAAAAATATTTCTCAGAAATCTAAAGGCAAATGCGGATTATATTGTTAAGGTATTAAAGCGATCAGATCGAAACCTGCAGAAACGGATTCTCATGATTTGTTTTAGATGCGGTTACAGTCCAATCAAAAACTGGTATGACCTTGCTATATCACATAATTTTACAATATCACTGACTGTGGATAATCTAGAAGATTTAAAAAATTCATTATATAAATGCATATTTGTAATAGATGATACGATGTTTCAGTTGTGTGTTTTGCGAGGAACAGAATCAGCATCGAGGAGTAAATAGGCTACAATTACGCAAGCTTAATCTCAAACTGGGAGAAAACAATTATTTTAGAAAAGAGTTTACTGTACTCGAAATGAGTTTAATTTTCAAGACTGGAACCGAAATGCTTGATCTGAATTTTAGGCCTCATAGAACAGATTTAAACCCTGTGTGCTCCCTCTGCAACCTAAATCAGAACGAAGATGTTTTTTATTTCCTAGCACTTTGTCCAGTTCTGCAGGAAATCCGAAGACTTTATTTTAGTTCTAGTTTTCTTTCGCTAGCGGAATGTGTCAGGGTTTTAAATGAAGACCTTGGTTGGAAGCCTTGGGGTTCAGCGTAAAATTCATTGCTTGGCTAAAATCTTATTTACTTGACAGATCCTATTCAGTGAATTTTAAGGGCTACCATTCAAATAGTTTTGTCGTAAATTCTGGTGTTCCCCAGGGTAGCCATTTGGGTCCAGTTCTTTTTATATTGTTTGTAAATGATCTTCCTTCAGTTTTAAAGTACTCTAATTGTCTTATGTATGCAGACGATGTTAACATATTTAAAACTATTTCTAGAAATCTTGACTGTGAAAAGCTTCAAATTGATCTAAATGCTTTCTATAATTGGTGTGCACGTAATTATTTGTTGTTAAATATCGATAAGTGTAAGATTATAAATTTTACAAGAAAATTGTCCGTTTTATCTTTTGACTACAGTTTCAATGGCGTAAATCTATTAAATGTAAATGATGTATCTATCCTTGGCGTATTGTTCGATAAGAAACTCGAATTCACACAGCATATCAATATGGCATGTAATAAAGCCAATTCAATATTAGGTTGGATTAAAAGGGAATCACGTCAGTTTTCTGATCCTTATGTTATCAAACAACTATTTACTACATTTGTCAGACCCATTATAGAGTATGCTTGCCAGGTATGGACCCCCTACTACAGTTGTCACAAAATAAGAATTGAACAAATTCAAAAAAGATTCCTAAAATTTGCCCTTAGAGGCTTAGGCTGGCAGAATCCATTGAATCTTCCTTCATATAGCAGCCGTTTAAAACTCATAGATTTACCGAGTCTGGAGCGCAGACGTTCTTATTTATGTTTTGTTTTTATTGTTAATCTTATTGATGGTAATATCGATGCTTTAAACCTTTTGTGTCGTGTTAATTTTAATGTTCCAAATCGAAATCTAAGAGGTTTTCGTGACCCAATTTACATAAAACACTATCGTACCAACTATGAGCAGAATTCACCATTGAATACAATGTTTAATTTGTATAACGTCAATCATAATTTATTAATAAATTTTTGTGATGTCTCAAATAATAGTTTTAAAAAAATATTCTATAATATTGTATAATTTATAAATTCTTAATTCTAAGTAATATTTTTTTGTACGCTAGATATTAATTAGCTTGATTCAAATAAATAAAGCCTCTTATACGCTATGTTTCACACGCAAGAAACTTTCGAAATGAATATATGAATATGTTTTGAGATACGAGTATAATTATAATTGATCTTTTTTGTTTTTTTTTTTTTTGTTTTAGCTAAACTAAAAGCCTTTACCTAAAATAAATATTTTATACATGCAGTCCTTCTTTCTTCTTTTTATATTATTATTTATAACAGCCTTAAGAGACGTATCTCGACTATTTTTTGTTTTAGCTAAACTAAAAGCTTGTACTTTTCTTCAATTTTTTTTTGTTTTGACTAAACTAAAAGTTACATTATTATGATATTGAATTTTGAATAATAAATCTTTCTAATTTTTTTTTGAATCTAAACCACTTTTTCGCTAGTAACTTAAAGCCCAATGGCTATTTTAAATTAACAAATTCCCGAATACACACTGTATTTTCCAATAGAGAAGAAATCATTTCCGCTATCAAAGCACTGAAGAACAACAAAGTGGTTAGACTTGACGGTAGTTCCGCAAAAATCTTACGAACAACGTTAACAACATCGTATAGTAAACTTATTCATTGAGAGAGTTTGGGCAATAGAGTTTTCCGAAGGACAAAGGGAATGATTGTTAAGATTCCAAAGTAAAGAGAATTCATGCAGAGCAAAAACTTGGAGTTATATTTGCTACTGCATGCAGTCGCTAAGGTCACAATTATATTCGTGGAGCGAATAAATGAGCACTTCGATGACACAGTCGACGCCGAACATCCGACTTCACACTGGATGCTTCCTGTGTGGATAACATCTAACGTCTTTTGTAGATTATCATCGACCAGTGCATTGAATATCGATCACCACTTCACCAGCTGTTCAGTAATTACGAAATAGCGTTCGACACTGTTAAAAGAGAATTGAATTGCCTTGCCTTGCCTTTTGCAGGAGGGGCATTCCAAATGAATTAAATTATATCATCAAACGATGGATCCAAATGACACGTTCTGCATAAAGAAAGGTTTCTAAAAGAGTCTTAAAAGTCAGGAAAGGCAGTATACTGTTCGTGTTGGTGATAAGCGATGTACTGCATGCAGCTTTGTCGACTCAGAATGGAGGAATACAATGCACACTGCAACCACACCTCAAACATCTCGAATACTTGCTTTCTTTCTTATAGGATCATTTATCTCCATCAAAGAACAACAAGGGTGTAGGGAGAAGCAGAAATCGTGTGGCTAAAGATCAATGCGGTAAAAACAAAAAGAAACAGCCTTAAAACTTCATCATCTATTCAAGTAGATATTTTTGAACAACCGCTAGAGATAATAGGGAATTTTTAATATCTGCTCGCCCAAAATGGTGGATTCTAACAAAATACCAATACAAGCAATAAAATAGGGAAAGCAAAGACTGGGTTTGGAATGCTGTCCAAAAAATGAAGAAACATCTGTATAAACTTAAAAGCTGTGACTGTTTCGCTCAAATGTTGAATTCTGTGCTTCTATATGGATTCAAACGAGGAAACTCATATCTGCTGTCACAAAAACTTCCAAACGTTCGTGTCTGCGAAAGATCTTGAAGATTTTGTAGCAAAACAGTATCTCCAATAAAGAGCTTCATGAGAGAACGTTCCAAGAACCGATTAATTTCATTATACGAAATGGTATGTAATAAATGCTTTGCGAGCCGTACGATTTAATGGAACCTGTCTACGCGAAGAGGATTTATCACTATTGGGGAAGAGTTGAAGAGAACTGAGAAACTCGATCATCAAGCATAAGAGTAGTGGAGTCTGTATGCCATGTGAGGAGAACCTAAGGTTCTCTTATTTAATAGTCGAGAAAGTTTATGCTTCTTCTCCATACGCATACATTACGATCGGAATGATCAACTTCTGGTACCATTAGTATCTTCTTTAAGGGAAAATTACGATTTCAATAGTTGTGATGAAGAAAACTTGGAATATGCCATAACAGCCAAAAGAACCATTCTTCCTGTTGATTTCCATCATCTTCCAATTATTAGAAAGATTCAGTAGTAGTCGATATCCTAAATAAAGGCTTAGTCCTTTAAAATAGATTCTAATGTCTAAACAGCAAAGTTCTTTGAAATCGGAAGAACAATTTGTAGAGTGAATAGATGAAATCATCAATTAAGTATTGGTAGAAGAAACAAAATGCCCGATGACTGGACTACCAGCTGCATGTAGCCCATCTACAAAACACCTGATCATATATCCTGTAAGAACTATCGAAGGATATACCTCACACCAAATTCTGGGAGTGACCATCGAATTTAAGGTCAAGACTCTCCATCTTTTCTTCGACGGATATACATATGGTTTATTTTGCAACTCAAGATGTTAATGTTGCCTTAAGTCAAACCATTGGTTCCAAGACATCGGCGCAAAATTTTAAACAGTTCTCGTTTAAGGAATTAAACCGACTCTACTTAACGCAGTCGTTTAGCTTGGAGACTTGGTCTAACTTTTGCATAATTTTAAACACTTTAGACAACTCTTCTAACTGATGTGGGTTTTACAACAGAACCTAAGCGAATTTGCGTTGAACAACCCTTAATTTGACAGATACATAACTCATACAACTACAAAAACACAAAAAATAAAATGCACGACTGGGTCGCACGAACTTGCTCCTATATAATAGACTAGGAATTTTAAAAACGAATGTTATTTAAGAAAACTGTTCATAAGGATGAAATGAATTTTTTAAATTCTTTTAGTAGTACATAAGAGATACAAACAGAATGCTATGCAAATATGAATTTATGCAAGAACAAAAATTATAAGTCATTGTAGTGGTTCCTTAAAAAAATAAGCTTTTATGCACAAAATTTTTAAAACATTTAAAAAACAAAAATTGGTACACCAACCTTAAGTTTTTGTTATTCTACGAATGAGAGTTAAATTTCCAAGAAAAATATTAAGCCCTTCTTGAGATATCGAATTTTTCAAAAAAAAAAAAACGACTTTTTTTTCTAAAAATTGAAAAAAATATTTTTTCTTAAGTTTTTAAATGCAATGTTCTTTAAACTTTTTTGGAGCTTTTTTATAAAAAATTTCATTAAAATCCGTTATGTCGATAATGAGAAATTCAAAATTCGAAAAAATCGTTCTATGGTAGGTACAGTCAGTAATATCTAGATTTAAAATTTTTTTTTATTAAATTATAGATCGTAAAGATTAATTAAAAGAAAAAAAATTTTAGCAAAATTCTCGGAACCGTTTTCGAGAAAAATACGATTTTCGAAAACCATTTTTTAAAATTTGTATGGAAGGTACCGTTAGTTTTAGATGAAACAAATTTTTTTTTTTTAAATCTTATAGATTATGTTAAGAAACTTTTTTTTGTCAAGTTTGAAAAAAATCGGGCATGGGGTTTTCGAAATATTGAGTTTCCAAAAAAAATTGAAAATTTGAATATGCAATAATATTCACACTTTAGGGGAGCTTTAGCATAAAAAAAATGATTTAAATCGGCTGTACCGTTTTCGAGAAAATCAAAAACAAAAAAAATGGACCCAGGGGGGCTACCAAAAATAACAATTTTTTGTAAAATTTTTTTCAACCATTAGCTAGTTTTAACCAAATGAAATTTTATGAATTTTTTTTTAAAAAATTCTGTGGGACAGTTTTTGAGAAAAAAAATATTTATAAAATTTTGAAAAAAAATTGTATGGCAGGTACCGTTATTTTTGGTCCTAAAAAAAAAACAAAAAAAAACTTCCGGGGAGGAAAAATAAAAACACATATCTACCAAGTTTGAAGAAAATCGGCCGAGCCGTTTAGGCTGTAGTCGAACCGACAGACAGACAGACAGACAGACAGACAGACAGAATTGCGAGACCCACTTTTTTGGTCTTCGCTATCATCGTAATGTCAACTTTGATCAAAATCTCGAGTTCGATTTTTTTTACGAATGCATAACTTGCCTTATAGTACCTATAAGTCGCAAGTAAAAAGAGTAAAAAGAACAGACAACTTTAAACCAAATAATTTTTCGCCGAAAAAAGTACATTTTATATACTACCTCGGTACAGATTTTGATCGTTTATAAGTGATTTACATTATTTTAGATGGAAATAAAGCATAAAAACTCAATTTGTTGTTGCAAGGTGCAGATTCATTTAGCTATACTCGTCTCGGCCGGCGGCGGCGCGGCGCGCGTGCATACATAAGATATGTATATGTACCTATTTGTTCATCGTAGCACTTTCGTACGATTGTTTCGAATTTATAATATTCAGTTATTCAGTCTATTTACAAAAAAAACATCTTTAAAAAATCGAATAAAACATCAGTAAACATTTTTTCTTCGATTTACTTTTGTATGAAATGATCACTGTCAATATGGATAAAGTATACTTTTAAAAGATAAACTAGCTATTTGCTGCTGTTAAAGTAAGACGAGCTCTTTAACTTTAAAGTATAGTTTATGTCCTTTAAAATTAACAAAAAGTCGTTTCTCGTTTTATACTCAATATTTAGAGTCGACTCCCATTCTAAAATTGATTTAGAGTAGGTTTTAAATGTTTAAAATTTTGCGCCATCGTTTTTATTTCAAGAGTGTCTTCGAATCCAAACCAAGACCAAGCCAACGCGAATGCCAGAGCCTTTGATCTTTATGTCTAGAAACAGATAACAGATTGGCATGAATTTTGTTTTTATTATTTAGTAAATAGTGCCAAGTAATCAAATAGTACGGGTACGTGTTAAATTACTAACATATTTTCGACTTTCAGTTTTTGCTTAAACGAACCATACGCAAAAGGCACATTTTCAGTTTCAGTATAGCCACATGTAAATTTTATTTCGCATCACCTGCGTACTTAATCTTTGATGTGATGTCTAAACATAAGACGATACTTAAGTGTGTCAAACTAACAACTGACATATTGACACTTGACACTCGAGATAATCTACCACTTAACATTTTATTGTCAAATGGTCATCCATGTAGAATTGCAGACGAAACATTTTAGATGTAGTTTTAAAAATCACAAATTGTTTCTGGACACGTGCCATTTAAATTTTCGGATAAATTGTTTTAATTAGCCACAACACTTACCGTAAAATTGCAAGATAGACATTTGGAAAAAGAATCGAGACGACCACGCATACAACACATCGACGAATCATTAAATAAAGGTGAAAACTAGGAACAAACTGGTATTAACTTATTATCGAGTTAATCGAAGTAAGACTAAGCTATGCCTACTCAAATTCAAAGCAAGTCTACATCAATGTCAGTGACCATTCAAATCAAAGAAGCTGTCCATATTCGCAATGGTATAATAGTCTAGACAAAACCAGTCTTCAATATAGTCCCGTTAATTAAGTCTGAATATATTTTAACATTATATGCAATCTGTCGAAGTCCAAGTCGTTGTTCGTACCCATCGCACTGAGCCCAATGATTTACCCATCGAACGCATATGTAATCATAGATGTCTATCTATCTTTTTATGATACGGAATACAATTACTTACCAACAAGTGCTCCAGCTAATGCCAACTCCTTTTGAAAACTGTTAACAGGAGTTATTGGCGGAGTGTCACCACCTGGTGGCGGCGGTGGTGGAGGTGGTGGGAGCGGTTCACTTAATGATCTTCTAGGCAGAACCTGTTTGGGCATTTCGCGTTCAGTTTCGTATGCATATAATGAAGTCCTTCCAGCTTTTCCACTTTCTGAAATTAGACAAATGTAAACATATTAAAACTTATTAAAAGACCAGACTTCCTATTACAACTTAATTATATTAAAAAATTTTACAAGACTTCTTTATCGGTTCGATATACAAACAGGGCTGTCGAATTGAATACGAATATTAGTTTACCCTTCTTAGGCTAAGCTTTGATGCAGTGTAGAGGTCTACTATGAAACCTAAAGCTGTGTGGTGCGTGAAGTTCATCCCATGTTCGACAAGTCGAGGTGGAATAAGATATCACTAATATTTATCCTGCAATGAAAGTATGTTTAGACCATTGCGCTCTTGAGTTAACGTAGGTAGCATAAGAATTCTCTACATAGAATCAAGAGATTTACACTAGGTAAGGTAGATCAACATATTAGAGCTAATGTCAGTAAGGATTTTCATTACTAGCCCTTATTTTACTAGCTGCTTATACCAGAACATATGCATGCTTTTCGAAACAAATAATGTAACCTATTTACCAAATCACATGGAATAATAGATGTTTTCAAGTAGCAGTTCCAGCAGCTGCTAAATGGTAATCATGTAAACCGAGAAATAGGGTAAGAAGACATCGCACTCACAATCGAAGAAGAAGCAGTACTACCACCTAGTAGGCTTTTTAATTTATTTTGGTAGGTGGAATACCCCTTTTTATTAGGCTTAATACAAGCTAATTCTTGATCTAACTTAAATATAGTTCTTAAATCTAGGATTAGAGTGAATTGGAAGGATGATTAAGACGGAGTTTCAGGCAGGGTGAACTAAGGTTGGATTCGAAACAGTTAATGTTCAAAATAATCCTCGGAAGCTGGCAGGTACTAATTTCGTTATTGTCATAAGAGGTACGGTGGGTAGGCAGATAGAAGAGACGAGGATTTCTTAAATTACGGGAACCAGTAATGAAAGAGATGGAACTGTAGAGAGTTGTGCAGTCAACGGAACCTAAAAGTAGTCGATGAATGAAGATAATGTTGCTTATTCCTCTTCGCGTTTTTCCAGCGTATTCAAGTTAATTAACAGAAGTCGGTCTCAATACGGAGGTAAAATAAAAGGGTTATTCCAAGGCAGACCACAAAGTGCGAAACGTTGGAAACGAAGTTAAATGCGCACCATTCTGGATATATGAATTTGTTGATAAGGGGAGCATACTTGACAGGCGCATTCAAGAAGGGGGCGAACAAAGGGCTTTGTATCGTCGGCGTAGAGTGAACTATGGGAATCTTTAATGACCATTTCAATATCGTTAATAGAAATAATAAAGAGAAAAGGTCCTAAGTGCCTGCCTTGTGGGACCCTAGAGGTTGCTAAAAAATCATCAGAGAAGGAAGCTCTGAATCGAACTTTGTAGTAACGGGTTTTCAGGTAAGAAGAAATCCATCTTAAGAAGATAGATTCAAATCCAAGAGTAAACAGTTTGAATAGAATAAACATATGTGAGATTTTGTCAAGGGCCTATGGTTGAGACGCTAAAAGATACGAATTCAACAAGGTTAGTCGTTGTGGACCTACCCTTGACAAAGCTCAAGAAAAAACCTTAACTAACCTAACATAATGTGACTTCTTCAATCTCTTTTGCGCACGGCAGGTTTTAACACCGGGCGAACTATATTTGGCGCTGCTGAACATTGGGTTTGAATTTTGCAAATTGAAATGGGAAGGGAAAACCGTGCCGGGTAAGATATTCCATAATCGTGTCTAGCGACTAAGAAACAAATACATATCTAAATTTGACGGTACGGCCAAAATTAGGCTCCAGTGAACTGATGAGCAATCCTAGCGAAGTGGGTATCACGGGTGAACTGATAAAGGGGAGGAATGCAACTGGCTACTTCGAGTGAGCATTGCTTGTGAAAGAAGCGATAAAACATTTCGAAGGTGTTCAAGAGATGAAAGTGAATACTTGATAGCTCTGTTTCCCATCAGTTTTAAGGCTCTGTTCTGAATTCTATCCAATAATAGGAGAGAAGTTTGAGCTGCACCTGCCCAAATGTGTGAATTATACTCGAGTTTTGGAATTATAAACGCCTCATGAATGGTAGCCAGAATAAAAGGGGTAAAAATTTCTTACATCGATATATCCTATGCATTTAGCAGCATTTTTGGCGGTATCTAGAATGTGGTCATTCCAACGAAGATCGTCGTTGACACACATACCGAGTACTGAGAGCTTTTCGATTTCTTCGATGCAAGTGCCATTCAAAGACAATGGCATAGGGGGTACATTTTGATTTAACGACAATAGACAGCATTGAGTTTTCGAAGCATTAATGCTTAAGCCAAATTTGGGTACAGAGTTCCGAAGAATGGTCGCATTAGGTATTATTCTAGCTCTGATCTGAGCAGAGTGTGTTCAGAGCTCTCTGATTTAAATATGAATCACCCTTAAGCACGAGCTGTAAAATAATATATATTTTATATACTACTCTCATCCGCCATTTTGATTATTTTGGATGTTTTTAATTTCCAAGTGTCGAAAGTGACGTTTTCCGTATTTCACACGTTATGCGTTCTTATTTTATTGAGAGATCATATTCAGATTGAAAATGAAACTAGAATGGGGGCGTTTTTACAATTTTGTTCCTATATTGACGTTGACAGACCTATATAATAAAAAAAGCACTATAATAAAAAAAATTAAAAATTGCAATCTGAATATTTGCCTATACACTTTTTCCCAAGCCAGTATGAGTTGAAATATATGAGTTTTAGTTTTTAGATTGCTCATGCAGGATAGACCATATTCTGGAACGACAGCCAAAACGCCATTTCAGTAGGGACAGACAGTCAAACATCTACAAACCTACTAATCACTTCGTAATCAATTAAGAGAAGGAGAACGAGATATGGGAGTGGCAGGAACCACCATCTCATAAATAGTAACCGCTATACGGCTGCGCGTACAGTGGTCCGACAAAGCGATGCGATGCGAGAAGCTATGCGACAAGCGCAAGTGATTCGAGATGCGGCATAGTGCGCACAGTAAAAGCGATTTTCAAAAAGTTGCAAGCACTGAAATAACAACATTTTACTCGTTTAATTTTTTTTTTTTTTTTCAACGTCAAAACAAACAAAATGAACCTTCACAGAAACTCGCTTGAAAAAGTGGTCAGAAGAGTTTGGGAGCGAGATGCTTGCGATAGGTAAGCGAGAAACTCACAACTAAATAAGAATATATGTAAGTATTTTTCTCGCACGCAAATGTTTCTCGCATTGCATCGCTTTGTCGCACCACTGTACGCGCATCCTAAGATTACACACAGCTGCAGGCTAGCACACGAAACTAATTAATGTTCAATTTCAATACCTTAAGACTAAAAGTATGAGTATGGATTGATTTCGTAAGGATTGTATTCAATTGATAGCACAAACCCTTCCTTAATCGAAAGCAATATTGGTATGCTATGAACAGCTAGTGGATTTCAGGCATGAAATAATATCTTTTAATAGGCCTTCGCGAGCATTAATAGAGAATGAATTTTCAAAAATTATTAAATTTTTGATTTGGGATATTTATTAAAGATTTTTGTTTTGTGAATTATTATTGGTTCGGTGATTTTTACCCAATGCAAAAATGAATTAAAAATCGCAAAATTTAACAGGCCAGTAGTCGTAGTGGGCTAGAACATTGACGAAGACTACGATTTAGTGCGAAGAAATACTTGTAGTTGAGATGACACTTAAGTGGAAACTATCGAGTATAACTAGTATGTAAGTAAATCAACCACTTATTCATTTAGTTCTCCTTGCCATAATGGTAGATCAGTGCATTAGACTGTTATGCAGAGGGTGTTCGGTTTGATTATCAGCCCCAAAAATGTTTTTCAGGGGTGTACTACCTCTTGCGAGGAAATAAAAAATTCTCCAAGAGTATCTCTTGTCATGAAAAATGCTGTTCATTAGCCGTTCGGAAATTGTAGAAAATTGTAAGTCTCCTCCGTTTCTGCTAAAAAGAAAACAGGAATGGCTTAGATTGTTAGTCACTATAGATTTAGACTCTCGTTTAGTACAAACATTTTAATTACTGTTTCATCTACTTTTCATTAATTATTGAAACGACAGCCCTGTTCTTACATATTTGTATATATACTTCTTTTCACGTTTTTTTTAAACTCAAGGGACTCTGAAGCTCTGATCAATAATAATAATTGATTCAACTGGACTGATATTATTTAACACGCAAGTATTGGATCTTTAAGGATTTGGATGTAGGAAACGATAATTTTTCTGTTTTACATGAGGGAGCTAAAAAGGCTTAAAAAATATAACAAAGAAGTAAAAGTCTATTAAAAGTTAAGTATCAAGTAAAACTTTAAACCTTACCCACTACTGATTGATCGTTCATTGATGATGACTGGGATTCTGTGTCCTAAAATAAAATTATTTTTTCATATTTTTATCTTCTTAGAAAAGTTTAAAACCTTCTACTTACAGACGCTTGTCCCAAATAAGTTGAAACTTCGGCAGTTTCGAAATTATGTGGACTCAAAATCGAATTTGGTACGTATCCAATTTGTCCACGATTATTTCTTGCCTTCCACCATTTTCTGGAGTCGTCAATAACCTAAAAAGACAACAAAAAAAACACACATTTTTAGACCGACCTTTAAAAAGATTCATACTCAAAGCCACTTTTAACCTCCAAATATTCTCCCTTCACAACTGAAAGCTCTTTATCGGAATTAGCTGGTCTGGGATGGGTAACTTCAGCTATTTTCACGTTTCTTGATTTTAGTTTTCTATGCCAGGTTGCGTTGGTAATATCATTCATCAGGTTGCTCTCGGTCTTCAGTATCGGTGGTGGTATGTACGCAACTGGTTCATCAACAATAAAATCTGGTGACCAATCATCGAAGAATATCGGATGGTAGGAGCCATTGTGATCCTTAAATGAATCTTTTGGAAGATTCCAATTTCTGCCCAAGGACTGCCAGAAATTTCGTTGCTCTGGAGTAACACACGAATCAAGGTAGCTTATTGTTTCTCTTCGTAAAAGAGGATTAACTACAGCTTGAGGAATATCTGCATTCACATAAACGTCGTTACAAATGACAACAATAGTTTCAAGCGAGACAAAGACATCATTTACTGAAGAGTTGCTTTTGTCAACATGGTGCTGCAGACGAGTCATAAAGTTGAAGGCAAGCTTAAATTTTGCAAAAATGTCCATAAACTCATTTTCAACAGGAGGTCTTGAGCGTAAGACGAGTAAGCCCTCACCATGAGGATTCATATTGAGTTTATTGTTTTGCTTCCTGTTTTGCAGTTCATCCAAGGCCTCAGCGGCATAATGTAGACGAAATACGAACTTTTCAATGTCTTCAAAACAATGATTGAGAACATTGATATCTCGTTCTTTTGTATCTTCATTGTCCTGGCTTTTGATGCCATTTGGTATCTGCTTTGTTTTATGGCCAATGCGTTCACGGTGTTGAGTGACAATTTTTCCATTGCGAATGAGCTTGAGGTCTTCAACTAAGTGAATAGCTGAAGCATCCTCAACCTGTGGTCATCATAAATGATACGGATTAATTTAAAGAAGTTTATCCATATAAATATACGTTACCTGAAAAACGTGCATTTCTGTATTGCCCAGAGCTGATCCTGATACTGAAAATACCAGCAGATTGCCGAATTCCTCGAGTGGATCTTTACTTATAAGCGCAGCTGGTTCATGTATCAAAGAGCCTGGAAAGCTCTCAATTTCTACCTGAGAAAATAATAGGTATGCTCAAAAAACTTATCGGTTGTGACCAAGCTCATATATTTCATTTATATTTATTTTTTGAAATAAAATACTTAAAATTGAACAATCTTTCCAAAATTTTACTACAAATTTTGATAAATTACTTGCGATATAGGTACTATAGGGCAAGTCCTGCATTTGGAAAAAAAATCGAACTTGAGTGGGTCCGACAATTCCGTCTGTCTGTCTGTATGTCTGTACCTCGAACTACAGCCTAAACTACCGGAGGTATTTTCTTCAAACTCGGTAGCTAAGGGTCTTCGGTGATTCCCTAGAGGAAAAATTGAATTTTTTTTTTAGCTCCAAAACTAACGGTACCCCCCATACACCCTTAATGCAAAATCTTATTTATCTCGAAAACGGCTTTAACGATTTTGATAAAAAAAAAAATAAGTGTGATATTATGGACATGGACTATATTTTGGTGAAAAAAAAAAATTGAGGGGAAATGTTATTAGGGGTACCTACCATCTTTTTTTTAATTTCGACTTTCTCATTCACGGGTCTAAGGATTTTAACCCAAAATTTTCAAAGTGGGTCTCGCAATTCTGTCTGTCTGTTCGACTACAGCCTAAACGGCTCGGCCGATTTTCTTCAAACTTGGTAGATATGGGTTTTGATTTTTCCCCCCACACGTTTTTTTCTTTTTTTTTTTAAGACCAAAAATATCGGTACCTGCCATACGAATTTTTTTCGAAATTTAATAAATATTTTTTTTTCTCAAAAACTATTCAACAGATTTCAAAAATATATACACAACAAAATTTCATTTAGTTAAAGCTAGGTAATGGTTGAAAAAAATTTTCCGAAAAATGGTTATAGAGGGTACCCTCCAAGGAACCATTTTTTTTTGTTTTTGATTTTATCAAAAAACGGTACGATCGATTTTGATAATTTTTTTTTGCTTAAGCTCCCCAAAAACATAAATAGAATTGTGTACTCAAATTTTCAAAAAATTTTTTTTTGGATTTTTGAAAAAAACCTTAAAAAAATTTTTTTAATCCAATATTTCAAAAACCCCATGCTAGATTTTTTTAAACGATCTTTAATTTAATAAGAAAAATTTTGAAATTAAGATATTACAGCTTGTACCTGCCATAGAACCATTTTTTCGAATTTTGAATTTCTCATTATCCACATAACGGATCTTAATGAAATTTTTTATAGAGAAGCTTCTAAAAAGTCTAAAACATATTGCATTTTAAAAACTTTAAAATAAACATTTTTTGAATTTTTGAAAAAAAAATCTATTTTTTATTTTTTTGGAAATTCGATATCTCAGAAACGGCTGAATATTTTTTTTTTTGTAAATTTAATTTTTATTCGAACAATAATAAAAACTAAATTGGCGTACCAAATTTTTTTCTTAAAAAAATAAAAACTTTTTTTTAAGAAACCACTACAATGACTTATAATTTTTGTTCTTGCATAAATTCATATTTGCATAGCATTCTGGTTTTGTCTCTTACCGCTAAAAGAATTTGAAAAATTAATTTTATCCTTATGAACAGTTTTCTCTAATAACATTCATTTTTAAAATTCCTAGTCTATTACATACACTGAAAATAAAATCTAGGTATATATGACAAAAATGTAGGTTGATCTGATAAAAGTTTTGTCAAACTGATAAAAATTACAGAATTTTGTTGAGGTAACAAAAAATAGTTTGTTGTATCCACAAAATTATTTTGTTATACTAACAGATAAATTTGTTGAAATAGCAAAAATATTTTGTCAATATGACAAAATTTCTAAGAATTTACAATATTAATTTGTCATATTAACAATTCTTTTGTTGTATTAACAATTTTTTTGTTAGTGTTATTGTTTTTTCATTATTATCGGATTAACAAAATTTTTTTGTTAAATTAACAAAATTGTTTTGTTAAATTAACAAAATTGTTTTGTTACATTAACAAAATTTTTTGTTAATTTAACAAAAATTTCTTGTTATATTTTGTTAAATTAACAAAATATTTTGTCAATTCAACTAAATATTTTGTCAATTTAACAATTTTCTTTTGTTGAATCCACAAATGCGAACTATATCATACAAAAAAAGAAATTTTTTGGTTTCCTTACAAAATAGTTTTATCTATCTCATAATATTATTTTATCAATATTACAAAATAATTCAACCCCAAAACAAAATATTTGTCATTTTAATACAAATGTTTTCTTTTTTTGTTAAATTGACAAAACAAAAATTAACAAAAACTTTGTTATATTGACAAACATTTACAAAACAGTTTTTTTGTAGATACAACAAATATTTTGTTAACATCACAAAAAAGTTTGTCGATGTGACAAAAATCTCTGTTTTAGTTTGTTATATTAACAAAACTTAGTTTGTTTAACTGACAATATTATTTGTAGTGCATATTTTGTTAAACTGACAAAAAATCATGCTGGATTATAAAAATTTTGTGAAATCAACAAAATCATTCTTTCGTATTGACAAAAATTTTATCAAAATGATAAAATTGTTTTGTTAAAGGTCAACAAAACGTTTTTGTCAATATTACCTAGGAATTTATTTTCAGTGTAGGAGCAAGTTCGTGCGACCCAGTGGTGCATTTTAATTAGTACCGTGCTAGCTTCATATGACTCTTTGACATTTGCAAACATCAAAAAAAGGTTCGTGTACTTACTTTTTTACACGAAATGTCATTGTGCCTTACCAATAATCAAATTTAGAGACGACTTTAATATTTGAGTGAAATGAACCAATATGTATTGAGCTCTATATAGTTATCCATATATGTTATGAACTAATATTTAAGTGGACTCTAAGTTATGAACCATTTATTGCACAGAACTTAAAAAATGAAATGTAACATGTATGATCAGTTACATATATAGAGTCCATTAAATAATGTTAAATTTTGCGCAAATATTAAAGTAGTCTCTAAGTTTGTTTATTGGTAAGGCCCATTGTTTTAGGTGTGTTCAGAAGCAATTTATTAGGAAAATTCTTTTAGTACGATACTAGTTAGAAGATTTTTAAAATTAAGAATGAGTTAGTAAACTACTATAAAGTTAGCAAATTGTTAAGTAGTATCATACTAATACCTTAATAAAAGGCTGTTTAAAATTTTGCGCCAATATTATTTAATACTTAAAATTCGCATCCCACATTTTTTTCTTGAAAAATTTTAGAGAAATTTCTTTTATAAAAAATTTATTTAATAATAAAACGATTTTTTAAAGTTTATTTGCATAAATTCATACTTTTCCGGAAACCAGACGACAATTTTATGTATTTGAACATTATTATCTCATTAAATCCATGTTTTATATTTATAAAATATATCTTAAATTCTAAAGTACTTTTACATAAGAGCAAGCTCGTGCGATCCAGTCGTGCATTTTATTTACTATGCCACTCAAACTTGATATTCTAGGGTTTCTAAAATTTACTACTTCCTTATGGAACTTGCCGTAATAAACTTTGATAAAATTTTGCCATATAAGTACTAATACTTTTCAAGTTACTTACCGTCGGTTGTAGACCAATTTTACTATGTTAGATTTCTTCAGATTCAGATCTGCCTTCGCTAAACTTTTTTAGCATCCTCTTGGTTTTTGCAGTAACTTTTACCACAACAAGTTTCACCTACCTATTCGTGTTTCCTGAAATCTATTTTTAGTCTTTCTTTTCGTTGCGGCTCCAAAATAATTTTAGAGTTAATTTGAAACCTGGTTTCCATCAAGCAGATGCCTGCTCTTAAAGTTTTCTGGCTAGCGCCCAGAATTTAACGTAACGTAACTTAATATTTTATTGCTAGAAAAAATTCTTAAAATCTTTTCTTTTTATGAACGTAAATGCAAAAATGTTATCTGAAAGAATTTATTTTTATCTTAACCTAAGAAAAGCCTTGCTCTGTCGACTCCATTTTTGGTATTGTAAGAATTACTTCGAATCCCTCGTGAATGTTTGATAGTAACTATAGGAGAATGCTTAGCGATTTCTTTTTCTCTGTCGTTTCTCCAAAATTTTCGATAGAAATTTAGTTTGGGATGAGCTATTTAAATTTGTCAAGTTCTGGAAAGTCATCCAATATCTTGCTGAATCCTTGTTTGTGAGAATGATTGTAATGTTCCGTTGAGAATCAACTACGAAGGGGTTTTCGAGGAGAGAGTGTTGCTTTAGAGACTGATTATCATAAAAACGAAACGGCTGGTTGTAAGAAACTGGGATGGCTGAGGCAGACATTGATTTTTTTAGCTAGGAAACACCAACTTAGTTAGAGCGATCCAAGCAACAGGTTATTGATAGCGATTCGAAGAAAAATTGGAGAAACTAAACCAAGCGAAGAAAAACAAACTTACAGAGAAGTCAGAAAAAAAAATTCAGACATTTGTAGCATGCCCCTTCAGTAAAACAATATTTTTTTTAAGCGAATTCTAAAAGCAACTAAATTCCCTATGTCACTATTTTTAAATTTAACCGAGAAAAAAAGTGTTCTGAAATCGGATGTGAGTACACTTTAAAGTTTGAAGTTTTAGAACTAGTTCACCGAAAAGATAATTTCGAAAGTCGAAGATGTAAAAGGGGGGATGTGCGAATTTTGCCATCTTCACATTCTTTCTTTCATCTCTTACTAAGCCGGTTGGACTCTCGATTTTCGCTGTAAGTAAGAAAATTCTAAGTCTTGCGTTAAACTATAATTTTTTTAAAATAAAATAATATTTTTATTAAATAGTTTAATAGAGTGAACTCTGAAAAGCCCTAAGCTCGGATGGTTTGCTTTTAGCGAGATAAAACCAGATCAATTATTCCGATATACACGCGACAAACAAACCCGTATAACAAAGGTAATATGATTAAAACCCGAAATTTATAAAGAATTTCTTTGGAAATAACCAGAACTTTCCCTTTTCTTAGCGACCAAAGTTTTACGTACCTTGGATGACCTTTGGAGAACGAAGCCTTAGCTAGAATATAGTGAATGTATCTTCACGTTTGCTAAGTTTCCCAAAGGCATCCATCCCGAGCATTTTTTTGTTTTGGACAACCACGAGGTCGTATAACCTCTTCGTCGATCGTGTCTCGTACTGATCAGCGATCAAGAAAACATCGTACGCCAAGGAATATACCAATATAAGACTCAGGAAAATCGAAGTCCAACCCAAAAATTCACCGAAAGTGAAAAACAAAATCACATGCCAGTCGAGTGAACTTGTAGCCACATATTCCATTCCTTCCTATTAAAGAGAAATAAGTACTGCACGCGCTAGTCCGATAAATCATCAAAAAAAAGGCTTATTTAATAAAACGAAACATGACAAGAAAAATATTAAAAAAAATATAAAGTAGTATGAATATGAAAGCATAAAAAAAAAAAAATAAGAATTAAGATATCAAAAGTTTTAAAGTTAAATTAGAAAATTAAGTAAAAAAAAAGTGGCCATAAAAAAAGTGAAACAAAAAAAATTTATATGTACAAACAAAAAAAACAACATTAATTTTCTAGTACGATAACATCAACAAGAGTAAGGAGAGACCGAGACGCAGAACTTGGTGCACCAATTTCAGCAGCCGGATCCAAGAAAAAAAAAAATTTAAACCGTGAGTAATAATTATCTTTGTATAACATATTTTTTTGTTTCAATACTTTGGCCTTCTCAGAAACAAATAATAGATGAACCGTAAGGAATAATTAAAATTTTAATATTGTATAATTTACCATTATAACACATTAAAACAAGAAAAATTTATTTGAATTTTGATACATTTTTTTGAATTTCGATACATTTTTTTTTGAATCTCGATACATTTTGTTTTAACTCTGGTTTTCTTTTGTGTTGACCTTTTGTTTTCTTAAATAAATAAATAGTTTAAAAAAAAAATAGTAGCAATGGATTAAAACAAAAAAAATAATCGTTTGAGATGGATTTTCTTGGTGAGATGTGAGAGACAGGGGAAAGCAAGTTTGGGACTACCCTATAAAAGACAATGAGGAAGGGGTAGTCATGGAGTCATGGCATTGTGTCCTTTGCTAAGGGAGGGTATCCTCCAGAGATCATACCACCCAAGATCTCACACCACAGTCAACATTCGGTTCATTTTCTCTTATCTATCTCTTTTCCTGATCTTTTATATGCTTTTCTCTTAGCTTTTCCTTTGCTATTAGATACTTTTGTTTTGGTTTGGGTATGCAAGCCACCTATGCACCAATTCCTCTAATTTTTTTTATCATTATCTTTATTTGGCACGAAAATTTTGTGAGCACAGGGTAAGACGCAGCAAGATCCCACCCCACGGCGAGCTGATGCTGAGCACTGCAAGCGTGCCATAGGCTGCAATCACAAATGGGAATCAAAGATCTTAAACCTCTGAAATCATTAAACCCCCCTGTATGCTACAATGGCGCCCAACAACGTGGTACCGAGAATGTCAAAGTATTGACATTCCACAAAAATATTATATGAATTTCATTTCGTACAATTCCATGAGTACATCGCCACACCAAGCTATCTTGCAGTAGCTTGTGTTTTTTTCTCGATTTTGTAGACAAAATATTTTTGCATAATCATTCATTTATCTTTAAATTTTCAAACGAGTTCTTTGACAAGTTCCAGCTGAGCTTTAGGCACCGTAGAATGATTTTGAGTCGTTAAGGACATAAACGCTTGATAGTCCAAAAGAAGCTACGAGAAGCCAGCTGATCTACTTGATTACATTGACAGTGTTTGTTTTTTATGTTGATCTGAGTCATTAAAGGTCAAAAAGCTTAATTGTCCAGATCACAACAACAATAAATATTCATCATACCATTTCGATATTTCTATCTCTTTTCATGAACCGCTTGTTAGCTTTATAAATGTGTATCTCGTCTCAAGCACTTTCACAAAGAAATTCTCTCAACGATTAAACTTTAGATGAAAAAAAAAAAAAAAAAACAACAAAATTACTTTATTTAAATAAAACTATTTCATATTGCAACAGTTTTGATACAAGCTTTAAAATTAAAGTGAAATAAACACCAAATTAAGTTAAATAAAAACAGTAAACAAACGTAATAAAAATGAATAGTAATAATATGTCAAAAGGAGCAGTGTCAAAGCGAGGCATGGCGACACGTTCACAAGGTCTTAGTCATTCTGCGACTCCAAATACTTCACTTCGAAACAATAACTTTCAACCAGTCAGACACTCTCCTTTGCATAATCTCAATCTCAGTTATGCCAATCCCAATAATTCTAGTAATAGAAACAATTCGAACAACTCGATTAGATCAACAGATCAAAATCCAATTGTGACAACAGTTACCCAAAGAATAACAACTCCTAATATAGTACACACATGTGTCCAAAATAATCCTAATAATTCTCTCGCTGCAAATTTACCATCACTCAGTTTTCCACTGACAACTTCTGCTCTCAATGGAAATACTACAACATCTACTTTCTCTCATACATATGCTGCGAATCCGATTGTTACGGCATTAATAGAAGAGCACAATGTTTCGCAACATAGAACAGCGGGTTATCATAAACCGCAATCATATAATCTCCCCTCTGTAAACAAATCAAGCGCCGCTAGCAACTTTCAAACAGCTGATTACAACATAAACAATTCAAGACGTCAGTTTGTTTCGAGTAATGCACCGCAGATTAAAACTTTGGAGGATCATATAAAGCAGGTAGTGAGCGAAGAATTAGGCAAAATAATTCCTAGTGTTATAAAAGAAAATATAGATATGCTAAGGCAACCAGTGAATCAAACTCATTTCATAGATCCAATTCCTCCTATAAGACCAAATAGAAATAATTTAAATGCGAACTTTATGGCAGACAACTTTTCACAGGTTGATTCAAATGACAGCATGGGAGCAATTCGGTATGGTTGTAATAGTAGGCATAGATACGAGCATCCTATTTCACATGATAATCGAACGCCCAGATTAGATCGATGGGGTTTAAAATTCGACGGTTCGTCAAAAGGATTATCGGTACAAGATTTTGTTTTTAGAGTAGACGTGCTGAAAGAAAATTACAACTGTACCTGGGCTGAAGTGTTAATGAACTTTCATCTTTTATTAACGGGAGCTGCTCAAGAATGGTACTGGATGTATCTTCGCAGTAGTCCTCGAGGTGATTGGCCTGGCTTACGAAGTGCTTTAATTAAGCAATATCGCAACCATGAAAATGATTTCGAGATAATAAAACAAATGATGGACAGAAGGCAATCACCTCAGGAGAGCTTTGAAGATTTTTACAATGCGATGATGCATCTCAGGAGCCAATTAAGAGATCCAATGAAGGATTACGATTTAATTCAGATTCTTAGGTCAAATGTAAATTCCAAGCTGGTCAACTTCATTTATCCGATGAAGATATACACACTTGAACATTTTAAGGATGAGTGCAGACGTACCGAAAGGATGTTACAAGCTAGGTTTTCGCAGAATAGGAACATGCAGTATCGCTCAGTTAATGAGTTTTGCGTGCAAACGGATACAGAGCTATTAGACGAGGGCGGTGACATTTCTGCTTTTGCAGGTTACTCCAAGATAGTACCAACATCAAATTTTAGTTCAAGTACAACAAACAAAATGCCGATTTGTTATAATTGCAAAAGGCAAGGGCATCTTTTTATAGATTGTAAATCTAAAATTGATCGTCTTTTCTGTTATCGGTGTGGATCTGATGGATTCACTGTACTTAATTGTGTTAGTTGCAAAAATCAAACGGAAAACTTCAACCCGAACGGGAAGAAAACCGGGGAGTCTCGTTCGACACAAACTACCCCGGAATAACGATGGTCGATGCTTGCACTAACACAAACACATATTATGAACCCAATTTTTATAAACCGGACCTTCACAAAAATTGCCATAACATAAACTTAGCCAAGATATACCAATTCCGTAGATTACCTTACGACGAAAGATTAATGCAGTACAATAAATTACGTTCAAAAATTCTCGAGGCAGATAAAATCACGGACATTCCAAATAATAAATATTCAAAAACTCGAATTCGCTATCAGAAACGAAAAGTTTTCAACCAAATAATTTCAAGCAGTATTTTAAGCTCGGATTCTGATCCAAGGCCATATGCCTTAGTGAAGATAAAAGGGAAAGAAATGACAGGCCTCCTTGACAGTGGTGCAAGCGTGTCTTGTCTTGGTAAAGATTGCTTAGCTTTAGTCAAAGAGCTTAAAATACCTATCATTGAATACACGTCTTTCATAAAAACAGCCGATGGCAATCGTCAACCCAT
The DNA here is from genome assembly GCA_963931855.1 of Philhelius festivus. Taxonomy (NCBI): domain Eukaryota; kingdom Metazoa; phylum Arthropoda; class Insecta; order Diptera; family Syrphidae; genus Philhelius; species Philhelius festivus. The sequence continues at coordinate 152,139,445 of OZ007555.1, forward strand.
TATAGGTAGAATTAAAGTCGAGATAGATTTCAACAAACATTGCGAAAATGTTGATTTATATTTGATCCCTACGCTTTCTCAAACTTTGTATTTAGGTATAGATTTTTGGCAGACGTTCCGAATTGCCCCAAATGTTATAAATGAAATCGCTGAAGATCTGGACTCAGATTTAGAGGAAAAAGAAGAACGGAAGATGATCGAGTTAGATGATTCTCAAAAGAACAGATTGAAAGACGCCATAGCAAAATTTCCATCATTTGCTAAACTGGGTTTGGGTAAAACATGGGTAGATACACACGTTATCGACACCGGTGACGCTGTACCTGTAAAACAGCGATATTACCCAGTCTCTCGTGCAATACAGGAAATCATCAACAAAGAGGTGGATCGTATGATATCCTTGGGAGTGATAGAGGAGAGCAAAAGCTCTTGGAGTTCACCCCTAGTCCTTGTCAGGAAACCTGGCAAAAACCGCCTCTGTTTAGATTTGAGAAAAGTGAACTCACTTACCAAGGGTAGTGCGTATCCACTTCACAATGTTGAGGGAATAATGAGTAGGCTTCCAGACGCACACTTTATAAGCAGCATAGACTTGAAAGACGCGTTTTGGCAAATTCCCTTGGAAGAAAAGTCGCGGGATAAAACAGCCTTTTATGTGCCAGGACGCTCCCTCTATCAGTTTACAGTGATGCCGTTTGGCTCGAAAAATGCGGCACAAACTATGTGCAGAGTAGTGGATAAGGTTATTCCTAGTGAGCTTCGAGAGAACGTGTTTCCATACGTGGATGATTTATTAGTAATTGCGAAAGACTTCGAAACTCATCTTGATATTTTAGAAAAGGTTGCTGCGTGTCTACATAAAGCAAATTTGACAATAAACGTACAAAAATCTCATTTTTGTTTTAAAGAGCTGAGGTACTTAGGGCATATAGTAGGAAGTGGATGCATCAAACCAGATCCGAGCAAAGTGTCGGCTGTGCAGGAATTTCCGATACCAAAAACACAGAAGCAAGTTAGGAGCTTCCTAGGTCTGTGTGGTTGGTATCGCAAATTTGTCCAAAACTACGCTGCGATTGCAAGTCCACTGACAGACACGCTCAAAAAGAACAAAGCTTTTGAAATGTCACCTGAAGCTCGTGAATCCTTTGAATCCTTGAAGAAAGCTCTTGTATCAGCTCCTGTTTTATCAAATCCAGAGTTTACTAAGCCATACACAATACAATGCGATGCATCAAGCCTAGGTATCGGAGCTGTCTTGTTTCAGCTTGATGATGAAGAAAACGAAAAACCCATTGCATTCTTTTCACAAAAACTTAACGAAACCCAACGTAAATATAGTGTAACGGAGCAAGAATGTTTTGCGGCAGTTCAAGCTATTAAGAAGTTCCGCCCGTACGTGGAAGCCATGCCATTCTCTGTAATAACAGATCATGCCAGCCTCAAATGGCTGATGACGTCCAAAGACTTAAATGGAAGATTGACTCGCTGGTCTTTAAAACTTCAGGCTTTTGACTTTGAAATCAAACACAGAAAGGGTGCTCAGAATATTGTTCCGGATGTTTTATCTCGAGCGTACAATGAAGAGCTAAATCTTGACCCAGATAAAAACGTAGTGATTGATTTAAGTGATCCGGAATTTCAATCTAAGGGTTATTTGGATCTGATTTCAACTATTTCAAAAAGTCCTGAAAAATTTCTGGATGTGAAAGTTGAGAATGATCGTGTTTATAAAAAAATCTCTCAAGAAAACATACGCGTAGACACCGAGTTTCAGTGGAAATTATGGGTACCGGAAACTTTAACACACTCACTTATAGAAAAGTTTCATAATCCTCCTAACTGTTCGCACGGAGGTATGTTAAAAACTTTAGAGAAGATTAAAGAATTTTTCTTTTGGCCAAATATGGCAACGCAAGTCAGGGATTTTGTGAAAGAATGTTCTGTTTGCAAAGAAAACAAATCATCGAATCAAACTTTAAGACCTCCGATGGGAGCACAACATGAAATCGATCGTCCGTTTCAGAAACTCTACATCGATTTCATGGGCCCTTACCCAAGGACGAAACGAGGTAATGCTTTCATTTTCGTTGTGCTAGATGCGTTTTCAAAACTTGTTCTGTTGAAAGCGTTAAGAAGAGCAAACACAAGTGCGGTTGTAGAAATCTTGGAACAAAATGTTTTCCACCTTTTCGGGGTTCCCGAATTCGTACATAGTGACAACGGTCAACAATTTGTGTCAAAGGAATTTCAACATTTTCTAGCCAAATATGATATCACTCATATACGAAATGCTATATATTCCCCCCAGGCAAATGCCTCGGAAAGGGTAAACCAATCTATTCTTTCTGGAATTAGAAGTTATCTGGGTGACAATCAAAAGGAATGGGACAATCATCTATCCGAGATTCAACAAGCCCTATGTACATCGGTTCATCAATCCACAGGCACATCGCCTTATTTTTGTCTATTTGGACAGCACATGATATCTCATGCCAGTATGTACAAACTTTTGCGAAATTTAAAATCTCTTTCAGAGGGGGATATTCAGTGTTTAACGCGCAAAGAAAAACTCGAGATTATAAGAGCAGATATCAAAAACAATATTAAACGAGCATATGAACGTAACCTGAAATCATATAATTTGAGAAGTACGAAAAGGTCTTTTTGTCCAGGAGAAGTCATTTACAGAAGGCTTTTTGTGCTAAGCGACGCATCCAAAAACTTAAACGCAAAGCTATGCGCGAAGTTTGTGAAGTGTAAAGTTGTAAGATGTGTAGGTAATTCATTGTATGAGATTGAAAATATGGAAGGGAAGAAAATAGGAACATACCATGCTAAGGATTTACGGAAATAAAAGTACGATCATTTTGAGTATTTTCTGATCAAAGTTCAGGGTCATGGGTCGATTTTTTTTCAGATCTTTTCAAAAAAAAAAAAAACAAAATAGATGTTTTGTGTGTTTGAAAATTTCAGAATGTGTAGCATGCCCCTTCAGTAAAACAATATTTTTTTTAAGCGAATTCTAAAAGCAACTAAATTCCCTATGTCACTATTTTTAAATTTAACCGAGAAAAAAAGTGTTCTGAAATCGGATGTGAGTACACTTTAAAGTTTGAAGTTTTAGAACTAGTTCACCGAAAAGATAATTTCGAAAGTCGAAGATGTAAAAGGGGGGATGTGCGAATTTTGCCATCTTCACATTCTTTCTTTCATCTCTTACTAAGCCGGTTGGACTCTCGATTTTCGCTGTAAGTAAGAAAATTCTAAGTCTTGCGTTAAACTATAATTTTTTTAAAATAAAATAATATTTTTATTAAATAGTTTAATAGAGTGAACTCTGAAAAGCCCTAAGCTCGGATGGTTTGCTTTTAGCGAGATAAAACCAGATCAATTATTCCGATATACACGCGACAAACAAACCCGTATAACAAAGGTAATATGATTAAAACCCGAAATTTATAAAGAATTTCTTTGGAAATAACCAGAACTTTCCCTTTTCTTAGCGACCAAAGTTTTACGTACCTTGGATGACCTTTGGAGAACGAAGCCTTAGCTAGAATATAGTGAATGTATCTTCACGTTTGCTAAGTTTCCCAAAGGCATCCATCCCGAGCATTTTTTTGTTTTGGACAACCACGAGGTCGTATAACCTCTTCGTCGATCGTGTCTCGTACTGATCAGCGATCAAGAAAACATCGTACGCCAAGGAATATACCAATATAAGACTCAGGAAAATCGAAGTCCAACCCAAAAATTCACCGAAAGTGAAAAACAAAATCACATGCCAGTCGAGTGAACTTGTAGCCACATATTCCATTCCTTCCTATTAAAGAGAAATAAGTACTGCACGCGCTAGTCCGATAAATCATCAAAAAAAAGGCTTATTTAATAAAACGAAACATGACAAGAAAAATATTAAAAAAAATATAAAGTAGTATGAATATGAAAGCATAAAAAAAAAAAAATAAGAATTAAGATATCAAAAGTTTTAAAGTTAAATTAGAAAATTAAGTAAAAAAAAAGTGGCCATAAAAAAAGTGAAACAAAAAAAATTTATATGTACAAACAAAAAAAACAACATTAATTTTCTAGTACGATAACATCAACAAGAGTAAGGAGAGACCGAGACGCAGAACTTGGTGCACCAATTTCAGCAGCCGGATCCAAGAAAAAAAAAAATTTAAACCGTGAGTAATAATTATCTTTGTATAACATATTTTTTTGTTTCAATACTTTGGCCTTCTCAGAAACAAATAATAGATGAACCGTAAGGAATAATTAAAATTTTAATATTGTATAATTTACCATTATAACACATTAAAACAAGAAAAATTTATTTGAATTTTGATACATTTTTTTGAATTTCGATACATTTTTTTTTGAATCTCGATACATTTTGTTTTAACTCTGGTTTTCTTTTGTGTTGACCTTTTGTTTTCTTAAATAAATAAATAGTTTAAAAAAAAAATAGTAGCAATGGATTAAAACAAAAAAAATAATCGTTTGAGATGGATTTTCTTGGTGAGATGTGAGAGACAGGGGAAAGCAAGTTTGGGACTACCCTATAAAAGACAATGAGGAAGGGGTAGTCATGGAGTCATGGCATTGTGTCCTTTGCTAAGGGAGGGTATCCTCCAGAGATCATACCACCCAAGATCTCACACCACAGTCAACATTCGGTTCATTTTCTCTTATCTATCTCTTTTCCTGATCTTTTATATGCTTTTCTCTTAGCTTTTCCTTTGCTATTAGATACTTTTGTTTTGGTTTGGGTATGCAAGCCACCTATGCACCAATTCCTCTAATTTTTTTTATCATTATCTTTATTTGGCACGAAAATTTTGTGAGCACAGGGTAAGACGTAGCAAGATCCCACCCCACGGCGAGCTGATGCTGAGCACTGCAAGCGTGCCATAGGCTGCAATCACAAATGGGAATCAAAGATCTTAAACCTCTGAAATCATTAAACCCCCCTGTATGCTACACATTCTTGTGGAAAAAAGATGTTTCGAGGTCTAGTACGCAGATCGAGCCAAATTTTATCTTCCACATTTTTCTCCAAACATCAGCTAAAATCCAAGCTTAATTTTGACATAAATGAACCTTGTGGAAAATATGTCACAGAAAACTGCTGTTCTCTAAATGAATTTTTTTCAAAGATTTAAAGGAATTTGTTTTAAAGTATGATGATGAGAATTATGAATTATGAGTGATTTTTGCTTTGAAAAATCTATTAAATATTCTTCTATGTAAATATTATTCCATTTCAAATTGCAATTGACATTTAGCTCGAGAATAAATGTGCCAGACAATTTTTTCATGCGCTAAATTTTGACAAATAAGTTATGTACAGTTCGAAGAGAAATTTTGATGCTTAAGCTGGAGCAGCGTACCACTCGGCTAAAATGCTTGACATAATTTTAGCTTGGCTTAATTTTGGAGAGAATTTTGTATGAGAGATAAAATTTACCTCGATCTACGTACTAGGCTTTAGAGGAAAATTTAAGGAAACTGGAACAAAAATCGAGACAATCGAGGAAAAGAGGCAGCGAAGGAAAAAAGAAGAGTATAGCGTGTGGAACTTGTTAAGCAAAATGTTTCGTTTAGGCCTTTAGAACACCGTGGACTCACAGTGGGAGAAATTTTTGAAAAAAATAAGAAATTTCAGTAGTTTTTTTGTTAATTTTGAAATTTTTCTGATTATCTAGAAAATTGTTAAAAGATTTTAAAAAGGAAAAGAAAGGCAGAAAAGAGGAAAATTGACATAAATATAAATTCAAATTTTGGAAAGGCAAGTATTGAAAATCTAGTTTAAAGTGCGTTTAATTTTTACTTGAAAATTGTGTGGATAAGTTGGTTGCCTCGTTGGGCTTTTGTTCCGAAATATTTCTAATAAAGCGGAACTCGCGACCCGTCAAAACAGTATTTTTTTCTTTTCTTCATTCAAATCGTTTGTTCACAAAAATTCACTAAAAGATCTTGGGTTTTAATCCTACTTTTAAGGTTTTTCTAGCAAAATTAAAGCCATTAAACATCTTCTTTTTGAAACTTTAAAGTTATTCTTAATTCAAAATTTCTTCGCCGTTGCTTTTCGCTCCAAAAGGTTTGTGATCACCCATTTTATTTCAGTTACATTCTGTTCTACATCTTCCTATTTTTTTTTATTAATTTTTTATTGATCGAGATTCAATCAATTAAGCCCCACACATTGATGAACCCACCTAATCGCTGAGCTATTGTGTGGCAGTACTCTAAATGGTGCATGTTGTGCAGTCATTAAACGCGCCAATTTCGTTTGATATTAGTTTGTCATTAAATTTGTTGTCGTCGCGGCGTGCGTAGTTTGTTTCTTCACATTAGATTTAATTACATATGTATATCGTTTTATGTATTACTTTTCATTACTCTAAATAAAAATTAAACTTTAATTAAAATTAGTATAATATCGCGTATAATAATTTCGTAACACCAGCATTTAGTTTTTTTTATTAAAGTGTTTGAGTTTTAAGTTTATCTTCATAGATTTCAAGTAAAACGGTGTTGAATTATTTCATAATGCGATAATCCCAAGGCTGTCACTTAGCACCACTTTTATTCATTTTTTCTATTAAAGATATTGAAATTTTCATCAACGATTCATTTATTACAATAGGTATATACAGACGCAAAAAACTAAGAGTTTCAAGAATAGTTTCTGCAAACATGGCTCTTCCCTTATTGAACAGCATATCGACAGCTTTTTCAGTCTGGTGTCTTAAAAACTGCTTGTCAAATGCCGTTGACTGTCCTGATGTACATACAACTATCTTTTTTAAAAACTAGCCCATGTCTCTTCGATCGACCAACATACTCGTATATATTGGCTCTAATGAACACGCGAAAGCATAGGTTTGGTTCAATGGGAGCAAAAAACTAAATCATATTTTCTTCTCAATCCTCAATTCATTGGGGATTTTAAGCTGTAACGGCAACGACAGAAGACATCATTGAGTTTTTGAAACATTAACTCTTACAAAATTTACTCCTACAAAATGTACTCCTACGATAATGCTATCGACGTACCATTTCAGATCCACATCCAAAGAACAAGAACAGTACTCAGCATCTGCAAACGAATATGAGAGGGATCGTTACATTTTCCCGCAAATCAGTTGCCCGTGTAACGTTTTCCCGCCGATTTTATTGATACTTTTTTGACGTCAATCCGGCAGCACGATATCCCGTCGCATGATATCCCGTAGATTTCTTCTCGGGATTGGCAGTACTAAATACTACTTTTAAGATAGTACTTTTTGGATTTATTAAAGCAGTAGTGCTTCCAAAAAATCCTCAGTTCTTGTCAGATCTCCGTAGAGGCAAGACCTCAAGAAGAGATAGGAACTTTGATTCAGTTGTGTTATGGGGTGATTGTTGGTCGGGCGACTGGCTTGTTGAACGATGAGCTGGTGGGAGGAAGGAAATAAGAAGTGGTGATATTGAGGTTGCGTAAGCGAGTCATCAGCATATAGCAGGTTTCACCGCCGCGCCGGTTGGGATGGGTTTATTGTTTTATTAATTATTTGATAGCCGAAAAAAAATATTTATGTAGTAGTGCTTCCATAAAAATCCTTAGTTCTAGTAGTGAAACTTTTATTCAGTTGTGTTATGGGGTGATTGCTGGTTGGGCGACTGGCTTCTTGAACGACCCAGTAGGAAATTTGCTCCTCAAGGAAAAATTAAGTTGAATTCCTCGTGGAAATCACGTGGTACTTTCATTAAGTAGAAGGTCTGCATTGGTTTCATTCATCGAAAGTCATGCAATGAGTCAGTAGTTTGCTATCCCAGTTGCATCTTGTGCTTTGTTCTCGAAAGAAGGTAAAGAAAATATAAAACAAAGCAATATTCTTCTTACGCATCCTAAATGTTAATGAATACAATGCTGAACGCGTATAATTATTCCTGCATCTTTTCAGTGGTTATTGTAATCCACAATTGAGTATTTAATGCCTGCGATGTGAAAGAGGAAACAACCCTTTCTTTTTTTTGGAAATCAGTAAACAACCTTTCAATAGAGCAAAACTATGGTGATATAGCTAGGGAAAAGGAATGTATTTTTTCATGAGCTTCGTTTGCTGGGCAAAATATTCTACGTGAGCTGAGAAGAAAAATAGACGCTTATTGAAATACTTTTTCAAAACATCGAAAAATGACATGAATTCAATGCAAACCTAGATGCGAAAATTTCCTTCATAAAAAGTTATGCATCCTTTAATTGGTTTATTGAAATGATTTTTTCGGTTGCACGTGTTACTTTTTTCTGCCTGTTGAATAGATTATGACCTGCAATAAAAAACCGTTTTATTTGGGTTTTTCCCTCGATCGGTCGGCGACGCTAATTAGTTCCCTTTTTGTCATCTGGCATTTCTTTTGTTCTAGAATGATTTAATTTCCATTTTGTGATCAAAGGAAACAGTTGTGCGTGGTGTTCCATATTCTTCAAGTGTTTTAAATCAATTTATTACAAGTGTTTATCTACTTAAATATAAAAGTTGGCAATTTGGTGAGTAACGAATATTTATAATGAGTGGATTTAGCAAACGAAATATGAAGCGCTTGGTAAAAAAAGAATGTGATTCGCTTCAAATTAAAATCAATGAGAGTATAGCTAGAATAGATTGTGAACGTACAGAGAGGGCAGGGATAGAAATTTTAGAAAGTGAATTTAGGGAAGAAATAACAGTTGAAAATATTCCTCAGTTTATTTCTGAAAATGTTTATGAAGGAAGTGGAAATAATCAGAATAGTATTTGCAATTTGAAAAGTCAGCTTAAAAAGTGGTATGTAAAACATCATCCGTCACGGGATTGTGTTGAAGACTTACTTCAGGTTCTTAGAAGTGAAAATTTAAATGTTCCGCTTAGCTTGAAAACATTGCTTAGTAGTAATGAAGAAATAATAAGAACTGTAGCACCGGGAAAATATTGTCATTTTGGAATTCAAAAAAATTTAGAAAAAGTTAGTGAAATCATTTCTAGATACGAAGAAATAGATTTAGTTATAGGTATAGATGGGTTACCGTTATATAAAAGTACTTCAATGGAGCTTTGACCTATATTAGCTTATACATCGAATATACCATGTATTAGCGTATTTATGATAGGAGTTTACTTAGGGAATGGGAAGCCACGTTGTATTAACAATTTTTTGCACGATTTTTGTGAGGAATTTAAGAGTCTTCAAATAAATGGATTACCCATCAATCAAAAGACCTTAAAAATTAAAATTAAATATTTTGTTTGTGATGCTCCTGCCAGAGCTTTCGTATGTGGCATAATGTCCCACACTTCTTTTAATGGATGCTCAAAATGCGATCAAGTTGGTCGCTCTATTGATAGAGTTACAACTTATAGTCTTGTTGCAGGAAATACTAGGACAGATACTAGTTTTAAAGAAAGGACTCACATAAATCATCACAAACCCTTTTTTAAATCAAGGGAAACTTTACTAGAATCGATTGGCATTGGTATGGTATCACAGTTCCCGCTTGATCCAATGCATTTAATTGATTTAGGAATCACAAAAAAAATGTTAACTGCTATTTTTAAAAATAAAACAACAAAAGCAAAACTTAACTTAGATGCAAGAAATACTTTGGATTTTAAAATTAATTCACTTACTCTCTTCATTCCCAGGGAATTTTCTCGAAAACCAAGATCCTTTTTAGAACTATCTCGTTGGAAAGCAACAGAATTCAGGCAATTTATTTTGTACACCGGTATTTTAGTTTTGAATGATGTATTTGACAGTGATACATACTACCATTTTCTTCTTTTGCATTGCGCTTATAGAATTCTTATGTGTCCTCAAAACTTTGTCTCCAATCTTCAGACAGCTGAAGATATGATTAAGTATTTTGTACAAATATTTCCAGAGATATATTTTGAAAGAAGTGTTACGTACAACGTACATAGCTTGTTGCATACCCCTGAAGATGTTAGAACACTAGGATTTCTTCCTGGCCTAGCGGCTTATAAATTTGAAAATTTTATGCTTCCTTTAAAGAAAATGGTTAAAAAACCAAGCCAAATTTTGGAACAGATTAATAATAGATATAAAGATATGAGTTTATTTAAAAATATCCCGACTCCTAGGTTTAAAAAAAATAGAAAAGGTTTAATTCAAAACTTTAAATCTGCTGATTTATATTTATCTATGAGGGAACCAGATAATTTTTGCTGCATAAATGACAATATCTCAATTAAAATCTCGGGTTTTCTAGAAGAAGGAAATAACCAATTTATCATAGGGAAAAGAATTTTTAACGCTAAGCCGTTTTTCCTTGAACCCTTGAATTCTATGACAGATTTAGGAATTCTTTTAGTAAATAAAGATATTTCTTCAGATGATGAGAAATTTAGTTTAACTGATCTATCTTTTAAATATCTTATTTTACCAAGCACTGAAAATAATTTTTTGCTTATTCCAATCCTCCATCAGTGCCTTTAATTTTATTTAAAACACTCACCAAATTGCAACTGAAAAGTTACAAAAAACATACACAAACAAATTTAGTCTAGTTTTATATTATATAATAACCAAAAGATCTAACAAAAAAAACCATGGACAAGGAAAATAATTCACCAACGGTAAATTCATTGTATTCTTTTTCATGATTTGAAGAAGTTAACCTTCATTTTTTCCTTAGATCGCAAATGAAGAGAACCGCGAAGATATTGGTCAATCGATAAACTGCTCCCCAAATGCTAACAAGCGGTCAAGAAAAGTTTTTCGACCAATGGTATGTGTAATCTCTTACAAAAAGAGCCTTTTCCCTAACTTCCCGTTCTTAACAGTTTTACCATAACTTTGTAACTTTATTCACCTTAATCCTTCATTATTTTATATGCATTTCAGAATGCTTCTTCCTCAGATTTTGAGAATTATGTAAGACAGGAGTTCACAATATTACGTGCTTCCTTACATCAGCTCAACAACACTATTTGCGAGGTGAGCGCCCAAATGAAACAAATCTCAAAAAATGAGGTAGTAAATGATCGGGAAATATCCATCGCCTTTCCCATTACAACAGTGGAAGATTTAGAGGAGCTGGACAAAAAAATTGAGGAGGAACCCGATAGATATGTAAGTAAATCTGTAAAAATTTATATAAATTACAATATAAACTACTCCGTTTCTCATTATCAGCCTTCTGAAGAACCTTTACTTTTGTTTTAATTTAATTTCAGGTCGATCTCTTCAAAAAACTTGTGGGTGGCTCTGGAGGCATTCAGAAAAATTTTATATCACCAGACGTTGCTGTTCTTTTTAATTTGAATGGAGCGAGTTCCAAAAAGCCATTCAAGGCTTTGAAAAATATAAATGCTGTCTTGTTTGTTTGTAAGGCCGAGATTTACGCTATTGAAAAGGCGGCAGAATTGGTACGCACGAAAGAATTGAACTCGTCGGAGATCACATTTTTCGTGGATAGCCAAGCGGCCATCAAAGCTTTAGCCAGTGAGACTATAAGATCCAAAACAGTATCAAAATGCCGAGACATGCTGAACAATATTTGCAACACCAACCAAGTCAACCTCTGCTGGGTTCCTGGACATAGTAATATAGAAGGGAATGAAATAGCAGATGAACTGGCAAGGAAAGGGTCAGAATCAAATAAAAACAGCAGTAGCCATTTAAATTTGGGACCAAAAATCCCGATTGGCGTGATTAAAAGGAAAATAGACCTAATAACGAAAGAGCGAATCAATAACTCCTGGTCCTCCAGGGACGATTGCGTTATCTCTAGAAGTTTATGGCCTAGAATTAATGAAAAGGAAACTCGATATATCTTATCGCTCAGTAAAAAGAACATCAGAATCCTGATAGGTGTACTGACGGGTCACTGCGCCATTGGCACAATGGCCATAAGAATGGGTGCATTTGCGCCAGATTTCTGTAGGAGCTGTCAGGATGTCGAGGAGATTGAAACCATTAAACACCTGCTCTGTGACTGTCCAAACCTCCAAACAAATCGCCTCCGCTACTTTGGAAACAGGTTTGTTGGTGAACTAGACGATCTAACGCAGGTCTCAATGGCAAACATGAGAAAATTCATTGCAAGCACAGGCTGGTTCGAAAATGAACCAGTCTACATAAGACATTAGTTAGGAGCATCTCTGCTTTTATTAATAGGGGATCACAATGGACCAATAGGCCCCCGTGTACGCAACAGCCTTGTGCTGTGCACACCCCTCCTAACCTAACCTAACCTAACCTTGTTTAGTAAGTTGTTATATTTACATTTTCTTATAGATAAATATTTCAATAGATATTTAAACTATTTTTTTCAGATGCTGTCAAAAAGGAATACCCTTCCACAAAATTATTTGACACGTGTATACGTTTGGCATTCAAACGCATAAAAAATGTTCATTTCAAGAAAATGGCAGCACTAAAAAAACAAGCTAAGCAGCAAACCCCAGACGAAGTTTTGTTTTTGAACACCGCTTCTTTTTAGTTTTTTTTTTTCATAACATCGTTTGGCTTCTTTATATTTGTTTATGTTTTTTTATTATCATTATCTATTTTTGTTTTTTTTTTGTTATAATACCTATTCTGGTCTCTTTTTTATTTTTAAATAATAATAAAAACTTTATTTGAATTCTCTTTTAATATATAAAATATATTTAAATAAAAAATTAAATACGTGCGTGCATTTGTACCTACATAACACAAATGTAAATTGTTTTTTCTTTCAAGCCATAAATTTGCATACATTTCAGGCGCTTCTTCTATTGATGAAATAAGAAAAGAAATGGATAATGATTTCATTCATATTCCTTCTCTTTATAAAACATCCCCTAAATGCATTCCTTTTTTCAATACTGAAAAAACGGGCTTCAAATAATCACACATTTCTGTTATGAATAATCAGCATTTTCTATGCTTCTTTCCCTGAGGCAATTGATTAAATGTTGACTAACTTTTCATTAACTTATTTCCATTGATGAAAGCATAACATCACTAGAACCAGTTTTTTCAGACACAAAAATTACCTATGAAATCGAAGATGCCGTGAGCATAGTGATTTCACAACAAAATATGCATCGAGAAAGTGTGTACCTCCTTCCAATGACAAGCCTGTGTTAAATTCCTCATAGGATTCCGTAGGAAATTCATGGGTGCGGCTCCTTTTCCATGATGAAACACCTACTTCTTCAGTAGTGAATTTTTGGAAATTTCCTACTGGGCCCAGTAGGAAATTTGCTCCTCAAGGAAAAATAAAGTTGAATTCCTCGTAGAAATCACGAGGCACTTTCATTGAGTAGAAGGTCTGCATTGGTTTCATTCATCGAAAGTCATGCAATGAGTCAGTAGTTTGCGATCCCAGTTGCATCTTGTGCTTTGTTCTCGAAAGAAGGTACAGAAAACATGAAACAAAGCAATATCCTTCTTACACATCCTTAATGTTAATGAATACAATGCTGAACACGTTATAATTATTCCTGCATCTTTTCAGTGGTTATTGTAATCCACAATTGAGTGTTTAATGCCTGCGATGTGAAAGAGAAAACAACCCTTTCTTTTCTTTGGAATTGAAAAGCAGTAAACAACCTTTCAATAGAGCAAAACTATGGTGATCAGGTGATATCACTAGGGAAAAGGAATGTATTTTTTCATGAACTTCGTTTACTGGGCAAAATAGTCTGCGAGCTGAGAGGAAAAAAAGAGAGAGAGAAATTTTGACCTGCAATAAACAATCCTTTTTTTTTTTTTGGATTTTTCCCGCGATGGGTCCGCGACGCTCAATAGGTCTTTTTTTGTCATGAGTTATTTCTTTTGTTTTGGAGTGATTTAGTGTCAATTTTGTGATCAAAGAAAACGGTTGTGCGGGTTTTTCTGTGTTTTCAATCAATTTACTCAAGATTAAATAACAATTAGCGAGAAGGAAAACAATTCACCAACGGTAAATTCCCTATATTCTTTTGAATAATTTGCAAAAAGTAATTACATATTCGTCTTTTTCTTAGATCTCAAATGAACAGGAGAATGAAGATGATTAATCCCCAAGCTGCTCCCCAAATGCTACCAAGAATCAAAGGAGAGTGTTTCGACCAGCTGTTTGTGTTACGTCTTACAACAAGACAAGACAATGTAAGACACATATATCTACTAACTTCTTTAAAATGTACTATAATAGTTAATAAAATAAATACGTACATAACACAAATTTAATTTGTTTTTTTCATTCAAGCGATAAATTTGCCTATACATTTCAAGCGCTTCTTCTATTGATGAAATAAGAAAAGAAATGGATAATGATTTCATTCATATTCCTTCTCTTAATAAAACATCGCCTAAATGCATTCCTTTTTTCAAAACTGAAAAAACGAGCTCCAAATATGTACACAATTCTGTAGTGAATAATTAGTATTTTCAATGATTCTTTCCCTGAGGCAATTGATTAAATGTTGACTCACTTTTCATTAATTTATTTCCATTGAGGAAAGCATCACATCAATAAAACCAGTTTTTTCATTCACAAAAATGACCCATGAAATCGAAGATGCCGTGAGAATAGTGATTTCACAACAAAATATGCATCGAGAAAGTGTGTACCTCCTTCCAATGACAAGCCTGTGTTAAATTCCTCATAGGATTCCGTAGGAAATTCATGGGTGCAGCTCCTTTTCCATGATGAAACACCTACTTCTTCATTAGTGAATTTTTGGAAATTTCCTACTGGGATAGTTCATTTGTCGTATGTAGTTCCTTCATGTCCGGCTGAATATAAATCGGTCCGATCTCTTTATCATACTCATAGTTCCCTTAATAGTTCCATGTCTTTTGTTTTCATTGTATTTCCATTCTTTCTTTTTCTTATTAGGATGGGAAACATAACTTGCTCGTATACGTTTATTCTTTTATTGTTCAGATTCAGATGAGATAGGATACAATTTTGGATTTTTTATCTAATGATAATGAATAGTGTTTTTTCTTGCGACTTATAGGTAATATAAGGCAAGTTATGAATTCGGAAAAAAAAATTGAACTCGAGATTTTGATCAAAGTTGACATTACGATGATAGTGAAGGCTAAAATAGTGGGTCTCGCAATTCTGTCTGTCAGTTCGACTACAGCCTAAACGGCTTGGCCGATTTTCGTGAAACTTGGTAGATATCATTTGTAATTTTTCCCAACCACACATTTTTTTCTTTTTTTTAAGACCAAAAATAACGGTACCTGCTATACGAATCGACAGATTTAAAAAATAAAAATACAAAAAAAATTTCATTTAGTTAAAGCTTAATAATGGTTGAAAAAAATGTTCCGAAAAATGGTTATTGAGAGATCCTCCCAAGGTACAATTTTTTTTGTTTTTGATTTTCTCGAAAATGGTACCACAGATTGATAATTTTTTTTTGCTAAAGCTCCCCAAAAATTATACATATAGTATTTTGTTTTCAAATTTTCAAAAAAGAATTTTTTGGATTTTTAAAAAAAGTTCAAAATTTTTTTTTCAAAACTCAACATTTTGTAAACCCCATACTAGATTTTTTTAAAACTTAATAAATAAAAGTTTCTCAATATAATATACAAGACGTGAGGAAAAAAAATATTTTACCTAAAAATAAAGGTACAAAAAATGGTTTTCAAAAATCGTATTTTTCTCGAAAATGGCGTTTAGAACTTTGGTAAAAAAATTTTTCTTTCAATAAATTCTTATGATATTTAATTTAATAAAAAAATTGAAATTAAGATATTACATAAAACCATTTTGTCTGGTTTTGAATTTCTCACTCACATGGCGGATTTTAATGAAATTTTTTATAGAAATGCTTCTAAAATGTTTAAAAAACATGCATTTAAGAACTTAAAAAAAATATTTTGTGATTTTTTGGATAAAAAGTCATTTTTTTTTTTTGAAAATTCGATATCTCAAAAACGGCTCAATATTTTTTTTGGAAATTTAATTTTTATTCGTACGATAATAAAAACTTAAAGTTGGCGTACCAAATTTTTTCTTACAAATGTTTGAAAAATTTTGTATATAAAAGCTTATTTTTTCAAAAAAAAACCAATAGAACGATTCATATTTGCATAGCATTGTGTTTTTATCTCTTACTACTAAAAGAATTGAAAAAAAAACTATTTTATCCATATGAACAGTTTTCTCTTATAACATTCGTTTTTAAAATTCGCACGAACTTGTTCCTATGTAATATACTACATAGGAGAAAGTTCGTGCGACCCAGTCGTGCATTTTATTTTTAGTAGTTTTGCTGTTGTGAATTGATCTGGAATTTTGGAATCGTATGCAGGTGGATAGGGGTAATTTTATTTTTTATATTTTTTTCTTCTGTTCAACTGTTGAATGTTTTTGTTTTGTTTTGCTGTTGTGAATGTGAATTATTGTCATTTGATTTGCAATTTCGGCATAGTATTTAGGTGGATCTTGGTATTTGTATAATTTAATTTTTTTTAACTCAGAACGGTTTCTTATGTCATTTTTAATTATCTTCACTACGAAGAGGAGTGCATTTCGAATCCAAATTAACATGCAAAACATCCATGTTTAGTTGTATGTGGAAAGCGAAACAAAAACATTTGAAAGGGACACAAATAATTTGCCCTTCAACAATTCAATGGTATTTTTTTGAATTTCTTTTAATGCTTCAATAAATTTTTATCAACTAAAAACAAAATACTTTAAAATGTTGACTAAAGACTGATTTTTTTAATGTAAATTTTTTGTGATCAACTATTAGGTATATTTGTTATTTTTCTTAGCTGATATATTCAAGTTTAGATTTTAAATCTTATAGTAACACTAAAGAAAAAAACCTTAAAATATTTACCTAAGATTGAATTCTTATTTTGTTTTTGTGTCAATATTTGTTCTGTTATTTATTTATTATTTTTCTTATATTTATAATGATTTAGTTAAAAATGTCAATTGGAAAGCTGAATTTTTTTTCATATTACTGTTTTGTGTTCAAAATTTCAATATTTATTTGTTAAATATAAAAATTGAATAAAGTTACTTAAAAGTCTTTAAATTCTGGCTATACTAGTTCTTCACCGCACCGAAATTTGTCTAGCTCATGCCACTTAATATCAAATCTTAATAGTTCCGCGGACATGGTTCCAGGAACTAGTTCCGACCGGAAAAAGAACCGTTCCATGTTCGTTCCGCCTTTGGAACTGTTTTGCACAACTCTAATGCAGGTCTAAGAAGAACTGAAGATTTTTTTCTAAATCTCTCCTGCCTTTTATTGTTCAACTTATTTGGTCCTGCTTCCTCCGTGATCTCTCATGTTAGTGTGAGCGTGTGAGGTATTGCAATCGTTCTCATTCTCATTGCTCAGTTGGTGATTAATACAGCGCTGTCGCTTTGTATCGTGAAAGATAGGAATCGGCGGGCAAACGTTACACGGGAAACTGTGATTCGGGATATCGTTTTACGGGAAAACGAATTACGGGAAAATGATTTTCGGGCAAACGTTACGCGGGAAAACGTGACGCGGGAAATCGTTTTGTGGGAAAACGTAGCCAACCCCTCTGAAGTACAGGAAGGTTGATGACACTTTCTGGCAGGTTCGAATTAACAGCAAATTGTCCTGCAATCGAATTCGCTTTTTCTTGTAACCTAACAAAAAGACTGTCATTGAGCATCTTTTTTATTTAATTATTGGTCATGGAGAAATTTTGGTTTGTTTGTATAAACTTATTCCGGTTTTCCATACATGTCAAAATCCATTTCTTATAAATAATATATGAAAACAATCCTGCAGTTTTTTTTTGTACGAGTTATTGAATATTAGACGTAATAATTCCCGCTGGACAACTTTTACATCAAAAATGCATAAACCAAAATGTTCTTAGGGATTGTCAAAATCCCTGACCAACCTTTAAATTTTTGAGTACACAGGGAACCTTTATTTAAGTTGGAGAGGACATGCCGATATGTCTGAATGTCTAAATATTTCAATGGAAGGAAATATAGGACCGAGTAAATCATTCCACATTCGTGTAGTGCGGCTAAAGAAAGAATTTCTGAACTTAATATTACGTCAATGAGAACAATATCTATTTAAAAGGGCATGTTTAGAAGGTATTGATGGTATCAATATTTATAAGCTTTTTGTTTTGTAATATTTCTTCAAGAACTTATTTTGTGTGCTTTATATTTTATCAAGTGATTATACTTAGTTTATCAATAAATCAATTATTATCTATTCTTTGTTTGCACTACTTAAAAAGTCAAGATTGAAAGTTTAAAAGAAAAACGTTTTGTCAACAACAAACTTGATACATTTTGTATTTTATAGAATTGGCACTACTCTTTTTCTTTAATTGAACAATTTTAATCTCTTAATTAAACATCAGTCAGTTAAAAACAACTTCAGTTAAAAATTGGATCAAATTCTTTGATTGACATGAAGAATTATAGCAAATTAATACTACCAAGTCGAGTATTCTCTTCTGTCCCTAATACTTTCTAGCCACTACTTCACTATTCTTCCGTCATCAATATTTTTGAATACATATACATATGTAATTCTATCAACCTCATTAAAATCATGAGCGCAAACATTTTAGTGAAACTAGTACGATGATAAAACTAAATTACTAAAAATACGGTTTTGCAAATTGTATTCGAATTAATCATCATGATTTCTGAAACATCAAAGTTAAAATTGTCTCCTATTTTATCGTTTTAGTATCGTAATAACTTTAAATGACTCTTTGACACTTTTGCAGACGTCAAAAAAGTTCTGTTGACTTAGTTTTTTGCTCGAACTGTCATTGTTCTAGTTCTGTTCAAAAGAATTTTTTTAAAAATTGCCTTTTAGAAAATGTTCGAAATTAAGAAAAAGTTAGAAAACAGTTTATAAATTAGCAAATTGTTAAATTGTAACATTAATTAATTTTAATTCTGTTTTAGTTATTTAAATTATCACTTTTAATTTTGAATACAAGTTTCTCCTTAAGTTGGCACCTAGGTTTGATTTATTTCCTTACGAAGAACAAAATTATTACCTTGTCGTGATCGAGGATGACAATCCATTGTCCATTGAATCGCATGAACATTTTCTGCGGACATACATTGGTGTCCTTAAGAAGTTTAATTTTCTCAATGGGATTCCTCAGCTCTGATTCGTGTTTCACCTTAAACGTAGCCAAATGATCCATGGCATATGTTGGCTTATCGTGGTCTAATTCATTTGACTGGTGGTGGTTGTGGTTCGGAGTTGTTTGCTGGTGGTTTTGATGATTCAGGTCTCGAAACAGAGAGCTTAAATTGTCCGCAGCTGAACTGCCATTGAATGACGTACGACCCATATTGCTGGTGAAAGTGTTTTATCAGCTCGAGGCGGGATTTTTAATTGTTTGTATTTTTAATTATGATGTTGATTAGAAGTAGTAGTTGTCAATCTGAAATGGATAATGTGTTTTTGGTTAAATTATTTCATATACATTTGTAGTTCAGTATATATGTCTAGGTAAAATAATTTTATGTGACTAACACTTATCTGACTAGTCTAAGACACCATTTACATTTCTGTACTTAGTATTTGAACTTTTATTTCATTTTAATTGCGATATAAAAGCGATAAGAGTTTGATGATTCAACTATCAAAGTTGTTCATATGCTACGAGTATTTCAGCTAAATCTTTAAGGTTAAGATTTAATTTGGGTGTGTCAGTTGGAAACATTTAAAGTTTTTTTTTCAGTCATTGCATTGAACTAAATGCAAAAGAAATTGTAAATGAGTCAATGATATAGTCTGCAATTTACATATTCGTCGGACTAAATTTTTACTTCAAGAAAAATGGCGGCAAAAATAATATAATATCCCAAAGGTAGTAAGAATTGTTGGTCATTTCTAAAAAACTATTTGAAATACCACCTAGTCCTGGGTTCCAATGCTCATCTTCAACGACATTCCCTTTGTTCGCTTTTCACTAAAGCTAAATTTCTTCAAATTCTACGCTCAAAGAAAGTCTCATGATTTCTCCCTAACCGATTTTATGGGACAAATTTTCTTTGACACTCGTGCAATTACAAAAGTCCTCAAAGATCTTGACATACACAAATCCGCTGGTTCGCATAGTATACCACTCATTATTCAAAGCTGGAAAAACCACTGCGTAAATCTTCTTTCCTCTAAACTATTTTTCTGGTCTCTTTCCGAGTGGATAGACTGGATATGCATCCTGTCCCTAAAAAAGGTAAATCTTCATCTCCCTCTGATCATCGTTCAATTATACTTACGTTTGATTTCCTATTGGAAATGTAAACCAGTTTTAAGGTCAAGAAATATCTCGAAGAACGAAATTTTCTTAATGACCGGCGGGACGGATTTCAAAGTAAGAGGTCCATTGCACATTTATTGGTCTATTTCCCGAACAATGGAAACATTCCTAACATCGTTTTTAAAGAGTGGCATCAAGCTCTCTTATCAAAAATGCTTGCCTTCGCTTTCGACGAGTCTCTTTTTCTATGGATTTGAAACTACCTTCAAGGCGTTCAATACAAGAAGTAATGGAAAAATATAAGTCTGATACTCACATAATAAATGCTGGTTTGCCTAGAGCTCCGCTCTGTCTCCCACCTTCTTACTAATTTTTATTTATGATCTTGTCCCTTAAACTTGTAATCCATTAAATTATTTTACTGCCCATAGTACTCTTAGCTTTTAATATTCGTTAACAGATTCACACTTCCATCCTTTGCATGTGTAATTCCAAGGACAACGTATGATAACCTAATTAAATTCTGATCTTGAAACCATTGTCCAATGGAGTACTCGTATAAGAAGGAACCGCGTATAATTTAATGCTTCGAAAACTCAGTGCTGTCTCTTATCACTATTATCGGTATTGTATTACAAACTACCATTTCTGGAATAAGTACATACATACGTGATGTCGATAAAAATGCCGCCAGAAATCGGGGACAGGAAATCTGTCTCCCTTCTGATCTGGCTATTATATATAAAACTTATATCCGACCAAAATTGGAGCATAACTCTCATATCTATCCTGGTGCTGTGCTCATTGAACTCATTCGAGTCATTTGGATAGTATTCAGAGAAGAACCTTTAAATAATTGGTGATATTAACATCATCGAAACATTTACGTCTCTTGAACACCGTTGTAATATTTGTTGGCTCTCCTAGTGGAATAACCACTTGCATTTCTCTCTTCAAGCAATTTAACTGTAACACTCGCGCTTTTTTTTAGAAATTCAGAGATTCTTCATTTAGCCGCATAACACGAATGTGGAATGTTTATTAGTACCTTCTTGCTACTTCCTAATCCTCCCTACTTTTCTTAATGCTCACACTGTGTTGTATATTTATATCCCTTGGAGTCCGAGATTATTAAAAAAAAAATAATGTTCACATATCAGACATAAGCCTATGTCAATAGTTTTCATATAGGCGACGGTACTACAGGTGGTAGCTTTAAATTTGGGTAGTATCCCCTGTCGTAAAGGATATTGCGTTTAACTAAAGTCTAGGTTCGATTCCCTGCGCTGCCACCCAAAAACAACATTTTTTCAGGGGTACTACCTCATGCGAGGAAGGGACAAATCCTCCAAGAATATCTCTTGTGACGAAAAGTGCATCTCTCTTGTATTTGTTCTTGCACTTCTTAACTCGTTGTTGATCTGTTAGATTAGCTCTACAATTTCTCGTTTCTAAAAGCAGAAAGTAGGGCCCTACTTCTTGCTACACCAACGCGGCGCTCTTCTCGTGCAATTTGTCGTTCCTCATCAGCTAATTGGTTTGCAATGTTCCGTAGCCTAATTGCATTACGGCTTCGTTGGGAAAGATTAGATTTTCTTGTTCCCGGAATTATTAATAATAATATTCACACATAAACACAAATCACCACGACATTAATTAAATAAATTACATGAACATTTTGTATGGGAAAATATTTTTTCTTTTATTTTATTTTTTCGTCAATTTTCCAATCTTTTTAATAGTTATTCTGCTATTCGGGACGGAGACAAATATTACAAATCAAAAATCACGCAAATCGGTGTAGACGTTCTCGATTTAGATATAAGTGTTCGAACAAACCCGACTTTGTTTTATATATTATTAAGATTATTTATTATTCAACCTACAGGCTTTTTTGAACAAACCAATGTCAATCTTTTAGACACTCTTACCGATCACTTAAAGCTAAGTGTACACGATTGGTAGATCTTACAATATTGTCAGATCTGTCAGTGAAAAACATGCTTACAATGTCTTACAACCGTGTAGTCTTACAATTAATTGTCAGAAAATTTGTCTGACAATTAATTGTTAGATCATTGTCTGACAATTAATTGTAAGAAATCTGACAATCATGTGTACGCTAGCTGACAATCGTGTAATCTTCCAATTAATTGTCAGAAAATGTATCTGACAATTAATTGTAAGACGGTAAATTGTAGGGTATTTGATAATCGTGTACACACACAATTTATTGTCAGGCCTGCCAAATTTTATCGTTGGCTGACGTTTCTGACAATGAAGAAATTGTAAAATGTTCGTTTTTTAGCATCATACAATTTTTTCATTGTCAGACAATTTGCAGCCAAGGTTCAATTGTCACAGTTTCCATAACGAACAAAAACTGACAATTAATTGTGTGTGTACACGGTTGGTAGAAAATCTACCAATCTCTTACAAATTATTGGTAGGTATTAAGCCGGCTATTTGAAAATGAATTGTTAGCCAACTTCTGACAATTAATTGTAAGAGATTGGTAGATTTTCTACCAACCGTGTACACACACAACTTATTTGTAAGCTCATTGGTAGATAATTGTCAGACATTGTAAGATCTTACAATATTGTAAGATCTACCAATCGTGTACACTTAGCTTAAGACATAAATTTGTTTAATCGTTCTGTCTCTGATAATTAACTGATAAAACGTTTATCTTCACCATTAATATACACAAATAGAATGTACTATGTCAGTGAGTTGGATCCTCCTCCCCCTAATATTTGTAAAGTCCTCTTGTAGAAAGGGACACATCTTTCGACTTATTCAGCAATCCTGATCAAATAAACGGTCATATACACCAACCACTGACCTATCAATCTCATCTACCAGATTTTACAAGGGGCCATATGGTCCTACAGGTCTAGTGAAGGGATGATTTAATTGATCTATGTTCAATGTATCTAAATTGATCTAAGTGTGACGGTAACAAGATGAACTGTCAGTCCACTAACCTAACCTAACATGTTTAATAAACATTGTTTATATTACAAGGCTATGAATATGGGTTGAATGAAATCGTCAAATAGATTAATATATTTTTCCAATAAATCTATTTGTCAAAGTTTGTATTCGCCAAAGCCATGTTCTAAATCATACATAATAATTACAGAAAATAAACGTAGGACAAATAATAATTTGACGAAACCGAGTTTTTTGGAGAGAAATACATATACTGAGAGTATCGACAGTTTCGTTTGGTTTAATTTATTGATCTTATTGCTTAAAGTTTAATCTTATTATTTTATTCTCAATCCATCTTTCGTACTATTGCACTTACGTCTTTCTTGTTCCAAATTCATAGAAAATTGCGCCGATTTATTATCAGTAATATCTTGAAGAACGAAAGTTTCTTAATGACCGGCAATACTACTCGTACTTTTGTAGGTGATCTGATTCCATATCTTATAGGGGATAGAAGCTCTAGCTACAATCTTTGCATGGTTTTTTATGGTAGCAAGAATTTGTTTACATCCAACATAACTCATTCTCTGACGGATTTGATAAATTTTATATTTGTATGTACATGTTCTACATACATAGGCATATACAATACATGTGTCATGGTAGTTTATTTTGCATACCATTTATAGACCAACAAGCAGGTTAATTTGAACTTTTTGACAAGACCTATACCTATTTTTGTTTCAAGCTATTTAATTCGAGTATGAAGTATTGTTAATGGTTCACCAATAACCAATTTAAGACTCACAAGTCTGAATGCATTTCTTCGACAATAATATAGTGAAACAGGAAATATGCCTTCACATTGGATAGTGATTATGGTAAATAGTTCAGCGTTTAATGCCGACGTGACTGGCACACCTCACTATATTTTTAGTCATACAATTTGCTGGTGATTAGTAAGTTAGTAGTGAACCAAAAAATCTGAAAAGAATTATATATGGAAAAAGTTAATATGGACGGTTAAAATATCCATCGCAAGTCGAGTTTTTTGTGTGAACTTTATTTTATTAATGATTTTGTTGATAATGCGCCAAAAACAAACCTCATTCACTTTCTCAAGTGGCACCACTATGACTTTTTGTAAGATTTACAGGGAATATGCATAATAATAATGTGTATTATACATACAACAAGGTCATTCAATAGGACCTGTCATTTTAAATTTGAAACATTTGTCAACTATAAAAATTCAATTGTCATTGGTTTGAGGTTTAACAAGTTACTACGAGGCTTTAAGATTTTAATTGATCACATTCATACAAAGTTCCCCCCGCACAGTTTGGGCGAGTTTGGAAAAAAAAACATATTTCAATATGATGATGTTTTCATATAATTTTCCTATTGTATTTATTCACGAGAAAGCCAGGAGTTTTGCAAAGAACACATCTCCTCGAGTGATTCACGTTGAAGCAAAATGTATCCCTTATGCCATTGTCATTGAATGGAACTTGCATCAAAGAAGCAAGAAAGCTCTCTGTACTCGGTTTGTGTGTCAACGACTATCTTCGTTGGAATTACCCCATTCTCGAGACCGCAAAAACGCTGCTAAATGCTTACGATTAAGTTTTGCATGAACAATTTTTGAGATTTGTTCAGAAGTTATAGTAAATCTTATTAAATCTTAGTTGAGTAGTTGATGAAAATGTGGTATTAGTCAAACAACAGTAAGCCGTTTAAGCCAGCGATGCCAATTTGCTGCAATTGCCATTGTTCTACTGCATTTTTCGCAATTTTTTTACAAATAACTGGTTTCAAACTTCTATATTAAAAATATTTGATAAATAATCATCTACTCTCAAACTCCTATTTATGATAAGAATATTTAAAATATAATATAACTTGGTTGCTTTCAATTACAGAAAAGTGTACCATGTTGTATTTATTTTGCTTTTCTGTTTTGTAAGACTAATAGGTATTTAACTATGTACTAATAAAATAACTAAGTCCCTAATGAACTTATGTCGATTCTCATTAGCAACATAAGTCAATTATTAATTTGCATCTTCTGTCAAAATGCTGATTTTGGCATTTTTTACATTCCGTTGGGCAAGCAAATCAAATTATCTTGCGACTTAAGATCAATTTTGCAAATGAAAATCTTTCGCCAGATTAACTACTCCTCCCCTGTACTAATACCTAAATAATTGTTAGCTATTAGTTTCCAATTTCCATGGAGGACTTTCAAAATGATTCGGTAAATTCATCACGCTTACAGTTCTCTACTGAAAGTAAATTAATAAGGATGTATATGTTTTTGAAATATTGACACAGACACGAGTTTAAGCTAATCCAACGTCAACAGAAAATATTCGGCGCGAAAAGTAAATTTTTTTTATTAATATTGAAATCTGGAGTTGTCAATGGAAAACCGCCTTAATACCGATACTCTTGAAAATGTTATTATTTGTAAGGTAATGAATAATATCAATAATAGTTGTTGGACACCATTAAAATCAACCGGATTCTTGGATTACTTTAATTTAAAAAGGACGGATTCATTATTTGTATTTTTATTTTTAAACACAGAATCTACAGCGCAAAGGTCCAATCTACGACATTTTTCTTCAATAATCTAGGAATTTTTTTTCCCCGTAGCGTAGTAGCAACGCAAGTTTAAACGTCAGTTCAAAGTTTGGAAAACATCCGATGCAAAACTATACTTTGAAGTAAAACATACTTTCTTTCTCATACAATGCTAACATCATGTATCGGATGTACCCTGAGGCATGTTACAAATATTGCTCATCTAATGGTAGAATCACTGTTTAGGACTTTGTTTTTAGAAGAAATAATAGCCTTCGTAACTGAGTCTATATTTAGTTTATATCTTATGCGAGTCTTCAGATATTCAATTTCAAAGTCTGTCCATGTTAAGTCTTAACAACTTTCATATCAATTTTCTCTAAAATCGGGAAATAAAATTTTCAATTTCACTTAACCGTAGACCTACGTTGGGGTCGTTTTCGACCAAAATTTTATTTTTACTTCAGATATTTTAAAAACTAATTACTATTTTAAGCTATATTTTCATTACTTTGTTGCTTGTACTATAATCTATCGAAATCCAACCGTTGACCTTTTATAAAACTAAGAGGGATCTACTTTTTTTGAATTTGGGTCTTTTTTCTCATATTGGGTCGTTTTCGACCCGTTGTTTATTTTCGCATTGTATATGGAAACTTCGTTCCGATTGCATATATTCAATCAAATAAAAATTATATTTCGGTAATTTCCGCAGTTGTTTTTCAACTGATAAAGAGTTTTCTTCGGGTACTGATGAAGATTTTGTTCCTGAAGAGTGTGAATCAAGTGAAACAGATGGCGAAGGTGAAGAAGCTCCTGTGGAGTTTGGAGCCCACGTCCATTGTTTCCATCCGGTAAGAACATTTGCATTTCTAAGGTTTAATATTGTTCAATATTGTCTAAATTTGGTGACAAACACAAAGCCATGGACGGAGACATGCTTCATTGCACTAAATTATTCGACGGAAAGGTATTTTAGTTTTTGAACGGATTTTTTTTTACGCAGATCGAAAACAGAGCGCATTGAAGATTTGTTTGACGCCAATTTTAGACGACCTGTTTTCAGAGCAATTATGTCCAAAGACACCTTTCAATAAATAATGAAAGTTCTACGGTTTGACGACCCAACCAGCCGCAGACAAAACCAAATGATAGCGACAGATAAATTTGCACCGATTCACAATGTATGGGACAAATGGGTCGAATTGCTTCCTTTTTTTACAACCCATTACAATGTGTCACAGTGGACGAACAACTACTAGGTTTCCATGGCAGATGCTCATTTAGGCAGTACATGCCTAACAAGCCGGACAAATACAGCTTGAAGTTCTGGGCTTGTACTTGTGCTAACTCCTCATACGTCTGGAAGATTCAACTGTATTTAGTTGGTGTGGACGCTGCAAAGAATCAAGGTGAGCGAGTGGTTTTGGATCTAGTTGAAGGCTTGAGGGCCACAAAATTACAATGGATAATTTTTTTTCTCATACCAACTTAAAAAAAATTGTTTCAAAAGATTCTGAGGATGATTGACACTGTTTGAAAAAATAAAAGAAGTGTACCACCAAAACTTTCATTAAAAAAACAACTATTGTTCCAATCAACGTTCGCATTCACGGATTCCACTACACTTATTTCATATGTGAGTAAAAAAAAATAAATGCACCGTTGTCCAAAGCACTATGCACCACAGTCTTGAAGTGGGGCCTGAGCCTAAAAATGATGCCAGAATCATACAATTTTATAATAAAACAAAAGGTGATGTTGACAATACCGATAAAATGCTCTCCGGCTTTAGCGCAAAACGAAAAACTAATCGTTGGCCAATGTGCGTATTTTCGAACATTGTATAGATATATCAGCATTGAATGCTTTTACCATTTTTACACAAATCGATCCAGAGTATTAGACATCGTGAGGCAAGCAAAGTCGAAAGAAGTTCTTGCACGATCTAGGTGTTGAATCGACAAAAAATTATTTCCTGAAAAGGTCAACATCACCTCGAACTTCATGTTCACTTGCTCTACCATGAACAACAAATAAAGAGAACATTTCAACCCACTTGTCAAAAGGCTAAGATTTTCTTCTCCCCAGGCAAAAAAGCGTGGCAGATATCCAACTTGCATGAAGAAAATTCAGAAACAAAAGAAAACAAAACGGAGCTTGTCTGCTGCGGATGCGGCAAAAAAATTTCTGTAAAAGCAAGCACAATTGTAATTTTTGTGTTAAATGCATCGAAAATGTTAAAACAATAGCAATACAAAACTTCTATATTAATTTATTTTTTATTTTCAATAAAATCGTATCGAAAATGTTTTTATTTTAAGAAATATTAATTTTTTGTTTAATTCCCTAATAAAACATACGAGGGTCGAAAACGACCCGTCAACATAAGATTAGTCAGTTTTTTTTAAAACGTAGGTCTACGGTTAAGGTCAGGAGATCTTAAGTGAACAGGTCCAGTTCTTCTTTTCCAACATTAACCGTACTCCTCATCTAAACAATGCTTAACATCTCCACCATATTGACCTGGAGCATAATGCTCTATGTCCTCTAATAGTTCAGGAAAATTATTTCGCAAAAACTCAAGAACACAGTTCAACAAATTAAGATCATTTCTGCAACACAATAAAATGTTTTACAAATGCCAATAAAGCAAACTTCCCTTTTACTTGTGCAACAAGTTTAAAAAATCAGTCTTACGCGGTGAGTCGTAAAATTTCTGAAGAAAAAAACATGAGTATCTTATTTTGTTTGGTGGTTTCTTGGATTTGTTAATAAAAGTAATAAAAGTGATGAAAAGCGAGCAATATTTTCCTTGTCAAAGAGTTTGATTGTAGTTTCTGAGGGAAAGGATTGAACTTACATCGAGGATGTGTTTTGACATAATTCTAGGAAATACGTCATTATTATGATAAGCTTGGACCGCAAACAAATGTTTTCAAAAAGTGCAAGAAAAATAATAATTTAATTATTATTCAATTAGATAAAGCCAAAAAATCGGTTCTGTGAAAAATAAATAAATAGAGGATAATTTGTGACTTTTTTGAGTGACTTTTTGAAGGATAATCAACAATTATTTTTACTTGCGACAAGGCAAGTTATGCATTCGGATAGCGAAGACTTAAAAAGTGGATATCGAAATTTTGTCTGTCCGTCTGTCTGTCTGTTGAATACAGCCTAAGCGGCTCGGCCGATTTTCGTCAAACTTGGAAGATATTTTTTTAATTTTTTCCCCTACACGTTTTTTTTTTTTTTTTCTTAAGACCAAAAATAACGGTAAAAATTTTATAATTTTTTTTATTTTCTCAAAAAAGGTACAACCGATCTTGATAATTGTTTTTACGCTCAAGCTCCCCAAAAATTTCAATATTTTTTTTTTTCAAAACTCAATATTTCGAAAACCCCATGCTAGATTTTTTTTCTTAAACTTGATACATAAAAGTTTCTCAATATAATCTACAATATGTAAGAAAAAAAAATTTATTTTGACAAAAACTAAAGGTAAATGTTAAAAAATGGTTTTCAAAAATCTTATTTTTGAAGAAAACGGCGTCTAGAATTTTGATAAATTTTTTTCCTTTCAATTATTTTTTATGATCTTTAGTTTAATAAAAAAAAATTAAATTAAGAAATTACAGCTTGTACCTACCATAGAACCATTTTTTTTAATTTTAAATTTCTCACTATCGACATAATGGATTTTAATCAAATTTCTTATGGAGTTCCTTCTAAAAAGTTTAAAAAACATTGCATTTCAATACTTAAAAAAAAGTAATTTTTTTTGGAAACGATTCAGAATAAAACTAAATGGTTGCCAATCTTATAGTGACGACTGTCCTTCCGAGAGGACTATTCGCAACGTGGTGGATAAACTCGAGTCGACGGGGTCAGTGCCAATCTGCCACCACCTGTACATCCCTCAATATTAGCAGAATATATTGCCGCTGTCCGTCTGACGGGCAGTTGTAGAAATTGGGACGATCACGATCTACACGAGACTGACTAAATTATAATCCAGAGAAAGTCACAGTTTTGTCTGAGCATTGAGCTGTCGGCATCATCGGTTCATGCTTCTTTGATAACGACGTTAGCCAGGCCATCGCTGTGTCAAAAGCAAGCGGTTTCGATCCATGATAAACAATTTTCTTGTGCCCGAATGGGACGGTTTGGCCACCAACGACATGCGGTTTCAGGCACCGCTACGTGCCACACAGCCCGTTCCACAATGGACATTTTTGCACCAACTATTTCCGAACATTGTTATCTCACATCATCACAGGTCTATGTCAATAAACCGTAATCCACCAATGCCCTGAAAACCAACATAATTAATTCCATTGGTCAAATTCATCCTGATTTATGCGCCAGAGCTATAGAAAATTGAACTCGGAGGCGTGCCACCCCTTAAGCCCGGGGAAACATTTGAATGATGTTATATTCCATCCATAATGGAATAAATGGGCCTTCTAATTAATATAAAATTTCAATGATATCCACTCACAGTTTGTTTTATTCAAATTTAAAGAATTTTAATCGAAAACCCTTTAATTGGCGTATCGACAAAGCGGTAAGCTCTCGGAAATTATGTCTTGGAGCATAACAAATCTAGAAAAACCAAAGACCTTTTAATTTATAATCTTTTCTAAAAACATAATTTTGGCTAGTAAAATTGACCGAATTTTCTTTAATTATTGTAGTCATCAATTTTCAAATAATAATTTTAACCTTCAAATTTTGTACATACTCGTACAAAAATGGGGTACAAATATATGATAAGTGTTTTCGATATCAGACTTTCGAGATTCTTTTGATAAACAACCATCTACCTTTGATTGATAAGATTATTGTTTTCGACTCGGGTTTTCAAAAGTGTTTAACTTAGTGTAATTTAATTATTTTACGTTTCTTACGTTTAAGGAAATTTTCTTTGAAATATTTTATCAATTAATATATAGACACCACTTACATTTACTGCAATTTATTCTTTTTTTTGTATCCGATTTTATGTGCTCTTCAATAATTTATTTTTTCAAATGTCATTAATGACGTTTAGTGATGTACATATGTTAACTATTTTAGATTGGTTTTCTGATTAAAATGTTCTCCAACTTCACAGAAAATTCACAGTGCCAACTATTCACTTTATGTGCTCACCTATGGTTCAACTACCGAAAACAGTCCTGACCAATCAATGTTTCAAAAAAAAAAAAAATGGTCAAAAGACCTCTGTTTGCGCAAACACGTTAAGGTATTGTCTTTTCACGTTATAATTCCGAACTAAAACAATCAATCAGAGAAACAATCAAATCATTCCGGAAAATGATAACACACCTGTACTTGCGGTGAACGCCAGGTATCTTTTTTTGAGAATGTGTAAATACATAAATGGAGGTGTATATTGATTTTCAAATATTCATACATTGCAAAATCCTATCATCTAAATGATATAAATGCTGAAGTTTATAGTGTTTATCTTATCGACAGTGCTGATTGTTTGATTTACACTTGTATAGGGCGTTTGATATCAAATATTAGAATGAAGAATTCCCGACTGATAAGATAGACGGCGGGAAAAAATTTAGGTGACAGAAGCGGAAGCTGGTGACCTAGTCTTAAAGGCATTTATCCTATCTCATTGCTAAAAAGGAACATATGTTATTTAAGATACCTAGAAAAATGCCATGTACTTGAAGCTTCTAGATATTTGTCATTTAAATTCTGCAAAGTTCGGCAGTGAAAGATTTAATGCATTTGGTTAACATATTAGCAACTAACTTGTGTGATTTTTGTTCAAAAAAGTTTTTTTTTTTTCAGTGTAAAACAATGGTTTACACACATTAGATGAGTAAAACATTTGACTTCAGTTTGAAATTAATTAAATGCCATAATTTGATCTTTTGAAAATGTTAGACGACTTAAAACACAAGTTAAACCTGAGGACGAAAAGTAGAAAGCAAAAACCATCAGTTTTAAAATCCTTAATACCTAAATGTTTTTATAGTTTGAATTTAGTTCGTTCTTTTTGATTCTCATTACTTATGTTGGGACTATGTACATTGTATAGCAAGTTATGCATTGGATGTTGTTTGAACTTGATGGATGGGATTTGAAATGTTGTCCCCAGATACATTTTTTTCTTTTTTTGTAAAACCAAACGGTACATGGCATTTTTTTAAAAATTTGAAATAATAAAGAGTTTTACTATACGGGCGGGTAGATGTTGAAATGATGATTAACAAGCTGTTAAACATCAAAATTATTTGTTTTTTGGTGGAAAGGCCCATGTTTGCCATTATGTTTGAAATAACATGATATCGTCCACTGATTATACCGTGCCACGCATCCGGGTGGTCCAATTTTCAATGACTCTTCGGCATAGATCCGGATGAAATTGAGCGATGGCCTCTATTATGCTCACCTTAGGGCATCGGTCGATTGTAGTTTATTCGCATAAACCTGTAACTTCAGGAAACCCCACAAGAAAAAGTACAAAAGCAAGACTTTGGTGTTCAATTCAAATCACCTCTACCATAGATAACCATACACTTAAATCGTTCGTGTAGAAGGTCAAATGCTTTTCAATCGTGGACCTTGACATGGTAATTTGGTATCAGTAACTAAATAATAAATACTAGTTTTGACAGATGTTACCAAAACAACATGGCCGCCAGAGGTCGCCAAAATCTACCACTTATATTGAAACGTGCGAAAATACAAAGTCTATATTTGCTAGGTTGCTAAGATCATTATAGTACGAGTAGAACTCTCCTTGATGAAGCCTACGTCTTTGATATTGAGAAGAAAATGTATAGAGCAGATGAGAAATGGATTTTTTCTCGTCCATGTAACTTCTGCAGAAATCGTTTGAGAATAATCCGAGCCTCATTGCATCCGGTTGTGGCAACTTTTACGGACCCGATGTTAATTTTGCTAAGAAATAAAAAAACACTTAGAGCGCTTTAGATCCAGCCAGATTTGGTTTGGGGCCAGACAAGAAGTGTCGATGTTTCTCCATCTAAGGTTTGTTCTCTTAATAGCATCTTGCTTCAGCATAAATTTGCATGGTTCGATGGATTAACCTGAATTTTCTCTCTAT
Source organism: Philhelius festivus (assembly GCA_963931855.1). Classification (NCBI taxonomy): domain Eukaryota; kingdom Metazoa; phylum Arthropoda; class Insecta; order Diptera; family Syrphidae; genus Philhelius; species Philhelius festivus. The sequence continues at coordinate 152,172,305 of OZ007555.1, forward strand.
TGCAAGAAAAAACGTAGAGTTGTTCCACTACCCTACAATTTACTCAAATGTCTCTATAACCAGGCAACTCTGTCTTCAAAGATGTGGAGAATCAGCCTCCAGTATCATTTATAAACAACTCAATCTTAGCTTGGGTCAAAATAATTATTAAAGAGATGAGATCTAAGCATTTTAAAGAAGAAGTCAAATAAAACGCTTAAATAGAACAGCAACCACTTACCTTCACCCAGACAATAGTAAAAGAGTGACCAATAAGAAAAAAAAAAGCTAGGCTTCAACTCAAGAAAGTGTAAATGAAGAAAAAGGACCAAGGAGTATACTGCGCAAATGTTTTTAGCCACCTGGCAAACTACCAGAAAAAAGTTCATTAAGACTTCTAGATCAAATCGGTGAGCTTAGCAGGATAGAAAAAACAGCCAATTGCCAGCCTAACAATATCCGAAGACCATTTAGACCACGAGATTACAACCGTACTTTAATTAGAGAAACAAGAACAAACGACAAACGGTTTAGCAAACTTCCCAAACATAGCAAAACAACCTAGACCTCAAAGGAAATAAAACCTTCCGAATAGACAACGAACTAGCTTCCCCGGAAAATTCCTAATACTGGATATTCCTAATAAAGCAGACTATTGGATTCTGAAGGGACATATACAAGTACGAGTATATTAGCTTTTGCTTTTGTAAAAACTACTGGTATGGTGTAGATAGTTTCAAGTCTGGATGGTAATCCAGTTGAATAAATGTCCCAACAATTGCTTTCTTTTGATGTTGACCGCTAGACCGATTTTCACTTGAATTTGGGTTTATTCGTTTGCAAGACTTCGGAGTACATAGCATACATGCAAAACAAAGGTTCATTGAGTTTTATATAATACAAGATGTCCACTTATTCGTCAAGGATATTATGGGATTACGATAATTGGGTATATTTTTCTAATAACAAAATAGTGCTACAGTATGGGTCTAAATCGAATGCTGACATAATTTTTCGAAGATTTATGAAAAGGCCTACTTTATTTTGCTCTGTTAATACGAATGATAGAAACTTCGTTTAGGACTTAATTTGTAGAAGATACACAAGACGTTAGCACTGCGCTTAAATAATGAAAATAAATTGTTGGGGAATTCACATATCCAATTTTTAACAGGTCTTTTTTTCTTGCACTCTTAAATTTTTTTTAATTTGAGGTTAATTGTCTCCAGAAATAAACATAATGTTTTACTATTTCTTTTTTAACAATAACAAAGTTTTTGTTAAAAAAACATAATTTCATTATTCCCAACCCAGAAAAATACAATACTGTTAAATCAGGAGATATTGCATGTAAGTCAGTGAACTGGTCCGTTTTTTCCTATCCAACGATTACTATATTCTCCATTTAGAAAATTATTAACCTCTCGACCATAGTGGGCTGGAACTCCATTATATTGGAAATATTATGAAGCTAGTTGAATCAGTGGTATGTTCCCCAATAGTAGTGCTGGTAAATCGTTTCGCAAAAACTCCAAACAGTTTGTAGAATTCAGCCTGGATAGTAGTTTGAAGGGGCCGATTAAATTGTTTCCTTTAACCTAATGCCATTACTTTTTCGCCATCGCGCCCTTTTAGTCTATGTTAGGTATGATGTTGATTGCCAGAACCTTCCTCAATACGGACAGACATTATGCCACATTATTCATTATTGTTTCAATTATAGGAGTACAAATCTTCAGTTCTTAGAAACGTGTCCAAAATCAAACTCCTTTTTTTTACCAAAAACAAAAAAACACTTTTTTTAAATTAACATATTTCAGGTTTTCCCAAGTATCATAAGATATAGGGTTTTTCCGCAAACTTTTCACTCAGTGTTATTTTTATTATTGTTACGTTCATTCAAAAAAATAATAACACGGTATGTTTATTATGCATTTTCTGGAGAAAATTAAGCCAAAAGTCAAAAAATGCGCATTAGCATGGGCAGGAAAAACGGCATATGCTACCCAAGAAACATTTTTATAATAAATGCTAAGAAAGCGCTTTCAAAGCTAATCTTAGAGCTCGTTTATTCGAAAACATACTATAGATACTATTGAATACGAAAATTTATTTAGATAGAACAATGAGTAAAGTAATAATTAATAGCCACGTTCAACGTGGGGTGATTTCAAAGTGCGATTTCATTTTTATCAGAAATGTTGATCTTGTACTTCAAAGTATTACAACTCCCTTCTAAAATAATTTGTTTTAAGTGGATAATGATTTTTTTTTATTTTAATTTTGAACTTGAGAAAATAATATTTATTTTTCTCGTGCACTTTTTTGAACAAAGCTTCTGTATTTTTCTTGATTCTTTTCAAAAAGCAGTCATCACAGCACTGTCAATAGTTTTCTTTTTCTGTTTTATAAAATTTCTTAAATGTTCGCCATTTTCTTAAACACGCATGAAGATATAGCTTTGTAACGAAGCGTTACAATACCTACATATCCTAATCACATTACCGAACAAAACGTTACGACACTAACGACCCCTAATCGTATTTCCGAGCGAAACGTTACGACACCTACATACCGCCCTATTAAATAATCATATTTCATATCCAGTGTGCATCCGGAGTCATGTGATTACCACTCAATTGGAATCACATACAATTTTGCAATTTATTTTTTTTTAGTTCACACTGACTCTTAGTTGCAGATTTGATAAGTCGAGGCTGGGAAAATGACAAAATCGTGTCTTTTATTCTCGTCTTCTGTGGATACCAAATTACCAATCTAGTGTATAGAGAGTTTAAGATCGGGCAGCAAACAAAAAACTTTTTATAAGGCGTTTCGGTGACAGAGAGGCATTGCCGTAATGCTGAAGCCTGAAGCTGATCTAAATGTTTTATAAAGTAGTAGGGTATTAGCTAGAGCTAGAGTAGAGCAAACTTTATTGTTATTAGGAGTATTAGCTAGAGTGGGGCAAGCTTAATTATTATTAGGAGTTTTATATATATTATTCACTAACCCAACCCGTTTTCTTCCTCTGATCTCCTCTTCAAGGTAGCTCATTGGCCAGGTTCTCTTTTTAGAGTTCCACCCGTTTATTTTCCTAGATTGCGTGCTAGGGACAAGGGTTTTCTATAAGAATTCCCGACCGTTTATTTCCTTTGGGTTCCTCTACCAGGCAGCTCACTAGACAGGTTCTCTCTTCGTTTGCCAAGAGCTACAATCTGTTTTGAAATAGAGAAAAAGCCTTGTATTTAACTGTCTCAGAACTATTGAAGAACATTTAAATAACATTTAGCTCCAACGCAACGATGTTACTTGGGTAGAAATTGGATATCTCAAGACCGAGATAATATATCATATTTGTTTGTACGCAATTACGAAGGCTGGTATTTCTCCTATAAATAAAGGCCTAAATGAAGTTTCTATCATTTGTACTAACAGCGCAATTACCGTTAAAATGGGTCAGGGTACACCAAAATAGGCCTTTTCCTAAATCCCCGATATATGATATAAAAATTGGAGATAGGCCCTTACTGTAAAACCATTTCTTCTAAGAATATACCCAAGAAACACGTCCTAAGATATTATGCACGGATTAAGGGACACCCTGTAGAATTCGCAAGCTCGCAAGTAGAAATCTTCAATTCCTTATTTTATCTGCTGCAAGTTTTCCCAAGTATCATCCGATCTATAGATTTGTCTGCAAACTTGTTATTGATTTTTATTTTTACTTCTGTTATATTCATTAAAAAAAATATATATCCATGACACCATATATCTATATTAAAATTAAACTATGTACAATGTACATAAACATATCAGAAATATTTTTCAATAAAATTGTTCGCATTTTTAAGCAGTGGTTAGCCGCTTCATAAATTCTTCTTCCCAATGAACAAATTGGTTTCGTGTTACTTTCCGGTAATTTTTGCATATTTTTCTATTGAACTTAAGCTTGATATCCAAATGAGTAACGCTACGATGGCGATGACTCGGAATTTACTATAACATTGTATTCAGAAATTGACTTGTTAGACAGTGTTATTCAATCGGAAGAACATGGCTTTGAATCAAGTCTAATAGCTCAATTGCATGTTAAATCATTAAAATTGCAACAACAATATAATTAGCGTAGTAACCCATATATTTCCATAATACCCCTATCATTAAATCCGTATCTATCATAAAAAAAAATTGATTCGGCTTCCGATCACACCCGCAACAAAGTGTGTTTAAAGAGCTATGTGTTCTCTGAAACAAATATTTCAAATGATTTCCTTAACTTGCCCCGAAGTCTTGGACTTGAGTCAGACAAAATTCATAAGTCATTAGTTTTCTGGAAAATAAACTTGAAAAACTACAAAGCCACGACAAATGTAAAGAAACATAAATTTTTATTAATATTTTTTTTTTTTTTTATTATTTGTTAAGATGACGTAAATATAATTTCAAACCATTGAGATTGTTCATGGACAAAGTTTATATCAGCACATTGTTTGTTTTTGCGATTAATTAGATGAATTCAACAATTGATCGCATGGCACAAGGGGGTTTCTGGAAAAAGTATAAAAAAAATATAATATTGCATTGGTTTTGTATGAAAACGATAATTAATTGTTTTTTAGTTTATTATTAGGAATTTTAGTAAAAATATAAAAACTTACTTATCTGAAGCTATGAAGAATATATTTTTCGGAACTTCTTTTAAACCTGAATTGGCACAAATTAACTTGGCCGCTGTGACTTTCTTCATTTTGCTATCGAACGAAACAGGATCAGCAACGAGATTGTGATGCCATTGACGGATTTTCGAAAACTGTTCACCTGTGCCAATGAAACAAAAACAAATCGAAATATTAAAAAATGATTACATTTTGGGTTGAGGGCAGTTGTTTATCTTAAAGTGTTCCATATACAGGTGCCACAAAAGGCATCATTTGTTTTTGAATAAAATGTGTGGTTCTTATTACATGTGGCGATTCCTTCCTTCTTACATTTAAGGGTTCCAATAAAAAGACGTAGTAGAGGAATATTCTAGCAGTTACTATTTAGCGAATGGAAATTACTTAGATTTTCAGATTAACTGACCGTCTAGCACTTGATCCGAAACGAACTGGTACTTATGCAAAGTTTATCAAGTAAAGGTGAGAATACATCAGAGCTTGATCAAAGTCAGTCATGAAAGATTGTCAAAAACTTTTTAGGCCGGGTGTTTCTGAGAAAATCCAAAAAAATACTAACAGAACGCAACTGCTTATCCATGTCCATCGACATATCTAATTTGTGCTCGATTAAAAAGGTAAAAGAGGAAATGCAGTAAATCCATTGATACTGAAGGGAGGGTATGTAACTTGGATTCCAAATTCGTGTAGTGCAACTAAAGAAAGAATCTCTAAATTTAACAGTACGTCCGAAGTTGTGCTGAAATGTAAACTGATGGAAATTCCCTGGTATTATAGTTGAATTGTTTAAGGGTAGGAATGCAACTCGCTATTTCACTAGAACACTTTTGTTAAAAATAACGGTAATTTAATGAAAGACAAGCAACATTTCGCTAGTGCTCAAGGGATTCAAATATTTCTGTTATAGTTCCATCATCTATCATTAAAGCTCTGGCTCTAAAGAGTGGACAGTTATCTTTAGTTTTAATCCAAATATCTATAAATAATGGCTTGCCAGCTGAGCTTTTCAAAGCAGGTCGGGATGACTTGGTAGGGAGCATGCAAACCCAAACCCAAACGAAACCCATCTCAAAAATTTGGTCGGATGAAAGTATGCCATAGTGTGCCTCAACCACAAGAAAGGAGATGCTCTGACGTGTGCCAATTACAGAGGTATAAGTCTGTGTGAGCGCCTAAAACCGTTTGTCAACGAGGTGATCGGCCCCTATCAGTGTGGTCTTAGACCCGGCAAATCGACCCTGGATCAGATGTTCACACTCCGACAGATTTTGGAAAAAAAAAACAGGAGTTCCAAATCGATACACACCACCTTCTTATCGATTTCTAAGTCGCGTATGATAGCGTGGACAGAGAACAACTATATAGAGCCATGTCTCATCTCGGAATCCCTGCCAAGCTCGTCCGCTTATGCAGGATGACGATGGAGAAATCTCGCTGCTCCGTCAAGGTCGGTAAGAACACCACCGAACCCTTTGATGTCGAGAAAAGCCTGAGGCAAGGCGACGCGCTATCATGCAACCTATTTAACATCGCTCTTGAAGCAATTGTACGAAACTCAAACGTCAACTATAGAGGTACAATTTTTCAAAAGTCAGTTCAACTGCTTGCTTATGCGGTTGATATTGATATCATTGGGAGGACGAAGCGAGCTGTTACAGGGGCGTTTGCAAGTATTGAACTGGAGGCGGCGAAAATGGGTTTGGCTCTTAATGAGGACAAGACGAAGTATATACTACCATCGAGAAAGGAATCTCAACATCATCGACTCGGGCAAAACGTCACGATGGATAGGTATAACTTCCACTTTTACATAGCAAAATGTAAATGTCTAAGACCCTCATCATCCCGGTCCTGCTGTATGAGGCAGAAGCATGGACACTGTCTAAAACGGATGAAAATCTGCTTGGGTGCTTTAAAAGAAAAGTTCTTCGTTTGATCTTCGGTCCAGTCTGTATCGATGGAGTATGGAGGAGAAGGTTCAAAAACGAGCTGTACAGGCTTTACAGCGAAGTTGACCTAGTCAAGAAGCTGAAAATACAACGGCTGAAATGGCTGGGACATTAGGAGCGTATGGACACCGACGCACCAGCCCGTCGAATCTTCGAATCCACCCTTGATGGTCTGTGCAGCAGAGGAAGACCCCACCTCAGGTCGCGCGCACAAGTGGAGAGCGACTTCAACCAACTTGGAGTGCGTAACTGGAGGCAGCTAGCTAGGGACCGATCTAGCTGTAGGGGCTTGTTGGTTGAGGCCGTAGTCCACCCTGGACTGTCAGCGCCATCTAAAATGAAGTAAGTAATCTATAAATACTCGTAACTTTATATTTTGGTCAGAGAATGACCGCTTCCGAAACCATTTTTGACTGAATATACCTTTATCATAGGACTTTTAATTAATGGGATTAATTTTTTTTATAATTAGGGCGCAATCAAGGATTTACTACTAACCTTAAAATGATTATCACAGTACGAGCGTTAGAGGAAGTTTTTAAAAGGGGATACCGATGCACATTAGTGTTAAATTTCTGAATATTATAATGGGAAGGAAACATAGAGCTGAGTAGAGCATTCCACATTCGTGTAGTCCGGTTGAAAAAATAATCTCTGTATTTCACATTAAGGTTCAGTATTATGGTTGAATTGTTTAAGGGGAGGAACGCAACTGGCTATTTCGATAGAAGAATAGAAATAACGGTAATATACAGAAAGACAGGAAACATTTCGGCGGTGCTCGAGAGATGTAAATTTTTTTGATATATTTCTTTCACCTATCAGTTTTAGAGGTCTTTTTTTAGATTCTATCTAAGAGACTCAAGTCGGTTATTGGAGCACCTGTCCAGATATGGGTATTGTAATGGAGTTTTGGATTAATATATTTTTTATAGATTATAGCCCGATCAGAAGGGATAAACAATTTCTTGCAACGTCGAAGGAAACCTAAGCACTTAGCAGGGTTTTTGGTGACGTTGACGTCATTCCACACAAAGTGGTTTGTGATGCACATACCGAGAACTGAAGGCTGTTTTCTCAATGCAAGTGCCGCTCCTGGATAGCGCGATGAGTTCCGCTTCAACAACAGACGTCATTGAGTTTTTGAAGCATTAAATTCTACACGTTTTATTTTACAATCAGAAAGAGATCAGAATTTAATGAGCTAATCATACGCTGCCGTTTTAGATCCACAACCGAAAAACATGCATCTAGAAACGAATATGAGAGACCGACGCGACGGTACTGTCATCAGGATAACAATTTAATAGATTAGAAGTTTCAGACAAAATATCATTGATGAAAATCAGAAAGAGGGTCGGAGACAAAATGGAGCCCTGTGGCACACCAGCATTTATTTCATGAATTTCAGACTTCAAACCATCTAATACGTACAACCAGTGGCGTAGCGTAGGGGGGGGCGGTGGGGGCGGTCCGCCCGGGCGGCAGGCCTAGGGGGGCGGCAAAATGTCGCCGGTGATGCGAGTACAGTAGAAATCATATGTTTTATGAAAGATCGTTTGACAAGTCAACAAACAACAATGATGTAAATTTGAAATTTGCCACCCTATCTGTGGTTCGTCGTTGACCGCTCTCGGCTGATTTTCGTGAATTCGTAGATGGTGAGTAGGGCCGTAAGAGTGCATTCCGTATTGTCACGCGACTCGCGAAATTAAAACAAAACGTTCCGAAACTCTCGCGAAACTGAAAGGGAGTGTTCCGAAACATATGATATGCATATGCGAGATATGATAAGATAACTAGGATTCGACGCACGGAAACCTTATTCTAGTCTCAGCCAGCTCAATGTTTTTGCTCTCTTCCGCATCACAGAAAGTTATTTCGATTGTGTTGCTTATAGTTTAAATACTGTTGAATCTTCTAAAACTAAACACTTAGTACTTCACTCAACCTTTGAACTTGTTTTTGAAAATGAAAAGAATTAAAGGAAGCGGCGCGGAATACCGCAAGAAAAAGGCTAAGAAAGAAGCAGACGCGAAATATTTCAGTTCTAGTTCTGGTTCAAAAGCTACGTTAACGTCTTCGGTGGCATCCAGCAGCAGCAGAAGTGATTCCAATGTAAGTAAGATTCCTCCATCTACAATCGTGAGTGGCCTAGAATTGTCCTCCGGCCAATATTCATGGGAATGCATAACTTATTTTACAGGCAGAAGAAGAAGTCGTGCAGACGAATTCGACTCACCAGAAGTACCTCAAGCATCTAGTCACAAGCCTGCAGAAGAAGTGAACCTCGTGAAGCTGTAAAGACGCTTAAAAATAAGTTTGTGGAAGTTCTTGAGGTACTGGAAGAATTGACGGAAGACTGGCTCTTCTTCTGACAGTCATGCAGTCATTCAACTTCCTTACTTTTCTTGGCTTTTGAGCTGCAGAGCTACCTGAAGAAGATGACGCACAGATTTACCTGCAGCAACGTGGACTGAGTGTGGATAAGTGTTCTCAGAAACTCTGCGTTTTAAAAGCTCTCCTAGTGGAGAGCAGAGACCGTTTCTTCCAAGCCGCAATCGACTTTTCTAAGACTCTTTGGAAAAAACTCGGAATCGAACTCAAAACGAGAAGAATTCGCAGGAAAATAAATAAAAGATACTTCATTGATGTCCCGAAATTTAATTTTAATTTAGTATTGAATGGGGGCGGCAAAATGGGTCTCCCGCCCCGGGCGCCGAGATAGTACGCTACGCCACTGCGTACAACTTGTATTGAACGGTTTGAAATGTAGTTTCTATCATCTTAATATCAACTTTCAACAAAATTTATAAAAAATTTATAAAAATCTCGAATTCATCTCCTTACAAATGCATCACTTAAGAGTTTGCCAATGAAAATTTCTCAACTTTGGCAGGTACTCGGGCCACATTGTTGAAGCTGTCATTTAATAAGTCTGTCTTACAAAATCAAAATGGAGAGTTATAGCATTCGACAACATGTGCAAATGATTAAATTGTTTTACGAAATTAAGTATTTTTTCGATAATTGTCCTTCAGAGAGGTGTTTCCTCATGCTTGGTGGATAAATTCAAGTCGACCGGTTCAGTGAACAATTCACCAAAACCCGTACGTCAACGAATTGCAAGATCTGACAATCTGAAGCAGTCAATTCTGCGACGCGCACAAGAAATTGGCCTATTGCAGACCACAATGTTGGCGAATGTTGCGTCATGACTTGGGCCTTCACCCGAATAAATTTAAATTAACCTAGCAACTCAGAGTTAACGACGAAAGACATCGACGTGTGTTCGATGACGTGGCTCTCGATCAGTTGGAAGTTAATCCCAATTTTGGTCGAAAAATCATATTCAGCTTATTTCTGGATGAATGGGTTCGTGTATAAGCTAAATTGTCGAATTTCGGAAGATCACAATCCCAACGAGAAAAATCGAATTGCAATGCATCCGGAGAAAGTCATTGTTTGGTGTGGATTTCAGTCTGACGGTACATCAATCCATACTTCTTTGAGATCGACGTTGGCCAGACCACCACCGTCTGGATCGTCTATGAATCTTTATCGCTCGATGACTACCAATTTCTTCTGACCCAAATTGGATGATATGGATACTGACGGAATGCGATCTCAACAGGGAACCACGTTACGTGCCATATAGCCAGCGCCGAACGAGCATGATGGTTATCTCACTCTGAAACTTTGTGAATTGGCCAACGAGATCGTGTGATTCGACCCCGTTAGAGTTCTTCTTGTCGAGTTGTCTTAAGTCACAGGTCTATACCAATAAACTACAAGCCACCACTGCACTGAAAGCCAACATATTCAATGCCATTGGTCAAATCCAGACCGATTAATGCGCCAGAGTTATGGAAAATTGCCCCGCTACTCAGCAAAGCCACGGTGGACTTAAATGACCTTATATTATACACATAATGGCATACATAGGTCTTTTAAGTAAATGCAAAAATTTAATGATATCCTACCCACATTTAAAATTATTCAACTTAAAGATAGAAATCGTTTGTGGAAAACCTTTTAGGAGCTCATAACATAATTTGTTACATGTATATAAATACGTAAATTTACTTATATCTACGTACTGTTATTAAGTAGTTGTTAAGGTACAAATATATCTTAAAGGAAATCAATACCTAAAATCAATTATTCAGTGATGAGTTATAAACCAACTTGAGTGCACTGATAATTTCGATTAATCAAGAAAATTAAATTACAAGTGATAGTTTTGAATGGTATACAAAAGTTTGCTATTACACAATGAGACAAATGATAATTGGTTATTCAAATGATAAACCACATTCAAATTAGCTTTTATAGCTCGACTACTCTCGAATTAAATGTATACACCTTGTCTTAGCAAGACCTGTCCCAAGTTTGTTACAAATATTTTACTTTAAGCTGCATGACTGTAACCACATAGACATTTAAACCTAAGTCAATTAGATTTAACTACCATTATAGTTGAATTTTTGATTGGTATAATTTAGAATTTATGTTCTCTACTGTATCAACTTATATAATTTTGATTGTCAAAAAAAAAAATAAAACTTGAGTTATTATCTCATTAGAGTAAGATCCACATAAAATCGCAACACTTAGGAAAATAAACGGCTTAGTATCTATCAAATAAAGTTTGCAAGATTTTTTTTGTCTTCTAATTAAAACAACTTAAAGACACTTCCGGAACGGTAGTGGCGACGTACTTAGCTTTGAAGTATATATAACCTAGTAGAAGTAAAGAATTTTGATCTGTGCAAAACAATCCTTGTTATTTTAAAGGCTTTCCACGCAATTAAACTTCTTTTTATGATTATTCTCACATCGTCTTTTTGAAAGTGTTTATTTTATGGATAACAATAAAGAAAAATCACTTCTGCTATTCAATCTGTCCCTCTGCCTGCATGTGTCTAAGCCATTAAAGCGATAAATTAAATACATATTAAATAATTCAGGAAGCATCTAAAAAGTACCTATACAAACAAATATTTTTCAAGTGTATCTACTTCTTCCTGTGAGGAAATCATCAAAGAGTATTCCTTGTCATGGAAAGTGCTTCTTATCTTAGCCGTTCGTATTCTACAGAACATTGTAGATAGGAGATGTGCGGCTAAAGAACGAATCTCTGTACTTATAATTACTTCTGATATTAGAAGGGTAAACTGTTGAACATTTCCCAACAGTTCTAGATCTACATTCGAAGGACAAGGACGTGAATCTGAAAGGAATATGAAAAGCTGATAGTGGTCTTGTCAGAAAAACAATTTAATCGATTTGAAGTTTCTGACAGAAGATCATTCATTAAAATAGAGAAAGAGAGTCGTATACAAAGTGGAGCCCTGGGGCACACCAGTATTTATTTTATTAATAACAGGCTTGAAACCATACCTACAATAGGCTTGTATAAAGAAAGAAGGGATGTAATTGAGTCGATAGTTTGAGGGCGAAGAAGATTTTCCTTTTTTAGGGACCAGCTGGACAAATGCAGTTTTTCATCCACAAAGACCGGTGAAGTAGAACAAATGGAAAAGATTATGCAATATTTTCGCCAGTGGGGAAGAATAATGAGAGTGATGTTATATTATTAGTGCATACTCTCTCTAAAGAGCTGACATAAGGTTTGTAGAAGTAGAATTCCGTACGTCTGTACTATCTTTGGAATATTGTAGTATTTTTTGCCTTTATTGTTGATCATGCAAAAACTGGTTTATTCAGATATGATCGTTACAGCTCTTTCAAGCTTGTTTGTTTTGCCGGGTTGTTCAGTTATGCTGGATTTATAACATCGAAAACTTACTTTTTTAACCTTAATAACCACCTTACAGCTCGAGTCAAACCAAAAATTCTCTTTCAGTTTGATAACTTTTTACATTCCCCAAAGAATTAGATTTGTAATCAAACCTAAACTGAAATCAATTGCACTATCAAGGAAGCATATTAAGCAGTTTAAGTTTCTGAAGAAATCTATAAGACAATCCCAGTTTTCTTTCTCGTAATATTAAAACAAATCTAACTGATGAGCCCAACTGTCGTGCCCGGGCGAAACGCATTTGGACTAAAGGTATAAAAAACTTTCAATTGATTGAAACAAATGGTTTTACTAAGGCAATTGGACTGCACTACGAAAGTTCAAAAATGTGCTATAAAAATTGGTGAGACCTCGTTACAGTTCTTATGCCGGCGGGTTTTCCAGATCGTAATGGTATTATTACCATGGGTATAAAAACTCCAAAAACAAATGAAGTTTAGAATTCGTTCAAATTCGTCTTTTGCAAGAATTCTCTTCTGTGGGGTAAAGCGTTGATCTTGCTTTCATTACGAATAAACGTAATAATTTGCAAAGAAAGAAACTTAAAGTCCAATAAATGAGGAAAACAGCTAATGTGCTACGTGAAGTGGTCGATCATTAAGCCAAAAAACGTCGCAACAAAAAGAAAAAGCACGATCAACTCTGCTTTACTGCTCCAAGCAAGAAGCTAAATATTCTGAAGAATAGTTCATCATTTTGGTAGCTCGTCTGCTTTCTAACAAAGTCGCAGATAGGATATCTGAAAGTCATTGCCTGAGCAACTTCATATTACAATCGAAACGACCCCAAAATCAATGAAATTGAGGAAGATTTTTCAGTCCTTACGAGAGGATCCAGGAAGTAAATGACGACAGTTTTCTTCTATTCAAAACTCCCATTAAAGAATCGTACGCAGAAGGAAAGGAACTTCTATTTTAAGATTTTTAATTCAATTCATCTTAATAGAAATGATCAAAATGATTGTCAGTTAAGTGTAATTAAATTCGGTCAAACAAAATTTTACTCAAAATTCGCTACCTTTCCAATTGAAGCGGGTAGATTTTGGCGCCCATGTTGGTTTGCAAACATTCAAAAAAATCTTCCTTTATGGTTCAATTACTGTTGCCAAGTTACTATGGGAAGCTACAGGATTCAACACCTCTTCCAAATGATGAAACTTTATTATCAAAATAAGTGTCCGTTAGTAGAAACGTTTCGCGCGTTGCGCCCATTTTAAGGTAGACATGGTGGCCATTTACAGTTGAATCTACAACGTTTGGTAGCCAAATTTCAGACGACCGGTTTGGTAATCAATCAGACAACAATCAGACGTCAAAGAAATGCAAGGTTGACAGCGGAAGCGGAGGCAGTGGATTTCACATCGTGCACAAGAACTCGGCCTTTCGCAGACTTCAACTTGGCGAATTTTTTGCCGGGAATCAGATGGGACTGACCCAGGATCCCAAAGCTCATGAGCATAGGAAACTTTTTTTTTCGGTGACTGCGTTTCGGAGCGTTTGGAATGAGATCCCAATTTTGGCCGAAAAATCATCTTTAGTGGCGAGAAGCATTTTTGGATAAATGGCTGTGTTAAGAAGCAAAATTTCCGTTAAAGGGATGACACTAACCCACCCAACAATGCATCCTCAAAAAGCTAGATTTTGGACCGGCTGCGTCATTGATCCGTACTTTTTAGAAAACGACGTGGATGAGGCCGTATCAGTAGCGAAGACTTTTGAAAGATGATAACCAATTTTGTATGGCCCAAATTGAGCCATATGGACCAAAATAGCATCTGGTTCCAGAAGGACGGGGGGGGGGGGTGATACGTGCCACAAAGCGAACGCCACGATTGACATTTTGTATGAACGATTTAGGGGAAAGGTTATGTCTGGCAGAGGTGACGTGAATAGGCCACCAAGGTCATGGGACCTCAAGATTTTTTTGTGTAGGGTTTCCTGAAGTCGTAGGTCCCTGCGAATAAACCGCAATCGAACGATGATCTTAAGGTGAATATAACATAGGCCATCGCTCAAAATTCAGCCAGATCTATGCCGTAAAGTCATTAAAAATCCGACCAATTATTATGTAGATTTCACAACTCTACTCTCAGCTTCTTATACTCGTTCTCAAATACACGTCCATTTCCTGTGGGAGTGAAATTGCAACGGTACCGTATGATTAGCTCCTTAAACTCCGATCTTTAGAGCTTTATTAAATGGGGTATAAGAAATCGTGTGGAGTTTTATGCTTCGAAAACTCGTTAAAGCCAAATTTACCCCCTATGCTATTGTCCTTGAATGGCACTTACATCGAAGTAACCCAAAAGCTCTCAGTACTTGTTACGTTAGTCAACGACGCCACGATCTTCGTTGGAATGACCACATTCTTGAGACCGCTAAGAATACTGCTTAATGTTTAGGATTTCTTTATCGATGTAGGAAAATTTTCACCCCTTTTAATCTGGCTTTTATTTATGAGGTGCTTAAACGTCCAAGACCCGAGTATAACTCACATTTTTGGGCAGAACAAATTTCTATCCACTTATTGGATAGAAATCAGAACAGAGCGTTAAAACTTTTAGAAAATACAGCTATCATAAGTTCGTTCCTATCTCTTGAAGGTTTTATATATGTCCAGTTTTATCGCTTTTTTTACTAGCAATGTTCACTCGAAGTAGCCAGTTGCATTCTTCCTCTCAATCGTATCGTCAAAGGTAGAGATTCGTGTTTTAGTTGCACAACTCGATTATGGAATAATTTACACGACACAGTTTCATATATCATTTCAATTTGCAAACATTCAAGATCAATTTTCATCGACAACTCCTCCCCCCCCCCCCCCCCCCCGCCCTCCTAATTTCCACATCGCCAGTGCTGTGTTTAACATTAAAAGGATCCCTAATAATCCCTTGAGCGCCAGAAATATGTAAAAGTAGAGCAGCTGTCAAATAATAGGTCCGCCATCAACGCCATCTATTAAAAGCAATCCAAAATGGCTATAAAAAAGCATCCAGCTTGTTATTTGGATTTTTCCGATTTTTTTTTCATAAACCACTCCAGTATTGAGACAAGCAATCTCTCTTTTTTAGTGTTTTAGGTCAGTAAATTATATCAAGAAGAGCAAATACGAGTATGTACAAGTCTCTTGAGACAAATCGTACAAAACTGAAACCCATGACAGGAAGGCACAATTGAGTAAACGCATACATTTTTTAAGAAGTCACACAAAATGCGATTTGTCAGAACTTAGTTTCATATGCAATGGAGTTTGTCCGCCACTGAAAAATACTACCCTTGCGTGGCATGGGGCTCTATAAAACTTCCAATATAAAAAGATTAATTCAAAAACATTTAGAAAATAGTGAATCAGCCCAAAAACATAAATGTTAAAAAAAGAGCCAAGTTCTTCTATACAAAAACCTTTGTGTAACAAGTCAGCCGTGAAAAGTACTGAGATCTAAAAGTACGCCAAGTTCTTACTTCATGAAGGTTTAATACCGAATATTTAAAGTAGAATAATATTGAAACAGCTACAATGTAATAGAGAAATTTTATTATTTAATGACTACTGACTAAAATTTGATGGGCTTACTGGTCAAGTTTTCAAAACCTTTTGAATTGGGCATAAGAAAAAACTTGCCAAGTAAGCCCATCAAATTTTAGTCAGTAGTCATTAAATAATAAAATTTCTCTATTACATTGTAGCTGTTTCAATATTATTCTACTTTAAATATTCGGTATTAAACCTTCATGAAGTAAGAACTTGGCGTACTTTTAGATCTCAGTACTTTTCACGGCTGACTTGTTACACAAAGGTTTTTGTATAGAAGAACTTGGCTCTTTTTTTAACATTTATGTTTTTGGGCTGATCTCACTCCTTTTTGCAAAGATTTTGATATTTTGCCATGTCAAAATCTCGAAAGATACGGAAGGATAGAAGGGTGGACTCTACCTACTAAAATCAACTTAGTTTATAGCTTCCTATTTCTTTTGGTATATTTTCTTTTTGTTAATGGTTGTTTTGATTTGCGCTTCAATTATTTCTTCTTATCCTGGCAAGATACCTAACACTAACAAATCTACCTTAATTACAGCACTCGGAAGTGTTCCATATAAATTAAACATTTTCTCAGAAAGTGGGCGGATACCACGCCCATGAATGGAAAACCTCGATTTTTATTTTTGGTCCTTTATATGCGATTTTAGCCCTACCGTTCTTCCAAATTTTATTGTTCTACTCCAATCAGAAGTGCGCTATATATAATTTACATCAGTTCTGAGGAAGTGGGCGGATACCACGCCCCTGAATGGAAAACCGCTAATTTTATATTTTTTTTCTTTGTATGCAATTTAAGCCCTACCACTTTAACAAATTTCATCGTTTCACAGCAGTCGGAAGTGCTCCAATCAACCAACACCAATTCGGAGAAAGTGGGCGGATACCACGCCCCCTGAAGGGAAAACCTTGGTGTTTAGTTTTGGTTCTTTATATGCAATATATGCCCTACCACTTTACCAAATTTCATCGTTTTACAGCAGTCGGAAGTGCTCCATTCAACCAACACCAATTCGGAGAAAGTGGGCGGATACCACGCCCCCTGAATGGAAAATTTCAAATTTTCGATTTTTTCGTCTAGTTGGATGACAAGACCTACCGTTGTGCAAAATTACAAGATTCTACGATGTCGGGAAGTGCTCCATAATTTTAATGATCTGTCAGTCAGTCAGTCAGTTAGTCAGTCAGTCAGTCAGTTACGGTTTTTGTGATTTTTGAGGCTTTATATCTCAGGAACCGCTTATGCCAGAAAATTGATATTTGGTGAGGCGCCTGTGCCTGACTAGCTTAGCATATATTCGGAGTTTTAAGTTTCTGACTTCATTGGTACTAAAAATAGGAAGGGGTCAAAAATCGCCTGAGTTTGTTCCTGTAAAAAGGGTGTAGTGCCAGAACTTGGCTGGGCACTACCGTGCCCTTTGATTTGTCTCGAATGTACCTTTTCCAGCTTTTGATGAATATGTGCCGAAATATTGTTTTGTATTCTTGCCTTAATGATGTGCTTAATGTAAGCTACACTTTTACTTATTTAAAAAGTTATCTCAAATTGATAAAGTTGGTTGCCACATACGTCCGGTCTTAATCAAATTTTTCCTTGCTTGCATGATTGTTCTGCCTCCTGACATATGACATAACTAAACCTATATACGTTTCTTCTTTTGCTGACACAAGAGACTATTCTCTATATCCCAAATACCGCCAATAAGCAAGACTTCTCAAATTTGCACTAAACTTTATAATAGAATATTGTGAAAATGGTGGGAGACTTTATGGCAGTCATGGTAGAAACAATATTTGAAAGGAAAAACCTGACCATTTTATTTAAATTTAATGATAACTCAAACTATAGCTTCTTTAATCAGCCTTTGTGCATTTGCATTTCTTGAGAAATTATTTTAATTAACATGAGAGTATTGACACATTTTCAACAATCGTACTTTCAAGCTATGGGTTCATCAAATCCTACCATTTTACCCTTTCATGAATCAACTCAGGCGCTGTAAACTAGATGTCTATCTTTTTGTATGCAAACGTATTTGCCTGTCATCCGCAACAAAACATGCAACATTTTGTTGCTTTTTCTATTTCCTCACATTATTTGCTGCCTTTCGACAGCAACTTTGACACGAATCAAATAAGACACAAGCAAAAACTCAATGTCACACAAAAGTAAGTAAATTTTAGAAACACACGTAAGATACACACACACAAGATACATACTACTAGTAGTGCTTGAAGTGTAAACAATTTAATTTAGTCTCTAAGTAAGTAATTTGACTATAGTTACTCAACAAAAAAAAAAAATAAAACAAGACCAACAAAATAGCCCAAGCGCGAAGTCTAACTTACCCAAAATACAGGTGAATGTCGGTCCAACAGTTGAGCCATTAGCAGGTATCTCAGAAATTCCCCCAACAATCAGATCGACATCGAACACATGTTCGTAGACGGACTTTAATTTCGTTATTTCCTGCAAAATAAAATTTACGATTAATTTATTAGACCTAACCAAACTATCCGTGCGAGAATAAGAGGAATGTGATTAATTGCTGAGCGTTTGACAGTGGGGCACTATAGCTTCTTATTTTTGTAAAGAGAAAAGAAAATAAAGTTGATAATATGGTATTCATTTTGGTCTTAATTATGGGAGCATTTCAAGAACTCCAACAGATAGGAAGAAAGAGTTTGCAAGGAGGTTAAGGAGAAAGTTATTCGGCCCTAGCGAGGTATCTGTTCGGAGCGGAAAACTGTTCGCAACGCACACTTCGTCGGAGGTTCAAATTGCTTTTGAAGTATCCTATCGGAAAGAATAATAATACACAAATAGGTTGGCTAAATTTGTTACGCGAAGAATTTGTGTCGGACGAAATCGGAAAAACATTAAGCATTAAGCTGTCAGAAATTTCAAAAATAAAACACTTGATCGCACTTTAACGCAGTTCGCCGGGTGCGTTAAAATAATGTCGGAGAAAAATTCTGAACAGCTGTTCGGAAGAATACCTCGAAGCAAAAATCCTCCGAATCGTACAAAATCGGAGAATTTTCCGCTCCGAACGGATACCTCGCTAGGGCCGATTATGAACATTTTGTAAACCTCCCACTAATTCTAAGAGAGCTCAGAAGAAGTGATGAAAAGTATCTTTACAAATCTCAAAAAAATTGTAAGTAAGTTGTAACGAAGCGTTCCATGATACACAATTTTCTACAATACTTTCGCAGCTGACATCTCTGTTTTTCTGATTAAAAAGCAAATATTCAAAAATATTCAGTTTTGACGAAAATATAGCATAATATGAACTGTTTTGACAGACGAAAAACACCAGTCGCTAGGCAAGATTCCGTCTTGGTCAATATAAATTGATTGCCACCAGGGAATTTGTACATGTTGATCTACCAGAGCGTTGTACCTGTCGATCTACCAGAACATTTCGCCTGCTGTTTGTCACTAGGGGCTTTATGGCTGCTAATCTACCAGAGCTTTTTTGGTTGTTGGCTGATGTGCCAGAGCGTTTAGCCTGGTGTTTTGAAAGTGCCATCAGGGGCCTAGTACCCATCCACCGTTGCCAGTTTTCCCGATACCAGAACATCAGTAGCAAATTCCAGTTAAGTAAACCATCAGACTAAAATCCCGAAACGCATATCTCATCAGAAACCAGATTTCGAGACTGAAACACGAAGTACAAGAATATCCCTAAACCAAAACTTCGTTTACCAAAAAAGATCCATCTTTGAAGTATTTGAATTATTTTGAAACATCTATTTTCTCAACCAGAGTTTTGGTGTGGCTTATGGCTGTATAGCCAGTTTTTGTTTTTCTACTTCGTTTGATTAAAAATTAATTTTTATTAGACTTGCTGCTAATCATATTAACATATCAATAATTTCAATATTTTTTAAATCACGAGTAAATGTATAACTTCTATTTTGATAAATTCATGACTGTACTACATATTTTTAAGTAGCATACATTTAGAAAAAAATGTTTTTGAATTTATTCCGAATTTTTCATGCAGTATACCCCACTGTGCTCTGCAGCTCTGCTTGATACGTTCATTAATTTGTTGCAATTACCACTGTGGCTGACATAATTGAACATTTTTTCAAGGTTTCACACTTTATTTGAAATTTTTGTCCATTAATTAGACACTCTTGGGATGGTTATAAATCATAATTACAATTGGTGATACTTACTGCTTGAGCTATGTAATTATTTAAGTCATCCCAGGTGGCAATTGACCGACCTTCACATTGTTCCAGATATTTCACATATCCCTGCAGACCATGATCACGACCACGTTGAATATCAAATGCTAAGACATTCGGACGGCTGGGTACACGAGCTTTGGTGAATTCTTCAATTAGCTGAAATGAAAAAAGAAGAATGCGTAGGTTTTCTGTAAATATAACATTAAACATGCAAATTTTATAAGCATAGTTTTTATTATTTGTGAGTGAATAATTAAATCAATCCAAGTGTCAACAAAAATTTAAAATTTCACACATAATTAAAAGAAAATTTCTTTTGGTTTTTAAAATTGATTGGTTAGTTACCACAGCAATCCAGAAGATACTATTTATACGGAGAGATATGATGAAAAGCAATAATTTCACATTAATTTTGACAGCTGTGATAAAAGATTGCACATGTAAGAATGCGGATTCATTTCACACCGCCGAAGAAGATTGAAGAATTCGTCTCCTTCCCGAGAAGCTTTTCCTTAGATGAAAATTTTACATAATCTTTGGTTCCAACGTTCATCTACAATGACAACCCAAAAACTAGCTCTTCAGATATGGCAAATGTACCAACAGATCATTTTTCTACTAGCTCTATGTTGCCTGACAGCAACATTGCCTCTTCTATACTTGAGAACGTAAATCATTCAATGGGACAGGCATATTTCGGCACTCGTACAGTTGCACAGAGCCTGCTAGTCCTGATGGTATATCTTTCATTCTTCTGAAGAAGAATGAAAGATATACCATTAAGTTGCTTCTTTCCAAGATCGCCAATCAATCCACAGCTCAAGAAATACTTGTATCTTGAAGATCGAGAACTTCTGACGGCCTTCACAGCAATCGTTGCACTGGTGATCTGGTGGCATATCTCACCCAAGAGTGAAAATAATCCCTACATTGTTTTGGAGAAAGTAGGAATATTGTGCTTGATATTTCTATGGCATTTGATAGAGTCTGGCACTAGGCACTATTATCAAAAATGCGTGCGTTTGTTATCAACGAAACCGTTATTCTATGGATTAGAAATAACCTTCTACGAGTAAATCGTTCAATACATGTCGTATTGGGCGGTTTCAAGTCTGATCTTCCAAGTCTGATCTTCAAAAAATTAATGCTGGTGTTCGCCCGGGGTAGACTTTACGACTTTTCCCTCAGCTTCCCACACTCGTTCTCGAAATTACATCCATCTCATTTGGAAGTGGAATTTCAACGGTATCATATGATTAGCCCATTAAACTCCGATCTTTACATCAGCATTGTTAAATGGGGAATAAGAATCCGTTTGGAGTTTAATACTTCGAAAACTCTATGCTGCCTACTGTGGTTGAAGCAAAATGTACCCCTTATGCCATTGTCCTTGAGTGGCACTTGCATCGAAGAATCGTCTTTTGGTTTAACGTGAGTACCAGGCGATTACCGGCTCTACCCCACGGAAGGCCTACCTCCATCGGAGTCAGATTGGGTCCTGACCATTAACCCCGACATAGGTGAAGCCATCTCGGTCGCAAAGTTGTGACATGTTGCAGGCATGAACACACCTCTTGCTTAGGAGGCGAGGTCTATCTAACACATCTTGAATCCAGGCACGCCTGGAAAACATGTGTCTCCGCATTCGGAATAAACCAAGCCACCACGATACTCCCACTAGGGGGCCTACCTTATAGATAGTCTGAGAAAGAGAGCACCCACGCGACAGCTGCACCTCACTATCCGAAGATAGAATAGGAGAGCCAGAAGACGTACGCTATAGCCCTCAGACTCCTGGGCACTATCTCCCGTGGAACCAGAATATGGCTTCCGGTCAAGCTTCGACACCATTATGGTCACTTACAGAGAGTTCCTGCAAAACTTGGGGCCTGTCAACCCCAAGTATACACCCACCCAGCTATAGTCGAGGTAGAAACCACAACCAAGAATGTGCACCCCCCTGGTGAGTTGTTACACACTCCTTAGCGGATTCCCACCTTAAGGATACCGTCCAGACTGTTCCTATCAAGTGAGTTCAGTTACCGTTACAGGAGGTCGATAGGAACCTGGAATGATAGCTTTGTGCGAGATAGCAATACCGGCCCACCGATAAATTGATGGACGAGCCCATCAGAACACCAAACCAGTAATACCGCTTCAGCACCCATACACGTTAGGGCATGGATTGTGCATCCGCAGCAAAACCGGTAGAGTTCAACAGAGCCCCGGACAAGCCTTGAACTACTCAAGCACGCCGTCACCCCCACCTGCACTTGCATCGAAGAATCGGAAAAGCTCTCAGTTACCGGTATGTGTATGTGTGTCAACGAGGATTTTCGTTTGAATGACCACACTTTGGAGACTGTCAAAAACGCTGCTAAATGCTTAGGATTTTTGTATCGATATAAGAAATTTTTCACCCCTTCTGATCTGGGGACAGTTTATGAGGCGTTCCTGCGTCCAAAACTCAACCAAACTTATCTTCATTTATTGAATAGAACTTTCACAGAATTATTCCCATCTCTTGAAAACCGTCGGAATGTTTCACGTATTTCCTTGTTTTATTGCTTCTTTTACAAGCAATTCTCCCTTGAAGTAGCCAGTTGCATTCCTCCCCTCAATAAGTTCACTCATGATACCAAAGTGTACTTCCTCTTGCGAAGAAAAGATGAAGTGCTGTTTGGAATCGGCGGAAAATTGTAGGTTCCCTGCATTGCTGGTAGCACGCACACAGGAATGGTTGAGAGTTGAAGGTCTCTAGGCTTAGAGCCAACTGAGCAAACACTATGACGTTAAGTCACTCGCCTTATAGAATATTGGTGAACATAATTTACTTCCAAGCTGGCTGGCCCAGCTGTTGCTGTTGTGCTCTAAATATCACAGCTGTGGATGAAGACATCGCCAAGGACCTTGGAGTATCGACCAAACAACATGTCAGGCAAATGAGCATCAATCGTCGATCTTTATAGAGAATTTTGGATAAACGCTTAAACATGTTCCCTTACAAAGAGCATCAGCTGTTAGCTGTTGACCGCCATTCGTGTGTAAGATTGATTTAAAACCATCCTAAATTTCGAAAACGACGGAATATTAACATGAGCGACGAGCCCATTTCCATGTATGTAGATATGTAAATAAAAAAAATAATTGTTTTTGGGGCACCACATATAACCTACGAAGAGACATTACACCCGCTCACTGCATGATGCGGTGAAGGCGTAATCGGGCCTTATTTAAAAAAAAACAAACACCACATGCCCGATGACTACTGTGTACGGCGAGAGCTAAAGAGCCATGCTCAACGAAGCGACGTTCTCCTTCCTCAATGGGGACTGAAAAACATGCAATAACTGGAGGGAGCCACAATCGATATTCTGAGGGCAGCATTTCCAAGGCAAGATTGCTCATTTTAACTTTAGAGACGTCTTTCTGTGGCGTATTTCAACTATGTTTTGATTGTACTTACGTCACCGGCATAGGTTGCATCCATTTTCAAAGCCCTTTGGTTCAACACAGAAGCTAAGAACTCGTTCACTTTGCTTGCTTTGTCTAGTGCTTCGGATCTAAATGATGCTTCCATAAGGTTGAATAATGCCGAAGTTGATAGTTTACTAAAAACAAATCATCAATCAAACAATATTTCTAAAATCATTTTTAATTTTGAACTCGAAGTCAAATCCGTTTACCTCATAGCATCCTCAGAAGTAATTTCATTATTCATTGGCGTTGGAAGTCTCTGCAACACATTTGGCATCATTGAGAAGTAAAACCTAATGGCAGCCACAGCAAACTCATTAGACACTTCCAAATCCCCGGGGTTACTGCTTCTCTTCACAATCGGTTCGGAATTTATGCTTGCACTGATTTTCTGACCTAATGCAACTGGCAGCCATTCTTCAAACACGATTTCCCTATAAAGCTGAACATTCAGCTTCTTGGCCGCTCTAAAGATTGTTTCATCTGTCCAACTCGGATTGCGTGTCTTTATTTCCTCGGCGAACTGATTATGAGAGCGCAAAAATATGGTATACATGATAATCGAGTAAGGATTGCTGTTTACACGAGTGTCACCTAAAGCAAAGCAATTAGTTCTTAGAAAGGAAATACTCGAAATAACTGTAATTAAAAGGTAGTTATATTACCTGCCATAAAACAAGTCTCGTTTGCGTCGGATTTTAGTGCACAATATAGGTTGCGTCTCTCGCCCTCGGCGAGTGGCAGGAGGCCCCCATCGGATGACTTCAATTTGCCATTGCTGAAAGTTCTCATACCACGTTGGGATTTCCTTGTGAAGCCATACAATTGGGACAAATCCAAATATCCAGTTGCTTGATTCAACTGTGAAAAGTAATAAAAAATTATTTGATTTAATGTTTTGTGCAATGTTAGACTAGATTTGTCATTAGTTTTTGTATTCCCATAATTTATAGTTTTAAGATTTTACTGAAAGGCAATGAAATAGGATTTCTTGTTCATGCTTCAACGATGTCGAATTGGCAGATATTTATTAAAGAGAGTCCCAAAAGGAGCCTATTGCCAAACACAATTTAAAGAATTGCAGTTTAGTAGACTAATTGTATTCGTTATAATATTATATAGTAGCTTAGATGATTGCATTTAACGATTGGGCCACAGAGAGTAGTTTGCTGATTATACTGATTTTAAACCATGTTTTAAAAATGTGAAAAATTAAATAAAATTATAAACACCGAGGTCATTGGGTTGTAATGATGCAGGCATATGGCACACTCGGGCGTATACGTATCATAAGATTTTTCGCTTTTAAAGGAATTTTATTGCGTATGTTCTTTTTCTTATCTATCAGTTCTTGTAACAAAATATGTAATTGTTTTGTTAAGAGTAAATTGTTCTACTGAAGTTTTTTTTTTCAGAACGTTATGAAGTGAGCCTCTTCTCACAATAATAATTTTATGAGGAATAAGAAATTATCACTGAAGTATGTACTCAGTTTCTCAACGAGTAATCAGTTAGTTTTGTTATAATAATTATCAAACAAGTATAAAACGAAGATTGAAACTGTTTTTTTTTATTTAATGAATGAGTTGATTATTTGGGCTTTTGTATTTTGTATTTATTTATTTGTATTGCTTGATTTAAAGATTTACATCTTATTTACAACAAAGCTTTGAAATTTACATACAATAAATGACATTGACTTAAGACTAAAAACAATTAACAATTACTGTTATATATAATTAACTTAAGTTTAAAATAGAATTTAATGGATGATGGGCTTAAATTCAATGCCACCTTAAGATCTAATGTGGCCCTATCCTGAAGGTGATTGAGATTGCTAATATTTCATCTCCACCTACTTAAATAATTAGAGTACTTTGGGAGAACGTTTCACTTTCCTATAACCGTTGAAGTCCTAGATATATGAACGTCTTTTGGTGCAGTCCCTTACAGCTACCATCTACTAGTACGACCCAAACGCAAAATAGTTGGCCTACTCATCAATTAACAAATTAACATTTTTTATGTGCCTATATTTTCTGGTCCCCAAGCAGTTGTTTTTTAATTTTTTTTTTGTCGATGTAATAAATTACATTTAATAAGTAAATTAGACCAAACAGAACTAAATTCGAGAAAGCACATATGGCTCCAGTTTGCATTCCCTCAAACAAAGATAGAGCATAATAGTTGGACTACTCTCTCTGGGATGCAAAATAGTTGGCCTATGAAGATTTAAATAGATTTTCAGTTAACCGTTATTAAAAAAATGACATGCACTTGTTTTGTTGTTTATTGATCTCTGGTTTTATGCAAGCCAGCAACAATTTAATGTCAACCATGGTGCGTGGCGTTGCATTATCAAGAGACCTTAGGGAATCCATAAATAAAGCCTTGGAAACGGGATTATCGAGCTATAAAATCGCAAAACAATCAATTTTACGCGCTCATCGATTCGAAACATTATCTCAAAGTTCAAAAATAGTGGAAATGTGGAGATCGGTAAAAAAACGGGACGCCCACCAATTGCAAAACCTCGAGATTGCCGAGTTTTAAAAAAAATAATAAAAGAAAATCGACGTCAAACGGCCGCTGCAATAACTGTTCAATGGAGGGAAAGAATAAAAAAAAAGTGTTTCGGTCGACACTTGCAAACGGACTATGAAAAAAATTGGATACAAATTTTATAAGGTTTGTTTTAGATTTATTTAAATTAGAGCAATTTTAATTCGTTAAAAACATAGGCCAAAGAAAATCCACTTTTAACACCTAAACAAAAGAAAAAGCGGCTAGAGTGGGCCAAACAACGTAAAAACTGGACTTTAAGTCAATGGCGGTCCGTTATTTGGAGTGATGAGTCCAGGTTTGAAGTTTGCGTGGGCGACGAACGAAAACGAGTCATTAGAATTTCAAGAGGTTTTTCACAAAGATTGCCTTAAAAAAACGGTCAAGTTTCCAGCATCTCTAATGATATGGGGATGCATGTCGGGGCGGTGTTTGGGCAATTTGCATTTTGTAAATGGAAGTGTCAATGCTGCCAGGTACAGGGATATTCTGGAAAATGAGCTTCTCCCATCAATACCACGACTTCAAGCTAGTCATCGAGACTATATTTTCCAACAGGATGGAGCTTCTTGCCATACAGCAAGGTCTAAAATGGCGTGGCTATCTGCTGAAGCTATTCCTTTACTGGAATGGCCTTCCAGCAGCCCTGACCTTTCACCAATT
Organism: Philhelius festivus; assembly: GCA_963931855.1. Taxonomy (NCBI): domain Eukaryota; kingdom Metazoa; phylum Arthropoda; class Insecta; order Diptera; family Syrphidae; genus Philhelius; species Philhelius festivus. Next base: position 152,199,181 of record OZ007555.1, read on the forward strand.
GAAACTGTCTGGCATAAAATGAAACAAAAACCGCGAAAAGAACCATGCCGGACCTCTTCAAGACCTTAAAGCTAAAATCATAAATATTTGGGAATCTTTTGGCACCGAAGAATGTCAAAAATTAGTTAACACAATGCCACGACGCATAGAAGCAGTTATCAAGGCCAAAGGCGACGTAACACCATGGTGAAATAAAAATTAAGACCCATAGGCCAACTATTTTGCACTTAAAAAAATGTTTAAATCGTTATTTTATTTTGTAAGATTGCTCTATACCGTTATTTAATTGAAGTCATTTTGTTTTTGTTACTTATTCCTATTCAAAATAAGTATATCTTAAGAAAAATACCAAAATATTGATTTTATTTCCGATGGAATTTAAGAATCAGAAGATTTTTGTTTTTTATCATAGGTAGTCCAACTATTTTGCGTTTGGGCTCGTACATGTGGTCCAGTGGTTGCTCATGAAAATTGCAGAAACAGCATCTAACACTCCTTTTTTATTATTATTATATTAACATATATTATATAACACTCCTCATCAGGCCAAAATTGATGAGGTATCTTCTCAGCTTGATTAGAAATTAGCGAAGAGACCCATTATACATCTTAGGTTCTTAAGCTTAAGCTGAAACAGGATATAAAAGGATTTAAGTTGTTGCTCGTAAAAAGTAGTTTGGCCTGCCTCAGCCTTAGGTAATGTCAGTTAAGTTTGACGTGGTTGTCAGCAGAAGAGTCGACACTTAGACCATGAGTTGGTTAATTTATGATACCACATTGAATTTTGGAGACCTTCTTCTTAATCTTTTAACAATTTGAGCTTCATATGGATTCAGTGAGACTGCCTATATCTATATTTGACACATCACGAAAATCATTGAAGTAGAAATCTTCTAGACGGAGTCTACGTCCTTGAAATAAAGCATGGCATATACAGAGAAGGTGAGGGTTTGATTCCTCCTCTTCTTCGTAAATGCAGTAGTGTCCTATTAAAACACCCTTTACGGAGCCTATGTGCAATCTGCTTAAAGATATTAAATCTTTGAAGCGCTTCAGAATTAACTTTGTCGCCTAGCAGATGGTGATACTCGTATTGTTCCACCTAAGGTTTGTTTTCTGTATAGCATCTTGCCTTAGCAAAAGTTTACATGTAGTGACGAGAGTACCTATATGTGCCTAATCTGGTAATAAATGGTTCACTGTTTGATTTTTGGCGAGTTCGTCGGCTTTACAACGGCCCATTTTACGGTATTTTACGATAAACACGGTGGCCCTTCTCAATCATTTTTCTATTAACTTGTCTTCAGAGAGTCTGGAAAGTTTGAGGAGTTTGTCGAAAAATTATTCTTAACTATGAGGCGCATTTTCAGATGAATTGCCATCGTAACAAGCAAAATTACCGTATTTGGGACGACACCAACTCGCACGAAGTTTACTAGGTGAAAATGCAATCTCATTACCGTTGTAGATGTTGGGATGGCGGCATCATTGGTCCGTATTTTTTTCGAAAAAAATATACTTATAATAATTTTGTTGTTTATTTTAATTTATGCTTTAAAATAAAAAGGCTTTTAAAATAAAAGGATTTTCAAACTTTGACACGTAATTGTGGCCACATTATTGAAGCCACATCTGTTAAATTAGATGCGATTTGAGTGGACCAATCATGTGAACAATCCGGCAAGTTCGTCAACAAAACGAAAGATTTGCCGAAAATATATCAGCGTTGTCCGTGAGAGAATCCGAGACAGTTAACTTCAAGCCGCCCACAAGAACTCGGCTTTTCGTAGACCACAATTTGACGAATTTTGTATCAACTAAAATTGACGATCAAAATCTACACGAGATTCACCAAATTGTAATTCATTCAGAGTAAGTTACTGTTTGATGTGGATGTGAATTTTTGGCGTTGGCCCAACCATCACCAACAATGACGAGGGATATCGGTCGATGATGTCCTAAATTTAATAATATGCACACCGACAATATGTGGTTTTAATAACATAGCGCTACTGGCAATATATCTCGTCCGAGCGATTTCTGAACATAGTTATCTTACGCGGCCGCTATGTGAATTGGCCACCGAGACTGCGTTAGACTTCTTCCTGTGGGGTTTTCTTAATTCAAAGGCTTTTGCTAATAAGCCTCAAGCCTCCACTGCCTGAAAAACAACGAAATCAATTCCACTGGTCGAATTGAGCCTGATTTATGCGACAGAGTTATGAAAAACTGGACATGTTGGATACGGGCCACCCTGCAGAAATACATAATGATATCTCACTCATAGTTTTATATTCAAATTTAAAAATAGAAAATGCATAATGGAAAACCCTTTATATATAAGCAAGTAAATTGTATAACAGAAAAAAAGAATGCTAGTAAAAGCGAATGGTTTGATAAAGATTGCTCTAAGGCAGGGGATACATCATTTGGTCTGCTTAGAACCCATAGAAAAACCGGTTCAATTTATTTTAAAAACTTATACCTGGAAGCCAACTCAAATTTTAAGTCTCTTTGTAAGATTAAAAAAAAAGTATACATACCTTGAAAAGCTAGCACGAAACCTGGCGTTGTGCAAGAATGCTAAAGACTTCTGGAAAATGTAAGGGAAATTAATGGGGGCAATAAATACCAAACTAGTACCAACTTAGAAATAGATGTGCTGAAGTCATATTTTGAAGGTTTGCTTAATGCGGATATGCAATTCTTGACTCCATAATTATGCTCGGCCCTTCAATCAGAATGAAACTTTAGATGCAACAATCACAATGGCCGAAGTAAAATTTGTTTTATTGCACCCGAAAGATAATAAAGCTGCAGGATCAGATAGAGTACCAACTGAATTTTGTAAATATGCTTCAGACGAATTTATATATGAACTCACATGGCAGTATAACAAAGTCTTCGAAACAGGAAATATATCAGAAAGTTTCAAAGAGTCAGTTTTATTACCCATTCATAAAAAAGGCAATTTTGATGATCCGGAAAACTATAGAGGAATCTCTTTTTTAAATGCATCACTGAAAATCTATACCATGATTCTTCAAAGAAGACTATTACTATGAATAAACCAGAATGGCAAAATAAATGAGTGTCAAGCAGGATTTAGACCCGGTCGTAGCACAATTGATCACATTTTTGTCCTAAGAAATATGGCACAAACTTTCATTAATGAAAAGCAAAAGTTATATGCACTCTTTATTGACTTTCAGGCTGCATTTGACAAAGTAAGTCGTCCAGCTCTGTTCTATAAACTTTAGAGTAAAGGGAGTAAAGGACGAGCCTTACAAACCTTGTATGATGACACAAAAACAGCTATTTGGAACGGGAAACGACTTTCTGACTGGTTTTCAAAATTTATAGGCATGAAGCAAGGTTGCAATATAAGTCCGATTAGCTTCATCATGTATATTGATGACCTTATTGATACTCTAGGTGGTGGTGTAGATTTTGCTGGAACAAAAATTAAGGGGTTCTTTTTGCTGATGATTTGGTTCTCTTTGCTTATTCTCCTGAAGCTCTGCAAATGATGATCAACCAGCTACACGCATATTGTCAACTCTGGGGATTGTCTGTTAATTTGGAAAAAACTAAAGCTATGATTTTCAGACTTGGTGGAGGAAGGTATTCCAGGATGGACCTACAATGGAAACAGTATTGAAATTGTGAAACACTACAAATACCTTGGATTCACAATAGCAAGCAACCTAAATATGTCAAAACATCTAAGCGAGAAACTTGCAGCGGCTGAAAACGCTTTGAACGCTACCTGGAGAAGCTGTCTTGGAAATAAAAGTGTATCACACTGTGCAAAGTATAGAATATTCCAAGCCACTATGGAGTCAGTCATATTTTATGGTGCGCAAGTATGGGGTTATGAAAAATTTGATATTGTGGAACAAATTCAAAGATTTTTTCTGAAACGAACTTTCGGTCTACCATCAACATCACCGAGCTATATGCTGCATGTAGAAACTGGGCTGCCTGAGCTCTTTACAAAAACGTTCAAACTGCATATTGATTATGTCATAAAAGTTATGCTTCTTCCAAATGAAAGGCTGCCCAAAAAAAATGCTCTGTATGCCTTGCAACGAAAATCATTGTGGTTTGATGAATGGTACAACTTAGCAATGGTACGAGTATGTGGAGTTCAACTGAATCTTTCCTTGGAAAACGTCGGGACATGGAAGGAACAATTGTATGAAATGGTGGAGTGCTTGGATGAGAAATGGATGCAGGTATGTCAATGGAAAGCGAGTACGTCAATGCATCGATCAATATATGTAAATCTTCAGCACATCCTCGAAGATGGCAACTACTTCCAGAGCAACTTCAGTGTAAAAAAAATATCTTCAATTTTCAGGATGAGAGAAGAGCTTCAAAACCTCAACTATCAGCTGCATAGAGAAGATCTAAGAGTTGAATGTTCAATGTGTAACCAAAGGACAAGGGAAGATGTCTTCCACTTCTTGGGCGTGTGCCCGGTGCTGAAGGAAATCAGAAGGGCATACTTCGGAAAAAATGTTTTGAGTGAAGATGAAATGATAGAATACTTGAATGGAAGAGATTGGGAAAGACTATATAGATACACTTTGAAACCTGAAAGATACAGATTTCAAATAATAAAAGAGTTGTTTTGAAAATCAATTAAGCCTAAAATTAAAATTAACCGTGTAAAACTATGTACATTATATTGATTTTTTTTTTTTTTTTTATAATTTACTCACGCTCAAGGGAATATGAATACCCTTCAAATGTTTCAACACAGCGTGGGCGTGAAGTTAAGGAAGAGAAAGAAGGATAGGAAAGATGTGTGGCACAATGTTCTGAGACTGAAGGTAGTTGTCTCAGATTTTTTATCTCCAGGGATGGCGGCTGAACTAAAGCGGAGAGTTGCCGTGTCTTATTTCTATGTCCCTTATAATTCGCAATATTTTATTCGTTTTTCATCCTTGTTGGGCATACTAGTTTAACTCAATCATTATGTTGTTAGTGTTATGCCAAAACAACATGCAATGAGTAAACCAGCATCCCATTGATGACAATATATAGAAGGTTTTTAATGGAATTAAAGACGACAGGAATCGAACCTGTTATATTGAGGTTGACAGGCGAGCACACAACCATCGCCCCACGGTTTATTTTTATTTTTATTTTTTTTTTCTCATTGTATCAAAATTGAGCAAACTCTGGCAGACGGCTTTTAAAAGTCATGCTTATATGATTTATGAATTGTTAAATTGTAAAAAAATATGATTGAAAAAAAAAAAAAAATTATTAAAATTAAAAAAAAAAATATAAGCAAGTTTCAGTTTCATCAAAGTGAAGATTTGACGTTTGGGAATAGACAAGAAATGGATACATTGATATTTAATAAAAAGTCTTATGCGCTTCCCCTCTCAACCACACCTGCGCTGCCAGCCACGCTCACTCTCACTCTCTTTCTTTTTTTTTTTTTGATTCTGAGAGTATGGGGTCCATACTTGGTGATTGGCAGTGATAAACTGATTAAGGATATCGTTCTTATCCCCCTTGCCATGTTATTCAACAACAATGCACAAATCCTTTTTTCAATTCGATTTATCCAAATTATTTTAAAGAAAGTCAAAATCAGATTTAATGAGTTTTGAAAAAAAAACCTTAATTGAATTAAAAATGTTTTTGTATTTCTAACAAAAATAAAATGCACGACTAGGTCGCACGAACTTGCTCCTATATAATAGACTAGGAATTTTAAAAACGAATGTTATTAGAGAAAACTGGTTATAAGGATAATTTTTTATCATAATTTTATAAATTCTTTTAGTTGTAAGAGACAAAAACAGAATGCTATGCAATTATGAATTTATGCAAGAACAAAAATTATAAGTCGTTGTAGTGGTTTCTTAATAAAATAAGGTTTTATATATAAAATTTTTAAAATATTTAAAAAAAACTTGGTACGTCATTTTCAGGTTTTTATTATTGTACGAATGAAAATTAAATTTTCAAAAAAAATATTGACCCATTTTTGAGATATTGAATTTTCCAAAAAATGATTTTTTTTTTCAAAAATTCAAAAAATATTTTGTTTTAAAGTTTTGAAATGCAATGTTTCTTAAAGTTCTTAGAAGCGTCTCTATAAAAAAAATTGATTAAAATCCGTTATGTCGATAATAAGAAATTCAAAATTTTAAAAAATCGTTCTATGGTAGGTACAGTCAGTAATGTCTTGTTTTCATAATTTTTTGTATAAAATTATAGATCTTAAATATTAATTGAAAGAAAAAAAAATTTAAGCAAAATTCTCGGAACCGTTTTCGAAAAATACGATTTTCGAAAACCATTTTTTTAACATTTGTATGGAGGGTACCGTTATTTTTAGGTAAAATAATTTTTTTTTTTCATCATATCTTGTAGATTATTTTAAGAAACTTTTATTTATTAAGTTTTAAGAAAATCGAGCATGGGATTTCCGAAATATTGAGTTTTCAAAAAAAAATTTTGAAATTTTTTTTTAAAATCAAAAAAAAACTTTTTTGAAAATTTGAATACACAATTATATTGAAACTGCTGCGGAGCCTTAACATAAAAAAATGATCAAAAACGGTCGTACCGTTTTTGAGAAAATCAAAAAAAAAAAAAAAAGGGGAGTACCAAAAATAATAATTTTTTGGAATTTTTTTTTATTTATTAAATAGGTTTAACTAAATAAAATCTTATGATTTTTTTTTTAAATATGTGGGCCAGTTTTTGAGAAAAAAATATTTATAAAATTTCGAAAAAAAATCGTATGGCAGGTACCGTTATTTTTGGTCTTAAAAAATTAAATCAAAAAACATCCGGGGGAAAAAAATAAAACCCATAATGTCAACTTTGATCAAAATTTCGAGTTCGATTTTTTTTCCGAATGCATAACTTGCCTTATAGTACCTATAAGTCGCAAGTAATGATCAAAATCGGTGGTACCGTTTTTGAGAAAATCAAAAACAAAAAAATGGTCCCAAAACTACTCATTTTTTGGAAAAATTTTTTCAACCATTACCTAGGTTTAACTAAATTAAATTTTTTTTCAAAAATCGTTTGGGCAGTTTTTGAGAAAAAAAAATATTTATAAAATTTCGAAAAAAATTCGTATGGCAGGTACCGTTATTTTTGGTCTTAAAAAAAAGAAAAAAATGTGTTGGGGGAAAAAAATTAAAAATGATATCTATCAAGTTTACAGAAAATCGGCCGAGCAGTTTAGGCTGTAGTCGAACAGACAGACAGACACGTAATGTCAACTTTGATCAAAATCGCACAATTTTGTCTAAGTTTTAGAAAGTAATAAGATAATTAAAAAGTAGAAATGAATGAAGTCTACAAAAACACGATAAAATAAAAGAAAACGAAAAACTCCATTATGACTTGAACTGCTTAGTATGCAATATACAAATACACAAACCTGAACGCATAAACATCCATAAATAAATAACAAAATTGATCAAAAAAAAATCCTTCCGAATTTCCTAATATGCCGATCAAGTCTTACGATTACATTCATATCATATTCATCTGAGTTTCCTGCATGAATAACTTAAGTTTAATCATCCTTAATATATCGTCAGCTAAGTAGCAGTAACGATATCTGCTCGTATCTATAAATTAATCTTTGATCTTGTATCACACACTTTGGCTCACCTGCTGTGCAGGTCCGAAGTGGCATCTTTCAATTGACAACGCACTTCGAACATAATTTAAACAAGTCTCTCTGCCATATTTGCTGAATAGATTAACTCCAATCAGAGGTGCACAATCCGGATGCCGGTTTCTCGGTATGTTAGCATAATTATCTGCATCGCAGCATTCAATTTGTTGCCCATCTTCTGCAACGAAAAAAGTGTTTTTTTTTTTATTTTTTAATTAAATCATTTATTCTCTGTAGATACTTACGTGATGAAGATGCCACTGGTTTGCTGAGATCATGTTCTATGAATTGACTCCATTGGACTAGAGCTAAATTCTTACTGTGATTGTCTTCGTTGTGATTTCCATCATTATTACTGGCAACAGTTCCATGTAAGGCTGAGTTGCTAATTTCCCTTGGGGATGGGAGTTTATCATTCATCTATATGGAAGAAAAGAATTCTGTGAGAGGATTCTAGCGTGTAATTATGGCTTATCAGCGTGTTACTTGATAGAATCCATCTTTGTAGTTACTTGGTAGTAGTCTTCGGAATACGTTGTTTCCATCTTTACGACTTGAAATCAATCCTAAGCACTCATCTAAAATGCCCTTAGTTCCTTCAGGAATTGGCATCGATGCAAGATATTCCGCACATGATTGTGGACTAACACCCTTTTGAATGCATTCAGAATTGTATAAATAAAGACTTGCTTTGAGAATTTTCCTCGCAAGGCTATTGGTTTCTTGAGCTTTTTTATCGGGAAGAGTTTCGATCAATTGCTTGTGTGAAATACTTCCATTTTGAACATTGATTCCTCGACTTGATAAATTGTTCTCTAAGCTTTATGTTTAATTAAAAATTAAGCATGATCTAATTTTTGTAAATTTATAGAAGTTACGGTAGTAAATGCTTACTTTTGAATGCTTTCGATCGAGCTAACACCCATCGTTATGGCCAGTTCATAGTTGGCTTTTGAAATCGCTCTTAAGGTTCGAAATTCTGCTTGTGAAGGAAAAACAGGTTCTGCAAATTGAAAAAACAAATTAAAAGTTATACCAATAAATATTTTTTTCAGGATTTCAAAACTGCACTAGCACCAAGTGCTGAAGACAAGTGGAGATGATACCAAAAAATAATGAAGCCCTTAATTTTACAAGACCGCCACCTTCACAAGAAAATGAACCATTCCACTTGGACATTGACAACGAAAACTTTCCTCGAACTCGAATAGTAGAATTTGTTTTCGAGATAAATAAGAGTTTTTATAATGGCTGTACGGCAGATACCGTAAATGGAACTAAACAAATTTCAATTTCTCCTCTAGAGAATCACTGAAGAACTTTAAGTAGCAAATTTTAAGAAAATAGCCTCCGCGGCTTAGGTTCAATTTGGTATGCGAAATTTAAGTATTTCATGTAAGGATATTATTTCAAAAACGAACCGTTCAACCGTTTTCAAGATATTGAATTTTCATAAAATTTTTTTTTATTTTTTAAATCCAGAATATTTTGTTCGAAAATTGTTGAAGTCGATTTTATTAAATTTGCCGTTTTGAGTGAATGAAATTTGTCAGTTGACACTAGAAATTCCTAGAGAGTAGCCCACAACAATTTAATAAACCATTTTGTATAGTAATTGTTCAATTGTAAATTACGTGACTTTTTTGTGTTAACCATATGCGGAGCAAGTCAACAAAGCAGCGTATAATTTTTAATTTTGAAACTTTGCATTCACTGAGTCATGATAGAAATGATTGATGCAATGAGGCTGTGTGTTGCTGAATGTCCATTTATCAACGAAGTCGTTATAATCCTTTCATAAAGATAAGCCGGTTTACGTGTGAGCAAGGTGCATTAAGGTGCGAAACTCTAGAAAATTATTAAATATCATAAAGGTATAAAACTTGTTTTGAGAAGCTTGATACCCGGTCGTATCTGCGTAGCCCAAATATATAGCAAAGAGCACTATTAAATGCTCAATGTCTTCACTTGCTTTCAAGACTACACGAGCTAAATGTTTCACATCCATATATTAGGCTAAGTGCTATCAACGTTTTTAAAAGCATAATACGGGTTTTAACTGCAGTGAAATGTTGGATTGCCCTCAGAGAACGTAACGCGCCATAAGGTTTTCCGACTATAGAGTTAATGTGACTACCTCATGTCAGATTGCGGTCGAAGAAAATTCCAAGATTCTTTGCCGTTTCACAACACTCAACTGGAAGGTTGTTCAATTATTTTAACTTTGATAGTTATAGAACAGTATTTAATATAGGTAGGAAGTTAGTTTATATATATATGAAGGAACAGAAGGGGACCTAAAATTGCTCCTTGGCGAATGCCTTTTGCCGTCAGTAAATTAATATTAATTTCTTTTTTAATATATTAAAATTTTGTTCGGAATTTAAGTCATTTGGCAATTCATTAAACATTTTAAGAATATTAAGAGAAGCATATTTTGTGCAGGCATCCCAAATAAATTGACACGACTATGTAGGTTGACCATGATTAACGTAACAAGCCAAGTAAAAACAGCCAGATTGCTATGCAGACCAATCAACATCTTTAATGGACTCCGACAATGGGACGGTTTGGCCTGCTTCCTCTTCAACCTGGCGTTGGAGAAAGCAATCCGTGACTCTGGCACGGCAACAAGAGGGACCATCGTCAACAGGTCCAGCCAGTTACTGGCTTACGCAGACGACATCGACATCATCGGAAGAACCGAACAAGCTGTACACGATTCCTTCATCCAGATCGAGCAGGCGGCACAAAAGCTGGGGCTGCATATTAGTGAAGGTAAAGCAAAGTACATGTTGGCGTCGAATGCGAGAGGAATAGTTGGTCAAACAATCAAGGTAGCGGAGCATGAATTTGAAGTGGTGCAATCATTTAAATACCTTGGGTCAATAGTAGCAGCCGATAACAATATAGAACAAGAAATACGCGGCGGCTTCTCAAATCCAACAGAGCCTACTATAGTGCGTCAAAGCCCTTCAAATCCAGAAATCTCACCATAACTTCAAAACTGCTGCTGTACAGGACCATGGTCCTGCCAGTACTCACATATGGATCCGAGATCAGGGGCCAAATTACCGCTTCAGTGACGAGTGAGTGAGTCCCATCAGTGATCGAATGAAAATGTCAAATTGGAGTAATTTATTGCTCGATAACGTAAGCGGTAATGCCAAACTCACATAATTCAGTCACTTATTACTCGATAACTGATGCGGTAATTTGGCCCCAGAGTGCTTAGCAAAAAGCACTCCGACCTCTTAGCTGCGTTCGAGAGAAAAGTCTTAAGGAGAATTTTTGACCCCATATGTGAGGAAGGACGATTCCGGAGACAGTACAATCATGAATTGTACGCAATCTACCTTGAAGCAGATATCGTGACAAAAATTAAGCTCAGTAGACTCCGGTGGGCAGGACAACTAGCTCGCATGAGCGAAGAGGAACCTGTTCGGAAAGTTCTTTGTGATACATTCTATGGTAGACGACAGCGTGGTAGACCATGCTTGCTCTAGAGAGATGGCGTGGACCAGGAAGCCCGAAGCCTTGGGGTGCGCAACTGGATGGCGTGTCGGTTCGAGACCGGGATAAGTGGAGAGACTTGTTGAAAGAGGCCAGGACCGGAACCCGGTTATCGAGCCGATGATGATGATGATATTTTGTGCAGATTGATTTCTTAAGAAAATGGAAAAATATTTTGAGTAGATAGTCAAGGGAAGAAATTCGATTTTCTACAAAAAATATTTAAAAACTGAATAGTACTATCATAGCTCTTACTAACAAAGCTAGGCTGAGTTCGTAATTGCAAAACTGCCGCAGTCCTGCAAAACTTGCGTTCATAATTGTAAACAAACAGCATCATCTCTGCATGAGCACGGCAACAATTGTGTTCATAAAAGTAAACTTACAGTCAACATGCGGTCAATTTGGCATGTGTTTTTTTTATGTTGCTGAATTTGCAGGAAAATGGCAGAGGATCTAATGTGAGTAATTTTTTTTTGAAATTAATTTATAATCGTACAAATATTGATTTTTACATCTTTAATAAGAAATTAATAACTATCCATCCACAGGATTGAATACGAGGCCAAAGTCTGGTCCGATGCTGATATCGAACTATTTTGGCAATTATGAACTCATTTTTAACAAAGTATGATGACTGCACACATGCTGTTGTAATTGTGTTCATAAATGAATTCGAAGCATGTTTTAGGCAGGGCAGGTGCAACAAACATTGCAATTACGAACTCAGCCCTACTTTCAGCTACAGCAGCCACATTCTCGTCTTTGCGCACATAATAACGACAGGGATTCTGAGTGTTGTCCACTAGCATACCAGTCTCATGAACTTTTTACACAAACTTGCGTACATCAGGCGCTGTAGGTTGCTTTATTTCAAACAAAACTTCTTGTCAAAAATGCACTATTTGGGCTACACAGCACTCAATTTGGAAATAAGTTTTCAATATTTCCCAAAGTTGTTCAAACGTAAAGCGACTCATTTCGTTCTGCGGAGGTATGATACTGACATTCTGTCAAGATTTCGAGCGACTGCTGTTACCCGTCAGTGCCAAAATAACCTATGTAAATGTACAAAAACCATTTAAGTCAAACAACAGTAAAAAGAAGGTAAGTCGAGATCTTTTCAGAGTTCAACCACCTGGTCAGCTGGTAGATGGGTCTAATAGAATATATTATGTTGTAGATCAAACCCTTAAAACAGTCGACGTGTTCCTCACGTCTCACCCCGAAAAATACAGTTTTAGTGTATTAGCTCAGCTTCTCTTGGCGCTTCTGACCACTGTAAAATGTTGGCTTCTTTTTCAAGTGCAAACACCCCAGTTAAGGAAAAAATCCTGAAAAGAACTGTTTTGCAATATGAAAAAACCAACTGGGAAGAACAAAAGGAAGCTATCAAGACCAAAGAACGATTTTTTCGGTTATATAAAAGCATTCTTTCAGTGGAAAACCATGTTAAATTAAAACAAGCCATAAATTACTGCAACTTCGACTAGTGGTTTAATGGCTTTTCTCATCGAAAAGTGGAATGAATCCTTATATCACTTCGGAGAAAGCTAAATTGTTGCGCTTGATATTTCTAGAGCATTTGTTAGAGTTTGGCATCAGACGCATGCATGCTTTTGGTATCAACATACTACTTCTCGCTGGATTAGCTATTACTTCTCTGAACATTCAATACAGTGGCGTAGATAGGGGGGATCAGGGGGATATATCCCCCCATTGGGATCGATAATTGTTCAACATAACCAGTCATGAACCAAATAAGTTAAAGAAACCCACTCTGAAATTTTTTTTTTACGTCTCTCACCAATTGATAATAGGTAAACGTGCGCAAGAAAAAGAGCTTCCATCCAGCTTTCCATCACATAGCAATAGCACAAAAGCCCACACCGACACAAAAAATGAAAATAATTTAGATTTCTTCGCACCGTGTGGCACATTGTTAAGTTGGTGTAAGAAACCACCCCAAACACGCAGCACACTCATCCACACAAACACAAATGTTCGCACAACTGCGGTGTAGTTAACGCGAATCCTAACGGTATCGATTCATTTTGACCAGAAAGCAAAATGCGCTATAACCCATTACATGAAGCATGCCTTACACAAGCGGCAGAGTGACTGTCATTCGTCGTAATTTTGCGGGTTATTTGTGCGAAGTCAAACCAATTTTGCTAAACCATGACAAACGTATACGACTACGAAATGCATGATTTTTTTGTAAACGAAGTGTGAATGTATATATCGATACCTTTCCGTAAGCATGTATTAAGCGACATTTTTAAAATTGTTCCGGAAACGAAAAAAAACGTCTCATTTAGTTATTTTTTTGTGTATTTTATTGGAAGAAACAGATTTGGAGAGGGATTTTTCCAATACAAAACCTGACATCATTGCAAAGCCGAAATTTTAATCAGATAAGAAGTTTCTGTCGCTTAGTACATTTTCGTGGTCAAAACATTGGCGCTTGATACAATGTTAATTGGCTTTAAAAATCTCTTCATTTTGAACTAAAATGCAACTTCAATCACTAAAACTTATCACTTCACGTACACAATAGTTATAATATTTCGACCGCTCGCAGTTAAATACAGTACGTTTACATTAGTGATTCTGATTAGTATCATCATTCATAATATCGATACCTTCCCGTAAGAATGTATTAAGCGACACTTTTGTCCAAAATGACTTTTTGATGTGGAACTATACTAGAAGTTAAGCGCCATATTTTATTTATTTTATTTATTTATTTTGTGTGTTTTTTTGTTGTTGTCATCGTAAGTGTCCTTTTTGAATTTTCGTTTTGAAATCAATGTTATGTTACTTTTTATAGTTATAGGTTTTTATTTATTTTATTGTTGAAAAATAAAAAAGAATTAAACGACACAATTTATTTCATATCTTTATTTTTTGTGACTATTACAGTGTTTTAAGCGCCATTTAAGCCAACATCATCTGTTGAAACGGTTTCAAAAATACCTCGTTCCGATGTAGTGAGCATTCAGAATAAAAACAATGAAAGTTCCACAAGTGACAAACATTTTGAGCAATGTCCCCCTAGTGAAGTCGAAAAAAACTGAGCTTTTTTCTTACATAAATCTGTTTTTCCTCTCCATTTTAATATCCAAACATTTAAGCCAAATTTTTTTTTGAACTAAAGCGGAGAATTGCAGTGTCTTATTTCTATGTCCCTTATAATTCGCATTATTTTATTCGTTTTTCATCCTTGTTGGGCATACTAGTTTAACTCAATCACCGTACACCGTTACCGTTATCTCCTACTCAATTCTCCCTCTATTTCCCAAACGCTCACACTGTGTTAAATCATTTTAAGAATAGTCATAATCATTTTGTGTTTATTGTCTGATTTGGTTTTTTATGTCCATTGTAGCAACATTCGGGGGCTCAAAAAGAATTTTTGTGCTGCATATGTCCATACTGTTAAAAACAGGCCAGCCGTTTTGGCACCTAGCGAAACCCAGGTGGGTGAAAATTCTGATCACACGGAATTCAGTCTGTCCGGTTATAACTAATGCTGGAGTGCCACAGGGCTCCGTTTTGTCTACGACTCTCTTTCTGATATTCATCAATGATCTTTTATCTGAAACTTCTAAAACATTTAATAATTGTTTTGCTGATGACAGTAACTTCAGCTTCTCATATTCGTTTCCAAGTGCATGTTCTTCGGATGAAGATCTAGAACGGCAGCGTATGATAAGCTCATTAAATTGTGATCTCGATAGCATTGTCAAAATGGGGAACGAAAAACTATGTAAAATTTAATGCTGCAAATGCTTCAAGAACCAATGTACATCCATCGGTTTGTCCTCTTAAATCCTCTTCTACTTTCCTAAAACGCTCACACTGTGCTAAAACATTTTAAGGGTAGTCATAATTCCTTTAGTGCATAAGAATTTAAAAAAAAACAAACCTTTTGAGGGCGCGTTAATTATAAAAAAAAATAATTTTTTGGTAAAACCGCTACAATAATTCAAAATTCTTGTTCTTGCATAAATTCATATTTGCTTAAGGAGTACGAAAAGCTAGTTTTTAAGCAACTCCGTGTAACTTTTTTCTAAACAATTTGAATGATTTTTAAAAACAATAACATTTTCTTAAATTGTCGATTATGGGAGGTCACCTAGTGAAATATCAACTTGTCATCATATAAAAATTACCATTTTAGAAGTTACAACAAATCACAAAAAAGAAAGAACTTGCAAATTTGTCCCTGGCCGAATCAGAGCATCATTATTTATTTGATTTTGTGCAAAATTGTGTGAGTGATGAATTAATTGTATCCATTATTTTTTCAATTCTGTGGCAGTTTGTCGTTATTATACACTCATGTTCTAGGCTTGAGCTCATCTAAAAACGTCTCTGCTCCTAAGAAAAAATAAAATGATAATTTACAACCGCATTATGTACATTTATTGGTGTCTTGCTCAGAATTTCAGAAAAGTGATAGCATAGAAGTAATTCAAACGTCATTTACTCGTATACTATAAAGCATTTAATCCAATAAAACTTAAATATTTAACTTATTTGCTACAAGCACTTCAATTTATTGTATACAAAGTGAGCTCATGCATGCTGAGAATGTTTTTATGGAAAATTCCTCAAAATAAGTGGAGAAATTGACCATTTGGTTTGCTATAACTGGAGAAAAATCTTGTACATGCATATACGAGTAATACGCATAGTCATGGCCATACAAAAAATAAACAGTATTTGAATTTGAAAGAGTGCTGATATATAAAAACAACATATTTTCAATCTTTATGAATATTTCTTGGAGACTTTTGAACGAATAATATCATACATATATGCAGAAGTTTTTGATTTCTTCCTCTTGCTAAGCAGTATTTTCCAGTTAAGTATAACTTCCACTGTTGAAAACAAAGACTGTGAAAAAATACTTTTTGTAAGCATCTCAAGTTAAAATCAAACCAACTGTTTTTATGGATTTCAATGATCCTAATTTCGAATAATGAAATATGCAATAAGATGGGAATCTTTGAACAAAGTGCAACAGAGTCATCGGCATCATAAAGGCGAACAACCTTTTAATTGAATTTTCTCCAATCCATTAAAAACAATTCATCAAACTTCAAACATCTGATTGATGATGATTTTGTTTTCTTTGTTGACTCATAAATATTGAAGTTTTGTTTATTACTTGCATGTTAATTATTAAATGCCAAGTCGTTAAAGATTTAAGTCACTTTATTGGCATGTGGTTAACTCAACCGTCAATAGAGCTTTAGGCTGACCTTAATGGGTGGGCATAGCAAAGCCAAATGCGTGTTTTTCAATTATGTTCATTTTCAGTCACCGTCACGTGCTAGAGTTTAGGAATAATGCAAATATATGCAAATTGGTGCTTGGCTTGTTTGCAAGCATAACAATAACTGAGACAGTAAATAAAACTTAAAAATAGTTAAGGGAGTGTAACAGATGGAACAAATTTATAGCAATTAGCATGTGTAAGCGTCGATATTCACTAGACCTAAAGATGCGAAAAACTGGATACCGAAATTATAAAGCAAATGCACGACTTGTTCACACGAATCTATACCTTACCTCTTACCGTTTCAAGGCTATAATGAGACCAAGCTTTGACTATATAAAGTATTAGGCAGACTTGTAAGGTATGTACTTAAGTTATTTCAGGACTTCAATCCTTTCAAATACAAGTACTATGAACTGGTACTTATAATTCAATACCAGTACTGGTACGGGTTCTAAAATAAGGGCAAGTACCATTATTTTTTAAGTATTTGGGTAGGTACAATTACTAAGTATCAAGTACTTAAGTACTTGAGAAGTACTTAAAGTTATTTGTTTTTATAATTTTGCATGCACTAAAGGGATTATGACTATTCTTAATATGTTTGAAGAGATACCAATCTACATTGGTTTTGAGTTTTTGAATATCGTAATGAGAGGGAAATATAGAGTCATTCCACATTCGTGTAGTTCAGATGAACAAAAACTCTGTGAGTTAGAAATTACATTCGATGTGCGAGTATTATGGTTGAAGAATGCAACTGGATATTTCACTAGAACACTGTTTATAAAAATAACGGTAAACTAATGAAGGACAAGAAACATTGCGACGGTGTTCGAGAGATTCAAATTTGTCTGTTATATTACTATCTTTGGAAGAATATAGCCTTTATAGATTACTGCCAGATCATAAAAGGTAAACAAAATTCTTGAAACGTGGAAGGAGACTTAAGAACTTAACAGAATTTTTGGCACGTAGAATATGTGATCATTCTACACAGGGTGGTGTGTGATGCACATATACCGAGAGCTGTTTCGGTTTCCTCAATGCAAGTGCCACTCATATATAGCGGCATGGGGGTTGAGTTAATCTTTAACGACAGAAGTCAGCATTACGTCATTGAAGCATTAAAGTCTATATGCTATAAAAAAAATCAATAAGCTTATCATACGCTACCGTTCTGTATCCTCATCCGCGAAGAACATACATCTGGAAACGAATATAAGAAGCTGAGGGTACTGTCATCAGCAAAACATTTTAATGGATTAAAAGTTTCAGACAAAAGATCATCGATGAATATCAGAAAGAGAGTCGGAGACAAAATAGAGCCCTGTGGCACACCACCATTTGTTTTATGGACTTCAGATTTAAAATCATCCAATGCAACTTGTATTGAGTAGCTCGAAAGCTAGTTGTGTACCCCAGCAATTCATTAATCACTTGTCCTGTTTCAGAGTGATATTTTAAACTGAATTTTGACTAAACCTGAACGAGAGTTTAAACTTTTTTTTTAACTTTTTCGGTTTTAAAGTGGAAGAAATCCAGCTGAAAGTACTAATCAATTACTTGAAAGTACTTGTCAAGTACTTGAAATTACTGCAAGTACTGCTCAAGTGCGATACTTTAGTACCCTAAACTTGGTACTTGCGATGAAGTAGTTGAAAAATACTGGTACCGGTCCCCGTAATGGGACTGGTACTCGTTCTTGAAATCTTACAGCTCTGGTATCAGGGTAATAGCTCTACATATTTTTACGGGGAATCTTTAAAAAATCAAAAGTACTAAAACCGAATTCCTTCTTTAATTTAAACTTGCGATATAAATATAATGTAGATATGTAGACATTATTAAGAAACACAATGCCAGGTTACAGGCAAAATCTTTCGTCATCAATGATTAAGAATTTTAGTCTTGGTTGGATATAGTTCACATTGGATTTTTGTCAAAAAAATTTATGTAAGATGAACGAAATTTAACAAAAATTGCGAATTGACAAGGCTCTCACTAGTCAACTCATGAGTTCAATTGAGATCGCCGTTGAGAAAGGCCAATTTTTATGCACTGAAGGCCAAAATAAGCTATTCTTAGCCAATAATTCAACAAGTCAAATTGAATAGCTAAGTGTCTAAGTCTTATAGTTAGCTGATTTATTTCAGTAGTATTTAGAGTTTATTTTATAAAAAAACCTTCACATACCTAGATACTAAACGGTAAGTTTCGGATTTGAAATTGAACTTGCCATGACGATGATGGATAATACAAAAAAATTGGACCCCGTAATTCCGTTTGTCTGTTTGAAATTATATATAGCGTAAGCCGCTGATTCTATATTCTTTTAATTTAGTACTCCCAGAACACGCCAACAATACCATACGATCATTACACAAAAAACTTATTTCTCTCGAAAACGACTCTAACTATTTTGATAAAAAAAACTTACTATTAGGTGATGTTTGTTACCTACGGATCTAAGTCTGGATTAATTTTTAAATCTCTCTATTTAAATCTTTTTCAAAGAAACATCACTTTTTTGACGATTTTTCAATTTTTTAAAATAATTTTTAAGATGTTATAAAGATTAACTTGACTTCGAGATAGATTTAGTTTAATTTTTTTGGAGTCAGCCCATTTTTGTATGTTGACTAGATATTTGTTAATTCTAAAGCAATATTCCACCAGACCCACTTTTATAGCAAGACGTCATCTGCATACATGTGTATGAGACAACTAAGAACGATCTAAGGAAGACCGTTTATACAAAAATAAATAGAATAGAAGTGGTCCAAGAACAGACCCATGAGGAACACCACAGTTAACCACATAGGGACTTGAAGTATCTTGAACAACTGAAATCTTTTGAAACCGATTTATAAGATAGCTTCTCAAAAGCTTAAGAGCTGTTCGTTTCTTAATTAAGAAATCAAAATGCTGGTGGTCAATCAAAAGCTTTGGAAAAGTCTAAGACAACTATAATACCCAACTGCGTTCAGGCAAGTGTACTGCGAAAATCTGATGTAACTTTTACAACCGCAGATCCAGTTGGATAGTTTGTTAGTAGTTTGAATAAATGGGAGAGTTTTATTTGCCATCAGCCTTTCAAAAACTTTGCCATAAACTTCAGCAAACCTAAAAACAGGGGTCCTAAGGGATTATTTTTTTGTTTGGTATATTTATAATTTGTGCAATCTTCCATTGTTCATTTATTTCATATATTTCATTAGTGGGAGAACGATTGGTAAAATCAGTCGTATAAATTTTATGCAAGATGATATAGAAATCAATTGCATTAGATTTAATTAACATTATAGCATTAATTATATCGCTTTGCTTAACGCATTTAAATGAAAATACACTGTGACACTGTCATCTTCAGGATCAAATAAAATATCTGGCGATCGAATCCCAGGGGGCATCTAGCGAGAACTAGAAAAGCTAATAAGGGCGATCGCCCACTATAGTAAATGGTCAGGAAAGTTAAGGTTAAGTTTGCAGGAGGCAAATGAAAAGAAAAAAGTATTTCTTTTACACAAATCGTATAGTCAAATCACAAATAGTTCTCTACATTATATTCAACACGAAGAGCTAAAAAAAATACTCTAGTGGATGATTTGAATTATCAAAAAATTTAAGTTTCGAAACACTAAACTTTACACAATGCGGGAAACCATTGCTGAAAACATCATACAAAATTCCTTATCATCGATTTTGTTTTGAACACAAAGATCAAATTAAAATAAAATAAAATTTATTTTTTTTTAATCAAATAAGTCATAAATGATAAGTAATGTAAGGGCAAGTTCAATGCAATTATTTTCGATTTGTTCATAATATAAAGTATGGTTGGTATAAATAACATGAATCTCTGCACGTACGAATTTATTTATGTTCACATTTCTTCATGTAAGAATTTACTATTCAATGCTTTTCAAACTGATAGAAACAAATTTAGTAAATAAAAATATACAACTCATTACATTTTTGTATTGTTTATTTATCCTGCGATTGGTATAAACTGGTCTAATGAACGCCCTAAAGCGAATATATCAAGGTACTGCAATTGCTATCTCTCACAGAATAAAAAATCTGGTTCAAATTGATGTTTGAACAGAGAAAATCACACACCTAAGTTTTCTCCCACAAATAGTTTCTTATCACTAACTTTTGCTCAGCCCAAAAAAAAAACAAACTGCAAAAAATAGCAATTCAAAAACTTCTTACCTGAATTAAACTCAAACAAACCCTCAACTCCAGTTCCTAGAAATAAACTTATCACAAACACTACACTTAACATCATTGTTGTAAACTTTATAGACATATTTGTTTTTATCAATTCAATTCTCTTATTTCAACAAGAAAAGAAACACAGAATAATCTTAATTTAAATGAAAGATCACAAAATTGCGAAGCTAAAAGTTTCAATTTATTTTGCTTATTATGCATGTGATACTATTTGATCATCAATGATCACCGATTACGACAACTGCCCGGCAAGTACTGAAACTGCCATAATCTCCATCATTTAAAATACAAAAAATAAACAAAAATCACTTAGCGATTCTACGGATGATTCGTTCGTCTTCGTATGGAGTACAGAATAGTGTTAAGATTGTTATTGTTTGTTGTTTTTCTTATTTTTTTTTTTTTTTGAACCATCTTTTAAGTTGCGTTTTGCGTAGGTAGAGAATATTATTACATGAGTCATTGGAAACACCACCGGTCATTGGTATCTGAGCTGTACATACAGTGCGTTTTCTTTGTAATGAAGATTCAACATTCTTAAGCTTCATCGATCTATTGGGTGATCAGACTTGCCAGGTTGTGAGGATTTCTTATAAATATGCGATATTTTTCCTAATTTTGAGTTGCTAAATAACATTTCCGACTAGTAGGTCTATTATTATAAAGGAAGTAAATAAACCGCACCTCAATATTATATATGTATAACCAAATGACTTTGTATTCAATTTTTGTAAAAAGTTGTATTAGAACTGAAATCAGTATACCAATCGGCAAAATCAGCCTAAAGGCGTTTTTCTTTTATGGTTCAGTATATAGAGCTCTGAACAGAGTCCGAGCATGTTGATCTTGTTCTGAACATCCTCTGAACCAAGCGTGCTCTGAATTGTTTTTGAAACATACCTGAACACTTAGCTGTCATTAATTTTTTTTTTTTAATTTCCATCTGTCAAGTGCTTGTGTTAAGCGTTTGAGGTTTGACTCTGTCTGCTGAACTAATAGAGCGCACTCTGAACACACTCAGATCATGCTCAGAACGAAAAAAGGAACCCATATTCGCAGTTATGAACACTCTAAACTAAAAAAGAATATAGCTAGCAAAAGTTCAAAATATATTTAATTGAGCTATTCAATTGGCACGAGTAGATTTTGGCGGCATGTGGCGGCCATGTTGTTTTAGTGACATCTGTCAAATCTGTTGTTCAAGGCGTGTCAAAATGAAAAACTTTATTATTGAAAAAAAAAAAATTATTTCCGAAACGCGTCGTAAAATTTAAATAATAAAGTTGTGAAAATTAATAATTTTTTAGGCCATTGCTCAGATTCAACCCTAACCATGTGGAAGAGTCATTCAAAATGGGATCCGTGTCCCGGTAGAAAGCCGAGATGGGTATTTGAACAATTTCATATTCCATACAAAATGGCCAAATAAAAAAAAATTGTTTATATAAGATATTATATGCAAATTTCGGGGCAGGGACATAAGTCCCATTTTTTTTTAGACTTAACCTATGCCTCAGCGTCATCGAAAATTTGGACTGTGCATCGGATGGAGGCGTGCCGCCGAGGTCGCGGCGGCCATTTGGCCGATATTTTGTTCCATACATAATTGAACCATACCAATATTATCATAATGAAAAGAAATGACAATAATTTCTTAAATAATTTGTGTTTTATTCAAAATCAACATCGGCCCTTAAAATTTAACCACCCTTTAGTAGAACCAGTATTGTTCTCTCGATTTTTACGGTAGTACCTACTCCAATGCAAAGTACAGTTACAAGCTTTTGGAAAAAAAAAAACAAAGTTTGCAAATTTATTGGTTAGTCGAAATTGCATCGTGACAAAATAAGATCATGGAAAGTGAAAGTTTAATTGAAAATTGTGATATTCCTTTTGAGTATACGAGGGCGGGTCAATAAGTCCGTGACTTTTTGAATTTCTGACCTCTTTACTGAAACAGCAACACTGCTCCTGTCAACAGGCATCTGTCAGTTGACTCCTGTCAAAATTTAAACTTGCTGCGTCAGTTAGTTTGTGTTTGACAGCTATTTTTATCAGACTACTCACTAATTTGAGGAGAAAATGGAAAAAAGTGAATTTCGTGTGCTTATTAAGCATTATTTCTTGCGAAAAAAACCATTACCAAGACCAAGGCTAAGCTTGATAAATACTATGGGGACTCTGCACCATCGATTTCAATGGTAAAAAAGTGGTTTACTGAATTTCGTTGTGGCCGTACAAGCACTGAAGATGCCGAACGTCCTGGACGCCCAGTTGAGGTCTCTACACCCGAAACAATCGAAAACATTCACGATATGGTGTTGGCCGACCGAAGATTGAAAGTGCGGGAAGCCGTAGGGATCTCGCATGGCTCAGTGGTTTGAATTTTGAATGATCACTTGGGCATGAAAAAGCTTTCCGCAAGATGGGTGCCGCGTTTGCTCACAGTCGACCACAAACGCAATCGTGTAAACAACCTCACAAGAAGGTTTGGCGTTGTTTAATCGCAATATGGAGGAGTTTTTGCGCCGTTTTGTAACCGTGGACGAAACATGGATCCATCACAACACACCAGAGACCAAACAACAGTCAAAACAGTGGGTTTCTAATGGTGAATCGGCGCCAAAGAAGGCCAAGGTGGGTTTGTCAGCCAATAAAGTTATGGCAACTGTTTTTTGGGATGCACGCGGGATAATCCACATTGACTACCTTCAAAAGGGAAGAACAATCAATGGGGAATATTATGCCAACTTATTGGACCAATTCAATGACGATTTGAAAAAAAACCGACCTCATTTGGCCAAGAAAAAAGTTCTTTTCCACCAAGACAATGGAAGGGTGCACACATGTGCAGTTGCCATGGCAAAAATCCATGAATTGGGCTATGAATTGCTCCCTCATCCACCCTATTCTCCCGATTTGGCTCCGAGCGACTACTTCTTGTTCCCAAACCTGAAGAAATGGCTTGGTGGAAAAAGATTTGACTCCAATGATGAAGTCATCTCGCAAACAAAGGCCTATTTTGAGGACCTCGACAAATCATTTTTTTTTGGAAGGGATAAAAAAATTGGAAAAGCGTTGGACAAAGTGTATAGAGCTCAAGGGAGACTACGTTGAAAAATAAAATTATTTTTTTATCAAAAAATCTGTGTTTTATTCCAAAAGTCACGGACTTATTGACCCGCCCTCGTATACCAGGGCTCAGAAAAAATAGTTGTCTTCTCAATGTTATTACTGAAAAACAATTGTACATAATGTGCAAAAAAGTGTATACAAAGAAAAAAGAGATAATACTTGTTATATCAAATCTTTCAAAGCAAGCATGACATTTGATTCTGTACAAAGTTATAAAAAAAGTGATGCATTACATCCTCATTGTGATCTAGAAGAGATGATGCAAAAAATTAATGCCGAACATGTAAGTTTTCTTAACATTGTTTTAGTCATCTTTTTTAAATAAATGTAGATAAAAAGTAAAAATTTGTGTTTCTTTCTTAATTTCTCAAAAAAAAAAACCATACCAGTTCGATCAAAATTTTAAAAACTTGACATTAATTAAGGCTAAAATTTTTTGCGAATTTTATCAAATAAAAATGATTTTTTTGTTGTTATTTTTGAATTATTGAAATGTTATGTTAATAAGGTTTTTCTTATTTCTTTCTAGTTGTTTAATTAGAGAAACTGACTAAAGAATTGAAAGATAACCTAGTTTTGGAGTTTTTTTGACTTATGTCCCATTTTCGACTAAAAAATTCAGGACTTAAGTCTCAGTAGCGTGGGGCATAAGTCTCGAATTCGATTCCCACTTTACTGGGGCATAAGTCCCGAAAAAAAAAATCGGGACTTACGTCCCTGAACCGTAAATTTCGACCTCTGGATTGGTTGAAAGCCAAGAATTGACTACTATAATTATAAGTTTTTTCATAACCCGTTGAGTGCGCGTATAATATTAAAAACAAAAATGTACTAGTAAAACCCAAAAGATATCCTGTGGGCAATGGACATGGGAATTGTTAAAAAAAATATTTTAATCCATTTTGGCCTTTTCACTCGAAATATTTTATTCTTCATATCATGCCGTAGGTCTGGGTTCGATTCCCAGCTGTTATGTGACAAAAAAAAACTTTTTTCGAGGTACTCCCTCTTGCGAGAAAGTGTCAAATCATTAAGGCTCGGCAGAGAATTTAAGGTCCATTACATACCTGCCGAAGGGTGTGGTTATGGATTAATGTTGTAGTTATTAAAAGCAGTATAAAAGTGCTTCCATACTATCTCGAAAGTCTTATTAAGAAATTTAAAAATAAAAGTTTAATGGAAATTCATCCGATTACAAAATTTTCGTACTTCTACACTTCAAGGTTGTAAGAGAATGCAATCTTTTGTGAATGTAATCTTCAATGAATTAAATTGAAAAATTGCACTCATTGACTTCTCTTTGATACTTCGACTTAAAATTCTTCAATCATTATTCATTTGAAATTAAAAAAAAAAAGAGATGCATCAGTTGACGAACCTACCTATAGGCAAGACAGGCAATTGCCAGGGCGAACATTTTGAGCTGTTATCTATCTGAACAATGTTTTGAAAAAATCCATCCAAATTTTAAAATTAGAGCTGATTAATGTTTTACGTTATAGATGAGCGTCTTACACAGTATCAATTTCTCAACCGAAATTTGATTGCAAGCAACTTGAAACTATAATAACACTTTAACAGCTACAATTGACAACGAAATTCAAAAGGATATCCTAGTTGAAGATGTCTTGATTGAAATTGAATAGTTCTAACTTGAACTGTATGAAAGCTAAGCAACCACATTTAAGATAATATTAACGTTTCCTATAAGTGTTGCTTCAGAGGTGCAACTTGCTTTTAGAAACTTTATCTTATGAAAACGT
Organism: Philhelius festivus; assembly: GCA_963931855.1. Classification (NCBI taxonomy): domain Eukaryota; kingdom Metazoa; phylum Arthropoda; class Insecta; order Diptera; family Syrphidae; genus Philhelius; species Philhelius festivus. The sequence continues at coordinate 152,224,787 of OZ007555.1, forward strand.
ATCGAGATCGACTCTAATCCATGACACTTCTATTTAGAAATATATTCTAATCCGCATTTCAAAAGAAGAGATTTGCAAAAATAAAATCATGTACAGCATCATTTTTATTTTCACATTTATAAAGTTGTATTTTGGCGAAATCCTATAAAGATTATTAAATAAATTATTTTTTTAGGGCGTCAGAAACTCAAAGTTCGGCACCGAACGCATCCTTTGCGTTCTTTTAATTGAATTCAATGAATGATTTTTAAGATTATATTCTTTTGCATTTAATCCAAGCAATTTAACTATAGCATTTAACACTTAAATATTATAAAATATTTCATGAGGATTTTCATATATTATGGACCAAGTTGTGTAAGATGAAACTTGTTGAAATTTTTTTCATTCAATATTTTGAAATGTGAAACAATTGCAAGTCAAAAATAAAAATTGCATAGTGAAATATGCCAAATGATGTATTTGGTAAACAGTAATATAATAAAATTATAACTGTTGTTAAATATAGTTATAGATTCGTACATGTGCATGTCTTTTGAAGAGATCAAAATATTCAAAACATAAATGCGAAGTTATAACAATGACGTCAAAATAGACGTGTTGGGCATTTGCTGTAGAGTTTTATTTAAACAATAACAAATAATCGATTCAAAAAATCATTTATTCAAGACTCGTCGCCGTCGGAGCGATGGAAAAACGTTTTAAGTTTCAAATTAAATTATTGTTGTATTGATTTGTTTTAATTTTATTCAACTCACGGTAGTTGGAACGCATTCAATTTATTTTTTCATCTCTTTAAGATTAATTATGTATAATTTGTTATTCCTATTGTTTTCCTTATTGCTATAAATAGTTAAGTATAATATTATTGAGGAGGAACAAATATTTAAGTACACATGAAGTAGTGCAATTGAATTTGAATTTTTGAAATTTAAAGATGTGAAAGGGTCTTACAAAAACGTCCTTTCCAAGTCCATTATTAAATCTATCATCGAGTTTGGTGAAGAAGCATACATCAGTCAAGGAGGGAGTGGATTATATCCATGCTCATAGACAGAAAGATTTTAGGTACGTTAGGTAATATAAACTTGACAAAGTACGTTAGTAGAGGAACATCCCAGGGCGGAGTTCTGTCCCCTCTGCTATGGCTTCTACTCATGAATAAAATTATGGTTAAGTTGGAAAGATGTGGAGGTTACGTATGCACTCTTGAAATCACAGAAATTTTAAGAATTTAAGGAAAGTAAGCAGCTGGGCCATGAGTTATGGACTAAGTTTTAGCCAAAGCAAAACTGAACTGATGCTATTTAATACTAAAACTAAGATAGAGCCCTTCGCTCTACCCCTACAACCTTTGGGTTTTTAATCTAAGATTATTTTGTGGACATACCATACATCGACAAACTGAAGAAGGTATAAGGAACTGCTGGCTTTGGCACCACAGGGGCTCTAAGATCTTGCCTTAAGAGTTTTTCTGTACCTTTTACCGCTTTATTTACACATTAAGGATCTAGTATCTTGCAGTGCATTAAGACTAAATGAATCGAATTCTTGGAATGCCAAAAGTTATGGTCACAGCACAGTAATATTAAGGAGTTGATTCCAATAGAGATCTTTTCACCTCCCACTACACCCCTAAAACTACTACACCCCTAAAATGGGCCTGAGCAAAGATTATAAGGTTATGTTCCCATCAAGAAAGGACTGGGATGATGACGTCGGCTGCTTGATGAAAGACTTCCACACAACTATCTCAAAGATAGTGATGATGGCTCAAAGACGGAGTGTGGAATTGTTTCGGGAACCATCTCTGTGACTTTGGATATATCTATGTCGTTTAGGCTACCTCATCTTGTTGAATTACTGGCTATCAGGGAAGCAAGGTACTGAAACAACTTGGTCAAACAAAAATAATTTAATTTACTGAAACAATATCCAAACCAGAACCGGAATACGGCTATTATCACAGACAGTCAGGCCGCTGTTAAAGACATTAATTCTAGTACATCATACTCCAAATGGGTCCATCAATGGCGGGATGAACTTGCTATCTTCAATATTAACCGCAATATTACTCTTATCTGGATTCCGGCTCATTATGGAATTAATGGGAATGAACGGGCGGATGAGCTGACTAGGTAAGGATCAGCCCTTAATAACTCACTTGCCGCAAGAGCCAACATTCTGCTCGGAACTATGAATGTGGTAAAATCCTCCCAATTTTTCTTAGCGAAGCAAACCGTAGATGGAGCATTTTAACTAACTGCATTATATTTAGAGAGATTTGGTCCACCTATGATAAATCCCGAACACAATCTAATATGCAGACCCAATCAAGACATAGCCAGGATCGTAGCTACCTGTAGCGGACACTGACCAATAGGAGAGCATGCAGCAAAGAATAGGCATTCCTCACATCACTCACTGTCAAAGCTGTGGGGACCAGCGGGAAAAGGAAACAGTCCTACATTTTCTCTGCAAACTCCCTACTCTGGCCAAATCATTAGGAAAGGCATTTTTTAAGAACATTGACGAAATTTCGGAAATGAAAATCAAAGACTTGATCTCTTTTCTCAACGTGAATAAATGGCTCTAGGACGAACTTCTGTTACTTTTGAGTCCTTAGATCCCGAACTAGCACTTTGACAGAGGTTTACGATGCGGGGGCCGGATGATCACCCAATTGGATGGGCTACTGTTTCAGCACCAGTCAAAATGCTATCTAGCTTGGCACAATGTAGATGGGTGTGGTGGTCCAAAAGCAAACACACAATAAGAGACATCAAAATCTTCTAGATCCATATTTTTGAACTTAATCCAAACTGTATGACTCCGGGAGGTAACAGGTTCATACGAGTTTTGGTATCAAAATGGCGCACGTTAGCGCTAATTGAGCCTAAGATGTTTTTGATGGAAATCGGCAAACAAGTTAATGAGAAAGTCGAAAATAAAAAAAAATCGGTTTTATGACAGGTGTACTGTTAAAATAATTTTTTGATTTAATACCTTTTAACCGAAATTTGGACCACGACTGCCACGAGTACACATAATTTTTACAAAAATCGTTACGGTCGTTTACGAGAAAAATAGATATGTATAATGGCTGTATGACAGGTACCGTTAATTTTAGAGCTTAAAAAATCATCTTCTCTTTTAGGGAAGCACTGAAGGCCTTTAAGTAACAAATTTGAAGAAAATCACTTCAGTACCTTTAACTTTAGATCGAGGTTCAGACATATAAACAGACGGATTTGCTGGACCTACTTTTCTTGTAATTAATAATCTCAAGTTTGATCGAAAGCTTCGAGATCATTTTTTTTTGCAATTGCCAAATTTGCATTCCCTGTGCACAAATATATATATGTTTATAAACATTGCGGCTGTTCTCGAGAGATTCAAATGTTTATGTTATACTTCTATCACCTATCATTTTTGAAGCTCTTTTTTCGATTCTATACAAGAGACTCAAGTGGGTTATTGGAGCAACTGACCAAATATAGAAGTCATACTCGAATTTTGGACAAACAAAGTCCTTATAGGTTATACAATATACAGTCAGATCAGAAAGGGTGAAAAATGTCTAAAATAGTAGGTATGTATATTTTCAGAAGTATAAGGATTGTCTTGTTATAAATACTTAACCTGGAATTGCTCTTAATAATCCCCATATGTATCGCATGGATTCTCCATTGCCTTGGTAAAACCTTAAAAAAATGTTCTTTGACTATGCCAACTGACAAATTTTTATAATTTCTCCTATTTTCTTCTCACGTATGAGGTGTGTTTTTAAAACTTAAAAAGATACCTCGTAAACGTTATTTTCCGAAAAAATGTTTTTATGAAACCTGCAAGTGAACTATTTTTTTACTATCGATTTTCTCGAAAACTATATAATGGATTTCTATCAATTTTTGTGTGTAGAAACTTTTAAAAAACGACTTCTTCGATAAAGATTTTTATCTTATCTTATGTACGTCCTTGAATTAGACCCAAATTCAATTAAGAATAAAATATTCTATAGTTTGAAGATAATAGGAATGCTATAGCCACTGAATACATTTTTCCCATTTTTACCGTGAAAACAACTACTGTTTTTAATCTTTTCAAATTGGGAGCAGTAATAGGATTTTTGTTTTGTGTATTTATGTATTGATAACTCCTAAGTTAATCGGAACTTGTTGTTTTTGATACATACATATATCCGGCAAACAGCAAACCTACCTTTGTCAATAAGTAGGCACTCATTTAAATTTTCACCAAGTATTTTATTCTCATCAGAATAAACAACTGGATTTTTAAGTTCAAGTTGATAAAAATAAATAAAGTCAATTCATCAAAATCAATTCTATATACAGTATGAACAATTGTTCCTTTACCATATAGGTATGTATATAAATGGTTTTACAATATGGATTTTCGAACTTTGAAAATTGATTGCTGGCAGCCATATTGTTGAAGCTACATCTGTCAAATCCCCTGTCATTTATTTAGTCTGTCTTGTTAAATCAACAGGTAGAGTTATAGCGTTCAAAAACATGTACAAATAATTAAATTATTTTATGAAAGTGAGTCTTCTGTTCGAGCAATATTTCATGCACTTCGGTTGGAAATCTAATAATGCAAACCTTTCCTTATTTTCTAAACTAGCGCTAGAAATGATTATAGTATCCTTTTTTGCATGTTTCTCTAATTACTCTATCTGAAGTATTATTATTCGTACAAGAAAGATAGACCCTATTGACAAAATAGTTTATTTATTTACCTATAGGTAACCCAATTTTTACTGAAGCCTTCTGAAGCTCCATTCTAATAACAAAAAACTTCAAAAATTTCCCTACGAGTTGCACGGTAATGCAAAACCATGTTCATTTAAACAGTTTTCGCATTTAAGCACACGTTCTTGGGGTAACAACGAACACCGAAATTTTCGTGCTTCTTTGAATTTGCACAGTCTTCATTCGTTTTTATCATTTACATTCTCGTTGTTTCACGTACGACCAACAACGAACGTACACAGAGCACAACACCGAAAGTTTAAATGCAGTTTAAAGCAGATCTCGCTTAATCTTAGCTCTCACATTTCCAAACATCAATTAAATCCTAGCTTTTCATTAACAAAGATCATTTTGGAGAATATGTCACATAATCACCCTTATTCCGATAGTCGTTTTACTAAAACGCCAGTAAAACGACAAGGCTCTAGAAACGAAAATTGGAATTTTATTGAAACGACTATCGTTATAATGCTTAGAAAAGTGAAGAACATAGAGAACGCTGCCCTTTTCGTATTTTTTAAACACGTTTTAAAGGCGTTTTATTAAAACGACTATCGGAATAAGGGTGAATGACTCTGAAAAGAATTTGTATGAGAACATTTCAAAGAATTTTTAAATTCAATTTAATTCCCTTTGACTGTGATAAACTATATTTCTTCTTATACATTTTTCGTTTAAGATATTTATTTTCACAAAGTAAATTTCACACAAAATAAAATAATAACAAAATCTCTCAAAATTAAGATAGAGAGTAACAGCCGTATTTATTAGAATTCGCTAAACGCGTGAATAGTTATGCAACGCATAAGGACTTATTCATCCAGTATGCAAATTCATATTTATAAAACATTTGCCTACCCTGCATAGTTATAATGAGCTTGTGTCAAATAAAGTACCAAAAAGTAAGAATCTATTACATTTAGCCTTCATAACACTCAGCTGTTTGTCAAAAAAACAAAAAAAAAAAACATCTATCGAATTTAATAAAACAAAAACGAAACTACCAAAAGCTCAAAGAATTCTAACAATTAACTTTGGTTCATCAGATAAAGTATGTTATTATCTCTAGCACAATACTGGAAATTAAATTGTTATTCTTTTCATCCTAGCTGGAATACTCCTCAAACAAGTTCTTGAGGATAAAATTCAATAATGCAAAATAAAAATTACAACACTAACACACCGGATGAAGAAGGATATGCGTGGAGAGAGATCACCAACAAGTATATTTATCTTTTTAATTCTAAACAATTTTCAATTCAATTTGTTTTTAATATTAGTTAATAGTTTAACATTTTTGTTTCAATAAATAAAAATAACACAAAGTTTTAGTTTCAATATCAAGTCAAAGGCATTTTATTTTGTTGATAATCTTTATAATTCAATGTGATGTCAAAGTGAATGTGACAGTTCAATACTAAAATGTCCTTATGTAGGTTTTATAAATAACGATTTTGCGTTTAGAGGCGTTATAAGGGTTGCATAGCCTTATGTACTCACTATAATGAGTTTATAAATATGGCTGTAATAATATAATTATTATTTCGTGCGCTAACAGCCTTATTTATTAGAATTCGCTGAACGCGTGAATAGTTATGCACTGCATAAGGACTTATTCATCCACTATGCAAATTCATATTTATAAAACATTTGCCTACCCTGCATAGTTATAATGAGCTTGTGTCAAATAAAGTACCAAAAAGTAAGAATCTATTACATTTAGCCTTCAAAACACTCAGCTGTTCGTCAAAAAACAAAGAAAAAACATCTTGTGTGTAAATCGAATTTAATAAACAAAAATGAAACTACCAAAAGCAAAATGAATTCAAGCAATTATCTTTGATTCATCAGATAAGGTATGTACATAATTATCTCTAGTACATACTGGAAATCAAATTGTTGTTAGTTTTATCATAGCTGGAATACTCCTCAGACAAGTTATTGAGGATACAATTCAATAATGCAAAATAAAAATTGCAACACTAACACACCGGATGAAGTAGGATCCGTGGAGAGAGATCACCAACAAGTATAATATTTATCTATTTAATTCTAAACAATTTTCAATTCAATTTGTTTTTAATATATTAGTATAACATTTTAGTTTCAATAAATAAAAACAACAAAGCTTTAGTTTCAATATCAAGTAAAAGTCATTTTATTTTGTTGATAATCTTTATAATTCAATGTGATGTCAAAGTTAATGTGACAGTTCAATACTAAAATGTCCTTATGTAGGCACTATTCAACCTCCAAACGCGTTTAGCTTATAATGCCTCTATTCAACGTCACATAAGTTTTATAAATAACGATTTTGCGTTTAGAGGCATTATAAGGGTTGCATAGCCTTATGTACTCACTATAATGAGTTTATAAATATGGCTGTAAATATATAAATAAATTGCTTGGCTTCGCTTTGGAGAGAATTTTGTATAGCAACCACAACTAATAGCTGTCGTATATAAAATTTTCTTAAACTGTATCTGTTGAAGCGTATAAATCAACAAACGAAATTTCTTTTCTATCTTTATCGTGTGAATCTGCAGATGACCACGCAACCTAAACTGCAAATATGTATATCTGTCTCTTTTATGTAATCTTTTACTTTGTGTAAAATGAACACTTCTTTTTAAATACTTGAATCTAACTGAATAAAAGCTCTGAGTAAAATTAAGAATAAATTGTATTTCTTCATCAGTATGAAACAAGTTACTTAGTAAAGCATACTTAAATATTTAATTTGCTTTTAAGTGATGAAACTTTAATTCCTACCTATAATCGATTTTGCTTTGGTTCTTAACTAAACAATAGTTGCACACACACATCTACTCCGTCACTAAGAACAAAAGAAAAAGATCTGAAAATCGGAATGCTTCCGACAAGGTAACGTATTTATTTTAAGATAGGCCATAATAAATTTGAAAAAAAAATATTTCTATGCATAGATTCTTTTCCAAAAGGCTTATTGAAAAGAAAATTTCAATAATCGAGAACAAAAGTTTCGATACAAACACTTCAAAGGCTAAGCGGGAAGCATGGAAGGAAATTCTCTGCTCGTACATATATTCAACATACCAAATTTGTATATCTTAATTCTTTGCATTTTATAATTTTGAAATATCTCAACACAAACTCTCAATTTGAATCTTGGAAATTAAAAAAATGACATTGGATAAGTCAAAATATATTTGGAAATGCCTTGAAGTGACATTTAAATGCGCTGGATGGCGTTGATTATAGATATCGATTTTATACTTAAGAACTGTTTGAAACTATTTTAAAGTTAAGCACCCTTTAAAATTTCTTTATTGATTTGGCTATAGTTTACAAATCTAGATCCAAGGTTCAACCAAGTTTCGATACCGGTTTAGATTAAGAAAGAATTAACAAAAGGAACAAATTTTATATGAAAAAATGAATTGCTGGAAAACCTGATTTTAACCTCAGTCAATCAGTCAAAATCGATGAGTTAAGATAATGATCGAAGATTTTTGATTAAGCCTAGTACGCAGATCGAGAAAAATTTTGTCTCCCATACATTTTTTGTCCTGGGACAAATTTTGTCTTGGATATTTTTCCAAGCAGTACGCAGTTCGCACGCAAAATGCATACTTTTGTGCGTTGCTGTACAAAATGTCCCCACTAAATTTTGCCAGGAAAAAGAATGATAAAAACATTATTTTGCGGGACAAATTTTGACAGCCACCGTATTTTCGAAAGTGATTTTTGTCAATACTGGTTTTATGTAAAAGGTACTGATGCTTGTCTTGAGAGCATCAAGAGAAGTTTCCAAAAAGGTATGAACAATTTTTGTAAGACAACCCGTTCCAGAGATAAGTCTAGTATGAAGATCGAGACAAGACAAATTTTATCTCTACAAAACTTTTCCAAATCTCGCTCAAAAGTTTGAAGTTGGAGAATTAAAAAATAATTTAATGTGTTTTGTAGTGCATCACTGGAACGGGTTATTGTCTTACAAAACTCGTTCATACCTTTTTAGAATCTCCTCTCGATGCTTTCAAGAGAAGCATCAGCACCTTTTACATAAAACCAGTTTTGAAAAAATCACTTTTGGCTGTCAAAATTTGTCCCGCAAAATAATGCTTGTATCATTCTTTTTCCTGGCAAAATTTAGTCGAGACATTTTGTACAGCAATACACAAAAGTATGAATTTTGCACGCGAACTGTGTACTGCGCGGAAAAATATCCAAGACAAAATTTGTCCCAGAAAAAAAAATGTATGGGAGACAAAATTTTTCCCGATCTGCGTACTGGGCTATACACTAAAAAACACATAAAATAAGATTTTATCTCTCCAAATTCAAACTTTTGCGCGAGATTTGGAAAAGTTTTGTAGAGATTAAACTTGTAGAGATAAAATTTGTCTTGTCTCGATCTGCGTACTAGGCTTTAATAATTAAGGCCGGTATTCACCGAGCGCTCATAACTTAAGAAGCTCATAAACCTATTCACCAAGCAATATTAGTGAAGATCTACGAGCGCTCTTAGAAGTTAGGAGTGGTCCCGACCACTCCTAACTTACGAGCGCTCTCTTCGAAAGTTTGTTCGCTTGTGCATGTGCCACGCACGCATTTGACTCGAATCCATGTGAGCAATGCCAAGTAGAAGAGTATCCATTTGCTGTCAAGACCAACATTCCACAACATTTCACAGTTTGGGTATGCCTGAACAAGAGAGAGTGGCTCTCATTTTCGAACTTCGAAAAACACTTGCGAGTGGTTGGTGAATACCCCGCAGAAATTTCAAGTTAAGAGCCTCGTAAAGTTAAGAGCCGTTTAGGAGCGCTCGGTGAATACGAGCCTAAATGTCCACATACAAATTTTGTTTTATGCGCGAAACAGATTAAACCAGCAACAGCACCAGCATCGCCAACAGCAAACAGCACGCTGACCAGCAAAAATTTCTCAAACACATTGCCACCAGCAACGTCATTTCATCTGCTTGACATTTCATATAGAAAAAAAGTTTTTCATTGTGGTGCCACTGAATATTGCAGTGGGAAAGTTGACAACACCGCACCAGCAACAGCAAATTTAGGACTTTGGCCTAACGACGCTGTTGGCGTTGCTGTTGCTGTTCTGATGTGTGTTGAACAATTGAAATACACTGGTTCTAAATTAATGGCGGCCGCTGTTGCTGTTGACGGTGCTGTTGCTGGTTCAATCTGTTCCGCGCTTTATCTATTTTCTTGGACATCCCTGTATTTTGTGTCCCTCCAACACATACTGGGTTAACACCAAAAAAGACATATGTCATATTTGACATTTCACACTTCACAGACGCATAACAAAACGTTTTTGAAGAAAGAAAAGTCGCATTTTAGTTATTGTTCAAAGTTAAAAAGTTTTATTATAATATAAAGTAAAATGCCAGCTTTGGAAACCGAAGTTCCCCCCAAACAACCCGAAGAAGAAGTTGAGCCCCAACAAAAAACTCTATCAGGGCCAATAATTGGCATCATCTATCCTCCACCGGAGGTTAGAAGTATCCTTTTTTACAAAAACCCCAAACAAAATTGTTTTTATATTTGCAGCAATGGATTATATTTTTAAATAAAATAAAGTTAATTTTCCTATTGAAATATTTATAAAGATATCGTTGATAAAACTGCAAGTTTCGTTGCACGAAATGGGCCCGAATTCGAGGCTAGGATTCGCCAAAACGAACTCGGTAATCCAAAGTTTAATTTCTTAAGTCCAGGCGATCCATACCATGCTTACTATCGCCATAAGGTTAATGAATTCAGAGAAGGAAAAGGTAAGTACAAATATAATTTTTTTCAAAATAACTCAATGCAATGGTGGAGGCCTTTCAGACACCGGACAAGCCTTAGTACCTGGGCTGAAACAACTCTCAGTTACCACAGCCGCTCAACAAAAGCAGCAGGAACTACTTAAACAAGTGTCCGAGCAGCAATTTGTTCCCAAAGAACCACCCGTGGAGTTCGAGTTCATCGCAGATCCGCCATCAATTTCTGCATTGGATTTGTAAGATTATAATTATTTCACTCTATTTCTTTTTCTCACTCGTGTTGACCTCTTAGGGACATCGTCAAACTAACTGCTCAGTTTGTAGCCAGAAATGGCCGTCAATTCCTCACCAATCTCATGAACCGTGAACAGCGAAACTATCAATTTGATTTCTTGCGTCCGCAGCATTCGCTGTTTCAATATTTCACCAAACTTCTTGAACAATATACTAAAATCCTAATTCCACCCAAGGACTTGATGGTTAAGTTGAAAACGGAAAGCACTCCAAATAGGATGAGCATGAATTTGGTGTTGGACCAAGTAAAGTATCGAGCCAACTGGCAGCGCCATCAGGAAATTCAAAGACGTCGTGAAGAGGAGAAAATCGAAAAAGAAAGAGGTAAGAAAATTGGTCTTGCGCGTTTTCCGCCAACTCGAATTGGCAGCCGCTTCCTAGGTTAATTCTTTGTCGGATCTAGATGAACCCTCGGATGGTACATAAACCCTTAACTATGATTACCACAAATCGCTTTACCCAATTCTCTTGGAAATAAAACCAAGATCAAATTAGTTTAAATATCTATTTATTTTTTAGTGGCCTATGCTCAAATTGACTGGCACGATTTTGTTGTTGTCGAAACTGTTGATTATCAGCCCTTCGAAACGGGCAACTTTCCACCACCAACCACTCCAGAAGAAGTTGGTGCCCGTGTTCTTATGGAAGAACGTCTAATGGAAGAAGACGGCGACATAGAGATGCAAATTGAATCGGATGACGATGACAGCCATGAAATCGTCCCCACTGTTAAACTCTCTCACATGGAGAATCGTACAGGCATCCATCACAAAGTCCCAACATCCGTATTCACTCAAGCGAAGAAAGATAATAACCAAGTTCAAGATATGGACGAAGCTTCGAGTGATGAAGATGCTCCAGTTAGTAAAGTCCAACCGCCAGTTACACCTATGTTACCCCCGACTCACGATAAAGTCGTTGTCAAGAAATATGATCCGAAACAAAGTCAAAAGCCCGTTAAACCGGCCCCAACCGATGAGTTTCTCATTTCTCCAATTACTGGCGAGCGAATTCCAGCTTCCAAAGTGGCTGAGCATATGCGTATCGGTTTGTTAGATCCACGCTGGGTGGAACAACGTGACAAACACACTGTGGACAAAATCAATCAAGATACAGTTTTCGCTGCTGGCACAGCTATTGAAGCTAGTTTGAAACAATTGGCCGAAAGGCGTACGGATATTTTCGGTGTTGGTGACGAAGAAACTGTCATTGGTAAGAAGCTGGGAGAAGAAGAAACGAAAAAGGATGATCGTGTTACCTGGGACGGTCACACATCCAGCGTGGAAGCAGCGACTAGAGCTGCCAGGGCCAATATCACCTTGGAAGACCAAATCCATCAGATTCACAAGGTAGGAAGGTTTTGTATTGCAAAGATGTTGTTTCTACTGATAGTTATTTTTAGGTCAAAGGTCTCTTGCCGGACGAGGAGAAGGAGAAAATCGGACCCAAACCAGCTGCTAACAAGTCAATTCTGTCGGCTCCTCCTCAACCACCAACTCAGCATCAAACCTTGATCAACTCACAGCCAAAGGCGATTTCTGGACCGCCAGTTACGGCTCAGTCGAATATGCAACCCATTCCTCCACCTGTACCGGTTATGATGATGCAAATGCGTCCACCACCAATGATGGGTATGTTTTCTCCCAATCAACCAATAGATGTGTTTGTTTCATTACATTTCTCTCTTAGCCCCACCATTTCAAGTTGGCTACATGCCTTCAATGCAACCAGGTGCTCCTCAAATCGCTCCAGCTCCTCCAGTCATGGATCAGAGCAATATGATGATACCTATTCCAATTCCTGTTGAAGAGGAACCACCAAATAAGAAACTCCGTTCCGAAGATCATCTGATTCCCGAAGCTCAATTCATAGGCATGCATAAGGTAAGAAAGTTTTCTTTCTTCTTTGGTTTGTTGATTTGTAATTCCATTGCACCCTCCACAGAGTCCCGTTACGATTCAAATTCAAATTCCCAATATGACCGATAAGTCCGAATGGAAACTAAACGGACAAACAGTTGCCATTTCTTTGGCTTTGACCGATACTGTGTCAAGTTTGAAAACAAAAATTCAAGATGAAACCGGAATGCCTCCAGCTAAACAGAAAATTTCATATGAGGTAAAGTTTTCAAAACGGAATTGTAACCAAACAAGTTTGCTAATATATATGTTTGACACAATTTATTCCAGGGCATGTTCTTCAAAGATAGCAATACAATAGCTTTCTACAATTTACTCAATGGAACAACAGTATATCTGCAAATTAAAGAGCGTGGTGGGCGTAAGAAGTAAAACAAATATTGCAAATTATACTTTTTTGTATTGTATTTTGGAAATATACTTCAGCAATGGTATTTAAAATTGTTGTTTTTAATCTTTCTATTTTTGTTAAAGTATAAAGTATAATTCACGTTTCTAAAATGGGCGTCATAAGCCCATTGGGAGCTAGTAGCTCTGAAGTGGTCGAAACTAGTCCTCAGAAGCAAGTAATTCAGAGTCATATCTTCGTAGCAAAAAACTCGTGAAGTGACAGGGCTAGTAACTAACTGTATCAATCATTACCCTATGCATGTGGTTAGTCCCAGGGAATGAATTTGACCACACTTTTCTGCCCAATTCGAACGCCTAAGATCAAAGAAATTTTTTCATAGCAAGAGAATTTGTCACTTCTTCGTACGTACCCCTAAAAGAAACACTCATAAAGTAGAACAGACTGGTTTCGAACCCGGACCTCCGCTCCGTTGTGAAGTCAGAGGGATCTAAGGGGTTGTATTCTACTTTTCAAATTAAGTTCAAGATAAAGTTTAATGGGAAACAGGTACGATAAATTAATCAAAGTTGTAGGAGATTGCAATGGAGCGTTTAATCCAACAGACGGAAAATGTGCTACACACACTGTCTCTGAATAAATTTCGGAAATTTGGTTCAATCTCAAGTGGTAAGGAAATACCCTTGGCATCGTTTTCACGTGGGAATGGTTATTCAGGCATAATATTTTACTAATATGCTTTGAGCTGATTCTGAAACATTTTTTTTTTTTAAATTTAAACGCTAGTATGAACTTGTTGGTAATGTGCAAAAACTGCTAAGTGATAAGTTTAAAGAAAATTGATCCTACCGTACAAATAGGCGGTTTGATGCAGCGGAAAGACTTACGGTGTAGCCGAAAACTATGAGATCACAGAACTCGTTTCTGCATAATTGACTCGCAGTGGAATTTCATGTCAGCACTAATAACCCTAGAGGGAAGGTTTTTTTCCCATGAAAGCGCTCTCGAAAAAACGGTAGCCGAAGAATACAGGGGTGGAATCGCGTAAGGTGATAGTTGACTATCAATTCGTTGATTGTCGTTTTTGACTATAGCTGTCTCTATCATTACAATTAAGACAATCAACAAACTGATTATCAACTATCACCTTACGCGATTCCACCCCAGGAAGAAAAAAGAATAGTGGCAGATGTACCCGTTACTTTCCCTATCACGTAAAACTTACCGGTTATGAAAGAGAACCGGAGGACCTCGGGTAAGGATTACTCTCAAAATAGCAATATAGGTCGGAACGTCAAAGAATAAATACAAGAGAGTATGTACCTGGACCTTGGGAATATTTAACATCATAGATGCCACTCAAGCCATGAATCTGTCCTCACGCAGTATAAGGCAGATATTACCCCAATCCTGTAAAAACAACGAATCAGCGAAGAAAGGCTACTTACCGAACTAAAGGGAACAGCAGATATTGTCAAGAATCACTTCCAGCAACTACTAAATGAGCATCATGTAGAGCGAGTAATAGAGCAAGAAGACAACCCTCAACAATGAAGTTTCACCACAGAGTATAGAAGATGTAGGCTTATACAAAAAAATAGGAAAAACAATGGGCAGGATCATGATGACCTACTAGCCATAGCTGGGCACCGTTAATCAAATGTAAACTTCGTTAATCCGCTACTAAAAAAGTTAGCTTCGATAAACGTTAAAGAGTTAAATTTCGGAAGAATTAACGCAAGTTAACGTTAATCGTTAATCCGTTAACATGTGATAAAAATTGCATTTTTTATATTTTTTTACTCTAAGTACCGGCGCTAAGTAATGCCGGTCGTCCACTAGGCGATCAACGCATTCAACTCTAATGTACGGTGCCTTCAATTCTGTTCAACCAACGGGTTGGATCTAGTTGTTGGCCGTTGCTCGTTCGATCAACACGTTGAGCAACATTTTCAAGATAAAGTGTTGCACATTATTTGTTCAACGCGTTGATCAACTTTTTAATTTTCTTTGGGATTTCTTGACGTAATATTGTGTTGCGTTGCGTTGGCTGCAGTGAAATGTATCTACGTGGTTGAACTATTGCGTTTGACGTTTGAGTTTTTTGTTTATCGTGGTGCGTTCAACGCGTTCCCCAACGAGTGATATATGGGTAAGTGTACGAAGGTATCAACTCGTTCATCAACTGGTTGAGCAACCATATATCGAAAACGCAATGCATCAAGTGTATGCAGTTCTTTCCAAATTCTAAACAATTGGGATACAAAATTTGCATTAACTTCAAAATGAACAGCTAAGTGCCCTTATTGCAAATATCGAGGTCCAAGACGTTTTGAAGGTGGCCTTCTTAGTGCAAGAAGTAGCCTATTCTTATCGCATCTGGCAGGCAAAAGGCTGTCTGTAAAACGTCTTGGACTTGGACCTCGATATTTTCAATCAGGGGGCTTAACTCTACATTTTGGCAAAGTTGTTATCACAATTATTTGGACTTGGAAAGAACTGCATACTTGATGCACTATTATGAAATATTGCTCTCACTAGAGTATGCAAGACTTTCACATTTGTAAATAACTATAAAAGGCCTATCTAATTATGCTAATTTATTTTTTGTTATCAATCACACCCAACAATTGCTGTGGGCTCTTAGTCTACTAGGTGTACGAGGTTATTCAGCATTTAAGTAAGTTGGTCAACTAGGTGTACGGAGCTATTCAAACACTGGAATAAGTTTTAAGAGTTGATCAACTAGGTGTGCGAGGTTAATCAATATATGGGAAAGTTGCTCAAATAATGGATACGGGGTTCCAAACGCATTTTGTTCAACTTTAGTTGCTCAACGTGAATTACGTAAGTTGCTGCACTAGTGTAAGAGGTTGTAAATTCGTTTATCCAAAGAAAGACTTGAATAAAAAGTTGACCGAAGTTGATTGAACTTACCGCGCACATAGTGGACGACCGGCATAATGAAAATGTTCAAACGAAACGAATCTCTTCGCAGTTTTCTCACTCACACGCGCCGTCAAAATATAATACGTACCTAGCTGTTTTTGTGTCACCCGCGGCACGCGCCGCGCAGTACTTGTCTCATACTTGTCTGAACCTGTTTTTCGCGCCGCGTAAATAGTAGGCATTGGATTAACGATTAACGGACTTAACGTGGATTAACGGATTTAACGTGTCCGTTAACATTTTTAAAAGTTAACTTAAAAGTTAATCCGTTAATAAAAATTTTAACTTCGTTAATTAACGATTAACGGATTAACGAGTTAATGCCCAGCTATGCTACTAGCAAACCTCTTCAGATACGGAGCTGATGTTTTGGAAGTATGTATGGAAAGAAGCATGTCCGGTGACTGGGCTATCAATTTCCTATGCCCCATCTACAGAAAAAGTCGATCCTATATCCTACAGGAACTATTGAGCCATTTTCCACAAACGTGGTTAGATAAGATCAAATCCAGCGTTTTGTGTAACCGTCTTAAGTTGTTCTCCAAAACTTTTATTTTCAATCGTCAAGAGCTCTATATGGTGACGGACGGACTATGAATGCTATAACACCTGTTCCGGAAATCAACAGCGCAGTATGCAATAATGGAATAGCTTCGAATTGTTTCAAACATGCACATGGTTTTTACAAGGAGAGAAGTATCCAGACAATATTGATATTATAGCCAACGTTCTGTTATAATAGAGTCCCTCAAAAATATTGAATATCAGCAGCTTGGTCTTGAAGTAAATTAGGAGCTATCATGGATGAATGAATTATGTATTGGGCGTTTCTAGAGATCTATTGTGCTTTCACCTGAATATGGATGAGCTGGCTCATCCTATACTATAGTTCTTCCTCCAAATCTATTGCTCTCAATGATCTTAGTATTCAGAGAGGATAGGTCGCTCTTTTTCACCTGATATTGTCCCAGATGTTTTTTCCTTTGGTGCATGAGTCAACATTTTTCTAGTATGTGGTCCGGTGGCGTTTCCTGTTTGTGAGTTAATGGAGACAGAGTCCAGTGACTTTAAGGCAGCTTGACTGTCTGAGAAGATACGTATATCGGTTGTCGATATAACGTTTTCTTTTAGCCAAGAGAGGACTTCTTTTATTGCTAAAAGCTCTGCCTGGAACACGCTACAGTGATTGGGAAGACGAAAAGATAGACAAAGATTTAATTTTTCGGAGTATACGCCTCCACCGACCCCGTCATCGGTTTTAGATCCATCTGTATAGAAATGAATTGCTTCGTCTATCAACAACGACTCATTTTCCCAAGAAGACCTGGAAGGGATGGATACTTGAAAATTTTTATCAAATTTTGGATGAGGGGTGGTGTAATCGACGTTACTAGGTAGACTACTGAACGAGTTCAGTATAGTAGAGTGACCAATATCATTATTGATCCACTGCGAGGAGGCTTTAAGTCGAATGGCTGTGTTAGCGGCCGATTGTTTGCTAAAAATATCTAGCGGTATGAGATGAAAAAGAACATCAAGTGCAGCAGAAGGAGTTGAGCGGAGAGCTCCACCCATGATTAAACAGGCTGTTCGTTGGACTTTGCTGAGTATATCGCGGTTTGTTGCTCTTTCCAGCGCAGTCCACCATACTGTCACTCCATATGTAAGTATCGGTCTAATGACTGAGATGTATAGCCAGTGTGTTATATGAGTTTGTAAACCCCATTTGTTACCTACGGCTTTTTTGCAAGAGAAAAGAGCTATGTTGGCTTTGTTGACTCTCTCTTGGATATTGGGCTTCCAGCTTAATTTCTTGTCCAAAATAAGACCCAGATATTTTGCTTTGTCTGAGAATTTAAGCGGTATACCTTTGATGAGGGGAGGGTCTATGCAGTGGCGGATTTACACATTTCCCAAGTATAGGCTGTTGAATGTTTGCCGCCCTTACCTCTACAATTGTGAAGTGTCAGTTCCTAGATTATCTTTTTGTTGGGAAAATCATCGATAATGTCGTCGTAAGTGATCTTGTTCATTAATTCTGGCTCTATGCACAAAAGAGCTAAAGCTTTAATTTTTCTTGAATTAAGGTCGATCTCAGATAATTTTGTACCAATTAACAATTAACAATTTGTCGCTGGAGTACATAATGCCCTACTAAGAGCTTTGTCCAAGTTAGGATAAACGTTCTGCAAATTCTGTTTTCGCAGAAAACCATCCGTTCGGAAAAAAAAGATTCGAGGAATCGAAGGAACCCAAACCTCGAAAGGAAGGAACTGAGGATCTGCACTGGACTTAACTTCGACCGTCAACGACAAAAACACTACAGGAACGAGCATCTCTACACAGAAGCGAATTTAATCCCACTGGGCAAATATCTTGTTCATTCAACGAAGAAACTAATGGGGAACATCATCGACCACCATCGAACATAGGGGCCCTATTTTGTAAAACGATTATCGTTGAAATTACTTCGTTATCGTTGAAATGCGATTATGTTTTACGAGAATCGTTTAATTTTAACGATACTCGTTAGTTCTACCTATCGATCGTTTAACTTTCTTTTGATCGTTTCTTGATTTATAATTTTTTTTTCATTTATTTATGTCAATTCCTAATAGTCGAGAAGTTGGTTGCTTGTCGTGACTATCATATTCCTCAGTTGACTTGCCGCTCGTTTCGTAATACAAAATAGGGCCCCAGCTTATGAGAAGGATGACCACAGAACAACGACATCCCGAACCGGGGTACCTCAGTGTGATAGAAACTCTGGATGACAACTTAATCATGGATAACAAAGAAGTAGTGTCGTTCTACGCTGACATTGGGTCAGTATAGTATAGAGTATAGTCAACACATAAGATTAAAATTGATAAAATTCGATTATTATTTTTAAATCTTTTGATCCATTCAAAACGAAGAATATCTCCAACAAAACATTTTTCTTTGCAACAATTTTTTATTCAGATCTACCACACCAATACCGCAATCACCAATACGTCCGGACTTGTATGAGTACGTAGTGGAAGTGGGAAGAGCGTGAAATATATTTTCCGCAATTTCGCTCTCATTTCACTCATAGAAAGTGTGGGCAACTGCCGATTTCTGGTTGGGGCCGTGAACTGGGTGTCTTACCGTAGAATATAGAAGTTTGCGGTATCGTTGAATGTACAATGAAAGAAAAGAGGGAAAAGTCATCGGAAAGGTGTCTTGTGGACTTCTAGAGAGATATTAGAAAACCGTCTTACAGAAATCTTTTCGATTTCTGTAAGACGGCTAAGAAAAAAATATCGGTTTTCAAATTTGCCGCCCCTAAAATCTGCCGCCCTAGGCTCAAGCCTACTCAGCCTGCTGGTAAATCCGCCACTGGGTCTATGTGTGGGATTTTATATTTCCTGGTAAATAGGACAAGTTCAGTTTTGTGGGAGTTGACACCGAGTCCACATTGATCTGCCCAGTTAGTAAGCTTGTTTAGAGCATTTTGTAGGAGTTCCTTCAGAGTATTAGGATGCTTACCAGATATCGCTATCGCAACATCCTCATGCATGTTGCAGAACCTAAATGTGACACTGCTTTCCTTACCAAGTAAACCTAGGTGTCTTCTAAGTTTACAGTGTCCAAATAGGATATCAGAAAGACAATTTTTAATTGCTGTAACGAGACTATGGAATTCACTTCCCTTGCACTTAAAATTGATAGACGACATGCAAACTTTTTTAAAGAGTTTACACTCATATTTTTCAAATTTTGGCGACTAATGTTTTCTCTTTTTAAGGCAGCATCTTAATTTCTTAATTTTCTTTAATTTATTAGGATTTCTCAATTCTTGATTTCAATTTTTTCTTTCTTTCTTTATAAATCTTTCATTCACCCTTATTCCGATAGGCGTTTTTCTAAAACGCCAACTGTCGTTTTAGGAGTCGTGTCGTTTTTTTTTTTTGGTATTCCGTAACTAAAACGCCAGCGTTTCTCTCGCTCTTACATTCCACAATACATTCCAAACATCTGACATATCAAATTGTTTGCAAATTGAATAATTTGGTTTTGAAAATTATATTTGTGTGAATTTGTTTCAAACATAAAGAAAAATACGAAAAACGTACAGTGTAGAAAGTTATTTTTCTTGGAGCTGCAGTGACGACGAAGAAGAAGAAGAAAAATTTGATACTGCAGAAGATATACACATTCCATCTAAAGCAAATCCTTTTGATTTGGCTGGCAAAAAGTATGTTATTAAATAAAAAATATATATGCAGTAGGTATAATTCTACCACTGGTTTTTATTTTTTATTTTCTCGCATTTGTTAACAGATTCAAACTTGCTGATACCCTTAGTTTTTTTTTACAAAAGCGAGCTACCAAAAGGGGTTGGGAACGACTTCAATTTGGGACTAGCCTAAGCAACATTCTTAAGGAAATACCTGCTCGCGTTTTATCTTTGCCAAGTTGATAGATACATACATAGATAGATCTCTTGATACAAATATTTGTATATATACATATGCATATGATGGAGAAGAAAGAAATACTTGACTTTTGGGTATGTGATTGTGACTGATAACAGTTCAAATAAAAATACATTTTTGAAGGAGATGATGGGTACCCACTCGAGCCTTTTCTTGTAACTCCTTATAGATTTGTTATTTTCACCCTTAGCAAAGAATTTTAAATTATAAAAACTAAAATAAATTTAAAAAAAAACTTATATTTTGTATCCTGTCGTCAACAAATTTCTAGACGACAGATTTCTGCGTTTTTGCAGACGTTTTTTGTATGGAAACGACTTACGGAATACCAAAAACACACTGACGTTTTTATTTTGGCGTTCAACGCCTTACGGAATAAGGCTGATTATAAAATATTTTGTTCCTACTTTATATTATAGTGTATGATTAATTTAATTTATAAATTTAATTACTTTGTTTCTTTTTATATATTTTTTTTTTTTTTCACTTTTAAATATTGTAGTTCGTTATCCATATTATAAACTTCACAATTTTATAAGATTTATTCTTAATGTGTAAGAAATTAAATGAATAAATAATAATAATAATAATAATAATAATAATATCTGTTATTATTATAAGGTTGTTCCTACTTAAGTTTATGCAGCTTGAGAAAATTTCCTGGTTGTAATTGCCCAGTAGTAGTTTCCCTTGCCTTAGCTATGGAAGCTTTGGATTATAGTTTTTGGATCTACTTTCCTCCTCTTGTTTGATTTTGTTTTTGTAATAATGTTTTGTCCTATTCCGCAATAGGGCTTAGGCCCTTTTAAAGAGGTTGATGCGCCTGTTTTTGTTTAAGAGTCTGTCTCTTCGTTTCCACGAACAATTGAACAAATACCGAATGAAGTTTGACGTGTTCTATTTGTCAAGTTGGTTTAGTCTGGTTATGCACTCCCACACTAATTTTTAGCTGATGGTGTATGAGCTCAGAGCCATAAGTGCATAAGTGCTTGGCTATTTGACCTGATGGCAATGTTCTGCTTACGATAATTTCTTTCGAGATTTAGATCCACTCATTTCCCTATGGCGTGTACCTCCGCTTGGAAGATTCAGGTGGACTGCCCCATCGGTGTGGAAAGTTTAGTTCTAGGCCCAAAGATTCCTGCACCAGTCCTTTCGTTTGTTCTCGATCCATCAGTGTACCACTTGATGGTATTTGTTTCGAGAGTGTAGTTTATTTCTTCTCCTACCCAATATTTTTTGCTGCTTAGCTCTATAAAAATGTTTATCTCCAAATCATATTTCTTGATCATACCATTTCTCGGGATGTCACGAAGGTTTGTTACTGTGGATCTGCTGATTAAGTCTCTTTTCCTAAGACCAAAAATTTTGACTTTCCCAGTCCCTTCCTTTGAGAATCTCATGAAAGCTCCCATTGTCGCTTTTCCGAATACCTCGTGGAGAGGATGTACACGGAGGACAACCTCCATAGCTGTGGTAGGGCTGGTTCTCATTGCTCCCATAGTACAAATACATGATTAACTTGCAGTTAAGGAGTTCATTTACCTGGGATTAAATATAAACAAATATAAACTCGACGAGATCCGATAAAGAATTACCCTAAGAAATCGGTTTCAATTTGGTTTTGCGAAACAAAAGGATCTAAAACTCTTCCCTAACTCAAATTTACAAAAGTACAAAAAAGGACAAGTTTTTTCTTTTTTAAGCATTTGGCCCCCAATGCCAATTAATTTAATTTACTCATAAAAATACACTTTAACAATAATTACTAAATAACAAATTATTTATATAAAATAAAGAAAGAATATAAAATGCAAAATCTGCTTAACCAATTTAAAAGAAAAACCTAAATGTTGTTATAGCTTTCTACGTAGTTAGAGATTCAACATGCATACTTTTTTATTTAGTATTCTCATTTGTAGGTAATTTTACTAATTTTTTTTTATTAATCACAGTTACTTCAGTAAAAATTGCACTTAAATTTGCCTCTTAAAAAAGCTTAAAAAATCTATCATCAAATATCAAAAAGTTTTGCGAGTTGTTAACAATTAAAGTATTCTTAAATTAAAAATTATATAGTTTACTTTAGTCCTTTGACTTAATTAATATACATATTTAAAAAATCGTAAACCTGTTTCGGTTAGGGAATGTTGTCATTGCGGTATATGTATATCTGTAGTATATTAAGTTAAATTTGATTATTTGATATGTGAACAGTCTTTCACTTTCGGCTCGTCTCTAAAATTCTTGCCATTTCACGGTATCTGGCCAACATTGGCGTATAAACCTCCTCGCTGTCCTTACTGGGATCGCAGACTTTTTCAAAGATGTTCGGTACGAATGACATAATGAAATCCCTGTAGTGTTTTGGTTGATTAGTTGAATCGTCAGTTTTGAATTCTTCCAGGTAGAGAGAATATTTTGCGCGATAAGCTGCTCCTAGTGCTGCCGCTTCACTTTCTTTCTGTTTATTAAACACAAATTTAACGAATTTGAATTTAGTCTTTTATATGGAGCCTGTTGAATGTTCTTACCTGAATGTAAACGGGAGCATTGAAGACATCCGATATTACCTGAAGGATTGACTTGTTGACAGAAGCTCCACCAGTGGCAATAATTTTTGTGTTTTCGCCTAAAAATTTAAACACAATCAAGGAATTTTGTTTTAGAGTATTTTAAGAACTCTTTTTTTTACCAAAGTGGAAGCCCATGTCTGTGGCTATTGCTTTTCGGTGAAGCATTTGGCCTTCGATTAATGCTCGAATTTCAGTCTGAGGCGATCCAAATCTAAAGAAGAAAATTAAAGTGTGCAGAATTTCAACATCAATCCGTATTGAATAGACTCAACTTGGCAACGCCTTGTGCGGCATCTACACATTCAGCAGTGAATGCTTTATTCCAACGGAGAATACCCTTAGCTTGTGGGATTATTTCAAGAGAATGAAAGTGTAACGCCATGTTGCCATAATTTCCACGTGGCGTCGAGTCCAAAAGCTCGGTAAACGTTTCCCAATTGTCATTTGCTTCATCATGCTTCATTATGTCCCGTGCAGATGAACCATTTCGGAAGCTATTATAATTAAAAAAAAAAAAACAAGAATAAAAAAAAAACTCTACAAAACAACAAAATTCACCACAACAAGCCCATATATTCATCGGTAAGTGTGGGATGGCACAGAACATGTCCCTCTTCCAATTTCGTTGGCTTATCTAAACCCATCATAACAGTATCACTTGTTCCCAAAGATATAACCAGCCAATCTTCTTCGACCAGCATTCCACTTATCGCCGAAGGATTGTCGCCAGTGAAAGCAGTTACTTTGCACTCAGCTGGGAAACCAAATCTTTGAACAAAAAATTCAGCAACGCTGCCCAATATAGAACAAGTCTTTACTGGGCTACCTAGACGCTCTTCTAAATCAGGAGCACAGGCATTCAAACAAGCCGAAGACCAAATCTTCTCGTTGATATCAAACAAATTCATTCCGGAAGCATCCGCATAGTCGATTGGTGCAACATCTCCAAGAAATATCGAAGCCAAAAAACTGCTTACCAGTGAAATTCGTTTGGAGTCTTCGTACGCATGCGTACGAGTTTGGTAGACTTTGCGAATTTGTGGACCCGTGAAACGGGGATAGCATTTTGAACCAGTTAATGTGACCATTTCGTTACGTCCACCAATGGCAACTTCCATTTCAATGCATTGGTTTTCGGTTGATCCATCCATCCAAATGGGTGTGCGAGTAAGAGCAAAGGCCGAATCATCGACTTGGGAATGAAGGAACTTATCGGGATCGAGGCTCTTTAGAGATTTGAGACCACGACGTGACCAGTATAAGGAACCGTGTTGCTAGTGAAATTATGATTAATTTTTATTTTTGTATTCAAGTGAGAAATATTTTCAAAACATCTCACCTGTGCTGAACCTCCGATGGCCGCAACCGTGCTAAAATCCGCACCCTGTACCACTAGGCGATCCATTACGATGTCTATAGCTTTTACCCACATAGCAGGCTGAACGTAGAATCTGAAAATAATGATAAGTGGGTTAAATTTAGAACAGTAAGCAATGCCCTCGACGCTTACTCATCCTTATTTGGTCCCAAGTTAACTCCACCATTCGTTCGGAATTCCGGAAGATCTGTGTCAAATTTTACTTCAGCTGTGGCTAGTATTTCCAAGTTTTCGGAAAGTTGCATCGCTTTCAGCTATAAAAAAAACGAAAGGATTTACTAACTAAAATATGTAAATCTGAAGTACTGGCTTGATAAATTAATGATATTCAATTAGGCGGTCAGCCATCAGACGAATAGGGGGAACAACATGTAGCATACGAAAACATGCACGTGCCGTAACTATTCGGGACTGGTGGAAGTGTGATCATAGCCTCTTCGCGGCGGCCGCTAGAAACAAGCCTTTTAAAAAGGTTTGGCTAATATGATCAGGCTGGTTCCACAGGTTGGCGACAGGTTAATTCCCTGTCCCGTAAAACTAAGAGAATTTCGAGAACGACAACAAGCCTCGGAAACGGACTGATCACACGACGACAACCAACGCAAAGAAAAAGGAAAAACGATTTACGAATTTTCTTATGGAACGTACGATCGCTCTATAGAGCTCGAGCTGCTCAGCAGCTAGCCGATGCCCTGTCAAAATATAAAGCTGACATAACAGCTCTCCAAGAAATCAGATGGACAGGGAATGGTGTTTTACAGAAGAAAGAATATGACGTATATTACAGCTGTCATACAAAACACCATGTGCTCGGGGTAGGCTTCCTAGTCAGCGAAAAAATGAAGTCTACTATCATCGGCTTTAACGCTATAAGCGAAAGGCTATGCACCCTTCGCGTGCGAGGCAAATTTACGAACATCAGCCTCATTAACGTTCACGGACCTACGGAGGAGTCCTCAGACGAAGAAAAAGAGACTTACTACGAACAAGTCGAGAGGGCCCTCAATGCCTGCCCAAGGTATGATGTTAAAATCATCCTTGGGGATTTGAACGCAAAAATAGGTCGGGAGCCGGTATTCAGGCATTACGCAGGCACCCATAGTTTGCATGAGAACACTAATGACAATGGACTTCGAGTCTTAGAATTGGCAGCATCGAAAAACATGGTCGTTGCGAGTACCAGGTTCCCGCGTAAAGATATCTACAAAGCCACCTGGGTATCACCTGATGGAGTCACTCGTAACCAAATAGACCACGTGTTGATAGACCGTCGCCACTACTCGAACTTGATGACGGTACGAACGTACCGAGGTGCCAATATCGACTCGGATCACTATCTTGTTGGTATGGTTTTCCGAGGGCGGATTGCCTTGCGAAGACGCATTGCATCCGCCGATCAGGTTCGAATCAACACGGCTGCCCTGCGCAATGAAAACACCAGTAACACCTTTGGTAATGCGTTAGGACTCGCCCTAGAATCACTTGATTTAGGGAGAGTAAGTCCTGGAGCCAGTATGCTGGGCGTAAATGAGAAGTGGACACGCCTTAAGAATATTGTCATTGGTACTGCCAACTCCATCTTAGGCAGCAGTCGTAAAAATCGGAACGACTGGTTTGATGATGAATGCAAGCTAGCGACTGAACGTAAGAATGTTGCGTACCGAGCAATGCAACAATCTCATAGAACGCGGGCACGCGAAGAGGAATATAAAGAGCTCAGAAGAATAGAAAAACGGCTACACAGACAAAAAAAATCAGCCTGGGAGAAGAACCTAATCTGTGAAATAGAAAATAGCCGAGAGCGAGGTCCGCACCAGGCGCGGAAGTTCTACCAATCCGTCCGAAACATGACGCAGTACACACCACGCTGCACATACTGCAAGGACGGGGAGGGAAATCTGATCACCGATCCTGAAAGCATACTGGAGCGATGGGAAGTGTACTTTAATGAATTGCTAAATGGTCAGCTCACTGCAGAAGTGGAGGCTCCACTACTTCAAGAAGAAAACCCTATGTTGCCGCCACCAAGCATAGAAGAGGTTGAGAAGGCTATAGGCCGGCTTAAACAGAACAAAGCCCCGGGAGCCGATGGCATACCAGCCGAATTATTCCATCACGGCGGGCCAGCCTTACGTCAAGCAATGCATGATATTATAGTACACGTATGGGAGCAGGAAGAAATGCCAGAAGACTGGCGAAAAGGTTTAATATGCCCCATACATAAGAAGGGAGATGTCACAACGTGCAGCAATTATAGAGGTATCACGTTGTTGAGTACCGCCTATAAGATACTCTCCTCTATCCTACAAGACCGGATAACCCCATACGCTAAAACCGTTATCGGACAATATCAGTGTGGTTTCATTCCAGGCAAATCAACAACTGATCAGATCTTTACCCTTAGGCAGGCGATGGAAAAATGTCTAGAATTTAACATCCCAACATACCATCTGTTTATAGACTTTAAGGCCGCCTATGATAGCATAGCCAGGGTAGAACTTTACAAAGCCATGAGAGAATTCGGCATCCCAAATAAATTGACACGACTATGTAGGTTGACCATGACCAACGTAACAAGCCAAGTAAAAATAGCCGGATTGCTATCCAGACCAATCAACATCTTTAATGGACTCCGACAAGGGGACGGTTTGGCCTGCCTCCTCTTCAACCTGGCGTTGGAGAAAGCAATCCGTGACTCTGGCACGGCAACAAGAGGGACCATCGTCAACAGGTCCAGCCAGTTACTGGCTTACGCAGACGACATCGACATCATCGGAAGAACCGAACAAGCTGTACACGATTCCTTCATCCAGATCGAGCAGGCGGCACAAAATCTGGGGCTGCACATTAGTGAAGGTAAAACAAAGTACATGGTGGCGTCGAATGCGAGAGGAGCAGTTGGTCAAACAATCAAGGTAGCGGAGCACGAATTTGAAGTGGTGCAATCCTTTAAATACCTTGGGTCAATAGTAGCAGCCGATAACAATATAGAAGAAGAAATACGCGGGCGGCTTCTCAAATCCAACAGAGCCTACTATAGTCTGTCAAAGCTCTTCAAATCCAGAAATCTCACCATAACTTCAAAACTGCTGCTGTACAGGACCATGGTCCTGCCAGTACTCACATATGGATCCGAGACTTGGGTGCTTAGCAAAAGGCACTCCGACCTCTTAGCTGCGTTCGAGAGAAAAGTCTTAAGGAGAATTGTTGGCCCCGTATGTGAGGAAGGACGATTCCGGAGACGGTACAATCATGAATTGTACGCAATCTACCTAGAAGCAGATATCGTGACAAAAATTAAGCTCGGTAGACTCCGGTGGGCAGGGCACCTAGCTCGCATGAGCGAAGAGGAACCTGCTCGGAAAGTTCTTTGTGGTACATTCTATGGTAGACGACAGCGTGGTAGACCATGCTTGCGCTGGAGAGATGGCGTAGACCAGGACGCCCGAAGCCTTGGGGTGCGCAACTGGATGGCGTCGGCTAGAGACCGGGATAGGTGGAGAGACTTGTTGAAAGAGGCCAGGACCGGAACCCGGTTGTCGAGCCGATGATGATGATGATGATTCAATTAGTTCATGTGTCCGCTTTAGAAAATTGTTCATACAGCTAGACAGCTTCAATTTGCTGATGGAGAACAGTTCAGCCAGAATCGCCAAAGGCTCAGAACTAGGCCCGTTATTTTACAGCCAAATAACACCACAACAATCCGAGAATCCGAGGCGATTTGTTTGGAGGTTCGGACAGTCACAGAGCAGGTGTTTAATGGTTTCAATCTCCTCGACATCCTGACAGCTCCTACAGAAATCGGATGCAAATGCACCCATTCTAGCGGCCATTGTGCCAATGGCGCAGTGACCCGTTAGTACACCTATCAGGATTCTGATGTTCTTTTTACTCAGCGATAAGATATACCGAGTTTCTTTTTCATTAATTCTAGGCCATAAACTTCTAGAGATAACGCAGTCGTCCCTGGAGGACCAGGAGTTATTGATTTGTTCTTTCGTTATTAGGTCTATTTTCCTTTTAATCACGCCAATCGGGATTTTTAGTCCTAAATTTAAATGGCTACTGCTGTTTTTATTTGATAGTGATCCTTTCCTTGCCAGTTCATCTGCTATTTCATTCTCTTCTAAATTACTATGTCCGGGAACCCAGCAGAGGTTGACTTGGTTAGTGTTACAAATATTGTTCAGCATGTCTCAACATTTTGTTACTGACTTGGATTTTATAGTCTCACTGGTTAAAGCTTTGATGGCAGCTTGGCTGTCTACGAAAAATGTGATCTCCGACGAGTTCAGTCCTTTCGTACGTACCAATTCTGCCGCCTTTTCAATAGCATAGATCTCAGCCTGAAAGACACTACACTCATCTAGGAGTTTGAATGATTCTTTAATATTTAGAGCTTCACAGAACACCCCAGCTGTTCCCTCTTCCATTTTTGACCCATCGGTGTAGAAGGAGATACCTTGTTCACTAATTAGTGAGTTGGATTCCCATCCCTGCCTTTCGGGTATTGTAGTTTTTTTCACTTTTTGTCGTTTTTCACTTGTAGGGAAAGTAGCATTTGTTTTTGATGAGTGCTTGTGGAAGCCTTTTAAGAAGAAATTTGGTGACAGGTACAGCTGACTTCTTTGGCTTAGAATTGTCGATGCTTTCTGCTACCCCTTCTCGATTGCAAAACTGATGGTTGTGTGTGGCCTACTTGCCTGATAAATATCAACACATTGCACTGATTCTAAATTTGGTTGCAAAGTTTGTTAGATAAATGTCTCAAGTTCGTACAAAGACAATCTTTCTGGTGAGCTAGGCGTGAATTTTGGTCAAAGCAGTTCGCAAAATCTTTCACTTTGTCGGCAGTTGATGTTATTTCAATGTTGTTGCTAAAAAATGACGTTGGGTATATTCTATACCATTGATTCTCAATCTTTTTGTGAATCGACTTAAGTTTTATAAAAAAGTTTGGTAGCGATTGGATCAACAGAATTTTTTTTAAGTTTTATTATTTTATTTTATATATCCATCAACAACAAAATCAGAAAGTATCTAACACAGAGACCTGATGCAAGGACATCAAGTGAACCAGCAACAACAGTATGTGGAAACTCAAACAAACGGTTGGTTGCCTATCAAAAATATGCTTACAACAAACTCATGCCACGTTCAATCAACGAAAATTGCAGATTGCTCTCCTAGTGGCATCATTGGGAATCGTATCAACACTATTAACACTATTGGACGGGAGACGAACTTCGCAAATAAATCTTTCATTATATTTGTATCAAAGAGAAATACCAACTTACAACATCAACAAAAACTCAGGCATGGCTACACTACACTACTACATGACCGTACCGGATTTTCAATGGAATCAAGTTTTTCATCTTCATTTCCGAAAGTTCGTCAATTTCGTCAAAAAATGTCATTCCTAATAGTTGTACTCCAAAGTTGGTCAGAGCAGGGTATTTGCAGAAGAAATAAACGACTATTTCCTTTTTTCGGTGGTCTCCACAGCTATGACAGGTAGTTTTGGGAAGAATGCCTAGCTTCACTGCATGCTCTCCTATTTGCCACTGTCCGATACAAGTAGCTACGATCCTGACCATGATTTGCCTGGTTATGCATATCAGATAAAGCGTTCGGGATTTATTAAAGGTGGCCAAATCTTTCTAGATACAATTCACTATTAAAACTGCTCCACCTACGTTTTGATTCGTTAAGAAAAATTAAGAGAATATTGCCGTTAACATGGGTAAGGGTACACCAAAGTAAGCCTTTTTTTAAATCCCCAATTTATAATATAAAATTGGAGATATACCCTTACTGTAAAACGATTTTTTTTTCTAAGAATATATCCAAGTATCACGCCCTATAATATTATGCACGAATTAAGGGACACCCTTTAAAATGATTAAAAATTATTTTTAAAGGTACCTCAAATACTTTTGCGCACTTCTGTAAAATAATATGAGTGATTTGCGCAAGAAAAAGTTTTCCATTTCATTTGGAACACTCTGCTAGCTGAGACTTTAATGCATAGATTTTGGACCTGTTTCCCTAGCATATATTGCGCAAAAGTTTTGCGTTTAGGAATTGATATTTATCGAAAATTTTGTGTCGCTTAAAGTTAACGCTGTATATGTACATATATGCGTAAATATGTACGAGTACGTACAACCTTGTCAAAATCAAGTAAATTATTTGAAAAAAAGGCAAAATAAAACACAACATACTCGTACATATGTAATTGTCATCAAAGGGACATAGAATTCGATCGTTTCAAGTCCATTTATGATCGAAAGAAAGAAAAGAAAAATTAGCTTAGTACTATTCATCGTAGTAAGCCAACTGTTCGAACAGCGTACATTTGTATGTAATTCTAAGCAACCCAAGTAAAAGTATTGCACACAAACGAACTTTTTGGTCTATTTTCTAAATTTAGTCTTATCAACTGCATGCTTACCTTGATATCAAAGCTACGCTTGGTGTTTTTTTTAATTCATTATCGCACTTTTGTAAATTATACATACAGTGATCCACAAAAGTTTGAGTAGTTAATTGTGAGTGGAAGGGAGTGAATAATTAATTTGCACGTGAAACAAAGAATGTCCTACGGTGAAATTTCAAAACAAACTTCCAGAAGTCGCTCAACGATCCATAGAACCATAGATGCCTTTAGAAACTCACCATCTAGAAACCATTTAGAAACGACAATTGAAGATCTCCGTAAGAGATGAGCGAGTTATTTAGCGTATGGTGACTAAAATCAAACGCATCATAACACTAAAGTGCATCCAGAAACGGTTCAAAAATCCATAGTTTGAAATGGATTTAAGTCGTGCTCTCCCAGAAAAAGCCCTAGAGAACAAAATTAACAGAAATGGCTTGCGTTCGCCAAGGAATATGTAAACAAGCCTCTCGAATTTTTGCCCAATGTAATATTCTCTGAAGAAGGCCAAATGATACCCTTAATCCAAAACGCATATTGAAAACTCTTAAGCATGGTATGGTGGAGGTCTTATGGTGTGGTTGTATGGCGTCTTCAGGAGTACGTTAGCTGGAAATATTAGAAGGAATTTGTCAACAACGATATCCTCAAAAGAAAAGTAAAATTTGTTGGTCATTTGTGAAAAATATTAGAAATTACAGCTGTTTGTCGGTTCCAAAGCTCGTTTACAATAACACTCTTGTGACTAGCTCACAAGGAAAGGCAAATTTGCTTGCCTTGTTTTCTGCAAACTCGACGTTGTCGCATAGTGTTATGACTCCTCTTGTTTTTGAGAGCTTAAATGATTTCAGGGGACAAATCTTCTTTCGCACTCGTACAGTTGCGAGAGTCTTAAAAGATCTACAAATACACAAATCCGCTAGTCCCGATGGAATATCACCTATTGTTCTGAAAAGGTGTTCTTCAACGCTGGCAAAATCACTGCGTAATGTGCGTAAGCTTTTCTATCTGTCCTATTCTTCTGAACTCTTTCCGAGTGGATGGGAAACAGCATTTGTCCAGCTAGTCCCAAAAAAGGGGAATCCTGTACTTAATATTTCTAAAGCATTTTATAGAGTTTGGCATGAAGCTCTTTTATCAAAAATGCGTGCATTTGGCATCGATGAATCTCTTCTTCGTTGGATTAGAAATTACCTCTCAGGCCGTTCAATTCGTGTTGTTTTGGACGGTTTTAAATCTGATATTCACAAAATAAATGCTTCATCAATGATCTCTTGTCTGTATCTACTAATCCACTATATTGTTTTGCTGACGACAGTTTCTCATCCTACGAATACTTTTTCAGAAGTGGCTCTGCAACCGCAGAGTATGATAAGCTCATTACATTCCGATCTTGACAGCATTGTAGAATGGGGTGTTAGAAACTCATCTGCACCTCTTAGACAGAATCCAAAACAGAGCCATTAGACTAATTTTAGACAGTTCTATTATGGAAACTTTTGTTTCTCTTGAACACCGTCGTAATGTCTCTTGTCTTACTTTGTTTTATCGCTTCTTCTATAAACAGTGCTCAAATGATATAGCCAGCTGCATTCCGCCCTTGAAACAATTTGGCCGTAATAGTCGGCTTGCTGAGAATCCCGTCAGTTTACCCTTCAGCCTAATTTCTGGCATACTGTAAAATACAAAGATTCTTTCTTTAGCCGTACTACTCGAATGCGGAGTACTTTACCCCAATTTTCTCCTTCATTGTGATTTACAAGCATTTAAAACCAATGTGCATCAGCATCTCCTTTTAAATCTCCTTCTCATTTCCTAACTGCTCGGGCTGTGGTATTTAAATCATTATGAGGGTATTCGGAACCCTTTGAGTTCACGCTAATTATAAAAAAAAATCTTTTCGCTGTACGCAAACTTTTGTGTTTCACTGTATTTATGTATATTTGTTTGTAGCTATACTCTGTTAAACAAAAATTGTCAGTACAGGCCTTATGGGAGTTTTTTCCAAAGCAGTGGCGCCTGATGCACCCTCACTACACTACGTTGGGAAAAATGCCACTTAAAAAGGAGCAAGCCACTTATTTTCCTTAAAGAATTGTTGTTGTAATTCTTGGCAAAAAGTTGTACACCCCAACGCGACCGTTGAATCCCTCTGCTGAAGGGATACTGTCTGTCAAGTCAATACGATCGTGCGCTTGTTATATACATCAAAACAGAGTTACCATTATCATTCTAAATTACAAGCAAGGAACTTATTCAGGGGAATTTATTAAGGAGCTTTTGGGATTTGAACCTTTTGAGAACAATAATTTTTATGAAGTTGAGTATGTTGACTGTTGGCGATTTATAATGTAACCTAGGGAAACCCTGTGAGAGCTTTAAAAGGCGACACATTTATGAGAGTGAGAGGCAAACGTGCTATCTTCCCTGTACTGGCAATTTTTGTTGAACAGAGTATACAAACAAAGAAAAGTAAAATATTTTTTTTAATTTAAATTACGTAATTCCAAAAACTAAATTGATTTACTTTTAAGCCTTGCATCTTGTTTAGTAAAAACTTTGAAGAAATAAAATGTTAACCTTTTATTGATCGTTGTGTCTGTTATTTAGGGCTGCAACTGACAATACCCAATGGTATCTTCAAAAAATCTTATCTTAACTCAACTTCGAATGCCAATAAGAGGCAGTGACCTTAGAAAAACCACTCAAATATTTATACAATAGCCACTCTTTCCCACACTTAGTGGGAACCCACCTACATACGTTTTTGGAAGTAGACTCGTCATAATCACAACTATTATAAGTGAGTTTTGGCTTCTCGTTTTGATGGTTTCATTAGGTTATTTTTTTAAATTACTATCTATCCATTAATAAATTAATTTACAAGTTGACCCAAATAAAAAAAAAAAAAACAAAATCTCCTGCTCTTTTGAATGTTAAGGTGACGTGAGTCAGCAACGAGTCTAGGACGCACCTTATTTGTAACGATTAAACAACCTGTTTCCCTCCCCCAATTTAATTTATCCAGGAAAGAGAAGAACATACTCCAAGAGAATATGCAATTCTTCTTCATAAAAAACCAGTGTTAACGTTCAATAAATACTAGTATATTAAATTTTTCACGTAAGCAAAACTTTGCACAATCTTGACTTTTCAAATTAGGGTTCAACAAATGAAGCAACCAAAATGATAAGCAATCAAAATAAAACAAATAAAACTAGTTTTAGAGTAGTGCCATATAGCAACACGAAAAACGTTAGATAATTCAAATTAATTGGCTTGGGAATCAGCCCCCCGATGATTACTGATAAGACTTATGAAGGCAATTGATTCACAGTCAAAGGCGACCTATATTTGCCCTACAAGCCGCCGCCGCCGACCAGAAATGCAATAGGTGTTGCTGCCAAGACAAAACTTATCCAGATGAAGCTCGTTTCATTGCCGTGAGGAATGTGAGATCATAAAAGAAAGTCTGCCATGAGTGGGAAGTGTGTTACATGAGAAAGAATTGAATTACAGTTCTCCACCCAAGCAAATTTCTTCGCAAGCAATGTGATACCCTTCTTTCACTTCCACACGACAATTAGATTAGATTAGGTCAACCTACAAAAGGTGGACTGCCGATGCCGATGATATGGAAGGGAATCTTAAGAAATCTACAAAACCCAACCATGACTAATAATAACAAATGAATGAAGTGAAAACATTAATAGACACCTTTACTCACCTTTTGAGTGCTTAGATCGAAACCAAGGTATGTGCCATCTTCTATCTTGGGCGTCATCTTCGTTGTCAACTACTTCTCTAAAATTCCTTTACGAGAGTAAACAAAATTGTTGTTAATTCTTCAACGATGGTGTTGTCCTATTCGGTAAATCATTTATGGTTGAATGATTATAAACAATTGAACTGAGCACTGAAGTGAGAAGCCCTTAATTGATGTTCTGTTTTTTTTTGGTGAAACACCTACACGATGATAGTGGTACTGTCGTTCCAGCAGCAGCAGGAGATCAACACCATATACAAAATATTTTTATGGAAGTTGAATTCACTACAGTAACCAGGAACAAGAGATGAGTTGAAAGAACTCAAACTAAACTGCGATCTACGACGACGACCAATCAACCGATGTAATGTAACTGTCAAAAATCGTCAACAATTTTTGAAGTACAAGGAGCATTTTTCGAAAACAAGTACCAACCAGAAGAAGAAGAAAGAAAAAGAAACAGAAAAGAGGTAGAGAAAAAACACTTTCGATTTAAATGACAGTAGTTATAATGGGTTATTTTCTATTTGAATATGGGAATTTATGAAGGGTTTTTTTTTGTAATAAACCTATTTGAGAGAATACATGGGTAGTTTGCCATTGAATGCATTCAGTGAGGTAAATTGAATCCAACGATTCTGTTGACAATGTTCAACACTCTTTCTGTTAACTTATTTTTGCCTCGCATTTTTTCATGGAGTTATAGAAAGAATCAAGGAAGACAGAATTTTTTTATTTATTTTTTTTTAATCCGTAGATATTTTTTCGCTTTTGAAATTCTTTCTATATCTGCTGTTTGTCTTTCCAATTATAAACGACAGGAACAATTTTTTAAAATTTTTGTTTTTGAATTAAAAACTGGCGAAAATCTTAAGCAGTCCATTCTTAAGCCTAGTACGCAGATCGGGAAAAATTTTGTCTCCCATACATTTTTTTTCCTGGGACAAATTTTGTCTCGGATATTTTTCCGAGCAGTACGCAGTTCGCGCGCAAAATTCGTACTATTGCGAATTGCTATACAAAATGTCTCCACTAAATTTTGCCAGGAAAAAGAATGATACAAGCATTATTTTGCGGGACAAATTTTGACAGCCACCGTATTTCCGAAATTGATTTTTGTCAAAACTGGTTTATGTAAAAGGTGCTGATGCTTCTCTTGAAAGCATCGAGAGGAGATTCCAAAACGGTATGAACGACTTTTGTAAGACAACCCGTTCCAGAGATATACTAAAAAACACATTAAATTAGATTTATTCTCTCCAACTTAAAACTTTTGCGCGAGATTTGGAAAAGTTTTGTAGAGATTAAAATTGTAGAGATAAAATTTGTCTTGTCTCGAACTGCGTACTAGGCTTTAAGGTTTAAGTTTAGGATCATACTATTTAACAATTTGCTAACTTTAAGTAGGTTACTAACTTATTCTTAAATTTAAACTTTTTTTGAGCGATTTTCTTCTTTTCGATACTAAAGCCTAGTACGCAGATCGAGACAAGACAATTTTTATCTCTACAATTTTAATCTCTACAAAACTTTTCCAAATCTCGCGCAAAAGTTCAAAGTTGAAGAGATCTAATTTAATATGTTTTTTAATGTATCTCTGGAACGGGTTGTCTTACAAATCGGGAAAAATTTTGTCTCCCATAAATTTTTTTTTCCTGAGACAAATTTTGTCTTGGATATTTTTCCGAGCAGTACGCAGTTCGCGCGCGAAATTCATACTTTACATACATACATTGCTGTACAAAATGTGTCCACTAAATTTTGCCAGGAAAAAGAATGATACAAGCTTTATTTTGCGGGACAAATTTTGACAGCCACCGTATTTCCGAAAGTGATTTTTGTCAAAACTGGTTTTATGTAAAAGGTGCTGATGCTTTTTTTTTTGTGTTGGTTTTTTGCATCGGTGGCCATTCAAAAATCTAAAAACTTCTTCTTACAGCCCGATTCTCCCCCTTGTGAGGAGTCACAAGCTCTTGTTACTATTCCTTGTGAGGATTGTTGTGATTCGATAACATTTTGGTATTCTCCCCCTAATCGTCACAAGAAAACTCACAACAAAACTCACCACAGCATGGTGAGATTTTTAAGTGTCATTATTTGAACAGCTGATTATTCAAAACGAAGAAATTACAAAATGCAAGGTAACATAATTTTTAAACAATAAAATGATTAAATAATAAATATAACATTTTCAGAAGAAAAAAATCGTGGCGACTGCATAAAGTTTTCGGAAGGTGAAAAAACTTTATAAATGTATTGTAATATTTTTGCTAGGTTCGTTAAATAAAACTTATCACTCTTTTTAGTATTTCTTCTTTATTTACACTTTCCAATTCAAAACAGTAAATCTCAATTTATAATCAGCTCAAATACTTTTATTCAATTTAAATCACCTTGTTTAATAACACAATCCAATAAGCAATACTTTTGCACAGTTTCACAATCCAAAATCAACTGTCCCGTGCTCACCGCGAGCACTCCCTTATATACTCAAGTTAGTTGCTCTCGAAAGTTCTTGTCTTGGAATGTTCTAGATGTTTGGAATAAGGGGAAATACATTTGACATTGGAAAAGAGCTTTTTGTTTCTTCCATAAATTAGATATGCAGTTTTCCAACAGATGGCGCTGTAGTAGTATAAAGCTCTGTTCACAACATTGCCCCCTTCTTAAGATTGTTCGTCCCGAACAATTCTATCTCCAGATTCGCCACTGTATCGGTGCAGTCGATCGCTATGCACAACTTTGAACTTTCCTCGTGACCCTCTTTGAATTCGGTAAACGACATCATTGATTTTCGTGACGACACTATAAGGGCCTTCCCAGTTTTGTTGAAGTTTCGGCGACAATCCCTTTTGACGGTGTGGATTATACAGCCATACACGATCTCCTACTTGGAATCCTGTCGTGTTTGCTCTTGTGTCGTACCTTGTCTTCATTCGATCGCTGTAAGCGCTCATTCTAGTCCTGGTCCTTTCGTGGATGTCGTTTAGCCTCTCTTTTAGGTCACTCACGTAATCGCCAATTTCCTGAGACTCTTCTGATGGGTGTCCAAACCTTATCTCACTAGGCAGCCGTATGCTTCTTCCGAACAGGATTTCAGATGGTGTTTGTCCTGTTGAGCTATGTATTGCACTTCGGTAGGCCATCAAAAATAGTGGTATGTGCCTATCCAAGTTTCTTTGATAGTCGCCTACGACTTTAGTGAGGTGCTCTTTTAAGGTCCTGTTGAATCTCTCGACCATTCCATCAGATTGGGGGTGAAGTGGTGTGGTTCTGGTTTTCTTAATGCCAAGGAACGCGCACACCTCTTGGAATATGTTTGACTCAAAGTTCCTTCCTTGGTCAGAATGGAGCTCCATAGGCACACCGAACCTGCTTACCCAGTTAGACACAATCTGGTCGGCCACGGTCTTTGCTTCTTGGTTCGGGATAGCGTATGCCTCAGGCCATTTGCTGAAGTAATCCATTACCACCAGAATGTATTTGTTTCCAGCATTCGTTTCCGGAAATGGGCCAGCCACATCAACAGCAATCCTTTCAAACGGTGAGCCGACATTATATTGCATCATTTTTCCTTGCAGTTTTCTACCAGGGCCTTTGGTTGCAGCACAAGCGTCACAATCTCGGCACCACTTTTCTATGTCGTCTCTTGCATGCAACCAGTAGAATCGTTGCTCCACCTTTTCTAAAGTCTTATTGACTCCCAAATGGCCTCCTGAAGGTCCATCATGCATCTCTCGAAGAACCTCTTTGATTTTCGATTGAGGTAACACAAGCTGCATCACATAGGATTTACCATCAGCGGACTCCCATTTTCGCCGAAGAACACCTTCTTGCACATGAAGTGAGTCCCATTGTGCCCAATAGGCCTTTAAAACTGGACTCCTATCGGAGATGTCATTCCATTCGGGTTTTTCTTCATGTTCCTTCCATGCCAGAAGAGGTTCAATGTCGGGGTCTTCTTGTTGAGCAGATCTTATTTCTTCATTGCTCCATCCACAAATGGGGTCAGCCCTTATTCGCAGAATGTTGATGGATTCCTTTTCTTCTTGTCGCCTGCAATGCTTGCAATCTATTTTACAAGGCCTTCGGAATAGTGCGTCATCATTCGAGTGCAGCTTTCCCCTTCGGTGTTGAATTTCGTAATCGTAAGTCTGCAGTCTTTCTATCCACCTTGCGACTTGTCCTTCTGGGTTCTTGAAGTTCAACAACCAGTTAAGAGCACCATGATCGGTTCGTAGAAGAAACTTCTGTCCATAGATGTATTTGTGAAAGTGTTTCGTTGCCAAGATGAGTGCCAAGAGTTCTCTTCTGGTCACACAGTAGTTTCTTTCGGTCTTCGACAGTACTTTGCTGAAATAGGCGACAACCTTTTCTTCGCCATTGTGCACTTGTGACAGAACAGCGCCGACTCCCACGTTGCTTGCGTCAGCATCGATGATAAAAGGCTTGCCTGGAGTCGGATAGATCAGCACCGGAGCATGGCATAGACGGTGTTTCAGTTCTTGGAAGGCTTTTTCACACTCACCTGACCATCTAAACTGCTTGTTCTTTTCCGTAAGCTGATGCAAACTCTTCGCAATTCCGGCAAAGTTCTTAATAAAACGTCTGTAATAAGTAGCAAGACCAAGAAAACTTCGTAGTTGATGTTTGTCCTGTGGTGTTGGCCAATTTTTGACTGTGTCAACTTTTTCAGGATCGGTCTTGACTCCTTGGGACGAGATGATATGTCCCAAATACTTTACTTCAGTCTTGAACAGTGCACATTTTTCTGGGTTCAGTTTAAGGTTAGCCTCTCGAAGTTTCTGGAACACACCCTTTAGGTTCTTACAGTGTTGGTCGTATGTCTTTCCGTAAACGATAACATCATCCAAGTAGACAAGACAAGTTTTCCACGTCAGACCTTGAAGGACGCATTCCATCAAACGCTCAAATGTTGCCGGAGCGTTGCAAAGACCAAACGGCATCACCTTAAACTGCCAGAGCCCATTACCTGTGGAGAACGCTGTCTTTTCTCGATCTTCAGGGTGAATTTCAACTTGCCAATATCCACTTTTCAAGTCCAGTGTTGAAAACCAGTGTGCTCCTTCCATCGCATCTAAGGTGTCACTAATTCTTGGCAGGGGGTAGCTGTCTTTCTTGGTTACGTCATTCAACCTTCGGTAGTCAACACAAAACCGTGTACTTCCGTCCTTCTTTTTGACTAGGACCACTGGTGACGCCCAAGGACTCTTGGAGTTTTCAATCAAACCATCCTTCTTCATGGTGGTAATCATTTCCTCAGCTTCACCTTGTTTGGCCAGTGGCAGACGTCTTGCGGGCTGACGAATGGGTCTTGCATCTCCGGTATTTATGCGATGCTGCACCATTTGTGTCCTTCCATATTTTCCGTTTGGTGAAGCGAAAATGTCAGCATACTCGTTCAGAAGGCTTTCAGCCATTTTAACCTGATGTTGGTCTAGGTTAGATGAATGGAGTATCTTTGCCTTGATGGTATTGAGCTCCTTAGGGTCTAATGTCTTTTTCGGTGTTTCAGCGTCAATTTGTGTTATGGCTGCGACAGATTCGCACTTACCGATAACTTCTCCTTTCGTCAACTTAACATCGTACGGTTTGGTGTTGAGTATCCGTACGGGGACCATATTGTTCTTAGGAGCCACAAGTGTCTTCCCAATGATGAAGTTTTGGGTAGAATAATCTGGGTCTGGTTCCACCATTAGGTATCGATGGCATTCACACTCACCTTCTAATTCTGTCCAAACAAATACCTCAGAAGAAGTAGGAATAATCACATCTTCCTTGATGACAGTCCTTAGAGTTGTTGTTCCTTCGTGCCCATAGATCATTGGAATCTCTGTATTCTGGTATTTGAGTACCTGGTTGCCGATATCCAAAACTACACGATGTTCTTTCATGAAGTCCATGCCTATGATGCATTCTTCACATATATCTGCCACCAAAAATTTGTGTGAGAATTCTAGATCTGCAATTCGAATTCTAAGTCGGACTTCACCATAAATCCTAGCTGCTTCTCCTGTGGCAGTTCTTAGACGGTAGCTATTGCTGTTGTGAAGCCAATTCAGGTGAACTAGGTCTTGACGCACAATGGAGGCTGTGGCACCGGTGTCGATGGTGACCACACGTTTGTTGCCATTTAAAATTGCCTCGACAGTCAGACTTTTATTGTCTCGTTTAGTCTGGGAGACCTGGATGGTGTTTCTGGGGCCATCGATACCAGAAATCAGCTTCTGCCCCTCGAAGTTAGTTCTTACTTGTTGGGAAACTGTTCGGGAAGTAACACTGGTGTTATTGTTACCTTGTTCTGAGTTTGAAACTCCATGTCCACAATGTTGACAAGCTCTTCTTGGTGGTAATCGACATTGACGCTGTAAATGTCCAGTCTTATTGCAATTCCAGCACTTTGCAAGTCCGTTTCGTTGGTTCCTTTGGACATCAGTTCTTTGGCATGAGCATTCTTCGACGATGGCTTTTCTAAGTCGATGTACTCCGTGAGAAGCTTGCTCAGCTGCTTCCATTGTCAAGGCAAACGCTAATGTTTCCGAAAGCGTTCGTTTTCCAGCAGTTCGTACGGCCCTTTGAAGATGTATGTCAGAAATGGCGCGAACAAATGCCTCAACTGCGAACTGGTTGCAAATTTCCTCTCCAACATCTGGATATGCAAGATGAACAAGCCTTTCAATGTCCGCTTGCAGTTGTTGTAGAGTTTCGCCCCTCTTCTGAACTCTGGAATTGAGTTGCACTTTGAAGACTTCTTTCATGTGGCTGTTACCAAAGCGTTTGTCTATAGCCAAAACCAAGGAATTGAAGTCACCGCTCTTATCTGCTGGTATGGTTTGCAACAACTCAGCAGCTGCTCCTCTAAGAGCAAGAGTTAAGGCTATATACTTGTCAGCCTCATCCCAGCCATTTGTTGTGGAGGCTGCCTCGAATTGCTTCTTGTATATAGACCAAGAAGTTTGTCCATCAAAGGTTGGAGGTTGCATCTCCTTTTTCCTCAAGGTTTCTCCAGAACTTTCCCGAATCTTTATATTTCGAATGCGATCTAGCTCTTTTGAAAACGTCCCCATTTTGTTGTCGACGTGATTCTCCAATAATGAAACACGTTCGGCTTGATTCTCCAACAATGAAACACGTTCATCAAGTGCAGATACATTCTTCTCGATGTTAACAAGCTTGCCTTCTAGCATGTTTCTCTGCTCTTCGAGAAGGTCTTTTTGTTCGCTATGCTGTTTCTCCAGGCATTCGAGAACATTCTTCTGTTGCTCCTCGAAACGTTCGAGAACATTCTTTTGTACATTCTCCTGTTCTTTCTTTTGTTCATTTCGTTGCTCTTCGAGACGTTCGAGAACATTCTTTTGTTCATTTCGTTGCTCTTCGAGACGTTCGAGAACATTCTTTTGTTCTTTCTTTTGTTCATTTTCGTTGCTCTTCGAAACGTTCAAGCAGAAGACTAATCATATTTGAAACATCTACATTTTTACTTACGTCTGCTTCCTCAGCGTCAGCTTCAAAGACGAAAATGTCCGGGTCTTCATTTTGCTGTTTCAAATATTCGGCCAAACGCAGAACAAGTTCATTTTTCGATCCTGCTCTAGAAAGTTCTCGCTTGCCTAATTCACTTTTCAGCTCATTACAGTTGAGCTCTTTCAGTAACTTGCTCATTTTTTTTTTTTCGCACACTACACTGCACAATAAGTTTTATTCCACTTTTCTGACACCAATGTAATATTTTTGCTAGGTTCGTTAAATAAAACTTATCACTCTTTTTAGTATTTCTTCTTTATTTACACTTTCCAATTCAAAACAGTAAATCTCAATTTATAATCAGCTCAAATACTTTTATTCAATTTAAATCACCTTGTTTAATAACACAATCCAATAAGCAATACTTTTGCACACTTTCACAATCCAAAATCAACTGTCCCGTGCTCACCGCGAGCACTCCCTTATATACTCAAGTTAGTTGCTCTCGAAAGTTCTTGTCTTGGAATGTTCTAGATGTTTGGAATAAGGGGAAATACATTTGACATTGGAAAAGAGCTTTTTGTTTCTTCCATAAATTAGATATGCAGTTTTCCAACAGATGGCGCTGTAGTAGTATAAAGCTCTGTTCACAACAGTATTGTTTTGGAGAGCGAATGGATCATTTGTATCTCTTAATGTTCTTAAAGCGTTGACGCTGTAAACTTCTTGATACGATTAGTTTCTTAAAGAAATTTTTGTTTATGTAATAATATTACTTTTCTTTTTTGTGGGAAAGATCAGCAAAAATATTCACTAGGACAAAGTCCACTTCCATTTTTGTGTACTCACAATTATTCACAAATCTAGAAAATTCTCTTACTGAGTGTCAATCAAAGAAACTTTAAAAATTTATGAGTTGTGACCTGCTCTGAAGGAGATCACAGTTTCGATAGTTTTTGTGACTCTCACAAGTTGTGACTGAGCGGCAGAATTCGAAAAAGTCACAAAATCAATTTCACCTCTTCTTGTGACTTGTGAGGCATCACTGACTTTGGGGAGAATCGGGCTGTTAATCTAAACATCTATCGTTCTCATCCTCGTCTTCAAAAAACAAATCTACACTGGTAATCATTTTTTAATTTCCAGCAGAGAACAATTTTTCATCAACAAATGTTTTTGATTCAATTTGATGTTTCAATTATTAAAGACATTCAATGACATAATGTATTCACTTTTTGACGTGACAGAATTGTTTTTAAGGGCGAACGTCTTAGTTTTTGCTATTCATAATACCACGGAAAATGTAATTCACCAAATCGTTCGACTTAGGGCGAACGTTCGAATCCCGATTCATGATAGGGTAAGGCCCAGTTTTAACAGTTTTAAGATCGTACTAATTCTTCCTAATTTATTGTCAATACTTGTATATGTTTCTAAGTTATGAGTTTTTGTTTTGTTTTGTGCAACGGATTCCTTAATTCAGTATAAAAAAAAGTTCTTATCCTGATCGGTTTCTGGTTGTTTCTGTTTTGATTTTCACATTACGTTCAAGGATTTGAAACCCCTGGAGAAAAATGACATGTGTCAAGTGATTTTACTGACTGCGTGCAAGAAAGAAAAAGAACAAAGGTTTATATTATGGGTTGAAAAGGCAGACTTTTTGAAAAAAAATTTTGTAAAAAATCAATTGCTCTGATATATTCCATTCTACATTTCCAGCCTTATTTATTAGAATACGCTGAACGCGTGAATAGTTATGCAATGCACTATGCAAATTCATATTTATAAAAATTTTGCCTACCCTGCATATTTATAATGAGCTTGTGTCAAATAATGTACCAAAAAGTAAGAATCTATTACATTTAGCCTTCATAACACTCAGCTGTTTGTCAAAAAAAAAAAAAGAAAAAACATCCTGTCTGTCTATCGAATTTAATAAACAAAAATGAAACTACCAAAAGCTAATAGAATTCCAACAATTAACTTTGATTCATCAAATAAGGTATGTAATTATATCTAGCACATACTGGAAATCAAATTGTT
Organism: Philhelius festivus; assembly: GCA_963931855.1. Taxonomy (NCBI): domain Eukaryota; kingdom Metazoa; phylum Arthropoda; class Insecta; order Diptera; family Syrphidae; genus Philhelius; species Philhelius festivus. Next base: position 152,269,002 of record OZ007555.1, read on the forward strand.
ATTCATTTTATCCTAGCTGGAATACTCCTCAGACAAGTTATTGAGGATAAAAATCAATAATGCAAAATACAAATTGCAACACTAACACACCGGATGAAGAAGGATCCGTGGAGAGAGATCACCAACACGTATATTTATCTATTTAATTCTAAACAATTTTCAATTCAATTTGCATTTAATATATTAGTATAACATTTTTGTTTCAATAAATAAAAACAACAAAGTTTCAGTTTCAATATCAAGTAAAAGTCATTTTATTTTATTGATAAATCTTTATAATTCAATGTGATGTCAAAGTGAATGTGACAGTTCAATACTAAAAAGTCCTTATGTAGGCACTATTCAACCTCCAAACGCGTTTAGCTTATAATGCCTCTATTCAAGGTTATATTAATTTTATAAATAAAGATTTTGCGTTTAGAGGCATTATAAGGGTTGCATAGCCTTATGTACTCACTATAAGGAGTTTATAAATATGGCTGTTCATGTATAATTCTATTTAAAACGTATTATCCATTTCTTTGTTAATTATTATTTAATTCTGACTTTCTTAATATTCATACCATCTAGTTATAATAAGGAAAAACTTATAAGGCTATGTTTAAAAATAAATTTAATCATTATGATCAATAATAGACATGCCTATTTTGTATGTCTAAAAAAACAGTGAAGAGATAGTATAGAGTGATTAAAATTGTCTCTTTGATCTGGACAGACTTGCGAATTTTATTTTGTTCTATTTATAGCTCCAGTTCATCATATTGAACAATGAAATGTCACCAAAATTGTAAGAAATGTGGCACTAACCAAACCCTATTAAATTCCCATTAACAAGTCAGGAATTTCAGAAGACGAAATCTGATTTTTAGCTGAATTTGCCAGAGTGATTGCCGCTATATAGATTGAACTCATATTCAGTTAAGTAGTATCCTCTGCTAAAATGGCTAAAACAGATGTGCAGCATTTTGCATGCGGTAAAATTGAATTACATGGGTTCTTATGTGAGCTGATTCATTATCATTCTAGGGCTGCATATGCGGCCCATAGCTGCACGATGTCTCTATTTGGCTGCTAAGCATCATTGTAGCCTCAACACCAAACCCAAAAATAAAATAATTTATATCTGGCATTACCGAATTTGGCAGTATAATCCTTAAAAAAATAATGAAATGTGAACAATACGTTCGTTTCTTAAAGACATGAACTATGCATCATGTATGCACCAATATTCTGGGTACAGCGCTATATGCACCGATGCTTAACCACTGCAGTAGGTAGTTCAGCGAAGGATTAAGAAATAGAATTGTCAAACTTATTATATATAACTATATTAGGATGAAAAAAAAAGGCAGTAGAAAGTGGTCAATAATATGTGAATGGGATAGGGTATTACTTCAGTAATATGTATGTAAAGACAGCTTATTAAATTATATAAACTAGCCGACCCAGCTCTCGAAATTCGAGTGCCAATTTATTTATTATTTATATTATTGGCAGTGTTTTCAAGCAAATTTATTAAATTAAATTTTATTTTATGTAATATGCAAAGTGTTCGGCAGTGCAAAGACAAAAATGACCCACAGTGTGTAAATGCGTGTCTCAAGTATATTCTGCACATCTCCGTAACTGTGGCTTTCCAACCATATAAAATTTATCGAAATCGGTTAAATACTTTTGGAGAAAAGTGTACCACAAAAAACATGTTTGCCGTTTTATTATATGATGATATAAATCCAAACATGTTTTTAATTTTGTTTCCTCATCTTTTTATCTTCTGTATATAGGCAGCTTGTTAAAAAATTAAATTTGGTGGTGCAACAGCTCGGAGTGAACCAGGTCCTAGTGACTTGCAACTCTCAACCGCATTCCTGTGTGCGCGTGTTACCAGGAACGGAGGGGACCTACAATTTTCTGCCGATTCTGAACGGCTTATGAGCAGCACTTTCCATGACAAGAGATACTCTTGGAGAATTTGTCAATTCCTCGCAAGAGGCAGTACACCCCTGAAAACAACTTTCTTGCAGCGGCTGAGAATCGAACTCGAGACCTTCCGCATGACAGGCCAACGCACTAACCATTATGCCAAGGGATACTACTAGGCAGCTTGTTACGCCAATTCAAAAATAAGGGACATAGTTTGTCACTGCGCTTAAAGCACACATGATTCCCCTCTGGACTCTCATGAAAGTATTCACTTGGGAAAAAATGACAGTTCTGATTCTGAAAAGAAGAGAAATTTGCTTCTGGATATGAAATCAGAATCAAAACCAGAAGCACTCATACATTCATATTCTTAAACGTCAAACTCAACAGCTGTGATTTTTCGTATCCTAATTGTACGAAGTGTATCTTTCAACAAACTTTGTATTCTTGATTTTAATTACTGTCCTCACATTTGATGTTACACATATACAATCGCAAGAAACTTCAGAATCAAAAAAAAGTGTTCAGTTGTGATTCCGGATCGGAGAAAGATTCCGGACTGCCAAATAAAAGCAATATAAGATACAAGCAAATGACAATTAATTTAGGCATACTCAGAATATAAAAAAGAGACAGAGTTTACTTGTTGTATTAGATTTTTTTAAAGGATTTTTGATAACTGGACTCAACTATTACTCGAACATTTTGTTTTTGATAATGTAAATATTTAAGCCAGGACTTAACTCCTACTCCATATGGTTTAGTAAAACCGTGGAATATAGGTGGAATAAGCGTTTTTATTAATACGGCTGTCAATGTCCAAGTATGTATTAGTGGGGTATACTCATTCATTATTTAAACAAAAAAATATAAATTTTTATATTTTTAAATAATCTGTAATTCACAATGCAAAATTGTTGATATTGTTGCACAAAATCTAGGGGTTCCTTGCATATGGAAGACACCAGATTAAGTGCATATAACAGAGTTCTTATTGGAGACGCTTGGTATCGTTTATTCACCCATCTTCAAATCATTCTTCATATTATCAATGATGCTGGTGTGCCAGCGACCCAGTTCCCGTAGAAGCAGAAGTTCTTTCTCTGGCTCAGAACAGTTTCCCCAGCGTTCGCGTTTAAAATTTTCTTTGTTGTTCATCTTAAAAGTATTATAGATAATTTATTTGAGTTTCTTTTTTGGACTTTTACTTTAATAATTTTGTTCAACTTACTTTTTTTATACGAGCAATATCAAGAAGGACCACACAAAATTTACACTTTGGATATATGTGAGTATTTTTTTTACCTATCATTAGCCGTGTTTTTTTGGAAAAGTTATCCATAGTACAGTAAGATTTTATATGAATAACAACATCCGCAGTAGGATCACTGCCGATAAAAAGAGAAGTGAAATCCTGCTGCGGATAGAGATTTGACGTTTATTCGAGTATCGGCAGCGATCCTACTGCGGATGTTGTATTTGTTTTTCATATAAAATCTTACTGTACTACGCATAATTTTTCCAAAAAACACAGCTATTGTTTTAAGTATAATTTTAGAGAGCATATACACCTTGGCTGTTCTAATAAAAACAGATGGGAAACCTATGACTACGGCCCATTATCTTGAAATTATTGACCAACGTGATGTTCAACGATATTCAACAGGCAACATGAGATTATAAGGGAATTCATGTAAGCGCCAGAAAACCCTGATAAACCTCGGAAACTAGATAATTTTATCTCTGCAGAAACGAGCTGTCAAAATTTGTTTGAGAAAAACTTTCTGCAAATCTGATAAAATTATCTCAAGAATTTGATGCGGAAAGTGAAAAATAAGAGCAAGAGAGAAAAGAGTGTGAGCGTGAGTAAAGAGTTGCCAGTGTGCGTTTCTCTTTCAACTGGCGATCAAACTATTTGATTTCGATCACAGTTGCCAGTGCGCGACTAGCCTTAGGCAATCGTTTAGTTTGTGTCAAAACACAAACTTTTTAGTTGCTCGAATCGAGTTGCTCTAAGTGCGCGGTGTCTCATATAAGCCCATATGTTTCATTTTAGCAACTAAACAGTTGCGAAACTGAAAATAGAATGTGCGCGCCTGGTCTTAGATTTGTTTTTAAACGCGACTGCGAATTTGATGTGTTGCGCTCGCAGCGGACAACGGCCATTACAAGTTTAACAGAAGAAATGTAACTTCAACCTAAGTTCCTTCGCTGGTTGACAAAAATGACAACCGTTACCAAATATCCCACTATTTCGTTCACCTTCGAACACTTTTCCATCACTTTCGAACGTTGTCGGCGGCCATGATTTCAACATATGTGAATGTGTGACAAGTCATGACATTTTCATGTGAAATAAACAAATTTTCTCGATGGAAGACTCGTTTTTTGGATTTGATACCTCAGCACCGGTAAGTTAAATATGTCTCGTATAATCTTCATTCAAAATCCCGTCCGAAAATATACAATAAAGTGGTAAAATTCCTTTCATAATGTACCCAAACCCAACGAATACTTTCGCGACCCTTTTGCTTTTGTGTGGTCGATGGAGTCGCGCTAATGGTTTGCCTATATGGGCTCCCTCGAAATGTGTGTACGAATCACGTCATTAATCGTAACTTGCCATTGGAGTTAAAGAATAAGAGAAACTCCATTTATTTGCACTCCATCCATGTGGCATTCTTATGTAAACAACAAAAAAAAAACGAAACCAAGCGCCATTCGGAATGATGAATCAAAAAAGCCCCCCTTCTGCCCTCATGATCATCATTACAACAAAATTTACAATAAAATTCACGAACCCACACTGTGGCCGCCCTTTTCCACGTAAACTTTTTCTTCGCTTGCAATTGCATTGAACAGCGAAAAACATTTGATTTTGCTTGTTTACCTCTTCAAATGCGTTGCAGGTTTTTCATTCGATTAACGATAAGAGCACCCGAGTGGAATGATGTTTATCAAATTTCCAATAAGCAGTGTTTTTTTGTTTTTCAATCTATATAACAATAAAATGTGTACAGAGAGAAAGGTAAATAGATTCGGGGAGCTTCTTGAAAATGAATTTCTGTTTTGGTTCGAAGAAAATAATTTTGTACGCAAGTCTCGATATTTTTTCAACAAAACAAATTTTTATTTTGGAAATAAATAAATTCTGTTTTGTTTTCGAGCGCAAATCGTTATCAGAATGGAGTTCACTAATTCTAATTCTTAGCGATAAATCAATGAAAATAAGTAACTCATTTCTTTTTTTTTGTGCTTGCACAATAAGTCAAGTCTTTTTTGTTTGAACGTTCGAAGTTTTGATCAGTTTTAACATTGCGATTAAGATTCCAGACGAGTGGTTTTGTCATACCTTCAGCTGGTCCGTACGAAGTAGAGCTTTCCTTTACAAAAAAAAAAAAAAAGACCTACGATTTTGATTGAAATTCGTCAATGTTATGTTCATAATAAATTCGGTGTTTCGCCGTGGGGAACCACGACCTAGTGGCTTAAAATCTTTCAAGTGTTCATGTATACGCGTTGTCGGCAGGAATGTGGGGTACCTACAATTTTCTTTTGAGTCAGAACAGTGAAAATGGGAATAACTTCATGACAAGAAGTACTCGTGGATGATTTTTCACTTTCCTGCAAGGAGTAGATACCCTTGAAAAGCATTTTTTTGCTTTTAGGTGGAAGCTACTGAAAAACGAACCCAGGCCACGGCTTAATAGTTCACACCCCTAACAATTAGGCATAGGGTTTGTCTATTTTAATTTCAATTACTATACAAAAATAGAGTATGGTAATTTGGTATGGTGGAATGCAACGGAAAAAAGCACGAACCTCAAAACTCTGACAAAAGTACAGACTCGCGTGCATTGGGATTACGGGTGCCATGAGATCCACACCAACTGCAGGGTTGGAGGCGATACTCAACCTGAAACTTCTAGACCTTTTCGTACAAGAATCCGCAGCATATAGCGCCTTAACGCTAAGCCAGACTAATACCTGAAAAAACAGCGCAATAGGACATGCTCAAATTCTTCAGAAATACTTGGGTGATAGCATCATTACAGATTATACAACACCCGAGCTTGACTTTTATAAATCATTCCAAATTGCCTTTCCAAGCAGAGAAGAATGGCTGAACAACAAACCCTACGCTAGTGAATCAGCAATAACAATATATACAGATGGCTCCAAAATGGACACAGGTGTTGGTGCAGGCTTTTTCTCAGAACCTCTTGAGCTAAACAACTCACTTAGGCTCCCAGATCATAGCAGTGTCTTCCAAGCATAGGTCCTGGCAGTGACAACAGCTGCTAGACAGGTATCAATGATGGCGATACCACGGTCTAATATCACCTTTTACATTGACAGCCAAGCGGCAATAAAAGCGATTTCTGCCACTGTGATAAAACCGAAGCTTATCTCCTGCTGCCGCGAAGAGCTTAAGGTTCTTGGCACGCAGCACAATATTAGACTCTGCTGGGTACCGGGACACAGCGGCATACCAGGTAACGAAAATGCCGATGAGTTGGCAAGACATGGATTAGCGCTTGACGCTAGTCAAGCAGACATGGTCAGTATCCCACTCTGCAACATTAGACAGAAAATTTCAGATTTAATCCTAAAGAAATGCAATGAAAGGTGGAGTCTACTTGACACAAGCAGAGGACTGACAAAATTATGCAACTTAGTAAGAAGTCCCTTCGCTCTCTTACGAGCATAATCACCGGACATAATTTATTGAAATATCATAAATTTAAAATGAAACTAAGTACAGATGACCTATGCAGAGGATGTGGTAATGAAGAGGTACATGAAGACACATCACACTTTCTCTGTCATTGCCCGTCACTATGCCACCAGAGAAGGAAATGGCTTGGTAGCTACTTCTTTGACAATCTAGAAGATCTTTCTAATATTTCAGGAATTCACATATTGAAATTCGTCAATGCCTCAAAATGGCTTGACTGATTAATAGAATACATAGGTTTTATCAGGAAAGAGTGATTACACTCACGGGTAACACAATGGATCTACATTGATCTAAGTGTGACGATAGCAATATCAATTGTCAGCCCAACAACCTAACCTATGTACATATGACATTATGTATGGAACATGAGTTAGTTCAAATGCCCGCCTCGGTTTCGTACGGGCCATAAAAAATTGAATATCATTCTGTGGCATTTGCCATTGATGGTGACCTCACCAAAGTCGTTTTCGAAAAAAGTGCAGACCAACGACGTCGCTAGCCCAAAATCCACACCAAACGGTAACTTTTTGAGGATGCATTGCCACCTAGTGACAACATATAATGCTATTTTGCTTGTTAACACAGCCATTGGTCCAAAAATGCCCCTCGTTCCTAAAGATGATTTTTCGGTCCTCTCCAAACGCTTCGAAGCACTGTCAGCGATCAAACAGTATTGTCTATGTTCATGGTATGGATGGCGGTTATCCCAAATTAAACGGTTTCCGGTTTTTCTGGTTATTTTTCAACCCGGTTTAACCCGACGGTTTTACCCGACAAAAAAGAACGATTTTTTTAATAAACGGTTTTCGTTTTTTTTTTATAAAAAACTCCACTTCGTGCAATACTTCCATACAAATAAAAATTGCAGATGCGAACACATATCACAGATAATAATTTTATGTTAAATAATATAGATGTTCGAATTTAACATAAATTCACAAACGTCAACGAAAACAACAACCGTATCGCAATCAAACAACGCAATTTTGCGAAGGTGCACTACCACCACTACAGTATATTACTCTATAAAAGAAAAGTTGGGAGTGGTAAATTATTCGTGAAATGATGGAATTGCGAATCTCATATTTTTAGCAATACTGTTTCGCCTGCGTTAAAATCTGCGATAGTCTTGTTTAAAAAAATAATTTAAGGATTAATCTTTAACAATAAATATAATTGGAAAAATCATTTAATTGAATTGAAAAAACCACTCGCTGCAAGGCTTAATTAAATTTTATTAAATATCAAGTCTTCCAAAAAATGTAAAGTTCATATAAATACGTTATGTTATCTTAACAAAATGATAATAATAAAAAAAATCGACTACGGACTTAACATTTACGGAAACTGTTCAAAATCTACACTTAATATAATCAATCCTTCATACCATCAAGCTGTAAGAAAATCAATAAATTGGAATTTTATTGAAACGATTATTGTTATAATGCTTAGAAAAGTGAAGAACATAGAGAACGCTGTCCTTTTCGTATTATTCAAACACCAAAATGAGGTCTCTGGAGCGTTTTCGTTTTAAAGGCGTTTTATTAAAACGACTACCAAAATAAGGGTGAATATGTTTAATGATTCCAAAAACAGGAAGTGGAAATTCATATTTGCTGATGGTTCAAAAACAACGGGCCGTACCAACAATCAAATTAAGAGACGACTTTAATATTTGAGCGAAATGGACCATTATTTAAAGAGCTCTATAAAGTTAACAATACATACATGTTATGAACTTAATATTTATGTGAACTCTAAATTATGAACCATTTATTGTACGGAACCTAAAAAATAAAATGCAGCATATACGGTCAGATATATAGAGTCCATTAAATAATGCTTCATTTCGCTCAAATATTAAAGTCAATTTTTTTTGAAAATTCAATATTTGAAATAATTTCCTTTAATGTATATTAATAAATAATTTATGTACTTAGAATCGGCATACCATTTTTTCTTTAATTTTGTAAATACTTGTACTGTGTTGGCCAAAACGTAAGCACGGAATGAAATCACGTAAGAAAAAAGTAACAGAAATTAAGAACACCAATGAAAATTTTATTTTTTATTTATTAAAAATATATTAGTCTTCAGTTACTAATTATATTACAGCTCTTACTTTATTTAAAAATCAATTAAATAATTTAAAACTCATTAAAAATTAAGTGGACAAAACTAAAGCACATTTTTGAATTCATAAATATAACAATTAAATTATGGTTAATCGGGAATGAATATGGAGATCTCTGATTGCGAGGGGTTTCCCCACAAAGATAGTTTATGTCATCAAACATCAAAGAGTCCTACAATAGCGCAAGGTGTTTCGTTTTGCACAATAGACAGGTTTCCGAATCTTTTGAGGTGCATCAAGGAGTAAGACAAGGAGATGATCTTTCACCTATTCTGTTTTTACAGGCAATTGATAATGTGATGACTGCTACAATGGGCTCAAACGAGAGACACGGAATACAATGGAGATCGTTTGACAAGCTTAGCCATAATAACTATGCCCGTGATATCTGTCTCCTGGCAAATAGCACCGGCGCAGCGGCTTGAATCAAATGTGCCAATCACTGATTAACCTCAAAAAAACCAAAGTAAAGCACACCGGTCAACAGCAAATGATTCTAAGGCAAGCGATCATTGAAGAGTTCAAGCAGTTTAATTATTATCTGAGTATAACAATTGATGGTGGAACAGATCTGGATATTAACATCAGAATAAAAAAGGCCCGACGTGCATTTGAAATCCTCTTTCCTTTGTGGAACACTAGCAAAATATCACTACGCACCAAGTTGAGACTTTTCGTATCATGGAAACATGGAAGTGCTCTGCTAACATCTCGAACGGGTTACAGGCTTTCGTTAACCGATGTCTGCGGTAGGTTTGGAAGATCTATTGGCCACAAACCATATCAAACGTCAAGTTGTGGAATAGAACGGGGCAGAAAAAATGGATGTAGACATTATGCAACGAAAATGGCGGTGGATTCGCCATATATTGAGGAAACCTGATAATAACGTCTCGAAGCAGATTTTTGAATGGAATCCTCAGGGGGAAAGACGTGTTGGAAGACCAAAAACACCTGAAGATCAACGGTAATAGTAGAAGCAAGGTCTCAGGATATTTGTACGTGGCCACAGCTAAAACCGCTTGCGTTGCAGCCCTATGCTCCAGATGGAATTGAAGTGCAACTCAAAAACCCGGAAACCATATAAATAACGATCCTTTCATCCCTAATACTTAGTGGGGTAGCCATTATTTTTATAACTGCAGCACACCACCGAAGGTGGAATGGAGTCAATTAGGTTGTCAATTATTTGTATGGGGATGTTATTCCAGGCGATTTGCTCAAGGATGGATTCTAAAATATTACATTTGGTTTAATCAAATTATCTGATCTACAATTTCCCATAGATTCCCTATAGGGTTGAGATCAGGAGATTGCGCGAGTCACTTCATAACAGCAATACAGCTTTCGTTTGACCAATCCTTCACAACATTAGCGGTATGTTTAGGATCGTTATCATGTTGAAAGATCCATCGCAATAGCATATTTTTCTCGACATGAGGAAGCTTCATATTTTAAGAATCTCCCTGTACCTGAAACCCCTCGGCTGCAAAAGCATGTCCAGATAATAACATTCCCTGCACCATGCTCAACTGTGGTCTTTGCATAAGAATGATTTAAGGTACTAGTACGGTCTAGAATGCCAAAACAATGCACGATTTTTGGGATTTTTTTTCTCGGAAACCTTATTAGGTAATAACATAATTTTTTTTAAATAATGAATACATGCGTCAAGAGTACAAAAATTTTTTTTTTTTTAATTTTCGAATTTTGTGCGAATTAAAGAGGGCGCAAACGTCGACTCATTAAAAAATACATGGTCCCATGGCGGACAGTTAATCTCAGGATTGGCTGGACTGAAAAAAAAAAAACAAAGTGGGTTATTTGAAGGAAGGTTTCTTACGAAACAATTTGTTTAAAAAACCATAAACAAAAAAAATTCAAGCTTTGAAAAAAAAAATCTTTTTTTGGCAATTTTGTTGGCCATTTTTTTTGTTCATAACTTTTTGGTCAAATTGTGGTAAATTGTCTCGTAAGAAACCTTCCTTCAAATAACCCACTTTGTTTTTATTGTTTGAGTTCAGCCAATCCTGAAATTAACTGTCCGCCATGGGACCTTTATTTTTTGATGAGTCGACGTTTGTGTAACTGCAGCACACCACTGACGAGGCATAGAGTCAATTAGGTTGTCAAATGCAAATACATGGGGATGTTTTTTTTTGTACTCTTGGAGCATGTATTCATTATTTAAAAAAAAAAAATTATGTTATTACCTAATAAGGTTTCCGAGAAAAAAATTCCCAAAAATCGTGCGTTTTTTGGCATTCTAGACCGTACTAGTACCTTAAGTGTTCGCCATTTGGCCACTGTATCGTACGAAACTCGTCAGATCCTTTTAAATTGAACTTCAGTCTCGCACGTTGCCTTTTCCAAAAAGTAAATGGATTTTTTATTGCTCGATAATATCGAAAGAGCGATACCAACCACATTTTCTTTTTCGAGTTTTCCCGCCATTATGAAACGTTTATTTTCCCGGGCACGAAAACGAGCTACTATTTGCGAAATCACAGAATGGCTTATACCAAATTTATTTGCAATAAATGTAATTGATTCCCTGTTAGTGAAATCAGACACTATTTTTCTTTTAGATCATTGAAATATTTATTGCGAGCCATTTTATCACTTTTTACTTACTATTTTTTTTTTTTTCAAAAACTGTTCCACAGATTTAAAAAAATTCAAAAAATTTAATGTAGTTAGAGCTAGGCAATGCTTGGAATTTTTTTTTTTTCGAAAAAATGGTTATTAATGGTATCCCCCCTGGAACCATCATTTTTTTGTTTTTGATTTTCTCAAACCGATTTTGAGCATTTTTTTTTATGTTAGAGCTAACCAAAAGTTTGAATACTATTGTGTATTCAAATTTTCAAAAAAATGTTTATTCGATTTAAAAAAAAATCAAAACTAAATAAACTAAACTAAATGACAAATAAAAGTTTCTTAATACAATCTACAAGATGTGGAAAAAAATTTGAATTTTAGCTAAAAATAACGGTACCCACCATACAAATGTTAAAAAATGTTTTTCCGAAAATCGCATTTTTCTCGATAATGGCGCCTAGAATTTTGATAAAATTTTAATAAACCGCCTGCAACGATTTTTTAAATCATAAAATAAATTCATATTTTGGTCATATAATTTTATTTATAAATTCTTAAACTCGAAAGTTCTTTTGCATAAGAGCACGATCCAACCGTGTTTTTTATTTAAACTCGTTTGTATACATTCTTATTTCTTAATAAGTCAGCATTCCATATTCTAGGCTCAAACTATTTTAGGAGTTGTTTTAGTAATTTAAACACTGAATGTGTATCCTTTGAAACATTCTTCACTCCATCCATGTTTTTTTTTAAATAAAAAAATAATGTGAACCAGGACCTAGACAACTCTGAACCATTCCTGTGTGCGTGTTACCAGGAACGAAGGGGACCTACAATTTTTTGAAATATACTCTTAGAGGATTTGTAAATTCCTGGAAAAAGACATTAAAGCCCTGAAAAACTTTTTTGCAGCGGCTGAGAATCGAACTCGAGACCTTCCGCATGACACTCCCACGCAGTGGGGTAAGGGATACTACATGTACCCCATGTTTTTTATATTCAATTTTTAAATTCTAAAGTACTTGTACATACGAGCAAGTACTTCCTATCCAGTCTTGCATTTTATCTTAATCTAACAAATGTAACTTGCTCTAAAAAATTATAAAAAATAAACTTTTTGCAATGTTTATTAATAGAATTGAGAAACAACACCAGTAGAAGTACACCAAAAAAAAAAACGTCACTTGATGTTGTTAATTCTGAATGCACATTGAACGATTTTTTCCAATGTCGATCCTTATGTTGTTGTTACACCACTACTTTGCTCTCTTCTTTGAATCAAGCAATGTTATTGGCTTGAGAAGCATTGCTTTGTCTTCAGTATCAGTCTATCAAATATAACTAAATTGAAAGTTCAAATGACCTCAACTCCAAAGTGCGTTTCGCCCAGGTACGACAGTGGGCTCATTAGTTAGATGTTGTCGTACCCTTCTAAGGTGCAATTATTGGTCGATTTTTATAAACTCATAAAATTTACAGCATTACTAGAGTGTGAATTTTATTCTTCTTGAGTTGGGGTCATTTGAACTTTCAATTGAATTAAATTCAATTACTCCCCTTAAACAGAAATAATTTTCTTATTTGATATATCTTCAATCAATACGACCAAGATTAAAATTCTAATCATTAACGCTGGAATTTTAATCTTGGTTTAATATATGTAGTTTATATTGGATTTTTGTCAAAAAATCGATGTAGGATGAACTGAATTTAATAAAAAAAATGCATTTTGACAAGGCCCTCACAGTCAACTGATGAGTCCATGTGAGATCGCCGGGACTAAACGCCAATTTTTGGACTTTAAGGCACAACAAAAAAGTGCTAACTAAGTCTTCTACTTGGCTGATTTATTTCTGTAGTATAGATAGATAGATAGATGAATTCTTTATTTTATAAAATAGTTTCACAATATTTCTTACTTAAGAATAAGACATGGCAATTCTGCCGTCTGCCTGATATGACATTACATAACAAAATAATATAAAATAAAGTGTACAATTTTAGATATACAATATAAAAAAAAGACTAATCTATTTGAATTCAATTATTTTCATAGAAAAAAAATTGTTTGAAAAAAAGAAGATTAAAAATTTCCAATAATGTGATTGAGTTATCTCTAAGCAAATTTAAAAAGTTATTGAACAAAAGGAAAATTATCAATTTTTTAATGATTGGAAACAAATAAAACTATCAATTTTTTAATGATTTGAAACACAAAATAAAAACATCAATTTTGTAATGATTTGAAACACAAATAGAAAATATCAATTTTGGAATGATTTGAAACACAAAAGAAAATATCAATTTTGGAATGATTTGAAACACAAAAGAAAAGAAAATATCAATTAAGTACTGGTTTGAAGCACAAAAAGAAGTATATTACGTATAAAACAAGTAAAAGTAGATAAAAACTACAACTGTAGTATATATAGTTTGTATTATAAAAACCTTCATATAAAAATATTTATGTATGTGGATAACATTTTGTATGTTCTTTTGAGTTTTGCTTTCATTTAAAGAAAGTTTTATTTTGAAGGTAATGTCTAAAAGGCAAGATGTCGGTTCTGCAAACGAGAATTCGAGTTAAGCATTATGGGAAAATAATCTTTGTATCTTTGTTTTTCACATTGAACGGAGCACTCCATAAATCCAATATTAGAGCTGCGAAATTGTAAAAAAATAAATTCTTTTTTTATTGCATCGAATCCATCGACAAATTCGTTATTATTATTATCATCAAATATGTTATTAATCACACCTTACTTCCAGGATAAACTATTAAAAATTGTAAAAAAGCCTGAAAAATATTTTATTTCCTTCGATGAAGTAGCTCAAAAAGGACAAATGGATTTGGTCATTCGTTACTTCGACGAAACAAAAGGCCTGGTCGGTAATCGATATTTAAAGAGCGAATTTATAGGTTAAACAAAATCCGAAGATATATTAAAACACTTTTCGAACGGTATCAGATTTTTAAACAAAAATAAAATTCTTCAAATGACTGTTTATTTGTCATTTAAAAAAAAAAACGGAAAGAGACGGATCCAGATGCCATGCAACTCCTTCATGGGTATAATGTCTTCATATTGTTCACGGAGCCATGAAGTCTTGGCACGCGAATGTTTCTTGGACCTTCAATTTTTTTTAATACATGCTAATTACGTTTTTAAAGCCACGTCTGCAAGGAGAAGTTTGTTTATATTCAAAAGGGGAGTACTAAATTCCCTTTAAAATATTGCCCAACTTTCAGTTGAAATAATGAACTGTATCAAACTTTTTTCAACCAAAAAATATACTGATCAATACTTTTTAGTAACTGAAGTTGATTATCGTCCTTTTAAAAAAATTCTAAAGGTTACCAGTGAAACTTTTCATATATAAATCGAATTTACTTTAAATTTTTTACATCTTGATTATTGATAATGACAAAAATAAAAGTTGGCTTACAACATTTAATCATTTTTTTTTTCTTTTTTCAAGTTGGATGATGATGGAGGAGGGCGTATCGCTGAACCTTCCGAAGAAGAATATGACGCCTTAAATGACCTCACATTCGGGTCAGCCATCAATGGTGACTGGGAAGAGGTTCACGAGAACCTGGTTCGTATGGACGATATTAAAGATGTGCCGAATAACAGCAGTACTAGTAAAGCATCTTCTAAACTGAACAAAAATGAAGAGGATTCGGATCTGGAAATAAATCTATCTGGAATGAAATTGGATGATGTCGACATTGCATTCGATGACAGCGATGCCGGCATTAATCTTGATCCTCTTGTTTGGGCTAATCCCGTTGTAGCTTCTCGATCTGCGCAACCAACATCTAATATAATGGGAAATAGCAACGACAAAAGGCACGCTTTGTTATATTCGAACCCCGAGGCGTTTCTTAGAGAACACTTCCCAACACCATTCAACAGTCCAAACAGTGGTCAACAACCGACGAGCGTTAAATCAAACCAACATCAACAACAACAACAACAACAGCAACAACAACAACAAGCAGTGCATCAAGGCAATCGGGCTCCTCAATTCGGAATGCAGTCAAATACCGCTCCATCAACTCCGAAAATTTGCACTTTAGAAGACATTGAGAGGAGCATCATTACTCAACAGCAGCAACAGAAACAGCACAAACAGCTTCAGCAACATCAGAGGCAAGCTGTTCATGCCAGCCAAATGATTGCTTCGACTCCAAAGCCCAAGACACCAACGATTCCACACACTCAACCATCACAGCTACACCATCAACCACCAATTCCGCAGCAACACCCAGGAAACCATCACCCTCTTCAACAACAACAACTTCATCATCAGCAACAACAGCAGCAATTCAAGTTTCCGTTTCCCAACACAGCAGGACCACCACCAGGCTTCAATAATTCTCGACCCAATTTCAACAACCTGCCACCCCAACATCCTCTTAATAACCTCATTCATCAGGGTGGACCACCAAACCACCATAGAAGTCAGCTGCCGCCAGGATTTCCAGCAGTTCCATTATTTCCCCCGGGAATGCCAGGTCCGCATCAGCTTCCCAACTATCCACCGCGCCCTATGCCGAATTTGCCCGTTGCTCTCAACAACTTTGCAATGCATCCAAACTTTAATGCGATGCGCCCAGGTGCCCCTCCCATGGTGCCGCCTAGAATGCCTCCACATCCGAGTTTGATGAACCCAACTGTGGGCTCTGCATCTGCCTATAACATGTTCAATCAGCGTTTGGTGCAAGAAATTCAGCAAAACCATCCAATGCTCTCGAATGTTCGTCACAGTTTTACATCGCCTAACAACAACATGACCATTAACCCGCATCAGCAGCTACAGCAACAACAACAACAACACCAACAACAAATGCAGCAGCACAATCGCATTGAACGAAAACATAGCAGTAATAGCACCAGCAGCAACAGTCATCACCAAAACAATGGAGGTGGTGGACTGCGATCGAACGGCAATCTACCCGAAGAATATGACGAATATGCCAACCTGATGAGTACCCGGGACAAACATTGGCTGATAAGCATTCAGCTGACGCAGCTCAACACCGACACACCATATATAGACGATTACTATTACACAGTGTTTAGACAGCGCAAAGCGGAGTTAAGTGGTGATTCCGGACAGAGCAAGACCCACAAGGATAACCAATTGAATCATCCACTCACTCAGCCCAAAGGCCATGCACAGCTAATACTGGTGTCATTGGGAAACAAAAATGGTACGAATAATCGCAACGGCCAAACTAATCGTGAGCACAGGAACTCGGAGTCCAAGAACGACCAGGAACAGCAGCGCAAGTATGTGTTTACTCCTCTAAAGTTCGAGAATTCGTTGGGTAAACTGCAATACGGCAGTGTCACAGCTCCTAGAAAAATTATCGACATGGATATTATGGGTCCCGAAGGTAGCCCACAATTGAGCACCAATATTGAACTATCGGCTCAGAGAAAGTCACGTCACATTTTGCTACACATTGAGACCCTCTTTAGGATTGTTCTGAAGCTTGAAGACCTGGATAATCCAGCTGCCATTGCAACTATCATTATGAAGGTGCTTATCATTGTGAATTTTTTTTTCTTTAGATTTCTCATTCTTCATTCCATAAATTACAGAAAAAAAAGGAAAATGAACGTCTTGCACTCTTGGAACAAATGGAGAACGCAAACAAAGTGTCAACTGGCGATGAAAAATCAGCCGACACCACTGTAGCCGCAATAAATCCTGCTTTAAGGAACAAATTCTCATACGAGTTGGAACCAAAAGAAGTACTTTTGGGACGATTATTTGCTGGTCTATCTCTGGACAAGGTTGTTGCCATGATGAGTGTTCGCAAGGGAAAGGTAAATGAATGAGATTTTGTTTTAAACTAAAGAATATATTTTATTTTGATTTTTCGTTTAAGGCACTGGTTCGTCGTTTAATGAAACACATTGAAGATAATCCTATTCGATGGACTGTTTGGATGGGCGTTTTTGCTTCCCTGCAGAATGTTCTTAAGAAAGATCGTGAAGATACTGAAGGTGTTTTATATGCACTTTATCCAGAATTTAAGGAACAAATTCGATCGGCTGATTTTGAAACTGTTATAAAACTATCGAATGCCATGCCAATGAGCGAAAAGAAATCGAATAGCTTATTTTCGAGCAAGGTTAGTTGATTTATTGCATTTTTCTATCTGACGGTTTTGAATGTTTGTATTTTTTTTTAAATCAACATATTATATGTATGTATAACTTATATTGCGAAATTTCTCGTTATTTAAGTGGAATATTTTCGACTGTAATCTAAACTTTGGGTAAAATGTCTTAGTACGACTTGAGCTTACAGCCTTTTCTGTATTAATGTGTATGTCGTTTGTTGGAATACAATGCCGCCGGAGGCATAGGATCGAATCATACCTTATTCCACATGAGAAAATAAAAGAAAATTTTAGAGCTTATTCTCAGTGCTAATGGTTATAATTTAAGGCAACTCATCTCATTATGTCAAAAGTTGTAGGTCCCCAATATTTCTTTACCGACTTAAAATTTGCATGCATGACTGGTGTGTACCAATAATATTTATTATAATATATTTATAATTCTTTTACTGCCTACCCCTCTCCTATCGGTTAAATTTCAAATTTTTAGACATACGAATTGTCGGCTCATAAATCGAGTACTGTGAAAAAAGAATGAAACCGACTGAACAATAGCAAACTAGTTTACACTATTTAAACTGCAAGGCCGTTCAGCGCAATTAAAAGACAATAAAACCTGATTTGGGAAAAAGCTGATCACGTAACTTCGGTAGCGACATGAATATGATTTAAGTTTGGATACCACTATCCGCATATCTTGTGCTTAACACCGGATGGTTGTTTGTTTGTGCCGTTTAATAGCTGAAAGAGTGTTCTTTCTAAATTCTCAGCTTGGAATTTGTAAATAAAGCCGCAGTAGATCGTTTATTCGAATTCAATTGAAAATTCTGTGCATCATTCAGCTCTTGAAATTGAATTTAAATTTTTAAATCTTAATACATTGAAGTTTAATGACTCGCCTTCAATTGAATACAATTTTAAAAAAGCTAATTACAATGCTATAAATTCTTATTTCGAAAGACTGAATTGGGATGAGATATTTGTATCTAACTGTTTAAAAACTTGTCATGATTTGTTTAAGTGCATATTGGAAGAATCATATAGAATGTTTCCTCCATTTAAAAAGAAAGTAATGGCTCACAAGCCGGTTTGGTTCAATACACGTCTCAGAAAGCTTAAAAGTAAACTTAATAAACTTAAAAGAAAAAAAATTAAATAATCTTATATTGCAGGAATATTTTAGTTGTACAAGGAAATATGAAACTTTTAAAATATGCTCTTAAAATATGCTCTTAAAAATGTAAAATATGCACCTAAAATATGCATTTAAAACCATATCCCTTGCGAACAATCTGTATGAGAAACACATAGTATGTATTTAGGCTTATACAGTGATGGAAAAAATAATAGAAACAACCATTAATAACTACATACAATTACGTCTTCCTCGGTTCTAACTTTTATATATTAATTGCACCTAGCATGATTTTGAAATGGTGCAGCCGTTTGTTGTCATTAGCTCTTTCTTTGGACTTAACGGTAAAAAAAATGAGCTAAGTGATAATTTCGCCTGAAAAAAATAATAGAAACAAGGTACTTTGACTTTCAATTTGCCTTAAATTTCGTTTTTTATTTTTATTGAAATAGACGTTTTATTGTTGTTTATTAGTTTTGCACGTGCTTCAGTCGTTTTAATAAAAAAAAATATAACAGTTATTTTAAAATTTTATAAAAATGGGTCGTGGACTACATTGTACTATTACTGAGCGCAATTTAATAAAAAACTTCAGAAAAAATGGGAAAACTATGGAAGAAATAGCACAAGCAATAGATTGTTCAAAAAAGAAGATATTTACAGTTCTCCATTCAAGTCCAAAGCCAGAAACAAGAGGCAGAAAACGAAAGACCTCAACGCGGTTTGATAAGATATTGGTACGACTGTGTAAAAAAAAGGCTTTTTCTTCTTCAAACGACTTGAAAATTGAACTAAATGCGCCTGTTTCAAGTCGTACAATAAGAAAGCGACTAATGGAAGCAAGGCTTCCTGGAAGGATTCCCAGAAAAGTACCATTCTTGAGCAAGAACAATATTCTGCAGAGAATGACTTTTGCAGATAAACACTCCTAACGAGCAAATTGGAACAACGTTTGATGGTTGGATGAAACAAAGATAAATTTATCTGGTTCCGATGGCAAAATGTATGTCAGACGACCTAAGAACGCAGAATTCGATCCAAGGTACACAAAAAAGACTGTTAAACATGGTGGAGGAAATATCATGATTTGGGGGTGCTTCTGGGGTTGGTTCAATTTTTTGGATAAAAGACAGAATGTGTGCTATTAACTACGTCCGAATCATAAATGAAGTTATGCTGCCATTTGCCGAAGAGAACATGCCAATTAATTGGGAATTCATGCAGGATAACGACTCCAAGCACTCCTCAAAATTGGCTAAGGAATACTTTAACAAAAAAAAATAAATGTTATGGAGTGGCCATCGCAGTCCCCGGATCTTAATCCCATAGAACACTTGTGGGGCATACTTAAGAGGAAAATTGAAGACTTCAGAGCCAAGAATAAGGAAGAACTGTGGTCTATAATACAAAATGTATGGTATTCCATACCTTCTGAGACATAAGCCAAGTTGGTTCATTCCATGGGGCGGAGATGTGAAGCCGTCATTAAAAATAAAGGTGCAACGACCAAGTTCTAAACGAATATGAACCAATTTAACTGTTAGGTTTCTCTTTACCAAAAAGAAAAACACAATTATAATATTGTTTCTATTATTTTTTCCAGGGTAAAATGGCTGTTAATATTAATTTGAATTTTTTTTCATTACTACTTTTTCTTTTTATTAATAAATTTAATATTGTGTATATTTTAAACTTTATAGAGACTTATTGTATGTATTTTTAATTTTCAATTTCCTTCCAATAAACTTTTTGTTTTTAAAAAACGGCACAAAAGAAGCTTGTTTCTATTATTTTTTCCATGACTGTATAACAAATCTGTATTATCGAGAAACACACAATAAAAACAGAAGAATAAAAGTCTTCATTTCAATTAACATTAAAAAAATATTCAAAACAGCACAGAATTTGAATTACATCCATTATTGTATTAAATCTAATCTTCAAAATTTTCGTATTCTTTATTCGCATAAATCATAAAGTTTTTTTTTTTCAAATTTTCAATCGTGAAGCTTTGACGATTCGGTCTCTGAAATGCTTTATACATAGAGAATGATCGCTCAACGTCAACTGAAGTTAATGGAGCATTCTTTAAAGAACATATTTCTTGAGGTATTAAGGGCTCAATGCAATTCTCATCGACACAACTCAGTGTAAATGCCTTTATGAATTTTTTATTTTTGCAAAATCTTAATTTTGTTCCAGAACATTATCCAGTTTTTTTTTTTTTTTTTTTAATTGCTGCACCAAAAGGTCCTTCAACTCCACTAATTTTTGAAAAACTATTTTAAATCGATTTGTCTTTTCAACGTATTTTTTCCTTCAATCTGTACAATTGTATCGCACAGGAAACTGTAGTTGGAACTGATATAAATATGATTTGAGTCCTTACCAAAGGCTGATTCAATGCTTCTTTTATATTTTTAATGGCAACGGCATCCAAGTCATCAAGATCATTCACAACATCTTCTAAATATTCATAGTTTTTGGCGTAGTAAGCAACAGATTCTTCACCTGGTAACTATTGGCTGGTGAGGAAGAGGGGTGAAGGGAAACTTTGCTTTGAAATGCTCAACGCGAGATTTTGCTCTTAAAAATATTTTTTTTTCATTTGAGATTAATAAATCTACATTTTTAAAATTACTTCTTATCTGTTCTGCCACTCTATGTACTGCATGTGCTAAGCACGTTACATGAATCAATTTCGCATATAAATTTTTTAATTCCTCGAGCGGCCTTTACCATGTATGTATGTGCATTTTTTACTTGAGGATTTTGTTTTTCGAAAATACGCACACATGCATTTATTATTGAAAATATGCAATTAAAAGTAAAATATGCAAAAATATGCACTAACGATTAAATGCCAATTTAAAGCAAATTGATTGATTCGTGTTTGTATTTTATTTCTGTGTTTCTAAAGTTTCTAAAAAAAAACATGCATTTGCATGGAAATCCTAGCCCTACGTCATCACAATTCATTGGAGATGAAAGTATTAATTCGTTTGCAGAAATTAGCGACTTGTTGATGTTTGAGGAAGAAGTTGTTGAGTAACTTTCTAGTCTATCCTCATCAGGTAAAAAAGTTTGGGATAATATGTCGCCCAACTTTTAAAAAAATGTGTAAGGAATTTTTTGCAAAACCTCTAGCTTTTTAACTTTTTTGATGATTGGTGAAACCCTATATTACACCGATAAATAAGTCTGGTTCAAAACAATTGGTTACTAATTAATATAGACCCATTTCAAAACTACAATTGGTACCGAAAGTTTTTGAAGCCATTGCTATACTCTGTCCAACAAAAATTGTCAGTACAGGGAAGATAGGACGTTTGTCTCTCATTCTGGTTGCATTGCCATGCATAAGTGTGTCGCCTTTTAAAGCTCTCACAGGGATTCCGTAGTTTACATTATAAATCGCCGCAAATGAGAGTAAAAAACTCGTAGGGCTACCGTCTGCTGATTCAAAACGACTGAAAACAATATTCAATTTACCTTTTCCCACAACACCAAGCAGTAAGATAATAGGCGCGTTTTTTTTTAAGTTGAAAAGCAATACGACAACACTCAACATACTCATCTTCTTAAAATGTGTTCTCAAAAGCTTCAAATCCTAAAAGCTCCTTAATAAAAACTACTGAAAAAACTCCTTACTTGCAATTGAGAATGATAATGGTAACTCTGTTTTGATGTAGATAAAGAGCGCACGATCGTATTAAGTGACACTTGACACTCTTGATCTTGACAGTATTTCATCAGCAGTGGGATACGACGGTCGTGTTGGGGTGTACAACTTTTTGCAAAGAATTACAACAACAATTCCTTTGGAAAAGTCAGTGGCTTGCTCTTTTTTTAGTGGCATTTTTCCTAACGCATTGTAGTGAGGGTGCATCAGGCGCCACTGCTTTAAAAAAAGCTCTCCCATAAGGCCTGTACTGACAATTTTTGTTGGACAGAGTATAGAAACAAACTTTATTGTATGGTTTCGTTAGCGGATGATCGACGGTGACACATCTAAATTTATTTGCCAACTAATGTATTAATAATTTTGAAAAAGGATATCAAGTAGACAATATTTTTCAAAAAGGTACAACATAGTGTTCTTATACAAAAACTTGAGCTGATAATGTTTTTCCATTCTAAATTGCTTCTTTGGCTTGAAAGTTATCTCACTGAAAGAGCACAATTTGTAGCAACAGGTTCAAAATCTTCTAAGCTTATATACAATTGTTTTGGAGTACATCAAGGAAGCCATCTGGGCCCCCTTCTCTTTTACTTTTTCCTAACGATCTTCCAAATTTAGTCTTATTTTCGTCGTTTACTCTATGCCGATGATTTGAAGTTGTTTCGAGTAGTTAAATCGTGTTCTGATTGTGATTTGTTACAATATGACCTAAAGCGGTCCCTAGACGCTCAATATTATTGTTCAATATTTAATATTGCACAATATTATTGTCCGTCTATGGATAATATTGCAAGAAAATCCAAACCATTTTGATATTTATTGCACAATAAAAATATTGTATCTTCTGTGGGTACAATAGCACAATATTTTTTATTTATTTTCAAGTGTCGAAGAGTAAACACCTCCTCGACTGATTTAAATAAGTGAAAATGTCAAAATCAAAGGGGGATGAGAGAAAATTATTATATATAATATTCAACCGTCTGGGGCGCCTAGCCAATAATATTGTGCAATACTTTGTAAAATAATATTGAGCGTCTAGGAAGAGGAACCGCTTAAATTTAATATCTCTGTTGTGCAAGAAGAACTGTCTTGATCTTAATATAAAATACATGTTCTTTCATTTCATTTACTAAATTTTACAATCCAATTGGATTTACTTATAGAATAGGAGATACTGAGCTGAAACGAGTTAACGCTGAAAAGAATTTGGGTGTATTTTTAGATAGCAAATTAAATTTCAATAGTGACCATGATTATAATATTTCTAGGGCTATTAGGTTTCCTGAAAAGGAATTCCTAAGAATTTACAGATTCCTACACTTAAAAGTCGATCTGTGTTTCGTTGGTAAGATCTGTACTTGAATATGATTGTTGCGTTTGGTGCCGTTGCTATATGTGCAAAGAAAATTCACAAGGTTTGCTCTCTGGAAATTCAATTGGGTCGATGGCATAGCCAGGCCTACCTATGAAGTTAGCTCTCATTTGTTTGACTTGAGCTCGCTTCATGGGAGACGGAAGTGTCACTTAGATATTTTTGCTAGAGATGTAATTTGTAATCATATGGATTCCTTTGCTCTCTTTATTTCCTGTACATGGACCTTTAAGAGTTGTTCGTGAAAGGATTTTTGTATGTTCCTTTCCATGGTACTAACTATGGTAAATCTGAACCAGCATCTAATTTCTGTTCGGTTTTTTATTCAATATATGAATTGATTTGCAATTAAATAGATATATGTTTAAAAAATCGGTTTCAGAGCCTTTTAATAATATTTCTTAATGAAACACACGTTTTGTAATTATTTATATTGCCAGACACCTATATTAAGTTATTTGTTATATTGTGTTGCAGTTATATTAATTAAATTTATAATGATGGCGTTATAAAATTATCATACTTAAAGTTTGAATAAATAAATAAGTATATGTATGTGCTCTCCCCTATCAATTTCCATCATGCTATGAAATACCACACGTAGAAATCCCGTGTTACGATTTCATTTACTTGAATATAATAGATGATCCTATCTTTGCATTACTTAAACTAACCCATCCTTATCTTTTTTTCAGTTCGGAATTTCTTCTCTGGTCTGCCT
The DNA here is from genome assembly GCA_963931855.1 of Philhelius festivus. Lineage (NCBI taxonomy): Eukaryota > Metazoa > Arthropoda > Insecta > Diptera > Syrphidae > Philhelius > Philhelius festivus. Next base: position 152,293,456 of record OZ007555.1, read on the forward strand.
TATTCTGCAAGCTGAACTTATCTACGTGATAGATCAAGACACAACACTCAATAATGAAAATCGAGATTCTTGGAGGCTATTCCTTGACTCAGTAGCAACATCTTTAAATCGAACTATTCAAAATCAAACAGTTTGCGCCGTCATTGAATCCGATTCAATACAACCGATGATGAATCATTTTGCTCGATTCAAAGATCTTCAATTAGATTCTCTATTAGCATTAATATCTCAAGCTAAAAAGCAAATTGATTAATTAATTAATTAACTATTTAAACAAAAAAATATATTATAAACATTTAAATGCTAATATTTAATTCAAATGCAAAAAAAAAACCATTTACTTTCATTGTTTTTATTTATTCTTTAAAAATAATAGTATGCAAAGAAAATTTATCAAAAACAAAAAAAAGAAATACGTATAATCATAACAAAATAACAATTTTTTATACTTCTTTATTTTTCATTCTGTTTTCTTCAATAATAATCTTTGTTTTTGTTTTGGTTTAGTTTTCATCTATTTTTTCTTAATTTCCCACATACTCTTTTTTTTGGTGTTTTTGTAAATATTTGTAAAAGCAAAAACTTTTGTTTATAGATTATAAAAAAATGTCTTAACTATCAATTTGTATTTGGAACATAATAACATTTAATACATTTTCACATGAATTATATTTAGAACACGATTGAAAATGTACCAAAAAAGAAAACATAAAAATACCCACTAAGCTACAAAGGATACTTGAACAATTGTGGAAGAAAATAATCAATATTATTTAATTTAAATTGATAAATTAACTCATACCCTCCCTGTGTATCCTTTGTAAGACTTGCGGTTTTATTCATTATGAAATATATTTTCACTGTGTAATTTATGCATAAAACCTTAAGTATCTATGTATAAGTAGAAGTCACCATAAATTAATTAAATATTAATGTTAACGCTACCTGTTTCTTTTGATTTTCTTATTATATTTTTTGTTTCTCTTTTCCTTATACAATACAATGTGATACTTCAATTCGAAAGATAAAAGTAAAATTTATTGTCTCACTACTCAATTTTGTTTCGTGTTTTTTTTTTTTAAATAAATAAATAAATTTATTAATTGGCCGACGGGTTTTATTAAATAAATTACTCGATATCGGTGCAGGTAGTTGTATATGTTAAGTATTCACGGCGTTGTTTTTTTTTTATTATTATTTATTAGCTTAAACATAGAAATTAAATACAACATGTTAATGATGACATTTAAAATAATAATCAATTTGTAGACGCGAACAAGAAACGCGAGCAATTAGTTTGAAGGCTTTTTTTTTTAAATTCCCAGTATGTAGACTTTCAAGAGTCCAGCAATAACAACAAATTGTTGGGATTTTTTAAACAGGGTCTTCAAATTTAAAATAAAAAATCATTTAAATAAAATATATTTAATATAAAAACAAATTCAAAATTGAAGATGTGTAGTTCTTGGAATAACATCGAATATAATACTTCATTTTTTTTTGTTATAATGGCAGTCCTCGATACCAAAAAAAAAAGATAGAAATGCATATAAAAAAAAAACAAAAAAAAAATAACATACATTACTATAATTCATGATTAAGTTAATAATTTTAAATTTTATATTATACATACATATATATCTTTTTTGTTGTTGTCTTCTAATATAATACATAATTTAATAAAAATATAATTTATCAATAAAAAAATTATGTAGTCATTTAAACGTAATTAAACAAATATAATATAATTTTCTTTGTGATTTATATTTTTTTTATATACATATATTCATAAAAAACACACTTTTCTTATTAATACAAGTTACAAGTATTTTTAAAACTTAAAAAAGGTGAAAATTAAAAATTATAACGTGCGTAAAGGATGAATATTTGTTTAAAAAATCCTAAGTCGTTTCGGGGCATATAATACACTTTAAAAAAAAAAATAAAAAAAAAAACATACAGACGTCTAAATGTATATGTTTATCAATATTTATTAAAAAAAAAGCAAATATTTTCTATGTCAAGTGCACTGGTAATTTTAATTCTTAAAAACTACTTATATAGTATATATATAAAAAAAAATAAAATTTGAGGACTGCCCCTCCCTAAAAATACTAATTTGCAATTAGGACCGTATTTATTGCATTATGACGTAAATTAAAACATAAACTAATTCGTGTTTTTGTTTATGATTTAATAGAAAATGAACAAAATAAAAAATAAGAAATTTAAATTGTGTAATAAACAAAATTTAAACAAAAAATTAAAACCTTAATTGGGTACCTTGTATAATTTATCAGAAATAAATAAATATAAAAAAAAAACTTAAATTAGTTAAATACAAAATATCGCCTGAAATATATTTTGAAATAAAACGATATTTATCATAAATTATAAAAAAAGAAAAATTCTATGCTTATTTCTATTAAAATTAATAAAAAATAGTTATATTTTATTGGTTCATTAATAAAAACGCAATGAAATTATTACAAAATAATAAAAATGAAAAAAAAAAATATAAACAATTTTTATTCTTAAAAAAATACACATCGCCCCACAAAAAAAAATAAACAAGAATTAAAATCAATTTGATTTTAATTCAATGTCTAACTAAAACAAAAAAAAATAGTTTAAATAGAACAAAATTAAGATACATTTAATGATCACAAAACAAATGAGTAAATTGTCAATATACAAAAGAGAAATAATAGGTAAAAAAATATAACAACAAACAAATAATAATTTAAAAAAAGAAGAACGGAAGGATATATTATATATAAATAAATATATAATAATTTTCTTTTTTTACATAGACAGAATATTGAAAATATATACAAATGAAGAACAGCAAACAATCTTGTTTTAATTGTACGTACCAGGGTTTGAATAATTGAATAATATTTTTGTTTGTGAATTTTCTAGTTTTTTAGAATTAACTTTTAAAAACTTGGGAAATTTAAGATAGAAACACTCCTCAGCACAAAACAATGGACCAAAGTTATTCAATTTTATTTTGAAAGTCGACATTCAATTATTCAATTGGTTATCGGCGTTTTCAAGAGTTGTTCCAGGAGAACAACGAATTTATTTACAAGCTCCCTTAACTGTAACGTGAATAAACATATTTGGAGAATATGGGGCATCGAAAATCCAAAAACAATTGTTGAACGTCAAATGCACGCACTTTTTTTCCAATCTGACCGAAACAATGGAAAAATAAAGGAAAGTTTGGATTTATCTACTTCTTTTCGACTTCGTTCGCGCCATCTTCCATTTATTTAATCACCCTTATTCCGATAGTCGTTTTACTAAAACGCCAAGGCTCTAGAAACGAAAATTAAAATTTTATTGAAACGACTATCGTTATAATGCTTAGAAAAGTGAAGAACATAGAGAACGCTGCCCTTTTCGTATTATTTAAACACCAAAATGCGGTCTCTGGAGCCTTCTCCTTTTAAAGGCGTTTTATTAAAACGACTACCGGAATAAGGGTGAATGTTTATGAAATGAAGAATATACAATACATACATTGTTTTATTTCTGTTCCTATTTGGTATTGTGAAATGACTGAGAATAAGGTGAATGAACGGAAAATAATTTTTTTTCGTTGCGTTAACTTTATGTTCATCGGTTTCAGTGGCAAGATTGACTAGGCATAGCTGGGCACCCTTAATCAAGCAGTTAACTTCGTTAATCGTTAATCCGCTACTAAAAAAAGTTAGCTTCGTTAAACGTTAAAGCGTTTAATTTCGGAAGAATTAACACAAGTTAACGTTAATCGTTAATCCGTTAACATGTGATAAAAATTGCATTTTTTACTCTGAGCACCGGCGCTAAGTAATTCCGGTCGTCCACTTGGCGATCAACGCACAAATTTCGAATTCAACGCATTCAACTCTAATGTACGGTGCCTTCAATTCTGTTCAGCCAACGGGTTGGATCTAGTTGTTGGCCGTTGCTCAACGAATTGCGCAACAAGTGTACTGCTAGTGTACAAGCTCGTGTTGCTCCTTGAAAATGTTCGATCAACACGTTGAACAACATTTTCAAGATAATGTGTTGCACATTATTTGTTCAACGCGTTGATCAACTTTTTAATTTTCTTTGGGATTTCTTGACGTAATATTGTGTTGCGTTGCGTTCGCTGCAGTGAAATGTGTCTACGTGGTTGAACTATTGCGTTGCCATGAAATTTCAGTTGTTGCAAGTTGCAAACTGTAGTTTATTTTGGTTTTTCGTCATGGAAGGTGATA